>OY283150.1:25000000-30000000 GCA_958299815.1 Sarcophaga carnaria | reverse complement strand
GAACCATTTTTGTTTGTTTTTCAACTCCTTTTTCTATAGCTTCTGGAATCATTCAAGACCATTAGAATGCAGTAAGATAAACTTCCACATCCCATGGCCTTTTTTTTTGATAATTGGAATGTGTACTAGATTAAGTCGTATCTGCTTTCTAAGCTTTTTTCGAATAATGCAGGGATTTGCTAAACACATTAACATTGTCCCGTTGCTTTTAGAGTGGGATTCTCTGCGCAATAGCTAGTTTTCTGCATATAGAAGGATAACAGTGAGTTATATTTGTTTGTTTAGCAGCCAAAGCATGGCATAAGCGACTTTGATCAAATCATGCTATTGTCAGATTAACTATCATTGATTTGCAAGGCAATTATGAGTTTGTCTTTCTTGTACTCTTTTCTCGTATATACATATAGGACGGTAATGGTTAAAGTATTCGACTATAGACCTAAGCAATCCAGGTTCACATCCTGAAATCGAATACTAATTAATTTTCAGCATGGTGTTCGATTAATAAAAATTAAGAGGTTCCAATATCTTTCTAAATAATGCGTTCAGGAAAGATAACTTTAACAAAGAATATCCCATGAAGACCAGACCGCTATACTTCTTGAGAAACTTGCACTTGCAACTACACCCTATATTACAGTTTAATATGTAAACACAGAGACCGTTATTTCTTGGAAACGACATATAATATTTCTAACACTCTAGGAGCTATTATAATAGCTATTGTAACACTTGTTCAGTTAGATAGGCTTGATGAGCAAAATTAAAAAAAAAAGCAAAGAAATCATAAGAGGATAAGTGAGATAATTTGCGCCCAAGAATGGAAAGAAAAGAAAAAAAGCTTCACAAGGAGCTATTACAAACCAAAAATAAATTGAAAATGTAAGTTGGATTCGCTTTGTGGCAACCATGTGCTCCTATGGGAATAGGGAGCCTATAAAAACAAGACTGATGGGAATGCAATGAATACGTTTCCAAATTTTATTTATTTGTTTTAAAACTTTTTGCAACAATTTACTTTACATACAATAAAGTACTTTTAAGTACTTTAGATAAAATCTATCAATTTATTTCATTAAAAGAAAAATCAATACAAATAATATTTTAATTAAATAATGGTAGTATTTCAATTAAAAAATTTATTGTTTATTTATAAATTACAATTGTTTAAACAATTGAAAATTTTGATGAATATTTTTTTTGTCTCAATTCAAGCGTAAGCTAAACAAATAAATAAATATTGTAAACATTGTCTCTTGGATTTTAGATAACATGTGTTAAATTAAAATAACAACAAAAAATTAAATTTTAAATAAAAGAAAAATCTAAAAATTTTGCAATCCATCATTAGCACAGTGTATATATTTTTTTGTTTTTGTACATTTGGCATGCAATTGGCAAGGAGTATAAAACAATTAATATTCTTGCTTTAAAGCTTTTTTTCGCCCCCCTTTACGAAATAAATTGCAGACACAAATTATTGATTTGTTGCCATAGTCACACTGATGCTAGACTCCCTATTTTTGCCAGTCGTTTTTAATTAAAAAACGGGAATGACGAAAATAACAAATAAGTTGTGTTGAAACAGCAAGCAGAGAGCAGCAACAGCAACATTATCTTATTGTCTGTGTTTTTCGCATTGTACAATGAGGGTTTCTAGGATACTCCTGAATTAGTAATGATGTTGGCTAAAACAATTGGGGGAAATATAACGTATATTACATGGGAAATTTAGATAGTTTAGAAAGCTGATTTGTAAATTCCCCCAAATCTCCTTTTAAAACCCTTAAATAATGGTTTTGCCATACAAATAATATTTTTTGAAAATCCCTTCAAATAAGCAATATTTACTTTTATTTCATATCATTTAGGGAAAAGGACGTTTTTTCTTCTTTAAAGTATGTATTGCAATATCCAAATTCCCATTTCTTAAGTTACTTATACTGGAAACTCTGTAAAACAATTTTAAGAAAACAATAAAAAAATAGAAAATGATGCTTTTTTGTTTGTTAAAGAAATTGTTTTGTTTTATTTTTTTGTTGTTGTTGTCTTGTATTGTCGTTCATTAGTTTTCCTTGGAAAATTTTCCCTCATTAATTTAATTGCTTGTTAGAGAGAACAGAAACGAAATGAAATGAAACGAAATATGAAAAAGAACTAAAAGAAAAGGAAAAACTTTAAAATAAATTATTTTGCTTGATTGCAATAAACAATATTTCAAAAGAATAATAATTCTACTAATAATTATTACAAAAGCAACAACATTTTACTAAGGAATCTTAAAAAGAAATTCAAGTTTAATGGAAAAATGATTTTCAGATTAAAGAAAATTTGATTTTAAAATTAAATTAAGATTACAAAATATGGAAACTTAAAAAAATGAAAAAAAAAACATGAAGGAAAACTCTTTCTGGTTTCATTAAAACTTTGAAGTTTGTATGCTCATACCAGTAAAATAAAAATGCCATTAAAACATTTAAAAATTCTATGTAAAATCCTTACTTCTCGCCCCTATACGTATGTACGTGTGTGCATTTATATTTTCATCAACCCTGCTTATATGCAACGGCTACCTTGCCGTTTGCATCACTTGCTTGAAAAAGCATCAACCACACGTATTGTGGCATTTAAATACACTTTAATTTGTTCCGTTTCCTCTTTTTTTTAATTTCTATGCAATATAGCAGCCAAAGCTTTTGGTGTTACAAAACAGTTTCAAACAATAAGTAACAGTTGTGTTAATAATAATAGGCCAGCATAGTATTAAACAGGTTTTTATATTTCACTTGAGTTTGATATTATTGGAATGGTACACACATATGTATGTACATATGCATATGTATAATAATATACGAATTATTTATTTAAAGCAACTAAGTTATAACACAAATATACATAGCCTAACCTCTAACATCCTGGCACAATCGAGACTCAGCTATTGAAACAATTTTTTTTAATGTTTATTATTCACTCGAATGCCTACACTTACATACATACATACATAATTGGTCGTTACAACCCTTCAGTCAGGATTATGACCCAGCTCCTCACACCACTTATGTTGCGTGTGTTAATTTTATACATAAGTGGAGAGCTATAGTTTAAAGTCGACTTCGGACGATAGATTTTTGAGCAACTTTTCATGTAATTGCAATTTTATTTTACTCTCAGAGTTTTTGTCAGAAATATGCTGAGAGAAAGTCGCCCTTTAAATATTTTTTTTTCATATTTCGTTTTATTGGAGACGTTCGAACTGGGGGTTGAAACCCGATACACTACCTACTAGACTACGACAACTTCACTTGGCATTTTAGCAAACAAATTCAAATACACAAGGAGTTTCAGTTTCATTTAAACAATTTTCCCACATAGAGTGCTATAATTATCCCTCTCGCTTTATAACTCATACATGTATGCAACAAATTTAATGTATTAAAAAATGTTTGTTGCGCATTTGGTTGTGTTGGAAATAAAAATACAAAAAAATTTTTTTTATTTGGTGGGCTTCTAGGAGAGAGAGAAAAGAAAATAAAATCAGAAAAACACAGAGACGGTAAAGCACAGCAAGCCATTATGTAACAAAGACGAAATTATAGCGTATAATGTATAATAAACGCCACGTATCCACCCAGTCAGTTAGTTAGTCAGTCACTCTGTCAGTTAGTGAAACAGGCAGACAGGTAAACTTTGTATTATTTTCTATTATTTCATACACACATAGCATACACATGTGCGCTCCAACAGAGCATTTTATAAGTGTAATGCTGTGTAGCAAAAGCAAAGTTTTACGGTTTTGGTGGGTGTTATGGTGTAAAAATTGTCACATACACACATTGCATTTAACAACACCCCACATGCATATATGTATTCTCACTCGTTCTTGTTGTACTCAACCCACAAAATTGTGGTATGAAATCTAAAAATAAAATAATAATAAAAGAAAAAACAGAAAAAGAAAAAAACAATTTTTTTCTGTTTGTGGTACAATTACGGCCAGGAAGCTTGTATAACGAATGAAAGAAGTGTGTGTGTGTGTGTGTGTAAACAAATCTAAAATATTTTTATATTTTGTAGACAGATTTACACTTTCTCGCTTCTGTTTCATAGGTGAGGAATACACAAGTATAAGCGTATAATACAGTTACACATCTAATGATTTTGTAGCACAAAAAACAAGGAGAGAAAGAAAGAAATGCAAATGCATATACATATGATAAGAAGCAATGAATTTTTTTTAGTTACATGGGCTATATGAGGTGTATTTTGCAGGTACATATATTTCAATAATTGAAAAACAAATTTTACAATAAATATTACAATAAATATTACAACAAATATTACAGTTATGATTTACAGTAAAAAACAATTAAAAAATGAAGTACTTTTGCAGCACAAAATAATATGAATGTATGTACATATACCATATGTATGTATGTGAAAAATGTAAAAAGTACATGTGATGTATTATGCTTGAGTGCACTTAGATTACTACAAATTATGCATTATGGTCTTAATGAATTTTTCCCCAAGTACCTTCAAATGTGAGAACAAAAAGAAAGAGGAGGCAGAGAAAAGGATTGAGTAAAAATAAAAGAAATTCAAATTGTAATGAAATTATTGCATGAATACTGGCTGCACAGTTGAATAAATCGAACAATTCTTTAAATTAAAAACAAACAAACAAAAAACAAAAAAAAAGTGAATAATGGTGTGTGGTAATTGTAAATGAAATGAAATAAAAATCGAAAGAAATATTACAAACTACTACTACTACTTGTTACTCACAGTTTGGGTTTTATCCCACATGAAATGGAATGCGTTTAACGTACCTGTAAAGAGAAAGAGAAAAGAAAGTACAAATTATAGAAAAAATAAAATGACATAAAAAAGGAAAAATTAAAAACTATTAGGCAGAGATAAAAACTTTGAGTTAAAAAAGAAAGACAATATATGCAATGCATAAATAGTTTTATACATTATTGCTACCTTCACTTTTTTCAAATTCGTGTATGTCCTGCAGATACGTGAATCTCAGTTTAAATCCTTTATTTTTTTTTTTAATTTAACATTCAATTCTGATCTGTTTACTAGTATTTTCGTGTTTTTTTGCTACAGTATTGTTATTAGCCCTGTATTTATACTTATTTTTTTTGGTTTGGCAACTTCTAGAATTCTTAGTGTTGAATTGTTATTGTTTTTCCTTTTATTTCTATCTTTGGCATTTCCATATATTTTTTTTATTAAAGAATAATTATGTGGGGTACTGGTTAATATGCTTGACTACACTCACTTGAGTCATAAACTCCAAATAATGAATAAATAATAAATAAAGAGGAAGTAAAAAAAAAATTTGATAAAGATTTTCTTCAAATATTATTATTGAAGAGTCCGCAAAGGCCAATCATTGTGAAAGAGAAAAGTAGTTTACTATTGCAACACAGAAGTAAGAAGCAGTGGGCTTGACATACGGGCGGCAACTGCATGAGGCAAGCAATCGGTATTAGAAGTGTATATAAATATAATTTTTAGGATAATTTTAGTGCCATAAAGTATGCAACATTTTTTAAAATCAAGTTCCTGGTTAGAGAAATATAAAATTAAAATTTATGTTGAAATAAACATAAATTGATGAACTTATTTCAATATATAATTTATAATTAAATTGAACTTATATTCAAAAAAAAAGCTGTGTATGTAACCCCCAAATGTATGCTGCACTTTTTCATAAATAATGTTTATTTAATAGGCAATATTTTATTTATTCTGCTTGTTCAAATGGCAGTAAAGTTAATTTAATTTAATTTTAATTGATCTTTATTTTATGTTTTTTTGGTTCTGTTTTAAATCTGTGTCTGTAAAGTTTTAAATAAATTACATTATCATGGTTAATAAATTTAATTATTACAACAAAAATTGTCATTATTGCGTGTGTAATATATGAAAATTACTTTCGAAAAATTAAAATCCTGTGTCATTTTTTCTATAATACCCACCCAACTACCATATTAAATTAATTATATTAAAACAACAACTGCTGCATCCACAAATGATCATATAAATTACAATTAATGCAAATTGATGCAATAAAATAATGAGAATGGCCTATCATTGCAATTGTATTGTATAAACAATACATACATGCATACTATATTATTGTAATTGCTAAGCGACAATCAAGTCATTAAATGAAGAAGTTATTCACCCACAATATTGTTTACAATTATGAGTACTAAAAGTCGTTAGAGATAAGAGAAGATTTGAGTAAATTTTTGCAAGTAATTTAATATTGACAAAAATTTGCTAAAACATATGGAAATACAACAATACACTATAAATAAATTTCTTTATTAATTTGTAGATTACCGAAAGAAAAACTTATATTGTGTTGTTTTCTTCTTCTTAAAAACAATATGTGTATCATTAGTTATCATAAATTCTATGAATGTAATAGAAAAATTGCTTGCTTTTAAACAATATATTTACATACATACAACACAATCTGTGTGTAAATATCCATGAATATGTAAAATTCTTCGTATCATTATTATTTATAAATTATAAGCACTTATTAGATTATGTAACAGAGCCATACAATACAAAATGTATTTACACAGACATGAAGAAAGCAAATATATTTCGTATGATAATGTAAAATTACAAAATATAATATATTTATTTAATTATTTTAATATGCATAACCCCAAACACTCTCTCCACCACTATTCTATTGCAATCAAACCTAAGAGATGTATATATGTATGTGTGCCTATACAATATAAATTGTTTAGATGCTGTTGTATATGTTATTTGGGTTATAAAGAAAATTTTAATTTGTTTTTCTTTCATCTGCTAAAATAGTAATTATATTTTTGAAATATATATATATGTATATACGATTATATATAAACATACACATATGCTGAGAGAGTATTATTCATATTTCAAATTTGTATTTATTATCATCAAGTCAAGGTCTTTTATATCAAAAAAATGTTTTTTTTTTGTTTTTCTTATCCATGTATTTATAGAACTGAACTGTATAAAAATATTTTGAAGATACATATGTTTGTATGTATATATATTTTATACATACATAAAATATTAATCTTGATATAATTAGTATGAAAACAAAGTCATACAAATCATATATCATACACTAGTATATTATGAATAAAATATGATTCCTTTATATCTGCATTAGGCAGGCATTAATTTGTAGGGAACATTTTTTTTATATTACTTTTTTGATTGTTAAGGAAAAACCTAGTCTTTTCTTTCCTTAATTTATTAAAGTTTCATTTATCAAGTTTATCCAGTCAGATAGGTGAGCATTGCCTAGAGGTAAAGTTCTTTATAAAAATGTTTTGGATTGTTGTATTGGGTGTAGTATTGAGGAAAGCTATTTCTCTCAAGACGTGTAGTTGTTCGATCGTAGTAATATGATGTTCATTATTGTATATATAAATAAATAAATAAAAAAAGGATGTGACATCATTTTTATTTGTTTTATTTTGTTTAAATTGTTTTATTATTTTGTTTTATTTGTTTTAAAAAATATTCGAACCTATGATGGTGGGGAATGGATGATTGGATTTTCTCTCGAAAATCAGGACACCACTAGAAAATCATTTTGAGGTTATAATGTGTTCATTTGAGGTGAATATATTTTCTTAATTTTTTTATTTTTTATTTTTTAACATAATATGCATGTCGTATGTTTATCGTAAATATAATAATAATAAATAAAATGTTGCATACTATGAGGAAAAGTAAAAACTTTTCTTAATCACCCCTGAAAACTATGTTAAATCTGATTATCAATTTATATTATATTTTATATTGCATTCTATTTTCTCAAAGACGCCTGGAACTATGCTATTTTCTCAAAGACCCCTGAAACTATGCTATTTTCTCAAAGAACCCTGAAACGATGCATATTGTACGATATAGATACATACGTATACATATATGTATATACATGTGTATATTTATATATATAAGATATAAGATACATATATACGTATGTATTTAGGGGATATAAGTACATATATACGATATATATGTACACATATTTTTTAATATTGTTTTTTCACACAAACCGACTAATGGAACCAGAAGACTTTAAGAGATCCTATATCAAAGCTTTAATTTTTAATATTTGATCTTCAATTTTAATTACCTATGATCTACACATATGTATGCATATTGTACCCAAACATATTGAGATATACTTATATTGTAGACTATATAAACGTATTATCCGAAAATAGGTAAGTTTTGCATGTTGTAGGTTGCATTTTTTATATAGAGAATCATGTTAACTTCGGATGATCCAAAAAATCAACTAAATAAATATGTATTAAAAAATTATTACCTGCTTAATGCCAACAATTTTAAATTTGAGCAAAAAATATTAAGACAAAGACACCCAGCAAACAATTTCACTGAATTAATAAGCTGAAGCAAAGTTACCTGAATCCGAATTCTGCAGATTTCGTATAAACATCATAAAGAAAATATAAATGAATCGAATGTATATAATAAAGTGGTTTATAGTTTATAACCTAGTTTTTTTTTCAATAGATCCTATTTCTATATCATGTGGAGAATAAGTAATTTTATGCTTGACATAAAAATAAGTCATATTTTTTTTTTTATTATTAACAGATTTAAGTAAGAACTGACAGTGTCTTTTTATACTCAACACTGTATTTTTAGAGCCCGTAAAAGTTTTATAGATTTTCCTACTCATTTTACAATTTTTTTTCAGGCTTTCAAATGTCCTGTTTTTTAATGGAGTCTATTTTGTTAGATTAATAATTGTTATTAGTCAATATTGACAGAGAAATGTTTGATTTGCTGTATAGTTTTTCCCTAGCATTTTTATTTCTTCTGTTTAGGTTTACTGGGTATTATAATTTGCTTAAGACGTAATAAATTCTTTATAATAATGCGAGAATATTTCAAATATAATAATTTATGTTTTTAGATAAAATAATTCATTTATTTGCAGGCTATACGATGATAAAGATGCTTGCGAATCATATTTCATATATCCCTGCAGCAAAGACCAAGACTCTCTTGCACACATTATTTTATGATTATGATTATATTTGCTTTGCTCATTTTGTTAATAATTTATGTATGCAATACGTTCATATTTGTATGTATGTACGTGTGTGTGTGTATAATATAATGTTTATGTTTATAATTAAATTATATTCATACAATACCATACTCATACTCATATTTATTAAAATCTGAAATTATGGATTTATAAGCACATTCCCTTAAACATCTACGAAGTGTGTATTTGAAATTCCTTCGAAAAAGTATGATATCTTTACTTTTTAATTAAAAACAGTAAATGATTAATATGCATATGCAAATGTAAATGCAAATTCAAATTTTAATAATGATTTAATTGAATATTTGCAATAAAATGTAAAATATTATCTCAAGTTATAGGGTATGCGATTTGTTTCAAATTTTTTTTGGCGATTTTATTCAAAACAAATATTTTAAAGAGGTTTTACAAACTTTAATAAAACTTTTCTTTCCTTCATTTTGTTTTAATTAAAAATCACACAAAGATACTGCCATTTACACTTTGAGAGAAGGGGTGAAAATGAACTGCAAAATAAAATCCATGCTTCATTACTTTTAATACTTCTTTTTACACTAAATTACCTTTATGTGTGCGATATTAAGACACACAAAAAAAGTAAAAATTTTTGACACTTAACAGTGTCTATAGTCAGCTATATTACCAGAGCAGACAGCACATACGTACATATGTGTGCATATGTATCATATGAACATAAGATAGTAAAAGTATTTAATATAGTGTATATAAAATCATTAAAATAGATACACAGTATAATGCTAACAACCTTCTAGTCTTCTCCTGTATCATATGTTACGCCCTGGTGGTAGACACTGAGGCAGACAAACACATTAAAGTTAAAACTAAAGTATACTTTTATGATATTCTCCTGTTTTTTTCTTCTTCCTTACAGCTGAGTGTATAAGCATCTGAAAGTAACAAACTTTACAACACATGTATAGGTCTGTCTGACTGTGTGTGTTAACTGTTTGAACATAATCATATTAAATTTACACTTTTAACACTTACAAACTAAGAAAAAAAAAGATTCTTTTAAGAGAAAATGAACAAAAACAAAAAAACATGTATACTTGAGTTGTATTTAAACTCTTTATATGTACATATATATACAGTCAAAGCAAAGAGTATACATACACCACTGTACATAGACCACTGTAAGCTTGTAACTATACCACTGTATGTAGACTTTTTTCTTTGACTGTGTAAAGTATAAAAAACATACACAAACACACACATACATGGTCATATAAATTTAAGAGCATTGCATTATTTTTCCACAAATACTTGGCTGGCAAATAATAACACCCATCTCCTTTATAAGACATAATAATATAAGTACATACTACAGTTTATTTATAGGAAACATATTGTGAATGTAGAAAAATAAAAATGGTTTTTTCTTTTTGTTTATTTCAGTTTCTATAGTAATAGCCTAGGAAGTGTCTATATTGAGGTAAAAAGTGAGAGATTTTGACACTAAATGAAAATATAATGGAGGTGAACCCTTAGTATTTATCCGCAAATAGTAGAAAATAGTAATATAAATAGTAGAAATGCTTAAAAAGAAGTTTCAATTTGTTGTCTAATTCGTACAGAATTTAAACCATAAGCAGAATCTATTGTAAACAATTTTTTTTTTACTTTAACATTTGTTGGTTCTATCTTGATGAACCGCAGTGTATATGGGACACAAGAAAATTCTTTAGCTCTGTAAGATGGCGGCTTAAAAATATTTCAATTCTTAGTTCATCGATTTTTAGGTAAATTTTTTTTTGTAGAGTTATTACAGCTTCAACCCATTTTAAATCAAAATTATTTTTTCCTATAAAATTTAAATTTATTTTCACTTAGAAGTTATGTTTTTTAATCATAACTTTTAACACACCGAAGCAAAGTATCTTTAACAGAGTTTCTCATACCTCAGGGTTTCTATAAATTGTTTATATAGCCCCCCTATAAGAACTGTATCTCATAATACTTTCAACATATTCCCCTCTAAGTAGGCAACGTTTTCTTTAAGATAAAATTTATCTTAAGAAATTGAAACTTTTCAAAGCTTATAATTGCATTTAGTTTCTCTTCTTGGGTTACTTAAGAGTTTAATTTTTGAAAATAATTTTATTAAAAATAAAAAACAAAAATAAAACAAAGAAAACAATTTTAATAAGAATTTCCTTTTCTCCATAGTACAATAGTTAGCACTTAAGCAGCATTGGATAAAACGTTTACAGCAGCCAATTAAACGGCTAATGAACTAAATAAGTTTTCAACACTTACTCCTTTTATTATATGTATATATACTTATATTGTTGTGTATATTCCACTTCAAGTTAAAAAGCAAATGGAAAGAAAGAAAAAAAGGAAACTTTTTCTCAACTGCTACTTTCTGATTATAACTCAAGTAGTTACACTTTTTCTTAATTAGTTTTGTAAGAGCATTTTCTCTTATAAAATTAAAAATACAACAACAACAACAGAAAAAAGCCGAAGAGAGTAAAGAATTATGAGAACATATTTTTGTTTTTACTATAAACATAAATTGCTTTTGGAAAACACTTGTAGAGAAAGAGAAAGAAAAAAGAAAAAGAGTATCAACAAAAAGAAATTATAACCAAAAGTGTTTTCTGCTTAACTAACTCTCTCCCTCTCACTGTCTCTGACTAAAGTTTACTATTTGCATTTTATTGTTGTTGGCCTTTGAGTGTGTAACAGTAAATTTTATGCCAGATATTGAAATGCTAGTATTTGAAGAGGAGGATATATGAGAGGATTTTTAAGCTGGAAACATATTTTTTTTGGTTGTTTGTGTTTGTAAAGTGTCGGCTGGTATTATACAGAAGTTTTTAGTGTCTAAACTCTTGAGACAAGTCATAATCCTTAGAGTATAGATTTTTATTACAGTTTATAGTTTTGTAAGTTTGTATGTGTGTGTGTGTTGCCATATTGTCTGTAAATGTATGTAGGTTTTGTTATATTAAAGCAAATAACATTCAGTTTCTTTATAATTGATAGAGTTTCTGAATGAATATCAAGTGCTTTATGTAGTCATTAAATGCTTTAAAAATGCTTTAAAAACTGTTAAGAAATTTAGGAGAAATGTCATAATAAATTTTCAATTTTTCATAAACATTTTGTTTTGAATAAAAATGGATTATTGGTGTATAAAAAGAATACAAGTATAGTCTTTATAGTGTTACAGTACCATAAATGTTAATAAAAAAGAAATCTTAATGGAAGGAGAAGACAAAGAAAAAATTCATGATTTTAAACTGAAATTTACATGGACTTGTAATAATATTTTGTTTAATGGTTTCATAAATTTTAAATTGAAAGAATAATTAAGATATTGCAAGATAATACGACTATTTTCGATTCTTAAAAACTGTTCTAATACAAAAAAAATAAAAAAAAAATAAGGAGTGTGCACGAAAAAATTTGTGCATTGTGTTCCAGTAAATACGTATTATATTCTGTTTTTTTAGTGAATAGCGAACAGGAATCCCTTAAGATATTTTATTAAAAGTCTTAACAAATTGTATTTAAACTTTTAAATACACCCAAAAATTGCTTGAACAAATGAAAAGTAAATTTAATTTATGAATTCAAAGCATTCAAAAAATGTTGCGAAAAATTTCGCAAAATATATAATAAAAAATATCCAGAAGCCTTAAATAATGTTTAGCATGATAAGTAATTTGCACAGAAGGCCGTTACTATGAAGTACCAGGCAAACTAATTCACCAAATTGTCCGAAAACACTGGCATATCGTGAGGTATTGGACATAAGTAAAAAAATATTTGAGGGATTCAAAAAGCTTAGTCAAAAACATAAGAGAATTTAATAGAAAATGGAAGACTTCCAATAAAGTTGTAACGGACAGATAATAAATACAATAAAGCCAAAAACAAAAAATAAAAAATTTCTTAGAATCTATGAGAGGCTTAATACTTTCAATTGCATTAGAGAAAAAGACGTTAATCTTTATTGTAAATAAAAATGTAAATAATTTTATAGGAAGGTTTAGTTTTTATTAAGAAAAGTGTATGCCTAAATTTTTTCGTGTGCACTTCTAACACCCTGTATTAAACATATTAAATTTACAAGTTACATGAAATCACAAACTGTCAACGTAATAGATTACAATATAATGAAAGCATCGTTACAAGTAATTTACCGCAGATTTGTGGCTTTTAAATTGAAGAACAAGGAGACAAGATTTATAATTAGAAAACGTAATAATTATCAGATTTTGCATAATATTTAGCAGGAAAACTTTACTTTTGCAATGTACTGCTTTATTTTAATTTAAATAAACTCCTGATAAACTACCATATATTTATAATAAATATTAATAATTGATTAATAAAACATTTTATCATTTTATTGCATATGTTGAGTTGAATCAGACTAGAGGATGGTAGCCTTATGGATTTTTATCTAAACTGCACAACGTATTTATTTATACAAAAAAAATTTTACATGCTGAAATATTCACTTTTTTTTGAATGTTTTATTTTCATAAAATTCAGTGAAAATAAATAGAAAATATTTTAAGCATAATACTTTATCACAAACAATAAAACATAAGCAACTAAAAGTATGCAATTATATTTTGTTTATTGCAATAACCTTTATGTGCGCGTATGAAATATTTGTCATTTTGGTTTTAGACAGCAATTAAATGCTGTGTAAAAAAGAAAACCCTAAATATAGGCAACAATATTTCTAATACAATTTTATAAAATATATATACAACAAATTTTTTTTGAAATTACGGTTTTAAACGGAAAATATTTATTAAATTAAATGAAAAATTAAACGAACATGTCTTGCTTTGAAGGTACAAACAAAATATTTGACATTTTGCTTAGAAACGAAATTAAATGCTATATTGAAACAACCCTAAATATAGGCAACAATGTATAATAAAATGTAAACAAAATATGTATGGGGCAACCAATTTTATTTTTGTATATAGGACAGTAATATTTTTAAATAGAACCAAATTTTAATGGAATTAAATGGTAATAAAGGTAAAATTTTTCCAAATTATAATTTGTAAATACTTATAGCTTAAATGTCAGCTGAAATACAGTACCCTTAAAGCATATGTTAAGATATAATGATGTAGCTATTTAATTTTGTTATGCAGTATTAAAAACGGTTTATAAAATAATTTAAACTAATGAATGAATGAAACTAATCCTAAAAATATGCTGCAAAAATATGTTGATGTAAGGATTATTATTTTTTTTCTGTAAAACACTACAGATTTTAAATATAGAGCACATGGAATTTTTTAAATATATTTAACTAGAAAAAATATTTTTTTATTTAATTTTGCTGGGATAAACGAACCACTTGATATATTAAATAATTTAAATAATAATGCCAAAAAACAAACCCCCTGAAAGTACACCACATTATATTATATGCGTATACGAAAGCATAGTTGTTTCACTTGCAATATTTATTTAAAAATTCTTTTATGGAAAAAATGCCTCATAAACGATGTTATTTTTATATTTAAAAATATAAAAAGCCAAACGAAAAAAAGCTTTTTTTGTTGTTTGAAATGCATGTTAGCGACAAAAACAAAATGCTCCGTACAACAACAATTTTTGAAGTATAAAACAAACGAATAAAGACTGTTAAAGTTTTATGTACTTGCACAAGAGGACATAAAGGCAGCAGGAATAAAAATATAAAAAGAGAGTTCATATACAGAAATTATGCATACAGCGGGAAAGAAGGATGAGTGTATTATTTTATAAAGCATTATACATGTACATATATGCAATGCTTGAAGAGCCTGCATGGCATATTGAAGTGGCAAATATAATATATTAATGATATGCTTTGTTAAAAAATATGTATTTTTTATTGAAAAATTTAATTTTAAATTTATAAATATGAAATTAAACTTATAATTCGTTTAGAGAAAGAGAAGGATTATTTTAAATTTTTATTCGGAATCAAATAAATTGCTGAATAATAAAGGAATTATGACAAATTTCTGGTGTTGTTAGTTATGACAACATAAAGATGCCTTATCAAAAGTCAATTTCAATTTCTGTAATGAAAGTGATACTAGTAAGGGAATCAGCATCGATCCGAACAAATTGTAGATGGATAGAGTGATATCAGGATTAACAAGCTAACCTATTTTCTTAAATTAATTTTTTTAACATGTGGCCGAGAGTTGTTATCAAAGAATATTACTTATTCAGTATATAATATTATTTATTCAGTATATAAACCCAGCACGTCTGGTTCGATTTCTATAATTCTTAGTAAATGGAAGTTCTCTCAATTACATAGCATTTGCTGGAGATTTTTGGTTTTGACTTTCAATCAGCTAGTTTACCTTAAAGTCGTTCGAGTAGAATTTTGAACCACAAACTTATCTTTTCGATAAATATGAAATTTAAAGTATAATTTCAGGAAAATAATGCATTTTTAAACAAAAGTTCAACATTTTCGAAGTAAAAACAATTAAAAGTTAAAAGTTCAATGCTTAAGTGAAATTAAATTTCAGAAATTAACGCAGACTAATTTACACAAACTGTTTAAAAAATGTTTATCTGTTGTAAACTTAAGTATTTTGAACGGTTATAACGCAGATTTAATCTTTTAAAAATAAAAAATAAATACATAAATTAAAAAATATGTTAAAGAGCAAACAAATAGACTTCATATCCGAATTAAAATGTTCGCCTAAAAATATGCCACATATTTTCTTTGAATAAAATATTTAAATTTCTTAATTTCTAGTCTAAAAATGTAGATTGAATTTAAATCTTTAAATAATTTTTTTTATGTACAATTTACAATTTATCTTCTATAATTTATGGCTTCAGACTGTTGCCAGTGAATAAATTTACAATCAAAAAAGAAGAAAAAGAAGAAGAAAAAAATCAATTATTTAATGTCCACGCTGTCATTTACATTTCATTCTTTTTTTCCGTTGTTGTTTTTCTTTTAAATTTTTTACATATTTTTTTTTAATTACGCCCTTATTTATCTTTTGCTACATAAGCAAATCATTAACGAGTATTAAAAATATAAAAAATGTGATAAATATATTAAAAAATGTTAAAAACTGCATGGCATCTGTTATACAAGAGCTGAAACAATAAAAAAAAACACATAAAAAATATACAAATTACTGGTTCTTTGAAGTTGTGTGTGATGGTGGTGTCTTTAAAAAATATTTATTTTGTTTCTTCTTTGTTTGTTTTTTCGCTTTTGTTGTAAAAAAAGCGAGAAAAAAATTTGTAGCATGCCTTTAGGCTCGACGTTCTTTTTTTTAATGATTTACATTTCATAGACCTTTAAAATAATCAAGCAACAGCATGTGTTGCAAAAATGAATGATAATAACAAAGTCTATGTCTGCATCGTCTCTTTATGATGATTATTCTGTTTTGTTTGTGACATGAAAGTTATTTTTCTTTTATGCTAAACGATAAAAACAATTTTTAAACAGAGAGAAAGAGCCTTAACAGTTTTAAAAGGTTGAGCTGAAGATATTACAAGTTCCTGACTGTTCTTTTATTACATTAAAGTGTTTATTTAAAAAAAAAGCAAAAAAATGTAGCATGTATTTAGGTTCAATTTTTTTTTAAGTTGTATGAATGATTGAAATAAACAACTAGTTTTTTTAGCATTAAAATTTTTTAAAATGGTTAGTGCCAAAAATCTTGGGTTACAATAAAAAAAAATAAAAAAATATTGCTCACTATCTCCCCAATTCTTTCTCCCATAAACCAGTATTCTAATACAATGCACTGTATGAATAGGGACCTCATTCCGAGTATTGGTCTCAAAAAAAAAAAAAAAAAAAAAAAAATTCTACCATGGAACTCTACATTAAAAATATATTAGAAAATAATCTTTAGCTTAAAATATTTATTTAAAGTTTATTAAATAAAAGTATTATATAAAAATATATTATTAATACAATATTTAAAGCATACATTTGAGCTTTAACCCTTTTTGGCATAGACTTCTTATTACACTTTGTGAATAAATCAAAATATCTTAAGGATTTAAATTGAAGCATACTTAAAGGCATATAATTTATATACTTTTAATACAAAACATTGCATATTTTATATTACAAAACTTAAGCATAAGATTGCTTACTGTTGCCACTATTTAATACTAAAATATTATAGCCTACTTTAAGGCTTTTCTAAAAATAAAAAACTAACAATACCAGACTTCCCTGCTTTCTAACCAACAAAACACATTCGGTACAGGAAACTAAAGTAGAAGCAAATGGAATGAATTTAAGAAGAAAAAAAGAGGAAAAAAAATATTGTTTACTTGTGAAAAACTAGAAGCTGAAGAACAGCAGCGGAATAATAAGCTGTTGCATTTCCTTTTAATTTGCCACACAAACTAATAACTTTTTTTCAGTTATTTCTCTACAAAACCTTATAGAACAACAGACAACGACTTAGACTCAGATAGAGAGGGAAAGAGAAAGCACGTAAAAGATTTCAGTGTGATAAAAGAGGTAAAGAGCACTGGCTCTGGAATAAGTAGTTGTTGAACCTTTCTGTGCCATTAAGAAGAAGAAAGGAAGTTTAAAAAACAAATATTTTTCTTTACATACACGACTTACTTACGCATTAATGCAATTTTTCAGTTTAATTTTTAGGAAACTTTGATACTAAAATAAGAAATTGAAAAAATATCAAAAAAAAGAAAAGAAAAATAATGGCAAAGACTACGGAAACTAGATATTATCATAACTTTGCCTTTATCTTTCTTTTGTATAGGGGGAAGGGGGGTAGTAAAAATAAGGCAAAAGGAAAATATGCCATCAACAATATATAGCGGCCACTATTAACTTGCTAAGGTGGAAAAAATTCTAAAATTGTGTGCCACCAGCAGCTTAGCAGGAAAGATGATAATGATGATGCCACAGCCAACAAGCACTTGTTCGTTTGCATTGCTTATGTATATTATTTAAGAGAATTGGATCTTATCCATCCACATACACTATACTTTGTTAGCACACACCAATTTGTGCATATTGAAGAAAATAAGGTCGTCCACCCAACACGACATCCTTAAGAGATTTTCTTGAAAACTTTTTTAATTTTTTTCTGTTTTTTTTTGCTTTTTTACACGAAAGTTTAAGAGTAATTTGGAAAATGGCTTTAACGAACATAAGATAGAAGAAGAGAACAGGCCCGTAATCATATATTAAAGTTTACTTAAGAAAATTACTTTTTTCTTCTTAGAGAGGCGAAGTTTGCTTATTTTCTTCTTTACAGCCAAAGAATGATTTCAAAAGTGTTGCAATAATGTATCTATATTCGGAGCGATGATTTTTGATTACAAAAACAAAATTTCTAATAATTTTTCTATTTTCTGTTTTTGTTTTCTTTCCAGTGCAATTTATTGTACATTCAAAAGACGCCTGAAATATGCGAATTTTTAGGTTTAGCCAAAGCTCCTGCTACCACACCAGCCACCATTGCCACTAGCACCAGTGCAAGCACAAAGTCATCGAGTGCTGCTACCACAGAATCCAATAAGAAACCCAATACAAATAATGACAATGGTTTAGAGGATAATAATAGACATCCTGCGGAGAAAACAGGATCCATAGGAAGTAAGTTTACAAAGAAATTGTGCTTTTTGTTCGCTTTTCTTTTGTTGTAATTTTGTGTAATTTATTTATTGTGTTCCATTTATTTACTTAACAAACGAAAAAAATAACAAAAATAGCAATATTGGCAACAATATTATCGGTTACTTTCTTTGTGACTTGTCTGGGCTTCTTTGCATTTTCACCAGAGCGCCGTAACAGCATAAGACGTTTATTCAATAGAAGAGGAATGGCAGCCTTCTACAGGAGGGTAAGTAGATATTGGTTAAGAAAAAAAAGTAGTTCCTTTAGAAGTGCAATTCACATATTTTCGATATAAAATTTGTATTCTTTCGATTAGAATAAACCTGGGATTAGTAGATCTTCTGTTCTGAGCATGAATATTCCGTGTGATGTTCGCTGTGGAACCAGCACATTTTTCAAGTGCCAAAAGAAGCATTCAAGTGCCTCGGTTTCTTAGGACGGTGCAAGAAATACTTCACTTTATCTGATCTTCTTACTATTTACACCAATTATATATGACAGAGAATGGAATACAATTCTCATGTATGGGCCTCGTTGCCTCAAAGTCTATTTTGAAGCTTCTTGACCGCGTAAAGGAGAGGTTGAATGTGCTCATTGATTCATTGGAATCATATCATATTTCACGGTTCTATCGCCACTATAACGGATTTTACTCGAGAGAAATCAGGGGACTTGTTCACGAAAATCGTGTATTCTTGCATAGCATCCGCATTTCTTGCAGGGCACATCCACATTTGTGGTAGATTGGCTAGTGGATCACATACTGCATTACAGACAGAAATCGTTCTTTTGCTGGACTATCCATATGTGGTACTCACTATGTGCAGGGGTCTTTCCTGCCACTTTTAATATAAAAAGATTCAAATCTAAAGTTCACAAACACTATGCCCTGTATCCTCCTTTCCATAACCTATTTTCCTAATTCCAACACAATTCACTGCATTCAGGGGCCATCCCCTGAGTGTTGGTCTTATAAGAAACACAAGAATATTTAATGAATTTGTAAACATTAAACAAAAAATTCCATTTCTTTAGTATTATCAACTTAATTTGTGATCTTTTCTTGAATACAATCTAAAATTCAATTAAATTCTTTAATTTCCAAGGTTGCATAACGAAAACTACTTTTGCTCCTAGCTAATATTGCATTTACCTCCAAATAGTATTCTTTTTTTAATCGTATTCCTTTCTTAATTCCTTTTACTGCGCTTACAGGTACCAAATAGTGAAGAAGGTAATTTACTACTTAATCCTAATGGTGAGTTTACCGAGTCCGATGATGAAGATATGCTTTTATAAGGAAATCAACGAGTAGAAAAGACAAAAACAAAACAAAAAAAAAAAATATACACTGATCAAGATAATATGCAGTCTACTTTATACCTTTTGCCCCCGGAGGTTATTTAAACTACTCCTGTGTAAAAAAAGTTAAATATGTATGTAATGGCAAGCGAAAGAACAAACAAACAAACAACAACTAAAAATTATAAATATTTTCTAAAATATATTTTCTTATACAATCTACTAAAGACACTAAAAAGCTTAAAAGCAAGAAAAAGACCCCAAATAAATTATATTTAAAGAAACAAACTAAAGCTTATATGATGGAACTGATCTTAAAAAACAAATTAAAAAAGAGAAACGAAAAAACAACTAAAACAACAAACACCAAAGATTTATTTATACTAAAAAGCAAATCGAGTTTTATATTGCATATTAAACAAATGTGTATGTATGTATGTATGTATTTATACTTTGAACTGATGTAAATTTGTATGAGAGAAGGAGAGAACCTAACCTATATAGTATTTAGCTGATAACGATGATTTCATTTCATTCAAACGAAAAAAGAAAAACTGAAAAAAAAACTGTAAACGGTGGTTGATAATCTACAATATTTAATTAAATTTTATTCTATATTTTAAATAAATCCCTCCCTTCATATGTATTTATATTGCTTTTATTCTTAAATGTGCATTATAAACTATGTATGTATGTCTACCTGTATTATTGTATGTATTTTATGTATCCTATAATTCAGTTTTAAGAATGTCATGTATTTATAATTTGTATTTAAATGCGTTCTATTTTATTTCAATATGGTATTATTTTTATTAATTTCGATTTAAAATGTACTTAAATTAATCTTTGTTTGTACTTAAAATGAGTTTATAATAATAAAAACAAAAATAAAAAATAAAAAAACTATTTTAAAAATAAATACATTGAAAATTTATATAAAAAATGTTTATAACTTATTTATATCGGGTGTGACATCTATCGGTTTAAATTGGAATACTTATGCTATTCTGACACAAAATAATTAAATGGAGTCTATTATCTCCACTGAACGTAATGAACCGGTTTATGCTGAGCATCAGTGAGATTTATTGGAATAGCCAAATATACCAAGAAAAATCTTCTTTCTTCTTGGTGGATACGTTAATAAGGAAAATTGCCATATTTGTGGCTCAGAAAACCCATAAATGGTTTTACAGAAGCCAATGCAACCATTACGAGTGACAGTTTTTTTGCGGCTTGTACAGATGAGGCATCATTGGCCCATATTTCTTTGAAAAATGAGGCCCGACCATTACGATCTATGCAGATCTTGCGCTGACCGACCTCCCCCTCCTGAGTTCGGAGGAACTTGGTCAGTACAGGAACTGCGTTCACCTGTGGCATCACAACGGGCCGCTATGCGTGCTCAACTGAGCTTTTGGTATGAAGCTACCACACTAACATAACGATTACGATCAATGGAGACTCCAATCGCACCATGATAAGAGATTTTTTTGTACTCGCTCTTCTTGGTCTTGATGTGAACAGTGTTTGGTTTCAAGAGGATGGTGCAACTTGTCACACAACTAATGTTACAATCGATTTATTTCGTCAAAACGTTTGATGGCCGTTTAATTAGCCGAAATGGTGATGTTAATTGGACGCCAAGAAGCTACGTTTTGCAACCGTTTTTTCGGTGTTATGTCGACAAACCAGAGACAATTGAGCATTGGAAGGCCAACATTCGTGATGCCATTGCCGATACACTCGAAAAACTGCACGAAAATTGGTCCGATGGAATGAGGTACTGTGTGGAGGCCAGCCGCGGCAGCCATATGAATGAAATAATATTAAATTTCTAACAATTGCAGTTCACAACAAAAAAAAAATTAATTTTGAAAAAATTTCAAACCGTTTTTGTTTTGATGCATTTTTAAATTTACACTTTTAAATGGCCCACCCTATACAAACAAATGGGAGATTATGCACCATTCAATTTCTTTTTTAGTTATATGACGAGTTTAAATTAAAATAAAATGCACAGGGATACACAGTATCCACTTGGTATTTTACCCCTGTTGGGTTAGGTGTTTCTAAAATCTTGACTTCAAACTATAATTATTCAAATTAGAAAGAAAAAAAAACATGGTGAAGTAACTAACGAAGAAAGTGGAATAGAACAAAACACAGTAGATCACTACAGAGTAAATTTGAAAAGAGATAAGCTTCTATGAAATTGCGTCAAATTGTATTCACTATGTTCCATATTCAAAAAACAATTTGCAAATACTGATTGTCACAAAAGATGACACGTTTAAAAAAAAAAGAAAATCATTTGAGAATTATTATATGATTTAAAATTGTCGGTTTTATGATTTTTATATTGCAATCACTTTTTAATTGTAGTTATTTTGCTTTATGTTTTTTTTGAAGCACAAATAATTCTTTGTAGAATTAAATTTTAATAAAAAAATTTCTTTGTAAATTTATATTGACTTTTGTAGACTCGAAAAATATTTTTGAAATTCATAAAAACTCTTCGCTTGTCAATGACAACACTCGTATCATAAAAGTGAATATAAAAATAAAAAATATAAAATGAAAATTAATATACTCCGTTGTATTCATATATTTTGGCAATAGAACTCATACTATGTATGTCATCTTGTATTTCAATTCTACATGGAAAACAGATATACACGTACTACGTATGTATGATATTCAAACGTTATTTCGCTTTTGGCAAATATAAGTCTTAATGCCTACGTATCCAGGATACTGTGCAGAAGAGGCTTTCAGTATGAAAATAATTTTTAAAATTTTTTTAAATTCGTGCTAAAAATTGGTGTGTGTATGGTTTGGTAGTCATTGCAATAGAAATTCTTTCTGAAAATTTGTTTAAATATCACCAACGTAAAGAAAAAACTCAATACATCTATTTGTGCGGTTTTACTTTAGGTTAACATTATGCGTTAGCTAATTAGGAACACTAGATACCTTCGGAAGTTGAAAATATCTTCAAACCTGTTGTATGTATTGGTAATGCTAAAAATTTATATTCAGATGTTCTTGCCTGATTGTCTTTTGTAAAGCAACACACTTATTTGCAACAGTTTTAAAACTGTCCAATCTCGCTTACAACAAAGCTCACGAGATGGGAATTCTTTCCTTAGATGGTCTTACATCTTGGTTATTACAATCCTTCAGTGAGGATTCCGATTTAACTTCTCACACCACTTATATTGTGTGTTTTAATTTTATACATACGTGGGCGAGCGACCTACAGTTTAAAGTTGACTCCGAACAACAGATTCTTTTGAGATACTTCTCATGGCAATTTTTATTTACTCTCAGAATTTTTGCCAGAAATCTGTTGAGATGCAGACGCCGAAGAAATATTTCTTTCATATTTTATTTTGTTGGAGATGTCTAGCCTAAGGTTTGAACCGAAGCCTCAAATCTAATAAGCCAACACACTACCCTGTATTAGACTACGTCGACTACAATAATATGCTTAGGAGCATAAAACACAAAATTTACTGATAGAATTTATCTAGGCAGACAACGTTGGCTGCCTAGGGGCTACTGACGTACGGTAGTCATAATTATTATGCAACGAAACCTTTAATTGCACACGAATAATTTATACTGATAATGGAAGTCGCCGTAGGCGTGTTAGATGTGAGGCCATGGATCAAGCCCCAGGTCAGACATTGCGAACAAAACAAAATATGAATAAAATATTTCTACGGCGTCTCAGCAAATTTCTGCCAAAAACTCTGAAAGCAAAATGAATATTGCCATGAGAAATTCCTCAAAAGAAATCTATCGTTCGGAATCGACTTTAAACTGTAGGTCCCCCGCCTACTTATAGATAAAATTAACGCACACAATATAAGTAATGTGAGAAGCTAGGTTGTAATCCTGAATGAAGGGTTGTAATAATCAATTAAATCAGTAAGCTAGTGATTGGATCGAAATTTACTAAAAGGCCGTGAAAGTTTGAACTTGAATATAATTTTAGAAGACCTGTAATATAATCTTTGATAACTTATTTAAAATAAAATATATTCGAAATACAATAATGTTCACTAGCAGGCGAAAAACAAATTGGAAGGAAACCAAACAAACATTATTGTTAGTGTTATCACCGAAAGGAGATTTCTCGTTACCGGACATCAACAAATGCCTAATGAAAAGAAGAAAACTTGTTCTCGGGCTTCAGTGTATTAAGCGGCTGATAATGAAATCTAACCAAACCTTAACAATCTTCCAAAATTTTACTTCCATTATTTCCAAGCTAAAATCGATCACTATGATCTCCCCTTTTTATGGAAATGTCTGTAATAAGATGCCTGTATTGAGGCTAAACTGTGATCCTTCTGTTAATTAACAGACTGTGTCTGTGTTGATTTCTTTTTATTTAAGTGTATGTATTGAGTTTGGTTACATAGTTTTTAGTTGTTGTGTGGCAAATGTGGTAAGTATTGCTTTTAACATTCTCTTGTTATTCTCATGCAGATTGTTTAGTTTAGAGCTTTCAAAACTAAACAAAAGACGAAAAACAATATTTTTTATCAATAAAAGTATAGAAATTCTTACGAGTTTTCTTTCTTTTTTTGTTATTTCTCTTACCAAACCAAAACAACAGAAGCACTTTTCTTCTTTACAATATTTGTGTATTGGCTTTCATGTTTCTTTTCATAGGGAATAACCAGAGGAACATGGCAAAAAAAGAAAAAGAGAAGAAAAGCAGAGAGATAATAATGAAATAATGAAATATTCTAAATATATACGGTAGTACACACACAGGCATACATACATACACGTATTGGAATATAAAACCAATGTCACTTACACACTCATACAATCAGTTTTCATCGTCATCGAAACACAATAGCAAACTGCTAAAAAGAAACACAAATTTACGCAAATGTAGAGAGAGAGAGTGGTAGTGTACGAGGTGTTTAAGCCACAAGGATTGAATTTATAAAAACTAATATGGTAGTGTGGTGTTGCGTGTTGTCGCAACAACATTCTCTAGTCGTTGCAGCAACTGTGAAGATAGTATAGAGCCATAGGGCCTGTGGCTGCCACAGTGTTACTGTTTCCGTTGTATTTGTATTTGTATCATTGTATTGTAAATGATTTGCCATTACTGTTCTTGTTACTGTTTGTATCATACAAATACATACATGCAGACTAAAGAAAAACAACCACAAAAACCACAGTAGACACGTTGTTCTTCAAATAGAAACACATTGCTTATAAGACTATAGTTTTAGTGCAACACTCTACGGCAACTGCAGAAAGCCAAATTACTAAGGTGGGCATTATAACTCTTTAGTAAGGATTACAACCTAGCTTGTCACACTACTTTAGATGTGTGTGTTAATTTTATACATGAGTGGCAGGACTAACAGTTTGATGTCGACTCCGAGCTTTTCATGGCAATTTAAATAGTTTGTGCCAGAAGACTGCTGCCGAAAGATGTATTTTTCATACTTCATTTTGTTAGGCATATACATATAAACTGGGGTGTAAATCTCAGACTTTCATCCAATAGGTCAAAGCACTGTCTACTACACTAGGGCGATTTCAATAATAACCTGAAATATTTCCCTAAACGGGTTGCATTTGATAGGAATAGCACTCAATTTTGATGTCTACAGCAGGGGTTCAAGTTGCTTGATACATTGAATACATCCTCTACTTGCAACACATCAAGTACACAACCAAATTGTTCGTAGTGTAAGTATGATTTGAACGGAAAGTATTGAAATCTAGTCAATACACGTTGCAGACACAATATGTGCACGCAAATGTATTTACATTTCTTGATGTTTTGGTGAGAATAATACAATTTCATTAAATTAAATACATATTCAATATAAAAAATTATTGAATGAATGATTGATACATTTTCAATCAGTTAACATAACAATGTGGCTGAGTGTCGTATAAGTGTACTTGCAAGTGTTGCCAAATGGAGACACCAAACTTCATTACGTTAACATTGCATTGATAATTTTTTTTTTGGAAAAGTACTTTCCTTCAGTGTGACAAAACGAACAAAGTACTAAAATTGATTATTACTCTGGGGTTTAAACAAAAAGTAAAGCACTCACCTCCCTCTCAGAAAGAAGTATTTAGTAATAATAAATGCATATATGCATAGATCTCTATTTACTCTGACAGTTTAACCAGTACTTTCATTCAATGTTATGATATGGTCTAAGTTTTAAGTGAAACATTATCATTTTGTATGTATCAGACAATATTTACACTTTGCAACATTGGCGTCCTGAATTTGTATTCAACAAACTGCCAAAGGGTAGAAGAGAATATTCTAAAAATATTATTGTTGAAAACGTTTTCTTTTTTTTGTGATTATTATTGGTGTTACACCATTTCCACAAAAAGAAAATTCTAAAGTTGTAACTTAAAACGAAGTTACGACTATGTACATTTAATAATTGCACATACGAAGAGTATTCACAAAGTAAATGCAACGTGAGGTATCCATAAGAGAATTTTCTTCCACTGAAAGTGCTGAAGAAAGAAAACGAAATTGTATAACTAAGGAGGAAAGAACAACACGCCAGTTATCAGTATATAGCAGTACTAAGGGCACTTATCATAAAACTCATGATAGTTTGGTATTATTTCAAGAGTGTTGACTACCCAAAGAAACGATAAGAATTAATGGAAAATATTTAATCTGAAATGAACATTTTCACCAGCTGATAGTTGTACATACATACGTCCAATACCTATAACGGATCTGAATATGCAAGCTGTATACATACATATGTAATTGGTTATATACAACCCTTCAGTTAGTATTACGACCTTGCTTCTCACACCACATAGGTTGTGTGTGCTAACTTTATCCATAAGTGGCGGAACCTATACTTTAAAGTCGACTATGAATGCCAGATTTATCAGAAACTTTTCATGGCAATTTCATTTACTCTCAGAGTTTTTGCCAGAAATCTGCTGAGAGGAATTCACCGATGAAATATTTTTCATATTTCATTTCGTTGGAGATGTCCTGGTGTTTGAACCGTGACCTAACGTCTAATAAGCCAAAACACTATCTATTATACTACGACGATAGTTGTTGGTAACGAGAAATTAGTTAAATATGAGACCAAAACTGAAAAAAAAATTATCAAACATCAATTACTTTTCATAACCGGCTTTAAAGTTGTTGAGAGGGTTTGGAAAGAGCTGAATAGTCAATTCTTTATTATTTGCTCGACTATGCAATCCAGAAAGGTTAATCAGAAATGTTGATTTTATCATGCCAATAATAATAATGAAGTTGTTTAATAATAATGTTGGCTTATTGGACGAGAGCCCGCGGTTCAGCGACTTCCTCTCATCAGTTTTCTGGGCAAAAACTCTGAGTGGCGCGACCAACAATTTATTGTCTAAACAACAAATTTTTGAGAAACTTTTCATGGCATTTTTACTTTACTCTCAGGGTTTTCAACAGAAAATTGTTGAAAGGAAGTCGCCAAGGAAGTAATTTTTCTTATCTCATTTTGTTGGAGATGTGCTGGAGTTTGAACCATGGTCTCCAGTCTAATGAGGCAACACACAGTTGACAGTTTAACAGTTTATTTCTGTTAATGTTCTTAAGCCCTATCTACTGTCAAGTCTAGTTTGACTGAGATTGATTTTTAGTTTACTTAACACACTACACAGAGAGTAAGACAGTCAAATAATCGTGTTATAAATTTTATATGGATGCAAATAAGATAATAAATCTTCTCTGCTATCTTTTCATTTGCTGGACTCACCATACCGACAACTGTTCTTCATACATATGTATTTATCTCATGAAAGTGAAAAATATACGAAAAAGAAAATGGCCTTCTATTAATTTTTGAAGGGCACATGCCTTTGAATTTGGTATGCGTTGTCTTGTTATATTATTTACTTCTCCGTACGTTAAGTTTATATTTTAATTCAGATCGTTTAATCCAGAACATGTTTTGAAGTCGAAACTAAAGCATTTTCGGACAAGTTCAACTACAATTAGATCTACAACACAACACAATCTTAACACAGCAAAATCTTATAGAGAAAATTTTCTAAAAAAATCAGAAGAGTGTAAAGAATAACTGAACCGATTAGATTTGATACTCTAAGACAATCTAAGGCAATCTTACACAGTCAATCGGATAAGATGGAAATGTTTTCTGGAAGCCATATGCTCCTAAGAAGGGAGCCACATTACGATGGCTGTGAACTTTTTATTTCTTCTGTAGAACAAAATGTTACATTTATTATTTCTTTCGGAAACACTATTCTGTAGAACGAGTGGGAAAAATATTCTCCTTCATGTGTTTATTTATGCTTTTATTTCCGTTTTATTTACTTGCAATAGAAGATGATATTTTTATTTGCTTATTTGCCTGAGAATGATTAGGAATCTATTTCGTATATTGAAAACAAATCAAATTCGAGAAGATTGTTTTTTCCAAGTTATTGTGTGAGAGAAAAAAAGAAAATAAAAATCTAAAATGGAATACAGAGTTAGATATTTTGTTTTCAGACATTTTACACACATGAGTGAATCAATATTCGAAAAAACAAAAAAAACGATACTTGGCTCAGAGAAATGGTATAATAAATCACACCACAAGTTTTTTTCAGTAAGTTTTTCTGGTTTGCACAATAAGATTTTATATTTACTTAGTGATTGATGTACTGCGTTAGGAAAATACCATTTTACTTAAAGTTATCTTGAGTAAAGTGTGGCTAAACTGTTTGCTAAATTGAAATTTTTAAAGATATTTTGCTGGAGCCGAAGAAACTTTCAACGCCATTAAAAGAAAACCTACTTTTGCGTAAAGAAATATGATTTGGATTAATTATAATTTGAAATTAATACACACTTATATTATTCTTATTAATTAGATTGTGAATTTTATTGATTAGTATGTACACGAAACAATCCATCAATTTTAATAGTTTATTATTTTAAATATCTTTTTAGGAAAAAATTTTTGTTTAAGATAAACTAATGCCATATGACATTGAAAGTGTTGTTGTCGACTGTTGATACAATTTACTTCCAACCAAACAATTTTTGATAAGTTTTATTTGAAACAAAAATCATTAAAAAAGCAAAATAAACAATAAAAAATAGTTGCCATGGTAGTCTAGTGGGCTGTGTGCTAGACTATTAGGGTGAGCGTAGTGTGTTTGATGCCCACCAGAGGCTCTGGTCTGTTATACTCGTGCTATACCGAACATTAGGTTGAAGTTACTCAGCTCGTACAGATATACGAGAATTGTACATTTCATGCACCAGATTACGTCGAATTTTGCGAAAAGATATTGACATTACGCCTTACAAAGTTCAATTGCTTCAATAGTTGAAGCCGCATGACAATCCGCTTCGCTAGATGGGCCAACAAGAAGATGCCAAAAAAAATCATCTTTTCAGATAAAGCTGGTGAGTACGTTAATAAGCAAAATTGTCGTATTTGGGGCTCAGAAAGCCCACATGTGGTCTTACAGAAGCCAATGCCCCCATTACGAGTGACTGTTTGGTGCGGCTTGTGGAGCGGAGGCATCATAGGCCCATATTTCTTTGAAAATGAGGACGACGCAACCATTACGCTCAATGGAGACACCTATCGCACCATGATAACCGATTTTTTTGTACCAGCTCTTCATGGTATTGATGTGCACAATGTTTGGTTCCAACAGGATGGTGCAACTTGCCACAATCGATTTTTGGCGTCATACGTTTAAAGGCACCAAGAAGCTGCGGTTGGACTATTTTCTGTGTGGTGCCGTTCAATAAACCAGAGACAATCGAGTATTTGAAGGCCAACATTCGTAACGCCATTGCCGAGATATGGCCCCATACACTCGAAAATGTGCATGAAAATTGCTCCGAACGAATGAGGTACTGTAAGGCCAGCCGCGTCGGCCATATGAATGAAATAATATTCCATTTCTAACCGCAACAATTGTACTTCACAACAAAAAAGTTAATTTGGCAAAGTTCCAAACCGTTTTTTTTTGTTTGCATTTTTAAATTTAAAAATTTAAATCACACACCCTATCACTTATCACTTTTTTATTATGATAGATATGATAACTGTAAGGAATTATCATATGATCCTAACGTTATTCCAAATTTATATTGATTTTTGGTAAATTATGTAAATAATTTGGCAAATTTTTTAAAACAATATTATTTGCATGCAAGCATATGGCAATTTATTTTAATTACCTTTAAATGTCAAGTATATTGTGCCACTTACCTAAAAAGAAAGAAAAGAGAAAAACAATATTTAATAAAAATTAAAAAAAAGAAAGAGAAATATTGCATACAATATTATATATATATTGTATAATGCAAAAGAATTAATTTTTATGATAAGTTTGCTGCAATATTATGATAACGAAAAAGCGGGAGAGAGAGAGTATGATTTAATACTGAAGGAAATCTTGTTTTTAATTAATGCTGTTGAATAAATATTCTCCAGAACTTAATAAAGCTGAAGGAACTTATAATGATGTTACAACTTGTAGAATCACGAAATGACACGATAGTGTCATTAATAACTTAAGCAGCTGAAATACTTACAACCAGAACCGAACCAAGTACAACACAACAGCACAAGAAAACACAGCAAAACAAAAAAAAAACAAAAAAAAAACATCAGGAAAAAGAATGACGATAAAATCCAGGCAAAAAGGCAAGAATAATAATGCAAATGAATACAGTAAAGGAAATAAAAAAAAGTAACCAAGAAGAAAAAAGTCTTAAAACTACACGAAGATAAAATGTTTAAACAGAGGCAGAGGTATACGGATATTACAGCAGAAATGTTGTAATAGGGAGAAAAGCAGCAAAGAAAAAAAAGGATAAGAAAAACTTAAGATAAATGAATGATAAGAGAAAACGAACGAATGAATGAATGGATGACATCGTAAAATGCAGTCGCTCGAATATATAATTTTTAACAATTTATGCGGTACGTACTAAATGAAGAGAGATAATCTTTGAAGGCAGAATTTTGACATTTTGAATTTGGGACTTATACATTTAATAAATGTATGTATGTATATACATACATATGTATTAAATAAATAGAAATCTGCCTTGTTTTTGTTTTTAAAATGGCTTCAATAAATTTTAATATTATCATCAGAGACAAGGTGTCAATTACAATTGATTTTGTATTCAAGAATGGCTAATAACTTGCACTACAGCTGGGTGGTAATAACAAAGCGTTACGAAACTTTTAGAATAATGATAATATAACAACAATAGTCATACTACGTATATATGTATGTACATACATAGTTGGTTATTATAGCTTTTCAGTCAGGATTACAACCTAGTTTCTCACACCACTTATGCTGCATCTGTTAATTTTATAAATAAGGGGTGGGACCAACAGTTTAAACTTTAAAGGTTACTTCGAAAGAAAGTTTTTTTTTGAGAAACTTTTCATGTCAATTTTATTTACTCTCAGAGTTTTTCCCAGATATCTGCTGAGGGGAAGTGGCTTTCCTTAGTTCTGGAACCATTTGTAGCTTCTGGTGACACCACATAGAGTCCAAACGTTAATTCTCAACTGATCAACGGTAACATTTGCATATTAGCCATCCAGTCGATGGTCGCAAATGCGACTTCTACAGGTCTCATAGGCCATATGACCAAGCTAGCTTCACATTTAATGTCGGCTTATGACTACAATAATGCTGCTGAGTGCGTACCTTTCGAGTTTGAGTAGACTGTCTGTCTAACTTTGACCAAATTTGCTGCGAAATCTCATGCGTACTCAATGCCGATCATGCTGCATTGCTTATCAATCATAAGCTTTCAACCTCTGGCTTGGAATTCATCTTCTTTTATCAATTTAAATACAATCAGTAAATCTTGGGATTAGGTTAGGTTAGGTCGGAGTGGTAGCTCTGATATCACAAAGCTCACTTGAGCACGCATAGCGGCCCGTTGTGATGCCACGGGTAAACGCTGTCCCTGTACTGGCCAAGTTCCACCAAAATCAGGTCAGCGCAAGGGCTACACAAAAAATCTTGGGGTAGTATGTTCTATTAAGCTAGTCGAGTAGGTAGTGTGTTGGTTTATTAGACGTGAAGCCACGGTTCAAAACCAAAGGTCAGACATCTCCAACGAATCGAAATATGAAAAAAAATTTTCGTCAACTTCCTCTCAGCAGTTTTCGGGAAAAAATTCTGAGAATAAATAAAAAAGCCATGAAAAGTTTCTCCCAAATCTGTCGTTCGGCGTCGACTTTAAACTGAAGGTTCCCCCCCCCCCCCCCACTTATCGATAAAATTAACACACACAAACGAGTGGTGTGAGGCACTAGGTCGTAATCTTGACTGAAGGGTAATGACCAATTATGTACATATGTATGTATGTATGCATATGACGACTGCTTGAAATACCCAAGGAAAAGATTGGGGAAACGATATGGTGAAAGAAGTTTATTTCAACGAAACATTGATACTAAATATTGTATATATGCGTGGTTTCTAAATCAGTAACTCGCTTAAAATGCGAAGAAACTAGGTTTTGTAAATTCCCTAGATTTTCAAAATTATTATTAACTTTACATTGCTGCTGCGAAGACCAATATCAGGGTAATTTGCAAACACAATTTAAAGATCACAACTAAATTCGTTTTTTTAGATGGTTTCCACTATTCTAGATTAGCCCGAATGTATAATCAAAAAAAATCAGACAGTAAAAGAGAAAAGTGTTTCGAAAAGTGTTTCACAAATTATTTTTTAATATTCAATAAAAATTAAGAAGAAAAAAAACTGTTCTTGTATTATTTTTACTTTTCTGTTTTTGTTTAAAATGTTCTTGAGTGTATTCAACTGCAATGGCTATAGATTGCAACAACTGCTGCTGCTGCTGTTGCACAAATGTTGTATTTATGATTTATGGCACTTCAGCACAGCAATAAGAACACACTTTGTATGGCGCAATAAAACTGTTCAACGAGGAATTTTTTTGTGCGTCTGCAACGGATGGCCGGTAATCCCAGCAACTATAATGACTTTAAAATGCTACTGAACGACGGCGGCGGCAACAGGCAGGCAAACAAAGAAAAAGTAGAAAAAATATTTTAGATTCGCCAATTATGACGCATTTAAATTAAACTTGAAAGCAAAGAGGGTTATTTTTTGTTTTCTACTTGTTTTGAACTTGCCACACAAAACCAAAACACTGATTAAAGGGAGTCCCCTTTTAAGGAAACACTTGTAAATGCTGCAAAATCATTTAAAATTTAAAAAATTTTTTTTTGCTTTTTTTGAAATGAAAATAAATGTCTTATTTGGCTTATCATAGGCTTTAAGCTTTTATGAAATTATAATTAAACTTGACTTTCTATACACTTCAATACATATGAGGAGGAGAAAACAAAGCAATTATTAAGAGATTAGCTGTTAGCAATGCAAACATTGACTGAGAATTTTGTAACATTATAATCATAGGCTTGCTGCTGTACACACAATACAATATAACAATCAAGTCATCTCTTCTATTGTTGAAATTTTCAAAATTGTAAGAAAAATGAAACAAAAAACAAAAAAATATGATGAGAAAAATACAAAATTCCATTTCAGTGACAACAATAACATTCATTATCATTCATTATAATAGAAGGGAAAATATTGTTTGCTTTGTATGCAAGTAAGCATGTACATTCACATGTTCGGGAGGAATATATGTATGTATGTATGAAAATGTGAGTGTTGGAAAGTTTTCTACATTGGCAAAGAGTCTGTGAGCCGCCCGCCCCTCTTTGTTCAATATATCCGTTGAATATGTTCGAATATACACACAAATGCAAACATGTTTACATTTTGTGCATTAAACGAAATGCTTGGAAATGTTGCATAACCATTTTCGCTTTTAACTCTTTATGTTAGCTGACAAACCGACACACATACACACACACCGACACATCTATACAGACATAAACAACAATTCTAGCAATATGGCATATACAAGTATGATGTATGTATGTATTCATCGATATTAATGAACAGAGAAAGAGAGAAAAGGCGGCATGCCACTTTTGCCACCATCAGTAATCATCTTGAATTGAAATTGCAATAAAGCGTGAATTTCAATCTACTCATCAGCATCAGCATCAGCTTTAGCGTCAGCAACATCATCCACATCACCATACTCATCGCCGTCCATCCATCGTCATCATCATTTTTATCAATATAAACTCCACACTTAAAGGCACTGGCATTTAAACATGCAACACTTACACTTCTACTCACACTCTGAAGATACCACTTGCATTTGTTTGTATATATCAGTGTGTACAATGAAACATGACAGCAAAAATTTCAACTATTTTTCTCCCTCGTCTTATTTTTTTTCCATAAATTTGCACTCTGTTCCCACCCGCGTAAACAATAAAAGTCATTTTCGACATACTGCTGATCAACCCAATCAACAAATATTCGATAAAAATAAGAAATTAATTTCATTTTCTAAGCATCGTATTTTGTATATAAATTGTCTAAGGCGTATGGACTTACATATGTGTTCCAATATTCAGTTCGATTGCAACATAGTACCAGCATGAGTTAAACATGAGATTTGTTTCCATGGTTGGCATGAAAGCTGGACTTTGAAAAGAAATAAAGGCAATAGAAACTAAGTGGCAAAAATAATGCGAAGATAAATATATGCTGGAAAGGCTGTGTATGTATTATTTTAACTACGTATGTGTATAGTAACTACATGAGGTTTTCAAAAATCCCACACGTGAAATAGTTGAAATATCGAGAGTAATGATGTACCAAACTAATCAGCCTGCCATTTTTCAGAGCTAGAAATTCATACAGTTTTTCTTTTATTTCAATTCTTAAAACAGCGATTTATGCAATAATACATAGCGTTATGTCTTGTTTGTAAAAGATTACAGTTGTGATACGGTTTCAGATACAGTTTAACGTAAGGCCGCGATTCAGACCGCTCGTCAGACATCTCTAATGAAACGAAATATGAAAAATTTTCTTCAGCGTCGTCCTTTCAGCAGATTTCTAGCAAAAACTCTGAGAGTAAATAAAAATTTGGCAGGAAATGTTTCTCAAAATTCTGTTCTTCATAGTCGACTTTAAACTGTAGGTCCTGTCACTCATGTACAAAATTAACACACACAACGTGAGTGGTGTAAGAACCCAAGTCGTAAACCTGACTGAATAGCTGTATTGATCAATTAAGTATGTATGTAATAGCGGTAGGTAGAGCTGTTTGTAACAGTTTAGAAATTTCATTCGTCCACTGTGTTACAGTTTCTTTTCAAAGAATTCGGTGGTTAGATACTCGAAGGGTTTTAATGCTATCAGGGTTTAATTCTGATTGAAATTTCCATCAAATTTTATTGAATCTCAGTGTGGTACCATTTTTAAAACAATGTTTGAAGTTAGGGTGCCCTGGTAGTCTAGTTGGTAGTGTGCTAGACTATTAGCGTGAGGGTTCGATTCCCACCAAAGCCTCTGGTCTGTGAGTCAGCTCTTATATGATTAAATATAATTTGCAATTGTATTGTAATTAATAAATAAATAAAAAAAACTCACGTTTGTAGTTAATTTAAAAAAGGGCGTCAGAGAGCTGAGTTTCCGTTCATTACCACATCAAATGATGAGAGCAGAGGGAATAAACTGTTTTTAGCTATAATACACTCTTTTCGTTCGCTATCTTATTCACTGTATTATTATGATTTACGATAGCAATTTGCTATGTTACGGTCTGTCTATGACATCTTTTTTGAAATTCAGGAGATCATGACACTATTTAGATTCAGGATCAGACATTTCATAAGGTGTTCCAAAAATATAGAAAGAAATACGTTTAAATTTGTAAAATATGATGACTTTGTTCCCACTACGACAATAGAATTAAAATTATATACGTTTCATGCCTTTGTTTTGAACTGGCTCGAGTGTTCTTAATAACCTGAGGGAAGACTTGCTTTAAATTAAGAAAATAAAATTTAATTATATACGTACGTATCTACATATATATTAAACAATTTTGTTATTAATTGTTTGCTGGGCTCTCGGAAAGGATATTTAAGTTCGTCTGAAAAGTTGCATGTTGTACATGCATGCGTATGCTCGGTTCATTTGTGCATGTCTCTCTGTCTCATTAGTAGCGTTGGGGAAAGATTTTGTTTTTTGTGCACTCTGTTGAGTTTCTGCTCGTTTTATTATTTCTTTGATGACAGTTAGTGCCGAGGCCAATACATCATTTCCCATGCATTTATTGTTCATTAAGTACACGACTTCGAGATAAAGAAACAATGAAAGGATGTTAAAGGCTTTAAACAACAACAAAAAAAGAAAACAATTTGCACAGATTGCCAGTAAAAAAAAATGCACATACACACAAATAAATCGAAAAGAGAAAAAAACTTTTCTAAGACATAAAGATACTTCAGATTTCAGAAAAACAAAGGCAGGAGTGGAGAGTAATTTATCATTATAATGTGCATTATGAATTAATGCAGTCTCTTATGAAAAGGATACTCGAGGAGGCGGTAGAGGATATTAAAAATCAAAGAGAATTATTGACTTAGTTTTTGCTTTTTTTTACATTTCACATGAAAGAAAGCAAATTGTTAAATTTTGTTTTCGATTTAAGAAAACTATAATAAAAATTCCATTATACTCGTATTACCGCTCAACCCGTACCTATCTCTTTAGTTTCACATTGTATTGTAAGAAATCACTCAAATAAAACCAGCTTAATTTACTTAAACCTGATTTGTGAGTTTTAACTTTACAACTTTATTTTTATTTATTTTATTGTTTATATGAATTATAAAAAATCTAAGAATGAATATTATTTTTATTCGTTTTCAAAAAACTGGGATCGAAAAATCCCGAAATATCCCGGGATTTCTCGAAATATTCCGCGATTTCGGGATTTTCTCTTAATAAAAAAAGCTAAAAACAATTGTTTTACTAAAAATTTCATTAATTTTTGATCTTTATCACAATACACATGTTATAAAATAAAAAAAGAAAATAAAAAATAACAAAAATAAAAATAATTCATCTGGGTTTCCATACATACATAAACAGATTAATGAAGAAACTAATATTTCATCGAAGAGCCTTAATTTTGATACAAACAAAAACATCCTTTCGCTGAAAAACATTTTTCGCAATCTACACTTGTGAGCAAAATGGTTTCAAGATAGCTATATGCAGAGTAAACTATTCACCTCTAACACCTCGTGATTCAATCAAATCTATTTCTTTAGAAAGTTGATTGTCTAAACCATCATCTGTATTAACAGATTTTATTGGACTTCGGGGGCAACGTTTAACTTTTTAACAATGGAAGTTGGGTTCTTATTCAGTTCGATGTCGAGTGATATAGAATATTCACTTCATTGTTGAATGATACACTTGAAAAACTATTTAATGTAATAGTAAATAAGAAAAACAATGCCGTAGACTCAATATTTTTCTTACTTTATAAAGTGTATATGTATGAATTTACAATCCCGAAAATTCCCGGGATAAGTTTTAAAAAATCCCGGGATTCGGGATTTGTGAATCCCGAAAATCCCGGGATTTTGTGATTCGGGATTTCCCGATTGGCATCCCTAGTACATACAAACGTGATCCCTTAGAATCAGGTAGATAACCATTTTTGGCACCGAGTAACCAGAGACGATAATTATGACGTTTGAAAACGCTCATATAACAGCAGCATTACAGGCGAATTTGGAGCGAGAAAAAAATGTTATAATGGTTTGCGAATCAAATGTGTTAGAAGCAACAGATATGTATACAGAGTGAAAACTGGCGGATAAAGTAGAAAAATTAAATGTAAATAAACATCTATTTTATGTTAAAAAAGGGAAAATTTTTTGAAATTTTTTTAATTTTTTCAATGAAAAGTTTAAAGATTCTTAAATATTTAATTACTAATCGAAATGTGGGTGATTTTCGATCCCAATGAATATAGTTTCTTGTGCATTAGGTAGTTAAGAAGGTAAATATTACAAGATCAAAATAAGACGTACTGTTCATAAAAAATTTTTCTTGTTGAAAGTTGTCCATATTTTTTAATTTCTTGAAAGAAAAAGTTAAAAATTGCTATTAGTTGTTTTTATTATTTACTAATTTTACACAAAAATTACATTTTTTTATTAACTCTCGCCAATATAAAAAACCTAACACAAAAACTAAAAAAACATAAATAAACAAAACAGACAGACAATAAGACAGGGATAGAAATACTTTTTGGTAATATTTGCTGTCTCTTTCTCAATACACTGTTAACTGTCAAAATCCCGTGTCGTCACTGTGTACATTGTGTTGAAAACAGTGTTGCAAAATTGAACTGTAACTGAAAAAGTACTCTTTTGCATCAAATGGTACTTTTGTAAACAATACGAACATATATAATTGATACATACATATATACGTGATTCCTTAGAATCAGGTAGAATACCATTTTAAGATTTTCGTCGGTACCTGAAGGAGAAACCAGACTTAGAAGTATTTTCTATTACCTTCTTTTAGTGTAAAATATTGGAAACAACTATTGGCACACAAACAAATCCACATATTTAGCATAGTGTTTTAAAACTTATAAAGTGTGATGGAATCCAATGAACTAAATTTATTTTATTTGTTAACTTTAATTCACATTTTGTTGCTTATTTTTTTATTTCAAATGTATTAAAATGTATTAATCAAAAAAAAAAAAATATTTTCTTTGACTGTTGTTGTTGCCTTATATTAATTAATAAAAATCACTTAACATTGCACGTTTCACTGTTTATGTTCTTAATTATTTTACACAAATACGTATATTATTTATTTGTTTAAAATTCTAAGAAAAATCAGAGTAACAATTTATTTTTTATTTTTGTTTTGGTAAATATTTTATTAATTTTTCTATTCTTTTATTTTTTTCTGATCAATGGAACAATTACGAGTTCCGACTACGAGTATAAAAATATTTCAATTACAGATAAATATTCAAGCAGATACGTCCGTTAAATACCGAGTTAAATGTAACATTGAACTTGTGGCAAAAGATTCTTCTTTAACATTTATTTGTTTGGTATTGAAAACAGTGTTGCAAAATTTAAATTTTGAAATGGTACTGAACTATATCTGAATAAGTACTCTTTTGCATGAAATAGTACTTTTGTAAAAAAAACATGCATACAACTTTTTATTTCTGAAAAAAAAATTGCTTTCTACAAAAGTATCAACATTTTTAAAGAAAACACCGGAGACCGGTGCCCTCTATTGGTGTTTCTTTGCTACTTTTGCCCGGGAATAGTAGAATATACAATATTTTATTTAAAAATGTAAATATTTCGTGTTGTTTTTGAATTTATTAAAATTTAGAATTTATCGAAAGAAACTTGTTTTCTTAGAAAACAATTTTAATGAAAACTTTTTCGCATCTCCGAAAACTTGGAAAAAAGGGAAAACTTGGCAAATGGCAACGCTGGTCATTACGACCCTTCAATCAGTATCATGACCTAGCTTCTCATTCCACTTATTTTGTGTGTATTAATTTTGTACATGAGTTTCGGGATCTACAGTAGAAAGTCGATTTAAGATTTTTGAGAAAAATTTTCATGGCAATTTTATTTACCGAAGAAATATTTTTTCTCTTTTTCGTTTTGTTGAAGTTGTCTGGTATGGGGTTTGAACTGTGGGCCCACGTCTGGTAAGTAAATTCGTAATACACGTACGGTATGAAACGGGAAAACTAACGACTTTTACGTGTTCCTCTCATACAAAACAAAAACAGTTGATTTGGAACGTAACAAAACGTAAAAGCCATGTTTAGTCAAACATCGACGCAACGTAATGGAACATAAGTTTGTTTTTAGCATATGAAGAGCAAACTAAATAGCTACGGAAATTACATTACGGTTCGCTAAGCGTTCTCATTGGTTTTCGTATTCTAAAATCGAATCCGCAGGGGGTACAGCGGTATTTTTGAAATAGAAAAGTAGTGAAAAGAGTTCTAAAGCACTGAATTTTTCATCACTGATTGAAAACCATGGAGTAGCCAGAGTTGACAATTATGACGTTTGAAAAATGCTGAAAACAGCAGCCTTAACTTAAAACCTTAACAGATATTTTACTTTGTGTTGAAAATAACCAAGACATGTTGGCAGCAATTAAAGGCTCAGTTAGCCGACCGTAACGGAATATAACGTAATGTAACAGTAACGTCCACTTAACGTAAAAACGTAAGTGCAATTATACGACGTATAAACGTGCAACAAAACTAAATTTGAATGTCATAAAAATTGCAAAAAATAAAAAATAAAGATATTTAGAAGACATTCTTATGAGTTTCTTAAATTTTTAAAGACTTTCTATATTAATTTTTTAAACAGATTTAATTTTAATTTTAAAATCATTATTTTAACGAACTTTTCTCGCATTTAATATGGCGCCTTTTCGTTTTCTTTGATTCAGGTGTTATCAGCCGATCATTCAGTATAATCACTACAGCGTTGTTAGATTCATTTCAACGATTTTATACATATTTATCTAAAGATATTTATCAAAATTGTTATATGCTGTTTCTATAAAACAAACAATTTCACTTTTATACAGATAAAAACACTCAATTTTGTAGGAGCATGGTTATTGAAGATGAAACGCATGTTAACATGGGCAAATAATTACAAGCATTTAAATTCCTACTGAACTGAAACGGTGTCTTGGCTTTCTTGAATTATTTCCATTATTTAAACAGCCCACATAAATGACTATTACACTCAATGGCAAATATAGTCGTACATAAATCTGAGTTTCTTATTACTATTGTTAGGATTTCAAATAAATTCCCTTTAACGATTATTGTATACGTATGTATGTACATATGTATTCTTGAAATGTCAATAAATTATGGAGAAAAGTGAAAAAGATGTCATTAAAAGTAATACGATATTGAGCAAGTAAAACGAAGAGGCGAACGAACAAGTTTTATTAAAGCAGCATAAAACTATTTTTAGCCACGCAACTTTAAAATGCTGCAACACCCATGGCATTAGTTAAGATATAAAAGAGACGAAACAATCTTGTACGTACTGTGCTACAAGGGTAAGACAATCATCATGTTAATGTTGCAGCAGCATAAAAGAAAAGGGGCAATAATAAAAAAAAACTACAACAATTTTAAAGATACAATCTTAAGCTTTAAAATAGAGTAGAATACTAGTTAGTATCTGCTCTGTGTACTACCATATATATGTACATACATATATCTAAGCGTATATGAACGTCGCGCTATCATTCTTGCAACTAAGCAAATATGGCGTTGCAAGAAATACTTGTATGCTTGAGAGCATTTGTAGGTTTCATTGGAATTACTTTTTATGGTTGTGGGATATAAAATGTTCTCCGGTTACATTTTAATAAGACAATGATGTTAAATTTATAAGGAAGTCTGTTATAATTTTTCCACTTCCAATAAACACCAAATCGGCAAAGTAATTACGGAATAAAATTTCAAAATTAATGGGAAAATGTTTCATGTTGTTGTTGTTTTCTTCTCTTTTCCTGCCATTCTTTAATATTAATACCTGATTGCATGTGTAATATTTCAAGGAATTATTAATTCCTAATACTGATTTCCCCAGTTGTAGTGTGGTTGAGCGAAAAAATGAAAAATAAAAAAAAATTACAAAGGATTTTCATTTTTTTTCATTTGCCAATATGCACTGGGTACATTTGTTCAGATAAATTAAAAATCAAATGAAAAAAATAAGGCACTGACAGCTTTTTAAATTGTAACAAAAGGTATGCATTACCAAACTACAGCAATAACTACAACTACAAGTACGGACAAGAAAACAGTGGAGAGCAAAAAAATATAAAATATTATTAATAAATTATTATGAACGCTATTTCGAATGCTTATAACAGAAATGAGAATTTTCATACTTCTCCGATATGGCACTCCAGTTTTAACATTCTTTCTAATTTTCGAAGACTACCGATAAGAAGAGTTGATAGACAATAGATAGAGGATAGTCAAGCATGGTTCCTGATCGATATGATTGTACGTCATATCTCATGCTCCTTATTGATCTTGTAATAAGGGCTTCTGATACACACAAAGGATTAAGTACTGAAGACTAATACATATTATACCTACACTAGGTTTTGTAAGTCGCTGTAGTCTAGTAGGTAGTGTGTTGGCTTATTGACGTAAAGTCAGGGTTCGACCCCAGGCCAGACATCAAAATAAAATACAAAAAGTATTTCTTCGGCGACTTCCTCTAAGCAGATTTCTGGCAAAAACTCTGAGAGTAAATAAAATTGCCATGAAAAGTTTCTCAAAAATCTGGCGTTCGGAGTCGACTTTAAACTGTAGGTCCCACCACTCATGTATAAAAATTAACGCACACAACATAAGTGGTGTGAGAAACTAGGTCGTAATCCTGACTGAAAGGTTGTAATGACCAATTATGTATGTAAGTATGTATGTACGTTTTGTTACTAAAATTTTTGAGAACGAAGTATAAAACTCTTTTCATACCACTACACAATTTTAGGTATTTATGAGGGATGTGAAAATAGGAAATAATAATAAACTATCGAGTCTTCCAAGAAGGGCTATCCGAACCTTAACAGTTGATGTATCACGAAAAAGTCACTGTTTGTTGAGTATATTAAACTGTTGGCACCCATCAACTCTTACATCATTGAGAACGATATTGGCTAGGTCATGATTTTCAGAACGGGAACGGGGGGAGGTGATGTGAACTGGCCACCGAGAGCTTGCGATAGGACCCCGTTAGACTTTTTCTTACGGGGTTTCCTTAAGTCGATGGAATAAGCTGAAAGTCACAACGATACTCAAAGTCAACATAACATATTACATTGGTCAAATGTAGTCTGATTTATGCACCAATTATGGAAAAATTAATATTTCGTATGCGTTCCACCCAGAGAATCCATGGCTGACAGACAATGTTATATTCCACACATAATGACATCAATGGCTCTTTCAAACCTATAAATAATTTTGTGTCTCACACATTTAAAGATAGGACTCACTTAAAAAAGTTTACTCAATATTAACATTTCTTTTCAGATATTAGGAGGGAATTGCCCAATCCGAGGTAGCCAAATTCGGCAACAGTTTGTAAATTCAGAGCTTCTTTGTTGTTGGTATATGAGGTTTTTTGTTATTGAAACGTGTAGATGAGTATAAATTGGTCAACAGAATTTCTATTGCTTTTAATTGCAGGCTGTATTTTTTGCCAGTTGTTTGATTGATTCAATTCCACAAATTTTTATGTAAATATTCACTTTACTCTGTTTGAACAGTCACTGAGAAACGGTATAAATTAAATTATAATAACGGTATAATATTATTATAACGGTATAATTATGCAACCTGTGGATATCGAACGGCACGCAGCGATAACGTATATTTTTCTGGTATAATTGAATATTATAGTGTCACTAGCTTTCTGCACACAATTGTAAATTAGTTCGACTTCAGTACACATGTGTTGTCATGTGTTGTTTCATACATTATGAGTATGAAAAAAAAACATACATACACGATATATTATGCACCAAAATGGTTTTAATGTTGAAGAATTCTTTTTTTGTGTTTTTGTTTTTTGTTTAAAGAAGTATGATTGAAAAAGGAAACAAATGAAATGAAATGTTGCAATAAAAGGAAACAAAAACATGTTCTTCAGTTTTCTATTTCTGTTTTTTTTTATTTATTGGTATCTGCTAAAGACATTAAATTAAAGAAGAAGAGTGAAATTAACGAAGCCAACATCCTCCCTTAACGAGCTAAATAAAATTGTAATAAAAATCCAACATCATTGGCAAAAAAATAAAAAAAAGAAATAAAGAAACAACAACGTATTACCAAGTACTAACCAGCCAAACCAACCGTAGAACAAGCCACTCATTCACTCAGTTACATGCAGCAACAACAGCAACAACAGCAACAACAATTCATTGTCTACTACTTAAACTATTTGTGCAGCAGATGATCATTGTAAGAGAATAAATATGCGAATTGCGAAAATGAATTGTATGCTGCTGCTGCACTCAATACAAATGCAATAACAATACAGTGGTCGAAACAAACTGTTACTATACTATACTATAATATCACCAGTCATGCAACAACAGCTTGTAACCGAATATAATGGCTAGACAACATCATGATATTCGGTGTACAACCGAATTTAAAATTACAACTATAGTGGTTTGTTGGGAAATGAACTTGTATTCGGTCAGATTTATTGGATTGTACGGTAGAGACGAACAACACTTAATTTTGTGTTGCCACTCAAAACAGCTCATTTATCAGCCTTTAACTATTTGTGCTGAACTTTTTTTTTTTTTTTTTTTTTAGCAGATTTACATACAGACGTAAATGTGTTTGTGTGTTTTTGCTGTTTTTTTCAAAGATAAACATTGTGAGCCACTCAATGCAACTGAAACTGATGTTTTATGTTCGTCATTGTCGTATTATGCTGTTTGAAATTCTATTCTTTTCATTTTGCTCTTCTTTTTATAGTTTGCCTTGTGTTCTAAGCTGCATTTGTTTTTCTTTTGCAATATCTTGGCTTTCATGAAAAAGTTCTACAAACAGTGGATAAATGACACAAACTCTGTTGATACCCATGAACATGATGACGAGGATGATGATGATGATGATGATGATGCAGTTGAGTTCAGTGTTTTAGTTTGAAATATACATCTTAAGGTTTTCTTACGAAAGCAAAACTTTATATGGTCATCAGCGTCAACATCAATATCAACATCAACATCAACTTCTACAACAGCATCAGCTGCATCATCAGCTGCAGCATCAGCTTTAATTTTTAATATCGTTTCTTTATTATTCTGTTTGTGGTGTGGCATTGTGTTGAACAAAAAAATGAAAGAAGAAACAAAAAAAAAACCGAAACACTTTATTTGGCTTGAAATATAAATAGTATGTACGTTCTTTTGTTGTCTTTGTTTTTGTTATTGTTTTTCTCCCTTCTTTGTTTTTTTTTGTTGTTGATGTTTTAAACGTATATTATTGGTTGCATGTTGCTTCCTCGTATGCCAAGAGAAGTCATAAGATCATAAAGCAAATATAAAAGCAGAGTATCTCTTATTGTTATTACCACACATTTGTTGTAACCTAAGGTTATTGTTTTTGTTGTTGTTGTTGCACTCTATTATTTTATTATGGTTCAGAAAACTGCTTTTAATTGAAAGTCACGTCTAATAACAATTGCAGTTATTTGGAGTTTATCATTAAAATGACTTTTTATTTTTAAAATGGTTTTTCTTTCCTCTTCTGCTCCTTCCTTTTTTCGTGTTAAATTTTCTACACATGAAAGCAAAGAGTGCTTAAAACAATGGTAAGAATAGATGGTTGGGCCAAAAAGCTTATTGTCTGCTTTAAAAAAAAATACAATCTGAACAGTGTATATAGTGAGTACTCTCTTTATATATTTATATAGTTATTCCAATTAATGTCAATTTTATCCATAAGTGGCAGAACCTACATTTTAAAGTCGACTCCGGATGACAGATTTTTGAGAAATTTTTCATGGAAATTATGTTTACTCACAGAGTTTTTTGGCAAAAATCTGCTGAAAGGAAGTCGCCTGGAAATATTTTTTATATTTCGTTCTGTTTGAGTTGTGTGAATTGAGGTTTGAACGTCTAATAAGCCAATACACTACCTTCTCGACTACGACGACTTCTTTGGTATATCATGAAGCCATACAAATTTCTGTTACTTAATTCAGAGGATTTTGTATATACTGCTTATTGTAAGAGAAGTATGTCACTGATATTGCGTTGACTTCCTAGGCAAAGCTCGTGAGTTCAAACATCAGCATTTTTAAGACAAAAAAAATATAAATCTTTCACTCGGCAAACTTCTGGTCTAGTTGCTAGGAAAAATCTGATCACTGATGCCGCAGCACTTTCGCAGAAGACCTCTTGATGAAGTATGCAGCAATAAGGATTTTCTAGCTCACGGAAGAAAAGGAGAGTACTAGAATAATAATTGGCTGATTATATACTCTGCAAATTAATACAAATATCGTAGAATATTCCGTATTAGGGTGCCCTGGCAGTTTAGTGGGTAGTATGCTAGACTATTAGCGTGAGGGTCGTGGGTTCGATTCCCACCAGAGACTCTGGTCTATGACACTACACCGAGAATATGGTCAAAGTATATCACCTCGTATATAATTAGAATATAATTTGTAATTGTACTGTAATTAATAAATAAATAAATATTCCGTATCACAAACCAATGTGAAGTTTTCTTAAATTTTTTAGGGCAAACGGTTGTAAGACTTTATTTCTTTCGAAATTGTCATAAGGATAACGAAACTTGGCATAGACTTACATATTTATAGAGCCACTAAGTCTTTTGCTTTCTATTATTCCAGTGAGAGAGTGTAACAGAGTTGTACGTCTCCTGCAGATAAAAATTGATTTTTTTTCATAAAAACTAAGTATTCTTGTGTGCTTAAAAAATTTTGGTCGTTAACTTAATATGTCACTAGGTTAGGTTAGGTTAGAGGACGTGTACTTGTCAATTAAGACAAGTACAGTACAGCGTCCTAGTTTCTCACACCACTTATGTTGTGTGTGTTAATTTTATACATGAGTGGTGGGACCTACAGTTTAAAGTCGACTCCGAACGACAGATTTTTGAGAAACTTTTTCATGGCAATTTTATTTGCTCTCAGAGTTTTTGCCAGAAATCTGCTGAGAGGAAGTCGCCGAAGAAATACTTTTTGTATTTTGTCTTGATGTCTGGCCTGGGGCTCGAACCCTGGCTTTACGTCTAATAAGCCAACACACTACCTACTAAACTACGGCGACTTCAAATAATATATCACTAAGTCAATTAATTTTAAAGTTTCCTTTATTACATTGGGCTGTTTTATTAAGTTTTCCCAAGCAAGTGATTAGTCTAGTGTAGCGGGTTCTAGAATGATGTGTGATCCGGCTGTCGTTGCCTAGAATCAACTGCCAGCCTCTCTGCACATGTGTTGGGTGTAGTGGTAAGCACGCTTTTCTATTTTCTCAAGAGGTAGCACTGTCTGTGCTTGCTGTGATATTTGTTGTTGATAATATACAGTTTAGGGAGTAGTTGGGATCAGGTGTTATTTGAAAGATATTGAAATCGTTATGAAAATTTGTTGAAAATAAGTCAAATATCTTTTCACTTTCTATTAACTTTTGGGGAGCATATATGAAAAGATATCTTTAACAAATCATCACACATTTTAAGGTGCCTCGATGACTTAGTTGGTAGTGTGCTAAGTAAGTGCCAAGGCAGTGGTTTCGATTGCCACCAGAGACTCTCTGAGTGTGCGGTATTTTCTGATTGTCGCACACTATCCCCTCTTTCCTTTTTCCTATAAACTATCTTTCCTGTGTTCCAACAAAATGCGCTGAATAAATACGGGTAATCTTCTGAATGTTGGTTAAAAAAAACTACAAAGAACTTTTTTTAAGTGTTAAAAGTTTTAAGTCAACTGTGGTATGTTGAATTGCCAATTTTTTTATCAACGTATTCATATTAAATTTTTTCTTCTATTGTAGCAATTATTAAATCGATCTTTTGCTGTCCATTGTTATACATATTTGCCCATAAACAATTTGACAATTTGACACAAAAATAAAGAGATGCATAAAGAAATATTCAATTGCTTTTGATTATTTTTGTTTGAAGCCTTATTGAGAAAATCTCATCATCAACTATTTTGTGAATAAACGAAAAAAAGAAGAGAATGAATGTCAAACCACTTTTTCTATTTCAGTCACTTGACTTTATTTCCGACTCTACATAATCGATTATTATAGGAGTTTACATACATACATACATCCATTCATACATACATGCATACATATGTACACGAACGAATGACATCTCATTTTTTTTCTTCCGTTCATTGTTCATGTTATTGTGGTTGTGTTTGTGATTGCGATTGTGATTGTGATTGTCATTGTTATACAAAAACGAAAAATTGAAATGAAAAATAGGAACTAAAAAAAAAATTGTTGAATTGTTATTTCCTACAGATAAAAAAGATGTGAATAATAATAATAAAAAAAGCAAAATAAAGTGGAGGAAAAAGAAGGAGCATGTAAAACCGAAGAAAAAAATAAAAAAAGAAATTGTCATGCATTGTTTTCTTCTTCTTCTTCAAGTGTTTGCAATTCAGCCAAACGATGAAGTTTTTAACCAATGCAACTTTTTATGTTTTTCACCATCTTTTGTTTTGTTTTTCTCTTATTTTTTTTTGTTTTTTTTTTACTATTTTTTTTTGTTGTTTTCGATTGTTTTCTTCTATCGCAAAGTTATGCCATTAGGAAGTTGTTCATACGCAAAGTACTTTGTGTTGGTATTTATTTTTATTTTTTTTCCGCTTTTGTTGTCGCATTCATTCGGCTCTTCACTTATTTTTCATTTGGCATAAATTTTTTTTAAGTATTTTTATTTGCCTCTATTTGCATATTATCTTTATTATTTTATTTTTATCTTTATTTTTTTTGTTTTGCTTCTCCTTGACTTTTTCCTTTTTTCTCATATGTAATAGGGTGTCTCAATAGGAAGCTTTTTTAAGGAATATAGAGACACTGTCACAAAGCATCTTCTCCGTCTTCTTATTGTTTTTTTGGCTTTAGTTTCAGTTTTATTACTAAAGTTTTATTAGCTAAGCAGGTCATTTTGTTCGAATGTAGTAAGATTTGAAGTCCTAGTGTTTCCCAATAGTGGGCTCTGCTTTATCTTCCTATAATGTTCGCTGTTAATCTCTTTCAATCCGGAAATCAAGCGCAAGTTAGCTTCCTGAATGAATTATTTGAATTTGTATCGAAGTTTCTTAATTACTATTACGAACATTTTTATTTGTTTTGAACTCCAATTTTCTGGGCTGGCGAACATAACTTTATTCATTTTCACGAAATTTTGCATTTATTCAGTCAGTCTGCCATAGTGAGAAAGTTTACCTCTAACCTACTGGTCATTCGGACACAGCTGGTTATTTATATAACAAATGTGTCACTAAAGTCGATACTATAGCTTTGGGACCCAGAAGAGGAACTGAGTAACTCTACTGCATGTAGTTCTACAATGGCCCAAGACCCTACAGGAACTATCAGGATCTTTGAATACTTAGACCCTCAGATTGATAGCGATAAAATGGTTGGCATATATACCAGATGGTAATACATACGATTACGAACAAGTTTCTCACACCACTTATGTTGTGTGCGTTAATTTTACGGGACTTACAGTTTAAAGTCGCCTCAGAATGGCAGAGTTTTGAGAAACTTTTCATGGAAAATTTTATTTACAGAGTTTTTGCCAGAAAACTGTTGAGAGGAAGACACCAAAGAAATATTTTTTTAATATTTCGTTTTGTTGGAGATGTCTGACGTGTGGTTTAAGCCACGGTCTCACCTCTAATAAGCCAACACACTACCTACTAGACCACGGCGACATCAAGATGCCAGATGGTAAAAGGATTCGAATATTACAGTGGCGCAAATTTACATTTGAATCCACAAAGTCTGGACATAACATAAAGGTCGAAGTAACTTCTGACACTCGGGGTTAGGGATTACATGATCCAACTTGTTGAAGATCTTTTTTTGGTCGGATTTATATTTGATCTTATTAAATCTCTGAAAATATATCATATGATAGGGCAGCTTATGTAGAGTGTTACCTTTTTAGACGTCAGACCAAGGTTCAAACCTCAGGTCAGACATTTCCAATTTATAACGAAAGGTTGTAATGACCGATTATATATTAATTATATATGTAATATTACTGCTGCTAAAGACTTTGAAGAAGAAGAAAATGGAAGCTCGTCTTATGAACTGAAGAAAGTATTGGCAGCAACAAACATGACAATAAGATGTTTATCGGCAAAGATGGTACACTTTGAACAGGGAACCATATGCCTTTAGTAGTTTGGGATGAAAAAGTATTACCAATTTTCACGCAAATTGCTAGCAGCTGTCACGTGAAATGTTTTTTTACTGCTCTTCTCATATTTATCTCACGTGACAGACAAACATTAGAAAAATGTGTTTCGTCCCATGTTTTATTACAGATAATATTTAGGTCAACTACGTACGTATGAGATAATAGAATCATTCGCTTTGATAATGATATATTTACACCTATTACGCCTTTTCGAAAAATGAGCTGAAAGTCTTCCAGCCTTTAATAATCTTAAGCATGATTTTGAGCCTTTTTTTTGAAATTCGAATGAAAAGGATTTTTTTCTGAAAAAAAATATATTTATCTTAATTTTTTGTTGGAAAATTTTAACCATTTTCATAAAACTTTTATCACACAACTTGTAGTTTTATGTAAGAAATAATACTGTATAAATAGTTTGTGATTAGCTAACATACTTTCAGGGCAGCCCATATATCCTTTTTTTAAGATTTTTAAAAATTTAATTTTTAGTTCGCCTCAAAGGTAAGAAAATTAAAGAAAATATTTTGAAATAATTATGCTTGTGTTTTTATGTTTCTTTTTGGTATATTTTCATTTCAAATTAAAGTGTTTTAGAATTCAAAAACTTTTTGGTTTTATTGTGGAAAACGAAAAATTATCTCCAGCGATTTTAATAGAAATTTCATACTTAATAATGGAATATTTACAGTGATTGTTAGGGAAATTAATTTAAGGATATTTATATAAATCAAGCTTCATAAAGAGATTTACGGAGTAATGCTTGGTATTGATTTATGTTTTCTTTCCTTTTCTTTTGTTTTGTTTTATTACCTTTTCAACTCATATTTAATTTTGTCGCTGTAGATTAGTTACTAATTGAACTTGATAGTCGTTATAAATTTCGCGGTCCACCGAAGTCGAATTGTCTGTTTTAGATTCAAGTACATGCTACGTGCGTAGCAACTACTTACAGCAGTATTTGGGGAAACCCACACCCGTTATGTATATAATATAATAATCGTGACAATTCCATGTACTACAAGTATGTATCAAAAGTGATACATAAGCTAGAATTATGAAGTTTTTTTAAAGCTCGATCTACGGTTAATTTGATAAAAACCAGCGGGAAAAAAGACTACATACGCCGGTGTATGTAGACTTTTTTCTTTGACTGTATTTATTGCTGTACTAATTTTCAGACTAAATTCTATCTGTAATTATTTTTTTTAGATTATTTTAATCATGAGTAAACTTACAAGAATCATAAACGATTAATAAGCTCAAGAGAGTTTGCTTCTCAGAAAGTTTAGTTCTACGCCTTATCAAACATTTTTTCTACGTTACAAAGGAAACAAAATCTATTTTTAAATGATATGATGCCCTCACATTGGGATACCCTTTAAAAGATTTTTTTTCACTTCTTACGGTACATGTTGGTTGGTGGCATGTAAAGAAAATATATTTGTGTGTGTGTGTGTGTATATATATTTTAAGATATGTTGCATGTACGTAAGTATGTATCGCCTTAGTATTGTGTTCTGTATACTATTGTATTGTATGGTATTCTATTGTATTTTATTGAATATAAAGTGGCTGTGGTGCTACTCAATAAGAAAGCGGGAAGAAAAGAGGAGAAGAAAACTTTTTCAATTGTCGTCATTGCTTATTGAATAAATAAATTGAAACACAAAGTTAAGATAAGATTAATGAATGTATTCATATATGTATGTACTCCCAATACTCTCACTCTCTAATAGCGCACATACACTTACACATACACTAGCACATTCATTTACCACCACCATCTAAGGTACTACTCTACAATAAGGATCCTGTGAGGATGAAAATCACAGAAAGAAAAAGAAAAAACAAGCATCGTTAATTTGAATTGCTGTGATTCTGTGTGTGTGTGTGTATTAAAAATCAAATTGAAATTAAAATTTATTTGAACTCTGAAAAATTTTTCTTCGGAAAGTCAATGAAAAAATTGAAAATCAAATTAAATTATCAATAAAGAAGTCAATAAGTAAGTAAATAATTAAATTAAGCAAAAAATACAAACGAATACGAATACGAAAAGTAATTTAAACTTATTTGGATGTGAAGTTCTAATCGTAATTGATTTATAAATTATATTGTATGCTTGGATTTGAGTATAAATATAATGGAAAATTGTTTCACAATTGAAGATCTGAAAGTTAAAAGGTAGGTTCAGTTCCTAATTTTTCATAAAATAATTAAGAAAGGTTCAAATCACTGGTCATCAGTCTCCAACAAAACGAAAAATGAAAAGATATTTCTTTGGCGACTTTCTCTCAGCAGATTTCTGGCAAAAATTTTGAGAGAAAATAAAATACTGCCATGAAAATATTTCTCAAAAATCTGTTATCCGGAGTCGACTTTAAACTCTAGGCCCCAGCACTCATGGTAAAAATTAACACACACAACATGGGTGGTGTGAGAAGCTATGTTGTAATCCTGACTGAAGGTTTGTAATGACCAATTATGTATGTATGTGTGTATGTATGTTTCAACAAACAAAATTTTGATAAATGCGTTTATGTTGCCTTACATTTTTAAAAGAACTTTCTTCATGCACTGTGGATTAAAAATTGAACCAACGATTTTCTAGTCGGCCTCTAGGCCGGAGAAGGGTCCTGTGGAACGATGTAGAACTTCCAGCATGGTTTGGTATCTTCACTTTCACGCATGTGTCGAATACAGATGATAGCATTCATAACGATGTCTTTTGAGAAGATTTCAAACTGATAATTTATTATAGGCTGGATGAGAACTCCAGCGTTTTACAGGCGGAGTGGTTTGCTATTTTAAAGCATGTTGCCTACCATGCTTATGCTAGTGCGGTTTCTTAAGTGATTTTTGCTAGCTGTAAATCAACGTCTTCATAACAGCTTTGAAGCGGATCGGATCAGTGTCTGTTAGGATGTCGATTATAGTGATATTCTGAAGCACGTGACGACTGATGATCCTGCTAGATTGTGTTCGTCGGTTTATCAAGGCTGAGAAATATGCCTCTATACCCGCTTAGCTGATCGCGTTATTTCTTTTTATTTTACTTTGACTCTTCCCAACACACTCCTTTTGCTAGGTAATGTGTTGGCTTTTTAGACGTGAGTTATGAAAAAAAGTTTTCTTCGGCGACTTTTTCTCAACAGATTTCTGGCAAAAACTCTGACAGAGTAACTAAAATTGCCATGAAAAGTTTCTCAAAAATCTGTCGTTCATAATCGACTTTAAACTGTGTGGTTCCACCACTTTTGTATAAAAAAATTTTATATTCATAAAAACTTGATCCAATAGGTCTCCTGTGGAATCGGGTAGTGGAAGCAGACAACAAAATGGATATCAAACAATTGATATTTACTTTATAAATGATTTTTAAATAAACTTTCTTCATGGCTCTTGATTGCTTCTTTCCTATTCACGTTTTTCATGTTTTTACAGCGCTTCTCAAGAAACGTTTTAAACTTAAATTGCTTTTTTAAAACAATGTGGCCCCTTAGAAATGATTCAAAAATATTTGCTTAAATATTTGTTAAAAAAATAAACAATTTAAAGCAAAAATAAATGAAAAGCAGTTAAAAAAGAAAGAAATAAGCTGAACACTTAATGAAATTTTCTCATTCAGAGTCGTACATACATAACTACGTAAGTACACACAGACTTGGCAAATACAAAACAATTCATCAGATACTTTTTTATTCTCCTCAACATTCCAAATGAAATAAAACTAAAAATTATATTTTGAGGCATGCAGCAGACAGGAGTAGCAAGTACTCGTCGTATGTAAACAAAATTCACTAGAACTATACAGATATGCCAACGGGATGAGCAGGAGGTAAATTTCATTCCTTAATAACAGACAGACATCGTTTAATAACAGACGAAAATGTAGTTAACAAAAGTACTGAAATTTATATGCTATTTGCAGATAATTAAAGGAATGTCTTTATCAAAATTACTAGATTACATTTTTAATTGTTAGTAGCACTTTAGTAATTTGCTCGTTAACGAACTGATAATTTTGATGTTGTATGTTGTACATACACCTCGCTCTAGTCAAACAATCTTTAAAAAAACCGATGAATTTAGGGGAAGACTGGAAAACATCGAATTGGCCGTAGTCTTGCAGGTACTGTGTTGTCTTATTAGACATGAGGCCACGGTTCAAACCCCAGGTCAGACATCAAATCGAACCTATCAGAAGTAATCAAATTCTCTTATTTCAATTGAAATCTTTGAATCGACAATAAATAAATGTTTTAGAAAATTTCAAATACGTGACAATATATCATTTAATGTGGTTATGACTCATTTAAGGAACTGCCAAATACATCAGACGTAGGTATGTATGTACGAGTACACAAACTCAAATATGAGAAAATATTTATAAACATTGCAGTCAGTTTTGTTTCTTCTTTATAAATGACTTGTTAGCTGTTGTAGAATAACTAACTGTGATGGATGAAGAGAAGAATATGATGTGAAAAACGAAATTTTTCAATTCAAATCTAAAGCTTAATAAATTCGTAGAGTATATTTCATAAGTTTCAACTCCAAAGTTATATTTAAAATATTTATAAACATACAACCATGCTATGAGAGGGATGTTAATTTTGATATATGTGTGATTGTATATGATCACAAAACTATTTCAATTTTTTTAATTATAAAATTAAAACAATATTAGTAGTTTGCCATATGCTAACTTACTTAATTGGTCACTACAACCCATTGGTTAGGATTACGACCTATGTTCTGTGTGTTAATTTTATCCCTGGGTGGTGAAACCTACAGTTTAAAGTCGCCTCCGAACGACAGATTTTTTGGGAAACATTTCATGGCGATTTTGTTTCCTAATAAAATCGTCGTGGTCTAGTAGGTAGTGTGTTGGTTTATTAAGCGTGAGGTCAGACGTCAAAGCAGAACTCTGAGAGTAAATAAAATTGCCATGAAATGTTTCTCTAAAATCTGTCGTTCGGAATGGACTTTAACCTGTAGGTCCCGCCACTCATATATAAAATTAACACACACAACATCAGTGGTGTCAGAAGCTAGGTTGTAATCCTCAGTAAAGGTTTGTAATGACCAATTATGTATATATGTATGTATGTCAAAATCCTTAACAGAAGACTGCTGTTAGTGGAAGTCACCGAAGAAATATCATATCATATCTCATATTTCGTTTTATTCGAGATGCCTGAGGCTAGAGCTTGAACAGCACTCTTACTTGTAATAAGTCAACATACTACAACATACAATCTACTTGACTACGGCGATTTCATAACGTTTGCCTCAGCTACATACATACATACATAGTTGGTCATTACAACATTTCAGTCAGAATTATGACGTAGTTTCTAATACCACTTATGTTGCTTTTGTTAATTTTATCTATGAGCGGCGGGTTCTACAGTTTTAAGTCGACTCCGAACGATCGATCTTTGAGGAACTTTTCATGACAATTTTATTTACTCTCGGAGTTTTTGCCAGAAATCTGTTGAGAGGAAGTCGCCGTAGAAGTATTTTTTCATATGTCGCTCTGTTGAAAATGTCTGATCTGGGGTTTGAATTGAGACCTCACGTCTAATAAGCCAACACACAATCCATTATAATACGTCAACGTAATAACGCTTATCGCACCAGTAGTGTGTTTATGGGGTTTCTAGGGCACTTATTTCATACAAAATTTGGTGCATGCATAGCTGTAAAAGAGTAAGAACATTGCAGCATTGTGAAATGAATTGTGTGCGATCGGTCTTTAGGTTTGTAACATGTATTATGAAAAGGTATTGCTTTTTAATGTGTATGTATGTGTGTGTGTGTGTTAAAATTTGTGAGAATGCATATCTGGAAAAGAATTAAATCATTTTAATTTTTAATTTTTCCATACAAATTTGGAATCATACCTGCTTTTTCTTGTTCATTTTATTTGTATTGCTTTTTAAACGAATGATTGGACGGACAGAATGAGTGTGTGCGTAACATGTAATGCGTATGATCGTTTTTTAATAGTAAATTCTTGGCACGTATTATCATACTCAATGCTGAAAAAATAGAAAAGGGATCTACACCTATATAGTTGTTGTGTGTTTTTTATTTTTTTGTATATTTAATTAGAAGGATCTTTAATTTTAAATGTGATAAGAAAGAGTAGGTTGGTTGTGCGGTTGTTTTTATTTTTTGTGTGATTTAATTAGAAGGATCTGTAATTTTAAGATGATAACAAATTCTTGACACGCACTGCTCATGATCACAGGTAGAAGAAATAGAAATATAAACTAATAAGAAAGGGTAGGTTGGTTGTGCGGTTGTTTTTAATTTGATGAGAAAGAAATGTATAGTTGTGCCTGTGGGTTTTTTTTTTCACGTATAAGTATAAGTAATATCTGTTTTCACATAATTGAATTTACTGATTGATCTACAACACCCCAGAGTATAAATAGACTTGTTTTTAAGGATTTAGAATTTTTTAGTTTTACTGTTTTAAATAAATGAAATTATAGAATAAAGGGATTAATTAAAACAAATTAGTTTTTTTATTTTTTGAAAATTTTATTACATATTTCTTTGTTCAGATTTTTACAGATTCGAATTTAAAAATACGTTTATACAGATTAAATAACTTAAGTGTTAACAAATATTGTGTATAGAATGTTTGACATCGACAAATGTTGAAGGATTGTGAATAAGTATTTTCACAATAATACAAACGTATGACATATTAATACATACAAATGGATTACTTATTTTACTAATGTTACATATTCTTAGTTCATTTATAAGTTTCATAAATAAATCTATATGCTCTTTATCAATCTGATTACTATGTTTTGTTAATAAATAGTTCTTCCAATTCAGCTGATGTTACCATTTTTGTTCCCCTTCTTTAAAAATTTAATAGTAGGTTGTGTTAGTGCGGGACGATGTACTCTGCATTATTTCATTTTAATTTATATTTATTGAATAAAAATTTTAAACACAAGTGCCCACAATTAAATGTATTAAATTTTTGTTTTCGTTCATAATTATATTCAATAGGAAATTTTAAGTAGTTGACAATCTCAAGTGGTGGTTGTAACTTTCCAAAGCTATCAAAGTATTCCTTATAGTTGTGGTTTTTATAATATGCTACCCAATGTGTTCCCATACCATTTGTATTATCTAAATTAACAATACCGCATTCTTGTTTGAATGGTTTTTCAGGTAAAGAATCACGCATGAAAACACCCCTAAAATGTTTGAGATGTCTTCCATATTTATTCAAATCCAAATCTGTTAATGGGCGATTGGGAAGGTTATCTAATAGTTTTTTGGAGCTGGACTATAATAGAGACCATATCCAGTTTTATATGGTTTGAGGTACAACCCTTTACCCATTGCAATTGATTCCATATATCTATTATGACGGTTAGCTTCAGCCAATTGTTCTTTTCCATTTTTGATAGCATTTACTGCTTTGACAATAGCGGATCCTCCACTTGCCAAACCACCAAGCGCTGACAATGCTGTTAGTACGGGAATAAGTGGAAGAAATCCTCCAATTTTCGGTACAGGTATAACTCTCGGTATTATAATGTCTGCTCGCTTTTTCCCTTTAAAATTTGAATGAATAGCCTTTTGAGCTATTTTAACAGCATCATTTATATCAAGGGGTTTCTGTTCTTTCAATTGTTTTAAAGTTTTTCTCACAGTAGCTGTGAATAATTTCTTATTACACTTATTCATTTTTCCTTTTCTTTTCTTATGTCTCTGATCCTTCAAACCTAATCCAAATTTCACTTTAGTTTTCATAGCGTTTGTCACAAACAACGCGTTAGCACGTTCTTTAATATCACTATCTTTAGATTTAACTCGTTGCCAGGCTTTTTCAGCTAATATTTGATCTGCTTGATGTCTTGTGTCTATATCTTTTGATTGTGAATATGCAATATCGTGCTCTCTACAAGCTGCGTCTAATAAATTTATACCCTTATCTCCTCTTGCTAAACGTTTTTCAAGTTTTGTACCAGGTCCACAAAACTGATAACCAGGTAGATGTAATTCAACAGGTACTTTATTTATTAAGTTGTTTACAAATCCTCTTCTCATCTTACACTGGCTGGGGTTTTGTTTTGACTGTAGATTATAACAAATTTTTTCGTTACTTTTATACCTCTTCGCAAAAATAGCTGAAATCAAGACGATCTCCTATATATACAGCAATTTATATGATTTCAGTATGTTAATTTTTTGATATTGATTTTGATCTGCTTTGTATCTGATCACGATCTACTTTACATCTGATCACGATCTGCTTTGTATCTGCTCACGATCTACTTTATATCTGATAACGATCTACTTTTTTGGTTTTGTCTATTTTATTTTAATTTTTTTTATTTTTTTTTTTTTGACATTACCATGTTTTAGGTATACATGTTCTACCTCAATGTTTAAATTGTTTATTTGATCAGCTAGATCATCATGTATTTGTGTTATATGTTTTTCGATTACGATATTTTTGTTTTTATGGTTATATTTATTAAAACCTTCTCCAAATTTATTAATATAAGACATTTCTTTCACTCTTCTAATAAATTATGTTAGCTTTTTAAGTTCTTCGATAATAGAGATTATTTCGTTTTGATGATTGTTGTGACCAGAACCTTCCGATGAAAGAAGTAAACGTAGTCTGTCAACTAGTTCATTAGGATCATCCCAATGTATGTAATTTGATCTCAGATTATTTTGTAATTTTAGCATTAAACCACTGCCTTTTGTTAAAATGTTTGTTGTTGTTTCGAATAAACGTTTAATTATTCGTATATATTTGAAGGCTCGTGTTCCTTTCACTTGTTCATTAGGTTCATAGCGACGTTTATGTGCATTGGTATTAATTAAAATCTCTTTATATTTTTTCAAATCATTTTTAGAATAATGGAGAGGTTTTTTATGAAATACTAGTTCAAATAATCCAGGCGTCATTTTCAATTTCATATTCCCTATCTGCATAGTATTATCTCTATTAAATATTAATTTTTCCTTGCCATATCTCCAACTACCGTCTACATCTTGATTAAAACCATAAATTTTATCCAATTGCTTATTATTAATAAGTGTTTGTATATTTTCAAATAATGGAGAGCTTTTCGTCAGCTTTAAACATTGTTTTCTTTCCAAGTTCTTGATACATGTACTTGATACAGGTCTATTATGGTCATAGCTTTTTTCACCATCATTATCATCAGTTGAAATATTTTCATACTGAAAATCGTTATTATCACCGTTTACATCATCATAATCATCGCCATCATCAATAGTGTTGTCTATATCTTTATGCTTATCTTCAAGTTTTCCGATGATTTCATTATCACCATTTACATCATAATAATCATCATCATCATCAATAGTGTTGTCTGTATCCGTATGCTTATCTTCGAGTTTTCCAATGATTTCATTATCACCATTTACGTCATAATAATCTTCGTCATCATCTATAGTGTTGTCTACATCCTTATGCTTATATTCAAGTTTTGGGATGTTTTCATTATCATCATTTACATCATCATGATCATCGTCATCATTAATAGTGTTGTCTATATCCTTATATTTATCTTTAAGTTTTCCAATGATTTTTTTAAGTGGTTTTGTTATTGGTTGAAAGGTATCTTCTAATAAATTAACTCTATCTATTTGATTCAGTTTAATATTTTTTAACTTTTTCTTTAGAACAGCCCTTGTCTTTACAAGATCTTCCAACACTTTATTATGGTAATTTTTAGACATTATAATAATTTTTTTATTGAATTTGATCTGGTTATGATCTGCTCGCTATCTGATTATGATCTGCTTTGTATCTGATTACGATCTGCTTTATATCTGATCACGAACTGCTTGCTATCTGGTCACGATCTGATTTATACCTGATCACGATCTGCTTGATGGCTTGTGTCTATATCCATTGATTTTGAGTACGCTATATCGTGCTTTCTACAATCTACATCCAATAAATTATTCCTTTATTTCCTTTATTCTTGCTATTCGTTTTGAAGTTTTGTATCAGGTCCACAAAACTGATAAACAGGTGGATGTAATTCAACATATAATTTGTTTATTAAGTTGTCTACAAATCTTCTTCCAATCTTACACTGATTAGGTGTTTTTCTTTTGACTGTAGTTTATAACCATTTTTTTCATTACTTTCATACCTCTTCGCATGAAACACTACACCAGCTATACCTGCTATACCAGCTATACCAACTATATCAGCTATACCAGCTATACTAGCAAGCTGTACAATCTATACTAGCTATACTAGCAAGCTGTACAATCTGTACTAGCTATACTAGCAAGCTGTACAATCTGTACTAGCTAAACTAGCAAGCTGTACAATCTGTACTAGCTATACTAGCAAGCTGTACTAGCTATACTAGCAAGCTATACAATCTGTACTAGCTATACTAGCAAGCTGTAGTAGCTATGTCAGCTATACCTGCTATACCAGCTATACCAGCTATACCTGCTATACCTGCTATACCAGCTATATCAGCTATATCAGCTATACCAGCTATACCAGCTATATCAGCTATACCTGCTATACCAGCTATACCAGCTATACCAACTATATCAGCTATACCAGCTAAAGAAAAACACCTAATCAGTGTAAGATTGGAAGAAGATTTGTAGACAACTTAATAAACAAATTATATGTTGAATTACATCCACCTGTTTATCAGTTTTGTGGACCTGATACAAAACTTCAAAACGAATAGCAAGAATAAAGGAAATAAAGGAATAATTTATTGGATGTAGATTGTAGAAAGCACGATATAGCGTACTCAAAATCAATGGATATAGACACAAGCCATCAAGCAGATCGTGATCAGGTATAAATCAGATTGTGACCAGATAGCAAGCAGTTCGTGATCAGATATAAAGCAGATCGTAATCAGATACAAAGCAGATCATAATCAGATAGCGAGCAGATCATAACCAGATCAAATTCAATAAAAAAATTATTATAATGTCTAAAAATTACCATAATAAAGTGTTGGAAGATCTTGTAAAGACAAGGGCTGTTCTAAAGAAAAAGTTAAAAAATATTAAACTGAATCAAATAGATAGAGTTAATTTATTAGAAGATACCTTTCAACCAATAACAAAACCACTTAAAAAAATCATTGGAAAACTTAAAGATAAATATAAGGATATAGACAACACTATTAATGATGACGATGATCATGATGATGTAAATGATGATAATGAAAACATCCCAAAACTTGAATATAAGCATAAGGATGTAGACAACACTATAGATGATGACGAAGATTATTATGACGTAAATGGTGATAATGAAATCATTGGAAAACTCGAAGATAAGCATACGGATACAGACAACACTATTGATGATGATGATGATTATTATGATGTAAATGGTGATAATGAAATCATCGGAAAACTTGAAGATAAGCATAAAGATATAGACAACACTATTGATGATGGCGATGATTATGATGATGTAAACGGTGATAATAACGATTTTCAGTATGAAAATATTTCAACTGATGATAATGATGGTGAAAAAAGCTATGACCATAATAGACCTGTATCAAGTACATGTATCAAGAACTTGGAAAGAAAACAATGTTTAAAGCTGACGAAAAGCTCTCCATTATTTGAAAATATACAAACACTTATTAATAATAAGCAATTGGATAAAATTTATGGTTTTAATCAAGATGTAGACGGTAGTTGGAGATATGGCAAGGAAAAATTAATATTTAATAGAGATAATACTATGCAGATAGGGAATATGAAATTGAAAATGACGCCTGGATTATTTGAACTAGTATTTCATAAAAAACCTCTCCATTATTCTAAAAATGATTTGAAAAAATATAAAGAGATTTTAATTAATACCAATGCACATAAACGTCGCTATGAACCTAATGAACAAGTGAAAGGAACACGAGCCTTCAAATATATACGAATAATTAAACGTTTATTCGAAACAACAACAAACATTTTAACAAAAGGCAGTGGTTTAATGCTAAAATTACAAAATAATCTGAGATCAAATTACATACATTGGGATGATCCTAATGAACTAGTTGACAGACTACGTTTACTTCTTTCATCGGAAGGTTCTGGTCACAACAATCATCAAAACGAAATAATCTCTATTATCGAAGAACTTAAAAAGCTAACATAATTTATTAGAAGAGTGAAAGAAATGTCTTATATTAATAAATTTGGAGAAGGTTTTAATAAATATAACCATAAAAACAAAAATATCGTAATCGAAAAACATATAACACAAATACATGATGATCTAGCTGATCAAATAAACAATTTAAACATTGAGGTAGAACATGTATACCTAAAACATGGTAATGTCAAAAAAAAAATAAAAAAAATTAAAATAAAATAGACAAAACCAAAAAAGTAGATCGTTATCAGATATAAAGTAGATCGTGAGCAGATACAAAGCAGATCGTGATCAGATGTAAAGTAGATCGTGATCAGATACAAAGCAGATCAAAATCAATATCAAAAAATTAACATACTGAAATCATATAAATTGCTGTATATATAGGAGATCGTCTTGATTTCAGCTATTTTTGCGAAGAGGTATAAAAGTAACGAAAAAATTTGTTATAATCTACAGTCAAAACAAAACCCCAGCCAGTGTAAGATGAGAAGAGGATTTGTAAACAACTTAATAAATAAAGTACCTGTTGAATTACATCTACCTGGTTATCAGTTTTGTGGACCTGGTACAAAACTTGAAAAACGTTTAGCAAAAGGAGATAAGGGTATAAATTTATTAGACGCAGCTTGTAGAGAGCACGATATTGCATATTCACAATCAAAAGATATAGACACAAGACATCAAGCAGATCAAATATTAGCTGAAAAAGCCTGGCAACGAGTTAAATCTAAAGATAGTGATATTAAAGAACGTGCTAACGCGTTGTTTGTGACAAACGCTATGAAAACTAAAGTGAAATTTGGATTAGGTTTGAAGGATCAGAGACATAAGAAAAGAAAAGGAAAAATGAATAAGTGTAATAAGAAATTATTCACAGCTACTGTGAGAAAAACTTTAAAACAATTGAAAGAACAGAAACCCCTTGATATAAATGATGCTGTTAAAATAGCTCAAAAGGCTATTCATTCAAATTTTAAAGGGAAAAAGCGAGCAGACATTATAATACCGAGAGTTATACCTGTACCGAAAATTGGAGGATTTCTTCCACTTATTCCCAAACTAACAGCATTGTCAGCGCTTGGTGGTTTGGCAAGTGGAGGATCCGCTATTGTCAAAGCAGTAAATGCTATCAAAAATGGAAAAGAACAATTGGCTGAAGCTAACCGTCATAATAGATATATGGAATCAATTGCAATGGGTAAAGGGTTGTACCTCAAACCATATAAAACTGGATATGGTCTCTATTATAGTCCAGCTCCAAAAAACTATTAGATAACCTTCCCAATCGCCCATTAACAGATTTGGATTTGAATAAATATGGAAGACATCTCAAACATTTTAGGGGTGTTTTCATGCGTGATTCTTTACCTGAAAAACCATTCAAACAAGAATGCGGTATTGTTAATTTAGATAATACAAATGGTATGGGAACACATTGGGTAGCATATTATAAAAACCACAACTATAAGGAATACTTTGATAGCTTTGGAAAGTTACAACCACCACTTGAGATTGTCAACTACTTAAAATTTCCTATTGAATATAATTATGAACGAAAACAAAAATTTAATACATTTAATTGTGGGCACTTGTGTTTAAAATTTTTATTCAATAAATATAAATTAAAATGAAATAATGCAGAGTACATCGTCCCGCACTAACACAACCTACTATTAAATTTTTAAAGAAGGGGAACAAAAATGGTAACATCAGCTGAATTGGAAGAACTATTTATTAACAAAACATAGTAATCAGATTGATAAAGAGCATATAGATTTATTTATGAAACTTATAAATGAACTAAGAATATGTAACATTAGTAAAATAAGTAATCCATTTGTATGTATTAATATGTCATACGTTTGTATTATTGTGAAAATACTTATTCACAATCCTTCAACATTTGTCGATGTCAAACATTCTATACACAATATTTGTTAACACTTAAGTTATTTAATCTGTATAAACGTATTTTTAAATTCGAATCTGTAAAAATCTGAACAAAGAAATATGTAATAAAATTTTCAAAAAATAAAAAAACTAATTTGTTTTAATTAATCCCTTTATTCTATAATTTCATTTATTTAAAACAGTAAAACTAAAAAATTCTAAATCCTTAAAAACAAGTCTATTTATACTCTGGGGTGTTGTAGATCAATCAGTAAATTCAATTATGTGAAAACAGATATTACTTATACTTATACGTGAAAAAAAAAAACCCACAGGCACAACTATACATTTCTTTCTCATCAAATTAAAAACAACCGCACAACCAACCTACCCTTTCTTATTAGTTTATATTTCTATTTCTTCTACCTGTGATCATGAGCAGTGCGTGTCAAGAATTTGTTATCATCTTAAAATTACAGATCCTTCTAATTAAATCACACAAAAAATAAAAACAACCGCACAACCAACCTACTCTTTCTTATCACATTTAAAATTAAAGATCCTTCTAATTAAATATACAAAAAAATAAAAAACACACAACAACTATATAGGTGTAGATCCCTTTTCTATTTTTTCAGCATTGAGTATGATAATACGTGCCAAGAATTTACTATTAAAAAACGATCATACGCATTACATGTTACGCACACACTCATTCTGTCCGTCCAATCATTCGTTTAAAAAGCAATACAAATAAAATGAACAAGAAAAAGCAGGTATGATTCCAAATTTGTATGGAAAAATTAAAAATTAAAATGATTTAATTCTTTTCCAGATATGCATTCTCACAAATTTTAACACACACACACACATACATACACATTAATAAGCAATACCTTTTCATAATACATGTTACAAACCTAAAGACCGATCGCACACAATTCATTTCACAATGCTGCAATGTTCTTACTCTTTTACAGCTATGCATGCACCAAATTTTGTATGAAATAAGTGCCCTAGAAACCCCATAAACACACTACTCGCACCTGATATCCGAAAAAAATTGCATGAATTTCTGTGAAAAAAGCAAAAAAGCCGAGCTATTTACATAATATTCATAAAAAGCGGATGTCAGAGATAATATTGGAGGGAATATAGTTCGGTTTTTTGGTTATAGTTTGTTAGGTTAGGTTAACTCCAAGTGATCCGTTGTGATGCCATAGCACAGTTTGTATAGTAATGTAGAAATTTTTAAAGGCACAATATATAGCCATGAAGATGTTAAAAAGTCCTGTTAAATGGACTGGACTGTATACACGACAAAAGTCTGGCAACCTGATTCTTTATGAAAACTTAATGGATTGTATTTAATAATTTTTTTGATTTCAGTTTCTGTGGCCATATGGTGGAATGCAAATGATAAATTCCTTTAAGGAAATAAATCTCAGTTACAAACATACAGACATATCTAATCAGTAATTACAAACCTTCAGTCAGGATTACGATCTCACTTCTAAGTTAATCATGGTAAATCAGGGCCTATTATTAGACACAAATGTTTTTGAGTATAAAAATACACTCCTTCACGTATTTTTTTTTTTTTGAAAATTATTCCACAGGAATTTTAATAAAAAAAATGTGACAAATGTTATGCGATAAAAAAGTATAAGCTATTAAAATATTATGTTTATATTGTTAAAAAAACTATTTCAAATGAATTCAACATTTTTTTTTTGATATGAAGTTACTTTCGTATTAAAAAAAAAGAGGTTAAGTTTTTAATAAAAGTTAAGTGTAGCATTTACTGGCCATTATTTTCATAATTTTCAGTTTGTTTATGTTTTTATTTTATGATATTAATAACGTTTATATTTATTTTCACATTTTATTATTATTATTTTTTGTTTATGTTTTGTTTGCATAATTTAGTCGTAATTTGCATAATAAATATTTAAACTTTTAAATTACAATAACATCAAAATAAAAAAAAGGAAAATTAACGATTAGGGAGTCCGTTTACTGTTGAAAAAACGGAAAAATAGATTTTTTTTTTAAATTTTATCGAAAAACATTTCAAGTGCTTTTTATTTCAAGCGCTTATAAATGGTATTATTTTGATGAATACATTTTAAATACATTTACAATACATATCTATTAAATTATAAAACATAATATTAATTAAAATGTTATACAATCGCGACAAAGCAGTTAAAAAAAAAGAATTTTAAGTGGCCTTCTAAATGTTATTGATTACTTCGCTAAAAAATTATAATTTTAATGATTTTTTTTATTAATTTGTAAAGAAACCGACAATTTTTAATATTTCCCTGATTAAGCAAACTGAACTCAGTTGTATTTTTTTTAAAATAAATAAATTATTAATAAAACTCAATAAATCCTTGAGGTAATGTTTATGAGCCCCATTCCCATTTACAATCAGAAATGTATTGTTAAATGGTCCGAGACACTGTATTGTTTTAATTACGTATGTAACAGAAGAATGAAAAGAAAAGCAAATAAAGAATTGATAACGGGTGATTTTTTAATCTTTGGAAAACGAAAGCCTGTCATTGACTTTCTCAAGATTATTTCATGTAAATATTGTCCTCATCTGTGCCATTTTGGCAAATTCTTCAAACATTTCTAGTCGTTATCTCATTGATGGTATTTTAATTGTCGATTATTTTAACTACTACATTATGTCCCATATTCTTTGCCAGATAAACTATGAGTTATATTTTAAGTCCATTAAATGAAATAATTTTTTTAAGTAGGTAGAGGATTAACCACTAAATAAAATTGCCATAAAAAGTTTCTCAAATATCTGTCGTTCGGAGTAGATTATTCTAGTACTCTCCTTTTCGTCACTGAGCTACAAAACCCTTATTGTTGCATACTTCATCAGGAGGTCTTCTACGAAAGGGCAGCAGTGATCAGATTTTTCCTAGCAACTATTTACGGCCAGAAGTTTGCCGAGGGAAAGATTTATATTTCTTTTTTTTCTTAGAAATGCTGATGTTTAAACTCAAGGGCTTTGCCTAGCAAACCAACGCAATGCCAGTGATTTACTTCTCTTACGATAAGCAGTATATACAAAATCATCTGAATTAAGTAACAGAAATTTTTATGGCTTCACGATATACCAAAGTAGTCCTTGTAGACGAAAAGGTAGTGTGTTGGCTTATTAGACGTGAGGCCACGGTTCAAACCCCAGGTCACACAACTCAAACAGAACGAAATATAAAAAATATTTTCAGGCGACTTCCTTTCAGCAGATTTTTGCTAAAAACTCTGTGAGTAAATATAATTGTTTCTCAAAAATCTGTCGTCCGGAGTCGACTTTAAACTGTAGAACCCGCCATTCATGTATAAAATTAATACACACAACATAAGTGGTGTGAGCAGCTATGTCGTAATCCTGACGTAATTATGTATGTAGGTTTGTAAATTTTTGTTAAAATTTATAATCGAACTCGATATCGTGTACCAAGTAAAAACGTATTTTTAATAACGCATAGCTCAGACATAAACAAACGAATTTACTTTTCGTTATGCATAAAAATGCTTCAAATTAATTGCAAATATATACATATACAAATATAATAAACAAATGCAAATGTGTGTGCATGCGTATTTGTGTGTTTATTTTATGCAATATTTACACCATGTGTTTATTAGGGCATAAGAGCAATAATAAATACGACTTATATATACACAACCAAAAGCAGTATGGAAAATAATACATAAATAAACACATTCTCTTTCTAATACCCAGGCACACAGACGCACACACACATACATAATCTTTCACCCATAAACACAATAACAATTAATGATGCTTTTAAATTTCAAAATAACTATGGAACTTCTCCTTGCTCTCTACATTCATTGGTTCTCTGTTTTTCTTTTTTGTTCTTCTATTGTTATATGGGGACGTAAATTAATTTTTAAATTAGTACTACTACTCGTACTAATACAATCAAAGAGAGTGTGTGCTGCTATTTCACACTGGTACACATAGAAATATATATTCTCGTATGTGCATGTAATTTGAGTTAAAGTATTCGTTTGAATGAAATGAATTTTATTACAGCCATAAGAGTAGAAATTTTTTTTATTTTTCCTTTTACGGCTGCTGGTACTGGTGATTCTGTTGATGGTATTATTGAAACCTATTCTAAATGCTTTTGTTACTTTTGTTTTGTTTTGTTTTGTTGTTTTTTAAACTCTTTGATTACCAATGCTTTAAATTGCTATTCCTAGCTGGCCAAACGAATATGTTAACTGCTAGTGCTACTACTACAACTCCTACTTGTATATGTATTGTTAAAAAGGATATTTTTTCTGTGATATGCATGTACATGAGAGGCTATGCAGCAGAAAGCATTGTACCCAACAAATATTATATTTTTACTCTTTTTAAAAATGAATAGTTTCTGTGGATTAGAGGATCTAGCTTCTCACTTCCCATATGTTTTGTGTGTTCATTTTATAGATGAATGGCGGCGCCTACAAGTACAAAGTCGACTCCGAACGACTGATTTTTGAGAAACTTTTTATGGCAATTTTATTTACTCTCAGAAATCTGATGAGAGGTAGTCACTAAAGAAATATTTTTTCATATTTCGTTTTGTCGTAGACGGCAGACCTGGGGCTCGAACCGTACCGTCACGTCTAATAATCCAACACACTACCCACTACACTACGGCGACTGATGATAAGAATTCTCGAAATTTTAATCAACTTTAAATGCTCGTTGGATAACGCTTGCAATGTGTTGAGTTTGAATTTTAATTTTTTTTCTTTCTTTCGTTTTATTATTTAAGTCGCCTCAGGGATTTCTAAATTGCATATGTGTTGCAAGCGATAACATGTTGCAAATTTGATTGTTTAGTAATGAATTTTGTTACTAACAACAACAATATCAACAAAGTCCAATTAACAACTTAATACCTTTTAAATTTACCAAGAATTTAATTTTTTTGTTCACTTCATTGCGTATTTATTTGTCGAACAGAGAACTCGTAGTAATTAATGTTTAAAATCAATGTTTAAAATCAATACTTTTCTGTTCTTGTTTTTTGTTTAAACTGTGGTTAAACAATTCTATTTCGATTCGTGGTTTTCGGATGTAATTTTTGGTTTTTTTTTTTCGTTTGGCTGCCAAAGTTTATTGAATATTAGAGTGCAACACATAGTCGAGGCAAATGACGAATGCAACAAATTGCTTTCAGTTCGTAGCACTTTAATTTAAAGTTTAAACGTTTGTTTTTGGCTATTTCTGCCAACTTAATATTGGTTTACCACAATTTTGGTTGTTTTTTTTTGCAGAGCTGCATGTATAAAAAGTGCAGCTATGGCCACAAAATGCTTAGTTTTGATGATATTTGGTTGTGGATATTTTCTCGTTGCTTTAATTAATAATTTTAGTTGCATTTCATTTGAATGGTAAAAACCAAAACATTCATGCGTATATACTTACATATATATGTAATGCATAAATGTAATTCAGTTTTCACAGCAAATGTTTTATTTCTTATAATGTTTGTTAGATATTTTTCAATTAGCGGAAGGCCGCTAATTTTTTTTTATTATTTTAAGTAGTCTCTTTAAAGTTTTTCGTTTATTTACTTAAATTGAAAAGTTAAACATTAAAAAAATAATATTTAAAAATTTTAAATATTTGTTTGATAAAGTTCTGCAATTTTTGATCGCTTCATTGTTCTACTGTAATCTGGTGTGAACTATTTTGTGGTATTTCTATCAGGGATATAAAAAATTTTGAAATTTACACATACTTTGCAGCATTTTTTCTGCTAGAGTTACTATATTTTCAATTGTCAGTCATAATCACAGTGAGCCTGTTTACACAGACATAAATTTCGTTAACGTCTAAAGAAAAATTGTGTACTTATGTCTCTTCGACGGTTAGACTTTGGTCCGTAAATCAGAAGAGTATTAAACAAACTAAACGACTTAGTATCGGTATTGACTTATTCAAAGACAGCTGGTGGTTCAACCCATGGCTTAGACATCTCCAACATAACGAAACATAAAAAACATTTCTTTAGGCGACTTCCTTTCAGCAGTCTGTTGGCAAAAACGCTGAGAGTAAAATAAAATTGCCCTGAAATGTTATAAAATTATAAATATTATAATTTGGAAAACAATTCATGACTAGAACGAATTCATTCCACATCAAACAATATCCTGTCCCATATGTGATTAATGTAATGTATATGCTTCAAATATGCATACAGAATTAAGAATTTAATTTGTTAAACAAATAAGAAATGAAAAATAAAACCAGACAACATTCCGGTCACTTATTGGTTCCTCTATTCAGATATTGTTAAATACATTTTAACGCAGATTTTTAACAATTTAATTGAATCCAAAATATTCTTTAATAGGAGCACATTACCGCTTTGAATTTTGTGATCCTGAATATCCATGAAGCTGTTGAATCGAACGCGTATAATGCGTGGAAGACCAAAAGGCTCATCATGGTTTTTGATTTTATAAAATTAAGAGACTTCAATCCAATCTAAATAATCTATCTAGGAAGGCCCTTGAAACCTGGTTCCTTAGAGAGAATAAGATGAACTTCATAGAATGCATATACTGCTACCCTCTGGCCTGCTACAGTAGATCAACCGCGTTCTTAATGGTAAAACATTTATTAATAGGTGTAGGATATGCTTTGAAGTCTCTGTAGTCTAGGAGGTAGTATGTTGACTTATTAGATGTGAGGCCTCGGTTCAATTCCCAGATGAAGACATCTCCAACAAAACGAAATACGAAAAAATAATTTTTTGACGACTTAATCTCAGCAGATTTCTGGCAAAAAATTTGAATGTAAATAAAATTGCCATGAAAAGTTTCTCAAAAATATGTCGTTCGGAATCGACTTTAAATTGTAGTCGACTACCTCCACTCATGTATAAAGTTAACACACACAGCATAAGTGGTGTGTGCAGCTAGATCGTAATCTGACTGAAGGATTTTAATGGCCAATAAAGTCAGGTAAGAATTGATTTTTTTAAGAGACAAAGGTCACGTGCCATAGACCTTTCCGCGATTACCGTAATCCTAGCTGAGGGGTTGTAATGATCTATTATGTATGTATGTACATATGTATGTATGTATGCATGTATGTATCTATCTATGTATGTATGTATGTATGTATATGGATTTGTCTTGTGAATATCGTAGAATAAAACACATTAATTTTGATATTACTATTGTTGAAAAAAACTGTTTTTTGCTGCCCACAGAGGGTAAAAAAATATTTTTAAAATATTACACGAAATCATATAAGAATTCATTCCTCGCTCATTAGAAAATACCGTCAGGAAAAAACCGCTGCCATGTAGTTTGAGACAGGCTTGAATACAGAGAAGCTTATCGAATAAATCTATCACCACTGACTGATTGATTGATAGTTTAGTGATAATTTAATTTAATATTTAATTGTTTATATGGTTCTTAACAAAACTGAATTAATTACAAACTATTTAAATGAATGAGTATAGAAATCACAAGCTTATGTTACATGACGTTCATCATGAAAATGAAATGCATACCATGTGCCACGTTCAATGGTTTTGTAGCCTAAGGTTCTACATAATTTTTATGAAATAAATTTAATTGTATTTTATTTATCCTTTTACTATTCATTCGTTTAATTTAATTTTTCATTATATTTTTTGTATGATTATGTTTCAGTTGGCAATTTTACAGCTTTACTTAGCAAAATTAAAATATTTTATATAAATTGCAGCGATAAAAAAATAATAGAAACACTTGCAATGAAATGAATCAATGAAAAGTTTTGTTTTTGTTTTTAAGCACTCGTTTCTATTATTCTCATCAAAACTGTATTTTTTGTTTTAAAACATCGTGCGTGATGTGTTTATTTATTGTGGTTGATATTTTTAATTTTTTTTCTGTGTGTTTTTATTATTTAAAAATATTTATTTTTTTAATTATACAAATTAAAACTAACAATAAGAACACATTTATTTAATGGCTAACGTAAAATGATTTGTCTGTTTTAAATAAACATCCACCATCAAGCTGAATAATAAATTTATGAAATGTTTTTTTCCAAATCAGTTTTAATTTTATTTTTTTTTTGCCACAAAAAATAAAATAATAAAATGCGCTGAAAGGTTGAAATTAAACCTTGTTGAACACGATATTTTCTAATTCCATCTGATGGAAAAAATTAAAGAATTTTATTTAATTTTTTTTAGATGGCAAAATAACAGAAAAAATTTAAAAAAAATTCTATTAATATTGCAATAGAAATGGGAAAGCTTAATGGAAAAATAATATAGTATTATTAATAAATTTTATTTAAAATTGCTGCATGTCGAATTGGAAAATTTTTCAATATTCGGTTAAATTACCGCGCTGGCCTACCCTTAGTAAAGATTTCATAAATTTAAATTGCCTTCGAATATATTACCTGGTGCCGTAAAGATCACAGAAGTGTAGAACCTAAGATATCATATTGCTATCAGATACTTTACCTAAATTCCTTAGGTTTTAAAGACTTTTTTGACACCTTGGCACAATGCGCAAGTCTGGATCGCCTTGATTTCCTTCATTTTATATAAAGCTCAGAGCAGCTGATATTTGCTTTGCTTTTATATTTAGTTTGCATAGTTCATCACCTGTAATGTTGAATATAACCTAACGTAGGTTAGCTTGGATTAGGTGGCTAACCCTTGCAAGAGGGGGGTTACTTAGGCCGCTTAGGTTTTACCCAGGGGTTCAACCGCTCTCTAGAGAAAAACTATCCCGAGTCCAAATTAAATCTTGCTATTGCAGCAATCCTTATGTTAGAGTGCTCAGTCAGCGATGTTAGAAGATGAGGGGATCAGGAAACTAAGTCTCATCGTGACAAGAGCAACTCATTTACACGTTAGGTGAAAGACCGTCTCTTTCTCCTTCTCCGATCCATAGCTCCTGCGGAAATCATTAATTAAAATGTCGAGTCTTTCAGCATGCCTAACAAAAGGCTAATGGTCCGTAAGGATCGCTATTGTGTGATGGATTGCCATACAATTTAAGAACAGAAATGAGTCAGTGCTCTTCCTGTCCACATGCGTCCAGCAGAGTCTGGAAATATTGCATGTAACTCCCTGCTGCCAACGATCAATTAAAATTAATCCAAGTAATGGGAACACCTATAATCTGCAACATCACTGGGATTGCTAGCTTCGTACAATTTATAATATGGATTCCAGGACACAGGGATATCGGTGCCCTATCTTTTCGAACCCATATAAGAGTTGCCTTTTGCATGTTCCGAAATTTCCTCAATAAATCCTTGTAATTCATGGACAAGGACGGACATTGAAACTACGTTCGTTAGGTACTTATTCACAGCCTGGCTATGCGAGGAAATCAAAAGATTTTCATTCTGCTGCCTTACTTAATGGGTTAATTAATTGTATGCATTTATGTTTACAAGTTTTTATGCTAGTATTTATAATTGATTTAATATCTCATGAATTTATAATACGCCCACATATTTGTAAAAAGATGAGAAAGGTTACCAGATAAAATAAAAAATTAAAAGAAAAGAATTCAATGATAATGTGTTTATGTATGTACATACATATACATACATTTTAACCTTTGTTTTTGTAATACATTATAGTATTAAAATTAAATGATATTTTTTTTTTATTTCTTTTTTGTGAAATTAAAAAATTAATAAATAAATCAATTGAAACGTTAATTAGTAGTGTTGAAATATAAATTGAATCCATTAAATTTTTAATGCATTGAAAACGAGTTGAAAGGAAAATTATTGTTCGATTGGCAATGCATACATTATAAATTAAAATCTAAAAATCTCAATTGAAAATGGATTTGAACTGTAACATAAATTGTTTGAAATATTTTATAATGAAAAATTGTATAAAAAAAAATTTTTTTGTAATTTTTTATTAATAAAATAATAATAAAATGTACAAATCATACTGTACACGAAACACGAAATTGATACCTTTTGTTTAATTCATATGGAAATCATTCATATAATATTCAACAAAATAAAGTGTTGAGTCTAATTACTTGTACTGACTTACCTTTGGATAAAATATATTAAAATTAATTAATTTAACTATGCGAAGGCAATTATTATGATGATGGTGATGATTGCGTTGATTTTTTTTAATTGTATTCTGTATTAATTTTTTATTGGTTTGTTAAAATTATCTGTAATGAAAATGGAAAAGAAATTGTTAATTTAATTTATTTAATACACTAGAAAAAATGAAAAAAAAAGAATAAACACACAGCGTATGAGTAATATTTAATTTAATTTACAAATAATCATACGCCTAGGTGTTACTGGTAAAAGAAACTTGCAAAAGCTACGTAATATTTTATTTTATCATGTCTAACAAATAAACACGCAGCGTATGAGTAATATTTAATTTAATTTACAAATAATCATACGACTTAGAGTTACTGGCAAAAGATACGTAATATTTTTTACTTTTTTACTCATGTCTTAGGCTCGTGTCTTAGACTTTAAAATGAAATAACATTTGCGCTGATGACATGAATGAAGTTTTTAAGACGATACAAGAAAGTCAGTATTTTAAGTAAGTTTATTTTCCTTACTATTTAACCTTTACGTCAACAGTAAAGAAAAGAAGTAAATATAATTTACGTCACAACAGCAAGCATTACTGGGTATGCAAACACATTTTATATTGGAATTCAAACTTTTCTAAGTATATTTCTATTTTGTTTTCATTTGTATTGTGTGCTACTTATGTTACTCATGTTGTGCGTTGTGTTGGAATTAGGTAAGCACTCTATGGGAACGAGGACAGAGGGAGTAGTGCTGGCGGATATTAGATTTGTATCTTTTTATATTATAAGTGGCAGAAAAGTCCTCTGCAGGTGGGAGTTCCACGTACGGACATACATAATTGGTCATTACAACCCTTTAGTCAGGACTACGACCTAGTTTCTCGCATCACTTATGTTGTGTGTGTTAATTTTATACATGAGTGGTGGGACGGACAGATTTTTGAGAAATTTTTCGTGGTAATTTTATTTACTCTCAGAGTTTTTGTCAGAAATCTGCTGAGAGGAAGTCGCCAAAGAAATATTTTTCCTTATTTTGTTTAATTGGAGATGCCTGCCTGACCTGGAACTTGTACCGAGGCCTCACTTCTAATAAGCCCACACACTATCTACTAGACCACGGCGACCACATACGAACAGTCCGCCTAAAGAACGAATTCTGTCTGTAATGCAGTGTGCAATCCACTAGCCAACTAGCCAAAGACCACAAACAGATGTGCCCTACGTAAGAGAATATGATTTTCGGAATCAAGTCCCTTTGTTTTGCTCTAGCAAAATCCATTGTTGTAGCGATAGAACAGTGAAACACAAGCCACATTGAGAGGATGCTCCAATGAATCAATAGAGTTGGATACCCTATCCTCATTAATTAGCACCTTCGCTCTCTCTTGTAAGCGGTCGAGAAGCCTTCAAGGCACCATACATAAGAGTTGTATTCCATTATCGGTCGGATATAATCGGTTTAAATGATAATACATACATACATAATTGGCCATTACAACCCTTCAGTCAGTATTACGGTCTAGCTTCTCACACCACTCATGTTGAGTGCGTTGATTTTATACGTGAGTGGCGGGACCTACAGTTTAACGTCGTCTCCGAGCGACAGATTTTTGAGAAACTTTTTCGTGCCAGGTTTATTTACTCCCAGAGCTTTTGCCAGATATTTGCTGAGAGGAAGAAATATTTTTTTCATATTTCGTTTTGATGCCTGACCTGGGATACAAACCCGGGCTTTACGTCCAATAAGCCAACACACTACCTACTAGACTACGGCGAGTTCAATGAAGTGATAATAAAGTGAAGAATTTCTTACACCGCCTTAAGAAAGCGGGGCGCTTTTTTCGACAGATGAAAAATAAGCTGGTTCTGTCGAACATCGCACTGTACTTTCATGTGAAGAACATCAATCGTCTGACACCTTGACGACACCCATAACTACAAATATTTTTTGCTGCAATTGTATGTTAATAAAAAACGTTGAGTTTTTCGTGTGTAAAAATAATTTTCCGCTTTTTAATTTAATTTAAATGTTGTAAATAACAGTTTAAAACAAAATAATAAGTAGAGGTTCCTTTAGACCCAAATCAAGATTGGAAGAAGATATGAAAATATGAAGAAATTTTATTGATTACCAACCTAACCACTTTAAAACCTTTGTTTTTAAAGATTTTTCAAAAAAAAAAAAATTAAAATTAAAGAAGAAACAACTGTTGAAATATGATTGAAAATAAATTAAAATTTTTACCTAATTTTTAAAATTAAGTTTAAATTAGCACACTAAAGATAAGCTTTCTGAAGTATTTAAGTATTTATGTCCAAATCGCTTATGCCTTAATCGATTAACAGCATCGATCAATGAAAATGAAAAAAAATAATAAATTTTCTAAAAACTTTAATTTGTTGTTATTTTCTTATTTATTTCAACATTTTCAACCCGTATACCTTGCGAGGTACAATAACAACAAATGAAATATTATAGTTGGCATCTACTGTTCGAACGAACACAGAGCTTAACAAATAAAATAACATTTTCCATGCATTCAAGGATTACATTCGATTTAGCATTTGTTATTTTTTCTTTGTTTTCATATCCTTTTTACTTCCACTCTCTAAACGAAATTTGTGTATGAGAATAAGTTTTACTGGAAGACTACAGACAGAGTATAGTTGTTAACACTGTAGATAATATTTGGAAAACCCCCAAAAACTATAATAAATCTTTTATTTTATTTTTTTTTACAAATAAATATAATAAGTATGGTTGGAGGAAATTTAATTTGTTAAGGTTCGATAACGAACAACGAAATGCTTGAAAATAAAAGCAGGAAAGTTTCCTTCAATAGTAAGCGCAGACATGGTTTGTATGTAAGAAATTTATATTCTTGAATGAAAATTAGAAAATTCGAAAAAAAATTTAGTTCTGGAAATTGTTTCGTTATGATGTAAATAAGTGGGAGGCTTTACAGTGGAGAGCAAAAGACTTAGTACTCCAATATATTTTGACAATTTCATAAATTTTAACCAACAGTTTATATAAAAAATTAAGGTCTTTATATTTATATTATTAATTTGTTTCTGTTTTATTATATAACAAACAATTGTTTAATATTTTTCATAAAACAAGAGAAAATTAGGAAAAGTTTCAGATGACTCCGTAGGTACCCCTAAGGAGAACCCTGAATAAATTCAAAATTCAAAGGCTTAATAAATGAAAATGTTATCCCTTAAGGTCAAGCATTCCATTCCATTTGGATTTGAAGGTACAAGTTTTGTTTAGTGTTTTCTGGTGGCACCATGAGCAAGTTTTTCGGTTGACTTTTGTTTGAGGTTTACCGATTACATAACCGTTCTTTCAAATGATCTCCTAAATACTCTCTTGAAGTCATATCGGGACATTGTGCAAGAGTATTAAGCCTGTGGGGACTGTTTTTTCGTCAAAATATATTGCCGTACTAAGACTTTTGCTGTCCACTGTCTATAAAATTTACGCAATAATACCAAGTTTCGTATATATAAGTATGTCTCTCTCCTCCTTGCAATACATAAATAAAAAGTAGAAGGTAGTAGAAACAGTAGAATATTAGTGGAAATGAACAAGTAAAGAAGTTTATATGAATGATAATTTTTTTAATTAATTAAAGCACTTGATTAGTATTTTGCAGCAAGTTTAATTTCATCCAATTGAATTAACAATAAAATCGTTAACTAAACACTTCCCTGCTATCAGAGACAGTTCAAAGCCATTGAATGGTAATTTCTTACAATAATATGATCACCCATTATCCTTAAAATTAAGCTCCGGCTATTTCGCCTAGTCACTTGCAATTGCACTGAGTGCCGACGATATGTTTGGAAAGGAAAAAACAGATATTACCTGGGGTCCACAAGTCAATTTGGTGTTGCTTCTTAGCGTTGAAGTCGCCGTAGTCTAGTAGGTAGTGTGTTGGCTTATTAGACGTAAGGCCACGGTTCAAACCCCAAGTCAGACATCAAAACGAAATATGAAAAAATATTTCTTCGGCGACTTCCTCTCAGTAGATTTCTGGCAAAAACTCTGGGAGTAAATAAAATTGCCATGAAAAGTTTCTCAAAAATCTGTCGTTCGGAGTCGACTTTAAACTAAAGGTTCTCGCCCACTTTTCGATAAAATTAACACACACAAAATTAGTGTTGTTGAGAAGCTAGGTTGTAACCCTAACTGAAGGGTTGTACAGGCCAATTATGTATGTATGTTCTTAGCGTTTGCAAGTTAAGATGGTCCCAGAAATGGAATTACAGACAAACCTAAAAACAAGATCGTGGTGCGTAGAAAAATATTGCTGTCGAGTCAGCATATTGTGGTTGTTATGCAGCTTATATACAACATATATCGGCCAGCCGAATAAATAAATTTCTTTGAGAACATAATGCAATTTGCCAGAGTGTCAGAGTGGTGTAAATGCTAGAGAGTTTAATTACAAATCTGAGCAAGCCCCGTTTAAACCTTCGGCAGAAATATTATTTATTATGCTTTTCGAAATTAATAGAATTACAATTCCGCAATTCGTGTAAATATCTACTACTTTTACAGTCAGCCCTTCAGAGCAACTAAAATCAGCAATGGGTGAGTGGGTAAGGCCACTCATTGAGATGGAGTGAGATATTAATCAGCATGAGTTTCTTACCACTATAGCCAGTAGCCCCATTAGTCACATGGGATCCGGTTCAACCAACAGATAAAGTAAAACACGCGATCATTTGTAACAAGCCAGACTGAGCCTGGCGCACAATCCAGCTAAACCGTCGATTCTTTCAATGAATTGCCATCTTCAGCAAATAAATTACAACAATTAAGATCCTTTGTAAACAAAATCTATTTCTGATGGAATACAACAACATATATTGTTATATAGAACATGTCATCCCCCCATCTGATATTTTTCCCTTAACATGATAGTAAATTCACTTCCAAAATCTTAAATGCAAAGAGTTGGTACGCATCACAGTGCAGAAGAAATTTAACAATTTAGTTCAATAATATTGTTCTCTTTCTCTCTTCTTTCTTCGAATACATTATATTACATTACCTTCTTCTTGGATAATTGTGTTTCTATGATCAATTTCCTAAGCCCCCGTTTTTTTTTGTCCATTATGCTGTTACATGCAACTCAACTAAAAGGATGCAAGCAGCACAAATACAAATATTTATTCAAAACTATGACCAGACTCAAAACGAAATGAATGGAAACCATAAATGCGAACGAAAACGAACAATAGAAGCAAAGAAAATAAGAAAAACTGTGTAAAATGTTGACCTTTTTGTACGGCACTTGTTGTCTTGAACATAAAACTTCTTTTGAAATTCAATTTGTTGAAAAAGTCTTAAACTTGAAACCATAATACGAAATGGGATTGTTTCCTTTTCTTTTTGGTCCTGTTTTCTTCATTTTCTAACAGTAATGGAAAAGGAATAACAACAACTTTGTTGACAATAATTGCTGTTGTTCTCTTTCTAAGGTTATCAGCATCTCTAGTTGCGCAATAACATTTCAACTTCATTTCAAATCAAACTGATTCTGTGGCAAATTTTAGGAGAAAAAACCGTTGACTTCCATTATGGGTAAAAAAAAAATATTATTCGCTGTGGTTTTACATTAAGTTTGTTAGTTATGGAGTTAAAAGCTAAAATTCATTTCAATTTCTTTTTATTTCTTAAAAAGAAAAATTTTATTAAATTTCTTGTTGAACTCTAACCACTCTAACCTAACCTCCTCTATTTGGCTGACAAAAAAGTCTAGAAAACTGGGTCTTCTTTATAATTTAAGGTGATTTTTAGGCTGCAAATAATACAAACAAAAGTCTGTACCAGTGAAGGTTTAAATTCTTAAATTCTCTACCTTGTTTATAATTTTGTTACGTTTTTACGTTAAAAAAACGTAGATTGCAAATAAAATAAATTTGTATTTAGGTTAGGTTAGGTTAGAGGACGTGTACTTGTCAATTAAGACAAGTACAATACCCGGAGGTCGAATTGACCCATTGTACAACGTCCTAGTTTCTCATACCAGACCTACAGTTTAAAGTCGACTCCGAACGACAGATTTTTTTTTATTGAGAAACTTTTTCATGGCAATTTTATTTACTCTTAGAGTTTTTTTTTGCCAGAAATCTGCTGAGAGGAAGTCGCCGAAAAATACTTTTTGTATTTTGTTTTTGATGCCTGGCCTGGGGCTCGCACCCTGGCTTTGCGTCTAATAAGCCAACACACAACCTACTAGACTACGGCGACTTCAAAAAATTTGTGTTTAGTTTTAATTAAATTCTTTATTGTTCGCACAATTCTGTGTACCACTGTTCACAACTTGATGTAAACAACAACTCTTTTGCATAAACCATAACAACTACTAGTCAATTGTTCGACAGATCTTTGTAACGGAGATCTTCAAACACACCGTGTCTTCACACAAGATTGACTGAACTTTTACTGACTCAGTTGCCTGCTTTGCCTTGCCATTACAACTATTAAGTCAGAATTACGATCTAGCTTCTTACACCACTTATGTTCTGTGTACTGTTTTATACCAGAGTGTGGCAGGAACGACAGTTTAAAGTCGAATACGAACGACAGATTTTTAGGAAACTTTTCATGGCAATTTTATGTACTCCCAGAGTTTTTGCCAGATATTTGCCCAAGAAATATTTCTTCATATTTTCGTTTTGATGTGTGACCTGGGGTTTGAACCGTGGCCTTACGTCTAATAAGCTAACACACTACCCACTAGACTACGGCGACTCTATCGGATTAAGTGGTGTAATTACTAAGGAGATCAGATAAAGTGAATAATTAAGTTTATTGTCGTTTGCAATAGCAGAACATTTAACATAAAAGTTAGGTTTGCATTAACGTGCAAATTTGTAGCTGATGAGATAATACCGTTGGTTTAATCTAGTAAGGATTCTTTCCTACATGGGAGAAGCACAATATCGTTGGTTTAGTTGGTAACTTCGAGACTCAAAAACCGTAGGTACATATTTTGTGGTACCTAAGACAAATCTAGAATTTTATTTCCTTTTTAACTGACATACAACACACACATGTACACATACCCACTCGTCATAACAAAATCAAGAATAAACTGTATTTATTATCAACTGAGCCCAGATTTTGTAATTTTATTTTCTTGTATAATCGGTATGTAGAATTGTAACAAATAAAATCTTTAATTATTCACAAAAACACTCTACAATAACAAAGCCTATCGTGTTGCAAACGGAATACAATAATAACTTTGTATAGACTGACAATTCATTATATACATACATACGAGTATGTGTACATACCCACATATGTATGTAAGTATTGAGGTTATATTTGAAATGAAATAAAATATTATGTTACCAACATATACGCATTTTTGTGGAAATATATGCATGTAGGGATATAGAAAAATTTATGACAACAACAACAATGTATAAACATTTGATATAAAAAAGTAACTACGAGAGGCGTTATGTAGTCCAAATGACTGGAGGTTGTTGTGAATTTTTAGTGATATTTTGTAATAAAAAATTTCATTCTTGATTACTTCGATTACCTGTCAACGACCGGATACAGTTCAACGAGATGATTTTTTCCATTAAAATAAAACGTAAACATAGAGGTTGTTTGAGAAGCTTTTTGTAAACGATTTCTAACTCTCATGCGTTTGATATTTAGTGCCTACTATGGCTATGATTCCTTCCCGTGTCATCGTTTTTTTGCCAGGCCTTTTTTATCAGGCCTTTGATACCTGATAGCAGTAACTATTGGTCTCAAAGAGTTTATCCCATTCAGTTTTATTCTATGCTAGCGTTTATCACGATTTCTTACACATACCTACTTCAGTATCCTATAGTCTGAATATATATAATATATATAGGCTGCCTTCCAAAATGTTAGTTGCTTTGTGTTTGAACAAACTATCGTGTTTCATAATGCCGCTGTACAAAATATATACAATGTATTCTATTTCAAAACGTCGTCAATGTGTATTTTTAACGCAGCCAAAAAGCAATCAGGTGTCGGATTTATAGTTGATGCATTGTTTGGTTACTTTGCATATCTACATAGTTTATATGCAGTAGTAGAACTGCATACAAACTTTATATTGATACATTTTGGAAGGCACCCATAATTGCGACTTAGGCATTCCCTTGTGGATTCAAATTTCCTTCAGAAGCTATAGTTGGCAGCAACGCATGAACATATGTAGGGGCACGCACTCTGTATAAGAAGGTATGTGGTAATTTGATTATTAGACATGAGGCCTGGGTCAGATATCAAAACGAAAATATCTAAAAGCAGATTTCTGGCAAAAACTCTGAGAGTAAAAAAAATTAGCATGCAAAGTTCCTCAAAAATGTGTCGTTCGGATTCGACTTTAAACTGTAGGTCCCGCTACTCATGTATAAAATTAAAACATACAACATAAGTGGTGTGAGAAGCTAGGTCGAAATCCTATCTGAAGGGTTGTAATGACCAATTATGTATGTTGTAATAAGCACCAGAACTCAATTCGAATAGAAACAGTAATGTACGGCAAAGAAAAGTGTCGCAAAAATATTGTCGGTTTCATGTTGGAATCCCTTTTTCAAAGCTTTGCCAGACATTTCGTTACAATATTTTTTTATACATACATATCCATTGTATACCATAATGTATAACAGAAAAAGAAGAGAGGAGAGAGAAAAATAAACCCGAATAAAAGAAACACAACAGATTCAATTTATTTCAACAATTGGAAAAATAAATGCAAAGAAAAGGAAAAGAAAAAAAAACATTTTCTTTTTCTATTTTTTTTAACAAAATATTTCAATTCAAGAGTTTTGTATACTTTTATTGCATAACAAATATTTCAAATAGAGAAAAGGGATACAAAGAAAGAAAACCTAGATAATATGTACGTACGTACATGTGTATGTATGTGCACAAGAGTAGTAGGAATGTAGTTTTAATATGTCTAAATAAAAGAGAGGATTTTAAATGAATATGCAGCTGTAGGATATATCTACATGTATAAATACATGAAGTATTGTAAATTAAAGAATGAAATCCTTAAAAGGGATAAATTAAAAACCAACAACAAGTTAAATGAGTTTAAAAACTTTAAAGAAAAAAATTTCATTTAAATTTTATGAAATCAAACAAAAGAAAACAATTTTAAATCAACAATAAACATGAGGAGGGGAGTAGGTGAGAAAATAAAATTTAAAAACAAATGAAATGAAATGAAATGAAAAAAAAAAACAAATTTAAAGTCTATTAAATTTAAATTAAAGTCTGTTAAATTTAATGGCTGTGCTTATGACAGAGTTTCCTTTATGCTTAGAAATCAACTACGATTCTCTAGGTAGTATGCAGGTGTCAGTGTCCATCAGTTTTACATTTTTTTTTTGCTAATGACGATAAAAAATTTCAAATCAAAACAGGAAGGAAGCATTTTTGTATTTCTAATGACAAGAATATTTACAGTTAAATGAACCAGCAGAACAAAGAACAAAAAAAGGATCTCTTTTCAGGCTTATTTTTTATCTCCGTGTGTTCATGAGAAAGTAGAGGCTTTTCTGTTTTTGTAACTTGTTAATCAACCATAAAAAGCTGAAGCGTCATTTGATTATAGGATTGTGAGTGTATGAAAAAGGATAAGAGTGGTATGTGTGTTTGTACTTTTTGTTTCAGAGACAAATTGTATAGAAAGATGAAAAATATTTTTATTTTTTATTTACACATTCATACTCATGTGTAAACTATTCATAAAAAATACATCAAATGAAATGTAAATTTTATTAAAATACACTCAAATGTACAGTCTATAACCCAGTAAACAATTTTATGTTATTGTAGAATAACAAAAAAATTTTATGAGAATAAACCGGAACCTTAAGGAAATATAAGGATATGCCTAGCTTTTCACACGACTCATGTTGTGTGTGCGTGAATTTTATGCATAGGGATAGCGATCTACAGTTTTAGAAATTCGAAATTTAATGTCATCTATATTCTGTAGACATAGTATGTAAATGTTACCTGGGTAATGTTTTCTCGTTCACTTTGAAATTTCAACAAAAGGATTTTTCTCACTTTATGGGTAATTTTTTTTGAAATTTTTTGTCCAACAATATTTCAATTTTTGCATAAAAATTTAAAAAATCCCAGTAAAAAAACAGAAAAAGATTTTATTTTGATGCCCTACAATACGAAGAGGTAATAGGAATACAGTGTGTTATGGTCGATGATGTTAGAAATATTCTAAATTATCATCCTAGTCGCCGTAGTCTAATAGATAGTGTGGTGGCTTATAAGACGAGCGGAAAAAATATTTATTCATTATGTTGTAATGAAAGAAACGATGGAAAGGCTATCATTCAACATACGGGCAATCTCCGTATGGGGTCGGATGAATGGGATCGATTTTAATGCGCGAAAGACCCAGTGTTGTTTATGGACACATAAGCTCATCTGTAGTGATGGGTTGTGTAAATTTTAGGGCGACAGACATTTTAAGTGTAGAAAATGGCATTCAAGAGCCTCTAGAAATAATTCACTTCATCTGACCTTCTTACTATTTACACCACATACAGTGGACAGCAATGGAAATAGACAATAGATTTTAACAAAAAAAATTACAGATATGACTTCAAGAGAGTATTTAGGAGATGATTTGAAAGAACGCTTACGTAATCGGTAAACCTCAAATAAAAGTTAACCGAAAAACTTGCTCATGATACCACCAGAAAACACTAAACAAAACTTGTACATTCAATTCCAAATGGATTAAATGTAGTGCTTGACCTTAAGAGATATTCTACTAAGTACAAGGGATAACATTTTCATATATTAGGTCTTTGAATTTTAAATTTACTCGGGGTTCTCCTTGGGGTCACCTTTGGAGTCATCTGAAACTTTCCCTTATTTTTCTCTTGGTTTTATGAAAAACAATAAAAAATTGTTTGTTTTATAATAAAACAGAAATAAATTAATAAAATAAATATAAAAACCTTAATTTTTTATACAAATATTTTGCCGTATTAAGACTTTTGCTGTCCACTGTACGTATACTATCCAACCGACAATGGAATACAACTCTCATGTAGTATGAACCGTTGCTTCGAAGCGCATTTTGAGGCGTATAGAAGAGGGCGAATGAATGATGAATCAACTCTACTGACTTTTTGGAGCATCATCACAATGCGCCTTGTGTTTGCTTAAGCGAAATAAAGCACATGTTCCCGAGAATTATGTATTATTACGTAATACTTGTCTTTTTCGTGCAGTACATCCATTTGTGGTCCGTTTACCAGTGGATCTCACACTGCATTACAAATAAAATTCGTTCTTTAGTCGTAGTAGTTTAGTCGTATGTAGAACTCCCAATCTGTAGAAGTCTTTTCTGCCACTTACACTACTTCCTCTTTCCTCCTTTCCATAACACATTTTCCTAGATCCAATATAATGCACTGCATGATTAGGGGCCATACCCTGAGTATTGGTCGTACAAAAAATATGAAAACTTAATAAAGTTTACCAATATTTGAAGTCCAAACAGCAAAAAGTGAAATTTACTTGATCCATAGCCACCAATTTTACTCAAGCCATGAAACAACATTTATTTCAAAAACGTTACCACTGTCGTGTAGGGTGATTTTATATAGTCGCACGTAATCAACAATAATTTCAAGACTTAAAACTTATTTTTTTTATGCGAACTGTGGAACACTTTTCGAGTATAAACAAAAATCCTGGTCATTAAGGATGCCATTTGCCATATAAAAATAAAACTGAAAAATAAATTTTAAAACACAGAGAAATTGAATGAATGAATGAACACAACATAAAACAACACAACAGAACACATTTCATTATGTTTTTCATGTTGTTTTTTTCTTTTCTTTTAAAATCCCCATTAAGATTGTGATGATTTTACATTAAAAACCCAAAAGTAGTGATAAAAAACAAGAAATAGAAATTCATTCATTCTATTCTATTCACAAAAGAAATGAAGGAGTTTTGAATCTTTTATGGGAATACCTTGTGCCAGTCATTTAGATATCTGACGGAAACAACAACAAATATCTACAATAACAAAAAGACCCTTTTGAAGAAGCATAGCCATGAATTTAAAGTAAAGTGTTGTTTGTCCCTTTTGGCTTAAATAAAACAAACGCACAACATTTTAGGGAATTAAATTTATTTCTCCAGATAATAAAAGTACAACAATACAAAGCAGAAATTATTTATTTCAACTGATATAATGGCTGCCATTATTTCAATAATGATTTATTTTAACAATTGTTTTGGTAAGTAGAATGGCTGAGAGATGGATCGTTAAGGGCTTTAATGGTGGATGCTTTGATGTATAATTAAGATTAAATATACGGTTTAATGTTTAGAAATTATCCTCAGAAAATTCTGTGAGTAATTGATTTAGGTTTCGACAACACTGAATACTGATTTCAATGAACGAATAATTTTGGTTAAAGTGAAGCTTTTATGAAAGCGAGTACTTTGTATTGAAAATAAATTCTCGAATTGTACAAAAAACAAAAAAAGGGAAAAAGAATTAAAAATATTCTTTTACTTTTCTACGTATATTTTTCGGATCAATTCGGATCCTTAGAGAATTCACTGCACATTACATTATCTGGCGCCCGATGTTTCTACTATTATGAGGATTATGTCCTTTCCGAGGCATGTGTCCTATGCAAATGAATATTCTGTCCAATGCACGAGCAAGATAATAAGAAGATATCTAATGTTCTATGTATCACAATTACAACAGTAGTGCCGAAAGCATTCAAGCCAATGCTTTTTTTATATGCAGACTTATATTCAAAGCAATACCAGTCCATCATTATCAATCATGCTACCGAGTTAAAGGAATATGCAAATGTTCTTTAAATTTCCTTTCAGTAGCACTGTATTACTACTGCATTTGTTTGTTTTAATCGCCTTAGTTTTGTTTATGATAACAAGTAATTTAACTTTCGTTTAATTTTCGTTTGCGTGGTGCATAGTTAATGCGATAGTTAACATCAGCATGATCTTTATAGTAGAGAGCTCAGTCAAGCATGATGAGAATTAAAGGTCAGAAACCTCTATCTTTTTATGACAAGATCAAGATTTTATCACAGATGTTATTTGCTGGAATTTCACGCCTTTCGTCATGCCCACTAAAAGGAGAGTGGTCCTTGTAGATTGCTACGGTGCGCTGAAAAGTCCATTCGATTTAAGGATAAGAGTCGTTATTTTTCTTATCCATACCTGCCCACCAGAATCTGGTAATATTGCTGTCAGCGAGATTAAGTTTCTCCATAAAATGATTAAACTGAGGCAATCGGAGTACTTAAAGTCGCCGTAGTCAAGTAGGTAGTGTGTTGGCTTATTAGACGTGAGGCTGTGCGAAATATGAAAAAATATTCCTTTGACAACTACCCCTCAGCAGATTTCTGGCAAAATATCGGAGAGTAAATTAAATTGCTATGATAAGTTTCTCAAAAACCTGTCGTTCGGTGTCGACTTTAAACTTTAGTCGACTACCGACACTCATGTGTAATATTAATACACTCAACATAATTGGTGTGAGAAGCTTGGTCGCTATCCTGCCGAAGGCTTGTTATTCAAGAATGCCAGGAGAAAATATTTTCGCATATTTCCTTTTTTCTACGCCGGAGAAATATTTTCGCACATTTCCTTTTGTTGGAAATGTCTGATCTGGGGTTTGTACCTTGGCCTCATGTCTAATAAGCCAACACAATACCTTCTAGACTACAGCGACTACAACCCCGCTGGAAAATGGGTTCAGCTGCTGTACCTATAATTTTGACATAATCACGGCCCCAATAAGTTTATGTCTTCATGGAAATACAAGCGTTAAACAAAATCTTTTGTCTTCTGCTAAAAGTACATTTGTAACGATGATCATGCAATTTTTTTTATTTATTTGTTTAATAAACATAGGAAATGACTTATTTAGGCAATGTTTTCAAACAAATGCTAATTAAAATTATAATAACTTCAGTGTTCTTTTTTTTTGCAGAGGAAGTTTATAAAAAACAAACAAAAAAATAGTAGTCGCTGTAATGACAACCACATATAGAAGTGTAAATGAGTACATATTAAACGTTATTTAAATACATACAATAAAGTTAATATATTCCACAACAGAAAGAAAAAAATTAAAGTTTTAGTTACCGCAACTAAACAGCAGAACCATTCATTTCAGTTACTTGTTCTGAAACCTGGCTTTAGACACTCTATAATAACAGTCAACAAACTGTTACAATATGTTTGTCTGTGTGTGTGTATGTAAATTCAGCGTATAATACGGAAAAGTTACTATTTTTCCTTGTCATATTAGAAGGAAGGAGGCATACATCTCTTTTATAGTACCAGTACTGCTTGATACACTACACAATAGCGTAGAATACAAAACACAACAACAACAACTATACGCGGTTTCAATCGAAAAAAAAACAACAACAAGAAAAACAAATTTTACTTTACCAGAATAGAATACGAATACGAATTCGAATAGAAATAGTGGAAATGAAAGGAGAACAAACTCATTATGTAAAGGGACCTGCATAAAAAAAAGATAATTTTGTGTGTGTCGGAGTGCTGGTTTGTGGCATGAAGTGTACGAAGTATACGAGTTGCATAATAATTACGTCTATAGTATGCTAATTTACATGAATATGTATGAATGCGAGAGTTTTGCAAGAGCTATATGCGTAATTTATTTAGTTTTTTCTATATTTTTCTTCTTTTTTAATTTTCAACTCTTCTTAATACTTGCATTAGAATACCATTTGGGCAGTAGTGTAAAGGAATTAATTCAAAAATATTAAATTAAATTAAATTAAATTAAATTAAATTAAAATTTTACTTTTCTTAAATATTTTAATTTATCGAATAATTTATAAAGCGAATAATTGCTAGCAATGAAAAGTGTTTTATGTGCAACAATAATGTGTGAAAAGCATCATAAATGATGACTGATGTCAATAAAGTAATACTCTGTGTCTGGTGGAATTGCAGCGGTAATGTTCATTATCAGCTTCTATAACCTGGTTAAATGATTTATTCTGATACCTTCACCATATATGTAGCTGCGAACCTTGTCGTATGTTACGACTTCTGCAGAACTCTCCTTAATGGCGCAAATTTCGTAGAGCATTGCAATGCTGGATCAGTTTCTTGGCAGCAAAAATGCAAATTGCAAACGTCATCAAATGCGTCTATAATTTTATGTATTTACTTGTAAATGTGTAGTGGCAATGTGTTGGCTTACTAGACGTGAGGCCATGGTTCAGACCCCAAGTTAGACATGTCGAACAAAACGAAATATGAAAAAAAAAATATTTTTTCGGCGACTCAGCAGATTTCAGGCAAAAATTCTGAGAGAATGTAAAAATTTGTTATGTTTTCATTAAAATTACTATGAAAAGTTTCACATAAATCTGTCGCTCGGAGTCGATTTTAAACTGTAGGCCCTGCCACCACGCAACATAAGTGGTGTGAGAAGCTAGGTCATAATCCTGACTAAAGGGTTGTAATGGCAAAGTATGATGGGTTTTATCATGCTTTAGCAATTACGATCATCAGTGACATCTGTTTTGAGGAAATAAAAATTAATGCTTGATATAATCCGAATCTTCTGCCCAAAATTATACAGCTTTGGAAGAAATTTTTAGTCCCAGGAATCACTACTTGCCTTGTAGCAAGAACTGTGGAAGCACAAGAATACCTAATTTTCTTCAGGTTCATGCATCTAGCAGTTAAACTACCTACACTAACACTACTAACACTAAACCGCTGTGAAATCTCTTCACAGCTTTAGTATTCAACTCACAAAAGTCCCCTGCAGATCTCAATCCATTACCTCTCGTTTTTGGGTTATGCTTGTCGGAGAAGGCACGCTATGCTTGAAAAAGTTATTATGGAACGAGAGTACTAGGAAAGCAGTAGTAAATCCTGTAATGTTAGGTTTTATGTCATCATTTAATAGACAGCCAGTTTAAAATCATTAGTAGAGCTCTTGTGGAAGACGTAACGAAAAAAAGTCCAAACTTTTAGTCTAGTGTGGAAAGTTTTTCAATTTTTCCAAGCCAACGTGCTGTAGGAAATTTTAAACGAGCAGAGTGTCAATGGAACTTATAAAAATTTTTTTAAAAAAAATTTAAAAAAATTTTTTTTTTTTATTGAAAGTGTTATAAAAAATTGATCAAAACCTGTCAGTAATTGCTCACAATATTTTACAACTCTGACGTGTGGATTATTAATAAAGTTGCGCGAAAAAAAATTTGCGAAAAACAAAAAGAAAGTCGCCTGGTTTTATAAGCCTTGTATTCTTTTTTCAATTCTTTCATTATTATTCGCTGTGTAAATGTCTAAATATTTATGAAAACGAACGAAATAATGAATGAATGAACGAATGAACAAACTGGCGAATGGCAAAAACCAAAAAAAAAAAAATCGCAGTAATTACTTCAATAATGATGTTGTAACAATAGCAGCAGAGTTAAAAAAACTTTAACAGCAGCAGGAAGGTGGGCACATACATAGATACGAGTACATACATGGGCAGACAAAAAATATTCAGATATGCAAGTTGTTTCTGTATTTTTTCATGATATTGAATGACGGCTAAGCAAATAGACAGGCAAGCAGACACATACTGAGAAATACTGGCAGGCAGGAAGACAGAGAGACAGACAGCGAGTGAGCTTATGAATGGCAGCGCAATAGTAGACATTAAACAGACTCATGGTGTAACAATAGAATCGGCGGAGAAAAACAACATGTTGCAAAAAGTGGATTCTAATTTGGAACTTCATTATCGCAATGCAGTCAATGGAGAAGCCGAAGAGGACAAAACAAAACTGTTGTTGCACATTGTCTACATTAGTTAAACAACAACATAACCGTCATCATTGACTGCCTTGTGCCTGTTTATATTTTTTTCCGCCCCAAACTTACTATGCTTCGAAGTGATTTGCGCTTCGTTGCATTTGAAATGTGTCAGTGAACACAACAAAGAAGAATTATCATGAAAGCCAAGAGAAAATATTAAATAATGCTGTACAAAACTACATACACATACATACATTGGTTGAAACAAAACAAAAAGACCGAGAGGAAGAAGTTAATAAAAATGTTGCCAAATTTACAAAAAAAAAAAAAAAAAAAAATAATGACAGAAGAAAAAGGAAGGATCCCAAAGACTTTTTTAAAAAAATGAAACGAATTTAAGATGTAGAGGCAAACAGAAAGGGTACTCTACACCAATTCATTGTTCTGTTTAAGGGATGGTGGCTACTAATGTCATGCATTCCAGAACAAAGATAATTACACCTAGGAATAGCATGACTGTAGAATGAATTTCTTTGGCCAATTGATAACGAAGGAATATGGCTCCACTAGAAAAACGCATAATATGAGAGAAGAGAGAAAATTACATTGAATTATCTATCAAATACAGAAACAGATACTATGCTCTAGTACATGAGTCTCTTTTTTGTTGTCTTGTAACCGTTTGAGAAGTCTCAGAGAAGAAACCGATGCCCGGATCAATATAACAGAGTTGCTTAAATACATAGGACAATAAACAGAACATACATTCATAATTGGCCATTACAACCCTTTCCATCACGGTTACGGTCTAGCTTCTCACACCACTACTGTGTGTTTAATTGTGTGTGTTAATTTTAAATATGAGCGGCGAGACCTACAGTTTAAAGTCGACTCCGAATGACAGAAACTATCATAAGAAAATGAATTATTTCAGTGGTGTTTACTCACTTTTGGCGGTCAGTGTATGTCTTTACCTTCTTATCAAGACTCCTTTACATCTTTACCATTAAGAGTCTTGATTTAGTAAAACTTTCTGTTTAGAAATCGCCTTAGTCTCCTAGGTAGTATGTAGGCTTATTTGACGTAAGGTCATGGTTCAAACCCCCCAGGTCAGACATCAAAAGGAAATATAAAAAAATACTTCTTCGGCGACTTCCAGATTTCTGGCAAAAACTCTGAGAGTAAATAAAATTGCCCTGAAAGAGTTTCTTCAAAATCTGTCGCTTGGAATCGATTTTAAGCTGTAGATCCCGCCACTCATTGATAAAATTCATGCACGCAGTGTAAGTGGTGTGAGAAGCTAGGACGTAATCCTGACTAAAGCCTTGTAATGACCAGTTATTAATGTATGCATTTGTATGTAAGGTATGTAGATATAGCAAATGTATTCTCTTGCAATTAGGATTATAGATGACGCTATAAGAGCCTCTGAAGTTAACACGATATTCTTAAGGTACTGTGTCGGCAAAGTGAATGAGCTAGGCAGGGGAAATTAATTTGAAGTTTAGGACAATTAGGGTCCAGATAAATTCATGAACGTTAATGAAAAATTATAAAAAACATTTAAAAGAATTCTTTTGTGCAACATAAAACCATAAAACTGCAATGTGTTTCATTTAATGGAGAAAGTAATACGCGGATAAATTCTGGAATAAAGATAGGTTTGAGGATAATATTGCAAGTGTTACTAACAATTACATCAGCACAATACACCATAAGCCATTTTATAGTACATTTAGTACTTGCCGAAAGAAACCAGAAAAATGCAAAATAAACTAAGAAGGAAAGTAAAGACTAACCACAGCACAAAATATGAATACGTAAGTTATTCATTAAATGAAAAAAAAAAATTAAAATAAAACAAAGGCAATTGAAAAATGAAAAATTAAGTAATATTATCATAGTCTTTTTTAATTTTTTTTTTTTGGTCACTAACTAAATGTAAAAAGTCTGAAATAAAACGTAGATAGAGAAGTAGACGGACGAAAAAAAATATTTTGAAAAATTAATTAAAAATGTAAATTAAAATAAAAAGATTAAATTGAAATGGAAAAAATTCTTGTTTTTTTGTTTCTCAAAAGAAAAGTTGCATTTAAAAAAAACCTAAACTATGTAAAAATCATTATGAATTGTTGCTTTTACTCCTTTTATATGAAATTGTTCAGCAACAGTGGAAGCTACCACGAATAGAGGAAACAGTTGGCAAAAGAAACATAATTTTGCACTGGTTTAGAGGCACTTGGTTTTACTGTTTTATAATATTAAATTGTTTTATTGTTGTAAATAAAACAAAATAAAACAAAAATATGTACATATATATGTATATGTATGTATGTATGTGTCATATAAAATATATTAAAATTTAGTTGATTATTGTTTTGGTGTGTACTAAAGCATGAAATTAAAACTGACCATTTACGAGCCAGTTCAGTTCAGTTCAGTCAGCCAGGAAAGCCAAGCGCTAGACAAACAAATTCGTATGGAATTGAAAAACAGAAACATTTCAGTTTTTTTTTTGTTTAAATTGAAAAAATGACAAGAAAGAAAAGTCGTAGAATTAATATTTAAAATGGAAATAAAAAATGTAACAATTTAATTGTAAAATGAGTGTTTACAAGCATTAGAAGAATTTTCTTTTGTTTTATTGTTGTAGCTATAAGGTAGACAACTTTAGAGGAAGGTTAGAGGACGTGTACCTGTCAGTCAAGACAGGTACAGTACCCGGAGGTCAGATTGACCCATTGTACAACAAAAGAGGAATAAATTCAGAAAACTTAAGTTAATAAGAACAAAATTTGATAAATACCACACACAACACAAATCGCAAACAAGTTTGTAAGAATATTACAAACAAAAAAGACACAAAATATAATCACAACTCGGAAAATCCAGGATAATAGAATTATAGATTGCTTTACGAAGCTTATAAAGTTGACTCGAAATTCGTATGTAGACAAGGTGAATGATCAAGGCAAGGGGTATAAGCTTAAGTCTGAGGCTAACTAGGTTGCAGGTGAACTAGAGGAGAATGAAGAAGAAGAGCTTTATATGGAAGCTTTAAAAAATATGCTTTTAAAAAAGCATAAGAAAATAAAGAGGAATTTGTTTATGGGTTTGGTACGAAGGACAAATACTCAAAATCTTTAAATTATAAACATCCAATACACATAAATTATTTGCAAGTTACTAATCTAATGGATCGTACACTTAAGAGAATGCACTTCAAGCGTGGTGTAACACGATTGCATAAATTGGATTCAATGATTTGATTTTTTTTAAATCACTGCTAACTGATCATTAAAAATTCAAAGATGTGCTGTATAACCTGATTGTTACACCAATTTGGGATAGATTATCTAATTTTGGTGAACAGCATGCGCGACCAATTAAATCAATGTCCAGAGAGTTTAAGTATATGTGGCTTGTTTGCAATAATCATGTTTACTAATATTAAACTATTTTATACAGTTTGTATGATTGGGTTCAAGTCTTGGATTCGGAATGAAAATTCAGTATATTTACACGTTAACTAAAGCTCGATATCGTAATTCGTTGGCTAGAAAAACAGTTAAACGGAAACTGAAACTAAAATGCAGAAAAGGCAGCGTTACGGCTTAAAAAAACAGTTCCGTTGTAAAAGCGCAATCTATTTTCTGTTTTGGACTGGTTAAGTTAATGCTTAAGTTTTATATTTCCATGTAAGGAGTAAAAATTGCGCGACTAACCTCAAACGAGTGCTTATTGCAGGAGTTTTTCTAACAACAGTGTATTTTTATTTTATGGCGCTTACGATACGATAATGAAGATATGACACTGACCACTGTATTTTGTAATCCATTTTCCTTAAAATCATTACTTAATGAAGTCACCGTGGTCTAGTAGGTAGTGTGTTCGCTTATTAGACGTACAGCCAGGGTTCGAGCCCCAGTCCAGACAACAAAACAAAATACAAAAAGTATTTCTTCGGCGACTTCCTCTCAGCAGATTTCTGGGAAAAACTCTGAGAGTAAATAAAATTGCCATGAAAAGTTTCTCAAAAATCTGTCGTTCGAAGTCGACTTTAAACTGTAGGTCACATCACTCATGTATAAAATTAACACACACAACATAAGTGGTGTGAGAAACTAGGTCGTAATCCTGACTGAAGGGTTGTAATGACCAATTATGTATGTATGTATGTCATTACTTAATTCCTTAAAAATCCATATTAAGTTCAAAACATTTTCAAAAACTTTTAATTCTTAGTACTTCAATTAAATTAAATTTTTTTAAATCATTTTTTAAATGGCAATTATTGTATTAAGTTTGTTCGTTTAACTTACTTCAGTATTTACAAAGAATACAAAATCGTTATAACTTTTTAATTATTTCCAAACTTAAACCCCTATACATAGTGACTCTACTTAAAACTAATATTTCTATTTCATTATCCTTTAAAGTAAACTACTGGCAAGAACCCATGTGTGTATGCGATATCATAAATAAATACTTCCGCATAATTTGAAATATTTAGAAAAGTATACAAACATTTTGTCCTGTTTTTTCTTTAATAAATATTTGAAAAACTTTTTAAATAATATTTAAATACATACAGTACACATGCAATGTATAATTATGACTGCATACAAGTTTTTCTTCTTCTGTTTATGACATTATAAATGCTTGTGTTCGAAGAAAGAAATCACAAGAAAATACCTCCCTGCCTAGTAATTTAAAACGCCATGTATAATTTATGCGAAAAATTTAAATGCTTTAATTTTGCTTCCTTTTTTCCTTTCTTTTCTTTTTCTTTTCACATTTCCCTGTAATATTAAATAACTGGCAAATACAGACATTTTAACATGAATTCCTTTTTTAAATGTTTGGTTTTGTTGTTGTTGTTATTGCTGTTTAACAACAAAAACAAAATAAAAAAACATAAACGTCAATTTAAATCATAAAGCAGGGGTAAATATTTGATTTTTTGCTCTTGTTTTGTTCAAGTCTATAACGCCATTGCTTTGTTTTATAAAACAAACACTTTTTACTGCACATCGGCAGGGGTAAATTGAGTGAGACAATGTGTGTGTGTGTGTGTGTGTGTATGTGTGTTAAATAAAGTCCCCAAACCAAATAGTTTTGCTAATTTCTGTATTGCGAATCAAGTCCTGTTACTTACAACACCCTTCTTAGTATTACATTCTCTCCTTTTTCTCTCTCAATCTCTCTTTCTAACTTACAAATACTCTCGTAAGGCTCAGCTACAGCTGAATTTCAACAGTTTTTATTTACAAAACAGTATTATGTGTGTGTGTGTCTTTGATAAAGGAAAAGAAAATAAGATAGACTGAGAGAGAGAGAGAGAGAGTGAAAGAAGAAGACAAAGGCAGAAAGTCATGATTATATGAGCGTGTATGTGTGAAAGCTCGAAAAAGAAACCATTGAATATGGATGTATGTATGTGTATGCGTGAATAATACCTCGTGTACAATTCGAATTGTTTTTTCTTGTTGTTGTTGTGATTATTTGTTGCACTACCATTGTGCATTTAATTGAACAATTTTGCAAACGACATTCTAAGTCTTTGTTGTTATTGTTGTAATGATTTTATCGTTTTTATTGCAACATTTTGTTGCCTTTTTCTTTACGCTTTTCTTTTCATTGTTTTGCCATTAAATTCCGTTTTTTTTTGATTTTCTTTGCCGTCGCTGTTTATTCCTCTCGTTCATTTGTGGATTATTCACAGTGAATTTTTTATGAACTGTGATGAATGACGGTTGCATGTTATGAATTTGTTTTACCGTTGTTTGGTTACAATATTTTCAGTTGTTCTCATTGCATTTGTTTTTATTTTCTAAAAGTCCTGTTATTAGCGGAACAGAACAGTATGTGACAAAGTTAAGATAACATTATGTAGGTTTTACTTTTACTGAAACTAAGGAAAACATCGAGCAGGTTTGGAGAACTTAAGTTTAAAGGGAAACATTTTTTAGAAGATATATGTTTTGTTTTTGCTATACATACGATATGTTGTGTGTGTTAATTTTATACATGAGTGGCAGAACCTTCAGTTGAAAGTCAAATCCGAAAGACAGATATTTGAGAAACTTTTCCTGGACATTTTTTTTTGCCTGAAATCTGTTGAGAGGAAGTCGTCTAATAAGACAACACATAACCTACTAGACTGCAGCAATTACTGCAGGTTACTATTCACAGTTTAAATAAAAAATCATTATAAACATTAAAGAATTATTAAAACTTGTTATTAACAGTGGTTGGGCGATTCACATAATTAAGCCTGAAGAATTTGGAATCTTGACCCCAACTGATGCCAATTTGAGAGAATTTTATGGATGCACAAGACATTTTTCGTATTATTTGTTAATATTTGACAGGAGCTTGGGTGAATCTTAAGACACAAGAACTTCATTTATCGAAGGATTAAACAATAGCTTTGAAAATGGAAAAGAGTCTATGTTTCACGGCTAAGACGCCTCAGTTAAGAAACCAATGCTGGTACAACAACAGACGGTAATTTGACATATTTCGTATAAGATGCAATGAAAATGGTATATTTTTTCAGCTTTTCAAATAGATAATGATCAATTTATTCCATTATTTTTTTATATATTTATTGTGCGGTTTAAAGAAGCAAGCAAGCAAAGGCTAAAACTAATAATATACATACATTACAACCCTTCAGTCAGGATTACGACCTAGCTTCTCACACCACTTATGTTGTGTGCATTAATTTAATACATGAGTGGCGGGACCTACAGTTCAAAGTCGACTCCGAACGACAGATTTTTGAGAAATTTTTCATGGCAATTTTATTTACTCTCAGAGTAAATTAATGGCATTTAGCACAGCAACTTCAGGTTATTAAGATATTCAACTAGAAAGAGTACAGTAAAGTGTAAATAGCATTCACTTTGTAGGTCTGCTTCACATATAGTTTCTGAGTTTAAATGAGTTTAAAAGAGAATTTCCTATAAAACTTGATATTGCCAACGCTGCATATACAACTTGAGAAATACATCGCTATATTGTGTAGCTTACTTACACTTCAATACTTTTGTAAAATTCATAACTGGCATCGTTGTAGTGTGTAGATTTCTTGGACTTCAAAACTTTTGTTAAATTCCTTCTAAGATTTATAAAAACATCTATCCGAGGAAGATTTAGAATTTTTTATTTTGTCGATAAACTTTTCTTACATACTGTTTCTGCGTAAATTTCTTGTTCACATGATATTTATTTATACTGCTAGTGCGGAGGCAAATTTTATTTTCTTCAAGGAAAAAAAAGAAAGAATAATAATTTTCACTCTAGGCACTTGCAAAAAAAGAGAGTCTCTCAAGGCTAGAAGTGCTAATATTCGAAACTGTAAAAAATATTTATGAAAAAACCATTTGCACAGACTTTTCGAAAACCCATGTTTATTTATTTACACGAGTTTTTTTTGTTTTTTTTTCTTTCGTGTAAATATGAATTCTGTTTACTTTCCCTTGTAATTATTTTTAACAATTTTTTTTGCTTTGCTTTGCTTAGAATAAATTAAGACATTAATCATATTTTTTTAAAATTTATTACCATTATAGTGTAATTTATGCTAAGCGATTAATTATGATAAATAAATGCAAATGTTATATAAATAGTATGTCAAAAATGAATTTCTGTTTTGTTTTTTTTTGCACAAGAATTATTTACTGAACGGTATTTAAAGGGGATGGAATGATAATTACCTCAAGTAGGTGCTTCAGTTAACTTGATTTAAAATGATTTATTTTCTCATATAAAAATTCAGGTTAAAAATTTTAAATGTATGTGTATATATGTATAAATTGTATATGGATACATACATATATACATAATGTTTTTAAGATATTTCAATTAATTTCATGAATAATGTTGTTGATGAAGACATTTCCCTGTTTTTGTTTCCAAATTATTGCTGCTTTTACCAATGAATTGTTGAATAAAAACTTTCATTTGCTAAGAAAATGACTTGCTTAATTGGTCATTACAATACTTTAGTCAAGATTACAACCTATTTTGTCACACCATCCTTGTTGTGTGTGTAAATTTTATCCATCAGCGGCGAAATCTACAGTTTAAGTACTCGAACGATAACATTTTTAAGATAGTTTGCATGGCAATTTGGATATTTACTCTCAAAGATTTTGCCAGAAGACTGTTGAGAGAAAGTTGTCGAAGAAATATTTTTTTTATATTTCGTTTAAGACGGGATGTCTATCTAAGCTAGTGATTGAATTTCGGTCGTTTAATTAGCCAACACACTACCTACACTAAATTATTATTTAAAGAACAACTTGAAGCCTCTCTTCTTATGATTTATTATCATGTCATGTTGTGACATGAACTGAATTTTCGTCGACGATTTAAAGGCAATTTTTATTTTTGCCTTAAATACTCACTCGGCGTTCGTAAGGACCCGTCGAAAACCCTGATTAACGAAACCCGATTAATGAAGTTAAAAGAAGCCATTCGGATTTCACAACTTGGAGAATTTTGCCACATGACTGTCCCATTAACTGACAGTAAACGAATGGAACTTGTGTCATCGTTAAATATGTTTTAAAAACCATTTCTGGATGAAATAGTACGTGAACAAATGAATTTGGAATGTCACCAATCCACATGAGATCCAAGAGCGTCCAATGTATTCCTAAGAAGTCACTGTTTGGTGTGAATTTTAAGCTTGCTACGTCATCGGTCCATATTTCTTTGTGAACGACGTTGGAACGGTTGCCGTTGCAAGCCGCTTTAATACGATGACTTGGATGACAATTTCTATTGGATTGAATTGGATGATGTCGACATCAACAATATGTGGTTGCAACTCATGCCACATTGAATATTCTTCGCGAGCAAATTAGATGGTATGGGTATTTCATATGGATGTAATGTTAACTGGCCACCGACATCGTGTGATTTTGCCCCTGTTAGACTTTTTCCTGTAGAGCTTTTTTAAGTCGCAGGTGTATGCAAATAACAGCAGGACTACAGTGATCCTCAAAAGACAACTTAATACATATCATCTGCTAAATTAAGCGTGATTTATGTGCTAGACCACAGGTCATACATCTCCAATAGAACGAAATTTGAAAAAATATTTCTTCGGCGAATTCCTCTCAGCAGCCATGAAAAGTTTCTCAAAAAATTTGTCGTTCGGAATCGACTTTAAACTGTAAGTCCCGCCATTCATGTATGAATTTAACGCACACGGCGTACATAAGTGGTATGAGAAGCTAGGTCGTGATCCTGACTGAAGGGTTGCAGTGACAAATTATGTATGTATGTATGTTATGCGCTAGAGTTGTGGAGAATTTGATATTTCGAATGCACTGCACCCAGAGAATATGTGGTGGACATTTGATCGAAATTATATTCCACAAATAATGGCATCACAAGGTTATTTGTTTTATTTAAATTTAAAAATTATAATAAATTTTAAACGAATTCGAAATCAAGATACCGGTTTTTTTGTCAAATTATATTAACAAGTGCAACTTGCTGTTTGAGTATTAGCTGCACTTAATAAAAGCCACATGCGACCAATAAAGGACAGAATAAAAAAGTTATAGCTACCAGGGTGTGTAGTAAGGTCTTTAAAATTCATACCAAAATATCCTTTCATAATACAAATTTTATAATCACATAAAAACTTCCTAATATTATGAGTTGAATAAAGGGAAGAAAATTGCCCTTAAAGTAAGTTTTTAAGAAATAAAAAACAAAAACAAAAAAAATCCAAAAATATAAATTATTATTGTTAGGAGAAGAGGAACACCTTTAAGGTTTATAAATCATTTTTAATATTGTGTTAACATAACACGCAAACATATGATCATTATCTGCTTTTATTTTAAAATTTATAAATCATATTGCGAGGGGGGTGCATGCACAGTAGGAAAAACTTTGTAAACTTTGTTTACAATGTTAGAAATACTTTTTTACGTACAACAAAAAAAAAGCAACAAAAAACCAAAAAAAATGTTGTTAATGTGTTGCTAGGAGAGTACTCTAATCTGTTAAAAATATTAATGAGGGGCAAAAGTTATATTCTGATTTACTAATTAAAGTTGAAGTAAATTTGACAGATTAAAAATATTTAATTGTTCCGTATATACATACGTCGCCATAGTCTAGTTGGGTACATGAGTCGCGGAACCTACAGTTTAAAGTCGACTCCAAATGAGAGATTTTTTGAGAAACTTTTCACGGCAATTTTATTTACTCTCAGAGTTTTTGCCAGAAATCTGCTGCTGAGGAAACTAAACTTGGGTAAAAAGCACAAAATGCGGGATAAGGCAATACTATTTGATGCCATTCGAGCACTTGGCTCTTATATGTTTAAATTGGTATTAGAATGGTATAGGTCGAATCTGCTAACTGTAAGTTTCAATGGGATCTTGAATTTCGCGACAGGCAGCTGGCCAAAGAGCTTGCGAAGTGGGAAGCTTCTACGTCTCTAGAAATTCTCTGAAGAAATATTTAGAAAGCTATACCTACTCTGGGTAAAACAAAGTTTGTGGATTAAGAACACATTCCAGAAGTAGCCTGAGTAAACGTTCTAGTAAACTTGATAGTATTTGATAGTATTGACTGTGCATTGTCAACTCAAAGGACTCTAGAACAAAATTCAAATACGTACATAGTTTCTGTTTTTCCTTCAATACATGCTTGTAACTTGTGAGGCATCAATGCAGCTAATGAAGTACTTGATACATCCTTGCTGAAATATGAAATACTGGCATCGCGCAGCATCCATAAAGTTTAACAGGGCAACAGGATGAGAGAAGACATTTTGAGGACACTCTGTATACATACGTATGTATATTAAGGACAGTATAAAAGAGCATATTGTTGCAGAGTAACTGCGGAAAGACGATGGTGCGTGACCTTTGTCTGTTAAAAAAATAAATTCTTACATGACTTAGCTTCTCACACCACTTATGTTGTGAGTTTTAATTTAATACATGAGTGGCGGGCGGCATCTACAGTTAAATGTCGACAGATTTTTACGGCTTTCATGGTTTTTGCCAGAAATCTGCTGAGAGGATGTCGCCGAAGAAATATTTTTTTATATTTCAGATTGTTGGTGATGTCTGACCTGAGGTTTGAACCTTGGCCTCGCATCTAATAATGTGCTGGCTGCACATTAATAGCAATAGACATTTACGCACAAGTTTTATAAACTAATTATTGACCTTGATTTATAATACAGGTTATTATTCAAAATTTTTACAAAATTTATATCATGTGAATGAAGGAAAGAAGTTCTCAAAAATTTACTTACTTTTTGAAATTTAATCAAATATTTTCGAAATATTATTTCGGGCTTACCTGCAAAGACATAAAAAGAAAATGTTTTCAAATTAATGTGTGAAATTAAATGAAATAATAATTAAAGTTTAATACAAGTAATACAAAAAATACTAGGAAAACGTTTTAAAAAATATTTATGTGCCATGTGGGCACATAAGGGAATTAGAAATTACTTTTGCTAACAGCCAATATGGTAAGGGTGCAACCATATACAGAAATTTATGAATAAAACAGACATTTATCCTTTAAACATATAATTCATGGAGGGCCATTGTAAAAATTTTTGAAATTTTTCTAAATGCTTTAACTTTGTTACTCTTTTCATTTGCTGTTTGCGCCAAAAACTTTTTCAACGGAAGAAAAAAAAAACAAAAAACAAAAAGTAAAACACTTTAGACACGACTACAGACGGGAAATTTATGCAAATTTGTCTTGATTTTATTCATTCTGCAAAATAACACTAATATACATATGTATGTAGGTATGTATATAAAGAGTGTGAGAATGTGTTTCTAAATGATTCATTGTTGCAAACATAACTTTACTTAAAAAGTTTTCCCGTAACAATAGCCTTTTGTATGCTTTTCATGTAGAAATTCTAGTACCTGGTCTCGTGGCGATGATACATACATAAGTATTCGTATAGATAGACGGAAATATTTTTATTACATACCGCACTCTGTTATGAATATCCATTTTTATAGAAAAGTTTTCTCTCTTTTGATATTAAAATCAAATTGCTTTTCCTTTTAGATTTTTGTTCGTTCATTTACAATTTATGGACACACACACATATGAAAATGGCTTTTCCATACAATACCCTATCATCCTAAGTGGTCTCTTTATAACTTCTTTATTCCTTTTTTTTGTGGCTAGCATGGCCTGCGGATTCAATGAAATTTTTGTTTTAGTAGCAACAGTTAAAAGAATTCGTAGTAACTCTCTAACAACAAAGTAAATTGAATCATTGTCGTCGAATATTTCAATAACGTTTTGAAAAAAAAAATCAATTTAAAGGAATATATCTCCGGTAAAGAATGAAAATAATTTTATTTATTAACACACTCTGCCACAAAGGTTTACGAAAAGCGTATACAGAGTTTCTCAAACTGGAAAATTGTTATATGGGAATTCAGAACGGCATTAAAAAGACATTTATTTACTGTTTTCTAGCTGATTTTGTAAATAGAATTTGAAATAGCTAAGGAAAGAAATTTTCCAAATATTTTATTCTAAAAAATAAGTCGCCGTAGTCTAGTAGGTAGTGAGTCGGCCTATTAGACGTAAGGCCACGGTTCAAAACCCAGGTCAGACATTAAAACGAAAATATGAAACGACTACCTCTCTGTAGATTTCTGGCAAAAGATCTGAGAGTAAATAAAATTGCCATGAAAAGTTGCTCAGAATAAAATCTGCCGTTCGGAGTCGACTTTAAACTGTAGGTCCCGCCACTCATGTATAAAATTAACGCACACAACATAAGTGGTATGAGAAGCTAGGTCGTAATCATGACTGAAGGGTTGTAATGACCAATGTATGTATGTGTGTATTAATTTTATTATCTGTTACTTTTACTGCACGTATAAAACCTTATGTTGTTAGACAAAATGTATTAGAGACTGGTTTTTTTACTTCTACTGGTTGACAATGTCAACTTTTCCATTATTTATCTTCTCAGATAACTTCTAGAACGTTACTGTTGATTTGCTGTTGTTATTCATTTCTTTTTAGTTTTGTTTGATGGTTGTTTGTCTCTATTCTCGTAATTTCTTTGTCAATGTTTGCTATTGTATCTCCTTGCTTAAGACGCCGTAGCGTAATGGGTAGTATGTTGACTTATTAGACGAGAGCCTGTGGTTGAACTTACAACTCAGACATCTTGAACGTAATGAAATATGAAAAAAATATTTCTTTCGGTGACTTTCTGTCAACAGAGTTATGGTAAAAAATTCTGAGAGTAAAATATAATTTGCCTGATTGCTTTTTGACTGCGTTAAAAATACACATTGACGACGTTTTGAAATAGAATACATTGTATATATTTTGTACAGCGGCATTATGAAACACGATACTTTGCTCAAACACAAAGTAAATAACATTTTGGAAGGCAGCCATACTAATTTCCGGATCATCAAGTATATTTATTGTGGAGTTACTTTACACCTAAATAAGGCTTGATCTTCCGTTCATTGTTGTATGTAAAACTTGCGTGCAAAGTCGAAAATTACGGTAAACAGCCATTGTGCTGTAAGTCCATCTTCGTAGATGCCTATGCCAATGTATATTCCCTCTATGCTCAACTGATTTATTTTATTTATTAATTACAATACAATTACAAATTATATTTAATTATATAGGAGGTGAGTAACTTTGACCATATGCTTGGTGTAGTGTCATAGAACAGAGTCTCTGGTGGGAATCGAACCCACGACCCTCACGCTAATAGTCTATCACACTACCCAGGCACCCTCTACTGATTTAATAACTATTTTTATGGTATTTATTTTTATTAAATTCTTGTTGTATTCTGTGATTTGTTTGTAACTTGGTGCAGAATTAATTTAATGGATCTTAACTTGAAAAAATGTAAATGCATGGTTTTCTCTCTGCCTTTAAATGATCTAAAATAGTCTTCATAGCCACATACCTTTGTTGCAACATTTGCAACTTTATTTATAAACAAAAGGTCATATGTGCTTTCAAATCTTTCTTTAATTTTTTTTTAAATACATACCATGTATACCAGTCTAGACTAAAATACTCCTCGTCTATGTATGTATTCTTAACTTTAACTTGTGCCATATAATTAAGGCTTGTAAATCTAAATGTATTTCAATTTCAAACTATCAATTTCTCTCTGTTTTTAGCATTGACACGTTCCGTACTACGTTTTATAAATAAATCCTATGCAAATTGCAAGAGAAAGAAACAGAAAAAATACAAAAAAAAACACAACAAAATAAACGAAAATGTTCTCTTGGTTTTGTTGTATATTATTTAAATTATTTTCCTAAAACAATCAATCACTTGAATCAACTCCCTAAGAAGGGGTGAAATGAATGACTGACTGAATGACAGAAAGAATGTATGAACGAATGAACTGGCTGGCTGGCTGAGTGAAGAACAAAAACCCCACACACTTATTGTATTTGGCAACGGAAATGCTTTTTAGTTACTGCCTAACATCGTTACATGTTTAAACTTCATAAACTATGGATATGTTCACATACATACATAAATGCACGCACACACTCTCTTTCAGGTTAAATTTATTTCTACATTCTATACGATGGTGGTTTTGAATGAAAAATAAAATTTAAAAAAAAAAGAAAAAACGAAAACGGTTTTTGCAACATCAACTATTACTGTTATTATGCTCGGTTGTTATTGCTGTAATCTTGTTTCGCCACAGAATGGCAATTTTATTGAATTGTTATTATGACACAAAGGGCTTCAGGACATTGTATAGGCAAGCGTTAGTTCAAAGGCTACGAGTATATGTATGTATGTATGTACATATGTTTAAACCCAGAAGGTGGTATTGTACTCAATAATGGATTAAATTTGAAGGACACTTTGACAGGTTTCTCTAAATATTTATTTATGCAAACAAAATTCAACAAAATTTTACGATTTGCGTAAACACAGTCAGGTCGGTGTCCTTTCAAAAATGTTTATGGAAATGCAGAGAACGTATATACAAAGTTAAAGGTGAACTGAAGCAGATTGATTTTCGAAAATTGGAATTATAAACACATAAACGTTTTATAGCCAACATAATAATGAAGCAGCAGATGTAAGCAAGCATATTAGAGACGTGTATTTGTAATTGTTTAGGTTTTAGTTTAAGTTGAAAATATTTTTATTGTTGACATGACACGTTCACTTATTGATTTTATTGATTCTGAATACAATATTCAATTATTAGATCAATGCTCTTAGTTTCCTTACAGATTTCCTTCCTTCCATTTTAAACTTTGAGGAGTTCATGAAAAAAACAGGGAATATGGTTAAAGTGCCTAACTGAAACACCGTTACAATTCAAACATAGCATAATCATTTTATCATGAATGTTGTGAATTTTAAAACTTTTAGGGCCATTATTACAACTTACCGTTAATTAAAGGGAGGATTTTAACTGGCAGATAAATTGTTTTTCATTATTATAAGTGGACAATAAGGTAGAAGTGAGCGTTAAGCTAAAGGGAGGATCGTCCTACCGGTAACTTATAAAGTTTATGTTTGAACTTGCCATATTATATATTATTTTCAATATGGCAACTTCAAATATAAACAAAATGAGCAAATACTAAAAAATACGAAGCCCGTCGTTGCCACTGCGTTAAAAAACTTGTTTAATTGCTCCGGCACTGCCATATTTTTGAAAAAGTTAATTTTATTTTATCTGTAAGTTGTAATAACGAAAAGAAGTTAAAGTTGACTTTAAAGTTAACGCTAAAGTTATCTTTAACTAAACTCAACTTTAACGGGAATTTGTAATAATGGCCCTAAAAGGCTTAAAAGGTCCTACAAATAATCCATCACGAAAACTCATGAGTTCCCAGAGCGGCCAACATTAACTGCGGAAGACATAGCTTTTTAGAGGCAGATTAAATGCTTAAATTTTTCTTAATACGTTACAACTCTCATGACAACAATATTTTCACAAAAGGTAAAGGGACAGTGGACAGCCCTATTATTCTAGTAACAGCTTAGGTGGGGGAAAAACCTGGTAAAGGAAACTGAAATATGGTATATAAACCGAAACTGAGTAAAGAGGTGCAGTTGCTTTGTGACAGAGTTCTATGCTTCTAAATTAATCTAAAGAACTATAAATATTAACAAGCGGCATGTATTTGTGCTCGTCGACCACTGTAGCATCATAAGAAGTTGAAAACTCTTTTGCTATTATAGGGATGCTATCAATAAAACTGCTGGATATAGTGCAGACTTTGTTAGCCAAATAAAAAAAACACACGCAATTAAAGATAATGTATTGTAAATAAGATGATCATGGCCTCAACTCCCTCGACGTAGAGTCGTCCTGTTGAAATCAGATCATCCAGTTCAGGCCACAAGAAGTTGATAATCATCGGCCAATAGGAATATGGAGCGATTAAGCCGCCTGCCCAAAGTACATGTCAAACAATGACTTTTTCGGCTACATTGGATATTCTTGTATCTCATGTTAATTGGTATGTACTTAAATTTGACAATTGCGTTTGTTTACGTACCAATTCATCCAGAAATAGGCCTGGAGATATTTTGATGTAAATTAGTATCAGTTGCCAACTAGTCCAGAGCCTATTCAGCGAACACACGTTGTTGTCTATGATTTGCATTGTTATTTGGCAAAATACACTGAATAAATGGCAACAATTTTGACAGATGAGTCCGTAATTCAAACCCTGGCTAAGCCATCTCACGCAAAACGAAGTATGAAAAATATTTCTTCGGCGACTTCCTCTCAGCAGTCTTCTGGCAAAAACTCTGAGAGTAAATAAAATTGCCACGAGAAGTTTATCAAAAATCTGTCCTCGATCCTTATAATATTAACAACATAGATGGTGTGAGAAGCTCGGTTGTAATCCTGACTAAAGGGTTATAATAACCAATTGAGTAAGTAAGTAAGTTTGACAGATATAGCTTCAAAAAGATGGCCATCATCAAGTTCGAAAGTTCTAGTTAGAAGACTAGAAAACTATACAAAGTCTTATCAAGAGCTGACTAAGCTTTATTTATGATTTAAGTTGAAGTAATTGCTGGTTGCCTACTAGTTTGTGGCATTTTAAATGAAACCTGCCAGAAAGCAAAAGTTAAACAACTTGGCCTAATTCTTTCTTGCTATTGGATTAAGACTACAAACAACATAGAAAATCACACAATTACAGTGTTAATGAAAATGAAAAGCTTTAAGATAATATTTCTTATTTTTCTTGTTTTCGCTTTCAAACCGACTCTAACATAAAACTAAAAAAGGAAACTTATTCAGCACTTCACTCCTTTAGGTTTGTATGCTTTGATCTTAATGAGCCCACTTACATATTTTTTTTTCATAAATTTTAATACACAAAGGAAAATACTTTCACAATATGCCTTAAATTTTATATACAGACGAATATACATATACATAAACACACACTTACATATACATATTGTCCGTATGTGTAGGTGAATACAAATGCTAGGAAATACTGGTAGCAGCGGTGCCACAATTGTATTTTGAAAATCTAAGGAAACGATATTAAAATGGTTTTCATTTAACACGCAAATCTCGTAAATTTTAAAATTTTTTTTCTCCTTTAAGCCGAAAATTACCTTGAGCTTTATGAGTGAGAGAAAGAGAGTGAGAGGAGAGAGAATGTCCGCATATTTATACATACTTATGCATGTGTAAATTTGTTCGCATGTATGTCTGCAGTTACATTTCAAGGTTGTTCTTTTTTTTGTTTTGAATTTGAATACAAGCTGTTGTTCGCCATTTAGGCAAGTAACCGAATAATTTCAATTGTGTATAGAATTAGAATTCCACGTGGGATTATTTTTAGAGAAAATGGAACGAGTTTTTGGACATGAGGATATAAATTGCTAAGGATTTGAAAATCTAACTGGAGATTTACATTTCGACTCTGTTCCTGAAAAGTAATCGAATGTCTGTAAGTAAGTAATTTCAAATATGCCATTCTACAGTAGACCATTCCCCTGTTTAGCTAAAAAAAACTTGATTATTGAAAACGAAATAAGTAAAATAAAACAAAATTCCAGAATGAAATGTTGTGGCTATTTGACAGCTCTACGCTGTTTAAGAGTAGTAAAGGAATAATAAGAATGACAACAAGTTGCTAACAAATTCGTTACATTTTGAAGGACTTTTCATGTATTTTAAGGGACTTTTTAGGCAGCTGAAGTATTTCTGGATTAAAATTCACCGCTGTATTTATCGTAGTAAAATTTAATTCACTCAATGACTTTATAACCTCATTTGTTTCAAATGCCTTCTGTTTAAAGAAAAATGATTTGTGGACTACCATAGTAACATAATGTGAAAGCGAAGAAATCCGGATTACTTCCAATAAAGGGGTTAAAAAATTTGCAATGTTTTCTAGTGTTGCTCTTGTGGGCTATAGCTCAATTGACAACTTTGGACATTAGCTTGGCGTCCATATTTCCCATATTGTAGGAATAATTTGTCTCCAGCCATTCGGAAGTAGCAAAGTGATATTTGTTATTTAAGAGGCTTTATACTGAACTGAGCCAAGAGAAATTCCAACGACAGTAATAACTTTTCTAATGTCAACTTAATGATTCTCAATCACCATTTTCGGCATGGGTTTTAATAATACATACATACAGACATAATTGGTAATTACCAATCCTTCAGTCAGGACTAAGATTCAGTTTCTCACACTACTTATGTTGTGTGAGATAATTTCATACATGAGTGGTGGCGGCACCTACAGTTTAAAGTCGGCTATGAATGACAGAATTGTGACAAACTTTTCATGGCAATTTTATTTACTCTCAGAGTTTTTCCAGAAGACTGCTGAGAGGAAGTCGCCGTAGAAATATATTTTCATACTTCGTTTTGTGTGAGATGGCTTAGCTAGGGTTTGAATTACGGACTCATGTGTCGAAATTGTTGTCATTTATTCAATGTATTTTGCCAAATCACATGGAAATCATAGACAACGACGTGTGTTCGATGAATGGGATCTGAACCAGTTGACAACTGATACTAATTTCCATCAATATATCTCCAGGCCTACTTCTGAATGAATTGGTACTTGAACAAAAGAAATTGTTAAAATTTGAGTACCAATCAACATGAGATATAAGATTGTCCAATGTAGTCCGCAAAGTCATTGTTTGACATGTATTTTGATGCATATTTCTATTAGAACGACGTTAGCTAGGCTATTGCTGTCAATGGAGACTACTATAGGCCGATGATTATCAATTTCTTGTGGCCTGAATTGGATAATCTGATTTCAACAGGACGGTGTTACTTGCGACGCATCTCATTGAATGTGCATATGAGTAGCGGGACCTACAGTTTGAAGTTGACTCCGAATGACTGATTTTCTTGACAAGCTTTTCCATGGCAATTTTATTTACTCTTAGATTTTTTGCGCGAAATCTGCTGAAAGGAAGTCGCCGAAGAAATATTTTTTCATATCTTCGTTTCGTTGGAGATGTCTGACCTGGGGTTTGAACCGTGGCCCAACTAGACTACGGCGACATCGTATTTTAATAATAGGAAAGCATTTGCAGTAGATTGCTAGTGACCTGTGGCAGTTTGATATAGTTTATCGCAAATGATACATTTAATAACTTTTGCTATGAAGTATAAAGGAAAAAAACTTTTTGATGTGAGCGAAATATCCTTCTGTTGGATTAGTTTTCATTTTGTATTTTGATTTAAATGGTCAAACATGCTTTTTTCGACTAAAATAGAAATTGGTCTAGAAACCCGTGTACATATATGCGCTTTTGTTGATTTATTGAAATTGCAAATAAATAAACAGTATAAACTGATTTTTCACATACCAAAAAAATAAATTTGATTTAAATCAAAACATTTATTTCTATTCCATAAATGGTTTTACAACTTTTTCATTTTCAGTTTTCCATTTAGTTTCATTCGATTATTTTACAACACCAAAATAATGGTGGCACCCCAATAAATACTTGTATTTGTTTCTTTATTTTTAGTTTTTGGTTTGGTTTGGTTTGGCAAAATAACTTTTTGGTTAAGTGGTATTTTATAAACAAAACTAAACATATAATTTGGCTATAAAACAGAACTACATGTCACATAAAAATTTATTAACTTGCCCCTAAAATGAGTGAGTTTATAAGATTAAGTAGATTGCGATATACAAAGCCATATATAACAGTATGTGTGTATTAAGAAAAAAAATCGTAAATAAAAAAGCACACAAAACGGGAAAAAAAAATCTTAAAGCTACTTAAAGTATGCTAAAGTTTTCCTTAAAAAAAAGTAAATAAAAACCAGACTTTACTAATAGTTTTTTTTTCTTCTTTCTGTTATATTTGGTAACAGAAAAAAATTAAAATAAATTATTTATTTTATAGCCTGATTTAATTTCATTTGTTTAATGAAGCCTTAAGAATGAGCCATAAATCGTAGAATGAAGAAAATTACGTAAAACTCCTTAAACTATGCTTTCGATTCCATAGTTTTATGGTTTTACTTTTCAAAAAATTATTATTTTTATAACAAAATTTTATTGTGATTCAAAATTTCTTATACACAGCCAATTACACAACATCAGAGAACAGCCACAAATTATGCCACACTTGAGTGAAACCCTAAGAGTAGGCATTAGACGTGTTTGTATGGTATATACTTGAACTTTTTTATGAGCAATAAATATCTTTTTGGATTTGATTAGAAAATATTTCTAATAAAAATAAAGAAATGATTTAATAAAGCCTTATATAATAACAGAAAAATTTTAAGGCAAAAGTATTAAATTGTGTTACATAACACACATAATTGGTCATTATAATCCTTCAGCCAGGGCTGCGACCTAATTTCTCATACTACTTACGTTATGTGTGTTCTCGTTAATTATAAGTGGCGAGACCTACAGTTTAAAGTCGATTCCGAACGACGGATTTTTGAAAAACTTTATCATGGTAATTTCATTTACTCTCAGAGTTTTTGCCAGAACTGTGCGGAGAGGCAATAGCCAAAGAAATATTAAAATTTCGATTAGACTACGGCGGCAACTCTGCACCACCCATTATATTATTTTCTTCAAGCTCTGCAACTTTAAATCGAAAAAAAGAATATTGCATTTTATAAAGCTTAAAAGCGCTTGAGTATGAAGCCAAGCAATCTTCAAATGACGACAATTTTGTACATTCCATTAGGCATTCAGATGTAAATGGCTTTCAGCGGAGAAGATAAAGTAAAAATCGGACTTTGATTCATTAACTAGCACAAGTATTTTTCTTGTCTATAACAGATTTGGATTCTTCAAGATTTACCACTCTTCGAATGCTTGACACTTTTCTCAACCAAAAATGATTTGAAATTTTGCCAACAGGCTTAGCATAACTTTACAAATTTTTGTCATAGGTTTTTACAATTATAATGCATTCTTCATTGTTAATAATTGGAATAAACACATGTGACAGCTGTCAAAATTCAGAGTTGCCACTAAATTTAAAAAGAGCAGTTTTTCTAAGACATCCTTTACATCATATGATACATTTTCTTCATTTTTTATTTGTATCAAAAACAAATAATTCATTGCCTAATTTTTGTTTGATTAAAAATTCTCACTTGAGAGCCCTAAGTTATGCTGTGTACTTTATTAAATCCTTACGTATAGGCAATCGAATTTTATTTTATGTAACATTCCTCAACAGCAATAAAATAAAAAAGTAATATTTCTTGATATTGTCAAAAAATAAAATTAAATTGTATCTTCGCTTTTAGTTCTTTTCAAACTTTTTTCTTTTTCCTACTCTGATTATATACAATATGTCTACGAACGGAAAAAAGCAACTGGGGGGAAAGAAAAAACGAACAAGAAATTTTGTTATAAAACTTTATTAGTCCCCTAACAAAAATAATTCACAAAACAAAAACAAAAAAAAAATAAAAAAAATAGAATTGAAATGAAACGTTAAAGCCGAATAACTGAAAATGACAACAAACTTTTGTCACAGAATGACAAGAAAAACAACAAACAAACATAAAAAGAACTGCCATAAAATCTTCAACAAAAAAAAAAAAAAAAAAAAAAGACAGCAACAACGATACATAGAAAAATGTGTAGGCAATATAGAAGTAGACAAATAAACAAGTAGTGAACCAACCCAACGCAACCAAGCAAATATGAAAACACAATGCCAGTATATCAAAGAAGGGCTGAGAGGCTATACAGCACAGCACAGCACAACACAGCACAGCTAAAGCTCAAAAGAGAGGCCTATTTACAAAACATTCCGTAGACAAGAGCTTAAATTGTGTTGTTGACATTTTTACAACTGACATAGACAGACAGATAGCGCAATAAAAGTTTTGTATTTGAATAATAATAGAAAAAAAAATTCGTTTCTATTGCTGTTTTTAGCTGTTGTTGTTGTTTTTGTTTTTGTTTTATTTTCATACGCTATTTTTAACAATCGCTGTTAAATGAAATGAATGTCCAGTGGCCATAAATTCGACACAATCCATCAATAGAAATAGTATTAGAGTTGATGGCATTGTCATATTGCTGTCGGCTTGAAATTGCTATGACAATACATGGCAGTCATTATTACCAGCAGCAATTTAAACAAAAAAATACCATTTCGTTGCATTTATTTCGTTGACTGCTTTTATTCGGTCATAACATTTTTTAAGGCAAACGAAAAATTTTACAAGCCTCATAAAATTTTTGTCAACTTCAATAATAAACAAAAAAAGAAATTTATTTCGGAAAATTAATGAAAATACATATTGAAAGGCATAATAAAAAGTAACAGAAGTATCATTAAAGAAATTTCAACAATTAGATAAATTAGGTATACATACATACATATACTATGTAGTAATTACACTGACTTATAAAAGTCCAGACAGAGATTCCCAAAGAGAAAAACAATTCCGTTGAAGGCGATATATTTTTGATAATAAAAATCAATGATTTGCCAACCTTCCTCGGTTGTTAGTCCCTTCAGAGTGAGTTTCATGGCAACTTTATTTTCTGTGTGTTAATTTTGTATACGGAATCTACAGTTGCAAGTCGACTCCGAAGGACAGATTTTTGAAGAACTTTTCCTTGACAATTTTATTTTACTTTCAGAGTTTTTACCAGAAATCTGCTGAGAGGAAGTCGCAGAAGATATATTTTTTCATATTTTGTTTTATTGGAGTTGTCTGACTTGGGGTTTGAACCGTGGCCTCACGTCTACTATGCAACACACTACATACTAAACTACGATAACGACGCCAGTGTAATAGAGCTGCCATTTGGAAACAAAACTCTCTGGAAAATTGTAATGGCTGATCCAATGTATTATAATTTTTTTCGACAATAGGTGCTGAATCTGAACCTTCCAAACTTTAACCACTAGACGACACCAACTGCAAAAGAAAATTACCACAAGTTTTTAATAATTTGCAATCATTTTAAAAATGTCTGAGCTCGGTATACCTGCGAAGCTGCTACGTTGAGCAATTTCTGCAGCTCTGTCAGTGCTTTAGTATTATTCAACGGGAGTCTATTAAGATGGGTCTGACAGTAAATGAGGGCAAAACGAAGTATATGTTGTCGACAAGTAGGGACATGCAGCTTATCGGATCCCAGATTATGGCCGATAATTATACTTTCGATGTTGCTGCTGTCTTTAGTGCTATTGAACGGGAGTCTATTAAGATGGGTATACAGTGAATAACGGCAAAACGAAATACGAAAACGACAAGTAAGGTCATGCTGCGTATTGGATTCCAGATTACGGCCGATAACTATACGTTCGAGATAGTCAGTGGATTTGTTTATATTGGCTCCGCCGTTACCACCAATAGGATCACTCTGGCCAACACAGCCTACTGTGGTCTCAATAGGCAATTGAGTAGCAGAGACCACTCTCATATGACAAAACTAGTACTCTACAAGACGCTCATCCTACCCGTGCTTCTTTATGACGCAGAGGCATGGACACTATTAAGCACTGATGCAGCAGCCTTGAAAGTATTCGAGAGGAAAGCCTTACATCAGATCTTCGGTCCAGTGCAAGTTGGCAATGATTTCCGAATTCGATCTAACAATGAGCTATATTAGCTCCTCAATGTTCATCCATGGTCTGCGCTGTTTCGGCATGTCTTTCGAATGGATGGGGATGATCCGGCGAGACGGGTATTTAATGCGGGCGTTTACACATGGCGGCGAAGAGCACGACCTTTTTTGCGTTGGAAAGATCAAGTCGAGGAAGCCCTGTCATAGGTTGGTGTGACCAACTGGCGAAGGCGCACAGGAAAACTGCAATCCGATAATCGGATTGTTAATGGTCAATTATGTAAGTAAGTAGATTACGCAATGGAGCACGATGTTTGACGCAAAAAGCATCTTTGAAACGCAGGTAAAGCGCAACGAAATCAAAGGCTTAATTGACGGTAAATAAGATTACGTTGGCTTATCGGTGAGATTGAACGGAACTTAACCATCATGTGTAGTACAGCCTAGTATAACGATCGAATCTAATAACTCGACTGTTTGAAAAGAGCAATAAGACGCGACTGACGAATATTGTTCAACAGAAATGCTTTTGTATTCCATAATAATATTTGACCTGAGGCATCGCAACAGGCCGATATGAGTGCACAAGTGAGCTTTAATATCAAAGCTCCCACTCCAATCTAACCTTACCTAACATCTTGCAGAACCAGAAGAACTACAGTGATATTGAAATATAATTGAAAACTTATTGTATATTAGTGTATCGCAATCCTTCAAGGTAACACAAGCATGGTATAGAGGGTATTATTATTGTACTTGACTTGACTATTTGTAACTTCTATTTTTTTTTTCAAAGAACACACATTATTATTCACAAATAAGTTGTCCTCCGCTAATGAAATGCATTTTGATCTGAAATACGATATTTAATTAAAAAAAACTGCACCTCAAATCACGTTCAATCGTACAAGTCAATGCCAATGACATTTTAAATAAAGTTGTTCAATTTCATGATTAGTTTAAAAAAAAAACCACACACACAACTGTAAACAACTACTTTATACAGAGATGGGCGTGTAGCTTAAAAGAAAATGATTACAAGAAAAAAAAAACTGATACTAATTATGATGATGATAGTCATTATATTCAGTGATAATGATGAAAAACAAATAAAACATGATCACTTTTGTCGTGTTAGTGGTAATAGTAGGGGGATTGGTTAATGCCGTTGCAATTTGTTTAGATTTTCTCTACGATTTTTTCGTTTCGTTTCTTTTGTTTTTGTGAATATGTATTCTTTCTCGATTATAACTGAAGAAGGCATTTTGCCAATTTCAATGTCTAGAATAGAACTGAAAGTCATATTTCCCTCATTCACAGAGTTGCATGGCATGAATAAGCTTAAGAATAAGGTCACTCTGTTTAAACAAGTGTATCAATGAGTATGAATGAGTAGGAATGGAGTATACGAATATGACTGGCCCGAAAACAGAAACTGTTACATGGGGAAAAACTTCAAGTCATTAAACTTAATACACAGCAGACTGTTTGAATTTTGTTGTTGTTGTTATATTCGCTTCTATATTGCAAGATGCAACATTTTTAAAGCCTTTATTATATTGGTATGGTATCGTTTTAATTTACCTTCTTAATCTGTGGAAAAACGCAACAGTGTAAATACTAATTACTAACAACAACAACAACAACTGCACAAAAATAGGAACAATGCTGCATTAAGTAAAATAATAACTTCGTACATATGAAGTGTAGGCACTTGTTTGCGCTATGTTCATTTAAAATCAAAATAAAAAATTTTTTTTTTTTTTTTTAAACAATTTGATTAAAACAAATAACAATATATGGGGAGTTTTACATTTCATTGAGTACAAACCAAGTGCAAGAAAAAAAGAGATTGTTACACAAACTTTCATTACATCTGAAATAAAAACTGGGCTAAAAAATTCAGTTTTTTGACCTTTGAATTAACATGGGCAATAAAATATTGTTTGAATCTAGTTTGACAAGTTAAAAGGCAACTTGCAAGCAATAGCCGTAGATCTGCATTGAAAACAACGGCTTGCAACCAACCATGAATGCACAATTTTCTATTATAACGTAGTTATGCTCCATATTGAGCTAACAGGTTAGGAGAATAACTGTAGCGGATTCTGCATGCATTGACCTTTCTATTATTTATTTATTTATTAATTACAATACAATTACAAATTATATTCTAATTATATACGAACTGAGTAACTTCGATCATATGCTCAGTGTAGTGTCACAGACCAGAGTCTCTGGTGGGAATCGAACACACGACCCTCACGCTAATAGTCTAGCACACCACCCACTAGCCTACCCGGGCACCCTGTCCCTTCTAACTTCTATTTAGTTTGTTCGATTGAAAATGTTGGACCTAAAACTAATAATGAATTGAGTGGAGTAATTTACTGTTTAGCGATTTCAAAAATATTTTTCATATCATCAGATGAATTATTTGAATTTTTTAGCAGAGACTGTAACTTTGACAGTTGAGTTGTGTTGTCAGTTATTCAGCTTTTTTACTAAATCACCATGGCAGGATAGACATGAACCATAGACAAACTGGGTAACAGAGATGGGTATGTGAAGAAACAAATTCTCGAACATGAGATTAAAAGATTAGAGTTTGCGCGGATTTCGGTTCAAACCGTAGGTAGAACATCTCCAACAAAACGAAATGAGAAAAAATATTTTTTCAATTGCAGTTTTCGGACAAAAACTCTGTGAGAGTAAATAAAATTCCCATGAAAACTTTAGAGAAAAAAACCAGTCATTCGGAGTCGACTTTAAGCTTTAGGTATCGCTACTTATGGTTAAAATAAACACACAGAACATTAGTGATGCAAGAAGCTAGGTCGTAAACCTGACTGAAGAGTTGTAATGACCCGGGAAGTAAGTAAGTAAGATTGAAATGAATAGGATGGCTTAGCTTGGTTTCGCCGCTACATGCCATGAGCATGAGCTGCTACATTGTATGTTCCGCACGAGCGATTTGCGGGCATGTACTTCTCGTATGAAGATGATGTAAACTGGCCACTGAAATCTTGGAATTTGACCGCATTCGAATTATTCTTGTACGATTTTCATAAGTCGCAGATTCATGCGAATCAACCATAAACCACTGCATACTGAAGGCCAGCATATACCATGCCACCTGTCTAATTCAGCCTGATTTATGAGTCTCGGTCGTGAAAAATTAAACATTCCGAATGCACCCCAACCATGGAAATCATGGCGGGCATTTGAACTATGTTGTAATCTCATCAACAAGAAGTCTAACCAACGATTGTTCCATTTAAATTTAAAGATACAAAGCTTTTAATAAAAAACCGTATCCGAAGCCAAAATGGAGGAAAACAAGGATTCCATTTATCCAGTGAATTTCACTATAATTGGCTATGTCTTCAGTTCAGTTATTATAACCGTAAATCACATCGGAATATGGAGTGCATATTATGCAATGGTTTGATTATGAAGAGGATTAAAAAAGAGAGTCGTTCAGAGCAGCGAAACTGGGATGAATCGATTTCACTGCTGTAAAACTGATAACCGCCGCTTTCCGTTTATAGGACGAAACGGCTCTATCGTTTGGTCCACTATAGAGTTTTGTTGTTTTCAAAGATGTACCCAAAAAAAAAGAAAATAAAGGGTTCTACAAATTTCTGAATATTCGTAAACCATATTTCTCTGTTTTCCTTAACAATTCCAATCAATCTTAACTGATAATCTGTTTTGTCCTTTGAAGTAAAATATTTTATATTCTCATATGAAAACCTCCCATGTTATTTAAAAATGTGAAGCTTCACTAACGAAGAAGGACAAAGAGAATTGGAGTTGGTTTTCAAAAAGGCAGAAAAAGTTCTCTAAAGTCATTTTTATATTTGCGTGCGTGTTAAGCATACTTAAGTACGTATTAGAAATCCTGGTTTTGTTCTCCCTTTTTTTTGCATTTCTTCTTTCTTTCCCATTCATTTCATTTTCTCTAGAAGATTAATAATGGTTGAATAAAAACTTTAGATACCATGAATCAATATATATACATATACACTCTTATGAATGTACGAGTATGCAGACAAGTATGTATTGTTTGCATGTTCAAAAGGATAATCTGCTGCTGCATGTAGTCAGCTATGGTATGGTAACGGCAGCAATATAAGATGACGATGAAAAGAGAAAATCCGTAAAGGAATTCGACATGTAAAGTATTTCAGCAAAAAGCAACAAAAACAACAACAACAACATATTAAAAATTAAAACCAATAATACACGTTAAAGATAAAACAAGAAAATTCAATAGAAATAAAGAATTAAAGAGATTTTTATAAAAAACAAAAGTGGTTTGATTTTTTAAGAAAAGAAAACGTTAATCTTTAAAAAAAGTGTCCTGCAAAATAATTTACAAAATATCACAAATTTTTTGGTCATATTCCGGGTATTAAAAACAGATTATAAGACTTATTAAAGGACTCATAGTGCTCTTTATTTTATTCTTCAATTTAATATTTAGGTAATCCAAAAGCTCTTTAACATTTATTTTCCATTATAATCTAAGTATCTGCAGATACATAATCCTTAAAAAAAAGTTTAATAAAGAAGAAAAATAATATGTATGTATGGAATGCCATGGTATACTTTTTCCATTTATTTTTGCCTTAATAGTCTACATAAATAAGAATTAATAATGAAAATCTATGAATAGACCGGAAATGAAATAGGATTACATACATATCTTATATGGTTGGTTGGTATACCATAAACGAATATGTATATGAATTTAAACACCCACATTCATATGTACTTATTGTGAAACGACTTTTTTTACTTTAGAAAAAGAAAAAAAATTATAATGATGATGCAAAAAATTAAACAGAAAAACAAGAATAGGAAAGTAAGGCGAACGTTTTTGAGTTCATATTTTTAATAACAGGTGGAAGCATGATAAAGCACCTACACATTGTCAAATAATATTAAAAATTAAACCGTTTTGTTGAGTTAAAAAATTGTTTTGGAAAAAGCTTTAAAACATTAAAATTTTCAAATGACTTTTAGGTCACTTGTAAGGGATTTGTTAAATGTTAAAAAGGGATGCCTGAATGCTCTGCGTTAATTCTTCATGGAGTGAGTGGAAATGGACATACCAAAGCTCCAAAATAAATACATAACGTGTTGGGTTATTAGTCGTGAGACCACGGTTCAAAACCCAGGTCAGACATCAAAACAAAAATATGAAAAAATATTTCTTCAGCGACTTGCTCTCAGCAGATTTCTGGCAAAAACTCTGAGAGTAAATAAAATTGCCATGAAAAGTGAGATCGTAATCCTGACTGAGGGGTTGTAATCACCAATTATTGTTGTATGTATGGCATGGTAATTAAAGTGCTTGACTACAAATCAAAACGGTCCAGATTGGAAAGCATCCCCTAAAAAAATATTTCATGGATTTTAAATTTTAAGAAAGGAAACACTTAAATAATCCATTCAGAAATCCGCAACGGCTACGCAAGAAGGTTTAGAAAGCACCAACATTATCGTCTTCGAACCGGTCATGATACTTAGCTAAGGAATAATACAAACACGAGTGAATTGCTTCCCAATAGCTTCCTTAAACGAATATAAAAATAAGTATTGTTACCAACTAATAAAATGGCGGCGCAGCAACATACGTAATCTGATAATCTAACAAAGCGAGAGCGGCATTCGGACGACTACAGCCAATATAGAGAAGCTCACAAATATCCTGACGAACCAAGCTCAGAATATTCAACGTGTAGATGGAGATATACTTACGATGATGAAGCAAATAGCTCAAATTAAACAAATATAGTTAATTCTTAAATTAACTTAAAACTATTTATTTAATGAAAAAAGGTTGAATATCAAAAAAGACTTAAGCGTCTGTACGATCAAAAAAGAAGAAAATTCTAGAAGAATTTTAACAATCATTAGCGTTGCCAAAGTGTACAAAAATAATGTTGTTGTCAGATCGTATGTGGGGGAACGTACGCCACATTACTCCCCCTTCCGGTTGAGGCAAAATCGTACCTTACGACCATAACGCGAAGTGATGGTCCTTGGCTCGCCGTTAGGATCGAGGAGAATGTTAGCAGGTTCCCTTAGAGGTAGCTCGTTGGCTGTTGATTCTTTGGACGTTGGTTCGTTGACTGATGGTTCGATGACTGATGGTTCGTTGACTGTTGATTCATTAGTTGGTGGTTCGATGTATGTCGGTTGTCTATTACAATTGTGATTATCATTTGTAGAGTTTCCTGGATTTAAAATAAATGCTGCCTTCAAACGGTCCAAACTAATGTTCATTTTCTTTCCTTTAACATTTACAGTAAAATATTTCGAATGACGTTTTAAAACGGGAAATGGTCCCTCATACGGAGTTTGCAGTGGTTTGCAGACCATTGAATTACGTATAAATACTTGTGGAGATGTATGTAAATCTTTTTCAATAAATGGTTTATCCTTAGCGTGGAAAGAAGTTTTGGTGGGTCGAAGATCGTTCATAAAGTTTCTGAGTTTGTTGACGAATTCATTTTGAGAGGTTTCGTTTTTATCACCTTCTGTTAAAAACTCACCCGGGAGACGTAAACTAGATCCATAGACTAGTTGAGATGGCGTTGCATCGATGTCCTCCTTATACGTAACTCGAAATCCCAAAAGAATTAATGGTAAAATTTCTACCCAATTTTCTGATTCATAACATTTAATAGCAGCTTTCAATGGGCGGTGGAATCTTTCGATGATACCGTTCGCCGCTGGATGATAAGCTGTCGTTCTCAGATGTTGTATGCCAAGGATTCTAGTCAATTCTTTAAAAAAATTGCACTCAAATTGACGTCCTTGATCCGTAGTAACCCGTAATGGTATGCCGAACCTCGATATCCATGTTGAATAAAAAGCGAAAGCGACATTTTCGGCTGTAATGTCCTCTAACGGGCATACCTCCGTCCAGCGGGAGAAACGATCGATCATTGTTAAGCAGTATCGGAATCCTTTAGATGGTGGTAATGGCCCAACAATGTCGATGTTGACGTGGTCAAAACGATCGGAAGTAGTAAAATATTCACAAAGTGGTGCTTTGTTGTGGCGATGAATTTTTCCTTTTTGGCAGGCGATACAAGACCTTGCCCAAAGGTGGCAATCCCTTTTTACACTTGGCCAGACGAATTTTTCAGTAACCAACTTTGTGGTTTTTCTTGCATTAAGGTGGCATAGATTATGGATTGAATCGAATGCCGTTTTACGAAATTCCCTAGTTAGGAATGGTCGCACCACTCCGGTTGAAATATCACAATATATAGAAAAGTTTGTGTTAGGCAATACGAACGATTTAAGTTGCAAGTTTGAATTAGAGTTGAGAAATGATTTGATTTCCTCATCGTCGTTCTGATGGCATGACAATTTTGCAAAATCGATCGTGTTGTTTACATGAATTGCTTCAAGGCGTGACAGAGTGTCCGCAACTACGTTTTCTTTGCCAGGTATGTGCCTTATGTCCGTAGTAAATTGGCTCAAAAAATCTAGGTGACGAATTTGCCTAGGGCTTGCTTTGTCGAGTTTCTGTTTAAATGCGAATTGAAGCGGTTTGTGATCCGTATATATACAAAATTCACGACCTTCCAGCATGTGCTGAAAATGTCTGACTGCTTTGTATGCACTCAATAGCTCCCTATCGTAGGTGCTGTATTTTCGTTGAGCTTCGTTTAGTCTCTCTGAATAAAAACCAAGTGGCTGAAAGTTGTCGTTTACCACTTGCTGTAAAACGGCACCTATGGCGATGTCTGAGGCGTCTACCATCAGAGCAAGTTGAGTGTTGTGTTTAGGAAAAGCAAGGCATGTTGCGTCACGGAGCTGTGCCTTGCATTGCTCAAAAGCAAGTTTTCCCTCTTCGGTCCACTTTATAACTGATTTGTCGTTTTTTTTATTACCACGTATAAATTCAAATAAAGTTGCCTGCTGGGTAGCGGCTTTTGCCAAAAATCTTCTAAAGAAGTTAAGCATACCCATAAAACGTTTAAGGTCACAAACTCGTTCCGGTAATTTGTACTGAGTTATAACATCTACTCTTTCCGTTGGAGGACGGATGCCATTTACGTTAACTGTAAAGCCAAGAAATTTTACTTCGGACTTACCAAAATTACATTTAGATGGATTTATAACGATGCCAAAATTTTGTAGTTTTTCAAAGACCAACTTTACGTGTTGTTGATGTTGCTCTAAGTCTTTTGAGGCGATCAAAATGTCGTCCAAATAAGCATAGGCGAAATCCAAATCACGAAGGATGTGGTCCATTAGGCGCTGGAAAGTTTGTCCCGCATTTCTCAATCCGAATGTCATATGAGTAAACTCATACATGCCGAATGGCGTTGTTATGGCTGTCTTTGGCACGTCGGATGGCGCCACAGGGATTTGGTGGTATGCTCTTCGCAAATCAATTGTTGAAAAAATTTTACTATCCTCTAACCAATGAGTAAAATCGTGTATGTGTGGGATCGGGTATCGATCCGGTTCGGTAATGGCGTTCAGTTTTCTGTAGTCCCCGCAAGGCCTCCACTCACCGTTTTTCTTCTTTACCATGTGAAGTGGGCTTGCCCAAGGACTAGATGAAGGTCGGCAGATACCAGCGTCGAGTAACGATTGCATTTCAGCTTTAGCGGCTTTAAGCATATTAGGTGCTAGGCGACGGGGTTTGGCGAAAACAGGTTGTCCACTTGTGATTATATGATGTGTAACATCGTGGGTGGTGTTGTTGATTGAATGCTGTGATTGTGTAATTCCAGGGAATTGTTTGAGAAGTACCTGAAACGTGTCGTTGATGTCGATGGTAGATAAACCAAGAATCGGTGATTCGATGGTCGCAATACTGCAATTGCTAGCCATATTAGTGTTACCATCAAACAGTTTACGCTGCCGCATACTTATTATCAAATTATGATGACCCAAGAAGTCTGCGCCTAGAATAGGTTGAGAAACTTCAGCAATTACGAAATTCCATGCAAAAGGTCGACGTAAGCCTAAATTAAGTGTTAAGCTTTTTTCACCATATGTCTTAATCGGCGATTTGTTCGCAGCAAATAAAAAAATGTTGTTGTCCGGAGACTTTAGTTGATGTCGGTTAGGAGGGATAACGCTGACTTCCGCTCCGGTATCCACGAGAAATTTTAAATTTGAATTTTTATCAAAAATTATAAGACGGCGGTGTAGAACTTTTTGTCTGTCATTTACCGTCGATAGTGACAGACTGCTTAGTTTAAATTTTCGCTGCATGGCTCTTTGCATTTTTTAGCCTTAGAGCCGAATTTTCTGTGGTACCAACATTTTCCATTGGATTGAGCTTCTTCACGAGTATTACTACGATTACGATTGCCGGAATTGGATCTGTTACGACTACGCGAGCGTTGAAATTGTGTCTTCAAACTAGCGACTTCTCTTGTTAATTGCTGTAGTTGTTGTTGTAAAGTTGTGTTGTTTGTTGTTGGGGCTTTTGCCAGTGAAAGTTCTTGAATTGATGAATTGTCGTTGACTTCTGATATTTTATCGGCCATTACAGCGATATTGTCAAGAGTCTCACGACTTATCGAAATTATGGTACGCATGTGGTTTGGTAAACGCGTCATCCACATAGATTTCAAAAAAGCGTCATCGACCTGGTTACCGGCCAAATTTTTCATTTCCCGAAGAAGTTGCGATGGTCGCATATCCCCAAGTTCTATGTCTTGCAAAAGTTTTTTTAACCGTTTCTGTTCAGAGTCGGCGAATTCTTCCAGCAAACGTTTTTTAAGGGTTGCATACTGATTTTCCTTTGGCATGTTCAATATGATGTCACTCACCTGGGACAAAATTGTACCATCGATAGCTGCTACCACGGTGTGGTACTTAGTCAGCTCGGCCGTTGTCCCGGCTGTGGCAAATTGCGACTCAATTTGAGCGAACCAAAGTTCTGGGCGAGCATGCCAAAATGGGGGAATCTTCACGGAAATGCGTGCCAATTCTTCGGTGTGTTGACCTGAGGCTGTTGGTAGATTCCGTAATGGTGGTGGTGGTAAATTATGTGAGGCACCAGGAAGAACGTCTGCATTCTTGCCATCGTTGTCCATTGCGCTGTGTTCTTTTTGTCGGGGTCACCAAATGTAGATGGAGATATACTTACGATGATGAAGCAAATAGCTCAAATTAAACAAATATAGTTAATTCTTAAATTAACTTAAAACTATTTATTTAATGAAAAAAGGTTGAATATCAAAAAAGACTTAAGCGTCTGTACGATCAAAAAAGAAGAAAATTCTAGAAGAATTTTAACAATCATTAGCGTTGCCAAAGTGTACAAAAATAATGTTGTTGTCAGATCGTATGTGGGGGAACGTACGCCACAAACGCATGTGTAAAATCGGGCCTGTTGTACGGAAATGAAAGAAGTGCCTCAGAATCATATGCAAAACATTCTGGTCTAATAACATCAGCAACATGGATCTCTGGAACCTTACCAACGAGGAACCCCTAATAATGCAAATATAAATTAGGAAATGGAGATCGATTGGCTATACTCTGAGAGAGACTACTGATAGTATAACAAGGATGGCACTTAAGTGGAATCTTCAAGGCTTAAAATGCTATGGCATTTTCCGGTCAAGGAACATCTGGAAACGATCGATACTCCAAGATCTAGGTAAAGTGCAATCTTACAAGGAAAGGCGTAAAAATAAAAGCAGTCAATCGGTAAGATGGAAATGCTTTGTGGAAGCCATATGCTCTCAAGAGGTGTAATGGAAAAAGAATGACAATGACAATGACCACTGACATACATACACAATTGGTCGTAACAACTCTTCAATCAGTATTGCGATCTAGTTTCTCACACCAATTATGTTGTGTGTGTTAATTTTTTCATAAGTGGCTGGACCAACAGTTTAAAGTCGACTCCGAACGATAGATTTTGGTTTTTTTTATTTTATTTACTTTCCGAGTTTTTGCCAGAAATCTGCTAAGAAACAGCCGCCGAGGAAAAATCTTTCATATTTCGTCTTCTTGTAGATGTCTAACCTGGGGACCTTCAGGACTCAACTAGTAGTTTTGAAATGAACTGTAAATAAAAAGTAATTCTCAAAACGATATTATATCCCTGTGCGTTTTTTTTGTGTTTCGACATTCCATCTTTTACTTTCAACTCTTGAATTTCCGATATTTACTATAAGCAGTTCCAACTACAATTCGATGTAGTCTTATTGGCGAAAGCTCAGCTTTGGGCTCTTGAAAATACCAGTCTTCTGACGAAATTTATTTAAGAATATTTAAGAATACTGGCTGTATGTGCCATTGACTCAATCCATACATTCAACACGTTTCCGCATACATACATACGAGTACATACATAACTGGCCTTTACCGCCCTTCAGTGAGGATTACGGCCTAGCTTCTTACATCACTCATGTTGTGTGTGTTAATTTTTATGCATGAGTGGCGGGACTTACAGTTAAAAGTCGACTCCGAACGGCAGATTTTTGAGAAACTTTTCATGGCATATTTACTCTCAGAATTTTTGCCAGAAATCTGCTGAGAGGATGTCGCCGAAGAAATGTTTTTCCATATTTTGTTTCTGATATCTGACCCGTTTCCACATAGGCAATACTTTATGGCAACCCAATTTCGGTAGTATCATACGATAGCTGGTTACCACAGGACAAGATCCATAGGGCAGTACAATGTTTAGAATGACTGTGTGGTGGCATTAAAAAATTCAAAATTTGGGAGACGATTGGGCTAAGGTATCCTGCTATGGATATTAGGCGAAAGAATAAAAAATTAGCTGTTGTTTTGCATTTTGCTCTCTAGTCTTAGAATTTTTCATTACCAACAATACTTGTCAACAGAACGTTATCAATGTAAATTGCTCCCCCCCAAGGGATATCAATTTGTTTACTTCCCTTTTATATTGTGTATCATCATTTTGTATTTCACAAGTATTTTTATTAAGGAAATGATTTCTGGTAAATAAATTTGTATTTCAAAAAACACAGAAAAAAAAATGAAAACAAAAGCAAAATAATTTTAATGATTTGCTGTTTTTTTCCAAACCATTATATTTTCTTGTTAAATAAAATGAAGTTGATGATGATAATGATGATTACTTTTCTAATTCTTCCTTTTCGCAATTACTCTCTAAAGAAAGCTGAACACAAAAAAATTGTTGTCATCTTAGCAACCCACACACAGAAAAAAAGAAAAGTAGAGAAGAGGAACTTTATTATTACCATGTACATCATCATTTCCAGGATCATAGAGAATTCATATTTGTTTTCTTTTGCTTCAAAAAAAAATATTATTTGTAATCCTGTGGAAATGTTTGCGTACGCGTGTGTGCAGTTGTTATCTAAAACATCAACTAACATTTCATCCACTTTGTCACATCGCATAAGAGGTTGTCATTTTCCTTGAAATGAAAAGTAGACAACTTCTTATCTATGCTAGTCTTCTTAAGTCTTGTCGTGTGTTTTTTCTGTTTTCTGTTTTCTTTTGTTTCTTTTCATATCTTTTAGTATTTTGTGACATTATGTTTGTGTTCATATTTTTTATTTCCTAACAAGAGTTGTCGGTTGGTGGCCAACAATTGAATGAAATTGTGTTAGAAATACAAATTTTGTTTTAGAAATATTTTAATGCCATTCAATTCCGTTCCATTCCGTTCCATGATAATAATAGTATTGAAATGAATGGTCGGATGTTTTTCTAGACACCTCTCGTTATTTTTTTGTTTTTCGATATTGAATTCCTTACAGATATTAAAACAGAAAAGTAAGAGTGTTTATAACATGACACTGAAATCCTAATGCATTACTTACTTTTGTAATATTTTTTGTTTCCATAAAATTTAACTCCACTCAAAATTCTATTTTTGTTAGTCCTAATGGATTTTCACATCACACTTAAACTATATAATCGTAGTATTGTAAAGCCCAATGTAATAACAGACATCAAATTACAAAAACAAAAGAAGACTACTTAGAAAGATCTCGAACAATAATAATAGAAGTGAATTACAATATCAAATCATCAGCAAAATTTTAGAAGTTGCCAGACTAGAAATAAATACGGTATAAATAAAGCAAGAGAGTATGGTTATATTAGCCTATTGAATGATGGTGTTGACTTAGGAGACGTGCAAACATCGGCTTTGGAATTTTATAAAAACTTAAATATTTCTTTTGATAAAACTTTTGACAAGATCTCTGAGATTAACTAATTACTTGGAAAAAAAACTTCTCAGATCTAACGTCCCGCCACTCTCTGATACTAATGGTGTAAAGAAGCCAAATGGTATGTAATGTTTTAATAGAGCGAAGGTTGAGTCAGTTTTACTAAAAAGCCTAGCGCTTTTACATTGTTTGATGCTCATTCACAAATAATTTTTTAATCAAGTTTGTATTCTTGCAACTTTATACGTGTTTAGAGAAAAAAAGATAAAAAGTTATGTGAGCGATATAAGCCATAGCGTTTGCACAATTTGTTTTTGCTCTCCTTACTAAATATGGATTTTAATTTATCCTTTCTTATGCTTTATTTTTACTCCTTAGGTAAAACTTGTGCACCAGCATACATTTGTTTTGTTATAAAATACCACAGACGCTCTACAGCAGCAATAGCTTCTTCTGTACGCACCGTACAGCGTCTCTGGGGATGTGAGTTATCAATAACAGTAAACGTGGTGCGAAAACGTTCCATGGTTAATCGAATTAACTGCTCTGATGGACGATTTTGTCGACGATAAAATGGACGTAGTGCGCGATACGTTTTCCGCACATAACCATTATTGTCGAAATAAAATTGCACTATTTGCAAGCGTTGTTCAGGCGTGAGTCTATTCATGATGAATTGCCAAACCAAACTGAGAATAAATCACTTGACAGCTGTTAAATCGGTCGCCATCTTAAAAAGTAATGCCAACTTAAAGTTCTATACCTCTATAAAAACACCCTTTACTTGTCCTTATGAACTTTTCAATTTAAATAAGTGGAGTCTTTCCCCCTTGAAATAGTCAAACCAAGAGTTCCTGACCTTACAATAAGGAATGAAGGAATTTCAGGCAAGGCTAGCGCTTGAGTACAGTTCCTTTCCATTACACTTTATAAACTCTGATTTATTCCCAACTAAAATATCGACTACGTTTAGAGTTAGGTTTTGTTTTTATAATAATTACACATGATTTATTATCAGTTACAAGTATTTTTTAAATAAAAGACAATAGTCGATGCGTTCATTCTTCTGCATGAGATTAACTTTTCCCTACAAAATTACAAAAAATCCCTAGTGCAAGCCAACCAAGAAAGCGGGAAAACCTTTGCTGTATTATTATTATATTTGTTGTTGATATACTGGTGCTCCCAGATCGGAGTTTGTCTTTTTATTCTCCCGCTATACCTAGCTAGACACTGCATCACTTAACATTTTACGTAAAGTAATAAAAAAAATAGAAAGGATGCTACATTATTTCCTATATAAACCTTTTAGGGTCATTGTTACAACTTCCCGTTAAAGTTGGGTTTAGTTAAAGGTAACTTTAGCTAAAGTGAAGTTTAAAGTCACCTTTAACTTCTTTCCGTTATTACAACCTACAGATAAAATAAAATAAACTTTTTTAAAAATGTGGCAGTGCCGGAGCAATGTCGTTAACAATGCTTAATTAAACAAGTTTTATTTAAACTCAGTGGCAACGACGGGCTTCTTTTTTTTGTTGTATGTATATGCCAATTTTGCTTATATTTGAAGTTGCCATATTGAAAATAATATACTCGTATAATATGGCAAGTTCAAACATAAAGTTAACCTTAAAAGGTACCGGTAGGATGATCCTCCCTTTAGCTTAATGCACACTTCTACCTTATTGTCCACTTATAATAATGAAAAACAATTTATCTGCCCGTTAAAATCCTCCCTTTAGTTAACGGCAAGTTGTAATAATGGCCTTTAGCCTTTTATTTCTAGGAATCCACATTGGAATGATTGTTTTGTTGACTGATATTCACATTATTTTACAACTTTTGTATTGCAAGACTTTTAGGAAGTTTTACAAAAATCGATTGCAAATGAAAATAATTTATTTCAGTTGTAGTTTCATTTATTCTCGCTTTAATTAAATGTGGCAGTTAAAAACAAAAGCGTACAACACAGAACTTTATCCAACTGCCATTAACGGAAAAAGTTTTGAAAAGAAAAAAAAAAATAGTGGGAATGGAGAAGAACTTCATGAGCAAATCATCAAATAGAATTGAGTAGAGTATTCAAGAAGAAAAATCTAAACTCGGTTAATACATATATTGGTTTCGGGTTTAAAAACCATAATATTAAGCCGTTATTTATTAAAATGCCTTTCTGGAATTAAGTATTTGTTCTGAAACAAAATTTTCTCAATGTTTTAGTATATCAAAATAGAATTAAGAGATCTCTCATGTCCAATCATGTCATAAATTGACGAGAATTTAGTTCCATGGCTTATTTAAAAGGAATACGCCGCCTTAAGACCTTTTTTATGTTCAAGTTAAATTATGTTATGTGTGCCGTATAAAATTTACCCTTAATGCAGAAAAACTATGAGGGCTATAAGCAGAGAATACAACATGAAGTTGCACTAAATGGCTTATTTGTACACACAATTGTTCATTGCGACCTAGCTTCCTAGCACACCACTTATTTTGTGTGTGTTATTTTTATACATAGATGAGCGGCTAGACCTACAGTTTAAAGTCGATTCCGAGCGACAGTTTAAAGTCGACTCCGAACGACAGATTTTTGAGAAACTTTTCATGACAATTTTATTTACTTTCAGAGTTCTGCCAGAAATCTGCTGAGAGGAAGTCGCCGGACAAATAAGTTCTTCATATTGTCGTTTTAATGTATGACCTGGAGTTTGAGCCATGGCCTTACGTCTAATAAGCCAATACACTACCTACTAACCTACGGCGACTTCAACTGTTGAACATGTGGAGTTTAAATGCCCGGTGGAATTGATAATTGCTAAGATCCTAGTACGACAAGAGGCAGAGAAGTGGCGATATTACCTAGAATGCAGGTTCATTACCGCGAATAGTAGAAGAACGTTACTGCCATACAGGCATTGTGAAAAAGATCAGTTGTAAGTCCTATGGCCCATATGCTAGTTTCATGGAATGTGATGTCTGCGATCATTAAGAGCAATAAGTTGATAACAACTTTAGAGGTCCTTCGCAAGTTTTACGCCATCAGTAGTATACATGAGTGGCGGCAAATACGATTTAAATTCGATTCCAAACGACAGATTTTATAGAAAAGAATCTGCTGAGATACAGTACCCGAAAAAATATTTGTTCATATTTCGTTTTTTTGGAGATGTCCTAATAAGTCAAAACGCTAGTGCAAGGAACAATAATTCAATTTGAAACCGATTGAACAGTTGTTTATTTCTTTTATACAAAACCATTTTGTTGAAACGATTCGAATAGCGTTTAAAATAAAAAGTCCTTTATTTTGAATACTCTAAATAGCCATTTGGTTTCATTCTTTTCTGTTGCTGTTGTTGTTGTTGTTGTTGTTGTTGTGCGCCATATCGTTATTATTTATAAATTTGTTTTCGTATTTATTTGTCGAGTTGTCATGTCATTAATTTTCACAAATTGCAAAACTGTTTCCACAACCAACTCCGCTCTGGAACACACACACACACACGCACACACCATTATCTCACTTTTAGAATATTTCTTTGTTGTGTGGTGGTGTGTGTGCGTGTTGTATACTAGCATTTACTCACACAGATATTTAAATAGGAATTTATAAATAAACAAATATTATTTACGTTTATTCGTATGGCTGCTCTTCTCGGTATGTTTGCATGTGTATTGGTATTTGTATATATATTTGGTTTACTGCATTATATTTCCGTTTCCCGTTGTAGTTTTTCTGCGGGTGTGTTCATTGTTTACTTTTTTTCTTTCTGTTCTTGGTCAAATTGCTTTAATGTTGTGTTTTGTCTGCTGCTTTGTTATTGGTGAGTGTGCTTGTGTGTGTGTATACCATTGTGGCGTATAAGTGTGTGGGTTATTGTTGTTATTATTACAATAATGGCAGCCAATTTTATTATGGTTTCATTCTGTTGCCTTCATTATTATTGTTATTATTATTATTATTATAGTTGTTGGCGTTGTTTTTGTTTTTATAGTTATAATTCTATTTAGACTGGTCGTTCTCGTAGTTGTTGTTATTGTTGTTGTTGTTATTAAAATTAATAACATTTTTGTTGTTGTTGCAATTAAGCAGTAGTTTCATTAGTTGTGCTACATTTTGAAGTTGAATAAAACTAAAATTTAAAGAAATTATTGGCCAAGTTTTTGAGATTGAAAAAAAGGGGGAAAGAACGGAATGAAAAATAATATAAAATACACAAATAGTCTATAAAGGAGACTAATAACAGAAATTAGAAATAATAAAATGGATAATGTTCGTTTGTCAAGGCTGCGCCATGTGTTATATGTTTAGTTAGAACTATATCTTTAGTATCTAAAAATAATTCGTGATATGTATGAGAATTACTAAAATACTCAATAAGATGTACACTTCCACCGTAAATTGTTTAACAAGCCAACAACGCTGGTAATCTACTTACTTACTTAACTAACTTAATTGACCATTACAACCTTGCAATTAGGAATACGACCTAGCTTCCCACACCACCCATGTTGTGTGTTTTTATTTTAGACATGACTAGCTGGACCTACAGTATAATGTCAACTCTAAAACACAGATTTTTGAGAAATTTTTCATAGCAATTTTATTTTAGATTTTTTGCCAGAAATCTGTTGAGAGGAAGTAGCCGAAGAAATATTTTCGATTAGATGTCTGGCTTGGGGTTTGAACCGTGGTATTATGTACGTCAAATGAGCCTACACACAACCTACTAGACTACGGCGATCTCAACTCAAGAAATCATTGAATTCTAATATAAAAATTCATGCTGTGTGTTAAATGGGTTCCTATTGAATTCCTCATTCCTATTCCTCACATCTAATAAGCCAATACACTATCTACTAGACTACGGCCATCTCAAAGTTGGAAATTATTGAATTTCATGATCAAATACTATCTTTGGCTATGAAGTTTATTTTTCTTTTGCTCAATGTTACATCAATAAACAGAATTATCAAATTTATCGTAAAGAGTAGTGAGAGGCAGATTAACAGATGACATTGGATCTTGAAGAATACTCTTTGTGGAACGGCGGTACCTTTCGACTATACTTCATCGTACGATCCATTGTCTGCAATTAGAATTAAAGCTGTTGTTGTAAATTTATTAAAAAAAAGGAGATCTACATACATAATTGGTCATTACAGCCCTTCAGTCAGGATTACGACCTAGTTTCTCACACCATTTATGTTGTGTATGTTAATTTTATACATAAGTGGTGGGACCTACAGTTTAAAGTCGACTCCGGACGACAGATCTTTGAGAAACTTTTCACGGCAATTTATTTACTCTCAGAGTTTTTGCCGGAAATCTGCTGAGAGGAAGTAGCCGAAGAAATACTTTTTGTATTTTGTTTTGATGTCTCGCATGGGGCTCGTACCCTGGCTTTACGTCTAATAAGCCAACATACTTCCTACTAGACTACGGCGACTACAAAAAGGAGATCTAACATATCTGAAAAATAAGAGAGGTATTCCCCTTCTGATTACGGCCAACACACTTATAGAATAAACGACTGTATTTTTCTGAGCATAGAGAGAAATATTCCGGTTATTGGGTGATATCATTAGCTTAAGAGTGACTATAGAAAAATATTTAGAATGAAGAAGGCAAGGAGCCACATCAAACGCAACAGGGCAACAACTTTGAGGCACGTTAAGATACTCGAAAGGCAGTTCGTTTGGAAACGACAAATTGAAGTAGAATTATTCTATCCAACATAAAACGACGTAACAACAAACTAGCTGGCTAACCAAGAAGAACCCATGCATTCGATATATAAATTTCTCATTAATATTCGTATTTAACTGTACACCCTATCAATCACTTCAATATGTTCATATTTTATGTTTTATGGCAGTTGTTGCTGCTGCCATTATACCAAAAAAGGAAAAAAGTCGGATATTTTGTTATGAGAAAAGCTTTATTGCTGTTTATTTGTTTATTTGTTTTGTATTTTGTTTTTGTTGTTCCATAATAGTTTGTTTATTAAAATACAAAAGAATTTATTTTTCCTATTTAATGTTGTACAACAATACATACATAAGTAGAGAAGAAAAAAAGGTGGAAATACATACCAAAATTGAGGGAGAGGGAGTCGTAGGAATTTTCACTGGGCATTTATTGTTTTGCATTTGTATGGCAAATTCGTTTCATATTTTGAATTTAAAGTGTTGTTGTTTTACTACGATGATGAATTTATTAAAGAATTGTTTTTAAAATGACTTTAAATTTATTTAATAGAAGCCGTATTCTTTGTGATTGTGAAAAAGAAAAACACGGAAAATAAATAAGAAAAGTCGGAAATGATACCAAATAAGTTCAAAAATATTTAATTTCATTTGAAATCAGAAAATGAATCAAAGAAATTTACACAATTTGCCAAAGAATTAACATGAAATTTGGTTAGAAAATTTATTTTGACAATGGCGTACTGGGAGATAATAGAATTTCAAATGAAGCAAAGGCACTTTACAAACACTTTTAAGAAAACGGAGCTTGTTTTCAAGTGAATGAAACATTTGAGAAATAAGGATCTTTGATTTCACCACTACAGAAGTAGGGGATCACATTTATTGCGTCGTCTCTAAATATTCGGGTTAGTAATTTTCAAAAATATTATGTTTATCATAGTTGGTGATTACGATTTGTACATTACATGGTGATTAGTACATTACTAATAACGACCAAGTCCTGGTGCCCGCTTATAAAATTAATGAAAATGTTGAATACATTTTAAAAGGGATGAGCTTGTTGCCGAGAAACAAGAAAATTATTGTTTTCATTGCATTTATTTGTGAACATAATTTACTTTTAACCAAGAATATCTGTTCCAGTAATACGATGCGATACTTAACATGGATACATAATTGGTCATTACAACTCTTCTTCACGTATGTTGCGTGTGTTTATTTTATGCATGAGTGGCGGGGCATACCGTTTAACGCCTACTGCAAAGGACAGATTTTTGAGAAGCTTTTCGTGGCGATTCTATTAACTCTCAGAGATTTTGGCAGATATTTGCTGAGAAAGAGTTTTGTTGAAAATATCTTAACTGGGGTTTTAACCGTAGCCTCACTTGTAATAAGAACACACTACCTACTAGACTAAGGAGATTTCAAACGATGTTTTGTTGTTGAAAATAGCCATCAACCACTGACTCTACCCACTCTAACAATCCCAAGAAATCAGAGGCCATTGTTAGGCCAACCTAGGGAACTTAAGCCACTTTACTGGGATAGGATTCTTGTAATTCTTTCGATTACTTTGAATATTACCTCATTCACTTGCCTATACCCTCTTCTGATGTAAAGCATACAGTGAGAGTATTTGTAATCCAATAAAACAAATGGTAGTCGGAGTGATTATGATGTGGACTTTCTAATGAAGACTCTCGTTTAAATTATTTTTAACTAATCTTGTAATACGTGGTGAAGTGTTGTTTGGTCCGCTCGAAAATACCAATTGTATTCGCTACCAATATCGAGTTGTTTCAATAGCTTATAATATATTGGATCCTTTAGGTCTCACCAAATACAGATTATTCTCTTGACGACGTGAGTAATCGGCTTTGGCGTTGATTCAGCTATTTCAACGGTCATCATATCTTTTTGTAGCGTTCAAGTATCCTTACGAATATTAAAAATCACCTTTCAACGCCTTTTAGTTTCACTTTGTGCAGTATCCAGTTGCAAAAATTTGCGATGAATGCTGTTTGCAAATTTTCAATGATTTTACAAAATTTTTACAAATGTGGAAAGTATTCTCAGAAGCAACTTCGAACTTTTTGGGCTAACCTGAGAAGTCTTTATTTTTTGTATTAAAATCAGCCATTTTGAACATGACAAAAATATCTCTTAGACGTTGAATAATAAATAGAACGTAACTTATAAGGTAATTGTAGTTAAAAAACTGTCCTTATAATCCTACTTTTCATTTATTTTGATTACAAACGATATTTGAATTTTTATCGCTTCAAAAGATAAACAAGTTTTTTCGAGTTTCACGTTCAGCAATAAATTGTGCACGTAACTCCCTTTTTTTTATTCATATTCCTATATTAGTATTGCAGTGCTTCATACATTCATTATTTAATTTTTGCATTCATTCATTCATTCATTTGTTTAATGAAAATTTACACTTCACTGTTGGCTGGACTGTTCGTTATGCAACACAACTTTTACTCCTTGAATGTTCAAAAGTATTGCAAAATTATTGACTGCGTGCTCATGAATATTGATAAAAAACAAAAACAAAAAACAGAAACAAATTATATTGTATTGTTATTGATTTAAGGACACTCACGCATTCTGTTGCATACAGCAAGCAAAACTTTCCATACGTAAACGTATATATGCAAATGCATATCAACAGACGCACACATACACATCTTATTTTTGTAAATCGATAAATATTGTGTGTATATGTGTTTAATTAAAATGTTTAAATTAATATTCATATACACCCCACTACTACACTCATGCATGCATGCATGTGATCTGTGGATTTATTTACTTTCATATACTACCTACAGCGGTGGCCATATAATTAAGTAATGATTGTAATCATTTTAATATTTAATCGATAACTAAAGCGCTACTTTATCACACAATTTTTTTATTATAAGGCTCCATAGAGTTATAAAAGAACTTATAAGCTGGCAAGATTGACTGTTAGAATGAAAAAACATGAGAGTGGCATACCGTGAAACACCACAGGAACATTATTACCCATCCTCCAGCTATGAAACTTTGCTCTAAGCTGTGTCACAGTAGCATATTTATTGAAGTTGATATTGCTACAATACTGTACTTGTGGGATTAGGTAACTACTGTGAGCTAAGCGGCTTCAGTGTAAAGTTCTAAAAGTGGGCTTAATCAGAAGTGTAAGGTGCATGCAATCCACCCGTTTGCCTACATGAATGTGGAGAAATTGCTCACTGACTACTGATATTGTTGTGCTGCCTTAAACAGTTTTAGTCTAGTTTTTCGGCACATATTTTTGGATTTGACATGTTTACTTAGCGTAAGCATAAGTGATTCACTAAAGTGAATAATTTCTTGTTCTGTGGCCACCACTGTCAACACTTAATTGTTTGTTTTTCTCTCTCTCTCTTCTTTCTCTCTGAGTTTATATGAGTTATAGAGATTTTATATTGTTTGCATGTGGATTAAGCTCAAGTATTTATGGGGAATCTTAATGCCACTTAAGTTTCTTCTGTCTGTATGGCTGCGTAGTGGTTATTTTTTTGTTTTTGGTTTGTCGTCTAGTAGATGTAATTACCATAGCATTGCAGCATTATTAATAAATATTGTAAATGAATTAAAACATTTTAAATAATAATAATAAATGGATTTAAAAAATAAAATCGTTGTTGTTGTATTCTCAACCATTGCACAGCGATTGGAGAAGGCAATTTGATGCGAATTAAAATTGAATGTAATTTTTCTTTTGGGACTTTCTTGCATTAATAAAGAATATAATTTGAAATGAAGTTAAATGAAAATAATTATTCACGAAGAAATATTATTGTTCAATAAGTAATGTCGAAGTCGCCGTAGTCTACAAGGTAGTGTGTCGCCTTATGAGACGAATTATGAAAAATATTTCCTCAGCGACTTCCTTTCAGTAGTCTTCCGGTAAAAATTCTGAGTGCAAAATAAAATTGCCATGAAAAGTTTCTCAGCAATCTCTCGTGCATGGTGTGGAAAGCTAGTTCGTAATCACGACTAAGGGATTGTAATGGCCAATTCTGCAAGTAAACAATAACTCATTAGGAGGACGTAAGGCATTTCTAGACTGAAATTTTTAAGTATTACTCTGAAGCAGCTTAGTTGGTTACGTTAGAAGATATTCATGAATAAATTTGAAAAATAATTATTCGTGTAAATTTGTGTCGGTCTTTTTGAGTCAAAAAGTTTTAGAAAATATCGATAGGATAACATAAAATTCGGTTGAAACGAAGTACCAGGTATTCACACATCTAAGTCTATAACAAATGAAACACGTACTGCTACATCAGTTCACAATACTCTTGGATTATTCGTATTTGAAGATGATCAACTATTCAATGAAATAGAACCTTAGCCTTGTGCAAATTCCTTTGTAGCAATCTACGCTCAATCAGTCCCCCAAAACCATTGAAAGTTGCCGTTTGTGACGAGTGCTCTAATGGTATAAAATGTCCAGACCCTTTTGTCGTGATCGTGTAGTATATTGCAGATTACAGAAATCGAAAAAAAAGTTTGGTTTTGTCCCTTTAATTCTGGTAATGATCAGGTAAGAGCGAAATTTCATCAGATCAACTAACTACTAACTGCGAATCTCGTTATCAACCAGGAGCCTGGTTAGAAGTTCGTTATGCATGCAACGAAAACCTTGCAACCAAACATAGAATGTGTGTATGAAAGCATGTGAAAAATCTACATGTTGTACGTTTATGAAAACTGGGTAGTTTTGAACATAATCATACAAAAACTGCAAGTATACAGCAACAAATGCATCGTTTTATCAGTAATATTTTGGCCTAGTGATATAAGCAATACGTATCACTGACTCTAACCAACGAGAAACTTGTACTGAAGGAAATTAAACGTAAGAAATGGAAGTGAATCGGCAGAAGGTAGCCTCATACCAACGCAAATTATATCAAGACACAAAAACCCATGCGGTATAAAAGAATACCTGGGAAGGTATGATAATTCAAGGTCTATATTACATGTGAAACTGTGAATATAACATCAGAAAACCGTGTAAGTATATGAAATGATTGAAAAATCCGAAGATTAATTAATATTTCTTTATTTATTTTAATTAATGCTCATTATCTTAGGAATATGTAAACTTTAATTGGTATTTGAAGCACCCGTTCACTAATTGACCAGCCTTGAAGACTGAAATCATATCTCTTAACTGCACAGAAAAAGTGTTTATTAAACATTAAACGTCATACCTTCTACTTCTCCGAGTTTTAGTAAGTCAGTGGCTATGATATGGACACAGCATATATTAACATGAATAATCAGTAATTATCTATTGCAATCAGATTTTTGGTATAAGTTATCTTACACTGAGGCTTGAGTCTAACCCTCGATATAGTGTCATTGATTAACTTAAGTTTGAAATTTTTATTTATGATAACGAGAAACTATAAAATTCTTTGTTTTAAACATTATACGCGTTAAAGGAATTTTACAATACCAAACTACAAAGAATCCCCTGTTAAATGTTGGTAAAGTAATTGGCATTAAAATTTTATGTTCATGTTTTGCAAAAAAATTACTCTTTTATTTTTATTTCAAATATAAAAACAATTTTTAATTATACCCGGGTGTATAATGTATGGGGAATTATGCATATTCGTTTACACATGTAAACGTATAATATCAGAGATTTTAAAGAGTGAATTCATTGCGAAACCATTGAAATTCTTTTCATCAGCATACAATACAAAAATGATTTCATTGTTTTAAAATGTTCTGTTTGAAAAATAATTTTAGCACTTGCAAAGAGATGATGATGAGTTTAAGTATGACTGTATGTATGTAAATAGTTATGAATATATGATGATTTCAAAATGTTATAAAAATATTAAAAATAAAAGTGTATAAAATGTAATTTATTATTTAACAATCTGTCCACCGTTTACATATATACATACATACATACATACAATACATACATACATACATACAATACATACATACATACATACAATACATACACATTTATTGTTGCTGTTTATATTATATTACATATTATATTATGTAAATACATATTACAATTGTGTGTATGTATTTATGTATGTATGTATAAAGGCATTGATTTTTAATGGAGTGAGTGTTTGAAAGTATACGGTAGTGCCTATCCCTGCCTTGCTATCTATCTATGTATGTAGCATTATATTTAAATGTGAATTTTAAATAAAAAAAAGAGAAAAATGTACAAATAAATATTAAAAGTAAGTAAATAAATTAATAAATACACACAAGTATTTTAACACTTACATACATATATAGCCCCTAAAATTACTGACAATTTTGTGTAATGTGTCGTTTGTACGAGGTGTGGTTAAAAACATGTTAACTTTTAAAATTTCCCAGCATACCTATATTAGACAATATTCGATTTTTATTATCATCATATTACGCCATGGCAATAATATTTGATTGTCTATTCGTAAAGGCAGAAGGACTAGATCATATAACTTTCTAAACGATTAAGAGTACTGGAGTGAAGTGTGTTGGCATATTAGACGTAAAGCTCGGTTCAAACATCACGTCAGACATCTCCAACTAAACGAAATATGAAAAAATATTTCTACGGTGACTTCCTCGCAATAGACTTCTAGCACAAACTCAGAGAATGAATAAATTTGTCATGAAAAAATCCGCCGTTCGGAGTCGACTTTAAACTGTAGATCCAGCCACTCATGTATAAAATTAACACACACAACATCAGTGGTGTGAGAAGCTAGGTCGTAATCCTGAGTGAAGGGTTCCAAGGACCAATTATATAAATATGTATGTATGTTTACTAAAATCTAATAAAATCTAAAATAATATAAATTAAGTGATTTCAATAGAATAGTACGTTAGTAGTTCTTAAGACATCACGACTTTGGGATGAAAACTGATTTCAGTCGGACGGCTTGTGAAATGCAATGTATTCAAATGTAAGACCCATGGGACACAAGATAGTAACTTTATATTGTTGCGGGCGTATTGGTGAGAAATATATGTACATATATACGGTGTGAATGATTACTATAAAGTCCAAATCAAATCTCATACATAACTTTAAAAGATACTAGAACAGCAGAGACTAAAGAGCACTTTTCATGTTGTACGCAATATCATAACGCAACAGCATTACGTAGAAGTTGTGATTATCCCAATAGTGCTCATCGTTATTTATGATTGCCTTTTTAGGGCAAGCGAATACAATTCACAATTTCGCTTGAGCGCTTCGGAAATATTTGCTGATCTGAAGCAGAGACTCAGAACTGACAGCGTTTGTATGTTGCTGTTGCTGTATGCAACAGAAAATTTATATGAAATATAGTCTAAACTAATTCCAAGTTGTTTTCAAGCAAATGTTAGATCCCTTATTGAAATGAATTACAATAACATTGATGATATAACCTCAAAGAAAACAAAAAAAAAAAAAAAAAAAAAAAACTGCACATATTAAAGAATTTTTTTTGAAAATTATAATGTCAGCCACTAACCAATAAATTTTATGGAAGCAAAGGCGGATAACGGAATTACCCATTATTTAGTGCTATGAGCCAAAATCACAAAATAAATAAAAAATGTAAACTGAATAGTATGAAAGGCTTTCTAAACTCCTTAAAGAAATGAAAATAATCCTAATAATAGAAAATTTTTCAACGAACCTCGTATTTGCTTTGTTTACTTTTATATTTTCCCTTATTTTTACAAAAAAAAAAAAAAAAACACTAATAAATTTTCATGAAATTATTTCAAAATGTTAATCTGTAACATTTTTATGATATTCTGTTTTTTTAATATTAAACGATTAACAATAAAAATATGACACCACTTACCTATAATTGCATAGATATTATGAAGTCGAGATTTTTATGCTGAACAGTTTAAATAAATCCTGAAAGAATACAATAAAAAATAAATTATTGAATAATAAATTGAATAATATTAAGAGAATTTCTATATAATGAAAGGTAAAATTGTTTTTCTATAAAAAACTTGGAAATAAATTGGAAAAAAATTTAAAATTTTTTTAAATATTTTCTAAGAATTATTTTTTTTTTCTAAAAAGTGAAAGACTGAAGTTTTTTTTTTGATTATTTCGATTTTTTTGTTAATTGTATTAAAGAACAAAATTACAGGAGTCTTATATTATATTTAGTGTGTGATTTTTTCAGAAATCCCAGCAGTGTTCGAATTTTAATCTTTATATAAGGATTTGTTTTTGCTCTTTTTACAAATATCCACAAAATTTTGGGGTCATATTCTTGTAGTAAACTTTGTGTATATTGTATGAAATTTCAAAATTTTTTCTTCAAATAATTGTTTGGCTCTGGGTGCCCTGGTAGTCTAGTGGGTAGTGTGCTCGACTATTAGCGTGAGGGTCGTGGGTTCGATTCCCACCAGAGACTCTGGTCTGTGCCACTACACCGAGCAAATAGTCAAGTTACTTCGCTCGTATATAACTAGGATATAATTTGTAATTGTATTGTAATTAATAAAACAAATAAATAAATTGTTTGGCTCACATACAGTGGACAGCAAAAGCCTAAGCACCCCAATATGGTTTAGCAATTTCATAAATCGTCGTCATAAATCGAAGTCACAGTAGTCTAGTGGGGAGTGTGTTGGCTTATTAGACGTAAAGCCCGGGTTCGTATCCCAGGTCAGACATCAAAACGAAATATGCAAAAAAAAATATTTCTTCGGCGACTTACTCTGGCAAAACCTCTGTGAGTAAATAAACCTGCCATGAAAAAGTTTCTCAAAAATCTGTCCGGAGTCGACGTTAAACTGTAGGTCCCGCCACTTACGTATAAAATTAACGCACACAACATGAGTGGTGTGAGAAGCTAGGCCGTAGTCCTGACTGAAGGGTTGTAATGGCCAATTATGTATGTATGTATGTATGTATGTACGTATGTAATTTCATAAATTTTAAGCAATTGATATTTTTTCTTAATTTTTTCTATTTTATTATAAAAGAAAAAAATTTTAAAATTTTTTAACAAAGCATAAGAAAAATAAGAGAAACTTTCTGGTGACTCCATATTTTAGCACCGCAAAAGTGTAGGCACTTCCAAGAAGAACTCACAGCAAATTTAAAATTCAAAGGGCCCAATATATTGAAATGTTATTTCCAATATTTAGTAGAATATCCCTTAAGTTCAAACACTCCATTTAACCCATTTGATATTGAATGTACCAGTTTTGTTTAGAGATTGATGTTTGCCGCCATGCACCCATGAGCAAATTTTTCAGTTGACTTTTGTTTCAGTTTCTGCTTTCTTCCAAACGATGCTCTCATGTCGGGACTCATGTGGGGATATAACATCTTCGGTGTAACAGCAGCATGATTGGTTTCATTGATTTGTTGAAAGTTATACGCATTACGAATTCTTAATTCTTTAGAACTTTTGGGGAATTTGTTGTTTGTGTGTTTAAATACACTCTCTTGTTCATTTCCTTAATGAATTCCAGACTGCCAGCCCCTGGTGCCGACATACATGCCCATCATATTTTACTACTGAGGCCTTTGCTAGTTAAATTCGTATTAATTTTCACAAACGTTATGCATGGTGGTGGTAGTACAATGCTATGGGCATCAGATGTGGGTAGTTTGGAATTTATTGAGGAAATTATGAATAAGAGCGAATATTGTCGGACAGGACTAAATGCGAAAGGATTTTTTCCAAATAATTTTTAAAGATTTTTCAATATTTGAACAAGCCTTGCAATGATGGAATGCGACCAGACATGAAGCCGAATGTTTTTCGATCAAAGATTGCTTCAAACAAATCAAATTTGTTAGTTACAGACTCCTTATGACTGTCTGACCCGCTTATAGTACTTAAATACAGTATAATGTAGCAATTGTTGGCAACTGTATCATTGGGAACAACTTTACATATGAAACTGAAGGAAGGCAAAGAAAACAACAAGAAACCGCATAAGAAAGCGATCCTTTGACTGTCCTTTAAGGCTGGAAGTGAGAAATAATTCCAGGTTAATTGTGCAAATTACAAAAATTTTTATGCGGAATTATTAAAGATCTTATGCTGGTGTACAGAAATATTTAAATAAAATTATGTGATATGTACTGACGTATAAATCGTGTAAATACAACATGTACTTACATATATGTATGTATGGATGGCATCAAGAGTCATCATCTTCATACTGCCACATGCCTCATAAAATTTAACCACATCAATGCGAATACGTTTCATATGTACATAAGTGAAGTGTTAAAAAATATGTAAAAATTGTAATTTAATGACTCATCAAAAAACAACAAAAAAAAAAACAAAAAAAGAGAAAAAAATATTGAATCAAGAAGTCTGTTGCATTGTGTCAGAGCGAGAGCAAGTGTCTGTCGGCTGAATCAGTAAAATAGGTGTCTGTAAATTCATTTAAACGCACATACAAAACTCATTTCATTTTATACACCAAGATGAACATTAAAAACGTAACGTAACGTAACGAACGTAAATGTAGCAAATACTCACTACCACTGCCATGTAAAATGTAATAAAAAAAATGTAAACGACCGACATATGAGAGTCTACAGTTACAAGATAAATTACTCTGCATAAGAAAATTGTTATGATGACAATAAAATTGAATATAAAAACAAGAAAAGTAACGAAAGCAAATGTAATGAAAATAAAATTTTCTTTTGATGAAAATGTTTTGATGAATTACGAAATGACTTTTAGCGGGTGGCTTATTAAACCGCATAAGAAAGGCGAAAAAAAGAAAACTTAATGAAAATGTAATAAAAAACAGAAAACAGCCTGTTAATGAATTTTGTATGAAAATGATCGTTTTAAAAAAAATGTTTATGAAAACACGTTCATTGTTTTCGTTCTTTGTTTTTACAAATTAACAACGAAAATTTATTGAAAAATACATATTGAAATAAAATTTTGTTTTATTAATAAAGCATGTATGAAGCCTTATTTATACTGTTTAAATATTTACAGGGAAATTGAAATTTATATCGTCTTTCTTGCAATGGAGGTAAAACCTTCAAAACGAATTTCAATTTATTTTTAGGGTGTTGTTTACTAAATATCTTCAACAAAAAGTATTTTAACTAAAACAACACAGCTTAAAAAAAAAGTTAAAAAAAACAAGGAAAAAACAAAACAAACATTCTAAAAAAAACTCTGAATTTTGCATAAAATTTTTGTTTCTGGTCTATTTCCCCTTTTTTACTTTCAATATAAATTTTCTGTACTGTTGTACTGTGCTGTGCTGTGTTGTGTTTTCCCCCAACAGATGGAAAACAAAGAAAAACTTGAACAATTTTTAGTGGTTATACATAGAAAATCGTACAAAAAAAAACAAAAAAATAAAAGGAAATATTTACGCTCTAAATGGAAGCTTAACAAATAATAATAATATTTTTGGTTTCACTTAAATACCGACATACAAACAGTGTTGAAAGAAATAATAGGGACACACCAGTATTTCAAAGATTTTGTATATTTTTTTTATTTTATATTTCTGCGCCATAAGCGACTTCTCAAGTGCTGATTGAGACAATCGTAGCTCGTGTTGGCAAGAGTGAGATCCTACGCTTGATCTCCAGGGTGACTTGATTTTTGCTGGATCCAAGATAAATAAATTCGTTGACAACATTGAAAGTATAATGGAGGATAGCGCCATTGCGATGTACTCTCGCCTTTCGTAGAACTTTCTCCATGACAAAGTTGAAGAGGTCGCATGATAAGGTATCGCCTTGTCTTAAATCTTGAACGGTAACAAAGGGTTTGGCGAGATCCATTTCTACCTGCAGCAGTAGAAGTTGCTTAACGTCATTATGCATAGCCTTAATACCTTTGCAGGTATACTGAGCTCAGACATTGCGGCAAAGGCTCGATTTCTATCGAAGGCTGCCTTGTAATCGACAAAAAGATAGGTTGTCGATTTGTTTTTCGTAGGTCTTATCCCGAATTTGACGATGGTGGACTTGCCAGGTCTGAAATTGCACTGATAAGGTCCAATCAGTGCTTTGACAATTGGCCTCAGTCGTTCACACAATACAATACGCCATTAAAGACCTTGTATGCGATAGGGAGACTGCTTAGCGTGAATATCCGGTTAATGGTAGACTTGCCAGGTCTGAAGCCGCACTGATGAGGTCCAATCAGGGCGTTGACAAGTGGCCTTAGTCGTTCACACAATACGCTCGTAAAGACCTTGTATGTGATAGGGAGAATGCTTATACCCCTGTAGTTGGAGCATATCGTGGGGTCTCCGTTTTTTCGGACAGTGCAGAGAACACTGAGATTCCAATCGTAAATTAATTTTGCTTAAATTCCGGAAATGTGTGTGGTATTGTTGTAGAAGAGTTAAATAGGAGGTACTCTTCTATTAGCAACAATTCTTATAATTGTGGATATACAGTCACAGAAAAAAGTCTACATACAACGGTGTACATTTTCCCGTTGTTTATTGTCAAATTGAAGGCAGTAAAAATTAAGAATGTTGGAAGACAAAAAATATAAAAAAAATATAATTTAAAAATTATTGGAAAAAACAAAAAAATAGCGGTGACTGTATATTTTTGGACCCGATGTGCTATATTCATGTAAAAAGTTAAACAACTATAAATATTTACCGCTGTCATACTCATTTCACATTACTCTGTTAACATGAAGCTATGTTCTGTTAACACCTAAATTTCCTGTGTTAAAAATTATGGTATGCGACTTTGATTTTTTAATTCGAATTTATCTTGACACGCATGAATTTTACTGCATTTGCATCAATATAAGCTTACTACACAAAATTATTTGTTAATTAATGTTATTGAGAGGAAAATAATATTGTTTCTATTATTTCTTTCATCACTGTACACACAGTACACTTAGGGTATTAACAAAACCCGTTTGGTTTTTATTTTTTTCTAACTAAAACGAAAATGGTTAAAAAACATGTTTGGAAAATATATACGATAAAAATAATATGAATTTAGAATTTTATTTTTGAAAATTCCCCCATTTGGCTAAAAAAAATGTTTACAGCATAATAAACAAGGCAATAAAGTCTCAATATTAATTGTAAACCCCGTTGGAGTAGTCAACGGAATTAGTCTATTAGTTGCTGTCTGCAGCAAAAAAAAAAAAAATGAACAAAAATTGAAAAAGCTTTTGGATTAATAAACAAACACATACAAGTTAAACGGAAACGATAAAAAAAAAATTGAATTGGAAAAAATCATTTAAAGCGGATATGTATACATACATATGTATGTACTTAGAACGTATGAAATAAAATAAAAAAGAGAGAAATACAATTTTGAAATTACTCCGGGGTTTTACTTTTATAAAACAAAACTTTTTAAATTTCTCGAAATAAACACTTTTAATGGGTCTTTTTAAAGTGTCCTATAAAGAATTTCAGAAGATAATTCAGATCACTCTCGATCTAGTCGATTTTTTCACCTTCTTAATCAAATCTGAGCAATCCATAGCAGCTAGAGGGTCATGGACTTCATTAGACTAACGTAAGGATATAATGCCCTCTTTTTTAACCCTTGTACCATGAAAGTAGTAGCCTACTGCACACGGAGGCTTGTAAAGGCTGGACCATTTAAAAGTTTAAATTTAAAAATGCAATAAAACAGAAACGCTTTGATATTTTGCCCAATTTATTTTTTTTGTTCTGAATTACAATTGTTCCGTTTATAAATGGAATATTTTTTCATTCATACGGCTGCCGCGACTGGCCCCACAGTACCTCATTCGATCAGACCAATTTTTTGTGCAATTTTTCGAGTGTATGTGGTCGTATCTCGGCAATGGCATCACGTATGTAGGCCTTCAAATGTTCAATTGTCTTTAGTTTATCGGCATAACAATTTTCTTTAACGGCGCCCCACAGAAAATAGTCCAATAGTGTCAAATCGCTGCTTATTGGCTGCCAATTGACATCACCATTTCGGTTAATTAAACGGTCATCAAATGTTTGATGCATTAAATCGATTGTTGCACGAGATCTGTGGCAAGTTCACCATCGTGTTGAAACCAAACATCGTTCACATCAATGCCATGATGAGGGGGTACAAAAAAATTGGTTATCATGGTGCGATATGTGCCTCCACTGACCGTAATGGTTGCGCTGTCCTCATTTTTAAAGAAATATGGGCCAATGATGCCACTGCTCTATAAGCCGCATCAAACAGTCACTCGTAACGGAGGTATGGTGCGAAAGGTGTTGTTCCCATTGACCGTAATGGTTGCGCTGTCTTAATTTTCAAAGAAATATTGGCCAGTGAAGGCTTCACAAGCCGCACCAAACAGTCACCTGTAATGTGTGCACTGGTTTCTGTAAGACCACATATGGGGGTTACTGAGCCCTAAATAAGGCAATCTTGCTTTTAAACGTATTCACCAAGATCAAAAAGATCTTCATCCGAAAAAATGAGTTTTTTTTTTTTTGTAAAATCGATATCATCGTGCAATTTCTCGTTGGCTCATCTATCGCAAAAACGAAGCGGATGATAATGCGGCTTCAACTCTTGCACCAACTCGATAATATGTTCCAAGGAAAAAATGTATTACGGAATCGTCTTAAAAATTTAAACAAAATACTGAACAAGACGTTGCGTTTTTCAATTTTATTAACATCAGTTGATCTTAATTCCAATGAAAAACGGGGATAGTATTAAATAAATTGGGCTTAACTTTCTTTTAAGCAAATTTCTTATTGTACAACTCGATTTAATAATGTATTGATACATGTCACGCATACTAACTACTATACACGGTGGTGGTTACGTGTATTAGAAACATAAATTCATACTTTTAATTTCCTGTTATTACCAACCATAGATTGATAGTAACGCCTTTTGTTTATATTTTACATATGCAAACAAAACATAAACACATTTGTATATACATACATACAACTGTTTGTACAATGTGTAAATATGAGATAATGTTCAGTCAGTTTACGATGTATACACCTCCTTTCTGTGTCTACAATATTGATTACATTTTACATTTTCAACGTTTTTGATTTTGTTTTGATTTCTCCTCCTCTCTACTTTTTTTTTGTCAATTCGGTTATCAGCTCTCTTTTATTTGTCACCGTCGTTTCGCATTGCTGCAATAACATGTGAGTGGGTGTTGTGTGTATTTGAAATTCATATGTTTGTTTTCGATTTGTATGTACGTACGTACATATACGTACATATGTAAACACAAATTACACATTTACATACGTAAATACATACATACGTATAATATTACATATCGTAGTAAAAGTAATAGTATGGGTATTCACAAACACCCGATAGAAATTCTGCATGGCCGTACTACAATATTGTATAAATAACTGTTTTACATCAACACACACACACCCACTTGTCTACAGATTGAATTTTTATTTAAAATCATGAGAGAAAAACTGAGCATTAAAGTAAACTAAAAACAACAACAACAAATCTTTAGTTAATGTTATAAAAATCTAAAAATAATGTTGTTGTGAAATGCATGATAACAATCAGACAAATTGTATAAACGTTCAACTGACTTACTAACTGACTGTATGTCTGTCTGTCTGTCTGTCTGTCTGTCTGTCTGGTTAGCTTAATAACATATTGACTGTTTGTATACAATAGTTTGCATGGCTGTACTATGTCTTGTGTTTTTACTTTCTTTAATCTAAATTTAATGCTGTTGCCGCTTGTGTCACATGATATATCTCCAGCTCTGTAGTATTGCATAAGATTACATATCGTATTTACTGTGTGTATAAATATTTTTTAAAATGATTCACTTTGTCTTTATGGCGGTAATTGGCACTTAAAAATTATTGTGAAAAACTATGCTGAGCTTTAGATTTTATCTTCACTTGTGAACTTAATCGCTTAATCGGGAATATTTCTTGATTAAATCAAGATTTTACTTTAAGACATAGTTTACCATTTCATAGCACAGTTGTGCAAAAAGAACTCACACGCATTCTTGTGTTTTTTCATTTAGTTGTCGATCAGACTGCGACAAGAACACTTGTGCGGCGGATGCTTTATCATTTTATTTCAGAATGACACTCAAAAAATATTTTATGTTAAAAATGGGCTATGACATTAGCTGGGCGTTTTTAATTTTTTTTTTATTCTGTCGCATAGTATAATTTTTTTAAAATGCTTTGGAATGCTCGTTTTTTTTTCTTTTAATAAAAATGGGTTTTTTATTCTTTTTATTTTTATTTATCTAAAAAAACATGGCTTAATGTTCTTTTAATAAAAAATTGATTTTTTATATTAGTTTTATTTATCTAAAATTATATATAACAGCTTTACAAATGTATGCTGATGAAATGAAAATAAAAATAGCGTATATTACTAACACTTTTCCATGGCTGTAAATAAATAAATTCTCTCAACTTACTTTCTCTCTCTTACTCACTAACACATAACCAAAAATTTTTTGACGAACCCTGCTTTAAGATTATAAAACATTTAGTATAACAAACACTTCAACACATATTTAGTATTATGCACCAATTTATTGGTGTATTTTGCAAGGTCCACTGTTAAACAGTGGGTGCATTATTGGCATTATCTTTTCGTTTTCGGTTAGTCAATTAGGATCGATCTTTCTTCATATCTTCCTTCAAATAAAGATCGGATTTGATCGTTTTTCTAGGTTAAATTTAGTTAAAGTGGTAGCCGCCTCAATAAGCACAGCATACTTCGATCCTATAAGGTCCAATCGTAACACTCAAAACCTTTTCGGTTAGTCAATTAGGGTCGATCTTTCTTTATCTCTTCCTTCAAACAGTTGAGTTACGAATAATAAAGATCGGATTTGATCGTTTCGCTAGGTTAGGTTAGGTTAAACTGGCAGTCGCCTCAATGGGCACAGGTTACTTGGATCCTATAAGGTCCCATCGTAACAGCAATGTCGCCTATACCATCATACAAATATAGCTCCGGGTTGGCATTTCTTAATCATCCCGAGATTCTATCTTCGCTAGACGATAACAAAGAAGATGTTCTGAGGTCTCCTTTTCTTCCTCATCGTTGCAGCTTCTGTAGAAGTCGTTATGTAGTATTCCCAGTCTCCTGGCGTGAACAGCCAAAAGTCAGCATCTCGTTATCACTGCTATGAGGTGAGATGGAATCACGATAGGTTCATGTCGGGCCCGATCCGACTGGTGGAGTTGTTGTGAGACCATTTGCTTGCCTCTTTGCAGTGGAATGTCAATCTCTTGTCGGAATTCTTTGAATTTTCTCTAATGCCATCAAATGTCTCGCTATCTCCAAGAGAGACAACCGGCATTTTTAGATAATTTTAGATGTGATGTATACACTATCAAGAGGTCTGGGGCCGTTTTACATACATTTATACATTCCTAGTTGGTCATTACAACCCCTCAGTCAGGATTACAACCTAGCTTCTCACATCACATATGTTGTGTGTGATAATTTTATATATGAATGGCAGGACCTGCAGCTTAAAGTCGACTCCAAATAACAGATTTTTTGAAAAACATTTCATGGGAATTCTATTTTCTCTCAGAATTTTTGCCAAAAATCTGTGGAGGGGAAGTCGCCGAAGAAATATATATTTTTTTTCATATTTTGTTTTGTTGGAGATGTCTGACCTAAAGTTTGAACAGTGGCTTCACGTCTACTAAGCCAACGCACTAGACTACGGCGACTTCATTACGTCTCCAGGTCTAAAAAGAGAATTTATAATCGAAACAAAAAATATGACATGTAATGCTGTTGTGCGTTTTTTGAAAACTTAGGGGCTCACAGAAGATTCAATAATAGAGAGGTATGTGATAGGTGAAGCGTATCATGCGTACTCTTCATTTAAAAATTCGACCTAAAACTTTGGAAGACACTGTTACCGCATTGTAGAAAGGAAAATCGTGACAACTAAGGTCTAAGAGATGTTTTGTAACAGCCCAGAGGCGCCATAAAAGCACTGAAATCTGCCACCCACCATACAACAGTTTTAATTCAAGTACTGATATTATCTCTGATATCATATTTTCTATAAAATGCCTTTTCTTTCTGTTTCACTTGGCCAACCTTAATAATTTTCTCTGGCATCAGATTTCTTTTTTTTCTATTTTTAATTTATTACCAATAAATTGTTGTATTACATACCATTTATGCTTGTTTGATAATCTAATGACCATTACAAAATTTTATTGAAACTTATCCTATTAAGAACGCACTTACATACATATGTATATACACACTGACATGCAATTAAACATACATACATACATACGTGGGGGGGGGGGGTATCTATGTTTAGTATCTCTCCAGAAAACTATCGAAATCTTAAATGTATGATATACTCACACACACATACTCATATGTAATCATATTGTAAATGACCAAGTCAATGGCACAATAACATTGTCTTCACATTTTGTAGTGTCATATCCGAGCATATGCTCTTGAGCATCTGCTACTACTACTATTACACATACACATACACACAATGTGGAAGAATACGTATGTATGTACGTATATGAATGTGAGCAGCTCGTACTTACGAGAATATCTCAAATATTTGGTCATCTTGTGTAATGTTTAATAAACAAAAGTAGAATTGTTAAGAAATTTTCCAACATTTTATCACGACATCATCAATGTCATCTCTCTGCCACTTAAAACATACATGTATACCGGCCATCCAACCAGCCAACCACCCAGCCGGCCAGTCAGTCAAACTATTTAGTAAAGGACCAAAATCCTGGCATTACTGGCATTATTATCAGCAGCAATATCTTGAGCAAGCACATATAAAAGGACTTCATTTCATCATTATTTCCTTCATTATTATGCTCCAGTTATTAGTTTGCAAAGGTTTATGTGTGTAAATACATATGTATGTGAGTATTTTCTTAGTGTTTTACAATATTGTTGTTTTTATTATTGTCCTTTAACGGAAAAGGGTCATCCTTTTTCTAAAGGGTCATCATTGGGTCTACAACTATAAATCGATTTCCTTTACAAATACATTTAAACTTTACTTCTTGTTCTTGTTCTTCTTGTGATGAACCACCATTAGCTTTGATGATATGATGGCAATACGCTTGAAATGTTGTCTCCTCATGGGTCGCAATATGTGTTTGAATAGGCATTTGTATGCGGATGCATACTAACGTGGTTACGTTTGTAAGTGTTATTATGGTTAAGGTGATGTGGTCAACCGTTTACAGTTTTGTTATCATTTCTAAATGGAAGTCAATAATATTATGTGATGATATTGGCGATCTGTTTTTATTTTATTGTCTTGACGATGGGAATTCTTTTCCTTCTCCTTTTCTTTTTTGAAAAGATTTTTCCATTGAGGAGTATTTTTGGTGGAGTTGAAAGCCAATATGAAAATGGGTTTTAAAATTAAAGTCGCTGTAGTCTAGTAGGTAGTGAGTTGGCTTATAAGATGTGAGGCCACGGTTCAAACAACAGGTCAAACATCTGAAACAAAACGAAATATGAACGAAGATTTCTTCAGTGACGTCTTCTCAGTAGAATTCTGGCAAAAACTCTGTGAGAGTAAATAAATTTGCCATGAAAAGTTTCTCAAAAATCCGTCGGTCGGAGTTGACTTAAAAACTGTAGGTTCCGCCACTCATGTCTAAAATTAACACACACAACATAACATAAGTGGTAATCCTGACTGAAGGGTGGTAGAGAACAATTATGTGTATGTGTAGTACAGTACGTCAGGTCATTCAACAATTTCAGAAAAAATTAAAAAAAAATTGAAATTTTTCTTTAAAACTCTAATCGAAAAACACAAAACAAGCCTTTAAGAAAAACAAAAAAAACACAAAAAATCTGCAAACTCCCCCACAACGAAAGAATGCCGTTTATCGGCATGAATTTAATATAAATTTTTTTCAAAAACTGAAATTTCAACACGATGACATTTGGGAAATCTAAAGAGAGGCAAAGTCGAACAGAAAATTTATAAAAAAAAAGAAAAAAAAAAGAGAAAAAAGACATGAAAATTGAACATAAAGAAGTGCCGGCAGTACAAGTATTAAATGTCTCATCTACCATAAAAGAGTGTTGCATTCATTATGTATGAATTGCAATTCCATTCCTGCTCCTGCCATACTCAATAAAGAATATTTGAGCGTATACTCGTATATGTGCCGGGAATATGTTTAATGGATGGGAATGTTGTTGTCATCATAGAGACAGGCATACGAGTAAGACCTACAGTTATAGTTGCTGGCAATGGTTGACATTATTTGAACTTACACTTTAGATGTGAAACTAAAGAGTTGTCATCGAAGAAAAAAAAACAAGAGAAAATTGAAAATGAAAATGTTTGTATTTGTATGAAATAAAACATTACTGGTACTGATACTGTGCTAGAAATTTATGTATGGAAACACATTTGTTTCCGTCTTGTGATATTTTACTTTAAAGTCATGTATGCCGCTGCCTAAATCAATATAAAATTGTACACTGTGGCTGGGGCTTAAAAGAGTTTAATCTTCTATCAATTCAAAGCAAACGAATGAATTTAAATTCTAAAGTTTATAAGAACTAAACTGAGTTAACAAGTGGATTCAACAAAAGGTTTTCATATGTCACATGGCATGCATCCAATACCATGAATTTGTTGAAAGACGGGTTTGTCAAGCAATTAATGTTTCATTTTTGAGCAACCCATTCGTAAAATCTATGCACAAATGAAGCAGTCAGGATTCCAACTCTGAAAGACAATATTAGAGCCGCCATTGGTTAAATCGGCAGGCCGAAATGGAGAAACAGCTTATTACTTACACTACCACAGATGATAGTTAGGTTAGGTTAGGTGGCGGACCTCTCTCGAAGGAAGAAGTCTCACTTAGGCCAGCATTTAGGACCATTGAGATACCACTATGCATTCTACCCAGGGTTAACCATTCCTTAGAGAAAATGGGAGGGAGAAAATTAGAGGCAAGAAACCTGCATCTCTTCAAGATAAGAGCAGGCCACTGATACATAAGGTGAAAGATGGTCTCTTCCTCCTTCTTAGAGCCACAGCTCCTGCGGAAACAATAGGTCAGAATGCCGACTCTTTCGGTACGTCCACCAAAAGGACATTGACCCGTAAGAATCATCACTGAGCGATCGATAGCTATGCGTTTTAAGGACAGTAGTGAATCAATTCTTTTCCAGCCGATAGTTATATATTACCAGTTTATGGACTTTCTTAACCCTTTCTTGGCGTACGGCCTTCACGTATTTTGAACTTGGAAGTATTACTGGTGTTAAATCGAAGAAATCAATTTAAATGCATTTTATTCCTTCAAGTGTCGAACAAATAATTTCTCGTACATATATGTGTGTGTGTGTGTGTGTATGTGTGTGTGCTAGGAATGCTTAAGGAAGGCAGTCAGCCACTAAGGCAGGCAACGAACATTAAATCGAAAAGCAAAGTCAGCCAAAAGGCGTTTGAGTTGACACAGTGACATATGCAGCAGCACTTTGCTGAATAGATTTTTCCCTTTTTGTATTTGTTGTTGTTGTTGTTGTTCTACTCTATTCATTCTCCAAAGAAAAGTTATTGTAACTTTATGTGTCGTATATGCGTGTGTGTGTGTGTGTGTATGCTGTATGAGTATTAAAACGGTTGCATTAGAGAGTCTTTTGTTAACTTCTATGGGAATTTTAGTAGATTTTAGCTTTTTTTGTTTTTCTTTTAAAGTCTTTCAGTTTCTTTTTCCATGGCAAACATAAAATTGCAACCATCGATAGCATGGCTCGGCTGACAAGCATCAGCTGCTGCTGTATGGAGTTGTGTTTTTTTTTTTTTTGTTTTTTTTTGCAACCATAACTCAATGTCCAATAATTGTATTGTGTCTTTGACACAGGGAATAGTTTTAGTTTTTTTCCTCTTCTTCTTTTTTGTACTTCAAAAACTTTATTAAAAATTTTTCTTTTCTTAGATTATTTTTTTTATACTTTAATGCGTTCAAGAATTTATTGGAATATTTTAACAACTGCTTAATAAAGCTGAATGTGTGTTATTTTCTTTAGTATGTTTTTTTTTTGTTACTGATTTACTAAAGACTTTAAAAGGAAGAAGAGAAAGAGAGGGAGAGAAAAAGAAATTCTTTTTTACTGCTGCATAATGGAGAATATTTGTATTAACAAGATTCTTTAAGGGCCAACATGTTGAGTCAACATATTAAAAAATTACTCGTCTTATTTTTAATTCCTTTCAAAATGCAGTTTCTTTTTCAAGCTGAGGTTATAAAGACGAAAATATGCAATAAAAAATGATGGTATGCAAAAAGGGAAATTGTGTGGCAGAAAAGTATGTACTCAAGGCATATTACATATACGAGGCATATATGGAAAGTCATGGCAGCACAACAGAGATTTTGAAGAAAATTAATTTTATTTCATATTTAAATGTTGAGTTTGTTGGTTTCTCAAGGTTTTTTATATTTTTTCTTTAAAAACAATAACATTTAAATTTAAAAACAAAACATTTAATTAAAAAGAGTTTTTTATTAAAAAATAAATACAATTGCGGATCAAATAGTCGAAATAGTCGTAGCCACTGTAGTCCAGTAGGTAGTGGGTTGACTTATTAGAAGTGAGGCTATGGTTCAAACCCCCCAGGTTAGACATCTTCAACAAAACAAAATTTTAATTTTTCATCGGCATATCTGTGGCAAAAACTCTGAGAGTAAATAAAATTTCCATGAAAAGTTTCTCAAAAAATTAAAAAATCTGTCGTTCGAAATCGATTTCAAAAGTAGGTCTCATCACTTATGGAAAAAGCTGAAATACACAAAACATAAATGGTGTGAGGAGCATGGTTGTAAGCCTGACTGATGGGTTCTAATCATAATTGTAAATGTATGTAAATATGAATAGATGAAATAGGAAACCATACTATAAAATAAATCACGATAGTTTTTATATTGGGGAGTTCACTCAAAGACGACAGGGCAAGAGAGGCTAAGTCCATCTGTCCCTTCATTGCAAGAGTTGTGCACTGACCCAATAAGTAAACAGTATTCCTCAACCTCTTCTCAAATTTACAGGCTTTGAAGTCGCCTTGGTCTTGGTAGATAGTGTGTTGGCTTATTAGACGTGAAGACTCGATTGAAAAACCAGGTCAGACATCAAAACGAATATATAAAAAATTATTTCTTCGGCGACTTGCTCTCAGCAGATTTCTGGCAAAAAATCTGACAGTAAAAAAATTTGCCATGAAAAGTTTCTCAAAACTGTCGTTCGGAATCCACTATAAATATATAAAATTAACACACACAATATCAGTGGCGTGAGAAGCTTGGTTGTAATCCTAACTAAAGGGTTGTAATGACCAATTATATATGTACATATGTAAGAATAAAAACGAAAAGAATTCGTACTTTCCAATATGTCAATAATAGTGCATAGAATGACCATGCAATTCAATTTCTTATCCTAACAAAGTCTAGTAATACTGCACGTATCCTAATGTTGAGCCTCATTGTGTGCCGACTGGAGAACATCCAGTTTAACTGGGTCAATCGAAATGTGTCTGCAATACTTATACCCGGTTACAGTTAGAGAAAAACTAACCCTGGTTACTATATCAGCAACATAATTTCCTTCTCCAAAACGTTTATGCCGAAGATAAAGAAATCCTATTGAAATCTACAGATTGGTTCAAAATCCAAAAAGAAAAGTAAATTTGGTTCAGAGTGTTATGGTTTTCAGAGCAAAGCATCCACAATTTATAGTTCTGTAAAATGTTTAAGACATTAGGAGACTTAGGAATAATCAAGCATCTTTGAAATTTGAAATTTCGGTTATCCTTAAATGCGATGGGGGGAGAAATTTTATTGCCACACCTCTGTGGTAAGGATCTTTGCATCTTAAACTCATAAGATGTTAACTGTTTATGCTATTGAGGGACCAGACTTAAGAGTTAAGTCGTTTCAGAGCGGATTTGAAGTCTCTTCATTTCTTTAATTCTAAAATCATAATGAAAATTTTTAATTTTATCCCGGTTTTTAGCCTGCATTGCTCAAATATTCGAGACATTTAAAAATATATGCTGATATTATGGAAAAAAATCTGTTATAGAATATACAGATCATACGATTACTTTTATAATTGGTTATTACAACCCTTCAGTTAGGATTACGACCTAGCTTCTCACATCACTAAAATTGTCATGAAAAATTTCTTAAATCTATAGTTTGGAGTCAACATTAAATTAACCACTCATGTATAATATTATCACACACAACATGGATGTTGTGAGAATCTAGGTCGTTATCCTGACTAAGGGGTTGTGTTGACTAATTAAGTTAAGTAGAATTCAAATCAATCCAATTTATTTAGACTCCTATGTAGCTTCTAAGCTGGCCAAAAATGTCTGTGTTTTTTTTTACAAAAATTTTAAACATTTATTTTAATCACTTAAAGTTTAGAATTGTTTTGTTTTTAAATTACCATAAAAAGATTTTTGAAAAATATTGAACAGGATTAAATAAATCCATTCAGTTTTTATTTTAAAATTCACAACAGCCAAAAAGTATGCAATGTTCGTTAAGGCAAATTTAACTCCATAAAATATATGAAATAATTTATAGAGTTTTATGCAACTTAAAGCAGATTTTCACAAAATAAAATTTTTTTCTTTGCAAAAACTAAAAACTAAAAATATTGAGAAAAAAAACAAGAGAAACCAAATAAAAATTGAAACAAAACCAATATCTAGGACGACACCGACGACGACCAACAAAAAAAATATTTAAGAAATTGTACGAGTATGGTGTATAAAACCACAAAATAGTAGAAAACTTTTTTCTGTATATACATATGTATGCATGTACATACACAAGTTTGTTGTTATTATTGTTCTTGTTCCTATATACATACATATGTATATATGTATACTATTACAGTATTATTGTATTATTTTTGGAACCCCTTCGATTTATTCTCTACATTTTTTTCGTATTTTCTGAAGGTGAAGTTTGTTGCGATTTTTTTTGTTCTCTTCGAATCTTTTTTATGCTTTCAAGTTGTATTGAACTTTTGGGGTTTTCTTTTATATAAATTTGCAACTTTAAATACTACCCCACAAACATATGTTTTTTAACATACCAATATATGTATATATTGTGAATATATGGTAAAATATTTACTAAACAATAATAACAAAAATAACAAAAACATTAAGAAAGAACAACAAACAAACAAAATGTAACAAATTCACAAACATTTTGCTGTCAACAGAAAAGTTAAACTTTTCATGTTTCCATGGCATTCGGGGGTAAGGCAACTAAAAAAGAAAAAAGAGTGTTGTTAACACAATGTTGTTGTTGTTATTGCCTTTATTGCTATAGTGTGGTGGGTAGGTGACTTGAGGGTAAGATACCCCCATTAGAGTGGATGCCATTTGTTTTCGTAATATTTTTTTTTGGTGTTTTGTTGTTGCTCAGCATCTTGTTGAGCCATTAATAGACCCAATCAACCCTGTGTAGTAGTTTTTCTTACAGCTTTTATTTCTTCAATGGTTCTATTAAGAGGGTTGTGTAAGGCACAACAAACAACCAAAAAAAAAAGAATGCTTAACATTTTAGTCTGGTGTAGTTGTTGTTGTTTATTTTATTATTTTTTTTATTTCTTTATATTTTATTTCATACAATAAACTTTGTTTTACTGTTTGTCGTCGTATATCTTGACATCTATGGTGTTAAAGCACCAGCAGATGCGTATACAAAAGTTAAATTTTTGGATGAAAAAAATTCTTTAACAAGAATTAAAAGAAAAAATATTCGTTTTCTCTGCACACGGATTTTCATCTCCTTATTCTTCTTTTACATCAAACACTATTGCAGTGTTTTTTCTTAAATGAAATGGTTTTTAAACCACTTTGAAAAGGAAGTATATATTCCCTCTCCTCCCTTTAGCTACGTTTACAACAGCAAAAGTATGTATACATAAGCTTTTGTTGAGCCGAACATAAAGCAACAGTGAACGACACGAGCGATCATAAAACTTAAAAATTCTATAAAAAATTTACAGCCTTGGTTTGTTACTAACTATACTTCCCTTACAGTGATCATTAAGATTAAAGTTTTAAAGGAAACAAAATAAAATATGGACCTGTCCTTACCAAAGTCGTTGTGGTTTCTTTAAAACCAACCATAAAATCATAAGGTTTATTAGACATGTCATACATAACGAAATGTGAAAAAAATCGGCGACTTCCTCGCATTAAATTTCTGGCAAAGAAAGCTCTAAGAGCAAATAAAAATCTGTCGTTCGGAGTCGACTTTAAACTGTAGTTCCCACAGCACATGCATAAAATTAACCCATGCAACATAAGTGGTGTGCGAAGCTAGGTCGTGATCCTGACTAAAGGGTTATAATGACCAATTATGTATGTATGTATGTACATAGATGCCATATTTTTTACAAATATGGCATTTACTCAATGAAGCACAATCAAAGTGCTTTGTTTTGAAAATTTCGAACATTGTACCACCAGAAAAGTCTGTAGTTTTGCAAATTGAAAAGAAAAAGTGCAGCTGTATCATTCGGGGAACTCATCGAAAAACCTGACAATATTTTATTAATTTAAAAACTGGGTTGATTACCTGTCCCCGAAGCGGTTCAGAGTAACAATAAGCTGAAGTAACATAGGCCATTCGAGTCATTTTACTAAATTTGTTATCAAACTTATGAAGAAATTACAGTCGTTGAGAGCCAATCAAATGCTTATTATAAAACGTTACGATAACAGTTAAACTTGGGTTTAGTTAAAGGTACCTTTAGCTAAAGGGAACTGTAAAGTTACCTTTAACTGATTTTCGTTATTACAACTTACAGATAAAATTTTTCAAAAATATGGCAGTGCCGGAGCAATGTCGATAAAACTGCTCAAATTAAACAAGTTTTATTTTAGCGCAGTGGCAAAGACGGGCTTCTTTTTAGTGTTGTAGTTGCTCACTTTGTTTATATTTGAAGTTGCCATATTGAAAATAATATATAATATGGCAAGTTCAAACATAAATTTAACTTTAAAAGTTACCAGTAGGATGATCTTCCCTTTAGCTTAACGCTCACTTCTACTTCATCGTCCACTTATTAGAATGAAAAACAATTTATCTGCCCGCTAAAAACCTCGCTTTATTTAATGGCAAGTTGTAATAACGGCCCTTAATCTATTAGGAAATAATAGTTTTGCCTTGCCCTATAGTCTAGAAATTAATAGAATATGATTCGTTTGTATTTGCTTTTAAAGGTAGTACCACATCCTCAGTTAGTTGTTATCAGGATCAGAAGTAGGCTAATAAGGAAAAATATAAATATTACCGGATATATTTTACCATAAACTAATGAAGCAAGCATTGCTTTTGGATTCCACTGTTCTACTTAAGAACGATTTTCATCTTATAATAACAACAAAACAAGAGTAAAAAAATGTCCCAGTAATACAAAAATTCTTAAGGGGATTTATTTTTCGGTTTCCTTTTTTCATTTTTTCTTTATTTTTTTTACAAAATATTTATAAATTTCGTTACGGTTGACGACGAGTGTCACAAAAAAATTGTTTCATACAATTTCATTTAATTTCTTCACAACTTGATTATTGCAAATAAATACACGAGTTTTCGTTTCTTTGGGGTCTTTTTTTTTTTGTTATGCGGTCTTCTTTTACGTCTGTCCTCTGAGTTTCATTTGTATTGTATGAAATGTTATTTTGATTTCTTTCGGAATTTACTTTTTTCTCTCTCTTGTATTTCTTTGTTGAAGAATGTTTTCGGCCTAAAGACTTTTGAGTTTTTATGAATAAAACAACAAAAACAATAAGAAAATAAGAAGAAATTGGTTATTATAACTTTATGGCTTTATTTGTTATTGTTATTGTTATTGCCATTGCTGTTAAGATTGTCGTTGCTATTGTTGTATTTATAAGGTGTAAAAAAGGATATTTGAAAACTTCTAAAGTCTTTCTTTCTATTACAGTTTAACAATAAAAACAAAATATTTTAAAAGGAAATGATTACAACATTTAAAGCAACAATAGTAATTGAGACATTTTCTTTTCTTTTTTTTTTTGAAGAAAAATCATTTTAAAGTTGCCAACGTTTTTTATATTGTACAAATAGAGGATAATGTACGGCATTTGGAGACAGCAATTTAAACATTCGAACGATCAAAGTGGTTAGTAACGAATACAAAGACATAAAACCAAACCGATATTCATAAATACATGACTCGGAACACCATTTGCAATACAGATCTCCAGTTCGAAGCTAACGTACACATAATTGATCATTGCAACCCTTCAGTCACGATTACAACCTAGCTTCTCACTTCCCTCTGTATTAATTATACACGAATGACGGGAGCTACAGTTTTAAGCCGACAACGAACGAAGTATTTTTGAGAAGATTTTCATGGCAATTTTATTTACTCTCAGAGTTTGTGCCAGAAATCTGTTGAGAGGTAGTCGCCGTAAAAACATTTTTTCATATTTCGGTTTGTTGGCGATGTCTGACCTCACGTCTAATAAACAAATACCATTCCTACTAGACTATGGCGACGTCAGGAAAAGAAGTAGACATGCTCGAAAAATACTTCTTCATTCAAATAGCTAGTACAACGTGAAATGAACGATCGAAACGCAGATTATTTTGTTTTTTTTTCACATGAAAAATGCTACAAAAGAAATCGGTAGAATATGATGAATGAGACAATAAACCACGACAATGAATCGTTGAGGATTTTGGGTTTCTTTTGCTCAACTGGAGATGGAGTACAATTATCTCGTTTGAGTTAAAAATTACTGCTGAACAGAGAAATATGATTTTTATTGCTAAGGACAAAGTTAAAACTCCAGCTACGATATTAAGGACAATAAAATTGCCATGAAATATTTCTTAAAAATGTATGTTTCGGACTTTTAACTGTTAAGTGTCCACAGACGTATAAAGTCTCTGAATCTGAATTCAGAATCTAAATGACATATTCTTGTAAGTGGTCACCCGTGCATATAGAAAACAGAACATGGAATATGTATCCGACTCTCTAAGACAGTTTCTCTTGCAATTTTTAAATGATTTTTAAAATGGAAAATTTTGGACTTTAAACTGTACGTCTCACCCCTCATTAATAAAATTAACACACATAACACATAAGTTCTTAATTTAACATATTACGTACCATAATAAACAGGTTGCAGGCTTAAACAAATTGTACTTCAATTTAGTAAATAAATCTGAAACAGTTTTTGCTTTTAGTTTTTGGTCTTTATTTTCGTTTTTGTTTTTGTTATTCTATTACCATAATCAAATAATAACTTCTTTAATTTAGTCAAGATTTGTTTGTATTTCCTTTTTTACATTTACAGGATTTGTTTTTTGGGCATTTCATTTACAATCCGATTCGAATAAAAACAAACCCTCAATCATTGATTTATGCCCATATTTATTGGTAACATTTTGTTTATGACACAATTGGTCATACGACTGGAATAACCAAAAAAAATTGTAAAAGCCTAGAATAAGAAAATAAATTTGAAATCAAAATCAAGAAACGTGTTGAGAATAACAATAAAATGTTAAAAAAAGAAACAGAAAAAGAAATTTTATGATTTAGAAACGGCAGCTTAAGGAGACGTAGAAAGGATATGTAATTCTATATGTACACACACACTAGTTAGTAAATATAGGGTCCTTTATGTTTAAGAATTTTGTTTTTTATTTTTAAAATTCTCAGAGAAATAAGGAGAAATAATTAAAATCCACCAACACAAACTGATGGTATGAGAAATATTATGGAATTATTTGAGTTCTTCTGCTTGGAAGCCGCCGTAGTCTATTAGATAGTGTGTTGGCTTACTAGACGTAAGGCCATGGTTAAAACTCCAGGTCAGGCATCAAAGCGAAATATGAAAACATATTTCTTCGGTGACTTTCTCTCAGCGAATTTCTGGTAAAAACTCTGAGAGTAAATAAAACTGTCATGAAGACTTTCTGAAAAATCTGCCATTCGGAGTCGACTTTAAACTGTAGGTCCCGCCACTCATGTATAAAATTAACACACACAACGTAAGTGGTGTGAGAAGCTAGGTTATGTATGTATGTATGTACGTTCTGCTCGGTAACTGTACCTAATCGGGCAGGTCATTCGCTGAAAGTGAAAATAATGAAAAAAATAGGACGATTTAAACGTGGTCTCAGTTAACAATCCGAGATTTACATGCGGCGTTTAGGTTCTTAAAAATGGTAAGGTTTAGTTTTGTATGTATGTGTGAAGAAAAAGATTCGAAAAACCAAAAATTTTAGCAGAGCTAATGCTCAGGGTTTCCAGAGACGTATAAAGTCTCTGAATCTGAATTCAAAATCTAAATGAAATATTCTTGTAAGTGATCACCCGTACATAAAGAAAACAGAACATGGAATATGTATTCGACTCTCTAAGACAGTTTCTCCTGTAATTTTTAAATGATTTTTGGACATTTTTCAACAAAGATTTAAATTAATACAAGAAACTTGAACTCAAAGATACCCTGTGTAGTTTTGTTTCGGTTATTACGGGTACCCTATAAGAAAATTGTACAGAACTGACCTTAAAAGTTACTGATTTCAGGGTTAAGATATTTGTTGTGGAGACATGCGAGCTGGAGTTTAAACCATGGTCTCACCAGGTTTGAAACTCATTTGACCATAATTAAGTTTGTCCACTGGTAATTTTTCTCTGAAATGAGACAATTGCACTATCGCCGATTGAAGGAAAATAAAATAATCTGCATTTTGATTGTTCAGTTCACGTTGTACCAGCTATTTAAATGCAGCAATGCAGCTGGACAAATTTCAATTCAATTTATTTAACCATTTACTGAGAAGAAATATTTTTCGAGAACGTCTACTTCTTTTCTTTAAGCCCCCATAGTCTATTAGATAGTGTGTTGGCTTATTAGACGTGAGGCTTCTCGAACAACCGAAATATGACAAAAAACATTTTTTTCGTTGACTTCCCCTCAGCAGATTTCTGGCAAAAACTCTGAGAGTAAATAAAAATTGCCATGAAAAGTTGCTCAAAAAAATCTGTCGTTTGGAACTGACTTTAAACTGTAGGTCCCGCCACTCTTTTATAAAATTAACACACTCAGCAGAAGTGGTATGAAAAGCTAGGTCATAATCCAGACTGAACGGTTGAAATGGCCAATTATGTTATGTCATGTGTAAAAGTTATAAAATTTAACAAATGAGTCAAATACAGATTTTCAGTGTAATTTATTGGAAAAAAATGTTATTGCTTCGCAGGGTTTACCCCAAAATATTTTTATTATTATTTTTATTATTATTTTTATATTTATTTTTATGATGAAAAAAAGGAAAAATAATTTAAAAACTAAACTTCTTTTAACAATTTAATGTTTATTAATTTCTTTAGTAATAACTGTAAAATTTTTTTAAATTTTCAGACTTAAACAAAAATGTTAAAAACAAAAAATTCCAAGAATTTTGTAAAGCCAATGTAAACAAAGGGCAAATAATTCTTTTTCTAAATACATACCTGCATACATATTTTAATAATTGAAACAAATTTCCATTGAAAAAATAAACAGAAAAAAATGATTTCTTTGCCATGGAGACTGTATTTTGTCTGCCGAAGAAATGATTAATTTTATTCAGATTCTAATTAAGTTTTCTGTTTTGATTATTAAATATTAAAGCGTATGGATACTCAAGGACCTTTTAAGGACTCTTAATACAAAAAGAGAAAATTATGTCAATTTAAATTCCATTAATTTTAAATTATAATTGAATCTGCCTTTAAATTTATTATCAAAGACGTACGTTGTCATTGATTTAAAATAATTTCTCTACTGAACAATTTCCATTAAAAGAATTTTCCATGCCAAAGCCATGCGTAGTACGTAATAAAATGGAAAAATGACAAGAGAAAATCTGATTTTCTTTTATAATGAAAAAAGAAAATAAAAAAAATTTTATCAAAAATATCGATTACCAACCAACACCTTAGAGGTATGGCTGCTAAAAATAAATAAAAAGTTTTTCTCTCCCACTATCCTTCAGAGACTCTCCTCCTCTGTAAATAAAATACTTGAGTGTTGAAACGTAAATTTTCTTTCCTTAAAGTTACTTTAAATAAAAAAACAAAAAAAAACTTTAGTTTCAAACCTAAGCCAAGTCCTTCAGTGAATTTTATCTCAAATAAAATCATCATCAGCTTTTGTTATTGACTGGCTAATATTGTTACAATTTAACAGCGGCAATGGTAGTGGTGGTGATGGTGGTGTGTGTATGTAAAGCGACAACCCTTTCGGCTGTCTATTGTCAATGAAATTCGAAAAACTTTTTCCTTTTTTACCATCAACCCATGCCTTTCCTTATGGCATTACCCCCCTCCATTGTATTGTGTTGGTTTACTTTTGATTCAATATTGAAATTCATGACCACCTTCAATGACTCTTTGAAGTACAAAGTCGAATAAATGAATATTTAATAACGAGTGAAATTTAAATGAAAAACAGAGGAGCCTTCACTTAAATTAAAAATAAGGAAGTTTTAATCAAATATTTACAAGCCAATTGAGAAAAACTGTTTAAAAGCTAAAACTTTTGAAACCAAAAAAAAAATATTGAAAAATTTTGTCCAACTTCAGAAAATACTTTATGCGGATGCGATTCTGAAAACTAACACTCTACAAGACGCTCATCCTCCTCGTGCTTCCTTATGGCGCAGAGGGATGGACCCTAGTAAGCACTGATGCAGCAGCCTTGACAGTATTCGAGAGAAAAGTCTTACGTAAGATCTTCGGTCCAGAGCGAGTAGTCGATGATTTCCGCATCCGATCCAACAGTGAGCTGTATGAGCTCCTCAACGACATGGACGTTGTGCACCGTATTAACATCCAGCAGTTCGAATGGAGGAGTATGCTCCGGGGAGATGGGTATTTGATGCCGGGATCTGCGGAAGTCGGCGAAAAGGACGACCTTGTATCCCTTGGAAGGACCAAATCGAGGATGCCCTGTAATCGATTGGTGTGACCAACTGGCGTAGGCGCGCAAGAAGCAGAAGTGCCTGGTAGGATGTATTGCGGCAGGCTGAAGTCCGTTAATCGGGTTGTTAATAGCCAATTAAGTAAGTAAGTAAGGATGCGCTTCTGAACTCTTAAGGTTTTGAAAATGAGAGCATTAACGACATCGCTCTATCTAAGTGGCCTTGGATATACAAAAACTATGAATTGTGTTCCACAATTGTTGATTGGTGTGTATATTTTTCCTAATTCTTCATACATTTTGACACAGCAGCAGCATAATTTTAATGAATACCACATAACTTTTAAACGCTCTTAAGCTAAACTTGTAACCGTATATGGATCGTTTTTTTTTTCGCTTATATCTCTATTGGACAGAAGTACGATCCCTTAAAAGTAGCGCTTTTAAGTGTCACGTTTACATGTGTTTAACTGTAACTGAGAAAATTCCTAATGCGATGAATTTCTGATCAAAATACACGACAACATAGACTCCAGTTCATCAACCAACATTTACTTCACTCAACAGTAGTAGTTCGATTCGTTCGGTTTTATCATATGCCTTGGCATGATATCTCCGATGTCAGAATACCTCCGTTCCTTTATGACAAGAGCAGGACACTAACACATGAGGTTGAAGTCGCCGTAGTCTAGTAGGTAGTGTGTTGACTTATTAGACGTAAAGCCAGGGTTCGAGCCCCAGGCCAGACATCAAGACAAAATACAAAAAGTATTTTTTCGAAGACTTCCTCTCCTTGGCCACCTAATCAACAATGCAATTTCAAACGATATGCCTGCCTGTGTCCCAGAACGCCTATAAAAGTTACTTTTGAATAAATCGAAATTTCTCTTAGAAATCCGCAGCATTCATGAACAAGCACGGATGTTGAAACTTCATTCGTTTACTTATTAATATGAGGCAATTTTCGATGCTTGTTTTATCAGTGCAAAAATTTTTTGAGTATTTGAAAAAGATTCGTGACATGTGACAATGGCGAAAAAATTCAGTAAGGTTTGCTATTTCGCCAGAAACAATTACTAGACAATAAAAAAAATGTGTGCAAACAATTGAAAGTCTAAACTTCATGCTGTGTGGAGAATTGCGTTTTTATCGAAAATTTATCGTCAATGGCGAAACTCAATGAGCAAGTAAACGAACAGAATTGCCGAGTTTAGTATGAAGAGCAAACATAGATAGTTTAAGAGCAGCTATTGCATACTGAAAGATACTTTGTCTACAGCCTCTTAAATTGTCATTGATGTGGTCTGAGCGAATGATGTACTGTGAGGCCATCCCCGGCAGCCATATGAATGAAGTGATATTTCATTTCTCGGCGGAAAAATTGTACTTTGCAACAAACAAATAGATTTGTCAAAATTTAAAACCGTTTTTGTTTTATTCCATTTTTAAATTTAAACTTTTAATTCACCCACCCTGTACAATGGAATGAATTGAATGAAAGGTACGATTTGCTTTTCTCTTGGAATTTAACATGAACTTTTTGTGAATTTTTATTTAATGGTACAGTGTAGTTTAATGCTGATTATCAATTAAAAGAAAAACGTATTAAATTATTTACTTAATATCACCAGCTATCTTTCGGTGAACCACAAATTTTCTGCATAAAAAGCAATCTTTTTTTAAAAGTCCATTCGGTGAATGAATGAATGAGTGAAGATTGAAAATCATGTCATAAATAAAATATCATCAGGTATGCAGGAGGTGTAGAGAGCCAGTGCGCAAAGAGTCCAATTCGAATGTAAACAAAATAAATATTTATTTAAGAAAATGTTAAACAAATAAATTTCCTTTTGGCAAATAATGATGGCAACAAACAGATAATAATTCACTCTCTTTTATTCATTCATTCATTCATTCATTCATTCACTCTTTCATTCATTCATTCATGCATTTGCTTATTCATACAAAAATTTCTCATTTTTATTTTTTCTGATAGCAACGCTGAAGCAAATATTGAAAAAAGGGGAGAAAAAAAAGCTGAGAGAAATCTGTCACAAAGATTTTTCTGTTATGATAGGATACAGAAGAGCGAAAGGGAATATTTAAAATGAAAAACCATGGGACAGCACAGCATAGCATAATATGACAGCTAATGAAAGACAGCAGTTCCTTCAATGAAATGAAATGTTACGAGTATTTCACAATCAAAATTATTTCTGTGGCTAAAGTAAATATTATTTGTTATTGCTTTTTACAACAGCTACAAAAATAAATAAATAAAGTACGAAAGGAGTACCATGAATTTAAAATAATATCAAGATTAAAATGGTGATATTTTCTTAAAACGAAAAGAAAACAAAAATAAATTAAAATGTGAAGCTGAATACAAAAAGAGGACTTTAAATATTATAACACGGATTGCAGATCAGGCAGGCTCGTTTTTATATCGCGATATGGTTGACTTCTATGGACATAGTACATGCCACAGTTAAAGCAATAGGGAAAAAGCGTCTTTATGTCAAAAATAACAAAAAGTTACATAATATTGCTAGCAGTTGAAAAACAAAGATACTACAGATGGTAACGGGCGTACAAAATAAGGTAACTAAGTTGTGCAACTAAATTGTTCAACTAAGTTGTTCAACTAAATTGTCCAACTAAATTGTTTAACGAATTTGTTCAACTAAGTTGTTCAACTAAGTTGTTCAACTAAGTTGAAATCGCCTTAGTCTAGTAGGTAGCGTGTTGGGGCCTTAGTTCACACCCCAGGTCAGACATCTCCAACAAAACGAAATATGAAAAAATATCTCTTCGCCGCCTTTTTAGCAGATTTCTGGCAATAACTCTGGGATAAATAAAATTGCCATGAAAGTGTTTCTCAAAAAATCTGTGGTTGTCAATCAATTAAATGTGGATTGTATGTATAATCTGCATAAAGCAATATTTTTCGAGGGATGGTGTGGTTAAGTAATAGCTTTTAATGAACAAATTGGGTTCAATAAATGTCTCTTTCGATCTTCTGACTCCACTCCTAAAAAGGAAACGACTAGACTAATTGGAATAGCTTCAAATGTGTAGATCACCAATGTATACCAGAGAATACATATAAGAAGTATTGTTAGTGTCTTCTCTTGGGAAAAGAGTGCAATTCAATCATTAAATCAGCCACGATACTCAAATCACTGCATTTTTACACAGAGCAGTATTTCTAGACTGTGCTTGATTGCAACCCTATCATTCTAGAACCTACTGCAGTCGAACAAACAAATGATTAGCTAGAAACAAAGGAAAAAAAATTATGTTTTATGACAGTCCTTAAAGCAACGAAAGGAATAATAATAAATGTTTTTGCAAAATATTTATTTTCTTAGTTCTGCAGTATTTTGGCAGATAAGGCCTTTTATAAGCCTTAATATACAATCATATATTCTATGCAATTTAGCAGTACAAACAAAATTTCAAATTTGTTTTTTTTATTTATTCCAACAATCTCATATAAGACCTTAACAAATGTGACTCTGGGTATGTGTGTTAAAATGAGAATCTTGTTGCTACAAAAGCAGCCATGCAGTCAGTCAGTCAGTTAGTTGATTTAAGATTGTGTGAAAATGATAGGCACGTATTTGAAATTAGTGTCTCTGAGCACAATTGCACTTATTTCGTTGATTAAAGGTTCCCACGTTAAGTATAAAAACGTGAAATTTGTTTTGATATTCTATGAATACGTATCACTCTAGGCTGTTTTTTTTAAAGGAAAACTAAAAAAAATAAAATGCTTTTGTATAACTGAGTAGCAGCAATTGTATGCTTACAGATGCAGAAATCTTAACTTTGCTTTAAAAGCGTTTCTAGTACATTTTTTCTTTTGCATGAAGAAGATTCTGTGCTTATCTCAAATGTCTTAAGTCTTATTGAAAAATTCGAAAGAAAAAAAGTTACTTTTTATTGAAACTTTTTAAATTTATTTGTGAAGTTTAAAAAATTAACATTCACATGCCCATGCATTAATGCCTTCATGCACTAGGGCATGTTGTCATGCATTTGATAATGAGTACATAGACTGTCATCTCCTCTACACTGCTGCCATGGCGTGATGACATTGTTTTGTTTTTTTCGTTTGGTTTTTCTTATTGTTTACCGAAAATCTATTTAATTCTCAGGTACAGTTTTAAAAACTTTTTATGGCGGCGACCCACAAAAAGAAAAAAAAATGATGAGAACATAGGGTAATTTATTTCCCCAGAGGAACTGGCACAAAAAATAATTTACGTGACTTCTACAAAATAATCCAAGATCTGTTGAAAAAAATTAAAAATCTGTCACTGTAATGATAAGCTCTTTGAGCAAATGAAAACTACTACTGAAGTCTTTCGGACAGAATCCATTGTTTTTCTACCCGAGATATTTTGAAAAATTTACAAGTTCTTGATATTCCCTTTTTTTCAAATTTCAATTGATTCATGGTTCCACTTATTCTGGAAATTCTTAAGTACTATAAGGGCCGTTTTTTGAATGCAAGTTTAAACTCGAGATTAAGTTAATCTCCAGTTAAAGTTAATCTCCAGTTAACTCAGTTTTCATTTTTTGAATGGGAATTTAACTGGAGATTAACTTTGTAGAGCTGCCGTACTTATAAGCAAAAATGGCAACATTTTTTCGTTTATATTGTTGTGTTTACTACTTTTGCAAATTATTTCACAACAATTTGCTTTTGTATATAACAAAAACAAACAAACAAAAGCTGAATACTATTGATCTTTATGTAAAAAAAAATATTTTCTTAAAATAATAAATAAATTAAGACTGTCTATTGTCAATTTGTGTTTTATATAATTCATAGTCACTTAAATATTTGTCTTATTCGGCTTCCCGTCACTTAAAAGCTTTTTTTTTAAATTTGTCAACTACTTTTCATAGTTAATCTTGAGTTTAAACCACCAACGTTGCTGGTTTAAACTCGAGATTAACTACTTAACCGTAAGGTTAAACTCAAGATTAAGTGAATTCAAAAACTGAAAACGGAGTTTAACTGGAGATTAACTTAATCTCGAGTTTAAACTTGCATTCAAAAAACGGCCCTAAGAGACTAGGTTATGATGTCCAATTAGGTCAAGCAAATGAAAAAATTCGAAGTTAAGATGATTTCCATTCCAAATACAGTGTCAAACTAATAATTGCTACATTATACCCGTTTTTAGGATGATAGGGTTGCCATGTATGCAGCTGTCTTGACATAAAATTTCCTTCTATGGAAATGTATTTTGTTATTGTATTATATATATGTATAGTGGCGATGAACTTTGCTCATTAAGTCTTATTATTTCTCAAGAGGTGATATTGCCAGATCTTCCCGTGGTATACGATATTAATTGTTATTGTTAATGTCTGAAGTAGAACCAAATCAACCGGGTACTAGAGACTGTTTTCGAACGAACATACAAAACTCATACTCCCAGACGGGAAGAATGGGTTGTTGAAGTTGTCATCGGGGACAGTGATATAACGATCTTTACCGATGTCTGAAATATGGAATAGGGAACTGGATCTGCAATCTATAACGATAAACTGAAGCTGAACGGGTTATACAGATTACCTAAACAAGCCAACGTATTTCAGGCCGAGATTTTTGCTATTAAGCAAGTTGCATATATAATTGAAATCAGGAATCTAACGCTTTCGGATGAGATAATATGTGTGGACAGTCAAGTAACAATTTGGGATCCCATCTTGTCAAATCAAAGGATGTCCGGCATTGCATAGACTCCCTACACTGTATACAGCGACACACAACCCGTTTCTAGTGATATCCGGGCCACTTCGGCATAGAAAGAAATAAAAAAGCGGACGAACTGGCACGAAAGGAATCGCGGATGTCTAAGGAAGAAACGATAGGGGGATATATAAGCCCCTACAAGAATACTTTCTCAAATTCGAAAAAGCAGCATGAAATTCAACAAGTCGTAAGTGGTCCAACATGCCTGCTGCGTCCAGCAGAGGAAAGCAGGAAAACCAAGGAACTAAGCTGCACATACATCCACATACGTAATAGGTGATTATAACCCTGTAATCAAGATGAAGGCCTAGCTTTTTACACCAGTTATGTTGTGTGTGTTAATTTTATACATGTGTGTGGAATCAACAGTTTAAAGTCGACTCCAGATTTAATTTTTAAAATTCAAGCCATTGCGAGCATTTTTCCACATTCTTCTTGAATTTCCTGAGTTCGTGGTAAAGATCATTAGCGCTGGTTACCACCTAGTAGAGCTTAAAACTTTGTAAAACCAATCGTTTACCGACAACCCATTTCGAAATTTCAACAACAGCTTCCTTCTGCAGTCTTTGATAACAACAACCTGCCGGACAAAGAGTGCCACCATTTGACAGGTATTTTTGCTTCATATTTTTTGTAGCACAGTATAGGGGTATTTAAATTCCTCAAACTTCTTGCATATATGTATGCATTGGCCTTATAATTATTAATAAGAAGAATGGAGAAGGCAAATGGATTGTGACCTTCTACAACAGGTATGTATATGGTATGATGAGCTTTTTTCTCTCTGTTGCTTTAAACATCTTACCTGCACAATACAAAGAACTATCTGGGTTCAAATAATGATAAAAGGATGTACAAGGATGGGTATTCTATGCTTTAAATGTCTTTTGCTTGCCTAAATAATGGTGAAATTCAAATAAAACTTTCAAAAAGAAGGTTTATCAGGAAATATCATGTCTTGTCAGAAGACAGCTCAACAAAAGGAACACAAATTAAAGTTCCATTGTCTAGAGTTTTATAAAACGTTCCAAAGAAAATAATAATAATCACTCTGACCTTTTTTATTTCCAGAAAACAAAAAAAAATTGAATTTGAAAAACTAAAGAAAACCAACTGATGCTTGAAAAGCTCTTGTATAGACAATAAGAAGAAGTACCAGCATAAAATAATTGAGATTGACATGAAGAATAAAAGAAGAGATAAGAAATAAGGATATCACTGAATAACAAAGATATGTATGTATGTATGTATTAGACTGTTCATCATCTGTTTTTTTTTTATTTTTAATTTCTAAAAAGCCTTAACGATTATCATTATGAGAAATATTGATGGATTTATTCTTATTTTTTTTTGTTTCAATGGGAACATAACTACTCACCCCAATACAATACAATAAAATACTTGCAGAATATATGCTGCTTCTTACCTGCAAAAAAAGAAAACAAAATAAAGAAGAAGAATAATTAAAAAGAATAAATTTGAATAAATTATTAAAACGATAATGGTGATGATGAGGTTAATAAACAAAAAAAATCTAATTAAACTTATAATAACACAAGCATTGATAAGTACGTTGAGTACGTGAGGATGCCAAAAAATTATAAAATACTTGTGAACTTTAATAATTAATTTCGGGGGTTTTTTTGATGGAATTGATATATACGTTTAACAATTATAAGGGTGTTCACTTATTAATAAACATATAAAGAAAAAATAAATATCGTCAAACCACTCGTATAGAATATCCAATATGACATGAGCAGTGAGGGATGTAGCGGCGTCCTGTTGAAACTACATGGTGTCAAGATTATCTAATTTAGTCTAATAGAAGTTATTAATAATCAATCAAAAAATATAGTGCTCGCCATTCACAGTTATGGCTTGACCAACAACCGATGAAGCCACCAGCCCGAAATACACGTAAAATAGTTACTTTTTCGCGCTGCATTGCACGCTGTGGAGATCATGAAGATTAGTATCGTCGCAAATTCGACAATTTTGTTCTTCCAGTAATGGGCGTCGTCAATGAAAAAGATTTTTTGATGAAAAATCAGGGTTAGATGTCAACTGCTCCACAGCCCATTCAGTGAATTATATGTTCATTTATCTTCAATTCTTAGGTCAGATGGATTGTGTATGAGTACCCAAATACCCAAGTCAAGCCATAAAATTCGCTCTGTTGTCTGGTGAGCGAAACGAAATCGACTGCCTCGGATTCTCCTGTACACTGTGGCGGACAGCGGCTTTGCCTTCCATTTTGTCAACTTACGAGTGTTTTTTGATTGCTTACTGAACCAGTGGACTTGAATTTATCCACTTTATTGCGAATAGTCCACTCTGTATGACGATTATGGGCAAATCGTACGTTACGTTTCCCGCACAAAACACCCGTTTTGATAAAAACTATTTTATTATTGGGATGTGTTGTTGAATGTTATATTCGTCAATATTTATTTGCTAAAACAGATTGAATAAATGACAACTAATTTGATGGATGCAGCTACAAGATACAAGATGACGGTTATAGGTTTATCAATGGAGAGGAGGAGCTTGGCAAAGTTTAACAGTCAAAAGCTGAGTTTCTTAGTGAATTCCTTTGTGAGACAAGGAAACAGAAACAGAGTCAAATCATTAGATCGTATTTGGAAAATTGTATTCAAAGCAAGGGCAGATCGTTCCAGTTGCGGGCAAGATGATTTCGGCAATTTTTTAGAAATTCCTTGATTGTCTTTAGAAGTCAGGCATCTCCAACTGAGCGAAATATAAAAAATATTTCTTCGGCGACTTCCTCTCAGCAGATTTCTGGCAAGAACTCTGAGTGTAAAATAAAATTGCCATGAAATGTTTGTTAAAAATCTGTCGTTCGGAGTCGACTTTAAACTGTAGTTGCCGCCAATCATGTATAAAAATTAAAGCACACAACATAAGTGGTGTGAGAAACTAGGTCGTAATCCTGACTAAAGGGTTGTAATGAACAATTACATATGTATGTGTTAACTACGAGTGATATATTAAGTGATGCTTAGATCGTCTGCATTTATCAAATTTGAAGTCGCCGTAACGTAGTAGATAGTAGTGTGTTGGCTTACGGTTCAAACCCCATACCAGACATCTGGAACAGAATGAAATATAAAAAAATATTTCTTCGGCGGCTTTCTCTCACTAGACTTCTGTCAAAAACGCTGAGAGTAAAATAAAATTGCCATGAAAAGTTTCCACAAAAATCTGTTGTTCGGAGTCGATTTTAAACTGTAGGTCCTGCCATTCATGTATAAAATTAACACACAGAACATAACATGCTGTGAATGGGCCACCGAGTGAAGTTGCCCGCGAAAGGCAAGCTACCCGCTAGCCTAACCTAATCTAAGTGGTGTGAGAAGCTAGGTCATAATCCTAACAGAAGGGTATATGACCAATTATGTATGTATGTAGATCGTCTTCCCTAATAGGTCCTAGGCGAGAAACTGCTTTTGTCGCTCGGCGAATACATATATTTCTTTGGGTGAGTGTATGGGGTGAATGAGTATAAGTGAATAAATATTTTTTAACTCAAATTAGTAATAATTTAATACAACTAAATTATATAACATTTGCATTAAAGCTGAATATTTTCGTATTTAATTAACTATCACTAGGACATTAAAAATTTCATTTATTTTTTTTAATCACTTCAGCATTAAAATAAAGTCTGTTATTGTGTTTTGCCAAAAATAAATTAAATTTTTTGTCCAGCATCTATATTTTTCAATAACGTTCGTTTAAATTAAAAATAATTTAATTTTCCCAATAGTCTATGAAGAAAATTCAAATGAAATTTTATGCATTTTTTTCAGGCTTTGCTTTTGGTCACTTATTTTCATATCTTTTTTTATTTTTACATTACCATGGGGATTTATTTTCGATAGACTCTGCATGGTGTGTGTAGAAGTATTTTAGGCCACAGTTATAGTAAAAGTTTTAATAGAAACTGGCTAAAATATATTCATGGAATAATTTACTAGGCTGTTAGAAAAAAAAAAAAACAAAAAAAAAAGAATCAAAAATGGAAATTTAAATAACACCAGTTACTATACCCTAACGCTAGATAAGATACGATAAACAAAGAATTTTTTAAATCACATTTATCCAGTGTAAATGCATAGATACAAAAAACCCAGTGCATTTTAGATTTAAAAGAAAAGGATTTCGTTTTTATTTTAAATTTACAATCAATTTAAGAATAACTTAAAGGCCTTATTTCAGTGAGTAAACTGCGTATGAAATGAATCAATTTTGGATTTTTACATCTCAATTCATTGGCGGTTAAATACATGGAATTTATCAGTTGATGCAAATCACTACAGGTCTAGAGCACGAAAGAAATCAAAATGAGTAGAATGTGTTTGTTTATTAATAGATTAAGCAGCATCATCTTACGGTTATATTTCTCCAGGTCAGATTATAATGTAAATTTATTATATCCTCATTATCGGAACAGAGTTCAGATGTCTCTACGAAAAATGCCTCCTCGGGTGTTAAGCGCACTTCAACGATATTCTCTGGCAAATCTTGATACTGCAAAAATTTTAAAATAATGTCACGTCTCTTAGCCAAGCGATTCCACAGGGAAAAACTAAATTTTATTTGCGTGCTATTAACAGCCATGCAGCTATACGTATGCAATTCGGTGGATAAATGTTTTTCGGAGAAATAGCCTGTAATGAAAAGTTTCGACAGTTGTAGACTGAATTCTTATAATATGGAGTCCCCACTGCCTTATTATTATATTGGGTGGACGATCTATCGGTTTATAATTTATTATTTATTATTATTATTTCGAATCTCTGAATCGATTTACGCTTGAACAACGTTGGGATTTATTGAAATAGATGGGCCAACGAGAAATTGCGCGATGATGTCGATTTTGCCAGAAAGAAAATATTCTTTTCGTATGATGCTCATTTTCATCTTGGTGGGTACGTTAATAAGCAAAATTGCCATATTTGGGTCTCAGAAAACTCACACGTGGTCTTGCAGAAGCCAATGCAACCATTATGAGTGACTGATTGTTACAGCTTACGGAGCGCGGGCATCTTTCTTTGAAAATTAGGACGGGGCAACCATTATGGTCAATGGAGACACCTGTCGCAACATGATAAACTATGTTTTTGTACCCGCTCTTCATGGTATTATGTGAACGTTGTTCGATTTCAACAGGCTGGTGCACCTTGCCACACATCTCACGTCACAGTCGATTTATGGCGTCAACTGTTTGATGGCCGTTTCATTAGTCGAAATGGTGCGATTGGACACCCTTGTATTATTTTCTGCAGGGCGCCTTTAAAGAAAAAAAATGTTATACCGACATACCAGAGACAATTAAGCATTTGAAGACCAACATTCATGATGCCATTGGTGAGATACGACCACATACAGTCGAAAAATTGCACAAAAATTGCTCCGATCGAATGAGGTACTGTAACGCCAACCGCCTCAGCCATATGAATGAAATTAGATTCCATTTCTAACCGGAACAATTGTACTTCACAACAAAATGATAAATTTGGCAAAATTTCAAACCGTTTTTGTTTTGTTTGCATTTTTAAATTTAAACTTTTAAATGGCCCACCATTTATTTGACCTTAAGAAATCCAATCGAGGTTAGTTTTTGTACCTTTCCAGCAGATACGCTGAAACACTGAACAAAGCTTTCTATTTAGATTAACTCACAAGACATCCAGCCAGCCAGCAATGCAGTTCAAAAGAATACAATTATTTGCAGTGAATGTTTGAAAAGTCCGTATAACAGTGCTTATACATGTTAGTACCGTACTACATTCGAAAATACATACCATTTTCAATATAATAACAGGCATCATGGTCAGCGAATATATTCAAATATTTTTCTTTAAACATTTTCTTGAATTCAATATAATCGCTCATCCGATTTTCGAGAATCAAATACATTTTCGGATTTCTAACGAATTTCGTAGTGGGCTCTGTAACATGACCTTTTATGCCCTTTTCGGATATATTGAGAACACAGCGTACATATTGGGTGTCTAAAGTAAAAATTACTTCATTTTCGGGACTAGAAAATGAAGAAAAAAAAAAACAACAACAGGCAGATGTTTAAATTGGTACTTGGTTATAAAATCTCGAAAAAAATTTTCTTACTTTTCCGGATTGGGTTCCAAAGTCCAAAATTTGAAGGGAAAATGTTCGTAACGTTTAAAGGCCAAACCAAAATAACCTGAAATGTTAAAGGCAAACAAAATAATAATTACGGTCGTGATTCCCAAGTCTAAACGATCGTCTTGTTATACATAAAGTCTATAGAGTGATCCCTAATAGATAGAAATCAAACCAAAACCAGCAGTTCCTCTTGGGGAATTTGGTATATCGGTTTCAGTATTTGAAAATAAAATCGAAACCGCTACAAATATTTTTAACTGAATCCAATCATTTCAATCGAAATTAAATTCGTTTCATGCCAGGACTGATCACTCGCTTTCAACTTGTTCTCGGCCTGTTGCCTCCATGTATTGACAAGACTTTCAGTTCCGCTATCAAATCGTATGTGGAAATATTCTCACGAAATTCCGCAATTAAGTTCACATGATAGGTTATAACACTTACCAGATGATACTTCAGTTGATACCTTATTGGTTGTAAAACATTAATGTACAATTCTGTCCTGTGGGTAACAGAGTTAGATCATGTCTTGGACCCAAGTGCTTTTTGGGGATTTCTGTTTATTCCCTGCCAGTCCGCTGAGTCTTACCTTATTGAAATACTAGTAATAGTTAGTTAACTGCACCCAATACGACAACAAAGTTACTTGGGACGTGCAAAAATATCATTCCTAATCGAAACGTTAGTCGGTTCGCATTAATATTTTTAAATTATCTTTTGAAACACGGACAGTCCCATCGTAATCAAATGCATACCCATTCTCTCTTCAATGGAAAGAGACAATTCCCGAGTATACGAAATGAGATTTTTCTCAACAAATTTGCCCTTCTTTCTCACTTTCTTCTTAAACTTTTCCTATCATTCTTACCCAAACGATCAGTTTGGAATATGATCGTGTGTTTTTCCCGATTAAATTCCGACTGTATGATATGCTTTGTAGTCCAACACTCATAACTTATTATTTCCTTTTCTTCTTCTTCTTCCTCGTCATCAACAGTATATTCATATTCGGAAGGTTCCTCGTCTTCTCTTTCTTTTTCTTTATCTACTGAATGTTTGTCAACATCGTCAAGAGTTATTGTAACCTGAGATTTGCCAATAGACGATTTTTTGCGGCTCGGACGTGTCGATCGGCGGTGTTTGCTCGACATTACTTTAATGATAGCAATTGATTCTTTTAGTTTTAGTTTTTTTTGCATACGGTCAATGTGTTTGTTAACCACAAGGAATTTTGATTTGAAAGGCTTCAAGTCCAGTAAATTGCGTACGCGCAGTTTATATTTCCATTTGATGGCATTAATGACTTCCATTAGTTGAAAGAATGTTTTGGCTTCTTTCGGATTCTCTCGCTCCTCTTCATCGTCCTTACAGTCTAGGATACGTATAGTTTCGTTGGGTGGAAAAATGGCTATAACACGCTCGGGATTATCTTGTTTGGGACCAAAGTAAAATCCTTTGGCATCTTCAGGGCCTTGCTCAACACCAACGTCGATACGCTTTTTTATTAAAACACCACCTTTGCTTTTAACTTTCGATTGACTAGCGGCCAGTTCTTCATCTTCTTTTATTTCTTTTGGAAATTTAAATGAAGATATTAAACGGGGTAAAGTATGACGTTGAATATCTCGTATTTGGGTTTTGTTCAGCAGCGTAGACAAAGGGAAATCGTATATATTCAAGACTCCTTCATTATCACGGGCGGGCATGTCCATCACATTGTAAGTATTGGCCAAATGTATGTTGGAGAGAGAGGCTCTAAGAAAATTTTCTTTTGATGGCCGTTGTATATTCAATATGGACGCATTAAAGCTCTCATATGGTGGTGGAGGTTTCTCTGCTTCAGGTTCTGGCACTGCAATTGTGCAATGTGTGGAAGTTTTTGCTGTCATTTTGACCACCTGTGAAGGTACAGTAGGTATTGATTGTTCTTTCTGTTTGATTCTAGTGATGGTCTGGAATTGACATACTATAGGCTCGCCCCAATAGCACATATATTCCGGCAGTTCTATGTTAAATATATACCAGGGACACTTGGCATCTACTAGGGGGGGTTTATCATCCCGAACTCTTATCGATAATGAACGGTCGTCCATCCGTCTATAGGTAGACCGTCGTAGCTGAAATTCCGACGTTGGTTCTATAATAGCTTCACGATCCACAACCAAAGTGCTGTTACGTTCGTGCCAGGTCATATCGAAGCTTTGAAAGCCAAAATGTATGGGTTTATTTACCAAATAAATTTGATACACACCACCCAGTATGAAGTACTTCTTAAGGTTGATCTAAATATGAAATATTTTATGAAAAACCAAAAAATTTAATTTAATATTTGTGTTGCTAAGACTCTCTTCGCCTACCTCTTTGGGGTCCAAGTCCATATTTTTGGGATCATAAACCATTCTGACATAATCCTTGTATTGATTTTCTTCTTCCTCGAGAAATTCCTCCCAAACATCGGGAAACATATCGTCGGCCAGCAAGGGTGGTTCTTTCGTAGGTCTTGAGATCTTTTTCTTTTTTGCGCCCTTCTTCTCGTCCTCTTCCTTACTGGCTTTTTTACTCTTTTCCTGTTGTTCCTCATACAAACGCATTTGTTCCTCGTAGTCCTTTCTCTTTGCCACCATATCATCACGTATACGCTTTTGAATTTCCAATTGCATTTTCCATTCATTTGTCAGGCATTTTGTAAGATCCTCTATGCCGGCATTTAAATTATCCCGTGATACCTCCGCTACTTGGATATTGCTTTTCGATTTCTCACTGACATGATCGAAATTCAAATGTAAGGCGCGTACAACGAAATTTATTCTTAATTTGCGTGCGGGTATTTGAAGCAACATTTTAATGCCGTTCAAATCGGCAATCAAATGGGGTTCCCTAGAAATGCCAAATCATTCAAACATGATCTTGCTCTGTTACACATAATATTACACACACACACACACTTACTCCAATTGAGTGAAACGTATTGGCACGTTTTTCAAACACCAAATATGAATTTGAAAACGTTCACCGAGAAATATGTAATCCGCTGTAAAAGCGTTTACCATACTACGAAACAGAAAAAAAAACTATTGTTGAAGAAACTGATATGAATGGCTGAACATATGCGAAAACCTTACTTTAAATAGGACTCTTCCGAGGATAAAACTCGATAAGTGAAACGATTAAAAAATTCATCGATCTCTTGTTGAATCTCGCTACGCAAACCCTTTATGTCCTGCAATATGGATTCTTTGCATTTCTTGATTTCCACATCATCCAGTAGGAAATATTCAATACGTTTTAAAATTTGCAAACAGAATTCAATGTTCTTATTGTATTCATTGCCAAAATCTGGTTTAATTTTATCGGCGAGGGCTTTACGTGTTAGATTTTTTGCGAAAATATTTTGCGATAAAATGCTTCTCTCATTCACTGACAGCAACCAATTGATTGTGCGGCCCACAGAATCATTTTCGAAATATTTCAATTTAGCCGTACTTAAGCGTATATCCGGCGGTATATATGGTTTCGGTAAGGGACAACAATTCAGGTGTTCCAACCATTTAGTATTCAACAGTTCTTGTGCCTTCAGTTCCGCCTCCAAAGCAGTAGCATCTATAGAAGTGCAATTAAATTGTCTTTGGTTAATGTGTGTGTGTTTTACCTCAGCTATTTAAAGAGTTTACCTTCAATATAATCGTGGCATATCATTAAGTTCGCAATGTGATTCTGATATTTATGTTCTCTGTTTATCACATCCTCGCGACTTATAAATTTATAAACCTTTTCGGGAGGCCCTTTTTCTTTGGCTTTCCTTTTAGGAGGCATTTATACAAAAATTTCACAAAAACTTAAAACTTAAAACGTTAAAAAAAAAAATTCGTTGCTATGAAATAAAAATAAAAAAGTTTTTATTTTTAAAAAATTTATTTCATACTAACATATCTAAGAACAGGGTGATTCACATATTTGTGCGAATACATGTACAAATATTCTATTCATTCTCATTCTTTCTAAAAATTTAGATTCAGATTCAGCAATACTTCCCTTTGCATATATTTAGTCTTGTGGCTCTCGGTTAAAGCAAAAGGCAGTATTGTTTTGCTTTCCATTTCATGTCGATTTCTGGGAATCGTTACACTTGAAAATAAATCCAAAATCGGTCGATTGCACGCGTATATGGGATCGGAATTACCGATTGAAGCATACAGACATGCTGCCTTAACAAATATGGGTTATAAGATTGGTTATTGAATGGCACCATGAATGCGCCGTCAAACCCCAGTTCAGACATCTCGAACAGAACGAAAAATTAAAAAATATTTCTTCGGCGACTTTCGATCAACAGATCTCTGGAAAAATCTCTGAGAGTAGCAAAAAAAATTGCTATGAAAAGTTTCTCAAAAAATCTGTCGTTCGGAATCGCTTTTAAAATGTATGCCCCGCTCTTCATGTATAAAATTAACACACATAACATAGGTGGTGCGAGGAGCTATGTCGTAATCCTGACTGTAGGATTGTAATGACCAATTATGTCAAATATGTGTTCACCTACATCTGCAACTCGTGTACTTATTAGACTTAATGCATTCTGGAATTACTCTAGGCATGGAGCGATAGCAAATGAAGATGCGAATATTCTGACTAACAGAGCCAGAGTATTACTTACTTTAAGCTTGGATAATTCAATGCCTTTCAGTGCATTATAGACCAACTTGAGAAGCTGGGCGGAAACGTCACGCCTACTATTGTTGTAAGGACCCTCTAGGAAGAATTATAAAAATACTTTGGGGGGATTCCAATGAGGACCGATCCCAAAGTGTATTTTAAAACTAAATAAAGGCGACCTAAATACAATGATAAGTAGACTCACGAGACACTTCGCCTTACACGTACACCTTAACCGTATTAGCGTGGTGGAAAATGATGAATCCAGGGCATGGATGATGAAGCATTTTTTGTGCAATTGCCCAGCCTTTGTAAGTTCGGCATCCAAATATTTTGGGGATGACACTATGTCACTATGTATGAAGACGTTCATGAACTCTATATAAGATACAGACTTCCTATAGAAAGCAAGGCAGTATTCCTAATGGTGAGCGCATAACAAGCTGGAAAATGATGAATGCAAGGCATAGGGTGAAAATATCGAAATGATGGAGCAAATTTTGTCCTATTGCCCAGTTTTTGTAAGCTTGATACCCTAACGCATCCCTGAGAGTATATCCTTGAAAACATTGAAATGTCGATGATTGTTTCTCTCATTCTACTAGGTCTTCCACATTTTCTAAAGCAGTCTGACAGCCCTCAACTTTGAAATGAGATCATATGCAAACCACTTGACAGTTACAGGCATAAGCCCAAGTTCAGTTGCAACAATATCCTAATAAAGCAATCGAGTTGTTTTAGAAGTCTCGCCATAGTCTAGTAGATAGTGATTAGACGTGAGGCCACGGTTCAAACCACAGGTCAAACATCACCAACAAAAACGAAATATAAAAATACATTTCTTCGGTGGCTTCCTTTCATCAGATTGCTGACAAAAACTGTGAGCGTAAATAAAAATTGCATCCGAATAGTTCCTCAAAAATCTGTCGTTGGAATTCGACCTTAAACTGTAGGTCCAGCCACTTATGCATAAGATTAATACACACAACATAACCCTGACTAAAGGGTTATAGTGATGAATTAGGTATGTATGTATGTATGTATGTATGTATGTATGTATGTATGTATGTATGTATGTATGTATGTATGTATGTATGTATATATGTATGTATATATGTATGTATGTATGTATGTATGTACATATGTATGTATGTATGTATGCATGTATGCATGTATGTATGTATGTATGCATGTATGTATGTATGTATGTATGTATGTATGTATGTATGTATGTATGTATGTATGTATGTATGTATGTTGTTTTTGTTTTAGAATTTCATTTATTTTTGTTTTAATGGTTCTTCATTATACTTCAATGACTTTAAAATGCATTTTACTTGAGTAAATTAGAATGATTTTCCTGTGGGCTTTTCTAATAGAACTTGTTACACAAAAATTTCATTTAAATTTCATAAAAATCCATCAATCTTATCGCTAAATGGTGATCATTATTTAAGACGAGTGTTTTTCTCCCCAATATAATGACTACAAGAAAGCCCAACTAGAAAACATTAATGCATTTAAAGCATTCAAAAAATGCATTAAAATATGATTCATCAACAGGCATTTATTATAATTATTTAGTACTGCCACACATGTAACCTCTCCCCTTTGAGTTTACCGAACAAAAAATCACTTAAGTGCTGCTAATGGTGCACCATCACAGAGCGGTATGCATGAGTGAATGTTGAAATGAGTGGAATTGTACGAGTATGATAGACAACCATGTTGTATTATCATCATCGGTAGATTGTAACCAAAAGAGTGGTTAAAAAAAAGGCAAAACAACAAAAACGTTTTCTGTTTATAATTATTGTTTATAATTATTATATCCGTATGTACTCGTATATTGTTTTAATGCCAAAGCAAATAGTAAATAAAAATTATTTTGTGTTTCCATTTTACTCTTCTCATTTTCGTTTTAATTTTTTTTTGTTTTTTGTTATTCTAATAATGATTAACGGAGAAGTCTGACAGACAAATGACGAGGGTAGGAAAACAAAATCTTATCTTTCGAAATAAATCAATAAGTAGGGCTCTGGGGTGCTCAAGCTATTCAAATAAATTATTTTGAATATAAACAAACACTACAGTGCCCAGAAGCCTTTACTATCGCAGTCACTGACTGTCACATCATTCACTAACATTTCGTGGTGAATGGTGTCTCTTATGCTTGTGACTGATAACCTTTCCCGTTTCCCATACACGAAAGGCGATGTTATTTTCCATTTTTATTTTCTAGAGCGTGTGTTAAAATTATGAATTGTGTGACAAAACAAAAATAAAATGCAAGAGAAATTGTCTATGTATGTGTGTGTGTGTATTTATTCTTAAATTAAACGTTCTTTTGATGATGTTTCAAACAAAATGTTGAAATTGTTTTAAAAGGTTTCTTTTCTTTCATTCGAGTTTTTTTCAATTTTTTTCTTTACTTTTTTGTAACCAAAGAAAGAAAAGTAATATCCATGCTCTTGAAAAAACAGTAGGCGTTTTTATGTAATTAAAAACAGGAAAAACAAAAAACAAAAAAATGTTAAAGGTTTTTTTCCTGTCAGGTACACATATTTTTTTGTTTGTTCTTTAAATAAACAACATGTCAGTTATTGTTTAAGTTTAATGGACAAGCTTTCAAAAGAACCTGTTAAAAATAATAAGAATTTTTTATAAAAAAAAAATCCTACAAAAACAGCAAGAGGTGTCAATAAACTACGCGGTTGGAGTATTTATTATAAAACCTGTAACAGATGTTTTAACTACAAAGGCATTAAGGCTACCACATAGTGTTTATTAATTATATGTCAATTGTATTTACTGCATTTTAAATTAATTAAAATGCTACAGGACGATCCCTGTAATGATAGTCCACCTATAGTTACAACAAGAATGTAACGCGAAGAGATTACGTAGATTAACAAAAGCTGGAATCACATAGCATAGCTGGAATCACATTGCATACCCTGGTTGGTCGGATCTTGTTTGTCTTATAGGCACAGGGGATAAGTTATTGGTTTTATAATATTTAGATACACGCATACATACAATTTCAGTATGACCTAGCTTCTCACACCACTTACATATATTGTATGTGTCAGATTTGTGGCATACAGCTCTGTATGGAAAACTGAATAATATTTAAGTAGCCGATTGGTTTATAAATTTGCTAATCTGGAGGGAATGTAACCACATTTATTTTCACTCAAGATTTCCTCAATGAATTGAATTTTAACTAAAATTCTAAGCAGAAGAGTGTGTATTAGGAGGATGCTAATTTTTGTGGCTGCTACATCTCCATAGAGTTGTCTTGTTTCTTGGCCAAGTCTGATTTTCAGAATAGCAAATGTTCGGGATAGCAAGTAGTCGCCGTTGTCTGGTGGGTAGTGTGTTGGCTTATTAAACGTGAAGGCCACAGTTCAAACCTCAGGTCGGACATCCATGAAAAACTTTCTCAAAAATCTGTCGTTCGAAGACGACTTTAAGCAGTAAGTCCCGTCACTCATGTATAAAATAAACATACACAACATAAGTGATGGGAGAAGCTAGGTCGTAATCTAGACTCAGGGGTCTTGATGACCAATTATGTTTGTATGTATACATATGTAATATTGACATACATATATTCCAAGCAATGCATGGCATGTCCATTAAGGCATAAAATCTTATGCTGCATATTTCTTCTGATTTGGGATTTAATTTCATAAACAAAAATGGAGGAATTTAATGATCATAACTATTGATGGTAACTAAAACCATTTCTTGAAAAGTAAACTACAATCTTACTTACTTAATTGGTATTTACAAACCTGTATAAGTGAACGATCGACAGATTTTTAAAAATCTTTTAATGGCAATTTTATTTAGACCCCCGGAGTTTTTGCCGAAAGACTGCTGAGAGGAAGTTGCCGAAAGAAATATTTTTCCAAATATCTTTGGGGCTATCGACCAACAACAATGCAACACACTAACTATTACTATTAGACTACAATAACAACGACAGTAATAGATTGATATTCTAGAAATAAACTAAGAAAACATTTCGACTATAATTGTGCCCTGTAATGAGTTCCATCATACATTACAGTGGCATGAAGTAGCCTGTAATCTCTATCGCAATCCATTTCAAAGAGCTAGAGTCCATGATTGGGAATACCAAATATATTTGCTGAATATCAACATCATTTCCACCTGGTCATACAGAACTGGTTTTATTATAAAAGCTATTGACACCAAACAAGCCATTATTCGACCAATAAACTGCAGGCATAGAAGAGTTAAAAATACATTGCTGCTATACTTTTACTCTGTATTGGATTCTTGTCATACTACAATTGCATAAGCCGGCCTGTAATCCTGCTATCGAAATTTCTGACTAAGATCTAGAAGTCCATGCTCAGTACCAAATACACTACTTTGAGGGTAGCCACAGACTACATCAATCTCAGACCTTCTATTCTCATCTATTTGAACAAATTGCTTTCTATCCTTTATGTAGTCCTCCGAAATATTTACTAGAAACTGTTTTTTACTTATAGATGTACTCTTTAGTTAAATTTTGTATTTGTCCAGTTGACTTAAACAATATTTTTTACATTCTGATCAGGGATCAGCAATGAGTAATCAAAAATATGAGTAGAATCGAATCATACTCATAATTTCTGATACTTATACGCATTCATACTTATTTTAATATCATACTCATACTACTCATATTCAAAGTTTGAAGTACTCATCGTACTCATACTTAACAATACGCATGATGTTGTTGATTTCGAATCTCCATGACTCAACATTTACAAGAATCACAAAATAAGTATGATTCGCGTACGAACACTACAATACTCACTAGAAGATTGTGTGTTTGCTTTGCTTGCTGTCTTTTTCTTTCTTTCTGTAAATTTTGATGAATGACTCGACTCACTCGAATCATTTATGAGTATTATAAGTATTTTTCTAAATTTATGAATCAGAATGAGTAGGCGTATGAATCGAACATATTTCGAATATTATGAGTTTGATGTCAACGTTGTACTCATAGTCATTGCAACCTGTGCCTATAAATCAATGTTGTAGTGAGTACGAGTGAATCAGAGTAGTTGAATTTCATTACCGTTGATTCACTCATACTCGAAATTTCATGAGTACTTACGAGTAGCGAAAAAACGAAACATTGCTGATCCCTGACTCTGACTGCCTAAAACGATATTAAAGTCCCTAAAAATGCATTCCATTTAACATTGCAATGAATACTTTTAAGTATCTGTGATCTTCCACATAGATTGCATTCCTTTAATGCTCTTTAATCATTTAATGTGCATTTAAGAAACCATTAAAGATTTTGTTTTCCCATTCGTTTAATGTTTCATTTTATTTTCAGGTTTTTTTTTCTTTCCTGTATTTCTTTGATGTGGAGATTTTAATAAAAGACCCAAACCTGTAGCAGCATACAACCTTTATGCCCACCTTGATGAAGTTCTCCGCCTCTTCTATTGTTTTCGTTTTTACTACAGTAAATTTATTTAACATGATTTTTATGTTTTAAAAATATTTACGTTCGTTTTTCCTTTTTTTTGCTTTTTCTCTTCTATTTTCATTTTTATGTTTTTATCACAGACACACACACACACTTCTTTATAACATAAGGGACTGTGTAATCTTTTATGTGTATTTTTTGTTTGTTTTTTTTTGTTTTTTAGAAGAAAATTTAGAACCTTAAACTTTATTAGTCTGTTTTTACTATTTTTTCTTCTTTTTTTGTTCGTAGGTTTAATTTTTGTTTCTTCTTTTTCATGTTTCCAAATGAGATTTGTAAGCAAGTTTTTATTACAGTTTATACTTCGTTCTGTAGAATATATACTTTCAAGTTGAATTCTTTTTTTGTGCTGATTGACCGTAGGGGTAGTAAGTAGAAAAACTGTTGTTTCTTTCATTTCATTTGGCTTTTTGGTCATGACTTGTGTTTTTTTTTATCGTTTTAGGAATATTCACTTCGGTTTTAATTTTTCTGTAGTTTCTTTTGGTCGAATTTAAAAACGTATGGAAGAACAGACAAAAAGGCGGAAAAACAACAAAACAAAACAAAAGAATATAAACGGCTCGTCTGATGATGATTTTCTTTCCTTCCACAAGTTGCGGTTCTATTTATGGCTGTGGGCCAATATTTCTGGCGTGGCTTTAATATCTGTATCTGTGTGAAATAAACGTTTAGTTAATGAGGTCGACCATTAATGCGGTGTTAGTGTTGTATTTCGTGTAATTGGTCCCTGGTGTAAAGTATTGTGCAATAATTTTTGATTTTTTTTGCTTTGTTTTCTTTTGTAGGCTTAAAGGAATGTTTTTTTTTCAGGTACAAATTTGGCTTAAATATTGCAAAATGGAGTCCTTCTTAACCAAAATTTGTTGTATAAAAATATATTTTTAAAGTTATATTTTAAAATATATTTTTTATTGAAGTCTTGAGTTGGTATCAACTGCTTAATAACTGATAATATACCTTAAAGCTTAGATTTCAGAAAGAAAAAAAAACAATAAAATTGAAAGAATTCAATTTTTAATACCTACTTTACTAGCGGATAAATTGTCGTTGGCATATGAATATGATGATACTTATTCTAGAATCACCGGAATATAGTTGTGACTCTGGGCGCTTGACACGACAGGATGCCAAACGTATCAAAGAAAAAATCAATTGCATCACTCTAATACCACGTCGACTCCCTTATTCAAACGTATATCTACGTGCCACTGATGAGCGTGGGAAATAGTTGTCACACATATGGCTAGGCCTCTATAAAGAAGAACCAGTCACTATACTTTACCTTCGGCTACCGGACCATAATACAATTTTTAAAGCTATGGTACGCGCAATCATGGAATGTATAATTTGGATGAGTAATCATTTGATAAGCTTGACGTATAGGATTTTGAATATCTTTACAGATAGTCAAGTAACAATTAGGGCTATAACACCAGGGAATAGGGGCTCAAGGACCATTCTGAAGTGTGAAAAGGCGATTAACAATTACATCGGACATGGAACGGTAAGTGTTGTACAGGGTCCTGTTATCATGGCGCGATTGGAAAAGAGAAAACGCATATACTGGCTAATAGAGCCAGATAAGCTTGGATAACCAAGTAACTTTCAGTCTAAGTTGAGAAGGTGGGCGGAAAAGTCACATCGATTACTGTAGAATAATTACAGTCTGGGAAGATTTTCAAAAATACTTTGGGTCGATCATAAAGTGGAGAGAACCATCAGTATTTTAAAAATAAATAAGGGCGACCTGAGTTCGGTAATGAGCATACTCACAGTACACTCCGCCTTACATATACACCTGAGCCGTACTGGCGTGGTGGAACAAGATGAATGCAGGGCATGCGATAAAGGCATCGAATCGATGGAGCATTTTATGCTCCAGAGAAGTGGACGTTCAATTACTGATTTGCAATAAATTGCGGACAGTACCCATTTCTAATTCTGTAGTCGCCGTAGTCTAGTAGGTAGTGTGTTGGTTTATTCGACGTGAGGTCATGGTTCAAATCGTGGTCAGACATCTCCAACAAAAACAAATATTTCTCTCAGATTTCTGAGAAAAAACTCTGAGAGTAAATATAATTGCCATGAAAAAAACTTCTCAAAAATCTATCGTTCGGAGCGACTTTAAACTGTAGGTCCCCCCGCTCATGTATAAAATTAACACACACAACATAAGTGGTGTGAGAAGCTAGGTCGTAGTCCTGACTAAAGGGTTGTAATGACCAATTATGTATGTATGTATGTATTTATTGTAACAATTGAGTTCCACCTGATCGCAGTATTTAATTTTAAGCAAGACTTTTCAAAGCTGATGTTTCACTCCTTAAGTCTAAGATTCTGAATAAACAAACATTGTTCTTAGTTTGGATTATGTTGTATTTTTTCCATAAAAGCAGATCTTTACGTCAATAACAAAAAAAATTTTCAATTTTTTAATCAACTGTTATTCAAAAAAGACAACAAGTGTCAGTAAAGGTCAGCAGTCGTCGAAATTTTGTACAATTTAAATCGCTTAAAATTTTATAAATAAAAATTCCCACAACATTTCCCAGAATTTTGGTACCGAAAATTTGCCGAATTCTTGGCATCTGCTGTCACGGAAATTCCTATGAAAAAATCTAATTAAAACGAAAAATAAAAGATAAGAAAACAATAAATGGAGTATAATTAGCTTTATTACTATCAGTTTTGAAATACACAAGCTGGTCATGACACAGTATTTATTTTCAGCAAATTGCTTTATGTTTCATATACCAAAGACTGAGCGAGCGTAATCTGCGGTTTGAATTTCTAATTTTCTCATGTTTTCTAAGAAAAATTAAATAATTTCCCATAAAACTGACAAATTAATCGATAATTATACACACTATGCCCAGGTGAAAATAGGAAATAATCGGTACTGTTAAGTTTTTACAAATTTAAAACTGAGATGATAACGGACTGGTACTTTATTCTGCAATACATTGAAAAACATTTCAATATTTTACTCTTTACAAATTCCTTAAATTACTTTCTTTAAAAGGGTAAAAATATGACCCATTGTTTGGTACTTTCTTAGGTTAGGTTAGAGGACGTGCACTTGTCAATTAAGACAAGTACAGTACCCGGAGGTCGAATTGACCCATTGTACAACGTCATAGTTTCTCACACCACTTATGTTGTGTGTGTTAATTTTATATATGAGTGGTGGGACCTACAGTTTAAAGTCCACTCCAAACGACAGGTTTTTGAGAAACTTTTTCATGGCAATTTTATTTTACACTCAGAGTTTTTGCCAGAAATCTGCTGAGAGGAAGTCGCCGAAGAAATACTTTTTGTATTTTATTTTGATGTCTAGCCTGGGGCTCGAATCCTTGCTTTTCGTCTAATAAGCCAACACACTAACTACTAGACTACGGCAACTACTTGGTACTTTCCTTCTACATTTATTTATTATGTTCAAGAACCATAGTTTCGTAACATAGTGAAAGAAATACTTGAATCTCTGATTCTGATTCCTTACCAGGAGTATTCAATATTTTTCAATTTAAAATCTAGGTTTCTATAAACTTTTCTATAAAGTCTGGTAATTCTGCTGCATGTGATATTTATATGAACATCCACTGCCAATATCCACTTATTGAAGTTTGTAAAAATATTAAAAATATTCGAATATGTATATTCGAATATAATTTCAAATGTATTCTAAACTAACGAGCGATTTAACAATTTGTAAAATAATAAACCATATGGAAAAGGAGCCGTATAAGTCAAGCTTTCAGACGGTTTCAATAGAATATTCTATGTCCTAAATGGTTTGTCTACATACAGAAAATTATTCGAGGTTAGCGAAACCTAATTGACTTGATTCGACATAAAACTGGTTACGCGAATTAAATCGAAATCGAAAAATTTTGTTATGGCTTCTTTTTCCAACCTGACATCAAAGGAATAAATATGTATATGTATTGTAAGAATAAAAATAAAACTTTGATGCAGAAAGTGTGCTTCATCCTCTTAGTGAAACTAAAGCGCAATCGGACCTTATGCAATGATGTACTATACTCGCCTATGTCCTAGAGACCATCCTTCCGTGAACCGAACTTGGTCTGTTCTTTCACTCCCAACTTATATTCCTAATTGCTACAAAATTGTTAGAGTAGGTAGTGTGAGGCCACGGTTCAAACTACAGGCCGGACATCTCCAACAAAACGAAATACGAAAAGAAATTTCTTTGACGACTTCCTCTCTGCTTATTTCTGACAAAATCTCTGAGAGTAAATTAAATAAAATTGAAATGAAAAATTTTCTAAAAAAAAATCTGGCATTCAGAGTCGACTTTAAGCTGTAGGTCCCGTTACTCATGTATAAAATTAACACACATACAACACAAGTGGTGTGAGTAGCTAGGTTGTAATCCTGACTGAAGGATTCTAATGATCAATTATGTGTGTAATAGAGCCTCTTGTTTATTTTTAAATTAATTTTAATTTATTGTAATGCCACACCCATGCATTTCTATATACATACATATACTCTACAGCAGCCTTTATTATTTCCTTGTACCATTTTTTTTAACATAAATATGTCCTCCATCGAAAAACTAAATTAAAACCCAAAATAATGAAAATAATTCAACTATTTTGTGGTCGCATATTTAATAAATTATTATATGCGTACATAAATAGGTCACTCTATGACCGCGCATAGACTAAAACAAATTATGCAAATTAGTTATTTTCCTTTTGGTCTCCATATCTTTGTAGTTGCTGTTATTGTTTTTTTTTTGTTTTTTTTTTGTTGAAAATTTTAAATTAAATTCATAAAATAATTACGAAACAAAAGACAAAAGGCATGAATAAATTTTCCAGCATTATTATGAAAATTTATTTGAAGATGCGAAGACTATTTTCACTTAATGGCCAATGAGTTTTATTTGGTTTGTCGGCAATGCAGGTGTGGTGGACAAAAGAAGCGTGTGTTTGTAAAGAAGCGTTTATTTAATTAAAAACCATACATCATCAACGCAACGTAATGCACAAAAAGAGTGGGTAAGGTGGGTTTACTGTATGAATCACTAAATGAAAATTGCATGTGGTATGCATGACGCATGAGACATTGATATGGAATTTCTTCTCTAAACTGCATCATCATAATAATGTTGGTTAAGAGAGATTTAAAGTTATTAAGCATTGTCAGCCGTTATGGTGGGTGAACACTTAAGACAAATAGTACGGTATGTTATGTAATGTATACGTACGTGTATGTACATCTATATTTTTTTAGAATTCTTTTAAGGGGACTACCGCTATCACAATTAGTCTACAATAGTGGATTCTAGGATGACAAGGTTGCCAACTGTCGTTGTCTAAAATAACGCTAAGAGTGAATATTTTGGATTGTGTACAACATCTTCTTATAGTTGTTTAGTCTGTTATTGGATAAGTGAATGCCTACGCCGCTATTATGTCCATGTATTCCATGATCCATAGCCATTCATAGTGTGCATTTCACACAACTAATAAATGTTTTCAATTCTAGGATGACAGGATTGCCAACTGTATGAAATAATGCCAAGAGTGAACTCGATTATTGTTTTTTAGTCTGTTATTGGGCAAGTGAATACCTCCGCTGTCATTATGGTCATGCATTCCATGAGCCATATCCAACTATAGTGTGAATTTTACTCAGGTATTGAATTTTTTCAATTAAGTGTTGACAGAGATGTAGAACCACTGCCCTACAGAGTCAAGGTAGACCTTTATGATCAAATACTCAGATGAAAGATGTTACGTCCACCAAATATTGAATATTAATCTGGATGGTGGATGCCCCTTTGATGCCTACAATTGCTTTGAATTTACCTTGCATGCCATAATATTTGCATCATAGTCAAAATGTTCTAGTCTTCTGTTAAGACTCCAGGGGAAAAGGTTAAGTACAGTATTGAGTAGCTGCAAAGAGAGGACAATCCTTTGTTGATACCAGTCTAAACGAAGATTGCTCTGCTCTCATTTCTATCATGAATGTTGTGGCAAGTTTAGTTTGCATAAGGGGCTCTTGGATATATCGACCAGAGGTATTCTTAACAGATATTTCAATCGAATTTGATTTTCTCTTTCAAGTCAATTAGTAGAAGGTATTGTCTAAGTCTATCACAAAATTTCTAAATATTGAAAAGATGGCAATTTGAAGATTTTTTAACCTCATATAACTATACTAATGCCTTGGTAAACGTATTCAAAAACCACTTACTTAAGATGCCCCAAATTTTTTCGTTTTTTATTAAACTTTTCTATACAACTGTCACTACAGGGATGGGTATATACATACTCGTTCATGTATGTGTATGCGTTTACATTTTATGAAAGTTAACTTATGTTTTTTTGCTGTACACTGGCTTGCATCTAATAAGTAACAGTGCGACGCATAGTGGCAAAGAGCAAACAATAAAAACAAAAACAAAAAACCCAACAGCATAGATTGTTGTATTGTGAGTTTGCAGTTGTTTATCACGTTCAGCAATTTATGAACACGTAACTAATGAAAAAATATCGCAGAAAATGCTGTTGAAATGAAAATATGAAAAATAATTGTTGCTTCTGTTGGTGGGGTCGGTTGTTCGGTTGGATGACTGCCTGGTTCTTCGGTTAAATATGTATTGATTCTCTATGTCGAGCTACAGTACAACAGTTTGTTCACATTGTGTGGTACGAGCTGCTTTTCTACATTGTTTGCAGCTCAACTATTATTATTGTTTGGCATACTAAATGTGCTGCGAAATAATAATCTTTTGTTAGATACTCTGTTTCTTTCTAATACAATATTTGGGGGAGTATGAATCAACATTTAATGAAAAAAAATTTACAGTATTACGTGAAGATTAATAAAATTTTCTTCTTTTTTTTAATAAATTACTTATATGCACGATAAATTGTGTTGGAATTATACGTGTAGTAGGAGTAATTAGAAAAAGTCTAAATCTTAGGAGATTTGCCATCATCAATTATGGAAAGGTAGTGTATGGGCTTATTTGGCGTGAGAGCACGGCTCAAACCCCAGGTCAAACATCTCCAACAAAACGAAATACGCCAAAAAACATTCCGCAACTGCCTGTCAGTAGATAACAGGCATAAATTCGGTTTTTATATGCAATTTTTATATGTCATTTTGTAAACATAAATACATAATTGGTCATTACAACCACTCAGTCAGAATTACGGCTACTAGCTACTCATACCATTTATGTTGTGTGTGTTAATTTTATTCATAAGTGGCGGAATCTATAGTTTAAAGCCGTCATGGCAATTTTATTTACTCTCCGAGGTTTTGCCAGAAATCTGTTGAGAGGAAGTCGCCGAAGATATATTTTTTGTATTTTGTTTTGATGTCTGGCCTGGGGCTCGAACCCCGGCTGTACGACTAATAAGCCAACACACTACCAACTCGACTGCGGCGACTGCTGGCCGGAATAAACTTGCTTGCATTTAATGTTCATTGTTAATCATCAAATATTTTTGAAAAAGGGTTTGTTTTCATTCATAATCAACTTTCGAAAGGAATAAACGTAGGACCTTAATTTTATATAACAGGGCTTGACTTTGTTTTTATTTTATTTAAATTTGATTTCAAACTTTCAAGTTATAAAATAGTATTCAAAATGAGACAAACAATATCTTTGACTATAAATCCTTTGTTAGTGGCTCTATCTATTCCCTAAGTTTTCTTAATCCTGATCTCCTGAAGCTCAAAGTTTAGTGCTGGTGTAGAAACACGAAAATTAGTTGATGCTTTTGTGTTGCAAACAATTCTATTTTTTCTGTTAAATGTGTGCCTGGAGTAGTAATAAGCACATCTACATATAAATATATATGAACAGTTTCGAATATCAATAAAAAAGCTATTGATAGACACTGATGTAGAGTATCAAGAAAGAAAAAAATAATGGAGATACCACAACGCTTTTAAGCTTGAAAATTTTATATCCACAGGGAACCTTTACAACTACAGGAGCTCTATTTTAAAAGTATATTGAATTAATTGTAAAGTTAAGATTGTTCTTTTAAACTTCCGTTAAGTGTTAATTATTCTTTGCAGCGTAAAATTTAAAGTTGAGCAAAGTTAATAGCAAAAAACGTTTAAAGTCCATATTTCGAGTTTAAACACTTAATTCATCTTATTCTTTAAAGAATATTGGAAGAAGAAGAAAGATAAATAAAAGTCGAATAGAAAAAAGCCAAGTTAAAACAGCAGAACATGTTTAACGAAATCTTTACACCTTCATGCTTAATAGAGCATTAACCCCCCCAAAAGAAATAACAAGAAATATGAGACAAAAAAGCATTCCAAAATAAATTATTTTTGTTTTTGTTGTTTTAAAACTGATTTAGAAATAACGACAACAACAAGCAAATGAATAAAAAAAATCATTTTAATTTATGTTTTAAAATTTAAAATAATCAAAGAAAAATACAACAACAACGACAACAACACACATACATACAACACATATACATTCCCAGCAAATGTGTTTTTGTTAATATTTGATGCGTACACCTTTCTAGTAAGGCTGGCTTCTTCGTTGGAGAAATACTTTCTTGGCCATAATACGCTTCTAACGTATGGCACATGCGAAGAAGATGCCTCAACGTTGAAATAACAGTGTTGAACTGTTTTCATTTGGTTTTTGTTGTTGTATGTATGTATTGTATTGTTTTGTTGTGTTATTTTTATTTTCAACAATTTTAACCATTAATCATACATTTTTTCTCTCTTTATCTTTCTCTCTTTTTGCTTTTACCATTTTTAAAAATTTCTTTTCATACTGTTTTGCCACTAAATCAAATTTTATGTATTTGACAGGCTTTATAAATTCTTTTTTTGCCTTCCTTTTTTGTTTTTTGTTTGTTTGTGTCTTCTTCTGTTGTGTCTGTTGTGTTCTCTCTCGGGTTACAAGAAGATTGATTTGGTAACACATCCATAGCCATCCTCCATTCATCCTTCATTCATGCAGTCATTCTGTAGCCTGTGCTCATGGAAATGCAATTTTCTTTTGTGAAATCCATATCATTTACGAAAAATGATTTTGAAATGCAATTTCATAATGCTTTTGAGCATTAGTTACGGATCTATTTCACTTATTTTTTTTTGTTTTTTTTTTCTTGTTTTAAGGTGAAAGGAGGCGGCTTTGGGTGATGCGGTAACATGGAGTTTTAAAAACAGATTTTTTTCATTTTTGTAAAAGTTTAAATTTCCTCAAAGAAGGGGAAATTTTTACAAGGAAATCTGATTATGATTGACCTTAAAAAATATGTTGGAAAGCTATTGTATACATACATACAGTGGAGAGCAAAAATTTTAGTACGGCAATGTATTTTATTGATTTTATAAATTTTAACCAACTTTTTATAAAAAAAATAAGATTTTTATATTTATTTTATTAATTTATTTCTGTTTTATTACAACACCAACAATTATTTAATGTTTTTCATAAAACAAGAGAAAAATAAGGAAAAGTTTCAGATGACTCCATAGGTACCCCCAAGGAGAACCCTGAGTATATTAAAAATTCAAAACCCTAATATATGAAAATGTTATCCTTTGTATATAGTGGAATATTCATTTAGGTTAAGCACTACATTTAATCCATTTGGAATTGAGTGTACAAGTTTTGTTTAGTGTTTTCTAGTGGCACCATAAGCAAGCAACCGAAAAGGTTGACTTTTGTTTGAGGTTTTGCGATTACGTAACCGTTCTTTCAAATGATCTCCTAAATACTCTCTTGAAGTCATATCGGCACTATGTGCAAGAGTATTAAGCCTGTGGGGACTTTTTTTGTCAAAATATATTGGAGTACTAAGACTTTTGCTGTCCACTGTATCTGTGTCCATAAATTTAGCAGCGCCATATTTAGCGTTAACAGAGCACTGTTAACTGTTTAACAGTATCCAACAGAATAAGGTCACTTGTTTATGAGCTAATTTTATAGCATATGTTAGGTCTACGAGTACCATATCATACTCAAAGGAATGTTCCAAGGCTTGTTAATACAATCAGCAATATAGACCCATATAAAGGGATATGGTATTGTAAAAATTGGCTTTGAAAATATCAATTTTTTGAATGAAAATTCTCTAGAAGATCAGTGGCCATTTGGGAACATATTAGAAATAGTACACCATACAGGCTATATGCAAATGGTAGTCCAGAGGGTCCTCTTTCCAACCGTGAAATAATTCCATCCTTCATCCCCACCAACCATCCTTTACATTTCATCACTTTTGTTCACAAACAATAATGATCATAATGAGAATTATATTTTATGTCAATAGTCTGCAGTAATTGTAAAGTAGAAGACTAATCTACTATTGCCACTGTTAAACAGTTAACAGTGCTCTGTTAATAGCAAATTTCACATCTGTGAGAGAATGAAAAAATTTCAATCATGGTTTATGAATTTTAAAAATTATTTTTCATTCTTTCAAGGTGTCCTTGGCATCTAAAAACTTTGACTGTCATCATCTATTTTTCATCAATCAATCCCATATAGTACCCACTAGACTATAAAAGACTTTATTACTCTGCACACAATCCATCCAGAGATGACTAAATATAGACGACAGACAAATAATGTTTACACAGAAAACGAGAGAAATGAGAGAGTAATGAAGAGATGGCGCAAACGCTTTGGACTCGTTTAGCAAACGTAGTAGTCTCATGCTGTCAATTTTTAGCCTATAGAACAGGAACTTGTAGATTGGCACATTCGAATTGTCTTCAAAATAATAATAAAAAAATTATCCAACAAGATATGGTATTTTAGCCTAAGTGAGATTACAGTTGAGATTTAAAAACATGAGCTCTCGTCTAATTAGTCCTGATACTGCTTACTAGTCATTTGCGCTCCACAGATATTAAGGCCTGCATTTGGTCATTGAGATCATCTTTGTTAGATGTACCCGAAGGAAAATAGAAGACTTTTATGATTACTATGTTCAACTGGAAACCCGATTAGGTTCTAGATGTTCGAAAACTTATATTAATCCATCTTTCAATATCTGACATTACTTCGTTACACACACAAACATAACAACCCTTCAGTCAGGATTACAACCCTAATTGTGTGTGTGTTAATTTTGTATACCTGAGTGGCGAGATCTACAGTTAAAAGTCGACACCGAACGATAAATTTTTGAGAAACTTTTCATGGCAATATTATTTACTCTCCCAGAAATCTTGCTAGATACCTGCTGAAAGGAAATTGCCGACAAAATATTTTTTCTTGTTTCGTTTTGATGGAGATTTCTGACCTGTGGTGGGGCCTCACGTCTAATAAGCCAACACACTACCTACTAGGCTGCCTATCACCATACACCTAGGTTATCATGTAGGCTTGTTGTGCGCTCACCATTAAGGAATTCCACCTTACTTTCGATAAGAAGTCTGTGTCTTCCATTGCCGTGAGGTGGGTTATGTCTGTCATAGTGTCATCCCCAAAATATTGAGATATCAAGCTTACGAAAGCTAAACAATGACACAAAAAATCCTTCATACTCTCGATTTCGTCACCACGTACTCTGTATTTAACATTGTCTATACCACGACAATACTGTTTAGGAGCGTCGTGCCCAATACCAATCTGTAATACCCTAATTAAGTAAAAAAAGACCTGAGAATTCCAAATTTATTCTAATGATTCTTAAAAGTTTTGTTGTAGCCCATGTAGTGTTTACATAGCAATTCAAATTGACTTCTAAAAGTTTGTTAAAAGAAATAAAGGAAAGGAAATAAACAAAAAACTTTTTTTTTAAATCCTGCATTCAAAAATAATAAAAATTGAAACGTAAGTCGATACCTTTTTGGAGAAAACCATAAATTATTTGAAAATATTGAGGATAACACGCAGTCCTATATTTTATGGACTCTATAATGATTATTATTATTATGATTAAAACAATTTTGAAAAGATAGAAAATAAAAAAAGGAAAATGGAAAAAAGATTTAAAAAAAAGTAGGAGGAAAAAATAAAACTCTGGTATAATCTCCACAACATATTAAAGACACCAGAGTATAAAATATGTATACGACAATAGCTATAAGACCAAACCAGAACACTCATACTCTATTGTTTGGGTCTTGCTGTGTGTGTATGTGGGGTACATTAAAATAATGTCTCTTTTAACGACTAACGATGACCAAGTTAATTGACATATTAGCCTGGTCGTATGACTGGCTAGCTGACTGGCTGACTGGCTGGCTGGCTGACTAAATGGTCATTTGCTTGTATATTCTATTGTTTAAACAATCTCTGGTTTGTTTATTATTCTTTTCAGTTTCTATAATGATACGGCTTGGCATGTCTATGGAACCGGTCGTCTGTCTTTAAAGGTTTCACCCACTATATGGACGAAATGAAATCATTAACATGAATATTTACTAAACCATACTTTTAGGTCATTGTATGGTATTAATTATATGAATACACACACACACACACAGACATACAGGCAACTTCGTTACATTTACGCCCCACAGCTAAAGTCATGAATGAAAGGAGTAGAACGGGAAGTGAAGTTATTTCATACCATTCATGTCCAGTGTGTCATTTTGTTTGGTACTCTATTGTTGTGTGCATTATTTAGTTGGGTTAAGTTATTCTCCTCCAAGAGAATTATTCATTTCATAGTTTAATGTGGGTCTCAAGTTTCTCTATTGCTGGGGCGTTGTGTCTTTGTGAAAAAATTTAGAAACATTTTTTTTTATTTTTTTTTTTCACTTTAAATTTGTTTTCAAATTGGGTTTAAATAGTGGCATTCAAAAAGTGTGGGTGTTACGTGTATATGGCTTTGCATGTTGGTAATATTTTGTCCATCAATTGATTAATATTTAATAACCGTTTTTCTTTTATCCGTAAATTATACGGTAATCCTCGTGCCATAGATTTTTAACCACTGGCTTTCAATAAAATTTCAAATTATCAGTTAAGGTTGTAGGAATTTTTTTGTGTGGTAGACTTCATAATAAATGGTTTTCTTAAGGGTTGTAATAACACTGATTAACAAAAGATAATAGACAAAAATTTTTACAACAACACATTTTAGTGTAAGTTAAACAGTTAACATTGCTCTGTTAATATCAAAATTTGTGGTTTGTGTCTTGGGTTTTTAAAATCATATTTAATCGTATTACATATGAAAAGTGTCCACTCTGGTAAAGGGATCCTCGCTTTCCAAGTTCCCAAACGATTGCTCCTCATCATCCGGGTAGTCATTTGGTTTTCGGTGAACTCTCGAGTCATATAGCAAAACAAGCGATAATTAGCTTTCGATTACAATATAATTTGGTAAGTCAACGACAGAACTTGTCGAATTTAACGCTTGCGTGGAAGATTATTTATTTATTGGTGTTGTGCTAATTTTTTTTACCGGAACGCCTTCCGGACTCCGTTTCACGGTTCGGAAACACAAGCCGGTTCGTTCCGGTTTTTGTTCAGGTTCGGATTCGGTTCAAACCCTGGTTTATAAAAATACACATAAAAATTCGTAAAAAATTAGAAAAAAATCAGCAATTCTTTTTAATTTTTCTTTTTCAAAACGTCAGCCAATTCTCGTTATCAGAAATCATCTTTAGCTCCGGAACGCGTTCCTGTCCAAAAAGGAAGTACCGGAACGACGTTCCGGAGCGTTCCGGCTCGACAACACCACTGTTTCCCACCTACTTGATGCAAGAGGTGGTAATACGGCCCGTTATTTGACTGACTTCCTCGTGAGAAGTGTGTGAGAAACATTCTCGTATCATAACCTATAGACTCGGAACTGGAATACATACATACATAACTGGTCATTGCAAACATTCAGTCAGGTTTACGACCTAGCTTCTCACACCGTTTATGTTGTGTTGTTGTTAACTTTATACATGAGTGGCGGGACCTGCAGTTTAAAGTCGACTCCGAACGATAGATTTTTGACAAACTTTTCAAGGCAATTTTATTTACTACTCTCAGAATTTTTGCCAGAAATCTGCAATCGAATCTGCGTCGAAGAAATATTTTTTCATATTTCAGTTTGCTGGAGATGTCTGATCTGGGGTCAAACCTTTGTCTCGAGTCTAATAAGCAAACACCCCTCTACCTACTAGTCTAAGGAGACTTCTAAATAATAATAAAAAAACAACTATGAGTCCCGAGTTAACTGTTACTGATCCGAAAAAGGTGAAGAAATAAGTATAAATCACTGCGTACCAGGTTTCTCCAGAGTTTTGTGTGAGAATATCGGAAATGAGAGAGTGACCTCGTGATTTACAATCATGCATACATGATCTTTCTGTGAACAAAACTAAATCCTGCCGGTACAATTCATATATTTTAATGCCCTTGTAAAAGCTAACAAGAGAAGTGCCGAAGTAAATTCTGTCATTTTCTATATTTTGCCTAGCAAATCATACAATGGCATCTCATCTGTTATCAAATATAATGAACGTTGCTCAATGAATTTACCTGTTCTGGAATCTATACCTTTCATTACAAATTCTTTCCACAACAATCCTTTAATATCCTGCTTTTATGTGGGATGGTCTCTTGTATGCCAATACACTTACGTGCTAGTTTATGCACTCTTTCTTCTACTGCTGCTTGATATTTAATGATCATTTTTCCCTTTGTGTTTGCATTGTTGCCCCCAGTTGACCTTTTATCCTTTTTGGTTTTCTTGCCCATTGTTTAGTTTTTGTTTTAAAAGTACGTCTACAGATGCAGGTGTTGTAAATTTTCTTTTGGTACACATTCTTGCTTGTTTTTGTGTATCTGCATAGAAATGCTTGGCTTGAGAACATTTTCATTCAAATGAAAAATAAAAAGCCTGTTGAGTTTCTAATTATGTGGGTTTCTCCAACGCATATACATATATTGTAGTGGGTTTGAAAAAACTTTTATAATTAAAGGACAGATTATAAAACAGAATCAAAAAAAAAAATGCATGAAAAAAAATATTAGAAGACTTTAATGTTGAATATCTATGTAAGCTCTGTGTAAACTCGACGACACTACGATCATTGAGCAAAATATTTAAACGTAATTCCAGTACAACGAAATTATCTTTTAAAGAAATGACCTCATGTGTGCAAAGCTAGATTTTAAAATCTATCTCCCCAGACGCAAACCAAGTCAGTTAATATAGCTCTGTTATGTTACTAACAGAACTCTGTTAAACAATTAATTTAAGGTTAGGAAAGAAAAACCGGAAAAAGGAATGAGTGTGAAGCTAGATTTTAAAATCTATCTCCCCAGACGCAAACCAAGTCAGTTAACAGAGCTCTGTTATGTTACTAACATAACTCTGTTAATCAATTAATTTAAGGCGAAAAAAAAACAGAAAAAATTAATGAAATAAAGTAAGAAAAAAGGCAAAAATTTTTAAAATAAAAGTCCTAATGTTAATCACGTTACAAAATATTGCATAATAAGAACTACAATAAATAGATAATCACACATTTCCGAAAGCTATTGTAATCCGATTAATAAATCAATATTGTGGGAAAACAGGACTGAGTTGACGGACAAAGTAAATTGTTTTTAAAGCATTTTACGTCCCTTTAACTAAATCAATCGCCAGAACCCTTAACAGAGCGAGTTTTCATAGTAGATTTTGAAATTGTCCGTCATGTTAGGTTTTAAAACTCCTACCATCACAACACGCTCTGCTAAGGGTATTTCAAGATTATTAGACATTGAAAGTCTAATCAGCTACTCATCCTAAATGGGCAACGAATAAAATGAATTGATTAACGTAATTATTTCCGCCGTGGTCTAGTGGGTAGCGTGTTGGGTTATTAGACGTGAGGCCTCGATTCAAATCCCAGGTCAGGCATCTCCAAGTAAACGAAATATGAACAAATATTTCGTCGACGACTTCCTCTCAGCAGATTTCTGACCATAGCTCTGAGAGAGTAAATAAAATTGCCATGAAAAGTTTCTCAAAAATCTGTCGTTCGGAGTCGACTTTAAACTGTAGTTCCTGCCACTCATGTATGAAAAAATTAACGCACACAACATGAGTGGTGTGAGAAGCTAGGCTGTAATCCTGACTGAAGGGTTGTAATGGCCAATTGTGTATGTATGTATTTATGTATTCTTTACTTCAGTTAAATGGAATACGTCGTTTCAGCCGGATGTCCTTATGGCACCTCTCGTTTTGGCAAATTAGTTTAAGTTTTCTCTGTTAGAAAATATGTGATGTATATATTTAGTTTTCCTCTTAACGTATGTATGTATGTATGTATTAAGATTGTTATACGACTCTCCAAATACTCGGAATAGTTGTTATTTCTGTATCTATTAAAATATCTTTTTATTGTTGCTAAGAGATGTTGAAATTTTATTTGTGTATTCTTGTGAAAAAGGTAAAACGACCTTAATTCGTAGGAAGGTGTATGAGTACGTGTGTGTAGGTTTATTAGTTAAAGAGAAATAGGTTAAATAAAGATGTTACCTTAATTTTTATTTAAATTGTTTAGTTTTGTTCATTTTATGGCTTTTTCGAATCCCTCAATCAGTTGGTATTTAAATGGTCTTTCAATTAATCTAATAATTTCCTGTAATTCTTTAGAATTTCGAAATAACAGAAAAGAAAATTAAGATTTTATTTTTCAAAAAGCAAGACTACAGGCTCAGCAGTGATGGAGTTAAACAGTAGATTGTACGGCCACTATCTTTTTCTACTGTGAGACGTATATGTTATTGACTTCTGCCTACTGCTGTCTCCTTTTTTTCATAACTATTCCTCGTGGCTTAGCACATTCTACATCGAGATGAATAGTATTTAAGATTTAAGTCGGGGACTAGAGTTGACAGCAATTTTTATATGAGCGTAATGCATTGGAGAACAAGTAATTACTATACATTGCCCTCGGTTTAGATTTTAGTTGTAGCGAATATTTAATAAGGATGTTTGCGCTTTAAGCAAGGCCCACAGTGTAGGTATCCCGGTCGTCTTTTCGTCGTCAGACATTATGTGCTGATCTTATTGGACTGACTTTGACGGCATGTCGCCGAATTTGAGATGGAGAGTGACTGCACAGCACGTTCTGTGGCACACAATGCTATAGAAAAGCGTCACTCACTATGCTTGTCTCTGTAATTACTTGCGATAGTCTCACAATGATACTCTTTTCGTTAGGGCTCAGCAGTTAATACTAGTCAAAGCCTCTGAAAGGACACATCTTGATTAAATTGTAACTATTGAGAACATTGAATACTTGAGTGCACATTATGACTTCTCAGAAAACAGTTGTTCCAGTACACAGAGAGAAAAGATCCTATGACGCAATCCAGATCATGCAGATCATGTATGGACCGAAAGGTGCAACCATCGTTTTAGAACTGGCACGTACAACCCAATAGGGCGAAAGTATTAGTTATATAGGCTGCTGGGATGATTATTCAGGAGGACAATAAACCTTCGAAAGATATTAGCATGTTTTCTGTAAGCCAGGCGGTTGTTTAGGTAGTGGGTTCTCACGTAACGACCTCTAAAGCAATTTTCGGCCGCAAAGAGCTTATGAATGAGACGTCAGAGTGTTATAACATTTGCATCTTATGGGTATCAGTTCGGGAAACTGCAGAGCTGCTCAATCACCGAACTTTAGAGCATCTTGACTGATTTTTCGGCGTTCGACGTTTTGGAGACTATCGGCTAGACTATATCTGAATTCACACCCCACTTATGATTTGTGTGTTAATTTTATAGACGAGTGGTGAGACCTACTGTTTAAAGTCGATTCAGAACGACAGATTTTTGAGAAATCTTTTCATGGCAATTTTATTTTACTCCCAGAGTTTTTGCTAGAAATCTACTGAGAGTAACTCGCCGAAGAAATATTCTTTTTTATTTTATTTTGTTTTGTTGGAGATGTCTGATCACGTCCAAGAAGCCAACACAGTACATACTACATAACGACTTCAGAGAATCTGTAATAGTCCATAAGATTTACAATAAAAAATATTTTCTTTATATGAGGGGGGAGGGCATCTTTTATCAATTTTTATTATGACAAATTATGACAAATTATGGAATCTCAAGTTCACTATAGTGATCTAATTAAATGACTAGAATTAGAGCTAAACGTTCACGTTATTTCGGTAAGCTTTGCGAACGTGCGTTCGTTCCATTACATCCGATGAACGTTTGGCCATTTCAGGCTGTGAAAAACTTCATAAAAATTAGTTCAACGATTTAGTTCAATACATTACTTACATATATCATTGTGAAACGTATAAAATATGTGAAATAAAATTATTTTAAAACAATAATAAATAAATACTTTAATTAAGTGTTTGAGTCGTTTAAATAAACTTGATTTAAGTGATATTATTTTTAAGTATTTTTTTTTTGTTTGTATTTATTTATGCATGTATTATTGCATGGAACCCCTTCATTAAAACATTGCAGCATTTGTATACCATAATTACTGAAAACATTTACAATCTGCAGACTATGTACATATGTAGGTAGGTATGAATAATAAATGCATAATTATTATCATCAATATTAAATCATTTCAATTCAAAAAACTTACCTTAATTAATTAACTGATTAATGTTAATGTTGCTGTTGCCAGTACCAGTGCCAGTGCCAGTGCCGTTGCTGGTGACGCGTTGCAGTAGCAATTGCTGTTGCAATTTTAATTTAAACAACTTTGTTGCTGTGTTATGCGCATTTAAAAAATATCCGTTTAATTAATGCCACACAAACAGTGACCTGACCTTCTGTATGACAGCAGCCGTAAACAGCACATCCAGCAGTTCAGCAGCAGAGTAAAAAGTACAGAATGTTTTTTTTGTAAAATGCCCGTGTTGTTGTTAATAAATTACCCCGTGATAAAGAAAAATGGCAAATGCAGGCAAGTTTAACCGCAAAATAGTTGTTGTTTTGGGGTTTTCAATACTGCTATTGCACTGAAAAGAGAAGAGAAAAGAAAGAGGGAAAAATGTAGAGATTTTTAAAAATAATAGCAACAGCACGTAAAAGATTAATTAAATAAATAAAAACGGGAAAAAACAAACTCATGCACAATAAACAAATACAAAAAAAATGTGGAAAATTATTAATAATATTACAGAGAGGGCTTCAGCGTAAAGTAAAGATGGTGATGAATAACGGTTTCACAAAGGTAAATATAATTTTCAATAATACAGTACCAGTGCACTTGAAGTCGTGGTTAAGCGTAGAAAATTATACACAAAAGCCACAAAGATGCTCTCCAGTGTATTTGACTGTGCATTAGAGAAGCATTATACGGTATTATATTTAATGTTTGTATTGTTGTAGTTGCTCACTCTGTCTCTCTCCATTTCTCTTTGCATTCTCTTACTTATGGCAATCAATAAAGCCAATATAATATAATACGTGTGTGTGTGTGTGCAATAGTGTTGAATACGTTTTAATGGCGCAAAAAAACTACTAAATACAGTACTACAGTTTAATTATTCCATTGTAAAGCCATATTTATGCAGATTTACAGTGTTGATCAACGGTATAATAACACATTAAATGTGTATTGTATTGTACAACATAATAAACGTAATGAAATATAAAAAAAGTTGCTGGTAATTGAGCAAAAAGAAAACAAAAGACAACCGAATTTTTTTTTCCAATTGGTTCAAAAGCTCTTCAACGCTTGTTTGCTTTTTTGTTAAGCTTTTAAGTGCCTCATTTTTAATCGGTATTTCTCTAGAATTCTCCATTTAATGCAATGTGAGTCAGAAACGCATGTATCTAACAAAGCAGTAAATTATTTCCCAAGGTTATGGAAGCTATGATTAACCATCAATTTGTAAAATAACTTGAGTAATAGAAAGTGACCAGTACCCGTTTTACTGGTGAGCTGTCTACGGGCGTTACTTTCCAAAAAATGTAAGCAGTCTATATCGAACATTCTTAGGAATCTCAATATATTTGATGTTACTAATGGCATCCTACCCCAGATGAATTGAGGATAAATTGGATCATAAAACAACTCATTTAGCAAATAAGGCGAAATGGCTTAATATGATCCTATAACCTCACATACAGGCAACTCCGAAATATCATGAATTTTTAACAATTTTAAAACACTAAAGACCAAATAGAGTGCATTGTCTCATAATTGCGACATTAATTCATCTGTAACTTTGAGTACTCTGAAGCCGCCATAGTCTAGCAGGTAGTATGTCCCCGGCCTCACACTAACCCACCCTCACCCGACCACGGAGGGCTCGTCCCCATTACGTAGGGACACGTACACACTACAGTCCGGACTGTAGCGGGTAAGGGAAAAGTAATGGCAACGAGAACATAAATCAGCTACACAACTTAATCACAAGCTGAATAAAGAAACAATAAACAGGAACTACCTATGACAAGAACGAAAATACACTGTTCAATTCCCAGGTCAAACATCCGCAATAAAACGAAATATGAAAATAAATTTTTTTTGGCGATTTTCTCTCAGCAGATTTCTGACAAAAACTCTGCCATGAAAAGTTTCTCAAAAATTTGACGTTTTGAGTCGACTTTAAAATATAGACCTCGCCATTCATCTTTAAGAATATAAGTAATGTGAGAAGCTAGGTTCCGACCTGAGCTATGTAATGACCAATTATGTATGTAACTATGGGCAGCCACAAGTTTTAAAAATCTTCGACATGAAAATTCAATGCTGCGTACACTCGAACCAGCAAATTTTTCAAGTGTCGTAAGAAGAACTCAATTTTTTGTTTTGGTTCTTAAGGCGATACAAGAATATTGTATTTCACTGAATCTCCTAGTTACACCACCCAAAGCCTATTGTGAGGTTATATGATCCACAGATCTCACAATGCGTTGCAGAGAGTGTTTGATTGGCATTAAGTCATGCGTAAGTGAAACGTTGTAGGATGAATCAGCAAATGGTCATTAAAGAACTTGATTGTAACATCAGTATTAGATTCCGGAAATGAGCGAAAAACAACAAAAAGAATGATTAGACACCGTTAAGTCAATAATAATTTACTCAGTAGTATACATATATAGGGGGAGCCATAAGAGATAACATCAAATGCCAATTAAATGTTTACTGTTTTCCTTGCTTAAATAGTAAAGAATATAGTTCCTCTACTTATGCAGTTGTCCAGATCATATTAGGAATATAAAATGGATTGGTTAAGTCACGTTTCTTAACATTTTTAAGGAATCTTAAGAATATTTCGAAATATGGATTATGGTTACGAATGAAACTCAGTTAAGGTTCAGTAAAATGAAATTTAACTTCCTTAAATAAGCTGCCAAATTAAAGCAAAAAAAACTGAATTCAATTTAAATGCAATGCTTATGTTGGCTTATCTTATTTACGTCGAACAATACGCAAAAAAAAAAACATTTCAAATGCCAACACATTTTTCAATTTTTTATTTTTAAAAACAGAGACAGAGAGCCAGCCATTAAGCCAAAGCTTAAAACCAGATCTTGTTGAAAATATTTAAAACAAGAGAACAATGACTTTAAAAATGAAATGAAAAGAAAAAGCTCGGTTTAAAAGCTTTTCCACGAATTAAAAAATTGTAAACAAAGCTGATAAAGAGAATAGAAAAAAACAATAAAAAAAATATTTAAAAAGAGTGATAATTGAATATGAAAGAAAAACAAAGAAACAAAAACAAATTTTAATATGAATGACTAAACAAATGGCCCTCAAATAAAACAAGCAAAAGCAATGCCCGCATATAAATTAAACAAAATTAAAAATAATTTGATTTTGCTATTGAAATAATATTTTTGAACATTAAAAACTTTCTTAAAGTTAAACAAAACAATGGAGGTTCATTGTTAACAGAACATTGAATTGAGAACCGCTTTGTGTAAGACTCTTCTCAAGAAAGAGTTTTCTTAATAACTTTAAAGGCATAAAATCCTACGCCCACATGCTCTTTCCAATGTTTAAACAAAAAATGTGTATTTCTTCTGCTTGACCAACTCTGTTAAATGGGTCAAAGAGCTTTTGGCTTATAAAATCCATATAAAACAACAAATCACACCAAAAAAAAAAAAAAAATATACAAATTAAGGTTAAGCGCAAGAAATGAAAAAAAAAGAAGAAGGAATGAAACGATACAACTACCAACATTAAATCGATAACCGTAAGAACATAAATTTTCTTTTAGTCTGCTATTTTTTTCGTGACCAAAAACAAACAAAAAATGGACAAAAAAAAGCAAAACATTAAAAGGAAACCCTTTTTAATAAAAATTTATAACCAAAACGTATTGAAGACCTGAGCAACACCTTGGCTGTTGTAAAATGGAATTTTTTAAATTTTTTTTCCTTCTTTTTTCCCCATTTTAATATGAAAAAATTTACGCTCTTTTGAGTTTGTTTTGTTCCAAAAGGAATATTGTTGTTGTCTGTCCATCGGTTAAAAGGCCATAATTTACAATTTGTTGCATTTGTAAAGAAAATAAACCAAAAAAAAAAAAAAAATTACAAAAAAATTCAAAAATTGTTTTAAAAGTTATTGTATAACTTAGAGACCCAGAATATTTGATTATTTATCAAAAGAATTTCACATTATTGAAGCCAAACATGAATCAAATCAATTTCGATTAATGTGTGTGAAGATAAATTCGAATTTGAAAATCAAAGACGCAATCCATAAATTTTAGCAGCGCCACATTTGACGTTAACAGAGCACTGTTAACTGTTTAACAGTATCCATCTGAACAAGGTCACTTGTTTAGGAGCAAATTTTAGGGCATATACTAGCTCTATGAGTACCATATCATACTTAAAGGAGTGTTCCAAGGCCTTTTAATTCGATCAGTAATACAGTACCATATAAAGTGATATGGTATTGTGAAAATTGGCTTTGAAAATATAAATTTTTTGATTGAAAATTCTCTAAAAGATCAGAAAGAATACAGACAATATATAATACAATAATAAAAATAAAATAAGGAACTTCTCCTAAAGAGTGATTTTTCAATGATTCCATTTGCATATAGTCTGTCATATACTACTTTTGGTCAAAAATTGTTTTTTTCAAAATTCAAAATCTCGACTCTCAAAATTATTTCAGCTATCCCACTACCACGGTTGGAAAGTTGACCCTCTGGACTGCCATTTTCATATGGTCTGTCTATTAAATCGTAAGCCTGTACCATTTTAAAAATACATATTTTCTGTATATGAAGTACATACGAGTACGTATTCATGCTATAAACTTCTTATCGCCTATTTAAAGAAAAAAAAAGAGAGTGTATTTTATTTAAAAACAAATTTTTTATTGCGCATTTTGAAACAAAGCATCATCCAGTTTACTTTTGTGGTTCTTTAGTTTATTTGCTATTTCTTTTTTGTTTCGTATTTGCTGTCGTATTTGCAATATTAACAATAATTGTTGAGTTTTTTTTTTTAATTTTTTATAAATTTAAAAATATTTTATAAAATTCTTATAAATTGCGGTTTAGATAAATGCATAAATACGTCTGCATGTAATGAAATGAAATAAAACAGGAAATATAATATAAATACGCATATGAATGTGTAGTTGTAAAAAGGGCAGAGTCCATGGTTCAAACTCTAGTTCAGACATCTCCAAGAAAATGAAAATAAATATTTTGGCAGATTTCTGGCAAAAACTCTGAGAGAGTAAATAAAATTGCCATCAAAAGTTTCTCAAAAAATCTGTCGTTCGGAGTCGACTTTAAAGGTCCCCGCAACTCATGTATAAAAATTAACACACACAACATATGTGTTGTGAGAAGCTAGGTCGTAATCATGACTGAAGGGTTCTAAAGGCCAGTTGTGTTTTGTTGTTGTTGTTCTTAGTAAGTAAATGCCTTGCTGCTTAAGTGGCGGTATTTTTAAAGTTCATCAGGTTTAAACTTCTACAGGTCGATGATTAGCAACACCTTTTGGCCTGAATTGGGTGATCTGAACATCAACGACAGATGATTTCAACAGGGCATCGCTATCATTACGCATTGAATATTCTGCACAAACAATTTGAAGGCATAGTCTTCTCATGCGGTGATGTAACGATCGCGATCGTACGATTTGATCCCGTTAAGTTTCAACTGCAGGCGAGTAAGCTACATATAATACTGACTAAAACTCCTTTTGACCTGACGAGAATGGATCTGGACACTACCGAAATGTGATTTCAACACGACGGCGTTTTGTGCCACAAAGCTCACGCCGCATTAGATATTCAGCACAAACGATTTGACGGCACAGTCTTCTCATGCGGTGATGATGTAAATTGGCCATCGTGATTGTATGATTTGATCCCGTTAAGTTGCAAGTGCACATCATACCGAGCCACATATCATCCAGATTATCAACTCCTTTTGACCTGCAGAGAATGGATCTGAACGCCAGAGGCATGTGGTTTCAACACGACGGCACTTATTGCCACATTGCTCATGCCATATAGAATATTCTGCACGTGCGATACGATCTCGTTTGATATTTTCTTGTTAGGTTTTCTTAAATCGCGAGTGTATGTGAATGAGTCATAAGCCATAGCAGTCCTCAAAGCCAACATAATCCATGCCATCGCTCATATTCAGCCTGATTTATGCGCCAGGGTCATGAAAAATTAGCTTGCATAAGCTCTATACACAGAGAGGCCATAGAAGACATTTGAAATGTATTTGCGCACGTATTAGCACAGGTCAACAGGTCTTTCTAACGAATTAAATAAGAATTTCATTTCCTTCTCGTAAAGTCTAAATAAAGAATTCTGGTAGCCACTGTTATTTTTTTTTATATTCTTAGCCAAGTTTGATGTTTTTTTTGTTGGTGTATTAAGGTCATGTAACCATTTCCTAAAATTCCGTCATTTTGTTTGTGCGACAATAAATTCCCATCCCAGATTACCTCTATAAATTTTGAAACAAATAACAACAACAAAAAAGCGTATGAAAAAGAAAAGAAACAAATCTTTTTTAATGTCTTTAATGTCATGTACATACATTAAGACTCTACCATCATAGGTGGTAGGAAAATAACGGTTTTCTTTACTGCCATTGAAAATGATGACGATTCGTAAAATGTAAGGAAAATATTGTAGAACGGAGAAGCTACAACGATATGTGTTACCTTTTTAAATTAACTCTGTCTGCTACTCGTTTGCATAGGTGGCGCAACAAAAGAAGTTGCAAAAATAAATGAAACAAAAAAAACGTTATTCAAGTAATTTAACACTTCACTGAGATTTAAATAAATTTTGATTTGAAACTTTTTGCTCATACTGTGCTGTGCTGTGCTATGCCAACCAACCAGCCAGCCAGCCACTGCTGTTTAACATTTAAAGTTTAAAATTTTACAATGAAAAGGAGAAGAAAAAAAGCGAATAATTTGCCAGCAACATTAACGATCTTTAAATGTAAAGTGACAACTGGGCGTTATGCTAAAAATGTTTAACTTTTCTTGTCGTTTTGCCTCTGGTTTTTGTGCTTTAAAAGATTTCTATTTCAACTACAATATACCCCGTGTATCAGTATAAATGAACATTAAATTTAAATTCAATTTTTACTTGATTGGCATTTCCAATTTAAGTTTAATTTGTATACAAAAAACAATAAAAAAATGTATAAAAAATAATTTTTTTTTCTAAAATTAATTGCCTAAGGGGAAGGAAGCAAAGTTTGTTGAGTTTTTTTCTATTTTTGTTGTTGATCTGTAAACGGTGTAAAAATTTGTAAAAATAACCGATAAAGTGATTAAATATATTCATTGAATTCTAAAGAGTGTGGAAATTTTGTTATAACTGGTACAATGATATGCGAAATAAATAATTTAAACAAAAAAAAACAGATAAAAACAAAGAAGAATTACTGCAAATCCAGATGTGGTTCTATAGTTAAATTATGGGAGGAAATAATTTGTTTAAAATAAAAAAAATTTATACAAAATTCAATAAATATTTGATCTGATTCGAAAATCCAAGACACAATCCAAAAATCTTAGCGGCGCCACATTTGGCGTTAACAGAACAAAATTTTCTTTTAACAGAACAAAATTTGCTCATAACAGAGCATTGTTATCTGTCTAACAGTATTCATCATAACAAGCCCACTTGTTTAGGAGCTAATTTTAGGGCATATACTAGCTCATGAGTACCATATCATACTCAAAGGAGTGGTTCCAGGGCCTCTTAATTCGATCAGCAATATAGTCCCATATAAAGTTATATGGTATTGAGAAAATTAGCTTTGGAAATATTAATTTTTTGCTTTAAAATCCTCTAGAAGATCAGTGGCCATTTTGAAACATATAAGAAATAGTACAACTACCCAACTATACACAATTAATAGTCCAGAGGGTTATTTTTCGAACCGTGCCAGAGGCATAGCTGGAATAATTTTGGGATTTTGACTCCCTACCAACCAAGCTATCGATTTCAACGTTATTATTTACAAATATTAATAATCATAATGATAATTATTGCCACTGTTAAACAGTTAACAGTGCTCTGTTAATAGCAAATTTTTCTCTGTTAACGCCAAATGTGGCGCTGATAAAATTTATGGATTGCGCCTTAGATTTTCAAATTCGAATTTATCTTCAAACAAATAATTTGAAGACCAAAATTGCTGTTCCTTTGACCCTTTGGCATATTTTAGAAGCTCTCCACCCACAGAAGCTGAACGATGTTATATTCCACACTGAACTATAATATGGTATACGACTGTCGCAGATATCTCAACGAAGTAGCGGATCGATATGATGATTGTATTACACGGGTACTAGGACATAGAGACATGATCGACATGAACTGGCCGGACGGGGCACGACCATCGAATTCTCTGATGAATTCTTGGTATTTGGAATAACTTTGAAAACCTGTAAGCATATAATTGACAATGTAATTGTGGACCTTATCAGCAGTAGATGAGCGGCTTTGGACACAGGCAAAAATTCTGTCCAAGGCTGCATAGAAAGCTCGCGGCAGGCTCAGCACTGTTATCGGGATTATTACGGAGCATTGCATTATAAGAAGGCATGCGAGGCGCATTGGTCTTGGACGCCTTGCAAGTGATTTCTGTAGAAGCTGTGGAGATGAGGAGGTAAATGAGATACTTCTATACCTACTGTTGACATGCCCGGCATTTTGTCGGAGGAGAAAAAGAGGCACCTGAGTGCCTACTATATATGGAGGATCTGGATTAACTGTCATGCATTGGTATTGACAGTCTGAGTCGCTTCATCGAAAGCTCGGAGTGCTTCCTGGACCAGGAGAAAATGGGAAACTGTGGTATTACAGTGGGTTCTGTTTGTGACCCAAGTGTGTCCGCTCATAACTCCTTGAGGGGGCTGGCAACAATAGTTCCTTCCAACACAAAAATAAAATTTCGACGATAACTCACACATACTTTGTTTTATTTAAATTTAAAGAGAAGGAAGCGCTTAATAAAGAACCCGGTAGCATAGATTTGCTTAGCCAGAAGAAATATACAAGTTATTCTATTTTATTTGTAAGTTATTAAAAAAAAATAACCTTCGAATACAGACAACAACTGTGTGTGGAAATATGTATGTCCGGGTTTTCCTAATTGCCGAATTTCCACAAACTACGGCAATTTGTATTTAATTAGTCGGAAATGTATGCTGAAGAAATTTCATTTCGTGTGCACAAATTTGTGCGTTTCATTACGCTGCATACAAATCCTGATTGGACATTTGTGTTCGTTTTCTTAAATTTTACTTGTAAGTCATTAGAAACGTAAAAGGAATTTCAAGTATGTTGCTAAGCAATGCTAAAACTAGTTGTATTCAATTCTAAATCATAAATCAGGTACTGACGGCAATTCATTTGAACCAAATTTAAGAAAATCGTGTATAATTTATGCCGACATTTTTGTGTAATTGTGATCATAAAACAAATTATCCATGTGGTACGGTTTAAAGATTGGAAATTATGGTATCATCATAAAAGACTTAGGACTACCTAAGTAAGTTCGACAAAGGAAATGCAATAACAATCCATTAAGCAGAAATACATGTAAAATTTCTGCTCATAAAATTAAAAAGTTTTAAATGAAATTTTTTTCTTCCTTCTAACTCTTAGTATAACATATATCTCAATATGTATGTCTATTTTGGGCTCTATTACTAGATGTTTAGTTGATGTAGCTCGCTTCTTGCAATTCAGTTCATTCGTTAAGGATTTCAAAAAGGAATTTGTCGAGCAATGTCGTCAGTTATTCTTCGAAGTCTATGCCCTATTCGAAGCTATTCCTTATTCCGTCATATCTCCACATGAGCATGCAGTTAGCAAATCAACGTATACGTTTATAGACGTACATGGATTGCAGTTGAACGTTCCCAGTTTTAATGCAATCATTATTGGTTGCTTTTACGATGTGTTTATTAAGTTTTACAAAGGCGATTAATACCACTGCTAATCAAGAACTGATAATCAAGAAGAATTTGAATGCAATATAATGAAATTCCTTTATGGCAAATTACTGGACTTCAAACGTAAATCATATGGAAATTGCAATCGCAAGCTAAAGACCCGATTAAAGTGTAGAAACAGAGTACTAGTCTCAGGAATGTTTCTATACATTACATTGCCAGTTCAAAAAAACGTTGGTAAATATGTTCGTGGGATTCTGTTTTATGTCGGCAGCGTTGTTTTAATAAAATAAATTTCCACAATCTCTGAGAGATGTTAGTTTTATGGAATCTAAGGAGTTTTATAAACAAACCACGCATGGGTGTATCGAAAATAATTTATAGAGCTGTAGTTGTTGCCATTCGCCTATGAAAAGAACAAAAACAAAATAGCTGGATTGTCTTGAAGACGAGCCAGCGTCTCCTTGTAAAGTTTCTATCGTATTCTGTTCTTATATTAGAGATTTAAAAACGTTGATGAATTTAGTCGAGAAGTCGCCGTAGTCTAGTAGATAGTGTGTTAGCTTATTAGACGTGAGGCCATGGTTCAAACCCCAGGTCTGACATCAAAGACGAAAATATGAAAAAATATTTCTCCGGCATCTTCTCCTCAGCAGATTTCTAACAAAAACTCTGAGAGAAAATAAATTTTCCTTAAAAAATTCCTAAAAAAAACCTGTCGTTCGGGACGACTTTAAAGTGTGGGTCCCGCCGCTCATTTGGAAAATTAACGCACACAACATAAGTGGTGTGAGAAGCTAGGGTCGTAATACCTGAATCGTAAATACCTAAAGGGTTGCAATAACCAATTATTTGTGTATAGTGCTGTTACTTATGCTTACACATTGCAAATAAATCCTCTTCCTATACAGTTCTTTACTTGCCGCCTTTTCATTTTTGAAGACGAACGCAATGGGTTCCATGACCTTATGGCTAAACACATTCTCAAACCTAACTACATATATGAACGTTTTCTTCGGAAAGATAACATGAAGCTTTGTAAAATATTTTTACAATACCTGCTTGCTAGATTAGTAACTGTTTTTTAAAATAATTAAGGTTTTTCCACGAAATATCGTATTTAAGGAACAGCTAAGAAGTGTATTTTCAATCACTGTGGATTATTTTTGATTGTTGTTGTATTTTCATTTTTTTTGTCTCGTTTTGTTGGACATTTCTGACCTGGGGTTTAAACCTGTGGCCACACTACCAACAAACACCTATAGTATCTTATACTACAGGTCCTATACACTTAGAAATACAAAGAAGAAAGTGGAACCTCGAAAACTACCTTACGGTAGTTAGTGTCAGAATTCTCACATTTCATCATATTATTAGAGTAGTCGTACGGTAGTAATTGTTGATATATTTTTTCCACTCACTGTATATTGAACCGGTACTTGTATATAATTTTCCAAAAGAGAGAAATTAACACTCACTAACTACACAATTCAAATGAAATAATTATTAATTTCTTTCTAACAACTTTTTCTTCACTTTTATAAATTTTTATTACACATTAAATGCTGTTGAGTATAAGTACAATAATAAGCACAACATTTAAAAAAAAATAATTAATTACTGTAGTTACAGAAAGTAGTAGCAGCAGCAAGAGAAACTAGAAAAAACAACAACTACACAAATAAATAAATACATAAAGAACATAAACACTTGTTAACGCTAAAAAGAAAAAAAATAAACGAAATATGCATTACGAATGTAATAATTACATAAAATAACAAAAAATAACAACAAAAATAACAACAACTGTAATTACAATAATATAAATAAACACACATAGTCATATTTACATACATACTGCAATAATAAGAGAAAAATTACAACAACAAAAAACCAAATATAAAAATAACACTTGCACGAGGCCGACAGTGTGATGCACTATTCGCAGTAATTTTTCTTGTTTTTTATAATTATTTGGTATTTGTTGAAAGGGAACAAAAGTTTTAGGGCCGTTGCATATGTCAAACTAAATTAATGTACCTCCCATATACAAATTTGATGACTCTAATCAATAATAACTATGGTAATATTAATAACTTCTGGCAGCACTGTAGCTTATTTGATGAGGTACATTTCAAACCTGCATGGCGACACATCAAATTAATTGATCAACCTGACATACATATATGTAACTATACATACATACATAGATGCATAAATGGTAGCTAGCTTCTCACATTACTTATGTTGTGTGTGGAGTGGCAGGACATACAGTTTAAAGTCGACTCCGAACGACAGATATTTGAGAAATTTTTTCATGGTAACTTTTTTACTTCCAAAGCTTTTGCCAGAAATTTGCTGAGCGGAAGTCGCTGAAGATGGAGATGCCTGACCTGCGATTTGTACCGTGGCCTCACGTCTAATAAGCCAACACACTACCTACTAGACTACGGTGACTTGTAACTATGCTGGTAAAAAATGCTCACACAAGAGTTTTTAAGTATATCGGAATACTTTTGATTGTCACTACCTATGATGCAAAAATCATCTGGGCTTGTCTTGCTCACAACAACTATAAAAAGAATTTCAAGGGCAGAAAAAATTCAACGTAAGTTGTTAAGAAATGTTAAAAAGTTTACACAGATAACGCCGATACTGAAAGAACAATACTGACATGATTTAATCGTCGTCTATGCGTTAATTTTGGTCATAAAGATGCACCTTGCTCTGGGGGACTAATAGCTAAAAACATTGAAAAAAGGTGGGAAAAAAATTGAGAAACACCGGCTCTTCAGCAGAGTAGACACTGTCGGGAAACTATGCCTTCAACGCCAAATAATTATCAACCATTTGAAGAAGGCTGGATGCACAAAAAACTCAATGAATTAACAGTGAAATCTTGAATGGTCCGAATTCCCATTTACGATTCACTGTTAAAATGGAATGAAATCCTAATACATTGAAAAGTAAACCACGTATAACAATAATGTACGAAAAAGACCATGGCTAAAGCGAGGTAAAGCTTCGCAATTGATTTTGACTTCTACTGTAAGCCATCAATGAAGTGGATGTAAATAATCAACAAAAAAAGGCGTTGTGTCATGACAACGTAAGGCTATAAATATCTTTGATAGTTAGCTACAAAGTAGTACTTGGCTAGGAAATTTGTTTGCTTCAAATTATTAATTCCTTAAAGAACTGCAGTGGGAACTGCTTATTACTCATTTGTAAACATAACACAGGAAACTGTTCCATTTTTCATAAAATTTTTAATTAAACTTTGGTCAAAATTTTTCGGGAAAGATGCAAAACCTTTGATAACAATTAAAAATTTTTTTTTTAAATTTCATTCGTTTAACCATTATATCGAAGGCTTTACTGACATACACGCATGAAAATAACATATTACCTCTCTTTATGTAGTAATTGTAGCATATAATTACGTGATAAAGAAAAAAGTGAACGACTAAAAACAAAAATGAAAACAGTAAACATAAACACATAATGACAACAACAAATATAACATTGATAAGAAAACAAAAAAAAAAGAAAAAAACAAAAAAACCCAAAATCCCCAAAAATTAAAGAGCAACACAACAAACTCGTTTGTGACCAAATACACTATAAACAAACAATAAAAATAAAAACACAACAACAGCAAAGCAAACGTGTAATTATCTCAAAGGCTTTTTAAATAAGAGCTTAAATAAAACACAAACAAAACAATAAAGAAAGAAGAAAGGGAAGAAAATATGAGAAACAAATTTAATTGAGAGGGAGTTTTTAGAATCAAGAGAAATACAGCAAGCAAGCATACAACAAAAGCAACGTAATATAAGAGTGACAATAATAAGTAAAATATTAAAAGCAAAAACAAAACAATGCAAAAACTTTATAGAAAATAAATTATTGTCATGCAGAAGCATGTGTGTTTGCAATAATAACAAGTGCTGTTGAAAAGAAATAAAAAATAAAAAATTGAATTACCGTATATGATAGCTGGTTTTGAGACAAGAAAGCAAGAGAATCTAGAATAAACTGATGCCAATATGGTGATGCTGTACAATTCGCGGAATTAAAACACTTTAAATGATTGTAATTTAATTTTAAATAAATTATTGATAATAAAACACACTTGATTTTGTAAATTTTTCTATCAATTTTAAAACACAGTTTTTATTTTTATATTTTTTGTTAAATACCAACAAACATTCACTTGCTTACGACCAAAAAAAACCCACAATTTTTAGGACAGACAAACGACACCCTGCTCTTAAACCGCCATTAACTTTTTGTAATTAAAAATTTTATACACGTTATTACTCTTCTCTTCTTTAATTTTCTTCTTTTTTTATTTTTTGTGTGGTTATAAAAAATTACCAAACTTTTTCTATTATAAACACTTCGGAAAAACTTTGTTTTAATTTAATTCTTCTTTTTCCTACTTCTTCTTTAAACATTCACGCTTTATTTAATTTTTGGTACATTTATTTTTTGTTAAAATTTTATTTTCTTTTATTATCAGTTTTTTTCTTTCTTTCTTTTTCACACAAAACATAAAAATGTTATTACGAAAAAAAAATTTGTTCAACGGCGAATTAAAATTAACCGTTCCTACGCACGACCGCTTTGACGTCTCATAGATAACTGAATTGAGTTTGAAATCAACAAAGATTCACTTGCCTTATAAGGAGCAATGTACTAAAGAAATATGAAAACATGAACAAAAATTCCTATACAAAACAACATATGTCGAATGAGAGTTATTAAATGAGAGATTATAAGAGAGAGAGAACTGGCTTAAATAAAGCAAAACAAAACATAAAATCGTAACAGATTAAAGAAAAAACTCTCTTTGACTCTCATAGTATATTTAGAATATTGCTTTAGTACAGCTCTAATAGAGTGCTAGTAAATAGTGTTGTATACATATCGTTATTAAAATCTCTAAAATTTGTTTTTTGGAAATGTTATAATTATTACGAGTGGAATGACTATGACTTTGTACTTGATGTGGTGTAACAGATCACAACCATAGCTAACAATTGAGCCCACAAATTTACATATCTCACCCACAGTGATGGGGTTACATTATTTCAGAGTTTATTGCGTTTTAAATTTAATTAATTGTTGTTAAAGCCTATGAAAAATCAAATACATGGTTAAGTGCAGCAGTGAGGCCATGATTCAAACCTAAGGCGTCTCCAACAGAACGAAATATTAACAAAAAATATTTCTTTGGCGACTTCCTCTTAGCGGATTTTTGGCAACTCTTTTCAACTTAGTCTTTCAACTCTTAGTCAAGATTACAACATAGCTTGTCACTTCACCTATGTTGTGTGTGTGTTAATTCTGTCAATGTGTAGCGAGACCTACTGTTTAACGGCGACTCCGATCAACAGATTTATGAGGAAGTTTTCATAGCAAAGAAATTAAGATCAGTTATTCTACCGCTAGTCGCCGTGGTCTAGTAGGTAGTGTGTTGGCTCGGATCAAACCCCAATTCAGACATCTCCTAAACAAAATTTGAAAAAATATTTCTTCGTCGACTTCCTCTCAGCAGATTTCTGGCAAAAACTCTGAAAGTAAATAAAATTGCCATGAAAAGTTTCTCAAAAATCCCGCAACTCATGTATAAAAAATTAACGCACACAACACAAGTGGTGTGAGAAACTAGTTCGTAATCCTGGCTAACGCCATCAGTTATTTTTTGTAACGAGTTGACAACACTTATTGTTAGGCATTATTTTAGTACTGCGTTAGTGGATTGTTTGCTCTCATTTATTAAGAGAGAGATTAAAGAAGAGTTGGTGAACGAATTCAGATAAATACCGGCTTTTTCTGTTTTGCTCTCCTTATGGTAACAATTTTATAGCATGCGATAATATTTCTTTTTCTGTTATACTTTCACATTCTGGTTGTTTTCTTGCATTTTTGTTGTTGATAATTGGTTTGTTTTGCTCTTAAAGTTATTAAATTGTTGGTGTTGCCGCTGTTGTTGTAGAAGATTGTTTTCTATGTCATATGGAAAAAAGGAAGACACGTGCTGAATTCTTTTTTATTTCGTCTCCCATTTGATGCCATTTTTCAAGCATCAAAGGTCATCGTCTGCAATTTGTTTTTAGGTGTTTTTTTTGCATTTGTTAGTGTCAGTCGTCTGTTATTGATTACAAGTAGAAATTTTATGGAATGTATTGCTTTTGTTTTTTTTCGGAAAATTTATGTTTATTTTTTTTTCTTTTTTTATATCTCAACATCACTATGAGATTTCCCTGCGGGTAATATTTTGAAGCTCAAAAGTTTTATTTATTTATTGACACCCTGAAGGTATGCAACATTGTGTGTTTAATACTATGGAGTGGTGGCTCCCCATATAGCCGTTACCGGAGCAGATATGTTTTCAGTTTAAATTTTCGAATTTATTATTCGGTTGGCTGTTTAAATGAAATTATGTTGACAATTTGAAAATAATAAAATGAAAAATAAAAATAAAAAATAAATAGAGTTAGTTATAGGTTAATAGGTTAAAGTATTTAATCAACTTCGCACAGTTCGCGAATCACCAATAATCACTGTTCGTACAAAAATAAACGTCTTTAAATCATGTGTGACATCTGTTCTCTGCTATGGGTGCGAAACGTTGACGCAAAGACTAGAATAACTTGCTAGTTTTCTTCAGCAAATGCTTGAGAGAATAAGAATTTTTAAAAATATTTCGAATCAGCTGAATATTGAACACACAATTACTATATATGGGGAAGCACACAACAGAACCATAGACATACTGAAGTATTCGAGAGGAAATAGTGATAAATTGGATTTGTAATGCTATAGACTGGAATCCACAAGACAGAAGAACGTGAAAAATGTACGCACTGCCGAAAATAACGTTTCTGTTAGAGAATGAGTGTCGATTCTTCGAGGGCTAGTGTAGCTGAACAGCTGGCTAGTATAGCTGGTTAGTTTAGTTAGTATAGCTGGCTAGTTGAGTTAGTATAACTGGCTAGTTTAGTTAATATAGCTAATATAGCTGGGTAGTATATCTAGTATAGCTGACTAGCTGGCTAGTAAAGCTAGTATAGCTGGCTAGTAAAGGTAGTATAGCTAATATATCCAGCTTTCTTCGCAGTCATTATGGTGTATTTTACATGTCGATTTATATTTCAATCTACATATATAAAGTCCAACTCATGCAACAATTACAGATGACTGATCATTCATAACACTATAGATATGCGGATTGGGTGTTATACCAACAGGCTTTTAACAAAATTTTCTTCAGCAGTGAAGCTCATTTCTTATTTGATGATCACATCAACAAACGGAGGCAATGTCAGTTGCTCACCAAGAGCATTGACGTTGTTATAATTTTTGTGGACCTTCGCCGTACTCTAGTAGGTAGTGTGTTGGCCTTATAGAAGTGAGGCCGCGGTTCAAACATCAGGTCAGACCCCTCCAATTAAGCGAAGTATGGAAAATATTTCTTGGATGGCTTCATCTCCGCAGATTTCTGGCAAAAATTATGAGAGTAAAATACTATTGCCATGAAAACTTTCTCAAAAATCTGTCATTCGGAATCCATATTCAATTGTAGGTTCCCCGACTTGTGTATAAAATTAACACACTCCACATAAGTGCTGTGAGAAGCTAGGTCGTAATCCTAACTGAAGGGCTGTAATGACCAATTATGTGTGTCAGTTTATGTAAATAATTTTAAAATAGTGATGTGATAATATACCAACAGCACTACCACAATAAAAAAATAGTGATGTGCTAGGAATAGCAGTAACCTGAGATACACAGAAAATATCCTTTTTAGCAATTGGTGTCTGAATATCATTCACAAATTTTTTTTCTTTTTTTGCTTGCTATTGTATCTTGAATCAATACTTTGGTAGACCATAAGAAATCTTTTTCCATTTTACAAAGAAAACAAATTAATTTTGTCTATGGAATTGATTTTTGTGTCTGTGTGTGTATTGTGTGTTTTATAAAAGTAAACCAAAGTAAATAATATATATGTGTGGGTGTGTGTGATAGTTAGTTCTAATGAATATATGATACGATAAATCAAATGTATTTAAGTCGAAACCTAATTTTATACTCATACAGAATAAATTATAAGTGATTGGAAAGTTGTATTTTCTGATTTTTGTTTTTCGACACTATCGCTCTCGCTCTCTCTCTCTTTCTCTATCTCTTTCACTCTTCTTATTAAATTGAATATTTAAAATTCATAAAAAAAACATTTTTTACTAACATACTGACAGTACGTTTTTGTATGCACGCTTGAGTAGAACATGCTCTCTGGTACCAATCAATCTAAATGTCAACAAAATACTCAATGCAGCTTTCAAAATTTTTCTATTGAGTTCATAAAGTCTTTTATTATGGGTTTATCTCTAATGTTTCCCTCTCTCTCTCTCTCTCACACATATATACGCACATACACACATCCACACCTTTTGTTGGTCTATAACACACGAGTTGACAAAATCCAAAACACTAAATAAAGTAAGAGAGAGAGAGAGAGAGTGAGATATGAAGCCTAATAAAGTTGAAATGGATTTGTAGTTGTTGCAGTTGCTGTTGCTGTTGCTTTGTTGATTTGTTAAACAAAACTCTGGAGTATGAAAAACGAAATGAAATGAAAAAATACGAAGAACAACAGCAACAATATTATTCATAGAAAACGTGCCTCAAATATTAATGAGTCAACAACACTCTCCAATACAGAACTCCTAATGGAGCAGCAGTACAGCAAGAAAAATCCTTCAGGAGAGAAAACAAAATCAACAAATAAATATTGAACAAGAGAGATGTAGAGAGAGAGAGAGAGAGAAGAGAAAATAAATGATCGAATGAATAGATGAATGGAAATAATTTTATATTCGAATTAATAAAAGTATACTTCTAATGGCAGTAAATAATAATTGGTATTGGTATTGGAAATAGAAAAAAATTATTTCAGGTGCACTTTGTCATCTGAAAGCTCTCCATTAGAATTGATCAATAATGAAGGAAAAGTCAAGAGTATGTCAGAGACAATTTGTCACAGCACCACAGGGGTTGTCTGGCCAAATTAATTGGATTTTGACATTTTTAATTAGGATTGTCTTGGGTATGCCATAAGCAAATCAATACAAAACGAAAGAATATTATTCAGATTCCGGTCATAGGGGTCATAGCACACTTTTACCCCATCAATTTAAGATGACTGTCTAAGATAAATAAGACTCGAATAATCAACATGAAATCAAAAATGTTTTTACAAAAAATTATGCAAAATGTAAATTGAAATAAAACATGCATAAAACTAATGGTATTGATGAAACCTTCATTTCATTATAATGTATGGATATTGCCATTTTGTTTATATATGCTATAATGATGATATTTAGGCAGTTTACTAGCACTTTTTCGCATACATCGAACGCTATCTCGCTGATAACTCTACAAAATATGATTTCCAAATGCTCTTACGCTCTTGATACATAAGTGGCGGGACCTGCAGTTTAAAGTCGACTCCGAACAACAGATTTTTTGAAAGACTTTTCCTGGCAATTTTATTTTTACTTTCAGAGTTTTTGCCAGAAATCTGCTGAGAGGGAGTCGCCGAAGAAATACTTTTTGTATTTTGTTCGATGGCTTTACATCTAATAAACCAACACACTATCTACTAGACTACCGCGACTTCATTTGCATTTACAAGAAAGAAAAAGACAGACCAGCAAGCAGAGCAAACGCACAACCTTCTAGTGAGTATTGTAGTGTTCGTATGCGAGTCATACTTATTTTGTGATTCGTGTAAATGTTGAGTTATGGAGCGTCGAAATCAACAACATCATACGTGTTGTTAAGTATAAATATGATGAGTACTTCAAACTTTGAAGATGAGTAGAGGTTTCATGATATTAAAATGAGTATGAATGTGTATAAGTATCAGAAATTATGAGTATGATTCGATTATACTCATCATTTTGAATACTCATTGCTGATCTCTGATTACGACCTAGCTTCTCACACCATTCGTGTTCTGTGTTATTTTATCAACGAGGGGTTGGACCTACAGTTTAAAGTCGACTTTGAACGATAAATTTTCATATCAATTTTTTTTTACTCTCAGAGTTTTCTCTCTTCACATTCCGTCTTTTTGAAGATGTCTAACATGGGGTTTGAACTATGGCGTCACGTCTAGTAAGCAAACACACTACCTACTAGACTACGACAACTTCATAAACTTCTATAATCCATGGGCACTGTTTAGTCTTCTTATTCATGTACATGGCTTAAGGATCATCGAAAATGTTCTCTGCCAATGTCCCAAGTATCTTACCTACTCGTCTATTTGTTACTTCTTGTTCTGGCTGTTCCTTCTTTTGATTGTTCATCTTTAGCAGGTTCTAGAATGATAGAGTTACCAGATATCGTTGACAAGATATAACTACTCCATCTGTGAAAATGTATTCGATTGCTACATATTTTAAGTGTGATGGTGAGAAATTGTATATATTGATGGTACTGACTAATCTTCTTACAATTGTTCGTTATTGTTGTTCTCTGTCTTTTAAGAGTTAATGATCAAGAGGGGTGGTTGTTTCTTTAATTTGAGAATTCAAAATTAATTATGAAACATTTTTTCGTCTATTGTGCTTATATTTCCAGCCAACCACTTTAATCCTCACAATACTTCTCCTCCGTACCACATTGTTAACACCATCAAAATGTTGTTAGTTTTTCATTGCAGGCCTATTTACCAATTACCTCAGCTTTAATAAAATTTCATTAAAAACAAAGCCAATTTAAATAGACATTTAAGTTGTTTTTATTAACAATTTTTAAACCATTTCAACGCCCTTAAAAAAATTAAAAAAAAAAATGAAAAAAAATTGTTCCTTTGATATTAAAATTTTTAATGGCCTAGTTTTGCCCTGCGCCACAACAGGTACTAGCTAACACATGCCACCGGCATTAAAAGCTGAAACCACAAAAGAACACCTCAATTTATAATGGAAAATTATGAAATAAATGCATGAATGAATAAATGAAACGGGAAAAAACCACAAAATGCCACAATATTTTCACGAAGTGGGTATATGAACAGTCTGAACACAAACAAAGAAGCCAATAAATAATTTCGTTTTCGTTCTTTTTTATTTCTTAACGACAATTTGCTTTTAGGAATTTCAATTTATACTTCATTACTTCCTTAAAGAATTTCTTTTCTTTTTCTTCTTCTGCTTATTAACAGCCCTTGAGCTACAGGTGAGCTAAACAGAATTATTGTGGCACGTTTTGTCAGGGTCATTATCATAAAAATAATTTGGAAAAAAGCCGTCAAAAGAAAATTGTCGACTAAATAAATATGGCCCATGGCTATAAAAGAATACAAGTTTCTGGGTGTGTGTGTGTGTGGTTATGTTTTACGGGATGCCTGTTATTTATTTAGTTGCTTAAATGCTTGGCAATATTGTAGTCTGTTTAATAATCATTTTTTAATTAACTTTTGATCATTAAATGCAACAGTTTGTTTAACATTCGATTATTTATTGTTTATGGCATGAATTATTAACACTTTGAACTGAGAAAATCTTACCTGTTGCTTTCATTCTCTACCCGATAACATAAGAAGGAATGGTATGTTAGCATTTATTGCCTCTTATCGAGATAAAATATTTCGAGATTCATTTCACTTCGTGAGTAAAATGATAGGAATTTGTCTGATAGCGAATGAGAAATTAGATTTTTTCAATTCGAATACAAAATAATAACTTTTTGACGTTATACAATATTAAAAGCGGTGATTTGTTTACTAATCGGTCCTAAGATTTAAATTTTTTTCAGTATGAAAAAAGTATTCATGACATGTGCAATTATCAAAAACGTTCACCATGAACTAACAGTTAAGCAATCCTTGCAAATAAGTGTGAGAAGATAGTTTAAAAACCTAACTAAAGTGTTGTAATGATCAATTGAGTAAGCAGGATGCCATATGTTCGCCACGGCTTCTAATTGCCCATGACTCTGGCTTATAAATAAGGCTGAATTTGATCGACTGCACGGGTTATGTTGACTTTGAGGATCGGTGTGGTTTGTGGCTTATTCGCATACGAATACGATTTAAGAATAACCTTCAAGAAAAAGTCTAATCACATAATCTCGTGATATAGCCATGCTGTGAAATTGCTCTTGTGGAATATACAATGTGGCATGAGCTGTACGCCCTGTTGAAACCACATCTCGTTGGTGTCCACATCATCCAGTTCAGGCCAAAAGAAGTTGGCAATTATCATTCTAAAGTGCTCATCGTTGCCGTTCTCAAAGAAATACGAACCAAAATATACACCAAACGGAGATTTTTACGGAATGTATTGGATACTCTTTTCTCAGCAGATTTCTGGAAAAAATCTCTGAGAATAAATAAAATTGGTTCCCAAAAATCTGTCATTCGTAGTCGACTTTAAACTGTAGGCGCCGCCATACATGTATACAATTAACACACAACATAAGTAGTGTAAGAACCGACTTGTAATGATCAATTATGTATGTATGTATATATGTATGTATGTATATTGGACACTGTTAGACCTCTTCTGAATTGGTATCGTCCCTATTTCTACAATTTTGTTTGTTCATCTAGAAATGGGCCTCATCGCTGAGGATGTCTTTTTGCAGGAAATTTAGGTCAGTCACTGCTCACCATGGCCGTCCATGGTGATTTGTCTAACCAATCTGAATAAATCACAACTAGTTTTACAGCAGTCGTCGTAGTCTATTGTCTGGGCTTATTAGATGCGAAGCAACGGTTCAATTGCCCAAGTCAGACATCTCCAACAAAACGAAGTAAGAAAAAATATTTCTCCGGTAACTGTCGCTCTTCTGGCAAAAACTCTATGAGTAAATAAATTTGCCATGAAAAGTTTCTCAAAAAATCTGTCGTTCAGATTTGCTGTTAAAGTGTAGGTCCCGCCACTCATGTAGTGGTGGGAGAAGCTAGGTTGTAATCCTGGCTAAAGGGTTGTAATGACTAATTATGTATGTATGAATGAGTTCGACGGCAGTCCCTGTTGGAAATCGCTATACATTTAGAAAAAAAATAACTACAGATAGGTTATCATTCCTTTTAACAGCATATTGATTTAAAAAAACCCATTTCAAAGATTTTATTTCGCCTCAGCTTCGGTTGTGGAAGTAGTTTTATTGTCAATACTGGTCAATGTCGTATCTTACCATGGCGTTTAAAAACTTTCACAGAATATGTGTGGACCGGTTCCATTACTCAATCGTTACATCTCCTTTATTGTGTTTCCATGAAAGCAATCATCTGCGACTCGATTAGATTGTAGTGTAGCCTTATGTCTGACTAACCAGGCTTGATTGTTAAAAAAAAAAATGATTTTGTATTTAGCTTACCTATAGGGTTCTACAAAATTGTCAACATTTTTCTTGTTTCCTCTTCATTTGTTTATTCGCATGAAAATGCAGGAAAAACGTGTTAATTTTTTATCTTCATAGTTTTTCATTAGTGAGCATAACAAATAAAGAAAGAGAAAAGTTTGTAAGACGGATAGAAAAAATAACATGTAAACAACAACAAGAAAAAAAAGGAAGACTAAAGAAAATTTTAAGGATTTGAGTAAATAGACACAGACAAACGAGGACCATCACTTCATCAATTCCACTTGCTGTACATTAGCGAGCAGCTATTTAAAGGTATGTACTCTTTAGCTAAATGTAGGTATTTAAAATCCAGAGAAGATGTTTTCAACAAGAGAATTCATTAATCAAGTTTCATCAGATAAAGAGGTGATAGCAATACAGCGTTTGGTTCTAAGCAAATAAAGTTGTGATCTGTTGTTGCCCATAATAATGATCAAAATGATATGAAAAAATATTTTTGATTGTATAGGGTGTAGGTGTTAAAGGGATGTAAATGAAAAGCTTATGACTGACTACATTTTGTGAAATCAGCGTAATGTTTACCGAATACTAATCAATCCGACTGAGTGATATAGCCACTCAATATGATAATGGACTGACCCGTCTTATATAAATAGCAATAACACAGAAAAATAATGAGAAAAACTTGCAGCTTATAAAGCTGATATCTTTGCCATGGTAGAGTTGCTATATGGACTTTATTCAGATGTACGCAGCTGGTAAAACGCTGTCCCTTAAATCAACTTAAATAAGGGTGAGGATTTCGTGGTAGAAAAAAAGAAAATCGCCACTTTGTTGCTCGACGTACATCATTGAATTTTCTTCAGTTTGACATTGATTTGTTGCCGTAGTCGGGTAGGCTTAATAGACATGAGGCCTCGGTTTAAACCCCAGCTAAAACATATCCAAAAACACAAAATATGAAAAAAAATTTCTTAGGCGACTTCCTCTCAGGAGATCAGCGTAACGAACGTTCGTTCAAGGCGAGGCTCTAAAATAAATACTTATCTGTTGGGAGCGAAGATTCGCTTCGGGCTTTGTAAGGCGATGGTGCTTGCAAATCTGCACAAACTAGAGATATCCACTTCAAGGCGTAAAAGAAAATTTTTTGGTAATTCTAACGCACAGTTGTAACACACATCTTAGTTCTTCCGGTTTGCGGGAAAATCAAGAGAAAACACAAGGAAAAACAAAAAGAAGCGACAAACTTATAGGTTAGGTTAGGTTTGAAGACAATACGCAAAAGTTGAAATGACCCACACGTCCTAGAAGAGATGAGATAGAGAGAGGTTAGTGAAAATGATAGGAAAATTGGAAAAGGAGAAGGGATTGAAAAGCGAGGATATAAGAGACGGATGGAAAAAAGATGGGCCACAAACGCACAAGAGAGCGCGACTACAATCTTGATGCCCTAGCACTTCGCAACCAGTTCAACCTATTTATGAATCTGTGGAGAGCCTTAATGTCAGCTCTCGACAAAGTGTCTAAACCTTTGAAGAAGCCTTCAACCTACTAAGAGCTGGACAGTAGAGGAGGTGTTTGTCAGTTTCCAACTCCTCTTCATCGCAACATATCCTGCAATAGTCCGTTTCAGATCCTTGTCAGCAATCTAATCTCGTAGTGCCCTGGAATGAAACAAATTTCTAACCTCAGACTGGCCTTATCTAAGCCCAGAAGCAAACCTGTTCTATCACTGTCTATAGCAGGTCATAGACACCTAGACCCATAACATCTTGATTCACATCCAAAAATCCTCCTGACCCATCCACTGTTGAGGCCATAGAAGTGGCAGATTGGTGGTATAGGACAGGCTTTAAAATCACCCTCATAAAGAGAATCTAATCTAGCGAGAGCAGCCACCGTCTCAATATCGAGTATAAAAATAATGCCAACAACACGCGATGTAAACAAACGGGCCCCCATCTAAGTACTAACCGCGTCCAATGCTGCTTAATTTCGGTGATCGGGCAAGAACCGATGTATTCAGTGGGGTATGCGGAATAAATAAAACACATGAGCTGCAAACCAATTATGGTGTGAAATTATGAGGCCACAAAGGTTAGATCAGAAATCTTATAATAGAGGCACTGATTACGCTGGGAATTATCATAATAATAATTTAATTTGTGCAACACATGTTGCACGAATGCCTAAAACAGTTCCACTCATATATCGAGGAACCAAGAACAAAGAAACAATTGAGATGGCATTTACCCAACGAATGCATTATTTTCAAGTGTGTTGTTTTTGAATGGCCTTTGCTTAGACAACAGGTAGACGAGACGACAACAATGGTGTGCAAACGGTTTTTTTCCCAAATTTTCAACGACATCTTCTGTATTTGCTCTGTGCATTAGTCTTGTTAGTATTCCATGAACATTTCCATTGTCACATACATATTTACAAACGATAATTATGATGTTCATAATGATCTTCTTTGCAGTGGTGTTTGTTTTTCGTGTTTACACTGTTTTCTTTTGATTTTTCCACATTTATCGTGTTTTTTTTCATTCTTTTGAATGAAAAGAAAATCATAATGAATGTTGGAAATAGAAATGAGGAACTATTGCATGGCACATGACGCATTTCAAATGGCATTTCTTTTCCTTTCAATTCATTGCACTTTGTTTTTCGGAATGTTTTTTCATCATCTTTTTTTTTCATTTCGAAATAGACGGCGTAATTCAATACATTTTATGACTTTTTTTTGAAGTGTTTACCAACCATAGTTTTTGTTATTGTTGTTGTTTCGTCTCAGTTTTTGCTTTTTTTGTTTTTGGTGACAGTGAAAAGTGGAATTTGTGTTGTTTTAGTCACATGCGTTGATATGTTTTTGCTGTTTATGCTGCATTTAACTGAATGCACATTAGCAGCATGTGTTGCCATGTTTATTTTAATTCCCTTGTTTTTAGTTTTCAGTTTTCATATGAAATTTATGTTTAATTCAACGAATTTATGAAATTTTTCTGAAAAGTTTTACTTGATTTTTTTATTAAACAAAAGCCCGACTTTTTTCAATGTTTCGCAGAATTTTTGGGGTAAGTTCAGCTTCCTCTTCCCATATATACAGCATAAGTCTCAGTCTTCTGTGTACCCTTATGCAGAAGTAATTTCGTTAACATCTGATTGGTCTAACATAGCAAAATTGAGTGCTTATCAAATGTACACACTCCTTTTTATGATGTTACCTGGATAGCTACTTTTGTTGATTTTCTAAAGCATTTAACTAATAAGTGTACGGATAAAAAATCCCAGAATGACTGAAGAGTTAAATTTGAAATTGCTCACCATAAAAGCCTCAATACAATGAAAAGAAGAAAAACGGATGTGTCTAATTATTGCCAAACAATGCAAAAGGCAGAAGGATTGCACATGGATTGTTCGCTCTCTGTATAGTGTAGATTCATTAATTCATTCGGATGTACTCGATAATTACATTCGTACATACATAAATGGCCATTACATCCTTTCAGTTCGGCCATCTCGTTCGAATGAAACAGGATCCTTCGGCGAGACAGGTGTTTGCTGCAAGGAATAGCGGAAATCAGCATTGAGGACGACCTTATCTACTTTGGAAGGAGCAAATCGAGGATGCCCTGGTGTGACCAACTGCCAGATGTGCGCAAGAAGCAGAGGCACTTGGAAGAATGTGTAAAGACAGACTGAAATCTGATAAAACGATAGTTAATGGCCAATTAAGTAAGGAAGTAATAACGGATTTGTGCTTATCGAGTAGTAGTAGTCACCGTAGTCTAGTAGGTAGTGTGTTAGCTTATTAGACGTGAAGCCACGGTTCAAACTCCAGGTCAGACATCAAATCCAAAATATGGAAAATATTTCTTCGGCGACTTCCTCTCAGCAGATTTCTAGCAAAAAATCTGAGAGTAAATAAAATTTCGTGAAAAGTTTCTCAAAAATCTGTCGTTCGGGGTCGACTTTAAACTGTATAAAATTAACACACACAACCTAAGTGGTGTGAGAAGTTAGGTCGTAATACTGACAGAAGGGTTGTAATGACCTATTGTGTATGTAGGTAGGTAGGTAGAGGTGGCTGCCCATCCAAGAAAATTGGATGGACACACTTAGGCCATATTGGGCCCATTGTGTTACCACAGTTATCCGCTATCCCCTATTCTCGAAACCACTCGGAGCTCCTGATGAAGCGATTTAAGCTGCCAATGTCAATCTCTGACAGTTCCGCTAGGTTATCTATGTAATAAGCACCCAAGTACTTCTTTCTCCTTTGGCAAAGAGCCGGGTATGTACCCAGCAGGTGAGGGACAGTCTCCTCCTCTTCCTCTCTCTGCAGCTTCTGCAGAAATCGTTAGCAAGGTGTCCAAGACCAATGTGACTTGTATGTGTACCCATAATGCAATGCCCCGTAATGACACCGATAACTACACTGAGCGCGCCTCTTTGGAATTTAAGTAGACACATTGTGCGCCCCTCATTCAGCCTTGGCCAGATTTTACGAGCCGTTCTACCCGTGTCCGAGGCTGCCCACCTGTCGTTGACGGAATCGACGATCCCACTATCAATTATGAGCCTGCAGGACCTCATAGAGATGCCCAGATTCGAGAACTCATCAGAGAGTTCAATGATCGTGCCCCGCCTGGCAAGTTCATCGGCTCTGCAGCTATCCGGAATGCCACTGTGCCCCGGTACCCATACGATATGGATATCATATCGTTCCGCTATATCGCCGAGATATCTGCGACAGCCGTACACCGTCTTGGAGTTCATCACGTTGGAACTCAGAACTCTGATAGCCGCCGGGCTATCAGAAAGTATGGTGACGTTCCGCTTGAAGACCCTCACGTCCCCAATAATTCTCACCGCAGCCTGTATTGCCACCACCTCCGCCTGAAAGACGCTGCAGTGGTCTGGCAGTCTTATAGACTGACTGGGCTATTCCAGCCGATTCCGAAAAAATTCCACTTCCAACAGCTCCGTTCAGCTTCGAACCGTCGTTGTAGATTTGTACGCAGTCCCTTAACGGGTGGGTTACACCACCCTTCCAGACCTTTTTGTCTGGGGTTGATTGTGTCTCCTCGTGAAGTCGTACCGCGGTGTCATGTAGTCACTGCTCCCGACAGCTCCAACGTACCTCAGGATTTTTGCGCGGCTTCTGTCCAGTCGCCTAGAGGCGTTTACTTATTTTTGCAGCCACTCCCCTACAGAAAAGGATTGTGTATGTAAACCTGTTAAAATGTTAAAAACTGTGTTTTAAATTTATTTCTGTTTACCAGCACTAAGAAACTTGTTCCGCCATCGTATTATAGTCTATAATTTATAGATGAATGTAATTTGAATTTTTGAATTCATTTGCTATTTAATGTATAATTTGATAAAACCAATTTCATTTGTTTCTTTAAATATTCGTTTGGGTTCATTGAACGTTCCACTTATTTAAACACTCAACGATTTCCTGGCTGTGGATTCATTTTTCATATTTTTTTTTATTTTTTTTTTGTACAAATTAACAACAACAATACTAGCGGATATTTAAGAGAAATAAAAAGTATTTTTTCTTTTTTTTGATTCATTAAGAGGTACAAAAAGTGGAAGCCTCAAAAACCATAAGGAGAATAAAAAGATGAAATTGCAGTGGCATTCTACAAAATGCATCAGCATTTAATGAAATAATTAACTCTCTGTGTCACTGTGTAAATGAAGTATTTTTCACGTATACTTAGTAAACAAAAACGTGAAATGCATATGACTGTGTGTGGGTGCATCTGTGTAACATGAATTGTAAGTGTGAGCAGGGAAATATTTTTTGTTCTTTAAAGTAGATTTTCCTTTACGTACGTATGTATTTTAACTCATAAGTGGCAATATTTTTATTTGCTGCTTATTTACGTGAATTTGTGAATTGTCTGTCTGTCTATGAATGGCTGTGTATATTTTGCGTACTCATGCATGTGAAGATACTTTGACACACACACGTACACATACACTTGTGCCTGTATATATACATATAAGGATGCTTAAATGAATATAATTTAATATCTTTAGTTTTTAAAAACGCACACACACATACATTTATTCATATACAGCCATGAAAATTCATACTCATTCATAAATGCCGTTGTATTAAATTTAAAGAAATAAAATTAAACAAACAAACGAAAAAAAAACAAAAATTATTCATAACAAAGATAAACATTTTGCTAAAGTGCACTATGGCACGAATGAAACCAATTTTACACCCGGTTAACAATAAGTCTTGGATATTTTATTCAAAACTGAAGAACTTAAAACGATGATACAAGGCAAACATATTTTGCGGATACAATTTTTTAAATACAATCATGGCAGTTAGTTTTCGAATACGATTTCCGGCATATTTTATGACACTGCTATGGTCCATACGATCTGTTCAATTTTTATACCACTTTTTCCAATAAATCTAACCGTTTGGCGTCAATGGCGTTAGGCTTACAATGCTTAAAAATTGCTGGCTTGTCATTACAATTTAATAACTTAACATGACAGTTATCTACAGTCTGTTAAACGGACGTCTGTGAACAGGACCAGCTGTGGAAAAAAAGTTATCACCAAATTGATTTCGAACTAAATCAATTGATAATATCGTTGAATGTCAAGTTACGCCGTCTTGTTGTAACCAAAATTCCCTAATGTTCAGCAGATCTCCTTGTCTATTTCGAAAGAAATAATAACCGATGATGATAAAAGCGTGTAAACCGCACCATAATGGTCAACCTATATAGATAGACACTTTAACGGCTGGAGGATTGGCATTCAGTTCAAATGTGGCAATTGAATCGTGTAAGGATTTTGAAACCGTTTTTTATTTTGGCGTTTAATAATTCAGCCTTACATACATATCTACATAATTGATTATTGCAACCCTTCAATCAGGATTACGACCTAGCCTCTCATACCACTTATGTTGTGCGTGTTAATTTTATACATGAGTGCTTGACCTACAGCTTAAAGTCGACTCCAAATGATAGATTTTTTGAGAAACTTTCACAGTTTTTGCCAGAAGACTGCTGAGAGGAAGTAGCCGAAGAAATATTTCTTCATATATCTGATCTGGGGTTTGAACCGTGGTCACACATCCACTAAGGCAACTCTTTACCTACTAGACTACTGCGACTACAGTACCAAACTTTACCGAACACAAATGTCTATTCAGTTTGACTTTGTCAGCTAACAAATCATAATTTTCGATATCTATGATCCTCAAGAAACTAAACAAAACACCCGATACGTGTTATGTATACAGAAATGCAGTGTCGGGAGAAATAATAGGGACAATGTTTTCCTCAAAAGCATTTACGGAAAAATTGTTTTTAAATATAACGTGATAGCATATTGTGTATTAGTTTTAGGGTCATTGCTTTTAATTGAGAATTTATTTGCAGAAAAGTTAGCAAATTTGGAAGCAATAATAAGAACACTTCCATAAATGGTGTTAAAAATAATAAAAAAATCTGTCAGCTTAAATGCCTGCTACTGAAGAGAAACTCACGGGAAAAAGTCTAATAACGGGATCTAGTTGCACGATCTCAGTGGCCAGTTCACACCACCGGGCCATGCTCTAAAATCCCTTGTGCAGAATATCAAATGTGGCAAGAGCTGTGAGTCAAGTAGCGCCATCGCGTTGATTCCACATGTTGCCGTTACCCATATCATACAATGCGTAGCCAAAAGAAGATGGTAATCATCAACCTCTAATGCTCTACGTTGACGGTGATAGTTTAGCTAACGTCGTTCTCAAAGAAATACTCGTATGTACCAATATTACCGCCAGCCAAAAATCCTCACTAAATAATGACTTTTTCGGGATGCATTGGAAGCTTTTAAATCTCATGTAAATTGCAAGCGTTACAAATTCGTAAAATTCATGCAGAGGTGAGCCTCACCGTTAAGATGATTTTTTCCATGACACTTTTCTCAATCAACATTTTTTGCACATGTTGTTGAATGCTATATCCGCTACGACATAACTGTTAAAGTTCGTAGGTCTCTGTTGGAAGACTTTCTTTGTCAGTGCCCGTCTCTCGCTAGGTGTAGATATAGGCTATTTAGCTCTCCATTTCTTGTCAGCTTGACGGAACTATCATCTATTGATATCAAGGATATAGCTTCATTGTTCAAACTTTCTGGCTGGTTTTCCAGTATAGGGTAGTCATGCTTTTGATGTGCAGCCCTTGCGCTGACCAACTTCTTCCTCTTCCCTGATTTTGGTGGAACTTGGTCAGTACAGGGACTGCGTTCACCCGTGGCTTCACAACGGGCCGCTATGCGTGCACAAGTGAGCTTTGTGAAATCAGAGCTACCGCTCAGATCTAACCTAGACCTAACCTGTTGGAAGACTCAATATTTTTCCGGAAGTTTTTCATCCTTTCGATATGGGAATAACGAACGAAAATGCATACAATTTTAGATCCTATCCGCCCCTATGCCGATCTTTGCTCATAATTGATTTCTTATACAGATCGGCTCTTACTGTCATATTGGCTAGGTGACTTAGCTTTAGAATCAGAAAACATCACAGAATCTAAAGAAGTGCTACGCTTTTCACAAATACACATTTCCCAAGTTCCACGAAAGTGCTTCTAGTAATTTGAAACAGTTTATCATTAAACGAAGACGCCGCAGTCTAGTAGGTAGTGTGTTGGCTTATTAGACGTAAGGCCACGGTTCAAACCCCAGGTCAGACATCTCCACCAAAACGAAATATGGAAAAATATTTCTTCGGCGACTTCCTCTCAACAGATTTCTGGCAAAAACTCTGATAGTAAATATAATCGCCATGAAAAGTTTCTCAAAAATCTGTCGTTCGGAGTCGACTTTAAACTTTAGGTCCCACTACTCATGTATAAAAATGAACACACAAAACCTAAGTGGTGTGAGAAACTAGGCCGTAATTCTGACTGAAGGGTTGTAATGGCCAATTATGTATGTATTTGCATTAAATGGATGACAAAAATTATCTAAAATCTATATCTTCTCATTATGCGACCCATAGTGCATGCAGTACATTTGCTTGATATATGTATGGCGGTATAGCGGTTACCTGCGAACTCAGTCAAGTTTATTTTGCATGTGTCTGTGAATAATACTTTTAATATCACATGCATACTATTTATGCAAACACATGCATGAACTCATGCATACTACTTTACCGAGTGTATATTTCAATTTCAGTTTCAGTTTTATATGTATGTTTGTATTTATTTCACATTCCTTTTTTTAATTCTCCCCTTTTTTTTGTTTTTTGTTTTCTTTCTTTAATTTCCTGTACAACGTCACTTATATTAAATAAATATAATTTTTTCCATCATATTCCGTTTATTTTTTCCTTTTATTTTGGCGTTGTTTCAGTAGACGAGTGTGTGGCATTAATTTACTCATAAAATACAGAACGGAACGAAGCGTCTCATCTTGTTTGATTGCACTGAGTATACATTATACAGTGGCAGCCGTATGATTGAAGTATTGCACGTAGTCTAGTAGGTAGTTTGTTAGCTTATAAATCGCGAGCCCCTGGTTCAAACCCCAGCTAAGACAATTACAACAAAATGAAAATGTCTCTAGGCGACTTCCTCTTCTTCCGGCAAAAACTCTGAGAGTAAATTATAGTGGAAGTAGACTTTAAACTTGTATGACCACCACTGTAAATAAGGTTGGTGGCGTGGTGATCTGATGTCATGAAAAACAGCTTTTACTGCTGCTGTCAATAAAATTTCTGTATGAAATGTGTTGATATGAATATGACAGAGAGGCACACGTTTAACATATAAAAGAATTATTTTAAAAAACATTAACAAATACCCCGTGGAAAGCTTTAATTTAATGATAAAATTCTTACTGTTGAAGCTCCCTCTATTTTGCTTCTTTTTTAAATTCTTTTGCTTTTTTACAGACACCATCCTTCAATTGTAGACGGCGATAGACTCATTTGTATTGATGCTTTTAATGCAGCCGGATAGCATTTTAATTTAAATTTGTTCTTGTTATTATCGTTATTGTTGCTTTTTTATTTTTAAATCAAAGTGCAACGTGCAACAAATTCATATTCAAACTTAGACTAGGGGTTCTCTTACCACATGTGGTTATTTTTTTTTTCACCTTTTTTGAACGCGGAAAAATATTTTTGGGGGAGATTGTAAAGCAATTATTTTAATGAGTTAAGGAAGTGGAATGTGATATGTTTGGGCCCATTAGTGAGCATTAAAAGTGTAGTGTATAGACGTAATAAGAAGTAGAAAAATAAATAAAGGGTGTGTCAATAAGACGGTTCAAGTTTTTTGAACTACTGGTAACAATTTTTATTTCATTGTAATACAGACTTCTTCCAAAAAACTATCAAAGAAATGTAATCCACAAATAGACCAATGGCTCCATGGACTAATGGTGTTTTCATGGAATTATTGATGACAATTTTGTGAATATATGACCGAACTTTTCTGTTTACATGCTGTCAGTGTTGATGTTTATTTTAATACACAAGATTTCATAAGGAATCAATCTGATTAGATCCATATGATCAGAATTTCATAAAGGAGTTTAGTTTGTAAATTTTTGCTGCATTTAGTCAAATGTTTAGAGCGCACATACATATGTATATGCATACATAATTGGTCATTATAACCCTTCAGTCAGGATTACGACAAAGCTTCTCATAACACTTATGTTGTGTGTGTTAATTTTATGCAGTGACGGGACTTTTTGAGATTTTTTCAAGGAATTTTTTTTTTACTCTCAGAGTTTTTGTCTAAAATCTGCTGAGCAAAAGTTGCCGAAGAAATATTTTTTTATACTTCGTTTTGTTCGACATACCTGGCCTGTGACTTGAACCGTTTTCTCACGTCCAATAAGCCAACACTGTACCTACTAGACTACGGTGACTTGTATCCCAATTAGTAAATAAAAATTTGCGTATGGTTTGGTTTAACTTCTACAATTGTAGCTAAAGAACATCGATTGCTTTCCAAAAGTACTCCTGATTAGAGTAAGATCGTCTCATGTGGAGGTGATGTGAATTGGCTACCAAGATCAGGTGACTGGACTCCGATAGACCTTTTCTGGTGTTGGTTTCATCTTAAGTCGTACGTGTATGCAAAAAAGCCAAAAACTACAGCAGTCTCAAAGCCAATATATAATCGATAAAATTCAGCCTGATTTATGCGCCAGAGTCATACAATATTGGACATTTCATATGCGTTGTGCCAGAGAAATCGTACGAACATTTGAACGATATTATATTCCACATATAATGCCACCAGTAGGCCTTTCAAACGAACTAAACATTTCTATGATAATACACAAGCACTTTGGTTTATTTAAATTTAAAGGCAGTAAGCGCTTAATAAAAGACCCGATATATGAATTAAATACGACTAAGTGGGCAAGATTGTTCACTATGATAGCCTCATGCAATTAAAAAGCAAAACATTTTCACTCAGCTGTTTCTAGTAGGTATTAGACGTGAGGCCAGGGTTCAAACCCCAGGTCAGACATATCATACAAAACGAAATATGAAGGAATATTGCTTCAGCCTCTTCATCTCAGCGTATATCTGGTAAAAACTCTGAGATTAAATAAAATGCCATGAAAAAGTTTCTCAAAAAATCTGTTGGCTTATTACACGTGAGATCAGGGTTCAAACCCCAGGTCAGACATCTCATATAAAACGAAATAAGAAAAAATATTTCTTCGGCCTCATCCTCTCTGCGTATTTCTAATAAAAACACTGAAATTAAATAAACGGCCATGAAAAAGTTTCTCAAAAATCTGTCGTTTGGAGTCGAAAGTGGTGTGAGAAGCTAGGTTGTAATCTTGACTGAAGGTTTTTAATGCCCAATTATGTATGTATGTTTCTAGGCAACGACAGTTGGCAACCCTATTGTTCTAGAAATGGATGCAAAACTGATACAACACTGTGAAAAAAAAATGGAAATTGTATAAGAATATGAAGTTCCTTATGATAATCCAATGCACTTTAAGGATTAATTAAGCGTTGGAGGGTTGTGGTTCTGGTCTAAGATTGAATTACCCAATTGACAGCTATGTTCAGAATTGTTGGCAAAAAGTACGATTTTCTTAAAGAACTCCACCTAAAACGCTAGAAGAGTAAAAGTTTGATGTGTTTTTCATTGACGCCAGAAAAAAATTATTGTTTCCCGTTTGAATACATTGAAATGTGTAATTAGCGACTAATTAGTTATACGCTTGATTAAAACCATTCTCTTCAACATTAATTAATGATTTCTAAGCAGAAATTTTAATTTTTCGTAGTTTTTGAAAAATGAAAAACAAAAAAATGTTCATAATTGTGCTGCTTTGTTTTGGTTTTAATGACGAGAATAAAAAAAGGAAAAAGAAAAAACATGAAAATTGAAAACTTTCTGATTAAATTCTCTACGAAATTGTTGTCCTTTTTTTCTTGTCTAATTGCAAGAAATAAAAATGAACAGCAGGACCTTTTCAGCAGCATAGTTCTTTTGAGTTGTTGCTCATTTCAATGGACGTATTATTTTCTGTCTTTGTTTTGTTTTTTATCTTTTGATTATTGTTGTCGTGTTTTTCTTCTTTCGTTTCGTTGATTTTGCCAATCTCACTCACTTAGAGAGTCAATCATTAGCCCAGTTAAGTAAAAATAATAAAAAAAAACTTTCTCCTTGTTGTTGTTGTTGCTGTCGTTATTGCTATAGTTTATCCTCGGTAAGAAGACAATTGGGGCTTCAAAAAAGATATGAAGCAACACATTTAGGACTTCAAGAATAAAAAATAGTAAAAAAATAAAAGACAACAAACAAATAAAAGGAAACACAGGAACGAAGTTTTACGCAATAAAATGAAAATGAGTGAATAAAAAAAAGAAAAAATAAAAAAATACAACGACATTATTAAGTAATAATTGAACAAAAAAAAGAAGGGAATATAATGTCAAGGCTTATTATCATTACCATTTCCGCTAAATGTGCTGAGCCAAACTGTGTCTGCTGTGGATATTGTTTGCTGAATTACTTTAGAATTTGAGATGACAACTTTTGTACTGGGATAACAGAGACTTTGTTATTTAAAACATTTTGACATTCAAATAGCCTGATGAAAAGAAATTTTCTTTTGTTAAAGAAAAAAGAAAAAAATTGAAGAAAGTTTTAGTTGACCCTAAAATAAACTACAACACTGTGGGGCTTATGGTATAATTACATACATACATAATAAGTCATTACAATCCTTCAGTCAGGATTACCACTTATCTTCTCACACCACTTCTGTTCTGTTTGTGTTAATTTTCTACATGAGAGACAGGTCTTACAATTTAACGACAGAGTTTTGAGAAACTTTGGAAATTTTATTTTACTCTCATTTTTATATTACTCTCTAATCTGCTGAGAGGAAGTCACCTGACCTGGGGTATGCACCGTGGCTTCACTTCTAATAAGCCAACGCGCTATCTACTAGACTACGGCGACTTCGAGAAAAGAATGCTAATATTCACAAATACCTCAGCCATATTATTCTTATGTTCTATGTTTTCCGGTCTAGAAGTATACATTGGGCCAACTAATGTAACAAAAGGCAAAGGACTAACAACTGATAGAACTATACCCAACACCAATTATTTCACACAGATAACATGGACTCAATAAGTATTATGAGCCAATATTGAAACGAGGCCCTAATAAAATAAAAAAAAATTGTTCTTAATAATCGATCATTGGTTGGCAATTTAACAACAGATGACTTAAGGATAGAATAATGCGGCATTCGTAAGTAGACAGTTTTCATTCGGAAGTCTCTCATCTTACTTACAAATCAAATCAAATTTAATCTTCAAAAACACTACCTTCGATTTCTCAAATAAATTTTTAGGAAGTCACCGTAGTCTAGTAGGTAGTGTGTTGGTTTATTAGACGTAACGCCACGGTTTAAACTCCAGGTCAGACATCAAAACGAAATGTGAAAAAATATTTCTTCGGCTACTTCACCTCAGCAGATTTCTGGCAAAAAATCTGAGAGTAAATAAAATTGCCATGAAAAGTTTCTCAAAAATCTGTCGTTCGGAGTCGACATTAAACTATAGGTCTTAACACCCATGGATTAATTTTACCTTATACATGGTAATCTTGACTAGAACGGTTGTAATGGTTAGAAAAACACGTATAAAATATGTTAGCATCAGAGATCGGCAATGAGTATTCAAAAAGATGAGCAGATTTGAATCATACTCATAATTTCTGATACTTATACACATTCATACTTATTTTAATGTCATACTCATACTACTCATATTCAAAGTTTGAAATACTCATCGTACTCATACTTAACAATACGCATGATGTCGTTGATTTCGACTCTCCTTTACTCAACATTTATAAGAATCACAAAATAAGTATGATTCGCATACGAACACTACAATACTCACCAGAAGGTTGTATGTTTGCTTTGCTTGCTGTCTTTGGCTTTGTCTTTCTTGTTTTTTTTTTTTGTAAATGCAACAACAACTAAGACTGTAAATTTTGATGAATAATTCGACTCACTCGAAGCATTTATGAGTATTATAATTATTTTTCTAAATTTATGAATCTGAATGAGTAGGAGTATGAATCAAACATATTTCGAATGTTATGAGTTTGATATCAACGTTGTACTCATACTCATTACAACCTGTACTTATAAATCAATTGTGTAGGGAGTACGAATGAATCAGTGTAGTTGAATTTCAATACTGTTGACTCACTCATACTCAAAATTTCATGAGTAGCGAAAAACGATTCATTGCTGATCTCTGGTTAACATGTATGGTGAAGTTAAATTTTTGATTCGAACTCTTCAAAGCCGAACACTTTTTTCTTTCCAATATAGGCTAACACAAGTCGTAGCACATGTTTGAGAGAGGGTCAAATATCTTGGCAATACATTCCATTTTATTTTTTAAAGTGATAATATTTTATTAGTATATGGCTCCAAGGAGGCAAAATTTCTAAAGTATTGCTCTATGGAACCCTAAATGGGACTTTTAATGATTACTTAGCTGATATCCTGACCTTTACATTTTTAAGACAATACATATGGACGATTTAAGAATGTGAGATTGAATAACGAGTCTAGGTTAAGATTTCGGTAACCTTCCAAAATCTTAAAATTAAGGCCTTATTTCTCTAACATGAACATACTTGCAGGAATGCTTGGCACCTCGAGATGTAAATTTTAACTGTTGTGAAAAATTGTGCCAGATCTTCAATCAACTCTAATTAGGCGTTAGGTATTGCATGGTTTAGCTAGTATCGATCATCGAGGCGAACTAGATAGAAATAGCCGGCTAAGAAAAGATAAACTTAAGAGATCCTAAATTTTTCTTTATTTATGTATGTATTAAGGTATGTCGGAAATATTTTTAATTCAATGATTCTAATAAAATAATTCTAAAAATACATGAAAAAAAAGTTAAATTGATTAACTGACATATTATTTCTATGATGACAAGGGAGTACTTTGTGATAATTAGCATTTGATGGCCAAACTTTGCATTCATACCAGTTTATGTAAATAAGTTTTAATCCCGATGAACAACTTTAGCCTTTTTGCTTATAATACATCCTTTCTCTCTAGCTTTGTAGTATTAGTCATGTAGACAAAAAAACCCAGAATGTATAAAAAGTTTTGTGATTTGTTGCAAAATTGTAGTTTAAAAAAGTTTTCTTTTTCGTCTTCCATTATTCTCGATATATTTTTTATTATTTTTGAACATATTTTTTCATTCTTTTTTCTGTTTTTTTTTCTGTAGACATTCTTCGTTGTACTCTTAAACTGACCATTGTTGATGGAAACTTTATGTTTTTGGTACTATTTTCGATCTAAAAAAATATATAAATGATGACCAACTAACTTTTTACCCAAAAGTTGTTCCCCAATAGTTGCGAATTGCTGTTGAAAACGACAACAACACCATTGACAGAGACATCGACTTCGACAACGACAACGACAACAACAAATTATTGATAAGATTCCGTAACAGTAAATGTATCCATAATTTATGGTTGAATGATTTTCAACTTTGTTCGTGAGTATTTCGTAACAAGGAAAATATTTAATGAAACTTTTATCCAAGTGGCAGAGAGAAAAAAGGAAACAAACTTTTTCGCATTTTTTTCATTTCTTTCGTTCCACTGACAGAAACCAGAGATTTTGTTTAATTTTTAGAAATAAAAATAAAGTTTTCGATGATTACATTTCACTATCAATCAGTTTCTTTTTATTTAAGAGGAAATCTATGCAATGTATGTATGTATGTATATATGTACACTTTATGAACTTGAAAGTTTAATACTCAGTTTGATAGAGTTTTTTTTAATACCTAAATTTTAGCTTAATATTCTTGAATATTTTTTTTAATCTAGGAAATCTACGCGATGTTTATATGTACTGTCAATAGATCGCGTTTATATCCATATCAAGGAAAAATTCGATTCGATTGTTTGAGATAGACATGCTTGTAGAAGTCGTTCGAAAAGTTGTATTGTATCGAACAAGAGTAGTAGCTAAAGCTAGTTAAGAATGCCATAGAAAACATATCAAAAAATCTTCCTAGATGTAGAGTGATAATGCTAAGAGTGTACATCATACAAAAATTTCCATATTGGAAATATTAAGCCCAGAAAAATGAACAAGATTTTCCCACTTAGTTGAAGTATATAGATACATAAATACATAATTGGTCAATCAGGATTACGACCTAGCTTCTCACATCATTTATGTTGTGTATGTTAATTTTATTCCATGAGTGGCGGCGCCTACAGTTTAAAGTCGATTCCGAACAACAGATTTTTGAGAAGCTTTTCATGGCAATTTTATTTACTCCCAGAGTTTTTGCCAGAAATCTGCTGAGAGGAAGTCGCCGACGAAATATTTTTTTATAGTGCGTTTTATCGGAGACCTGGGTTTGGAACCGTGGTCTCACGTCCAATAAGGCAACATACTACCTACTAGACTACGACAACTTCACTTGTTGAATTAATGGTCCAAATCCTGATTCATATAGGTTCTATTTTAGCGGATATATTCTTGCTTTTTGTTCGAAATTACATGATTTTCCAATTTTTGTACGCCAGTTTTTGAATTCTAAAGAAATACACTTTTTCAATAGAGTCTGTTTTGTGAAATCACCATTGAGACGAATATAGCATTTAACAGCACCTGCAAATAATAAAATTGTTTTATAAAAATGGATGCGCTTCGCCCATTTTACAACCGCCATAATTGTCTTCTCAAGCTGACTATTCGCAATGGCTAGTACATTAAGAAAACGCAAGATCTGGCGAAAATATTGTGAATCTCCATGAGAATGTGGAGAAGAACCCGATGCAGTTGATAACACAGTGCTCATAGGAACTCGGTCTTTTGCAGACCGCAACTGCACAAATTTTTCTTTGTTACCTGTGACAGTTCCCCTACAAAACTCAGCTGACCCATCAATTGAAAGTAAACTACCATAGACTACGACGTCAAGCAGTTGGCAATTGTTTTCAATTTTCATCGAAAAATTATTATTTTAGAATGAATGAATACGTGAACCAAAAAAATTATAGAATTTGGAACGATACCAATCCATTTGAAATCGAAGAACGCCCCATGCATTCCGAAGTATTTACTATTTTGTGTGAATTTTGGATGGGCGGCATCATCGGTTCATATTTCTTTGTAAACGACATTGGCTAGGTCATCTCTGTCCACGGCGAACACAATAGGTAGATGATTATCAATAAGTTTTGGTCTCAATAGGTACCAATAGGACGGTGCTATGTATCACACAGTTATTGCCACATTGGGTATTCTGCGCCATCGATTTGAGAGCATGTTGATTTCACATTTTGACCTCGTTAGACTTTTTCTTCTGGGGATTTCTTAAAACGTAAGTCTGTGCGAACAATCAACGAACCACAGCAGTCTCGTAGTCCAACATAGCCCTTGCCATTGCTCAAATTAAGCCTGATTTTGCGTATAGATTATGCGCATTTATCGACATTGTGTGGACATTTGAACACATAATGACATCAAATGAATAAAAAATTGTGATGATACACACACTCGTAGAGTCGCCGTAGTCTAGTAGGTAGTGTGTTGGCTTATTAGACGTGAGGCCACGGTTCAAAACATATGGCAGACACCTCCAATAAAATGAAACAAAAAATATTTCTTCGGCGACTTCCCTTCTCAGCAGATTTCTAGCAAAAACTCTGAGCGTAAAATAAAATTGCCATGAAAAGTTTTTAAAAAAAATCTGTCGTTCGGTGTCGACTTTAAACTGTAGGTCCCACCACTCGTGTATACAGTTAACACACACGACAGAAGTGGTGTGAGAAGCTAGTACGTAATCCAGACTAAGGGTTTTAATGACCAATTATGTCTGTATGATACACACACTTTGTTTTATTTAAATTGAAATATTGGAAGCCTTTAATGAAAGACTTGATATTTTAATATTCAACTTTCTTCGTGGATATGAATTGCGCAGCCTTCATAAACTAACGTCGGTGCAAGATTCTTCATATTTGTAATCTGGCCAAACCAAACCTAATATCTCTTTGTGGTCGGAAACTCATTAACTAAGAAATGTAGAGACGTAAATTGAGATAAATAGGTGTAAAGGACTACTTTACTCTCATGGAAACGGCAAATTGAATTTAGGGTAGCTTCACTTAGTCTAATAGTAGAATAAAACCAGCGTATTAAATATGCTTCAATAAATTAATTGACAATGTTTCGTAAGATTTATTGTTATCAGATTATTTGCTATTTTCAAACTTGAAACAATAGCTCATGGTACATTTTAATAACAGACAGAATAACTTTGATTGACGCTTCTTGCATGTGTGCCTCATGTCCACATAGGCATTGTTTCTGTAATAAGTCCTCATACAAATTTTTTAATAGCAACTAATGCCACTGTCACTTTCATTTTTATAATCCATATTTTTTTTAACATCATCTTTTACACGAAACATTTGCTATATAAACCCACAATTTGACTTTATATGTCAACATCATTAATGTGCATTAAAATTATCTCATGATACATATTTTTTTTCTTATTTTTCCTTCTTTTCTTTAAAGTAATTAAAATTCAAAACCAAAAAACATAAAGAAGGGGGAAATAAACAATGTATACAGATTGCTGTTATTTGTCTTCGTCGTAAGAAGCTTATTAGGTACTAGCTCATCGCCAACAACATGACAAATGTCAAGTTCAAGTACTCATACTGGCATTTGAAGAGTTTCATACATTTGCTGTGACACAGTAGCAAACAGCAGCTGCATAATTTCTAATTTTTTTCTTCTTCTTTTTCTTTTCATTTTTTAACGCATGCAGTGTTTGATTTGAAGATGAAAATTGTTCTTCATTTTGTTGTTGTCGTCATTATTGCTGTAATGGATTAATTTTGACATTTATGTTCTGTGTTTAAGGAAATCGAAATGCGTTAATTTCTTCTGTAGCAGGACTTTGTCTTGCCATGTCATATAAATGACAAGAATTATGTTTGTTAGTGGAGAATTTTGATGCATTAGAATTGTTCCTATCAGATTATATGGAACTGTGTTCATTTATAAAGTGGAAGTAAGAATTTCGAAAAATTTTTTAAATTAATTTTAAAACAAGCGAAAACAAAACTTATTTATAATTTTGTTTCATTTTGTATGCTAAATCCACTTTGAGAACTCCTGAGGCCATTGCCTACATTAAGATAATGTGGGTACCAACCAGAGATCAGCAATGAGTATTCAAAAAGATCAGTAGATTCGAATCATACTCATAATTTCTGATAATTATACGCATTCATACTTATTTTAATATCATGCTCATAGTACTTATATTCAAAGTTTCAAGTACTCATCGTACTCATACTTAACAATACGTATGATGTCATTGATTTCGGCTCTCCATGACTCAACAATTACAAGAATCACAAAATAAGTATGATTCGCATACGAACACTACAATACTCACTAGACGATTGTGTGTTTGCTTTGCTTGCTGTCTTTGTCTTTTTCTTTCTTCTTTTTTTGTAAATGCAACAACAACTAAGACTGTAAATTTTGATGAATGATTCGACTCTCTTGAATCATTTATGAGTATTATAAGTATTTTTCTAAATTTATGAATCTGAATGAGTAGGCGTATGAATAAAACATATTTTGAATGTTATGAGTTTGATGTTAAAGTTGTACTCATACTCATTGCAACCTTATAAATCAATGTTGTAGGGAGTACGAATGAATCAGAGTAGTTGAATTTCAATACTGTTGACTCGCTCATACTCAAAATTTCATGAGTACTTATGAGTAGCGAAAAAACGATGCATTGCTGATCTCTGGTATCAGTACCAAGCAAGGCAAAGGAGAAATGTTTACCTTTTCTTCAAACCGTTCTCCCATTGTAATTGCCATATGCACATGGAGTTCAATACCAGTACCGTTTCATAACACATTGTTCTGAAACCACTTATCAGTCTAATTGCACCTAGACGATATACCGAGTATAGTTTATTCCTTGTCATCGCGACGCAGAGTGCTTCTGACCATATTCGCAAGCATATAACATTAAAGACATTACAACACTCAATATCATTCTCATCTTCAATGGCTTTGGTCCTCTACTATTTTGCATGATCCTCGCGTGAGTACTCTGGGTCACAGATGTCTTTTAGCTGACGACTTTCACGTGGTTCGCAATTTTCCCACCCTCAAAGATTTTTTGTTTTTTTTTGTATTTTTCTTTAATGAATTAAATGAGAAAATCATTGTATGTTTCTCATTTTTTTTATTTTCCAAATAATTTAACGTGAAAAGAAACAAGAGAGCAGAATGAAAATGGCAATCTAATCTAGAAGAAAAACAGGGCAGATCTCGTTACGTACGTACGTTGGCATACGTTTGTACAGTAATTTCAGCAACAGTTCCGCGTTAAAAACATAAATTACCCAGAATTTACGTGACTGCAAATACGAACAACAGCAGGTCACGTTTAAAAAAAAAGAGACGTGTAACAAAGAAAAAGAAACGAAAAAAAGGAAATTTTAGTTTTAAACACTCATGCAGCACAAAAGGATAAATGATAGTGTGAGTGCGAGTATGTGTGTACAAGGTAGTAACGGGCCACACCCGTAGACAAAGATTTGTAGCCAAAGGACATTGTCCAAATGTATCACTGGCACCATAGCATAACTGACTGGGGTTATCCTTGTATATATGTGAAGTTACAATGTAAGTGCCATATATGTACATATATTCCCTTTGTAGCAGTAATGAAATGTCCGTGTTCTTCAATACAATTCGAAAAAATCAATGATAAGGTGTCTACATTATGACTTGGCTGGAATAAAGGGTAATCGTATGCCTGTTCGGTATACATACACGGACGTGGTCAATATGTTTGAAAAAAAATAAGGAAAATTTCAACATAATTGAGAGAAATGATATGCATGTAACAGGGATAAGAAACTATTTATAATCATACAACCACCTGTATTCCTGTTCATATTGGCGTGACTTGTAGCTAGACAATGTGCTAAACACATACAGCAGGAGTCCTTAAAGCCAAACAGGCAACATAACATGACTTTCATTATCTTTAAAATATTGAAAAGAAAATAAAATGGATATGCAAGGAAAATGCAATCGAGTGAAATGAAAGCACGTTTCTAATCAAATTCAAAGCGAATTACTCCATGATACGTCTTCTTTTTCTTCTTTGATCTTTGACCACAGGCCTAAATTATATGATGGGATCATTTGAAATATGGCTAGATAAAGAGAAACATGTTTAAATGGAAGAATGTTGTCGCCGTAGCCTAGTAGAAAGTGTTCTTCCAACAAAACGAAATTTCTATAAAAGAAAATATTTCTTTCGGCGATTTCCTCTCAGCAGACTTATGGCAAAAACTCTGGGAGTAAAGTAAAATTGCCATGAAAAGTTTCTCGAAAATCTGTCGTTCGTATCATACATAACAAAAAGGTTCTAATCAGAGATCAGCAATCAATCGTTTTTTCGCTACTCATAAGTACTCATGAAATTTTGAGTATGCGCGAGTCAACAGTATTAAAGTTCTACTACTCTACTCTCAAACTCATACCATTCGAAATATGTATGTTTCATTCATACGCCTACTCATTCAGATTTATAAATTTAGAAAAATACTTACAATACTTATAAATAATTCGAGTGAGTCGAATTATTCATCAAAATTTACAGTCTTAGTTTGTCTTGCATTTACAAAAAAAGAAGAAAGAAAAAGACAGACAGCAAGCAAAGCAACCACATAACCTTCTAGTGAGTATTGTAGTGTTCGTATACGAATCATACTTATTTTGTGATTCTTGTAATTGTTGAGTCATGGAGAGTCGAAATCAACAACATCATGCGCATTGTTAAGTATGAGTACGTTTGTAGTTCAAATTTTGAATATGAGTAGTATGAGTATGATATTAAGATAAGTATCAGAGATTATGAGTATGATTCGAATCTACTCATCTTTTTGAATACTCATTGCTGATCTCTGGTTCTAATGACCAACTCAAGTATAAATGATTCTCTGAAATGTAACAGTAATAAAATCTCTGGTAGACATCAAACCTACAACCAACCTGTTAACTGACTAGCACTATAACCCCTATATTGTTAGGATACCCATATACAAAATAGAAAAAAAATTAAAAAATTATTTCAAATTTATTTAAAATTTTTCTTATTTGTTTTTGTTTTTAATTTAATTTTAATTGTATTTGAATACTCATAAATATTTTGTTATGCTTTAATTAGTTCAATAAAAATTTCTAACATTTTACAATTTAACCCGTAAAATCATAATTAATTATGAATAAAATTATGAAGCATTACAAATTTTTAAATAAATTTATTTAATCCTTAGAGTGTAAAATTATTGTTCAAAAATTTATTCAAAATTTACAAAATTCTATTCAATTAAAATAAATATGTACTTATGCATGTGTGAATAATATTTTTGGCCAAGATAAATTAGTTAAAATAAATTGTTTACACAAATGAAATAATACGAGGGTGGTGCGAAATGTAGTCGATTTGAATTTGTGAAATGTTTATTTAAAATTTTACCAAATTTATATTTATGTTGTGAAGTACAATTGTTACGGTTAGAAATGGAATATTATTTCATTCATATGGCTGCCGCGGCTGGCCTCATAGGAACTCATTCAATCGGACCAATTTTCGTGCACTTTTTCGAGTGCATAGGGTCGTATCACGATAATGGCATCAGAAATGTTGGCTTTAAAATTCGCAATTGTCTCTGATTTGTTGTTATAACACGTTTCTGTAACGGTGCCCCACAGAAAATGGTCCAATGCTGTTTAATCGCAGCTTCTTGGCGGCTCATTTCGATTAATCAAATGTTTGACGCAATTAATCGATTGCGGCATGAGATGTGTGGCAAGTTGCACCATCCGGTTGAAATTAAACATCGTTCACATCAATACCATGAAGAGTGGGTACAACAAAATCAGTTATCATGGTGCGATAGGTGTCTCCATTGAGCCTAATAGTTACTTCGTCCTCATTTTCACAGAAATATGGGCTAATGATGCCTCCGCTCCACAAGCCGTACCAAAATCACTCGTAATGGGTGCATTGGCTTCTGTAAGACCACATGTGAATTTTCTGAACCCCAATTACGGTAAAATTTTGCTTGTTAACGTACCCACCAGGACGAAAATGAGCTTCATCCGAAATTATGTTTTTTTTTGCAAAATCGACATCATCGTACAGCGAAAACGAAGCGGATATTCATGCGAGTTCAACTCTTGAACCAATTGAACTTTGTAAGTCATCATACCGAGATTTTTTCGCAAAATTCGTTGAAAACTGGTGCTTGAAATGTTATATTCTTGAGAACGATAACGAGTTGATGTTGATAGACTCTCACACACACTCTCAGCCACAGCTTCGATATTTTCGTACGTACGCACAGTACGAGCAGGCTCACGTCTTTGCGCCTCAATAATGAAACCAGTTTCACGGAATTCAGCAATAAATTTACGCATACCGGGCACTGTTGGTCTTTCTTTGCGGCCAAATTTTGTACGAGATTTTCGTGCAATTTCCGACCAATTGTCTTTATTTTGGAAATAAATTTCCAATAAATCGTAACGTTACTCAAGCGTAAATCGATTCATTACTTTTAGTGCAGATAATATACTGAATTTTGGGACAGAATAGAATGACATAAGTATTGCCGGATTCGAAATAATCGATGATTCGAATTTAAACCGATGGATGGCCCACCTGATACGAGTATAATTATTTCAGGACTCATTATTGTAACTTCTTATTCTCTGTTTTGTACTGTTGCTCAGGTTATAATAGTTGGATACATTGTTTAGGTATCTTGTTTGTTTTTGGTGGCGAATATATTCACAGTCTTGGCTTTAGGGATTGATTTACAAACACTTCCAACTTTTGCATTTCATTTATATTGTAAGTAGTATACGAGCTTAAATTTATCTTAAACGAAGTCTTTATCCACAAGAAAATGTGCAAAAATATTAGTAACAGTAATAATTATTCACATTTATTCACTGAAAAGTTTTTGTTAAAATATAAAAATTTTTTGTAATTAAATACTTTCAAACCCAAATAACATTTCGTCCATGCTAAGGACGAAGACCCCATGCTATTACCAGACCAAAATAAATTTTAAGAATAATTTTTCAAAAATTTTATTTAAACCAGTTTACAAGTATTAGCCATTGCAACCGTTACATGTTTACTATGAACAGGTAAAATGCTTATTTTCTATACAAATATACAGGAATACTTATACTTATATATTTTATATGGCAAATTCTAAACTACATAAAATACACATAAAATGGTTGGTTTAATGCTACCAAACCCACAATTACTAACTTTTCAAATAGCCTTGTTAAGGTAATTAGAAATATTTCAGAAAGAAATAAAAGTATACGAGGTTGGAAAAAGTGAAAAGTACTATGTGCACAAGAAAGAGGAGCCATATTTATTCAAGTCTCCGTTTCACTATAAATGCGAAGAAATAAACAGAGGTTCTACATTCAAAGGTGAAAGATTGCTTGTGTGTTGCCGTATGTGTCTGAGCAGACTATCGGAACCTTATTTTCAAGGGCACTGAATACAATTCCATATACGTGTAAAAAATGAATCAACTTACTTACTTACTGAAGTCGCCGTAGTCTAGAAGGTAGTGTGTTGGCTTATTAGACGTAAGGCCACGATTCAAACCCCAGGGCAGACATCAAAACGAAAATATGAAAAAAATATTTCTTCGGCGACTTCCTCTCAGCAGATATCTGGCAAAAACTCTGAGAGTAAAAAAATTCCCATGAAAAGTTTCTCAAAAATCTGACGTTTAGAGTCGACTTTAAACTGTAGGTCTCGCCACTCATGTATAAAAAAATTAACACACACAACATGAGTGGTACGAGAAGCTGAGTAAGTACGTACCTACATACATAATTGGCCATAACAACACTTTAATCAGGATTACGACCTAGTTTCTAAAACACCAGCCATGTTGTGTGTGTTAATTTTATCCATAAGCAAAGGGACCTACTGTTTAATGTGGACTCCGTACAACAGATTTCTGAGAAACCTTTCATATCAATTCTATTTACTCTCCGAGTTTTTGTTAGAAATCTGCTGAGAGGATGTCGCCGAAAAAATATTTTTTCATATTTCGTTATGCTGGAGATCATTGACCTAAGGTTTGACCTATGACCTCGCAGCAACTACAATAATTATGACGCCCTCCAACCAGCCAACCATACTTTTTCTAATTTTTTAACAACAACTACAAACTCATTCGATGTATGTAATGTTGGTTAGCATAGTTTCTGCAATATAAACCAGATACACATTTTAATATGGAACCACAAATTATTTATAAAAAAGCTTTTAATGGTTTATTCTCAAACAGAAAAAAAAATGAACAGAAAATCATGCTAAAAATTATTACAAGTACAGACAGAATGGCAACAATAGCAACGCCACACCAACTTTAGTTATAAACTAAAAGACTATTTAAGAACGATAAAACTGCTTAAATTCGTATATAAAACAAGAATATTAAAAACGATATTCGTGTATGTAAGGTATTTTATTAAGCGCTTCTTAACTTTAAATTGTAGAAAACCGAAATGACTATGTGAGATATCATCGACATTTTTTATTTGCTTGAAAGACTTATTATATGTGGAATATAATATCGTTCAAATGTCCGCCATGGCCTCTCATCTGAAATATTAAATTTTCCATGTGTGTGGCTTATAAATCAGGCTGAATTTGATCGGTGGCATGGTGGTAAAGACAGAATCCAATCAAATGATTTTGGTAGCTAGTTCACATCACCTTCACATGAAGTGAGATTTTTCCGAAAATTTTTCTAACAATTTTTCTGACAATTATTCTGACAAATTTTCTGACAATTTTCTGCCAATTTTTTCTGAAAACTTTTTCTGACACATGTTTGGTTAGGTTTGAGGATATGTACTTGTCACTGTGACAAGTACAATACTCGGAGTTCAAAACGACCTGAAGGAGAAAAAGTGAGAGGATAATAAAGGAGATGTGGAAAAGGAAAGGAGGTGGGAAAGGGAGGATAAGGAGTCGTGGGAAAAACACAGACAACAAACACACAAGAGAGCGAGACTACAACTTTGAAGCCCTAGCACTTCTCAACCAACTCAACCTATTAATGAATATATCGAGAGCTCTAATGTCGGCACTCGACAAAGAGTCCAAAACTTCGAAGAAGCCCTATGCCCAGGGTCGTCAACATCAACGACGGATATTTACAGAGGAGATGTTCGACAGTTTCTAACTCCTCCACCAGATCCTTGTCAGCGATCTAATCTCGCTGTACCCTGTAATGATACCAATAGATAACCTCAGACTGGCCTTAGCTAATCCCAGCAGCAAACCTGTTCTATCATCGTTTACAGCAGGCCATTAGACACCTAGACACCTAGACACATAACATCCCGATTCATTCCTCCAACGCCTCTGCTCTTCTCCCCTGACCCATCCAGTGATGAGGCTGTAGGTGTGGCAGTTTGGGGGACCAGAACCAACTATTAAATCGTCCTCAGAAAGTAACCTGATCTGACCTGTTATCTGACAAATTTCTTTGACAGTATTCAGACTATTTTTCAATGAAAATTAGAGTAACTTTCCAGCGAAGAGCATTCATCGAACAGTCGTGGTTGCCTATGGTCGTTCATGGTGATTTGGCAAAGCGGACCTAATATATGACAACTAATGTGACAGATGTAGTAGCTTCAACAAGTTTCAAGTTTCGAAAGTTTCTGTTGGAAAACCCGGTATATGCATAGACATACATATATAAATATAACCACACCCATACCCGTAGTAGTTTTAATTTTGGTTTCTATGCATCAAAATACTAACAGTGGATAACAAAAGTGAAATACACTAAAACTGTTGGATGTTTATATTTTAAAATTTAACAATGGGGCATTGGGAGTAATTATGTTTGATTGAATAAAAAAGCAAAAAGAAAGAAACTGAAATTTTAAATTAAAAGACACAGTGAGCGATACAAGACGTTCTTCGATTGATATATTTATATGTATGAAAAATAATTTTATTTTACAAAATTATTACATGAATTTTAATTTGATAGAAATTCGTAGAAAATATTTCATTGCCTGTTGTTCTGTTTGTAGTTTTTGAAGGTGTGTTCCTCAGTGTTTTAGAGAAAATAGTTGGGTACTTTATATCCTGTTGATATTGTGTGCATCCTTTTTTCATTTATTTAGTTTTTTTTTTATTTTTTTTTTTTTTGCTATCTAAGTTAAAAACTTTACAAACATTTTGTTTCATAGCTATGGATGGTTATGGTTAATAAAAATTCAAATATTCTTGTATTATATTGTTGTTATAATACTTAGTTATAGTTTAATAGTAATTAATATTCAAACTTTAGCCATAAATTGAAAATTATATGTAATAATTAAATAAAACGATTGAAATTGCGAATTTTAAATTATACTTCAAAACATTTCAGACTTTGTCTTGGCTTTCTAAATTCTAAAAGTATGAAGTCATCTTTTTTGTAACTTATTTTAATACTGGTTTAGAAGTGTACAAGTCTTTAAAATAATAAATTTATTTCGACCAGATCAACACCAGGAATAAGTAAAGTTTTGTATTTTTGATTGAACATATGAAACTACAATATCCGCCTTTTCTAATGTAACTGTGGAAGTCCGCTGGTGGATTTGAATTACGAGCTTATTCTAGTACCTCTCAAAGTATTGTGAATTTTTTTTCAGTTAGAAATGGGATTTTTTTATTCATTTGGCTGCCGCGGCTGGCTTCACTCACCTCATTCGATCGACCCAATTTTCATTCACTTTTTCGAGTGTATGGGGTCGTATCTCGTCAATGGCATCACGAATGTTAGCCTTCAAATGCTCAATTGTCTCTGGTTTGCCGGCATAACACTTTTATTTAGAGGCGCCGCACAGAAAATAGTAAAAGCGTGTCGTCCAGCTTCTTGGAGACCAATTAACATTCCCTTTTTGGCTAGTTAAACGGCCATCAGATGTTTGGCTTAATAAATCGACTGTGGCGTGAAATGTGTGGCAAGTTGCATCATCCTGTTGAAATCAAACATCGTTCATATCAATACCATGAAGAGTGGGTACAACGAATGGTTGCGCCGTTCTCATATTTCAAAGAAATATGGTCAATTAGGTCTCCGCTCCACAAGCAGCACCATGCAGACACTCGTATTGGGTGCATTGGCTTCTGTAAGATCACGTGTGGATTTTCTGAGCCCCAAATACGGCAATTTTGTTTACTGACTTACCCACTCAGATGAAAATGAGCCATATCCGAAGAGATGATTTTTTGGCAAAAAAATTTCCGACCAATTGTCTTTGTCTTGGAAATAAATTTTCAATAAAACCCAACTTTGCTTAAGCGTAAATCGATTTATTGCGTTCAATGGAGATAATATATTGAATTTAGTGACAGAATAGAATTACATAAGTATGGCCAGATTCGAAATAACCGATGGTTCAAATTTAAACCGATAGATGGCCCACCCAACATAATATCCAACATAATACCATACAAAAGTGTGTCAAAAATTTCGAAATAATTAATTTCAATTAAATTTCAATGGGATGGGATGGATGCATGAAAACAAATTAAAGTTTCTGATTGTGGTCAATATGGCGACCACCTAAACGATTCTTGTCTTGTTGTATTCAAGTTGACACGTAGCCCCTCGCGTGGCCCCTTCTGCATGGCATACTAGCATCGGTTTGACGTTAACTAATGCGTACATTACAGCTCAATCCCTTGGACTTTAAACCAGGGTTGTACGTAGGGCTTGGGACTTACCATGTAAAAACAGTATCCAATGGCAGTGTTGCAAAATTAAAATTTTGAAATGGTACTGAAATACAACTGAAAGAGTACTTTTTTGCATCAAATGGTACTTTTGTAAACAAGTATTTATTTATACTTTATACACGTACGGAATGGAATAGAAAAACTAACGACTTATACATGTTTCTCATATACAAAACAAAAACAGTTGATTCGAAATGTAAAAGCCCCGTTTAGTCAAATGTCGGCGGAACGTAACGGATTGTACGTTCATTTTAGCATATGTAGAGCAAATTATATTCTTACCGAAATTATATTACGGCTCGCCCAGTGTTCTCATTGCTTGTTCGTGTTCTAAAAACGAACGTCCATTGTATGCACGTTGGGCTAACCGAGGCTAAAGACTAATTCTACCGTTAGCATTATATTCAACATGTTGCTAACCCATGTATAGTTGCAAGTCGCAAACCATAAAATATGTAGTGTAGTGTAGTGGGGTGCTGTGGTATTTTTGAAGTGGAAAAGTACTGAAAAAACGTACTGAATTTCTCAACAATGTCCAATGGTATCACTAACCTCTAACAATATCCCCTCCATAGTTGACGAACACGGCAAACGTTTAAAGGATTGTGATTTAAGAATTAAATTATTCACAAAAACCAGTTTAATATTTCAATTTGTGTGTCTTGTAATTAACATTTAGTGCTTCGCCTTTAACTAAGGTCTTCGCCAAAATTTAAATGTTTTCGTTGACTTTTAAATTAAAGTCTCGACTACGATTTGATTGTCTAAAAATTTAATTTCGCTTTTCAAATGATTTCGTACTTTTTCTCTCCCCAAAACCATATTTAACCCATCAATCTTGTCTAAACAGTCTGTTTACGTGGCCCTATAGCCTATGCCTACAGTACAGGCAGTGTATGCCCCTCTATTTTAACTTTACAGAGCATGATTTTTGTGCCTGTGAATATTTGTTTGTAGATCCTGTACTACATATATGTATAGTACGAGTATGTATATGTAGATTGGCAAACATGACGCATACAATACGAGAGTACAACAAGTATTTTATGATTCTATTTTATTTTGATTACATTTTCGTTTAGAACATAGACACAGTGTAGCAATTGCTGCATGTTTTTTTTTACTTTCTCTAGTAATTGTTATTGTTGTTACACGTCAATCATTCATTTTTATTTGATTCATGCTATTTGATTGATACTTGTACGACTACAACAATAATTGCCTATGAAGAGGCAAAGAAATGAAGGGAGTACGGAAGGAAAAGCAAAACGTTTTGAGAGATTGTGGCACGTTGAAACGATACACGATTTTAAAAAGAATAAAAAAAGTCATTTGAAGATAATTTCAAGATTTCATTACAATAAAATGAAACGATTTTTGAATGAGAAGTAGTTATCGAATTTTGGCGCAGTAACCCAGTATATATGTACATACATACATAATTGGTCATTACAACCCTTCAGTCAGGATTACAACCTAGTTTCTCGCACCACTTATGTTGTGTGTGTTAATTTTATACTTGAGTGGTGGGACCTACAGTATAAAGTTGACTCCGAACGAAAGATTTTTGAGAAAATTTTCATGGCAATTTTATTTACTCTCAGAGTTTTTGTCAGAAATCTGCTGAGAGGAAGTCGCCGAAGAAATACTTCTGAATTTTGTTTTGATGTCTGGGCTGGGGCTCGAACCCTGGCTTTACGTCTAATAAGCCAGCACACTACCTACTAGACTACGGCGTTTTCTTTATCGTTATCTTTGAAAATCCACGGTTTTTCGTTTGGGGTCGGTTAATATATCATCATAACGTCAGACCACCTCATGTGGTTGATCGATAAGTTAGGTTAGGCCCAGTGGTTTCTAGCGGCCTTCAAAGTAATATGTTTCTTTTAGCTTGAATAGCAGTTTATATATATTATACATATACGAAAATTATTTCCTTCAATCCTTGGCTTAGAAGTCCTACTGCTTAAATTCTAGTTAGCCTAACTACTTTGATGACAGATTGCTGTGCCCTATAGTTGTACTCGTTCCCTTCTCTAGTTTTAGCTCAGGACTAATTCATTATAGTAGTAGAGTTCTTGCTTAATTCGCAATTCGAGTTTCAGATCCTTAGCCTAACGAACTGTACCTAATATTTCATAACTACTAATTAATTGGTGAGCAACAAATGCAAGCCTTACTGTTAAACATATGTTTATATTTGTGTCTGTTTAGCCTATATTAGTCATCTGACTTCCTTAATTTTCTATAATTATCATTCGTTCCTTACTGCCCTAACCTGCTTCCGCATTCAAAACCATTCTAAGTTTTAAGATTTTATTAATTTTTCCATCACATAGACGATTTCCTTACTTATTCTTAAGGGACTTGAATTTTCTCCAAAAAGGTTATGTTTTGGTTTGAAATATAAAAGCAGACATTCTCCAAAGTTTATGAAATACGAGAACCGTCTTACAGTCAGGCCGCCATTCAAGCAATCAGATTTTATTTTAACTCGAAAAGATAATGTAACTGCCTGGCCGACAAAAATTAGGTTTGGTAGTGGAAATAGAGTTATCCAGGTAGTAGTGCTTGTATGGGAGGTAAATTCCAAGTCTCTGATATGGGAGGGGACTTTTGAAAAGGTGTACTCAGCGAAAGGAAAGATAAAGAGAAAACTTTCCTTTCGAGACAATCGAAACTTTTGTTGGGAAATTAAAGTAGAAGGTGCCCAGAAATCAAGAGACGAATTTGTTGAGTAAAGATCGCACGTTTCACAGCAAATCAACACTACTCCTTGACATCCGACCACTCTAGACAAATAATTTTGGCATCACATGATTAAATAACCTTCTCCCAGTCCATAAATCACATTTCTGTGCAAACTTCAAATGGAAAAACTTTGCCAATAAAATATATCCGACCAACTTTAAAGTCTGGCGCTGGATCTGTTATGGTGTGGGGTTTCATAGCGACTAAGGGAGTTGGAATTGTTTGTACAACAATTGGTACGATGACTGTTCACTCCTATGTAACCATTTTAAGCACTAAGTTACCTGGCACTAGAGAAATGTTTAGATTATTGAAGTAGTCGTAGTCTAGTAGGTAGCGTATTGGCTTTTTAGACGTGAGGCCACAGTTCAAAACACAGGTCAGATATTTCTATCAAAACGAAAAAAGAAAAAGTATTTCGTCGGCAACTTCCTCTCAGCAGATTTCTGACAAAAACTCTGAGAGAGTAAAAAAATTGCCACGAAATGTTTCTCAAAAAATCTGTCGTTCGGAGTCGACTTTTAACTGTAGATCCCGCCACTTATGGGTAAAATTAACACTCACAACATAAGTGATATGAGAAGCTAGGTTGTAATCCTAACTGAAGGGTTGTAATGACCAATAATGTATATGTGGAGGGTGAATATAATTTTCAAATATGAAAACGAGCCTTAGCATACCGATAAACTTAAAAAAAAAAGTTTTTATGACAACCGCTAGAAAAGTCTTAATCGACTTTCTCCCTCTAGACCACTTCTGGAAAGTTCTTAAAAGAGGTGTGGTATGTGTTGCTTGAAACTTTAAAGAATTTTGGACTCAGCGTTGTAAACAATGTGGATTAAAATTTAAAAGAAAGTATGCTGCGCTGTATAGGAGTTGTAGGTACTGCGATTGGATGCAGTAAAAAAGTATACTCAAAAAACCATCCCCATGGCTAATTATTCATGTTTCCTTGTATTTCGATAACGGTAAATGGTTACAACAAATATATTGAACTGTGGTTGTTACTAAAAGTTCAATTAAGAAAAGAAGCAAATATCAGAACGATTGAGATTTTAGTTCCATTGTGCTACCTACCTATGTTTGTTTAGACTAGGTTAAGCAGTTTGAGTAACTGTATATTGTAGATTTGTTGTTATTGTTATCATTTTTAATATTATTTTTAGACAATGCACACATACCCCCTCAATTACAACTGGAAAACCCTTCTGGTAGATTAATTTAAATTTTTTTTTAGCTTTCAGGGGGAGACATTCATTTCCTTAAAGAGGAAATGTTATTCAAAATAAAAACAATAACAAAATTAATGTGTAATATGATAAGCAAAATGCACTGAACTCTCTAAAGTATCGAAAAATATACTAAAAATTATTAATTTCTTGCAATTGAAAAACAAAAACAAAAAGCAAAAGAAGAAGAAAACATTCTTAAAATCTTTCTTTAAATTTTTCCAATTCTTCTACCATACCTTAGGAAAATTTTCATTTAAAAAGACTTCTTATCTTAAAAGTTGTGCCAAAATAAAGAAGGAAAACTATTATTTATATGGGGAGTTTGCCGGGAAAGTGTGTTCTTTTGGATTCTTTTTGAATTCTTTACTTAAACAATAGAAATTTAACGGAGATAAGTACCAGCATCTTCAACGTTGTCTACTTGGTGCGGTTAAGTGTAGTCTTTTACGTGCTCTCAACTGTATGTATGTGTGTCTTTATTATTACAATAAAAATCTACATACGTTTATACATACTGTTACACATGTACACATACATACATAAGTACTACTCATCCGCTAAAGTTCTAATTTCTTACAAGATTGTTTTCAAATGAATACACACATACACGTACACACATACAAATTTTACAGCATTCTCTGCATATAACAAGTAAATTCTTGTATCAAAAGGAGTATAGAACAGAAGAGAGAATAGAGAACGGAAGAGAGAGAGAGAGAGAGAGAGAGAGTGATTCATGCATGCAAAATGTAAACATAATATGCCACTTATCATACGCACTTGCTTCCGTATGTTCGACTCCTTTCCGCTAAATAATGTCTTTTGCATGTTACTGTGCATTTTAGCTTTTTGTCATCATTTTGCTGCTGTGCAGTTAGCAGTTGATGCATTCAAAATAATGTGTACACTTTTACTTATACTTACGAAGTACTTTATAACACGCTTGCGTTTGACATCTAACTAGTGACTGGTGTGACCGACACCGTTTTTGCAATCGAAACTGAATACAAAATCTATTACAACCCTTGAGTCAGGATTACGACATATGTCCTCACACCACTAATGTTGTGTGTTAGTTTTATACATGAGTGTCAGGACCTACAATTTAAAGTCGATTCGGAACGACAGATTTGGGAGGAACTTTTTATGGAAATTTTAATTTATTCACAGAGTTTTTGTTAGGAATCTGTTGAGAGGAAATCGCCGAAGAATTATTTTTCATATTTCGTTTTTGTTGGATATGCCTGGCCTAGGGTTTGAACCGTAGCCTAGGAGGAAGTAGAGAGGAAGTCGCCGAAGAAATATTTTCCATATTTTGGATTTGATGTCTGACCTGGAGTTTGAACCGTGGCTTCAAGTCTAATAAGTCAACACACTACATACTAGACTACAGCGACTTTTGGGAAAGCTTTGGTTTGACAATTCACTGTGTGGTTAGCTAACAGCAATTTTAACAGCAAAGTTGAACCTGAACACATATGGCTCCTATGCGGAATGACGTTGAGCAATTCCTGCAGTTCCGTCAAGAGACTTTTCATACCGTGCAAGGTTTCAGAAATCATGCGAGCTCTTTAACTTTATCATAGAGAGTGTTCTATGGAAAGCCGGAGTGCATTGCAATGACACAATTTTTTCAAAAACCGTCCAGTTATTTGAGTTCGCTGACGGCACTGGCTTCATAGGGCGTAACAAGCGAGATGTAGCTGCTGCCTGCAGGCGTCTATTAAGGTAAGATGGCAGTAAATGAGGGCAAAACGAAGTATATGTTATCAACAAGTAGGGACATTTGGCGTATTGGATCCCAGATTACGGCCGATAACTATACTTTTGATACAGTCAATGAATTTATTTATATTGGCTCCGCCGTTACCACCAAATATGATGTCAGTCTGGGCATTAAGTGCAGAATCACTCTTGCCAACAAGTGCTACAATGGTCTCAATAGGCAATTGAAAAGCGGAGACCCCTCTCGTACGACAAATCTAATACAAGTCGTTCATTCCGCCTGTGATTCTCTATGGCGAAGAGGCATGGACTCTATTAAGGGCTGATGCAGCAGTATTCAAAGAAAAGTATTCGAGAGAAAAATCCTACGTAAGATATTCGGTCATATTTAACATCCTTTTGAAACGGATTATGATATCAACATCAACCCACGTAACAGGCAGGTCATCTGCAACATATTGAGTTTAGTATGCTTGGCAATATAGTAATTTGATGACAGAAGATCTGCATTGGAAGGATAGAGTTGGTGGAAAGTGATATGAGGAAATTAAGAATACTTAACTGGAAGTTATTTTTTCTTTAAAGAGAAAAAATTAAATCCGCCTATCTATACTGTCCGACTTTAAAATTCAGAACACACTATAAGTACGATTTAAATCATTTTCCATTACTCTTGTGTGAATTTTAGCGCGATAAGTTCCCCCTGACGAATATTGTCTTTGAGGACTTTAAGCGTCTATCAACATGGGTGTTGTTGCAACACCTCTCGTATTCTTTGGTTTCTAAACAGCCTTTGTGCTTAGTTACTGCATTGAATTTGACAAACACCAACACATTTCTTGTTAATGTTAACACACAGTCTTTGCCTTTTATATGTGAATGATCTCGTATAAGTTTGTCAAGGGTTCCTTTTCCCTTTAAGATACTGACACTAATGAGGTTTAGGAATAAGAATGAAATCAAATATGTATGTAAACGGTTTAAACTAGTGTGAATCGCTTTATCATCAAATTTTTAATCACATTTTTATTAGAGAATTCTGGTGAAATCGTCAATAAACTGATTAAATGGCAGAGTCAACGATTTTGAGGTACGCTTTGAGGCTGAAAGCGATTAGGCACTATTAACTGCAATAAATTTTAAGATTTATCAGGAAAGAAAATTGTAGATTGCCGAAAGAATATAACATACGTACAATGGTCTTGTATACCTTAACAACACGAAGGATTCTTGTTCAACAGCAAAATCTGAAATATCGTGATTGATTTCAAATTCTTTAACCCACACACTATGACTGTAGGTTAGCTTGGGTTATGTAAGGTGATTTCGCCACTATCCTTAAAGCGAGAGGTTCAACTTAGACAACCATTTAGACCCATTGCGATACCTCAATATATTCTATCCGCGGATCAAACGTTCCCTAAAGAAAATCATTCCGAGTCCAGAACAAATCTGACTATTGCAGCTATTCTTTTATAAGAGAGCTCGTTCGAAGATGTCAAAAAAGTAGGAGTTAAAATTTGCGTCTCTTTATAGCAAGAGTAGAGCAATGCTTCTCATTCGTCGAAAAGCCAAGTCTTTCAGCATACCTACCAAATGGATAGTGGTAACAAGCATCGTGAGAATCGCCATTGTGCGGTGGATGGCCATGCGATTTAAGGACAAATGTGAGTCGGTCCTCTTTCTGTACATACTTATCCGGCAGAGTCAAGCAATATTGCACATATTGTTCTGCAGCCAACGAGATTGAGCTTCCTCGTAACACCAATGACTGTGACCTTGTAACATATCGGATATTGCGTGCTATGTACCGGTTCTGACCCATTCATCGGTAATGGAATTTCCAATGATATCCCTATGTCCCGGATTCGATATAAAAGTTACCTTTGAATGATCCGAAATTTTTCTAAGCAATTAAATTTAGTTTTGCACCTAGTTTTAGATCTGTAGAGAACAAAACATAATGATAACCTGAAGACACAAAGTCAGCACAATAGGGCGGATACACTAAAACCTAACAGCCACAGTCTCTCAGTCTCTGCTTGTCCACCAAAGACAAGTGTGGCCTGACGTTGTAATTATGGAACAAGTCTAGTAATTTAATTTAAAGAACGGAATCAATCATTTGACCATATTGTAGAAGTTAATAAATGATTAATTCCCTTCAAATTCCACTTCTTGGTGTCACTTTACTTTGTTCACTTTCCCCTAGAAATGGTTCGATTTTATTCGTTTTAGCCGAGTTCGACAAATGGAAATTTGGTCCAATAATTTTTTTTATCTGTTCATGAACGAACATGCATGACTTTCTTTTGTATAATGAAAAATAAGTATTTTTATTTTGTAATTTAAATATTTAATTCCAATATTTATTTTAAATAAAATTTTCTAAGCCGCAAAACAAATGCTTGCTCAATCTGATTCCACTTAAGCTCCAGCATGCTTTGTTATATAATCCATTCAAGTACTTTAAAAAGAATTTCATTAATTATTTAACTCCCTCCCCCTTCGACTACAACAAAAAATTTCCGCCTAAAAAATTTTTTTTTGGATACAAAATACTTTTTGTATTTTGCACCTGGTTTTCTTAATGAAGCTTATAAACAAACGTTCAGGGTTCAGAGAACGTGATAAAATACAAATAACAACAAACAACAGCCAACTGACATGTAAACCAGTAAGCATAACTTGAGGCAGAGTCTATGTAGAGGCGTGTGTTGGGGCAAAAAAAAAAGTTTACAAAAAAATTAATTTAAGTTTAATACTTAGAAAATTCCAAGACTTTCTCCCACCACATGTGCAAGTCTATAAACATATGTTGTTTGTTACACTTGCTCTTGCATATAAAATATTAATTTCATTTTATGCAGAGAGAGAGAGAGCAGGGGTTATAAATAGACTTTCTTGTGAAATTAACTTTATTTGCCTACAGACAGACAGACAGTGAAATAACAAGGCATACCTTAATTTATACCATAAACTGAACCTCAAGTATTTTACACCAGCACACAAAGTCAACTGGCTCAGTCTTAAAGAATCTTTTAAATCCTTTTATGCCACAGCGGTAAGGTTTTAAGGATGATATTTTTTTTCCACTTCCATTCTTTCAATAATGAACGAAGACACCAAAATAAATTTCTAAAGGCAGGCAACACAACAGAATAGAACAGAAGAGAACAGAATAGAATAGAAAATGAAGTTAATTTGATAGAAAGTGTGTGGAATACATACCATTTATAAGTTATTTAATCCAAATTAGTTTACCCAGAGAAGATAATTAATCCAAACCATAAATATAATAACACGAACACGAACACATACACTCACACACTCACTCGCATGCATACTCTCAATGAGTTGCTTACACTCACATAATCCTAATAATCTACTGAAATCCTACAGTGGACAGCAAAAGTCTTAGTACGGCAATATATTTTATTGATTTCATGAATTTTAATCAACAGTTTGTATAAAAAAATTAAGGTTTTTATATTTATTTTATAAATTTATTTCTATTTTATTATAAAACAAATAATTTTTTAATGTTTTTCATAAAACAAGAGAAAAATAAGGAAAAGTTTCAGTTGACTCCATAGGTACCCCCAAGGAGAACCCTGAGTATATTTAAAATTCAAAACCCTAATATATGAAAATGTTATCCTTTGTATATAGTAGAATATCCCTTAAGGTTTAATCCATTTGGAATTGAATGTATAAGTTTTGTTTAATGTTTTCTGGTGGCACCATGAGCAAGTTTTTCGGTTAACTTTTGTTTGAAGTTTACCGATTACGTAACCGTTCTTTCAAATGATCTCCTAAATACTCTCTTGAAGTTATATCGGAACTTTGTGCAAGAGTATTAAGCCTGTAGGCACGTTTTTTGTCAAAATATATTGCCGTACTAAGACTTTTGTTGTCCACTGTATATTAAAGGCAAAAATCCTATTCATACCGCACACTCCGCACAGCTTAAATATTTCCAAATAAAATTTTTATTCCGAGAAAAATGAAAGGAAAAGTTGATGAAAGTATCTCTTACACAGAAGAGAGACTAAAAATAAACAAGAGTTCTTTAGTTAATAAATTGTTAAGTGTGAACGGGTGGTTGGGTGTGTGTTTGTGTACGGGTGGGTGTTTGGAAATTAGTTTTCGAAAATGACAGTTGAAGCGACTCTATAAGACAGAATGTAAGGATGGTGTGATAGACGACCTGTGATCTCATTAAGGCAGCAAAAATTAAACCACATGAAATATGAGGCTATTCCAGTGATTAAAAGCCTGTAATATTTGATGTTGACGTTATAGTCGGTTGAACTAGAATTTTTTTATTTATTTTTTTTTTTTTGATTAATCATTGCACTATGGGATTTATTATTCATGCTGATATTGAAAGTGACAGAAGATATCAGTTTTTTGGATTGGTTTTTAGGTTTCTTTGTTTGTTTGTTTCTTTGTTTTAAAGCTACAGCTGTTTATAACTACCAGTGTAGTGTTCAGACTGAATTAATGCCGTAGAAGGCTTGATTTCTCCCATATAATGTCGTTTTCGTTTCCTAGCGGATTATATTATTTGTTGGCTTAGTTTCAGTTTCGTTTTTCTTGTTTTTTACATGCGAATGATGTGAATGTTTTTCTATTGTAGAAAAGTTGAGAATATCTCATCATATGCTGAAAATATTCTCCGAGTTTACGGAGACTACATACATTCATAACATAATTGGTCATTACAATCCTTCAGTCACTATTACGACCTAGTGATAATTTTATACATGACCGGCGGGACCTACGGTTTAAAGTCGATTCCGAACGGCGGATTTTTTGGAAAACTTTTCATAGCAAATTTTGTTTTCATATTTTCGTTTTAATGTCTGACGTGGGGTTTGAACCTTGGCCTTATGTCTAATAAACCGACACACTATCTACTAGACTACGGCAACTTACTGGACTAAAACTAGAAAAACAGCAGTGAAATTATTGATCCATTTTCGATCTGATAATTGAGATATTAAACCTGATACAGTCATTATGAAAAAATCGATAAAATAAATATGATTTGAAGAAAGCTAAGTCCAAAAAGAAGTTTGATCTCTGGGTATTATTCATTCGTGTTTAGTCATGAAGTCGCCGTAGTCTAGTAGGTATTGTGTTAGTTTATTAGACGTAAAGCCACGGTTCAAACCCCAGGTCAGACATCAAATCGAAATATGAAAAAATATTTCTTCGGCTACTTCCCCTCAGCAGATTTCTGGCAAAAACTCTGAGAGTAAATACAACTGCCCAAAATCTGTCGTTCGTACATCCCGCCGCTCAAGTAAAAAATTAACACACACACAACATGAGTGGTGTGAGAAGCTAGGCCGTAATCCTGACTGAAGGGTTGTAATGGCCAATTATGTATGTTTGGTCATGAACAGATAAAAAATTATTGGACCTAATTTTCATTCGCCATTCATTTCTAAAACTATTATTTCTGTGGTAAAGTGGACAAAGGAAAGTAAAGCTTCGCAAAGAGAGAATTGCCACCAAGGCTTGTCATATTATTGTGGTGGTATTGTAAGGGATGATTATGTTCTTCTACAATGTAGTCAAACAATTGATTCTTTTCTCTACTATCAATAATCAATGAGATTAAAGCAAGGAATTCATTTTAAATCGCTTGATTTCAATAACAGAAAGGTATTATGTTCCATTGTTACAACGACAGGCCACACTTATCTTTGATAGGCTAGCATAAACTGAGAAAGCTTGGCTGCAATATTTTGTTGGATCTGCCTCATTGCTCCGTCTTTGAATCTTCTACAGAAAGGCATAAAATGAAGTTCAAATGCTCAGAAAAATTTCGAATTATTTAAAGATAATTCGTATATGGGTTCTGGGAAATAGGAATATCATTGAAAATTGCGTTGCTGATGAACTAGCCACGGCCATCTTATCTTGGCGGCATATGGCTTGGGAGCATATGACTTCCACAAAGAACTTCTATCTTGTTTACGTTTCTTTAATCCAATTTTGTTCTTATAGCTAAGCGGGTGAATGGTCTACTGTAGCACATCCTAGAATAATGAGGCTGCCTAGAAACAACGCCATATTTGGTGTAGTGATGGGAAGTTTGCTGAGTGTTGATTCCTACCTCTTTTTAACACCGGGGGAACGCAATTTCGTTGGCAGCAAAAGGCTACGAGCAATATTGCTAGACTCTGTTGGACGCGTGAGATTTACTTCTGTCCTTAAATCGCTTGGCAATCCATCACACAATAGTGGTTCTTAAGGGCCATTGTGTTTTGGTAAACATATTGAAAAACTTAGCATTCCGGCTAATGGCTCTGTTGAGGTGGAGGAAAAGACTGTGTTTCACCTCATGTGTCAATACTCTGTTCTTGTCATAAAGAGAAGTAGGTTTCTTACCCCTCTTTTTCTGACGCCTTTGAACAAGTTCCCTAATATAAAGATTGCTGCAATAGCACGATTTATTTTGGCCTCGAAATGGTTTTGTCAAGAGAATGTTTGACTCCCGGTTAAAATTGATTGTGGTATCACTATAGGCCTAAATGTTGGCCTAAGTGGTACCGCTAATTTCAAAGGGGACTGCCACCTTATCTAACCTAAATTTAAATGCTGTAGAAATCAGTCAAATTGCCGTAGTCTAGTGGGTTGTGTGTAGGCTCATTAGACTTGAGGCCGCAATTCAAAGCTCGGATCAGATATCTGCAACAAAATGAAATATGAAACGAAGTAGCAGCGACTTCCTTTCAGCAGATTTCTGACAAAAAATCTGAGTGTTTCTCAAAAAAATCTGTCGTCCGGAGTAGACTTTAAACTATAGGCCACGCCATTTATGGGTAAAATTAACACATAACATACACAAGTGGTGTGAAAACTCGCTTGTAATCCGGACTAAGGCGTTTGTAATGACCAACTATTTATGTATGTATGCAGAAACCTGTAAAACGCAATTAATTTAGTCTTTCGATTGGAAATTCCACAGGTAAAATGTAAGAAAAAATTGTGTTTTATTTTTAATACCTTATTTGCTTCAGTATTTCGGTGTTGTAATCTGTTGAAATGTAATTGAATTTTATAATAAATTATTCAATTTAAGCTTATTAAAATTCATTTTATATAATTTTGCTACTATGTACACATGTGTGTACATTTTTTTTCTCTTTTATTTTGTAATAATTATTGAAATATTTCCACTACGATGGTAGCAATTTCAATCAATATTGAAAATAAATTATTTATAATGGAAATCACATCAACTAGTAGCGATTGATATGTATATATCGGTATTTCCTTTTGTTTTTATTACATCGTGTAAATATTTTATAAATTCCTATTCAAATGCAAAATTGTTACAAATTAATCTAAACAAGTGTGTAAATATTGCTCACATGAATATTATTTTTCATATTCCTGTGGCAAATTTGTTTTTACAGAATTTTAACTGCCACAAAATTAGATTTTCAGATACTCAGCCAAATTAACACGGTTATTTACATTGTTTTTCGTGTAAAAAACAAAACACTACTAAATACTGTTACAGTGGGTACCTATGTGTGTGTACTTCTATTATAATTGACTACCTTTTAAGTAGCTTGTCTATCCACTCTATAGTTCCACTTGCTACTTACTATCACGTTTTGTTTCATTTTTAATATTTCCAATTATATTTATCTGTGTTTCACTGTTGCAATTGCACTTTGTGTAATGAGGTGTGAAATAATGTTTTTCTGCGTTTAATTAGAAATTATTTTTAATTGTCATGTATTTAAAAAAATTTTAAGCCATGCACAACGACTAAACGATAGCCTACATTGAAATATATTTTTTGGAGTAAAATATTCTGTTTTTATTTGTCTTCATAAATTGCTTGCTATACAGGTTAAATACCAAACGATTTATTCGCTGTTGTTGAATTATTCAATCCGGGAGGTATTTTTTCATCTACATTTACGGGTCTTTCAATTTAAGTAAGACCTTGTGTGTGTGTGATATCTTCATATCGTCTTCACATAAGGTGACCATGCCTTCAAATTACTCGTATTCAATGCGACATAAGCTGTAGCATTTCTCTGGTTATCAGATGATTCATTTCAATCTTCGATGTGGTGTACACACTTTAGATGTTTACTGGCCGCTTTTCTATCAATAAATTTGATTATCTTGACATTGATGTCGTTTTACAGCTGTTCTTATGGCTATGACCTCAGCTAAGTTGTGCTCGACACATTTTTACCATGCTTTAAGGACTTTTTATATTTACCACTCTCATGGTGAATGTCTCTTCAACTTATACATGTATGTATACATCACTGTATGTCATTACAACCTTTTTGTCAGGAATACGACCTAGTTTCTCACACCACTTAGGTTGTGTGTGTTAATTTTATACATGAGTGGCCGGACCTATATTTTAAGTCGACTCCGAACGACAGATTTATGAGAAACTTTTCATGGCAATCTTGCTTTTGCCTGAAATCTGCTGAGAGTAAGTAGCCGAAGAAATATTTTTTCATATTTCGTTTTGTTGGAGTTGTCTCCTGTGGTGGTGGATTGTGTAAAAATATCGACGACATCAGTGACGAATATTTCAGTGGGTGACACTTCTGTTATTTTTGAACCTACACTCTTTACCAGATTCTCGAGAAAGCGCTCGGTGCTATTAATATACGAACAAATGAACGACGTATGCAAATTATTAGGTTTTATTAATACAACTTGTCTGTGATTCTATTGAAGAATTATTTTCAGCAATGAATGCCATATTTTGCCCAACTTGGTGTGAAAATCAGTCAGAATTAATTCAGAAGCTACCAATGCACCCTGATAGTTATGGTTTGTGAATTTTACTTCTCTAAGAACGATTAATAAAGCAATTTTATAGTAAATGGGACAAGAAAACGAACCATGATTACCATGATTATACTTTTTTTTTTGTTCAAAATCGATCGAAGAAATGGACCATAACTCGGTTGTAAGCGGAGTTTGGCGAACAATTAATTTCACGTTGTGTAGATGGCAGCAAAGATATTGGAATTGTTTGTGGTAATATTGAAAGTCGCTGGCATACAGGGACTATCTACAATTCTACAGGCAACACTATATCTATTCCTGATGAGATATCGACTGAAATGCTGAAAAAACTGTACCATTATGAGAGCTCACTGATGGACCTAAAGCGTGTGCAATATTGACCTGAAATAGTTTTTAAAAAGTAAATGGCATGAGTTTTATAATTTTTTTTGTGTTTTCTTTTTCCTTTCAAGAATCCTTTTTTGGAAAGTTTAGAAAATGGTTTAGTAGATGAATCACAAGTTTAAATGGAAGAACTCGGTTCATAAAACAGATAGTAAGAAAAAAAAATACAAACAGACAAAGAAAACAAACGGTAAGATGGAGATGCTATAGGATAGGTAGTCTGTCGGCTTATAAAACGACAACTCGTGGTTTAAACCCTGAACAAAACGAAAATGAAAAAAAAATCCTTCGCTGAGTTCCTCTTAAACAGTCTTTTGGACAAACTCGGAGAGTAAATGAAATTGCAATAAAATTGAGAGTTGACGTTGTAGGTCCCGGCACTCATTAATAAAATAAACACACGTTGTAAACTATTCCCTGGCAGTGCCCTGCTATCAAGGCAAGAGATTTTTAAGATGGAATATGTTCAGATTTACTGCAAATTTTGTTTTGCATAAACCAAGCCCATATTGTTCGATTTATCTGTCTTCTCAGCAGCGGGTTGCATTATGCCATCGAAGGTCTTACTACTTCCTCCAAGACCGTTGGTGGACAATCTTAGATGTGGTGTACACATCCTCTAACTCTATCGAATGAGCACTTTACTGTCAGTAGATGTGCGTACATTACCACCGGATATATTCTGTAGTGGATTCGTACAGCAGTAGTGCGTATTCTGGCTATTATTTCAGCCAGACTAGTGGAATAGTGATGTGAGAAGCTAGGCTGTAATCCTGACCAGAGATCAGCAATGAGTATTGAAAAAGATGAGTAGATTCGAATCATACTCATAATTCCTGATACTTATACGCATTCATACTTATTTTAATATCATACTCATACTACTCATATTCAAAGTTTGAAATACTCATCGTACTCATACTTAACAACACGCATGATGTCGTTGATTTCGACTCTCATTTACAAGAATCACAAAATAAGTTTGATTCGCGTACGAACATTACAATACTCACTAGAAGGTTCTATATTTGCTTTGCTTGCTGTCTTTGTCTTTTTCTTTCTTGTTTTTTTTTTTGTAAATGCAACAACAACTAAAACTGTAAATTTTGATGAATAATTCGAATCACTCGAATCATTTATGAGTATTATAAGTATTTTTCTAAATTTATGAATCTGAATGAGTAGGCGTATGAATCAAACATATTTCGCATGTTATGAGTTTGATGTCAACGTTGTACTCATACTCATTGCAATCTGTACTTATAAATCAATGTTGTAGTGAGTACGTATGAATCAGAGTAGTTGAATTTCAATATTGTTGATTCACTCATATTCAAAATTTCATGAGTACTTATGAGTAGCGAAAAAACGATTCATTGTTGGTCTCTGATCCTGACGAAATCCTTGTTGTAATGTAACCAATTAAGTGCATGCGACTTTTCGCCGAATTAATTTCGTATCTGTCTTACATTAGCGATACTTTCTCTCTTTTTTCACACATTTATGCCAATTTATTAATATTTTGTCTAATAAAAAATGCCTATTGGGTTTCGCTGACATTTCACTGAAATATAAAATATTAATTAATTGATAAACATGCATAATTAATTTTAAATCATTTGTTTAATGAAGATATACAACATAATTCGCATTTAAGCCATAAACAATACTAAAAGCAAATGCAATTCTATTGTGTTTCTAATGAACAGATTATGGTTGTCGAAATCGAAATGTGTTTACAAATTGTGACTAATAGCACAGCCGTTTAAAAAAGTTAAAACAAAGTAGAAAAAAACACAATCACACAAAAATTATGATATTTTAATAAAATTAATAATTAGGACGTTTTATTTAATTTCTTTTTCATTTTTTTTTTTGTTGTTAACTTTTGCTCTTTATTAATTCAATAAAATATTGCGATACGGTTTTTATAGATACGGTTCACAATTTTCATAATTAATAAACATTTATTTTTGGCTAATTTATTCAAATACATATTGCAGATGACAAAACATTTTTATTATTTTGTTAATAATTTCAAAAACAAAAAAAAAAAAATAAAAAAAATTAAAAAAAATCTTTTTCTATAGAATTCACGCTAATAACACTATGCGACAAAATAAAAAAAATAAATACACTCAGCTAATGACATAGTGTACGTTGTAAGTTTTGCTGAGTAGAACTCAAAAATATTTTTTTTTTATATTTCTTGAATCCTCCAAACTTATTTTATTTGACAAAAACTGTTTTTTTTTCTTACGCACAAGTTTATTGATTTCACAAATATATCTGAACCGATATCCAAGGTTTAAACCCTATTAGAAAGGAGAGGGATGGGCCTTTAAAACGATATACATATATATATTATTTAAAGTAATATGCTATTGGGTTTGATGAGATAAACTTGAAAAATGCTAATTTTTTCACATGTTTTCAAGTTTGCCCGTTAACAGTGGCAAACTTTAATTAAAAAATATGAACTAAGTGATGATATTCTGAAAGCACATTATCTTGTAAAGAGATTGACAGTTCGTTTGGTCAAATCGGACAAAAATTACCGTACAGTCATACATATGTACTCAAGGGTATTCATGTCTAATTATGTTATTATACCGTATTTGACATTGCGTGAACTGGAAAGTTAAAAAAAAAATATACAGTCACACAGATAATTATACGTACCCCCCTAAAAATCAATTTTTTTAAAAAGTAATGAACTTCTAATCTAAAATTTCTTTACATTAGCGTCTGTAACGACACATTTACTTAAATAAAGAAAAAAGATTCCCAAAATCTATGAATTTGTGACTGCAGTTTGCTTAAAACCAATATGGCACCACAGAAAATTCTACGTACGACGTATATTTCGTATAAAATTTCTCCAAGGGTAGCCCGGTATATAAAAGGTATTGTGGATAAAAATCCTAGGACTACAGCCGTAGAAATACGAAATACCTCGGAAAGTGATCACAGTGTTATTGTGCATTCCGAAACAGTTCAAAGTGTTTTGAGAAAGAACGGTTTCCGCAGCCGAGTGTCGAGAAAAAAGCCACGATTGGAATTCGCCCAATAATATATGGACAAGTCAACTGATTTTTGGGCGAATGAAATATTTAGTGGTGAGAACAAATATAATTTGTTCGGCTGTGACGGAAAACAAAAAATTTGACGCAAAAATCAGTTGACTTGTCCATATATTATCATCTAAAAAAAAATGATTTTTAGGGGGGTACGTATAATTGTCTGTGTGACTGTACATACCTATGCATATGCCACGTTGTAATCTGTCCACAGTTCTCATACCAAAACAGCCTTACGTTGTTTTTACAAAATTTAAGCGGTTTTCAAATGAATATGTTTATAAAAATTCCATTGAGTCCACATTTATGAATTCGTTTAAATTTTAAAATTTTATTTTTAGAAAATTATTTAAATTGCTCAAAACAACAATATTTGTTTTAATTCATTTTTGAGTTTGTTTAATTATTGAATTATTAATTGCCTGAATACATTAGCATTCAATTATTTATGCTGCATTTTATATTCTTTAATTCGTTTTTTTTTGTTACAAAAAAAAAATTACAAAAATTTTTGTTTTTTAAATTTGTGTGTATTTTAGCTCAAAATGTTTAGAAATAAATATTTTTTAGTAAATATGAATAATTTGTATACATACAATACATACATAATTGGCCATTACAACCCTTCAGTCAGGACTACGACCTAGCTTCACACACCACTTGTGTTGTGTCTGTTAATTATATACATGAGTGGCGAGACCTACAGTTTAAAGTTTACTCCGAACGACAGATTTTTGAGCAACTTTTCATTGGCGATCTTATTTACTTTTAGAGCTTTTGCACGAAATCTGCTGAGAAGAAGTCACCGAAGAAATATTTTTTCATATTTCGTTGTTTAGGAAATTTCTGATAACGGGTTTGAACTGTGGCCTCACGACAATAAGGCGACGATAAGGTAAGTTTACGCTCAGTCTTATAATTACAACTCCTGGTTATAGCACCTCAGCCATTACGACAGTTTTAAGAAGTTTTCTTTGGGTAGATATATTCTGCCAATGTGATAAGTGCACAAGAATTCTTCTGCTTAAGTTCCTAAGTGCCGTATAAAAACAGTGAAGATTTTCTTAGGTCTGGTCTTCTTTCTCGCTGTAACGGTTACAGCAGAAGTTGTAATGAAGTATTTCCAGTCTCCGGGCATGAGCACTCAAATGCCAATGTCCCATTAGAAATGCTATGTGTTTCCAAAAATGGAATGTGGTAAGATTTAACGCAAATTTTATTCTGCTTATATCCATATCGGATCGGATCGGATCTGACTGGTATGTCTGCAAGTGGGTTCACTCATTCCATCTTTCTTTTAAATATTGTTTATATTATATTGTTTATATTATATTAATATTATTGTTTGTCTGTAGAGAAATGCCCATTTCATGTATGAATGAAATTTAACGTTCCATTGTGCCAGATTTTACAATCACTTGGACTTTATTGTTCTCTTGTGTTTTCCTGTAGCTAGGAACGCGTATCAGGAAAACCGTCGAATATGTCGCTTTCTGGCACAATTTTGGTAATCTAATGGCCCCTTTACAAACATTATATACGTACATATACCATTGTACGATGTGCCCTAATACCGAATATGCATACAGTTAACCTCTAAAGTCATTATTGTAGCGTGAATACTGCTTCAGTAAGTGAGTTGTAAGATGTAAGATTCGATTGTGCTAAAAGGATTACACATTCGGATTTGTCGCGAGATCTGGACTCTTCCTACTTGGTTGATGTGCTAATTAAGTTGTAAATCACTGTTATACTAAAACCAGAATCGAAAGTGAGTTCAGTTGGTGTGCAGTCGATAGGAGTATTCAGAGATCCTCAATAATGATGGTTTACAAATTGTTGTAAAATTCAACTCATATAGCTCGTTCAAGCTGGCCATCGCGCGGAAATTCTTCCGTGACGGCAACCTATCCTGGATCAATGAGGAGTCCTGATCCACCGCTAGGCTCACTTGGCCCTCAATGGATAGAAGGCACACCAACCAGTTACTTGGACTTGGTCGTAACATAATCTCGATCACAGCGGCCATGCTTACAGGTCATTTAACGACTTCTGCCGTGGGTGCAGATCCGCTGAGGAAGAGGAGACTGTTATCCATTTTCTTTGTCAATGCCCATCTCTTGCGAGGTGCAGATATTGGTTATTTGGAGCTATCGTCCATTGATGTCAAGGATATAGCCTTTCTGGCTTGTTTTCCATCGTGGGGTAATCGTGGTTTAAAATGTGCAGTCCTTGCGCTGACCAACTTCTCCCTCCTTAGATCGAAGGAACTTGGTCAGTACAAAGACTGCGTTCACCTGTGGCGTCACAACGGGACGCTATGCGTGCTCAAGTGAGCTTTTGGTATGGAAGCTACCACACTAACCTAACCTAACCTAACCAACACTATTGCTTATTAAAATATGAAATTTCAAGCATCATTTTTAAGTCGCCGTAGTCTAGCAGGTAGTGCCAAACGAAATACGAAAAAATATTTCTTCTGCAACTGCCTCTCAGCAGATTTCTGGCATATAATTCTGAGAGTAAGTAATAATAATAATTGTTTCTCAAAATATCGGTCGTTCGGAGTCGACATTAAACTGTAGGTCCCGCCACTCATGTATACAATTCGTATACACAACAGAAGTGATGTGATGAGCTAGGTTGTAATCCTGTCTGAAGGATTGTAATGACCAATTATGTGTGTATATATGTATGCTTGCATGGTACGAATTAACAATGAAAAATTCAATTGAACATATTTTCATTTTCTATTCACTTTAAACTTATTTACGAATTATTACAGGCTATAATGTGTGGATCACATACAATAAGATAAAGTTTCGTAAATGGTAGCAAAGTCAGGATTGACATCAAGGAAGACGTTTGACATCCGGGAAGTTTTGAAGTATCCATCATATGAAGGCTATATACACCTTGCACATCCAACTTATTAATTGTTTTGATCTCAACATCACATTTGATCTTTATTTGATTTTATGAATCTCTTTATTTAATTTAATAAAATTTGTAACCAAATTTTTGAATACCCTGTGATTAATACTGAATACTCTGTGTGATAAGAGATTTAATTTAATATCCAGTTTTTAAAGCTGTGGCAACACTATTCATAATTGTAAAGAAATAAAAACCAGGAGATCTTAATGTAATTGTGTGAGAATGCAATCTCTGCCTGAAATAGTTTCATTTAACAAAGTGTTAACAACAACGAAAGCAATATAACTGTATACATACTTATATACATGTACAAATAATATAAAAACTAATAATAAAACAAAGTAAAGTTCTACGAAAAAGAAGCTAACAAATGTGTAAGTGCATATTAAGACAAGTTGCAATAGCTTGTGCTGCATACAATAAATGTTATCCAACAAAAGAACATTCACAGCGACAGCCACAGCCATAGAACAAAACGAGGTATGCCATGTGGTATGGCATTTAAGCCAAAGCTTAAGAGTGAAATCTAAAGGAAGACTGACTTAATAAAATTTAATTATCGTTTACAACAAAAACACTTTACATTACATTAAGAACATTAAGATTACGAAACGTTTGAATGTAAAGCGTACATATGTATGTATAGAAGAGTAAGATTTTAAAATTACATTAAAATAACGAACAAAAACCAAGTAACATAAAATGTTAAACAAAAGAAAGAAAAAAACGAATACCAAGAATGTTATAAATTTGTTAATTTCCATGTGTATGTGATTATCCATGTGTTTGTGTATGTGTTTTACATCTATTGTATCTTTTCCTAAAGATATTGCAACTACATGTGTTAATATGTATAAATACATATGCAACACTTAAAATAATACAATAAAACAGTCACATTCTCATATACATACGTACATGCTGTTGTATTTATATATATGTTGTGTAGTGTAGAGAATACATAATTGTATGGCATTGTAATTGAGTATGTGTTAAGAAGGAGTTAAAAGGCATTATTTTTACATGCGTATTAAATTTCCCAAGAAAACTACATCAAGGATAAGGAAACTCTATTATATGCATGCATTTACAAAGTGTATAACATACATTTAAACATATAAACATCTCAAAACACTTGTGATATTTGATGGGAGATAAAGTAATTTCTTGTAAAGCATTTTATTTTTGATTCCTAAGCAAAAAACTTATCGGAAAACTGATGATCGTTTCAGAATATAAGTTTACACTATTAAGAGAGCTCTAAGGAGATTAAAATAAATACTAATTTGAAGATGTAATGTCCATTCTTTCCATTCTTTCTTTCTAATAATCGAATACAAAACTTATCGTGTTAATTAATGTTGGCCTTTTGAGTTGAATTGATTGCTACAAACATACAAACATACATAATTGGTCATTACGACCCTTTAGTTAGGATTACGATATAGTTTCTCACACCACTTATGTTGTATGTGTTAATTTAAGACATTTAGTAGTGGGACCTACAGTCTACAGTCGACAGATTTTTGAGAAACTTTTCATGGCAATTTTATTTATTCTCAGAGTTTTTGCCAGAAATCTGTTGATATTAAATCGCCAAATAAATATTTTTTCATATTTCGTTGTGATGTTTGCACTGGGGTTTAAACCGTGGACTCACGTCGAAGAAGCCAACGCACTACCTACTAGACTAAAGCGAATTGATTGCTGCACTGTCTTTAATGGCTGTCAGACTAGCTCAGGAACTTGGAAAATTGATAGCAGTTGCATATCAAAAATTCACACTTCAATTATTGCCTACTATGGTTGGAAAACTAGTGCGTGAAGAAGGAGCTTCATCCCTTCTTCAAAAGGTGGTTATAATATGTAAATGCTACAACTAAATTTAGTTCAAATAAGGTTTATTAAAGTATAAACCATCTGAGCAAACTAAATCAGATTAATTGGCAAAATAAGGTGGATATGCTAGATCACTTCTCTACTGAAAATTAGCGCTGAGACACATGACATGTGAGCATCCTTACTAACTAGTAAGTTTTCGCTGAAGGTTGAGAACCTTTGCCTGGAGTGGTAAGAAAACTTTGTCAATCAAAATGGTTTTGTCGCGTAATAGAATTGGGGAAAATTTGTATTTATATTAGACACTATTCAGGAGTAGCATGAGACCGCGTACTGTAGACTCAAATTACACATTTTGAGAACATTTTCAGATCGCTGGGAGTCTATTGTGTTGTATACATATTCTGTGAGAAGCTAGACCGAAGGGTTGTAATGGCCAATGTACATATATATTCTGTGATGAGAGAAATGAACTATCATGCAACTTAGTGCAACAGGATTAAATGCGATATTGTTGGGAGCCCGTACATACATATATGGGGGCAGTACAATGATTCTACGGTTGCATACTATAACTCTTCTAGATGACAGACAGTCTATTATTATTAGACGTAAGGCAACGTTTCAAACCCCAGGTCAGACATCACAACGAAAATATGAAAAATATTTCTTCGGCGACTTCGTATCAACAGATTTTTGGCGAAAACTCTGAAAGTAAATAAAATTTCCATGAAAAGTTCCTCAAAAATCTTTAATCTGTAGGCCACTCACGTATAAAAAAAATTAACACACACAACATAAGTGACTTGAGAACTATGTCGTAATCCTGGCTGAAGGGTTGTAATGACCAATTATGTATGTACGTTGGAGCGATATATTAAATTATGAGAACAGTAACATTTACCCGCATCCAATATTTTTTATTAGATGTATGTAAACACATACACTGTACAAAGCTATTATAATGCAATTGCAATATTAATATTTTAATGAAAGAAATCTCAGTTTAATGTGTTTATTGCATATTATAAGCATGAAAGAAAAACATTCATTTCTTACAAATTTGTGGTTTTACGTTTGCAATTTTAATTAAGATTTTTTAAATTTAATTTGAATATTTAGAATTTTAAATGTTTTTTGTTATATTTTTGAGAAAGTGTTATGTTAAAAAGAAAAGTTATTTTAAAATTATTTCGATTTGTGAAATATTTTATTTGCAGTTTGTTAGTAAAAAATATTCTTTTGCTCTTTAAATGCAATTAGACGCCAACTATTCTTGGAAAATATTTACGCTTTTTATTTCAAAGTTTGTTTTTAAATTAATTACAAAGAAGTTTCTCATAAATCGATGCCAAAAGGAAAACTTTTTTATAAAATTTATGCGTTTATAAGATATGAAAAATAATTTCCATAAAATGGAAGACTTATGAATTATATGTAACCAAATAACCTAAATTGATTTTATTTTGTTTTAATAAGAAATTTAAAAATTTAAAGAAATTTTCAATATTAAAAATATCGAATTTGTGTATTGATCTTTGAATATTATTACAATTATCATACGTCTAATATTTCTGGTAAAAACTTTGAGAGTAAATAAAATTGCCATGAAAAGTTTCTCAAAAATCTGACGTTCGGTGTCGACTTTAAACTGTAGATCCCGCCACTCATAAATAAAAAAATTAACGTACACAACATAAGTGGTGTGAGAAACTAGTTTGTAATCCTGACTAAAGGGTTTTAATAACCAATTATGTATGTATGTATGTAAATGACAATTAATTTGACAGATATCAACTGTCAAACTTAACTTCTACTCAAAATTCGTTTTTAAGCTCAGCTCAGCTCAGCTTTAAAGTTTAAATTTCACAGACAATTTCCACTTTTTTTGTGTGCCTTTGTTTGTTAAAAACTTTAGCTTTATCAAGACAAATTGCTTACAAAAATCTTTGACCTTCGTTCACTTGCTGAAATGTTTTTGTTTTTCTGTTGCTTTCTTTTAACAAACGTTTAATGATTTGCCTAAAATGTTTGCCAAAGATAACCAAGTTAGTAAAATAACGTTTGAAACTTTCGAATTTATTTAAAACATGCAAAAGCATTTCGCTGCAAAAGATTTTTTTAAACTTAAACCCGAAGTCAAAGTTAAATGGCATGAAATTAAAACTGAAAAAATCATCAGGAAACTAGCAAAAAGGAAAACAAAAAAAATACGTAAAATATTGCAACAACCATACCTTTGTAGGGTAATTTATCATACGGCACAAAAACGCAAAGAACTTCTAAACTTGAATGTTTTCGTTATTCTTTGTTGCTAGATTTTAGTTTTCTTTTTTGTTGTTGTTATTGTTGTTTTATTTGTCGGTTTCTCTAACACCGTTTTATGCAACATATCAGCGTTGCTGAAGTCAACGTCATCATCATTATTATCCCCGTGGTCGTTGCACGGTTGTTGCAACATTTTTGCTTAACGGCCAAGTTGAGCCAGCCAAGTGAGCAGCTATTTTGTTGTTGTTGTTGCTTTAATTCAAATTTTTTTACTTTCTATTTTGCTTCAAAGTATTACAAAAAAACAGGAATAAAAAGAAATTTTAGCCAAAAGATTTGCCACCATTGATAAATGTTTTACCATCTACAAGCTAAAGTATGTGATGTGTATGTGTTTACATACGCTAGAGACAGACATTAATCCTGTACAACAAAGCGTTTTATAACAGTGGAAAAAAACTCAAAAAAAGGCCAACAGCCAACAAACAAAGTTTCAAAAACAGCCACATGAATAAACATACTTTGTCAGTTGTAGCCACGGGCATAGGTACGAACGCATACATTTGAAGGTCTGCATGCAAAGGATAGCGGATAATGTGTACGATTACAATCTGTTGTGTATGCTTAGAGAGGATAGGCAAGGATAGTTGGTTGAATTGTTTTGTAATAGAAGCAGGATATTTAAAATTACAACATAATGCTAACGGTTGTAAGACGAATAATTTGCATAAAGAATGTATGTATCTCAACATTATTACACCGGAGTGGAATTTAGTGTTTTATACGTTGCATGTTTTTTCACTACCGCATGGATAGGTAAAGAAATATTTAAGCTGTCTAGGGAAAATTATGCACAATACATTGTGAAGTAAAGAAATAAAAAAAATAAGTTTTAATGCTCTACTGAAAATGGTATTAAAATAATGAAAAAATCTGCTTTAAGGTAGAGTTAATGAGTGAAACCCCCACCCTGTAAAGATGGATTATTCCACAAAGAATAATTTTTTAATTTAATTCTGAATTTATACCTAGCGTTAACGCAAAATCGATGAATGGAGTGACTTTAATTTTTTTTGTGACAATTTTTAAATTTTTAAAAAAATTTAAAAAAAAATTTCTTAAAATTTTATATCATTTGACACTTAGTTTTTAACAAAAAGAGGATAATTTAGAAAAAGTTTTGCTGGTTATCTGCAGGTGCCGTAATCTAGAAATTCTCTTAAGCACAACAAAAATTATATATTTTTAAATTTTGAAACCGTCATCGTCATAAAGGGTGGGCCATTTACAAGTTTAAATTTAAAAATGCAATAAAACCAGGAGCGGTTTGAAATTTTGCTGAATTTATTATTTTGTTGTGAAGTACAATTGTTCCGGTTAGAAATTGAATTTAATTTCATTCATATGACTGCCGCAGCTGACCTCACAGTACCTCATTTAATCGGACCAATTTTCGAGTACTTTTTCGAGTGTATGGGATTGTATCTCGGCAATGACATTACGAATGTTGGCCTTCAAATGCTCAATTGTCTCTGATTTGTCGGCAGAACACTTTTTTTTTAAAGACGCCCTACCGAAAATAGTCCAACTTGTGGCATGAGATGTGTGGCAAGTTGCATCAGCCTTTTGAAACCAAATATCTTTCACATTAATACCATGAAGAGCGTTAGGTGTCTTCGTTGACCGCTGTCCTCATTTTCAAAGGAACATGGGCCAATGATGCCTCCGCTCCACAAGTCGCACCAAACATTCACTCGTAATGGGTGCATTGGCTTCTGTAAGATCACGTGTGGGTTTTTTTCTTATTAACGTACCCACCAAGATGAAAATGAGGTTCATCCGAAAAGTTGATTTTTGGGCGAAATCGACATCATCGTACAGTTTATCGTTGGTCCTTCTAACGAAGCGAAAACCAATTGAGCTTTGTAAGGCGTCATACCGAGACCTCTTTGCAAAATTCTATGTAAACAGTACAGTCGAACAGTTTATCGTTGGTCCTTCTAACGAAGCGAAAACCAATTGAGCTTTGTAAGGCGTCATACCGAGACCTCTTTCCAAAATTCTATGTAAACCGTTGAGTGAAATTTTCAATTCTTGGGAACGATTACCAGTTAATGTTGATGGCCAGCCACAGCTTCGATATTTTCGTGTGTACGCACTGTACGAGAACTCCCATGTCTTGTTGCATCAACAATAAAACCAGTTTTACGGATTTTAGCAATTAACTTACATTACCGGGCACTATTGGTCCTTGTCTGCGGACCTCCTTTGATCCTTTGTACGATATTTCCATGTAATTACCGACCAATTGCCTTTGTTTTGGAAATAAATTTCAAACAAATTTCAACGTTGCTTAAGCGAAAATCGATTCATTACTTTTAGTGGAGATAATAAACTGAATTTTGTGACAGAATAGAATGGTTCAAAAGGTTCAAATTTAAACCGATAGATGGCCCACCATATACATTTGACACTTTCTTTTTAACATTAAAAGGGATTTACTGATAAGTTTGCCATTTATATGCAGGTGCAATAGATGTTTTAATCAAAAATGGTTTCTAAATAAGAAATCCTTCTCTAAGGATTTTTATTCTCTCTAATTTTTTTAAATTATTAAACCCTCATCGTTATTTAAGTTGACCTCAAGTGAATATATATTACACAGTCTAAACGAATTACACAAATTGTTGGAATTATGGCATTATAAAGTGGAAAAAATGCAAAATGAAAAATTAGGGGAACAATTCTAAAGGAAATAAGCGTCAGCGCATAAGTGATACCTGATTTCAAAATCATTTTCTAGCGTGTTGTGTAAGTTACGTAGCCACCGACCATAAACAGTATAAAAGGCACATAAACACCAATGCGAACGGACATATGCTTACACCCCCCTTTCAATGGTGAGAATAGAATGGAAGTAGAGGCTTGTGGATATGCTTTAGAAAAACGGAATTTTGCTCATTTGCACTACGTTTAAAACACAAACAAACAACAAAAATGTTGCATATGCCAGAAACAAAAAAATTTAATAAATGAATTGAAATACATTTTCAATGGATTTTTAATTGCACTTTTAATTTCTGATTGCATGACGATTGTATTTAAATTCGTATTTGTAGGCTTTGCTTGTATTTGTATTTTCGTTTATTTTTTTCTTAAATTTTTTTTCTTGTTACAACAAATATTCATGTTTAATTGCATTAACATGTTACTGTGGCTTAACCCTTAGCCAGCGTTTTTTTACGCTTTTTGACTGTGCAGCATAATTCAATTTATTTACGGCGGTAGGAGGTAGCGAAAAAAAGCGAATCATAATACAATTTAATCTCTTGGATTTTTGTGTGTGTAAGTAATTGCATCACATTTGACCTATGTTCTCTGCAGGTCAAATGGTATGAAATTAAGCAATGCTTATGGCCATAACAGAAGGGTGTGTATTCGGAGGATTACTAATACAAATATGTTTTTTTTAATATTTTTCATTACATTTTACGAAAAATTTCAGCATATGTGAACGCATTTTAAATTGCAAAAATTAAAGTTGAAATTAAGGGGTCTCATAAAATCCAACTATTTGTTCAGCTGCTTATTTAATGATTTCTGAAATTGAGTAATGAAAGTGTACAAATAATTTCTTTTTCTATTTTATTTTCTGTAGTAAATCGAATAATAATTTCTTTTAGATTAATACAGTTATGAAGAGAATGAAACATATTTAATAACGCCCTGGAGTTCACTACCATTTCCTTTTCCTTTTCTTTTTTACTATATTTATTAATGAATCCTTTTTATTTGTTTTTAGTATTAAATGGATATAAGTTCTTTACTCCTCCACCCCCGAATTGATATTATTAATATTTAATTATAATTCATTTGATAAAATTCTTTTTTTTCATTAACATTTGAAAACTCATCATTGAAACATGTAATGGAAATTCGAAATGAATATCATTTGTACTCATATTTCTCATTTCTCAATTTTTTATTTTAGTTCCAATTCTGTTTTTATCTGTTATTATCGATTAAAGAAGAAGTAGAAAAAAAGGACTCTCATCAAAAAATAAAAATTGCCCTTATAAAGATGGGTGATAACAAAGTGATATGATGATGAATATTTGTTCATAAAAATAAATGAAAATCCATTAATTAAGCAATTATTGATGATGATGACGATGACGATAGCGATGATGATGATGGCGATGCCGGTGACTATGACGATGGTGTATAAAGATAATGCTTATGTTATGTTTATTTTTATTATTGTTATTGTATGTATATGAAAATAAGTTTATAATGGAAATTTATTCGTTAAAAATTAGTTTAACATGTGCTTGTAAGATTTTCAATTAAATTTTTAATGAAAATAAAAAGAAACGAACAAAAACAGAGATATTGTGGCCACAATATTACAAATGCTAGCAAAAGCTCTTGGAAAATAAAACGACATGTACACTGACTCAAAAAATTGTACGCACATCCTGTTATTTTTATAGGAATTATACGCTAACATGAATTCAGTTTGATGGAATATAAAAATTAGCATCAAACAACAAAACATCACAAAGAAAAGAAAAAGAAAATGATACACACAATGCGTTAATGATTATAACGATCAATTAGGTAAGTAAGAAATAGTTTATAAAATGAAATTCTTAAGCAATTAATACTACAGGCTCTACGTTCAACAAAGCCAATGCCACATTTTAAATTCATTAAGAGCGATTTTAGGGAAGTCCATCTCACATGGAGGTGATGTGAATTAGTAGCCGAGATAGTGCAATTTCACCCCATCAGACTTTTTTCCACTAAGCCACAAACCGCAGCTTTCTTCAAATCCAGCATAAAGTATGCCATCGGTCAAGGGCGCCCTCTATACATATACAAAATTTGGTCATTAAAACCTTTCAGTTCAGTTTAAAGTAGACTGAGTACGAAAGATTTATGAGAAGCTTTTCATGGAAATTTTATTTACTCTCAGAAATCTTCTAAGTGAACATTACTTACTTTATTAAAATATACGAGGTGTGATCAAAAAATAACCGTTATTTTCAAAATTCGTGAGTTACGTATGTTCGAGTTTTGCATTTTTTTCTGTTACGTTGGTACACATCGGATCGGATCAATTTTTATGTAATTTTTGGATGGGGTTGCATCTCGGCAATGGCATCACGAATGTTGGCCTGCAAATGCTCAATTGTGTCTGGCTTGTCGGTGTCCAACGGTGTTAAATCTCAGCTTCTTGGCGGCCAATTGACATCACTATTTCGGCTAATTAAACGGCATGATGTATGGCTAGTTTCACCATCCAAATATCGTTCACATCAATACCATGAAGAGCGGCTACAAAAAATCGGTTATCATGGTGTGATGCGTTTGAAGTCGCCGTAGTCTAGTAGGTAGTGTGTTGGCTTATTAGACGCAAAGCATGGGTTCGAGCGCCAGGCCAGGCATCAAAGACAAAATACAAAAAGTATTTGTTCCGCGACTTCCTCTCAGCAGATTTCTGCCAAAAACCCTGAGAGTAAATAAAAATTGCCATGAAGTTTCTCAATAAAAAAAAATCTGTCGTTCGGAGACGGCTTTAAACTGTAGGTCGTCCCACCACTCATGTATAAAATTAACACACACAACATAAGTGGTGTGAGAAACTAGGACGTTGTGCAATGGGTCAATTCGACCTCCGGGTACTGTACTTGTCTTAATTGACAAGTACACGTCCTCTGCCCTAACCTAGCCTATAGTGCGATAGGTGTCTCCATTGACCATAATGGTTGGTCAGTAGTTCCAGTAAAATATTTCAAATTTTGGCAAAGAAATCTCTCAGTTTTCCTGTGTCTTTTTTGGCTTTGAAACATCCTTTAGCTTCATAGTTGTTGTTATCTGGCGTAAAGACCACTTCAGTTGAGTTTATTTTTTCACTTCGTAATTTAAGGCCATTATACACTCCACAACATCCATAAAAAAGCAACAACAACAAAGACACAAACAACAATAATTTCAATGTAAATAATAAACAAAAAAGTAAACAAAAAAAAAACGAAAAAAACCATTTGAAGAAATGTTACAGTCGTCTTATTTATTTTTATTAGTCATTTTAGTCTTTCTGGGTTATTTACCCAACAATATTCATTACACATGTCATTTATCTGCACACAGAAATGCCTCCACATTTACTGAATTTCGTTTCTTTTTTTCTCACTTTTTCTTAATGTAAATATATACGTACATATGTGCACCTGCATGGATGTGTTTGTAAATTTACTTATGATGTATCAACTTTGAGAGAAAAGTTTGCCTCAAGGCGTTATTTTCATACACACACATTAATACGCACACAGTTTTTTTGTGTTTTTCTTTTTCGGATTTTCTTATTTTTGTTTTTCCACATTTTTGCTATTCTACCACTTTACTTCCGGTTTCCTGTTGTCTGTTCCATGCCAGTTGTCGTTTCTATTTCAGTTTTTATTTTGTTTTTATTTTTTTTTCTGTTTTCGGTAAGAATCAAAATAATATATGATGATGAAGAAAAGTCGCATTGCTTGTAAGCAACATTGTTGTTTTTTTTTCTTTGGAGGGAAGGTATGCCTGGGTAGCAATAGGACTGAAAGTATGTGATTAAATACGATTTCATTCCGCTTCCTATCTAGTGTAGTTTCGGAAACCATATTTGGAAAAATTCCAGTCTTAAGCCTTACAGGACTGGTAGTAATCCTGTCAAAACAGAGTTGAAAAATCCATCGACTTGCTACTCTAGAATCAACAAACATCGAACATTTGTAAGTAGACATCTAAGAAAGACTGAATTCGAAATTTAGTTCTACCTTAACTATTCTCCCAACAAATTTTGAAAGTAAGAAGCATAGCTCAGAGTCAAGACAAAAAACTCTCCTGATTTAAGAGCAATCTTGGATTATGAGAATAATATGTACATGCCGATGTAGAAGCATACACAAATACATAATTGGTCATTACAACACATAAGTCTGGATTACAACCTAGCTTCTCACACCAGTCATGTTGTGTCTGTTAATTCTATCAATGAGTGCTGGGACTTACAGTTTAAAGTCGACACCGAAGGACAGATTTTTCTAAGAAACTTTACATGGCAATTTTTATTTACTGTCAGAGTTATTGCCAGCACGCTGCTGAGAATAAGTCGCCAAAAGAATTTTCTTTATATTTCGTCTTGATCGAGATGTCTGACCTGGAGATTGAATCGTGCCCATCACGTCTAAGGCAACGCACAACAGCTAGACAACGGCGACTGCAAATCTATACCTCCGGAGTACAAAATTTGTATAAAATCTATCAACAATGCAGATTAGGAACCTCATAGTGGCCGTAAAATATTTTTCAAAAGCTATTATGGTGAGAAAGAAGAGAAGATTACTGAACAGTGTAGCATGGGTTGTAGCGTTCGACAGCACATGCAAATAGTAGAATTGTTTTATGAAAATAAGTATTCTGTTCAGGCAATGCTTTATCGGATAATCATCTTCAGCAATGACGCCCATTTCTGGATGAATAGATATGTGAACAAACAAAATTGTCCAATTCACATGAGATCTGAGAGTGCTCAACGCAACCTGAAAAAGAATAATTCAATAATTTATCTATGAAGTCTACTGAGCTATGCCCGCATAGAGCAGAACAACGTCAATGAACACCATAAGTGGTCAGGCAGAGTTTGAGGAAATTGTCCGAATTTTTGTAGCAATTTTGTTCGAATAACTTATCCATTCAATATTAAATTTCAATTATTTATGTCTTCTAAAAAATAAAAAATTTTGAAAAGAATATTCCTCTGTTAGCATACATTCCCATTCTACTACTTGAAATTTAACTCATTTTATTCTTTTTTTTCTATTTTTTGGATTTGTTTTCTTTCTGCTTTAAATGAAATGGAATATTTTTTTTTGTGCCAAGTGCCTGCCTATCATTTCATTTATATTTGTTTCAATTCCGCTTTTTCTTTTTTCTTTTGCAAAACAATTTTTCTTTTTTTTTTTGATTCAAAACATTGTCAAAGGCGACAATGTATGCATGTGTGTGAGTATAAGTGTTTTTGTCGTTGCTATATAAAGCCTGTTAAGGACTGTGACAGTTCGTTATTGGAGTGATTTACAATTTGTTCAAATGATCTGTTATAAGCTCTATTATAACAGTTTCTTATTTGTGCTTCTAAAAAAGCATAAACAAAAAAAAAACATGGATTTTATCATCGATTTGTCTCCAAATTTTTGTTTTCATAATCCTTTTAAGTGTATTAACGCTAAGTAAGAGGACGATTACCGTTTTTAGGGTAATTGAATGTGTACGAAGAGTAAACACAATCTCATCAGCTGGGGAAGAAAGTAGTGAAAAGAAATTCTATTTTGCAATATACAAAGTCGTTCAGGTTTGGGAGTATTTTTAAATTTGAACACGACAATGCCGATGATATTTATTTATTCGTCCATAACTTTACCGAAGCATTTCGATAATAGGATCAAATACATTTGATCCTATTTGATTTTTAATGTCAGATCACACTTTACCATCGCCATAACGAAAACTGTGCATATGAATAAGGGCCACCCTGCTTTGTCATAGTTTACAACGTGAAACGCAAAGACATGAAAGCTTTTGGTTGTCAAACGAGCAGTATTCCCATTAGCGACGACTTACTAGACTAATAAGAGAAGTAAATCAAGTACTTAAAGCACTACAAGAATGTGTGCAAATCACCGCAAATATATCTCAAAATTAAGCTTCCATTGTTCCCCATCAATATAAAGTATGCACTTCAATACGGTTGTGTATCTTGGCATTCCTCTCCAAAGGATATAGGCGCAATGAAAATAATCGCTCTTTGCGAAAATTAATAGAAAAGATTCTGGTATTCAATAATTCCCAACAGATACGTACATACATATTTGGTCATTACAACCCTTCAGTCAGGATTACGACCTAGCTTCTCACACCACTTATGTTGTGTGTGTTAATTTTGTACAAGAGTGGAGGGACCTACAGTTTAAAGTCGACTCCGAACGACAGATTTTAGAGAAAATTGTCATGAGAATTTTATTTGACTCTCAGAGTTTTTACCAGAAATCTGCTGAGAGAAGGTTGCCAAAGAAATATTTTTTCAGATTTGGTTCTGTTGGAGATGTCAGACCTGTGATTTGAACTGTGGCCTCACGTCTAATAACCCAATACACTACTTACTAGACTACGCCGACTACAGGTTTCTCCAGCAATTAAACTTTGGTTAAATAATGTGGCGGAACCTTTGGAAGACAGAGGTACCCCATTAGACTAACATTTATGCCCATTGTGATTTCATAGTCAGTTCTACCCGGGAGTCAAACGTTCTTTAAAGAAAACCTTTAGAAAGCTTCATTCCTTTATGATAGGAACAGAGCACTGGCACATGAAGTGAAAGACAGTTTCTTTCTCCTCCTCAGATCCACAGATGCTACAGAAATCATTTGCCCGAATGTCTACTAGACTACTGGGTCACACCTATCAAAAGAAAAAAATGGGGGCAACACAAATTTTTAAAAGTTATGCTGGGGCAATTAGTGTTATGTGCCGATTGATTGGAATGCTTAAGATTGTAGAAAGCGTGTCTCAATGGTCTGGGTCCCCGGGCACAGTAACATTGCGGGAAACAGCAGGGCTGACGAGCTCGGCAGAGCTGGTGCGTTCCTTAAGGAAACCTCTTCAATCGACGTGGGTATGCACTTGCGCGGAAATTCTTTCGAGACGCCAACCTATCCTGTGTCAATGAGGAGTCCTGCTGTACCGCTAGACTCACCTGGCCCTTGATGGATAGAAGGAGTACCAACCCGTTGCTTGGACTTGTTCGTGGCGTCATCTCAATCACAGTGGCCATGCTTACAGGTCATTTTGTTGTGGGTACGCAGGCGGAAAGGATGCGGCCTCCATTTAACGACTTCTGCCGTGGATGCAGATCAGCTGAGGATCCACTTTTTTTCTCAGTGCCCATTTCTTGCGAGGTGCATATATGTATAGGTTATTTGGCTCTCCATTTCTTGTCAACTTGACGGAGCTATCATCTATTGAGGTCAAGGATATAGCTTCGTTTATCAAACTTTCGGGCTGGTTTTCCAGCGTTGGGTAGTCGTGCTTTCGATGTGCAGCCCTTGCGCTGACCAACTTCTTCCTCTTCCCTGATTTGGGTGGAACTTGGTCAGTACAAAGACTGCATTCACCTGTGGCATCACAACGGGACGCTATGCGTGCTCAAGTGAGCTTTTTGATATCAGAGCTACAACTTCGACCTAAACATAAGAAAACGAGAAAAACTTTTCTATATCCATACAAAATTATGAGCCTTCTAAATAAAACTTATTACGAAAGATAGATTGGAAACAATTTTGTTACGTCTTGTGTGCGTGGTCGTTTAATCAGGATTTCGGCTTACCTTCTCATATCACCCATATAACGTCTGTTCTGCTACCCCGAATAACAGATTTAAGAAGCCTTTCAGTAGTTAATATAAGAGATAAGAGCTAGAAGACTGCTGAGATATCAGATCCTGATGTCAAATCAAAGGTTTTGAACTCTTGATCTCTTGTCTAATAAGTCTACACACTCCCGACTAAAAATATGTATATGCAGTAAGAATAAATAGACTCTGTTTAAAATGTAAAATATTGAAAAAAACAAACTTTAACTTGAAAGACCCTGCAGTTGAATACAATTAGCATTTGAGAACTAAATTGAGTAATTAATTTGGAATAAAGTCATTAATTTAAAAACTTAAGCCCATTATGGCATGAAGGTTTACTACAACGGCCACAATTAAATGTATTTCCTACCAAAGACATTACATTTAAGGGTGCTTTAACTTAAAAATGAAACAGAAAAACAGAATACAAATAAATATTTTTAATTAATTTAATTACTGTTGGGAAAATACATTGAAATTTACTTAATAGAGCCCACACTCAGCTTATATGTGTATGTACATATGTATGTGTGAGTGAATGAGTTTAAACTTCTATAAATACTCATAAATAAATTGTTAAAATAATTACCCGGCATAAGTACTTAAATCAATATTGACAAACTCGCACATCGTTCAAACGCACTTACATAAATGTACTTTAACACCCAGTCCATCGCACTCATAACAATACTAACGTAAAAATTTACAACGACAAGCATCACAAAATTGCCATTATTTAACAACCACAGACATACAAACATTCACATGCATATGCATTTGCATATACGTACATACATATGTAATAACTTTATTTTTATATCCGCTGCCAATTTCTGACTGTCTGCAATCGTATTTATATATTCAATCTATATTAACGTACAACTACAATGTGTTCTTGTTTTATGTGATTCCTAGAAACCATGGATCAGTCTACACTACACTACTAGGGAGAGTGATGGTATAGTAAGTGTGTAGTCTTTCCCGAGGCAATGCTTTTTTGATTTTGTTTAATAAATTAACAACGTTTTACATGCAATATGATGATTGGTTTAATATGTATGGGTATTGCAAATAATAAAATTAATTTTATAAATTACACACCCATACCTTTAAATGTACGTATGTATGCTGCACACAAAAGTTATGGTGTTGCAATACAAATACATGCATGCTAGGGCAACAAAATATAAACAGTAAGCATTATATGTGAATGTATTTATGTAATCTGAGCCGTTACCCCGTTAACTTAGGGATAAATGTGTGTGTCAGTCTGAGACATGTAGGTTTGATTCTGCTTGTATTAAGTTAGATTAGGTTATCCGGTAGCTCGCCGTTCACAGGCAAATTCACCCGATGGCCATATGGCGCATTGTGTGAGCCAGTGTGAGGTAAGCCCCTCTCTCCTGATCCCGTTAGTGGTGGATTTGAACCATTCCGAGCTCCGCATGAAATCGCCCAGTAGCCGCACTGGCACTTTCGTCACCATGCCTAGACCTTCAAACGTTCGGTCACTCAAAAACCGATGACATCTGATCTGAAGTGCAGGGCACTCGCATAAAACACTGCCAGTATTAATCAGAATTTATTTTTATTACATTTTGGACGCTGTCAATTTCTTCATTTTGAACTGGCGAATCTATCATTTTATTTTTACTAAGTACTACTAGGACCTCAAGCATCTGGACAGAATGTGTCGAGTATTTTCGTCTTAAAAAAAAAAGGGTCAATTCGACCTCCGGGTACTGTACTTGTCCTAATTGACAAGTACACGTCCTCTAACCTTTCGTCTTAATCTTGGAGTTAAGATTGATAAAGCATTGCTGCTTTCAAAGTCCTTAACCATATTCATGGATAAATCATGAAGTCATGGTTCGACAATGTTGTACGTTATCATACCTGTTGTACTTTCTTGAAGATGTCCTTCATAACGTTAAGAGCATTGCAGGGGAAATGAAACGAGCGGCAACACTGTAATCACATTCAAGTAGCACAACGCTTAAAAGTAATTTGAAATTACATTCATCCACACGTTCTCATTTTTCTTTCAGCGACTTCCTCTCAGCAGTGTTCAGGCAAAAACTTTGAGAGAAAAAATAAACATTAAACTGAAGATTCCACAGTTCATGTATAAAATTAACATCATGAATATTGTAAGAAGCTTGGTTGTAATCCAGATTAAATGGTTGTAATGATCACGTTCGGTTTCAAAAGTAAAGTTTAATAAAACACTCGGAATGTGTTATTGTGTAAGCTCTGCCTCGGGGTAGTTTGCAGTAGGTAGTCTTCGATCTCCTTTTTTATACATTTTGAACGGTATGTTCGTGATAACTATTGTTATTTTACGAATGCTGCAACGTTGAGCGATCAACTTCAGATCGCACTATGTGACATTAAAATCACTTTCTTTTACACATCTCCTGTAATAAAGCCAAAATTGATCGTGTTCAGTTGAAGCAGTTGAAATTCTATTTGTGTTGCATTCAGCTGTAATCGTTTCGCGTGTGAGACTTTATATGAATGTAAGTGCAAATACAAATGAGAAATAGGACATAATGAGAGCAAAGTAAATTAAATTAATGATAACGCCCTGCAATCTATACATACATGATTATACATACATAATTATGGTCATTACAACCCTTTACTCAGGATATGACTTAGCTTCTCATACCACATACATATGTTGTGTGTGTTAAAATTGTTACGTTTTTACCTTTTTAAAAGTTACAAGTTGATGATACAACAACAATTTGTTTAGTTCTCTATTATTCTTTACACTTCTGTTCGCGTAAGCACTAACAACTATTCGGTAGATCTTTACAACGGCGATCTTCAAACCACGACTGTTCTTTTTACACGCAACGCGTCTTCACACAAGACTGATTGCATTCTTACTTCTCGTTGCCTGCTTTGTCTTGTGTTTTTATATGCCCACGTAATCAGTCTGATGAAGTTTCTTGAAGTAGAACGTTCGGGATTTCGCATTCTTGAGAACTCTATCGCGACTTCATTGTTGTTTGCGTATTTTGTTCACATTGCTTATTGTTGCGTTGTCGCTTACTTGTCTATCCCCTTTTCTTTCATACCGATGTTGTTGGTTTACTTATAACAAGTTCGTTGCATTTGTTTGTGTAGCTTTTGTTAATCATGTTAATGTTAAACGATGTTTCCATTTTCGTAATAATATTATCCATAAGTGGCGGGACCTACAGTTTAAAGTTGACCCCGAATGACAGATTTTGAGGTCGATTATAATTTTAACTATTTTTACCTTTTTTTCGGCTGGTAAATGTACTTCATATGAAAGATATTTAACAGCTGGTTGCTTTGCCGTAAAGGCGGTTTTAATACCACTAAATGGCGAACCAAATATCACAAATATTAAGTCCACCCTAGATAAATATTGTGATTTTTCAAACATCAAGCTGTTGTTCCTGTTTCTGTGGACGTCAAGCTTTGAGAAAGCATCCAGTTTCTCTTACAACTTATGTTGTGTGTATTAATTTTATACAAGAGTGGCGGAACCTACAGTTTAATGTCGGCTCCGAACGGCACTTTTTTAAGAAACTTTTAACGGCAATTTTATCTACTCTCAGGGTTTTTGCCGGAAATCTGCAGAGAGAAAGTTACCGAAGAAATATTTTCTCATATTTCGTTTTGTCGGATATGTTTGATCAAACCGTAGTCTCAGGTATACATGACAACTCTTATAAAATGGTAACCGATAATCGCAAAACTTATTGCGAATAATAATTTCGGTATTAAAAATATTGCCATGCAAACAACTTGAGCTGTGTTGAAATAAAAAGTTCTTACTAAAATACATTATCATGTGATAACCAAAGCACCATAAATATCCGTTTTGTTGTTTTAACGATTTTTTTTAATTGTTTTATTTGTTCTTTTTTTGTGTGTGCATTTGCTTTTAATGAAAGCGATTAAAATTTAAATGTCAGCCATCAACTGAAATTCAAAATTTGTTTTTCTCCCCGAAAGTAATATAAACGCACACATTTAAATTAAAATTCAAAAGAGACATACACACACAGAGAAAAAATCTCTACGTAGATTGCATTTTTTTTACGTACCAACAAATGCGAGGGTGAAGTGAGAAGTTTTAGAAATAGTTTAAAACAAAGCAAATTTAATATAAACAGCAGTAATAACACAAGTCTCAAGAGTATTTAAGTATGTGATCCTAGCTCTGGAAGAACAGTTTTGAAAACACTTTAAAATCCCATGACGTTATCCATTATTTTTTGTTGTTGTTGTTTTTAACTGTAATTTATTTGTCTTTTTATGGGCGTATGTAAATATGTATTTATTTGTATGCTCTCTACTCCTATATACATATACATTAAAACAAATTACATATACATACATACATACATACGCCTGCACTTACATACATTGTAAATAAAATATTTACAGTAATTTTGTAAAAGAAAATTTACAATCAAATGCTAATTGTGTTTGCAAACACCAACATCAACACCAACACCAACGTCGATGCAAACAAACCAGAGCAGAAAAAATAACACAGGAAATGGCATACAAACATAATGCTAGAGAAGCCCGATATAAATATAAATGAATGACAGACAAAATAACGAAATTTATAACCGAAGAGTGTATAAAAACAAATTTTTAACATTTCGTTGACACAACCATTGCCAGCCAGTAGCACATTAATCTTCATCTCATTTTTCAATATGTTGTTGGCAATGACTGGCAATGAAATTCACCATGAATTTTATAAAAAAATAATAACAAAACCTATAAAATGTAGAAGGGAGAGGCTGTTAGTAATCTTTAACGAATTATTAAGATCGAATTTAAAAAATTTTTTATTTTTATTTTGCTATATCGATGTTAAGTTAGATGTGGTTTAATTTCTCAGATCGCTTGGGTACAGTACATAGAAGAGTGTATTGGTTTTAATAGCGAACTTATCTTTTGGAAAACGTAAATTCATTATGTTTTTCACAACAGGAAAAATACTCACCTAGCAACAACGGTATTAATTCAATGAATACTTATAAATTTAAGAAACAAACCAAACAATTTATGTAGCTTAGAAGTGATTATTAATTTCTCATAAGAAGAAGCCTCCTTCGCTTCATTTTAATGAAACGGAATTAAAACTTATTTTTTAAGAAACTTAAGAGTCCTTAACTCGAGACTCACGCTATACATTTCGATTAAAAATGCTGGGGATAAAATGGCGTATCAATAACTACTTGCCTTAGGGGTTAATGGGTTAGCAGGTACTAAAATGCTAGCCATAAGCATAGATCATAGAAAACCGAAAATATTACTTGTGGAGTATTTTTTTCATTAACGTCTTGACGAACTGACTTCGCCTAGAAGCAACTCGTTTTTCTTTCTTCTATTAAATTCCTTGTCGCTGTTATCTTCTCCATCGGTGTGGGTATGATTGGACTTCATCGACAGATTGTATAAATTCAAAATTCATGGTGAATAAAAATTAGTTGCATGTCTAATGGTGCACTTTAATCACTATACCACGCCATTTCTTTTCAATGGTATTTGCCTCTGCATTATGACTTTTGCAGCAGCGAATATGAAAAAATTTTTTCAAATAAATTTAAATGTTTTATCATCTCAATTCTTCCATGTGTTAGGCAAAAAGTAATTCTATAAGATCCTCTATTGATTTTATCGATTTTCTGCTATTTTCTCGATTTAAACAGTTTCGTACTAAGTTCTCTTAAAGAGACTTCAAGAGCTTCATGAGCACAACACCGCCAAATATATTGATTGCTTTCGCAATTCTGTTCTCTAGTCAAAATTTTAATTTATTTCTCTCGCTAAACTTACTTACTTCTTACTCAATTGGTCATCGCAACCCTTTAGTCAGTATTATGATCTCAGTTCTCACACCAACCATGTTGTGTGTGCCAATTTCTATTTCCCTGAGTGGCAGAACCTATATTTTAAAGTCGACTTGGAACGATAGATTTTTGACAAACTTTTCATGGCAATTTTATTTACTCTCAGAGTTTTTGCCAGAAGACTAGTGAGGTGAAATCACAGAAACAATTATTTTTTCTGTATTTCGTTATGTTCGAGGTTTCTGACATGGAGTTTTAGTCACAACCTTTCCTCTAATAAGTCAACACACTACCTACTATATTACGTCGCCTACACAAGCTACACGCTAATTTAAATTTAATTAATTTCTTTATATTCAACGCATTTTACGAGTAATGCACATACCTTTTCAAAGACTAAACAAAACAAAACAAAAAAAAATTGGCAGTTTAGTCAAACAACTGCAAACAACATGAAGGCAATTATTTTCGTGGTGTTACTACGTCAGTTCTGGTTGCGTATACGTAATATTGAAAATAATTCAATATTAAGTGCGTATCTTCGGTTGCGTATACTTGATATTGAATTATTTTTTAATATTGCGTATACGCAACCAGAGCTACCCAAAACAAAGTAAATAAAACGAGAATTTTTAATGAAAATTAATTTAATATGTTTACTCGGGGAACTAAAATAGTTGAATGAAAATTACACTTTCCCTGCTATTTTAAGTAGTGAAGCCGCTTAAGAGTTTTAATGAAAAATATTGTTTGAAGTTATAATATAAACAAGAAGAACATGTGCATTTAAACTTTAGTTTAAACCACTTACTGTACAGTAAATGGTGCATACGGTTCACAAGTTCTATTTTTGATACGGTCTGTAACGTAAGCATAGTGTAGGCCTGTTATGCTGATAAATGTTTTTGATTTTTAATGATTGAAATCCGCAAGCTGTGACGGCGTGTTATAACAATGAGATGTTTGACTACAAATTCGAGCAATTACGATTCGAATCTAATAGAAAGAGTAATAATTTCATTACGATTCTTGTGAAAGAGGAACATCAAGAAAGGATACCATTCGAAGGGCAGACAGCTTTAACGCCGGAAAACGGAGAGCTTTTTATCAGCAAACTTCTCCGTCGTTATGCATAATGACACGATCAATATACGTTTTTAACATCTGCTTCAATGAAGTAACCTCCTGCTTTGATAAAAGAATTTGATAATTGCAAAATATGATATGCTTCGGAATGACTGTCCGGGCACCGTGATAATTAAAAATGCAAAAATATAGGCGAATCGTCTCATTTTCAAAACTGTAGGCGCATTGAGTCAATGAACAATAAGCATTAGAAAAATAATGTCTTTTTCTGCCCTTCAGAGGCGACTTTCTGATTTTCAGCTCGAAAAATTTCAGGCTCACCCTGAACCAAATAATGAAATGTTGGTCGCTGTAACTGCTATTATTTATTGATTTTGAAAAAGACTTCAATATTTTTAATAAATCGGCGATATAAAATATTGTAGAATATAAAGGAGCCACCATGAAAATAATCCAATTAATCATGTATGCGTCTTACGCTAAAAGTTCGATGGTGTTTGCAGTTCAACTACGCCTTAACGCATGAGAAAGGAATTTTTGCTTCGACTGTACAAGTCAGTCTGCCAAGAATAAAAATATAACTACGTGTTACAAGATGATGGTAATGATAGTCTGGAATAATAAATTGAAGTTGAAAGGCAAGTACGTAACAACGAATTGGAATGAAAATAAACAAGATGTGTACACAAAATTATATCGCCAGAATATTGAACCGCAAGATAGTTGATGGATAGAGCGGAAATTGGCGGAACAAAAGCTGAACGCCCAACCCAATACTTCGCGAAAATGATTTTGCTGAAAATCTCGTATATTTAAGTTTAGACGTAGAGGGAAATGAAAAGGCCAACGAACTGGCACGGTAGGAATTGGAGATACTGCCACGATTGCGATTGGACATATCTGAAAAGGAGACGATTGAGGAGATATACGCGCAACTACAAGGACACTTTTTAAAATTGAACAAAAGCATCATGAAATTCATCAAACCGTGGATGGTCCAAAATACCTGGTTGCCGAATTACAGAACTGCTGCGTCTAGCAGAGTACAGCGGAAGAATCAGGGAATTCGCATTCTGATATATTTTCTGATATGAATACGCATTCTGACGGGAAAGCTCGGTCTGATGTTGAAGAAACGGAATTGGCACAACATCCTCTACATGAAAGCCCTGCACTTCAAAACAGATGTCATCAGATTTTTGGTGACAGAACGTATAAAGATCCGGGCATGGTGGCAAACGTATGGTTAGAAATGGTGATGGTTAAAACCCTCCACTAATGGATCATGGAAAGGGGGCTAACCTCACACAAATGACCGAGCTTAACACATTAAACTGATAGCCTGCTCCGACCTCCTATCTATGGCGCTCTTCAAGGCGGCAATCAGTAAGATTGGTGAGATTTGGCTGGAAGCCAGGCTTGCTGCCGTCCGTCGGGACCAAATTCCCTACAATGTGCCATAAGGGCCACCGAGTGAACATGTTTGTGAACGTCAAGCTACCCGCTAATCTAATCTAACCTTAGTTTAGACATTAATAGACGGCATTAGAATACTAGATTTACGTGTGATTTTTTTATTTTTTATTTTCATTTATGTTGAAGAATTCTGTTAAACTGATACACATTAGTGTGGCGACATGCATGTTTGTGTCATTAGATTAATCAGAAGTTCCAAATGTGGTATGTTAACTTGTAAAATTTTCAAGAGGAAGAAGAGTTTAGAAATATTTTTAAAGTTTTTCACGTTGTTTGTCAAAAGCGCTTTAAAGCAACGTCTTTAAAGCCTTCTTTAATTGAACTTCTTCCAAGAGAATTTTTAATGAATAAGAAAATTTTGTTCCTTCGCCTTATAATGTATTTAATAACTTCAGTCTTAATACGTTCTGTAAATAATGCACATGCCTTCTTTTTTAATCAGCATAAAGAATTTAACCTTTTTGAAGGCACAAAAACAAAAATAAAATCCCAAAAAACGATCTTTATACATGCCTGCTTAAAGCTGACAGGCTATAAAAGTTATATTTTTTTTATATAAAACAGGCACAAAACTAACATAAGCTTTTTATACAAAAAAAAAGAAAGGCAAACACATACCATAAATATTGTAAAAAAATATCCGTGCGTATAAGCTTGTGTAAGTATGTAAGTTTGTCGAGCCCATTTACCTTTTTGAGTTTAATTCCCTTTATAAATTATTTCAATGGGGGTAAGTAAGGAAAAGCACAATCCGTATAAAGAAAGTAAGCGCAAGAGAAGAAAAAGGCTTTTTTCCTTAACCACACACAGCAATGGCACGAACGTATTTTCTTTTTATTTTCGTTGATAAAAACGTTGGCCTTTTTGTTTCTTGAAATAACATTGAGAAACCGCACAAACACTCACTCACACGCACACACACACAGATACACAAAAAAGGGCAATTTAACCTGAATCAACATCTTCGTATGTATGCATATGTCGATAATCATACAAACAAACTTTTCTTTATACACTAATGCCGTGGTTTATTGAAAAGAGAAAGAGAATGCGAAGAAAATTAAAGAAACTTGAGCCTTTCAACGTACTCACAAGTATAACGTTTGTGCTTGTCTTGTCAAACTTTGTATTGTTTTTGTATTTATTTTCCTACAAGCACAACAACAACAACAACAAATAGACTTCCTTTAAAATACGAACACGCATAAACTAAGAAAACAAACATATATGTTAACATATGTATGTATGTATGTATACATGCATTTGTTAGTACATATACTAGATGACATAAACTAATTTCCTTAAGAAGACAAGAAAATTTGCGACATTTACATTTACGCACGCATACATACACTCATACAAACACTCATGCGTGTAATTCTATTATGCGTGTGTATTTAGATGCAAAGGCAAAATCGTTTTAAAACATTTACCCACCAACACAAATCCTTTATAAATTTAATGAAAACTGAAAAGTCTACCATATGTAGGGGAAGTGCCCTTGTCCCTTTGTCTTTATAACGTGTCTTTGTATTAGTTTGCAAATTGGTTTTTTATACATTTAAATAAACTGTCGATAATGGCAACATATTTTCTAAAGCTTTCAAAAATCTCAAAGACAACGTTACACACATGTCCTTATGTTACGTTGATTAGTGTTTTGTAGTTTCTGTACAACATAGACTGAAGTACCTTTAGAGTGTATTCAAAAAACTCAAAGCAATTTTGTCAAAGTGATTGCACAAATATAAACGACATGTTTGCAAGAAAATTATACTCTGGAGATTCTGACTTTGAAAATAATTCTCGTTGGTTTTGTGCAAGAAAAGTCTTATTCTCCATCAAAGTGTTTGAAAGGGAAATTTGAATACCTTTTATAAAAATCATACACGCATAAAAGCTATAAATTATTTCAATGTGTTTTAGAATTTCTTGAAAATTAGAGCAACACACGCCGGGGACATTGGCAAACTCCTCCCAAAGCTAACATAAATATATTCTTTGTTTCCATTAAAGAGCTCTCTTTAGAGTGCTTATCGAAGTTTAGAAGTTTATTTAGATTCCAACACAAATTTACCAGTAAAGGGAGAAATGGGAAGCTTGGGTATTTCAGTACTCTAAATTGAGGCAGTCAACCAGTTGAATGCAGAAACTACTGAAAATATAGTCTGCATTCCTATACACATATTGCTTAATTGCGTGAAACACCCGTTATTTCGAATCTGTCACTACTTACGACATTCTATTCTGTCACAAAATTCAGTATATTATCTCCACTGAACGTAATGAATCGATTTACGCTTGAGCAAAAAAAAACTCGTCTTTTCAGGTGAAGCCCATTTTCATCTTGGTGGGTACGTTAATAAGCAAAATTGCCATATTTGGGGCTCAGAAAATCTCCATGTGGTCTTACAGAAACCAATGCATCCTTTACTGTGAGTGACTGTTTGGTGCGCCTTTTAGAGCGGAGGCATCATTCGCCCATATTTCTTTGAAAATAAGGACAGCGCAACCCTTATGGTCAATGGAGACACCTATCGCACCATGACAACTGATTTTTTGTACCAGTTCTTCATGGTATTTATGCCACACATCTCATGCCACAATCGATTTATTGCGTCAAACGTTTGATGGTCGTTTAATTAGACGAAATGGTGATGTCAATTGGCCGTCAAGAAGCTGTGATTTAACACTGTTTGACTATTTTCTGTGGGGCGCCGTTAAACAAAAGTGTTAAGCCTACAAACCAGAGACAAATGAGCGAACATTCGTGATACCAGTGCTGAGATACACTCGAAAAAATGCACGAAAATTGGTCCGATCGAATGAGGTATTGTGAGGCCAGCTGGGGTAGCCATAGGAATGAAATTATATTCAATTTCTAACCGGAACAATTGTACTTCACAAAAAAAAAAAAAAAATTAAAACATTTTTGTTTTAATCGTATTTTTAAATTAAAACTTTTCATTGGCCCACTGTATAGGACTGGAACAACTATCTTATTGGCCGACAAACAGATATAATATATCAGTTTTTCCTAATTTTGGAAGAGCTACGGTTCTCAACGGTATCAGCTAATATTGATGTTTCCATACGTAGATTATGTAAAGATTCAAACGAAAGCAGGCTGGATTTGACAAAATATACGTGTGTTAAACAGCATAATTAGCGTTTAATCGTTATAAGAGCCTGTATTCATAGCTGCTTACACAGTGAGCATAAGTTGAGAAGCTTGTAAAGCAAGTGCTTGAATAGGTCCTATTGAAAGAAGTTTTACCTAAGCTTTACGGCCCCATAAATTTCTTGAAATGCTTCTTCATTATGCTATAGCTATCATACATACATAATTGGTCATTACAACCCTTCAGTCAGGATTATGAACCTAGTTTTTCACACCACTTTTGTTGTGTGTGTTAATTTTATACATCAGTGGAGGGACCTACATTTTTCCGAACGACAGGTTTTTGAGAAACTTTTCATGCCCGTTATATTTACTCTCAAAATTTTTGCCAAAAATCTGCTGAGAGGAATTCGCCGAAGAAATATTTTTCCATATTTTCGTTTTGATGTCTGACCTGGGGTTTGAACCGTGGCCTTACGTCTAATAAGCCAATACACTATCTACTAGACTACGGCGACTTCATGCCATAGCTATCGCTTCATTCTGTATGTAGATAGATCATGGAGCCTACATTTTTTATGAAGCAATTCATTCTCATATTTTTTTTTTCTTCAATGTCTCTAAGCTACGGATTGAAACCTGAAATGCATTCCTTACCAAAAAATTTTTAACGTGCATTGATTAACAAAGGCTATGAAACTTTTAGGATTTGAAGATGGAAGACGAGCACCATACGGTTTTTAATCGATTGAAAATTCGACATTTTTCCAGAGTTTTCGCCAGAAATCTGCTAAGAGGTAGTCACCGAAGAACAATTTTTCATATTTCGTGTTGTTGGAAACCAGTCTGATCGGGTTTTGAATCGTGGCCTCACGTCTAATAAGCCAAAAACACTACCGACTAGACTACGGCGAGCTCTCTTATTGGTTTCAACCACAAAGAATAATAATTGCGTTGTATTTTTAAAACTTAACATTCTATCAAACGATCAATAATTAAAAATGAACTGAAGTACACTAATATTGATCTAGTCATCTGGAAGCAAGGTTGTGAGGTTTCGAAGATTACAAGGCAAACCAATAACTTATACCACCTATCGGATGATATGTATAGGGTGTTTTTTATAGTGGTATAGAACTTTAAGTTGGCATTACTTTTCAAGATGGCTACCGATTTAACAGCTGTCAAGTGATTTCTTCTCAGTTTGGTTTGGCAATTCATCATGAATAGACTCACGCCTGAACAACGCTTGCAAATAGTGCAATTTTATTTCGAAAATAATGGTTCTGTGCGGAAAACGTACCGCGCACTACGTCCATTTTATCGTCGACAAAATCGTCCATCAGAGCAGTTAATTAGATTAGCCATGGAACGTTTTCGCACCACGTTTACTCTTATTGATAACTCGCATCCCCAGAGACGCTGTACGGTGCGTACAGAAGAAGCTATTGCTGCTGTAGAGTGTAGCATTGAGGAAGACCCGAATGAGTCCATCCGCCATCGAGCACATGAATTGGATCTGTGTCCATCCACTTTATGGAAGATTTTGCGGAAGGATCTTGGTTTGCGTGCTTACAAAATCCAACTCGTGCAAGATTTGAAGCCGAACGATCATCAAGTAAGGCGTAGATTCGTCGAATGGGCTCAAAACGAGATTACCGTTGTTCCCGATTTTCATAAGCGAATTTTGAATTTTCCAAGATCTTGTGATTTAACACCGCTAGACTACTTTCTGTTGGGCTATGTAAAGTCATTGGTCTATGCGGTAAAGCCACAAACGCTTGACCATTTGGAAGACAACATTCGCCAAATTATTGCCGATATACGGCCACAAATGTTGGAAAAAGTCATCGAAAATTGGACGTCCAGATTGGACTACATCCGCGCCAGCCGTGGCGGTCATATGCCAGAAATCATATTTAAAATGTAATGCCACAAGATTATCTTTCGGATAAATAAAATTCATGTCAATCGAATAATCCATCGTTGTTTTATTGCAACTTAAAGTTCTATACCTCTATAAAAAACACCGTTTACTTTAATAATAATTGGTCTGGAATTTGCCTTTTGAGGATCTAAGTTGATCAAGTTGATTTAACCGAATACATGGCAGATTTTGAAACTCTCCCTTCAAGTAAAACACAACTGATTGTCTCCATGAACATATTCTTGATTGGTCGTATTGCCATGGTGTCCAGCAATGCTATCTTCTGTTCTAAATTCATATGCTAAAGTTTTCGGTCATTTGCCAAGAGAATTATTTACCAGATTTGCCTTTAAAGAGTATTACACTTGAATTCAGAAACTTTTCTTTTGCAATTGTAGAGTGAATCACACTGTAACACGGAAAACGAAGTGGAAACTTTTTCTTTTGAAAATCGATTTCATTACCATAAATCACAAGTTTTACGCCTAAAAAGGCTTTATTGAAACACAGTTTACACCTGTTTGGCTTTATCACAAATTCTTATGTGAAAATAAAGAAATTGCGACATTTCCAATTTTACAACAAAAAGCTTTTAAATACTGAATTATTAAATAGCTTTCTCTATCCCACTCTCCATCCCCCTATCTTTCTCTCTCTCTCTCTCTCTGTATACTGTACGTACATACATATATTATAACTACTTCCGCATTTTGCAAAAAAAATGGGGAAAAAATATTCGCCTGAATACCATTAAAACCCTATTGATTTATTGTATTCTTCCCCCTTTATATTATAAATGTTGTTGTTATTGTTGTTTCCATTTGTTTGTTTGTTTGCGAAAGTTTTTGATAATCAAAGTTTTTCATGATTTTGCAGTTGTTATGGTGTTTTTTTTTATTTTTTATGCGTGAAAATTCACGTTCATTTTTAACGTTTGCATGTCAAAAATCATTGGCAGCATAATTGTTGTGCTAATGATACTTTGAACTCTACACGTGATTCTTATTTTATATTATATGTTGTTGCTGTTATTGTTGTTTCTGTTGTATGTTACAAACTGCATCTGGCCGGTATAACAAACCATACTAATTTGTATACATACATACCTATTGTATTTTCTAAGGGGGGTGAAGGGGTATGAGCCCAATAATCATTTCATTTCAATCATTTTCAGTTTGCCAACTGATAAGAAGTTTTACAATAAAAAGGAAAAAAATGAGAGAATAAATTAATGTGTGAAGGAAGAAAAGGATACATAAGTACGATAACTTACTGGATACAAACGAATGTGTTGATTGGAGAACATATGTGTAGAAAAGGTTGCGTTATTTTAAAAATTTTATTTCAGTTCAGTCATGTCATATGGAAATACAGTCATGTTTAGCTAAATAGTTGCATAAAAATAACTATGTAAAGAGGAGTTTTGATAGAAAACTTTTGTTGTAATTAAATGAATTTATTGTCAGTGAGTTTGAAGGAGAGGAGATCAACAATAAGGGTTCAAGGACTCATTTCTATACCTAAGCTCTTCCTACACCTAAGCCATTAAATCGGCTTTTTGTGCGATCATATATTCTTTCGCAAATTGTGTATCCTGTGGTGTATCCTTCCAATGCACTGCTCTGAAATGAGTTATGTCTGGCATAGTATTCTTCCTAAGATATTGAGATCTTGACGATCAGTAACATAAAAAGATTTCCATTGTTTCGATGACATCTCCGCAAGCTCGGCATTCTTTATTATCTATAAAGCCCAAGCACAATGGACGGTTGGGAAACAGTGTACATTGTACAGTGTACATAGTCCATTACATTACATTAGTCAGGATTACGACCTAGTTTCTCACACCACTTCTGTTGCGTGCGTTAATTTTTATACATGAGTGGAGGGACCTACAGTTTAAAGTCGACTCCGAACAACAGGTTTTTGAGAAACTTTTCATGGCAGGTTTATTTACTCTTAGAGTTTTTGCTGCTGAGAGGCAGTAGCAGAAGAAATATTTTTTCATATTTCGTTCAGTTGGAGATGCCTGACCTGGGGTTTGAACCGCGGCCTTACGTCTAATAAGCCAACACACTACCTACTAGACTACAGCGACTAAAGACGCTGCTTTCTAGGGTAATGAACTCAAATAAGATATTTATCTGTCGCTAATATCACAACAACATAGCGAATTAGTATGACTTATACAAGTACCGAGATGTAGAATTATAATTCCGAGGCTTATGAACTGGTCAGATGTGGCCCAATAATCGTATTCTCCGATTAATTCTCCCTCGAAAGATCTACTGACTCAAAATGTGACGAAACTAGACAGAGAGAGAGCGTACGGAAAGACTCGCTAAACCCAAAAGAACACGTTCGTTGTGTTTACTGGAATCATATTGAGCATTGCATTATGAGCTGTCATGTGCATTGGTCTTGTACAGGAGCTGTAGAGAAGAGAAAGAGAAGGAACCTGTTGTGTACTACTTGAGCATTTTAATCATTGTTAGACATTGGTAGACTAAACCTCTTCGCCAGAAGATCCGAATAGCGCAGAGGGTAGGGGAAGTATTAAACTGTGGTATTACAATAGACCTTATGTGGCCTATATGCATATGTGCAAACACTATCGGTAGACAACCACCGATACTACCGACCTATCATTCGCTTTTTCATATCGGATCACTCCTTGATAATTACATACGTACATAATTGGTCATTACAACTCTTCAGTCAGGATTACGACCTAGTTTCTCACACCACTTATGTTGTGTGTGTTAATTTTTATACGTGATTGGCGGGAGCTTTAGTTTAAAGTCGACTCCGAACGACAGATTTTTGAGAAACTTTTCATGGCAATTTATTTACTCTCAGAGTTTTTGCCAGAAATCTGCTGAGAGGAAGACGCCGAAAAAATACTTTTTGTATTTTATTTTGATGTCTGGCCTGGGGCTCGAACCCTGGCTTTTCGTCTAATAAGCCAACACGCTACCTACTAGACTACGGCGACTTCATAATTAGTTGCACAAATAATGCCCACTCTGCTATGTCTCTTACAGGATACACCTTAGTCCCGAAACTAAAACTATTTCTATTCACCCAACAACCATTGTGCGACTGTTTAATGTTAAATTGTTTGAATAATAATTTTGAAACGGTTTTGTTTGATAGCATTTCATGACTTCATATGCATGCAATAAAGTAGTCGAAAAGTGGAGTAGAAAAATTACAAGAGAAAAAAGAAAAAAACTTCAAACACGGAACCGCGAAAAAGCCCTCTAATGACTCTATTTTGTCTGACACGTGATTATATGGGGGCCAAGCCAAACTATATTGTATGATATTTTAAAATAACATTTTATGTTGTATTACAATAATTAACAAAATATCATGACAAGTGAATTGCTTGGATGGCGAAACGAATGATTAATGTCGCCTGGGTTGCATGAACGCATTATGTGGCCAGCCCTACTGGTGAGCATGAAGTGTTCGTATAGAGAGAAAACTAAAAAAAATTTGCCGCATAATAGCCGCATAAAATTAATCAAAGAAATAATTTCAAATATTTAAAAAGAGTTTCTCTTTTTTTAATATGGAATTTTGTAGTGTTAATTAAAGAGTTTAAGTGAAATATTTGTAGCACTTACACAATGTGAAAAATTGAAAAACATTTTAAATTTTCTTTTAAAACAGGGAGGTTTTTAAGGATATTATTGTAGTCTTCATGGTTAAAGAAAAAATCTACAGTACTTGGAGCACACAAATTTGGTTGTTTAATAATTATTAAAATTAACTACGGATGAACAGAATTGAAAATGGCTACGATGGACAACATTACCAATGACCTACCCCCTCGGAATACCCATTGCTAAACTCAAGTGTATGCTGAAGATGGTTAACTTCATATCAGCTGCTTTAGAACAGACGCTATCAACTGCATGAAGTCGTCGTAGTCTAGTAGGTAGTGTATTGGCTTATTAGACGTGAGCACACGGTTCAAACCCCAGGGCAGACATTTTCAACAAGACTAGCTTAGGTTAGGTCAGAGTGGTAGTTCTGATATCAAAAAGCTCACTTGAGCACGCATAGCGGCCCGTTGTGATGCCACTGTTGAACGCAGCCTCTGTACTGACCAAGTTCCACCAAAATCATGGACGAGGAAGAAGTTGGTCAGCGCAATGGCTGCACATTAAAAGCACGACTACCCTACAATGGAAAACCAGCCCGAAAGTTTGATAAACGAAGCTATATCCTTGACCTCAATAGATGATAGCTCCGTCAAGTTGACAAGAAATGGAGAGTCAAATAACCTATATCTGCACCTCGCAAGAGATGGGCACTGACAAAGAAAGTGGATAACAGACTCCTCTTCCTCAGCGGATCTGCATCCACGGCAGAAGTCGTTAAATGGAGGCCGCATCCTTTTCGAGTGTCTACCCATAACACAATGACCCGTTAGCATGGCCACTGTGATTGGGATGATGGCACGACCAAGTCCAAGTAATAAGAATAAATATAAAGAAATTTTTTATCGGAGATTTCCTCTCAGTATATTTCCGGTAAAAACTCTGAGAGTACCTTAAGTCGGAGTCGACCTTAAACTGTAGATCCCCGCCACTCATGTGTAAAATTAACGCACACAACATAATTGGTATGAGAACCAGGTCTTAATCCTGACTGAAGGGTTGTAATGACCAATTATGTATGTATGTATGTATTCTTTGCACATTGGAATCCAATCATTTAAGGACCTGATACATTACATCAATCCCCTGCTTTGGTGGAAAACTTAACCATTGAAAACACAAAATATAAGACGTTGTCTCTTACATGACATGCTTAATTTTTTTTTCAAGCCGAATATGTCAATCGTGCATAATTTTAAATTTTACTGTGCATTGCAAAACTATTGTAATCAATTACGATAAAAAAAAAAAAACAAAGGAAACATTTTGAAGTGTCATGTGAGAGAATATTTGTGGAAAAGAAAACAAAAATATAAACACTTTGTGTCATTCAAAACCTGACACTAAAGGAAACCAATTTAAATAATCTTTTTTAGTCACGATATCAAAATGTTACTCTTTTTTATCAGGTTAATAACGTGTGGCAATTTGAAAGTGTATTGGAAAAACTTCAGAAAAAAATATTGCAAGACTTTTAGAAAATGAAGAATACATACTTCGCTGAACTAAAAAAAATCAGGAGAAAAAGAAACGTCCTTGTATGAGTGGACACTAGAAACAAATCATTGCTGTGTGGTTGGGATAGCAGGCACCTTGCCATTCACAGCCAAGTTAACTTGGTGGCCATATGGCCCATTGTGTTACCCAGTGTCAGGTAAGCCCCCTTGTCATGATCCGTTAGTGGTGGTCCCAGAGCTTCTGATGAAACCGGCCAGTTCCCTTAGTGGTGCGTTCGCAATCATGCCCAGATCTTCAAACGTTTTGTCACCCAAAAACCCATGACGTCTCTAGAATATTATTTGAACATTTTAACTTCTGAAATATCGGAGAAACCATAGACATTGATCATTACTTGGGAAAAGTGGTACCACATAATATGTATGGCGTAACGTAATCTATAATGTCATCTGCAAGAAGGCGTACACAGGCGACAGAAATAAAATATTTACAGAGACGAGCGGAATAAACCATAAGAGACAGAATTTCTAACTATACCTTAAGAACTTAATATTGAAAGAAATTTTATTTAACAGAAGAGCAAAGTGCAAAATGCGATTTAGTGGACATAGCAAGAGAATCGTTTTCTTCCATTACTACTCTTGGAAGCATACGGGTTCCACAAAGCATGTCCATCTTATATTGTTTGCTGATATTATATTCGAGTCTCTTTATATAAAATTGCACTGTCATAGTGCCCGGAATATCGTACGTCTCCATATGGTTTTTGGCTGGCCATGGTTTCTTCAGCATTGAGCAATACAATCAACTCATTATATTATCAGGATTCTTTCTAATATTATAGCCAATCCACCTCCATTTCCTCAGTTTTATTTATGATGTTATCCGTAAAGTTCCAGAGATCCATGGTATTTACATAACATAATTGGTCATTACAAGCCCTTAATCAAGAGTACAACCTACTCACACCACTTATTTTGTGTGCGTTAATTTTATACATGAGTGGCGTGATCTCCATTTTAAAATGGACTCCAAACAACAGGTTTTAGAGAAACTTTTCATGTCATCTTTTAATTTACTCAGAGTTTTTGCTAGAAATCTGCTGAGAAGCATTTGCCGCAGAAATATTTTTTCATATTTCGTTCAGTTGAGGATGTCTGACCTGAGGTCCATGGTATTTGGTGATGAGTATCTATAGTTTTTGCTTTATAATATTCGAAAAAAGCAGGATCCATTTCATTCCTTTCCTGAGTTGATTTTAAACAAGCATTGCATATAGAAGGCTTAGTTGGCTTGGATACTTCTAAGGTTCTCCATACGGATTGTAGTCGGTGAAAGGCTGATTTCGCTTTTTTGAACCAATTATTTACGTTTATTCCTGTGCCACCATGCTACTCGAACTTGGTCGTAACTTCATAGTGACAAGTGAGCTTTTGGTATGAAAGCTACCACTCCAATCTAACAAACTACTTGTGTCACGATTCGTTGCCACTGTACTGCCTGGATAACAGCAGCTATCTTCGTACTTAACAGGTTGGCTGTCTTGGCTTTGGTTTGAAGGTCGAGAGCACGCAAATATCAACTGCATAATATGTGAACTCTAATAATTCAACATTGGTTAGTAAGTGTTTGCAAGTGTTGTAGAAGCTGTAAGGCCTCACTGCCTAGCTTTGCACTCACATGTATTTTCTTTCGACTTGTTATTGTCGAGAAGTTTCATACGGTTTTAATAGATCAGAAGTTTGATGTGATTTTTTAATTCGGCCTTAAAATTTGTTATGAGCTTCCACTCTTACTGGAGATATTAGAGTCCAACAAAAGAAAACATGATGCATATTCCTGTGAAGAGTCGATTAATAAAGGGAATCGGTTATTATTTGCGTTTACATTGACGGGTTTTGTTTTGTCAAGCGTTCTCCATTGAACTAACTTTTCTGTAATAACCCAGAGAGCATAGTGAAACCAATTTCTTCGACTTGTAATAATTGTTTATCCCATGGCAAATGGGTGATTGTTTTAGTCATGGTGATATTGCATTGTGTTAGCTCCCCATTCATAGCTAACGGTCAAATCATTTCATGAATTTATCTAAACTTTAAAAAGACATTTTCATAAAAAAAATACTTCGAAATTTTCCAGAGCATATCTTCAACGTGTTTATTTATTTAAAGAAGAACTCCACTGTTACTCTAATCTATCGCACTTTCAGTCAGCTTAGTTTTCATCATTTAATTAATCACTTAGCACTCGTCCTTCGTATAAATCCTTTAAATGCCACAAATTGACTTTTTGCCATAATAATAATAAGATCCCTCCACCACCACCATTCACAACAAAGACAAACTACTCAAACAGATCAATAAATCTTAAAGAAGACAATCTAACTAAAACTGTATTGAGACTTTGAAAACAAAATAAGCATGAGCAATAAATATAAAAATGAAAATGAAATAAAAATGAAATAAAAACTGAGGAAAATGCAGTCGGAAAAAAGAAAGAAAATCATTGAATTGGCATCAATAAAACCATTACAACCATGACACCAAATATTAACGTTATTCTGCTACTACTCGTACTCACCCACAAATACCAGCACACCCTCCCCCACACTCCCCTTCACTTTACCCAAAATCCAATGCCATTTGATGGCGATAAAGGAATCAAAGCAAAAAAAGAAAAAAAAATGAAAACAAGAAGTAAAAACCACAGGAGCTAAAATCGAAATAAAGAGTCGAAATACATGAATAAAATCAATTGTTTTTCCATATGATTATATCACACCAAGCAAATGGAGTTCAAAAAATGAATGCGCGGGGGGTAACTGTGAATGAATTGCATGTGATGAAGCAATGAAAATTCAATTTTATCAATACAACAAAAACAAGCATACAATTCAAGCTCAAAATACAAAATGAAAACCAAGAACAAAAAAATCAAGCGGTGAATACAAACCTCCAACTAAAAATACATTTTATTTTTAGTGTGAAGCAAAAACAGAAATAAGCAAATACAACAAAACAATAGCATTTTTCAATGAAAAAATATGTGTGGAAAATCGGTTATAAATAATACGAGACAGAAACTGAAATGGTCATATTCTTTTTGGCATGAAAACAAAAATCAAAAGTTAAAATGAGCAGCAATTAAGTTTGGGAAACTTTAAAAGGATTATTTTCTCAGAAGACTACTTTGATATCACAACAACTAAGAGCGGGTTTAAAGGAATTTGAATACTTTGAGGTTATAAAAAAGTAGTAGCTAGGATCTAGTTTAAGGAGTATTTAATGGCATTCTTTTTATCTTGTTTAGCTCACGTGATCTTTTTCAGTTCAGGATTTGTCTGCTGGCAATAATATATATAATAATATACTACGGCGACTACAAAGAAAAGTTGCTCAAAAACCTGACGTTTGGAATCGTCTTTAAACTGTAGGTCTCGCCACTCCTGTATAAAATTAACGCACACAACATAAATGGTATGTGAAGCTAGGTTGTAATTGTGACTGAAAGTTTAACTGACCAATTATGTATGTATGTATGTATGCATGAAAAACAAATACTGCGTAAAATGTTTGTCACAAATGAATTTGAAGAAGGTGTGAACAGATGCTGGTAAAACCATGAGTTGGATCAACTTAACGTAATAAGCACCCATGAGTGATTCTACTATTACTTTCAAGAAAACATTTCCTTATCAACCAAAGGGCTGGCTATAGAAAGGGATGGTGCCCATGAAAAAATGTGAAAAGATGGGCAAAGATGAAGATTTTAAAATTATTAAGGTGCTGTATTATAAACAAAAACTTATAGACAGAGAAAAATTAGGTAAAATAATTTGCAAAAGTCGCCGGTGTCTAGTAGGTAGTGTGTAGACTTATTAGACATAAGACCCCGGTTTTATACATGAGTGGCGAGAACTACATTTTAAAGTCGACTCCGAAAATCAGATTTTTGACAAACTTTTCCTGGTAATTTTTACTCTCACAGCTTTTGCCAGAAATCTGCTGAGAGGAAGTCGCGAAGAAATATGTTTTTGTATTTCATTTTGATAGAGATGTCTGAGCCAGGGATTTGAACTGAGTCGTCACATAAGCCAACCCGCTATCTACTAGACTGCCGTGCCTACTAACCAGCCTTGCATAAAATTCGCTTGAAAAGAGTTCACGTGCTTCATGAGCATTACATGATAGCATTTTGTCCTATTCGTTGTAAAAAGAAAGACTTAAAGCTTTTTTATTGTATAATTTTCTATAGAATCGTCCACATGTATTAGATTAAAATCATGTAAATATTCTGTGGTTATTATTTCAAAGAAATAAAAGGTAGAAGTTAAAAGATTAAAAGCAATTATTAGCATCTTTTCAAGTTTGTTGATTTATTATCAAATTTGGCCCATAAAAATGGCCCCAATTGATAGTTAATAACGCCAAATGCATTGGCTGCTTTCACAAATCGTTCCTCTAACCAAAATTTTAATTAATTTAACACGCTAAACTTACACTCGTTTTTATTGCAATTAACTTCCATTATATTCGAAGCATTTTAATGCAGACCATTAAAAAAAATAATGCTTAGTTTAGTTAAACAGCAACAAGCATTTTTGAGACAAAAATTTTCGTAGTATGACTTCGTCTGCTCTGGTTGCGTATACGCAATATTTAATTAAAAAAAATTAAAATTGCGTATACGCACATCAAACGGTCTATCGAAGTTGAAATATATTATTCTTATTTATTTATAGTGTTTATTAATATAATTACTAGAGGATCTGATTGATTTATTTTATTTAAATGAACAACATACCGTAGCTGATTCGACGTAAGGCCGCGGTTCAAATCCCAGGTCAGACATCAAAACGAAAATATGAAAAAATATTTCTTCGGCGACAGCCTCTCACATTTCTGGCAAAAACTCTGAGAATAAAACGTTAACATGAAAAGTTTCTCTAAACTCTGTTGTTCGGAGTCGACTTTAAACTGTAGGTCCCACCACTCATATATAAAATTAACGCACACAGCATAAGTGGTAATCGTAATCCTGACTGAGGAGTTTTAATGACCAATTATGTATGTATGTGGGAATGAACAACATCCTTGAAATGAAGATATGTTTTCAATTATATTACACGATCCTTTTACTTCAGAATCAAACTTTAACGTTTATAATACAACAGTGTCGCGCTTTTTACTAGAACTGAAAGCAACGTTTATTTTTATTCCGTTCATGCTTCATTGATTTTCAGTCTGACAACTTCTAGAAACTTACTGTTCAAATCTGTACTTTTCCTATATATTTCCATGGTTTTCTGATGTAGTTTTCTTATTATAATTTAAGGTTTAAGAGATATAGAAATAAATTCTCGTATTTGTTGTTGTTAATGTTATTATTCCTGAATAAATGTTTAGTGCTTTTCTATCCTCGCATCTAATCACACATCATTTAACGTTTTTCGATCTCCATAATATTATGAATGAGTTCTTTTAATTGCTGCATAAATAACCTCTTTTTTCCAATTTGTGAAAAAGAAAAACTATCTGCATAGCATTTTTCGGACTCGTTAATGGGTGATTTTTCCTCCTTTATTTTGTGGTTTAACTTGGCTGATTGCATTTCAACTGAATTGTGGTTGGAATACAACAAACGAACAAGTTGGTCGGCTCTTTGGTTGTCTCTATTCGAATAGTTTTGCAGTTTGATCAGCATACGGTGCTTTGCAGTGGCGGTCACACCTCCTTCTCATTTTGCATTTGGTGGACGACGGTCGTGGTAATAGTGCCAATGATGGCAATGATGATGATGATGATGATGACGATAATGATGATGATGACTATGATGTGTTGGCTACAATTTCATTAATTTTGTGGTATTGTGAATTTCAATACAATATCATCGCGCCATAGAAATACATGAAAATAATTTCATAAAAATTGAACAAGAAAAAAAAAGAAAAAGAAAAATCTCATGGCAACACTTGTGCAATTAGAACAAATCGATGAAATATAAATATATGCTTCACCATATAATACAAAAAACAAATGTAATTAAATGGTATTAAATGTTATGAAAAGTAGGTAAGATGACTACTACACATGTTACCTAAGTAAGAATAGTAAAATAAAATACTTTTCAAAGTTTTTAAAAAATAAAATTAAAATTAAAATACTTTACAAAATTGCAGCAAAAATTATGTCCCTTGGGTATCATTTAATAGAGTATTTCATAGTTGTGGGAATATTACACGTCTAAACAACACCTCATTACATTTAATGTGAAAATAATTGAATTACTTTTTACTCCCTATCCCACATTCTGCAATTTTCCAATTCATTTTTCTCACAGGTTTTGTGTGGATTTGCTAAATTCGTTTATGTGTGTGTTTTTCATTTTGTGGTTTGAACACTTTTACACAATTTTAACTTTACAGACCAATTGCATACGAAAATAAATATAAAAAATCTAAGCGGTAAACAGTAGTGGACAAAACTGATACATATACATCCATACGTAATTGGTCATTGCAACCTAGCCTCTCACATCACTTTTGGTTGTGTGTGTTAATTTCATACATGAACGGCGGGTCCTACAGTTTAAAGTCGACTACAGCCGGCAGATTTTTGAGAAACTTATTTATTTTATTTATTTATTAATTACAATACAATTACAAATTATATTCTAATTATATACGAGCGGAGTAACTTGCCCATATGCTCAGTGTAGTGTCACAGACCAGAGTCTCTGGTGGGAATCGAACCCACGAAGGAATCGAAGCACACTACCCACTAGACTACCATGGCACCCAATTTTTTGAGAAACTTATCCAGGCAATTTTATTTACTCTCCGAGTTATTGCCTACGCACATTTCTTAAGAGCCAGGTAATTGTCTGAATGATGCTTTAACTCTGCTGTTCCTTATTATCAAGACAGAAAAAATATTCAATCTTAAAAATCTCGATAGTTAGTCTTTTATGAGTCAATATTATTATTAATAACAGGAAATATTACATTTGTTATGAAGTTTAGGAATTTTTGAAAAGTTCGAATTACGGCACGAATCTAACATTCTTTGATTTTCTCTTTTACATCATTTACATAAGCTTTGGCTGCAAGGATTAGGTACTGAAAACCAGCCTTGGAAGTACATCAGCATAAATGTTTGCGATAATGATATCTTTCAGAAGCTTCAAAATGATGTCGAATTCATTCTGGCGTTAGTGAAAGAAAAAGGAAACATGAAATTATAAGATAATGCTTCCCACATCATAACTCTTTCTTCACCAAAATTTTGCTTCACCGATACAGTGACCTTCAGAATATTCGAGAGAAAAGTCCTGCGTAAGATCTTCGGTTCAGTGCGAGTTGGCGATAATTTCTGTATTCGATCTGTTAATGGGTTGTATAAGCTCCTCAACGACGTAGGCATTGTGCAGCGCGTTACGAAGCAGTGGCGCCTGAAAGGATGTGTTAAAACAGACTCAAATCTGAAAACATGATGTCTTAATGGCATCATAGGGTCATTATTGTTTTGCAAAAGCTTAGTTGGTGCATAAATTCAATGTGATTCTCCATATATATCCTTCAAACTTGTGGTAAAATGTTCTGTTCAATACTTCAACTTCTGCACAAACTGGTGACGACTGTTGGAAGCAATGAAATAGAGCCCATAAACCCCAATTTCTCAAATAATAATTAAAATCATCTTACATATACTTATCCCTAAGCTGAACAATTTCACACGTTCATTTTACAAAAACAGGGGATTAGGCTCAGTTTCCTTCGAAGAAGATCAACAATCCACCGACACTATCAATTTTATTTTCATAACGTCTTTGTAATTTATAAAAATAGGCCAGAGTGAAAGTCAATCTGTAGCAGCATCAAGTCATTTTTTTGAAAACGTCAAACTTAACCCATGCCTTCCTATGTAGATCGGTGTAAGAAATGGACAATTGAAATTTGTTTACGTTCGATTTTGATGTGCAATTCTACAGTATTTTTAAGTACAATATCAATCATGGTCACATAATAATATACATTTTTGATCGTATAAAAACATGGTGTTCGATATGGTTCCAGGTTTATTGTATGGCATGACTTATTAAATAAAGCTACAATAATTTCATTCAATTCTATATTACATGGAAAAATATAGGTAGCCTCTAAACAATGTTTTGAAATATTTTTACCCATGAACTTTAAATTTCAGCAATGTTTCTGAACACATTTAACCCCAATTGTATAGTGCTTGCGGAAATGTTACATTTAATTAAAAATAGAATCAATTATGTGAGGTTTTCTGTTTTTTAAATACTTGTTAGTAATTAAAATGGTTTATCGCGGTTTAATTTTATTTCCTTTATTTTTTTGTTTTGTTGCATTTCTTTTTTTTGTTTCAAATTTAGCTCGAATTTAGTAACACGTACTATATGTGTATATGCACATATATACATATGTATCCATGTGTGTTTATAAAACTAAATATTTTTACAAATTACTTGCAGCTAAAAATAACTATGTATTGTTTAGTCATAAACAATAAACCTACTGAAAAACATTAATTTGCTTTGCACAAAGGTTCTTTTATTTTATTTAATTTTATTTTATTAATTTATATTTAATTTTAATATTACACTCGATATATTGCATGAATGAATGGTAAAATATGAAGGGTTTACTCTCCATTTGGTAGTTGATTTGTTAGTGCCGTTTAGTGAGGAGGCGCAAAACATTTCAAAAACTCATGATAACTTTATAGGTCACAAAGAAAAGTCAAAGTTTTCTTTATTATATGAACGATACATGCATACATAACAATACATAATTGATCATTACAGCCCTTCAGTTAGGATTGCGACCTAGCGACCTTCGTATTTATGTCGTCAGCTCCTGGAACTTGTAGTATTTCCAGCGTTTAATAGAGTCAACTATTCATTTTAGTATGGGTATTCTTAGAAGCACGAAGTATAAGTTGCCGTAGCCCTATGTATAGTGTGTTGGCTTATTAAACGAAAGCCTGTTGTTCAGCCCCTGGCTCACACATTTCGATCAAAATAGAATACGAAAAAAATATTTTTTTCAGCAACTTTCTCTCAGCAGTCTACTGGGCAAAAACTCAAATCTGTTGTTCAAAGTCGATATTAAACTGTAGGTCCAGCCACTCATGTATAAAATTAACATACACAACATGGGTGAATTGAGAAGCTAAGTCGTAATGCTGACTTAAGCGTTGTATTAACCAATTATATATGTATGTATGTATGTAAATTAATTAAAAACTATTTTGCTTTTTGAAAATCCAAATCCTTGCCTTGATACAAGAAAACCTACCATTTTTTGTAAGTAATTTTTATGCAAATTTTCAATTTTACATCCCGCATAACTTCAATATTGTGTGATAGCGATTATTAATTACAAGAAGAGCTGAAATTAAGTGAAGGCAAAATGTTAATTACCGAATTTACTGCAATGAATAGAGTTAGTTTACCTTTAAAATTTTGACAGCAAAAATGAATCAAAGTTTGTTCGTAATAAAAAAAAGAAAAATTTTTGCAATTCAAATGTTGTCACATCTTGACAAACATGCCAATTTTCAAAAATAATATTTCACTATAACATGACCTCCAAGTGTCTGCATAAATACACACATATGAGTACATACATATATGACATGTAGCAAAATGGCAACATCAGTTGTTGCATGGAAGGTTGCTAATACATTCGTGTGTGCAAAATTACTTGTGCTTTAGAAATTTGCGTTGTTTGGGGGGTTGAGACAAAAACAGTTTTTCGATGTGGCATGACGATAATGTTTGCTTAAGACAAATACTGCTGCTATAATCTAATCAGCATAAATTTTATGGGGATTCATTCTACTTATTTATTTACTTTCTTCTTTTTTTTGTAATTTAAATTTCAAATTTGTTTCGCATGCCTGACAGATGTTATGAAGATGGTTGTGCAGAAAGGTTCGCTAAAATCATGTGGACGGTGAAAGCTTTTTTAATGAAATTATTCTTTTGGTGAATGGTGGCTGCCCTGTATGTTTTAAATCTCAAAATGCCATATTGTTCTGAACTAAATGCAGTCTTATTACCCGCTCTTCTTCAAAAATCAAAATTGTTGCATATATTGGGTGGGCCATCTATCGGTTTAAATGTGAACCATCGGTTATTTCGAATCTGACAATTCCTATGTCAGGCCTATTCTGCCACAAAATTCAGTATATTATTTCCACTGAACGTAAAGAATTGATTTACGCTTGAGCAACATTGGGATTTATTGGAAATTTATTTCCAAAACAAAGACAATTGGTCGGAATTGCAGGAAAACATCGTACAAAATTTGGTCGCAGAGAAGGAGCCACAGTGTCCAAGTTTACCTAACTTTATTGCTAAATTTCGTGAAATTGGTTTCATTGTTGATCGGCTAAGACGTGAGCATGCTCATACCATGCGAAGCTGTGGCTGAGATTGTCCGTAAGAATCCATCAACATCAACTTGTCATCGCTCTCAAGAATTGAATATTTCACTCACCAGTTTACGTCGAATTTTTCGAAAAGATCTTGGTATGATACCTTACAAAGTACCAAGTTCGGTTCAAGCGGCATAACCATCCTCTAAGTTTTCGCTTCACTCGATGGGCCAACGAGAAACTGTACGATGGTGTCGATATTGCCAAAAAAAAAATAATATTTCCGAATTAAGCTCATTTTCAATCTTGGTAGGTACGTTAGTAAGCAAAATTGCCATATTTAGGGCTCTGAAAACCCACATGTGGTCTTACAGAAGCCAATGCATGTAATTGTAAAAAACCATTGCAGCCGGAAAAAGTGTTTGCTTGATGAACACTATGGTGTTTATGTGAAATTTGTCTGTATCCGTTTTTCTTCGTTTTCACTTAACGTATAACCCTCGCATATGCAATATTATCTATTTTAAGAATCTTCACGTAATATATACAAAATAACAACAGGAAGTAAAGATGAAGAAGAAGAGAACATTATTTAAAATATTGTATATAAAATGTGTACATATATGAACCTCTGTCTCTGTATCTGTCTTTGTCAGTGTGAATATAATAAATATGTATGTATGTATGATATTTTAGATTTACGAGCATACACTTTTATACAGTGATTTAATATTATTTTGACAGCTTAGGAGATGCTCAAACAACAAACAGCGTCAGCCGACATACAATTTCACGCTGACATTAAGGAAAACTGAAAAAAAGGAAAGAATTTAGCGCTTTGCTGAAGAAAAACAGAAGAAAAAAATTAACAAAAGGGGGGGAAATGTCAAGTTCAAGAGTTATTTCGTAAAGTGACAGCAGCACAATTTCTGTATATGATGCTGCTCCATACAGTGGTTTGGTTGCATTTGTTAACGTCATCGTCGACATCATACACTATAGCAGTGTTGGCAGTAATAACAGCATCACGGGACATCAACATCCTTCACACAACAACATTCTTTAGAGATGATGAATTGCTTGTTTCTTTCGAACTTCTTTGTACTTTCAAGTTGATGTGCTTTTTTTCTATTTTCTTTGTAATTTTTTTTCATGCGACTTTGATCTCCGCAACATTTTATTGTTGGCGATCCTGGGGGAGGCTTTTAAGTCACATAGAAGTATACGCCTCACTTGCTTTAGCAAAAACTTATACTGCCTCTACTGAAGAGGGAAATTATGATTAATTCCGACACTAATGACATGTTATGTTATGTGTTGAGAGCAGAAAATCTTTTGTCGCTGTCATTTTGTTTAGCGTATGTATGTATGTCTAAATGTATGTTATAAAGTGCAAATGTTTTGAGACTTTTGTTAATTAAATTACATTTACATAGACAAAGCCGTTCAGAATCCATTATGTCACATTTTCTAAATAGTTATTACTCTCCGTAACAGTTCAGGGTTAAATTATAATTTAATAATAATTCAAGCGTGTCTTTCAATTTAATTAATTTTCAATAAACTATAAGCCCTGCAACAATGAAACTGAGTAATTGTAAACTGTTTCTGCGTAAATTGATTATGTATACGTACTTACATATGTACATGTATTCAATATTCAATTCCATTATTTTATTGTATTAATTATAATACAAATACTAAAGCTTTATACGTAATATTATGTATACGAGCACATGTCATAAAGTATACAGTACTGTGATAAACATAAGTGTTCTCTATAGTTTTATTTATTACGTTCAAAAATTTCTAATATTTTAAGCCCAACACTTTTAAGACTCTATCAACTAGGCCATCATACACATACACAATTAATGGTGATTACAACCCTTTAGTCAAGATTACAACCTAGTTCCTCACAACACTAATGTTGTGGGTGTTAATTTCATACATGAGTGGCGGGACCTACAGTTTGAAGTCGGTTCTGAACGTCAGATTTTTGAGAAACCTTTCATGGTAATTTTATTTACTCTCTGAGTTTTTGGCAGAAATCTGCTGAGAGGAAGTCGCCGAACCAAGGCGTCACGTCTAATAAGACAACACACTACCAACTAGACTACTACATGCAAATGAAAGAGTATGATGAAGATCAGTAGTGGTGGATCACATAGGAGAGCGGATCTAAAAATCTTATCTTTATTGTCACTCTCATTCTGAAGCTTTGAAAGTGAATAAATCAAGCTGAACTACCCCATGACATAGGCAACGATGGCTTTGATAACTGCTGGGATTTTTGGCTTATTATTATTAGATCTGATTACTTATTGTCGACATGACTGCGCCTTTGAATCGCTTTTGCAGAAACCAATGCCACATAGGTCGTGTAGCATTGTCCTGCAGAAGCCTCATGTCCAGATCATTCAATTTAGGCCAAACAAAGTTGCTAATTATAGACCTATAATGCCTACTGGAGTCGCCGTAGTCTAGTACGTAGTGTGTTGGCTTATTAGACGCAAGGCCACGGTTCAAACTCCAGGACAAACAAATCCAACAAAGCGAAATACGAAAAAATATATCTTCGGCAAGTTCCTGTGAGCAGATTTGTGGCAAAAACTCTGTGAGTAAAATAAAATTGCCATGAAAAAGTTTCTCAAAAATATGTCGTTCGGAGTCGACTTTAAACTGTAGGTCCTGCCACTCATCTATAAAATTAACACACACAGCACGAGTGGTATGAGAAGCTAGGTCGTAATCCTGACTGAAGGGTTGTAATGGCCAATTATGTATGTATGTTGACATTGATGGCCTGGCCAACGTCGTTGTTAAAGAAATATGAGCCTATCACATGCCTAGCCATAAATCAAATCCAATTTTCGGTATGCATTGGACAATTTAGACCTCATAGGATTGGTATCTACCCCAGTTTGACAATTTTGTTTGTTTACATATCCAGTTTTCAACTGCTCTAGGGACCATTCAGAGAAGGCAGCGAAAACTATGGTGGTACAAGGTTTGGCAAAACTGACTAAATAAATTACGGCTGATTTCACAGCCGTAGCCTGTAACAAGAAGACCGTAAATAACTCTCAAAGTTCGACAGTTAATTAGAAAATGTTCAATTATTTGCCAAGACTACTTGATAAAATAATTCAACTTATTGGATTACAAAGAGGCACATTACGAAAAGAGATTTTGTAACCATCCAGCAAAATTTAAAAAAAATTTTTTGACGGCAATTAAAATTTTGTTAAGAGTAATACTTTTTTATTAAACTGTATAGTATTCTGTTAATGCACCCATACACATACCGAATAAACAATTTAAAATAATTATAAAGTTAATATTCATAAATATTTGCATAAAATAATTCGAAAGAAAATTTCATTAATGAATAATGCAATCCATTAAAATTGTTCTTTATAAAGATGAATTTTACAAAATTCATATATATTCTACGATAATGGACATCTGGTGTAAGAGATTCATTTAAATTAATAGCAATGATGCAACGACAACAACAAGACAACAACACATTTATTTCATTTGATGAAAATCAATTATCAAATAATTACAGTAAAAATTAGAAAATGAAAGGTTTGTTGTCACTAAAGCCCTAACTTTCCAATGTCATTTCTTTCATAGCATTGCTTATAGCCAAGTTATGCGTATTATCTGTAGTGCAAGCAATTTTTTAAAAGCATTTTCTTTATTTAAGGAATGTTTAAGAATGAATGTGTAGGTTTTTCCATAAAATGTTGTGCTATTAAGGGAAGTCGAAATTATTGGTTCAGTTACATTTTAAGATTATAAAATCTTTAAATTATTCTGCTAGAAGCACAGCTTACAAGTTGTGCCCATTTATAGAATTTCGGCTGTAGCCGAATTTCCGGAATTTCCCTGTAGCTTGTTACGACAACAATTTGCTTAGTTCGTTATTCTTCTTTACACTTCGGCTTGCGTAAGCATTAACAACTGTTCGGTAGAACTTTACAACGGCGATCTTCAAGCCACGACTGTTCTTTTCACACGCAACGCCACAGTCAGTCTTACTACTCGTTGCCTGCTTTATCTTGCCTTTTTATATGCCCACGTAAACAGTCTGATGAAGGTTCTTGAAGTCGAACGTTCGTGGTTTCGCTTTCTTGAGAACTCTATCGCGACTTCATTGTTGTTTGTGTATTTTGTACACATTGCTTGTTGCGTTCTCGCTTACTTGTCTATATCCTTTTCTTTCATACTGATGTTGTTGGTATGCTTGTAACAAGTTCGTTGTATTTGTTTGTGTAGCTTTTGCTCATTTTAATGTTAAACGATTTTACAACGTTTCCATTTTCGTAACAATAATCTGTAAGTGTGTTTGAACATTTTTATGACACCTGTGGATATTTCTTTATACAATTGAGTTGTGAAGGTTTGCAAAAACAATGAATTTTCTTTTGCAATACCTTATTAAAAGCTTTAGGCAATGAAACGTAATTTATAGTCTTCTTGATTTTTAAATTTAACAAAACTTGGAAGACCAACCACAATTTATTTCACATTTTGCATAGATTTTGTCGTCGTATAAAAAATGAAAAATTTAAAATTGTTACTAAACGAAGTAGAACAATAGCAAAAAATAAATTAAATAAAATGATAATAAAATATACATACATACATACATACATAACATATATAATATAATAATAGAGAAATAAATAATAATAAATGGTTTATTGGAGGATATTCTGGGGGCGGCTGAAACATTCTGTAATACTTTGCTCAGCCGGATAATAAAATAAAATTTATGAACAAAATATAAAAAGACAGTTATTTTATTCTATTCTCTCTCTTCTTCTTCTTTTATACTTTTTTTGTATATATTTTATATTATTTATCTAAAAACATCATTTATAACAATAGGATTGAATTAAGTCCAGTTTTTTCTATTCTTTTTGCAATAAATCTTGTCCGTTTTTTTCTGTTTTTTTTATTTTTGTTTTTCTATTTTCTGCTCTTTTTTTACTTTTTATAAATAAAAAACAAAATGAAAAATACATTTTATTTGTTATTATTGTTGTGAGTTTGCATTAGGTTTTTATAAAAAAAGGTGACCATAAATAGGATTTATTTGAAAAGGGGAAATTAGTAAAGTCATCCTGATAACTTGTGTTTAAAATAAATGTGGAAAATGTAGAGTGGATTTCCATCTGTTTTATTCAATTGATCTACTCACTGAGCCTCAATTAAGACAAAAAATTAATAATAAAAATAATAATCATGCTTATCTTAAATTATTGTTTACAAAACAGTTTAAAAATAAGATTTTTAGTTTAGGGGAGCAGCTCGTTAATAGTTATTTATCTGTTGGTCAAACGAAAGACTTACTTACATAATTGGTCCTTTCAACACTTCAGTTAGGATTTGAACCTAGCTTTTCACACCCTGTTGTGTGTTTTAAATGTATACATGAGTGGCGGAACCTACATTTTAAAGTCGACTCCAAACAACAGATTTTTGAAAAACTTTTCATGGCAATTTTATTTACTCTCAGAGTTTTTGTCCGAAATCTACTTAGAGGAAGTTACCGAAGAAATATTTTTCATATTTCGCTTTGTTGGATATGTTTGAACTGGGGTTTGAGCAGTAGCCTTGCGTCTAAAAACCCAACATTTAGCAAAACCTTAATGAGATCTTTACTTCTAGTTGAGTTTTCTTACGTTTCACATCTGTTATAATCTGAAGATACAGAAAAAATATTTTCGTTTTTGCTGCAGGCTTATTGGGTTTATTTGTTGATTTCACACATCAAGATTCTGATTTCTTCTGAAGTACTGACAGTACGTATGAATGTTTTAGGTTAGGTTAGATTAGCGGGTTGGTTACAGTTCACAGACAAATTCAACTGGTGCCATTTACGGCCCATTCTGTTACACAGTGTAAGGTAGGCATCTTTTCATTATTCGTTAGTGGTAGGCAGCTTCGGCAGCTCGGTCGTTAACGGATCATGAAAGTGGGCTCACCTTAAACTTGGTAGCGCAATAGGACATATGGGCCACCGATTGGACTTGCCTGTGAACATCAAGCTACTCGCTAACGCTGACCAACTTCTCCCTCCCTGGTTCGGAGGAACTTGGTCAGTACAGCGACTGCGTTCACCTGTGGCGTCATAACGAGCAGCTATGCGTGCTCAAGTGAGCTTTTGATATGAAAGCTACCACACTATCCTAACCTAACTCGCTAACCTAACCTAACATAATCTAAGATCGGTGCTTGCACACCATGGCAAGATGTTCTTTTAAGTAAGAGTTTACAGTACGGCAAATAGGGAGATCTGTCTAGGTTGGCGAAATTCAAATAGGTCAGTCTCCTTCAGGTCAGACCTTTAGAGATAAGTATACAATTTAAAAGCAACTAAAACGTTTTTATTATTCCTTCTACTGCGTCAGGGTGAAATTCCAAAGTATGTGTCAGAATTGTCACTTTCTGTTGCTGAATCAGTTTGAATCTCAATTTCTACTTTTATTTTTATACGAAAATATTTTTCTTTTTTCTGCCTTTTTAATACCGTATCTAAATGGTAATAAATCCATCGCTTTGCTGCACACTTCGGCTATAAATTAACTCGCAATTAAATGCCGTTCAATATCAATCGGGTAATGGTAATGGAAGTCTACAATATTTTAATCTAAAATCGCTGTCCCCAATTAAATTCAAATCAATGTGACATTTTCATTTTATTAATAACAAATCTCTGTTTGAAATTTAAATGCCGTAATTATGTATGTTTATCGATAAATATTTCAGAAAAATATCATCAGAATATACGTTTTAATTTCATATGCAACGTAGCAAATGTTTGAATCGCGTGCTAAACGTGTTTATCTAATGAAATGTGTGTCTTTTTTTTTTTAACACCAGTAACATGACTAGCTTTTGGGCGATAAACAAGATAAAAGACAACAAACACAAGAGTTCGAGTGGATAATCAATTAAATTTTTGGTGTAATACAAATACAACCAATCCCTAGCTTAGCTAACTGCCACCGCGAAATATGTATTCAATCATATCGCAATGGCGCAGGAAACATGAGAGGTGATAAAATGAAAGAGTTTCCTCCGCTAATGAAGAATAGACACGCACTTGATAACAAAAAAAGAAAGAAGACATTAATGGGTGCCAAAATTAATCGCCTCTATAATTAAACAATTTATTGGGTGCGAATTAAGTATTTATCATAAGTTTCGCTTGTTTTTGCCTTTTTGTTATTTTTTTTTTGTCCATAATAGGATATCACAGTTAATATTCGAATATCATAATAATATCAGTCACTCTGTCATCAGTGATTATCATGGCAATAATTGCATTTTTTTAACTGAATCTGAAAGGAGGTACCATGAACAAGTCAATGGAAATAATAAGCCCAAAAAAGAAAACAACAGTAAACTTTCAAAAATCATCAACAACTACTGGGCTAACTGCATCTAGCCACACTTTGAATAAGTATGGATTCCTTCAAGTTCTTGTCTGTAACGAAAGATGGCATGATAATCACTTTGTATACAAGGGGTAATCTTAGTGAACATACTAACATACAAACCTTCGGTCAGGATTACAAAACTATCTTCTCACAAAATTTATATTGTGTGTAATAATTTTTTCATACAAAAATGGCGAAATCTACAGTTTCAAGTCGACTCCGAACGACATATTTTTGAAAAATTTTTCATGGAAATTTTTATTTACTCTCAAAGTTTTTACCAAAAATCTCCCAAAAGGCAGTCGCCGAAGAAATATTTTCCATAATTCGTTATATTGGTGATGTCTGACCTGGGATTTTAATCGTAGCCTCATGTCTAATGCCAACATACTACCTACTAGACTATGATAGACCAACAGATTATCGCTTTGATTATTGTGAATCGCTTACTTCCAACCACTAAGTCAGGTACTCTCACTAAGTTCAATGGCTGTAGACCATATCACTCATGCCTACATCATATTAGCAGCCGGTTAATAATTATAAACCAAAATCCCAGTTCAGACATCAAAACGAAAATATGAAAAAATATATCTTCGGTGATTTCTGGCAAAAACTCTGAAGTAAATAAAATTACCATGAAAACGTTTCTCAAAAAATCTGCCGTTCGGAGTCGGCGTTAAACTGTAGGTCCCGCCACTAATGTATAAAAAAATTTACGCACACAACATAAGTGGTGTGAGGAGCTAGGTCGTAATCCTGACTGAAGAGTTGTAATGACCAATTATGTATGTATGAATTTGACTCAAATCAGCACACCACGTATAATCATTTTCTTGGATTACGGCATAAAATACTAAATAATCTCTTGTGATCAGAGAACTGTGCTGTGAAGCTTGTTTCAAATGCCAAGATAGCAGAACTCTTAAAATGAATGGTATTATCAGCTCTGGATACACACTTTTCCCGACATAAGTTTACTTCAACAAACACTAACACATCGGACGACGTTCAATAGTACTAACTAATTTGTAGTATATGTACATGCATACATACATAATTCATCATAACAACCCTACAGTTAGGATTTCGTCCTAGCTTAACTCACGCCACTTATGTTGTCCGTGTTAATTTTGTACAGGAGTGGCAGGACCTACAGTTTAAAGTCGACTCCGAAACACAGAGTTTTTGCCAGAAATCTGCTGAGAGGAAGTCGTCGAAGAAATATTTTTTTGTATTTCGGTTTGTTCAATTGGTCTGACCTTGGAGTTTGAACCAAGGCCTCTCGTTTAATAAGCCAACACACTACCTATTATACTACGGCGACTAAAAGCTAAACACATTTGCATGCGTCAATGTGCGTCAATATACTTCAAAGTTAAGACGTTCGTAAAATGAATGCTGTTGTTGAATGCTATATCCGCGCATGGTGATTTGGCACAACAGACTGAATAAACGACAACTAATTTGACTGATATAGCTTCAACTAGACGGCCGTTATCCACTGACAAATTGATGGAATTGCCTATTAGAAGACACATAAATTAGTGTGTGCATAGCTGCATGTAACTATGTTTACACAACTTCAATAAATTTCCACTTTTAACAGCTTATTGTGAACAACAATTGATTTTAATTTATAAAGTATATACGAAGTATTTTCCTTCCTCGGTAAAAACGGAATTGGTAAGCCGAGTTTAATGAGGCTTAAGGTTGTTGACATAATTTCTCTCGTGTCGTTCTTCAAAGCATGTATGGGCTGAGGTAATTGTAACAAGGAAGCGAAAATGATTGCATATATGGCGACAATATACAATGTCTAATGGCCACATTCTTGACAGCATTCAGAATAAGTTTTTAATTCGAAGAACAAAACAAGAATCGGAACAATAAACTGCACTTACTTAGTCTTAAATGGCGCATCAAAATCTATTAGAGTTTGGTTAGGTTAGGTCGGAGTGGTAGCTTTGATATCAAAAAGCTCACTTGAGCTCGCATAGCGGCCCATTGTGATGCCACGGGTGAACGCAGTCTGGTGAACGCAGTACTGGCCAAGTTCCACCAAAATCAGGGAAGTGAAAGATGTTGGTCAGCGCTAGGGCTGCACAAAGACTTTTGTCCAATCACGTATTTATGTTGTAGTGGTTTGTTGTGAAGTATAAATCAAAAAACCTTTTCAAAATATTGGGGAAATTACAAAGATCAACTAACCTTTACCTTATTTGCGAGTATTGAATCAAATCCAAATCAAAATTCCATGGTAAACGATTTGATGGACAAGGTGGTTATTACAGGATTTCTGTTTGGCAGTGGACAAAATTTATCAAAAAAAGACAAGATAGAGCGACTATGGCACAGTCATAGCAGAGTGGGCACAAGCCTTATTGTAATCCTGTTAAAAATTAACATCAGGAGCTTTTTAGTCTTTAATATTTCCTCCTAAATATTACATTAAAACTATAGAGAACTCATCATAAGCCATTTACAACGAACACTGTGTATTGAACTCGAAAATTAAGTCCACAATATTTTGGCATTCAAAACGGCGGAGGTGGAGATAATAAGTCTTCACGTAATGAATCTTACACATATTGAAGGGGTCAGATAGCATAAGTTAAGGCAACTAGTTTTTGGCAAACCTTGGTTCCTTTATTTTGTGCTGATACGTGGCCTACAACTGTTGTATCGAAGATAAGACTTCGAATGAATAAATTTATGATTGGCTCCTCCATTAAAAATTTCAATATTTCTTACCCCTTTCGTCACAAAAAAAATATATATTTTTAAAATGAATTTCCTTTTTGTTATTTATTGCGAAAAATAATATGTATTCCACAATATTTAAATTTTATTAGAACATCTGTTGCAAACCATACAGTGAGTGCTTGTTATGAATGAGAAAATAAATTGGAAAATTTGTTTTTTCTTTTACTAACGTATTGTATGTGGAAATTTAAAACTCCACCCATCTTGTTGTAAGTTGTGGCAATCAATTCAAAGTAACCAGCAATTAAGAATCGGGCTAGTGCCTATAAATATTTTGTATGAAAATTTCAATTTCTTTTTTAAATGCAAACAGAATTTAATTTAATTTCCATACAGGAAAACTTTTATTAGGGATATTTATTTAAATATTTGTGATGATGGGTTGGCATATAACAATGTTTATTTCTAATATTTAATATTACTTTTATAGGGTATTCCAATAGGGACATTCGAACTTTAACAGTTCATGCCATCTGTCAAATTCATACATACATAATTGGTCATTACAACCCTTTAGTCAGGATTACGACCTAGTTTCTCACACCACTTATGTTGTGTGCGTTAATTTTTATACATGAGTTGGCGGGACCTATAGTTTAAAGTCGACTCCGAACGACAGATTTTTGAGAAACTTTTCATTGCAATGTTTTATTATTCTCAGAGTTTTTGCCAAAAATCTGCTGAGAGGAAGTCGCCGAAGAAAAATTTTTTCATATTTTGTTCAGTTGGAGATGCCTGATCTGGGGTTTGAACCGAGGCCTCACATCTGTCAAATTAATTGTCACTAATTCAGTCTATTTTGCCAAATCACTAAATGAGCGACCATAGACAACCACGTGTATTTGCTGTATGGACTCTGGAGCTGTTGGCAACTGAGCTTAATTTTTAACGAAAATTATATTCAGCATTGAGGCCTATTTCTAGATGAAGGGGATAAATGAACAAACAAAAAATTGTTGATTTAAGACGTTAACAAATCCCTATGATATCCAAGAGCGCTCAAGGCATATCGAAAAAAATCACTTCATGATGTGGCTTTTAAACAGACGACGTAATTGGGTCATATTTCTTTGAAAACGAGACTGGTCAAGACTGACATCGGCGGACATTACAGGTCGAAGATTAACAATTTCTTCTGGCTTGAATTGAATGATGAACACCAACAACATGACCAGGCCCAGGTCATGACCTAATCGCCACTGTCAACGGCGGACATTACAGGTCGAAGATTACCAACTTCTTTTGGTTTGAATTGGAGGATGAGCACCAACGACAAGTGGTGTCCACACAGCTCAAGTCAAATTGAATATCCTGCAGGAGCGTTTACATACATACGTACATAATTGGTCATTACAACTCCTCAATCACTCTCACCGCTTATATTGTGTGTGTTAATTCCATACATGAGTGTTGGAATCTACAGTTTAAAGTCGAATAGGAACGACATATTTTAGAGAAACTTTTGCATGGCAATTTTATTTACTCTCGGAGTTTCTGCCAGAAATCTTCTGAGAGGAAGCCACTGTAGAAGTATTTTCTTCATATTTCGTTTTGTTCGAGATATCTGAGTCTAATAAGCACACACATACTTCCTTCTGGACTACGGCGACTACATCTCGTTTAGTATGCATATAATGCCGATATCTTTGCCGTATGCAAGCACTTTTGTAGTTCCATTGCAAGGCACTCCTTCCATATCCCAGGAGAGAGCTGCAGAGGTCTCATGATTAAGAATCGCGATATATGAAATCTTGCAGGGTATCATTACGTTCGTTGCTATATGCAAATTCATTGATAGGGCGTAGAAATCTGTGTGAGTATCCTCTGCCTAATTGTGTTACGCTAAGGTGTTTCAACGATATAGCGAAACAAAACTTTCCAAATTTTGTTGCACTGTTTTCTCCTTTGGGAATACATAGGAAAAGTTTAAAATTATCGCTTTTATGATCAACCTATCATTGCATTGTGAATATAAATTTTTGGGGTGGTGACTGTAGAATAAAATATAATCATACATACAGACGTTACACATACATAGTTTGCATGATGATGATTTTGGAAACCCATAAACTTATGCAAAGACCTCTTGAAGCGTATAGCAATACATACTTACATATATAAATTTTTATTTTTTTAAAAAATAAAAAACAGAAAACTAAACTAACACATGTTATTTATGACTATAAAAAAAATTTTATAATAAAAATGCAAAATATTCCAAAATAAAATATATTTTTCTTTATTTTATTTTTTATTTTTTTATTCGCAATGAATTATTGGTTGAATTTTTGGGAATACATACATATGTGTTAAGAGTTTATTGCAATTGTTATTGTTATTTTATTATCATTCACTATTATTGTAGCAACTAAACACCAACAGAGAGAAACATACACACACGTGCAAAAACATTCTCTGTTTTGATTTTCATTTTTCAAAACCCTACAAATACTGTAGCATGATAACAGGATCTCTTAAAGTTTGATTGGAAGTTGGAACACACGGCAATACAGCGTTCAGCCAGCATTCGTTTTTAAATTCCAAAAAAAAACGAATACATTTTTTAACACTTCGTTTCAGGCAACAACTTAAACAAGAGAATAATTACGTAAATTTTATTTAAACTGTTACATATCTTACTTACTTACTTACTTAATTAGCCATTAACAACCCGATTAAAGGATTTCGGGGCCTCTGCTTCTTGCATGCCTACGCCAGTTGGTCACATCAATCGATGACAGGGCTTCCTTGATTTGGTCCTTCCAACGCATACAAGGTCGTCTTCTTCGCCGACTGCCGCAGATCCTCCCATCAAATACCCGTCTCGCCGGAGCATCCTCCTCCATTCGAACGACATGGCCGAACCAGCGCAGCCGCAGGATATTAATACGCCGCACAATGTCCATGTCGTTGAGGAGCTCATACAGCTCACTGTTGGATCGAATGCGGAAATCATCACAAACTCGCACTGGACCGAAGATCTTACGTAGGACTTTTCTCTCGAATACTCTCAAGGCTGCTGCATCCGCGCTTAATAGGGTCCACGCCTCTGCGCCATAAAGAAGCACGGGTAGGATGAGCGTCTTGTAGAGTATTAGCTTCGTCGTACGAGAGTGGTCTCTGCTACTCAATTGTCTATTGAGACCATCCATAGTAGCACCTGTTGGCAAGAGTGATCCTATGCTTGATCTCCAGACTGACATCAGTTTTGGTCGTAACGGCACAGCCAAGATAAATAAATTCATTGACTGTATCAAAAGTACAGTTATCGGCCGTAATATGAAAATCAATACGCCGCTCGTTTCTACTTGTCGATAACATATACTTTGTTTTGCCTTCATTTACTGCCAAACATGTTACATAACTTATCTGTGACAAATATGGATTTAAGTTTCTGTGTAGGGGCCTCTTCATATGGTGCGTGGGGTTCTCAAGCACGCGTTCACTTTTCAATTGTAAATTTTGATCCAAACAACAATATTAATAACCCTTCAGCCAGAATTACGACCTAGTAACTCACACCACTTATGTTGAGTGTGTTGATTTTATATATGAGTGGGGCAGGACTTTCAGCGACAGATTTTTGTGGGAGACTTTTAATGGCAGTTTTATATTCTCTCAGAGCCTTTGCCAGAAATCTGCTGAGAGGAAGTTGCCGAAGAAGTATTGTTTTTGTTGGACATGTCTGAGTTGAGATTTGAACCGACACTAGATAATACACAATACTTCTCCGGCAAATTCCTCTCAGCAGATTACTGGCAAAATTCTGAGAGTAAATAAAACTGCCATGAAAAGTTTCTCATCGTTATGGTATCGTTTTTGTTGGACAAGTCTGAGTTGGGGTTTTGACTCGACACTAGATAATACACACCGGCGACTTTAGTACACTTTTATTCACTATTAAGTTGTAACTCAACCTTGTGACTTGCATTGACAATTTTACGTGCAGCTTTAATGCACAAAACTATGGATTAAATACAACAAGCCATGTGCAGGATAGTATCCGTATCAATCCAAATAAAAGAAACTCGAATGTGTAAAACTCCGTATATATTTCAAGCCGAATTAAATTTGATTTATTTTTATGTTTTGTATGTGCATACATACATACAAATTTCAATATATTCATACATGTTTGAATGCATACATATATATGTACATATATTTGTGTGTAAAAAAACACATGATGAGATGCACAGATTTTAGAACGAAAATATATATTTTTTACAACATAAATATGTATAACGAGATCGAAGCATAACAACAACAATAACAAAAAACCACAACAATAAACAGAACAATATGAAAATAATTTAGATTTTTAATACATGTGGCATATAAAACTTAAAAACAGGTGGTAAATTCAATACATATACTAAATTTAAATCAAGTAACATTTGCTGTAAATTTATTTATTTCACTCCCGGCATATGCATCTCTTTGGAATAGATGACAGTGTTGTATTGATATGTTAGTTTTGTCATAATGTTGGTTTTTTCATAGGCAAACGTAGGCATTTTTTGTTCATTTATTTTTTTGCTTTGAATCAGTTGTCTACATTGTTTTAAAAAACTATTCTGGATAGAGACTAGCAACTGAATAAGTTAACTTTAAAGGCTTGTATCCCTGGTCAGACATCTCGAACAAATCGAAGTATGAAGAAAATATTTCTTTGGCGATTTCCTCTCAGCAGATTTCCTTGAAAATTTTCTCAAAAAATCTGTAGTGCGGAGTAGACCTTAAACTGTAGGTCCCTCCATAATTTATAAATAAAATTACCATACACAACGAAGGTGGTGTGAGAAGCTAGATCATAATCCTGACTGAAGTTTTGTAACGACCATTTATATATGTATGTATGTATGTAGGTAAGGGCCTTTCCATTGGTTTGATTAAATTTAAATCAACCATAAATTACCTGCGGCTATTGATCATTGAAATGACAGAAGTAGTAGCATATGTGTGGCAAAAGTTAATTGTTTGCGCTATTGTTGTCATTATTATTCTCTAATACAACATAAACATGAATACAAAAGCAATGATTAAATAGAAAATAAAAAAAAACGATAAAGCAAAAGATAAAAAGTTAATTTCATTATTATGACTTTAAGGAATACGAATGTGAAGATGAATTCATATAAACACGGACATGTATTTATAGGGTGTTTTTCTAGTTGCATAAAACAATTGTTTTTGAGACAGCTGAGAATATCAAACTGTTCAGTTGGATATAAAAATTAATCATTTTAGCATTTAAAGCTAGAACGCTAATCAAACAAATCTGTTCGCTTATGTCATGGATCAGTTCATCGCCTTGAAGAAGAACACGAACTATCGATTTGTCATCGTTCTCTGCTTGTTAATATTTGTCTTTCGATTACATGGAAAATTTTACCTAAGGAGTGTGGCTTATGAAGGTCGCCGTGGTCTAGTGTGTTGGCTTATTAGGCGTGAGGCCTCGGTTTGAATCCCAGGTCAGGCGTCTCCAACTAAATGAAATATGAACAAATATTTATTTCGGTGACTTCCTTTGAGAGATTTCTGGCAAAAACTCTGAGAGTAAATAAAATTTCCCTGACAAGTTTCTCAAAAATCTGTCGTTCGGAGTAGACTTTAAACTCTAGGTCCCGCCACTCATAAATAAAAAAAATTAACGCACACAACATAAGTGGTGTGAGAAACTAGGTCGTAATCCTGACTAAAGGGTTGTAATGACTAATTATGTATGTATGTATCCTGGCTTATGTTCACATAAGAAATAAAACCAAGTGATCATCATTAGTATCGCATTTTTTCTGATTGGGTTCATATAAAACGGATCTAAGATGTGAATTTTAAAATAAGAATAGTATTTAATAATGAAAATGAACATATTTGAAGCAAAGCCAATCACTATTACAAAAGAAATCACTGTTGCATGCATTCAAATTGGCTTGTAACTGCTGTTTACCTGCTGGCGGTATCATCGAAATGAGCAAGGGACTGAAATTGCGAGTAATCATAAGCGGCAACGAGCCATTGTGACTAAAGCCTTGATTCCAAAAATTAAACAGCTAAACATCAACGATATTTGATTCCAATAAAATGGGGAAACTTGTCATAAAACGCGTCCGGTTTATTTACCTACTTATTCGTGCGATTTTGAATTTTTTCTTCTTTGACTTCCTCTCTCTCTCTCGCCTTCTAGCAAAAACCCTGAGAGCAAATAGAAAATAGCCATGAAAAGTTTCTCGAAAATCTGTCGTTCAAAGTCAACTTGAGGCTATAGGTCCCACCACTAATGCGTAAAATTAACACACATAACATGAGTGGTGTAAGAAACTAGATCGTAATCTTAACTGAAGCATTGAAATGACCAATTATGTAAGGTTATGTAAGGTTATTTGAATTCATGGGTTTATGCCGACAAAGAGGAAGAATTGGTTGCCAATATCCAATCCAATATAGATACCATATGGTCAGATTTATTGGGAAAATTAAAACAAAATTGTACAGATCGAATGCACACGGATATTAATTTCTTAAGCTCTTAAAAAACACCCTCTACAAATTTATCTATTATAACTTATTATATAGTATATATATGTATATGCAAATGTATGTATGTATGTAATATTGACAATATCAGCCTAAATGCGCATTCATTCAAGCGTTATAAAGACAGCCAGGATATACATGATACAAGTACTGTTTAAGTTGTTGTTGTTTATTAATGTCCTTCCATGTATTGTGTTGTATTTTAAATAGGATCCATGACAAAACCAAACAATACATGTGCATAATTTACCAAAAATATATACAAACACGTGTGCATTTATTTCGAACAAACATAATTACAGTGAAAGCAAAAAGTGATTTAATCAAATACAAATCTTGAATTATTATGTGTGAGCTTATCGGTTAGCTTCATAATTCCATCGCAATAGGTCTTCTGTGGTCAATCACCTTTAGAATGGATCACGGCTAATCGTTTGAAATATTTTTTATTTAATTTTTACCATGTGTTCTGCAAAGGGACGTTTAGAGGGTTGTTTATTCGCATTCATATTTCATTTCCATTTTATTTGAAACTGAATAAAACGTTTTTTTTAGTTTCTGAACATGTTTTATAAGCTCGTGTTCATTTTTTTTTAAGAACATGCTTCGTTTCGAAGTTAATTTTTTTTTAAGACTGCTGGCTGAAATCATCTGTGAGCCACTGTAAGTTTACTTCTCATTGGGACAGTCTTGTCGGGATACAAGCCTTTAGACCGTAATATTGTATGTAGAGACAATTGCTTAATTAAAGCATGTCAGTTGTTTAAGTCTCAGGGACCGGATAGAATATATCCTTCTAATGAGACTGTAGATTGATACTGGAGTTCTTAGAGAGATATTTCTCATCTTCGGTTGGAATAAGCTACTCCCACATAACTTCAAATTATTTTTGACTCACTAGTCTTTCCTCCCTTTTGTTGAAGATCATGAATTGGACATTGAATGGGAACTTATTATCAGAGACACTTTTTATCAAAGACACTATCCATACATACATAATTGATCATTACAATCCTTTAGTCAGAATTACGACCTAGTTTCTCACGCCACTTATGTTGTGTGCGTTCATTTTATACATGAGTGGCAGGACCTACAGTTTAAAGTCGACTCCGAACGACAGATTTTTTTTTTTGAGAAGCTTTTCATTGCAATTTTATTTCTCTTTCGGAGTTTTTGCCAGATATCTACTGAAAGGAAGTCGCCGAAGAAATAGTTTTTCATATTTTGTTGAGTTGGAGATGTCTGACCAACTGACCACGGCGACTTCAAAGACACTATCCGACACTATTAAATCCTTAGAGAGTCTGCTATAAATTCTGAAAGAGGATACAATCGAATGTTAACCTTAAATGTCTTTCTGCATATGGCGATGTCCAAAGCAACAAGAAAGCTGATTCACTTTTAATAACTGGTACAACAAAAATTTCGAATTAATTCATACGTGCGATTGGCAGTTCTGTAGAGAGGGGAAAACAAATGATCTCACACAAGCTTTAGTCATTGAACATAGAAAAGATGGAATATAGACTCACTAAAACAATCAGTAGTTATCTCAGGAACCTCCAAGCATTTATAAGAGGGCACAGGACTCCAGATTGATGAGGAAGAACAAAAGGCCATAGAACATCCTTTCTGCCATTTTTGGTACGTGGTAATTCTACACGAAATGTTATTGAGCAACAAAAACATTCAGAAGAACGGAATGTAAAAGGCAATCCTAGGAAAATAGGGATTGCAGAAGGTAAACATTTTGAAGGATATTAAAATCAAGAGGTATTAAATTTGGTTTACTTATAACATATACTTTAACTGTGGTATTTCAAAAAATATATACAATTTATATCTTAAATTCAAGTCTACATACATAATTGGTTATTTCAAACTTTCAGTCAGGATTACAACTGAGCTTCTCATATCACTTATGTTGTGTTGTTAGTTTTATACATGAGTGGTGCTAAATACAGTTTAAAGTCGACTACGAACAACAGATTTTTGAGAACCTTTTCATGGCATTTTTATTCCTTCTCTGAATTTTTGCCAGAAATCTGAAGAGAGGAAGCCGCCAAAGATAAATTTTTCATATTTCGTTTTGTTTTGGGATTTAAACCGTATCTGCACGTCTAATAAGCCAGCTCACTACCTACTCTAGACTACGGTGACTTTAATATTGAAGTTTACAAAAACTTATTTTAATGCCCGATTTTTACTACCAACTGTTTAAAACCGATGCTGGTATTAAATCATACATACATACCGTACATACATATGTACATGTTTTGTTTTAATTGCATATTTATTTACCGGCACATAAACATTTTCCTTGTATGTATCTCATTCTGTATATTTTCCTTTGTCCGACATATATGCATACATAATTACATACATATACAAACACATGTAGGTATGTATATATGTATAAATATTAATATGGCAGGAGGTATAAATTATAAACCAAATACAAGCATTCATATGGGCAGTGGTAGTTTACTTGTTTATGCCTCAATGTTTATGCCTCTCGCAGAATGCCTTCATTTATATGAATTTAACGGTAAAATATGCAATTATATTTAAATTGAAGAAGTTTTACAATCTTGAATGAATATTTTGCTTAAATAACTTCATAAGCTAAAGAGCTGCTGCTGTCGTTGCCATTGGCTCTGAAGTCCCATTGTATGCATGTTTTTCCTTTTTCTCTCTCTTTAAACGTGAAAAACTTAATAATATAGTCAACGAAAGGTAAAAGAATTCTTATTAAGGATTGTAATTCATTCAATTACCGATTTATCTCAACCGACAGATAACAAAAATCACGTAAAAATCAGAACTTGAAGGAGCAATGTCAATGAAGTCCTCAATATGAACCTTAGCACGAAACTCTAGCACGAAATTCTCTCGACAACATTCTAGTAGCAGTTCCTAGTGCTCTATTTTATTTATCATTTCGTATGACGATATTTATTAATTCGCTGATTGATCTGACACTCTTTCTATTTCTTATATTTGAATTCTTCCCATACTTCGGCTTCTTTTCTTCATCTCAGTGTTATAGGAAAGGACAATCGTGAATGATAGGAAAGAAAATCCCCTAAGGAGGTATTTTAAATATTCTAAGGAATGGGCTGTTAGACCAGTTAGATCTTTTAGATATATATATATATATATGTAGATAGAGATATATCTCGTATTTGACGTACTCTAATAAGTAGTATGTCAATGTCATTTACCTCCAGCAAAACAAAATATGAAAAAATGTTCCTCTCAGTAGATTTCTGGCAAAAACTCTGTGAGAATAAATAAAATTGCCATGAAAAGTTTCTCAAAAATTTGTTGTCCGTAGTCGACTTTAAACTGTAAGTTATGTATACAATTAACATACACAACATTACTGGTTTGAGAGGCTAGGCCACAAACCTGACTAAAGGCTTGTAAGGATCAGTAATGTATGTATGCATGTGAATTCCATCATTTATGCCTTTGAGATTTATAAACTTAAGAAATAATTTTTTTATGTGTAAAATCTGGCAAATATGTAACTTTTCATACGAATTAATTCGTGCTCTTAAAAAATTTATTTCGATTTGTGATCCATTTTATAAAAATATTAAATTTCTTTATTTTTCTATTTAAATTATTGTTATTATATTGTTCCATTGTTTGTTTATTTGTAATTAAGTTTATTTTGTTGTTATTCAATCAGTTTTGTTTGTTCATCTAATCTCTTATTGAAATATTTAATTAAAAAAATGCCAAAAAAAAATAAATAAATCTCTATCCAAAAAAGTCTAAAGTACACTTCTTGTCTTATTTTATTTATTTTGCAACAATATTTAATTGACTTACGTGTCCACAGTGCATCATTTGCTTAACACACTTACACAAACATGAGTGGCTGGACCTACATTTGAAAAGTCGACTCCGTAGGATAGACTATTTGAAAAACTTTTCATGGCAATTTTGTTTACTCTCACAGAGTTTTTGCCAGAAATCTGCTGAGAGGAAGTCACCGAAGAAATATTTTTTTTTTCATATTGTCTGACCACCAGGTCAGAACCGTGACCTTACGTCTAAAAAGCCAACAAACTACCTACTAGACTACGACGACTTCACACACTTTCATTGGTTTTTTGGAATATGACAAAACCAGAAAATCAAAGAAATATTTATTGCAGTTAATGCAGTATACACACATAAGTACGTACATAATTGGCCGTTACAACGCTCCAATAACGACTACGACCTAGATTATTACAGCACACTTGTGTGTGTCAATTTTATTCATAAGTGGCGGGATGTACAGTTTAAATTCGCCTGAGAATGACAGATTTTTTGAGAAAGTTTTCATAGCAATTTTTCTTTACTCTCAGATTTTTTGCCAGAAATCTGCTGATAAGTAGTCGCAGCAAGAATTTTCTTTATATTTCGTCTTGATCGACATGTCTGACCTGGATATTGAAACGTAATTTTCACGTCTAACAACACACTACAGCTAGACTACGGCGACTGCAAAACCATACCTTTATGAATTTTTATAAAATCTACCAACAATGCAGATTAGGAACCTCATAGTGGTCATAAAAAATGGCGGTCTTCGAAAACTATTATGGTGAGAAAGAAGAGAAGATCACTGAACAGTGTAGCATGGTTTGTAGCATTCAAATAGTAGAATTATTTTATGAAAATAAGAATTCTGTTCAGACAATGCTTCATCGGAAAATCATCTTCAGCAATGACGCCCATTTCTGGAAGAATATGTACGAGAACAAGCAAAATTGTCCAATTCATATGAGGTCTAATAGTGTTCAATGCATCCCGAAAAAGAATAACTCAATAATTTATCTATGAAGTCTACTGAGCTATGCCCGCATAGAGCAGAACAACGTCAATGAACACCATAAGTGGTCTGGCAGCGTTTGAGGAAATTATCTGAATTTTTGTAAAAATTTTGTTCGAATAACTTATCCATTCAGTATTAAATTTCAATTATTTATGTCTTCTAAAGAAATAAAAAAATTTTGAAAATAATATTCTTCTGTTAGCATACCTTCCCATTCTACTACTTGAAATTTAACTCATTTTGTTTTTTTTCTATTTTTATTTGCTCTCGAAGTTATCTGACCCGGGGGTTAAATCCGTGGCCTCACGTCTAATAAGCCAACACACTACCTACTAGACTACGACGACTTCAGTGTATGCAGTATATGGCCACAGTATGGGCAACCAAGTGGCAGTTAAGTAGCTAACAAAATTCCATTTTTTTATTGGAACGAAAATGTTTTTTTTTGAAAGAAATTGTTCCCAGAAAAAATTCGTACTTAAAAAATTTTTTCCAGCTGCTGCCTCACTGTGCTGTCCATTTTGATAATAGGCTGTTGCTATACAATCGCATACAGTTTTGTTATACTGATTGTAAGGCAACCGTTGCCTACTTGTGTCCTTAACTTACAAACAACTACAAATTCTTACCAAAGTATATAAACAAAATCGTATTTTATTAAAATTTCTTTCTTACTTTTCAATTTAATTTTAAATTTTTTTTTTAATTTTTTTTCTATCTGACAGTAACCAGAAGAAGCATATAAAATATAACCAAGTTATAAAATAAAGAGATGAGTGGTTTCTCTACTTGACCTCATTTACTTGTTAGAGTTAAAATAGTATTGGATTTAACAGCTTAAGCTAAAAACCAAAGAAAGAAAGAAGTTTCAAATGATCATAACCCAATGTTTTTGAAGCAATAAAATAATTCCGCATATATTGCAGTTGGAAAAAAATGTAAGCTATGGAGAGGTCAATACGGCCTAAGCCAATTCATAAAAAAATATGTTACATGTGTAACCTGCTTAGATTGGAACATGGCAGCTCTCCAAGATAGCTACCTTCTACGATGAAGATGAAATTCCACTAAATAATGGGTTTAAATGCTGGGTAGTAGTCTAGTAGGTATTGTGTTTGCTTATTAGATGCAAGTAAGGCCACGGTTCAAGCTCCAGGCAGAGTTTTGGCAAAAACTCGGAGTCTAAAAAAAATTCCCATGAAAGTTTCTGAAAAATTCTGTCATTCAGAATCAACTTTAATTTGTAGGTTCCTCCAATCATGTAGAAAAATTGACACACACAACATACATACATACATACATAATTGGTCATTACAACCCTTCAGTCAGGATTACGACCTAGTTTCTCACACCACTTATGTTGTGTGTGTTAATTTTATACATGAGTGGCGGGACCTACAGTTTAAAGTCGACTCCGAACGACAGATTTTTGAGAAACTTTTCATGGCAATTTTATTTACTCTCAGAGTTTTTGCCAGAAATCTGCTGAGAGGAAGTCGCCGAAGAAATACTTTTTGTATTTTATTTTGATGTCTGGCCTGGGGCTCGAACCCTGGCTTTTCGTCTAATAAGCCAACACACTACCTACTAGACCACGGCGCCTTCAACACACACAACATATGGGGTGCGAAACTAGGTCGTAATCCTGACTAAATGGTAATCGGAAAAAATGGCTGCAATGGTTTCCAAGCTGAAAAAATGTTCATCTTTAGCCAACTAAATTTCAATTTAATACACAACATTTTAAAAATCTGTACTGAAATCTGATCTCCTTCCTATTTAAACCACTTATATTCGTCTGAAAAGGGAACAAATTCTCATGTATAGACCGGTGCCACGAAATCTATTTTGAGCATTCTTGATAGTACAGGAATAAAATATGCCGAAGGTGCTTATTAATGTCAGCAATGTATTCCACTCTATGTCATTTAGCTATTTTGTCACCACGTCACTTAAATGTGAGATAGGGAATTAAGGGTCTTCCTTCTTTAACTCTCTTACATAGGGTGGGTGATTTAAAAGTTTAAAAACAGTTTAAAGTCTTGCAAAATTTATTTATTTGTTGTGAAGCACAATTGTTCCGCTTACAAATGGAATATTATTTCATTCATATGGCTGTCGTGGATGACCTCACAGTACAACATTCGATCGAACCAATTTTCGAGCACTTTTTCGAGTGTAATAGGGTCGTAGCTCTGCAATAGCATCATGAATGTTGGCCTTCAAATGCTCGAAATTGTCTCTGGTTTGTCGGCATAACATTTTTCTTTGACGGTGTCACACAGAAAATAGTCCAACGGTGTCTAATCGCAGATTGTTGGCGGCCAAATGACATCATCATTTCGGCTTAATAAAAGGCCGTCAAACGTTTGACGAAATAAATCGATTGTGGCATGAGATGCGTGGCAGGTTGCACCATTCTGTTGCAATCAAACATCGTTCATATCAATACCATGAATAGCGGTTACCATAAAATCAATTATAATGGTGCAATAGGAGAATCCATTTAACGTTATGGTCGCCTCGGTTCCACAAACCGCACCAAACAGTAACTCGTAATGGATGCATTGGCTTCTGTAAGACTACGTGTGGTTTTTCTGAGCCCCAAATAAGGCAATATTGCTTATTATTGTTCATCCGAAAAGTTGGTTTTTTTTTGCAAAAGTCGACATCATCGTGCAGTTTCTCGTTGCTCATGCGTAAATCGATTCATTACATTCAGTGGAGATAATATACTGAATTTTGTGACAGAATAGAATGATATAAGTATTGCCAGATTCGAAACAATCTATAATTCAAATTTAAACCGATAGTTGGGCTATCCTATATATACTGATACCCCCACTTTCCTGACTCTTATTACCTATCTTTTGAGTAGCAACACAATGCACTGCATGACATGGACCATATCCTTAGTGTTGATGTTAGTACATATCAAAATATGTTATAATCCAAGGGATCCTTCGTTTCTTTTAAAGGAAAGCAAATATTCTTCCTTCATTGGATTTCTTTTAATAAAAATGATTAAATTCACACAGTTATGTATGTGCCATGTACGAATAAATTGTTATATTTTCATAATATGTATGTATGTGAAATAAACTTAATTTTAATTACTGTTTAAATGTTTTAATTTTAGTTTTAAATTTAAATTTAATTTCTCTTAAAATACATCACAAAGTATCTTAATGGTTCGGTCTTGCGACAACACCGTTCTGATGATAAATGTCAACAACGAATGTATAAATGTCATCAACAAGACATATAAATGATGTACGACAGCGAAGAAGAAAACATTTTTTTGTTTTGTTTTTTAAATAAATCGAAAACAACAGGCATTTTGTTTAAATAAAAATAAATTTAAGGAATGAATTGAAAAGAATTCATTTAAATGTGCCCGTGATCCATAACGACTATTGTGGATGCTATGGAGTAAAGTTACTTCAAGTCATGTTGAATGCGTTTAATAAATACAAAAAAGAAAAACTATTATATTTCTAGATTGGCTTATTATTATTTAAATTTATAGGCAAAATCTAGGGCCACAACAAACACTTTCCAATATTTATTAATTTATGATATTATATATGAGTGTCGTTAATCAAGCTTTCTTAGCTAAGCAAGCTGTTTGGTCCATTGCAGCACATTTGTCGTTGGGTAAAAACAATGCCCTCTGGTTACATGTCTAGAGTGTAATAGTATGGAATTGCGTCCTACTCTTTCTCAAGAGTAGCGTAGCCTAACTTTCCAAGTATTCGTTGCTAATGCTATTCTACATTGTATCTGACTGAACAAGGACCATGGCAGGGACTTTTTTGTATTTGTACATGTATTTTATAACATATATACAGACATACCTTTCAGTCAGGATTACAATATAGTTTCTAACATCACTTATGTTGTGTGTGTTAATTTTATACATAAGTGGCAGTATCTACAGTTTAAAATCGTTTCCGAAACTTTTCAGGGCAAATTTATTTACTTTCAGAGTTTTTGCAGGAACTGTTGAGAGGCTGTTGTCTAAGATGTTTGAACTGGGGTTTGATGTGTGGTTTGACGTCTAATAAGCCAAAACACTATTTACCAATACCATACAATATCTCTCTCAACATTAATGCCCTGCCGAAACTCAATATGCTGTTCAATGTCAGTAAGGACCCTGTTTAGTATTTTATAAGTGATAAGCATTTCCCTTTTGAGATGCATTATCATCACACAGGTTCCAAGAATGTTTTCTCATGCTATATTCGTCTTTGTCAGAGATTCTACATTATACTGTACTTGAAGGGCTCTCAATACTCAACAAGTGGCCTTTAAATTTACCGGGCTCTTCTGGATAGTACGATGCATCATAACCCAAATGATTTGCCATTTTAATTACCCAACAAAAGTGAAGATTGTTTTCCTTTTGGCCTCTATCTTCCATTCCTACTCTACTGAAAGCTACTGCAGCTATTAATGGCAAGAAAGCTCATGTCTTCGCAAGCACATCTGACTGTTCATGATCGCAAATACCCATTTGATTACGTATCCAGAAAAACGTGACCTTATTACCCTCCCTAGCTGATCCAGCTTTACGAAGCCGTTCCTTACTATAATGGAGTTAGCCTCACAGCAGCTAATTGCTTGAATGCCAGTCATATAGTATATGACATAGCCTAGCTATCTAAATACATACATTTTTCGATGGCGTAAACATCCGTTTCCAAGATAACAATGAATTTCTTTTGAACTGGTGAATTGCTAGGGTTTGTGATCGCGCAATTTAATAAGTAATAAGTGCCTCGTTTATTTCGTCTTGAATTTATAGCCACAATATTTAAGGGAGACAAGCTTTGCGTCGTGTACCCTTTAGTCTCGAATCAAATTTCACACATTCCCAGTATATGACGTATCCGTTATCACTTTCTGCTTTCAATTTTACTGAACATTTATTGTTTCGTATTTCGGAAACGTATTGATTTTAGATTATGTTCGGCCAATTAATGCACGACTCTCAATGACTCTCGTTGATGTATTCCATGCTACATACATGAATGACTGTTCTGTTCCAGAAAGAAATCAATGTTTATCTAAATGCTTGTCTTCGTTTTTCATGTATTCGGAGTATCCGGATAGTTCAAGCTTGCTAACGAATATGATCACGTTTACCACTCTGTTATCAAATGATTAGTGGTGTTGCATCTCAGAATATATTATTACTAGGTCCACATTTTTCTATGCTTTAATTATAGGTTATATGCTCTAGAAAACCAATTCTATATACCACTGACACTACATGTTGTAGTTAAATTTCTGAAATATTTATTACTCTCCACCTATATACAGAGTATATAGATTCCGTCCAGGCATTGGACATAAAAATGTTTTACAAAAATAACGACAACAACTACAACGAAAGCCAGAACAATAAGAATAACAGAAACGGCCTAAAAATTAAAGCTGCAGTTGACACATTTGAGTGATGTGACAGGATAAAATATGAAAATAATGTTGAATAACAATACAAAAACAAAAAAAAAAACTCATGACAATTCTTACCAGGAAAAACCAGAAATAAAATAAAATAAATGTTTAAAATATTCGTTGGTTTTTAAAACATTTACTATACTTTTCCTGCAAATGAACTTTATGGAAATATTATGGAGGAAAAGAACACAACGTCAAATGCTTTAATCAATATTTTTAAAAATAATCCAACAATCTAAAGAGCCAAAGTATTCAAAGTAGGCCTCTGAAATACTTAACCGTAATGCTATATGTCCCATTACACTGTCCCATTACACTGTTGTGTATACAAATGACGTTAGTACCACCGTCATCTACAAGCATTGTAAATAGAGGCCACTTGTGCTTCAGTTAGTTGTAGGTCGTTTCAACCCTTCAGTCAACCTAGCTTTTCAAACCACTAATGTTGTGTGCGTCAATTTTATACACGAGTGGCGGGACCTCTTTGAGACAAACATCGTAAATAGAGGCCACTTGTGCTTCAGTTAGTTGTAGGTCATTACAACCCTACTTTTCACACCACTTATGTTGTGTGCAATAATTTTATATACGAGTGGCGTCACCTAAAGCCGACTCCGAATGACAAATTTTTGAGAAACTTTTCAATGGAATTTTATTTACTCTGAGAATTTTTGGCCGAAATCTACTGGGAGGAAATCACCGAAAAAATATTTCTTAAATTTCAGTTTTTTGGAGATGTCTGACTTGGGGTTTGATCGTAGCCTCAAGGCTACCTACTAGACTACGACAAATATAAGCTAAACACATTATCATACGTCAATGTGCGTCAACGTGCGTCAATATGCGTCAATATGTGTCAAAGTTATGGCGTTCGTAAAATGAATGCTGTTGTTGTCCGTACATGGTAATTTGGCACAACAGACTGAAGAAATGACAATTAACTTGACGGATGTCTCGTTAACCAGTTTACCATTATCAACTGGCGAAATGCACAATTGCCTATTAGAAGACCCATAGATTAGTGTGTGCATAGCTGCATGGAACTATGCTTGAATAACTTCAATAAATTTTCTTTTCTAACAGCTTATTGTGAACAACAACGGATTTTAATTTATAAAGTATATACAAATTATTTTTCTTCCTCGTTAAAAACGGATTTGGTAAGCAGAGTTTAATGAGGCTTAAGGTTGTTGGCCATAATCTCTCTCGTGTTGTTCTTCAAATCATGCATGGGCTGAGATAATTGTAACAAGGAAAAGAAAATTATTGCATATACTCATGGAAATATATGAACGTGTGCTTGCACGTAATGAAAGCATTTAAATAAAATTTTAATAACACCTTTAAGTGGCTACCTATACATACGAGTAGTACACATTAAAATATGTATGTTAACATTACTTTACACATCCACATACAATATTATGTATATATTTATAGTAGATGCCACTCACCTCATTTTCCTATTATATCATTGTCACGTGTCAGTATACTAGACTTATAGATGAAGTCAATCCAAGAATAGAAATAAAAAAAATAAAAACAAAAAGGGTGATTGCGAAAAATATGAAAAATTAAAACTTTTAAGGAGTAATGACGTAATAAGAGTTCATTGTAATCCTTTACATATTTATTTCTACATACATACATTATTGTTCAAGATTACAACCTACATTACTCCCACCACTTATGTTGTGTGTATTAATTTAATACATGAGTGGCGGGATCTAAAGTGAAAGAAATTTTTAATGGCAATTGTATAGACTCTCAGAGTTTTTGCTCGAAAACTGCTGGAGAGGAAGCCGCCGATGAAATAATTTTTCATATTTTCTTTTGTTCGGAATGTCAGAGCTAGGAACCACCCCGGCTCCTGTGTAAAAATCTAATACACTCCATATTAGATTACATTGCCTTTAACGATGATAAAGCAGCAGAAAAAATTGCAAGGACACTCTGTGATGATCCTGATGTGAAGAAAACCCTGAGTATATTGATTAAAGAGCATCCGTACACTATACTATATTATATTATGCTAAAAAGTACAGGACATATGGAAACTATGGAATACTTTTTATGTTCTTTCCTAATCTTCGTAAGCACGCAATTCAAATATTTTGGTTACGATATTATACTTGACACACTTATATAATGGAAATCGCCGTGGTCTAGTACGTAGTATGTTGGCATATTAGACGTGAAGCCTCGGTTCAAACCCCAGGTCAGGCATCTCCAACTGAACGAAATATGGTCAGAAATCTCCTGACTAAATTGTTGTAATGACCAATTATGTATGAATATATCACCCCAGAGGAGTGGAGTGGAAGAAGCTAAGGCAGATTGCTAGTAGAAAATATGGCGGATTAATGCAGATTTCTTTGTATTCATCTTACTGTGACTTACCAAATTCCAATATGCTTTACTAACAGCTAAAATTTCTGATATGCTTTTAATATGATTCACAATACGCTCTACTCGGCCGTTATTTGTGTACCTTACTACCTCGTAAGTGTTGTCGATGTCAATGATGTCGATATCAATGCCGATAACGCCTGTCATCTGATAAATTTGTTTCAATAAGCAAGGGTTATAGACAACAATACAAGTATCAACAAAGTCGCCTACACAGATATTACAAATCATCATGCATTACCGAATTTCGCAAGGTTTCGAATCACTGAGGTGGTACACCTCCGATTTATTAAACTAAATTGCTGGCTTTGCAAACGTTTACGTAGTGCTCGTTTCGTTGTAGTCTGATATGAGGTTTTAATATTTTCGTCTAATCTAAACATTGCTTTGGAGTGGATGGCTGGTCAGATGGTGATATAAAATTTTTAACGCTTTGGCGAACGCAATAAGGACATAGTGAAATTTTTCCACTACGATACGTTGACTACTTACAGTAGCATAGCAGTAAGATATTTTTTTCAAGAACCTGCTAAAGGTAACTGAGACACAGATCTTTTCTCTGTGCAGTGTCTGTACCAGAGATCAGCAATGAATTGTTTTTTTGCTACTCATAAGCACTGATGAAATTTTGAATATAAGTGAGTCAACAATATGAAATTTAACTACTCTGATTCATTCGTACTCACTGGAATGTTGATTTATAAGTACAGGTTACAATGAGTATTGCGTACAACGTTGACATCAAACTCATAACATTCGAAATATGTTTGATTCATACGCCTACTCATTCATATTCATAAATTTAGAAAAATACTTATAATACTCATAAATGATTCGAATGATTCATCAAAATTAACAGTCTTAGTTGTTGTTGCATTTACAAAAAAAGAACCTTCTAGTGAGTATTGTAGTGTTCGTACGCGAATCATAATTATTTTGTGATTCTTATAAATGTTAAGTCATGGAGAGTCGAAATCAACAACACCATACGTGTTGTTAAGTATGAGTACGATGAGTACTTCAAACTTTGAATATGAGTAGTATGAGTATAATATTAAAATAAGTATGAATGCGTATAAGTATCAGAAATTATGAGTATGATTCGAATCTACTCATCTTTTTGAATACTCATTGCTGATCTCTGGTCTATACTGATCAGTTCGGGCCTGATGTTGTCTGCACCTGGTGGTGTCTTATCATTTTGTAAAAAGCGATATCATACCGTAGATAAAAAGTCGGAATCCATTGAAGGAAAAAAAACTGCCTCCAATTAAAAATCCTACAAAAGTTAATTGTTTCTTTTGTTTATGCTCTAATCTATTATAATTTTATTGTTGTTTTTGTGGGCATTAAACAATATTTGTCATCATAAATCTACCATTTTCAGTATGACTTTTGAATTTAATTTCTTGTAAAAATTTGACTAATTTTATGGAAAACTTTTGAAACTTTTCTCTTTTGCCTTTTTGGTTGGGGTTTTTGCATTTATATGTATGTATGTGTAGTTACTTAACCCTTTTACTACTTTGTAACTAATTTGTTGACATATGTAGTATGTACATACATACACACATACGCACATACGCACATTGATTTTTAGATTCACAGATTCCACTATACACAGAAGCAAAAGATTGTCAAGACAATATTTTACAGAATTTCCACATACATTTACGCAAAACTGAAACACATTTACGAACATATTTTACATTCTAACCTATAACCGCATATAGCAACAGTGTAATGAAATAAATTGTGAACAAATTTCATATAAAATATCAGACGAACATTTGGTAACATTTGACAAGAACACAAACAATTTTTATTCGATTGTATCGCATGTTATAGAAATGAAAACATTGTACTGCCCGGCGACATTAATCAATCCAATCGTCTGTTGGAATTATAAATTCTTGCCGTCTGCAATAATTATTTTGTGTAAAAATGTTTAAGCTAAACTGTCTTTAATCATCATCTCCACAAAACAATTTGCCAACAAAAATCATGTTCATTTACAAATAAGGCACAAAGTATGACAAAAACTAAATAAAAAAAAAATAAAAACAACAACGAAGAATATTTATAAATTGCTGATGTTCTTAAAACTTAGAAACCTTAAATAAGTTTCTTTTTACATGCAACAAGAATAACTAAAAATGTAAAACTAAAATCAAAAAAAAGAGCAGAAGACAGTTCAGAGACATATTCAACAAAAAAATCCAAAAAAAAAATTAAAATGAACAACCGAGCATGAAAACTGACTCAAAAGTGAGCAGCAACACATTTATCTATATTATGCACATTCATACATGTACAATACTACCTTATATAATGTATGACAACAGTGTTGTACGAAATTAAACACAAGAAACTTAAAAATTGTATTCTACTTGAGCTATGTTAGGTTAGGTTAGAGGACGTGTACTTGTCAATTAAGACAAGTACAGCACCCGGAGGTCGAATTGACCCATTGTACAACGTCCTAGTTTCTCACACCACTTATGTTGTGTGTGTTAATTTTATACATGAGTCGTAGGACCTTTAGTTTAAAGTCGACTCCGAACGACAGATTTTTTTGAGAAACTTTTTCATGGCAATTTTATTTACTCTCAAAGTTTTTTGTTTGCCAGAAATCTGCTAAGAGGAAGTCGCCGAAGAAATACATTTTGTATTTTGTCTTGTCCTGGCCTGGGGCTCGAACCCTGGCTTTACGTCTAATAAGCCAACACACTACCTACTAGACTACGGCGTCATCTATTTGAACTAACAAAATAAACACTTGCTTCCTCTACTCACAATAGAAATGCCAAGGTTTTGGAAATTATATTGCACAGAAACTGTGCAACTGCTCTATATTGTAGTAGAATAACTATAGACCCCAACTTGCGCACTGTTCCGGAAAAGATATATTGGCTATGCAATCCAAACAATTCCACATCACTAGGCCGAGATATGATCGTTAACTGTGCAGAGGTATAATCTTCAATACAGATTTAAATGTTATATAACGATATAGTCTAGTAGCTAGTATCTTGGTTTACTAGACGTGAGGCCACAGCTCAATCCCTAGATCAGCCATATCCCACAAATCGAAATATAAAAAAAAATTTCTTCGGCGACTACCTCTCAGCAGATATCTGACAAAATCGTTGAGAGTAAATAAAAATTACTTAAAACCTGTCGTTTGGAGTCAACATTAAAATGTAGCTCCCACCACTTATGTATAAAATTTAACACACACAACATAAGTGTGTAGATCGCAATCCTAACTGAAGGCTTGTAATGACAAATTATGTATGTATGTATGTATGTATGTATATACAAAAATAGTATGGATCCCAATAATAAATACTCTTAAAACTACTCCCTGTGAGATATCCTTCACTATAAGAAATAGTTTGTACCAGATATGTTTGCAAAACAAGCAGTTGGGAATGCAGTATTGAGTCTAGATGCCATAAGAAGCCACCGAAATCATTATGTGATAAAAAATTGTCCGACTATTCTAATAAAATTTAGTCTGAAATAATATTTACAATGAACAAATTAAGTATCAGGGTATTCTCACTTGTAGTCGCTGTAGTCTAGAAGGTAGCGTGTTGGCTTATAAAGCGTGAGCCCACAGTTCAAGCCCCAGATCAGATATCTGCAACTAAACGCGAGGTGACTGCCTTTCAGCAGATTTCTGGCAAAAATTCTAAATAAAATTGCCATTAAAAAGTTTCTCAAGCATCTGTCGTTCAGAGTCGACTTTAGACAGTAGGTTTATCGTGGATAAAATTAACACAAACAACATGGGTGGTGTGAGAAACTAGGTCGTAATCCTGACTCAAGGGTTGTAATAACCAATTATGTACATATATAAGTGTATGTATTCACGTTTAATATTTATTGATAGAAAAGAGGCCAATGGATCCTTAGAGTCGATGTATCGCCATATCGCAGATCCTGCAAGAATAGCGAACATTCTTAAGTTAGTGTCAAATGTATACCTATTCGGCTGACAGATATCAATTATTGGTGGACAACATTAATTTGCATAGGAAAAATGGGAAAATTAACCATTTATGTGGAGACCTGACCTATTACCGATCCACCTAGATTTTCTACGTTCTATTTTTATTGGTGCCTCATCAGTAAGATTCCAGAGATTCGTTTTGTTGATTCCATTAGCCCAGAATGACTTTGTGATACTTGCTAATGATAACTTCTAGTTGTTGTGTGGTGGTATTCGCAACTAATCAGATTTCAATTCCGTACAATAAAGTTGATTTTACACTTGACTTTACACATGAGTTGAAAACGTACATTACGTCGTTCACTGACTTACATGTTGGCGACAAGTTGGGACACGCGGCGTATTGGATACCAGATTACGGCCGATAACTATACTTTCGATATAGTCAAGGAATTTGTTTATCCGTTACCACCAAAAATGACTTCAGTCTGGAGATAAAGCACAGCATCACTCTTGTCGACAGGTGCTACTGTGGTTTCAATAGGCAATTGAATAGCAGAGACCACTCTCGACAAACCTAATACTCTACAAGACGCTCATTCTCATCGTGCTTGATTATGGCGCAGAGGCATGGACACTATTAAGCACTGATACAGCAGCCATGAGAGTATTCTGAAGAAAAGTTCTACGTAAGATCTTCGGTCCAGTGCAAGTTGACGATGATTTCCGCATCCCATCCAACGGTGAGTTGTATGAGCTTCTCAATGACATGAACGTTGTGTAGCATATTAAGATCTTGCGGCTGCGCTGGCTCGGCCAAGTTGTTCAAATGGAGGAGGATGCTCGGCGAAGAGTACGATCTTTTTTTGTGTGACCAACTGGCGAAGGCGCGCAAAAAGCACTTACTAGCCTAGGGCATTGTACTGGTAAATCTCGTATATAATTTTCTATATTTTGTGAATGTTTTTTGTCCTTCACTGTACAAGTACAAATAAATTTTACCTTCTAGTCGACGATATGAAACTAAATGTTTTTCTATAAAAGCGTCTGCCTGATTCTATGTATGTATGTATGTATGTATATATGTGTCTTGCGTCTAATGGTTACGGTTTATCAGTCTTCTTAAAACACTATAAAAAACAAAAAACAAAAAAAATCTGCTTCTGTATGTCTGTGTTGTACAATATCCATGTAAACGTTTGTTTAAATGTTTGTATGACTGACTGAATTACTTATACGTGTGGTTTTAAATAATAAAAGACGTGTTGCATAACATAGATCAAGTGTATGAAACACCCAAAAGGCAAAACGATGTCAAATGTTACATTTTCTACAACTACAACCACCACAACTATGACTACGTATGGATATCTGAATATCTGGTGTTTTTTTTTTCCTCTTTTTTTGTGTACAAGTCTTCTTGCCCTATTCATAAGGATGTCAAATGCTTTTTTTTTTGCATGTAAAATAAGCCTTTAAATTCCATGTGTGCGTACGAGTGTGAGACAGGGTTAGTTTGTGTGTATGAGCAGAACAGACAGCTCATTTTATCTAAAAGTTTTTGTAGTTGAAAGAAATATCAAAAACACAAAACTACGAAAAGGGAAATTTTAACTTTTATGGAAATTTCCTACAATTGGAACGTAATGACAAAAAAACTACTATGAACAGACGAAATGAATTGTGTAAAGCAAGATAGAGAACCTTAAGATATTTGGAAACAGCAAAGACCCAAATTGTTAATGGCTTTCAAAGAGTTGGCCTTTTGTTCTTTCATTGAAATATTATGCTTTTGTCTCAACATACATTTGCAATACATACATACATATTTACTTGTGTGTACGAAATTAAAGGTTTATGATGTTCTCTGCTTATGATACGTTATTGTTGGAATGGCAGGCAAAACATTTGAAAATACAAAATTTGTTTTGGTTTTCAAAGAAACTAATAGAAAAGCTATTTAATATTACTATTTTACATTTGTAAAATCATTCAGAGACGTACACGAAAGGGGTATCCATGCAAGTTATTCGAAATAATAAAACCTTTTGACATCAAAGATCGCTGAATTAATTCTACGAAATCCATACATGAAACGTCAAACCATAACAAATATTTTCCATCACAAAAAAGAAGAAGAAGAAAATCTACATGCATACCCATACATACATAATTGGCCATTACAACCCTTCAGTCAGGATTACGGCCTAGCTTCTCACACCACTTATGTTGTGTGCGTTAATTTTATACGTACGTGGCGGGACCTACAGTTTAACGTCGACTCCGAACGACAGATTTTTGAGAAACTTTTTCATGGCAGGTTTATTTACTCTCAGAGTTTTTGCCAGAAATCTGCTGAGAGGAAGTCGCCGAAGAAATATTTTTTTTTCATATTTAGTTTTGATATCTGACCTCGGATACGAAACCCGGACTTTACGTCTAATAAGCCAACACGCTACCTACTAGACTAAAGCGACTTCGACATGCACCGCTGTAAATAACATGTAGACAAGTACGTAAAATATTTTTTAAGGAAACGATTCAAAATATGACTTTGATTACGAATAAATATTTCTTGGCGAATAATATCATCACAAACCAGATGCCTGGGACCTTTATTTTTTCACAATTTCAGAGATCTTTGAAAGGACGGAACTTTTCAGCAATAGAGAAATTAAAAAATGCCTTTAAAAGCTTATTTCTACATGGCAGTTCGAAAAAAAACCAAAATGGTCGGCTAATTGAAGTGAATTCCGCAGAAACGTACAAGATGATTCATAAATTGAGCATAGTATCACAACAAAAAAATCTCTAGCAACGTCATAACATGGCATAATCTTGGACTACTACAAAACTTGAAATTAATGACTCGCTAAACTCGCTATATGGAGGCACCATGGTCTAGTAGCTAGTGTGTTGGCTTCTTAGACGTAAGACCACGTTTCTGGTACTAGGTTTTAACACTTTCGACTAATTCATCCCAAATTTTATTGCATTGAAATGGGTATCAGGTCAGCCGGTGGTATAAAATATCCATTGCTTTGACGAGAGCTCTAAGGACATAATGGAATTTTTTATTTTTACTATGATACGTTGACTAATTACAGTGGCATAATAGCCCGATATTTGTCTTCAGGACTCTTGTCTGTACAGTGTATGTAATGAGAATTGGGCCGGCTGGTATTTTGTCATTCTGTAATTTGTACATAAAATCTACTCGGACACGGGTAGAACGGCTCGTAAAATCTGGCCAAGGTTGTATGAGCGGCACACAATGAGTCTACCTAAACTCCAAAGAGGCGCGCTCAGTGTGGTTATCGGTGTCATTACGGGGAATTGCATTATGGGTACTCATGCGAGACGCATTGGACTTGGACACCTTGCTAACGATTTCTGCAGAAGCTGCAGAGATGAGGAAGAAGAGGAGACTGTCCCTCACCTGCTGGGTACATGCCCGCCTCTTTGCAAGAGGAGAAAGAAGTACATGGGTGCTTACTACATGGATGACCTGGAGGAACTGTCAAGAATTGACATTGGCTGCTTGAATCGCTTAATCAGGAGCTCCGAGTGGTTTTGAGACTAGGGGATAGTCTGAGTGTGCCCATCCAATTTTCTTTGATTCTCTACCTACCCACCTACCTACAAAAAATTAGCAGCCTCGACATCATGTACTTTCTGTTTTAATGTAAAAAGCCACAGTATAAATTGAAGTAAATATGTCTCAATTAAAAACCCCAGATCAGACATCTCGAACAAAACGAAATATGAAAAAATATGTCTTCAACGACATTCTTTCAACTGCTTTCAGGCATAAACTCTGAGAGTTAATAAAATTGCCATGAAAAGTTTTTACAAAATCTGTTGTTCGGAGTCGACTTTAAACTGTAGTTCGAGCTATTCATATATAAGTTAATAGAAGCTAGGTTGTAATGCTGACTAAATACTTGTAATGATAAATTATGTATGTAACGTCTTCTCTCAATAGATACGTGGTATTGCTTGTCATATGGCATTTTGCATTATTATGTTTAAATCCTATACATCAACCATATATAATTCTTTGATTTTGGGTAGAAAAAATACATCAGTCATCTCAGTATCTTGTTTAATTAGCTGTAACGTTGAAATTTTCAACCCTCAAAAACACCTACGGTTCAATAAAGTAAACATTACGCAAATAATCCTCTCTACTATAATCATGGAACAAAATATGTTGAATATCGCTCTTAAAAGTTTACGGCCCTCAGGAGTAATTTTATTGAGAAACCAAGCAGGATTTCCTCAGTTTTCCAGCATTTTCCATCTTTCTATTACGTCGTCTAATTTTGGAACGCTGTTTTATATTATAATGTGCTTCCAGGTTTACTGAAAACATTAGCACAGGTGTAATAATACTTTTGAAGAACCTCTTACAAGAAGACAATTTTCTGAATTAGTTGGCTCCTCCCCCCCTTTTTGCTTACGCTCTAGTTTGTGTAATGTTCAAAAAATGAAGGTGAAGACAATAGTTGATAGCACAAACCATTCTAAAAGTTCATATTTAGTTTATGTATGTTTGTGTATTTGAACAATTGATTCTAAATTGAGCAGGGTTTGGAATTTCATTTTTTAATTCCTACACTTTTTTGGTACACAGAATATCAATTTACAATATATTCTTGAGGAAGTTATGATTTATGATAAAACAAAAGAAAGAAAAATACAATCAATTTTTTATAATAAACGTAATAACCTTATATTCAGTTAACACCTTCTCATAACTCATGCATGCATGAATACAAAAAGAAAGAAAAAAGAAGAAAAACTGATGTATTTAAAATCAAAACCCAAATAATTTTAATAAAACAATCATAGTTCGTACAAAATATATGAATGGTATCCATTTATAATACAGAACACACACACACACAAATAGACATACAAGTTTTCATAATCCTTCCGCAGTTTGAATATGTGTTTTTGGGTTTATTTTGAAACGTTTTTCGAAACTAATTCATCATTTTCCACAACTTTAAGACAGAGATTTATAAGTGTTTTATACTGGTTTTCATCTTTTACTTTGGCTTTCCATAATATTTTTGCTTTATTTCCGTAGTGTAGTATTTTTATTTTTTTTCCCCGTACAAGAAAACTAAATACAAAAAAAAGGATCTGCAATCAGCCACAAAAATGATATAAAAACGGAAGTCTGTTTAAATAAATTTATTTTTTGGCATTCACTTTGATTTAAATTTTTTGCGTATTTTCCTCTTTCTTTATGGGTGGTGGTTGGAAATATGAATTTAAAAGAAAAATTCCATTTAAACAATCAATATTTGAACTGCAAGTATTTGCGTGAAATATGGAAAAAAGAATTTGTTTTTTCTACTTTTCCTTTTTTTCTTATTCGTTAAATTTAAATTTTATTAAAAAGTGTACAAATATTATTCTACTGAAACAACAAAATTATAAAGAAAGTCTATTAACGTCCCTTTTTTGTGAATTTCCATTATCTTAAATGAAAGCCAAAGCATATTTTTACATTTTCTTAAAACTTGTAATTGCAAATTAAGGTTGAGACCTTTTTTAATTGGGGTAAACCTCCAGTTTCTTATTAGAATTTACAGAGAAAACATATTTTCAAAATATTTTTTATTGTAAAACCCCAAGTAAAGTAAAGGTTCAAAGAATACACATAACAACCCTTTAGTAAGGATTACGACCTAGCTTCTCGCCACCACTTATCTTGTATGTATGTTAAGATTATACATGAGTGGCGTGATCTGCCGAATGACGGATTTTTGAGAAACTTTTCATGAAAATTGTAATACTCTCTCAGAGTTTTTACCAGAATTCTGTTGAAAGAAAGTCTCTGAAGAAATATTTTTTTGGTATTTCTTTTTGTTAGGGATGTCTGACTAGGGGTTTGAACTGTGGTCTCATGTTTAATAAACCAACATACGACCTACTAGACTACGGTGAAAACAAACGGACACAACCCCAATTGTAGAGAACGGCGACGAATTTATTCATTTGTATCTTCTGCAAGGCTTTGATGTACGGCGGCAAGAGCTTTATGAGTGAGCATTGTTCATCGATTCGCGTAATGCACGTTATCAGTAAGAGTAAAAGTGGTATTAAAACCATGCATTGTCATTTGAATTAGCTGATCCAAAGGGCTATTGCCTATGCCACAGAATAGACGAAATACACTATAAGTTTGACGAAGATAGCCATTATTTTGATAAAAAAAATGTTTACAATTTTCAAGCATTGCTATGGAGTACAGCTTTTCATAAGGAAATGTCAAATCAGACTGAACAGAAGGCAACTATCCACTGTTAAATCGTTGGTCAAATAAAGCAATGTAATCTTGAAGCCGCCGTGGTCTAGAAGGTTGCGTGTTTATTAGACGTGAGGCCTCGGTTCAAACCCCCGGTCAGGCATCTGCAACTAAACGAAATATGAAAATATATTCCTTTTGCGACTTCCTCTCAGCAGATTTCTGGCAACAACTCTGAGTGTAAATAAAATTGCCATGAAAAGTTTCTCAAAATTCTGTCGTTCGGAGTCGACTTTAAACTGTAGGTTCCGACACTAATGTATAACAATTAACATACACAACATACATAAGTGGTGTGAGAAACTAGGTCGTAATCCTGACTAAAGGGTTGTAATGACCAATGGATGTATGTATGTAATGTAACGTTGCCATACCTTTGAGTATGAACCACTAAAGAAAACACCCACTTATATTTTACTTCAAACTTTATTTAATTTGCATTAATAGTTCTATTTCCCAGTAATTACTAGACACTTATACGAGTATTAGATTAGTTCGGTTAGTAGTTTTAGGTATTACAATTTTTATATCGACTTGCATTTATTTGTATGAGTTCCTCTGCAAAATGCTTTCAGCCTCATAAATTGTTTCTTTTATGGTCCCATAAACTTGTAAACAATTCAGTCCCTATTTGTTGAGCAATTATTTTCTTTGGTTTGTTGCTATGGATGTTTGTTTTTTCTGGATTTTTTCTAAATGTTTCGTTATTTTGTTCCGAGTTATTTATGGCCACACATATAAAATTCATTTTAAATTGCCTACAACGTTTATGTGTGTCTATCTGCCCACTCAACCAATGGCTAATGCCTTACCACGTCGACTACGTTGCTTTCTGTTGCGTTTTGTGTGACAAAATAAAACCACCCTGGAGACCAATTATGCTACCACCTTGTGAAAAAAAAGCAACAACAGCAATAGGAACAACAATATCCACTAGAAATTATAACAATAGCAACAATAGAGTAAATTATTTAAGTTGTAGCAAAGAACAAAATAATAATAATAAACGCTAATAAAGTGGATGTCCGGCAAAAATGGCCGAGCAGGTTTAAGTGCAAAAGGAATAGTCATTGCCTACTTGGAAGCAGCACAAATACTTAGGTTGTTGAGTTGTTTTTTTTTTCGTAGTATTGCTCGTTTGTAACGGTAAAACAATTAAGTAGTAAAATTACGAAAATGACATGAAGAAACCAATAAATTTCACTTTAATTCACCATTTTTACGATATACTGGCTATGTTTTCCTTTTTTAGCTTTTGCATTCATTCTTTCTTTCCACTTCATTTATATCATGTATGAATATGACAAGGATCTACAAGTAGAATGATGTAAGAAGTAATTTTTATTTATCTATTTAAGTTAACAATCCCTTTTTTGTACGGCCAGTACTCACGGAATGGCCCCAACATATGCAGTGAATTACTATGGGAACGAGGAAAGAGGGATTAGTGTTAATCTCTTACTACCATAAGTGACAGGATAGACCTCTGCAGGAAGAGGCAACGAGTTTTGTCTGTAATGCAGTGTGCTATCCATTGGCCAATCAAACTCAAACGGATGTGCTAGCCGATAAAGTCGGGAACAACTCCGCTTATTTCGCTGGACAAAAATCCACTCTAGTAGCGATAGAACAAACCACATTGCGACGTTGCCCCAATGAATCAATAGAGTCATTATTGCGCACCTTCTATCATTACAACCCTATAGTCAGACCCATCTTGTCTGTTGTGTAATGTTCAATAGAAATATTGACGTCATTCAGCAATTGCTAAGCGTGAGCATTTTTTGGTCGCAATTCAATAAATTTAGAACAAACTCCGCTGCGACATACTTAATATTGTTACGAAAATGGAAACGGTGTACATCGTTTAACATTAAAATGAGCAAAAGCTACACAAACAAATACAACGAACTTGTTACAAGTAAACCAACAACAACAGTATGCAAGAAAAGGTGATAGACAAGTAAGCGAGAACGTTACCACAAGCAATGTGTACAAAATACACAAACAACATTAAAGTCGCGATAGAGTTCTCAAGAAAGCGAAACCATGAACATTCGACTTACAAAACCTTCACCAGACTGTTTACGTGGGCAGATAAAAAGGCAAGACAAAGCAGTCAACGAGTAGTAAGAATTCAGTCAGTCTTGTGTGAAGACGCGTTGCATGTGAAGAGAACAGTCGTGGTTTGAAGGTCGCCGTTGAAAAGGTCTGCTTTGTAAGCAAAGAAGAATAGCGTACAAGCAATTATTGTTGTATTCGTCAAGCTGTAAACGGTGGTACACAAAAGTAGTGTGAATAATAAAAAATTTAATTAAAACTATTTTATGTTTTATTTTGTTTGCAATCAACAAACTCATATTTAGAGGTTTTTAAAAATGTAAAAACGTAACAATATCCAAAATTTCCGAAAAAATTTCGTGGCATAAGCCAATAATTGTGATTCGTCTATTCTCCATAACCATTTTCTTCCCTTTTTCAACATTTCCATCAGTTGTTGATGTAATGGGGCGTTTATGGGAAGTATCGTTATTCACTTCTTCTCGACCTTCTATGAAAATCTTGATTAGTTGCAAACTTTTTTCTATTTATAATTAATAGTTTTTTCATATTCCGTTTTGTTGGAGACGTCTGACCTGGGTTTGAACTGTGGCCTCACATCTAAAAGCCAGCACACTATCTACTAGAGACTACGAAGACTTTCTTTGTTGTGATATGATTGAAACTTGAGTAACTGCAAAAAAAACGGCGATACAAATATTTTGGAGAAGAAAGTTTCGAAATTTGAATAAATAAAAAATTCCAAAGTTGAATAAATATTTATTACTGGAATTTTTGTAGCATTGAGTGAATTTTATTTTCTCTTCGTTTAAAAATCATATTCTTTTCAACCATTTCCAATGAGATAATATTCAATTTCAATCATCACTGCTCTAACACTGATTATAAACTATTTTATTGCATCTCAACTCCTTCATACCATCACTCACTATATGCCATTGTGACGAAACAATTTTTTGCTGCCACTAGTAAATTTTTTTTTTTTTTAATCTAGAAATTACATGCTAAATTATATTTTTATATCACAATAGATTTAATCGTAATTAATGTCATTCGAATGACATTATAATACTTTAAGTAAAAATACTATTTATTCGATAATTTATTAAACCATTTAAGTATTACACAAAAAACCAAAACCAAAACGACTATAATAATAATAATAATCGTAGTTGATCTAAAGTTATCACCCCTGCACAGTGGTCGTCGTATTGTGTCATTAAAATATATCAATTTATTTATTTACAGTTTTTATTTACTTTTTTGTAATACGTCTGCACACACATACACATTAATCTGGCTGACACATATATCTGCTTTTCACATATGGCAACAATGGAAAAATGCAACAACAAAAAAATGAGAAAAACTACATAATCCTTTATTATTAATATTATTAAAATTTAAAATTTATTTCTCCATCTTTTATTATTATTTATTCAATAAACTACTGACTTTTATGAAACAATATTTTTATATTAAATTTGTTTTTTTTTATTAAATTTTTTATGCCGCATATTTCAAAGCAAGCAATAATAAATTTGCAGCAAACTATTACCTGCAGGTGACAACCACAACTACATTATGGAAATTTATTTATTTTTTTATTCTTTCGAATTCCTTTTTCTACTTTTTTTTTCTATTTATTAAATGTTTTTTTCATATGTTTCATTATGTTCTTTACCTTTAAACAGATTATTTTTTGAAACAACGAGAGGTGTTGTAAAGACAATCGCCTTAAACTGTTTGATAAATTTCATCTTCTTATATACCAAAATATGGTATGGTCCTATAATAGCAACTTCCGAACTGTCACAGATGACAACAGCCATCTTGTTGCTACATCCATCGAATTACATACATACATATATAAATGGTCTTAACAATCCTTCAGTCAAAATTACGACCTAGCTTGTCTAACCACTTATGTTGTGCGTATTAATTTTATACATGAGTGGCCGGGCCTACAGTATAAAGTCGAATCCGAACGACAGATTTTTGAAAAACTTTTCATGGCAATTTTATTTACTCTCAGAGTTTTTGCCAGAAATCTGCTGAGAGAAAGTTGCCGAAGAAATATTTCTTCATATTTTGTTTTGGGTGGAGATGTCCAACCTGTTTGACAAATTAGTCGTCTTTTTTATTCAGTGTCTTTTGCCAAAAGCCATCATGGAAGACCATAGACAGCAACGTGTGTTAGTTAGCCGAATGGGTTTTGCAGCAGTAGTCAACTGGCCCTAACTTACGCGAAAAGTTATATTCAGTAATGAACGTAAATGTAAACAAATAAAAATGTTGAATTTTGGGACAATACCAGCAGACATGAGATCCAAGAGCGTTCAATGCATGCCGAAAAAGTCACTGTTCGGTGTGGATTTTTGGCTAAAGAAATCATCCGTCCATACTTTTTTTAAGAATAAAGTTAAACTACTACTGCGAACTTTAGAATGATTACCAACTGCTTCCGGTTTGAATTAGAGATCTGCATACCCATGATAATATTTATTCAAAATGTTTAAAAATCATTAACTCCTCTTCCTCGTCACTACAGCTTCTGTAGAAGTCCTTAAAAGCTTCTCTTAGCCTCCGGGCATGCGTAACCAGAGATCAGTGCTCTTTGATAACTGTTAACAAAAACTCTGGTTAAGTTGAATGCAAAATTTTTTGCATAAGGTATGCCCGTAATGGTCCAGAATTGTGTGGTCTCTGTGCAAGCATTTTTATTATACAGCTTTCATTTCCCTATAAGTAAAATTTGTGGGAGATCATTTGTTTGCCCTCTTCAGAGAACTGCCAAACGCACATATGAATTGATATGAGATTTTGATTGTACGTGGTTATGAAAGTGCATCAGCTTTGCTGTTAATTTTAATGTTCCCGTGTTTAATAACTCATATGAGGGTAACCGACAATATCTATATGCTCTAGAGATACCCGACATTCTTGGATAATCTAAAATGTGGTGATCAGAACCTAAAGGGATCTAATAGTCGCTTTGCTATTGTTAAAATGCAAATATGCTCCCTTGAATTCAGACTGCGTTAGTCTTTATAAATATTATTTTAATCGGAATAGTAATGCAATGGACAATCATGCATACATACATACATACATAATTGGTCATTACAACCCTTCAGTCTGGATTACGACCTAAATTCTCACACCACTTACGTGTGTGTGTTAATTTTAGACATGAGTGGCGCGACCCACAGTTTAAATTCGACTACGAACGACAGATTTTTGAGAAACTTTTCATGGCAATTTTATTTGCTCTCCGAGTTTTTGCCAGAAATCTGCTGAGAGGAAGCCGCCATAGAAATATTTTTTCATATTTTCGTTTTGCTGTCTGATCTGAACCAAAGCTGAATTTACAGCTGAATATGCTGAGAAATTTGCCTCCAGTACAAAATTCACATCAGAAATTCTTAATGCTTTATAAAGCTCAAATACGACCAAATAATGAATGAAATGGAACTAAGCTTTGTCTGAGTAACTAATCTTTAAAGCAAAAACAATCGATTGTTCTTCATTGAATTAAATGTAATAAGCTTACGTTAGGTTAGAGGACGTGTAATTGTCAATTAAGACAAGTACAGTACCCGGAGATCGAATTGTCCCATTGTACAACGTCCTAGTTTCTCAAGCCACATATATTGTGTGTGTTAATTTTATACATGAGTGGTGGGACCTACAGTTTAAAGTCGACTCCGAACGACAGATTTTTGAGAAACTATTTTTTTCATGGCAATTTTATTCACTCTCAGAGTTTTTGCCAGAAATCTGCTGAGGGGAAGTTGCCGAAGAAATACTTTTTGTATTTTGTTTTGCAATAATCTTTCGGATTTCATTCTCTTAAAAAACTATAATTTTGTGAGATTTCCATGGAGCCATCAGTTGCTTACAGGATTTTGGTAACTTTTGCTTTGTTTTCAAGCCAAAGTGAATTTCACTAAAGAAATCCTTAAGAAGATAAGAATAAGAAGAATAAAATAAAGTATTATTGCTTAAGGAACTTAAGCATTGTGTATTCTTTACGAAGGAAATAAATTTTGTAGTAAATAATGAAAATAAAATGGCCAGTATATTATCCTTCTAATGTTATGCGTTTAATTCTACTGTGAGTCAAAAGTCAACAAAAACTATATCTTTTATATATTATGACAGTGTCGTTTGCACGCATCTTCAATATCTTGCACTCAGCCACAGACGCCTACTATAAAATATTTCATTCGTTGTTTTATTTATAAAATATTGGTCATTTACGGTTTGGTTTTTATTTATGGTTTATTGTGTTTATTTGATGTCGTTGGGTTTTTAATCGCAATATTTTCAATAAAACAAATAATGAGCTACAGACCGTAATTATAATGCAGCGGTGACTTTGTAAAACTAAAAAAAATGACATTGAAAGAAAGGAAAATAATAAATATAAAATAAAACAAAAAAATTATTGAATAATAAATTTAACAAAGATTTATTTTTATTTGGTATTTTATTCAAATGCAGAGTATTTCACCTTAAATGCATACTGTAGCTCATTTCTTAATGTTTAATTATGATGTACATGACTAAATGTATATGAAAAAATATGTATTTATTTGTGGTCAAATAATTGTAGTCGATTTGTTTGATAAAAACAAAAAAAAAGAAAAACGGCCTCAAAGCGTCATCAATAAAAAACAAAAGTAAAGAAAATTTATTATTTATTGATACAATAAATAATAATAATATTTATTTATTGTTTGTTTTTCATGTGTTTTAGTACATTTTTTTTATTAGTTTATCGACAATCATAAAAACCATAATGAACGGAAAAAAATGCTTGTTTCTAAAAACATAAATAAATTAGTTTTATATGACCACAAATCAGACCGGAACAGAAAGAAAGGGTATATTACTCGTAATATAATTCGATTTAGAATTAGATTCGAAATTTTTTATTCGTTTTTTCTATTGATGCTATTGAGTGGAGAACATAACATCATTCTGCCACGGCTTTTCTGGCGCATAAATCAAACTACATTTAAAAGATGGCATTGCTTAGGTAAGCTTTGAGGAGCGTTGTGGCTTGTGATTTATTCCACAAGAAACTATCTAACGGGGTTAATCGCATGATCTTTACGTGCGATGACCATAATACCTCAAAACGATCGTACAGAGTATCCAATGTGGCATGTAACGACATCCTGTTAAAACCACATGTCATTGGTGTTCAATTCATAAAATTCATGCCATAAGAAGTGCGTAATCTTCGACTTGTAGTACATACATACATACAAAACCTTCAATTAGGATTACGGCCTAGCTTCTCACACCACTCATGTTGTGTGCGTTAATTTTAACTCCGAATGACAGATTTTTGAGAAACTTTTTCATGGCAGGTTTATTTACTCTCAGAGTTTTTGCACGAAATCTTCTGAGCGGAAGTCGCCGAAGAAATATTTTTTTTTCATACTTCGTTTTGATATCTGACCTGGGATACGAAACCGGGCTTTACGTCTAATACGCCAACACACTACCTACTAGACTACGGCGACTTCGACTTGTAGTACCCGGCGATAACAGCGAGGTCCTAACCAATGTCGTTCTCAAAGACATATGACCCAATGACTTCGCCAGCCCAAAATCTATTTCAAACAGCGATTTTTTTGCGATGCATTTTATGTTCTTGGATTTCAAGCGCATTGTTATCATCCCAGATTCGATAATTTTGTTTGTTTACGTACTCATTCATCGCAAAACGGGCCTAATCGTCGGAGATGGTTTTTCAATGAAAATTGATTCCAGTTGCTGCTCTTTGCCTTTAATAGTTTACCTTCGGTTCCTAGATCTGTCCAATTTGGTATGGATGCAGGCCAAAGTCATGAAGAAAAATTCGTAGACTGGATTTTTCTGCACACTTTCACGAATGGCGCAATGTTCCTCGATCCATAAGATGGCTGTTGTCAACCGTCAAAGTTCAGTAGTCCCTGATAGAAGACCCACCATAAAACGAATAATTTTCATCTGCGATACCAACGCATAGAGCGTTCACGGAAAGACAAAAATTATGACGTCATTTGTCATTCAGTCGTAGGGCATGAGTTGAACCAAATTTAACTAGTTGGGCTGAAAATCAATTGGAAAAGTTGACAATGTCAGTAGAATGAGGAGACACACTACTTTAATTAATTCGTAGGGCAACTGAGAAACCAAAGTGGAGACAATACAGAAAACTAAACAAACAAAAATAATCAGTAATTAACATCAAACAAATTTAAATAGTAAGCCATGTATTGTTTAAAATGTACATATGCAGGTATTGTAATGTATATTTATGTCAGTATATTTTATTAAAGGACATAGAAAGAAGAGACAGATTTACAAATTTGTATGGTTATTAAAATAAATTAAAAATATTAACATTAATAAGACAGGGAGGGCAGCAAGTTTCAATTAAATTTATACGACCACCACTTTCTCAAAAGGTTTCCTTAATTATTGTAATAAAAATTAATTTCTCTATTTCTTTCTGCAGCAGCAGAACAAAAAAGAACTCCTTGTTTATATTCCATTAAACTTAATACTTTCAAAAGTAAAATAAAAAAAAATACGGAATAAAAGAGGTTAAAAGGAAAAAAATATTTCATTAGTACGTGTCCAGAATGACTAAATTTAGTTTTAATTTTTAATGCCAATATCTTATCTGTTGTGGCTGGGTACTAGTCTTCCCCCATGTATGTTGTTGTCCCTACGTACAAGTGCTGATTAAATCACTCAAAGAAGGATACGGCTACGGATGAGACTAAAAGATTTTTATTACCAACTCCACTTGTAATAGGACAAGGAAAACAAAAAATAAAAAACACAGGAAAAAAAGTGAAAAAGTCAAGTGTCGTTTAATCGTTAAATTTGACTGTCAGGACTGCCAACACTATTTCAGTCGTTACTGGATCAATTTTTTTCCCACTTTTTTTTTGTTTATATCAAGTTTATGGTAAAATCTGTGTAGTGTCATCAGCAGCATCATCATCGTAGTCATCTTCTTGGAAATACGTGCTCAGGATGTTAAATTTTTATTATTAGTTTCTCTTTCTTTCTTTTTTCTTTTCTCATTGCCGGTCTCATTTCTCTTAGGAAGTGAATAAGAAAATAAAGAAGAAAAAAAAATTAATTTAATGAAAAACGTGTTAGAAATTATTGGGAAAAACAAATTGCTACTGTACTCAAGCGAATTTCAAACGTTTTCGTTAACCACAAAAACCATCCTTTTTATTATTTTAGGAAATATCAAAAAAAAAAAATATTATTTCATTCACTTTCCGTTCAATAGAAAATTTATTGGATTTTAATTATTATTTCCGAAATATTGCAAATAACAATTATTAACGGTAGTATGTCATATCATAAATTCGTAAGAAATTTCATTTTAATTGAAATGAATTGAATTTCGATTAAAGACAGGAAAAAGTTGTATCATGCGATTTTTTAATCACCAGAGCAATATTTGTTCACTACAAATATATTCAATTTCATGCTTTTCACAATCAACTTGCGAAATGTTTAAAACCATAACGTTCTTGCGTAAAACGTTTTCATTAGTGTGGTTGAAGATGAAGAGAACATAAATCAAATAAGTTATTGGGATTTTGCACAGTCAGTCAACAATTCCTTTTCTTGTTGTAAATTTTCAAGAAAAAAAGATATACAAAAAGGTGTGAAAATGACACTTGGAAAATACATATGTACACGTACAGTTAATTAGCTTTGGTTTAAAATTACATACACATACATACATAATTGGCCATTACAACCCTTCAGTCAGGAGTACGGCTTCTCACACCACTTATGTTGTGTGTGTTAATTTTATACATGAGTGGCTGGACATACAGTTTCAAGTCGACTCCGAACGACAGATTTTTGAAAAACTTTTCATGGCAATTTTATTTACTCTCAGAGTTTTTGCCAGAAGTTGGCAGTCGTCGACAAAATATTGTCCGTATTTAATTTTCTTGAAGATGTCGGACCTGGGTTTTGAACCACGGCCTTACGGCTTTCATTAAGCATTTCCTGACCTATGGCATGGTTTATGTTGTTTTTGTGTTTTTAGGTTATAGTATGTTGCCTATTCATATAAAGCTGCGACTTAAGAAACCTGAACGAAAACCAGTCTGAAGGGATTTAAATCGCACGATCTTGGTAGTGGTAATATTGCATTTCCTCAAATTGTTTATTCAATGCGGAATGATCTGTGTGGCACGCAGCTCAGTCCTTTTGAAACCGCATGCCATTGTTGTCCAAATCATCCAATTCAAGATAAAGTAGATGGTAAACATTTAAACTTTGTGGTGCTAGCCGTGGCTAAAATCGCTTCAAAGAAATATGGATCGATGACGTCCACAGTTAACAATCCACATCAAACAGTGACTTTTTTGAGATGCCTTGGATCCTCTTGGAGCTCATGAGGACTTGAATTGTTTTTGTTCACATACTCATTCATCCAGAAATTGATCGTCTGCTGCAGAGTCTCTGCCCTTAACATGTCATCCTCTATGGTTCTTTACTTCTAGTTCTTGAACCACATGAATTTTGTACGGGTGCAGGTCAAAGAAACGCCATAAAATTCACTAAGTTTTGACTAAGATTGACTGTCTCGTATTCTCCTTCATACTTTCACGCAAAGCGGCTATTTTTTCTATCAGATTTGTGAAATGCTATATCTGTCAATGGTGATTTGGCAAAACAGAGTATAGTGATTTAGCCGTGGTCTAGTAGGTAGTGTGTTGGCTTGTTGGACGTAAGGCCACGGTTCAAACGCCAGGTCAGATATCAAAACGAAATATGAAAAAATATTTCTTCGGCGACTTCCTCTCAGCTGATTTTTGGCAAAAACTCTGAGTGTAAATAAAATTGCCATGAAAAGCTTCTCAAAAATCTGACGTTCGGAGTCGACTTCAAATTGTAGGTCCCACCACTCATGTATAAAAATTAACGCACACAACATAAGTGGTGTGAGAAACTAGGTTGTAAACCTGACTTAAGGGTTGTAATGACCAATTATGTATGTGTATGTTTGTATGTATGAGTAAAAAAATGACAATTAATTAAACAGATTTAGCATTAACAAAATAGCCTTTGTCAACTGTAAAAGATCGGAAGTCCCTGCTGGAAGCTGCTATATAAAGTAATCACTATGATTACTTTTTCGTTCGGATTACAGCTTAATTATTCTCCCCAATTGTGTAGAATAATGGTATCTGTAGTTTTTAATAGCGATTTAGTATGATCGATTTGCAAAGCTTTTGATAACATTTAAAGCGTTTGCTAGAAAAATACTGAAATTGGGTTTTCGTAAGAAATAAACAGAGCTGAGTTGTGAACTTGGCTTTCTCATCATACGTACTTACGTACTATACCACGTAACTTAGTTCTGATCGCTGTAATATCAGTTAACGAATAACGATAAAGCATTACAAAGGCTGTGGATGTCATAGCCAAAGAGACCTAGCTTACTCTGTTATTCAAATTAACATCGTTCACACAGTTTATGCTCCTTGAACCAAATAACGTTCGCTATAAAACAAAAAAAAAAAAGAAAATAAATTAATATAAAGAATTATACATTTTTAAATTAATTTGGTTTTCTACATTGTTTTGTTATGGAAATGAAGTTGTTTAAAAAAATTAAAAAAACCAAATAAAAAACCAATAAAAATGTGCAAATATTTGACACTTTTTTCATGCGATAAAAAACTTTTTTTTTCAACGCCAACGCTAAAAACTCATCTTTTTCATGCACAGCTAAATTTTGTTTTGAATACAAAAGAAGTCGTATAAAAACGAGAATAAAAACCAACCGATTATAAATTTGAAAACAATTTTATTAAAGTTTTAAATAAATGCGGAGAATATGTATTTTTTATGTTCAGTTCAGTTTTTTAATATGAAAATGTAAAAAAAAGAAATTTCATAAAAAAGTGCATACTTTTAAAAGCAGATTAACTTTTGTAAACGATTATGAATAACAAAAAAAGTGCATTCTATTTACGAGGGTTATTTGACAATTTTTAACAGAAGAGTACATTGTGTTTCTTTTTAATATAAGATCCTCCATACTTTCTGTTTGAATAATGACGTGGCACAAATAAAAGCGAAATATGTAAACATCAACCCGTACGCTATAATCATACACACATATATACATACATATTTGATCATTACAACCCTTCAGTCAGGATTAGGACCTAGTTTCTTACACGACCCATGTTGTGTGGTGGGACCTACAGCTTAAAGTCGATTCCGGAAAACAGATTCTTAAGAATCTTTTTCATGGCAATTTCATTTACTCTCAGAGTTTTTGCCCGAAATATGCTGAGAAGAAGTCGCCGGAGAAATATTTTTTCATATTTCGTTTGGCTGGAGATGTCTGACCCGGGGTTTGAACCGTGGCCTCTCGTATTATAACCTAACACCCTACCTACTACACTACAGCGACTACACTGTAATTATTTTCAGTAAAACGAAAGAAGAGCTGGAAATGCCACAGATTACTTGTAGACATTACATAAAAACCGAAATGTGATCGCTAAGATTTGTATAAAACCAACTGAGAAACATAGTCTTATATTGTGTTCGATGGAGAACTAAGATGTAATATGCCATAAGCTCCTGTGGGAGTTAAATGAACTTGGGTGTGTAGCTACAGTCTAGTAGGTAGAGTAGTGCCTTATTGGACGTGAGGCCACGGTTCAAACCCCACGTCAGACATCTTTAATAAAACGAAATTTGAATATTTCTTCGGCGACTTTCTCTCAGCAGCTTTCTGGCAAAAAATCTGAGAATAAATAAAATTGCCATGAAAAGTTCCTCAAAAAATTCTGTCATTAGGAGTCGACTTTAAACTCTAAGCCCCGGCACTCATGTATAAAATAAATACACACAACAGAAGTGGTGTGGGAAGCTAGGTTGTAATCCTGACTGAAGGCTTGTAATGACTAATTATGTATGTAAATAAAATAATCTCAAACTAATAAGCCCCTGTATTATCAGTTCATTACTTTTACCTTTTTTTTGTGCCATCTGGACTATGTGTTGCCATGGCTTAAAAAATTCTTATTGAAATTCACAATTGTATTGCAAATATACCCGCATACCCTAAACATTTTATAACGGTTAGAAGAATTACTAGACAAGCTTCGATATGGAGTCAAACTCAAATTTTCTACGTCATATCCCCTACTCAATTCCTAATCACCTTATATCATGTGTTTGAGTTGCAGAAACTACTTATTTCATGTCGTCTAATATTGTAATTAAAATATAAATACATATACATACAAACATATTAAAAATCCTACACATACTTATAATAAATAGAGAAAATACAAATTACTTAGTAAAGTAAAATACTTAGTAAATACTACACTCGTTGGCTATCAAACATGAGTACGATTGGAGAGACAACATGAAGTTGTAACTCAACTGATGCTGTTTAATGAATCCATTATTTATTATGAACTTATTTAATGAATATTTTAATTTAAATTAAAGCATGCATGCATGCAGACACAAATATTCAATCCTATTCGCCCAATAAATTGTTTCAACTGCATTGTTGGAGATTACAAAGATGCTACGAGAGGCATACTCTAATGAAATTTCAAATGTAATGCACATAACAGCAGAAGAGTATGTAAATGTTTTCAGGCTTTCTTAGGTTAATTTAATGCATAAAGGATATGAAATGTATTTCAAATATTTTCAATTAGAATAACAAATGTGGTATGAAAATTGGTAATAACCACACAACATTCCGTCAGCATAACTGATTTGAAATTTTATGTTAAAACTTATGGGGATTTGCTTTTGCATTTTGGTTAGGTATTTTTTAATCATATTCGATAATATTTATTCAACAAGTAATTGAAATAAAATTATCTATGAGTGAATGATTTTTTTTTGCCCGCGAATGGTTTATTATTTAAATTCTTTCAATTATTAGAAGATTAAAAAAATAAATGAATAAATAATGCAAAACAGTGCTGAACCAAACAGATTAGACCGTTACTACATACATTATTTACAAGTAAAATCATTTAAAAATAAATTAAAATCGAACAACAAGAAATTAGTTTTGAAATTAAATGCAATCGTATCTAAAAGTTGATTTAATATATGTACACTCAAACATATTACATTGGCCGCACCCTTTACTATTTAAATGTATAGCTAAAAACGCTAGACTATTAATTAATTTGTATGAATTAATAAAATAATTTGCATTTAAACTAATAAATGCAACAAGTTAAATGCTTTTTAATTATAAATAAATACAAAGAGATCATATAAAAAATTGTATAAAAAATTTATTCATAAGGTATTAGAAAGTGAAATGTTTCATTATCTTTATGCAGAGAAATGGACTGTTAAGAGTGGTAGAATTTTATTGTATCAATACTCCATAAGTTCAACAGGTGTTAAAAGTCATTGCAACCTTTTAGCTTGCATTACAACCTAGTTTCTAATCCAACCAAGTTGTACGTATTAATTATATACATGATACTACAGTTTAAAGTCAATTCTGTAATGGTCGTTTTGATTTCTAAATTATTTCCTTTTTCATAAATATATATTCTACTGACAAAGCAGAGAAATAATTGATTACTTTAATTTTTTGGTTGGTTCATAATTGGTTAAGTGTCTACATATAAATATAATCTCTCTCACCACACTTACTTTAGATTCTAAAGTTTAGAATGTACTAAATACCATTTAGAAACAGAACCAAGTAGAAAAAACAGAAAATAAGATTGGGGTTTCCACAAAATACTTTCTTTTGCCTAGGAAACTTGGAAGGCGTGGGTTATGAGGCAACATCCCTCAACAACAACAGAGGTGATGATATTTGTCTGAGGGTTTTGACTAACTCAAACGATAGTAAACTACCAAAATGACTAGACTGGGGCAAAGTAACTACCTTACACCTTAAACATCATCACAAAATAGGGAGTCTATAATAAATTTGTTTTGTAGACAGATTTTGCTAGGAAAGGACCGACCTCCCCCACCCGACTGTTGCTAGCAACTCAATGGCTCCCGCAGTTCTCTTCCTGCATAATCACTGCATACCGTATCCTTTTACATCAGCGGTTCAACATTATTTTTACATATATGTACATATATTATTCTACTTTGATATGGTACGATATGGTACAATACATTACAATTCCGAACGATACATTTTTGAGAAATTTTTCATAGCAATTTTGTTTTCTCTCTAAATTTTTGCCAGAAATATTCTGAGAGGCAGTAGCCGAAGTTATATTTTTCATATTTCGTTTTGATGTCTGGCCTGGGGTTTACACCGTAACCTCACGTCTAATCAACCAACGCACTATCTAGTAGATTACGGCGACTTTGAAACGTGCCTTATAAGTCATGTAAATCAGATCTTTATAGGTGCCAACCTCGTAAAATTATTATTATTATCGTAGAAAGCAAGTTGCCCATTGGCAATCCTTTTGACCTAAAAAATCTTTAGAGAAAACCAGCACGTTGTCTTTGAGAGATCAATATCGTCCACCGCTTTCAATCCAATCAATTATGTCCTCTTTAAAACGAAAACTATAGAAAACCCCTTCATAGAAAAAATTCTATGCTCTCCGAATAAATTCCTATTTAAATAAGAATAGATCTGCTATATAAGCACAATACAATTGCATAACATATGCCTTTATGGTTTCATCCTCCTCCAGGCAGAACCTGTACTTGATTATTGATCATTACAACCCTTCAGTCAGGATTACAACCTAGCTTCTCACACCACTTATGTTGTGTGCGTTAATTTTATACATGAATGGCGGGACCTACAGTTCAAAGTCGACTCCGAACTACAGATTTTTGAGAAACTTTTTCATGGCAATTTTATTTACTTTCAGAGCTTTTTCCAGAAATCTGCTGAGAGGTAGTCGCCGAAGAAATATTTTTTCATATTTCATTCATTTGGAAATGCCTGACCTGGGGTCACAGTACCTATTAGACTTCCTGCAATATGCTTCTTTCAAATATGTTTCAACTTGAATGTTGGGTTTGAGTTAAGGTTTTCCAATGGGGAATTATATGTATATATTGTCTTCTGATATCAGTGGACTCTTATGCGTGCTATTGTATTCAAGATGTTCATCTAATGAGTTTGATTGAATTTTCATCTGTAATCTCAACAATTAAATCGTCTAAACAAAGCTGTCAACTTCAATGTGATGAACTTAAGACTAATTATGGTTCATCAAACAATGCCAGAAATATAGATAAATAAATCTCAAAATTTCATGCCAAAACAATGGGTTCCTCTTATTAATTTATCTACTATAGCTTCCTCTGGGTTTGAGTACGGTGGCTTTATTTTGCTCGTATTTTCGTGTTATTATTCTACTTTTTTCCTTCAGCTAAACAGCTGAGGTTATTTTATCGCCTCCATTATTCCCTCTTTTTTTGGCGAAAACATTTTCGAAAGCATCGGATGTGTGGTGGTAAGTAAACTTAAACACTTTATCGACGTGGTCCTTTTGTTCGCTCATAATTTTTCTGGTCATGACTTCTTTTCGAGAATGTTTTAATATTGAATGAGCACAATTTGAAACTGTCATGTTCTTCTCTTCTCTTCTCTTCTCTTATCTTCTCTTTATTTTATGATATTTTATGGACTCCTTTGTTTTAACCATAACTGTGTCAAAATATGAAGAATATTTGAAAACGAGGGTAGTGTAGAAATTTAAAGGAAATGTTCTTATTAAATAATTTTCTTTAAAATTTCCTTCTGCTACAGTGAATTTGACAGATTTTGCAAAACATTAAATAATGGAAACAACCTCCGTATTTTAATGTGCGGCATATGGTCTTAATATGGTTTCAATGGAAAATGATGTGTAAAATATGTGTGTGGTAATTTTCACACGCCATTTTCGTTATGCATTTTAAAATATTCCCTCTCTCTCTCTCTCTCCTGTTCACATTTACTTACTTTTGCAATATTTCTTACACATACATACATCCATACATAAATAAACATTACCCTCGTCTATACATTTTTAATATAAACTTACCTATAAGGTATGTGCTGTGCTAGAGTCTGCCTAACTATCTGCTGTAAATAACTGCTCTAATATCGGGCATCCATTTTTATGCTCTTTATTCAATACCCTTACGTAACCTGTCATTTGCACACAACTACATACATATGTACACTTCCTTGCACAGGCACACATACATACATATTATTACAGTATACATGTATAATGGCCGTAGACTGTAGAAAGAGCAGCAGATGTAGTCTCTTAAGAAAATAAAAGAAAAAAAATAAAAACGATTAAAGGAACAAAAGGACCAGTAACGAAACGACCAGGAACACAAAATGTATTTAAGTTTGCCAACACTTGCATTCTTTAAAATTATTTCCATTCGCAACGATTGTCTAGTGGTTAAGGATGTCAGTAGGCAATAAGGAAGAACGATATGAAAGTAGCACTTATGCAGAATAAAAAACACGTCAGAATATGTCAGGTGTAATAAGAAGGAAAAAAGAAAATAATTTAACGACAAAGTTTAAATTGCTTTCAAAAATTAAACGAAAGATTTCAATGAAGAGAAATCTAGGCCTTGAAACTTTCGCTTCCTTTCTGTTTTATATTAGCTTACCTGTTACAGAACTATAACTCATGTATGACCTTTCTGATGACGTTGTATGTTTTTATAGAACACAACGCTGATTTCATTTTCTCATTTCAAATTCCAGGATTCAAAATTAATCTGAAGTACAGATAATTGTGCGAATTTTACTACTTTGAATGGATGATGGTAACTTTGTGGCGAGTTTGGTGGCCATAGTGACCTCTGTGTTCTGGAGTATTTAAATACAGCTTGTTTTGCAGCTTTATATTCATAGGAGCATACATATTATATTCAAAGTATGTACAACACTACTATAACTCCTATCGCCACCGTGTCCATTTAAAAATTGTGGTAAATTGAAGATAAAGCCTTCAGCCAGCTTCTACTAATTAAATAACCTTTATTCGAAATTAGTAGAATTAGTAACATGTAGGCACGCCGGCATAAATGATACTTGCACTCGTGTCAAACAAAATCCGACACAGGGACCTGGACGAAAGAATAGTGGAGACACTTAGATGTCTCCTCAACTTTCGATACGCAATCCGACCAAAGGGCCAAAAGGACTCCACTCCGAAGTAATACCACCGTAGTTCCGGAGTGGGCACAACAAGTCTACGTGAGGAGGGGGGGATTTATTGGGTGAGGGCCACACACACGGTGCTGTTAAGTACATTTACCCCTCCTCGGCGTGAAAAAAAGTCTATCTGAGTACATATTGGGTGGGCCGTCTATTGGTTTAAATTTGAACCATCACAAAATTCAGAAACTGTACGATGATGTCAATTTTGCCAAAGAAGATCAGTTTCATCTTGGTGGGTACGTTAAAAAAAAAAGCAAAATTTTTCCGTATTTGAAGCTTAGAGGACTCGGTCTTACAGCAGCCAATGCACCCATTACGAGTGACTTTTTGATGCGTCTTGTGGAGCGGAGGCATCATAGGCCCATATTTCTTAGGTGGTCACTGGAGACACCTATCGCACCATGATAAGCGATATATTTTTATCCGCTCTTCTTGGTATTAATGTGAACGACGTTTGGTTTCAACAGAATGGTGCAACTGGCCATACATCTCATGCCAAAGTCGATTTATTGCGTCGTACGTTAATGGCCGTTTAATTAGCCGAAATGGTGATGTCAATTGGCCGCCAAGAAGCTGCCATTTGGCACTGCTGGAACGCCGTTATAGAAAAGTATTAAGCCGACAAACCAGAGACAATTGAACATTTGAAGGCCAACATTCTTGATGCCAACATTCTTGATACACTCGAAAAAGTGCACGAAAAGCCCACACATTATGGGCCACATTTAAACTCGATTATGTGCCAATTATCGTACATGATAAAAATCATTTATTAAAATAAAAGAATTACAATTAACACATTGTATTTGAGGAGACACAAATATATTCCAACACACATACAATATTAGCAAAATAAAAACTCAAATGAAATTCTATATTCAGCTATAGAGCTACACATATTTATTGGCATTTTACTGTTCTACTGTTGGCATTTTTTTGCGCCACTTCCGCAATTTCTTCAATTATTTGGGGAGCCGCAAAACGTAAAAGATAGTAGGCAGTACCGTTTTTATCATTTGTTCCCGATAAACGATTACCGGACAACGGCAGATGATTGTCATCCTGACTGGCGCACTGTTCATTTACAAACAAATTACTGGCTGTCATACGTAATTTTGCTAAAATTTTATCTGTCATCTTAGGGTCCGTAGAGAAGACAGAACCACACGTTCCAAATTGTTGTGTATGTTTAACGATTTCCAATGTTTCATCCAACTTTTTATTATCATAGACATATACGCTTAGAATTGGACCCAGTATGTCATTGACCATTAGACGATCGTTAGGGTTCTTACACAAAATTACAGTGGGTTCCACAAAAAACCCATGCGATTTATTATAGTTACCACCAAACACAATCTCAATATCTTTACAGCATTTGGCACGATCGAGCTCGTTAACTATGCCATCAAATAAATCCCTGCGTAGGATAGCCGAGGCAAATGAATTCTCATCTAAAGGATCGCCGATTTGTAAACTTGGCAACAATTCCAGTAATTCGCATTTGATTTCATCCCATTTTGAACTGGGCACATAGAATCGAGCACACGATAAAGGTCTCTGACCAGAATAGCGAAATGCTGCTTTCACCGTACATTCTAAAACTTTATCCATATTGGCAGATTCATGCACAAAATGAAATCCTTTGCCGTCACACTCACCCACCAAGCGGGGAAAACATTTATATCTCGCCAAATTTGTGGAAACGTCGTACCACAATTGCCGTAAAGTAGCCACCCTACCCGCATAGTTAATGCCCGCCAATTCAGGTGATTGTATTGTCGTATTGAAAAACAATTTATAGTTTGCAGGCAAAAAATTGAAAGCACCACGCGGCACTCCTGCCTTCATGAGAGCCTTAAATACTAAAAACGATGTTAGAACGGAGTTGGCAGTTGGCCTCCAAAGCACAATATTTCCCATTATTAACGGTGCTATGGCTAAACACGCCGCATGCCATGACATATAAATGGGACCAGAAACAATTACGAAACCATCCAGCGGCCGTAATACAAACCTGCTTTTATATTTACTAGTAGTTGGCATTAGTTTCAATTTCTCTAGCTTCTCCAAGTAGTCGGCATGTTCTCTTAGCATTTGAATCATCATGGCCACATCCTTTTCGGTTTCCTTACGCGTCTTAGCCTGACTCAACATTATAGAGGCCATCAGACGTGAGATTTTCTTTGGTTGTGACAGATTATCAGCTGCCATGCGAAGTATTTTAGATCGCGTTTTAATATCCGTATTCGCCCATTTTTCTTTAACCTCCATCGCTTTTGTTATGGCCGATTGAATGTGATTTTTAGTAGCATAATAATATTTAGCCGTTATGCGGCGATGATTGTGTGGCATATGCAAATGTTGCTCATCACCCGTATAAATCATTTGATTACCGATGACTATCGGCACACTATCATGTTCAGCAAAAAGTTTCTTAACGGCCGCATCTAAAATTTCTTTGTCAACGGAATTCTGTGTCGAGCTAAACAAACGATTCAATTGTCGATTCAAAATTGAACAAATTTTAACAGACATTACGAGAATTTGATTAAATAACTTGAATTTTAATACACGTATTATTGTATTGTATTGTATTTTATTGTCTTGCTTGTATTGTGTATAGTTTTCGTAACAAATAAAACTGACTTTTGTTGTTATTTTTCTAGTTTTTTTTATCGAATAATTTTCAAGTTGCAGAGTTAACCTAAAGCCTATGGGGGAAGTATATCTACAAAACAAAGAAGGGCACAATATGTTATAAATATCTAGAAGTCATTTTTTGTTTAGACTTTAAACTTAAAATGCTTAATAAATGAGTCATCGAGTCGGACGGACGTGTTTTCAGAGCTTATTGTGTGTGATATTAAATATCTTAAATAAATTAACAACAGATTAAACAAATTTGATCAGACAAATCCTGAGTTAATTTAATTAAAATTAAAAATAAAATTTATTTAATAAAACTTGTCAAATTAAAATAATAATTGGACAATATTTAATGATAACACTGAAAAACACTGTAATTTAAAAACAAACAACAACAATACAAAGTAACAAGTGCATATATACCAAAACAATAACAATAAATTTCAAATAAAAACAATAGCATATATTAGTACATAAACAATACAAAATACAATAACAAAGTCAGCTGATTTCTTCCTACAAAAAACACAAATAAACGAACATAAAGCAAACAAATCTGCCAAGAGCATGAGCAGCCAGTACTTGTGAATGATATTGATGACTTAAATATTTTTCGTGATGGATGTAATGGACAGGAACGCTTATAATAATGTTTTTCGTAAATATTCTTTAATTTTAAATATTAGTACTTTTCTTCATGTTTTAAAAGATTTTAATATGTATTTGTTTTTGATATATTATACACGCGTTGCTTTTTCTTCTGTAATTATTCTTAATGTCAGCCTTAAATAGTTATGGTTCTAATTCCACAGCTGGTACAAAAACTATGATTAAAATACTCACGGCACAACGTAAAGGACTCAACATATGCCACATTAACGTTCAAAGTCTTTTTCCTAAAATGGATGAATTTCGTTTTTTGTTCGAAGATACTAAGATGGATATTGTATGTGTATCTGAAACATGGTTTGCGAGGGACCTTCCAGATAGTTTAGTTAATGCAAATGGGTACAGAATAATTAGGAATGATAGAAGAGGTCACGCGGGTGGAGTAGCAATCTTTATCAGGAATGGCATACGTTACAGGGAAATTGAGAGATCACAGGATAACGACGTAATTGAATATTTATTCCTTGAAATTATTGGTGCTGACAGTAAATTGTTGTTAGGGTGCATTTACCGCCCTAATTCTCGTGTACCTATTGATTCACTTATGTGTAACCTGGAGTCACTGGCTATGCAGTACAACGACATTATCATTGCAGGTGATTTCAACTGCAATTTACTGTCTAATACTAGCTCATTCTTGTTCGATCAGCTTGAGTCTATTGGTTTATATATTGTAAATACCGTGCAACCTACTCACTTCACTCATAATAGCAGTACTTTACTTGATATATTTATAGCAGGTAACATGTCTAATTTATTACTGTTCGATCAGATTAGCGCACCAACTTTTTCAAGACATGATCTTATTTTCATATCATATGATTTCAATTTCCAAAGGGATGAAACTTTAACTTACTAAACTACTATCGGTTGCTGGAAGAATGCTATAACATGGTAGAATGGAGCAACATATATTATATGCCATCTGCTGATGAACAACTCTACTTTCTTAATAGTAGCCTTATCGACCTGTGTGATATTTCCGTACCCTTGAGAGCGAACCGCGGTAACGGCCCTGGGAAAAGCTGGTTTAATCTTACTATTAAACGACGAATTAAAACTCGTGATGATATTTATAGGCGTTGGAAAAGGTATAGAACTTCTGATCTATACGAAGAATATCGCAAAGCCCGTAGACTCGTCAATAGGACTATTTATAATGCTAAAACTTCTTACTATGAGAACCGTTTTAAATCAGCTGTAGATTCAAGGAAAAAATGGCAAACAATCCGTGAGATTGGTATTGGAAGCAAGGCTGCCCCAGCTTGCAGCATTGATGCAAATAAACTTAATGAATCTTTTATAAACATTCCGTCTCCAAGGTACTCAAACGGGGTTCAATCAGCTTTTGCTACTGGGCCATTGCAACAACCCACGGAAATTTCTCCTTTACACCGTTTCGAGTTTTCTCGTGTCTTTGAAGATGACGTTATTTTATGCTGTAAATCAGTGACTTCGAATGCAGTTGGCTTTGACCAGATCCATCCTAAGTTTATTAGACTTTTATTGCCTAGGATATCACGTTATATTACGCACTTATTTAACACCGTTATCACTACCAGCCACTTTCCTAACTGTTGGAAGCATGCTAAGGTCATTCCCGTGCCGAAATCGTCGAATGAGTATCGCCCCATTTCGATACTTCCATTTTTATCTAAAGTCTTGGAACGACTGTTACACAACCAAATTATTGCTTATTTGAATGACCATCAGCTGCTTTGTGGCAAACAATCAGGATTTAGAACAGGTCATAGCTGTGTTTCTTCACTGTTAAGTGTGTCTGAGGATATAAGATCCAATATTGATAATGGTGGTATTACACTTTTGATACTTCTTGACCATTCGAAAGCTTTTGACTCCGTGAACCATGATATACTTTGTAGGAAGATGAACGACAATTTTTATTTTTCTTCGAGTGCATCGTCGCTAATGAGAACCTATCTTGATTATAGATACCAGTCTGTCTCTGCTGGTGGAACTGTATCTGCTCCCTTGCCTGTGCCTAAGGGAGTACCGCAGGGCTCTATCCTTGGACCATTATTGTTTACATTATACATAAATGATTTACCTGATTGTCTCCTGCATAGTGATATCCACATTTATGCAGATGATGTACAAATATATATGAATTGTAGAAGAGACTCAATCGATGAGTGTTGTGCAAGACTTAATGAGGACCTTGACAGAATACACTACTGGGCGTCTTCGAATGGCTTATACCTGAACCCTACGAAGTCAAAATGCCTGATCATAGCACGACGAAATCAGGATATTGTCGTTGATATACCGATCACATTGGGAACTCGGAACATCTCGATAGTGGACTCAGCGAAAAACCTCGGTATAATTTTTAACAAATCCCTTCAATGGAATACCCATATAAATTCTGTCTCCGGGACAATTTTTTCTATGCTTAGGACGCTATATCCTATACAGCACATTACACCTCTTAATATTCGTGTGCTTCTTGCGAAAACCTACTTAGTGCCCAAGTTGTTGTATGGCTGCGAAATTTTTGCTTATTGCGATTCGGCTAGTAAAGCTAGATTAACAGTAGTGTATAACGCGATTCTTAGATATGTCTACGGCATACGAAGATATGATAGTACTTCTCGGTATTCGAAATTGTTATATGGTGTTGAGTTAATGGACTTACTAAAAATCAAGGCATTAATCTTACTACACAAGGTTATCTACACGCAGGAACCGTCTTATCTATTTAATCGGATTCAATTTGCAAGATCAAATAGAGGAAAACAAATCATTCAGTTAAGATATCGAACTTTGATATCTGAGTGGCAGTTCTTTACAAATACAATACGGCTGTGGAATTCGTTACCTAACTCATTACAAATCAATGGCAACGCTTTGCAGTTTAAAAAAATTTTATTTTCTAAATTCTAATGTAAAATTATTACATATTTACATGCATATATTTTCGTTCTTGTTTTTACATATTATTATTTCGATACTATTTGCTTTTACTACTTTAATTACTTGTCTTATATATATTTCATTCTTTGTAATAATATATTATATAATCACATACTGTAATTTAAAAGATTAATTTCTTGTTGTATGTGATATGCTACAGAATAAATAAATAAATAAAATAAAAATAAATAAATAAATTGACGATTTATAGCGATTTCCAAATTAACCAAGGGTCAGGCATCTCTAACTGGCAAAAACTCTGAGGGTAAAATTGTCATGAAAAGTATCTCAAAAATCTATCGTTCGGAGTCGACTTTAAACTGTAGGTCCCACCACTTATATATGAAGTTAATGCACATAACATAAGTGGTGTGAGAAACTAGGTCGTAATACTGACTAAAGGGTTGTAATGACCAATTATGTATGTAATCAGTAGATAACATTTATAAACTTAATGCCCCCATTTATCTAAAAAATCAAATTTTATTTTAAACATTCCAAAACATATTTAAAATTATTGTCTAATAACACACTACCATCTACTAGACGACGGCGACTTCGACTTCATGCAAATATATGTCAAATTATTCTCAATTAATATTTTTTGATGATTCTTGTCATTATATACGTCATCACACAGCTAAATGAAATGATATATTTATGTAAAAAATCGATTTTGAAGATAAACGCACATTGACGCGTATTGACGCACATTGACGCATGCTAATCTAGCTTCTAAAAAATTGTCATCAAACTCAAATTGAATATAGTCTGCTTCTTTTGCTTGTAATATCGAGAAAGCTAAATCTTCCAGGTAATATGCTCGTAGAAGAAATTTAACTTATTAGCTTAAGACCTTGCAGTAGTGGCAAAACACTATATTGGTTTGCCTGTTCCTTTGCCTTATGTATACAGTGTGTTCAAATTTCATTTAAAACATTCTACAGCACATTTGTTTTAAAATTATTGTGTTGTAAGAAGATCTAATCAACATTTTTTTGTATCATAAACAATTATAAATGTTGCTGATTGCAAACTACTTTCAGCTTTAACTCAAACGCTCATACTCAATTTGTATTCTAACAAAAAAAAATTCTTATAGGAACACAATATTCGCTAACATTTCAATTCATTCGGTTCTCAATAATGATTGTCATCACTTGTATTACAAATAACCAGCGTATGATTTATTTCAAGTGTTAACGATGTTGGCCGAAAGGCAAATTGTAATGTAGTTGGAAGTATGTATGTATGCTTTGAACAACATTTTAAATTAACGCCTTCAGTAGTAGAAATTTTATTCAGTCGGAAAATTTGTTGCATTATTCAATGACAGGAAGGTGCAATCAGCAGAGTATTTTGCGAAAATTACTTGTACTTTGAGAGGCAATATTTCTAAGGGCAGAAATTCAGCCTGTCACGGATGATCGTACTCTGATAAATTATTTGACTGAAAGTTCCGTCATTAACTATCCCTAATCCAAGTCAATACCAAAAAATTTTGTGGTTTTGGAAAATACTTTACAACAAAAATGAGTAATTAAAGTGAGAAGAATATTTTACTTCCTACATATTTTTTTAAAAGAGGAAGCATTCTATGGTAGACATATAGTCATAGTCATATAGTGGAACAGTATAGGGGATGTTCGTACTGAGAATGTAATGTTCAGAGCACAGGAAGTAACTTGAGAGTTGCTTTCAAGCGAAAGTTTGCGAAATATTGAAATATATGCTCAAGTCAACTTGAACAGAAAGTACAGAGGAGAGATATTAATAATATCTGACATTCAGGCCACCATCTGAAAACTCAGTTCCTATAATGTTCACTCAAGTATAGAATGGCGGATCAGCTTGCTGGAAGGGAAGCCTTCACACCGTTAATAAAGTAACAATTTTTTTGAGGAGTAGGAAGAGAAGTTTGGAATGTATACTCGGCGAAAGAATGTTGAAGTCAGGCTTGACACGATAATTACAATGAGAAGCTAAGTTGAGTTGAGTTAAGCGTCAGACTATTGAGAAATTGCTTGAGAACCTTAACCACAATTTTACATGGAATCGTAGTTTTAAAAACACTTATTTTAGAATAGGGTAGGCCAGTATTTAAACTCTGTGATGAGTTGAGCGAACTATTAACACACTTCCTTCATGTTAATTCATATCAGAATGAAATACCCGGTTGTATATGACGTTACAGGCAGGCAGCTATCCTCTGTATATTAAAATTTGCCAGGTCAACAGAATTGCAGAGACCCTACGCTGTTATCGTATATATTTCGAGGTACTCCATCAATCGAAGCACAGAAAACCTCGTAGTATTTTATGATAAATCGTTATAACATCGTTATAACGAAATCGAAAAGAACTTTTGAAATGTTCAGCATTATGTTGCAGTATCGGTATACATACATGCATAATTGGTCATTACAATCCTTCAGTTAAGATGACGACCTAGCTTCCAAAGACACTTATGTTGTGTGTGTTATTTTTATACGTGAGTGGCGGGACCCACAGTTTAAAGTCGAATCCGAACGACAGATTTTTGAGAAACTTTTTCATGGCAATTTTAAATATTTTCACAAATCTGCAGTCGCCGAAGAAATATTTGTTCCCATTTCCTCATTTCACGAGATGTCTGACCAAAGCTGTGAACAGTGGCCTTACGCCTAAGCACCCAACACAGTACCTACTAGACTACGGCGCCAAGTATATAACAGTGAAAAATAATCCATGTGCTGCGAATATAAGAGAAAGAATTTTACATCGGCCTTATGAACTACACCAATAAATTACATTCCTAGTGTGAATGATAATGTTGACCGCTTTGGTAAACGGTGATATTTCCAACAGCCTTACAAACCTATTTATGAAATGATACTGAAACGCATCCTGTAAAGTACGCTTTAAAGGCCAACAAAGAAAGGACTTTTGCGAATTCTAATGAAATTTAATGGCACCTGAACGGTTTCATTACCTAGATTTCGCATTAGACAACCCACTACTTAAAAATGGTATTGCGAATTAGAAGTATAAGTAAAGATGATGGGGCTGATAAACATGTAAGAAATAAAATAAAATGCTCATGAGCAGCATATGATACTCAAAGCCTAAAATACATCGCAGATAAGATAAGCGGCATAAAGTTAACGTCTTCAGTTTCTGTGTTCAGAAGTCAGTACTTCTTCACTGATGTGCGTTCATTAATTTATTGCAACGCTAAAGGCTAAGGCAGCATAAACTTTGTAATAATCAAACATACTTTAGTTTAATTTATAAAATGATCGCATATACCTGGCCTTTGTTACCGGCAAACATGGAGAAAAATTAAATGAAATTGCTGCAAGGCACACCAGAATTTTAAATGTTTTTCAGCTCCGTAAACCTAAACAATCTAAATGTGCAATGCTTTACAATATTTTATTGAATGCTTGGCATACATATTCAACTATAAAATCGCTATACATATTGTAAATATGTATGTATGTATGTATTTAACATGCATCATATGTCAATATGTACAATTTTTATTGAACGGAAATCAACTTTTTTGACAAAATTTCAGTGTGTTGTGTGTGTGTATGTGTTGAAATTAGTGTTTGAGTTCTTATTTTTATTTTAACATAGTTTCTAACACTATTATTGTTCTCTATAATGTTGATGTTGCTGTTGGTGTTGCCTGCCAGACTGACTGTCTGCCTGCCACTTGCTTGCCAACATCAACTCCAAAACAATTTCAAATGCAATTTGTAACATTTGAATTGCTAACTAACGCATAATCAATGTGTATTAGTTGGTAGTAGTTAAAGATATACACATACACACATGCAACTAACATACATGAATACATACATGCAAACACATACGCATACATACGTATATTATACAATGTATATTCATGCATGCATGCATGAATAAATACTTCAGAGGCATGAGTATGTATGTATGTATGCAATAGAATGCATGTCCATTTAACCACAAATACATGTGCATCATCATAGATTATATGGCATACAAAATGATTAGACTGTATGTTGTTGGTTAGTCGGTCTTTTTGGTCGTTCCTTCGGTTGGTCTGTTAAATTTTTGATTGCACAACTGAAATTGCTGTCATCATTTATTATGTTGTTGTCGTCGTATTCCTTTTTATTTCTACAGTATGGTGTGTCCGTTTCATTTTGTTTTTTTTTTTTCTTTTTTTTTAATTTTTGTTGTCATTTTGCATTCGATTTTGTATTCGAGTTTCATTTGTTGTATTTGGAAAATTCTATCGTTCATTCATTTCTATTCGCATTGATGAATGTTTAGCGTTTTAAATGTTTAATCAATTAAATATGTGAGTGTATTTTGGATGCGAACACTGTATATGTGTCAATCAACACATGCGTGAATCAGAGACTTAAAGGTATCAGTTGGTTCACATAGACAACATAATGTGTATGTGGTTTATGGCACTACTAAGCATCATCAACTCTCTGTTTGAATTCCTTTACTACAATGGCTATTCCACAACAAATTCTTTTGAAATGCTGGCTTTTGCCTTGGTAGTCAATTACTAAAATATTGTATTTCGTAGTTGAAAACAAGCTTTTGTCAGAATTTTAAATTATTGGAAGAATTTAATTGAAAAAGGCGGTAATTGGAAATAAATACAGACAAATGGATTTCATTTTTGGTTTCTCATTTAATTTTTGTTTAATTTTCTCCAACAAAGAGGCTTAAAAATGTTACAATTCGAATTGCTATTCTAATTGTAAATATGTGTTGCTATGACATGCTATTGATTTTTTTAACAAATTTGATGATTGATTCTGAAAATTAAACATTAAATGATAGTCAGTCTGTACAATGGAATTGTGCTGAATAGTTTCGTGCAATGCTATTGAGTAAGGTTTTTCATCATTAAATTGCAAAAAATTTGTTAAAAATTTATTTCAAAGTACATTTCAATTATGCCGGAAACAGATAAATGGTTGGCATAATATGCTCCAAATTAAAGAAATCAAATACATTTTGTTTTAAAAGATGCTCACATTAATAAGCATTTTACTTATTTACCTGCTTATTAAAAACCTTTAGTTAGTATTACGGCTTAACCTCTCAAACCACTCCTGTAGTGTGTGTTGATGTTCATCGATAAGTGGCGGGATCTACAATTTTAAAGTTGGCTCCGAGAACTTGTTCACTGCCATTCTATTTATTCTCAGGTTAGGTTAGGTCGGATTGATAGCTCTGATATCACAAAGCTCACTTGAGCACGCATAGCGGCCCGTTATGATACCACGGGTGAACGCAGTCCCTGTACTGACCAAGTTCTACCAAAATCAGGGAAGAGGAAGAAGTTGGTCAGCGCAATGGCTGCACATCAAAAGCACGACTACCCTACACTGGAAAACCAGCCAGAAAATTTGATGTACGAAGCTATATCCTTGATATCAATTGATGATAGCTCCGTCAAGCTGACAAGAAATGGAGAGCCAAATAACCTATATCTCCACCTAGCAAGAGATGTGCACTGACAAAGAAAGTGGATAACAGTTATTCTCAGGGATTTTGCCAGAAGACTGCTGAGAGAGAGGAAGTCACCGAAAGATATATTTTTTTTTTGTTTGAGATGTTTTAGCCACAGGATTGAATCTCGACCTCACGTTTAATAAGACTACGGCGACTTCGACTTCACATGCACATATTTAAAAATATGTATTCTTAAATAATATTTTTTAGCGATTCTTGTCATTGTAAGTCATTATATAGCTAAATGAAATGATATATTTATATAAAAAATCGATTTTGAAGATAAACGCACATTGACGCCTAATGACGCACATTAACGCAGGTTGACGCACATTGACTCATGCTTTTAAAAAATTATCATCAAACGAAAATTCAAAATATTTTATTTCGTTTGCAACCGCTACTCTTTGTAACGTCGAGAAAGCTAAATCTGCCAGGTGATACGCTCGTAGAAAAGAAAAATTTAATTCATTAGCTTGGGGATATTTAAATTTAAAGACCTTTATGCAGTACATTGTAGTAATGCGCAAGGCAACGTTTCAAGATTAACACCCACATCTTTAGAGTCGAAAATGAAGAAACAGATTACGCTTAAAAATGTCTACTCTACTCTACTCTGCATAAGAGTAGTCTACGCTACTGTACTTTATATCAGTCTACTTTAGTAGACTAGTAGACTCTAGTAGACTACTAGTACTCTACTCATAGTACTCTACTCATAGTACTCTTACTGGGAGTACTCTACTCAGAGTACTCTACTCAGAGTACTCTACTCATAGTACTCTACTCAGAGTACCTACTCAGAGAACTCTACTCAGGTTACTCTACTCAGAGTACTCTACTCTACTCAGAATACTCTACTCAAAGTGCTCTTTTCTACTGAGAGTTTTCTACTCAGAGTATTCTATTCTACTCAGAGTATTCTGCGCAGAGTGCTCTATTCTACTCAGAGTATTCTACTCTACTCAGAGTATTCTACTCTACTCAGAGTATTCTACTCTACTCAGAGAATTCTACTCTGCTCAGAGTATTCTACTCTACTCAGAGTATTCTACTCTACTAGAGTAGAGTCTGTAGTTTGATTAGAAAAAAATCTTAAAGAATAAGATCTACTAAACGCCAAAAACAAACGTTCAAGCACCATTTGAATACCAGTAATTGTCTCTCTGTTTCTGCTCGTAAGACGCTCTGTTCACTTATTCTGGGATGGATGCTGCTGCTTTTAAACATCGCTTTAGTGACTCCAAACGATTTTGCTAGTTTTCTTTGAGGTTTTTAACAAAGTTTGCAGAATAGTGCATCTTCTTCTGTATCACAATTTCAAATTCTCAGCATTACATCAAATAAAATCGAGTTTTTAATGGGTTTACGCGCTAAGTGGCATTCGCTATTGATGCAGAGTGAATTTCTGTTTCCAAAAATTTATCAAATATTCGTTGCAAACAAAATAATACTGCTGGTATTGGGCGCGTATTACAATCGATCAATTTCTGTGTGGCAACTACTCTCTTTCAGGAAGTGGTCCTTTCGCTCTGGCAATTTACCGCATTTGGATTAATTTTTCTCGGGCTATGTTTAGTATTGGTTTATGTCGGAAAACAAATAACTCTTGAAGCACTGGAAATCAATACACAAGACCACATCATTGAACCTTTACAGCCAGAAGCAGTACACCAAATGCACTGCGAAGAAACGCAGCTGCGAAGTCCATATGCCTGGAAGTAATTTTTTAATATAAAGGCCATACGATAATTACCTTATAATTCAGATTTTGTTTATTTTTATCACTCATGCTGGAGACAATAACAATGAGAAACTTGAGTCTGCATGTACTTGTTAAATTCCCATTCAACATGCTTATTAACGTCTCAAAATACAACATGTTTTCATACTTCAACAGACCAATTAAAGAGAAAAATGTTGTTGATTTAAAGTTTGAACAGCAGAAAATGTGTTTCTGAATGGTTGTTCTGTAATTAACTTTTGGCCCTTAAAAAATCCCACTCCAACAAGACTACGCGAACAGATAAGTGTAATAAAAATGCAGTCAGCATAATATGATGCCACTAATCTGCATAATGCATGCAACGCAGCTAAATTTATACACATGTTTGTTTATTTGTTTGTATTGCTACAACAAAAAAAAAGGCTTAAATTGTATTAAAAAAATTAAAATGAAAACAAATACACTCCAGTTAAACCATAATGCGGTATATACGACAGGGATATACGGCATATAACAAAAGGGGTATAAAGATAGACTGTATATCTGTATAGGGTTTGTTTCAAAGCGGATGGGTTTGGTATGAGTTATGCATGAATAATAATGTTGGTGCTGATGATGATAATTCATTCACAAAGTAACCAGAAGACACAGTCGGCCTTGTTACGATTTTTACATTTCTCATACTCATACAGTTTTATTCATTAAAATTGCAGTTATTTTCCACGTTTCGTTCAGTATGTGATGTACGAGTATGTATATGTGTGAATGTATATGTTTTATTTTTGAATAATTACCAAAGTGCCACCTCTGTACGGGTAAAACCATGCCACCAAGGCAATGTAACCAGCCATGCATCCAATGTCTCTGTTTAGATGCTTCGTTTGCTGCTAAATTCTTTAATTTTTCTTCTTATTTTTTGTTATCATGCAGGTTCCTTTTGTGAATTTTTATTTTGCAACAGGACTTATTCATCATAAGCCTTTCAGCTTGTGCTGTGCTCTCTGTATACCCCACTATATATGAGATTTTTCATATCATTTGTATTCTTTTGTTTATAATCATCATACGACGAAGTTGCATTATGCATGCCTTTAACAATATATTCGCATACATACATATGTATGTACATACAGCAGGTACATATGTATATATGCCCTCCCATTTATAATTATATTCTTATACACTGCTACCCACTTGTAGAAACACATTGAGTTTATTTTTAAGCGCATTTTCTAATACAAACACTAAAACTAATTAATTTGCATACAAAACCAACGTATGAATATGCGTTTCTTATGCTTCAATATGGGAATTCTGCTGTACTTGCCGCATGAACAGTTTAAGAGAAAAAGCGTATACATTTTCTGTTTTCTGTTTAAATAATAAAAAAAAGATATGTGTTGTTAAGTATTGTAATTTAAAAACGCGCGTTATACAGTGGGATAATAATGAAAATTAAATAAACAAAGTCGTTGTAATTTTTATGAGTACATGTCTGAAAAGTGTTCCATGGGAAGAACGCACGAAAAAAATGTCGGCATAGTGCTATACTAATAGCTTTTAATGTGATGTTTAGCCATCGATCTCAGTATACACATGGAAATCTTAATTTTGTTGGGAAATTAATTTTTTTAAGAATGGCTTCCAAAGAAAAATCGAAAACTTCATTCAAATTTGCATTAAAAATGCAGTTCAAATACAATAAACAAAACCTCAGGACACATGTGCAAGTATTAGTCGGCAAATGTATTCATTGGATTCAATAAAACGTGAAAGTGGATGCATGAAAGGATTTACAGGATTTTGTCAAAGTAACTTATCCTCTCTGTAAAAAAAGTAGCCCAAGAAATGATATTTTAAGCATTTCGGCAGAAACTTTCGCCTTAAAATATAAGTTCTGCTTAAGGGACAATGGAACATACATACAATTTGGGTGATTTTTACAGACTTCTAGATCAAATGTTTTTAATATTGCGAGCTATTTGATCATGAGATGAACAAACTGTTTTGCTCTTTCTAAAAAACCAGTTCTGTATATGTATGTACATACATTAAGTCTAATGAGCTAAATTTCTACTACGCGGGTATTATCTAGCAGATTTAGCTCTGTCGACGTTACAAAGAGGAGCGATTGCAAAAGAAGAAATATATGTTCAATTTGCATTTGATGACAATTTTTTAGAAGCATGCGTCAATGTGCGCCAGTATGCGTCAATGTGCGTTTATCTTCAAAATCGATTTTTTTAGATAAATGTATCATTTCATTTCACTGTATGATGACGTATATAATGACAAGTATCGCCAAAAATATTAATTAAGAATATTTTTCAAGAAGTCGGAGTCGCCTTGGTCTGTTAGGCAGTGCGTTGGCTTATTAGACATTAGTCCTGGGTACAAATCCATGGCTTCAACATCTCAAACAAAACGAGATATGAAAAAATATTTCTACGGCTGCTTTCTCTACGCCGATTTCTGGTCAAAACACTGGGAGTTAATAAAATTCCATTGAAAACTTTTTCAAAAATTTACTATTCGGAGTCCACTTTAAACTGTAGGTCACCCCCACTCATGTATAATATTAACATATAACACATAAGTGGTGTGAGAAGCTAGGCTTTTCACTTTTATTTACGCTCAGAGTTTTTGCCGGAAATCTGCTGAGAGGAACTTGCCGTAAAAATCTTTTTTCATATTTCGTTTTGCTGGAGATGACTGACCTGAGGTTTGACCGTAGCCTCACGTCTACACACTACCTCCTAGACTACGGCGTCTTCAAGTTTGACGTAATTTAAAGTAATTCAAACGCTAGCATTCAGCTCATGTGTGCACCGATCTTTCAGTCAATTATTGATATTTTAAAAATGACTCCCAACAAAAGATTTCTTTTTAAAGAGAAGACGTAATCTGTGCCATCGATTTCCCTACGGTCTACTTAACACAAATTTATTATGAATGAAATTATTTGGGGATTTGTTAAATTTTGTGCCAAATCCAAACTATGATGTTAATGCAAAACAGCCACTACATCGATGTGTAGCTGTTCCAATGTAATATACTTCGTCGCCCACATTCAACCCACTGTAACCATCGTGTAAGCAACAGCCCCACCAGCAGCTTTTTCCAACAGACGTACTACTATACATTGGCAAAAAAAATGGTTAAAATACCACACAGACACACATACACACAATTTTAAATTAAATAAATCTTTTATTCGCTGCAACAATGTTTGTTTTTTGTGTGTGTGTCTGATTGTCTACCGCCAGCCAGGCCATTCTCTTTGTGCTCAAGTCTCAGTGTGTGTGTATGTGTATACTTTGGCAAAGGATCTACACAGTCTGTGTCTCTAATCCCTATTTTCTATAGGCGGCTGTTTTAGCTGCGTTTATTTTTCTATTCTGGTGCGCGTTTTGTTTGCATTTGTTGTTGTCATTTCTCTTCTTTCTTTTTTCTTTTTGTTTTGTTTTAGAACATTAGCTCCTTTAATTTCTTATTCATTCAGCATATAATTAAATTGTAAAATGGTTACAATGAGTACTACTTACATCTAACAATAACAACTACAAAATGATGCCATTGTTGGCATAATAGCAACGAGCAACGTTGACTATAACGACGTTAATAGCATGAGCGAACCTGCAACTACCCACTACAAGTTTTGATTATTACAAGTACAACTGCTGCTGGTGTGTCTGAGGAATTGAAAATATAGTGTATGCAAAAAGTTATGGTTCGGTACAATAAAAAAATTTTGGCTTTATTTTTCTTAAAATTATTTTTATGAAATGAAGTCGCCGTAGTCTAGTAGGTAGTGTGTTGGCTGATTCGACATGAGACCAAGGTTCAACCCCAGGTCAGACATCTCCAAAAAAAAAACGAAATATGAAAAAAAATTCTATGGCGACTTCCTCTCAACAGATTTCTTGCAAAAACTTTGAATCAAATCAAACTTGCCATGAAAAGTTTCTCAAAAAAATCTGTCATTCGCTGGCGACTTTAAACCACTCATGTATAAAATTTACACACACAGCATAAGTGGCTTGAGAAGCTAGGTTGTAATCCTGACTGAAGCGTTGCAATGATCAATTATGTATGTATGTATGTATTATATCCAAAGTAAACCTTGGTGTATACATTCCCATACATTTTATGATGAAACTGGTCTGTTTGTTAATTTTTTTTCAATTTTTGTTTCAACACTTTTGTTACCGATGGTATCTTTGACTAGTCGTCAGCATTTGTAAGTGTTTATTTTGAATATTCTTTTATTTTATGATTATTTTAATCGCATAAAAAACGTTGTTGTTCACAATAAAATAGAAAATCTCATACACAGACACAACACACAAACGAACACAATTGCCACCACAGTAATGTTATCGTTTAGAATGTTTTTAAATTTAAATTCAAATTAAATGACGAGGGTTGTTGTCATATTAAAGAAGCAAAGAAAAATGAATTGTAATCACTTTAAATGATTTTTATGTGGTGCTCTGGTAAACTTGGCATTAAAAAAATGGGGAAAAGAAATACGCATTTTTGATAATGGTCTTGTATTGGTTCTGCTAAATTGGCTTTACTGAGGCCAATATTCGAAGACTGTGGAGAGACTCTTAGGTATTTTCCCAAGCGGAAGTATATGCCATCAAAAGATGAGCTCAATTGAACTTGGATTGGAGGTATAACAGACGGGACATGGCAATAGGATATGACAGGCTGCAATTCAAACACTTGTTTCTTAGAACGCTAAAGCGAAAAAAGTGTGGAACTGTGTGCAGAGCCTAGATTAGATAGACCCTATACTTGGTCTCAAGTTACTTAGAAATTTGTGGCAATATGAGAACAGATGAGATTGGCAATAAGAAGACTGGTGAGCTTGCAAGCAGTAGAGATTCTACGCTGCTAATAGGGCTTAAACGTTTCAGTAGAGTGTGGACCGATGTTTAGAAAGCTATACTCATCAGGGTAGTATAACAATCCAGAGACTCTGAGAGCCTCTGACTCTCTCCCTTACTAATACTAGCCTACCAGGGCATCCAGTTTGACGAAGACTGGTGAGCTTACAAGCCGAAGAGCTTCTACGCCGCTGGTAGGGGCTAAACCTTTCTATGGATCGTGAACGAATATTAGAAAGGTATACGCATTACAAGAGACTCTGAGAGCCTTTAACCCTCATGCTTATAGTCTAGCATACTATCTACTAGCCTAGCAGGGCACATAGTTCGAAAGTACTTATTGGAGGTATCTCAGGTTACATGGGAATTTTCGGCAATAAGAAGACTGGTGTGCCTGTAAGTAGAAGAGCTTCTACGCTACTGATAGGGTCTAAACGGTGGAGTGTGAATGGAAGATGGGAAAGGTATACGAATCAAAATAGTGTAATTCTGGGGGCCTCTAACCCTCACGCTTATAGCCTAGCACACTACCCACTAGACTACCAGGGTATCCAGTTCGAAGAAGACTAGTGAGCTTGCAAGCAGTAGAGATTCTAGGCCGCTGATAGGGCTTAAACCTTTCAGTGGAGTGTGAACGGATGATTGGAAAGGTATACGCATCGGTGTAGTGTAATAACCCAGAGACTCTGAGAGCCTCTAACCCTCAGGCTTATAGTCTAGCATACTATCTACTAGCCTACCAGGGCACATAGGTATACGCATCAAAGTAGTGTAACTCTGAGAGCCTCTAACCCTCACGCTTATAGTCTAGAACACTACCCACTAGACTACCAGGGTATCCAGTTCGAAAGTTCTTTGCAATGCTTCCTGTGACAGTTCACAAATCTTCTTTTCCCTTTGCTTGACTATCAGTTACATTTCCTATAAAGCCATCATGTTCAGCATTTTTAATTTCATTTCATATTTTATGCCTTTTGATTTCATTTAATGTAAAGCCTTTCAGTGGCAACATCAGTCGATGTTGGGCTGCTTTTAATGGCCAACTACTGGCTCTCTACTCTTGTGCCTTATTACTGCCAGTGTTTGTTTGTTTGTTGATTGATTTAAGAATAAATTTGTCCGAGGCTTCTAACTTTCTAATAACATATGTAAAAAAAAGAAACAATTGAAAATGATTTATAAAAGACACTACAAAGGAAACTAATTTCCGTTCACTTAAAATACTGGCTTGTATTTGTGAACTTTTTGTTTTTAGTTTAGAAATCTTTGCAAATCATTGAAAGACTATTGAAAAAAGAAAATTTGTCTGTGCCTTAAAAGTCATTCATTATTCATGCTCTTGTCAAAAAATTTAATTTCTAATTCGTTTTCCGTTAAATTCGTTAAACAACAAGAACAAAAACTATAATGGCTTCTAGAAATCCAAAAATTCATTTTGCAGGAGAAACTTGGTATAACGAATACTTTGATGACAACAACAACAACAACAACAACAGCATACAAATCTTTTCACAAAAATAACTTTTTCAGTCTATCCATGTGGATGTGTGTGTTCCATCAGCAGAACATTTTTCCATTCACAAAAAGTTACAAATTTTCCAGAAGAAAAAATTTTGTTTTTGTTTTTTATTTCAATTTTATGCTTGTCGGTGTTGTTGTTATTGCTAATGTTAACTTTATACCCGAGTATTATTAGTCAAAATTGGAGGAGTCAACTCTAAAATTCATTTTAAAGTTTAAAATTCAATTTCGGCGTGTATTCATTTGAATCAATTGAGATTAAACATGACAAAATTGTTGATTTCAACTTCGCTACAGTGATGTTTCTTTTTTTTTTGGTTTATTTCTCTTTATGGTTGATTTAATTAAATTATTCCATTTATTTATTTATTTATTTACGTGAAAAGTTCAAAAGTCACAGGCAGTAGAGGAACAATATAAATTTGATGAAAAAGTAAACACTTTCGAAGTTTTCATAAATAAAAAACTAAACATGAACACAACAGAAATTTTAATTATTTTCCGGAAAATATAAAACAGACAACAAAAATATAATTTGTATTATGTATGTACATCAATGTCAATTTGTTTCAAATTTCAAATAAGGCTGTGGCTTAACATTGATGAGATGCCATTACCATTATGATCACATGAAATCTTTATATCTTTCAGGCGTAAAGGACATTACTTTCACAAGAAGAGGCCTTTAGTCAATGCGTTTGATATTGCAGCGTTTGTGAAATGGCAACCCGATGCCATCTATAACTATCATCATTAGTATATCATCACATATAACTACCGTAACAAAATTCCTCTATTCGAAACTACATTTTAACTTCTAATCCTATCCCACTTATTTTGCAGATGACAGCAATATTTATCATTCACATACATATGTACACACATACATATTTAGTCATTACAACCCTTCAGTCAGGATTACGAACTATCTTCTCACACCACTTATGCTGTGCACGAGTATGTTAATTTTATACATAAATGGCGGGTTCTACGGCTTAAAGTCGTTTCCGAACGAACGATTTTTGAGAAACTTTTCATGGCAATTTTATTTTACAATCAGAGTTTTTGCCAGAAATCTGCTGAGAGAAACCACCCGAAGAAATATATTTTTTTTTCATATTTCGTTTTGATGTCTGGCCTATGATTAGAACCATGGCCTTACATCTAATAAGCCAACACACTACCTACTAGACTACGGCGACGTATTATATTCGTATAATTATCATTCATCTTCTTTTAATCTTTGGATATTGAGGCGAAAAGGTGTAATATATATGACTCTCTTACATCCGACATGCAGTCAATCTCTGAATGGGGTCGGATGAATGCGCGTAATACCCATTGTTGTTTATTGACACATAAGCACAGCAATAATATTGCAACATCTGTATTTATCGATTATGTGAATATTAGCAAGTCAGAAGCTCTTGATGTTCTGGGCATGAAAATTCAGTATGATGTTCGCTGGAAAGAATTATTCAAGTGCCTCGGTTGCTTAAGACAGTGTAAGAAATACTTCACTTTATCTGATCTCCGATCCGAACGAGTATGGAATACAACTCTCATGTATAAGCAGGTGCCACGAAGTCTATTTTGAGGCTTCTTGACTGCATACTGGGAAGGACGAAAGGGAATCCAACTCCATTGATTGATTGTAGCACCGTCGCAATGAGGTGTGCATTACACTATCGCTACTACAACGAATTTTGCTCGAGCGAATTAAGTGGACTTGTTCATGTATTCCTACGTAACAGTCGTCTTTCTCAGTTAGCACAACCGTTTGTCGTCGGTTGGCCAGTGGATTGCACACTGCATAACAGACAAAACTCGTATGTGGAACTCCCCTCCTGCATAAGTCTATCCTGTCACTAGTATTGAGTGGAAAGTGTATTGAGTATCACTAGTATTGTCGTTTTGCTGTGGTGCGAAGGTACCAGGTTATTCATGCATAGTCTGTTGTACAATCTCAATTCTCCTCTTATTGCAATTTCCCAGAAATAGCTTAGATTGGCTTGATTTTGAATTTGTCTTCCATTATTTTCCCTTTACCTGGGTATACCATTTCAAACATCTCTTTCCACTCTACAGGACTGTTCCCATCTACGTGCAACATGAAAGCTTCATTCCTCGTACTTCTATATGATCGGGGACGCAGCGGAGAAACGTATTTCCCGTTCCTAGCTGATCCAGCTTCCCCAGACAGTTCAATTGTATATTCGAGTTAACCTATTAAGGGCCATCAAAGCTTAAAAATTTACAGCCTAGAAAATTTCATTTCCTGTAATGTATAAAAGAGTTTATTCGTTTGTTAAGAACGACACATTCATGTTTCATTTCATGCAGATTCTTTAGCAAATACACAAACCAATTAAGAATTTTTCCTGTGAGTAACAAAAAGTGTTGTTGTTGTTGTTATTACTGTAGTTTTAGGGCAAACAAATACGAATACAAGTGTTGAAATCTACACAGTATATGTTTGTTTGTAAACTCATACATACATGCATACATAGATACAATCGTATGCAGTTATTCATATGCATCTACATGCACTTGTGTTTAAGCAATCAAGAATGTATGTTAAGGTTACTAACACTGCTTGCACTACTACATGCTAACTAAGCTAACACTAACACAGCTATTTATATAACTACCAACACTAGTGCTGCATTTAGCAACTCAACAAAAATAAACATGAAACAAAAAAATAATAAAATCGTTGTTGTTGCACTTGTCACTCCATTTGCTGTTGTTGTTATTTTTTCGTTTCTTTTTTTTTTTTTTGTTTCTCTCTGCTCCTTTTGTTCATGAATATGAACGTGCGTGCATAAAAAGTATGTGTAAGTGATTATATGTGTAAGAGAGCACAAAAGTGTTGGCCTTGTATGTGAGGGCAAAAATAATACAACAACAATATGCAATAATATGCAGTTTTTTTCCATTTTCTCGCATACACACTCACACTTCATAATGTAAGACTGAGATGTTTCCATATTTTGTTTTTAATTTCGAAAGAATTTTTATTCATTCGAGTGTTAAGGTGCAATGAGTTTCCAAAGAAGTGGCGAAAGAAAAAAATTCAGAAGCCTTTAATACCTTAACAGGAAAAATACAGATTTTTGTAAGTTTGTAATTGCAAGATTCAGAATACAAAAAAAATTACAAAAAAAATTTAATTGAACATCGTATTAAACAAGCTTATATAGGACATTAAGAATCGATTTTGAAGATAAAAGTATATTGACGCACATTGACGCATGGTAATGTGTTGAGCTTATATTCGCCGTAGTTTAGTAGGTAGTTTGTTGGCTTATTAGACATGAGGCCTCGGTTCAAACCCCAGGTCAGACACCTCCAACAGAACGAAATATGAAAAAATATTTCTTCGGCGACTTCGTCTCAGGAAATTTCTGGCAAAAACTCTGGGAGTAAATAAAATTGCCATGAAAAGGTTTTTCTAAAAAATTCCCTTCGGAGTCGAATTTAAACTGTAGGGCCCGCCACTCATGTAAAAAAAATTTAACGCTCACAACACAAGTGGTGTAAGAAGCTAGGTCGTAGTCTTGGCTGAAGGGTTGTAATGACCAGTTATGTATGTATGTATGTATGTATGTGCGGTGTTGTGCCGAATAGGCTAACACACTACTTACTAGGCTAGGACGTCTTCAAATATATACATATGGTTACTTGGTTATTTCAAAGTCATGTGCTTTGTCTCCTTAACTGTCTTTCAGTACAAACCAGAAGTACATATATTGCATCTAAGGCATGAAGGGGTATTTCTGATATAAAAATATTAATCATAACCATATTCCAGGCACCAAGCAATGAGAGTTAAGATTTGCAATAAATTAGAAGCTTTATCCTTGTGTAAGTCTACTTATAGTTAAAATTATCCTCCAGTGTAGTGTATAATTTAAGAAATGTCTCGTAAAATTCTTTTTAAAATTATTTTTTGCGAGAAATTTGTTGCTTAGCAATACACAGCATTTTTTCTTATTTTTTCTGTGTGAATTAATTTCTTTTATTACACACTGTACAGCTGTACGACATTTTCTGTTAAAAAACAAATAATAAAAATAGTAACTCGCACGTCAGCAATTGTTGCAAACATATGCACAGGGGGGTGTAAAGAATCTTTTGTTTCAATTTAACAATGAATATTCCGAGGAAATCATACAAAAGAGAAATTCGAATCAAATGTGAATCAAATAACTTTTCCGTTTGGAAAATTTTCATTTTTTATCATCTGTTGTATTGGAAAAACTATGGCCTCGATTTGCTTAAAACTTTTGTTCATCATAGAAAACCTCTTCGAACAATGAAAGATTTGAGTGGGTAGAGACAAATTAAAACAATGGTTTGAATATGCAGTGGCATGTATTGAAAATTTCAAGGTCATTGTATAGAAATTCTTATTAATATAGAGTGTCCTACCTTAACAGAAGTGTAATTTGAAAAGAAGTGGGTTTTCATTATGAAATTTGTTTCAAAAACAATTGTTGACAGTGAAAAAAGAAAAATTCAAATAAAAATCAAAATAATGAATATGTATCCTCTGATTCATTTCATTTAATAAGCCAAAGTTTTTTCTTTTGCACCATTTGCGTTTTATTCGTGGCAATAAATGTTATGAAGTATCAAAACAATATGCAAAGCAATAAAGGAAGAATATTAAGGGACAAAAGAGAAATAATAATTATTGCTAAAGAAATATAAACACGAAGAAGGAAAAGTAAAAAGAAAATCTATTAAGCTGGTGCCAATGCACGTATTCGGTTTTAACGACCTGAGACAGTAAAATGAGAAAAAATAATTGAAATTAAAACCAACAACTGAAAATGGAAAAGAACACTTAAACGAAAAGCTATTAAATTAAGAAAATGGTAAAAGGATGGCTAGACGAACTACAAAACAATTAAATGCAATTTTATTTTATAATTCTTAGTGAAATATAACGACTGTAATATGTATTTAAATAATAACTAAGCTTGCTAAGCAACAACATTCTTGCAAAAATTAATTTTAAAAAATTCTATCAGTCACTTTTAATGCTGAAGGATAATTGCCGTAACAATTCATCTTTTTACTATAAGTAGACATACACAAGGATAACACTCCTGAACTATCAGGCTTGGCGTCCGTATTAGAATTATGATTAATTTTTTATACTAGAAATACCCCTTCATATCTTAGATGCAATAAATGAACCTCTGATTTGTACTAAAAGACATTTTAGGAGACAAAACAGGTCACTTTGAAGTATACTTGGCTAATGTCAATAAACATATGTACATATTTGAAGTCGCCCTAGTCCAGTAGGTAGACTTTGGTGCAAACATTACACATATTTTAAACTATTCTTAATTATTAATTTTGGTTAGTCTTTTTCAGCTAAATGAAATGACTTATTTATCTAAAAAAATCGATTTTGCAGATAAACGTGCACTGACGCATATTAGCGCACATTGACGCATATTAGCGCACATTGACGCATGCTAATTTCTTTAGCTTATAGTCGCCGTAGTCTAGTAGATAGTGTGTTGGCTTATTAGACATGAGGCCATGGTTCACAAAAATTATTTCTTCGGTAACTGCCTCTCAGCTGATACTAGCAAAAACTCTGAGAATCAAATTGCCATGAAAAGTTTCTCAAAAAAAAGATCTGTCGTCCGGAGTCGACGTTAAACTGTAGGCCCTGCCACTTATGTATAAAATTAGCACACTCACAACATAAGTGATGTGAGAAACTACGACGGTAATCCCGACTGATGAATTGTAATGGCCAATTATATATTGTGTAGGTAGATTAATAGAGAGGACTCCAACCAAAGATCTCATGCCTCTTGGCATACACCTAAACCATCATGTAGGCTTGTTTGTGCTCGCCATTAAGAATACCACCTTACTTTCTATAGGAAAAATGTTGGGTTCTCGATCTTACGAAAGCTGCGCAATGACACAAAAAGTGCTTTATCGTTTCAATGCCATCACCGCATGCATTTAGAGTTTTTGCCAGAAGACTGTGAGAAGAAGTCGCCAAAGAAATATTTTTTCATATTTCGTTCGAGATGTCTGAGCTTGGATTTGAATCACACGTTCGCCTCTAGTAACCCAACGCACTACCTAATGTAGCCTATAACATGCCTATTCAGGAACCTTTCCATTTACAAAAGCGGAAGTATTTTCGCACGAACATCAATGCAGTAGTGAAGAGTATGCATACAAAATACAACGTAAATCTGTGAACTCCGAAAAAATCTCTGTATACATACATATGTAAGTGATTCTACAAAACGGGCTATTGGAGGGTCTCAACTAAAACAGTAACAGCCGAGTATCTTCTTGGAATTATTTGTCATTTTATTTAAATACAATAAATATTTCAACAAATTTCTTTCCATTTCTGCTAACCTCACGGACTCGCAGTTCTCTATCTACTTATATGCTCCCTTATAATTTAATTAAACTTCTACGTGGTCCAATAAGCTACCAAAGCACTGCCAAATAATGATAAATAAATATTTATTAAATTGAATTGCGTTTGTAATTGATTTCTTAGAATTTTGTTACAGGAAATTTCCATTTAAAATTGGAAAATCATAAAAAGAAATAAAAAAGTTTCTCTCGTTTTGTTTCGTTCAAACATAATTTATTTTGGAATTTTCTTTTTAAAGGAATATTTACATTGCGTGAGTGCGAGTAGACGTATATGGTTGTGTATGTGTTGGTTTTTAAACGAGTATAATTTTTAAGTTCATTACATTCGCATTACACCCGAACATTTAAATGATGGCAGCGTTTAAAAAATGTTTTTGTTTTTAAACATTCTAAAAAAATTAAGACATTACGAGCCAACACATTGGCATTGCATGCTCCGAAGTAATCAATCAAAAAATGAACATAAAAACGGAGAGAAACATATCGCTGAAATGAAAACAACACAAAAAAACAAAACAAAAAAAAACATTAAAAACTGACCATTTCATTTTATTGCCAAATAACATACACTCACGTTCCATTAGTTTTTGGAGGTAAAGACACTGAAAGAAAATTGAATTAGCAAATCATTATATTGGAATTTATGGGCAGTAAGAAAATTGCTATGAAATGTTTTTAATATGTGTTTGCTAAATGAAATGATATATTTATTTAAAGAAATCGATTTTGAAGACAAACGTACATTAACGCACAATGACGCACATTGACGCATACTGACGCTCATTGACGCATGCTAATATGTTCAGCTTATATTCTCCGTAGTCTAGTAGATATTGTGTTTTCTTATTAGACGTGATGCCACAGTTCAGACCCCAGTTCAGACATCTCCAACAAAACGAAATATGAAGGAAATATTTCTTAGGCAACTTATTCTCTACAGTCTTCAGGCAAAAACTCTGAGAGTAAATAAAATCACCATTCAAAGTTTCTCAGAAATCTGTTGTTCGGAGTCGATCTTACACTAAAGGTTGGTGTGAGAAGATAGGTTGTAATTCTGGCTGAAGGGTTGTATGTATGTATGTGTATACAGCACTCTCACACAAATTCCAAACTATTTTACACATCTCATGAATGTAAGTAGTGCCTACAGCCAAAATCCTACCAAAAGTTATCCAATGGTGTGGTTAGACCAATGAATTAAAATTAGCGATTAGGAGGTTCACTGGTAATTCTAGGGATAGCAGTGATGCCCCGGCCTATAGAAAAGTACATCTTTAATGGTGGTCCCTTTGCCCTTGAACTATGATGATCGAAGTAACCATTAAATCTGAAATAATTTCACAGCGGACCTTCATTCAAACTATTCACTAAACAAACGAATGGTGAATATATCTCCCTTAAGTTCTTGTTCTTGTAGCACCTGTATTGTTCTGAGAACATACCAAATTCTTCACATAAAATCGTTCAGACGGTGGAGGCATAAGAAGCTGACAACGGCGATGAATTAATATGTAGCGATCTTCCTTGACACTGGCCGATACAGCAGCAATATTTTTACAAGAACTTGCGCTTTCCATACGGTTTGGTAAAATGACATACGCACTTACATAATTGATCATTGCAACCTTTCAGTTAGGATTACGACCTAGCTTCTCACAACACTTATATTGTGTATGCTAATTTTATATGTGAATGGCAGGATCTACAGTTTAAACTCGACTCCGAACGACAGGTTTTTTGAGAAACTTTTCATAGGAATTTTATTTACTCTCAAGGTTTTTGCCAGAAATCTGCTGAGAGGAAGTCGCCGAAAAAATATGCTGATTTGACCTGCGGTTTAAAGTGTGGACTCATGTCTATTAAGCCAGACTCAACAACTAAAATTTCGAATTAATTGAATGAATTGATGTCCAATCAATTGAAATTGGAGTGAAAATGTTATGTTTGGTGAAATGACAAACCATACTGAGCATTTCTAGCATTAACACATATCACGAATATTTTATTTGTAATCAAGAAGCAACATTTATACTCTCTCTTCTTACTATGAAATAAAATCAAATCAAATCACAAAGTAAAAGTACCATTTTGACAGTGTATGATGACCGAATTGGGCGCCAAATGCAGTGATTTAAAAGCCAATGATATGAAACATGCAATGGACGGCTTTCTTTTTTTTCTATTTTTATGTGTGTAAGAATAGAAATTTTTGAAAACATACAATATTTTTTGTTTCTAACAAATTGCTGAACTTAATGGAGCAGCAATTTCATGTTTCTGGTTTTTAATACAAATGTTTAGAACACAATAAAAAATTTTTTTCTTTTACATTTACTTTCGTGCCACAGATTTAAAGGTTTTAAACTATAACATCTGTATTACAGAAAAGTATATCGCAATTAATATTTTCTTAAAACATGTAACAATTAATTGAAGTTAGTTTATACGTGTAAGTGAGGAAAAAAATGAGCATTTTGGGTGAAAAGAATTTTTTTGATGCCCACCTACACTTATGACAACTAGACTCAGTATAGTAAAAACGAATTAAAAATAAGGCTCTCTTGTGTCACTAAAAATTCTGATTAATCTGAATATAAAACTTATTGGTGATCATATACTATAAATGAAAAATAATAGCGATTGGACAGTTTTACAGTAAAAAAAATAATATCTTTTTTTGTGCAGGAATATTAAACTCTCTGGGAAACTTACTTACTTAAGTGGTTATTACAACCCTTCAGTCACGATAATGTCCCTGTTTCTCACAGCACCCTGTGTGTGTTAGTTTTATTTAAAAGTGGCGGGACCTACAGTTTAAAGTCGATTCCGACCGACAGATTTTGTTGAGAAACTTTTCATGGCAATTTTTTTAAATTCACTCAGAATTTCTGCCATAAATCTGTTGAGAGGAAGTCGTCGAAGAAACATTTGTTCATATTACGGGTTGCTGGAAATGTCTGAGCTGGGATTTGATGAACCGTGGCCTCACGTCTAATAAGACAACACACTACGTACTAGACTACGATGACCTACCTACAAGACGCGAACGCGTGGATCAAATCCAACCTCAGACATCTCGAACGAAATATGAAAAAATATTTCTTCGGCTACTATTACGATGATTTCACTTGAGAACCATAGATTGTAAATAAATAATAAATATTCAATTTAATTTAAATTTAATACAATATAAAACGATTGTCTGAAGTTTAACTTGTAATAAATATTGTTGAGTGCATATTCATAAAAATAAAGACCAAAAAAGAACTTACTGCACAATAAAAGTTATATGGAGCATAAATTTATATGCATATGTGTAAGGGTGTATGTATGTATGCCTCTGTTGATATCAGAAATTTTGTATTTTTGGTGTTGCAAACAAATTCAGAAGTAAATTCTGCTACGCCGCACGCATAAACACAATTCCTTAAGGCAACAACCAACACTGCAACACTTTATTCTCAATTGCAATTAAGACTCTGTGTATGGCACAGTGCTAAAATGGGGATATAGTATATGGTCTACATATATAGGAGGGTTGTCTTGTAAGGTGTAGCTATTAAAGGGAAAAATAGTAATTTCATATATTTATCTTAAAATTATCCCATATATACGCAGTTCTATTTGGCAACCACCAAACATTGCATAAATGTTGTCAGGAATGAATTGTAAGCGGATGTCTCGTAGGTCGTCTGTTAACAAAATTGGAAATATCTTACAAACACTCCTACAGAAGCTGTAACAATATTGAAGAAAAGGAGACCACAAAAAACATCTTCTCTTTCATTGTTCGAAGCCTAGGGATCTAAAAATCAGAATCATTCGGCAGTCTTTAGTTAAACAAAAAATAGTAGTCAGACTGTAAACGATGTTTCTTATGCAAAGTTCTGTACTGCTGCTGTTCCGTATCTATAAAAATAATTGGTAACAAAGGAAAAATTTATTTCCGTAACTATTTTTAATCCTCAAAGAAAAATTTAATTTGTTTAGCAGATAATCTGTCATGACATTTGAAATTAATTTATCAAGTTCAACGCCAATATGGACGACTTGAAATAAAATTTATTTGAGGTTATTCACGTATAAAATTCTACAAGTTTTGTAAAATATTTTGAAATTCTAAATTAAATACAAAGCTTAAAACTTCTTAGCACGAGCACGATTTAAAACAAAGAAATCCTAGCAATAATATTTTACACGAGTTTCAATTTCCTTTTTTTCTTTTATTTGTCAAACAGCCTCCGTTTATGGCACATAGTACTCACATTAATGTGAACAGACATTATTTGGCTGAATTCTACTCATATATGCAAACAAATTAAAACTGAAATCTAGAAAATAATACCCATCAAGTGGAAAAATACAGATACAGAGAGAATCGTATAACTTTTTTAAAACGAAGAATAAAAAAAGTAAACAAATACACTGAAAATAAATATTCGTGGAAATAATTTATCGATTGCAGATAATCAAATTACAACTGATACAACAAACCCCAGGTCAGGCATCTCCAACTGAACGAAATATGAAAAAATATTTCTCCGTCGGCTTCCGCTCAGCAGATGGCAATAACTCTGAGAGTAAATAAAATTGCCATGAAAAATTTATGAAAAATCTGTCGCTCGGAGTCGAATTTAAACTGTAGGTTCCGCCACTCATGTATAAAAATTAACGCACACAACAAGTGTGGAACTAGGCCGTAATCCCGACTAAAGGGTTGTAATGACCAATTATGTATGTTCGTTTGTAAGTGTTTGAGGGCAAAAAATAATGAATTTAAAGTCATAGTCACCTCATCAGAATTTTACAATATGCGAGCAAAATACGTGCTTCATCAGCTTGTTTATATTCTAATACGGCAATAGCTCTGCAATGTTCTTCTTTCTTCTAAAGAAAGTGCTTCACATTTATTTCATACGAGCGTCTCACATCCTTATTGATAGCACACTATACCTCACAGAAAATTTATTAGATACCCAATATTTTTTTAATCATTTCATAGTGTCTCGTTACCTGCACCGCATAAGGCATGCAGAGTATTTTATCCTAATCGTGGTACCTCTACATGAATTACGCTCAGTTACTCTGTTACAAGACTTCGAGTTGATATTTTTCTACTCTAAATCGAATCGACGAAATCGGTGTGCGATTCAGAATCAAAGTCTTAACCATTGTGCACTTATGTAGACAACTTGCATGGCCTTTGACTTTATGGAAGAAAAACCGTAAACTGTGAACTATTTTCTGGATTTTTAAGTAAGAAATCAAATCCCGCCAACACCTATTCAAATTTTGATATCCGGCCATAGATCACAAAGGCTGTTTAGTCATGCCAAATCTTGCGTATTGTTAGTCTGAATATATTACCTATTGCCTACGTATGCCTAAACCAATTCCACTTCTGGTTTTACAGCGAAGATATCGAAATTTATGATAATGGTTTTTGGTACACCTCCCAGAGAACGTCAAAGTCGGATATAGAATATTTTCAAAACAGCTGAATCGCGTTAATATTTTTGCCAAATTAGCTTTGGAATCCTGTTTCGCCAAGTAATACTAACTCAAATGCATTCACAAACATACCCTCATCTACAATAATTCAGAAGCATATCCAAACAACGATAAAATTTGACGCTCACCAAGGTTTTATATTTTTACCATAGCTTTCTGTAATAACATGATTTTTTCATTCCTGCTGTCAAATATGTTTTACGTTTAGCTCATCTGGACCTCATCCATTCCGATATCTCTAATACTGCAAAGAGTATCTTTGATTCTATAATCTCAAAGAATATCAACCACTAAGAATACATAAAGTAGACCTCATTTGAGATTATATTTAGCGTCCAATTGATATTCGAAATATTTTTAAATAAATCTCATGCACCGAATTATATTCTCCAAATCGGAATAACTTTTAAGCATTTCTCAGATGATAAACGATAATCAATTGCGGAAATCTATGACTAACAATTGTCAAGACATAATTCACGGTCTGGAATGCTAATGTGGTCAACCTCTTTAATCAGCCTCTAGCTGTAGAAGAAGTATTGTGATCTATCGAAACAACAGCATGTTGTGCCCGTCACGTTCTACTAATACTTCGGCAGTTGGTTGGGCATGTCCCGAGTGCTCAAAAAAGTGATTACTACATGTTCATATCACATACATACATACAAAGGGTTGTACCCTACAGACAGGACTACGATCTAACTTTTCAAACCAGATATGTTGTGTGTATATATTTTATACATAAGTGGCGGGACCTACAGTTTAAAGTCGACTCCGAACAACAGGTTTTTTGAGATACTTCATGGCAATTTTATTTACTCAGAGAGTTTTTGCCAGAAGGTTGGTGAGAGGAAGTCTTTGAACGAAAATTGTTTTCATATTTCTTTTTATTGGAAATGTCTGCCCTTAGGTTTGAACCCTGACCTCACGTCTAATAAGCCGACACACAACCTACTACACCACAGTGACAACGATGTCATCATATCATGGTCAAGAACTTCTTTAACAAAGAATTCATATCCCTGGAGGCAAGTGAAATTTAGTTTTCCATAGCAAAGAATTTCAATGAAATTATTTTTAAAATGTTTAATGGCACATTGTTGAATGTGCATTAATTTCCAGCTTAAATATCTACTCTTTTAGTATTGAATACAAACAATTTCATTATATCTCATATGCGTCAATGATTTCAATAATGTTTTCACAGAAAACTACACTTAAAGCACATTTTTTTTTATTTGATTTTATTGCGTTTGTAATTCCAATAGCGTTCGAAACCATAAATGGCATCCGTGTAATTTGAATCTGAATTCTTTGGAATTGTTTCGAACAGTGTAAATTCATAATCCAACACGTTCCTGTATTTATACAATTAAATGTACGTTGGGGCCATTGTACAATATTTTTTATGAAAAATAAAATTTTTCATAATATTTTGTTGTTGTTTTGTTTTTCATATTTTTTCATATGAATTGATGCGAAATATGATTCGTAAGTTTCTTTATTTTGAACACATCCACAATCGTGCAGCACATGCAACTTTTACTGCTTGTTTCATTTTGTTTTATGCGTTATGATTGTGTAACATTGTGTGGTAAGCTTCAAAGAATATCAATTGTAATCGAATAAGCGAATACAGTAACTATCGGCTATATAGTGTGGGTGATTTAAAAGTTTAAATTTCAAAATGCAATCAAACAAAAATGGTTTGAAATCTTGCCAAATTTATATTTTGTTGTGAACTACAATTGTTGCGGTTAGAAATGGAATATTATTTCATTCATATGGCTGCTGCGGCTGGCTTTACAATACCGCATTCAATGGGACCAATTTTCGTGCACTTTTTCGTGTGTATGGGGTCGTAACTCGGCAATACCTTCACCGAATGCTTCAAATGCTCAATTGTCTCTGGTTTGTCGGCATAACATCTTTCCACAGAAAATAGTCCAACGATGTCAAATCACAACTTCTTGGCGGCCCATTGACATCACCATTTCGGCTACATAAACGGCCATCGAACGTTTGACGCAATAAATCGATTGTGGCATAAGATGTGTGACAAGTTACACCATCCTGTTGAAATCAAACATCGTTCACATTAATACCATAAAGAGCGGGTACAAAAAATTCGCTTATCATCGTGCGATAGGTGTCTCCATTGACTGTAATGGTTGTGCCGCCCTTATTTTCAAAAAATTATGGACCAACGATGCCTCCGCTCCACAATCCGTTCCAAATAGTCACTCGTAATGGGTGCATTGGCTTCTGTAAGACCACGTGTGGGTTTTCTGAGCCTTAAATAAGGCAATATTTGCTTACCAAGATGAAAAAGAACTTCATACGAAAAAGTGATTTTTTGTTGGCAAAATCGACATCATCGTGCAGTTTCTTGTTGTTTAACGAACTTTAGCAATAAACTAGCGTATATCAGATACTGGACTTTCCTGCGATCAAATTTAGTACGACATTTTCGTGAAAATTCTGATCAATTGCCTTTGTTTTGGAAATAAATTTTCAATAAATCCCAACGTTGCTCAAGCGTAAATCGATTAATTACATTCAGTGGAGATAATATACTGAATTTTGTGTGTTTTTTTTGTCATAAGTATTGCAAGATTCCAAATAACCGATGGTTCAATTTTAAAGCGATAGATGGCCCACCCGATATATATAGTTCATATTAGAAGTCGCCGTAGTCTAGTAGGTACTGCGTTGGATTATTAGACGTAAAGCCAGGGTTGAAACCCCAGGTCAGATATCAATACGAAAATATGGAAAAAATATTTCTTCGACGACTTCTTTTCAGCAGATTTCTGGCAAAAACTCTGAGAATAAATAAAATTGCCATGAAAAGTTTCTCAAAAATTTGTCGTTCGGAGTCGACTTTTAACACACACGACATGAGTGGTATGAGAAGCTAGGCCGTAATCCTGACTGAAGGTTTGTAATGGCCAATTATGTGTATATGTATGTACCTATAAACTCAAAATGACATCTAGCGATTTTAAATATACCACCATGTGGACCACATCCTCCATAACAAAGATCTTAAAAATTTCCCGTGAAATTAATTTTGTTTCAGCTACAATTTCTTTAGAAACAAAATTTATTCCTGAAATAATTCGTATGGAGCTTAAGAGCAATTCTAATAATAAACCTAAAATGCCTGCTATTCCTAAGTACTTGCAATTTTATATAAAACATGAGCGAAAACGAAAACGAAAACTGTATCTGGTGTTCTTGTGAAACGTGCTAAAGTGTCGGATGAAAAAACTTAAAAAAAAATGTATTTGAGAGAGAGTATCTTAAATACTACACAAGCTAAAAATAATTCATGCTGCCGATGGCTAAATAAAATAAATCAACAGAAGAACCAACAACAAGAATAACAGAAAAAAAAACAGAAAACAAACATTTTTATTTTAGTATTTAACCACAGAGTATATCTTGATAATTTTATAAAAAAAACACTGAAAATATTTTATGCTGGTATTTGTATTTATTTAAAAAGCACAATAACTGTAAGGTATTTCATATTTCTCTTCTTTTTTATTTTATTTTATTTTTTATTATTTATTTTATTCAATCAGAGCTTCAAATTACTGGCATACAATTTAATTCCTTTGAAATAATCAAAGCATAACTCAAAATAGTAATAATTTTTAAAGCAGTTTGTCATACTTAGCTTGGATTCTAACCTTCACATGATACGATCAAGAACAGAATAAAATTTCAGGCAAAAGGGGTAAAATAATACCCCATAACTCTGAGAAACTGGCTGATATGCTTCCGAAATTTATGTTATTCTTTGATCAATCAAATCGCCTGTTGAGTTGAGTTCACATCACTTATCATGTTCCCGTTCCTAAAGCTGAATGTTAACATCAAACCATAAAATAAAAAATTCTAATTACGCGTTGTGCTATAAACACAATAAATGCAAAGCAACAAACGCAGCAATCTCTCAAAAATAGAATGCATGGGTGCATATGAAAGTTTATACTTTAAAGGCGACCCTACAACAAGTGAAGATTCTGCTGCTTTGTTTTTGGGCTAATTTCTATTTTTATTCCCAGCAATGAGGGAATTACTGCTCACAGCAAGAGGTTTTGTGCTGGCAATGCGAGGTTTAATGCTGTCTGTTCACAGCAAGAGGATTTGTGTTTACCTTAAGCTGCAATTGCAAAATTATTGTGTTTGCTGCGTTGTGTTTATTGTGTTTACAGCATTAGTCTTAAAAAACCAATTTGTCTATGTTGATTCAAAAAATCTTCTGCATATTGCATATACGTTCCTAATGAGTTTATGGCAGCAGGCAACTCTTGTATCAAACCTTTAAAACACGATATGTTTCTGATCTTAGCAGTTTCTTAAACATGCCTCTAAGTCATAGAATCGTATTGAACTGTATTTGTGAGCTTAATTAGGCACCCTTTAGCCATTTGGCGGAGGTCTAATTTACGAGAAATGGAGACTATTTGACAAATAGAAAGCGAGATCACATTCTCTGCATACGAGTATATGCACTTATTCTGATAAGAACTTACATGCCAACAATTGTTGTGGTATGTATAGTATATAGGATCGCACAGGGTCGTAGATCACTGCAATGTTTTCCATGCGAAAGTCATAGCTATTCTCATGGTAATTAAGTGACTGCTGAGTATCAAAATATTTACTAAGTTCCTACTCGGTCAGCCAGACTGCGATAAATTTCAATTCTCCGAGAAATTTAAGGAATAAGGATACATCCAAAAACTGTGTTTTATGAATTTGCCAGAACCACCTATATGATCCACGCATAGGGATTATCTTTTCCTTTATTTAACTGAAAATCGGGTAAGTAAGAAATTAGACTCATGTCGACTGTCAGTTTGGCTATCAGGCAATTCATTTTTTCTCTCCCGACTGGATATTTACTATGGTACGTGGTAAAAGTCCTTCTAAGGTAGTCTGCCTACTCAATGGAATGAAATATCCATACGCTATGACGATTTTGCGAAATCGCGACTTGAAAGAGGGGAAAGAGAAGGCCTGTCTCTGAATTTGTCACTGCTATCACTTAAGAACACTGCGAAATACATTTCTGACACCTCTGGTTAAACTGTCTGAAATTAAATTAAAGGCCATTAAAGGCGATCTAAGCGCCTTGACCCAGATAACTCTTTCAATTGGTTTATATTCTTTTAAAAAGTCGTGTTTGTACAATGAGAATCTGACCCGATTATGTGAATTGACGTTTTCCAATATAACCTGACCTAACCTTACATATCTGTTGTGACGTCTTGGTAATGGAGCAAAAAATAACAATAAATTTAACCAAGCAACAGTACAGTACATACAGTCAGGATTACAACCTAACCTTCCACCCCACGTATGTTGTGTGTGTTCATTTTATACACGAGTGCCGGGAGCCACAGCTTAAAGTAGACTTCGAACGACAGATTTTTGAGAAACTTTTTGCCAGAAATTGGCTGAGAGGAAGTTACCAAAGAAATATTTGTTCATATTTCGTTTTGTTGGAGAAGTCTGACATGGGGTTCGAACTGTGGCCTTACGTCTAACAAGCCAAAATACTACTCACTAGTTTAAGGCAACTTCACAAGCAACCATACATGTCTCAAATAAGTAAGAAGGAACCGATAGCACTGAAATCAGATGCAAAAATGTCAATTTTCTCAGCAACTTCCAATAGAGGCAAAGCTGTTTCATTTCTAGCCAAATTTACTGGAATTTTACAGAAACAATCAAGAAAAGGAATTTGAAAAAACATACAAGCAATCCCTTCTACAGAAATGAAATAGAATGCAAGGGTAATCGCAATGAAGAATCAGTGGTACACATCTACGAAATTTTTAAGCTTTTAAGGTATTTAGCTCACATAAAACATTAACGAACATTTGCCTTTGCGAGAGCATCAAGCTGACTCATCAAATAACATCTGGGGTTACGATGACTCAATGCTAATAGCCACACTCAAGCGATGGAGCAACATTAACTCACCGTCAATTAATTACCACAAGAAACTAATTTCTCTTGCCTATCAATTCAAGGAATTGTCAATTTTGATTAGACTGAATGATTAGACTTTGGATTCTATCTCATAACCATACGCATACACCTCATTTTTAATAAATCAGGAAGATTATTAAACACAGAACTTTAAAGTCAAGCTTTATTAGTCGAAAATACCTTCACACAACCAAGTCTAGTCCTCGAAACATATGAATCAACTGCAATGAATGAGACATCAGTTACTTATTTAGTTCAACGAACGCCCATCATTTTAGCTGTAGTTTACCTTTGTCAGTATATGTACATATAATGTGTATGTGTATTACACATACATACATACATATTTACATGATCATCTGTATACAGAATTAGAATTTATTTTCCCATTTTGCCATTCCCTTATCCTATGATATATTTACCCAACATTTATTTTCCTTCCATTATAATTTCCTCCTAAACATATATTGTTGCAAAAAGAAAACCAAAAAGTAAGAATAAAAAGGAGAATCTTTTCATTTCCTTTAACAAATTTTACATCATTTACTCATTGATAAGACCCTGTAACTGCAGGAGTAGATTTCTATTTTTCGGTTGCTGTAACCACATCTTCTATCCTCCCGTAGTTAGAAATGAGGAGAGCGACCATCAACTAAATGACGCTATTATAGCGAATGCCTCCTTCGCTGCTGGATGGAGTTCTATTGTGTCTGAAAGCAAAGCTTTTGTGACAAATAATAAATGTTTGTCACAAAATTATCTCATTTACTATTATTTTTTGTTTTCTTTTCTTTTGTTTTTTTTTTAATTTTTCATTCTATTTGTTCATCGTTTTTTTTCAATATTTTTCCGTTATTTTCTATGCAGACATTGTCCGTCCGTCTGGCTGTGTGGCAGGAAAATTTTCATTTACATTTTAAATGTGACAAGGCGCAAATAAGACAAGGAGACTGATGCTTTCAACAGTTTTATTGTGGGTTTTTTTTTGTGGGGGGGGTGTTCAGAAAAATATGATAAACATGACAAGGAAGAATTACGTGAAAATGCATTTTTAAATCAGTGGCATTAGAGTTGTATAGGAATTTAAGGACATATTTCAACAATTTCCTGTTTAGCAATTGAAGAATTTAACTAAAAATGTGCGCTTTTAACATAAAACGGAAAAGAATTTACAAAAATGATGAAAAAACATTTTAAAATTATTTTACATATTACCCGCGTTCATTGGCTCATTGTCAGAAGAAAGTTTTAAGATTGTAAAATTTTTTAAATTTTCTTAAACCTGTCTGGCGTAGACACTTCAATTAGTCAATATCTACGGTGTTTTGCATTGGCACATCGTACAGCATCTCTTAAGCTCTGCCACCAAACGAGTTAATAAAATGTTCTTGGCTAAAATCTTACTTACTTAATTGGTCATTACAACTCTTTAATCAGGATTACGACCTAGCTTCTCACATCGCCCATGTTGTATTCGTTAATTTAATCCGTTAGTGGGCGAGTGAATTGGTTGAGCTTCGCCTAGAGTATCAGGTAACACCTCCGTCAATCATGTTGAACTTGATAAGCCGCTTGGACATGCAGAACCACAGTCTATTATTCCTCGGTAGAACAGCCTGAACTAGTGCTTAAACGCAGTTACCAATTGGAGATCTATTAGCGAGGCTAGATCCTTTACCAAACGCTTTGGAAATATATTCCGTAGACTGGGTGTTCGATGAGAAAACTAGTTTGATGAACTGAGATCTCAGGCACTCATACTGAATGCAAGGTATCACTACAGTATCATCTAGTCAAAAGTCATGACGCAAGTCACTCTTCATGTCGATCAAATGGACGCTGAGAAGCGAAGCCTTTGCGTTTCTACTTGGGTATCTGGTCTGCCAGTCTCTATTCAACGTCATTTCGACGTCCAATGTGTCAAATAATATCGTATATTTCTATAGGAAGTATCTACATTTGTGTCCACGGGCATTGGAATCTATATTGGAATCATCTATGACGTAAGAGCCCTTAAACCTTAGCCCCTTAAGCTGGAAATCATCTGAACGAATGCTTGGACACAGTTACCAATTGAAAAGTATTAGAAAGAGAGCCTAGATTCCTCTCCAAATTCTTCGAAGGCTAGAGGTTGGATGAGAAAACCATGTTTGGAGACTTGTATTTTAGGTGCACGCTGAGAATCCCAAATCATTACAGTGCCTTCTAGTCGGAAGTCATATCGATTAAATTGACGCTCAGTAACAAAACAGGCTGTCAGAAAGTCTCTTTAACGTCATTTCGATGTCCAATGTGTAAATGGATGCCACCTATTTCTCCGGGAAATATCTGCATTTGTGTCCATTGTGGACGAATTGTCCAAAGTCAGCTATGATACAGAGGCGCATAGACCACTTTTAAACTGCAAATCAGGGAATTAGAAATTGCGTAGAAGAGATTACGTAAGCACACAGCTTAGGTGGTAGAACTGTCTAGAGACTGTATTCAGTCGCTGTCATTTGTTTCGACCGAAACAGTAAGTTCTCCCTGTCAAGGCCAATGCTTATGAAATTAAATTTGTTTTGTTCTTGGTTCAAAATGTCTTCAGTTTTGTTTAGTCAAAGCTTATGAGATCAAAGCATATGAGGATCATTATATTTAATTAAATTTTATTCTATTGTTTTATATTTCATACATAATCAGCTAAGAAAATTTACAATTTCAATGCTTTACATGGAATACCCATCATATGCTTTGTATATTTTATAGAACCTAACTTTATTTGTTAAATATGTACCCCCATTTATTACTTCCGTATCTTTTTTAGTATAATAAACGGTTGATAAAATCTGCAGTTTTAAAAATGCAAAAAGCTAGTGTGACGCATTTGTATTGTAACTTGAAGTCTCGCCGTCCGCAAATAGCATTTTTTCTCTTCAAAACCACAAAAAAAATTATTTTTATTTTTTTTTTAATCTTTCATAATACATACACGATATACAACAATCTGCAATCAATTGTAAGCGACTTCCAAAGTTATCAGTTCTTCATTATAAACGCAAGTGTCAAGATTACAATTCTGCATCATGACAAATTATAAAATTGTTACAACAACAAAAGATATTAAATGGCCAGTAAGTTATTGTTTTATTTTCAATTCAAAATTTAATCCATAATTAAAGATACAATAAAAACAATTTTTTTGAAGGACTACGTGTCTACCGTAATACTGGCGAATGAAAAACTTGACGTAGCTGCAAAGGCCTTAGAGAAGGCTTTAATAACTCTCGAAGCGTACAATGGTCCTTCGTATAGCACGGTTTGCATAGAATCTGCTAAGAGAACTGGTATTTTTCTTTATGATATAATTGCCGATCTAGAGGATGTCAATAATCAAATACGTGCCTGTCACGTTATGATATTAAACGAACCCTGGATGAAGGCGAATAGCATAGCTCAGGCTTCATTTGAATTTCTCAATGAAGACGGCTCAGTTGGTGAGGAAAAGTTGATTTTAAAACGTAACAGAAATGTCCGGTATTACAAAGACAATGAAGTGCTATATGAGGAACACAATTATGAATTACAGGGTTATGATGATAAAAAGAAAAGTAAAATTAAAATCATAATAACGGGTGATATGAATAAGAACGAATAAAAATATATTATTTCTAAACAAAATAAAAAAATATTAGCCTTTCGTATTTAGAAATGAAAATAATTCAGGAGAATGAAAAATATTTTAGAAAAACTATTGAAATTTGATTGGCAGTTATCAGCGCTCTGCACTTCTCAGTCACTCAGTAATGAACTGAGAATTTTTAAATTTTATGTGAAATCTACGTTCCTATATGGATGACAATCATAAAATGGAACCAGAAAATATATAAGCACTGTACAAACCTTCATGTATCTCATGACTTAAAAATCATGCACATTATCTGATCAATAATAGTATCTAATGGGACTCTATTGCAGAGAACGAACCAAAATACTATTGCCACTGAAATTTGAAATAGAAGATGGAGATGTATTGACAACATAATGAGAAAGCTAGTCAACAATATCAACTAATCAGCAATGAAATCTCTTACATGGCAACGTCAACTACAAACGAAAGCTATCATACAAAACAAAAGCGAATGCAAACCTAAATTTTTAGCATTGAAAAGATCCAAGTGGAAGAGATTTGTTGTTCAATAATTCATTATATATGTCAACAGAAAGTTCAGAACTTTGACAATTGATAACGGAACACTGACGGTTGATATATTAAGCTATATCTGTCAAATTAATTACTATTTACTCAGTCTGTTTTCCCAAATGGATTTGCCATTGATGGATATAGTATACAACAGCATGTGCAAATAATAAAGTGGTTTTATCAAAGTGGGTGTTCTGTTCGGGCAAAATAATGCACAAAAATCTTTTCCAGCCGGGTGGCCAATTTCTAAATGAGCAGATATGTTGTGAAAACCAAAATTCTCGAATTTGGGGCGACATCAATTCACATGAGATTACAGATCATCCAATTCTTTTCCAAAAAGTCTCATCAGTCCACATGTCTTTTGGCCTGAATTGCAGGATCTGAATATCAAAGATTTGTGGATTCCACAGGACGGCACTATTTGAAACACAGATATTCTACACGAGCGATTTGAAGACTTGGTAATCTCACGTGGAAGAGAGAAGAACTGACCACTGATATTGTGCGATTTGGACCCCGTTAGAATTTTTTCTACAAAGCATACACTACTTCAGTCAGTATAAAGACCTACTTTCTCACACCAGTTATGTTGTGAGTGTTAATTTTATCGATAATTAGCCAGACTTACAGTTTAAAGTCGATTCTGAACACAGATTTTTAAGACATTCTTCATAGCAAATTTATTACTCTCAGAGTTTTTGCCAAAAATTTGTGGAGAGGAAGTCACCGAAGAAATATTGCTTCATATTTCGTTTTAATCGGGATGTCTGATTTGATATTTGAACCGTGGCCTCACGTCTAATAAGTCAACACAAGGTAGGTATACTAGACTACGACGAATTCAATTTTTTTTTTGGGATGCTGTATGCGAATATGATGCAAAACATAGCGGTCCTCAAACCAAAATAACTCATGCTTTCGGTCAGTCCGATTTATAAGCTAGTCATAGAAAATTGGCCATTTTGGTTGCTTTCCATCAAGAAAAGCCATGGTGGACATTTGAACGTTGATATGTTCCACAGATAATGGCTTCAATCGGTCTCTCAAACAACAAAATTTTAGTTATATATCTCACACACACTGCTTTATTTAAATTTAAAGACACGAAACGTTTAATAGAAGACGCTATACAGACAACATAATTGATGTTTTGTAATCTTATTTATCGAAAAAATTATTTCAGTGCCACTATGTAGTGATTAAATTCCTGTTAGAATCACAAGGTTCTGCTCTGTTTTTTTTTATTTAATTTATTTATTAATCAAATTATGTTTAATTATTTACGAGCTGAGTGACTTCAACCATTGCACGGTATAGAATAGAGTCTCTGGTGAGAATCAAACCTTCTAACCTCACGCTAATAATAACCTCACACTAGACTATCAGGCCAGCCAGAGTTCTGTTTCCAACTCTATTTCTTACATTTTAACCCAACCCAATCCACTCTTTTACAGCTGGCAGTAATACACGTCTTTTATACTCCTTTGAACGCTGATTGACATATTTAGAGAACGATTGTATGCGGAATCATTTAATTCCAGATTTTGTGGATGACAATTTTCCAGAGCTAGCTTCGGGCACAATTGCTACAAGCAGCCTGGCATTGTCGTACTGAAATAGTCAGGATTACGACGTAGCTTCTCACACCCCTCAAATTGTGTGTGTTACTTTTATACATGATTGGCAGGACCTACAGTTTAAAGTCGACTCCGAACGACAAGGTTTTGAGAAACTTTTCATGGCAATTTTATTTACTCTCAGAGGTTTTGCCACAAATCTGCTGAGAGCAAGTCGCCGAAGAAATATTTTTCATATTTCGTTTTGATGTCTGACCGTGGCCTTACGTCTAATAAGCCAACACACTATCTACTAGACTACGGCGACTTCACGATAACAATTACAAAAACAAAAAAAAAAGGAAGTTGGCTAAAGACATCTGTTTAATGAGCCGATAATTTGTTTGTACGCCTGTCAAATGATTGTAACGCATACGAATATTTCAACCAGTTGATATACAGATTGTTTCCCGTAATAAATTATTATTTCAGTTAAAAAACAAATGTGTTAATCATTTTCAATTTCTCTGTGTATTCCCTTTAAGTCAGTTCTTCGTTAATGCTATTAATGTCTTATGCAAATTGGGTGCTAAAACAATATTTTTGTTATTTTCGTTTTTATTTCACTTTTTTTTCATTTTTCATTACAAATAAAAAATTATTCAAATTTTTTTTTTAAAACCATTAATTCGGCGAAGAAGAAATTTTTCCGATTTTTTGGTTTGTCAGGAATTTTAAATAAAGCATTTGCACATACAAAAACACACACGCATACCAACACCCAGAAGAAGCATGTGGCAAATGATTGCAAGAAAAAAAGAGGGGACATTTAACGTAGAAAGTTGGCAATAAAATTTCGTATGACAATGGCTTTTTTTAACATAATTGCCATGATTATTGTATGACATTACCATTAAAATGGTATTTCAAGCAGACATAAAATTCAAAACACATACACACATACACATACCCGAATACACATACTCACATCTAAACCATCATATTTTAGTCAGTACAATGTCCTTATGATAATGGCGCACAGGAATATTTGCATATGACACACAATATCTGCCAGTATAAAATGAAATAAAATTCCTTCCTTCGTATGCTCAGTATTCTCAGTGTTATTTTGCAAAAATGAAAAGAAAAAATAAAAAGAAAAATTAAAAATTGTCTGGTAGAAATAATAAAAATAAGAAAAAATAAAAAAAAATATATATTTTCTGTGTACATATATATGGTACATATGTACATACGTATAGTATATGTGCATGTGCTCTCTATTTTATGTAATGGAAAATTTATTCTTCCGTACTTAACGAATGTAGAAGTGAGACATCATTTTTATAAGAAATCATCAGGAATTTTTTTTCTTAACTCTTTAAGTGGAATGTCATGTTATCGACTGTGGTAGGAAAATAATAAAATTTTTTATGTGATAAAGCTGTACGTGGTAGTCAGTCTACCATTAGCACCTGCAGTATTACGAAACAATTTTTGTTGCAACCATCTGAGCGAACAATATACACACAATGGGTAATTTTTTTACAGTTAGATTTTTGAAAAATAAATCAAAAGAGAACAAAAAATAATTTTAAAATTTGATTGTAACGTATACAGTGGTGGTAAATACTTGCCATTTTCTTTCTAATTTATTTTCCTTTCACAATCTCTGTGTTGAAACCAAATGTCAATCAGTTCTTCCACGGTATCTTTGCAGCATAAGCTGGAACGTTTGCTTTTTAATACGTTCGCTGTAAAAATGGTCAACAGAAAGCCAATCCGATAGATATCGAAACACCGGCCTATACAATGAGTTGTATTTCATTACCATTCGAAAACAAATCATGTAAATGGTAAAAATGGTCAGAGGGGATGATGACTTTTGCATTATTGGCAAGAAGAAATATGTACCAAAGTGCTCTTTTGATATTCAAAACACATTCTGTTCTCAGATAAAAATTGAATTGAGTGTGTATTGAATTGCTTTTTTGATACTCAAAAATCCATTGAATTTTGAAGCCCAGAAGAACTACCATATGGCTACTGCATTAATAAAACACAGCATTTGTCGAATTCGAGGCGATACCAATCCAGATAAGGCTCAAGGGCGTCAAAAACACACTAAAAAGTCATTATTTGGTGTGAATTTTGAGCTGACGGCGACATTGGTCCATATTTGTTTGAGAACGATATTGGCCGGGCCCCCATTGTGAACGGCGAGTACTATGTGTCGACGATTACCAACTTTTTTTGGACTAAACTGGATAATATGTATATCAACAACTTGAATTTTCAACAGGACGACGCTATGTGCCACACAGCTCTTGTCCCATTCAATATTCTGCACGAGCGATATGAAATAAAAAATCATCTCCTGTGGAAGCGATCTGACCTGGTCACAAAGATCGTGTGATTTGACCAAATTGGTCCTAAGTCACAGGTGTATCCGAAAAGCTACACAGCGATCCTAGGAGCCAACATAGCCCATGGCGAAGTCTTGAAGTCTTGGATGTTTACACATTTAGTAAGCACTCCACACGGGAGAGCCCTAGCAGACACCTACTAAATTCAATACGTATTTCAAAAAATAAAAAAATTCGATGATATCTCACACACACTTTGTTTCATTTAATTGTATATACAGGAACCGTATATATATTGAAGGCGATTTAGATGATTAGAACAAGACAGATACTGTCGATTGACTAAATTAAAAAGAAAATACCAAATACATGTTGTTTTTTAACAAACTTCTCTAAGACTTATTTACAAAGTATAGTTCTGCTCCGAAGTGAACTAAAAATTTATATTTCAATCTTCAATTCAAATTTAAATTCTATTTTAAAAACAAATGTTTAATTTGTAATCGTAGTTCTTCGTTTGCTTTTGAATTTTGTTTTGTTAGATTCTCTAAAAATACCATCCATTTTCACATCATATATGGCTTAAGGTAACAATAGGTACAGAGTAGCTTATATCAATTTAAATAAAATTGAAAAAAAACTACCATGAAAATACTCGTCAACCACAGATGATACTTTGTTAAGCGAGACTATTCAAATGCACGTCTCGAAATGAATTTAAAATATGGGTGTGGCAACAAAAATATTTTGAATGGATTTTCTGTAACCGAACTGAATTGAGGTATGCATATGGCACATGTAAACGTTTTGAAAGAAAATATGTATGTAACCGTTATATTTTACAAAAATGAAATGATTTTATACTCCACTTATTTTTGTTAAAAAATTTTATGTAAAGAAAGGGAGCTTAGTTAGAGGCATAAAAAAAATTAAAAAATAGAAATATTAGGTACAGATAAGGAATTAACTCAGTTACCACATAAAACCATTAATATTACTTACTTACTTAATTGGCCATTAACAACCCAATTAACGGATTTCGGCCTGCCGCAACACATCCTTCCCGGCAGAGGCTTCTTGCGCGCCTACGCTAGTTGGTCCCACCAATCGATGACAGCTTCCTCGATTTGGTCCTTCCAACGCATGCAAGGTCATCCTCTTCGCCGACTTCCGCAGATCCCCACATGAAATACCCGTCTCGCCGGGGCATCCTCCTCCATTCGAACGACATGTTCGAGCCAGTGAATAATAATACGCTGCATGACGTCCATGTCGTTGAGGAGCTCATACAGCTCACTGCTGGATCGGATGCGGAAATCATAGCCAACTCGCACTGGGCCGAAGATCTTACGTAGGACTTTTCACGCGAATACTCTCAAGGCTGCTGCATCAGTGCTTAATAGGGTCCATGCCTCTGTGCCATAAAGAAGCACGGGTAGGATGAGCGTCTTGTAGAGTATTAGTTTTGTCGTACGAGACCATAGTAGCACCTGTTGGCAAGGGTGATCCTGCACTTGATGTCCAGACTGACATCATTTTTAAGGCCCCAAATGTAATATTAACAGGATAATACATTCCCTATCTATCTATCTATCTCAGTTCCTATCTAACTACCATTAAAAATATACTTCTCTTCTAATTGAAAATTACTGTCAGCTGAAATATTGGCTTGAATTTAGTAGATAGTGAGGAACGTTGATTATTAAGTCAATTGTTATTGTTGATGGTTCAAACTCCTGGCCCGGACATCTCAAACATAACGAAATATGGGAAAATATTCTTCAGCAGCTTCCTCCTAGCAGACTTCTGGCAAAAATTCTGAGAGCAAAATTAAAATTGCCATGAAAAGTTTCTTATAAATGCCGTTCAGAGTCAACTTTAAACTGTAGGTTCCGGCACCCATGCTTAAAATTAACACACACAATACTATGAGCCTATTTAAAGGTGAGTATGGTGAGCAATTAATCACACGCATTAGAGCAACCCATTTGCCGTGAAGACCATGCGATTTGGCTCCACTAGATAATTTTTTGTACGGTTATGGGAAGTCTCACTGAAATCTGAAAGAAATATTGGAAAAAATATGTAAAAATTTTGATCTTACGGGATAAATTCGCATGAAAAAATCGCTACAAATGCTAGACAGAGTAGGCTGTAGAAAATTTATTAAGGATTCTAATAATAAAATGACTGCGTGACCACTACAGATGGTTGTTGGGTGAAGAAATTCCCCCTGAAATTTACATGGACAGCTATACTACGATTAATTCCCTAACATAGGTCTACCGGTTGCCTCAGTCAAGCTAGGTATTATCCGTTAATTTGAAATAGAGACTCATCTCGTTGGCAGCAGGGCATTAAATATACTACTCGGCTCGAGTACCGATTTACTTCTATTCTTAAATGCTTATCCATCACAAAATAGTGGACCTCACGGCTTCACGTCCGCTTAGAAGGCATATCGATAGACTTACCATTCCATTGAAGGTCTTGTGATGAAGCTGTGAGTCTGAGCAAGGGGAAGAGGTTATCTTTCAAATCATGTGTAATGTGTTCTTGCTGTAAACAGACAGCTGTTCTTGATAAGTCATTTTCTAACAACCTTAACTGAGCTCTCGTTGGACTCTAGTTGTTTTGGTCTGAAGCATACTTGATCCCTGGGCTGGATATTAATTTGTTTTATCACAATGTGCCAAAACGCTGGCCTGAGTGGTATCTGGTCACTCAAGAGTATCCGCCACCTATCCTATCCAATCATTAAAAACTTAATGTCAAGCATTTATTCATTGCTTTCAAATTTTTGTTTTTTTTTATTTTCAAAATCGAAAATGTTCAATAATGTCAGCGATTACCGATAGACAGAGTATTATTATTCGTATATAAACTCTAATTTATTAGACCTTATTCTCTCTCCTCTTTCAAATTTAATTCAAATAATCAATGTTTACGTCACAAATAATAAGCGATTTAACGGAACGATTTAATTGCACACATGTTTCGCTGCGTGTTCCTGTCACAAACTCATAAATCCACCGATAATGCCCGATAGCTAGAGAGAGAGTGTTTTATGTGGTACACAAAAGCAAAGAACACACTACCCCTTATACAATAAAATATACCGTTATAAACACCAGACACACTTCGTCATGCTACAGTGGCGGACAGACAAACAGATACGCAAAACAATAATCCAAACGGAAACCAACAAACGCCCGGAAGTGTCATATGCATTTATTAATGTCCCATGTACTTGTATTTTGTGCTCGTATGAGTATGAGAATATGCATTTGCCATATGTATGTACATATGTTCGTGTATTATGCTTGTATATGTTCATAAATATCTGCCATGTTGTGGAGCTAGACACCGGTGATACAAACAGATACAATCCGAAAAAATTTAAAACGTATGAATTTTGTTAGAGACTGTTTCGTTTGTTTTGCTTTTAAAATTTTAATTTTCGCTTTCATTCTATTCTAGTTATTTACCTCTTGTTGATTCTGTCGCACATGTAATATAGGGTTGGTGATGGTTGCCAGTGTGCTATTGGTTCTATTGGTGTTGATATAAACAAAGATGATAATGATCATGGAATCTATAATACAGGACGAAATTTGTTTATGCACGTACAAGTAGTTGGTCACATATTCTGGAGTCTAGATGGAGATTTGTTCACAAAAATCTTGTAACTGGATCTCCCAAAAATTTTTATTTCATTAAATTAAATTGGAGCTGTAAGCGTTAGTGTTATCGAATTGGAGTTTGAAAGCTAAAAGATATTAGGAAATGTAAAGCTTCTAAGTGTCTCGGTCATATCGGTCATACGAATTTCTGAAGGGAAAACTTATGAAAATCGAAAAAGAAGTTAGTAAAATCCTGCAAGAAGTCATAGAGTTTTAGTAGGTAGTGTGTTGACTTATTAGACGTGGGGCCACGGTTTAGATCCCAATGTAGAGATCTCCAACAACACGAAATATGAACAAATATTCCTTCTTCAGCAGATTTCTGGCAAAAACTCTGAGTGAAACTAAAAATAAAAATTGCCATGAAAAGTTTCTCAAAAATCTGTCGTTCGGAGTCGACACTCATGTACACTCGACACTCAGTAATCCTGAGGATTGTAATGATCAATTATGTAAATATGTATGAATGCTTAACCTGTTCCATACTTGGGCCATTATTGGGCCATCAACAATACGATTAATGGATTTCGGCCTGCCTTTACACATCCTTCCAATCGCCTCCGCTGCTTGCGCGCCTTCGCCAGCTGGTCACACCAATCGATGACAGGACTTCCTCGATTTGGTCCTTCCAACGCAAAGAAGGTCATCCTCTTCGTCGACTTCCGCAAATTCTCGCATCAAATACCCTTCTCGCCTGAGCATCCTCCTTCATTCGGAAACATGGCCGAGCCAGCGCAACCGCTGGATGTTAATACGCTGCACGACGTCCATGTCGTCGAGGATCTCATACAGCTCATTATTAAATCGGATGCGGAAATCATCGCCAACTCGCACTGGACCGAAGATCTTACATAGGACTTTTCTCTCGAATACTCTCAAGGCTGCTGCATCAGTGTTTAATAGTGTCCTTGTCTCTGCGCCATAAAGAAGCACGGGTAGGATGAGCATCTTGCAAAGTATTAGTTTTTTCGTACGAGAAAGATCTCTGCTACTCAACTGCCTATTGGGACCATAGTAGCACTTGTTGGCAAGAGTGATCCTCCGCTTGATCTCCAGACTGAAATCATTTTTGGTGGTAACGGCAGAGCCAAGATAAATATATACCTTGACTATATCGAAAGTATAGTTATCGGCATTAATCTGGAATCCAAAATGCCGCATATCCCTACTTTTCGTCAACATATACATCGTTTTGCCCTCATTTACTGCATACCCATCTTAATAGACTCCCATTCAATAGCACTGAAGGCAGCAGTAGCATTTCTCCTGGTACACACTATGATGTCAATGTCGTCAGCGTATGCAAGCAACTGGACGGAATTTTTGGTATGGGATGGAATGCATGCAAACAAGGTAAAGTTACTGACTGTGATCAACGCGGCGACCTCCAGAATGATACTTGTCTTGCTGTATTCAAGTTGACACGCAGCCACCACGTGGGCCCTTTTAGATGGCATACTAGCACCCATACATGCATACGTACATAATTGGTCATTACAACCCTTCAGTCAGGATTACGACCTAGTTTCTCACACCACTCATGTCGTGTGTGTTAATTTTATACATGAGTGGCGGGACCTACAGTTTAAAGTCGACTCCGAACGACAGATTTTTTTTTGAGAAACTTTTCATGGCACCTTCATTTACTCTCAGAGTTTTTGCCAGAAATCTGCTGAGAGGAAGTCGTCGAAGAAATATTTTTCACATTTTCGTTTTGATATCTGACCTGGGGTTTGAACACGGGCCTTACGTCCTTACGACGACTTTAACTTCAACGACTAGCACCCGCTAGATATTAAGTAATGCCTGTACTTAAATTTTGGTTGTGTGTAGAGATTGGAACCCACCACGTACAGAATATATTTAATGAAAATCAAAAAGCAATCCTTTAAAAGTATACTTAATCTATTATGATATAAAAAATGGAGAAATATGTATACCTCGACTAAGGCTTTATTTCGCACGCTCATATCAAAAGGCCCTTTTAAACAATCAGCTATGGCTCTGCTATACTTTTCCGATTCAAATTAAACTTAACTGTTTTCTTTTTCTTACCATTTTCCCGCCTAATCCAATTTGTACTAGTTGAGCACACGCTCGATTCATAATACTTTCAAATCGGCTTAGAAGTTTTACAAGGTCAGCATATATAAGGAACGTACACATTTCTGTAACGAACCTCATACAGAGATTTTGTGCAACAAAAAAGTCTCTAATATAGGGATACAGGCGCTGTTGTTGTGGTCTGATTTGTTTTTATTAACACGGCGACAAGGACTGAAACGTATTAAAAAAAAAAGAAAGAAAAACATGCCAGGATTTGTATTCCATTTTTTTGTCTCTGTTGGTTCATATTTGTTTTTGAAGTATTTTTGAAATGGGATTCGTATTGTATTTCTGTGTATTTTATTGTCTAATGTTTTTCATTCAGTTTTCACCAGGTTGTGCTCACATTTAGTTCCTTTTTTTTGTTATTGTTTGTTTTGCTGGAGCAAAATCTTTAATAAGCCATGCGAATTTAACCTTTATGCTCCAGACAACCGAATACATTGAGGATTATAAAACAATATTTATAGTCTTTCAATCGTATTTCTCTTTCTCTCTCTCTCTTTCTGTTCTTTTCTTTTTTTGTATGAAAGGTTTCAGACGGTGTTTCATTTTTTTAATTTAAAAATATTTATGTATTGCTGGCTTTCAATTTCAATTATTTACGGAATTTTTTTCTTTGGAATTTTAAATCGGTCGCATAAAGCCATGATGACTTTAAAAACAACATCTTTTATGTTCAAAACCTGTTCAGAAACACATCGATGTTCTGATTTTATAATTGAAAACAATGATTTGCTTTTACCTGATAGTCTTATCAATTTCTTAAATATATATTCGCCTTCTTTATCTTTAAAATATTGGTTTATTTTTTTATTTAATTTTGTTTCAAAAACAATCCGTTTTTATTTGTGTTTGTTTTAATCATTTTTGTTTGGTTTCCTTTGAAGAATTTCTGCAAAATTAGTTTTCGTTGTACTGTATAGTGCGGTTACTTTAGAATTTATTTAAAACCCTTGCACCATATATGTAAAGGAAGGCATTCATAGAAATTCACTATACGCAAATGAAATGTGAATTACTGTTGGGCACGTTTCAGAAAGAAAAGAATTCAAGTTTTAGTCCAAAACATTCTCTAACTGTAGGTAGAATTCACCAAAGGCAACGGACATAGCGTTGACATATCAGTTGAACTTTTTTTTTTGTTTATTGAAAAGCATGACAACGATTATCGAACTTTATTGTCAGTTTGGTTAGCATTTGTATCGTTTTCGTATGCTAAAGACGAACATATGTAGGTTCTGTTATGTTCATCGGAAGCATCTATGACCGAGCAATAATAGTACAGTTCCCTCTGCGGTCTTGTAATCTACAGTTTTACTAAGAATATAGAAGCACTGAAGTCACAGTAGTCTAGTATGTAGTGTGTTGGTTTATTAGACATGAAACCGAGGTTCAAACCCAAGCTCAGCCATCTCGCACAAAACGGAATATAAAAAATATTGCTTCGAAGACTTCCTCTCAGCAGTCTTTGGCAAAAACTCTGGAAGTAAATAAGAATGTATTGTAAAGTTACTAAAAATCTGCCGGTCGCAGTAGAGCCACTCATCGATAAAATTAACACACACAACATGGGTGGTGTGAGAAGCTAAGTCTTAAACCTAACTAAATGGCTGTAGTGGCCAATTAAGTTAAATACGAAACCATCTGATAATTTAGTATGTTAATGCAATATGGTACTCATATCTGCTGTCATGCTGTAATATATCGTTAGTACTACTCTGATCTAGGTTCCTGCATGTTGCACCTTGCGTATTATAAGGACATTGGCTCATTCGCGTTGATATATTTTTGCATCTTCAAGTTTATTACAAAATTTTCTTCCTGAAACACAATTATACATGCTCTTAACGCTGAAGATAAACGACTTGAGATGCGTTTTCCTATATTGTCTCCTTCAATGTCGTTGTCCTAATGAATCACGCACGGAATGCTCGTAGATGCCAATAACTCTCTGCTTAATACTTAATAAATACACATGAGTACACTATAGCTAACAATTTGGTTTCCTCTTCAGACATTTTGCACATTTTTCCCTTATTTCTCCTACAGGGGAAATATTTGTAATGTGACAAATAAATAGCACAGGTCAGCAAAAAGATGAGTAGAATCGAATCTTGCTTGCTGCTCTGTCTTTTTTCTTTTTTTTTTTTGTAAATGCAACAGCAACAAGACTGTAAATTGAAAAATTGATGAATGATTCGAATCACTCGAATCATTTGTGAGTATTATAAGTATTTTTCTAAAGTTATGAATCTGAATGAATAGGCGTATGAATCAAACATATTTCAAATGACATGACTTTGATGTCGACGTTGTACGCTACGTTGTAGTGAGTACGAATGAATCAGAGTAGTTAAATTTCAATATTGTTGACTCACTTATATTCCAAATTTCATGAGTGCTTATGAGTAGCAAAAACGATTCTTTGCTGATCTCTGATAAGTAGCGATGGTTTTCAGAGGCAGACACAGTAGGCAAATATGCCCTTAGTTTTGTATGAATTTTTATTCTCCTTCTGTCAATTTCGCACTGTAATCATTGAACGACATAAAACCCTTTCGTTTTAATTTTGTTTATAATTTTAATTATTATTTAGTGCTGAGTAATCATTTGATTCCTTTAGATTCGCTTTGATAACCTTAGACTTGTATGAACGACCATACATACACTCACATTCATAAAACATAAACTCTTCAATTCATACGAGTATGTTTCATTCTGCACATATTTTCTGTGTTGGTTTTGATATAAAAAAAGATGAAACATTTTTTATTCTTTCTCTTTTTGCCATTCAAAGTTGCATAAAAAATACATGCAAGACAAAACAAATGCAAACAACGAAAACCACTTCAAGAAAATTTGTCTTCAAAATGTTTTCTTTTTTTGTTTATTTCGGAAATTCACAAAAAATAAAAAACGAAAATACAAAAACAAAAAATTAAACAAAATCTAAAGAAACTGCATAAAATAGCAGGGAAAAACAAAATGGAGAGCAAAATAGAAGGAACTCAAACCCATAAGATAAATAAACCGTTTTTATGTTGCAACATTTGTTGATGTTTCATGTTGAAAATTATACAGTGAAAATATACACGCTCATATATATTATATATGTATGTACATATGCCTGTGTGTGAGAGAAAACATTTACATACGCGTCCAGAAAGCATACGTATGTATGTAGTTGTACAGAGAATTGTTTGTTTTTCCAATGGAATGCATTCGGCATTCGTATGTGGCATAATGGTTTTGTTTTTGAGGTTAAATATTGTGGTTGTTACTACAAACACAAAAACACAAAAACACACTTCCATCACAGCTACGACGCGTTTACATTGAAGAGAACAACAACAAAAAAAAACAAATGAAATTTCAGTAGAATGCCATCACATATAGACTGCAGTTTTTGACGTGTGCAATTTTTCAATTTCTCAAACGTTTTCATTTCATTTGTAACTGTCAAAATTAATAATAATACCGTTATATTCAATTATTTTCTTCCCTCACTTCAATTGCATTTCGAAATAGTTTGTGAAGAAATTGTTATTTTAGTTGTAAAGCCAGGCGGAAGAGTTTATACACACAATTAAATGCTTTAAATCTATGCATACATACATACATACATACTTAAATGGTCCTTACAACCCTTCAGTCAGGATCATAACCAAGCTTCTTCCACCACTTATGTTGTGTGTGTTAATTTTATACATGAGTGGCGGGACCTACAATTTAAAGTCTTCAGAGTCGACTTTAAACCGATATTTTGAGAAACTTTTCATGGCAATTTTATTTACTCTCAAAGTCTTTGCCAGATATCTGCCGAGAAGAAGTCGCCGAAGAAATATTTTCTCATATTTCGTTTTGGTGAAGATGTCTGACCTGAGGTTTGAACTCTGCTCTCACGTTTAATAAGCCAACATACTACCTACTAAAACGACTACGGCGACCCCAAAGTACGTTCACACACTTTAATGATTAAAAATGCTTTAAATCTGTACATACATACATAACCAATTGGTCCTTACAACCCTTCTGTCAGGTTTACGACCTAGCTTCTCACACCACCTGTGTGGTGTGCATTAACTTCACACACAATTTAAACTCGACTCCGAACGACAGGTTTTTTGAAGAAATTTTCATGGCAATTTTTGTTTTACTCTCAGAGTTATTGCCAGAAATCTGCTGAGAGGAAGTCACCTAAGAAAATTTTTTTCGTATTTCGTATTGTAGGAGATATCTAACCTCCTGTTTAAACCATGTCCACACTTCTGATAAGCCAACACACTACCTACTAGACTATGACGACTTTACATTTTTTTCCGGAAGGTCTGAGTGGTGTTTGGGAATAGAATGCAAACCATAGCGTTCCTTAAACCAACATAACCCATGCAATCGGCCAAATTCAATCTGATTTATGAATCATTGTCTCGGAAAATTGGCCATTTCGGATGCGCTCTAAACAGAGCAACTGTGACGAATATTTAAACGATGTTATGTTTCACAGATAATGGCATCCAAAGGTGGTCAAACAAAATTTCGTTTGAAAATTTTTTTACTTTCAGAGTTATTGACAGAAATCTGCTGAGAGGAAGTCGCCGAAGAAATATTTTTTTTTTATTTCGTTATGTTGGAAATGTCTGACCTGGAGTTTGAAGTTTGAATATTTTATTTTTAAAATATAAGGGCTATAAGTGTTCGCAGTTGCCTCTTGATATCCCTATAACCGATTATACTTCTACGGCTCAACGAAAAAGTTGTCTTAAATAGAACATTGTGATTGCTTACAATACAATTAAATTTTTATAATTTTTTTAATTTTTTTTTATCACCCCCACAAAGGAAATGAGTTACTAAGACAAATTGTAGCATATTCGCTTATAATAATGGATTTGTATGCGTTTAATTGGCTTTAGTAAAAAATAACCCCACAAAGCTAATGAGCATTAGCCTAATGAAGCCAATTAAATAGAAAAATAAGCCACACAAACTAGTTGGACAAGTTGAAAAAAAAATTATAAAATTCTGATAATGAATAGGCCGGCAGTAAGCCTTTAATAAAACCAATTAAATGGAAAAGTATTTGAGAAAAAATTACACGGCATTCAAACAAACGAAATAAGTATCTAGAGTGGGTGGTGCATGAGATTAAATTGCCTTTTAAGGGGCATTGCTTTTTCCACTCCATTGCTACTAGAAAAAATAGAAGTCATTGCTACTGTTTGTGTCATCTCTCACTTTCTTTCTTTCACCCCCTAACACTGGCATTATTTTCTTTCCTTTTATTCACCTAATTTTATGCAAATGTTGTGTAATGTGACCCAAATGCTCTTTCTCATCATTTCTTTCTCTCATTTCCTTTATATTATGGCCTCTATTACAGCGTACTTCACTTTATTTTCTTCCTGGAAATTTTTGTGCAAATTTGTTTAAATTATGCAAATACTTTAGGGTTGAGCATAATCACATTTACATAATAAACGCTTTGAATAGATTGCCTTTGTTTTCTATTGCTTCAAGTCAAATTCACTTCTTCTTTTCTATTTTTTTTTTTGTATTAATTCCGTGTATAATATGGTTTTAATTAAAATTTCTAAATTAAGCACAAAACCAAAGAAGAAGCCACAGAGATCAGATTTATATTCAGGTGTATTAATTATGTATTTAGAAAAAAAGAGAAGAAGAATAAGAATGATTTGTTCAGGTGTATGACATTGACGCAACAGTGATAATAAAAAATTTCCTGTAAATGTATTACACGCTTTCGGTGATCGTTTAAACGATCGAGTTTAAACTTCTAGATTTCAGCCAGGTTTCTTCTGTAACCAAATCAATCAATCAACACTTGATTCCTTCTTAGTTGTATATTGAATCATAAAAATTCTGGCACATATAAATGGCTATGTAAAGGGTCATACAGACTACCTAACCAAGCCAGGGTATTTCAGTCAAAGATTTTTTCTATTGAATAAGTTGCGCGTATAATTGAAACCAGGAAGCTACATACTTCGAACTTAATCATAGTCAAGTAGCAATCAAAGTTCTGGGATCCCACCTGGTCAAATGAAAGGGCATCAGGAGTCGCATAGAATCTCTACACAGTATACGTCGACACAATACCTGCCTCTACTGGGTTCCGGGTCACTGTGACATGTAAGAAAACGAAAAGGCGAAAGAAATGCCACGTAAGAGATCGGAGATCTCTGAGGCAGAGATGACAGAGAGGGTATATACGCCCCCTACAAGAATACTTTTTCAAATTGGAAAAAACAGCATGGATTTCATCAAACCGTAGGTGGTGCAACATATCTGGTTGACCAATTTCAAAACTGCTTTGTCTAGCAGTGGACAGCTAGAAAACCAAAGAAATACAAGAGTTTGACAAAAGAACAGTTCGCACTCTAAATGGAATTCTTATGGAACACTGCGCTATTGGCAGTTTTACTGACAAGCTTCGTCTACCAGCATTACTGCAGAGGCTGACAGGATGTGGAAGAAACGAAATCGGTACATCACATTTTATGTAATTGCCCTGCACTTCAAAACAAACGTCACCAGCTTTTGGGTGATAGAACGTTTGGAGATCTGGGCATAGTGGCAAACGCACCACTACGAGAACTAACCGGTTACATCCAGAACCAAGACTATTTTTAAAGAGCTTGTAAGAGCCATTTAATCGCCCGTGTAGACTACTTCAACTTCGTTTACAAAGCTTAGAATGTTCTATGACTGTCGTGTATAGTAAGGCTGTACAATCATCTAAGCAAGCCTGATAATAGTTGTGATACTAGCTAACATCTTTGCACTTTGTTATGTACAATTTTCGAGAACATCATCGTTATTGTTGCCTTTAATGATGTGCAAATGAGACAAACTTTTGTGACATCTTACTTACTTAATTGGTCATTACAAACCTTTAGTCTGGATTACAACCAATCTTCTCACACCACTCATGTCGTGTGTGTTAATTTAAAGAATAAGTGGCGGGACCTAACGTTTAAAGTCTATTCCGAATGATAGATTTTTGAGAAACTTTTCATGACAGTTTTTTATTTACTTTCAGAGTTTTTGCCAAAAGATTGCTCAGAAGAAGTTATCGAAAAAAATTTTTCTTTTCATATTTCGTTTTGTTCGCGATATCTGAACTCGGGTTTGAACAAGACACCTTTTGGACCTTTTGGACTAGGACAATTTTTTTATCTCTTTTGGGCCTAGAAGAATTTCCCCTTTAGACCATTTTAAACCTAAGAGGAAAGAGTTTTGCTCAGGGTACGTAAACTCCTCGGTAAATTTTTCACCAAACAGATTTATTATTTTGTAGGTGGAATGCGTGATAGTGGAGTGTTTTTTTATACCACTGGAATGTAAAGATTATTTTACAGAGACTGAGACAGATGCACCGACGATTTAATCTCCAAGTTATCTTATAGCGGAGTTTTGAGCACATAACAGATAGGGTTGTTCATTTGATATATTTGTGCTCATGGTCGCCGTAGCTCTTGGAAGTATGTATGTATGTCGCTTTTCTTCTTGCCGACATGAGGAATAGAAATGAAAGGAAAGAAATTTCTTCAGGCAAATCAGTGGATTTAAAAAGACCGAAAAAATTTTATAAAAAATGTTGAAATAAAATCGTCGTCAATACATGATAGGCTAGTACCGTCAAATTCAGCGAGTGAACGAGTTTTGTTCTAAACCTAACTAATTTTGGCAGTAAGAACTCTTGCAGGAGTATCGCTTTAGAAACATTGAATCTCCATAATGATTTTTTTGATTTATTGCTAATGAACTGTAGTACTGTTGCAGTGAAAGACAACATTAAAAAAATAGGAAAACGTTTTGCAGCTAGGGTCAACTACAGTCTAGCTTTACAAGATTTTTTAAGTTGTTCAATGAACTTGTGATGTTTTGGAAGGTATTCTAAAAATACAGAAAATATTTAAAATGTAATTAAAATGTTATCAAGACTAACGTCTAATGACAGGCTTCATTCAAGTTTCCGAAATTCCGAAAATCGTATTTTGTTCAACACTTTACCTACTTCGTTTGATGTTCAAATGAATTTCTAAAAAAAAATTTCTTTCGTAAAATTTTCGCATTGAAATATTTCATAAACTATTTCATTATTTCAAAACTCTTTAGATTCTTTATATTACCGGAGAGTAAAATTAGTGAAAACTATGAAAAAAATGTAATGCAAAATGCCAACAAAAACTCATTAAATGTAGAGAACGCCTCGCTTTCCTTCCGAAAAAAGAAGAAAAGCAGTTTTAAGAAAGAATTTATCTTTCAGAAAAAAAATTTTTTTCTTTCTTCAAATTGAAAATAATACGTGCACGTGAAAGTTGTTTAACTTTAACGTTTCGACCCGTTGTTATTTGAAAAACTAAAAGTTCCTTCCAAATGCAGTAAGAAAGAATTAAATGTTAAGAAGAGATTGAAAGAAACATCTTTTATGTCTTCTCCTTATGCACTCAAGTTCGAGAAACAGAAATTAAAAACTTATTTTAAATTTTGGACCATTCGTTAAACGGTCTTTTCTGTTGGTAACAAGAAAGACACGCAGTTATATTACCCCAAGGCATTGTTGGGATTTGTTTAAAATATAATCCATTACACGCAATATGATGGAGGCGTTATATTAAGAGTCTTTTTTCCACTTTTTGTTTTTTAAAAATATTTCGTTTAAACAAATGAATCTTTTTGTATGTTAAAGAGGACATTTGATTGTGTATAAAAATTTTGTTTTAATTCGTGGTGTTGTCTTGCGGTAGTATGGCAGTATGAAAAAGGAATCTGGAGACCATGATTTGGGGAGTTAGGAGTATCTGAAAACAAAGCTCGAAATGGATTTTTGTAAAAAATGTTATTGGCTATAGCTTGAACGAGAAACCTCCAAAAAATAACAAAATGGCCGCGTTTTGAAATTTTGTTTCCTGTTTTCGCCTATTTTTTCTACCGTAATTGTTTAATAAAATGATTAACTGTTAATGGATTAAAAATATCTTAGTTCGAGCAAAAACTACTTGTCTTAGGAACATTATTCAAAAACTTCAGCGAACACGATGAAGTAATTTTAGCTAAATCGTGGTCATCAGGTCGAAAAATTGAATTCTTTTGCGCGCAGCTTAATGCGTTTTCTCTCCTTCTTTTCGTATCGTTTGAGAGAAAAGAAGATATCTACTTCAATACTATGGCCCTAAAGTAGCTAAAACCGTGATAGAAAATTAATTTTTTGAAAATTAGTAAGTATACCACCAATCCCTTAAAGTGATTACAAGGCCATATTTTGTTCTGTCCTAATTTCTAGTATATTCCATGGATTTCACTGCATAAGAGATATTTATTTAATAAAGTCGCCAAAGTACGCTTTCTCTGGGAATACCCAAGATGTTATACGTCATGGAAAAGTGTTTTGTTGCATCTTCGGTTGGTCTTTAAGAAGTTAGTGTAGCTTCACTTCATTTCATACAGTTTCCACAAAGATTATGTTTCAAGCCTTATAAGGAGGACATTCAGAATATTTTTTGAACTTAGTATTGTAAATTGTTTTTATTGGTCTCCTTACAGCAAAAAGACCACGATCAGATTAATTTAATTATATGAATTATTTTTGCAAATAACCACAGTATACGAACTCCACTCATAAGATGGTAAAGCATAAAGGCAGTATATTTTTTTTTGTCCATTTTCATAACACTCTCTTAGGTCACTATAACGTAGACAGGCACTTATTTTGCAAATTTTTAATATTTCATACAGCCTTATGACAAACAGAATATACCACTTTGATGTTCATTTTAGCAGGACCTTAAATATATTGCAATGTGCACTAAGAAACGATTCAAATTTAGATTGGGCTGTAGTGTTTCGAGATACAAACCCAATAGAAAATTTTTTGAATAAAATAGAAACAACAATCAATGGAAAGTGTTCTATAGATTGTGACAGGCTTTAAGAAGATATACCGTATTTAGTATGCCAAAACCTGGTCGACTTTGTGCCCAGCAGATCGTATGAAATTTTAGCAGTCAGCCAGGACCTAAAGTTTAAAGTCGACTCCGAACGATAGATTTTTGAGCAACTTTTTATGGCAGGTTTATTTACTCCTAGAGTTTTAGTCAGAATTCTGCTGAAAGGAAGACACCAAAGAAATATTTGTTTGTACATATTTCGAAATTTATTTATGAATAATTTTTTCATTTTAAACACTTTCTTATCCAATCTCTATGTGTCACATTGGTTTCATATATGCATATATATGTTGTTGGATTAGCCATTAGCAATTCACGTTGTCGATTAAGCTGAGATGCCACTGAGTATCTTCACCTGAAATCTATAGAACCTCACTTGTTATCATTCAGCTATGCTTTCTGAAATACTAAATTTCCTGTATTATGCACTCAATACTCAATGAGGAAGATGGTAAATTATTTCTCCTCTTGTCTGATTATTTTGGCGACACCGCATCATGTCCGAAGATCAATGGTTTGCTACCAGTTATGAATATTTTTCACAAACTAGGATCATCATTGGAGTCACATAGCAATTTATAATCAATTTGTGTTCAAAATTAAATATTTTTTGTACGAACTTTTAGTTGTAAAAGGCATATTATGAATAAAATCGAAGAATTTGAATGAAGATGAAAAGCTTATCCGTAATTTCTTTAAAACTGGTTAAAAGGTAGACATTGGTTAGGTATTAGACATATTTGCCGTCATTTTGGAAAAAAAAAAACTTGTTTTTTTAATTTTTTACTACTCCAATTAAACATACCGTACCGTACGGCACTGTGTGCATATCTAGTATTTTAGAGCACTTAAATTTACTTTGCATAAAACGTCGCTACATAATGAACATAATTACGGGAGGAAGAAAACATATTGCTGTTGCGTTTAAACTATTCCAAAATTTGGAATCCCTAGAAAGCTAGAGCAACCATATTTATTCACATGCCGTGCATATTAAAATAATTTTTTACCTTTTATTGCTTTAAGACTTGAGCGACCTTTTAAAACCAAAAATTTTCCAATTTATTCCAATGATAAATCATATTTGTTTTTGCCATATGTTTCTCTATATTATTTGGTGAAATAAAATAGGCATCATGCTAATTCTATTTGCTTGTACAGTTTAATTTTCACACAGTCACTAAAAAATGATTCAGCCAAACAACGATGAATTTCTTTAAAAAAAGAAAAAAGAAAAGAAACAAAGTTTCTAATGTAGGTGCCATCTAAAAGAAAATTTTAAATTTAAAAAACTTAAGCAGAACGTATACTTTTAAACGAATGCAGATGCGCATCAAGCGAAAAGTATTGAAAGGGAATTCAAGAGAATGCTCTACAGTTAACACAAGCGTTTGATATGATTTTTATTTGATTCCAGGTTATGTTTGTAGCATCTTTATCCTCATATTTCAAAACATACTCTGGGCCTTTATAGTCTTGTAGGCTCTAGATAAGCACTTGTCTTATAACTTCGTATAGGAGTTATCTTTGGAGTTAGCCATGGGAGAGTATTTCATTACTCTTTACCTGACTAGTTTTAGTAGTAGTTTTAACATTTCCTGCTGGAAGTCTCAATGGAACTCCAGATAATATAAGTTTATCACAACTGCTAGGTGGTTGCATTGTGTTATGGTGTTCGACTTCAAACGCTAGTTGTTATAATTTACATTTCGGAAGAAACAAACCCGCGTTCATCATACAATAATATTCGAATTTGAGAAGTTCTCTGACCCTTACTCGCCCAATAATACAAAAGTATCAATTTAATCTTAACAAAAGACCTTCCTGGATACTTTCAATATCCCATTTGAGCGAAATATGAATTGAATTGAATGAATTACATCTGAAGGTATTATGATATAGAATTAGCCCCCTATCGTTAATGTTTACATCTTCTTTTAAATGCAATTATAGAAGCCATAGCATCACTCACCGCAGCCTGTCCGTTTCAGAAAAACTCGAGATTTTATGAATACCATATCAAATATTATACAAAGGAAAGAAAACCACACTATTTTCCCCTTTTGATCAGCACCTGCTCTAATGTAAGTCCATTAAATAAATTTTTTTGCCTTGAAATGGAAAATATGCAGGGAATATTAGTTCCTATGGAGGCAGCATCGAACAAAATATTAGCAGCAGAACAAAAATAAGTACGAGTTTCCAATCAATGTACATATTTATAAGACGAAGTTTAAAATTCAATTGGTAGTTGAACGTATTCATGTGATTACAAATTTCTTCTTCGTGCAATATTATAGAAGTAGAGGAATAGACAATGATAGCGTCGAATTTGGGATGTCATATAGAATGCACTTCGGTGCAGGTGTATACCCGAACGATTCTTAACACTGATTGTATTCCTGCACCCCAGCACCATAAGGAATGATGGCAGATGTGACGATCTATCATCATTTTGACGATTTTATATACCAAAAACAGCCAATATGACGATTTATGTAAAACAAAAACTGTCCAGCTTTTAAATAAAACCTGTTTTATAAAAATAAACTGTAAAAACTAATTTGTTTTATCAATAAAAATTTTGAATTATCACTTTTGAACTATGTGTGTATGGCCGACCAGGCAAATTGTTTCCTTCAAATGACTTAGCAAAAAGTGCTCTTAGTCGGGCTAAATTGGGAGGAAATGGAGCTAGTAGCCATAATATTAAGGCTTAAAAAATGCAAGTAATCGAACAAAAAAAGACAAGTCAACGACCTAAAAAAGTCAAGTCATCAACCAAAAAATGTGAGTCAGCGACCAAAAAATGCAAGCCATTGATCAAAAATATGCAAGTCATCGGATAAAAAATGCAAGTCATCGGCCCATGAAATGCAAGTCATCAACCAAAATTATACAAATCATCGTCCAAAAAAATTGAAGTCATCAACCACAAAATTTCAAATCATCGACCCAAAAACTGCAAGTCATTACCAAAAAATGCAATTATTGTCTAAAAAAGGCAAGTCAGGAACCAAAAAACATGCAAGTTATTCACTTAAAATATGCAAGTCATCAACCAAAAAAAAATCCAAGTTAGCGACAAAAAATGCAAGTCATTGACCGAAAATATGCAAGTCATCGACCAAAAAATGCAAGTCATCGATCCATAAAATGCAAGTCATCAACCAAAAAATGCAATCATCGTCTAAAAAGTGCCAGTCATCGATCAGAAAAATGCAAATCATTTACCTAAGAAATACTACACTTTGTTGCCGCTATTTATATAAATGCATATTAACTCAATGAGAATTATTAAACTTTTTAAACCATTTAACTAAAAGTTTTATTTTTTGTTGCTCATGTGAAGATAACGTTTGTCGTCTGTATCTTCGGTTCTAAGTAATCCTCGACCGTAAGGATTCCTGTGTTGGAATCCTTAAGGCTATGGCTATCCAGCCCCCTCGGTCCATTTCCCCCCCTAGGTACATATTTTATCCGATTTTTACCGATTTATATAGAGAATCTTTTTATTTTGCTAATTTCTCCGGTCCCTAGGGTTACCCGACAGTAACGAAAACTGTTTTGGAATCCTTGGTCCAATAGCAAACCAGCCTACTAGGTCCGAAAAGTCTCCATTTTAAATTTTATCCAATTTTAATCGAATTTTAAATAGAAATCGAGAGAAGATAAATAAAATGTGGAATGAAATGAAGCTACTTGTAGTGCGTAGATTGATATGGAGCTCACTTATTGAGCTCCTATGCTCCTCTTAGAAGCAAGATGAAATTATATTATTTTTAAATATTATGGCAAGAGCTATGAGAGTCAATAAACGTTATAAATAAGCTTCCCAAATCGATCGTGCGATGTCGGCGTTAAACTATAGGCTTCGCCGCTAATAAATAAAATTAAAACACACAACATAGGTGATATGAGAAGCTAGTTCTTAGAATACGCAATAATATAATCTAAGTATTGTTATATTAAACACACTGTCCCTATTATTTTATACACACCTGTATAGCCTAAAACAAATTCTATGATCCCTAGCAATGGCATATAAATGAGAACACATTGGAATGAATAAGCGAACGAATGAACAACAGCAAAAATTTCAGGTGTGGGAAGGGGGGTTTGGGGGGTAAGCATACACGTTATAAAGGACATTTGATAGCATGAGACATTTCATTTTTACACTTCATTACAGGTTATGATGTGAAACATAAATTCCCATAAGAAAACCATCAAGACGATGATGATGATGATGATGGAAGAAAATGGTACGTTAGATGAACGGTATTCCATAAATAACAAAAACAACTTCCAGCTTTCAAAAGAGAGAAAAATATTCATCAAAAACGGAGAAAAAAAACGTTATTCTCATTCAACGTAATGTAACGCAACTTAATAGAAGAAAACATAGAAAATAAGGACAACTTACCACACCCACACACAGGGTGAATGAGTGTGATGTCAAGGAAACGGAAATGAGTCGCATAAAAGTAGAGCAAAGTAGATTTAATACATTACAATGACTAATTTTTTCTCTACAATTTTCTTCTTATTTTCTATATTTTTTTTTTTTGTTCTTGCCAAGTCAAGTTAAAATAAAATGTTTCTCAAAAACTTTTGATTTATTTTAATAAGGCTATTATGGGGTAATTTTAAACGATTATAAATTATTATGGTTAACGAGTAGCAGAAGTACAGGCTAATGGGAAAATCCCTGAAATGAAATGGAGTGGTTCGTATAAATAAAAGGGGTCACAAAGTATACTCAGGGACTGTAATATGTTAAGTATGCCGTAAAGTGTAGATTAGAGCACGTTGAAGTTATTCACAGCAGCACCTTTGAAATATTAAAGAGAAATAAAACATATTAAAATGTGAAAGAATTAAAATCTGATAAATAATATACAGTGCAACAAATGAGGTGTTGTGGTTAGTTTGTGATAACATTATAGAAACCAAATGTTCAAACACCAGTTCGTACGTCTTCTGAAAAAGGTATATAAAAGAACCCAAAAAATTTATTTCTTTCGGTGACTACCTCCAGGCAGTCTTTACAACCGATTTTGCACAAGCGAGATAAAGGAACTTGTTCCCGAAAATCCTATATTCTTGCGCAACACCTGTCTTTCTCACAAGGCACATCTATTTGTGGTCAATTGGCCAATAGATCGCATACTGCATTACAAACAGAACTCCCTACTTGCAGAGCTCTTTCCTGCCACTTTGAATATAAAAAGGTTGTCTCTGTCCTACTTCCGATGACTAATTTTCCCAATTCCAACACAAAGCACTCCATGAGTAGAGGCCTCCTCAAAGCCGCCTCTTATTGAATCAATTTACATTTGAGCAACGTTGAAATTTATTGGGCCAACGAGAAACTGCACGACGATGTCGATTTTGCCAAAAAATCATCTTTTCGGTTGAAGCTTAATTTTACCTTGGTGGACACGTCAGTAAGCAAAATTGCCGTATATGTGGCTCAGAACACCCACACATGGTTTTACAGAAGCCAAGGCATCCATTACGAGTGACTGTTTGGTGCGGCTTGTGGGGCGCAGACGTCTTTGACCCATTTTTCTTTGAAAATGAGGACGACGAAGCCATTCCGATCAATGGTGATACCTATTGCGCCATGAAAACCGATTTTTTGTATCTGCTCTTCATGGTATTGATGCCGCACATCTCATGCCACAATCGATTTAGTGCGTCTAACGTTTGATGGCCGTATTATTAGCCGAAATGGTGATGTCAATTGGCCGCCAAGAAGCTACGATTTGACACTGTTGAACTATTTTCTGTGGGGTGTCATTAAAGAAAATTATTATGCCGATAAACTAGAGATAATTGAGCATTTGAAGGCCGACATTCGTGATGGCATTGCCGAGATACTATTACATTCACTCGAAAAAGTGCACGAAAATTAGTCCAATCGAATGAGGTACTGAGAGGCTAGATGTGTCAGCCATATGAATGAAAAAATATTCCATTTCTAAACGGGACAATTGTACTTTACAACAAATAAAAATAAATTTTACAAAATTTAAAAACGTACTGGATTTATTGCATTTTTAAAATTAAACTTATAAAGGGCACACCCATTACAAACTGATTCTGTCTATAGTTCACTGATCTCTGACTTAAATAATCTCATAGTGGAAGTCAAGTAAATGATAGTAATTTTCATATTGCTTGATTGCACACGGTATTTCTAAAATTAATTTCACATTCATTTCGTATATTAAACGTACTTTTAATTTAAATTTCAATTTAAAGAAAAAAAATTTTTTTTTTTTGAGTTTTATAAATCACTTCTTTCTTCATAATTTCCAAACCATTTTAAAGGCTGTATTATTTATTACTCATACGCAACAGTGTCATTTAATATGAATTCTATTTCATATTGACTATCACACTGCGTATGATTAATATGGTGTATTTACTTGAAATAAAAAAAATTACTCATCCGCCGTAGTGTCTTTAACAATTCAACGCCTGTACCGAACTGAATATTAAAATTAAATCAAAATTTGAAATTAAAAAATAAATTTTGCAAGAAAATTGAAAACCGCTAAAAAATTTTAACAATTAATTATAAAAATTCTAACCCCCTCTCCCTCAAAATGATTTTGATTAATGAAGTCGCTAAAAGATTTCAAAATTATTGTGCTTTATTCTACTGTCTGTGGTGGTGGTGGTGGTGGTGGAGTCAGTGAGGCAAGTGCAATACAAATCTAAACAAGTATCAAGTGGCTTGTTCATTACACAGCAAAATATCAGAAAATATCTGTCCTTGGGGTTAATGATACCGACGCTATCGCTGACTTGAGGCGACGTTTGGATGAGAAGGAAATAAAGTTGTTGTGCTTCTAGTGGCAAATGATAAATGATGTACAAGAAATTAAGCAGCGAAAAAGTGGCAAGTATTTCTAAAGGAATATAAAACAAAGAATAGATTGGCTTCTCTTACTTTTACACACACACACTCTTTTTTATTTTTGGAAAGTAAAAAGGAAAACTTACTATTAAGGAAGGAAACCGTAGAAGATATAATACAACAATACAATAAATTAAATACAACTTTAAACTTAAAATTAAAACTTACATGAATTCAGTTCTTTGTAAAGCATAATAAGTTCGGCCTTAGGAATTAGTCACTCGTACAAAATTCGACTGATACAGGACTGATTCGCTCAATAAGCTCTGGAAAAGTTGGATAAATGAGTACGTGAACAAAAATTATTGTTGAATTTGGAACGATATCAACCACAATGAGAGCAACATTAACTGTCAATGGCGAGAACTACAAATTTATGATTACGAACTTCGTCTAGCCGAAACTGTATGATATGGACACCAACGAAGTGTGCTTCCAATAGGAATGGGCTACATGTCATACAGATTATGCTACATTGGATATTCTTCACCGGGATTATGTGATTGGATACGAGAATCCTAGATGCTCATCAATCCTAATGTCAAGCTTCCCAAGAGCCGATGAAAGACGAAAAGGCTATTCTGCAGTCTTCTCTTATTTCTCGTCATAACGTTGTGTGGTATTCCTCCCTCCAATCGTGTCCCAGTATCACATTATAACTACTTGGGTTCAGGGTAAATTATATAGCGTGCAAGATATGCCCGATCTCTATACGAGTAGCGGAACTTTCATTATCTCAACTTTTTACAGGGAAATGCCAATCTAAGGCAAAAGCTCATTTACATTATCTGTTGCACCAATCTCTGCAAGTGAGATAGTTTTTACATTCAAGATCCGAATATCAAGCAACTCACAGAAGACGCCGTAGTCTAGTTGGTAGTGTGTTAACTTATTAGACGTAAGGCCAAGGTTTAAACACCAGTTAAGACATCAAAACGAAAATAAGAAAAAAAATTTCTTCGGCGACTTTCTCTCAGCAGATCTCTGGAAAGAAGTAGTAGTAAATAAAATTACCATGACAAGTACTTCAAGAATGTATCGTTCGGAGTTGACTTTAAACTGTAGGTCCTGCCACAACATAAGTGATGCGAGACCCTAGGTCGTAATCCTGACTGATGGGTTGTAATGACCAATTATGTTATGTTATAGGTTGATGGGAATAAAACTTTTAGCTAGAATGTGAGATAATTTTTCGCCCTTACGAATAAAAATAAGCTTTTAAAACGTCCAGTTTAACGAAACATGAGAGCCGTAAACAAGCCCTGAATATTACGATATGAGGACATTTTTGTTCATCTGTAAATTATTTATCATACTGGTTTTATAAAACTAACAGGACCTGTAGATTGAATCATTTAATGCGATGTTCTTAGGGTAGATATAACCGACAGCCAGAGAAATGAGTCTATCAGATTTCTGAATATGACATCATTTTGTAATTAAATTTTATTGAAAAGAGATCGTGTAAATGATGTAAACGCAGAATTAATGTCAATAATTTGTGTGTAAAAAATCAAATACGATTTTAATTTTGACATTAAATCTCGTGTTTCATAAATTTTACAAATTAAATTTCTAAATTCCTATCTTCTTTGTCTGGCAAGGCCATGTTATAAATAAAGCCTCTAAGTAGTTAAGCCATTCGAATGACAACAATAACAACAACAATAAAGGAATGATAAACAGCTTTTATCATTTTGATTTTCTTTAACATGATCATCATCATCATCGTCGTCTTCATATAAATCTCCGCAACCATAAAACCATGACTATTGAATCGTTATAAATTTGGCGTAATCTAGTGGCATGTCAGTGACGGGTGACATTATTTATTAACTTTACCATAAGCCAGCATACCAAGTCGTAGGTAAACGTTTTCATATGCTCTGTCAGTAAGTTGGTATGCGTTTGTATTTAAATGTTGAACGCTTTTAGGCTGATTAAACTTAATTTTCCAAGAATATGTACAAAATAATGTCTACAGGAACTACGTTAACTGCAACTATACAGCAGAATTAATATTCCAATTTACGTATGCGTCTGACGTTTATTATTTTAGGTTGTAAATATATGTTGAAGAAACATTGAATGTAAAATTAATTTGAAATTCAAAGGGGTATTCAAAAAAGCTATTCAAACGATTGCTTAGGAAATACATTCAAAAGAGGAAAAGGGCCCCAAGGAATAAATAAATATATAAAGAAGGAGTTGTGCATGAAATTTAAATAAAGACTTGAGTAAATATATTAAGTTTTAGAAGCAGATTTGATTACAGAATTTTAGTGTTCAGCCCCTCCAGTAGTTATGGTTTCTATGCGTAGAGGACACCCAAAATGTCTAATTTTCCATGACGTTAGGGCATAAATCAGGCTGAATTTGACCGAAGGCATAGGTTATATTGGCATTGAGGACTGTGGCTCTTTGTGGCTTATTCGCATACGCCTCACTATAAAAAAGTCTAACGATGTCAATCCCTCCCATTTCCATGAAGAATATCCATAAGCTGCATGGCATATAGCGCAATCCTGTTGAAACCACATCTCTTTGATATATCCATTAAAACAGACTGAAAAAATGTCAACCAATTTGCCAAGATGGCCGTCAACTGTCAAAACTCGGCAGTTCCTTTGAAATACCCTATTAAATGTATGTATAATGTATAAATATAATGAAGTTTGTTTAACCCTCTCGTGTTCAAATCTCAAGTTACTGAAATTTTTTTATTTTCTTTCTTTTTTTAATTTTTGCTTGACATGCTTGACACCGCACAGAATATAAAATTAATTAAAGCAATACCCATACATACATACATACACTTTATTCAAATACACTTTACTGTGTACACTTTAAGTTAAATTGAATTAAAATGTCATTTAATTTGTGTTCAATAGGCAAAACACTAAAATTTAATTCGTTTGATTATTTCGTTAATCTATTGGATATGAATGTTGCACTCAATTATGTTTTAATTTAATTACGCAATGCTTGTCATCATTAGTAGACCATAAAAATGTAATGACAACAACAATAACAACAACACTTACAAAAATAATAAAGCCAACAAATTACATCAGTTTGGTTTACTTAAGCTTAAGTGATTTTCATTAATTTAATGAAACACTGTATGACGAAAATTACCTTCAAATCAAAAAAAAAAAAAAAATAATTCAACAAAACAAGGGATATACTTTACCATAACAATGATACTCAATTAAATGTTTAGAAGTTGAAAAAAAATCTTTAATATACACAAGAAGACAAAGCTTTATTAAAAACGTTTGCGAGCCAAAGATTTAGTTTTCGTCCTTTTTAATGAATATACGTCTTTTTCGCATCTGTCATTGCCTAGAGTCCATTTGGCAAAACCCGACACAGATTACGACTTTTGTTGTTAACGTTATGTACTCTGCGGTGGTCAGTAGACAGGCGGTTTTTACAAAATCTGTTTCATTCCCGAAAACATAATTCAAATTTCTTTCTCTCTTCCGGCTTCTAAACTACATTAAAACAAAATGAATAAAATGAGATTAAAAAAGATTTCTCAGCATTCTTCTGGCAAAAAAAAAAAATACTTTGAGAGTAAATAAAATTACCATGAAAATTTTCTCAAAAAATTTTGTCCTTCGGAGTCGACTTAAACCACTCATGTATAGAATTAACACTCACAACATAAGTGGTGTGAGAAGCTAGGTTGTAATCCTGACTAAAGGGTTCTAATGTCAAATTAATTAAATAAGAATGCATTGCAGCAAAATTAATTACTCATCACACTCGCCTCCCAAAAAGCTCATAGGGTCGCGTGCCGTGTGCCATGTGTCTTGAAGGAACCATGTGCCCATTATATCAAATTCATAAATATTAAACCCTCTTTCCGTTACCCACAACATCTTTTACTACTTCCAACACAGTAAGAATGCAACATAACTCCTATGTATGGGCCAGTGCCTCAAAGTCTATTTTGAGATACAGTTAGCGCCATAAGTGTTTTGTTCTTAAGTATAAAACAGTTTTGTTCTTAAGTGTAAAAAAAGTTCCTTTATCATGAATTGTTGTTTTTGTTTTAACATTTTATAAGTAATAAATAAACGTATTTATATTTGGAAATTTATTCTACTATTCTCATTTACTTTTCTCGCTATCCTAAGAATATGAATCATTTCAGTGGTGTTTACTCACTATTGGCGCTGAGTGTATCTCGACCGCATACAGGAGAAGGCGAAGATGCTAATTAATGACGGTAGGATAAGCAACCCTATTGATTCATTGGAGCATCGTCGCAATGTGACTTGTATTTCACTGTTCTATCGCTACTAGTATGGATTTTGCTCCGCACAGATAAAGGGACTTGTACACGAAAAGCGTGTATTTTTTCATTGCAGTCGTCTTACTAGCAGGCCACATCAGTTTATGGTCGATTGGCCAGCGGATCGCACACTGCATTACAGAAAAAATTCCTTTTTTAGCCGGCCTATCCATATGTGGAACTGCCTACCCACAGTGGTCTTTCCTGCCATTTTGAATATAAAAAAATTCAAACCTAATGTCCACAAACACTACTCCCTGTGTCCTCCTTCCCATAACCTATTTTCCTTATTACAGCACAATGCAGTGCTTGTATAGGGGCCATCCCCTAAGTGTTGGTCTTATAAAAAAAAAAGTCCGGTGTAAGTTATATAATAAATAGTCATATAATAATAAATTAATTCTTTTATAATTAAATACATGTATGTTTATATAACAAGTAATGTAAAGTCTGATGCCTATTATGAAAACAACTAGAATTAATTGCATCAATCATTTCATTGGTTTTAATTTCAGCGTTTTTTTTTTCTTTGGTTTCTCTGTATCATACGGCATATTTCATAAAAACATTAAAAGCGAAACGTGCTCTTTGTATATATAATTGCATGTATCTGCATAAAATATTTGGTTTATGGCTGAGGTTTTACATGTCCTTTCATTGTTTTTGTTATATTTTTTTTTTATTTTTATTGTTGTTTTATTTTTTTTCCAACCATCAATATGACACTATCAAATTTACATGGTTTAACAATTTATGGTTTTTCGAATATCATTCGAATGTATTTTATGACATTTACATCCACCCTTACATAACAATATTTTCAGTATTTTGTGATGCAGTATACAACAGAATAAGCCAGTTTTGAATTGTGACTAAAGCGTAGGATGGTAATTGCAAAGATGAATTTTACATTTGAAAATTACAATACATATACGATTTTTTTTTCTTTTTCACACAATACAACAACAATAATTGTAATAATAATAAATTTTTGAACACAAATATTGAAATGTCGACTGCAGATGCAGTCTGGCGTTATTAATTTAAATATTTTAAAACTATTGTTGCCATAATAACAATAATAAATTATAAACGAAATTAACACCAATTGTGTGTAATTATTATGAGCCAGACATAATGTACACAAATACTGACACACCCATAAACACACACACACACACATTCACATACTCGCTTATATAAACACTCATACTTATGCATATACATTCAATATTTTAGAAAAGTATAACGTACTCAAATGTTAAATAATGCAGTATTGGAATTGCAAGTATATTTAGGATTATAATAAGTAAGCTACTTAGAAACTGGTAGGCTTGCTTGAAACACTATTTAGTTTGCTACGTTCGACGATATTTAGAAATAAAAATGTCCAGAATCAACAGAATTTTATAGCAACACAATGGTATAATTATCGCCGCGTTATGTTATGAAGTCACCGTAGTCTAGTAGGTAGTGCGTTGGCTTATTAGACGTAAAGCCAGGGTTCGAGCCCCAGGCCAGCCATCAAAACGAAAATATCAAAATATTTCTTCGTTGACTTCCTCTCAGCAGATTTCTGGCTAAAACTCTGAGAGTAAATAAAATTGTTATGAAAAGTTTCTCAAAAATCTATCGTTCGGAGTCAACTTTAAATTGTAGGTTCCACCACTCCTGTATAAAATTAACACACACAACATAAGTGGTGTGAGAAACTAGGTCGTAATCCTGACTGAAGGGGTGTAAGGACCAATTATGTATGTATGTTTGTCAATTAAATTCATTTTGTAATATTGTTACGTTTTTACCCTTTAAAAACGTTTCAAATATGAGCTCGTAGATTGGAAATAAAAATAAAAATTAATGTGTGTTCAGTTTTAATTAATTTCGCACAATTCTGTGTGTTACTGTTCACAACTTGATGTAAACAACAACAATTACTTTGTTTGGTTATTCCTCTCTGCACCCTTTTGCGTAAACAATAACAACTACTAGTCAACTTGTTCGATAGATCTTTGTAACGGAGATCTTCAAACCACGATTACTTTGTTCAAACATCGCGTCCCTGCTATGTCTTGCCTTTTATATCGCAGGGTAAACAGTCTGATGAATGCTCTTGAAGAAGAAATCACTATAAATGTAAACATGTTGTTTACGTTATTGTTGTTTGTGTATTTTGTTTACGTTTGTCCTTTAAGTGTTGTTGTTGCCTTTTTGTTTACTTGTTTATCCCTTTTTTATACTGGTTTTTTTGATCGTATATTTTTGTTCATTTGTTTATCATGTAAACAAGTTCATTGTTTTTGTTTTTAAGTTTTTCTTCTTTTTAATTGATCATTACAACCGTTTAGTAATAATTACGACCTAGTTTCTCAAACCGCTTAAGCTGTTTGTGTTAATTTTATAAATGAGTGGCGGAATCTATATTCTAAAATGGACTTCGAACGACAAATTGTGAAGAAACTTTAAGTAGAAATTTTATTTACTCTTTGAGATTTTGCCAGAAGGCTGCTGAGATTAAGTTACCGAAGAAATCTTTTACTTTGTTGAGGTACCTGGACTGGCGATTAAACCACGGCCTCACGTCTAATAAGCCGACATAAGCAAACCTACTATACTACAAGGACTTCGAATTATTCGTATTTTATTATTATTAAGTTATGTGCGATTAATTTAAAAATATTTAATTGCAATTATTCTCTAAAATTTTAACAACGTACTCTTAATCTTCGATAGCGCCTATCACAATCATCACCGCCAACAACTTACTACAAATTTAATTCGAATAATATTTTCATAATATTGGCTAATTTTTATTATAATTGAACGAGAATAGAAATATTAACGGCAAATAAAATTCGCATAAACAAATTAAGGGAAACAATACGAATCGAGAGAAACAAAAAAGCCAGAAATAGATTTTAGAAATAATAATTACATTTTATTATTACGAAATTATTTACTCAACTCAAATACAAATTGCAAAAATTAAGTTCATTATTGCAAGTTCATATTCATACAAACATATGTATGTAGTTAGTAATGCTCTATGTGCCTACAATAGAAATTTATTGTCATATAATACAGACCACTCAGTATAAGAGCTGAATAGGCAGCTAAAATAATTTCTTGTTGTAATCTGAGTAACAAATTCGAAACGAATAATTATTAATAATTATGGAATGAAAATATTTGACTGTTATGGCTAGAAGAGAAAGGATTTAACATTGTAACCTCTTTTTTAATTTATTCTATGACCCTTGAATTAAGCATGGACTTCATTAAAAATTTGATATGAAAATTGTGAAATGTGAACTTTAGGAATTACCAAGTCATGTGAGTGGCAAACGTATATTTTAAGATATTTAATGAACTTTGAAATTCAATAAACAACAACGCACACTTCTTGCCAAAAACTTTTTAAGAACAATAGGGTGGTCCTAAAACAAGAGGAAACTTTACGTGACTTAAAACAACATTATATTTTCACTGTGTTAGTTTACTTATGTATGTGTAGTTAATACAATACTTACGAATTTTCCCAGAAACTAAAAATATCCAGCAGACTAGACTTCTTGTATCATATTAAAAAATCCTCTTTAGACGATGCCTTATCTTAATTTCTGTGTAATTATCTAGAATCCAATAACCTAATCAGTGACATACACGAAGTCGCTGTTGGCCATGCTCTCAGAAAGGTGGATGGATCGAGCCTATCCGCAAATTTGGCGGTAGCAAGATTGTAGCTCTAGATGCTTCCACAGCATTTGACAAGGTATGGCATGCTGCACTTCTTTTCTTAAGGCAGAGCTAGAAATACTTGATCTCCTTACTATTCACACCACCTATATACAACCGCGTATTGAATACAACTCTTTTCTATGGAACGGTACCTCAAAGTCTATTTAGAGGTTTTTCCAACTCGTACAGGGAAGGCCTAAGGAGCTCATTAATGAAAAAGGATTAATGTGATCAACTGGCCAGTATGTGGAACTCCCTTCCTGCAAAAGTGTTTCATGTCTCTTAAAAAAAAAAAATTTCAAATCGTCCTCTTTTCTCCTTACCATACCTTGACCATCCTCTGAGTGTTGATCTAATAAAGGATTTTTTAAGCTATCTAATCCTGAATAGGCCCATGCTAAAGCTGTAACAGCATAAGAGAAAGTGAGAAAATTAATCACTTTATATGCCTGTAATAAAGAAGAATAAAATAAGATTCTTTTATAGAAATCTTTTGTAATGAATATTTCGATTTATCGATGTACAGTGGACAGCAAAAGTCTTAGTACGGCAATATATTTTAGCAATATCATGAATTTTAATCAACAGTTTGTTTAAAAAAATTAAGGTTTTTATGTTTATTTTATAAATTTATTTCTGTTTTATTATAAAACAAACAATTTTTTAATGTTTTTCATAAAACAAGAGAAAAATAAGGCAAAGTTTCAAATGACTCCATAGGTACCCCCAAGGAGAACCCTGAGTAAATTTAAAATTCAAAGGCCTAATATATGAAAATGTTATCCCTTGCATTTAGTACAATATCCCTTAAGTTTAAGCACTTCATTTAACCCATTTGGAATTGAATATACAAGTTTTGTTTAGTGTTTTCTGGTGGCACCATGAGCAAGTTTTTCAGTTGACTTTTGTTTGAGGTTTAGCGATTACGTAACCGTTCTTTCAAATGATCTCCTAAATACTCTCTTGAAGTTATATCGGGACTTTGTGCAAGAGTATTAAGCTTGTGAGAACTTTTTTTGTCAAAATATATTTCCGTACTAAGACTTTTGCTGGCCACTGTATATAACATGAGAGTGATTTAAGAGTCTATTAGAACTTCTAAAAGATTTACAAGTGATGAAGGCTATTACTAGCAGTCAAGTTTTTAACTTCTGAAAACACAAAGCACCTCAATTCCAGCTCGATAGTATACTAATGACTCATTTGATCTAGCGCCCATATATTAAGGCTAAAGTAAAGGCCCCCACATCTATGTGGCTCAATCGGTGCTGACTGAATTGAAACAGACATAATGTGTGCCACCCTATAGAAGATCAATGAAGTGAAAATACTCTGCTAAAATATCTGTGAGTGTGTGTGTATGTGTGTTTGAGAGTGTATTTTATTTTATTGTTTTTCAACACAGTTATTTCAAGTGATTTCAATTTATGTAAATTAGTTTTTACTATTAATTTAGTTAATTAAACAAAAGAACAACAGCAACAGCAGCACAAAACAGAATAAAAGGACACAATCCATGTATATACACATACATTTACCGGAACCCATTGTTACTAACATGCTCGCAAATACACACATACACAATTAAAAAATGTCTGTGTATATAAATATATTGAAAATCCTCTAGACAGTTGAAGAGCATGAAAGGAAAGCTCGAAATTGTGCATTCAATACTTGAATTTATATTCCAAAACTAAAATAATACAGATACTCTTCTACAAACGCTTACAAGCTCACACTTATTTATAGATACATATATGTATACATTACACATTCACACACACATATACATATATAGTATAAGCTACAATAAATTCGTTTACATTCGTTCTTCCCTCACCATCTAGTTCTCTTCAAACTAATTAATACCAAATGTGACCTCATTTAAGTCTTTCCAAGAGCAGTTGTATGTGGTTACTTCTTCTTCTACTTCTTTTTCTATATACATACATACATATATTTCTATGGATACGTGTGTATTAGAGCATTAGTATTTGTATCGAAGAATATCACAGTAAAGCAACTAAAATATGCACATAAAGTTTAACTGGAAAATGTAACCAATTTTGTTGGCTTTTAAATTTATACACTCTAGTAGTTGTTGCTTTATGTCTGCGTCTGTGTATGTGTGTTTGTGTATACATAAGTAAGTGTGTGCTTTGGCTTTATATGTACTCGTATATGAATATGTATTTAAGCAACTTATAGCATTTTAACCATTATTTTCCAAAAGTTTTCAACTTTGGTTGTTATTTTGGGTTTAAATTTATTCGTAAACGAAGTTAAAGTTTTGCTTATTTCAATACACAGCAGTGGTTATCCAATTAGCGTTTACAGCATCGGTAAGCCTCATAATAAGTTAGAAAATTACCTTTCTAAACACTTTGTTGCCTCATCATCTTGGTGAGTACGTTAATAAGCAAAATTGTCATATTTGGGGCTCAGAAAATCTACATGTGGTCTTACAGCAGCCAATGCATCCATTATGAGTGACTGTTTGATGTGGCTTGTGAAGCGCGGAGGCATCATTACGCCATATTTCTTTGCAAAAGAGGACGGCGCAACCATTACAGTCAATGGAGACACTTATCGCACTATGTAAACCGCTCTTAATGTCATTGATGTGAACGATGTTTGGTTTCAACAGGATAACGACGATGGGTTTTACATGGGTACCTGTCCGCGTGGACCTAATCCCATGGTGCTCTTCGCACAGGGTGAAATACAATGCGTCTACCAACGCCTCCAGTTGTAACAGGCTGCTACACCTGAGTACCAATTCGAAGCCATGTATTTGGACATGACTTCCCCCTTGGTTAGGAGCGTAGCCTATCTAAAACTCCTTCCGATATTTTGGTCACGGCACCCGGTTGAGCATGCAACTCCACACCGAACTTAACTAGACACTTCCGCGATTTGGGTCCAATCTACAGCCCCCACGATGCTCCCAAAAGGGGCCGCACCAACAGCCAGGCTGGAACCGAGGTTCCAGGGGCTCCTGACTCCCGTGGTACCAGAATTAAGTCTACGGTCAGACTTCGTATTCAAGTCGATTACTACCAGTTGAACTCTAAACAATTCGGGACTGGTGGCCCACGGTTTCAACGGGATAGTGCAACATCTCATGCCATAATCTATTCATTGCGTCAAAAGTTTGATGACCGTTTAACTAGCCGAAATGGTGATGTCAATTGATCGCCAAGAAGCTGTGATTTGACACTGTTGAACTATTTTCTAAGGGACGCCGTTATAGAAAAGTGTTAAGCCGACAAACAAGAGACAATGGAGCGTTTGAAGGCCAACATTCATGATACCACTGCAAGATACGATCTCATACACTCGAAAAAGTACACGAAAATTGGTACGATCGAATGTGGTACTGTGGGGCCAGTAGCAACAGCCATTTGAATAAAATGCTTTTCCATTTCTAACCGGAATAATAATAATACTTCAAAACAAACAAAAAAATTTCAAATCATTTTTGTTTTACTGCATTTTTAAATTTAAACTGTTTTAATAGCCCACCCATTACAAACTGATTCTGTTTATAGCTCACTGAACTGTGACATTAATTATCTCACATTTGAAGTCAAGAAAATTGTGGTAATTTTCACGTCTTGTTTGTACATAATCTTTCTAAAATTAATTTCACATTCATTTCGTTTATTAAACGTACTTATAAATCAATTTAAAGAAAAAAAAATTTTTTTTTTTCTTGAGTTTCATAAATCACATCGTTCTTCATAATTCCCAAAACATTTTAAAGGCAGTATTATTTATTACTCATACGCAACAGTGTCATGTAATATGAATTCAATTTCCTATTGAGTAACACACTACGTATGATTAATATGGTAGATTTATTTGCATGAAAAAATTTGGCAAAATTTCAAACCGTTTTAGTTTTTTTATTTTAAACTTTTAAATCACCCACCCTATGTAATATATAGAAACATAAAACATTGCTAATTCTTTAACATATGCTGTAATTTGATTTTATATTCCACCCAAAAAACAACGCTTTCTACTTGTTCTAAGCAATTTGTGCCGAGTTTGATATCATTTCTAACTTTAATTAAAGCCTAATATTATATTTCCTTAAGTCCTCAGTCTGTCTATGAGAGGAGTGTAGTAGTAGTGTGTGTATTTGTTTGCAAAAGCTTTTCTTTCTTTCTTTCTTTCATTATTTATTTTCTTTCTTTTAGGTTTTCAATGCAGCTGGTATGTTAGTTTTAATCGAAATACTACTTGCCTAATTTAATAAATGTTTGTATATTTGTACAATCATCGAAAAGTTTCTCCATTTGCTATTATTATAGGGGGTGTTAAATCGAGAATAAAGATTTTCAATTGTATTTACTTTGGTGGTAACGAATGTGGAACTAATTACGGCCAAAATAATTCTTAAAGAATAAATTCTTTTATTTTCTAAAATGTTTGTAAAAAAAAAATTGGTGCTTAAAGCATAAAATCTATATGTTTTGTTAAGGTAGTCATTACCCATTTTAATTCTTACTTACTTACTTACTTACTGAGTTCGTCATTAGATGCCTTAGAAGGATTACAATGTGACTTCCCATAATTTAACATCGAGTTTGAACGACAGGTTAAAGAAATTTTCCATGGCGTGTTTAAAATTTTTACCACAAGACTGCCGAGCGGAATTCACCGAAGAAATACTTTTTCATAATTCGTTTCGTTCGAGATAATTGATCAAGGATTTGAACCACGAACACTCGTCTAATAAGCCAACACTGCACCACTTCACTATTGCATGCTAGAAAGTTGGTTAACTAAAATAAAAAAAATATCGACAACATGGGGCAAAGTTCAATTTTGGCTCAATATGTACAGTTCAGGTACTGTCAACGCCGTGAAAGATGAAGAACAATGAAAAGATGAGAAACAATGAAAATGGCAATGCTGCAGTTAATGCAACAAGGTTTCGTCGTTTGTTACTGGCTTTTTCCTCCAAATATGGCGAAGTCGCCGTAGTATAGTAGGTATTGTGTTGGCTTATTAGACGTGAAGACACGGTTCAAACCCCAGGTCAGACATCAAAACGAAAATATTTCTTCGGCGGCTACCTCTCAGGAGATTTCTGGCAAAAACTCTGAGAGTAAATAAAATTGACATGAAAAGTTTCTCAAAAATATGTCGTTCGGAGTCGACTTTAAACTGTAGGTCCCGCCACTCATGTATAAAATTAACGCTCATGTATAAAATTAACCTGACACTGATCCTTCAGGAAAACTTATTGAAGGCTATAAGGTATGGAATAAATTGTACAGTTGAGAGTTGCACTCAACCATACTTTTAAACGATATCTGCTATGAACACAATATATTTCAAATAATTTCAACCGTGTGACTTCAAAGTCGTGTGGGTATCAAAATGCCTTATAAGTTACTTTATAAGCGATACTAAGCACTACTTGGTTATTTACTTTCTCACTCGAACGTACATATTTCGTGAGCACACTTTTGTTTGTTTACCTCAATATCTCTCTTGTTCTGAAAAGGTTTGCGCAATTTTTCCAGATAGAATGTGTAATATTATCTTCGTTTTGTAGGGGATCTCGTGCAAGCTGAAAAAATCAGTGTCATTATCAAAGCTTAAAATGTGCATGGGAATACTTGTTGGTCTGCCAGAAGTACTAGTACTTGGGTTGCTAGACAAGATATTCTGCAAAAGCTCTTACAGGAAACAATACCTTCCCAAATCTTTCATTTGCCACAAGGCCATGGTTCATAGCCCAGCTCAGACAGCTCAAATTAAAAACAGTCTTCTGGCATAAACTCTGAGAGTAAATTTAATTCCCACATGAAAGTTTCTCAAATCTGTCGTTCATAGTCGACTTTAAACTGGAGGTACAGTTGCTCATGAATAAAATTAATACACACAAAACATGAGTGATGTGAGAAACTAGGTTTAAATCCTGAATATAGGATTGTAATGGCCAAAGAAACGAAGTTTTCGTACTTAACCTACAAATTGCATTTCAAAATTTATTGAAATTATTAAACATTTCTAAAATTCCACTGTTATGCAACGTACTTTTGTTAAACTGGCTTCGTTTTATTCTTTTTTATTTTTGACTCCATTTTTTATGCGATATTCTTGACGATATAATTATTATTTTTGAAATTCAATATGTATGTTTATGAAATCCTATAGGTATTATTTTTAGAACTTCCAAACTTATTCAATTTATTTATTTATTTAATACAAGTGAGCATATCCGCAAATAATTCTTACTCTTGTTAGTCTTTCATATTTTTTTTCATTCTCTCTTATTCACAAAAATTCAATGGCAACACAGTAGTAAAAACAGAAACCAAATATAACAACTTTTCCATGCAATGTTCCATTCTGTTTATCAACAAAATTTATATTTTTTATACGAATAAATCCATATTTTTTTACATCATTTTAATACCAACAACAAATTGTGTTTACGCTGTTTTTGGCACATCAAATTTTATTTCGTACTTTTTTCCATTTTTTCTTTTTCTTTTTTTGTGGGGGGTTGGGGGTGATATATTATTTGATTTGCTGTTGCCTTTATGATGATATTGTTTTTTGTGTTGTTGTTGTTGTTGTTGTTGTTGTTGATGTTGATTTTCGTAAACGGTTTTACATAAATTCCATATCGCCTTTAGCTATGACTGTGTTAATGTTGAACGTGGATTTGTTACCCTTGTTCCAACCTAAAACGCATGAAATACACGAACCGTATTTTTGTTGTGCAAAAACATATACACAAGCATATTAATTTATTGAAAGGTATGTGTGTATGCGTGTGTTTGTGTTTGCAATGTAAAGAAATGTGGTTCAATTTACAAAGGCGTAAAACATATTCAAATAGACAGGATAAATACTACGCGTCCATTGAATAAAACTTGACATTATTAATAAAAATATAGTGTGAGCCATCTATCAGTTTAAATTTGAACCATTGGTTATTTCGAATATGGCAATAGTTATGTCTCTTCTATTCTGTTACAAAATTCAGTTTATTTTCTCCACTGAACATAATGAATCGATTTACGCTCTACGTTGGGCCAGAGAAAAGCCTGCACGATGATGTCGATTTTGTCAAAAAAAAAATCACGTTTTCGGATGAAGTTCATTGCCATCTCGGTGGGAACGTTAATAAGCAAAAATGCCGTATTTGGGACTCTGAAAATCTACACATGGTCTTACAGCAGACAATGCACCGGTTATGAGTGACTGTTTAGTGCGACATTGATCCATATTTCTTTGAAAATGAGAACGGCGCAACCATTACGGCCAATGAAGACACCTTTCGCACCATGATAACAGACTTTTTGTACCTGCTCTTCATGGTATTAATGTTAACAATGTTTGGTTTCAACAGAATGCTGCAACATATCACACATCCCATGGCACAATCGATTTATTGCGTCAAATGTTTGATGGTCGTAAAATGGTGATGCCAATTGGCCGCCGAGAAGCTGCGTTTTGATACCGTTGGACTATTTTCTGTGAAGCGTCATTAAAGAAAAGTGTTATGCTGGACAAACCAGAGACAATTGAGCCAACATTCATGATGACACTGCCGCGATACGACCCCATACACTCAAAAAAGTGCATGAAAATTTTTCCGATTGATTGAGGTTGTATGAGACCAGCCGCAACAGCCATATGAATGGAGTAATATTCCTTTAATTTGTGAAAATTTCAAACCGTTTTCGGATTTTAAAAGTTTGAATCCACTTTACCGTATACATTTCTCGTTACAGTGTACTGTAGTTGTTAACACATACTGTACAAATATGACTTTATTCGTTAAACGCATATGACAGGCCTTAAAGTCAAATATAACATTTTTAACATACACCCACACACACAATAAATATTGCCAAACTTGTGTATACTACGCATATCCATCTCCCACGTAATACCAACAAACGTTTGTAGAGTTTTTTTTTACAATATTTTTTACGTCTTTCCAAATTTTGCAAACATGATGGAAAATTCTTCATTTACCACAGAATATCAATAAAAACGAAAAAACGAGAAAAAAAAATTGAGTTGGAATTTTAATATCGCATAGCGTTTTCTATCGTATCATTGTGTGCCTTCATATCTTATCGTTTTTTAACAAATTTTTCCACCATCTCTTTTATAAAGATGGCAACGAAGATAAAAAGGAAAACAAAATTGTTAAAGAAAATTTCATACTGAAAATTTGCTGACTTAAAAATCAAAAAGGAAAAATATTTTTAGAGAAGAAAGAACCGCGACAAAATGATCTGCAGGAAATATTGTTTGCTTTGTTGAAAACCTTTAAAAAAAAGGGACAAACAAACAAACGGGAAATTATTAAGCTGCACTTAAATGTTAAGAAGCTTAAAAGGATTTGTAACAGTATTTCGTTCTATTAAATCTATGGATTCCTACTTATTTTTTGTTATCGGCAACCGTATATAGAAAATATTTTCTTTTTTTATTTTAAATCATGATAACATTGGCTCTTATTTGAAGGGAGATGAAATGAACGAGATGAAATGGTACTTAAATAGGAAAACCAAAGTTTAATAAACAATTTTTTAATACACTTATGATGCCTTAAAAATTCATTTTGAGTGATGTGAAGTTATTTCAGAGATATGCTAATGCTATTGACAAATTCAAAGACCAATAGTTCAATTGAATTTTTTGAACCTTAGCTCCTTCAATTCATCCAAAGGGTTTTTTCGGGAAACACTACCACATACGGTATATCAGACGTTTTGTCATTGGTTTATATCACATTGTCTTACAACTTAGCCTTATGATATGCACTAGCCTAGATCTAAGCAATTAGTTTTTCTGAGGGACGTCAAAAGAAGAAGTAATCTGTTGACATTGTGGGTAATTAGGAAGATTTCTGCAGTAAGAACCTTTTATACGCAAATACAGACATAAGTGGTTATTACAGCCCTTTAGTTAGGACAACGATTTAGCTTTTACACATGAGTGACGATGCCTACAGTCAGTCTCAAGTAGACTCCGAATGACAGATATTGAGAAAAAGTTTACATTGCTACTTTATTTACTCTCAGAGTTTCTACCACAAATCTGCTGAGTGAAAATCACCGAAGAAATATTCAAATTTCGTTTTGTTGGAGATATCCGACCTGGAGTTTGAGCTGTAGCCTCAGGTCTAATAAGCCAACACAGTAGCATGACGTCACAGTTGGCTTATAACTGTGACTACTATTTATATACAAATAGAATGATTAACGCTAATGCTTTGTAAGATTCAATAAATCTACTGAATTTCCAGAAGCACATCTTTATATTTCATCAGCAGAAAAAACGTTAACAAAGTCATGAATCAGTACAGCTTTATACCCTACAATAAGTGATGACGATCCCTAATATATCCTTTGAATGTAATTCGAAAACTAGAATCGTATTCTATTTCAGGTCAGATAGTTTAGGTTCGGTTAGCGGGTAACTTGTCGTTTACATGCAAGTTTACTCAGTGGCCCATATGGTTCATTGTGTTACCCAGTGTGAGGTCAGACACCATGATCCGTTAGTGGTGGGTCCGATTTAAACCAGCCAGTTCCCTTAGTGGCATGTTCGTCACCATACTCCAGGTCATATAGAAGTGGCATGTTTTAGCAGTTGAGGTTGGAATTATAGCAACTTCAAAAAAAAATGTAAGAATGTATGTGATAACGCTATGTTCCTTAAATATATGAATAGAAAAGAAGAAAGAGGTTATGTTAATAGTAAAGAAGTCAAATGAATAAAATATTGTTTACATCGCCTTAAGAAACCATAACTTTCTTTGATTAAAGATTTTTAAGAAACGATCAGCACGATCAGTACTGCGAAAGACTCTACAATTCTCAAGGATTACTCTAGTGAGGCAGGAGGTACATTGAGTGATAAGTGATTTAAGTCATTGACTACAATCCTGAGCACTCCAAATTCGATTCCGTTCAGTCCTGCGAAAGATTATTAAGCATTGCTTAAGTGAGGTAAGGGTTATATTAAGTGGCAGAGCAGCCCAAATTCGATTTTGGAAAAATTTCCATTGTGGTATTTAAATCTTAAAAAATCGAGAGACTTTCATTCACCAATAATTCAGCGATAATCTATCGAGGAAACATCTTGACCTCCAGAGGAAATAACATTAATGACGATCATACAGTAGAAAAAGGAAAGGCAATGTCAGATTTTAGAAAAAAATTGAACTGCATGACCAGGCAATCGCCGTAGTCTAATAGGTAATGTGTTGGCTTATTAGACGCAAGGCCGCGGTTCAAACCCGAGGTCAGTGACTGCCTCTCAGCAGGTTTCTGGCAAAAACTCTGAGAGTATATAAAATTGCTATGAAAAGTTTCTCAAAAATCTGTCGTTCGGAGTCGACTTTAAACTGTAGGTCCCGCCACTCATGTATAAAATTAACGCACACAACATGAGTGGTGTGAGAAGCTAGGCCGTAATCCTGACTGAAGGGTTGTAATGGCCAATTATGTATGTATGTATGCATGACCAGGTTTCCTTACCATTACACTCATTATAACAGAACCACTATAGGTTAAGTTACTTCTAGGCAACGTCAGAAAGCCGAACTGAATATAGGGACTACGACAATAGACCAATTACTTGGTTGGTTAACTTGATTAACAAAACCTAACTATGTTAACAAATGGAAAATTGGCAGAGACACATAGTGTAATGCTATATGGTGCCCTAAGAGAACTAAGACAAATAAAAAATCTAGTCGGAGAAAACAATATTTTTTAATTCCGTTGGCCTACAAAGTATTAAATTATAACCTAGTTATTCCCAATATTATCTTAGCATTACATTTCCCTCTGCAGAGCTTAAAATTACCAGCACAAAACTTATTTCCAACATTTATTTCATCAGATTATTTAACTTTTTTTACATACACTGCAATTGAGTCTTGTGTGTATGTGGTTGCAAATATCAGCTTAAAAGAAATCAAAACAAACAAACAAACAAACCAGAAAAATAAAGAACGAAGGTGTTATACGAGTATGTTTGTAATAGAAAACTTTATCTGCTTGATTTTATTTTCAATTCCCTCTTTTTTATTTTCCTTTTTTCCATTCCTAGTCATGTTTGAAACTTGTTGCGGTTGAATTAAAGTTACAATCCAAAAGATACAACAACACGTGCCGACTTACACATTTACTTCTTACATTCTCTAGCACCTTCCCTAACCACTTTAGATTACGCAATTCCATGGAAACTTGATTACGGCAACATGAAAAGTTACTAAGTGAGAACACAAATAAAGCATTACCATCCTCTGCAATTGGGGATTATGTTCACATGTGGATTTAGTGAAGGAAGAATTTCAAAAAATACTGAAAAGAAAGGAAAGGAAAGAAAATCTTTTTCTTGTAAACCGACAATATACAAGAGAATTGTACGTTCTATTTTATTTTAAATGGAATAATATCGTTGGATATTTATTTTTGGAACAAAATATCGTTGATGTTTAATTGATTAATTTTGGAAAACAAAATTCAACTCGGCATGACTCGATAACGCTCATTATAACACAGCTCTTTGCTCATTTCAAAATAAATTCGAACCGTCAGCGTGTAATCTACATAAAACAGTAAACTTTGGTGAATGCAATGGCAATTCGTTAACGATTATCTTTGTTCCAAATTCAGCAATTATGCTTATTGACGTAGCGTATCATCGCCAAACTAACTTACTTAATTGGTCATTTAAACCCTTCAGTCAGGAAGAGACCTAGCTTCTCTCACCAATTATGTTGTGTATGTTAATTTTATACATGAGTGGCGGGACCTACAGTTTAAAGTCGACTCCGAACGACAGATATTTGAGAAACTTTAACGTGACAATTTAATTTACACACAGAGTTTTTGCCAGAAGTCTGTTGTGAAATATTTCCTTTTGTTGGAGTTGTCTGATCTGATGCTTGAACCATTGCCTCTCGTCTAATAGACCAACACACTACTTACTAGACTACAGCGACCACAAACATTAAACACAATTCTTTAATAAAAATGCTCCCGTTCGGCCAGTTTTAAATGAAACCAAATATTCAAAGTTATTCTGCATGATCCTTACTTGAAATGGTCCTTCGTAGTCGAAAGACAAAGGTCAACGAGTTGAAAATGATGATCGTGCTACAGCAGCAATAATTTTTTTCTTTATTTTGATGGTTACGAATTGAGAAGAGTGACATTGGTACGAAAACGGTTGTAACAGCTCGAATTGTTTGGTCACTAGGTCAATTTCTTAAAGAAAATTTTTTGTTTTTAAACTGCCTTTAATAATTTGAAAGCATTTTTCTGGCATTAGGCGATTCATGATAACTCTTCAAACTTCACTGCATATACTATAAATGTCAACATAGTTCGATACTCCCAGGCGATAGCTAACGATAGCTATCAACATATAGTAGGTATTTCTTATACGTCATCATTAACTCTTCTTATATTTCTGTTTTGTTTACTTATTTAATATTTGCATCTGTCTGTTGATAACGGTTCTACTTTCTAAGAACTAGCCTCTCTACTCAACTTGTTCGTAGAAACTGGAGTCAACGTGAGGTTTAGTTATTTCAAATGGTTTTTAGCATTCATTTAATTTTTTTTTTTTTTTGTTATTTTAAGTTCTGTAAATCGTCAAGCTTATATCATCTTTGTGTTTTGCTGAAAAAACATTACAAAGATTACTAATCCTTTGAAATTTAAAACATACCAAGAAGGGGTTCATAATTCCTCAACCAACCGCCATCGAAAATCTCCTTTAGAGATACTTTTTAGAACTATGCTTTCTAGTATTACAAAAAAAAGGAAAATTTTAATAAAAACTTAAAATTTAAATCCACATATATATTTACTTGCGATGTCAAGAAAAGAGAAAAGAGTAAAGAAAACTTTTCTAAGTTCAAAAAAAACTTTTGATTCTGCTAAGCCAACAATTTCTTTGATATTTGACCTTTTCAAGTTGAGAGACGTCTTTTGCCTTAAAATTCTCCCTCTGCTGACATCGTATGTATTTTGAGACTTGTTAAACTGCCAGTTTTTCTTTTTGTTGTTAACGTTTGTCTGCATAGATAAACAGCAAGACGCATGTAAGGAAACTACAGCGAAACAAAAAAAATTTTTGAGCATATTAATGAACTGATGTTTTTCGAACGTAAAAGTTTTTTTATTAATCTAATGCATAGAATTTTTCGGTACACAATTGTTTAGAGATTAAAATATATTTTATTGGATTATGAGCTTACAAAAGCGCGAGTCTGACAAGACGCAAAGTATCAACTATTAAGTGAAAGATTTGTTTAACAAGATTATAAGGAAGTTTTAAGAGGCTGAAAATGTTACAGATATGTTCAGACACGTAAATCATTACAATGTAGTTTTTTAGATAAAGCGTGACGTTTTATATGATTTTTACTATTCCTCGATGGTCTGACGACCATTCACAATATCAGGCTTCAAATACAGAGTTTTCGAACAAATTTTTTTAGCTATGGAGTGCATAGTCGCTATAGTCTAATAGGTAGTTTATTGGCTTATTAGACGTGAGGCCTTGATTGAAACCCCACGTCAGACATCTCGAGCAAAATGAAATATGAAAGAATATTTCTTCGGCGACTGCCTCTCAGCAGATTTCTGGCTAAAACTCCGAGAGTAAATAAAAAGTAGCCATGAAAAGTTTATCAAAAAATCTGTCGGTCAAAGTTGACTTTAAACTGTAGGTTCCGCCACTCATGCATAAAATTAACGCACAACAGCATAAGTGATGTGAGTAGCTAGGTCCTAGTCCTGACTAAAGGATTGTCATGACCAGTTATGCGAGTATGTGTGTACATATAATAGGATTTCTTCGATTCCTCAGTATCCTCAGCGATTGAGCCTCAATTTTGCCTCAGATTACATATAGATTCATATCTCATCCATACAGAGTCTAACTCACACAACGAAGTTAGCTTACCATTCATAATATCAGGTTTCCAATCAAGACAAATCTAGTTTGTTTGGTAGTGTTTACGTCAGCAAGCAAAATTGTTGTATATTAGGGGTCAAAGAACTTAAAAGTGGTTGAATCCAAAAAATGTTTGACGTCCATTATATTCGTATTTGAACAAAAATAACCTGGAACCCATTAATTAGCAGCACAATGGCCGTAGGTTAGGTTAGGTTAGGTTAGAGGACGTGTACTTGTAAATTAAGACAAGTACAGTACCCGGAGGTCGAATTGACCCATTGTACAACGTCCTAGTTTCTCACACCACTTATGTTGTGTGTGTTAATTTTATACATGAGTGGCGGGACCTACAGTTTAAAATCGATTCCGAACGAAAGATCTTTGAGAAACTGTTTTCATATCAATTTTATTTACTCTCAGAGTTTTTGCCAGAAATCTGCTGAGAAGACCCTGGCTTTTACGTCTAATAAGCCAACACACTACCTACTAGACTACGGCGACTCCTAAATTACCGTATGATTACTAATATTTTTCATCGTGAAAATGAAACTAATAAATTTGTACAACACGACAGATCTTTAAAAGACTAATTCCACGTTTTGGCAACGGCGACATGCACCCAAGCTAATAAAGAATTTAACGCTGTTATAGGGATACGTCAAAGCCCGTGTATATACAATTTGTCCCCTAACATTTGAATACCAAGTTATCATCAAGTTAGCGCCGAGATATATGAAAAAGTGGTTTAAAAAGTGATACATTAAATGACATTATACTTCGTAATAGTGGCAACGTATAAGCACTGCAATGAAATAAAAGTTTCATTGAAATCAATGTCTTGACTATACGTAGAGGGCGTAACTTTAATTAGGTGAACATTTTAAAGCGTTTAATTTTTAATTTAGTTTAGCTTTTCTTAATCAGTGTAACAAATCTACCATGTCCCCTCTCACATTTTACAACAGATATCAACAACTAAATTGACAGATGTCATTATCTTCTTTACAGTCATATTTATGTACATACTTTACGTTTGTATATTAAATCTCAAGATTATGTGATATATTATCTAAAACTGTCTTCTCTCTGCCCTCCTCCAATCAACATAAATAATTTAAATTTTTGTTGAGAAAATCAAATTTTCATAATCAATTCAAGAAAAAAAAAAGAAAACTTGACATATAAAAACTATATTTCTACAAAGTCATCTGCCTTACATTCTTCTTATCCAAGTGAACATATTTTCTATGCATACATACATAAGTCACTAAAATACATACTCAAATACTACTACAGCAAAAAATTGTACAGGGGTAAAGGGAAAATTGAGAAAAAAATAAAAAATGTAAATTGAAAATATCAATTTTACATCATTGAAGTAGAAAATTAAAAATAAAAATTTAAATAAAATGTAAATATGAGAAAATAAAATTTTTAAAATGATAAAACAACAAAATATTTATCGATTAACACTAGACAACAGAAAATTATTGTTTGTTATAAACAGCAATCAAAGGAAAAATTTATATTTATATGAATGTAAAATTAATCACTTATTCGCACATTCTCTGATATCCTCCTTTATGACTGTAAATAAAAAAGATATAAGTTCATGCTAAATGTTACACTTATAGATTTAATAAGCCAAGCTTTATTTTTATACACATACATACATAATTATAATTATTACAACCCTTTGATCAGGATGACGACTTAGCTTCTCACACCACTTATGTTATTTGTGTTAATTTTATGCATGAGTGGAGGACACCTTCAGTTTATTATCGACTCCGAACAACATATTTGAGAAGCTTTTCCTTGGCAATTTTATTGGCAGTAAATTATTGGGGTAGATCGCCTAAGGTTCTCTAGCTCTTGTCTACCACTCGGTAGTTTATACTTACTTACTTACTTTCGCCACTTACAACTCGATTTCGGCCTGCCGCAACACATCCTTCCAGGCGCCTATGCTTCTTGCACTCCGGCGCCAGTTGATCACACCAATCGATGACAGGGCTTCCTCGATTTGGTCCTTCCAACGCAGACACCCGTCTCGCCAGAGCATCCTTCTTCATTCGAATGACATGGCCAAACCAGCGCAGCCGCTGGATATTAATACGCTGCACAACGTCTATGTCGTTGAGGAGCTCATACAGCTCACTGTTGGATCGGACGCGGAAATCATCTCCAACTCGCACTGGACCGAAGATCTTACGTAGGACTTCTCTCGAATACTCTCTAGGCTGCTGCATCAGTGCTTAATAGGGTCCATGCCTCTGCGCCATAAAAAAGCACGAATAGGATGAGCATCTTGTAGAGTATTAGTTTTGTCGTACGACAGAGGTCTCTGCTACTCAATTGTTGGCAAGAGTCCCCATTCCTCCCACTCGGTAGTTTATTGCAATCATAATTGATACAAATGCGTTTACTTTACTATTTACCAGGGCAATTAGTCCCAATAGGAGGTAATTCCTTTCAAAATTTCAACAACCTGTGTCATTTGTAGCAGACTCCCGCCTGATTTGAGAAGATATTATAAAAAAATGAGAAGTTTTCTACTTCAGCCGAAGATAAACTTAAAATAGTGGTACAGTACAAAATCAATTCCGATTATAAAAAGACTGGGTCTACTGAATTTCTAAATCCTTAGAAATTCTAAATGCTTAGTTGAAGTGTCTACAATTGAAACAATGACTAAAATCTGATCGAAGTTTGAAAGAGACTATTGAAGTAACGATCATCATGGTATAAGAAAGCTTTCCACAAGTTAGGTGTCAAGTTTGTTAACAGCTCATCTCTCTTTGAAGAGAGACCAAACAGTTGCCAAAACAGTAGGTTTTTCGAACTGACGTCATAAAGGCCATGGTTTGTTATCAGTCAATAAATCTATAGCGAATTTTTTTCAAATACACTTGAAGGGTATTAAGAAAGTAAGCGAAGAGTATAAAAATTATTCAATAATAAAATTCTCATATCCCACATAGCGATGTACAGTGTTAAATTAATTACAAATATATAATTTTTTTAAATTAAAAACCAAATGCAATCAAATAAAATACAATAAAAATATTTTAAATCAAAATACTAATTCAACATGAACGCAAAAATATTGAAGTTAAATTGGCAAACTTTGTAGTGTTTCATATAAAAATTTATTTTTTAAGAGATTTTCTGTAAATTATTTTCAGTTACATAGTCCTATATACAAAGATAGTTATTACAACACTTCAGTCAGGACTACAATCTAGTTTCTCACACATGATTTTCTCATTATACATGAGTGGAGGTACCTACAGCTTAAAGTCGACTCTGAACGACAGATTTGCGAGAAAACTTTTCATGGCAATTTTATTTACTCTCAGAGTTTTTGCCAGAAATTTGCTGAGAGGAAATCGCCGAAAAAAGAGACTGAACCATGGCCTCACGTTTAATAAGCCAATACACTACCTACTAGACTACGGCGACTTCTTGTTCTTTTATGATTTCGGTTTTTCTATTCCTTGCACAGGAAAAATTTACTTTTGGTTTCGATGTCACAATCAGGTAATCAGGTACATATTACGACATATGTATATACATGTGGTTTAAATCCCAGGTCAAATATCTTCAGCAAAACGGAATATGAAAAAATATTTTTTCGACGTCTGTCTCCCAGAAGATTTCTAGCAAAAATTCCGAAAGTAAATAAAATTGCAATGAAAAGTTTCTCAAAAAATTCTGTCGTTCAAAATCTACTTTAAACTGCACTTCCCGCCACTCACGCATAAAATTAACACACACAGCATAAATAATTGTGTAAGAAGTTAGGTCGTAATCCTGAGTTAGAGATTGTAATGACCAATTATGACGAGCACAGTGTGGTCTGTCTCGTGGTACTAAATGAATGACGTGCTACAAGGTCAAGCAGTTTAATATATAACTATCATATAGCAACGAGGCAGTAAAGTTACACCGCATGATTGCAGAAAAATCAGACACAAAATCATGCTTTTAAAATGTACTTTACTAGGTTTCGTTGTATGGATACTTCTGAGCTACTGACTGCTCGAACTAATACTTCACCCCCTTTATTAAGCCTGGCTCTTGAAATTGTTGCAGAAAGCTGTGTACGAATATGATAGGCTGACTTCGTAGAATTATTTTCTTCTGTGCTAATGTTGTTTATTCTTATGACTTCAGTTTCAGAGACTCCTTTTTTCTGAACTGATACTTGATCGGTGGTATTAGCCAGCGCAATGGTAAACAATTGAAGTGTTCTTGAAATGTTCGTGAAACATAAAAATTAATTTTCTTTTGAACTGAAGAGCAACTATCTGCAAAACAAGATAATCTACGTATGAAGAATTGTTTGTTTAGAGTTTTACTCAAATTTCCCAACAAAAACAAACAAACAAAAAAGCAATTTGATTCCATTACAATTACTTGCTTGCTTAGAAATTGAATTAAAATTTTCCAAGAAATCTAACAGAACACATTAATATTCACATTCTTTCTCACATGAGGAAGGCGTTCATATTGCATTTGAAATCTCAATTAAAAGTTGCTACTCGAATGTAATTCCATACGATGCCTCAAAACTTCAATGTTTTCTTTGTTGTTGTCTTGCTATTCCTATCCTAGTCTTCAATTTATTCGATTCTGTATGAATTTGATGCTTAAAACTTGCTAAAGGAAGTGAATTTTTAAGAAGAAAATCGTATTCCAAAGAAGATTTTCATCAACCAACAATAAAGAAAGAAGAAAGAAAGAAAGAGCAAAAGAATAACAACAAACATACTGAAGAACATGAAAGATTTCGAGATTATGATGATGATCATGTGCATCAAATCATAGACCAGAAATAATGTTTTTAGAAACTTTTTTCTGTTTTAAATGAAAAATTCAATTAAACTGAAGACGAAACCATTTAATGATGATAAAGTGAACTGAAAAAATTATACGTATCATCCATAAAGAAAACAAAATAAAGCAAAAGAGAAAGAAATAAACGAAAAAAAAACTATTTTTGAAGATGAATTAAAATGGAAGAATCATGAGATTATCAGACTTCAATTACAAACAAACACTATTTGAAGAAGTTCAAACAAAAAAAGCCTTCAAGTAATTTTTTTTAGTAAAAAAAAGAAAAATGAGCAAAGGAAAGTGATTTGAAAAACACATACACTGTTGGATAGCAATTATTTGGACTACATTAACACATGGGAAGGTAGATAAAGGCTTTTTAAGTAATTAAAAGAACTCATAAGCAATATATACTAGATAGGGTGAGTGATTTAAAAGTTTAAATTTAAAAATGCTTTGAAACAAAAACGGTTTGAAATTTTAACAAATTTATCTTTTTTTGTAAAGCACAATTGTTGCGGTTAGAAATGGAATACTTTTTCATTAAAATGGCTGCCGCAGTCTTACCGTACCTCATTCGATCAGACCAATTTTATTCCACTTTTTCGAGTGTATGGGGTCGTATCTCAGGAATGTCATCACTAAGGTTGGCTCAATTATCTCTGGTTTGTCGGCATAACACTTTTCTTTAACAGCGCACCACAGAAAATAGTCCAACAGTGTTAAATCGTCGCTCCTTGGCGGCCAATTGACATCACCATTTTGGCTACATAAACGGCCATCAAACGTTTAACGCAATAAATCGATGGTGGCATAAGACGTGTGGCAAGTTGCACCATCCTGTTGAAATCAAACATCGTTCACATTAATACCATGAAGAGCGGGTACAAAAAAAATTATTATCATGGTGCGATAGGTGTCTCCATTGACCGTAATGGTTGTGCCATCCTCATTTACAAAGAAATATGGGTCAATGATGCCTCCGCTCCCCAAGCCGTACCAAACAGATACTCGTAATGCGTGCATTGGTTTTTGTAAGACCACGTTTGGGTTTTCTGAGCCTCAAATACCGCAATTTTGCTTATGAAAATGATGAAAATGAGCCTCATCCGAAAAGATGATTGTTTTTAGCAAATCGACATCATCATGCAGTTTCTTGTTGACCAAAGAAATCCTAACATTGCTGAAGTATAAATTGATTGATTACGTTCAGTGTAGAAAACATACTGAATTTTGTGATTAAATAAAATGACATAAGTATTGCCAGAAAGTCGCCGTAGTCTAGTAGGTAGTATGTTGGCTTATTAGACCGCAAAGCCACGGTTCAAACCCCCGGTCAGACATCTCGAACAAAATGAAATATAAAGAAATATTTCTTCGGCGACTGCCTCTCAGCAGATTTCTGGCAAAACGCTCTGAGAGTAAATAAAACTGCCATGAAAAGTTTCTCAAAAATCTGTCGTTCGGAGTCGACTTTAAACTGTAGGTGCCGTCATTCATGTATAAAATGAACATACACAACATGAGTGGTGTGAGAAGCTAGGTCGTAATCCTGACTGAAGGGTTGTAATGTAAGTATTTCCAGATTCGAAATAACCAATGGTTCAAATTTATACCGATTGATGAGCCACCCGATATAAACCAGAATCCAATAAAAAAAACTTTTAAGTCGTATTGAAGCAAAATGTGTTGAAATTTTTTAAAAAACTTAAGTTAAGGCTGCATACGTGCCAATATTTAAACCAATTATAGTACAATGACTCTCTCTATACAAGTAAGTTCTTATGCTTATCTATACAGCGTACCTTATAAATTATTCCTCACGTATAAAACATATATTCAGTCATGTAAACTGCTCCTCATGTCTAAAACTTATTTTCAGGCACCTTCATATTCATAATGCAGACAGACAGACAATTACTTTAAGTTGCAAAAACATTTCTTATAGAAAATTACACGGTAGAATATTTTAAAGAAGGAATACAAAAACGCAAATAGAACATGAAGGAAAAAAGTCATAATGAATCGTTTCTAGCCAAAGGCGTTTTAAATATAATTTTTTTAAAAATCATTTTTTATTCTGTAAACTGTATTCATAAAGGATATTCACTTAAAAATAGTTTGTAAGTGAAAATAAAGAACAACAAAATGCCCATATGCTATGTTATATGCTTTGTACGTCTTAAAAAGATCATTTGGAAGTAGATGGGGCCTGCTGTCTCGTATCATTCACTTGATGCATATAGCGGTGTGTACGATCCATACTCTACTACGGGTCATTAGTGTGATGGGAAGCCATACGAAAGTGGAGTTATTTCTCTACGCTGAACAAGGTACACGCTTTGTTCATCACGAATGCTCTGTAGTATATGTTGTAGGCTGGCGTCGAGGTCATTTTGCCTCTACCACCATTAGACATCCTTCTCCAAAACATGGCTGCTAGAATTGCACTTAGGCTTAAGTTTTCAGATCTGTTTAGGACATGTACGGTAGGGCACGTTTCAATTCTACATGAAGTAGAATCAAATATCCCGGATGCCAGAGACTGTTTTCAGACAAGCATACAAAACTCACACTCCCACACGGGAAGAATGGGTAGCTGAAGCTGTCATCGGTGACGGTGATACAACAATCTTCACCAATGTCTCAAAAATGTGGAATGTGTACCTAAAGCCTATTCCGATAAGCTGACATGGAAAATACAGATTATCTCACCAGATCATCGTATTCCAGGCAGAGATTTTTGCTCTCGAACAAGCTGCACGTATGATTGAAACCAGGATCCTACCACCTTCGAAGTTGATCATATGTGTGGACCGTCAAACTGCAACCAAAGCGCTGGCTGTCGACCTCATCAAATCAAAAGGAGTCAGGAGTTACATGGACCCTATATGTTAACACAATACCAGCCTATACTGGGTTCCGGGCCACTGTGCCACTGAGGGGAACGAAAAGGCGGACGAACTAGCACGGGAAAAATTGAAGATTTCTGAATGCGACTCTACAAGAACACTTTTTCAAATTGAACAAAAGCAGCATGGAAAGCAACAAACCGTAGCTGGTCCAATACGCCTGTTTGCCAAATTTAAAATTTGCTGTGTCCGGCAGTGGACAGCAGGAAAACCAAGGAACTATTTGAGTACGAGAAGAAAACGATTCTATTCTAACAGGAATTCTAAAGGGACATTATTCTATCGACAATTTCGCTGGCAAGCTCAATATGTCACACCAAGATTACAGCAGAAGCTACCATGATGTGGAGGAAACGGCAACGGTACAACAGCTTTTACTTGAGCGCTCTACGCTTCAAAACAGACGTCATCGGCTTTAGGTTGACAAAACATTTGAAGATCTGGGCATGACGAACGTGAAAATAAGGGAACTGGCCGATTTATCCGAAGCTCGGGGTGGTTCATACCCACCACTAACGGATCATGCCAAGAGGGCTTACCTTACACTGGATAACACAATGGTCCATATGGGCAACCGAGTGAACCTACTTGTGAACGGCAAACAACCCTCTAACTTAACCTAAATCATTATAGAATTTTAATTTTAATAGATGTAATAATCTGGGCAGTCTAAAAGGGCTCGAGATTAAATATATAATCAAGTTTTTCCTTCTTCAAAATAACGGAAAACAATATAGCATTACGGCCATTATATGCCCAACTAACTTGTTTAGGTTAATTCTATGAATTCTAAAGATTGCTGCATTCCAATATAAGTACATATGAAGTGTAGAGAAATACGATCATTGATTGCATAGACACGCTATCTTTGCACGGTATGGCTCTTATATCAAGAGAACACGGGTTAGAATATTTCAATTTTTTCCCCTTCAATTGAATACCTGTATTTGTGCAGTCATTTCACCTAACAAGGCAACATTAGTAGTTGAGCCTTAAAAACTTACCATAACCATTCCTTAACAATTCTATGGCATATTGATGACAGCTTAGCTAAGCTTAAAATACCTATAGAAGTTAGCCAACCCTAAAAAACCAACACACACACATAGACACACAAACACACACATGCAAAAATCTTTTGAATTTTAAACGGGAATAATTTTTATAAATAGAAGTGCAACGTTAGATTGTAACATAAATTTCTAACGGACATTTGTGCCCATTTTTTTGATTTATGTTTAGAAAAAAAATAAAAAAGGATGATAGTGAAGAAATGGTTTAAAAATGTTATCGTCTCATATTTAAATTAAGGCAAAGAAAGGATCCTCTTACTTCTCTTACTAAACCCATAAATCCGTGATGAGGATAAAAGATATTTTAGTTCGTAAAAAAATTCTAAACCACAACGCATGATGTATGAGTTTCAATTTTATAGAAACGTAGCAAGACATGGCCTCCTCTTCTTGGCAATTTTATTATAGATTAGGCTTAAATCCTTGTCAACTTTTAACAATAAATATATTTACTAAACCCTTTTGCCTTTTTTTGATACAAAATTTGCAAAACTAAGCATTAGACGACTATCGAATGTCCTACAATTATATGTAGACACACTAACTTGAAGTCACCGTAGTCTAGTAGGTAGTGTGTTGGCTTACTATACATGAGGCCACGGTTTAAACCCCAGGTCAGAAATATATCTTCCTCTCAGCAGATTTCTAGCAAAAATTCTGAAAGTCAATAAAATTGCAATGAAAAGTTTCTCATAAATCTGTTGTTCGGAGTCAACTGTAGGTCCCGCCATTTAAATTAACTCACACAACATAACTGTTGGGAGAAGCTAGGTCATAATCTTGACTGAAGAGTTGTAATGACCAATTATGTATGTATTTGCGTAAGTTCTATGTGGCACACCGGTGGATAATTTCGAGTCAAGTGTTTCAGTTAACGATCGTACAACACCTGTAGGTTGACGAAATGCTATCAGTGAGAGTCTGTTGACTTATTATAGATGACAGCTTGCTTTGTGATTTGACTAACGAACTAAAGACAAACGACCACAAACAACGACTTGTTCTCGCTCTGTAGCAGTGATCAATTGACCTTAGTTTTCCTCAAGAAATCGTTTTCAGCAAAGAGGCTTATTTCCCGATAAATGGGACGATCGTAATCCCCATGAAGCCGTCTATACATCTCGAGAAAGTCATTGCTTGGTGTGGATTTTAGGCTATAGGCGACAATAGTCCAACATTCTTTAAAAACGATTGTGATCATCACTGTCACAGGCGAGCACTAGAGGTCGTTGATTACCAACTTCTTTTGGCCTGAATTAGATGATCTGGACATGAATGACATGTAGTTTCAACAGAACGGCACTACTTGATACACAGTTAATGTGTCATTAAAAATTCTGCGCGAGCGATTGAAAGAATGATCATCTCACATGATAATGATGTGAACTGGCCATCGAGACCATATCATTTGACCCCGTTAGACCGTTTCTTGTAGGGTTTATTTAAGACGCATGTATATGCGAATAAGCCACAAACCACAGCGGTCCTCAAAGCCAATATAATTCATATCGTCGGTTAAATTCAGCCTGGACATTTCGGATACACTCCACCAAGAGAAGATTAAACAAATTCTTTTACATTTTTGCTTACTTTTAAGCTGTATCAAATATGAAGGCAAATAGAACAGAATAATACGTATAAACCCCCTTGGTATTGTAGGGTAAAACAAAAAGGATGTGAAAAACAAATAAAGACAAGCATCATCCGTATTAGGCAGGAGCAGAATAAATAAAACACACACACATGTGGAGGGATACAGTTCCTGGTTCCGCACGTATGCCTATGGTTAAGGGTTTTAAAGATTTCTGGTTTTAGCCTAGTTGGACATGGGGTCGACATTTTAGTTTATTTAGTTGTTGGCCTTTTTAGTCATCTTTTGTTTTGTAAGCGTCCCATGGTGAACCCAAGCGTATGTGTTTGTTGGCTGCACACCAAATCTTTCTCCGTGTTATTATTTCTATTCAGGCCAGGCCATTCATTGTTGGCCATTTTATGATTTATTGTTTTGTAATGAAAATTGCTTGTTGTGCTGGGAAATATGTATTTATTTATACAAAATATTTATACAGGAAATGATTCTAAAAATATTACAGAAAAATAAATATTTTAGTTTGTATTCGTTTTTTTCATTTTTTATTTCACTGTTCTGTTGTTAGCTGTTGTTTATAACCGCCTTTAGGCTAAATTGTGGTATATTTTTAGCAAGAAAATATTATGTTCAAGGCAAAGACGAATTTTAGAACTTTTTCGACAGCATCATAGTGATGTCGTGTACGCTGCTATAGAAAATACCAACAGTAAGTAATAAATTCTGATAGTATTTAAATGGAGGGCTGGGATTTAACCTTTACATCTCGCACATACACAGACGACTCGTCATATACAAGTTAATAATTTTAGTGATGTTTCTCTGCTGTAAGTAAAGCAGTTTCAGAACAACTACTAATCAAACAGTCGAAGAAATTGCATAATACAAGATTCCTACATTAACATGGAATCTTCTTGTTCTATCGACTCATAGTACTGATGTTTACAGTGCTGTTAACAAGTTAAGTTATTAACGACACCTATACATACATAATTGGTCATTACAACCCTTCAGTTGTCTTGTGTGTGTTAATTTTATACATGAGTGGCGGGACCTACAGCTTAAAGTCGATTCCAAACGACAGATTTTTAAGAAACTTTTCATGGCATTTTTATTTACTCTCAGAGTTTTTGCCAGAAATTTCCTGAGAGGAAGTCGCCGAAGAATTATTTTTTGTATTTCGTTTTGATGTCTGGCTTGGGGTTTGAACCCAGGCTTTACGTCTAATAAGCAAACACACTACCCACTAGAATACGGCGACTTCATGAAGTCTATCTCTATCCATATCAAGAAACGATACACATCAATACATAAGCCGGTTTGAGCCATTGTCTAGCTTGTTGGCAAAGTATTATATATCTCAGTCAGTATAACGACCCGGCTTCTCACACCACTAATGTTGTGTGTGTTAATACTATACATGAGTGGTGGGACCTTCAGTTTTTATTTACTCTTATTTTGTTTGATGTCTGACCTGGGGTTGATCCGTGGCCTCATATCTAATAAGCCAACATAATACCTACTAGACTACGGCGACGTAGAGGAATTAGCAAAAATTAATGCAATACTAGGCTGCAATGTTGAGAAGACGACCTTCTTATCCCCATTCTAACGACCAATTTTTACATACGAATGATCAATTGGTGTATTTAGTGTTCGCTGAGAAGTAGAGGCTTATGAGAGTAGAAAATATCAAAAAAAAATTTTTTTTATTTGTTTATTAATTACAATACAAATTATATTTTAATTATATACGAGCTAAGTAACTTCTACCATATGATAGGTGTAGTGTAAGAGACAAGAGTCTCTGGTGGGAATTGAACCCATGACCCTCACGCTAATAGTCTAACACACTATCCACTAGACTACCAGGGTACCCAAAAAATTATTTAAAAACCAAAAACATTAAACAATTCAATCATGAATTATGTAGGGCGTGCAAATTTCCAAACAAACATGGTTGGAATATGTATTTCAAAATATTTATTTATTTTTTTTTGTATTTTTCTTTTGTTTTTCCTGGCTCATGTTGTTTTCGGCAAATAATTTTATTTGCTTTAGAATAGGATTTTTAACAAAATAAATGAGTTTATTTCAGTGAGACTACAAATAGTGCATTCACAGCACTTAAATGTTAAAATATTAAAAAATAAAATTGCTGATGGCGATTATAATTTATTACAGGCTTTAATACACGTCTTTCTTAATCATATGATTTGATTCTACTTCAGATAAGAAGAAGTCATTTGTATATAAAAACAAGTCACCGAAAATTCTAGCCCTGGTCTTTGGAGATCTTCTCAAACCCAATATATACATAGCTTATGAGATAATGAGGATGAATCATCCGAATCTTGAATGTATCTTATCAAAATCGTTGGCTTTTTATTGATGCATAAAGGTTAAAAATTAGTACACATACAATTTATTATAATGGATTCATAAATGCAATGCAATGTTTGCGTTGATGTAACAATTGCAATGGCTCTCCCCTAGACACTACTAGTACACTCTGTGATTTTGGGTAGAACTTAGCAACGGAAATGAGTAACGAAAGTGGAATGAATAATTTCGTTGCTGCACATCCTTTTGTGTCAGATAGGGAAGAGTACAAACAGAAGCGAGGTGTTGAGTCACAGTTGCTTCCAAGCAAAAGCTTACAGCATCGAAACTTATGCTCATTTCAACTTAACCAGGAAATAAAGAGAACTACATATACATAGTAATACATGGACACATAATGGTCATTACAATACATCAGTCGAAATTACTACCTATCTTCTCAAACCACCCATGTTGTGTGTGTTATTGGTATCCTTGAGTGGCTTCTTTGTCAAGTCAAACGGGTTAAAGTTATTATCCGACTATTTGAGGATAATAGCCGGTATTTTACCAAGGAATCGTAGTTTCAAAATCTGCGTGTTAACGGTTTTGTAGTCGCCGTAGCCTTCGCGACAATAATAATAATCGTTTATGGTGTGGCTAATCACTTCGGTATGCCGTTGTTAAATCTCTAACAACCAATATTTCATAAAGGAGAATAGAGCTCGCCTTTAACTTTGTTTGGACTGAGCTCTTTCACTGCGATCGTTTATTTCTTATGGCGTACTTTTTATCACAGAATTTTTTTTAAAAAAACTATCGCAACCTACAATTGAAGTGAGTCAGTTTTACGACCTCCACAATTTATACTTAGCTAAGGATACAGAAATATTGAGTAATACACATAAATCTATGCAAATACTTACATTGCGAGTGTATTTTCAGATGGTGTCTGTAGAACAAAAAGGCTTTGGCCAATCAATCTTTTCAATCTTAACACACTTGATGCATTAACTGCTCATCGAGAATACTGTGTCGGATCAAGGCAATTAAAATATACGAGGGGAGAAAGTGATACTACCCTCTATGCCTGCCTAATCCAAAGTAAAAAAAAGTTTTTTTATGAATAGGATTTGGGTATTTAAAGTCTAGTTGGTAGTGGCTTATTAGACACAAAGGCCAAACACGAAGAAAAATATTTCTTCGGCGACTTCCTTTCAGCAGATTTCTAGCAAAAAAATAAAACTCTGAGAGTAAATAAAATATTTTTTAGTTTTTTAAAGGCTGATCAAAGACAACGACCGACCAAACCGTGCTTTAAATACGAAATGTATTACGAAAGTGCTGCTAGATCCCATACTCTGTCGGCAAATGCTGTCTCTCTTCGTACGTAAGATTTCCAATATAAAAGAGATTTTTAATGATTTCGGAAATAGCTCGATAACAGCGAAGAGTACTTAAAAAGTTGATTATAATGGCAGTAAAAAAGTTTGAATGACAATCTACAAGGCAAATACTTTAAATTTTGTTGTGCTCTAACACCATCGTATACCATAAATGATACTTTAAACCAATTTAGTATTTGAAAAATAATTCCTTCAGTTCGTTAAACAACATCCTGCATTTTTTTGTTTCTTTTTTTTTGCCTTCAATTTTATTTCATTTTGAAGAAAAAAGCACACCCCATGGCTGTTGTTATTTCCCACTGCTGTTGATTTGTTTTGTACGATTACGAGTACGAATGTTTTTATTGTTTTTAATTTTCAGTATTTTATCCTGTTTTTATTGTTTTTGCCAGAATCAAAGAAAATAATTGCTCAACACCATTGAGAACAATAACAAAAACAACAAGAAGATTCTCCAAGTCGCCAAATAATAGATGAGAGGAAATAAAAATTATGAAATTATTTCAAAGTGGTCCAATGTGTCTGCTGTGAACCCATATAATAAATACACAGGAGTTGTATAAAAATAAAAATAAAAAAATAAAAAGATAAAGAGAAATTGGAACCAACGAGTGATGAAAGGGGAGGATATAATCAACCAGAGTTCGTTTTAATAAAGAAAATCAAATGGCAGAGAGTAAAAGAAATCAAATAAATTATCTTTGCGGGTTGTGAATTGAGTATCTGCCATAAACCGATTGTGGCAGTTGTAGTTAAGCTTTCGATACGATTTCACTTCAGCTAAGAACTAAAAAAATATTCACTTACATATAAAAATATACAAGTGCAGTGCAGACATAAAAATCGTTACACTATTTCCAAAATAATTCTTGCTATTGCCGGTCAAAAATGTCAGAAAATGAGAGGAAAAAATCTTCGTCACTTTATGACAAGAGCAGGGCAGTAACATATGAGGTGAAAGACAGTCTATTCCTCCTGCTCAGACCCATAACTCCTGCAGAACTCATTTGTCGGAATGCCAAGTCTTTCAGTGTGCCTACCAAACACAGTGGCTCGTATAAGAATTACCATTGCGCGATAGATGGCCATACAACTGAAGGACATAAGTACATACTTGTCCAGCAGAGTATACTAAATATTGTACGTACTCTCCTGCCGCCAACGAGATTGAGATTTCTTGTAAAAGGAGTCGGCATCAATTTGGGCATACTTACCTAGTCTTTAGGCAAATTTCTCGCCAATGGATGAAGTCGTCGTAGTCTAGTAGGTGGTGTGTTGGCTTATTTGACCTAAGGCCAAGATTCAAACCCCAGGTCGAAAATCAAAACGGAATACAAAATAAATATTTCTTCGGCGACTTCCTCTCAGCAGATTTCAGGCAAAAACTCTGAAAGTAAATAAAATTGCCAAGAAAAGTTTCTCAAAAATCTGTCGTTCGGAGTCGACTTTAAACTGTAGGTCCCGCCGCTGATGTATAAAATTAACACACACAACATGAGTGGTGTGAGAAGCTAGGCCGTAATCCCGACTGAAGGGTTGTAATAGCCAATTACGTATGTATGTCTCGCCAATGGCTGCTGTAATAATGGCTTGGAACTGTGGCCAATCTGTCTCTGTACATTAGAGACTTTAAAATTTTCTACAAAAAGAAGCCTAGTGTGGTCAGATGTCATGATATTGATGACTAATGATAAGATTAAGTACCTCCAAACTGGCTTCTGAATGAATTCATGATATAGGTGTGCCATTTTGCTCGGAAACCGTAGCACGGTACATTTCTTCCTTGACTGTAATGTTACAATTTTCCTACCTCTTTAAATTGCGTCCAATCACTTCGGCAGCTCACAATTTGCAGCAAATAGTGTAACTTTTAGACTGCAGTTCTTAAGCTATCTCTGGCTACTCTTGACATTAAATTCTATGACAGTTTTATTGATTAAAGTACCCATTGAGTCAAAAATGAGCCTTGTTCACAGGCTTTTAAAATTTTAACAAAATTCTTAACAAACGCCTGTGTTAACTTAAATGGTGTTTTTACTTACAAGTTTTTCTTTTTTTTTTTTAACAGCACTATTAAATAAATAAAATGGAAAATAGAAATCCACTGTGTGTAGACATTTCTCTACAGTCATGGCATAAAACTGAATTAATAAAGACGACAGCCACTCCTACATATTAACGTTGCAACAGGAAATACAAGAGAAATGAAAAACAAAAATAAATAGAAACTTAAAGTCAAGCCTAACTGTATGATTCTTTACATCGTAAAGATCATTTGGAATAGCAAGGCAATCGCAGAAGATATTTTCACAAAATTTCAATTTCAGGTCCTGCATCTCCAACTGAACGAAATATGAAAAAATATATCTTCGGCGACTTCCTCTCAGCAGATTTCTGGCAAAAACTCTGAGAGTAAATAAAATTGCCATGAAAAGTTTCTCAAAAATCTGTCGTTCGGAGAAGACTTAAAACTGTAGGTCCCGCCACTCATATAAAAAATTAACTCACACAACATAAGAGGTGTGAGAAACTAGGTTGCAATACTGACTAAATGGCTGTAATGACCAATTATGTATAATATGTGTAAGGACATAAAAAATACATTTTCTGAGCCTGTAGGCATCTGTTGTTTCACAGTTTTGTTTATATGAGTATTCGCAGTCCAGGCATGACTAGAGTGGAGTACTTTGATTATTCTTCCGAAATAAAGTTAGGTAATGTTAACAATATTTATCGATGCATTTTCTTTATTTCTCAAGCACCAAGTATGGCAAAATTGTGACAATCAGGATGACTGCCATAGCTTCCTTTCATTCATAATACTAAAGGCAACTTCGAGCCTATCTTGTTGTCTAGCAATACTTCTATGAGTCTTCTTAACAGGATAGGGCTTCAGGTCTCTGGTGGTCACATACAATACTGTATGCTTATAGCAATGTAGGTAGGGTATAAAACTACTCGTAAAGAAAATAAATAAATATTGCTGAGAAGAATAACATGAAAAACTGTTTATGCAAGACAAGAGTCCACTTTCATAACTGAATAACAAATGAAAGCAAAAATCAAATGCAAAAATGAAAAAAAAGTCAGGAACAGAATCTTCATAATGATGAAACTACTATTCATCGTACTACAACACAACAAGCAACAACTGGCAACTACTGAAAAGGAAACAAATCTGAAGCAATACTAGACTAGCAAGAGATAAACTAAGGCAGGACTTCTGTTACTGACAATACGGCAGCAAGAGCAACAGCAACAGCAACAACAATAAATAAATAAATTAAAAGAAATTTTAATGTGAAAATATAGAAGAAGAAGTATTTGTATCACATGAGATGAGAATAAAAACAACAATAAGAGGAGATACTATTTAAGCCAAGACTTCGTTCTAAGTACAGCACCCCTGCCAACAGTTGCCACTGCCACTACCACGACTATTGACAATAGTTTCTTGAGAATATAAAATATTTATGACAGCTTGACAGGGTACTATTATTGCTGCTTTTGCTGTTGTTGTTGTTGTTGTGCTACTTTTCATTATTATTTACAGTATTGTATGAGTATTCAACGTTCGAATTCATTAAAAATAATTTTTTTTTTGTTTCTTCTCTTCCTCAACGTTCATTACTGTTATCAAGATATTCTATTTTTCTTTTTTGCATTATTTTTGTCTTGTTTTGTTCTTACTTTTCTTTGTTGACTCTGTTATATTTTAATTTGTTCATTGAAATCGCAAATAATAATAATCACAACAACACTAATAGGAAAAACAATAAAAACAACATGAAAATAAAATTCAGTTCTTTAGAAATAATGGCTGCTAAAATTCTGAAGATGATTATAATGACACAATAAATGAATGAATGAATGAATGGAAGATTGTTATATTGGTGGCTCTATGTTTTTGTTATTCTTTTGTTATTGTTATTCTTGTCCAAATTACTTTTCACAAATTAGAATAAGACAATCTGTCATATATAGTGTCAATTAAATTTTGCCTTTTTTCCTTCCCTTCAAATCAGTTTGAAGTTTATTAACTAAAAAGGAATTCTGACAACTTAAGATATTTTTTCGTGTAATTCGTATTTGGCACGCTCGTCCACTGTCATAAAGTGGTAAAATTATTTTAATTTATTACCCGTAATATGTTTGTTGGCAATGCCTCCATACATTTTGTTTATGTCAGTAGAAAATTGTTTAGAAAAATAAAGCAACAAAAAAAAACAGAAAAATTATTTACAGGCAACCAAACATTAAATTAATCTACAAGTACTTAAACATTCACCCATACACTAAAGCCAACACACACGAGGCTTAATACATATACAAAAGATACTTGGATAAGAGTGTAAACTCCTAGAGAGAGTAAAGCAAAGAAAAATACTGCATATACGCCTAAAAACATACTTTGTTTATTCTGTGTGTATAACAAATACACTTACTGTAGACAATAGAATGTACAGTAGAGAGGGAAATTAGCACTCAATATTGCTACGAAATTCTTTACATTCTAAAGTGTGCACACAACTTTTTTCCTTCATTCTAATGCTATGTCAGCAGTATAAAGAGATCCAGAATTTTCGCATTTTTACGAAACTAATGTCAAATATGAAAATATTTTGTACATTGAATGGTTTTTAGCGGCATTACTCTACTGACTGTTCTAGCAGATTTTCTGGACTCCTGAAAATAATTCGTATCAGCATAGCATACTCAGTTCTGCAAAAGCATGATACAAGGATAATGCCTACTATCTCACCTGATCATTAAAAAGTTGAACAATAATATGAGCGTCTTGCATTTCTTCTGAAGGAAGTTTTGTTAAATAGAGTCAGTATGTCACTTCGAGGATTTCTATTGTTGCTCTCAGGAAAGATGCAATTTTGCGTACAACTTTAAAATAAATAAAATTCGATTAAAATAACTCTTATGAAAAGTGACATTCTCTTAGAAAACATGATTAGTATTCTTCAGTTTTTATTTTAATTTAAAAAAATTATTACTTTTCTTTTAAATTTTTAAAAAATTTTTAATTAAAAAAAATTTATTTATTTATTTATTAATTAGAATACAATTACAAATTACATATATTTAATATTACACAAGCTAAGTAACTTTGACCATATGCTCGGTGTAGTGTCACAGACCAGATTCTCCGGTGGGAATCGAACGTACGACCCTCAAGCTATTGGTGTAGCACACTACCCACTAGCCCATGAAAAAAAATTTTTTTCAATGCTTTTTATTTTATCTTTTTTTATTTTATTTATTTATTTTTTTAAACATTAATCTTGTATAGAGGCGCTTTGGTATTGATACCATACGCTCTATTCGGCTTCCTCAACATATACATATTATTTTTATAACACCTAATCCAATCCTATTTTCCTGCAAAACTTCTGACAAGGATAAGTCTCTGTCTATTATCTGATAATTATCAGACTTGTAAGCTCACGTCCTCGCAAGCTCATCTGCCTGCTCATTGGGTCCCATATGACCTAGGTATTTGACATTTTCTCTACGTAGCTTATTCAGCTTCCCCAGACAATCCCTTGCAATGTTGCATGTAACCTCTTAAGAGCCATGTGCTCAAATGGCGGCCTAACTGTCTGATAACATTGCTACGTATATTTCCTATCTAAGTTGAACTGAACACATCCTTCGATGCGCTGTGTATATTTCTTTATTGACCTATCTTTACATCACAAAATAGTCCCTCTTTTAAAGGACTATGTTGTGACTTATTAGGCTTGAGGACATGGTTCAAATCCTAAGTCAGACAGCTTCAACAAAACGAAAGATGAAAAAGATTTTTTCGGTGAATTTCCTCAGTAGGTGTCTGGCAAAAATTCTGAGAACATGTGCCAAAAAAAGTTTCTCAAAAATCTGTCATTCGGAGTCGACTTTAAACTGGAGGGACCACTTATGGATTAAATGAACACAGACATAATAAAAGTGGTTTGAGGGGCTAGGTCGTAATCCTGACTGAAAGGTTGTAATGACCAATTATGTATGTTATGCATGAGTATGTTGTGACTACAAGATTATTCCATTTATTTTTATTATTAAATCCTCTGCCAAAAATTCTGAGCATAAATAAAATTGCCATGAAAGAAAATCAAAAATCTGTCCAGCGAAGTTGACTTTAAACTGGAGGTCTCACCACTCACGGTTCAAACAACATGGGTGGTGTGTAAAGTTAAAATGGTTGTAACGACCAATTAAGTAAGTAAGTAAGTAAGTCGCATTGTGAGGGCTTTCCCAAAATCGTAAAGACTACTGAAGGAAATTATTAATCGCATGACTCATTATCTTATCTTAACAATAGCCTCTAAAGCTCTGATCCTAACTACCAAATGCAAATCAACCAAATACAACAGAGCTTTTGAACCGGTGCAGTAAAGATTCTCATCACCTTTGTTGTGGCACTATCATCTAGTCTCCGTATCTTGTCCAAGTCCATTTGAGCTGTTTTCAGATTCTGTTTTTAAAATCCAGGATACTCCAGCAAGCCATCTGTGCATCATTATGTCGTATGTTGCCTTTCCTTTAGGGCAGTATTCTACTGAGGAAATTAAGAAAAACAAAATTTATTTTTTGAAAATGAAAGTGTTGTTACGTTAAGACCAAATAACATTTCATTTATTGACTATTGTAATAAACAAAATCAATGGATTGAAGTTTAACGTACGATATTCGTCAAGCTTGGAGTTTTTTTAAATAAACCCTCATATAACAATTAAGTCTTCTTGTTATGACGTTAGATATACTATACAGCTATATTATTATATATATTTATTTTTTATTACATTGTATTGTATTATTTTAATATCCATTATTGTTTAGAAATCCTTCATTTCGATATTGGTATTGAGTTACAAATAATAGTATAGATAAGTGCACAATGTATACATACTTTTAATCTACACTGTATGTATGCTATACTATAAATAATCAGTAAGTGTATGTGAATTTCTTTCTACATTTTCTTGGTTTTTGTTTTTCATTCCATACAATTCATATGAGACGTTAGAGAAGAGATGTGTGTGTTTGCTACATACAATTTTATTATATTATCCTCGTATTGTTTTAATAAACACTTTTGTGTATACTGTACACATACTCATACACTACCATACACTGACTGTATAAGAATGTGTGTATGTTCTATTATGAAAAATTTGTTTGGATTTAATTAAAAATTAACTTAAACAAAATATACATACATACATACATACAAATAAATGAAATATATTTCAATTCACAGTAAAATTTTGCATAAATAGGCATAAATTAAATGATTTTAATTTTTTATTTTTGTTTTCATATATGGAAAGAAGAAAAGGAAGTTGATAGCAAAACAATAATTATCCTTATCTTCAAGGCATCGATTTAAGTTAAATACAAATCTAAAAGGAATGAAAATAATTTCACAGACGAATAGAACTTAAAAAATATACTTGAATATGAACTTGAATGGTTTTACAGGTTTTTATCAAAACTTCTTAACAATTTTACAATAAATTATTTGCTTTTAGGAGCATATTTTATTGTCTGAATCATTTTGGAAGAGAAGAAATATGACTTTTTCATGGCAATTTTATTTACCCTCAGAGGTTTTTGCCAGAAATCTTCTGAAAAAGAACGGCACGTAAGAAATATTTGTTGATATTTCGTTTTTCTGGAGATATCTGACTTGGAGTTCCATCCGATGCCTCATGTCCGAGTAAAATTGTGCCTAATGAGGAGATTCTTGATATAAATACATAATTGGTCGTTACAACCCTTCAGTCAGGATTACGGCCTAGCTTCCCATACCACTCATTTTGTGTGTGTTAAATTTATACATAAGTGTCGGGACCTACAGTTTAAAGTCGACTCCGAATGACAGATTTTTGAGAAACTTTTCATGGCAATGTTATTTACTCTCAGAGTTTATGCCAGAAATCTGTTGAGAGGAAGTCGCCTACTATTTCGTTTTGTTGGTGATTTCAGACCTGCGCTTTGAACCATGCCAACACACTACCTTCTAGACTACAGCCACTCTTTCCTTTCATCGTCGAAGAAATATTTTTTTTATATTTCGTTTTGATGTCTGACCTGGGGTTTGGACCGTGGCTTTACGTCTAATAAGCCAACACACTACCTACTAGATTATGGCAACTTCATTTTCTTGATTTTCGGAATTAATACAAAATCTGTGCAACTATTAATTCTTATCAATGTTTCCATACTTTCTGCTGTAAAGTACAATTCCTGGTTAATTTCTCCATCAGACCTACACTGAAAACAAAATTTTTTCGTTTGATTTCTCAAATTCAATATTAAACCGAACAGTTAATACCATTGCTATGTGAAGTACATTTCACTATTTAATCGATACTACAATGGAATGTTCCATTTTACAATACGGGGTCTTGTATCCGAATATCTAAAATGTGTACAATGTTTGAAGAAGATCGGAGAGTTGAAACGGCATTGGTTTTTACATCAATTTAGATATGATATTTATTCTTTTGACTCTTTGTACAACGCTTTTGTTGACCAGCTACTGAAAAAGATAAGAACGCGATGCAAGTTTTCATGAGTGAGGAAAACGTTAAGTATCAAGCGCATGCTTGTATGGAATCATTCACCTCTTAACTAACAGAAGCTCAATATATCATATTCATTTTGAGGTGCTACAACCCAACGAAACTATGAAGCCTGATCATTCGTAAAAACTCGCATAAGTCACATGATAGTAAAAAATTGGATAACCGAATAACTGCAGAAAATACGTTATCGAATGATGTGCTCAATTCACAAGAAGGGACTATGGCCAGAATAAAGCTGTACTATACGACAATCAGCTTATAAGAGGTTGCCTTAAGAATAGTATAAGACTAAAGCAAATTATCCAGCCTTGTGTTAATTCTAGCAATGGGTAAGCAGATGAGCTTGAAATAAAGGAAACTTTAATGCTGTTTATATAGCCAGATCCTTTCGGTGGTGTGGAAATAAGAGTTTTGAAAGGGTATTCTTGGTAAAAGAGAACATGAGACTCCTTTCAACCCAAATGGCTTTGAGACAATTTTCACTTTTTTCAGGCAAATAATGCCTTACAACGAACATTAAAACGAAACGAATGGACATCTTCTATTGTCTAGCAAGTTGGAACAATGCATCAGACTATCTAGAAGTTGCTGGATGATAATGATTGGCTTTCTGACTGAACAGGGATCGCTTTAAATTCAATGTGGAGATTCTATATTCATGAAAAGAAATCATCACGATATAGGCTTGGAAATTGTGAGGTTCTAATACATCTCACAGGGAAACACCTGAGTGAGTATCAGCTACTAGGCACAGAGCTATCTTTAATGACACCCAACACTATTTTGAAGCTTATCGGGGCAATACGATTAGGGGAGACATTATAGGGATATCCTATATAGCTTGGGGGCTGTACAATAAATCCAATATGGTCGCAGAACTCTAACATCTCTAAACGAAAATAATAATACGAAATGTTTTTAATTCTTTTAAATTTTTCTTAGCACAAGTTCAATAGGTCGGTAGGTGGGTTGGAGTGGTTGCTTTGATACCAAAAGCTTACTTGAGCACTCTTAGCGGCCCGTTGTAATGCCACTGATAAACGCAGTCCCTGTACTGACCGAGTTCAAGAAAACATACAAAACTTCTCCCATGATTATGAAATATGTTAATTATAAATTCTCTCTCATGCTATAAAAATTTTTTGGCGCTTTTTTATGTTGAGTCCTTTTGCCAAATAAGCAAATTTATCTAAAATTCTCAGGCAGGCGCAATAAAAATTTTATTTATATTTATATTGACTCTCTTTTATGCTCTATTTTATACTCTCTCTTTTTGGTTTAAGTTGAAATTATAAAGGAGCACTGATTATTGAAAATTTGAGTCTCATTTAGTTGTGAAGTTTTTTTCATACAAGCAGACGTCTACGTTAATCTACCGGCTTTTGGTAATTAAGACTTAAGGTGGTGGTCGCATTAAAAACAAAACAACAATAAAAACTATAAAGACAAGAAGGATAACAATAATACGTTAAAGTCAGTAGAAAAAAAATTCTTAAATACTGGCAAAAACACTTTAAGCTTGGGTTCTCTGAGGCATGAATAAATTTTTCATTTGATTTACTTGAGTTTATTTATTTAATTATAGTATGAATAAATATTCAAAAATTAATTGAAATTTAATTAAAACTTGATTTCTAACAATTTTTTTAAATGATTTCAAAATTCATTTTTTTAATTGCTTGGCTTTCGTTTTTAATTGCATTCATTAAAATGTTGTGGAGGAAAAAAGCTGATCTTTCACACTCATTCATCCTTTTTGCAAGTGTGTGTTTGTGTCTTAGTGTGTGGGCAAAATTAAAATTTAGGGCGACTTAACAAGAAAACTGTCATAAATGTCAAATTTTAATCCACTTGCATTTTTTCCTCCTCCTCTTCTCTTCTCTTTTTTCCTTTTTTTCATTCATTTTCTCGCCTTACCACCAATGCACTCAGCGTTGGCGATTCTCATGCCACAATTGCTGTGGAGTGCCACTAATTTTCAAAAACTTATTTTAGCCTGTCTGTCAAACCTAACTTGTTATAATTACTTAGTAAAGCAGAAAGAAAAAAAATTCAAAGAGGACGAAGGACATTGAAAGAGAACCCTGCAGTTTTTGTATTCGACAAAAAAAATAAAAAAGTAAAACGTCATTTGACACTTTTTAAAAGACATTTTTTTTTGCTCATAAAAGTAAGATATGGAATGAAATGAAACGTAAAAAAATATATTCGTGATGAGAAAATTAATTAAAATTATTTCATGAAATGGACAAAGTTTATGCTGAAAGAAAAAATAAACTTGGTTATGAGTTTTTTGAAAGCTTTAGTAAAAACTGTAATTGGAATTTAATGCAATTAATTAATAACAAACATACAATATTAAATAATAATTGTAATAAAATTGTTATCCTTTTTTTATATACAAAGTCTAAAATTGAATTCATTGCAAAAAATTCTTGTTCTTGCTGTCGTTAGAACCTTTGAACCAAGTGAGTATTACTTCGGATAGAAGCTAAGGGTATTCTACAAGACCCATGTCCATCATTGATTTTTATTGTGATCACCGAGGTAATCTGGTCAGGCCAGAGTTCCTTATTCTCACTTTTCCACTTCTATACAATTTTCTGTTTAGATGAAGTATTTTGTTCATGACACCCTCAACTGTTTGCTTTTCTAATTTTGTTTTTACATCGCCTCTATTTAAAAAGTATGTATTCATCACCGTCAAAACTTCCGCTGCGATGTAAACAGGATCGTCACATTTTTCATTCTAAACAGATTCTTTTTTTTCAGTACTCCTCTTGGAAGCATATGGTCTCCACAAATTATTTCTGCCTTGCTTATATACAATCCCTTAGTCAGGACTACGAGCTAGCTTCTCACATCATTTATGTTGTGTGTGTTAATTTTATTTATGTGTGACGGGACCTAGAGTTTAAAGTCGACTCTGAACGACAGATTTTTGAGAAGCTTTTTAATGGCAATTTTATTAACCGTACCTTGTTTAAGTTTCCTTAATCTATCACTGTTCCAGCTAAGCAGGTGATTGATCTTTTTTAGCAAGTTCTAGGATAATGGGGCTATCGTTGCCTAGAAATAATGCCCACCGAGTATTTGAGGTAGTGATGGGGAATCTTGCAGATTGTTGATTCCTACCTCTTTTCCCACTGGGCAAGTGGTCAGCACTGCTTGACTTTTCTGTGATGTTATCCTTTCTCCCATTTCCAGTTGGTAAGAAGGCTTCTCAGATGGATTGTATTGGAGGAAAGTGAAGACATTTAATTTGAAATTCGGAAACCATGATGAAAAAATTTTTTTTTCAAATTCCAATAGAGTTGCCCATTTCAAACAGGTATATCCCGATAAAGCCATGTCCATGCAGTATTTGAGCTGTGTAGTAATTCACATACATACATACATACATACATACATACATACATACATAATTGGTCATTACAACCCTTCAGTCAGGATTACGACTTAGTTTCTCACATCACTTATGTTGTGTGTGTTAATGTTATCCATAACTAGTGGCAACTACAGTTTGAAATCGATTCCGAATGACAGATTTTTGAGAAACTTTTTCATGGCAATTTTGATTTTACTCTCACAGTTTTTGCCAGAAATCTGTTGAGAGGAAGTCGCCTACTATTTCGTTTTGTTGGTGATTTCAGACCTGCGCTTTGAACCATGCCAACACACTACCTTCTAGACTACAGCCACTCTTTCCTTTCATTTCTGTTTGTTCATAGGCATGTTAGGCTAATATTGGATCAAATGAAAGTTCATTAGCAAAATGAGCCTCAGGAGAATTATACAATGTTTTAATGCAAGTGTCCTAAGTATTCGACATCAGATAAACGCCCAAGAAAATGGAGGATTTTGCAATCGGTATGTGATTTACATTTCTGGGCAGCTTAGTATGATTCATATTTCTTAATAAGGCTTACCACACGCTAGAATTGCTTTCCTCTAATTCATGATACAATTTTTTCTCTAAATATCTACTTTCAAATCGGATATGTCTGGCAGTGAAGTGGACTCTAACAACCAAGCCACATACATTGGATGTAGATAGCGATACTAACAGCTTATCATAGTTCACTGAGATACCAGGTTTATCTTCAAATAAAGTCTCCTTAGTCTCTATAATGATTTCAACTTATCCATCAGTGCTTAATGACTTTATCCAAATAGTTCTTAAATAGGTGTCAGAAGGTTACATTGAGGTATTTCTGATTGTGTAAGTTAAACGTCAAGAAATTTTGCTCCTGAGCCTGCACCTCGTAAGTATTGTTACGAAAATGGAAAAGGTGTTACATCGTTTAACATTAAAATGTTAAACAAAGGCTACAAAAACAAAAACAAAAAGACTTGTGTACATGATCAACAAATAAACAAAAATACGGCAACAACATCAGTATAAAAAAAGATAAACAAGTAAACAAACAGGCAACAACAACAGTGCAAGGACAAACGTAAACAAAATACACAAACAGCAATAATGTAAACAACATGTTTACATTTATAGAGATTTCGCGAAGGCAAAGTCATTCTCCTTCAAGAGCATTCATCAGACTGTTTACCCTGCGATATAAAAAGCAAAACAAAGCAGGCAAAGGGTTCAGTAAAAATTCAGTCAGTCTTGTATGAAGACAGGTTGCGTGTGAAGAGAATAATCATGGTTTGAAGATCTCCGTTATAAAGATCTGACGAACAATTGTTACTGTTTACGCAGAAGAGTATAAAGAAGAATAGCAAACGAAGCAAGTTGTTATTGCTTACATCAAGCTGTGAACAGTGGCACACAGAATTGTGCGAACATTAAAGAATTTATTAAAACTGAATACAAATTTATTTTTTATCTTTATTTGCAATCTACGAGCTCATATTTTAAACGTTTTTAAAAAGGCATAAAATATTTCAGTTTTATAAAAGCCATAGGAATAGTTACACACAAGTTGACTGTTGTTATTCTTCCACTTAGAATGCCTTGATAAATATTTTCCCATTTAAGGTCTTCAGGAAAAAAATATTGATTTTTAATCCTTTAATCATTTCCTTGAAAGGGGCAGCAGCAGCAGCAGTACTGCCTGTAAAGTTGTACTTGTACTTCATTTGTTGTGTTTTAAATAACGAAGACGATTTATTATGAATGAACAGGAATGCTGTGCGGTAAATACGAAAGAAAAATGACGATATTGAAGCACAACAGAACTGAACAGAAGAGAACAGGACAGAATCAACAGACAGCATCTACGATAGTAGGAGCAAAGAAGAGATAAAAAATCAACAACTGTTTCGCAAACGTAAATTACCCAGAAAGAACGTGACTTTGGCGTGAAAACGTGTAGGTCACGTTTCAACTTGGATAAAAGCACAACAATAACAAGCACAACAACAGCAAAAGCAGAAGCAGATAAATCGAAATGGTCCAACCAGGCCCTTTTATAATTCTGGTTATTTTTATGCTACACTAGCAATACAATATTATTATGCTGCCTCTCTCCCCCCATTTTTTTTTTTTGTTTTGTATTTTTGTTTCTGTTCAGTTTTCATATGGCTCCCTACTTATGTATAGGGATGTACGTATGTATACATGGGTGGGTGGTTTTAAAAAGGCAATCATGAGCAGGACTGTAGCTGTCATTTCAAATATTGTTGCAATATTTCTGTAGCTGCTACTGCTGATTTTTCTCATTTCAACATTAACGAAAATGGAATTGAATGAATGGAAAATTCAAATAAACCTACTAACGAATGAAATATAAGGGAAAATGGTTATTTTTCTGCCGCATGCGGGCTGTTGCAATAACAAATGCGTACTGTTACGTCTACGTGCCGTTTGTTATTTTTACAACATTTTGATGTTTGATCATGCACCACATACGAGTATTAACGTTTTCCAAACTGTATTCACATTTAGTGTAACCAACAGTTCAGGCTAAAATTATAGCCCGTCAGCTTTTTGCCATACATTCTATAAGAGATTGAAAGAAAAAACAAAAATGTTTTACAGTTAATTCACGTACAGAGACATGCATGTTCAGTCAGTCAAATTTTTTTATTTTTTTTTTTTTGCATAAAATTTGATTTTCGCTTTGAATTTTCTTTTTTTCTTCTTCTTCCTTTAAGTTACCTAACAACTCAATGAATTTTGATTAATTCGTTTGCGAACGCGTAAAAGTCTTTTGAAAATAAATCGTAATCAATGTAATTATTGTTGAAACATAAATTAACAAAATAGAAAGGCGTCATGAATTATTAGCCACATTAACGCCTTACCTTGTTATACAAGTTTTTTAATATCACAACGTGAAACGGTATTCGAACATTTATTTAAAATCTTGCAGCGCCAATATTCTTTCTTGCCAGAGCTTATGAACGATTTAGTGTTGCCGCGTTGTACAGTGGTATGGCAAAATTTGAAAGATTTTTCAAAACCATTTCCATCGATTTTTTTATGTAACTGCCACTGTATTTTCAAAGAGCTAAGTTATACAGATTCAACACAAACAAGGCATTTAATTCTGATAAGTTTTCCAGAAAAAGGACAAAAATTTCATAGATTGTAAATGGGTACGCACCAAAATCCAAATGGACCGCCCCATGCCTTATCGGTATACACCTAAACCATCCTATCAACCCGTTATACACTCACCAATGACCATAAACTACGTAAAATTAGTTGGAAATCGGAATCGTTTATCTTTCTAACATTATTATTAACATTATTTCTAACATTTCGTCAATCATCCACAGTCATCAACAAACTATTTGGAACTCCTGCATGCGAAGTGGGAGTATTACATAGAAACGGTTTTTTTAAGCGCTTCTATATCATTTCATTTAAATAAACCAAAACGTGTGAGATATCATCGAAATTTCGTTTGAAAATCCTATTGAAGCCATTATGTTTAGAACACAATATCGTTCAAATGTTCGCTATGCTTGCTCTGAGTGCAGTGCTTCTAAAATGCCACAACTGGCGCATAAATCAGGCTGCATTTGACAGTTGGCATGTGTTATATCGGCACGTAGCGCCAATTCAAGGAAAATATATAACATAAGATGACCATGCTCTTAAATTATCCAGTAGAAAAGCCAATGTGACATGAGTTATGTGGCACGTATCACCGTTCTGTTGAAACAACATGTCGTTCAGATCATCTAATTCAAACCAAAAGGAGTTTATAATTGTCGACTTATAGTACACGCTGTTCGAAATCCACGCCAAGCAGTGATTTTTTCGGAATTCATTAGAATCTTATGCTGACTTGTATCGTTCTAAATCCAACATTTTGTTTACGTTCCAATTAGTCAGAAATGAAAGTCATCGTTTAGGATGATTTTTGAGAATACTATAGGGACAGTTGTCAACTTTCCCAAAATCACCGGTATTTTGGCAAAACAGACTGCAAACATTACAACTAATTCGTAGACAACCATCATAAACTGTCGGACGTAGATGTAGAAAGGCTTTATAACTTTATGGCTTTCCCCACATACCATTCACTTCCTGGCATTTACCTATGTGTCTCAAACGAATTCATATAACCAAGAGTCCCATTAAGATAAATATCATTCTAATCAATTCACTCTTATTTTGACTTAAAAATTTGATGGTCTTCTCCATATCTGACTGGCTCTAGAGCATTCTATTAACGCTTGCCTAATATATCACTGTTCCATGTCGTCTTATGAGACATTTATGTAACCTGTATCTCCGTCGGCCAAATAGTATTGTGCTCAGATAGACAGAAGTATAGTCCGGATTCTCAGTTTACATCTGTAGCACCTAGTCAGCTGCGAGAAAAATTTTATTTCAAATGGCATTATCGATTCCATATCGAAGTGACGCAATTGCCCATATAAAGTCTGCTTCCTACCCAATATTTCATCATTTATACCCACGTCGTGTAAGATTATCAAAAATAATTATACCGGTGATACGTTGTTTGACCCCTCGTAGGCGATAGATCTTAGAATTACTATAGAATGATGTCGTATATATATGTAGTGGGTTGACAGATAAAATCATTTCCAATGCTCTAATTGATGTACTCATGTTAAAGCTAATTCCTAAACATCACATTCTTTGAATCCTATCCAAGTATGTGCAACCTTTCTCCTGTATATCCAGTATATCATTCTTATCTCGATGCCTCAGTTATAACATCCTCATTTATAATATCGTCCAACAATTGAAACCATGAAGTGATTTTATTACTGATTAGTAGAATAATGAGAAGTCAACGTAGTCAAGTAGGTAGTGTGTTGGCTTATTAGACGTGAGGCCACGGTTCAAACCCCAGGTCATACACCAACACACCGACAAATGAAAAAGTATTTCTTCGGCAAAAACTCTGACAGTAAATAAAATTTCCATGAAAAGTTTCTCAGAAATCTGTCGTTCGGAGTTGACTTTAAACAGTAGCTCCCGCCACTCATGTATAAAATTAACACACACAGCATACATAAGCAGTGCGAGAAACTAGGTCATAATCCTGACTCAAGAATTATAACGAGAATTGTGAGTATGTTCCAAAATCTGTGTGAGTTCCCCATTCTTTCTTTCGGGTATTTTTTCCCTCTAAATTTCCAATCAAGTTTTTATTGTAAATAAAGGACATGCGTTTTATTACGGATCATGTTATATCCTAACGCACTGAATTCTATATTTGGAGTGTCTTCCGTTCTCGTAAACTGCATGTCCCTCATCGGTTAATATCCCTAACAAACTATTTATAGCGGTAACCCGTTGAAGAAGTTAAAATGTGCGGCCCTGTAGATCCAGGTCTCATGAAACTAGTCCTAGTTTCATGGCCATAATGTAACATCTGTCGATACATTGTTAAAGCCTCCATCAATGGCAATGCATACTGCGAGAGGGCATACTTTGTCATATAAGGACTTTTCATGAAGTAGAACAGGTTATTACTGAAAAAGAAAGACCAAACCTTCCCACATAAGCTGTATGTCACGGCTTGCGGATTTCTTCTGTTGGCCGTGTTCCTATAGTATCGTTTCGATTGCAATTTCGATCGACTCGAGGATCTACTAGATATAATTTCCATTTCATCTTGAGCAACATGTTACTCCTGGTTGTCTTCATTGTGCTAGGAATTAATACACAATGTTCCGGTAAGAATAGGTTTCAATTTTAGTTCGAATTTTTGTAACTCCTCCTTTGTATATGAAACTAGAAATATCATCTGGAATTAGTTTAGACAACTACTCCTATATTCTTTGTGTGCATAGTTCAACTTCCAAATATTCCAAAAATCCTTTAATTTCCCTTGGAACCACTGTGTCACAAAGAAATATAAAATAGCGTACACGTATTATCCATTCATGCGTATATTTTATTCCTGCCAGTTAATAAATACACAGAATATGCATGTGTTTTGGTACTTTTTTTGTGTTTCTTCCCTAAGATTTGCTGAATAAATGTACAAGTTACTGGTGACGGTGGTGGTAGCAGAGTCTTCTGTGTAGATGTGACAAAATTATATCAAATACTGTATTTTGTTGCTACTGTTGCATGCATCCATTGTTAATGCATCCTTTGTACTTTTATTTACACATACACTTGTACGTGGTTCACCATATAAGTTTTCAAATCTATATGAGTATTCTATTGAATTCTATCTCAAACCCTATCATTTGTACGGTTACTGTACATTTTCCCCTTTTTACATACAATTTTAAATACATGTGTAATGAATGGCTCTTGTCCACACTCTATCGTTAAATCTACAACAAGCGAACGTGTTTGAATGCGTTAATGCATTAAGTACATTAAAAGAAAGAAAAAAGAAGGAATTTTAAATTGTAATCGTACTTCTATCTACCACCGTTGACCATTGTCTAGAATTGTATTTGGTGTGTAAATCTGTACGTAAATATACTCGTAGTTTCATTCACACGTGCTACAATACACTTTAATAAACGGGAAAGGTTCCCAGTCTGTGAAACTGTTTTCACTACAAACAAGAGAATTATTTCTTGTTGCTTAAACGTTATAAAAAAGATTTCATCAGCTACCGGTAGGGCTGTAAGTAAGTTATTGGGATTTGGCCTTCCATGTTATTTTTTTCTTTGGCAAAATTTTGTATTTGAACACCATTTACGAATGATAAATTATTCCTATTGGATGTTCTTCACTCCAACGCTTACAAATATTAATTATTTCTTCATATTTTTTTTCCAACTCTGCATTTAAACAAACCATGGGAAATGTATTGGCTTATTAGTTATAAGGCCACGGTGCAAAGCCCAGGTCAGACATCTCGAACAAAACGAAATATGAAAATATATTTCTTCGGCGACTTCCTCGGTGCAGATTTCTGGTAGCATAAACTCTGAGAGTAACTTAAATTGTCATGAAAAGTTTCTCAAAAATCTATCCATTAGAGTCGACTTTAAACGGTAAGTCACAACACTCATGTATAAAATTAACACACGCAACATAAGTGGTTTAAGGTTGTAGTCCAGACTGAAGGATTGGAATGACCAATGTGTAGAAGTCGCAGTAGTCTAGTAGGAAGTGTGTTGGCTTACTAGTTGTAAGGCCAAACCCCATTATAAAAAAAATATTTCTTCGGCGACTTCCTCTCAGCAGATATTTTGGCAAAAACGCCAGGAGTAAATAAAATTGCCATGAAAAAGTTTCTCAAAACTCTGTTGTTCGGAGTCGACTTTAGACTGTAGGTTCCGCCACTCATGTATAAATTTAACACACGCAACATAAATGGTATGAGCAGCTAATCTAGACTGAAGGGTTGACCAATTATTTATGTACGTATGTATGTATAGAATACAATCCATAAATCGGAATCGTATCATAAATCTTCCAATTCGAATTTCTTTCCAGGAATTCGTGTGAATTCGGAATAATAGTGAACTCCATGTCAACAATAATGCAATTCAGGCAGTTAAGGTACCCTAGTCGATGATGATACATCACATACAGGCAATAGATTAAATACTCGCGTTGCTAAATAAAGTCTTCCAAAACATTACAATGAATGTAGAAGTCGCCGTGGTCTATTAGGTAGTGTGTTGGCTTATTAGACGAAAAGCCAGGGTTCGAGCCCCAGGTCAGACGTCAAAATAAAATACAAAAAGTATTTCTTCGGCGACTTCCTCTCAGGAGAATTCTGGCAAAAACTGTGAGAGTAAATAAAATTGCCATGAAAAGTTTCTCAAACATCTGTCGTTCGGAGTCGACTTTAAACTGTAGGTCCCGCCGCTCATGTATAAAATTAACGCACACAACATGAGTAGTGTGAGAAGCTAGGCCGTAATCCTGACTGAAGTGTTGTAATTGCCAATTATGTATGTATGTATGTAAAACATTACAATGAACAGGACAAATTGCTTAAAGAAAGGAACAGATAAACAACATGGCGTCAGCGGCATCGAAATGGCATCATATATTTTGTATTGTTTCTTATTTAAAACGATGCAGTATTCTCGTGCTCGTCAAATATTCGCACCGGTGTTCCATTTATTGGGTAAGATTATATACATATATGTGCTGGAAAGCCACAAAAAAGTATCCTGGGGCCATTCCACAAATAAGTAACCTGGGGCCATTTTACAAAGAAGTATCCTGCGGCCATTATCTAGTACACACATCTCTCCTTGTGGATTATGAGCATTCACGCAAAACCGTTTATAGCATCACAACACCATCAAATCCCTATGCATACAAAAATAAGTTGGAAATATGGCTTCAAAACTGGAAAATAGTCTAGTGACTACGGAAATATTACAACTAATAGCACTTAGGATTCAGTCATCGCTTGCGAATCACCACAATAGCTGGGGTACATTAAAAGCATCTGCATTAGCTATAGTGCAACCAGCAGCATTTTACGTTTTTAATACTTGTAAGAACGTGGTCATGAAATTCTGATGTTACTTAGGGTGGCGGTTAGTGGTTCAATAAATGTTGCCGCATTGTTTTATGACCTGCAATAAAGGTAACCGTTCGTATGATGTCTGAAATATAAATTATATTCTGTTATTTACTCTCTTTTTTCATTCTACTTCATTAAATAAAATTACAAAACAAAATGAACATTAAAAAGCAGTGTGAGAGTATTAGTTTCCAAGAAAAAAAAACAATTTGAAATCTACTCGTATTGTATACATGTTGGAGTGCAGGAGACAGTTTAGTATACAAAATAAGTGACAAAAAAATAATATTTATTTTACAAATGTTCTCCAATACGATTTAATAGTTAGTATCAGTGATATTTAACTTAAGAAAAAAATTAATCATACGCCATATAGTACCACACACAAAACAATTCTTGATTCATTAGCCTTGTAACAAAGAAAATAATTAAATTCTTTAGTTTTCAAATCGTTCATATTGCTAGCTTCGAAAGCCTACACCGATAATTTAGAATCGAACATTAAAAGACAATATTTATCAGTAACAATGTCATAAGAAATGCTTAAAAATCATTCAATTCATTCAATAGCATAAAAGGTGGGCCATTTAAAAGGTTAAAACAAAAACGGTTTGAAATTTTCCCAAATTTATTTCTTTTTGTTGCGCAGTGCAATTGTTCCGGCTAAAATTGGAATATTATTTCTTTAATATGGCAGTCTCGTCTGGCCCCACAGTAGCTCATACAATCGAACTAATTTTCGTGCACTTTTTCGGGTGTATAGAGGCGTATTTCGGCAATGGCATCACGAATATTGGCATTCAAATGCTCAATTGTCTCCGATTTGTCGGCATAACACTTCTCTTTAACTGGCACCCACAGAAAATAGTGCAACGGTGTCAAATCGCAACTTTTTGGCTGCCAATTGGCATCACCAAAGGCTATTTAAACGGCCATCAAACGTTTGACGCAAAAAGTAGTTTGTGGCATGAGATATATGGCAAGTTGCTTCATCCTGTTGAAACCAAACGTCGTTCAAATCAATGCCATGAAGAGCGGGTACAAAAAAATCCGTTATTTTGGTGCGATAGGTATCTCCATAGACCGTAATGGGTGCACCGTCCTTTTTTTCAAAGGAATATGGGCCAATGATGTCTACTCAAGACGCACCAAACAGTCAATCGTAATGGGTGCATTGACGTCTATAAGACCACGCGTGAGCTTTTTGAGCCCCAAATACGGCAATTTTGCTTATTAACGTACCCACCAAGATGAAAATTGGCTTCATCCCAAGAGATGTTTTTTTTGGCAAAATCGTCATCATCCTGAAGTTTCTCGTTGGCCCACCTAGCGGAGGGAAAACGAAGGTGATGGTCATGCGGCTTCAATTCTTGAACCAATTGAACTCGTAATATCGAGATCTTTTCGCAAGATGCGACTTAAACTGCTGCGTGAAATGTTCAATTCTTGAGAACGATGACGAGTTGATGTTGATGACCCTCAGCCATGATATTTTCTTGTGTACGCACTGAACGAGCATACTAGCGTCTTGTTGCATCTACAATGAAACCAGTTTTACGAACTTTCGCAAGAAACTTGCTTATACCGGGCACTGTTGATCCTTCTCTGCCACCAAATTTTGTACGATATTTTCGTGTAATTTCCGACCAATTGTCTTTATTTTGGAAAAAAATTCGCAATAAATTCCAAAGTTACACAAGCGTAAATCGATTCATTACGTTCGGTGGAGATAATATACTGAATTTTGTGACAGAATAGATTGTCATAAATATTGCAAGATTCCAAATAACCGATGGTTAAATTTTAAACCGATAGATAGCCCACCCGTTATAAACAAGATTTATAATTACTTCCACACTACCGTAGCATTTATAGAGTTATCGACTTTTCCTTTGTATTGGATTATTATCATTAAACGTAGAAGAATTATTTGAAATGGATTACAGAGCGATTATTGCTATTGTAACACACCAAAGAAATGAAACGCTCCATAAAATCCTGCACATAAAATAAAAATTTATTATATTTTGACCACGCTTTCAACACACACACGACAAAAAGTACTGAAAAAAAGGATAATATTAACACCATATCCTCTGTAACATATCATGCCGTCGATTAACATGATGTGTAACTGAAAATCAAGCCATTTAACATGTCAAAAGAAAAAAAAATACTTTAAATTGGATGTCATAAAATATTATTTTGCAAAATATTCAAATTGAAATAAAAATGAAAAACAAAATCAAACAAACAATAAAAAAAGGTACAAAGAAAAATTAATTTTTTCGGGACTCTTCTACAAAAAAAGAAACGAAAGGCTCACTTACTAGGTGTGGTTTTAATAGGAATTTTTTTTTTTTTCTTTTAAAATCTGAAAAACACGAAATACGACAGATATTTTACTATAATAAAAATTATTGCAATTTTATTTTCGAAAAAACACACACAACTCAGCAAAGGTTTTTTTCAAATAATAATAATAAAATACCAGTTGTACGACACCATATATACCCCAAGAGCAAAACATTGCGAACAACAATTAATTTTTTCAATTGAAATGCTAACAGAAGTTACAACTCGTGTTTAAAAATAAAAGCGGCATTTAATGTGGAAAGAAATCTTTTATTTCAATTCAATGAAATCATAAAAGTGTAATAAAGAACACAACCTTGATTTTTTTTTTCAGGTAAAGCAGTTTCCTTTTTTAACACTGCTTTCATTAGGTAAATTTACTAACAAAAAGCTATTGGCTTGCGGGCCCTCTAGTCTATAATAAAATAATCACCATAAAAGGTAGATAACATAAAACTATACTAAATTTTAACCCCAAGTTCAAATAAAATGGAAGACTTAATGGCTTCAAAATTGATGTTTCACGGATTTTATTACTATGATATAAACAGCAAAGCGAAGCGCCTCCATACATACATAATTGATCATTACAACTCTTCAATCACGATTACGACCTAGACCTTCTCACTTCAGTTATGTTGTTTTTATACATGAGCGGTGGGACCTACAGTTTATTTTATTTGTTCTCAGAATTTTTGTCAGCATTTAGAAGTCGCCGTAGTCTAGTAGGTAGTGTGTTGGCTTATTAGACGCAAAAGCCTGGGTTCGAGCCCCAGGCCAGGCATCAAAGACAAAATACAAAAAGTACTTTTTCGGCGACTTCCTCTCAGTAGATTTCTGGCAAAAACTCTGAGAGTAAATAAAAATTGCCATGAAAAGTTTCTCAATAAATCTGTCGTTCGGAGTCGACTTTAAACTGTAGGTCCTACCACTCATGTATAAAATTAACACACACAACATAAGTGGTGTGAGAAACTAGGACGTTGTACAATGAGTCAATTCGACCTCCGGGTACTGTACTTGTCTTAATTGGCAAGTACACGTCCTCTAACCTAACCTAACCTAACCTAACCTTTTGTCAGCAATCTGCTGAGAGAAAATCGCCGAAAGAAATATTTTGTCATATTTCGTTCTGTTTGAGATGTCCGACTTGGGTTTTGAACCGTGGCCTCACGTCTAATAAGCCAACGCACTACCTAATACCCTACGGCGACAACAGTTGAGCGCTACCGTCTAAATTAAAATGCAACAAAATGTGTGTGGGCTATCGTTTCTTTGAAATACCTTTTGACTCTATTATGTGTAGAACACAACATGTTCAAATGTCCGCCTCGATTTCTCTGGGTGAAGCACATTAAACATTTTCAATTTTTCCTGACTATAGCCTATAAATCGGACTGAATATGACCGTCGGCATAAATTATGTTAGATTTGAAAATCGCAATTGTTTGTGGCCTTTTAGCATATCTTGCCACTTAATAAAACCCCACAAGAGGAAGTCTAATGCTGGCAAATAGCGTGATCACTAGGTGAGAGGACTATGTCCTCAGATCGTCATGGTCAAAAAGTATGGACCGACTACAGTGCCAGTTGAAAACCACCACGAATCGGTAATTTTTCGGATTGTAAATTTCATCCAGAAATGTTCCTCAGTTGCTGACTGACCCAAAACCCATGCAGTAAACACACATCGTGAACAATTCGTCGTTTAGTGCCCCTGAACTGTGTGCGTAACTCCATTCTGTTGAAATCATATATCGTTTGTAACCAAATTATCCAATTCAGGTAAAAGAAACTGGTAATCATCGATCTATAGTACTCACCTTTGACAGTGATATATAAGCCATAGACGCCGCCAGCCTAAAATCCCCACCAAGCCAAAATTGAATAATTTTGTTTGCTTACGTACCCATTCATCTAGAAAATGACATCATCGCTGAAGATTTTTTGAAGATCGCATTTGATTTTTGTACGGCTGCAGGAGCAATTTACGACGCAAAATTCATTAAGTTGTGATCTGCTAAAGACCGAGTTCTTGTGAACGACATGATCATCCTGCACAACCTCACTGACAGCGACGACGATGGCTCATGTCCATCCATAAAGGGTGATTTGACAAAACAGACTTAATTAATGATAAATAATTTCACAGATGTAGTTTCAAAAAGATAGCTTTTATTATTGATATTATCCTGATGAGATATCATATTTCTGATAGAAGCGTTAGTTCAAGTGAAGGGGAACATAATGATAACGACGTTGCCTAGCCATCACTGCCAACAGCGAGCACTACGGATCGATGGTGAGCAACATCTTTTGAACTGAATTGGATGAAACAAACGTAGTTTTTTTTTAATTCGAACAGCATTTTGATGTTAGTGTACCAAAAAGATTTTTGCCTCCCTGCCTTTGAATATCCCAAAATGGCTGAAGTCCTATACAATTTAATGTAACATTATTAATTTGTATTTAAATTTTTATTTCAATTATAATATTTTAATAGCACAAGTAATTCGTTTTAATTTAATTTCTTTTTTTTGTGTGTGTTCTTCTGTTCTCAAAGGAAAAAAAACTTTTCCACTCAATTTTCTAAAATAGGTGAGGCGGGCGGGCTGTTAGGGGCCGCAAGAACTTTAAACAAAATATTTTATTGAAGGCACGTTTTTATGTGTGCTCTCCTCTATTTTGCTTTCTTGTTGTACTTTGGAAACCAACTTAAGTTATTAATAGATTTACTTTTTCCTTTTGATAACAATAGAAGGCCAAAAGAACAAAAAGCTGGGAAAAACTTTTTCTGTTCATTTGATTTTCGTTTTAAATTTTTTTTTTTACAAATTTTTTAACTTTTTTTGTTTGTTTTGTTTTTAGTTTTATTTTCTTTTGCCTCCCCCTTCCTATTTACCACACAAGTTTATTTCTTTATAGAAATTACTCAACATTGTAATTATTTAAACAAAAGCCATAGCAACAACAAAAAAATACGATAATTATTTTGTTGTTTTTGTTGTTGTATTTTCGAATTGAGAAACTTTAAAACAATACAGTTGGCTGTTTATTTTCAAAATGCCTGATAAGAGGAAATAAAAACATTAAAAAAGGAAACGTGTTTTAGCAGCAAAAAGTTGTTCCTTTTAGGCGAATGGTGGTTTCGTTTTTTTTTTTCTTTTTTTTAATTTTTTAATTTTTTTATTACGAAAACAGCGTCAGAGTAATGCTATGCAATGCAAGCTCTTTTATAGAGGGTGCATGAAATAATTTCGTAACGTTCTTAAAAGAAAATTTGTTAATTCCCATTTGGTTTCTCATTGTCTTTGTTTTTCATTTTGTATGCCTTACCTACTGTTTCAAATTCCTTTTAAATTTTCTTCTTTTTTAATACATATTAAAACTAATTTCTTTTTATCCAGAGTTATAGATTTAATTTCAAATGAAACCATAAAACAATTACACATGCTCTCAACAAAAGAAAAGTTGAACACAAACTTTTAAGCACGAAATTAAAAAAAAAAATGAATCCATTTAATCCATTAAAAATTCTCATATGAAACATAAAGTAGAGCACATTTGCAAAGCAAATTCAATTTGATTTTAAGCTTAATTCGTCCAGTATTTAAATACTTAATGTCTTGTCTTGTAATTTCTTTTCAATTTTATTTAAAATATATTTTATTGTTGAAAATTTATTGCAATTTACCACACATGATCATTCTTGGGTCCGAACTAGCTCCATTAAAATTTTTAATCCATTTTTCTGCATAGAAATAAAATTCCTCAGAGACACGTCATTGCTAGCGTTTCATGCCTATCCCTCCATTGTGATTTGGCAAAACAGACTGAATCATTGATAACTAATTTGACAGGCGTAGTTTCAAAATGATATCCGTTATTATCGTTAAGAGAAGCCATATCACTGCGGCCCTATGATCTACTGTAGTCCCTTACTATTTTATAGGGTATCCTTTAAAATCCATTGAACTAATAAACTTCACTGTCAACAAAGTTAATTCCCTACCCAGACCCTATTTTTCTTCAAAGTGTTTCTCCCCAGGGATGCATCAGTGTTTTTCAAGTTCCAAGAATGATTTATTCTCATCATCACAGTATCTACATGTAGAGTTCAACAGATTGCGGTTATCCGTATTGGGAAGCGTATTAACTACAGAGAGTACATTTTTACTGCACAAAACACCCCGAAAGCTATTGGAACAATTTCTGCCCAACTGTCAAGGGTGTTGGAGAACCTATTCTCACTCCTAATAAATATATTTATAACGCAGTAGTCCATCTTTTAAATCCTATACACACAATCTGCGGAAACAAACGCAGGGGACTGAATAATAACGGTCTGAGCAACCTGTGTTTAACCACAACATGGTATTCTTTCATAGTTATTGTGGAGCTAGGCAATGGAGGAACTCTTAATAATATTTTTTTTCTTTTATTCTCTTCAAGAGTATGCAAACGGCATACTTACTTACTTAATTGGTCATTACAATCCTTCGCTCAGTATTACGACATAGCTTCTCACGCCACTAAGGTTGCGTATGTTAATTTTATCCATGAATGGCGGGAACTACAATTTAAAGTCAATTCCGGACAACAGATTTTTGAGAAACTTTTTATAGCAATTTTATTTTACACTCAGAATTTTTGTCAAAAATCTGCTGAACGAATATCGCCAAAAAAATATTTTCATATTTTCGTTTTAATGTCTGACCTGGGGTTTGAACCGTAGCCTTACGTTTAATAAGCCAACACACTACCTACTAGACTACGGCGAGTTTGAGACAATCTAAACTTTTGTTAAATAATTACAGTTTGAGTCACATAACAGATTATCCAGCAATAGACTGACTATAGTAACCGATTTATAACCAGAAGCCGTAAACTTAGATAATGTCAGTGCAGGGCACTGATTGCATCAAGCCCAAATAAAGATTCAATGATGTGGGACATGAATTATGAGACCATATACTTAGAATCTATACGGAAATACCTGAGTGCATATCAAGTACTAGGCAAGGCGTTGCCCTCATCGGCACTGAACAACATCCTAATATTTTTCAGATTACCAAGACAGCAACTTCTCCAGACATCATTTGGAATAAGTCTTCTTTCTTAGAAAAACGGGTACTTATTTTTTCAATATTTTAATTATCAATTGATTTGAGTGTACGCATTAAATAATGTCACCTTAACTTTTATTTTTATTTATTTTAGAATAAATATTTCATTTCAATGAAAAAAATATTCTCAAAACATGGATACCAAGTGAGGTTATGTCAAAAGTAAATTTCATTTCCCTATAATTACAGCAAAGTGTCAAATGTCACCCTCAATTTGTTACTTAACAATTCCAATGGATTTATGTATTCAATGTGTAGGCCTAAGGCAAGGGTTTTAATTTCACTCGTTTATGTACAAAATTGAAATATAAATTTAATATTGATAAATTATTAAAACAAATTTAATTCAACTGTTTTTCAATTGCTACTCTTTCAAAAAAAAAATTCAAATTATGACAATAAGTCACATACCTTCAACTACGTATTGATTCTTATAAAATGTCTTAAACAGACATTTCGTTCACAAATAAAATGAAGGTAGAATATTCTCCTTTTAAAATATCACACAGACATGTCTCAGAGTAAATACATACATATATGGATATTAGGGTAGTTCCAGGATGACTCAAAAGGAATGGTTTGGAAGTGGATGTTAGTGGATTGCAAACCATAATATAAGGCTACACAAGCCAAATATTCTGTATAAAGAAAAATTTTAAATTTTGAAAATATTTACCCCCCTAATGAAACAGTGTTATAGTATGAATGTGTGTGTAATAAAAAACAACAAAAACAAAAAAAAAAATAATAATATTGTAAAAATTTATGTCAAATGTCAAATACAGTTGGAAATGCTACAATAAAAAACTGAAATGAAATTGTATTTACATTGAACGGAATGTGATTACATATTCCAACATGTTTCTGAAATATGAAAACATTTTCCAAAAAAAAAAATATAAAAAAATTTAAATAAAAAATGAAATAAAATTTCTCATATTTTTATTTGTAAATTCAACACGGTTACAGCATGTCAATGGAACGTTTTCCGATAAACTTTTCAAATAGATACTTGAGAAATGCCTTCGAGGTATGGAACATTTTCAAAGATTGAAATATTATTAAGCAAAAAATAATTCTATTTAAAGTCATTCAATGAAAACTTCAAATAGAGCGTAGTTAAAAGTGCAAAACTTAAATTGGAGTTAATTTGTATCTTTGTATTTGGAGTATTTAAAGGGCACACATAACACACATAATTAGCCATTACAATCCTTCAGTATGGATTACAATCTAGCTTCTCACACCACTTCTGTTGTGTGTGTTAACTTGAATAGCGGGACCTACAGTTTAAAGTCAACTCCGAACGACAGATTTTTAAGAAACTTTTCATGGCAATTTTATTTACTCTCAGAGTTTTTTCCAGAAATCTGCTGAGATGAAGCCGCCGATGATATATTTTTTCATATTTCGTTTAGTTCGATATGCCTTAACCTGGAGTTTGAACCGTGCCATAGCGTCTATTTAGCCAATATACAAACCACTAGACTACGGCGATATCGCATAGAGAACAGTCAGCATAGCAGACCTAGCTTAGTGCCTGATATGTAATCCAAAGAGTCTTTATGTTCTTTCCATGATAGCGTGCCCAGACTTTTCAAGAAAATATTATGATGCAAAATCTTACCACAATAGTAAAAGTGGAAGCACTGTACCAAAGAGGAACGTAAAATATTTCGAGCTTAGATCAAAATATTAAAGAATCGACTGCGTACAGATATAAATGGACGTTTTGCATAAAACTGGGATTCAGTTGCTCCATACGATTATGTCTGGGAAGTCGAAAGCTAGGAATCTTATTGTATTTTTATTTGTATTAGTAGGAATATGGTTTACTGCCAGTCTAATTCTAACGGTTTTCTTTCTCAATACAGACTACAAATAATTAAGAAATATGTCCAGATATGCATACGAAATATTTCTGATCATCGAGGCGAATATATTACCATAATTACTAGGAGCCTCTTCATTAACTCGAGGAGTGCACAAAGCAATCCAAGAGATAGATTTTAAACTTGACTTCATCTTAACCATCTGAACGGTTGTTCTATTGGCTTCTGGCATAACATTGCAGACGTCGTAAGATCTTAGTTGTAGTGCTTATTCTCCTTTAACAATAAACTCTGAGCTCAGCCCTCTACCTCTTACTTCTAACTCTACATCGTTTGTAAATACATACATACATATATAATTTATCATTACAACATTTCAGTCAGTATTACGACCTATCTTCTCACACCACTTCTGTTGTGTGTACTAATTTTATACATGTGTGCCGGAATCTACAACTTAAAGCCGACTTTCACAGTTTTTTGTGAAACTTTTCATGGCAAGTTTTTATTTACTCTCAGACTTTTTGCCAGAAATCTGCTGGGAAAGAGCCACCGAATAAACATATTTTTATACTACGTTTTATTCGATATGTCTGAGGCATGAACCATGGCCTCACGTGTAGTAACCCAATACACTATCTACTCGACTATCTACTAGACTATCTACTAGACTATCTACTAAACGATATACTAGACTATCTCCTAGACTTTCTACTAGACTATCTCCTAGACTATGTCCTAGACTATCTACTAGACTATGTCCTAGACTATCTACTAGACTATCTACTAGACTATCTCCTAGACTATCTACTAATTGACACTACATTTACCGCCTTATGAGCTATATTAGTTCTTCTAATTTGGAGCTGCTTATTACTCAACTATCTGACAACTGATGGTAGCATTACAATAACCTTCTCGTAAATTACATTAACCTTGTCGTATTTCATTTAAAGCTCTGTAAAAGGCTAGATATACTATAATGAAATAGCTGTCTAAACCAGATAACTGATGACAATACTAGAGGAGACCGATTAAGTCAGCTTAACCAGTAGACAAGACAAGACAAAGTCGCTAATAATACAATCCAGCCTCTTTCGAAAATAGAAATGATAATTCCAACATTATTACGTTGAATAAAGTTCTAATATATCTCAGTGACTCATCCTGAAATTTCTTATTATATATTCGCTCATTTCATCATCTAATCCTGCTCTTTTTTTTACTTGTAGGCATCTCCATAGATCTCCTGTCTTAATTAGGAATTAAAACTTAGTTATCATGCAGTGCACCCAAACAAGAAGTTTAATTCGGATCGAATATACGAGTATTAATCAAAAATATTTTTTACTTTATTTAATTAAAAATTAACCCTTAGTTGGTATTATTAGATTATAGTCTTCTGATTTAAGAATAAATCATTCAGTTTTTTAAAGATTTCATTTCATAAAACCACAAACCATTTAAGTAAGAAATAATCAAAGAATTCAACAATAATTTCTCAATTATGTTTTTCATTTTCAATTCATATCGAATATCATTGCATTTGATTGATTCATGTTGCAAGAGTTTATAGTTCTTGTGACATTTTGTGGCATTTAAAGAAAAAAACGAAGAAAAATCTAAAATCTGAAAAATATAATAAAATTTTTTTTTTTTTTTTTTTTTTTTTTTTATAATTCATTTATTTACAATCTGTTTTTACAACAATAAGCAAATTTTATAATCTTATTTTAACTTAACCTAGTCTGGATCTTTATCCAGTAAAATATCTACAAATTAAATAAATTGTAGGAGATTATTTTCTGTAAGGTAAATCTAATATATGAAACCTTTTAAGTCTATTGACTTCTTCGGTTTCATCTAACAAGCATATTGCTAAAGGATTACTATGAGTACTGAGTCTGTCTAAGTATCTAGAAGTATGTTTGTTTATCTCATCTTTAACTGTTGGAATCTGTAAGTCTTTGTGAATATTGTTATTTGTTATGAACCAAGGAGCGTTTGCTATTAATCTTAGTGTTTTAGATTGGTATCTTTGAAGGATTTCAATATTTGAATTACTAGCGGTGCCCCAAAGCTGTATTCCGTAAGTCCAAACAGGTTTCAATATCGTTTTGTAAAGCAAGAGCTTATTTTCTAGTGATAGTTCAGAGTTAGAACCTAGTAGCCAATACATTTTTCTCGTTTTTATCTTTAATTGTTCTCTTTTAGACTGTATATGTTTTTTCCATGTGTTTCGTCGGTCGAGATGGAGACCAAGATATTTGACAGTTGTTCGTTTAGGAATAACTGTACCATTTAAAGCAACAGCTGGACAATCTTGTCTTCTTAGAGTAAAAGTAATATGTGTGGATTTGTCGGTATTTACTTTAATATTCCATTTTCTCAACCACCCTTCGATATCATTAAGTTGCTGTTGAATAATTTCTGACGCAATGGTAGGTGAATCATTCGCTGCTACTAATGCAGTGTCATCAGCATATGTTGCGACAGTTACATTTTCATTTGTAGGCATATCATATGTAAATATGGTGTAAAGAACAGGTCCTAGAACACTGCCTTGAGGAATACCCGCTTTTATAGAACATATATCTGACATTTCGCTGTTAACTTTCACGTAAAAGAATCTTTTTTCTAAATAGGATTTAAAAAACAAATAATATGGAGCTGGAAGCAACTTCTTTAGTTTAAATAGAATTCCCTGGTGCCATACTCGATCAAAGGCCTGCTGAATGTCGAGAAATACAGCTGAACAGTATTGTTTACGTTCTAAAGAGTCTCTTATCACGTTGAGTATACGATGACATTGCTCGGGAGTACCATGATGTTGTCGAAATCCGAACTGATGTTCTGGAATTATGCTTTTTCTTTCTAGTATTGGAATTAACCTCCGTAAGAATATTCTTTCAAATAGTTTTGAGAAAGTGGTTAAAAGACTAATAGGTCGGTAAGAAGAAACAACATTTTCTGGCTTGCTTGGTTTGGGTACCATAATAACTTCAGCGTATTTCCATTGATTTGGGAAGTTTTGTAACCTTAAAATTGAGTTGAAAATTAAAGTCAGAAAAAGTATACCTTTTTTTGGCAGACTTTTAGCAACTGTTGCTGTTATTCGGTCATATCCAGGTGTTTTTTTGTTATTAAGCATTACAATTTCTTTTTGCACTTCTTGCGGAGGAATATGAGGGATAGGGAAATCCATTTGACAAGGACAACATAAAAACTCTTCTATTTCTTTAACATCGGCATCACTATTAAAATTGAACGACTGAAAAACATTTTCTAGATAATTAGAGTACGCATCTGCCTTATTTTTATCTGATCTACACCAGCTACCGTTTATATCTTTAATAGGTATGTTTCTTTTAATTGGCCGCTTTATATATTTTGTTGCATTCCAAAGGCAGTGCTCATCATTTTTAGATACATTAATATTAAGGCTTTTTAGAAAGTTAGCAGTTTCTTCGTTTTTAAATTCTCGGATTCGAGTTTTTACTTGACTTGAGGCTCGGTTAAAAATTTGTTTGTCAATTGGACTTCTGGAAGACTGCCAAATTCTTCGCAATCTCCTTCTGTTTCTTATTAATGCTTGAATTTCAGCAGATATCACAACTCTATTACGATCATTTCCAGCAGTTTCAACCACAGGGGTTGATAATGCTCCCGCTTCGTGGATTAAATTTGTAAAATTTTCAACCGCCGAATCAAGTTCTGTACCATTGTTTATTGGATAATTTAAATTAACGTTTTTATCTATCCAGTATTTAAAAGCTTCCAAGTCTGTTTTTGGAGATAAAATATTTATTGTTTTTTGTATTGTTTGTAATACAGTGCAAAAATTTAAAATTATTGGAGAATGATCTGAGCTCAATTCATCACTATCCCTTATATTCAAACATCTTGTTGATATCCCTTTATAAACCACGAAATCAAGTAGATCCGGAATTTTATTGAAAATAAAATTTAAGAGAGAATATAAAAATGTCTTTGGCACACAGAATTGCTTGCGTAAATTGCAAGTAACCACATTGACAGATAGATGGACAGACATGCACTGACATACAACTAGACAGACAGACAGACAGATTTACACGCAAACAAAGTATGTCACTTGGGAAAATTTGCAACAAAAGCAGAAAGAAAAAAAATGGGTGAAGTAATAACAATGATGAAGGAATATGGCTGACAGGTAAAACGTTCACCTGTTTTCTTACGTCTACATACTGACTTACAGCCGCATATACAGAGTGCAACATTGCAAATGTGGAAAATGTTTTTCGTTTTTTTGTTTGTCAGTAAGTGGGAATGGAAGTCACCTTTGAGCACAATAATCGCCAACGTCATCATCATCATTGTTACACTTTTATAAAAGAAAGCATTTTTTTGGCATCAGAGCTTTAAAGGGATGTGAAAATTATTTCAATCTTTTTTTTTTTTGGCCGAATAAACGAAATTTATTTCCAAATTTTCAAATTATAATCTAGTGAATTAAACCAAAACTTATGAAGGACTTAAAGTAGGTAATGGAAATTGAATTGCAAACAAAATAAAAAAAATTTGCTTAGTTTCAACTACTAAGCACTACTTTTGTGTGCCACCGTTTACAACTTGATGATGCTTTATTCGTTATTCTTCTTTACATTTCTGCTTGCGTACACACTAACAAATGTTGGTAGATCTTTACAGCGACGATCTTCAAATTACGACTGTTTTTTCACACGCAACGCGTCTTCACACAAGACTGACTGAATTCTTACTGCTCGTTGCCTGTTTTGTCTTGCCTTTTAATATGCGCACGTAAACAGTCTGATGAAGATTCTTGAAGTCGAACGTTCGGGGTTCGCCTTCTCGAGAACTCTATAGTGACTTCATTGTTTTTGTGTGTTTTGTTCACATTGCTTGTTGCTGTCGCTTACTTGTCTATCCCCTTTTCTTTCATACTGATGTTGTTGGTTTACTTGTAACAAGTTCGTTATATTTTATTATATATATATCGAGCCTGATATGGAGTCCAAACATTCAAGCCCCACAAATCCTTTTACATTTTCCTTGTAAATTCACCGAGCCGTAGGCCATTTACCGGAGTTGGGGTTATATATAAAGCTCTCTGTGTATCATTACAGAAATTATAGCGGATTTGCTGTTCAGAAAGAAAAATGATGTCCTAGCTATGTATAGGAGTCACCATACATCAGGTGAACATATCACCGGTGGCCCATTCTCTCAGAAAGAACAGTTGGTGAAGGCAGCTGTTTCAGGAAAGGGGTACAATGAAGCAACCGTAGCGAAATGGATGGTGCTTTTCGTAAAGACATGTTATACCGAGATGGTTAAACCCTTTTGTACTAGAGCTTCTATGAAAACCGATGATAAGGTTAAACAAATTTATAACCTCTTATTTAAAACTGGTCCTTTTGGAAAAGCCTAACGTAAAGGAAATTATAGTTTTAAAAATTTTCATTTCCTTTCCTTTCAAGTAAATCGACAAATGGGTGTTATTTTCTTAGAACATTCAAATGCGGTTACGCACACAAGATAAGTGGTGTGCGAAACTAGGTCGTAATCCTGACTAAAGGGTTGTAATGACCAATTATGTATATTATGTATGTACTATATTTAATTCGATCTTTTCACTCTTTCAAACGGCTGCTATGAAAGTTGTGTACGTCATCGTTCAGTGACTCTGTTATTTTGCAGTTCCTTTGTCTTGTCATGATTCTTTTTTCTCGTTTCCAATTGAATTTAATACTTCTATTCCATTTACCGCTTACTCTTGTTGTTTTTGTCACTTTTGTTCATAACCACAAAACCGAGAGAAAGAGATTTTAACGCTTTATTGAAAAATTCAACGTGTTTAAGGGTTCTTCAAATCTTTCCAAACAGCAACTCTGCTCTCGACGTGTAGCACATAAGGTGAATTGCTTGGTTGAATAAACATTTTTCTACTTTCTCTTTAGAATAGAAGGAATGCGTTTTTTCTTTTTCCAATTTCAAAATTTTTTTATTTAATGTCTTTAGGGTTATCACAGTGTACGAGTGTTATGCGAAATGAACACAATACCAATACATTTTCAAAGTGATTGATAATTTTTAAAATTTTAATGATTTTATCTTCTAAAGCAACATAAGATGAACAGCAGCCATACTTATCCAATATTTTGTTGCCTTTGTGACTGAAATTAATTTTAAAAATCGCGAAAAATACAGGAGACTGATAAAAAAATGTTGGCTTTATATTCGAACAGAAAAGAAATTGCATAGCAAGTAAAATTCTTCTAAAATAAGATAGAGATTGATTTATAGGAATTCTTTATTTTTCTAATTTTTTCATATACAAAATGCAAAAAATTCTAAACGCAAACTAAAATACAATGATTTTTAAAAGCAAAGAAAAATTCTTAATATTTTCCACAGCACGAAGCATGGCTGCCTTAGGAGATTCAAAGGCCTGTATTCAATATGTTGTACTACAGTTTCAAATTTATTTTGACCCTTTATTCGCCGAAATGCAAGTTAGTAATCCTATCGAAAGAGATACGCCTTCAAACTATAACTAAAGCTTAGTTATGACCCGAGGAATCAGCTTAGATGTGTTTCATAAGCGATATTTGCTTTTTTCGTTTAATTTTATTATTTTTCATCTATGCAGTCATCAAAAGTACGGACAGACAACTCTGAAATTTTTTAATAATTCGGCTCAGAGACTTTCCCGTATGTTCACAACTTTTTGCACAATTTAAAAACTTAACAATATGATGGCTTTCTAAACGAAGGCTTTCTTTTTGTCGACTATAAGGCAGCCTTCGATAGCCCAATAAGGGATTATGTTTTTGCCGCAATGTCTGAGCTCGGTATTCCTGCGAAGCTAATAATGCAGTGTAAAATGACGTTCAGCAATTCCTGCAGCTCCGTCATGGTAGACCTCTCCGATCCTTTGGATACCGTGGTGTGAGGTTTCAGACAAGGCGTATTCCTTATCATGCGCCCTTTTTAATTTCGTCATGGAGAGTGTTCTGCGGAAGTCGATGGCACTATTTTCCAAGAAAAGCGTCCAGTTGCATGCGTACGCTGACGACATTGACTTCATAGGTCGTACCAAATGAAATGTTACTGCTGCCTTTAGTGCAGTAAATGAGGGCAAGACGAAGTACATGTTGTCCACAATTAGGAACATGCGGCGTATTGGATCCCAGATTACGGCCGATAACTATACTTTCGATATAGCCAAAGAATTTATTTATCTTGGCTCCGCCTTTACCACCAAAAATGATGTCAGTCTGGAGATCAAGCGCAGCATCACTCTTCCCAACAAATGCTACTATTGTCGCAATAGGCAGTTGAAAAGCAGAGACCTTTCTCGTACGACAAAACTAATACTCTACAAGACGCTCATCCTCTCCGTGCATATTTATGGTACAAAGGCATGTCGTTCAAAAGGAGGAGGATGCTCAGGCGTGACGGATATATGATGCGGGAATTTGCGGAAGTCGACGAAGAGGACAAATTTGTTTGCGTTGGAAAGACCAAATCGAGGAAGCCTTGTCATCAGTTGGCTTCTGGCGGGTTGTTAATGGCCAATTAAATAAGTAAGTAAGTACTCTCAGTATTATCCTGTCAAAAGGTCTGAAAGTAAGAGAATTACGACCTAGTTTCTCAAATGATGATACTCATGTATAAAATCAACGCCTATAACATTTGATGGCGTAAGAAGCCATACCAATATCCTGACTTAAGAGTTATAAATACTAAACCAACGTACGTAGGTAGTTTGCTCCTAACCAAACCAATTGATATGAACTGTTTACAGTTTTTTTTTACAGTTTACAATTCTATTTTTTTCATTTTCTACTTACATTTCACAAAAAGTGCATAAGTCCCATAGAAATCATTTATTTTCTATTTTCCTCAAGAAAAAAAGAGAAATAAAACGATAAAATTGCTTAAAAAAATATCAAAACAAAAAAAACTTAAAAACCACAAATTACCGAAGATATTAAGAGAAAAAAGATTAAAAAAATGCAGAAAATAGTGCAGCAGAATAAAAAAAGAAACCAAAACAGAAAAAAATAAATAGAAAACGAACAAACATTGCTGGGGTATAAATGAAAAATCATGAAGTCAACATTAGCCAGCATCAATATTTGATAAATTGATGTGAACGATTTTTAAGCTCGAACAAACAAGACAATATATTTTAGTCGAAAAAAAACGACAACAACAGGATAACATAGAATAAAAAACATGCCGCAAAGCAAACAAACAAATAAAAAAATTAAATGGAAACGGAAATAAGAACGCAAAACCAGAAAAAGAAACGAACAAAAATCAGTAAAACACTGGATGTCACAACAAAATTGTTTACGAAACCAAAAAGTCAATTACTTGAAAATATTTATAATATCTAACTCAGACCACCACCCCACCCTTCTTATACTCCCTCCCACGGTCCCTTTCACTTATTCTTTATCAGATGTTTTCTTGTATCCTATAAATATATGTATGTATTGTATGAGATGCATGAGAGTGTATGATAATGGATGAGTTGTTTTATTCACATGCACAAAATATCCTCCCTCATAGCGTACTCTTAAGGGTACACAATAGACGGTACACTCATACTCACTCTTTTTTTATTTACTCATATTCTCATACAATAAATGTGTATGTTTATATTGCCATAAACAATAAATTTTATTTTATTTTTTTTTTTATCCAACACCAACCCTACGCAGATGGTAAGCAGTGTCAGTTAATGAACTTCCTGGTGTCTTAGATGGAAGCTATTCTGTAAACATGATTAAAATGCGTCTTAAATACCTTAAGATTTATTAGTACATTCACATCAATTATATTTCGGAGATCATTAAGGCATGTATCGTTTCCTGTATTTGGGTGGTCTTCATATCCAGACAATGTGAAACAAATTTGAAAAGTTTAAAATCAGATTTTTATGCTGGATCTTGGTGTTCAAAGAAATTCGGTTAAAAGTCCGTGTTGTCTAGTAGTAGAGTGTTGGCTTATTAGACGTGAGGCCATGGTTCAGGTCAGACATCTTCAACAAAACGAAGTATAAAAACGTATTTCTTCGACTAAATCTGTTGCGAGAGTTTCTGGCAAGACCTCAGAGAGTAAATAAAAGTGCCATGAAAAAGTTTATCAAAAATGTGTCGTTCGGAGTCGACTTTAAACTGTAGCTCCCTTGACTGAAGGATTATAATGACCAATTATGTATGTACGTTAAGCAGAGACGAAACGTTTTGATCGATAACATTTTAGTTATCTCTGAGGCAATTATTTCTGTCAGTGTAGAAGTTCTAGGCGTTCTCAACGGAATGTTTATTCAATTGCAGAATTTAATTTTGATATCATTAAGTGAGTTCTGCAGAGATCGAAACATAAGATAATAATGCCTGATGACTGCATAACATACATACATACATAATTGGCCATTATAATCCTTTAGTCAGGATTACGACCTAACTTCTCACATCGCTGCATAAAAAATTTTTAAACAAGTTATCTCATTTTCCGCTGGGTCATATAGGATATGTATAGTTTGGTGTGTTGATCAATTATGACCATTTTAATTGCATTGTTTGCTTAAATCTCGTTATTTATTGATAATGGCGTTAAGAATCAATTGATTGACTAGGTTGCCGTAGTACCACCAGCATCATCTTTTTGGTCACCATTTGAAAGGCTTCAGTTTACTACATTCAAGATCTTCGTGAACCCAATATTGTTGTCCTTGAGCTATACGGCATTGCCTGCAGACATTTATTAGATAAATATTTCAATTTTATACCGTTATACTAGAAACTATTGATAACTATCTACTGATGAATGCCTAGTTCACTACCAATGTTCCTGCTACTTATGTGTAGATTTTGCTCAGATTTTCCCAAGATGTTATCGATTTCGCTGTTGTTTGCCAAGTTGAAGCATCGCATCAAATAGTCCTTATCTTTTATATTAAAGAAAACCAAAATATGAGGCTAATGTTCCGAATAAAGTTGCCATAGTCTAGTAGATAGCAGGTCTCCTCGGCAACTTCCTCTCAGCATATTTCTGGCAAAAATTTTGAGAGTTAAATAAAATTGCCATGAAAAGTTTCTCGTAAATCTGTCGTACGTAATTGACTTTAAATTGTTGATCCCGCCACTCATGTATAAAACTAACACACAACTAAAGTGATGAGTGATAAGATAGGTCGTAATCCTGACTGAAGTGTTGTAATGAGCAGTTATGTATGATGAGACATTCCAATCGCTTTTCGTGTCGTCACCCTTGATTAAAAGAAATAAAAAGTTTCGCTCTTTCTTCTTTCTTATCCCACACATAACTCTCTCTGAAATTCTGCATCATTACATACATAAGAATAGTATTTCATTATCCATTGAATATAGTACGCCTCAACAGCATGGAGGTCGAATGAAGTGGAATATTTTGAAAAAAGCTGTTTTAGAAGGCCCATAAAAAGTTCGAATTGCATTGTACGCCAATTGATAAATGTTGGACAGTTTAGAATGCGAGCGGTCTTTCTACACCTTAATAGTGCAGCCGACTTACCTTCTAAATACAGTCTACAATAAACGACCAACAACCAACATTGCAACCAAAAAATTTGTCTCATATTTTTTTGTTTACTTACTTCGATAATGTTATTGTTATTGTAGGTCATGTAACTGAGATACACTAAAAATACAAACAAGATTTATGTGTCGTTCTTTAGCAGAGGGGTGAGAGGGCTGAGACTATGAAAGAAAAGAATCCAAAATAAATACATGATTGTTAAAGTATTGTTTTACATTTAACTTTACTTTCCCCTCATTTTTCCCCCTTTCCTACTGCCATAAAATGTATTTGTTTTAAATACATACATATGTATATACATATATATGTATATAGAGCTTGTGCCATAAAAGCCATGTTATATTTTTACAACACTTTATTATTTCTTTTTTTTATACGATACGGATAGTAAGTAAACTGCAAGGACACGTTACCATTCCAAATAAACATGCATATAAACATATATATAACATATATATACATACATACGCAATGTAACAAATATGTGGTTCTATTATTTATGGCAGCAACAATCTCACCCCAACCCACTTCTTCGCAACGATGGCAACAATACAATGCTTTATGAGAACAACTTAAAATCCCTGCGGGTTGACCACTATGCTGTGCCTGGGGTTTGGGAATATTTTCTTTATTTTTTTTTCTTTTCTTTTCTTTTTTGTCTTTATTGTTATTGTTATTGCAACAACAGAAATTAATTTGACCACAATACAAATAAACAATAGATTCCAGGGTCATTTAATGGTTGGGTATCGTTTTATGCTATTCTGTTCGGTTTTATATTTTCATTCATGATTGGCTTTTCTTTTAAGGATTTTTCCATTACAAAACTGAATTATTTTGATTGAGGATTTGTTCTCTTGTTGAATTTCTTTTTTTTTTTTTTAGTGCCATATATTTCTTAGGTTTTTTTCTGTTTTTCTGGTTTTCATTGAACACAGTGAAAAAAATTTGTGGTGAAAATAAAACAAGTTGAACGGGTTCGGTTGACGTAGTGAAAATATTAATTTATACTCAAGTAAAAATGAAAAACTTCTCAATTTGTATTAAAAACAATACGATATGTATTGCGAATGTACTCACCGTAATGGTAGGCGTAAGCCCACGGTTTAAATCCCATGTCAGACATCAAAGCGAAAATATGAAAAAAATATTTCAAACAAAATAAAAACAATGCTGTTGCAACAACCAGCTGTTTTGTTTACCAGCTGTCAAATGAATATTGAATAAGCAGCTGAACTGCGAATATTATTATGTCTGAACACTTAAAATATAAACCGAATATTGACCTAATAAAAGTGCATATCTGAACATAGTATAATAATCGGCCTCAAATTAGAAGAACTTATATAGCTCGTAACGTGGTAAATATAGTGTCAATTGACTAGTAGATAGTCTAGTAGATAATCTAAGAGATAGTCTAGCAGATAGTGTGTTAGTGGGTTGTTAGATCGTTCATATTCCAGGTCAGACATCTCGAATAAAACAAAGTATGAAAATATGTTTATTCGGCGACTCTTTCCCAGCAGATTTCTCGCTAAAACTCTGAGAGTAAATAAAATTGCCATGAAGAGTTTCTCAAGAATCTGTCGTTTGGAGTCGACTTTAAAATGTAGGTTCCCCCACTCATATATAAAATTAACGCACACAACATAAGTGGTGTGAGAAGCTTGGTCGTAATCCTGACTGAAGGGTTGTAATGACCAATTATGTATGTATGTATTGCGAAAGTAATTCTCTTCAGATTTTTTCTAATCACTGAATACCTATCAGTATACAATCTATTAGTAATAAAGGTCCTTCCAAAATAGACTACCGTACTGTATTAGTCGATAACAACCATCCCATTGTAGCTACATCTGTCATAGCCCCTGCGCAAGGATGACTAGCAAAATCGTGAAGCGTTCCACATCTTTTTTCTCCCTTTCCTACTTCCTCTCCTTTTTCCCATCCATTTTGTTTCCTTCCATTTTAAGGGCGCTCCATACAATGGGTCAATTCGAAGTACTGTACTTGTCTCAATTGACAAGTACACGTCCTCTAACCTAAACCTAAACCTACATCAGTCAAATTATTTGTTATTTATTCAGTCTGTTTTACGATATCCGCATGGACGTACATATATAACATTTATCAGCTATGACATGCATTCGTTATCACTAAAAATGTTTGTTATCACTTGTTTTCATTCTTCCACAACCTTTCCCAACATAAGGTTCTGATACATAAAGCTGTGAAAAATAACTCAACATGAATGTCACATCGTCCGGTAAACAAGATCACAAATTCTTTTGTAAACTTCTTCCAGAATTGTTTGCCTCTAAATTGTTTTTACATTTCTACTTTTAGAAGTGTCACGAAAGGGAAATGAAAAGGCGGACAAATTGGCACGGAAGTGATCGGAGATGTCTTAGGAGGAGATAATAGTGAAGGAATACTTCTACTACCATGGAATTCACCACATTGTGGCTGGTCCGACATACCTGGTTGCCGCATTTCTAACTGCTGTGAATTTGCAATGGACGCCGAGAGAACGAGAAAGCTACTTGAATTCGACAAGTAAACGGTTCACACTCTAACTAGAATTCTAACAGGACACTGCGCTATTGGCAGTGTCGCTGACAAGTTCGGCCTGCCCACCAGGATTACTGCAGAAGCTGCCACGATGTGGATTCATCGGTTTATGGTTGATAGAACGTTTAAGAATCTGGGCAGGGTTGCGAACGATCCATCAAGGGAACTGGCCAGTTTCTTCCGGAGCTAGGGGATGGTTCAAACCAACCACTAATGGATGGTAACACAATATGGCCACCAAGTGAACTTGCCTGTGAATGACAAGCTAGCTGCTAACCTACCTCAACCTAACCTACTTTTATAAGAAGATTACATGTAAATGTTGCTCTAGTTTACACCGTAATGGTCCATCCATTGACTCTACTTTTCGCATAATTTTCACCAATGGCCAATTAACTGCTTCAAACATGCTTATTTAATTGGCTATAGAAGCTTTTTAGCTTAGGATTATGACCCAGCTTTTCACACCATCCATGTTGTGTGTGTTAATTTTTATGCATGAGTAGCAAGACCCGCAGTTTAAGGTAGAAACTCTACAGCAAATTTGTAAAGCTTTTCATGGCAAAGCTGTTGAAATAATGTGGTCAAACCTCAGGTTCGAAGTCACAAGCTCTCATCTAGTTAGCAAACACACCACCTACTGGACTTCAGTTACATCAAACGTGAGATTAATTATTGGAAAAACTCATAACAACGAGTGCTTTGCAGCACTATCCGTAACATAACATAACATTTTCGCTTCCAAAACTTTTCATTACCCATTTTTCCTTCCGTGTAGTTGAGTGCTAGTGACATGCTGTCTGGATTATCATTTTAAGTGTGTTGTAACAAACGATAGAAGTTTTGGAGATTGTTTTACTTACAATTTGCATTTAAACTCCAACTCCAACAACATTTGTTGTCTCATATTATCTCTTGGAGCCTTTTCGATTGGTTCCATATAAATTCTAAGTAAAATATTATTGACAGGTTTCTGCTTTATGCTGAAGTCTGTATGTGGTTTCAATTGTTTATTTTATTTTGTTTTTTTTTCGTCTTGTTATCTTGTATTATTGAAATTGAAATTTGTGGTTGAATTTCCTTTTGAATTTGATATCTTTTATTTTTTGTTTTTCCTTTATACCTCATAAAATATTACATTTTATGACATCAATTGGGAAATGAATTGAGATTTGCTTCGACAATAGTTTTCCTTTTTCAGTGCAATTTTCTTAAAAGCATGAGCAAAAGGAAAAAGTAACAAAACGAAATGAACAAATAAATGATGTCAATTTCAACCTCACTGTAATTGGAATACAAGCATTGAAGCATTATTGTTATCAATTGTTAAGACAATAAGAAAAGTCTTTTGAAATTAACAAAATCGAATTGAATTACCAGGTATAGCAGCAAAGCAAGCAAAGGGGAATTTTCGGCCGTCAGAAAGAAAAAAATGAATTATTTTTGAGGACATTAGTCATACTCTGGAGATGGTTATCCAATTACAAGTGAACCTACAGAAATGCGAAACTTTAAGTTGAATGATACTTGGTATAAATATAGTTTCTCAAAAATCTGTCGTTCGGAGTCGATTTTAAACTGTAGCTCCCGCACATAACATAAGTGGTGTGAGAAGCTAGGTGTAATCTTGTCTAATCCTGTCCTGAGTTATAATGACCAGTTATGTATGTAAGCACCTCCAAATAAACAATTTAAAAAGCAATTGACCCCCACTTCTGGTAAAGAACAACAAATATAATTAGAAAGTTAAGCACCACTATCCCATAAAAAGGATTTAGTCCACAACAAAACTTCTCAACACTACACCCACCAACGACAGCATTTAATGAAATTAAACCTTTTACAAATCACCTGCTTAGCTAGATAAACTAGCTTAATGAAACTGCAACAAAATAGAAAAAATAATAAGGAGATAGGCGTTATTTCCCCTTTGACGCATGAAAATTAATTAAAGAGGCAATATAATAATGGGTGATTTTTTAAGAGCTATAGGAAAATTTTTCAAAAAAAAAAACACATAAAATTCAGAAAAATTCATGAAATCTTTATTTGAATCGAAAGTACGGTCCATATAATTTAATGTTTGAAAATTTTTTTGTGTAAATGTTGAACGCGACTGCGCCTCAAATGGTCCATCCGCTTAGTCCAATTTTGGCATACTCTTTCCAACATTTCGGTCGGTATCTCACGAATAAATGCTTCAATGTTGTCAATGGCTTGTCTGTATAGACATGAGCTTTAACTTAGCCCCGCAAAAAGTAGTCTAAAGGCGTTAAATCGCACGATCTAGGCGGCCAATTGACGGGTCCCGAAAGTGAAATAAAATGTTCACCGAACTCGCCTCTCGATAAGTCCATTGTTACGCGTGCTGTGTGTCGTTAACACTGGCCGATACAGCTGCGATATTTTCTTCAGTTCGCACTCTACGTAAGCGTGTTGGTGGTTTAATGTCCAACAATGTAAATTTGGTGCGAAATTTAGTCACAATAGCCCGAATAGCCGCTTCAGTGGGTCGATTAAACTGACCATAAAATGGAAGAAGCGCGCGATGAACTTTCTTAACAGAGCACGCATTTTGATAATAAAATTCAATGATTTGCAAGCGTTGTTCGTTTGTAAGACGATTCATGGTTAAATTATAAACCAAACGTGCGTGAACTGTTTAAACCAGTGTTGCCTTTTGGCTAAAAAAATCATTATATAAGATCATTATATAAGAGGTAGTATGTTATGATTGTTAAATAATTTGACTACAATCTCAAACAATTATTTTCATTTGCCCAAATGCTACAAGGCAGTTTTCTTTATTGTTTATGAATTAAAGAAAAATTATGACACTTTAATCCTCTATAAACAAGCTGTCTTGAAAGCCTGCAAACCGCTACTTCACAGAACACCATAAAAATGTCAGCCAGCGATTGGAAAAAAATAATAGGGTGAGAATACCTTATCACCCATATAACGAACGATTGCAAAACCAACTTAAAAAAGATAACATCCTTTAGAAAAAAAATTTCTTTCACAAATTAATCTTCATTTGCTTGAAAAAGAATATTTTTTAACCCTTTCATGCCCGATGTTGCCTATAGGCAACATTGTACATTTTTGTTCATAAATTCCGTAATTTTTAATTTTTTTAAGAGATTTATTTTTGCATACAAGCTTGGTTAAAAACGTGTGAAACCAGAATACGTACGACTCTGAATTTAATATCACTTCATATTTAGGTCAATGACTAACAAACACATGTCCTTAAAAAAATTTTAGCTTTGGCTCAAAAAATTCGGGCATGAAAGGGTTAATAAACAGAACAACACTGCCTTTGCCAGTGGTCCCTTCTTTTTATAAATTTATGAAAATTCTGAGTAAATCAAAATAGAAATAAAAATAAAGAAGGAAAACGGGAAACAACAGACACATAAATTGCAACTAATTAATGTAAAATATAATTACAGCAACAGTCTTAATAAATCAACAGCAGCAACAACGACTGCATAAACTAAAAGCAACAGTAACAACAACAACAACAATTACTTAACAAGTTGTCAGTTCCAACAATTTGAAGAAAATTATTAATTATGCAACCACTTACTCATACACTCACTTGCTAAAACACATCAACAGCGACAAAGCAAGCAACAGTGACATTCGAAATATTATAAGCACAACAAAGCTGCGTCCAACAACACAAATACAGGCAAACAGTTTTGCCTTGAACGGAATTCAAAACAACATACAAGTCAACAATAATAATAAAACGACACGACGAAGCAACAGCAGCAACAACTCGGCCAACAAAGTTGTGTCTAAAAATGGAAAACAACAACAGGAACAACCACGACAATGACAACACACCTAAAAATAAAATAAAATAAAAAACATAAGTTTTGTATTCATTTCTTTCATTTTTTTTCTAATGGACGATGACAACAGCAACATCAACAAACAAGTACAAATAAAAATTTGAGAGCAAAAGAAAAACGAAATGAAATTAAAGTAGCACAGAGCCCAAGAGAAAGTCAACCACAGCAAAACACAATTCATTTGTCAAATTTTATGAAAATGACAAAATGAAGAGCAACAGCAAAGGGAGGCGATACAACAGTAAAGTAACCGCTAATTAATTAAATCTAAACAGCCGTAAGCTCATCGTAATATTGTACACGAAGAAAATGCCAGCAACAGCAAATAAAGCAATGCTAACAACGTTGAGGGCAACGAAACGAAACAAAACAACAACAATACAACAACAAAAGCAACAACAGGACCAGCACCGGTAACAGCATTAAAAGGATGAACAAACAGCATCAAATGAAAACAAATTTACACTCAAAGAAATGGACATGGAAATCGGACATGTTGTTACTCAGTTTCCGGTGCAACGGTATTATTTCAGTATTTTAAAAAATTTGTTAGTGTTCGACATTTGCTTTTTTTATTTAAGTAAAGAGAGTTTTCAATCAAGTCATTATGTTCGAATTCTTTGACAATTTCAACAATGAAACACTACGAAACCTAATAAATACGGTATGCACCATACGAATTAGTGGATCTGGCAAGCAATGAAGTTCAATAAATTGATTAGTAATTTAAATTTAAAGTCGTCAGGTCTGATGTCTTCAATAAAAGAAGATGTGAAAAAATATTTCTTCTTCCCCTTAACAGTCTTCTACAATCCAATACTATCTGCGTATGAAGAATAATACCAAAAGGTATGTAGAATAGTAACCGTGGATCTCTTCTGAGATGCCAGTAAATGGTTGGAAATTCTAGAAATTGTTAAAATCATCTAAAGGTCGCCGTATAGTGTGTTGGCTTATTGGACGTGAGGCCACGGTTTGAACCCCAGGTCAGACATTTTCAACGAAATGTGAAAAAATATTTCTTCTGCGCTACATCCTCTCAGCAAATTTCTGCCAAAAACTCAGAGAGTAAATAAAAATTACGATGAAAAGTTTCTCAAAAAATCCGTCGTTCGGTGTCGACTTTAAATTGTAGGTTCCGCCACTTATGCATGAAATGTGTTGTGGGAAACTAAATCATAATACTGACTTAAGAGTTGTAATGACCAATTATGTTATGTATGGAATCAAATTGATAATAAGAACTGGGGAACGAGAGAAGCGTATATTATCATCTCTCTTCTTTAACGTGATACTAAACTCGGTTATGCAATAAAAACACGCATTGGAAAGAATATCGTGTGGAATATAAACCATCAACTGTAGATACTACAGTCGATGATATTTCTCTTCATGTCTTCCAAATATCCACTAAATTGGATGAAATATAAGAAAAATATTTTTGAGTTCTACTCGGTAGCGATCTGTATTAATAATTTTCCCATGTTTTAAGAACTGATGGTAAACTACAGTTTTCTGTTCCCACCAGATGCACAGCATTGACTTCCTGCCGCAGACGAAGTTGATGGATTAACCCTTAATTTTTTTTCCGTTTAGGATTCTAAAAACAAATCCATTTTTCATCATCAGTAACTATTTGCTGCAATACTGATTTTCTACCATGTCTTTAAAGCAAAATTTCACATATTTTTTTTAGGTTTTTAGGTCATTCAATTCATGTGACACCCGTTTTTCAGACTTTATTTGAATCTTTCCCATAGCTTTTAGACAGTCAGAAATTCTTTGTTATGAAATGAGAACTTCATCCAATATTGTTTACAATTCGGCGTTTTTAAACTGTTTTTTTTTGTCGTTCACGTTCCTCATTTGTCTGAGAACCATCGATACCATATAGTTTTCGATAAAGCATGATCGCCTTGATAAGCTTTCGACTAGCGTTCTTCCAATAATAAAGTTCTATCAATTAGGTGTGACGTCACTTGTCATGCTTATTTGGTGTTCAAGAACCCAAGCTACATTTTTTAAATAAAATGATTTTTTTTATTGGATTTTATAAATTCTGAACTTGTTATGTCTGTTTTCACTGCCGCTAATTTGCTATGGTGGCCCTTTCTTTTATACCAAATACTCAAATTACCCAAAAACAGCACTTAACATATCATAAGTGCTTCTCAAATTGAGTAGGATTTGTTAACAATGCAGATGAAATACAACAAAAGTCAAAAAGTGAAAAAATTCCAAAAAAAAAAAAAGTTTTGTTCATGCTACGATTCAATGTGAACGCATTCATGGAGGCAGCTGTATGAGTTTCCATATGGAAAACTTTCGTGCTGCTTTAAATTATAAATTATGTTCGTAACATTGAGTGTCAAAAGATTTGTTCGCAACTTTGTCACTAAACGACATGGAGAAAAAAAAAATAAAAGAAATGTAAAGAATACAAAAAAAACAGATTTTTTTGTTGTAGGAAAATTGAAATCAAACTTTTCTAACATGTTTTTACGATTGTGTTGACTTTCTCTACTTGCGACGGAATTTTTTTTTTGTTTTTAAACTTTACTCCTAAGCGGAAAATGCGTAAAACTTATGATGATTTTCATTTTTTCTTTTCTTTTCTATTTTTAATTTAAAATTTGCTTTTTCTTTAAACTTTGAATGTTAAACACAAAACACGATGGGAAAAAATAAAAGAACAGGAACGCATCGAACAAATTTGTTTTTGTGTTCCAAGTTCTACTTGAGGACTTTTAAAATAAATTCGGTTTCAAGTAAAACTTTTTGAATTTTTTATTTGATTTTCGTTTAAATCGTATATTTGTTGAACGAATTTGTCCGGAAACATATTCAAAATTGTTAGAAAAATTTCGATTTAGTTTTGTTGAAAATATTGTCGTTCCCAAGTGATTTTTTTCTTCGAAAAGAATAAAAAAAACTTGCGATTGTTTTCAACCACAAAGACTCCAATGGGAAGAATAACTGATATGCATACTTAACTTCCAAGTAACATAATAAGTAAATCGCCGTAGTCTAATACGTAGTGTGTTGACTTATTAGACGTGTGGCCAAAGATCAAACACCAGGTCAGACATTTCCAGCAAAACGAAAAATGTAAAATATTTCTTAGACGACTTCCTCCTCTCAGTAGAATTCTGGCAAAAACTCAGAGATTAAATGAAATTGTCATGGAAAGTTCATCAAAAATCGATCGTTCAGTATAAAATTAACACGCACAACATAAGTTGTGTGAGAAGCTAGGTCGTAACCTTGACTGAAAGATTGTAATGACCAATTATGTATGTATGTATGTATGTATATAACATAATAATATAACAGTTGATGTTGAACAAATTTTTTCAAAATTATTATGAAAAATAAAAACAATTTCATATGCTTTCATTGAATGCCAGGAAACGCTGTGTTCTGTTCTTATTCCTTCCTCCTTCGATTCAGATTCATTAACAAAGAATTTTTCTAGCTAAACCAGTGAATATTAATCTACTGCATCAGATTCATTTACAGACATTACTGGGAAACAAAACTTTCCATGAGAATCTAAAGGATTGTTATGTTGAGTGTAGCGGTGGGTAATTTTTTTCATTAAGTACAGCTTAAATGTTGACCCTTTTAGGATAATCATCGTAAATTTTATCTCTCTCCAGAGGAATTTAATGCTGCAATACACTATGGGTCATTCTATGTTTCATATTCATTGCAATGAAAACATAAATGTAGTCGCCTTGTGTTAAAAAATGATTGATTAAAATCTTTAGGATCAATGATAATATATCACCTTAATGGTGCGCTATTTAATTGTTTTATTACTACATACTTTGCATGTCAACTTTGTATGATGAGAGTAAGAAAGAAAAAATGAAAAAATGCTATAAATGCTGTCATGCGCATCTTATTTACAGTGCAAAAAAAGTATAGAATTCATGTTAGAGTGCGAACCGTGCTCTTGTCAAACTCAAATAGATTCCTGATATTTCTGCTGTTAACTGCTGGACACAGCAGTTTTGAAAATCGCCAACCAATCGGTATATCGGACCACCTATGGTTGGTTGAACTGCATGCTGCTTTTTTCGATTTGAAAAAGGATTATGTAGGGGCGCATATATCCCCTCTATCGTCTCCTCTTCAGACATCTCCAATGCCTGCCGTGCCAGTTACGTACGTTACGTAGTTAGTATACCTTTTCATTCCCCTCTATGCCACAATGACCCGAAACTCAGTAGAGGCGGGTATAAATTGTAGAGAGTCTATTCAACTCTTGACGCCCTTTAATTTGAGAAAGTGGGATCCCAGCGCTTTGATGGCCGCTTGACTGTCCAAACATTTGATCAAGTTCGAAATAGGTAAGTTCATGGTTTCAATCATACGTTCAGCTGTGGCCAGGAAACGCTGTGTTCTGTTCTTATTCCTTCCTCCTTCTATTCAAATTTCTTAACAAACGATTTTTCTAGCTAAACCAGTGGATATTATTCTACTGCAGACATTACTGGGAAACAAAACTTTCCATGAGAATCTAAAGGATTGTTATGTTGAGTGTAGCGGTGGGTAATTTTTTTCATTAAGTACAGCTTAAATGTTGACCCTTTTAGGATATTCATTGTAGATTGTATCTCTCTCCAGAGGAATTTAATGCTGCAATGCACATATGGGTCATTCTATGTTTCATATTCATTGAAATTTAAAAATGAAAATTTATTTGCCTTGCGTTAAAAAAAGGATTGATTAAAATCCTCAGGATCAATAATAAAATATCACCTTAATGGTGCGCTATTTAATTGTTTTATTACTACATACATGAGAATAAGAAAGAAAAAATATTCTATGCTATAAATGCTGTCATGCATATCTTATATACAGTGCAAAAAGAAGTACAGTGCCCTGTTGGAATTCCTGTTAGAGTACGAATCCTCCTCTTATCCTACTCATATATTCCTGGTTTTTCTGCTGTCAACTGCTGCGCGCAGCAGTTTTGAAAATCGGCAACCAATAGGTATAATGGACCACCTATGGTTTGTTGAATTTCATGCTGCTTTCTTCGAATTTAAAAAATTCTGTAGGGACGCATACATCCTCTCTATCGCCTCCTTCTCAGACATCTCCAATGCCAGTTAATCTACCTCTTCGTTCCCCCCTATGCCACAATGGCCCGAAACTCAGTAAAGGCGGGTGTCGTGACGTATACGTTATAGAGAGTCTCTGCAACTCTTGACAATTCCTTTTGATTTGACGAGGCGGAATTCAAGCGCTTTGATTGCCGCTTGGATGTCCACACATATGATCAAGTTCGAAGTAGCTAAGTTCATGGTTTCAATCATACGTTCAGCTTTTTCAATAGCAATAATCTCCGCCTGAAATACGCTGGCCTTGTTAAGTAATCTGTATGACCCGTTCAGCGGCGGCTTATCGAAATTTTTGAGCCATCGGTGATGATCGTTATATCACCGTCACCGATGACAGCTTCAGCTACCTATTCCTCCCGTATGAGACTATGATTTTTATATGTTCGTTAGAAAACAATCTCTGTTATCATGTAGTCGCAGTTAAACCAGGGTAATTCCGGTCTACTTCACGCAGTATTTAAGAGTGTCGTACTGTACATGACCTAAAGACATTCGAGAACTTAAGCCTCAACCGCTGCATACATCCAGTGTATGATACAAGGCTTCAGACCCCATGTACTTCCAAACGTTCTTTAACAGACGTACAAGGCATTCATTGCCTTCTTCATCCTTTCCTCTGTGTTCCTCTTCCATTAAAATAAGAAAAAATTCTTAAAGATTTAAACAAATTCGTACGTGTACTGCCCTGAGGACAAATACAATTTCTGTCAATGCCTTGTAGTATACCTAATCACCTGACTTTTACTTACTTACCTTATTTAATTGGCCATAACAACCCGTTTAACGGATTTCGGCCTGCCACAACACACCCTTCCAGGCGCCTCTGCTTCTTGCGCGCCTACTCCAGTTGGTCACACCGGTCGATGACAGGGCTTCCTCGATTTGGTCCTTCCAACGGATACAAGGTCGTCCTCTTCGCCGACTTCCGCAGATTCCCGCATCATATACACGTCTCGCCGGAGCATCCTCCTCCGTTCGAACGACATGGCCGAGCTAGCGCAACCGCTGGATATTAGTCACCTGTCTCTCATAATATAATTTGAAAAGAAAATATTGATTACCGATAAAGCGCAATACTTTCATCTCCAAACATTCAGTGTAACCGGCAACAAAGAAGAATTAGATTTTACTGTAGGGGAGTCTGTTCGTTCGTTTACGACTACAAAAGAAATTACAGATAACAGAGTTTAAATGAGGCCATGCGATCGCGATGAATATAAATTGTGGTACTCGCATCAGAAACGGTTAAGAACATTTACAAAATATTATGACATTGAGTGACCTTTCGATGAAGATGCTTGATATAACTAGAATGATGGACAAACTATTCGACTAAGAATTTGTAGATAAGAAAACTGCGTGTAAGATAGTTGCTGTGAACAATTTACATCACGTTTGGAGATATATCAGCACAATAAAGCCAAATTGTTACTTCGATTCAAATCGCTATTATGGCTTCCTTACTCCTTCCGTGAGACTTTGGGAACCGGTATGATCCCTAAATACTTTACCCTTTCAAATAAGAAAAATTAAATCCCATTAAAGATCGGTAAGTTAAAAGTACATAAATACATACCTACATAATTAGTCATTACAACCCTTCAGTCGGGATTACAACCTAGCTTCTCACACCATATATGTTGTGTATGTTCATTATACACAAGTGGCGTGACGTACAGTTTACAGACGACTTCAAACGACAGATTTTTTGAGAAACTTTTCATGGCAATTCTATTTCCCTTCAGAGTTTTTGCCAGAAATTTTCTGAGAGGAAGTTGCCGATGAAATTTTTTTTCATCTTTCATTTTTTGGTGATCTCCCCTCTGACCTGGTGTTTGAACTGAACATACTACCTACTAGACTAAGGCAGCAAGTAGCCGTATAAAACTCACTTTTATATGATGCGTTAGTCCGACACTAACTTACTTAGAGTAATTGCAACACAAAAAGCAATTTTTTAGAAAAAGGACATGGTGTAGTAGACTACCTTATAGTCGGTGTTCGCCTGTTGTATTGCCACATTTTAAGTTTTTCTTTTTTTTTTTTTTGTTAATTGTTATATGCCACATAAAAATATCACATATAATATGACTTTAAAGGCAAATAAATAATTAATAGGGCTTAAGTGAAATGTGGGTCACATAAAAAACTAAGTGAAAAAGAAACTGAAAATATACGGCGGAAATTTTCAAAATTAATTAATTTGAAAAGAGAAAAGAGAAAAATAAAAACCAAAAATGTGGAATACCATAAGTACGACATTAACTGCCAGCCAAAACAGTCAGCCAACCATGCAGCAAACGTCTAGTACCACTTAGAGCCTAACACATAAAGCCCAACGTAGACACTTATAGGGGGAGTACAACCCACAAAAAATTAAAAAAAACGTTTACCAAGTAGAAGACGCTGTTTTGAACTTTCAACAAGCCGAGGCAGCATGACACATTCTGTATGTGACAACATAAACGAGGCACTTTTCTACCACACACACACACACACACACAAACACCCCCAATACATAGTAGCTGTTATCGCTGGAAAAACCAAAGAAACGAATTTTAATTGCCAAGTTAAGCATTTAAAGTGTCGTGAATGAAAAGGAGGTCGGTTTGATATTCTGGACGAATAGAAGGAAGGGAGTCCTCTCTTGCCAGTGCCCTTTTTTGTTAGTTTGTTTTTATGTTTGCAAACACACAAAAATATCATAAAATTGGAAATAATTTTTTGCATTTCTGAGGGAAGCATATGGTTTTGCTGCTAAAAGAAAATGCTAAAAACAGGGGGGGGGAGTATATGTACGAGTATGTATTCGAAAAAATTCTACTAATAATGGTAGACCATGTTTGGTTTGCTGAAAGGACAATCCGGCAGCCATATGGTGTTGGAGGCAGTGCTAGCATAAAAAAAGTCGTCTTCAACTTTGTTAAAATTTCATACTCTGCAAAAAAATTTCACGTTCTAATTGGCTTTCAAGTGGGTACGACAAAAACGATTCTTTTTACTCTTTATTTTCAAATGAAATAGAATGTGGAGGCCATAATTTCCAGTTGAGTAGGGTCTCTGACTTGAAACAGACTTTAATTTAGAAAATTATTACCAAGAAAGGCGAAACGCAGACAAATTTCAAAAGAAAAGCAAAAACATTTTTTGTGGTATAAAGCTGTGGAAAAAAAGCAAACGGGTAAGGGTAAAGAGTCTATCAGCCGGGTTTATTTTGTTAACTAAATTATAGACCTTTATTAAGTGGAACATTTTACCTTTACGCTAGCTACTAAGGGTAATCATTGCAAACTATTTTATAATAATTTGTGTAGAAATGATTTAAAATTTCCAAAACAACGTTTGCTGTGATTAAAATACACACATTAGTTCTGCCTGTACATAATACATATAATTGGTCAGTACAACCCTTCAGTCAGGATTACAACATAGTTTTTCACACTACTTATGTTCCAGATTTTTTTGAGAAATTTTTCATTTCAATTTTATTTTTCACTCAGAGTTTTTGCCAGAAATCTGCTGAGAGGAATTCGCCGAAGAAATATTTTTTCTTACTTGTTTTGTTCTAGATGTCTGCACTTGAATTTGAACCACGTGTTCTTGCCTAATAGGCCAACACACTACCTAATAATGTGATACATAACTAGCTGTTCATGCATGTTTAAATCGATTGAACCGTAGCCTCGTGTCTAATAAGCCAACACGCTACCTACTATTCTTAGTATTATTACTATTACGACTTGCCCAGTTCTCCAACCCGTATAAGAGTTATTAGACGTAAAGCCAGGGTTCGTGCCCCAGGCTAGAAATCGAAACAAAATAAAAAAAATATTACTTCGGCGACTTCCTCTCAGCAGATTTCTGGCAAAAACTCTGAGAGTAAATAAAAATTGCCACGAAATGTTTCTCAAAAATCTGTTGTTCGGAGTCGAATATAAACTGTAGGTCCCACCACTCATGATAAAATTAATGCACACAACATAACTGTTGTGAGAAACTAGGTCGTAATCCTGATTGAAGGGTTGTAATGACCAATTATGTATGTAAGCACGTAAAACAGTCTCTAATGCACTAAATGTCTAATTAAATAGTACACACTAGTAGTCCCCGCAGTCTAGTAGATAGGTGTGTTGGCTTACTAGGCATGAAGCCATGGTTCAAACCCCAGGTCAAACACCAACACACCGAAAAGTGAAAAAATTATTTCTTCGGCTACTGCATCTCTGCAGATTTCTGGCAAAAACTATGAGAGTAAATAAAAATTACCATGAAAAATTTCTCAAAAAAGTATGTCATTCGGAGTCGAATTTAAACTGTAGGTTCCACCACTCATGTAAAAAATTAACGCACACAACATAAGTGATGTGAGAAGCTAGGTCGTAATCCTAACAGTGGTGTTGTAATAACCAATTATGTATGTATGTATGTAAACGATAGATACTGTGCAGTCAAGGAATTCACCATCCCAAAAGTTTCCTGATGGAGTAAAAGTGACTTGCTGAGTAGATGCTTCCAATCGGGGTGGTGGCACTGCATTCTCAATTACACGAAAAATGTGCGTCTTGGATTACAGAAGAGGCTCTATTGTCTGATCTAATAGATCCTATATTAGTGTTTGTAAGCAGTTTGCAAAGTCTGCTAGCATCATTAGATGCGTTTACTTCGAATTCTAACATAACTAGGTAGGCTAGTTCCTTGTCTAGATTAAACCCCCCAGAAAGTGAATACTTTAGCCAATTAATACTGAAAACATTAAGAAAAAATCTGATTTTTTTCGATCAAATATTACAAAACAAAATATTCATTCATTAAAATATGAATTCTTTAAAAATAACTCCATGAAATACTGTGTAATCCTTATGGTTATTCAATAAAGAAAATATTTGTTACCCTAATTATTTGCTTTTCATCTTTTACTCGCGTTCCATTGCGGTCTATATGGCATTTTAATATTTACATGTCTATTTATGAAACCTATTTTTTGGGCAAACATTTTTTTTATTTTTATCTTAAAAGACCCTTTTTTATCTTGGACTTCATAATATAAATTTTCTTTTAAAATATTCAGTTTAAATTATAAAACAAAAACAATGAAAAGGGATACTGTATATTTTCCGGTTAAAGGCCTTTTTTCAATTAACGCTCTATTAAATTCGAAATTTTTGTTATTTTATTTTCTTTACCCAATATTCTAGAATTTGATGGAAAAAATAATTTGAAATGTTTATTAACGAAATTATTTAAAAGAAATACTCTACCCCAGAAACAGGATTATATGTATGAATTTAAAAATATTTTAAGTTTATAACGTACTTTTGCTTATTCTCCCTCTCTCTTTCCCAGTTTTCGGAAACTGCGTGCGCTAATAGTAAAGGGTGGTACATTTCAAAGTTTAAATTTAAAAATACAATAAAAAAACGGTTTAAAATTTTGCCAAATTTATTTTATTTGTTGTCTTTCACACTACCTCATTTGATTGTGCACTTTTTGAGTACATTGTGTCATATCTCGGCAATGGCATTCCGAAAGTTGCCCAAATCCTCAATAATGTCTGGTTTGTCAGCATAACACTTTTATTTAAGGGAGCCCCACAGAAAATAGTCTAACTGCAGCTTCTTGGCGGGCAATTGGCATCACCGATGGCTAGTTAAACGGCCATCACGTAATAAATCCATGGTAGCATGAGATGTGTGGCAAGTTGCACCATCGTTTTGAAACTAAACATTGTTCACATCAATGTCATCAATGAAAAGCGGGTATAAAACCATCGGTTGTCATATTGCGATAAGAGTCTCCAGTGAACGTAACGGTAGCGCCTTCCTCATTTTAAAAGAAATATGGGCCAACTTTGCCTCCGCTCCACAACAATCCGCACCAAACAATCACTCGTAATTGGCTTCTGTAGGACCACGTGTAAGATTTCTGAGACCCAAATACGTTAATTTTGCTCATTAGCGTACTCACCAAGATGGAAATGAGCTTCATACAAAATATGATTTTTTTTTTGCAAAATCAACATCTTTGTGCAGTTTCTCGTTGGCTCATCTAGCGAAAACGAGAGGGATGGTCATGCGGCTTCAACTCTTGAACCAATTGAACTTTGTTAGGCATCATACCGAGATCTTTTCGCAAAATTGATGCGTGAAATTTTCAATTCTTGAGAAAGATGACAAGTTAATGTTGATGGCTCTCAGCCACAGCTTTGATATTTTCTGGTGTACGCACTGTACGAGCATGCTCGCGTCTTGTCGCATCAACAATGAAACCAGTTTCACGAACTTTGCAATAATCTTGCATTTACCGGGCACTGTTGATCCTTCGCTGCGACCAAATTTTGTACGATATTTTCGTGCAATTTCCAACCAATTGCCTTTGTTTTGGAAACAAAAATTCCAATAAATTCCAATGTTGCTCAAGCGTAAATCGATTCATTACGTTCAGTGGAGATAATATACAGAATTTTCTGATAGAATAGAATGATAGAGCGAGATTCGAAATAACCGATGGCTCAAGTTTAAACAGTGAGATGGCTTACCCGATATAAGAGGACTGCAGAGTGTATGAAATGATAGCATTCACAGAGACCTTAATGCATTTTTTAAAATCGATTCACGTTCCAAAAGTAGTCCCTTAAGGAGTATACCCACTTAGGCACTCTTTTGCTGTCACTGTATTGAATTTTCTTGTTAATAAATTTCTTTAATAAATGGTGTACAGAAGGGGCCATTTTAATACACAAAACCAACCATTTTGTAGCTGTTAATGACTTTAACAACTCATTGAAATTTTGAAGTTGTTTTGTGTGCCTTAATATTTACACACAGTTTTCTTAATATTTATTTTCACCAACATATTTTCCTTTTCCTTTTTTTTTGCCTTTTTAGTACACTTTTCGACCCAGTACTTATACACAAAAGCCAGTCAGTCTTCTAAAAGGAAACAGAAAGCAAAAAATCGCAAGAGGTTTTCACCAGAACCACTATTGATTTCCGGTTTCCTTTGTTTGCAAGTCAAAATGATCGACAAACAAATGCTGAAAACGAACAAATGGAAAGTGGAATTAAATTAAATGAATATTTGCTAAACATTGTTATTCCTCTTACACCCCTCGCTGTGGTAAAATATTACGAAATTGGACATGTCCTGTTCGTCGTCCAAAAAGAAATGAAGTGAAGAGTTTTTAATTTAGTTGGGTGTGAGTGAGTGACGGTCTGAATGAGTGAAAGTGTTATTTACAGTCGTAAGTCTTGCTTGTCAACAACATGAGTTGTTCAACTAATTTTTCCTTCAAAATTTTCAGTCACTAGGATGTGTTTATTTGGGGTATTTGAAGAAAAATGGTCTCCTTAGTTCTTATTCTTATTCCTTCTTATACTGACGACATTATGCAAATTATACTGGTTATGGTTAGGGAAACTAAATTTGGATTTTATTTATGGTATATTTATGTAGAAAATTTCAATGTTTTTATAACCGGCAAAAACTTTTATTAAAACAATACTTCATTGTTTAATAGTTTCTTTATGGAAATGGTATCTTGCAGAGAGAAGCTATAAGTTGCCAGATATGTTTGCATATATAATTGGAAAAGCAAATACCTTTAAGCCAAAGCTTTTAAACTGCTTTTATAATTAAAAATTTCTCTCTCCCTTCGTAAAACTAATAATTCATTGGTTTAGTTACCCACCTCTGGCTATTATCACTTCCGTTTCTCATCACTTATACTGGCAATAATTATTGCCAAAAGTTTTCCTTGCCATTTTTCTATGCATTTTTCTTAATGAATTATTGTTATTGTTGTGGTAATTCATACACTACCAACTCCGATTATTGCTCTCTTTATGGCCATTATTAGAACAAAACAGCACGTTATGGTTTAAGAAATTTGTATTACACAGGACCACAAAAGGAAATGAAATTTCAAATAAAAGCATATGCTACACTAATGGAAATTAATTAATTGCTTGATATTTAAAATAACAGTAAGTAAGGATTACAGTGAAACTAAGATTTTACGTTTGCCATTGAAAGCTGAAAATAAATGCGTTTATCAGTTGCCTATACAATGGTAAGTTGGCAGTGAGCACATATCGAGATGCTATTTACTTCAATTTGAATATCAAACTCTTTCTCTTCTCTTTTCTTCTCTTCTCTTTTCTTTTACTTTTGATTTTCGTTATCTATAGTTTAGTTTTAGAAGTCGCCATAGTCTAGTAGGTAGTGTGTTGGCTTATAAGACGTAAGGCCAAGGCTCAAACCCCAGGTCAGACATCAAAACGAAAATATGAAAAAAAATATTTGAACGCCGACTTACACTCAACAGTTTTCTGGCAAAAACCTTGAGAGTAAATAAAATTGCCATGAAAAGTTTCTCAGAAAAAAATCTGGCGTTCGGAATCAACTTTAAACTGTAGGTCCCGCCACTCATGTATAAAATTAACACACACAACATAAGTGGTGTGAGGAGCTAGGGCGTAATCCTGATTGAAGGTTTGTCATGGCCAATCATGCATATACATATGTACATATACTCAGTTTTGCACCAATGCGTTATCATCACGAACGTTTATATAAAAATAACTCCTGCTTACCGTTATTTTCTATTAAGTTATGTTTCATATTTTTTACTGTCTTAAAAAGAATATTCTCCACTGAAATAGCTTAGAAATCGACGAAGAAATTGAAGCACAGGTATACAGATTTTATGAGGAGATGAATAAAATGTAAGCCGCGTAAAGCAATCTAAAATCTGTCATTCGACTTTAAACTGTATGTCTCGCCATTTATGGACAAAATTAGCAAACACAACATAAGTGGTAAGAGGAGCTAGGTTGTAATCCTGACTAAAGTGTTATATTGGCCAATTATGTATGTATGTATGTATGAAATGGTATGCGGAAGATTTTCATGTCGGAGAACCTGCCAAAAGCGCAGTTCCATTTTGCGTTGTGTATTGTTGCTATTTGCATATGTTAGATCACTCTGTCGTAGCTATTAATGTATAGTATTTCTTTAGCTATTCTTCGGCCGACTTCAATTTCAAGAACCTCAAGAATGCTAATTTAATGTCTTCCTTATGAAACTAAAACTGTCTACAATCGATTCATCTTCATTGCCTTCAATTTAATTCAGTATGAGTTTGTTGTTTTCTTAAGGTCCAGAACTACGTACGTAAGTAAAGGTTCATTACCTGAGATTTAGCAATTCCATGGTGGCAGTAATATTGCTGTTTGGAACTAATTTTCCTACTGTGGTTGTCGGGTCACAACATCGTGTATAAGACATCTGGAAAGTAACGGATTATGCTGAAAAACTCCGAAATTTCATGACAAATTTTGTCAAATTAAAATATATGTCAATCCAATGCATGTTGCAGCGGTCTAATGCCCCCAAAATATACAGCAAAGTAAATGAGAAATGGTTCGAATGGTTCAACAATATATTATACTGATACGCACTGTATGAGGGCCCGAATTTGATTGAGAAACTGTCAAACTGTTGACTGATGTTGCAAATGTATTGCGGTAAACCTTGCTATGTATTGCAATTTTTAAAGGCCCTTCAAAATATTTGGCAAAAGGCATTTTAAAGAATAGAAGAAGATTACTGCTTTCGTTTATTTGCTTTTAAAGTGAACTGCTTGTTGGTGATGAATTAACTCAAACAGGGAAAATCACAAACACAAAGTATCATATCAACTCAGACAGCATTGATTCACTCAAATTCAATTATCATTGACTTCCAATTATTGTCTTGCTACGAAATACAAGTATGCATGGGCTTCTGTTCTTGTATATTAGTAAGCCATTAAGTAACACAACTTCTGTTGTTGTTGGTTTGTGTAAATTGAACTTCCAATTTATTAGAAAGCTCCTGTAATAATCCTACCTGTAGAAGAAGTTGAAGTACACAAATCCACAACATGGATGATGACTTTATGCATTATGGACTTTACAAATTTCTTTTTGCAGACCCTTTTAGTATTTGAAAATCATTTTCAAAAATTTCAAAGAATTTAAGAAACTCCCTGCCCCTCGATAAACAGCTTTTTTAGGGATTGTACTTCTAGGAATCCCTGTGGAATACACTTTTGCTGATAATTTGAAATTCTATAAGTTAACCATTGCTCTTAAACCTTATAAACTTCTTTCAATTTATATTTTAAAAATGAATTACAACGTTGCTATCAATTACAATATTTAAAGCACACACACACACACAGCATGCACCTATAAAACTGTCGATTTTCTTTAATTTCTTCGTAATGGAATCCTTTTGGCCACTGATGCTCCATGTAAAAAAGGACTTAAACGCTCGCTCTTACACATCGTAAAAACCATTAAGATAATCGACAAAATGTGTTCAAGTGCAATCAATTTTTTTTCTCTGCTTGTTTTATGAAATTAAGGTGGCCAGATATCAATTTTATTATAACAATCGTAAAACGAAGGCTTCAACTGAAATCAACACAAAAGAAAACAAATTTAAACCATGAGACTTTACTTTACATATTCTTTTTTTAGCCCTTACAGCTCTTTAGCAAATAATTGGGCTACCGTAGCAGGTCGTGAGATGATAAGTTTGTGATTTGTCAATCGTTCAGAAACAATGTATAGGCCTGGATGTGTGTGAAGATAGATTTTAAAATCTATCTCTCATGTTAGCTAACAGAACTCTGTTATGTTATTAACAGGAACTCTGTTAAATAATTAATTTAAGACAGGGAAAGAAAAACAGGAAAAATTAATTAAATTCCTGGGTAAAATAAGAAAAAAATAGCAAAAATTGCTAAATTAAGTCCTTTAGTTATCCACTGTTACAAAATATTGCATAATAAGCACTACAATAAATAGATAATCACACATTTCGGAAAGTTATTGTAATTCGATAAATAAATCAATATTGTGGGAAAACAGGACTGAGTGGGCGGACAAAGTAAATTGTTTTTGAAGCATTGTACGTCCCTTTAACTAACCCAATCGCCAGAATCCTTAACAGAGCGTATTTTCATATCAGATTTTGAAATTTTCTGAGATTTCAGATTTTAAAATCCACTGTAAGTCCTTTTGTGGGAAAACAGGACTGAGTGGGCGGACAAAGTAAATTGTTTTTGAAGCATTGTACGTCCCTTTAACTAACCCAATCGCCAGAATCCTAACAGAGCGTGTTTTCATACGGTGTGAGGGACGGTGTGAGGGCCGGTGTAAGGGCCGGTGTGAGGGACGGTGTGAGGGACGGTGTGAGGGACGGTGTGAGGGACGGTGTGAGGGACGGTGTGAGGAACGGTGTGAGGGCCGGTGTGCGGGACGGTGTGAGGGACGGTGTGAGGGACGGTGTGCGGGACGGTGTGTGGGACGGTGTGTGGGACGGTGTGAGGGACGGTGTGAGGGACGGTGTGAGGGACGGTGTGAGGGACGGTATATATAGCTTTACGAGCTAAAGGTTGGGAATCTTCGAAAGACATTGGTAGCCCGGCCTACCAATGTGCACGATTCGCCGCAAGACTTACTCTCGGCTTGCTAAACGCATACGTACTAAACCCAACCTAGTTCGTCACACTTTCAACCATTTGCCCCCCCCGGGACCACAATCAAGTATTACTTCGGGGGGGTGGAGATTCAGCGAGTGCTGCCTTCAAATTCTGCTGACCTTGCTCTCTCAGCCAATCTTTGCTGCGTCAACACCTTCCTTGCGAAAACACATACTGCGTTCCAATTGTCACATGAGGTTAACATCAGGTTAACTATGTTATCGGGCGTTACCTGGAATCCTACTGTCCTCTCCAGGCAATTTCGTTGAACAACATATCGCGGGCAAGTAAAGAAAACGTGCTCCGCCGTCTCCCTTTCATTGGGGCATTCTGGGCATGCCTCGTCTACATCATGACCATACTTATAGAGATACGCTCTATAACATCCATGGCCGGTTAGTAACTGTGTCAGGTAGAAGTTCACCTGACCGTGTCTCCTTTTGGTCCATTCGCCTATGCTCGGTATGAGTCTGTGGGTCCACCTTCCCTTGGTTGAATTGACCCAGTCATGCTGCCATCTATGCATAGCGTCATCCACTAACTGAACAGGACTGGGGAGATCCATTCCCCTCCTTGTGTCATGTTTCCTCCGCTCTACATCCACTACTAGCCTCAGGGGCATCATCCCCGCAATCACCAATGCTGCATCAGTAGACACCGTGCGGAAGGCAGAAATCACCCTGAGAGCTGATCTCCTGTAGGCCGTTTCTGTACCTGCTCTATAGGTCTTCTTATCCATGGCCCCGGCCCATATAGGGGCCGCATATATAGCGATCGAAGTCACTACCTTCATCAGTAACCGCCTCCTCTCCTGTTTTGGGCCTCCAAGGTTAGGCATTAATCGGGCAAGTGCACATGATGTCGCCGCACACTTTCCACCGACGTACGTCAGGTGTTCCCTAAACGTGAGCCTGTTATCAATCATTACTCCCAGATATTTAATCGCCTGCTTTGATGTTATGCGCTGGTCGCCTACTGTTATTGTAATAAATTCTATCTTCTTCCTACTGCTTACAAGTAGTACATCCGTCTTGTGATCAGCAAGTTTGAGACATATTCCCGTGATCCAGTTCCTGACCATACCAACCGCAGTGTTACATGTTCTCACTAATTCATCTAAATGTTTTCCCCTTATCACCAGGGCAATATCGTCCGCAAAACCAATGATCTGTGTACCTCTAGGGAATCTAAGCCCCAGTACACCATCATACATGACATTCCATAGTATTGGGCCCAGCACGGAACCTTGCGGGACCCCCGCCGATACCGCATATGTCTTCCTGCCATCATCTGTGTCATATAAGAGCACTCTATCCTTAAAGTAGTCCCTAATAAGTTCCATCAAGTAGTTCGGTACATCCTTTCCATCTAGGGCTGTTAAAGTGGCATCCCAATCCGCAGAGTTGAATGCGTTCTTGACGTCCAGGGTGATGATAGCGCAGTACTCCTTATCGCCCTCCAGCCAGCGCTCACCACTGATAGCATCCTTTGCTATTGTCATAACCATCTCTATTGCATCTATTGTGGAACGGGCTTTTCGGAAACCAAATTGGCGATCCGACAAGCCTTCTGCCCCCAGGAATGCTTCCAGTCTCCTACAAATTATCCTCTCCAAAAGTTTTCCAGCTGTGTCGATCATACAGAGCGGGCGGTAGCCCGATGCATCCTGCGCGTTGTTACCCTTCGGAATTAGAACCAGTCTCTGTCTCTTCCATATCCTAGGGAACGTCCTCTCCTGAATACAAGCATTAAAAACTTGTCTAAACAGCTCAGTATTACTTTCAATGGCCGCCTTAAGCGCAATGTTTGGGATCCCGTCGATCCCCGGTGCTTTGTTAAGTTTCATTTCCCCACAGACTGATTCCAATTCCTGCCTGCTGACTTCTGGGATTTCCTCCGGTGACCGCATATCCCGCACGCAGTATGTAATTTCGGCTTTGTGCGGAAAAAGGTCCGCAACGATTGATCGCAGCTTAGCTGCACATGACGTTGCTGGTGGTCGGAAGCAGTTCAGCTTTCTCATCACCACCTTATATCCAGTTCCCCAGGGATTCTCGTCCACATCGGCGCACATTTCCCTGTAGCATCTTCTCTTGCTGAGCGCAATGGCCCCATTAAGGCTGGTCCTACACCTTCTATATCTTTCACGCAGTTCTGCAAATTCATCCCGGCCTCTGGCCCTTTGGAATAGCCGCCGTGCGCGCTTGCATTTACGCCTCAGATCCGCTATATCCGCGTTCCACCAGTAGACGTGTTTCTTCCCAGACATATTACGCCTCCTTGCCATAGAAACGTTGCAAGCCTCCGTTATGGAGCGCATAAGTTCCGTCGCCTTGTCATTCGCGTTCCCGAGTAACCGAATATCCTCCAATGCGAGGACAAAGGTTTCCCTGTCAAAGGTGGAGTCCTTCCAAAGAGGGTTCGGCGGTGCGGCAGGAACGTTGTGTCCCGTAGAGCGCTCCCGGATCTCAAAAATGATAGCCTGATGATCGCTATGTGTGTAGATGTCAGACACCAACCAGGTAGATGAGGTCGCCAGTGAGTCGCTGACGAATGTCAGGTCAATTTTAGAGCAGCGTCCATTTCTCGAGAATGTATCCCTAACACCACTATTAAGTAAAACTACCTCCAATGTTGCAAGTGCGTCGAGTAGGCATTCTCCTCTTGGATTAGTGAATGCCGAGCCCCATTCAACAGCCCAAGCATTGAAATCCCCGGCAATTACCACAGGTCTCACGTTCCTTGCTTCCTTAACGATGTCATCTATTCTGCGTCTATAGTCTTCTATTGATAGGCTAGAGGGAAGATAACAGCTGAAGAAATGTACCCCATTAACGGTACATTTCACAAAGCTCTCCCACCTGTCGTCGACATTTCCCATTGGGAATTTACCACAGGACCACATCGAGGCCCTATTGCATTTGCTGGCTATCCAACGTTGGTTTTCAGGTGCTCTGTAGTGCTCGCTCAGTACTGCCAAGTCTATCCTCTGCTCCCGCACCGTCTGTTTAAGTAGCTCCTGCGCCGCTTCGCAATGGTTCAAGTTCAACTGCAGGACTCTCATTTACCTGAGTATGTCAACTTCCGTCGTGCCGCTAGATAGTGTACGCACTTATGTCCTCCCGTGATATGCTTCGCGTCCGCATCCGGATCGCCTCTACAAAGAAGGCAGTGAGGGTCACGGTCGCAAGCCTTGGCAATGTGACCTTGCCCTCCGCATTTGAAGCAGTGTTTGGACCAGTCACTATTACTGCTACACTTCCCTGCTACATGCCCGAACTGCAAGCACTTGTAACATCTCCTTGGGGTTACCTTTCTCAGTAAGCGGCAAACTGTCCACCCTACACGCAGTTTACCAACTTCCTCTGCCCTGCCTGCCAGCTTCATAGGGATTGCGATTACCGCCGTCCTAGTACCTCCTGGAACGTTCCTGATCGTCTTGAGAGCCGACGGTTGTATTTCCCCGATTTGGTCCCTCCATGCGGCGATTATTTCCTCCTCAGTTGTTACTTCATCCAGGTATCTTAGTTCGAATGTAGCCTCCTCAGTTATCGTTCTGACCTCTATCTCTTCGGCCAATAAGCTCCTTAGCTTAGAACGGTGCATCTCCGTAGCCACCTCTGCCGATCTTCTAAACTCCAGAAGGATTTCGCCCCTTTGTGTCTTCTTCACAAGCTGGACATCCTCGCCAACTGATTTAAGCTCCGGGGCATTCCTTACCTTCCTTAGAATGTCCGCAAACGATAGTTTCTCGGTTGGCTTTATTATCACTGCGTCTGGTCTTGGAGGTTTTCTTCGCTTCCTAGTTTTCACGATCCGGTGTGAGGGACGGTGTGAGGGACGGTGTGTGGGACGGTGTGCGGGACGGTGTGAGGGACGGTGTGAGGGACGGTGTGCGGGACGGTGTGAGGGACGGCGTGAGGGACGGCGTGAGGGACGGTGTGCGGGACGGTGTGAGGGACGGTGTGAGGGATGGTGTGAGGGACGGTGTGCGGGACGGTGTGAGGGACGGTGTGAGGGACGGTGTGAGGGATGGTGTGAGGGACGGTGTGAGGGACGGTGTGAGGGACGGTGTGAGGGATGGTGTGAGGGCCGGTGTGCGGGACGGTGTGAGGGACGGTGTGTGGGACGGTGTGCGGGACGGTGTGAGGGACGGTGTGAGGGACGGTGTGAGGGACGGTGTGCGGGACGGTGTGAGGGACGGTGTGAGGGCCGGTGTGCGGGACGGTGTGAGGGACGGTGTGAGGTTCGTGATGTGAGGGACACGTGGTGTGAGGGACGTGGTGTGAGGGTTAGTTAAAGGGACGTACAATGCTTCAAAAACAATTTACTTTGTCCGCCCACTCAGTCCTGTTTTCCCACAAAAGGACTTACAGTGGATTTTAAAATCTGAAATCTCAGAAAATTTCAAAATCTGATATGAAACCACGCTCTGTTAAGAGTTCTTGCGATTGGATTAGTTAAAGGGACGTACAATGCTTTAAAAACAATTTACTTTGTCCGCCCACTCAGTCCTGTTTTCCCACAAAAGGACTTACAGTGGATTTTAAAATCTGAAATTTCAGAAAATTTCAAAATCTGATATGAAAACACGCTCTGTTAAGAATTCTGGCGATTGGGTTAGTTAAAGGGACGTACAATGCTTCAAAAACAATTTACTTTGTCCGCCCACTCAGTCCTGTTTTCCCACAAAAGGACTTACAGTGGATTTTAAAATCTGAAATTTCAGAAAATTTCAAAATCTGATATGAAAACACGCTCTGTTAAGAATTCTGGCGATTGGGTTAGTTAAAGGGACGTACAATGCTTCAAAAACAATTTACTTTGTCCGCCCACTCAGTCATGTTTTCCCACAAAAGGACTTACAGTGGATTTTAAAATCTGAAATCTCAGTAAATTTCAAAATCTGATATGAAAACACGCTCTGTTAAGGATTCTGGCGATTGGGTTAGTTAAAGGGACGTACAGTGCTTCAAAAACAATTTACTTTGTCCGCCCACTCAGTCATGTTTTCCCACAAAAGGACTTACAGTGGATTTTAAAATCTGAAATCTCAGAAAATTTCAAAATCTGATATGAAAACACGCTCTGTTAAGAGTTCTGGCGATTGGGTTAGTTAAAGGGACGTACAATGCTTTAAAAACAATTTACTTTGTCCGCCCACTCAGTCCTGTTTTCCCACAAAAGGACTTACAGTGGATTTTAAAATCTGAAATCTCAGAAAATTTCAAAATCTGATATGAAAACACGCTCTGTTAAGGATTCTGGCGATTGGGTTAGTTAAAGGGACGTACAATGCTTCAAAAACAATTTACTTTGTCCGCCCACTCAGTCATGTTTTCCCACAAAAGGACTTACAGTGGATTTTAAAATCTGAAATCTCAGTAAATTTCAAAATCTGATATGAAAACACGCTCTGTTAAGGATTCTGGCGATTGGATTAGTTAAAGGGACATACAGTGCTTCAAAAACAATTTACTTTGTCCGCCCACTCAGTCCTGTTTTCCCACAATATTGATTTATTTATCGAATTACAATAACTTTCCGAAATGTGTGATTATCTATTTATTGTAGTGCTTATTATGCAATATTTTGTAACAGTGGATAACTAAAGGACTTATTTTTATCAATTTTTGCTTTTTTTTCTTACTTTACTCGGGAATTTAATTAATTTTTCCTGTTTTTCTCTCCCTGTATTAAATTAATTATTTAACAGAGTTCCTGTTAATAACATAACAGAGCTCTGTTAGTTCTGTTAATAACATAACAGAGTTCTGTTAGCTAACGTGAGAGATAGATTTTAAAATCTATCTTCACACACATTAGGCCTGGTATATTGGTAAACAGTTATGCTCTTTGACTCCTACTCTTTTTCAACTAGAAAGAAGAAGATCCTTAGTTTTTTTAAACAGTTCAACGGTAATATCTTAAATTAAGTGTGCCAGTATCCTATAACTGGCCGGAATTTGAATGACAGATATCATATTGCAAAATATGTGCGTACATTATTGGTCATTACAACCCTTCAGGTAGGATTACTTTCATAGTTTCTCATACCACTTATGTTGTGTGTGTTAAATTTATACATGAGTAGTGGGGCCTACGGTTTAAAATCGATTCCATACAACAGATTTTCAGGAACCTTTCATGGAAATTTTATTTACTCTCAGAGTTTTTGCCAGAAGCCTGCTGAGCTGCAGTGCTAAAGAAATATTTCATCATGGCCTCACGTCTAATAAGCTAAAACATTAGTTACCATACAACGGCGACTTCTAATATTCATCGAAAGATCATCTTCAGCAATGAGTTCAATTTCTGGATAAACGGGTACGTGAACAAACGAAATTATCGCCTATGAGACGATACGAATCTACATACTTACTTACTTACTTACTTAATTCGCCATTAACAACCCGATTAACGGATTTCGGCCTGCCGCAACACATCCTTCCAGGCGCCTCTGCTTCTTACGCGCCTACTACAACGTCTATGTCGTTGAGGAGCTCATAGCGATCACTGTTGAATTTAATGCGGAAATCATCTCCAACTCTCATTGGACCGAAGATCTTACGTAGGACTTTTCTCTCGAATACTCTCAAGGCTGCTGCATCAGTGCTTAATAGGGTCCATGTCTCTGCGCCATAAAGAAGCGAGGGTAGGATGAGCGTCTTGTAGAGTATTATTCCACATAAGATCTGCAAAATGAAACACTACATTCCACCTGATTTCTTTACTATTTGCATCACATATATCGGAGCGAATATGGAGTACAACTGTCACTTGTTTATCGGTGTAACGAACTCTACTTTAGGATTCGTCGTTCGTTTATATTAGAGGCCGAAAGTGAATATGACAGTAAGATGTCAAACTCTCGTTTGTGTTTCACTGTTTTTCACTACCTCAACTAACTGTGTTCAAGCGAAATAAGGGACCGTGTTCTACACATCTGTAATTGATTAGCCAGTAAATTGCCCAATGTATTATTGATCCGTTAGTCAAACTGTCGTCCTGTACAAGTTTTTTCTGCCACTTACAATATAAACAGATTCAAATATAATTTCGTAAAGCACTTCTCCCTCTTTCCACCCTCTCTCAGGGAGCATTTCCTGAATGTTGATCTTAGTTTTGTTCATCAATTGTCATTACAACGATTGACAGACAGTTCAACTAAAACTCGGTTGCCAACCATAATCAACTTAATAACAAACGTAATCCTCTACAGTTTCAATACACTGTACTACACTTAAGTAACATTTATTTCAATTGAAAAAACAATGTAATATAAAAACAAATCTGAATCTGGCCTCCTTAAAATATTAAACGATTTTTAGCTGGACTTGCCTTCTTAACTAACTAAAGCGCACTTGAAATGAAAAATCAAAAAAAAAAACAGAATGATAGGAAAAGTGTAGAAAAAGCAGAAGAAGATAGAAGAAGATAGAAGGGAGTAACAGACGATTTCGACAATGGGTTTTGTGTAACAAACAATAAATCTTTCAGTAAATTTCTCGGGATAAAATAAAACAATTTCATTCGCAGTACTTTGGCAATTAACAAAATGCTTATCGAACACTACTTATCGAAACCAAATTCAAGTTGAACTTCGAAGACCACGACCATGAGTATGACTACCGAAAACATACCAAAAGTTGTTGAGAAAAAAAATTAAATAGAAGACTAAAACTAAAGTGTTACCAGCATCATTCATTAACTGGGCCAAAAGGCAGTGGCAAATTCCATTGGAATTTTATCAACCCCCTTATACAAGCTTACGCTATGGAGCTATAATTCACAAACACAAAAATGCTGCCATTACTAGACAAAACTGATGCTAGAAGAGAACGAAAAACGGAGAAATACTAGGAGAATAAGAGATGAAAAACAACATAAAGGGTCAATTGGCAGCTGTTTAAGTGATTTGATAGTAAAAACGATGAGAGAAACATAGAATATTACGCCAAGGATAAAAAAAAACAAAAATACATACAACAGACAGAAAAGAAGGGCAAGCAGAAAAGTATAAAGGAAGGGGAGAATAGGATTGGATAGGAAGGCAATTCAGAAGCACTGTGTTAAGTTGTTAGTGTTTGAAATGTTTTTGAAACATTTTTGTATCTGGTTGGCCTTTGGGATTACTCAATGCGAACATGGTGATATAACGAACTGATATGGAGCACTAAATAAAACAGCAGAGCAGAGTAGGTAAGGGACAACATTGGCTTCCAGTCTAAGTGTGGCAACAACAACAACATCATTAGTAGTTGTAGTAATTTGTAGATTAAGTACCAAAAAGAGAAACAAATGAAAAATTCATTTATTTCCGTAGGGAATAACCCACGTAATAGATCTAATGTTAACGGATATGTTTTCACTTGCTCTCTCTCTCTCCCTTACAGCTACCAATCCTACCGCTGCTCTTTCTGATAATAATCCTAATGTTCTTAACCAAACTGCTACAATATGTTTTTCTCTTACTTTTTTCCTTTTTTTTCTTCAGAGTTTCAGCGCAAACAACACAAAACAGAACGAAATGAAAAGAGGTTTCATTTACAGAGAAAAACACAAATTAAGCTAATGGCATTAAATAGTATTATAAGGGAATTTAAGTGTGTTTGTCGGTTTGCGCGAACAGGGTAGGTAGGTATATACAATGTATGTATGTCAGCATAAAATAAAAAGCACAAAAAAGTAAAGCGAATAGAACTAAAATTTTTGCACAATTGAAATTAATTGCTAGCAATTAATGTTGATGATTACGCCTAAAGGTATACTCTTTCAAGTAATACAAATAAGCAGCCTAAGGCTATGCAATAGTATTTGTTTGCAATTCTTGGTATGCTACGGATTTCTTCAACGGAATTATTTCAATTTGTTTACACAAATTGGCCACACTTTTTCTTGTTTCAAATTTTTCAAATGGCAAAGCAATTAATAAAAATTGTTTATGTTTATAGAGCACAATAAAATATAATTTAATGTTTGCCACAAATTGTTGAAAGTCTTGAGAAAGTGAATTTTTAAATCGCAATTAATTAATGGTATTTAAAGCATGACATTTGTAGTAGAACTTTAACATCCATCTTGATTATGTAGGTTGACAGAATGTTTGCTCTTTAGATGTGAAAAAAATTGTTTTCAACTTTAAAAAAATCCATTTTAAAGTGTTAGTAAAGCCCACTTATTATCTACCCATTTTGCTTTGAATCTTTAAGAAAGTTAATTAATTATTTGAATGGAGCTGCTGAAAAGATTTTAGTTAGTTGGTCACTAGGGCATACACTCAGGATATGGCCCCTACTCATACAGTTCAGTGTATTGAAAGTAGAAAAAAGAATTATAGAAAGGAGAAAATAGGGAATAGTATTTATGATGTGAATTCTCTTCTGCAGGCAGAGAATTTCATAGAGTGAATTTTCTCTTTAATACATAACGGCCATGAACGGGTGTGCCCTACATGCCCTAATGTATATTATGTAGCGAACTATGGTGCTTTTTCCTCTTTCAACTTAGTGCTGGTCGTATATATAATAGGAGATGAACAGTTTCCTTCTCTCTGTCACCTCCACAGTTTTTGCAGAAACCATTTGCTAGGTGTCCAAGACCAATGCGATTCGCCAGCCTGCCCAGTAATGGTCGCGACTAATACAAATCTACTGAGTGTACTCGTTTGAAGTTCAAGCTGTCTTTTTGTACGCACCTGACCACCTTTTGGCAGTTTTTCTGCTGCCTCACCTTTTCGAAACCGCCGGTCCAACGTTAATTATAAGCTCGCAGGTCTGGAGGTTTCGTTGGCCACATCTGGCCAGTTCATGCCAGTTCAGGCGCTCTAGAGCTACCTGAAATATCACTGTGTCCTGGTGCCTATATAAAACAAATTTCATATTGATCCACTGTCTCGCTAAGGCCTGACCGCTGCTATATAGATCAAGTAAATCATTTTAGATCCCAGGGACCAATGTTTTTGATGTCCTTTTAGCATGTTAATGATATTCGGTTTCAAAACAGCCTTCTGCGTATCCAGTTCAAGTTCAATGGCGTAGAATTTCTATGTGGCGATATGCGACTTCCACGAAGCGGTTTTTAAATGCTCAAATGCTCTCGGCAATGACATCACGAATGTTGGCCTTCAAGTGCTTAATTGTCTCTGCTTTATCGGCATAACACTTTTCTTTGACGGAGCCACACATAAAATAATAAACATCATTCACATCATACTTTGAAGAGCGAGTACAAAAAAATCGGTTATCATGGTGCGATATTTTTCTCCATTAATCGTAATGGTTGCACCGTTCTTATTTACAAAGAAATATGGGCCAATGGTGCCTCCGCTCCACAAGCCGCACCAAACAGTTACTTGTAATTGGTGCATTAGCTTCTGTGAGTTTTCTAAGCCCCAAATACGGCAAAATTTTGCTTGTTAACGTACCCACCAAGATGAAAATGAGCAGCATCCGAAAAGATGACTTGTTTTGGCAAAATCAACATCATTGTGCAGTTTCTCGTTGACTCATCTAGCGAAGCGAATACGAAGCGGATGGTCATGCGGCATCAACTCTTGAACCAATTGAACTTTGTAAGGCATCATACCAAGATCTTTTCGCAAAATTCGATGTAAATGGTGCGTGAAATATTCAATTCAATTGAGAAAGATGACGAGTCGATGTTGTTGGATTCTCACGCACACTCTCAGCCACGGCTACAATGTTTCGGATGTACGCTCTGTACGAGCTCGCTTACGTCTTTGCACTTCAACAATGAAACCAGTTTCACAAAATTTAGCTATAAAATTGAGTATACCGGACACTGCCACCAAATTTTGTACGACATTTTCGTGACAATTCCGAAAATTGTCTTTGGTTTGGAAACATATTTCCAATAAATCACAACGTTGCTCAAGCGTAAATCGATTTATTACGTTCAGTGGAGATAATATACAGAATTTTGTGACAGAATAGAATGACATAGGTATTGCCAGATTCGAAATAATCGATGGTTCAAATTTCAATCGATTGATGGCCCGCTCTCTATAATGATTAACACAAAAAACGCAGCGTCTGTTGAAATCCAACGGCATCTAATTGAAAGACTACAAAATCTTGATTGTGCCGACGAAACCGACTGAAACCGTAGCCCTGTTAATCAGTAAACTAAAATTGGAATGCTTCAAGGATAAACCACACAATCTATTTTAAAAACATTTCTTTATTTTTTTGTTATTACATTACAATTTTATTTTCCATAAAAACGTAATTGAATGACCTTCTGCTTTTTAGTACAGGTCATGTTAAATCTATGCACCATCTTCACCTGTCCCTAAGGTTATTCCATTTTATATTAAAATATGTTTTTAATATCGCTAATGCATTAATTTCACACACTCATTTACGCAATAGCTCTGTATCATAACATCACCACTATCATTTACGAGTACACACACACACACAAAAAAAATAATTCTTATTAAAAATTTACTCATGCAACAGCGACTCTAGCAAAGGTAAACCGCATCGCAGAGTGTTGCATAAATTTTTAAAGCAGCAGATACATACATACTCTTATATAGTGCAACATACAACATCAGGTGTATTAACGTTTATGATGGAAAATAATTCCTTTATTATATATGCTTTAAAAGCGAAATATTCTTTAATAAATAAAACGATGAGCGAAAAAATAAAAATAAAAAGAAGAGGAGAAGGAAAAGGAAAAGGAGAATATAAGTCTGCATATAAAGTTTTTCTATGGAAATTTATGATCCGCAAACGTGGCCCATAATTATGTTTTATATTCTTTAATAATAAATGCTTTAAAGATGACAGAAAAGCGATTACCGCAATGTGAAAGTGGACGGACAGACAGGCTGACTGGACGGACAAAAATACAGATTCACGAACAACATTTGCTTTGCATAGACACACAAACCAAAGGCAAACCAGAGCATATCAGGCAAGGATAAGACATAAGAACAAACTGTTCAACAAGAACTATTCATACCGGGCAGCATTATCTGCTTAAAATAATAATGCCATCGCTGCTGCACGTTTCTGGTCGTCCCTGTTATACAGCACACTACTATTGGCGGCAGTAGCAGCATGTTAATCAACGACCTGGAAAGCACAAATGTCAACGCAATTGTGTTGTGCTGTTACAAGCGAGTATTGGTGTGGGCTGTGTGTGTGTGTCTGTCTGTCTTTATTTACATGGAGGAATTGGTTGCAACGTTAACTAACTGGTTGGCTGGCTGGTTGACTGCCTTAATGATAACTGGGTTGCTTGTGGGTCGGCATATAGTTTGTGGTATTGGCAAATGGTGGTGGTGATGCCTTAAAAACCAACAAACCATTACTGGGTTTACGCTTCCTAGCAACGTGTAGATGACACATGTGTGCTGGTATTATCGTTATCTTAGTTCGTATCTACTGAGCACATACTAAGCGTCAGATGTTCAGCGGTATTATAATTTGAATTTTTTTTTTTTGGTCCTGTTTACATACAATGCCTTTGACGGCATGTAACTAAGAGCAACTGCGTTTCTTGTTGTTTCTTTGCCAAAGTAAATCCAACGTAAGAACTCTTACTGCAAATTGCTTTGGTACAGTTTACATGAGCCTTTAGAGAGTTAAAGTGGAAAGCAGTAAAAGCAGAGAGTATTTGTATAATAAGTTGCAAATAAAGATCGCTAAGGGCAACACCTATTAAGTCATTTTATTTGCGAATGTGTTTTTTGCATGTAAAAGTTTTGTCATTAAAAAACTAAATAATGCCGCAGTTACTGTCGGCGATGTAATTCATCCAGCTGTCTTATGAATATGTTCCCAACCTAATAAATTTTCCTCCCGTTTATCATTTGCTACTTGGAGTGGTAAATTTTTTTAGAGTCAACAACTATTATGTATGTATACTGTATGTACCCAGCCGGTGCAATGTTCACTGCTACAAATACAAACCATTTTTCAAAAAATATTTAATGGACCTGGCTTCTAAAAACGTTTTTATTTGATTTTATGACAGTATTTTGTTCAATACTTTTGCTTTCTACAAGACAATCACGATTCATCGGATTCGAGAGAGCAAGGATTTGAACAATCATTTGTGTTTGGTTAGCCAACATAGCACTCAAGAATTTTATAAAGTATAGGATCTTCAATCATAGACTTTCTTTCGAATTAAAGAAACATAATATAATTGGTCACTAGAACCCTTCAGTCAGGATTACGACCTAGCTTCTCACACCACTTAGGTTGTGTGTGTTAATTTTATACATAAGTGGGTAGCGGGACCAAACGACAGATTTTTAAGAAATTTTTCATTGAAATTTTTTTTACCCGCAGAGCTTTTGCCAAAAATCTTCTGAGAATTAGTCGCCGAAGAAATATTTTTTCAGATTTCATTTTGACGTCTGACACGGGATTTGAAGCATGGCCACACGTCAAATAAGCCAACACACTACCTACTTTAAAAATCTTTCAAATTAGTCGTCATTTATTTAATCTGTTTTACCAAATCACTGTGAACGCTTATAGACAACGACGTGTGTTCTCTGCACGCGTTCCAGCACAGTCAACAACTGAAAAACATTTCTTGATAAAATCCACAATCCGAAAAATCAGCTGTTCATGTAGATTTTAAGCTGGCAATGGAATCGAGCCACTTTTCTCTGATAGCAACTGTTTGAGGGAATGCTGGAGGAGGTGATGTGAACTCTCCACCAAGAACGTACGATTTGGCACCGTTAGACCTTTTTTGTAAGGTTTTCTTAAATCGTGAGTGTATGCCACTAACTACAGCGGTCGTCAAAGCCAATAAAATCGATCCCATCGGTCAAACTTAGCCCGATTTATGCGCCAGACTTATAGAAAATTTAACTCTGCGAATTCACTCTACACACAAAAGTTGTGGTAGACATCTGAACGATATTATTTTCCTCACATAATGGCATCAACACATCTCTCAAACGAGTATAAAATTTCGATGACATCTTTTTTTTAAAACTTTAAATTAGGAAGTGCTTAATTTAAGACCATATACGTATGTATATCGGGTGGGTCATCCATCAGTTTAAATTTGAACCATCGGTTATTTCGAATCTGGCAATGCTTATGTCATTCTATTGCAACACAAAATCTTCTATTTTACCTCCACTGAAGGTAATGAATCGATTTACGCTTGAGCAACGTTGGACTTTATTGGGCCAACAAGAGACTGCACGATGATGTCGATCTTGCCAAAAAAAATGTTTTAAGGTAAAGCTCATTTTCTTCTTGGGGGATACGTTAATAAGCAAAATTGCCGTATTTGAGGCTCAGAAAACCCAAACATAGTCTTATAGAAGCCAATGCACCCATTACGAATGACTGTTTGGTACGGCTTGTAGAGCGGAGGGCATCAGTGAACCATAATTCTTTGAAAGTGAGGCACAACCATTACAGTCAAAGGAAACACATATCACACCATTACAACGGATTTTTTTGTAGCCGCTCTTCATAGTATTGATGTGAACGATTTTTGGTTTCAACAGGATGATACAACTTGCCACAATCGATTTATTTCATCAAACGTTTAATGGCCATTTCATTAGCAGAAATGGTGATGTCAATTGCTCGCCAAGAAGCTACGATTTGACACCGTAGGACTATTTTCTATGCGGCGCTGTTAAAGAAAAGTATTATGCCCTCAAACCAGAGACAATTGAGCTTATGAATGCCAACATTCGTAATGCCATTGCCGAGACACGACCCCATACCCCCGAAAAAGGCACGAAAATTTGTCCGATCGACAATGTACAATGGGTCAATTCGACCTCCGGGTACTGTACTTGTCTTAATTGACAAGTACACGTCCTCTAACCTAATCCTCTAACCTTGTCTGATCGAATGAGGCACTGTGAGGCCAGCCGCGTCAGCCATATGACTGAAATAATATTTCATTTCTAATCGGAACAATTGTACTCCAGGACAAAAAAAAAATACATTTGGCAAAATCTCAAACCGTTTTTGTTTTATTGCATTTTTAAATTAAAACTTTTAAATTACCCACCCTATATATAGGAAACTTGATCTTAAATTTCTTTATTGTCTTACAAGCTCTCTTTCTCTCTCTCTCTTCTACCTTAATTCTTATGTTGTTTCTTTTTTTTATTAAAATTCAATTTAGAATCCTTAATCACCAATATTTCATAGATATAATCATGATGCTCCCATATCGTGCTACACATGCAATATACACGCACACTTCACATTTATTTTCCTACCAAATAATGCAATTTATCTTTGGCCTCATCTTGATATTATTTACCCATAATACATCATGAACCAACCAACCTTGTGGATGGATATTCTTCCAAAATAAAACACATTCATAATTCATAGATTTTGTTTTTGTTTTTGTTTTCTTTCTTTTTTCGTTATACAATCACTTCCGGTCTCCTCCTTTCCGATCCTTTATAATCGCATTATTTCGTATAAAAAAAAAGAAACGAGTAAAAATGAAGAATATTTGAAAATAAAAACCTAAATTTGGGATAAATAGAAGAATAATGCTAAAATACTATAAATCATGAGAAATAACAAAAGAAAGAAAAAAAGAAAACAATTGAAATAAACGCAAACGCTGTAAAGGAACATGAAGGAAAATATTTTAAACTGAAATCGAAGAAGCTCACAACGAGCTCAGCATGCATTTGAGGCACACAACATGTGTTGCATGTTGTGCTGCTGAATTATGAATTATTGTTTGTTTTTGTTGCACATTTTTTTTCCAAACTGCTGCAAACTTAAAAAAAAAAACTTTTATTAAATACAGAACAGAAGTTCTAATTTAAAGCGATAAATTCATACGTGTTGTATTAAATTTAAAATATTATTCGTAAAGTCTACCAATAAAATGCTAACGATTTGGATATTGTTGTTGTTGCATATGTATAGCACACATGCATGCATGCATATTCATAAATAGTAAATAAATAGAAATTCTAACACCGTTGGCATTTTCAATTCAATGCGACAGACCCAAAAGAAAAAAGAACATCTATCATCTATGCATGTCCCCCATACATGACCACTGATAGAGTTCGACAGACGGATATACATACAGACGATAAATAAAAACCCTCGAGTTTATTAGAGAATATACAGTGGTTTTTGGGGACCACCAAAAAAATTATGAGCAGCGAGATGTTGAAATAAAACAAAAATTAATTTTCTTTATATCAGCTTTATTACACACCAGAGATCAGCAATGAAACGTTTTTTCGCTACTCATAAGTACTCATAAAATTTTTAGTCAACAGTATTGAAATTCAACTACTATGATTCATTCATACTCACTACAACATTGATTTATTTATTTAAGTACAGGTTGCAATGAGTATGAGTACAACGTTGGCATCAAACTCATAACATTCGCAATATGTTTGATTCATATGTCTACTCATTCAGATTCATAACTTTAGAAAAATACTTGTAGTACTCCTAAATGATTCGAGTGATTCTAATCATTCATCAAAATTTACAGTCTTAGTTGTTGTTGCGTTTACAAAAGAAGAAGAAAGAAAAAGACAAAGACAGCAAGCAAAACAACCACACAACTTTCAAGTGAGTATTGTAGTGTTCGTACGCGAATTATACTTATTTTGTGATTCTTGTAAATGTTGTGTAAAGGAGAGTAGAAATCAACATCATCATGCATATTGTCAAGTATGAGTACGATAAGTACTTCAAAATTTGAACATGAGTAGTATGAGTCTGATATTAAAATAAGTATGAATGCGTATAAGTATTAAGTATTATGAGTGTGATTCGAATTTACTCATCTTTTTGAATACTGTTACAATACAATACTGATCTCTGTTACACACATAATTGGTCATTACAACCCTTCAGTCAGGATTACGACCTAGCTTCACACACCACTTATATTGTGTGTGTTAATTTTATACATGAGTGGCATGACCTCCTTACTACTCGGAAGGACAGATATTTTTTTAGAAATTTTTCATGGGAATTTTATTTATTTTCAGAGTTTCAAACCTGTTAAGAGGAAGTCGCCGAAGAAATATTTTTTCATATTTCATTCCGTTGGGGATGTCTGACACGGGATTTGAACCATGGCCTCACGTCTAATAAGCCAACATACTACCCAATAGACTATGGGGACTTACATTTTCAATGTAGCTCACTGTTTCCTAGAGCGTTTGCAAAAAAAATATGTTTTCATATATCAGAGCTGAAGTTTGAACTTATGAGCTCTCCTTTAGTAAAGCAACTCTTTTAGAAGACTGAAAAAATTAAGAAAATTCTTCTTTATTCGTTAGCATAATTTCTTTTTGTTTTACATTCTTTTCCTAGCGACATTCAATATGTCTCCCTGACTTTACCTTTTGACTGTTAGCAAATCTTTCTAAGGTTTCTAGAACTATTTTTCAAGTATTGAAACAAAAAAAATTCATCGAATAAGGTTCATGATTAAGCAATTTGAATAGACTGGGGCATTGTCTTAATGAAACAATACATAGTTTCTGTTTCGCCAGATTTATCCCGCTTTTCCATACTTAAAAGCGACTAATTTTCTACATGAAGGAAAATATTAAATTTTATCCTTCGAGTTTACAAAAAAAAAGCAGCTTTACAGAGACATTTATTCTAAATGCATTCAGTTGCTTTGGTCCATTCTACACCGTGTAGATTTCAGAAAAGCTATTCCTGATCATGTGATCTCCACAACTTTGTCATTTGGAATATTTTACGGAAGATGTCACTTCATCACAATGGCAATATTATTTTACAGAAGTCTGCAATTGTTTGCATACGCGGACATTATTGGACCCCACACTAAAATTTGTATCCCAGAAAAATAACAGATAAAACCAACAATATCCAAACATCTAAGAGATTACGTGAATAGAAAAATACAAAGATTAAATTACAATAACAAAACTTAAAAAATTACAATGAAAAAATTACAACAAGAACAACAATAACAAATCAACAGCTCTAGAAGATGCCAGACCGGGAAGAAATCATGTATAAATACAAAGAAATTAAACGTTGTCAGTCAGATGTAGAAGAAATTTTAGGTGGAAAACCCATTGCATTTCAAAACTTTAAACTTCTGTTTCTGAAGAATAACAAATTGAAATGATAGGACAATAAACAACAACAGGCAATATGACATTTCATAGGAAGTAAAACTTATGCAAAAAGTGTCTTAAGGCTCGGTTAATCGAAATATACAGTGGGCAGCAAAAGTCTTAGTACTGCAATATATTTCGAAAATTTCATGAATTTTAACCAACAGTTTGCATAAAAAATTAAGGTTTTTATATTTTTTTTATTAATTTATTTCTGTTTTATTATAAAACAAACAATTTTTTAATGTTTTTCATAAAACAAGAGAAATTTAAGGAAAAGTTTCAGATGACTCCATAGGTACCCTCAAGGAGAATTCAAAATTCAAAGACCTAATACATGAAAATGTTATCCCTTGTATTTAGTAGAATATCCCTTAAGGTCAAGCAGTCCATTTAATCCATTTGGAACTGAATGTACAAGTTTTGTTTAGTGTTTTCTGGTGGCATCATGAGCAAGTTTTTCGGTTGACTTTTGTTTGAAGTTTAGCGATTACGTAACCGTTCTTTTAAATGATCTCCTAAATACTCTCTTGAAGTCATATCGAGACTTTCTGCAAGAGTATTAAGCCTGTGGGGACTTTTTTGTCAAAATATATTGGAGTACTAAGACTATATTGGAGTACTACGATCAAATTTTTTACAATTTATATCAGAATAAAAGAACTTTTCTATTTTTTTCTTTGTTTGCATACAAAATATGTGTCCTTTTTGTTAAATCAATGCAGCTGGTATCCTAATGATTGGTAAACCACTGTACATTGCAGTCACGGTATGCAGCCATTCATTTGATGGTACATTTGAATGTGTTTTCTATACCCTACGCAATTATAGTTGGCAATATTTGTTTGTATTCCATTTGACAAAATTACGTTTAAACACAAGTAGTATGTCTCATAAAAATTTTAAAATTGGAGTCGACTGTAAACTGTAGGTCTCACCACTCTTGGATAAAATTAACAACATGGGTGGTGCGAGAAGCTAGGCCGAAGGATTGTAATGAACAATTGTGTTTATACTGAAAACTAGAACTCATTTTATAGCAGTTTGAATTACTGCATGCAAATTATTTGTAACGAATTTATCAAATTGTTCAACATATGTTTCGTTACGTTGAACATGAAATTCAAAATGGCAAATGAGGCCGTGAGATGTATCATTATGTACTTTACATCATGCCGGCATTGAAGGGACTGTTAAAACTTATTCACCACATAAATTCACGAGTGAAATGCTATAGTCTGTATGTTTAGTATCCCAATTTTCATATGTTTACCATACTGATCTTGGCAGTTTACTAACAAGTAAAGGGTATTCAATAGTTGCTATTAAATTCCCTTTTTCACTATTCTACCTTTCATGACCAAAAGTATGCTTTGGATAAATGTCCCTTAGGCCATAATGAGTCGCATCAATTTTTCTTTTGTGTGTTGGTTTTAAAATTTTTCCAAATTTTTCCTTTTTTTTTTTTTGTTTGCATTTTCTGTGTTATTCTGCACTTTATTGTGCTGTTGTTCGCCATTAAATTCATTGTTTTTCTTCCATTTTTTTTTTGTTTTTGCCAATGTTTAGATGCCCTACTCAATGGAAAAAACTACATCTGTGGCTCTAAATACACGCATATGTACATACCAGCATGTCATACCAGATAGAAGAAGAGATTGTACGCGATGTTTAAATTCATTGTGTTTTGAACAGCCTTAAGGTGATTGTGGCTTTTATATGCAACTTTTGTTCAGTGCAACATACCTTTGGTTTGCCTAGAACAAAACCAAAAAAAATACTTCTTACCTTAACTCGACCAGCATAATATGCTACGGTTCTATGGCAGTGGTGATAAAAACAAAACAAAAAATTAATTAAAATTTATGAGTACGCAATTTAATCACATTTTAAGTTGATTATGAATACTTGCATGAAAGGCAAGCCAGTAAATTGTTATTTTAAACCACTGTGTGTGTATTATCTTATCGAAAATATGTACAAAGAATTTCAATAAAAATAACTTTGGCCTTAAGATAGACAACCAGAACTGAAAATATTTTTGTAGATTCTTTTAACGAAATGCTCATTATTGAGTGAGGGCCTATTTATCTAAAAATTTGTTTTCTGTAAAATTTCATTAAATAAGTGTTCCTTGTGATGAAATTAGATTTCGATCTTTAAATGAATATATTCAGCATCTGATGTCTTCAGTTGATCCACCTTTGGAGGTAAAGGGACTGTATAAATAAGAAGATGCATCCTCATCATCTAATGGGTTATCGAGAAATCTCTCTGGGTTTTATTTATGTTTTATAGAGATATAAGACCTTGAAAACAACCAATTTGAATCTGTATATTTGACATTTAAAATTTGCCTGAATTCGTTAAACTCTTCTTCAAATCAATTTCCATCAATCACTCACTGCAAAGTAAACTCAAACTCCTTGAGAGACAGTTGATAAAAGCCATCACATTGAAGCAACATCTGCGAAATTTGTATTCATTTATTCAGTCCGGTGTTGTTCAAACCCACCACTAATGGATCATGACAAGGTGGCTTACCTTACACAAGGCGACGCAATGAGCCATATGGGCCAGCGAGCGAATTTACCTGTTAACGGCAAGCTACCCGCTATCCTAACCTAACCTATTCAGTCTGTGTAGCCAAATGTAGCCAACGTCCTGAGTCCGCTAAATAAACAAAATTATTGAATCCCAATCCATATGTAATCCAATAGCATTTAAAGCATGCAGAATGAGTCACCTTTTGGTGTGGATTTTGGCTTGGCAGCATCATCTGTTCTTATATTCCTTACATAATAACATCAAGAGATCTTTCAAACCAATAAAAATTTTCATAATGTCTCACACTTTTTTATATTTAAATTTAAAAGTAGAAAGCACCAAATGAAAGACACTGGGACATTATTTGTAAAGATTGTACTGATCAAAGCCAAACTTTGATGCTGGCAATAACATCAAAAGCTACTTAATATATACTCAATTTTTGGTTTACATGTTTACATACATAGTTGTTTATTAAAACACTTCAGTTAGGATTACAACCTAGTTTCTCACACCACTTATATTGTGTGTGTTAGTTTTATACATGAGTGGCAGGACCTACAGTTTAAAATCGGCTCCGAATGCCAGAGTTTCGATAAAATTTTCATGGCCATTTTCTTTACTCTCCGCGGGTTTTAGCCCTAAATCCGCTGAGAGGAAGTCGCCGCAGAAATATTTTTTCATCTTTTGTTTTGTTCGAAACATCTGATTTGGGATTTGAATCGTGGCATTACGTCAAGTAAGCCAACACGCTACCTACTAGATTATGACAACTACTCGAAATTTGGTTTGATTTTTTCAAAATTATATCTTTTCTCATGATTACACTTTAAGGCGAATCCAGTATAAACCATGATTACGTGCTAAATAGGCCTCTTCGTAAGCTAACAATCAAACAATTAAAAAAATAAATTAATAAAACAGTAGGAAACAATTTAAGCGTTTAAATTAGCCTGCAGCAGTCCGAAACATCAATTGACAACAAGATTGAAACCAAACGCTAATTATTTTTGGTATAAATAAACATTGCAAAATAGGGAAAAACAAAACGAATGGAAAAGTTTTTCGTTTCTGTTTATTTTTTGCCAAAAGCTTTCATCAATTTTATTCTAATTAAACTTTACCTGCCTGCCTTGCCTGCCTGCCGCTGGCAGCTAATCAATATGTATTTCAGAAAAAACCCCATTTAAACAGATAATTACACAACGATTAAACTGAAAAACAAAATTGATTTTTTGTTTTCTTTACGTTAACAAAATATCTTCTTTTTTTCGATTTCAAAAGATTTTGATGGAAAAAAACAAAAACAAAGAAATTCATTTCCGCTTTATCTGTCAAAAACCCACTTGAAAAGTAAACAACTTTATAAACAGGTTGTTAACGCCTATAGCACGATTAATAACAAATAATTTAATGATAAGAGAATAAGAAATCATGTATTTGTTAATAATTAAAAAAGAAATATCAACTCATACGGTATCTACACAACCGCGTATATTACGCCATTGCGTCCATTCAAAGCAGCCCAAATAGCCATCTTGATTTATGAAAGCCTTATTTGCCGGACAGGGTAATTCAACAGGTTTAGCACCATCTGTAGGACATAACCAATATTTGGTGGGATCCACATGGGGTTGAGGTTGTTTCAAATTTTGTCCCTCACATGTGGGTGCTTCCGCATGATAGACACAACTATTGGCTACGAGATCTAATGGGACACAACCACACACTGTAGCATTTTTCACAAAGAACGTATTCGGGTCACAGGGCAATTCAAGTGCTATATTATCTCCAATACAGAAACGAAATTTAGTACCATCTGGTGAACCCCAAATTTCGGTATCCGATTGGCAACCTTCAATAACGTTGCTGTCACTGAACGGAATGATGGCGGCATTGCATAATACCAAAAAGCCGCCCAATAGAAGTGTAACTGAAAAATAAAAAAAAATAAAAAAATTTTTTAAAATTTATTTTAAAATCAATTCCGTATTCAAAATATTCAAAATTGAAAGTGGTAGACTTTCACTCTAACATAAGGTGTGCAAACAACATATTGTTTGAAAGAGTTTCATTCTGAAAGGCTGTGAAGCGAAAGAAGAGAACAAAAACAAAGATTTAATAAGAATTTTTGTGGTCACGAATTCTAGGTAACATAGCTTTGCTAAAAAAACACCCAAGTTAGAATATCGCATCTTATCTCATAATCAAGGACATTTAAGCTGGATTTACTCAAAAAATTTTTTCCGAAAATCTTCTGGAGGGAGAGAGAGAGAAAATATTTTTTTTTCGGCTCGATAATTGGTCAGACAAAAACGAAATAAAAAATATTTCTCCAAAGACTTCATAAATAAAATTGCCATGCAAAAGTTTTTTAAAAATCAGGCGTTCAAAATCGACTTTAAACTGTAAGTCCAGCGCCACTCGTGTATAATATCAACACACAAAACATAAATGGTATTAGAAACTAGTTTGTAATCCAGACAAAAAGGCTTGTAATGGCAATTGTGTATTTAGGAGATATCAGCTTGATTTGGTTGAATTTTACGTTTTGTTCGTACACCGTCTATCGTACATACGTTGAATTGATTTGTCTACATAAATGAAGTAAAATTTTGTATTTGCTTTAAAAATGTCTTCTGGCGTACTTGATTTTCCATACAAAGGCTTAGAATTGGGCTAATCATGTTGCAGTAAACTCTCAATAAAAAATAATTTTGCACAGAAAAAAAGTGTATGCGCACAACATAGAATCCGGCAACATGAATCCGGCAAGAGTTATATTAGACTTTGAAAATTTTAATCCAGCCTTCTCAATTATTTCTGTCTCTAGTCCGTTTAGATTTCGAACAAAGAATCTTTCCGGTTATAAATCCCAATTTATAGTGAATGCTTTTTACGTCTTCATAGATTCTGTTAAAGTAACTTCAAGTCCTTATTTAAAGCTTTCTGTTTCCTTTAAACAAAACCATAGCACCACACTCTTTAAAAATTTATAATTTTTTTAATTTGCTTCTGTTCTGACAATAATATTTCCACCACTGCAATAAACACTCATTTAAAAGTCTCTACTATTAAAAAAGAAAAAAAAATTTCGCACCTTTAATCATTCTCGTTCTGTGTTAAGATTACCGCCTTTAAATATCGACTAATTTCAATAAAATTGTCAACAGTTGCTTTTATAAAATTTTCTAAAATCATACGAGAGAAATCACAGCCTGTTGTACAAATTTAATGCCTTAACTTATCACTGTCTGATGTCTGATACGTCTTTGATTTATAAAAAATTTCTTTTTCAATAAATTCTACTTAGAAATCATTAGTAATACAAACAAGATGTCATATACACACTATAATATGTATAGTTGGTCTTACAAACGAAATGTATTCTACAAAATAAGCTATGTGGACTCTTGGGTAAAACATTATTTCCACTTAAAATTGTATTTTTATGCGAGCAACACTTCTTGAAGTTAACAAACACAAGATATAGGAATGTATGCCATTCAACCAACCGGTTGGCAATAACTCTAAAGCTAGTGCTGTGGTAATAGCATGGCTTGTGTGCCTTAAGGTCAGTTTGATAAGAACTGTGGTTGTTAATAATTCAATCAAAATTTTAAAACTATGGACTATAGCACCGTTAAAATGGTTTTTACCCCTTTTTTTCAATTGCAACTTACTTTATTGTTCATTACAACAGTTCAGTCAGGATTTCGACTTAGATCCTCATATCACTTATGTTATGTGTGTGTATTAATTTTATAAGTGGTGGGACCTGGACTTTAAAGTCGACTCCGAACGACAGGTTTTCGAGAAACTTTATATGGAAATTTTATTTTACCTTCAAAGTTTTTACCAGAAATCTGCTAGAGGAAGTGGTAAAAGGAATATTTGTTCGAGATGTCTGACCTGGGGTGAGGCCGCGGCCTCACATCCAATAAGCCAACACACTAGATGTGACTACATGATACCAGAGATTGTTTTCGAACAAATATACAAAACTTACAATCCCACACTGGAAGAATGGGTTGTTAAAATGTGTAACTGGATCTGGGAGCTTATTCAACAAGCTGACATTGAACGGATCATACAGATTACCTAAACAGGCCAGAATATTTCAAGCGGAGATTTTTTGCTGAACAGATGATTAAAACCAGAAACTTTACTCCTGCGAATTTCATCACATATGTGGACAGTTAAGTAGAAATTAAAGCGCTAGGATCCCACCTCGTCAAATCAAATTAGGTCGGGAGTTGTACAGCCTTTTAACACCGTACACGTCGACACAACTCGCGCTTCTATAGGGTTCCGGGCAACTAAGGCATTGAAGGAAACAATCTGGTGGAACGGAAGAGATCGGAGATGCATACGATACATACACACATACATACATACATAATTGGTCATTAAAACCCTTCAGTTAAGATTACGACGTATGTAGTTTCTCACACCGCTCATGTCGTGTGTATTAATTTTATACATGAGCGGCGAGACCTACAGATTTTTGAGAAACTATTCATGGCAATTTCATTTACTCTCAGAGTTCTTGCCAAAAATCTGTTGAGAAATTATGAAGAAATATTTTTTTATATATTCGTTTTGATGTCTGACCTGGGGTTTGAACCCGGGTCTTACGTCTAATAAGCCAACACACTACCTACTAGACTAAGGCGCCTTCAAGTAGGAAGAACCGATAGAGGGGATATATTCAACCCTACACGAATACTTTTTCAAGTTGAAAAAAGCAGCACAGAATTCAACAAACAGTAGGTGGTCAAAAATACCTGGTTGCCTAATTTCAAAACTGCTGTGTAAAGCAGTGGACAGCAGGAAAACCAAGGGTCTAGCTGAGTTCGCCAAGAGAAAGATTGGCATTCTAATATGAATTCTAACACGGTACTGCGCTATTGGCAGTTTCGCTGACAGGCTCGGTCTGCCACACCAGAATGTGTGTGCAGAAGTTGCTAGGATGTGAAAGCAACAGAATCGGTACAACACCTTTTATGTGAGTGCCCTGCAATTCAGGACAGGCATTCCGGTTTTTGGTTGACAGAACATTTGTAGATCTGGGCATGGTGGCGAACTAACCGATTTCATTCGAAGCTCGGGGTGGTTCAAACATACCACCAACGAATTATGACAAAAGGGCTGACCTTACAGTGGGTAACACAATGGGCCATGTGGGCCACCGATTAAAGTTGCCTGTGAACAACAAGCAACCCGCTAATATAATGGAATAGAGTTTGAAAAAAGCAAAGAATGCAAAAGTAGTGTCTCTTTTAGTCACTATCACCAGCATAATTTTCTTCAAATTTCTTTAATTGATTTTTGCGGAAATAGTTATTGTTTTGACGATTAAACGCATTGTTGTTGCTGTTGTTTATTTTAACCAAAAATTTTTGGTAAACGTAATTCAGTAATATTATCATCTAATCTTTAATTTGTTGTTGGTGCCAGCATTTTAATTGTTTTCTTAACCAGAGTACTACATATAAAAAAATAATGATAAGAACAAATGAAAAAATAATAACGCTTCATACACTGAAAAAAAACGACATGTTAAGTGTGATTTAATCATAATCATTATAAACCTTAATACCCTACAGCTATTTGACAGTCGATTTGATTGATAATTGCTTTATGAACAATTTTGATTTTTCTTTTTTAAAGCATATCTAAACTAAACAACGATTGTTGTATAGATATCTGTTAAGCCAGCAATTCTATCGATGAAAGTCGCCGTAGTCTAATAGGTTGGGTGCTGGCTTATTTGGCGCGAGCCTTCTGGCAAAAACTGTGAGAGTAAAAACAAAAAGTAAAAACATGAAAAGTTTCTCAAATCTGTCATTCGTAATCGATATTAACAATAGATCTCGCTACTCATGCATAAAATTAACAGATACATTGTGAGTGATGTCAGAAGGTAGGTTGCAATCCTGACTAATGGGTTGTAACGACCAAATAAGTAAGTAAGCAAGTCCGCACTTAAGTGTTTGATGTCAAATTAATACTTAAATGGTATATAAGGCCGTGATACTAATTTTTTTCGCTTGAGTGTATACAATATATCTGTCTTAATCAATGTTGATAAGAAAAGCGTTTAACATTAATCATCATTTTTAATATTTGACAAATGACCAAATAATAATATGATAATAAAATTAATTGCTAAAATGCTATTTCATTCGCAAAAGAATTTTAAAGTTATAAAATGAGTGTGTGTGTGTGTGTTTTTTTTTAATTACGAAAAAAAAATGTTTTTATACTTTTGAATAAAAAATATACGAAAAAGGAAAGGAATTTATTTAGCAAAAGTTTCTTAAGAAATCATTATAGATTCTGATTCTGTAGGTTCCGCCACACAATATTATTGGTGGGAGAAACTATGTTATAATACTGGCTGTAGGATTGCAATGACGAATTATGTAGCGTCATGCAAGTATGCAGTATTCCACACATAATGGCATCAGTAGGTCTTTAAAAAGATATATATATATCATAAGTATTTTGTTTTGCTTAAAATTAAAGATGGGAAGTGCTTAATAAAATACAATTTATTCCTCTGAATAATTCAGTTCAAACAAATACTACTTACTTACTTATTTATTTCGGCCTGCCGCAACAAATCCTTCCAGGCGCCTCTGCTTCTTGCGCGCCTACGCCATGTGGTCACACCAATCGATGACAGGGCTTCCTCGATTTGGTCCTTCCAACGCATACAAGTCGTCCTCTTCGCCGACATCTGCAGATCCCCAAATCAAAAACCCGTCTCACCGGAGTATCCTCCTCCATTCGAACGACATGGTCGAGATTAAGAGAAAAAACCGAATTTAATTTAATTTCTATTCAATACCTGTGTATTTATTCAAACGTTGGCTCAAAATTTTCTATCGTATTTGTATTTGTACTCATTTTTATCATCCCATCCCAAGTATTTTTCGAAATTAATTACTTTTTAATAAAAACAGAAACAGAAACAAAAACAAAAACAATAGCGATTATCTAATCCGGAAATTTCCTGGAAAAAAATTTTCAAACTCACTAATTTGAAAATAATTAAATAAGTGCAAATGAAAGCAACAACAGCAACGACATTATTTGTTTAAAAATTCTAAATAATGTAAATGGCGGAAAAACACCGAAATTTTTCAAAACTTTGTAAAAAAAAGAGCGCTCTCAAGGGGAAAAAATGAAGGGATATCCCCTAAAATATTGAATTCTAGTCGAATTTAATCATCTGAAAAATAAACTGATTTATCCTTGATTAATTCATACTTACTTATTTAATTGGCAATTAATAATCCGGATAACGGATTTTGGCCTGGCTTAACGCATCCTTCCAGGCGCCTCTGCTTCTTACGTGCCTACGCCAGTTGCTCACGCCAATCGATGACAGGGCTCCTTCTATTTGGTCAATCCAACGCAAAAAAAGGTCGTCCTCTTCGCCGGCTTCCACAAATCCCCCATCAAATACCCGTCTCGCCGGAGTATCCTCCTCAATTCGAACGACATGGCCGTTTACCATACTTTTTGTGATCTTAAAAAATGATGAATTTATTGGTACTGCTCGTAATCTTTTCAATGGTTATAAGACCCATCTTTCATACGATAAATAGTCCTATTTGCTATGGAAAAGTACTTGGATAACATGAAGGCCTGCAAAAGTTAGTTAGTTACACAAGCTAGAGGCAAACAGAACTCACAGCTGATGGTGTCAATCAATACTAGTGCTGATACCGTCAGCTGTTGAAATCTTTTAGAATCAGTTTAGCTTCGTGATATCGACGCAATAATTTAGGCACAGTTACTAACATCTTTTTAAGTTCGGACAACGGTTAACTGTGTTGTGACAAATAAGAATTATTCACCCAAACGTTTATATACAGCCGTAGCACGAAAGTACTATTCACCTTAAAACTGCGATATCCAAAATTTCTCGACCAAATCAGTTATCGGCATTTATTGTTTCGCCAATTTTGTAATGTTTGTTCTCTAGATCTGACTGAAAGCTTACGTGTTCGATTTATGGTTCAGCCTAAATCTTAATTACCACATTGCATTGCGTAAAAGTAATCAAAATTAAAGCAAAAGTGGTGACTAAAACGCGGCCACTTTTCGAGAATTATGAGGAGATTATGATCGTCATATTCGATCTACTAAGCAAGGAATTGGCAAGATTATAAAGAAGTTTGCAGAGGATTTGTTGATTCTTAACAATTAGCACAATTTTACAGCATATTATGGCGTACTCTCCATTTGCTACATGCTCCATATAAAGTCCAATTCATTAAAGAGCCTTAGATATGCTGATTGGGTACTAGTGGGTGGGTATCACACTCGGAGGACCCAGAAGTGATTGTAGAAAATTATTTTGCCCCCAAAAAATTACTGTTTAGAAAGGATTATGGTCTGGGACATTATTTGAACGTACTTTTTCGAAAACGATACTGGTAGGCCCTTAACCGTCAATCTAGATCTCTGCGACCATATGATAATTTCTTGGGATCTGAAAAGAAAATTTTAAATTGGAAGCTCTATTGTTCAACAATTTGATGCCACGAGCCACAAAATATAACGGCCTCAGTTTTATTGCATGGGAAGTTTCCAAAGAGAATAACTCTTTATCTACGTCAAGTCGCCGTAGTCTAGTAGGTAGTGTGTTGGCTTATTAGGCATAAAGCCATGGTTCGAGCCCCAGGCCAGACATCAAAACAAAATACAAAAAGTATTTCTTCGGCGACTATCTCTCAGCAGATTTCTGGCAAAAACTCTGAGAGTAAATAAAATTGCCATGAAAAGTTTCTCAAAAATTTGACGTTCGAAGTCCACTAGGTCGTAATCCTGACTCAAGGGTTGTAATGACCAATTATGTATGTATGTACATTAATGTCACACAAAGATTATTTTTTTTAACGTTACATTTTGTGTGGCTATATTAAAAACTGTCTCTACGTAGATAATCCCTTAACGTTAAAGCTTTTTAAAACCAACATTAATTAAATTATTGGAAAGATACCGCCCGCAATGGGCGTAAAAATGGTCTAAAACTGCATTAACAAAACCTGCTACAAGCTACTCAAATTCGGCCATTGAAGTGCCATTGTATTTCATCATGAAGTCACCCTAGTCTAGTGGGTAATGTGTGGGGACTTATTAGAGATGAGGCCATGGTTCAAACCCCAGTTCAGATATCTGCAACAAAACGAAATACGAAAAAAAATATTTCTTCGGCGACTTCCTCTCAGCAGATTTCAGGTAAAAACTTTGAGAGTAAAGAAAAATGCCCTGAAAAGTTTCTTAAAAATCTGTTGTTCGCAGTCGACTTTAAACTATAGCTTCCACAATGGTGATGTGTGAACCTAGGTCGCAATCCTGACTGAACGGATTGTAATAACCAATTACGTATGTAGAAAGAACTTAAGACGGAAAAAGGAAAAGTTGTTTTCGTATTTTGGTGGAAGGAAAACAATACCGACAAACTCATAATATTCCCTCCCAAAAAAATGAAGTTATATGCACTCCTGATTAAGCTGACCAAATTTGTGGCCATTAAAATGCTTGCCAAACTAAGTGTTGCACAAATTACTGAAATTTAAGGACAAAAAACAGTTGAAAAAAAAATTTTACAATGAGCTGCCGGAGAAAACAAATGACAACCAGCTTTAGGGGGTTAAAAAACGTAAATGGGGGAGAGGGAAAATTGTAGAATGACAGAAACAATGGTAACAACAACAGCAACAACTTTTTGAAAATAGTTGCTGTAGTTGTAATGTAATGTAACAGCAACAACTATAATAAAGTCACAAACACAAATTGCTTATCAAACATATTCGATTACAAGCAAAAATTCCTATAGCGACAGACATCAACCAGTAGGCATTGCCAACGCTAATAATTCTGTTGCTGATATTGTAACACAAAAATACGATGATGACGATAATAATGATGATGCAATACGTACTGTTGCTACTATGCTACTCGTTATATTGTTCATCATAATGATGCTGGTGCTAAATGTTGTTACACTTGTTGTAACTGTTTTCGGGGCAAATTTACACAAAATGTTTTCGTTTTCGTTTCTGTTTTTGTTTTGTTTCTATTTCTGTTATTGTTTGTAAAATATGAAAATAACAGATGTACAGAATGCATGTTTTCCCTGCAATGGCAACAGTTTTATTATTTTTTTTTTGCATTCGTTTTCTTTCTCCCTTCAACAGTTGTTGGATTTTTTTTTTGTTTTTAATTTAATTTTTACTAAACTCATCATGTCATAACAGAATATTTAATCGCAGTATTGGGTTTTTAAAAAAATTAATTCGTTTATAAAACTTTAAATATTCAGATATGATTATTTGCTTCTGATATCGTAAAATTGTAAACAGTTTAGCGAATCATTTATATCAAATATTCATGTACGTAATTAGCATACCCAGCTTATGTGACTGGATAAACTTTACTTTTCTGTTCAACAGTCCAAATTGAGAGTCCTAATCCCTGCAACATACAACCCTTCAATTAGGATTATGGACCTAGTTTCTCACACTACTTATGTTGTGTGTGTTAATTTTATACATGAGCGGCGGGACCTACAATTTAAAGTCGCCTCCGAACGACAGATTATTTGAGAAACTTTTCAATGCAGTTTTATTTGCTCTCAGAGCTTTTGCCATAAATCTGTGAGATGCAAAATTATTTGACAGAATATTGTCATTAAATTCTGTAAGGAACTTAGGGGAATTATAAAATTTTTCATATCAGCAGCCTCTGGCTTTATTTTAACCCACCCGTGTACAGTCAGTTCGACTTCCTTCACCGGCTGCCTTCTTTCTTTATATGAGCACAGTCTTCTAAGATGTCTTTAGGCTTGAAGATTGTAATCTAGAGTAGCTCATGTAATATCTCTTTTCTAAAAGTCTGTGTTATTACTTACTTAAATGGATTTTAAATGATGTGTGATGTGTAGCAAGACAGAGTACATTCTTTCGAAGTATTCTAAAAATAAAATCAAAATATTGAATCATGACGGCATTCCATGTATCACTCAAATGTAGCAATATTGACTTCACTTTGCTATTAAATATTCGGAGCTTTCCGTATAGAGATTAGAGAAAAAGTCCGAAATGTTTTGCCTTTTAATTCTGTAGTTGTTGTCCTGAGAGAAACTATTTGCTTTCAAAAGAACAGAGAAGGTATATGAAAGTCTTTACGGTTCAAGGATGACTCTCGAAAAGGTGTTCATTATCCCCATTGTTTTGTTTTTTTAGTTGAGTTTACCTTCATTTCTACTATAGCAGCCATCATGCGCACAAAAATGATGTCATGCAAGTAAATCAAATCTTTCAAGCAGTAATGAGGACCCAATAGTGACTCTACGTGATTGATCCAAAAATTTTTCCCCAACAGTGTCACCGTGGAAAGGCTCTTAGTAACATTTTCTATTTTTTCATGGCTGTGTGGGAACGTGGTATGACACTGTATTGGAAATGTTCTTAATATAAGCCGCTGCTATGGCGTGGCCCTCTATTCTCTATTTTCAATATTCTCTTGAGTTTAGAATATCTATCTGTTCGAATGGCAGGTATTTTAAACAAAGTGTTGCCAAAGTTAATGGTAATCAGTAGCGATAATAGTTTCTCTTCTGTCCTTAGTGGAGCTCATCCTGAATGTCTAAATTTTCAAGACTAAATATTCACATAAATCAAGCTAAACTTAATCGACGTCACGGATTATGTTACCTTTAAGGACCGCTGTTGTTGGTGGCCTATTCTCATACACCTACGATTTAAGAAAATCCCACAAAAAAAATTCAACGGTGTCAAATTGCTCGATCTCAGCGACCGTTTCACATCACTTCCAAATAATACAACTATGCCCTCTAATCGCTCGAATCGAAAATGTGGCATAAGCTGTGACATTGATCTAGAAATGGTCTCGTCACTGAAGATGTTTTTCAATAAAAATTAGGGTCAGTGAACACACTTCGTAAAACACTCAATTGTATGTGTTTTTTCCATACAAATAGACGAACATGTGAAATCAGTCGTCTTATAAAAACAGGTGTTAAATCTATTTTTGCTCAAAACAGCATCAAATTCATTGTACATTTTGCTATTTTGTTATTCTAAAATGTTTGCAAAAAATCTTGTGTTTTTTTATGGGGAAATATTTTAATTTATTCACAACCAGTTCGTCTTATTATGTGCTTTTGTAATGTTATACATAAAAAAAAACTTTATAATTTCAATTAAAACTTTATCATCATCGTCATCGTCATCGTCCAGGGTTGAATGTGTAGTTTGTCGAACGGAAATGTTTGCCGGCCTGCTTGACAGCCACATAGAGAATATCTTGCAGGATTTCCTTTTCGACGACTATACGAGTATATATGAGAGAACGTGATTCATAGGATGCTGATGTGCTGAAAAGATGCTCGTTTGGTTTGTTTGGCAAGAAAATAGTAGCAAACAAAGTTTTGTTTGGTTATAATCATGATCATGTCATGGACATACAAAATATTTGTTGAATTAATTTTTTTTTTCTTTTTTTTTCTTTTAATTTTATCAAAGAAACTTTTATAATTGGCAGTTTTTAGAATATTTCTGGCAAAATATTTATGCAAAAAAAATAAAAAATAGAATATAAAAATAACTTGAACAACTTTTTAACGCAATGCTAGTAGAGTGATGAACGTGTTAAATAATAAATCAAATTATTGTTAAAGCCTGACCGGCCAATTTGAATACAAAAAAACCAGAAAAAAATGTATAAATAAACACTTTGCAGCAAATTTTGACATTATTTTTAACTCCCTTAATGGGTTCAGTAAGACGCTAAATAAGAAGTATAAACATTTTTATATTTTACAACCCTAGTTTCTCACACCACCCATGTGATGTGTGTTAATTTTACCCTTGAGTGGCGTCACTTACAGTTTTTACAGTTTCCTGGATGTAATGCATTCAAAATATCCAATTTTTTATGAGTCTGTCGCATAAATCTGGCTAAATTTGACCGATGTCTTGGGTTATGTTGGCTTTGAGAATCCCTGTAGTTTGTAGCTTATTCACATATTAACTTAAGAAAACTCCACGGAAAAAGTCTAACTGAGTCAAGCTGCACGATCTCGGTAGCCAGTTCACATTATCTCCGCGTGCAATATACTAACAAATCGCTCGAATATCCAATATGGTTGAGCTGTCTAGCACATACCATAACATACATATGTATGTACTGTTAAAAGCGCATGTAATAGGTGTTCATATCATACAATTCACGCCAAAAGGAATTGGTATTCATCGACCTGTAGTGATCGCAATGATGGCCTGACCAACGTTATTCTCAAAGAAATATGAGCCGATGACATCAGTCACCCTAAAATTTTCACCAGTAGTTTTTTCGGAATGTATTTGATGCTTTTAGGTTTCATGTAGGTTGTTAGCGTCCCAAATTAGACAATAAGACAAAAATAAGCTTCAAAATCTATTCAGATAACGCACGCCATTGTCTTTGGTAGTTTACCTTCAATTCCAGGGTCAGTTTATTTTTGTATAAGTGCAGGCACAAGTCACGATTATTCTGCACATCCTGTGAAAACTTATATAAAGTATCTGGAAAGTTATGTTGCAAACGATAGCAAACATCGATGAATTTTTAAACGATAAAATGCGCATAATATGTCATGGTGAAAATATTTGAAGAACCAGTGTCAGTTATGGGCACTTTAAAATATTGTTACGAAAATTCGAATGGTGTTTTGCTATCACATCGTTTAAATTGTAAGCAAAAGCTACAAAAACAAAAAACAATGAACTTGTTCACATGACAAACAAGTGAACAAAAATATACCATCAAAAAACCAGTATAAAAAAGGGATAAACAAGTAAACAAAAAGGCAACAACAACACTGCAAGGACAAACGTAAACAAAATACACAAACAACAATAACGTAAACAATATGTTTACATTTATAGAGATTTCAAGAAGGCGAAGTCGTTCTCCTTCTAGAGCATTCATCAGACTGTTTACCCTACGATATAAAAATTCAGTCAGTCTTGTGTGAAGATGCGGTGTTTGAACATCTCCATTATAAAGATCTATCTAAGGAATTGACTAGTAATTGTTATTGTTTATGCAAAAGAGTGCAAAGAGGAATAACCAAACAAACCAATTGTTGTTGTTTACATCAAGTTGTGAACAGTGGCACACAGAATTGTGCGAACAATAAAGAATTTATTAAAACTGGACATAAATTTATTTTTATTTTTATTTGCAATCTACGAGCTCATATTTTAAACATTTTTAAAATGTCAAAACTTAACAATATTTCTGCTGTAAACAAAAACGTAATATTAGTCACAGTAGTGTTGTTTACAGAATATTTGTATGCTTAATAGAATTGATATCCAATCCAAATTTTTTTTCATTCTTTTAAGGCTCTGCAAAACAAAGGTTATTCCCAGATATCAGACTAGATCTCTTAAATTAAAAAAAATTAAAATTTTTTCTCGAATTAAAAATAGAAATTACTTTTTAGTAAAATAAATGAAAAAAATAAAACTGAATATTTATTCGTGAAGAAAATAAACGGTGACAATTGACACAAACAAGTCTCTTATGTTCTTATCTTATCTGTATGTGAGTGGCAAATAAATGAAACTTCTTCTTTTTTATTTTCGATATCTTTAATGGTTGGCGAAATAACAGAAAAAACGTCATCAATAATACCAAATACAAGAGAGACAAATGCTAGTCAGTGACTAACACGGAACAAATTCAAATTCGATATTCAGTAACGAATTGAGAGTGCCTTATTTTGCTTAATAAAATCGTAAGTTTAAGATAAAAAATAAATAAAATTGACGTAATGTGTGGATTCTTACGGCTCAAATATCATATCAAAATTATATTGTGCAGTAAACTGTATTGATTTCGATTAGAAGAATATAAAAACATTAAGGTACATACATACATACATACATAAATAATTGGTCATTACAAACCTTCAGTCAGGATTACGACCTAGCTTCTCACACCACTTATATTGTATTTTTAATTTACTCTCAGAGTTTTTAGCAGAAATCTGATGAGAGGAAAAATATATTTCATATTTCTGTTTGATCAATTGACCCAATTCTTCTAAAGGTTCTGAATTTGTCCTCAGAGTTTCTCGATCATTATAAGTTTTCGAAGTATTCTAATCCAACATAATTCTAAGCAGAACAGATTTTTCGAATATAGCCTGGTTTCCAACAACTTCTGCAAAATAATTCAAAAGGTTTTCAAGACCACCCTTACTTACAGTCTAAAATTCTATGAAGAGTCATAATATTTCAGAGAATATTACAATAAGAATACCGTTTGCCAAGCCTATAAATGTTTCTCGCAGCGCAAAAGGCACCCTAGTTCCTCGCCATCATTTTTCAGGTGAATCCTTAGAGTAGTCGAGCTTTTCAAGCGCATACAGAGATACTCGAAAGTATTGATCACCATGTAGTATCCAAACGCTCCCCAAGCGCTTCCCATCTTTAAGTTTATATAACACCAAATATTTGTGAGATATCAACGAAATATTTTATTTATTTCAAAGATCTATTGATGCCATTATATATGGAATATAACATCATTCAAATATCGCCCAACAATTCTTTGTGTGAATCGTGTTCGAAATCACCAATTTTTCATAACTCCGGCGCATAAATCAGGTTGAATTTGACCGACAGCATATGTTATGTTGACTTCAACGATCGCTGTAGTTTGTGGCTTATTCGCATAGTTACTTAAGAAAATCCCACAAGAAAAGGTCTAACGGAGTCAAGCCGCACGATCTCGGTGGGCAGTATACATTACATTCACGTGCAATGACCATGCCTTCAAATCTCTCATACAGAATATCCAAAATGGTATGAGCTGTCCAGTTGAAAACACATGTCATTGATTTTCAGATCATACAATTTTTGCGAAAAGAAGTTGATAGTCATCGACCTATAGTGCTCCCAATGATGGCCTGGCCAACGTTGTCTTCAAAGAAATATAGGCGAATTAGATCCGCAAGCCAAAAGTCTTCACCAAACAGCGAATTTTTGAGAGCGCATTGAAAGCTCTAAGATTTCCTGTGAGCTGTTATCGTTCAATTTCGACAATTTTGGTACCTATTCATCCATATGGTCACCTGCCAATTACTCCAGACCACATGTAGCCAACGTATTGTCGTTTACCTTCAATTCCTGAGGCAGTTGAATTTTGTACGGGTGCAAACGCAAGTCACGAATTTTGAAAATGAACTCAGCTAGGAAATGTGCTTCATCCTCAAAGGCGATAACATCAACAAAACAAATCACAGGTCAGCCAGCACCACTTATTTCGAAAGACTAAAACTAAATGAGCAATACTCCTCACCACTGCTTAATACAACTACATAACCCACTGTAGCAAAGAGCTTTACATCTAAACAAGGCTACATACAGTGTGTCAATAGCTAGAAAGACGTAATAAATCAAATTGAAAGAGAAAGCAAAAAAAATGTATACATAAGTGGTGTGAGAAGCTATGCCGTAATCCTGACTGAAGGGTTGTAATGACCAATTATTTGGTCAAATGCCACTTTACGATCGACGTACAGTCTAACACAATTGCAAAAAAAAAGAAAAATCTCCAAAAACAAACTAAAATTTTACTGTTGCCACTATTTTATACGCATTTTATGAATTGTAGTCAACAACTGACCCACATACAGCACTTGTTACCTGATAAATGATGAAGCAAAACGCCTTCTCTTATAGCACAACCTGAAAAGAAAAAAAATTTGCAGTTTTTTTTTTTGCTTTTGCAAGCAGTTAATAAACAACAAAAGTAAAAAAGAAAACTGAAAGGCCAACAGAAAAAAAATTGCTCATATTATCGACAATCAAAAAGCCACAAATTACTTTCGTTCGTTGGTAGCGGCCATACAATATAAAAATGAGTGACAGCAACAAAACCATCAGAAGAGTAGTAAAGACCACGCGTTGTAGCCAAGACAAATTGGATTTAAGCAAGAGAAAAACAAAAAACCTTTTTTTTTTACTTTTTTAAATGCGTAGAACGGATAATAAATAATTCTGTATAAAAAAAATATTATTTATGAATATTTACAACAATAAATTGTAAAAAACAAAAACAAGAAACGCATTAAAAAGAAAATTTAAAAAACGAATTTATTTTTATATAAAAAGGGAAAGGCTTATGCAGTGTGTGTGTGTATGTGTGTGCTGTTTTTAATGAAAAAGCATTTAAAAAGTGAAAAAGAAAGACTGAAAAATTTTTGTGTTTAAATTTGCAAACAAAAGGAAAAAGAAACACAGACGACCAACAACACAGCAATAAGTCATGAAAATTCTGGAAAATAAATTCATAATAAACCACAAATACAACAACAGCAAGAACAATGCGAACAGAAATAATAACAACAACAGCAGAAAAAACAGTTGGAGCAACAATTGTATATCGTTGATGATTTCTCATATGACCACCAGAACAGCGGCGGTAACAGCAGCCGTCATGATTTTTATGCAGGCCATAGTTTCCGTTAACACAACGCAAAACGTTGCCATACAACCGGAGACGGATATTACAACAACAGCAACGACAACACTGTTCGATTTGAACAAAAATCCTGTAATAGTACAGCAACTGCAACAAGCATACCAATCAACGAAAACAAAAAGCCAACAAACACCATTACAGTCACCAATGCCACCAACGTTATTGTCATTAAACCCATTCCACCTGTCACATACAAAACCGGGAACAATGGCACAACCATCACCGCCACCATCAAAAATGCGAATGACGAGGTTACCAGCAACAGCATCGATGGCCATGAGTAGTAGCAGTGGTGTTGGTGGCAGCAGTGAATGCAAAACCCTCAATGGTGCTTGGGGTGATGTTGATCCAAATATATTCTACGTTTGTGATATGCAAACAAAAAAGCCTCTGCAATTACGCTGTCCCGAAGGTAGAGGTTTTTTCTTAGGCATTGGCTTTTCAGGCTGCATACCGTATGAGCAATGGCCAGCCTGTATTTCAAGTGGACATCATGAACAGGTGGCAGTTTGTGATAGCGCACATATGCAACAGCCATGGGAATCTGTGAATCCAAATAAATTTTATGTCTGCCTAAGGGAGTCTATTGAGCCGGCCATACTCAATTGTGAGCCAGGTAAAGGTTTCGTGCATGCCATTGTCACAGCTAGTGGTGGTGACTACAGTGAAATTGTTGGCTGTGCTAATTGGGAAAAATGGCGCAGTTATATGCATTGCAATGATTATTATTAAATGACCATAACAAGTACCCCATTACAGTGTAAGCTCCTTAAATGGGTCATTTTTAAAGTTTTCCTTGCCACAACATGATATCGTGATATAGTCTAGTAATCCTACTTTTACTGTTTTTTTAAGGATCTACCCCGAAAGAAACATAAATACTCTAATGAAACCCGTAAAATAACAACAGAACGTAAAGAAAAACGTATGAAATTTTAATAAAACGAAAAAAAAGAAATTTCAAGCTTTTCTTTCAATACTTTCATTTCATACGAAAAGGAATTTCATAATTTCCATACAAAAATTTCCTACTAAAAGCATCAGAAATTCATAAAGATATTTCGCATTATACACAGAGATCTGGAATGAAAATGTTTTTAACTGTTGGGGAGTAAACGAAGACGAACATGACTTTTTTCATAAATTTAATGAATTGCACAATATTAAAGAAAATTTGTTTAAAATGAAAATTTTTATTCTCGATTGTATTTTTAGCTGTTTGGGTTTTGAAAATTATAGAAAAAAACTAAACACATACATACATACATGTATAATCGGTCATTACAACCCTTCAGTCAGGATTACGACCTAGCTTCTCACAACACTTATGTTGTTTACGTTAATTTTTAAAATCAACTCCAAACAACAGATATTTGAGAAATTTTTCATGGCAGTTCTATTTGGTATCAGAGTTTCTCACTCCACTTATTTTACATGCATATACGTACATACATAATTGGCCATTACAACCCTTCAGTCAGGATTACGACCTATCTTCTCACATAATTCATGTTGTGTGTGACCTACAGTTTAAAGTCGACTCCGAACGATAGATATTTGAGAAACTTTTTATGGCAATTTTATTTACCCTCAGAGTTTTTGACAGAAATACGCTGAGGAAAAGTTGCCGAAAAAATATTTTTTCATATTTTTAGTTCGAGATGTCTGACATGGAGTTTCAACCGTGGACTCGCATCTAATAAGACAACACACTACTTACTAGACTACAGCGACTTCTCATTATTTCATCAATCAGTAATTAAATCATTTCGTGGATTCAATTGGATGAATGTATGTGCCACACAGCTTATGCCAGATTAAATATTCTGCTTGGAATGGTCACCTCACATGGAGGTGATGTGAACTGTTCAACGTGATCACGCGATTTGACTGTTTCTTGTGAGGTTTTCTTATGCCAAAGCTATGCCATCTGCAAAATTCGGCAGATTCATGGAAAATTAAGCGTTTCGGATGCTCTCCATCCAAAGAAAATAAAAAATTTGTTTTGCTTTATTTAAATTTGAAGATAGGAAGCTTTAAATGAAAGACCCTATATTTTACGCTAAAATAAGTGCTGATACCTTTTAAGGCCTTAAACTAATTAATTATTTAAAATACCCTGTTCTGATGTAAAACGTGTTTTAACGCGAGAATACTGTACCGATGGAAACAAACCTTATTCGGGCAAAGTAATGTTGGGGGAAAAAGAATTGTAAATCAAAACTGTTTAACTACCATTCTATCTATTTAGTTTTGTTAGTCTTAAAACAAGACATATTTCTGGTAGAACATTTCAGTCGCTATTCGCTCAATGCTCTTTCGAAATGAATCGATTGTGTTAAATACATATCACATGTGATCTGCTAGTCTGACTTCACTCGCTCGTTGGCATGCTTCTAGTGTTACGGAATCTTATAGCACTACTTTGGTGATGGTTGGACGAGTTTCACATAAAATTTCTCGTACTTCAGGATGCATTCTTTATTGTCAGACAATTGATTCCAATACTAAGTCCTTATGTTATTGCTGAGAAATCGGAAAATATTCGTGCGTAAAAGGTTTTTCATTTGAAAAGAATTGAGAGATTCATTAAAATTTTTGTTAGCTTTAAGAATGATGATGAAGGTAATGCCTATCATCCTGAGGAAAGTCACTTCTATTCCTAAGGAACCTATTCTTAAGCTGGTTAAAATTAAGACACAAAACAGTTTAATTCTGTGTAAAAGACAATGAGTTTGGTAGTCCTCAACGGATGTAATATGGTGACCATTTTTAGCACCCTCCTTCCACCCGTCTGACCTAACATAAATTAAATCTTGGTTCATTCGGTTGTGCAAAATAATTCATTAGCAACACATGACATACGACCCTTTAGTCAAGATTACGACCAAGTTTCTCACACATACAAAGCATGAGTCTGGTAAAATCGAATACTTTCGTATCAAGTATTTTATTCCTAAGTGCTCTCGATGAATAGTATAACAACATAGGTTTCTCTTTGATATTAGTTTTTCTGTTGGATGCTATTTGCAATGCTTAATTAATGTAATTAGAAAAATTTAGAGAAAATGGTACAAAAAAAAGATCATTTTCGAAACAGATAATTTTGATTTAAAAATCGTTGACACAATTTAAAGGAAACAATTGCAGAAGAAATAAAATGTAACATTGTTTACGTAAAATAATTTATTTTTTTATTTCAAATGGAAAAATCTTGTAAAATAAAATCAAGGCAAGTACCACAACATGTAATTTACAAATACACCTATACCTCGCTTTGCGTAGTTTCGTTTTGACTATTATCGAAGTTGCATCGCCGATGAATTACTACTAATTTTCACTGTGCTTTGTTAGATATTGGAAGTTGCGTTGTTTTAGTTCGAGTCTTTAATTTTTGGAAATTGTCTTTGTTTTTTTTTTAAGACGGCACGACTTTTGTTTGTAATTTGTAATTTTAATACAGTTTTATTATCTGGTTTTTTCGCATAACCATGAATTGTCTAATGACGAACTATTACAACTAGAATTGCAGTTTACTAATGTAGCAAATGACAGTGACCGTTTAATAGAAATCTCCGAAGAACAAAATTTAAACTCCAAACAAATTTCCAAAGCGATGTGTTTGATTAAAGAAGTTATGGAGATTTTTTAAAAAACGAGCCTGACAGCTTAAGGAGCTTCCTACCAGGAAATTTATAAAACGTTATATAAAAAGTTGTTTAGCAAAAATTGGACCAATTTTTTGTGAAAGAAAGCCGAATTACGACAACAGCCACTATGGACTCATCAGACAGTGATTAATATTTGAAAGTTTACTTTGTACAATTTTCTTTTTTAAAAATAGTATTTTCGTAACTGTGGAACCTATCTTCGATTTCTACATGGTTTGCTATAGAAAATCATAATTCACTTTGCGTCGTGTTCTTTTGAAATGTAACCACAATGCAAAGTGAGGTATTGGTGTGTTCACATAACTGGCTGATAACGAAATAATGTCAATGACATTTGTTTACAAAATTTGCAATTTCTATATAAAGTGACTCATCTGCATACGCGAACGAGTATGAAGAATAAAAAAAAAGTATAATTTAAAGAAAAACTTTCAGATTCCTAAAAGCATTTAAAAAGGCAGCAGAATTTTGTAGTGAAATAATTTAAAACATCTTTTAATAATTTTATTCATTTTATTCATTTATTATTAATTAGAATACAAATGAAAATTATATTTTAATTATTATAAGGTAAATAACATAGATCTTATGCTCGATGTAATGTAACAGATCAGAGTCTCTGATGGGAATCGAATCCACAATCCTCACGCTTATAGTCTAGCACACTACACACTGGACTGTTAGGACATACACTTAGAAAAATTGATTCTTATACAGTAATTTGACTTAAATCCTACAATTTTGAAAAATCTTTCGTTGATATCAAACATGTGACAAACTTAAAAACATACTGATTAGGAATTGCAATAATAGGCCCCATATTCGAAAAGATAGCTATTAATATTTCAGAGACATAAAGTCACCGTGTGTCCTCGATTCAAACCCCAGTCCAGACATTTCAAACAGAACGAAATAAGAAAAAAATATTTTTTGGCGCCTGCCTGAACGACTGATTTTTGAGAAACTTTTCATGGCAATTATTATTTACTCTTAGAATTTTTTCCAGAAATCTGCTGAGAGGAAGTCGCCGAAGAAATATTATTTCATATTACGTTTGATGTCCGATGTGGCGTTTGAACCGCGGCCTTACGTCTAATAAGCCAACACACTACCTACTAGACTACGGCGAATTGCAAGTAAGGCAAAGGCAAAAAATTTTAATTCTACTTTTACTGTATAAAATCATTTATTTTATTGCAAGAATACAAAATTAAACATTTTTATTTTCCAACTAAATAAAATAAAACATTGGCTTTTTAATGTATAATTTTTCAGTTTTCTTTTTTATTACAACTCCAATACTGAATTATAAATTATTTTTCTCTGTGTATTTATTTTTGACGGTTTAAAGGCAAACAAACACACGTTAAATAATTATAAATTAATTGTTTTACGAATTATTTACATTTTTTTATATTAATTTTGCATATTTTTTCAAATTATTTTTTTCAATACTTTTATATTTTTTTTATCCTCTGCATTTTATTTACTTTATTTTAAAATTAAATTTTATTAATATTGTATAATGCAAAAAAAATCAATAAAACCATGCCAAAAGGCTAATAAAATATTAAAAAAAAATCAGAATATTTGCAAATATGATTAAAATTTATTTATTTTTTCTCTCTCTTTTTGCATTTTATGCTTAAAAACTTTTGTAAATAAATACAACACAATATATTTGTTTATATGCACTTATAATTCAATTAATAAATTTAATACAAGCACACGCTCATTTATATACATATTTATGTATCTACACTTTAATATTTAGTGGTTACAACCTATAATTGTGATGAATAAGTGCTTAATTGAATTTTTTTCTCAAAGAAATAAAAATAAAAACTATAAACCAGATGTAGTTTAGAACAAAAACAGTTGATCATAAGCCATATTACTGTTTTGATTATTTTTAAATCAATTTTATTGCACATAAGTGCGTATAAATATAAATTTAAAAAAAAAATTTCAGTAAAAGAAAGTTTTCTCGTCCTGCATTTGGGGGGAATGAATATAGTGGTGCTCGAATACAAACCCAAGTAAATCCGGACAAAATATTTCAATACATTTTTCAAATGTATAAAATTAAAAGTATTCGATTCCCTCTTAATAATCCATTCCTCTTCCCGCTTACAGGATGATATCAACAACAAAGAGCGCCTCGCCGCTACACATTTCCACAGAGAATACTATTTCTAGACGGCGGCAGATAAATCTTTGCAACTGCTATAGTAGACCGATTGCTGGTTTAACTAAAAAAAATTTGCTTTCTCCTATAAAGCAAGTATGGTGCCGATCTGTTTGGCACCTGCAGGTTAAAGACGACATCGAACAATAGATTTCTGAGGAATTTTTCATAGCAATTTAAAATTCTCTCAGAATTTTTGCCAGAAATCTGCTGAGACAAAGTCGCCGAAAAAATATTTTTCATATTTCGTTTTGTTGCAAATGTCTGACCTAGGGGTATGTCGCCGAAGTCTAGTAGGTAGTGTGTTGGCTTGTTATACGTAAGGCCGTGGTTCAAACCCCAGGTCAAATATTTCTTCGGCGACTTCCCCTCAGCAAATTTCTGACAAAAACTCTGAGAGTATATAAAATTGCCATGAAAAGTTTCTGAAAAATTTGTTGTTCGGAATTGATTTGAAACTGTAGATCCCGCCACTCATGTATAAAATTAGCGCACACAACATAAGTGGTGTGTAATCCTGACTGATGAGTTGTAATGACCAATTATGTATGTTATGTATGTTATGTATGTCTGACTTAGGGTTTGAACTGTGGCTTCACGTTTAATATCCAACACACTACTTACTATGCCGCGGCTACTACATGGATAAAGGATTATCCACGAACTATTCGACCGATTACCGACCTTTGCAGAGGTCATGGAGTAGGTAAACGAAGGTTTTCCTAATGTCTATCTAATAGGCGAGCAGAGACGTCGGCAGCAATGCGATCAGCGACGCAGGCAGAACGTTGGTAACTACAATTTCCATATTGTCGTTTAATTTAGGCATCACATCGAGATAAATAAAAATAATAACACCAGTTTGGAGATAAGATGAGCGATTGGACTCTCTATTAAGATACATTTTGATTATACCAAGGAGCTTAAAAGCAATGTAGCATTGCACAACGCAAGCTAATATAATGGGATGATTCATGAGCGCTTGCGCAATCAGATGACACTGTTTCTCGTTTTTACGAAAGAAAAATACTTTGTGTGAATTACCGTCATTGAGTGAATCATGAGCTGTATAAGCCTAAATGTGACATTAATGTTGACCAAATCATATGCTTAAATCAGCGTTGCCATTTGCCAAGTTTTCCCTTTTTTTCCAAGTTTTTTGAGATGCGAAAAATGTTTAAATAAATTCAACAATAACACGAAGAAATATTTACATTATTCAATAAAATATTGTGTATTTTATTAGTCCCGGGCAAAGAAACACCAATAGAGGGCACCGGTCTCCCGTGTATCCTTTAAAAATGTTGATACTTCTGTAGAAAACAAGTTTTTTTTGTAAAAAAAAAAATTCCCAGAAATAAAAAGTTTTTAAGAAAAATTACTGGCAACGCTGGCCTAAATATAAAATTATTCTGAGAATGAGGAAAGAGAATGCCAGAAAATACGATGGGAAGTTCGGGTCGAAGATGATCCCTTAGAAATTGATGTAAGAAAGTGTAAAAATAGTACATAAAAGCGAAGGATCACCTGATTGTGAAATCTTTTAGGTAGGCAAGTTGTGATCATAACCAACACTTTCTGGTCCGCTGGCTTACTCCTCAAGAGAATAGATTTGCTTTTCAGCACAATTTTTGGGAACCAAATAGCGACATTACACTGCGTTTATCAATTTTAAGAAGAAAGTTTTTTGTGTTTAACTCCTAGTCAATACGATAAGACTCAAGACTGAATAGTGATAAATTATTTGAAAAATTTTACATGAAAACTAGTTTTAAGGCCCATAAAATATTTGAATTTTATTGAAATACAATTTTTATTTTTTATTTCATTAATTAGAATTAATTTTATCATAGGAATACATAGACTTGTTTGTATTATTTTCTTTTTAATATACAATTAAATCCAATCACCTCTTCTGATTTATCACTTGTTATTACTTACCTTCGTATAATCATGTGAATTTCAAAATGAAATAAGTGTGGAGAAAGTACATGAGTGTTTTGAAATAAATGAGAACAAGAATAGAAAACATGTCAGTAATAAAAAAGACGACAACAAAAGCCAACAATTTTAAACTCGAAATGTTATGGCAATGACATGTTAAAGAACCCTCAGGTAATATAATAACGGTAGTGGTAATTAAATATCAAACAGGACACACAGTCCTGTAATCAACCGCATTAAAAACGGTACATTTATATAATTAAAGTATAAAAGGAATTACATTCTTACACAATAAGAACAACAATAACAACAATAGTAATAATAATAAAAGCCAAGAAAAAGCTAGAAAAAGGTTACACGTAGCAAGCATCAAGTAAGATTGTGGCGGTACAAACAAACACAATGACTTTTGAAATAAAATAGAACAGAGACAGGCTTATGGCTAAAAATAAATTACAGAACATTGAACAAAATGGAGGTAGCTACAACATTTTTAATACCACCAACTTATTTAACATAAAATCTTCAACATTATGTGGCAGTAATGTTTTTTTTTTTTTGTTTTTTCGTAAACTGATTTAATTGTAGAATGTTTTGTTTGTTTTTGTAAAGTATTACTGCAGGGTTTACAGTTCACAAATTGTAAATGATATTTAATACATATCGATATACATGTCGCTTTTCAGGTTTAAATAAATTGTATCTTTAAGATAACCCTACTGAAAATAATACATAGGCTTTAAATCTCTCAATCTTTAGAAAGGACGATATCGTTAAAGCCTTACTTTCTTACTTAATTGGCCATTAACAAGCCGATTAACGGATTTCGTCCTGCCTTAACACATTCTCTGCTTCTTGCACGCCTTCGATCTTCGATTTGGTCCTTCCAATGCAAACAAGATCGTCCTCTTCGCCGACGTGCGCAAACCCCCGTACCAAATACCCGACTTGCGGGAGCTTCCTCCTCTAGTTGAAGGAAATGGCCGAGCCAGAGCAGCCACCTTATGTTCATACGCTGCACAATGTACATAACGTTTAAGGGGCTCATACAGCTCATTGTTGGATCGAATGTGGAAATCATCGCCAACTCGAACTGAACTGAAGATGTTACGTAGGACTTTACTCTCGAATACTCTCAAAGCTGCTGCATTAGTGCTTAATAGTGTCAAAGCCTCTGCGCCATAAAGAAGCGCGAGGAAGATGAGCGTCTTGTAGAGTATTTTGTATATTTTGTCGTACGTGAGAGGTCTCTGCTGCTCAATTACCTATTGAGACCTGTTAGCAAGCGTGATCATTCGTTTGATCTCCAGACTGACATCATTTTTGACGGTGACGACGGAGCCAAGATAAACAAATTCCTGGACTGTATCGAAAGTAAAGTTTCGATTCGATTTGTGATTCAATATGCTGCATACAATACTTGTCGACAACATACACTTCGTTTTGTCTTCATTTAATGCCAGACCCATCTTAATAGGCTCCTGCATTTAACAGAATGCGGCAAATTTATTTCTCTCGGCGTCAGTAGAACTCGTATTTTACAGATCAGTATAGGTGGAATTTCTTCGAATGAGGTCCGGCTGAATTCAAGGAATACAATCATAAAGTTCTGATTTATCTCTATTTCTTCATTTTTATTTTTAACGATATTCACTCTTTAACTTCTAATTTCATCTACTCTGCCTTGTGTTCGAGGGAAATAAAAAGACTTGATCGATTGGTCTGTGGAGCACTCAATATTACTGCAGAAAGAATATGTATATACATAATACATGAGTCACGGAACCTACAGTTTAACGTCGACTCGGAACGATAGATTTTTGAGATTGCAATTTTATTTAATTTTTACAAGAAAGCTGCCAGAGGACTCATGTCTAATAAGTCAACACATTAGATGCGACTACATGGTACTATAAACTGTTTTCAGACGAACATACAAAACTCACATACCCACGCAGCAATGGACTGCTGAAGCTATTAATAGTGACGATGATATAACGATCTTCAACGATGGCTCAAAAATGAAATGTGAAATTGAATCTGGCTTCTATTCCGATAAACTAGCACTGAACGGATCATACAGATTACCTAATCAGCCCAGCGTATTACAGGTAGAGATTTCTCTATTTTAGAAGCTGCACGTATGATTGAAACCAAGAACGTATCTCCTTCGAACTTGTTCATATGTGTGGACAGTTAAGCACCAATCAAAGCGCAAGGATCCCACCTCGTTAAATCAAAGAATGTCAGAAGTTTCCTAAGCTCTCTATACAGCATACGAAGACACTCTTTCACACAACATGTTTTTAAATTACAACGTCTGTATTCGTGCACTAGTGTTAGTGGTATTAATGGTAAAAAAATATTTTTGTATCGCAATCAAGTCATGTCAATATAATACATTTAAATGAATCCGTCATGAATAATCCAAATTCCCCTGTTAGAAATCCCAAACAAAACGAATAATTGATTGCAGAATGAATTGAAATACTGCCCTGAAGTCTCACTCTCAGCCTTTATGTTGTGAACAGTAATATGATATAAGTTAACAATGATACTTTTGAATTGTGGCACAATCGGGAAATTAACAAAGAGAACTCCTTCTCAGAGCTTAAGCTTAACAACTTTCAGAATCTTTAAAAAATAATAAAACTTGACCTTAAATAACCTCATCTGTGGCTTGAATTCAAAAATCTGTTCTATTTCGATAGAATTTATTTATTCGTAAGCTTTAAGCAAATGTTGTATTTCGATTTACATCCTTAATGCTGCATAGCATTCCATGTTTTCGTAAATCATTTAAAACTTTCTTTTTCTCTGGGCAACAAATAAAATATAAAAAAAAAATTCAAGTTAATAAACATGAATTGTAGCAAACACATGCAATTAAAATCAACTATTGCAGACAGATACTCATAAAGAGATGGAAAGATCTACAGTGGGAGTCAGAGAGAGAGAGAGAGAGGGAGAGGAACTGAAATGTACTAAAAGGATATTTCGAAAGTAGAATATAAATAACAGAACGTACAACACAGTAGAACGTAAAACGTAAAATAAACATTTACATGGAGTGCAGGACATGTTGGCACTCACACTTGCACTTGCACTTGCACTTACACTTCTTTCTGTAACACTGAACACTGTACAGTGAACACTGAACCCAGAGTGTCCAGCACCATTTACAAATGTAATGGACGAGAGTATCAGAGCGTATAAAGTCAACAAAAGAAAAATGAAAAATACAACAACAACAACAAAAATAAAATAAAATAAAATGCATTTCGTAAGCCAAACAAACAAACAAATAAATAAGAACAGAAAGTGTGTTCCATATGAGCTGTAACAGTTCATATATCTTTGCCTGGAGTTTGTCCCATAGCCTGTGGCTGTTGTAAAACAACATATTATTACAACAATGGTTAGGAGAATAAAAATAAAAATCAAAAAACAAAAAAGTTAAATACAGTAGACATCATATAAGAAATTAAAACAAAGAAATTTATTCTTCCTAAAACGAACGATTATTCTTTTCTTTTTTTTTTTTTGCTATTGTGTTGCTGCCCATATTTTTATCCATTTTGTTGTATTTAAACTCAAGAAAAAAAACTTTTTATTTAAAGACAATTACAAAAATAGTCGTACTTTCATATACACTCATGCATAAAATGCCTGTTTCATGCATTTAAAGAATTGTAGACACAGAATATATATCCCTTAGAGAGCAACAAATTGTAAATGGGCCAGCAAAACTCATACTCCATAAAGTTTTGCTTTACGACGACAACAAATTTGTATGGGGAAACAAATACAAATACAACGAACATTTTTAGCACCTTACATGATCTGATTGATACAATAGAGTGAGTGTGTAGAAAAAATACTTTCAACTCTCAAGGAAGAAGCTGACACCTCGCAGTAAGTGTCTCATGATAGCCATGAGCGAGTAGAAATTACCCCTGTAGTATTAATCCCAGCATTTCGTGTGATTTTGTGAAGCAAACTGTTTGCATTCTAGTTTGGTTTCAGTCATCCTTCAATCTCACAGGAAAACCAACTTCGGACGAATCGCCAAACGCCATCGCCTGTATCGAGCTATCAAAAGCGGTTTTCAAAACATATGAGTGATGATATGTTTTGATCTGTTTCTAAAATTTTCTCGGTTATATGGCGATTTGTCGAAATCGCCATAGTCTAGCAGGTAGAGTGTTGACATATAAAACGTAAGGTCACAGTTAAAACCCCAGATCAGACATTAAAACGAAAATATGAAAATATTTTTATACGTCCTCATTTTGAAAGAAATATGACCCAATGATGCCTGCGATCCACAAGCAGCACCAAACAATCACTCGTAATGGGTTGATTGACTTCTGTAATAGGTGCATTGACTTCTGTAAGACCACGTTTAAGTTTTCTGAACCCCCAAATTCGCATGATCATTTGCTACTGACACGTTACCGTAAAAAATTAATGCTAACAGATTCCCTGCATGCATTTTGAAAAAACCTCTTACACAAATCAAATTCCTTGGTGTTATAACTATTAGCATAACCAGCATAGCCTCCTGTAGTGTACATCTACTGTAACAATAATAATAAATTGTATCCACTCTATTTGCTTGCTTTTTTCTACGTTACACCAACATTTTATAGTCGTATATGACGAGTTGAGTGTCTATACATCAAGTCAAGTCATTTAATACAGTTACAAGCATGAACATACAATAAACCATCTTTATAGAGAGTGTATGTACTTTTGCTAACGTTAGGCTAGTAATACTGACACACATATAGCCAAAAGTAACCAGAATAAAAGAAGGAGGCAACAAACACAAAAACAAACACAAAAAAGAAATGACAACAATATTAAAGGACAAATAACGCAATTTCCTGTTTTAACTCATTTTGGGGGAATAAAAACCGACAAAACCGAAAGCGTCGTGTCACTGACACTTTGTTGCACGTAATCATATGCACACACACTTACACACTTACAGTGAATGGTTTAACATATGTGAACAAGTAGACGAATGTATTCGAATACCCGAATGACAACTATGAACGCACATAAATGGTACTATTTTTATGTTTGAACATAAAAAGTACAGTTGTGGTGCGTTAATTAGTAATCGATCTAAACATAATGAATTAATCGAATTGCTGTAGTTGGAAAAATATTTTGAAATATTCGCCTTTAGCACAAAAAAAGGAAATGAGATTGTGTTGAGTATTTGCTTGGTTTGTAAAAAAAAAATTGTAGGCTGGTTGAAACGCTCTGTAGATACGGTTTGGATAAACACAAACTACATAAGATCCATTGTGATATCACAGTTTAAAATTTCCTCTAGTCTCTGAACTATTAAGAGCTTCTGATTATTCACCTTAGACTACCAATTCCTATCGCTTAAATTGTTCACGTAGTAAAAATTTTGCCATGTATTCAAGACCGATGTGTCTTGCATGAGTGCCCATAACGCCATGCCCAAATAAGCATATCGAGCATGCTCTTAGGAGTTGAAGTTTCCGTAGGCATTCTGTCTAGCCTTGTCCAAATTTTATGCGCCGTTCTGCATGTGTAGAAAGTCGTCCGTTGGCGACAACGTATTGTCTCTTTTATATGCTTGCAGGACATTAAAGATATTGCCAAATGGAGAATTCATCGGAAAGTTCGATGGTTGCATTAGCTCGCCATCATCATCATCCGCTCTGCAGTCATAAATCTGTATGAAAATAACCCAAAAATATTTGTCAATTTGAGCGTTTTTTCATACAAACAGACGTTTGTCTGAAGTCTTTCGTCTTACAGAAGCAGGTAGTTAAATTACTTTCATAATATCTAAGCGCCCTGTTACTTTTTCATTGCCCTTAAATGTTCGATTACGTGTTTTGTTTTGTTTTGTTCTTTGTCTGTCTCTTGAACGAATACTGAACGCATTATAATACCATATTACGGTCATCACATGTCTCTTTTCTGTTCGAAACATTGAACTGACAAAGTATGTGTATGCATGCGGGCCATGTATTTGTGAGTTGAAGTTGTGTCGTTGTGCCTGTATTTAGTCATGTCACAGACCATCCACTCATTGTCGTCTGGGCTGTCATTTAATCACTATTCTTCCTTTCTTTTTTTTCTGTTGACTTTGATTCAACATTGGCAAAGTTTAAAGCAGAGACGGATTTTTTTGCTTGAAAAACTTTATTCTGATGATGTAACAAAGCATGTCATGTCTTGTTATGGCTCTTTAACCTCTTGGATATGGGTTGGGCGAACACCCATATATTATATTGGTTTTCTATTGCTTTTGTTCTCTTTCTTCGATTAAATTGTGTTGTAAGGTAGAAAAAACTACACCTTTTAGTTGAAGTTTTCACTCTTATCCTTTATTATAGGAATTTTCACTTTGTGTGAGTGCGAGTATGTGTATGTTTTTACCCTGAAACTCTGATGCAATTGCAACAAAGAAGGCACCAAACATTCTTGTGGGTTTCCCCAAATGATTTTCACCAATATATGTATGCAAATGTATGTTTCGGTAACTTTGTACCAGAAATGCTTTAACAATGAATTTTTTTCTCCCGTTTTTGTCCATTTTCTCTTGGCTTTTTAATATTCTGTATCAAGGTATTTTTGATTAAAAATTTATGTTTCTCAAATGTGTGGTTTATTTACCGTTGCTAGAGTGACTGGCTGACCGACCGGCCGACCGACTGTTTGTAGAGTTAATAAAGAATTCCTTTTTAATATTGTTGTGGTTCTTTTGTAAACGATTTTATTTGATGAAATTTTCACAACACACAACAGCCGGTCAAAAAATTAATTTTAATTAAATGTGGATTTTTTATAAATAAAGGACACACACACACATATCTGCTAACAGGGTTTTACAAGTTAAAATTTAATTTTTTTTACTGAAGTCGCCGTAGTCTATTAGGTAGTGTGTTGGCTTATTAGACCGAAAGCCACGGTGCAAACCCCAGGTCAGACATCTCGAACAAAATGAAATATGAAAAAATATTTCTTCGGCGACTTAAATAAAATTGCCATGAAAAATTTCTTAACAACACTGTCGTTCGGAGTCGACTTTTAACTGTAGGTCCCGCCACTCATGTATAAAATTAACACACACAACATGGGTGGTGTGAGAAGCTAGGTCGTAATCCTGACTGAGAGGTTGTAATTAAATGGTAGCTGCATTATTAGTACAGATGACGCTAAACTTTACATGTGTAAAGTCTATACTGTATGCTTGTAAAATCTGTTTCCAGAAACTTATGAAGGAACTACAGGCATGCCTTAATATTGTTACGAAAATGGAAATGGTGTTTAATTCGTTTAACATTAAAATGATAAACAAAAGCTACAAAAACAAAAACTATGGCCTTTTTTACATGATCAACAAATAAACAAAAATACGGCAACAACATCAGTATAAAAAGAGATAAACAAGTAAACAAACAGGCAACAACAACACTGCAAGGACAAATATAAACAAAATACACAAACAACCATAACGTAAACAATATGTTTACATATGTAGAGATTTCGCGAAGGCAAAGTCATTCTCGTTCAAGAGCATCCATCAGACTGTTTACCCTGCGATATAAAAGGCAAGACAAAGCAGGCAACGGGATCAGTAAAAATTCAGTCAGACTTGTGTGAAGACGCGTTGCGTTTGAAGGGAATAATCGTGTTTTGAAGATCTCCGTTGAAAAAATCTGACAAACAATTGTTAGTGTTTATACAGAAGAGTGTAAAGAAGAATAACAAAGCAAATTGTTGTTGCTTACATCAAGCTGTGAACAGTGGCAAAAGGAATTGTGCGAACAACAAAGAAATTATCTAAAACTGAACACAAATTTATTTTTATTTTTATTTGCAATCTACGTACTCATATTCTAAACGTTTTTAAAATGTAACAATATATTGCAAACATGATGGAACTTTTATTCCCAAGTACAAACATGACTCCACATTTAAAATCATTCTATTTAAATAATATACATACTTTAATAAAATTTAAATACAAAAAAAAATATTTTACAAAGCATTTTACGCAAACCAATTTTCCTCTACAATAAATTTGTAAAGCGTTTCCTTTTTATTTCTTTTCTAACAAAAGTAAAAAAAAAACTCAACTGAACGGATGACCAAAATAAACAGTAATTTATTACACCTCCTTTTATCTATTCCCGTGCCGGCATTTTTATTCGAATATTGTGAAAGAAGAAACATAAGGCAGGACGTTGTAAAGATTTTTCAAGTGTAGTCGATTTAAATAGCTCTGCACAAAACAAATAGATGGACTTTTAAAGAAGCAGATTTCATCATGGTTAGCCTTTTTTTCTAGTATTCTTTATAGACTTGACTATTTCTGATGAAGATACGTGAAATCTTTCGCTACCACAATAAATTGATTTTTGCACATGGAATGTGGTATCGTTTTATAGAAACTATTTGTTCTTCAGTTCCACAAGAATCCATACAAGGCAGTTGCACGTAGTATGTCAACGCTATCCATAGTCTGCTGATTTGTTCTCCTAAATAAATTGAATCTTGTACGTATGAATTGCCGTGTTTTTTTATCTTTTTGCTGTGGATTACGGAAAAAATTGGTAATTACATCACTTAAGTCAGGATTACAACCTTGCTTCTCACGCCACTTATGTTGAGTGTGTTAATTTTATACACGAGTGGCAGAATCTACAATTTTAAGTCGATTCCGAACGACAGAATTTTGAGAAACTTCCTGATGGCAACTTCATTTTTTACTCCGAGTTTTTGCCAATAATCTGCTGTGAGAAAGTCGCTGAAGAAATATTCTTTTCATATTTCGTTTTGTTGGATATGTCTGACCTCTGGTTTGAATCGTGGCCTCAGGTCTAACGATGCAACACACTGCCTACTAGACCACAGCGACTGCTAAGGATTGTTATATAAAATTTCAAGTTGTTGAGACTGATGTCTAATTAATGTTTCCGTGTTTTCGGAGATAACCCCGCTTTCAAGATACCGACTAGTACATTGAAGCGCTGAAGTCTTACAGTCCATTTCCGATCCTGTTATTTTAAATTTGGTCTGGTCTGTTACACTACACAGAGAATGTCTATGTTACTCAGCTCGTAATAATTTGAATATTAAGTTGTAAATGTATTCTAACGGGTTGCCGTAGTCTTGTAGGTAGCGTGTTGGCTTATTAGACGCAACGCCTAATGTTAAATATGAAAAAATATTTCTTCGGTGACTTCCTCTCAGCAAATTTCTGGTAAATACTCTCAGAGTAAATAAAATTGCCATGAAGAGTTTCACAAAATTCTGTCGTTCGGAATCGACTTTAAACTGTAGGTCCCGCCACTCATGTATGAAATTAACACACACAACATGAGTGGTGTGAAAAGCTAGGCCGTAATTCTGACTGGAGGGTTGTAATGGCCACTTATGTATGTATGTATGTATGTTCTCTCGTAAAACGTTCAATTTTTAATAATCAATATAATCGAATTATACCAAAAAAATAAAGCACATTTAAGAAACAACAACAGACTGAGATACCCTTTATATGATCCAGAGAATATATGAAGTTTCTATGTAAAGTTCTGAAGAAAAATTTGTGCCAAAATAAATCTTTTATAGAGAAAGTCATACATGCGGTTGTGTTAAATACAATATAAAGCCAATAATACTCATCCATTTAAGAAAGAGTATTTGCAAGAAGAAAAAAATATGAAAATCTAGTAGGCTCCTATTTTTATCATAATTGGCTTCACTGTCAAGTGCAGTTACACAGATTTTTTTTTTACACTTCTTTTCTATCTTTTCTTTTTTTTAATATTTCACAGATGTATTCAGAATCTTTTTCTTTCTTTTTTTGCCAACTTTATGTCTATTGCCGATGCCATAACCAGTTTTCAAATGAATGAATGAAGCTGCAACATACAGTTCAACAACTTCGACAACATGAAGAAGAAGAAAAAAGGATGAAAATTGTAAGGAAAATGGGAAATAAATGTTGTTGCAACACTTGCTCTCCAAAGCATTCAACCAACAAGTTATAAAGGTAATTACGTTTAAATATAAAGTGTTTTCGTTACTTTTTTTTCATAAAAGAAATATATTTTATTCCATACCAGTATACCACCAACATTTAAAAAAAAACGAAGTTTAATAGAGCCGTTGTAATAGGGTAGGGCAGTAGCAACATTATGCTGCAGCAATAGAAGTTAAGTGCTAGAAAATTGTTGAGAGTAAACCATGAACATGAAGTCTTTTGACGTTTAAATCGTACTTTAGATTTACTTTCTTTCTTCTTCACATCAATTTTTGTTTTTTTATTATTATTTTGTTGCCTGTAATAATTTTTTTTCCAAAAAAAAAGTTCTGGAGTTCATTTTAGTTGGTTTAAAGTGCTTAAAGCTAAAGTCGTTTTATATGCCACATTCATAAAGTCTTTTTCTCTCTCTCTCTCTGTGTCGTTTTTCCTCTTGCCTGAGTAACTTTCGGAGAATATTTGAATTATTACACTTGAATTGTGATTTTCATCATCGTCATCATCATCATCATCAGCATCATAATCAAATTGTATACGGGTTGCTAAAGCATTTTCTCTTCTTCTTTTTTATTGCCTAAATGTTGTAAATTTATTCGGATTTTTTTCGTGCAGTTTTAAGGATTACTGCGAACATACATATATATTTTGTTTTTTATTATTTTTGTTATTGTTATTTTATGCCTTTTATGATTTAAATTTCATTATTAAAATGAATGTTTGCTGTTCAGCATAAATTCTTATTTGATTTTCGCATTTTAATGTTTTGCAAATAAAACAAAAAAATTTACATTTAAAATCACTTTGTTTTAGACGTCAGGTTTAATTTCCTAAACATTTGCTTTTGATATTTAATTTTGTTTTTATTCAACAAAAACAACAACAAAAAAGACAGTGGCTAATAAAACTGTGTTTACAAGTTGCCATATTTTATGAGATTGTAAACAAAACTAGTCGAGTTGGAAATCTGTTCATTATCCATCCATACATACATACATACATAATTGATCATTACAACCCTTCTGCCAGGATAACAAGCCAGCTTCTCACACCACTTACGTTGTGTGTGTTATTTTCATAAATGAATGCCGGGATGATAAACTCAATCGGCTCCGAACGCCAGATTTTTGAGAAACGTTTTCATGGCAATCTTATTTATTCTCAGAGTTGTTACCAGAAATCTGCTGAGAGGCAGTCGCCGAAGAAATGTTTTTTTTTAAATTTCGTTCTCTTCGATATGGAGTTTGAACCGTGTCCTCACGTTACTTAAGCTAACATACTACCTACTAGACTAAGACGACTTTACACCAACGCTTCGAAGTTCATATCATATCAAAAACAATATACGAACAATAATGTGTGTGCCGTAATCTTAAGGTAGAATATTATGCTTCTAACATCAATCGACTAAATAAATTATGCTGCAGTAAGAATTTATTAGAATATCTAACAATTTCAAATCTCATTCACATCCTATTTTCCCGAGGTAAAATTAATCACCTTAATCACAACGATTTTCCCAAAAATTCTTCAAATCGAATTTCTAAACACAATTCACATTCAAGGAGCTACAAAGTATCCCAACCTATACTACCTGAAATAAACAATAGTTTGAGTAGGTCTTCAATGGATCTATTCCGATCGAATGTTATCAAACCTAAGTTATCATTTTTGAGAAGTTGATTATGCTTAATTAGTGCTCACATGGATTGCTTGCCACACAACATATCACCCTTGCGCCAAAGCAGATTAATACTCTGTCATGTTGGCGATATATTTACTCTTTACACTCAGGTCTCCAGGTTCGCCAGGCTCCGGGTGAAACTAAGAGGATTTGAAAAAGATTGCCTTTCTTTTTTTTTGAGGCCAACACACAGGAGATGACCACTATCTATGCAGTGCATTGTGTTGGAATATAGGAAAGATAATTCATAGGAGAAAGGAAAGAGGAGATAGTGCGCGACGATTTAAACTCCAGATCAGACATCTCCCACAAAACGAAATATGAATAAACATTTCTTCGGCAATTGCCTCTCAGCAGATTTCTGGCAAAAACTCTGAGTAAAAAATGAAATTGCCATTAAAAAGTTTCTAAAAAATTTGTCGTAAGGAGTCGACTTTAAACTGTACGTCCCGCCACTCCTATATAAAATTAACACATACAACATAAATTATGAGAAAAGCTAGGTCGTAATCCTGACTTAAGGATTGTAAAGGCCAATTATGTATGTATGAATATAAATGTTTACCTTTGTCACTTTTTTCGAAAATAGCTTTTTAGTAATAATTCTTGCTTTCTTTTTCCTATTGTGAGTAATCACATGTAATGTCAGACAAACAATCAAACGACAACAGATACCCAGAGTCTCTAGTGGGAATTGAATCCACGGACTTGGCACTTAAAATTTAGCACATAAGCAACAAGACCATCGGGGTACGCGAACTTGAATTTCAAGCAGAAATGACTTTTCCTCTGAAATGATAATCTACCAGGATTGGGTGGAAATGATGCTGTACTTGGGAATAGGATAGACTGAGGAATTTTATTAATCCATTCCCAAAAAATTGATAATAGGGCATAAAGCATCTCAGCCTCCATAAGAAATTATTATTAACTACGATGAGTAATTCAAAATTGCTGGGATTTATAATCAATCATTTTAGACACTACTCCTCTTCACTATAACAACATTACTTTGGCGAACACAGCTCGTCAATAATATGTGTGTTTCTGATTACCCTGGTAGTCTAGTAGGTAATGTGCCAGATTAGTGTGAGGGTCGTGCATTTAATTTGTGAATTACAGAAGAAATAAAAAAATTTTAATTTATTTTTTTTGTTATCCACTGTTAATGTTCCTTATAAAATACCAACTGATACAATCTATTTAGCATATTTTCCTTTTCAAATTTCAAATAAAGTGGTAGTATTGTTGGTAATCAATAAGTCATTTGTATTTTATGTTCTGGCAAAATGTTGTAATTTGGCGATTTCTTTACCTTTTCTTGCTTTTATATTTTCATTTGTTCTGCTCTACAGTAACGATTACAAATCGGTTTAACTATATATACACACACAATTTTAGCAACATCATTACCACCATATTCACTTTACAGTTGCACACATATGTACAATATACACCATAAACGAAATCTATTTTTATGTTTAACATTGCCAAACAGATACACTTGTGTGGTACCACTGAACGTATACTTGATATGTGCAGTTCTATTGTTTTAATATGTACGTAACGTATACGCTGTGTGTTTTGTGATTCGTTGAAGGCATTCTGGTATTGATTTTAAAAATTTAAGAAAACATTTATTTTTACTGGCACAAACAGATTCGTCTGTTTACCTTGTTAACTGTGCTTGAAAAGAATTTTTGTTATGCAAATTTTTGTAATTTTTTTCTTTTTTTGTTTCTTTTCAATTTTCACTTTTTGCGTTAAAAGCATGTGTTCCAATTGAGGCGTTTGTTGTATTAATTTAACTTGAAATTGTTTGTTTTGATAATAAAATAAAATATTTATGTATTTAGATTAGGGTCCAAGGTCTACTGAACACAGGTATCTTGCCAATTTTCGTTGGTTCGTTGTGTTTTTTCTCAGAAGTCTGTATTATTTTCCACAATGTTTAGGTGGAAAATAATAAAATTGGCTAAATATTGAAATTCATTTTGATTTTAGTTATAAATTTTGCAATTTTATTGAAAGCATTTATAAACGGAGAACAAAAGGTTATTTATTTTTTTATTAAAACTAGAATACATACATAATAATTGGCCATTAGAACACTTTAGTTAGGATTACGACGTAGCTTCTCACAACACTTATATTGTGCGTGTTAATTTTATACATGAGTGACATGACCTAAAGTTTAAAGTCGATTCCGAACGACAGATTTTTGAAAAACTTTTCATGGCAATTTTATTTACTCTCAGAATTTTTGCCAGAAATCTGGGAGGATGTCGCCGAAGAAATGTTTTTTCATATTTCGTTTTGATGTCTGACCTGGGGTTTGAACCGTGGCCTTGCGTCTAATAAGCCGACACATTACCTACTAGTATTCTAAGGCAACCCGTTAGAATAGAATTACAAATTAATATTAAAATTATTACGAGCTGAGTAACATAGACCTTATGCTCTGTGTAGTGTAACAGACCAGACTCTCTGGCATGAATTGAACCCACAACACTCATGCTATTACCCTAGCTAGGCTACCAGGGCACCTGACAAAAGTTATTTTGTTATTAAGTTTTAAATGTAGTTCTGCTTTTGTATAGGTTGGGCCAATTGTCGGCTTAAATATGAACCATCGGTTATTTTGAATCTGGCAGACCTTATGTCATTCTATTCTGTCACAAAATTCAGTATATTATCTCCACTGAACGTAATGAATCGATTTGCGCTTGAACAACGTTGTGATTTATTGGAAATTTGGCACGATGATGTCGATTTTACCATAAAAAATCATCACACATTCTCATCAGCACATTTTCATCTTGGTGGGTACGTTAATAAGCAAAATTGCCGTATTTGGGGCTCAGAAAGCCAACATTTGGTCTTGCAGAAGCCAATCCAACTATTACAAAAGACTGTTTGGTGAGGCTTGTGAAGCGGGGGCATCATTGGCCCATATTTGTTTAAAAATGAGGATGGCGGAACCATTACAATCAATGGAGACACCTATCGCACCATTATAACCGATTTGTTGTTTACCCGCTCTTCATAGTATTGATGTGAACGATGTTTCGACGGAATGGTGCAATTTATCACACATTTCATGTCACAATTAATTAGCCGAAATGGTGATGTCAATTGGCCGCCAAGAAGCTGCGATTTGACACCGTTGGACTGTTTTCTCTGAGGCTCCGTTAAAGAGTTAAAGTTTTATGCCGACAATCCAGAAACAATTGAGCATTTGAAGACCAACATTCGTAATGCCATTACCGAGATATGACCCCATACACTCGAAAAAGTATACGAGCGAATGAAATAATATTCCATTTCTAATCGAAGCAATTGTACTTTAGAGCAAAAAAATAAATTTAATAAAATATCAAACCGTTTTTGTTTTATAACATTTTTAAATTGAAACTTTTAAATTTTCCACGCATTACAAGTGAAACCACAACATACTTTTAACAGTTGACAACACTGTCCCATTAACTGTAGTCCTCAATTTGAAAATTAAAAACGTGCAACATATAAACTTTATAAAACAAATTATTAAATACTTACACAACATATTAACAATTGTGCAAAAGAACAAGAAAAAAAGTTTTAAGTGTTACATCCTCTAGCACTTGTGTTCCTTCCTAACTGGGATTGTTTTTCCTGAGCTGTGTTCTTTTCTTATTTTCATTAATATGCGCTAAGTATATAAAAATATGCAGCAACATTTCTTTGTTTTGCGTTTTTTTTTCTTCTTTTCTACGTCCTTGAGCATGTGCGATATTTTCGTTTTTATAATGTCTTCCCAAAAAAAAAACAAAAAAAATGATTTTAACTTAGAAGGAACAACAATTCGTTTGGGATGGAGGAGCTGCGTGGTATAAACGTAAAACAAAAACGTATTATATAAACGTAATAAATAACGACAACGTTACGAAAAGCAAAAACAAAAACCAAAACTACAGAAAAGCTGAACTAAGGCTACAAAAAAATTGTGAGTATTAAGCGTAATTTAAAGCGTTACCGTTGTTGGGGAGTGCCACGAGTACGTTGATGTGCATGTCATGTATGAATGAATACCCCTAAAAAGTATGCTACAAAGTAAAATAAACAACATTCATGCATAATATTAACCCCTACAAAACATTCAAATGAGCGAACGGCAACCCACAATACAACGTGAAAAAAGTTACCAGCAGCAGCAGTAAGGGAAACAAAGGAAGTGAACGTAAAAAAAATTTTAAAAAATATATTCAGCGCGAATAAACATGAGCATTTACAACAAACAAATCCACTCACACGTATGCATGTACGTATATATGAACTGCTTCTGACAAACAAACAAACAAACAGTAGAGCGACGACAACAGCGGCGGCAATAGCAAAAGCAACAAACATACCGATTTTTAAAACCCAGAAGTGGCGCATTGAGATAAACACGTTTTCATCGTTTTCATACATCAACATGAATAAATGCCACATATTTTTTTTACTCAGTTTTTTTCTGTTTATTTTCTTTTTGTTATTAATTCGCCCTTTTTTGTCTTTGCCACAACAACACAAACTGTGTTGTGTTGTTTATTGTTGCCACCAACATTGTTGCAGGCTCTTTTGGGCTCCTGCTGTTGCTGTTACGTTGATGATGTTGCTCTGTTTACAGCCAAACAAATATTATTTTAAAAATTGATAAGCACCAGTCAGTCAGTTAGACAGTCAGTTTAAATTTTACCTCAATCATAAGCAAATATGAAAATACATTGTTTATAATGCTTACGGGCTACACACGTACTTGGCAGGTAAATAGCAAGGCCCTAAAACCTAAGGCCCTAACCCATTATAGACCAACTGTGTTAATAATACAATCAAATAAAAATTAAACAATTTCTATGAATCTTTTATCTCTTTGCAGATATTTGTATTAAAAAATGGAAGGTCAAAGGTCATATATAATGGTATTAGTTTGATACATATGTTTGTTCTTCACTCAAGTAATAAAAGGAATAGAATAATTATTTTTTACGTTCGTTAAGCCAATATATCAACACATTTCGTATTTGCAATCATAACGTAGTGTATTAGACGTGAGGCCACGGCTCAAACCCCAGGTCACACGCAGTGTTGCCAATTTTTTTTTCAAAATTTCCCGTCAAATTGGGCTTTAAAAATCGCCAGAAATCGCTAAATTAAATTTTTACAAAACCGTCAAAAACCCGTCAAATAAATAGTTTGAAAATTTTAAATTAACGTTAAATAAAATAAAATGTAAATAATTAAAATAAAATTTAAAAAATTACACATATTTTTTATTGAATTGTTTTTTCAATTATGTTTAATAATTTACAAACAAAATTAGGTATTCAAAAATATAGTGCCAGTCTTCTGCATTTTGTTTATAAGTGGTCATTGTACCTAATTTGTTGATACTACGGTTTATTGTTTTTGGGTTTCTCCCTGATTAATTAAATCTCTCAACATTCCGGATAAGGCACATTTTCAATACTTGCAAAAACTTTTTGTATGATCTTTTTCATTTTTTGTTAGCCATCCTTTTAGTTTATAATGGTCCAGCCATTCGTTTCGAAACTTTTGTGGATACTGAGGTGCGATAACTTTTTAAAGAGAAAATTCAATTTAAAATTATATTCATATAATTTATGTTGTAACAATTTTATTTTTTGTCATGTACTTACTTTTTTGATATTTTTTCTTTTTTCTGCCTTCTTATTTTAAACACAACACTTTAAGCTTCACCTTCATTTGAAATCGATTTCCACTTTACGTTTTCGATTTTTTCTTTTTACTTTTTCTACTAACCGTTATTCGACTCTCGAATACAAATAGATGGTTGCATTTTATCTTACTTATATCATATAATTCAACCTTGGAAAAAACGCTAAAAAACGCTAAAGCGCTGCAAAAACTCCAGATTTCACGCTAACCGCTAAAAAGCATTTTTTCCCGTAATTGACATTGCAAAAACGTCAGATTTGACGGGAAAAACGTCAAATTGGCAACAATGGTCACACGTCTTCAACAAAACAAAATGTGAAAAACATTTCTTCAGCGACTGCCTCTCAGCAGATTTCTGGAAAAAACTCTAAGAGTAAATAAAATTGCCATGAAGAGATTCTCAAAAATCTGTCGTTCAGAGTCGACTTTAAACTGTAGGTCCCGCTGCTCATGTATAAAATTAACACACACATCATAAGTTTTGTGAGAAGCTAGGGCGTAATCCTAACTGATCGGTTGTAATGACCAATTATGTATGTATGTATGTTCATTTTCAGACCAGCTTTGTATGTTTTTGCCCATATAGAATCCAAGATTTTCTACCTGTCAGAAGCAGATATGTTTACAATGTTGGACCTTATCTTTCTGTTCCGAAGTCAATGTCAATTGAATAACAGCCTCTGGATTGGTTGTGACAGTCAATAATTTTTTGTGATTTTAAACCATTTTTAGTCCATTTCATTCCGTATTTCGCTGCGTAACGAATAGTGGGCTTTGAATGATACGGTCTTTGGCATATGGTAACAAAGAAATTGTGGAATTAAGTTTCCTGGAATTATCTCACACGATAAAGTCAAAGTCATAAGGTCTTGTTGAAATCAAATACTGTCCATTTTATACACTTCAATTTCAGGCCAAAAAAATTTATTGTCATACGGTCATAGCGCTCTTAATAGCCAGTAACAGTTCTTCAATGTTCATTAAAAAATACTCCATAATAACACTTCCTGCAAAAGCAACTAGATGCAATTACTCTACGCAGTCACTTTTAGGTTATTTGAGCCACTCAAGCAATAATTTAGCTTGTTGACGTAACCAACGAGTGAGTAATACGTATCATTGCAAATTAAAATTTTCTTCGAAAAGCCAGCAGGAGCAACCAATAAGTGTTGAGAATGGTTAGCTAGCTGCGTGAGTTAGACTTTATATGGATGGGGGTTCAAATCCCAATGAAAAATACACTACAATTGTTAATACTACTCTCATGAATGAACCACTTCCTCGAAAGCTATTTTGAGTCGTCTCAACAACATACAGGAATGGGCGAAGGTGCTCTGACGTCAGGAGTATTAATCTCTATTGATTCATTATACGATTGCTACTATAACTACAACATACAACACTACATATTTTTACGTAGTGCTCGTTGTTCTCGAAGATAAGATATTTTTCTATTTATTACAGACAAAATTCATTCCCAAAAAGCACTATCAGTACGTGGAACGCCCTCACTGTAGAAGCTTTTTCTGTTACTTATGATATCGGCAGAGACTAATTTAAAGAAAGAATGCTGTAAGAGTTCAATTAACATTACATTTCCCCGCAAACTTCCACTGTACCAAAAAAGGCCTTATGGAGGCCATTAGACTTACTTTACTTACTTTAGGTGGTAAATTTGTATGAATTTATTTTTATTTTTTTATTTGAATGCCACTGTATATGTGAGAGAATAGGTATGGTTTTATCCTACATACTTGAACACAGAGGAAACAAGGCAGCCAGGTAAACGCCTAAATATATCTCGAAATCATAAATTTTCAATTTTAAATCTGCATAAAGAAAAATCCGCAGTGTATTCTAATACCCTACAACACATTGAAATTGAAAGTATGTATGGTGTACAGAGATTTGATTTTCATTAAAATGTTCACGGTATGAGGTTGGAAAGGATAAAATATATGATGTGTTTAGGAACTAAATTTGAGAAGGGGAAAAACAAACGTTGCTAATAAGATTTTTAAATACCGGTGGAAACAAATCAATTTGAATATTCAAAGCCTATTTCTCTTTAGCTGTACCATACCAGTAGGGCATTCCATAGTCCCTTACGGGGTGTTTAAAAATATGAAATAAAAAATACTTTCAACATCTTTCACCTCACAAGTCGCATTGGGGTTTTTTTCATACTCTAAAGTACATAGCACGTGAATTAAGTGGTACTAGCAATGGCTGCTTCATCAACAAATATTTTAGCTGTGGTAACATTTGGTGAATCATAAATTATTCAAAATTTCCTTTTTCCAGTGTAAGCGTGTAGGTATGTAAATGGCACAAAATGTTTATTAAACTCTCAAAATTACAAAACAAAAAAAAAATATTTTCAAAAGTTAAATTCAAAAGACACATGCTGTCTCTTCGCATCTGGTAATAATTTTCACCGCATATATCGAGTGGGCCATCCATCAATTTAAATTTAAACCATCGGTTATTTCGGATCTGGCAATACTTATGTCATTCTATTCTGTTACAAAATTCAGTATATTATCTCCACCGAACGTAATGAATTGATTTAAGCATGTAGTGGGTACTTTATTAATCAAAATTGCCATATTTGGGGCTCAGAAAACCACACGTGGTCTTACAGAAGCCAATGCACCCATTATGAGTGACTGTTTGGTGCGGTTTGTAGAGCGCAGGCATCATTGGCCCATATTTCTTTGTAAATGAGAACGGCACAACCATTACTATTAATGGAGACACCTATCGCACCAAGATAACAGATTTATTTGTACCCACTCTTCATGGTATTGATGTGAACGATGTTTGGTTTCAACAGGATGGTGCAACTTACCACATATCTCATGCCACAATAGATTTATTGCGGCAAACGTTTGATGGCCGCTTAATTAGCCGAAATGGTGATGGCAATTGGGCCGCCAAGAAAAGCTGCGAAGTGACACCTTTGGACTGTTTTCAGTATTATGCCGACAAGCCAGAGACAATTGAGCATTTGAAGGCCAACATTCGTAATGCCATTACGACCCCAAATACACCAAATAGTGCATGAAAATTGGTCCGATCGAATGAGATACTGTGAGGCCAGTCGCAGCAGCCATAAGAATGAAATTATATTCCATTTCTAACCGGAAAAATTGTACTTCACAACAAAAACAAATAAATTTGACAAAATTTCAAACAGTTGTTGTTTTATTACATTTTCAAATTTCAAATTTCAAAATTTTAAATGACCCACCCTATAAGTACTAAAGAAAGGAAACTTTTGCCATAAAATTGTAAATCAATAAACAGGATGATGATGATGGTGATAATGATGAGGCTGCCAACGATGATGATGGAAAATAATTTCATAAATTTCATGTTGAAGAATTCAAAATTTAATGGAAATGGTAAATGTTTTCAAAAAATTTAATTAAATTTATTGAACCTTATTATGCAAATTTCCAAAAGGTTTTCATAATGTACGTAAGGACTTTATGAAATAAGAACATAAACTTCACATTCAATGAATCTTATTTGAAATATTTTGTATAGAAAATAACTTCATTATATTTCTTAACAACATAACAGCAAATATTATTTCGTCTTTATGAATTTTAAACCATAATTCATGTCTTTTGTTATTTCCAAAATGCCTATCGAAAAATGTCTTCAACTATGTACGAGTATGCAGAGAGAGAAAGAAAAAATCTCCTATAATTTCTTATCATTATTTTATTAATTTGAAACTATTTTCTTCTTCTGTCTGTCTTTCTTTCTTTCTTTATTTTTATCCTAAAAAGCTTACTTAAGCACAAAATATCGTAAATTGTCTCGTAAGTACTTTTCATTTCCTTCCTCCGAACCTCTTATCAACTCATCTCTGTACTTATAAATATGTGTCTTGTGGTATGAAATTTAAGAGAAAACAGAAACTATACTAATAAATAAAATTCCAAGAAAAGAAACAAAAAAACGAAATGATATAAAACAAGACAAAAACAAATTTGCATACATACAACATATAACATGAGTACAACATCAATTCTATTTAGTCCTGTGAGAGTAACCAATATTTACCTTCTGGCTCTAATGCGATGGGTCCAGGGATATGAGAATTTAGAATATTTTTTATATGTAGTACTCGTACAATAATAACAGTAAAGTAAACAACAACAAGTACTACAACGAAATGAAACTAATAAAGTCTCTGGTATATACAGAGAAGAGCATGAACATTAAAAACAGGAAGAATTATGCATGTGTACGTGGGTACTTACTATACAAGTATAAAATGTAACGGAAAATAAATGACACCAAATAGAAAGTAACAGAAAATTAAGACAGATTTCATGTTAAATCTCTAGATATTACGATAATTGGTATTCTTACGATCCACATAGTGAGACTAGATTAAAAAACCAAGACTATAGGACCATAATTTGTTCTCTTTTGCTTCACGGGAAAGGTTCAAAAATATTTATATATACATGTATATATACATAATTGTCCATTACAACCCTTCAGTCAGGATTACAACCTACCTTCTCATACCGCTTATGTTGTGTGAGTTTATTTTATACATGAGTGGCGGGAGATCTACAGTTTAAAGTCGACTACGAACGACATATTTTTGAGAAACTTGCTGGTCGAGGTCTTACGGAAGCTAATGCACCCATTACGAGTGACTCATTGGCCCATATTTCTTTGAAAATGAGAAGGACGCAACTATTCAATGGAATCAAAGGAGACACCTATCGCATCATGATCACCAATTTTTTTTGTACCCACTCTTCATGGTACATGAAGTCGCCATGGTCTAGTAGGTAGTGGTGTTGGCTCATTAAACGTGAGGCCTCGATCAAATCCCAGGCCAGACATCAAAACGAAAATATAAAAACCTATTTCTTCGACGACGTCCTCTCAGCAGATTTCTGACAAAAACTGTGAGAGCAAATAAAATTGCCATGTAAAGTTTCTTAAAAAATCTGTCGTTCAGAATCGACTTTAAACAGTAGGTTCTTCATGGTACATGAAGTCATGTCTCATGTATAAAATTAACACACACAACATAAGTGGTGTGAGAAGCTAGGTCATAATCCTGACTGAAGTGTTATAGTGACCAATTATGTATGTCTTCATGGTATTGATGTGAACGATGTTTGGTTTCAACAGGATGACGCAACTTGCCACAATCGATTTATTGCGTCAAATGGTTGACGGCCATTTAATTAGCCGGTGATATCGTGATGTCAGTTGGCCACCAAGAACCCGCCATGTGACACCGTAGGACTAATCTATGTGGGTCTCCGATTTTTATAGTAATCCAAAAAATTTAGAAAGTTTACTTCTGGCAATCATCGTTTGGTTTAAAGAACATACTATTAAAAAATGTTTTTTTTTCAGTAAAAATAATTATTATCCATACTGTAGATTAAATTTAAAACCAAGTGCAAAACCCCAGTTTTTATTCAAAGTGATTTTGGGAAGAAATATTTTTGGCCAGAAAAAATATTTTGCAAGTTTATATGTATATTTTATACACCCAAAAGAAAAATGTTTTCCCTTTTAAAGTTTAAAATCCGAGTAAATGAAAAATTTAAGCTCATCTAATGCGGCCTGGTAGACTTGAGATGATTCTAAAAAGAGTAATATATGCCGCCATAATAAAACCAAAAAATACAAAACAACAATAACAAAAAAACGTTGTACTAATTAATTCAAAACACTGCTTAAAGGAATTTTCATTGTAATCTCTGTCTGTACTTGTTTTTTTTTTTTGTGGCATTCGTTTTTGCTTCAATTTATTTTGGCAACCACCACTTATTTAACGTTGTTTTAACGTTTACCCTACAGCAGACTGCAATGCGGTCATGGATACACAGAACCTAATTAAAGATTTTAAGAAGAAAGGAGTGTGTAAGGGGAAGAGGCCCCACTTGTTCTTAATTTTTCTTTATTACTTACCACCTGTATGGTGAGTTTTTTGCTTTAAATAGCGTGCAAGTAAAGTTTACTAATTTCTTGAAGCAAACTTGTTACATGAGTCTTAAGGTACACCCCAAGTAGGCTTATATTTTTCGTTCTCCTTTTAGATTTCATTTTCTTTGTTGTTCTTGGTGGTTTTGTAGTTTATGTTTAAGGTTTAATGTAACTGCACGTAAGGATGTGTAAGCAAAAATCTTAAAATGAAGGTTTTTTCTTTTCTTTCTTTTTATTAAACATTTTATCATGTGGCAACAACAGAATAACAAAATTAAAGGCTCACACAAAAGCTAATACATATAAGTCTTATGTATATACACAGTAGTATATAAAATAATTTAACTATAGAGAGTATACAGTAGACGCCTACAATTTGCCACAATTTTATTCAAAAAGCCTTTAATTTGTAAAGATTCACAAAAGGCTTTAAGTACATATACTTTGATGTCCTTATTTGTGTGGCAAACACTGTTTGTTGTGGTTTAATTTGAGGCTTATGTGTTTAAAAATATTGGGATTTTGTTGTTGTTGTTGTTGTTATTCGAGAAGATGTCATTATTCCGAAGATGCAACGAGTAGAATGGCATAGGCTGTTTTGGGTTTGCATAACATTGTATGCAAGACCATGCCACAGACCTGACTTATTTTCAAAATATATTGTGTTTACAACGACAACAACAATACCAATATATTTGACCAAAAAGAGCTATATAAACATGGGGAGAAAAAACTGAGCTAGATGACACAGTAAAGTACATTTACGTATCAGGAACACAAAAGTAAACACTTACGGAAGTAAGGCAGCCACGCAAAAAAATACGACAGTTTGGCCATAAATTGAGGTACAGTGTTAACAGAGATAATAACGTATAAATCCAATTAATATATGCTATAAAAACAGCCTCAACACATGTGTCATAAAAACTGAAAATTCTGCAGTTACAGCAATATGTATGCAGTTCGTTAAACCTGCAAGCAGGAAGAAAGTTCATAACGTAGCATAAAAACTCATTGATAAAAATCTCTACTAAATTCAATATATAGTGCTAATCAATATTAGCACTAACGATACCTATAACTATAGTTTGAAAGCTTAGAGGTTTTGTTAAGTTTGGCTGAGGTTTAGCAAATCATCATGAATCGTTTAACGTCAGAACAATACTCTCAAACTGTGAAAATTTAATTTGAAAATAAAAATCTATTTGTGAGGTTCATTGACCACTTCAACCATTTTACGGTCAACATAATTAATAACCTAGTAATAAAGCTATTATTAATCGTTTTTCTTGAAAACCTTTTCATGGCAATTTTTATTTACTCTCAGAGTTTTTGCCAGAAATCTGCTGATAGGAAAACGTCGAAGAAATATTCTTTCATAATTTGTTTCGTTCGAGATGTCTGACCAAGGGCTTCAACCGCGTCTTCACGTCTAATAAGACAACACGCTACCTACTAGACTACAGCCATTTCACACTACACCTAAGATCACCCAATAGTGCCGTGTTCTCTGTGGGCGACAGCGAGACATTCGATGGTTCCAAAACTTCACTCATTTCCAAAGTAAAAATTTGACCAGCCAGATCTAGCCCGATATGGTTATGAGCAGAACAAAATGTGCATTATATCCTCCACCTGAGGAACCAGATATCAAGACATTAACCCTTGCGCGCTCATGCCAAGAGGTTGGGAATACATACATACACATAATTGGTCATTACTCTGTTGTGTGTGTTAATTTTATATACATGAGTATATATTCTTAAGCAACTTCCTTTCAGCAGATTTCTGTCAAAAATATATTTTATTTTTTTCTAGTTTCTAGTTTCCGTTTAGGAGGAGTAAATGTACCTAACCGCACCATAGGGAAAGACGTCCCTATACCCCCATGGTGGGGCCCTCACCCACTAAATCTCCCCCTCCTCTTTTGGACTCTTTGTGCCCACTCCGGAACTACCGCAGAATTACTTCGAAGTGGAGTCCCTCTGGCCATTTGGCCCTTTATAACCATATTCGCGACTGGATTGTGCAACAAAATCTGAGGTGTTTAAACATCCATTCTAATTCTCTCATCCAAGTCAACTTTCTTAGATTTCAGCAAGGCTTCAATGTAACTGGCTATCCTATTCCAATTTTCTTCGCTGTTCAGAAGTATATCGCAGAAGTTTTCGACAGTACAGACGCCGACTTTGACCTCAAGATTCGTTCTGTCGAAACTCCATCTCTCACAATGAAAGAAAGTGTGTTCCGCGTCATCGATCGACGCATCATCATAGACGCAATTCGGTCATGTCATCTTCCCCATTTTAAACAGATATTTGCAAAAATAACCTTGTCCGGATAACAGCTGTGTTAAATAGTAATTAGCCTCACCAAATTTCCTCTCAATCCAGCGGGTAATATCTGTGGAGAAGTTTCGCCGTCCATATACCACTTGTTTCAGTGCTCCATTTGTCTTGCCAGCGTTGTATGGTTCGCTTTCTAGCATCGTCGACATCTACTGTCTCTGCGTGCACGTTTTTAGTCTCCCACACCCTCTTCCACTAGCTTGCCTGTAGACCTATAGGTATTACACCACTGATTACCAGTACTGCTGACTGCCGATGCCACCATAAGTGCAGCGGTTCGTTGTACCGATGATAAAATTTTATTTCTACAGTCGGCCATTAATGTTTCTGCACAGATCTCACAGCCGTAAAGCAGAATAGAGTTCTAGTTGCAACACATTGCACATTTACTTACGTAAATACACCTCAGATGAATACCAAGCTTGTTTAGTGAAAAGTCGGTAATTTGGAATGTATGGAATTTCAGAAGTTATATTGAGACATTGGTATTGGTTTCTTTATAACGCTTAAACGTACAACAATGCCAGTCTCTATTTACAATTAACTTTCAAATTATTACATAAACTTTCAATAACTCTTTAAAGCTTTTGCTTTGAAAAATAAAAATTAAAACATTTAAAAATTTTCTAATACTTCTCCTCCCATATAATACTGTTCCTTTGCGATAACATTTCTTTCAAAGTTAAAACGTAAAGTGGTAGCATCGTGGCCCAGAGGAAAATGTTCAAGGCAAACTTAAAAAGTATCATTTATTATCGTTCGAACCACATGCATACAAACGCTCGTCCTTTTAAACATAATCGTACAAACAAACTAACGTTGTATACGACTGCAATTTTCTTTTATTATGTGGGTGGTGGTGGTATGCATTATTTGTCTTTAAATTTTAGTAACGCTCTGTAGTATCCTTTTAAAGTTGAGACTTTACTAGAGAAACTCATAAATTTTATTTGCCTTAGTTTTCTTTGTTCTTGTGTTTTGTTTTTGTTAAATGCCGTATATTCAAAAAGATTTATTGATTAAAGTTTTTACATAACAAAACAAAAACAACAACTACAACGATAGTAATATTTAAAAGTTGTATGGCAGAAAAAAACAATTTCCTGTGATTTAAAACAATCTGGGGATGCACAATATTTTATTAAATCAATTGAGTTAATGACGTTTGTTTAGAAATTTATACAAATATTTGCCAATTTAGTTGACAGGTTGCTGTTCTTCACCTGCTGCTGCTGCTGCTCCTGCATTGGCTGTGGGCGTTAGTGGTGAACTTGGTGGTGCTATTGTTGGTGTCCAATACCAGTTGAGCCATGGTACACAAGCTCGTTCGGGCGCCAAGAATCCCTGACCAATTGGACACAATTCCAATGTAGCCGGCTGTCCCTCAACTATGCATATCCAGTAGGCACGTTTGTTGCGAAAATGTGGCCACAAGGCCACACTTAGTTCTTCTTCAGTTTGACAACCAGGCTGGCCCGTATACAAAGGATTACCTTGCACCAGTTGACTCTGGCTACTGGCGATGAGAGCACCGATAATTACAAAAAGTATTACGAACTTCATTTCCATACTTATTACAGTTAAATTCCTACTGATTTTAGTTTACATCTATTTAAGCTTTTATAGGTTTTTGTGGTTTTGTTTGTTGCATTTTTTTATTTTCGTATTTAATTAAAACCACCATCATCATGTGTATCTTTATTTTTATTACAGTCATTAAAATGATTAAATTGTTTACTTAAATTGTTTATTTATTTAAGAAAATGTTGTAATCAAGTAAATTGATACGATATTAAAATTTTAATATTTTCAAACAGATAAGAACATTTGCAATATTTCTTAGTGGTAAAAGTATCAGATTAAGAAAGGTCAGCATGTTAGAAAGGAGGTGCATGCATCTTCATGTATGCTTCACTTTCACTAAAAATTAAGAACAAAAGGACTTTTGCTTATTAGCCTCTACGTTTAAAATGTTTCATTGTATTTCATTTTATAACAGGGGCTTCCGAACTCTATCCGATAATTGCCACTATTTAGACTGAAATAAAGACTGCCGCTATCCGCAAATCCGATGTTAGAGTATACGCTTATTTACAGCCATTAGATACCTAGAGAATGTTTAAACTACACCTTACTTACTCATTTAATTAGTCTTTACAACCCTTCTACTAGGATTACAATCTAGCTTCTCACATGACTTCTGTTATGTGTGTTAATTTTATACACAAGAGGCGGGACCTACAGTTTAAAATCGACTCCAAACTGCAGATTCTTGAAAATTTTATTTACTCACAGAGTTTTTGCCAGAAATGTACTGATAGGAAAACGCCGTTGTTTCGTTCGAGATCTCTGACCTGGGGCTTGACTGGCGGCCTCACGTCTAACAAGACAACACGCTACTTGCTAGACTACAGCTATTAAATCCTACACCTAAGATAGCCCAATAGTGCCGTGTTATTTGTGGGAGGCAGCAAGGCATTAGATGATTCCAAAACTTGGCTCATTTCCAAAGTAAAAATATGTGCAGAACAAAATTTTCATTAAATCTGATCAGAGTCCATCTGAGGAACCAGATATCCGGGCTTAGAGAATGAGAATACCTCACACCAACTTTTATGGAAGCTATAAAATGAAGTAGAAAAGATCTCAGAACATTATATGGACACCCAAAATGTATCAATCCAATATGATTAAAATACACTCCTTCATAAAATTATAAAAATGGGGGCAACTGATTGTATAATGGAATAGAGAACGCCAGTGTCAATACATTTTAACCTCAGGACTATATCTTTGGGTTTCCGTCAACGCGTATTAAAATAGCATCGTGTGCTCTTATTGATGTGTGAATGTCATTGCTTAGTAGCCTAAAATACCAGAGGATACTTAAAAAATCTACCTTCTCTGATAATAAATGAACGAGTAATAAAATTGTTTCAATAGTCTCTGAGTGTTCGCAGATTACACTATGCGACAAAATAAAAATAAAAATGAAATACACCCAGTGAGTTTTGTTGAGTTGAACTCAAAGATATTTTTTTTATATTTCTCGAACCCTCCACACTTGTTTTATTTGACAAAAACGGCATTTTTGATCTTTTCACACTCATGTACTCTATTAATCACAACCAGGCCGTTCAAGAGAAGCAATCATATACGAATGATCAGCAGTGTTGTATTCCACAGGAGATCCACTAAAAAACGTTTGCTCTTGGCTAGGAAATTTGAATGCACCCACAATATATACCGGATCTTATGCTATTTGTCTATCCTTTGTTTATAATACGTCGTAAATGTGGCAAAAATACTTTGCTAAAGGTCACTTTGGCGCCAATAAATCAAAAAAGAGTTCTATGTGCTGTGCTACGAGCTGTTGAATGCCTTAGCAATTATAGTCAGAAGACAAATAAAATTTTTATCACAGATTTCGAGGAAGTAGCAGAAACTTCTTTCATGCGACAAAAATAATACTCTATAAGACGCTCATCCTTGTCATGTTTCTTTATCGCGCAGAGGCATAAACGTTATTAAGGACTGATACAGCAGCCTTGACTGTATTCGAGAGTAAAGTCCTACGTAAGATCTTTTGTACAGTGTGAGTTAGTGATGATTTCCACATCCGATTCAACAAAGAGATGTATGAGCCCTTCAATGACAAGGACATTGTGCACCGTATTAACATCCAGTGGCTGTGCTGTCGTTCGAGTGAAGGAAGACTATTTGGCGGGACGGCTATTTGATGCGGAGATTTGTAGATGTTGGCGAAAACGACCACCTTGTTTGCGTTGGAAGAACCAAATCGAGGAAGCTCTGTTATCGATTGCTGTGACCAACTGGCGAAAAGCAGAGGCGCCTGGAAGGATGTTTTAGGGCAGGTCGAAATGCCTTAATCGGGTTGTGAGTAACTAAGTAAGTAACTGATATGCTTGACTGCCTAAATAACAATAACGACAGCCCAGTCCAGTAAAAGATTAGACAATGCCAACTCTCCCTCACTTACTATGCGATGCGACAGTATGAAGGCAACGAATCAGTTGCCTAACTAGAATAATTTGAGTAATGAACTTGAAACAATTCAAGGAGATAATAATAAGTAGTTAAAGCAGTTGCTTCTCGGTACACCTATCTGCCGCAACGGAGAAAAGATTGTGTTCGTTGTAACTAAATTCCATTGTAAATTGTAAAATTTTCAACGAATAAAACGAGTATAAAAACCAAGTTGTTTATTTGTTTAACAAAATCAACTCAAAATAAACAAGGTACACGTAAATAAACAGATAAACTTGTAAAAATTAAATAAATTTTACGAAAGTGAAAAACACCAGAAGATTTTTTTTTATTTGATTTTTCTTTTTAACAATATTTGTTTGAGAACGTAAAACAACAAAAATCGAATGAAATAAAATGTGTTCACAATCAAAAAGTTTCCGTGCACAAGACAACTACAACTTTACAGATAAAATTTCTGGGGGCGAAATTTTTTTTAAAAATTTTAAGAAAAACTGTTGCTAAGTGCAGATTAAATAAAGATTTTTGATAGCAACAGGTTTATATATTTTAAGATTTATTAAAATTAAACAGTTACATATGTACATATGTATGTATGTATATGAGTGAGTAAGAAATCATAACACATTCTGTTGTTATTTTAAAAACAAAAATAAATTCTTATCAAACTTACATTAAGTCAAGCAATCGTATGACGAAATGTAAATCTTGTTATCGAATTTCTTTCAGTATAAATATGTTCCAATATCAGGCTTGAGGCCAGTATTAAACAGAATATTGCATTTAAATTATCATTTAAGAATTAAAAAAAATTAAACGAATTTTAAATTATTTTTCAACGAAACGAGTTCAAAATGAAGTCTCCTCTGATTGTTTTGTGTATTTCCTTGCTGCTTACTGTGGCTTTGGGTAGTCCTGTTAACAATGGTGAACCTGGCTGTCAAACGGAGGAGGAATTGATTGTGAAATATTATCGACATTTTCAAAATAAAACAGTTTATTGGGAATGTGTTGCTCTAGGACAACCGGCTGTATTACAATCATGTCCCGTGGCCCATGGTTTCTTGGATCCAGTAAAAGAATGTGTTCATTTCTCATTATGGTATTGGACGCCAACTGCAGCTCCACCTAGTGCACCTGCAACGGAAGCTAATACAACAGTTGTTTAAAATGGTCAAATATATTATGCTTTAAGGAAAACAGAATCTCAACATAAATATGTCCACCTTGTTCAAGACAAGAAAATAATTTTAAGTAGTTTTTAAACGTGGAAAATTCACGAACGTATTAAAATTTAAAAAAGTGATTAATTTTAAAATAATTTATTTTGCTTATAGAATAAACAAATAAAATTTCACAGAAATCTTTTTCTGATTTCCGCATTATGTTTTGCTTTCATGGCAAAAATCTCAGCCATGTAAACAATTTTCATAAAATTCTTAGAATTTTCATTTGTCCATGTAATATAAACTGTATGTTCACTTATTACACGGGTTTAAATCTTAGCTAACATACATACATAATTGGTCATTACAATCCTTCAGTCAGGATTATGGACCTAGTTTCTCACACCACTTATGTTGTGTGTGTTAATTTTATACATCGGTATTGGAACCTACAGTTTAAAGTCGACTCCGAACGAAAGACTTTCCAGAAACTTTTCATGGAAGTCGCCGAAGAAATATTTTTTCATATTTTCGTTTTGATGTCTGGCATGGGATTTGAAACGTGATCTTACGTCTAATAAGCCAACACACTACCTACTAGACTACGGCGACTTCAATCTTAGCTCACATCTTACCTAAAATCCACACAAAACAAGGACCTGTTCTTAATAAATTTTGGCTCTTCGATGTCATATGATTCGTATCGTTCACGTACTCATTTATCCAAAAATTAGCCTTATCGCTGAAAATAATTTCTTGATGAATATTAGAAGCCGCCGTAGTCTAAGTTATTAATCATGAGGTCACGGTTTAAACACCAGGTCAGACATCTCTAACATAATGAAATATGGAAAAATATTTCTTCGTCGACTTCCTCTCAGCAGTTTTCTGACAAAAACTCTGAGAGTTAATAAAATTGTCATGAAAATTTTTTTATAAATCTGTTGTTTAAAGTCGATCTCGCCACTCATGTATAAAATTGACATACACTCAACATAAGTGGTGTGAGAAGCTAGCTTGCAAACCTGACTGCAGACTTTTAATGACAAATTTTGTATGTATGTATGTATTGGGGTCAGTTACGAACAGCTGCAAACACCATTCAACGAATTCACGCCATTTTCTATGGTCATTAACCGTTAGTTCCACGGTTCGATGAATTTTGTATGGATGCAGTCCCAAGACACATCGCAAAAATCCACCAGTTGTGGTCTGCTAAAGTCCCAGTTCTACCACGAATTCTCCTGCATATTTTCACATAAAGCGGCGATGTTTTCGACAGATTTTGTATTTCGACAACAAATGGGTGTTGGTCGATCGTCTTCTGAAACAGTAGACTTGATGTTATCCACCATAATGCGAATATTCCTCTCGGTTCGGCGATTAAGATGAAGGCCAGCCGAACAGAATACCCCTTTTCATAATTACTTGCATATCCGTTCATATTGATTTAGCACAACATTCGGAACAAATGAGAACTAATTTGACAGATGCGGGCTTCAGCCAAATGGCCGTTATCAACTGTCAAAGTTCGATAATCACTATGGGTCACCCGATATTTATGGTTTGGGTGAGGAAACTCTTTGAATGTATTTAAAATAGCTTCGTAATAATTGTGCACATCCATATCACGATTCAAACAAAAACGAAATACATAAAAATATATCTTTCCTTAATAAAAATTGCCATGTAATGTTCCTCAAAAACATGTGGTTCGATATCGACTTTAAACTGTATATCTTGCCACTCATGTTAACACACGACATAAATGATCTGAGAAGCTAATTCGCAATCCTGAGTCCAATTATGTATGTATAATTATGTAATTGTAATGCAAACTATTTTTAAGAATTTCAACAGACTACTGCCAATAGTTCTGAGAGTAACTCATTGCCATGAAACTGCTTTTCAAGTCTGTTGTTTGGAATCGACGTTAAATTGTACAGTGGGTGGTGAGAGAAGTAGATTTGTGCACACATAATGCAAAACAATATGCGACTGTAGCATTTTCGCTGTATATTAATTATTATGATTAATTTCGAACGTTTTTAATTTCAATTTGAATTTGAAACACAAGAAACTTGAATCCCAAATACCCCGTTTAAAAATTTTACAAAGTTTATAAATAAATATAATTTTATACACTGATATACATATGTATATGTATGTATATAATGTATGTAATAACACTGTAATGAACAGTGGCCATGAGTCATTTGCAGAAAAACAAAAATAATTTAATTTATGCTACGAATAAATTTAAATTTATAAAAAAAATACCAATACAGGTTAATATGCCAATTAACTCAATTGAATTTATAAACAATTCACAAATATATACAAAGTTATTTATTTTAATATTTCTTTAAACTGAAATAAATGCTCCGACAAACGCAATACAACATTCCTTTTTTTTTTCTTAAAATAAATTGCAATTAAATTAAATTTTCCTTGACTTTTCAATGCGAATTTTTGTCTTTCTTTATCTTTTTTTTTATAGATTTTAACAGAAAATACTTGAAAATGTTAAACAAATACGCCAGAAGTCTTGTACAACAAAGATATACGAATCAAGAATATTTGTTCAGTATTAACAAATGTTTATTTGTCTTCCTTCGCCCCTTCACTTCAGGTTGAATGTTGTCTGATGGTTAAGGAAAGCCCCCTTTTAAAATCACGCCTTTGACCTTGAGAAGTAAATAGAGACAAGAATTAAAGGAAAAGCAAAACGAACAAAAAAAAAATAAAAATAAAAGAATGTCAAGTGAATTCAACAGTAATAATTTACTTCCGATAGATTTTTACCATCTTCTTTTTCCTTGGCAATAGTCTTGATTATGGTCGTTCGTTAAATACAATGAAGAAATTCTTCTTTTGATTTTCTTTCGTTTCCTTTCTCTTTTGTTGCATGCAATTTTCTTTACAATACTATATGTATGGTCAGTAGACTTGAAAGATATCCATGGTCAATTAAGTCGAATTCGTTGTTGAAGTTTTCACTGTATATCTGGCAGGTAAGATTCTTAATTTTTATAAGAAAGAAGGAAACCAAAACTATAATAAAATCGAATCAGTTGATTGTATATATAATGTTTAAAAGATAAAGGACAGGTTCTTTGTTTATAACATACACTTTCAATAAAAAATTTATGCTACGATTCATTAATTTTGTTTTTTTTATAATAAGTTCAGCCCCAGGAATAATAATTTAACGAAACTAGCTTGAGTCAACCGGTTTTTTTTATCATATATGGTACACATATACAGTGATAACTTATCTTAATAAGATACCTAAAGTAAATACACATATTTTCCCTCTGGTAAATACAACGTTTATTTCTTGAAGATGGGACCATTTCTTAAAGATTTCCTTTAATGGATATGCGCTGTCAAAAAGCATATCCTTCGCCCTCTTATTATTTCACCGTTTTCTTCAAACAAATCTTTTTAAAAGGGTATTTGAGAAGCAATTGATTCTTCATAGGTTTTTAAGTTCTTCTCCCAGATTACAATCATGTTCATTCAGATTTTTATTTTAGCGCTTTAATCACTAGCTACCACTTTTCAAATTCATCAAATAACGCGTCTCCTTTTGGTATACAGGCTCACCGTCGTTTCAATTATATTGTAATCATAAAACGTTAAAATATTGTACGGCAGAGAATCTAGAAACAGAACTGGTTGACCATCTCTACTTATACGAATCTTTGAATCGGTTAAAGCCTACAGAAAAATCAAAAACTTTAGCAAAGTCTTAACGTCTTTTGGAATAAAATTATTTATAAGAAGTAAAAGAAAAATTTCCAATAGTTTACAGTCAATACGATCGGGTCATCCAAACAGGGACTTCCGAACTTTGGAAGCCAGAAATCTGCTGAAAGGAATTCGCCGAAGAAAAATTTTGTCATATTTCCTTTAGTTGGAGATACCTAATCTGGGGTTTGAACCGAGCCCTCATGTGTAATAAGCCAACATTCAACAACACGTGCCTAAAATAAAATCATTTTATGACAATGGGTAAAATCATTTTCAGCTATGAGTCTCATTTCTAAATTCTTCTTTATGCTACATCGTCAATGATTCGCAATGATTCGTTTATAAGGTATTCAACAGAGGCTTTCTGAACTTTGATAGGTAATCATGGCCACCTTGTTGAAGCCAAATCTGTCAAATCACCATGAAAGATCATAGACAATGACGTGTATTCGCAGAATTCGTTCTAGAGCAGTTGTCAACTGACTTCAATTTTTATCGAAAAATTATTTTCAGTGAAGGACCCACAATTTTGTCGAAATTTGGAGCATACCAATCCAATAAGATCCAACAGTGTCCAATTCAACCCGATATAGTCAGTGTTTTCTGCGGATTTTAGACTACCGGCATAATCGGTCCATATTTCTTTGAAAACGACTATATATACCAACTCTTTTTAGACTGGGTTCGTTAATATGGACTCCAAAACGTCATATGGTTTCTACAGGATGGCATTACATGCCACATTGCTCATGACGAATTGAATATTCTGCGTGAACTGGCCCCCGAGATCAAACGATTTGACCCCATTAGGTTTTTTTGCAGGGATATGTAAATAAGCCACAAACAACAGACGTGGTCAAAGCCAACATATCTCAAGCCATAGGTCAAATTATGTCTGATTTATGCGCCCGAATTATGGAAAATTGGACATTTTGGATATATATATATATATACATATATTCGACATATGATAGCATCAATAGGTATTTGAAACGATTAAAAAATATCGATGGTATGCCACACACACACTTTGTTTTATTTAGATTTAAAGATAGGAACGCGTAAGGAAAAACTCCGTATATTTGACTGTTGACCACTTTATAACATGACGGGTAGGACAAGCTCCAAGAGACATTTGGTACTATCTTGCTCAAGCCAGACATAAACCAAGTTCAATACTTCCATTTTGGGCAAAAAAGATTCAGTAATCATAGCTCAGTACATTGGTTGCTATTTTTATCGGTCCAGTAATAACGCCATTTTTAGTTCTTTATAGTAATTCCAGGGAAGAAAAGTTGAGCAGCATGTAGTATAAGAAATTGGACACCATAATGCTGCTCATTTAAACTGCAACAATATCCACTTCTTGTAAGGGAAACTATTTTAAAATGGATGGCAAAAGTATGCCCATTTATTAGACAATGCCTATCATTAAAATACAAGAGTGAATACCCCCTATAAAAAATATTTCCAATGTTACAAACGATTTGTGTAACTAAAACAAGAAGAGAAAAGTACAAGAAAACATTGATTAACTTTAAATTGCAAACAGAATTCAAGTACTTTGGATGAAAGCATTTATCTCTCCCTTATCAACAACAAACAATAAATGTTCACTACTCCATCGAATTCACAGAGCAAATGCTAGCAAACATCGTTGACTTGGGGAATATACACGAAAGAGTAAGAAAAGAAATACCTGAAAAGGTTTTTAACATTTTTCAAGTTCATCATGATAATGTTCCTAAAACATGGTGATAACAAATCGATACTCATGAACCAGCACGAACAGCATTACTTGGCTTTAGTGGCTAAAGCAGATGGTATATAAACCAGGCTAAAAATTAACCGTTATCATTGTAAGATTTATATTACAGCGGACACAACAGAATATCATGAAGAGTTTCAGTAAGTAAATCGTAATTAAAATTAAGAACATTATTGATTATTAATTAAATTTCCGGTTTGTTTAGTTGTTTTAGTCATCTTTGTGGCAATCACTTCGGCAGATGTGGAAAATACCAGTTTCAATGGCAGGCCAGGCTGTAAGGATATAAATGAAGTGGGCTTAACATTTGCCAACTTTTTCGACTCTTCACGCTATTGGTTGTGCATTAGTCAAGGTACTCAAGCCATTTCAAAACGTTGTCCCAATCAATTTGGTTATCAGGCCAGCATCAAAGCCTGTGTGCCCTATACACAATGGAAGTGGGAAGAGCCCGTTATGCCCATAACTTGCCCTGATTTTGAACAAGAATGCATACCTAGTGGAGTACAAGGTGTTAACGTGCGCCCAAACAATCTGGTTATCAGCCCAGCATAAAATACTGCGTACATAACTTGTCTTAATTTTTTAATAAATTGAAATTGATTTTTTTTAAATTAAATGTTTCAGAAATAAAAGAAATTTAACTTAATATTGCTTTAAACTTAAATAGAATTGTTAGTGTCTTAATTAGGTCTTCTTCTCGTCAAGCCAAAGGAAAACATCTTACTTTAATAGAATGTTATATGTGTTTGGGATAGTTGAACAAAATTCTTTGATTTAAAACGAGTAAAACATCGAAAGAAACATTCCATCAGCTCAACAATATAGAGAGCAGTGTAGTAGACTGAAAGGAATGCAACATTTTAGAAAAATGTCTTAACAATGACCAGGAAGGAACTATTTAGCTCAGTTCACTGACACACTAACCACTAAAAAGGACAATAACAAAAATCGGCAGAGTTGCTAAAGAGTGAATTCATTAAAATTCATCTGAACTGGAACTGGAAAATTAAAATAGTTAGGTAACCAACAATTGACAAGTATTAATCCATTATAGCAATGGGTAGATATGCTCGTTACTAAATTGATATCCCAACATTTCAGAGAAATATAAAATATTTCAATATGCTATCCTTAAGCAACTGCATTTCAGTCGCAGAGAATTTACTATACAGTCTCCGCTAAATAGCAGCTCGTTCAAAAGTTTTTTTACAAAAACTACGACTAGAGTTGTAAGCCCAATGTCTTGTTGTCCATAAGTGATCTGTAGGACTTAGAGTGAAAATGAAGAAATAACTTTATTTCAATTGTACCTAAGCTGACAAACGTATTTAAAAGTTCTACTCTGTAGTTTTACATTGTATGATCCCACATACACATACATCATTGGTCATTACAACCCTTCAGTCCTGATTACAACCTAGCTTCTCATACCACTTGTGTGTGTTAATTTTATACATGTGAGGCGGGACCTACAGTTTAAAAGTCGACTCCGAACGATAGGTTTTTGAGAAATTTTTCATGGCAATTTATTTTCTCTCAAAGTTTTTGCCAGAAATCTGCTGAGAGGAAGAAATATTTTTTTAATATTTCATTCTGTTGGAGATGTATGACCTGGGGCTTGAACCGTGGCCTCACGTGCAGTAAGCCAATACAGTACCTAACAGACCAGACGGGGTGTAGTAATGCTGAGCATTTCATAACTAAAACCTGTAGGAAAATGGATTTCCTGTAATCTACTGAGGCAACGGTTGACAAAAGATTCTTTGGTGACTCTTCTATGTTTCACTTGCACATAGCAGGAGGGTTTAATGTGCTTTCTATTGGCAATTTGTATGGCAATTCTATTTGATCTCAGAGTTTTTGCCAGAAATCTGCTGAGAGGAAGTCACCAAAGATATATTTTTTCATATTTTCGTTCTGATGTCTGACCTGGATTTTAAATCGAGGCCCTACGTCTAATAAGTGGCCAGACTTACAGTTCAATGTCGACTATGAACGACAGTTTTGGGGATCTTTTATTGGCAATTTTATTTAACTCAGAGATTTTACCAGAAGACTACCAAAAGAAATACATACATTTGATTATTCATTGATATTACTTTAAAGATCTGAGAGCTGAGATTTGAACTCAAGAACTCTTTCCTAATAAGCCAGCATACTACACACTCGGCTACGGCGGCCACCAGACGCAACTTCCTCTGTGAAAATGTTTTGAGTTGCATACTGCATTTTATGTATTCGTGAGGAACTGTGCTTACCCTTACTCCTCATTGATGATATGTTAATACAGCATTCATAGGAATTAATTGTTTGCTTAAATAACGCTACTCTAGCGTTTCAGACTTTAAATACAAATTCGGCATTCTTTTGCATCAGTTTGTAAGCATTACTTCGACATTTGATTGAAGCCCGACTTTAACTTTAATTTTTATTAGAAGTTAAATGATTTTCCAAATCATGGCATTTACCATTTTCGTAATGAGCTAATTCTTTGAAAGCTTTTAAACACCATACTATGGTAGAATACCCAAGAGAAGTTAAAAATTTACTCTAAGGAATGGTAACAATAATGTTGGACTTTATTTTTTAAGATTGTTTTCTCTCGTTTTTCTTGATATTTTGTAACACAATAATAACAACAACAACCAATTTTGTATTTGTTTTCTTTTTTTCTCCCGTTTTTCTATTTCCTTTTTGTCCACTTTCAATCGCATTGGACGCTTTGGATATATGTACATGTTCATAGAACAGCTACTACTAAAATAAATATATATGTATACATTATTGTGTTTGTATATTGTACGTCTGTTGCATATGCAACTGCTGCTCTTGTTGCAGCTGTGGAGCTTGTCACATAGAAAAAGAATTGAAATTTTATTTATTTGCTTTAGTATTTTATTGTAAATTGTTTGCTTCATTTCTTTTTCAAGATAGAAAAGCTATTTTCTAAGAATTTTTCTCTCTCTCGTAACATTTTTTTGTTTGTTCTCCTTCTCCATCTTGAACATTTTTGGTTTGGATTTAAGTTTTTCTATTCAATTTCTTTACATTTTGTTTAGTCCGTCTGAAGGATGTCAAAAGGAGCAAAAAAAAAGAAGAAAAAAGTATACAATTGAAAATGTGTAATTCTAAAGGACCAAGGAAAAGCACAGAAGACAAATAAATGGAAACTCAGGCAACAAAATGAAAGACAATAAAATATATGAGTTACATGGATCGAAAACATTCAGGGAACATTACACTGCCACACAATGAACACGGGTCAAGTGGTATGCACTGACTATGTACATATGTACAGGGTGTTTAGAGTTTCAGTTCACATAGTTAGAATGGAAATGTATCGTTTTTATTTATGCATACTGTTCTAGAAGTATATTTAGGTACACTTATGGTATATAGCCACCAAGCTCATAATTCTTTCATAAAGATCCTGGCATGACATTTATCTTTTCCAAGAGGTGACGTTATCTGAACTTCCTACAATATTCGTTGATAATATCATTCTCTTCGAGGGATTATATGGCTTCTGTATGGATTATTTGTAGAATTAAGCCTCCTAATTAGTTTTAGTTCTAAATAACCATGGCAAAGTTTTTCTTCCCTTCGTCTGAATTGCAATCTACAACGCTTGGAGTTGAAGTCAACTAGTTCAAGCTCTACTTATACATAAGATTTCAACAAAATTTCTACACACAGAACTATTGAATACAATTTCTTTTTCGTCTAGATGTTGGTTCATCTATTCCATGACTATCAGGAGGATTGGTAATCAGTAGTATTTCTTTGCGTATGGGTGTTTGATTTATTAGACTCTACAGATTGTAGTTTGTGGGCAAAAAAGTTATGGCAAAATTTATTTACGAAGGCTTACATTAATTGTACATTGGAATTGAATATGAATTTCCAAACGGCATGATATTGTGGATGATTTTCAGACATTCTTGAGCTGATGAAAAGGTTGAAAGGTGAAAAGTGGCACCAAAACATTTAGCTTATCTTTTCATTTATTTCCATACTCTACCCAGATGAGAACGTAACTGTTCGGTTTGCAATAGGAAGCCGTAGCATAATAGAATTGGAGCTGCTTGACGTATCTATGATGTTCGCCATCAACGTCGCCGTCTGTGGAGGGGTGGAGATAAATCAATTTGCTGGTCGAATTATTTGAATTTCAATTTTTCAAATTCGAGACCCGTTTTAGGATTTCAGCCGTATACTAAAGTGGGTTTCTATTTAGTCAAGTACTTTGAACAACGTCTCAATACCACATTTATCAATATATTGTGTATCTTTTTTAACTCAGTTGGCCACATCTTCACTACATCTGCATACAAATTCTACTTACCGTAGCTCCAAGATATCAATGTTCTTCATACTACATTGTCGGAAAAGGTTTTAAGTCTTCTAAATTGATTCGCATCACTTTCATCCCCATTTATAGGGTATTCCAACTTGGACTTTTGAACTTTTATAGTTGATAACGCCCATCTTGTTGAAGCTAAATCTGTCAAAATAGTTGTCATTTATTCAGTCAGTTTTACTAAATCTTCTAAGGAGAAGACCATAAACAATTGCATGTGTTCACGGATTATGTTCTGGAGCAGTTGGCAACTGATTTAAATTTTTATCGAAAACCAATTTTCAAAGAAAAACACACAAAATTGTCGAATTTGAGATGTTATCAAACCGCATGCGATCCAAGAGCATCCGATGCATACCCAAAAAGACTCTGTTTGAATTGAATTTTAAACTGGCGACATCATCGGATTATATTTCTTAGAGAATGACGTTGGCCAGGCAAGCATTGTCAATTTCGGCCACTATAGATCGATGATTACCAACTTCTTGTAGCCTGAATTAGATGGAATTGGTGTGCAATTGGATGATTTGAAAACCAACACAACTCATGACAAATCTCTCCTCATGTTCAAAGTTATCTATATTATGAAACATTATTTTTGGCACGATATTGTATAACCACTGTGGCTGTTAGTGATTTTGGCCACATAACCTTTATATTTTCAATATTTACATTCCAAATAGACTCTATAAGTTGGCCAAATTGTTTCAGAACTTCTTATGTCATTTCAGAAATTTCGAAAAGTATCAGGATATAGTATTGTAAGGGCATTTACTGATAGGCCACATAGTAAATACTACCCAATTTGAAAAATTTCGATCTTCAGCGATTTTTCTTATTCAGGTGGACAATCGAGACGATATTACCGTCTTTATGTCTTTATTGTCAGACTCTAACTCTTATATTATTTTTCTTAATCCACTATTGCTACAACCAAAAGTTAGTGAAATATGGTTCTTGAAAATCTCTCAAAACCAATGTAAAGTCTATTAAAAGAACATGAAACGCTTAAAGAAAAACAAAACTGTCACATGACAGTCCCTGTTTGACGACATAAAAAGTAAAATCCGAAAAAGCCATTGCAATTGTTTGGGGGATTTAATGCAAAGGAAAAATATAATAAAAGTTGTTTGGTACACATTGATAGAATCCTTGTTGATACCAGCCAGCGCATACACAAACAAACATCTGACAAAACTTATTTGGATGTACAATATTCTCTAAAGATTTAGGTGAAGTGTGAAAAAGAAAGCACTTTAATTTTAATTTTTTTTTTATACCGAATTTAATAATTGAATGAAAGTCTGTGATATTTGAGAAAATCTGGTGGTCGTTTGTCTGAAAGCTCACGCATTTTAATGGTGTCAACATCTCATTGGAATTGTCAATTTAAATTGGAATTTATATTGCCTGATGAAGGTGTCAATTCCAGTTTAACTTGAGTCTATTAAGACAAAGTAAATTCAATGAGACGACGTTTAAAAATATGAAAACATTTTTAATTTCCATTGAATACATTTCATAAAATTTTATTTTTAAGGAGACAGAATAAATGACACAAATTACATTTTCTTCCATAAGTCAATGGCCTGTAAGCATGACCACTATGATGGAGATAACATTGCAATCAAAGTAGAGTAGTTGGTTGGTACCCCTTCTATCAATCATGGGCCAAGGAAGTCCGACAGTGGAGCAAAATTTCTCATTGATCCAGAGTAGGTTGGCTCCCCGGAAGATTTCTTTAGCGAAACGTGTTCTGTAAACAAATTATGGGTGACCAAGCAGCCTTTATCTCATGTTTCCAAGTACTGCACAATGACAGCAGCTTCTGCAGAAATCGTTAGGAGCTGTTCTATAGATAAGTGGGTTCATCTCTCCTTTGCAAATCAAAAAAGTTTGTGATCCATTATTTGATTGCACCTCTACAGAGGAATGTCATAATCATGCATAAGGCTGTGATTAGACGTGCCCTGAACATCTATTTTGCAAACACTTAAACCTCCCAAAAAAGATTCGGTACTTGTATGTTAACAGTTTTTCAAGAAAAAGGAAGACATCAGATCAATTTCCAGTTATGTCTTGGCATTAATAAAAGACTCCAGATTAACGATAAAAATTTTGAAAGCACCCTTTATGTCAAGAAAAACAGCCTGAGTTATTCTCTGTAGTATAAAGATTATCTAACTGATGAATGCATAGCAGTTTACTTTACGTGTAGGCGTGTAAAAGAGTATCTGGTCCGAGGGATGATCGAACACAGTCGTCAACGTTTCTCTTAGTCGTCTCGGTTAGAAATGAGAATACGAGAATCTAAAATTTTCGAAGTTAACAATATTTACTTTATATGGAGTATAAAGTATTGATATACTATGCAATGTACGAGTATGTATACCAAATTGTTTTACAAATACTTTTTCCCCAATACAAGAAGTCTCTCTATTGAATCACTAAGGATAATCTAACTGTCATTTGTGAGTAGAGGTACGGTAATACTGCGACCGTCTATATAGGGGAATCCAGTAATGAATGTTTCCTCTAAACTGTCAACAAGAATACTTCCATGCTAAGTCCCTGATATGATTGTCTCTTCTTCTGGGATGCAATAATGGCTCACAGATTACAATAAAAATTCAGATTATTCTCAACACATTTGGTTGGCAAATATTCTACTTATTTATCCATCAGTCATTTCACTGAATATGCCTATTCAAACATCTCTTCCCACTCCACTGAAATATTTTGTCACAACCAGCGCACTGGATATCTCCCTGCTCTAAATCTCACCTGCTCTAAATCTCACCTGCCTGCTCATTGTTAGGAATTCAAACTGGGTGCCAGCAGAGGGGAACTACATTTTCTCCTCATACCTGATCAGCTTATGCAGACAGTATATATTCTAGTAAATCTCAAAAGAGCCGAGTACTCCGATGACGTAAATGTTATTGGAATGTCCCGTCCTAACTCAACATCTGCTCTCGACCCGTCTGTACCACACAGTGAAAACTCTTTTAAAAGAATATATAACCTTTAAGATCTTCAGCATTTCCTCAGTCCTCTGGTTCTGTCCGGAGAACAATCAAAGAAGATGATTATTAGGCTTGCCTTTCTCGAAATACTTTCTGTATGAGCCTTTCATGCCAATTTACTATTCCATGATTATATATCACCCAGGAGTCGAAAGATTTTCCATTTAGAAAGCTTTCCCCAGTCGGTCTCAATTTTTTTTATTATTTTATAGTCATCGTCATCATCACCATTTTATCATCATCAGCTTTTCATCATCATCATCATCATTTCATATCATCATTTTATCGTCATTATCGAAGCATTTTAAAAACAAAGACGTCAACCGCCAAAGAAAAATTAAATATTGCAAGAGGCGAAAGTTGCCAGGTAATAAAATTATATTCTCATGTTTGTAACAATAGCGGAGTCACGCACCCTATTTACAATTGTAATGTTTTTTATGACATAAAATGTTGTGTATATTGAATTGAACCACACCGTTGGTAATGCAGTGCAAGAGTGGTAGTACCTACATGACGGTAATGTCATGCATTTTTTGGAGTAACGGTATAGTCGTGAATTTCAATTTTATTCACCACAACAGAGAATTTCACTGGACCTTAAACCACCACACCGGTGAAACTCATCACCTCGGTGAAACTCATCACTCCCGGAATTTACCACAACAAAATTCTTTATTTTTTTGTTCTTCATACAGAACACATTCCCGTCTTAGACTGGCCACTACATATTTTGAGTAGTAGTGTACAACCCTCCTCTTCTCGCCCAACGCACACATAACACAATTAATCAGATAGAAACCCATCACACCACAACCAACAGCATAGAAAAAGTACGCCATAAATTCTTTTTAAATGTCAAGGGTCTTCATTTTGATTTGTACAAATCAGAAAGAAAAACAGAATGTCCAAATTCATTACAAACGTTTGTTTTTTTAAACGAAAACACACTGATGTGCGGTGCAAGTGCGATAATACCATCACTAATACATATCTTTTCACCTTTCAAATGCAACCCTGTTTGGTTTTTGTTGATTTTCTTTTAATCATCTCATTGACAGCTGATAAAAATATAAGAAAAAATTAGAATGAAAGTAAAAACTGAAAGAAACAATAGAAAATTTTTTATTTGATGGAAAAAAGTGCTGATATTTGAAGGAATACGTAAATTAATACGAATTGAAGTGAAATAAAAAAATCAACATAAATTAAATAATTAAAGAAACTACAATTGCGATCTGTACAAATAGAACTTTTTTAATAAAACGAAAAATACTTTGGATTATTGAAGAAAACCGGAATGCAAAAAAATTTTCTATAGATATAATATAAGAAAAAAAATTGAGTGTGTGTCAAATAAAATCAAAAAAAAATTTTTTTTCTTTGACGGCCGTACGAAAAAAATAACAAAAGCAAAAAAATATGTAAAAATAGAAAAAAGGAATTTTGTATTGAAATTTGCACAGGAGTTGTTTGTCGTCGTGAGTACAGGAATTTAAAGTGTTTAAAATCTATGCTCGAATGGAAAGTTTTGTTTTCATGTTGGAAAAGGAGAAAAATTACGCAAAGCATAGAATTTCCACACCCACTTGCCAAAAATTAAACGAAAAAAACATGCATAAAAAACAAGATTCTTCTGGTCATGTGTGAATATTTGTTTTTTATTTATTTTGTTGCTTTACATTTTTTCTCCATCCAACCAACCAAACCAAACAGTCAATTTATCTCAAGAAACACTAGAGAGTGTGTATAAATATGTGTTTATTGTCGGTTTATATGTGTGCGCGCGTGTGAGTGCGTAAGTGTATGCGAAAATGTGCAATTTTTCCAATTTATTTCTTCTCAGTTTTAACATAAGAAATGTTGTATACTTTTCGAAATTATAAGAAGCATACCATCGTACATAATTAAATTAAGTTACAAATAAAAACATAATTTAACTCAAGAATTTAAATAAAAATATTCTAAAACAAACAACAATACAACCTCAAAGAGAAAAAGCCAACTCCCTTAAAGGAGAGAGAATAAAGTTAAACGAAACGAAAGCCATACAACACAAAAAAGTAACAACAAACGACCAAACAACAACAATAACGGCAATAATAAAAACATTATTAGCCAGCCACCATAACTACCTACACATACATACATACGTACATGCATACATGCTACGAACAAATGCAATAACAACACCAAAAAGTTTTGTTTTTTTGAAAATAATCACAATAAAAATAAATAAATAAAAAACGGAATAGAAAACCATAACAAATCAAACATAGGGAACGTATTGACAGCAGGCACAGCAGAATTTAAAAAAGAAAAACCAAAACAATAGCATCACCACCAATAATTGATTTATAAATAGAAAAAAAAAGAAAAATAACAAAAAAAGTTGCCGTAATGGCAACGCAACTTGATCCCAATGTCAAGGATGACCTAAAGACACAATTTGTAACGCGTGAGGGTACTTATCGGCTACTCACGCTCTCTGAATATTCACGGCCCAATCGGGTGGGCTATACAAACAATCAAAGTTCTCCACAAGTTCGCGTATCTATCGTCACGCTACCCAATCCACCGGCAACCGGTAATATTAACTCAGGCACAAATTCCTCCTCAACAGCAATAGCAAATTCTTCAAATGGTGCTGGCGGACGTCATCTAACCAATGGCAGTAATACGCAAACGTCTGGAGCTAATGGTGGTGGCGCCGTGGGCGGTGATAACTATGACATACAATCCTCATCCTCTCTAAATGGCCAACAATCGCAGTATGTGGTTCCTTCATCGATGGATGCACGATTGGGTGCTGGCATGTCTATGCACACCATGATGAATGGTTCCGGTGGTGTTGGTGGTTTAGATCAGAACGGCATGCCAACGAATCAAGTGCTGGGTGGCGATCGAATATGTTTTAATTTCGGCCGCGAACTGTATGTGTACGCGTTTAGAGGTGTAAAAAAGGTGAGTGAATTTAGGATTTTAGTAACAAGAGCATTTAATATTATTATTCATTGTTGGATAAAGTTTATTTTTTTACTTTAGATTTTGTGGTAATTATAAATAATTCGAAAAAATAACGACACATTTGCTATGACTTGTATGAAAAGTATTTCATATGATTCCTTTAATTAAACATATTTTTATGATGAGTTCTACTTTGATTAGTGAATGAGCAGTTATAAGTGACAGGAGGTGAAAGCGTTGTTTTGTTTCAATAAGAGTGACTCAACTAAGAAAACTTGCGTGCAAATCAGTTATCCTATTAGAAAAAATAAAAACTTTAATATGCCGTGTCATATTAACGTCTCTTATTTGTTTTGCAATGATTTACTAGTCCTGAATGACTTCCTACGAGAAAGCATAGGGACTTTAATACGTCATATTGACGTCTCATAGGTATTTGTTTTGCAATGATTTACTTGAATGACTTTACTTGCTACAATTACCCCCAAAAGCAATCATTCTATATTTTTCCAACGAAATACTAATTATGTATGTAATCCGAAGACATAAGAGGTTCGGCATGTAGTTTCCAACACATATGACGATATTTCCTTATACATAAGTTTCCTAATTTTTGTTTCAACCTTGTATTGAATTCTTCATTGAATTTTAAAATTAAAATTCATGGTGTTTGAGAAATGCGTTTCCAGCAAAAATTGTCTTCAGCGACAAAGCTTCTTTTTTACTCAATGGCTCAAGCAGCCAGAGTCCAAAAGTTTGATGGGGTTTCTAATGCGACAATGTTATTGGACCGTACTTCTTTAAGAACGAGGAAAATGACAACATTACTGTGAATGTAGCGAGGTAAAGTGCGATGATTGATTTTTCTTAACTTAGTATGAAAGAGTTGGGCGTATAATTGCACATTGTCATTAACCTATTAAGAGGTGACTTTGACTATTTTTGGTGGAGATACATTAAGTTTTGCGGGAACGCTAGTAAGTCAATAGACAACATTACTACTGACATACATGAAAAAATATTTAAAAAGTAAATGACAGACATTTATTTAATTTAATTTTAAAAATCCAATCGATTAAAAAACCGCCATAGTCTAGTACGTAGTGTGTTGACTTTTTAGACGTGAAGCCATGGTTCAAACTCCAGGTCAGACATCTCCAACATAACGAAATATGAAAAAATATTTCTTTGGCGACTTCCTCTCAGTAGATTTGAAGCAAAAACTCTGATAGTAAATAAACTTACCATGAAAATTTTCTCAAAAATCTGTCGTTCGAGTTCCGCCACTCATGTACAAAAGTTACACAGACAACGTACTAAGTGTTATGATAGACTAGGTCGTAATTCTGGCTTAATGCTTGCAATTTACCAATTATGTATGTTATATGTGATCGAACGGGCACTTTGTTTCACCCAAAACCCATGTTTTTTTCTTCATATATTTCATAATTCCTTATTCTTCAATTTATTCTTCAAACATATAATTACTTATTGCTTCTTGAAAACAGATTAATGGGATATAAAATGTACTGATTTAATATATAGAGCAACGTAATTATTATTCATACTGCATGCACATCTGGAATTAAAATGTTCTATTTATTATAATAAATATTAATTTCTTAATATAGTATCATTACTAATTGAAATTTCCTAGAATAAATGAAAGTTCAATTATTTTTTTTTTATCGACTTGCTTTTCATCTTATTTATAGGAATATAGCAACAATAAAATTTTAAAACCAAAAGAAATGCTGAACGCATTTTCAAAGATATTGCAATTTAAATGCTTTTAGTAGATTACAAATTAAATTTGTTTCAGAATAGGTAGTAAGTACACTGTTCTTTATTCCTAATTAAATAATATTTTCATATGTTAGTATTACTAATTAGTAGCACTAATTGAATAATGTGATTAGAGAATATATTATTTACTTTATTAATATTATTATGGGAATTGATTTATAAATAAAAGTATTCTTTCCATCAGGAGATAATAACTAAAAGTAAAGTTATGCTTAAGATTTAAATGCAATTAAATATAAAAAAATTTCTTTATGCCTTTAGCTAAAACCAAGTATTCTCTTTCGTTCGCTGTCTCTGTCTCTATCACTTTATGATAGCAATTATTAATAGTCCGTTATACTATCTAAATTAAAATGAACAATAATGGCAATAATTTGTTTAACTTTTTCCTTTATATTCTATGCCTCTAATATGAGTAAATAAAAATTTTTATCTTATCTCGTATATCATAATGCAAAAAGCAAGAAAATGTAGAATAATGAAAACAAATAAAATAACAAAATATGAAAACAAACAAACACTTTCTGTGGCTGTTGGCTTTAACTAATAATGTTTAATAGCAAAATTGTTTAGATTCTTATACAGACTTTCATAGCAGTTATAGTATATATGTATATTTGAGAATTGATAAGCCTTAAATGAATATTAAACAAAAATTTTTATACGTTATAGTATGTACATATGTATGTATATACTAGCATCATATGTCTCGTCTATTCATTCATTTACTTAATATTGTATTATTTAGTCCATATGAAAACATTTGTTTGTATTAATTATTGTTTGCATAAACGAACAGACAAACTGACTCTTACGTTTATTTTAAGCGAAATATTATTTTATTATCTACAGACAAATTACCAGATAAACAAGCTTTTAAAAAATCAAACAATTTAACACCGTTTCCAATTAATTGATCATTAATTGAGCTAGAGAGGATACAACGAAAATATTTTTACGTAAGATTTGTCTCCCTTCTCTAAGGAAAAAAGTGGTTTATAAAAGTTGTTATATCGTCTATCACGTTTGAGATTCGATATCGTTGTTTACTTAATATTCGCTTTAAAAATTGACAAAAACAGTTGCATTTTCGTTAAATTCATTAACGAAACATTCTCATTTGATCATACTGTTATCTTAAAATATTTCTTTCTTAGTAACGTCGTTGCTATAAATCATAGACTAGATTTTGTTGAAAATTTACTAAGGACAAGTAAAGTTTTGAAACAAGTCAAGTAACCTCATTAAACTGCTAGGCTGAGTTAGGTTTGCTTAAATTATTCAGCCATCTCAATAAACATAGCTGACTTGTCCCATTGTAATACCGATATTACCCATTTCGTCACACAATTATAACTCCCGGTTGAAATATCTCAGCCATCTTGAGAGTTTTATGATGGTGTAAATCCTATGCCAATAACCTTTGGGTAGACACACTCTGTCAATAAATCCTAGATGCTCAAGAATTCTTCTTAGGTTGCCAAGTGCCAGACAATGATAAAGAAGATGTTCTGAGGCCTACACTCTTAGTCGTAACAAGTATTACGTAAGTAGTTGTGCGCTATTTACTGCTAGAGGCCAGAGTCTCTGCAAGTGAATTCGTTATCCTATCTTTCTTTTGATAATGAGTCAAGTTTGTATGACACCATTTGTTTGCCGGTAAAGGAAAACCAACCTAATACCAGTGGTATACACTTACTCTAGGGATGTAATAGGCGATTTATTGTGGGTAAATATGCATATTTTATCGCAATATTGTAGCCAATTTTTTTTTGTCCAAATAGTACTAAAGCAATCGGTTAGTGTAAGGTGGAAATTAGAATTCAGCCGTTCTTAAAAGATGTCACATCCTAGTTTGTCGCGTGATCTGGGTTGACCATTGAATCTGGATGGATGAAGTTCTCTGGAAGGTGTAAACCCTTATCGTAGTGGAATCTATCTGGCATTTTCGTTATAAAACAAATATCGAAAGCAAGTCCAGGTACAATACAGTCAATAGGCATGACCACAGCTTTACTACTATGACGATCTTATTTCATTCATTTTCATTCCCGTAATTTATTAATCTAAGTGCAGATTCTTATAGAGTCTTAGGGTGAAGATGGCAGAGCCTTTTTGAGAATATATTAGAATATTACATATCTAAGAGCCTTTGATTACTTATTGACAGTGGTAGTGGTTCACTGCTGGTGCTTAATAAGCTCTACGTGAGACTTAAGGGATGTTGCGATCTGCTCGCTGATCTGGTAATAATCTCAGTCGGACTTCTATATGATATATTGTGAATATGGATGTAGTTAGAGAGGGAGGACTGATGTTTTTCTCTTTTCTTGCTGGAAGTTCTTCATCTAGAAGGAAAATTGAATCCCCAGGTTGGCAAATATACAGGCTTTCGTGAGGTTTATTATGTCTATTATATTAAAAGAATTTACACTTACAAAATCAAATAATAAAACAACACAATCTATATACATATGTATGTATGTATGCACATAGAAATGGTGTTTCTATATTGCCTTTCTTAATATCGCAAAGGTTGCATTCTGTTTTTGGTCTTTAACTGACATTATTTTGGAAGAAATGAAAACAAATTAAACGATGATTATATAAATAATTTATAACAAAAATTATTGTAGAATAATGTTTGCTTTCAATTTTTATTTAATAAATATCCATTAACGTTTGTTATTTATAGCATTGACAACAAAAACAATTTTATTTGAAATATTATTGCTTATGATGGTTAGTGGACAAAGGAAAAATGCAATAAAATTCAAATGGAAATTTACATTTTATTGCAAAATAACTCATAAATGTACTTGATCAGTGTAATATTATTTATGAATTGATTACGGCTAGCAAGAAAGAAATTTTAAAATTTAGGCTTTCAGTTGCTATCGTTATTACCTTATTTGATTGCTCGTTAGAAGTTGGATTGACATACCCAATACTCTTCTATAATCATTATTCTTTTATGATTTTAAAAAGGAATACTATTCATATCTCGTAAATAAACATTTGCATTTTAGCAATAACTAAATTGTTTTAAATGCACATACATAGTACATAGATCAAATCCACATAAATAATGCAAAAAAAATGTTTAAGTAAAAGATGCAATGAAGAAGAAACACTTTAAATTAATAAAGCTGTGAAGGAGAAAAGATGACACCGGAAAATGTCAGTGTGTCAACCAATAACCCAAAAAAAGCAAAACCTAAAAAAAATCTGACACATCACACACATCACACACATTTCCTTTTCTACCTTTTCGAAATTCATTTCATTTCTATTTACATACACATATAGAATGATTCTGATTGACTTAATGAATGAATTTTACGTAGATGGATACATATGAGCATATTTATGTATGTATGTATATTACTGTTCATCAAGATGATGCAAGTGAATCAAGTTCGAATCTAAATAGTACGCTACTTCAATTCAAATTATATGATTCAATTACATGAGTTTTGACTTTTTGTTCTTAGAAGAAATATTTTTTACGGCAAATTATTCTTCATAATTCTTTAAATAAAACCACACAACGAAGATGAAACAGTATTGGTTAAATATTGACCAATTTCATACGTAAGATTCAGGTTGAGTATTACTAATACGTTAACCGACCGCTTTATTAGTTTCATTTCAATACTGGCATTACTCATTACTGTTTATATAAAATTTGTCCGTATAACATAAGTAAGATCTTGCCACCACATTTGTTTTTTATATATTTTTTTTTTGCTAAACTTAAATACCATTATTTCATAAAAAAAACATTTAATCATTCGAAAGATACATATATTTACAAACTTCGTAAGCAATCGAGAATGAAATATAAAACTATATTGTTCGTGAAATTCCTGAGATAGATTCAACAATAGAGGCGGTTGAGAAGTGTTAGGGCATCAAGACTGTAGTCGCGCTCTCCTGTATGTTTGTGGCTCCGTCTCTTATAACCTCCCTTTCCTTTTCCAATTTGCCGATCTACTTCTAGGACAAATTTACAATAATTTTGATCACTGCGTATTGTACTTGCTCCAATGACAAGTACATGTCCTCAAACCTAACCTAACCTGGAGACCCTGCGATGCCCTGAGGATTCCAACAGTGAAATCTTAAAGAATAAACATGTGTAGAGTAGGGAGTAAGTGAAGTCGTCGTAGTTTACTAGGTAGTGTGTAGGCCTATTAGACGTGAGGCTGCGGTTCAATCCACAGGTCAGATAGCTCCAACGAAATATGGAGAAAAAAGTATTTCTTCGGCGACTTCATCTCAGCAGATTTCTGGTAATAACTCTGAGAGTAAATGAATAATCGCCATAGAAAGGTTCTCAACAAAATCTGTCATTCGGAGTCGACTTTAAACTGTAGGTCCCGCCACTCATGCATAAAATTAACACACACAACGTAAGTGGTGTGAGAAGCTAGGCCGTAATCCTGACTGAAGGGTTATAAGGGATAATGATGTATGTAGAGTGGGGCAGTCACAAAAAATTTAACTCCTAGAATTACCCATAACGTGCTAACCTACACCCAAACTTACAATACCCAGTAATTATGCCCGTTTGAAGCCTAATCGACTATGTTAGTAAGATACTCATTAGCAATATTATTGACTCGCATTGTCATCTCGAGGCTCTATTATGGGCATAAACCTCCACTTGGGAAACGGTCTTCAAATTAAAAAAAAAATTAAAATTATTACAAACTTTTATGTTACACACTGTATTCTCTGCACAACATTTCATAAATAATTTCTCTATTTTATACGAAATGTAACTGCTTTTTTTATATTACTAAATGGAACAAAACCCCACCACATTAGAGGCCTTCTGCTGTCTGTTTTGATTAACATTTTTATAATTCTACTTTCATTGTCTATTGTAGTCAACAGCAATTTAATTCAAAAATATTTATTAAAAATTAAATATTCTATGTATTGTACTTAGTTGGTTGTACGTATATACAGTGCAAAAAAAATTACAAAATAAAAAGTTAATATAAAAGCAACAATATCTTTTAGCAACAACAATATAATTTATAACAACAATGTGATAATGTGTCACATTGAACTCTCATTCCTGCCATCTCTCTTTCACTATTTCATTTCATTTATTTCGTTATTTTTTATCACTCACATTTATATTCATTTGAGCGCTCCTCTTTAATTCTCACTTACGCAACATTTATTATTATTTTCATAATAATTATTCCACACAAAAATTTATATAGAAACAGAGAGAAGTATTTGCAATTGTTTTTGCTATTGCAGTAGTCACTGTGATAGGAAGGAATACAATATGATAATGAGGCAAAGTTAATGTAAGAGAAATTATTTTTTGTTATAAAAATCTTTGATCCGATTTGATTTTTGGATCAAGTTTAGAGAGAACAACTTTTACAAATTCGTTGATAGTTAATAACAATTTAATTCCTTATGATTTGCGATTATTTAAGATGAATAAGGATTTATTAAAAGAAGCGAACTAAGAATACTTTGAAACTAATAAATCCCATGTAAAACATAATTCAACTCAATTATAAATAATGTTTACCTACAGGATCAAGAGCTTTACAGAGATCGAAATAAATGATAATCTGCTAGAACATAGTCCGATCTACATATATAGAGGATGCAGTAAAACTTCCCAGATTTTTTCAGCTTCTACCCAATCATCAAAAGTATATGCGGTCTGGCGTTGCCCTGATGGAATACAACACTTTTTCTGCTGAACAATTTTGGCTTTTCCAAAATTGCTTGTTTCAATCTCATTACCCACATGTAGTGTGTTGGCATATTAGACGTGAGGTTACGGTTCATACACCAGCTCAGACATCCGCAACAAAACGAAATAGGAAAAAATATTTTTTCGGCGACTGTCTCTCAGCAGATTTCTGACAAAAACTCTGAGAGAGATTCTTGTTCGAAATCAACTTTAAACTGCAGGTGCCGCCACTCATGTATCAAGCTAACAAACACAACATAAGTGGTGTGAGAAACTAGGTCATAATCCTAAATAAAGGGTTGTAATGACCAATTATATGTTTATATTCGAGTATATATGTCGGTCGTGCTCTACTTTTCATCACCAGTATTCATTCGCCTCAAAAAGAGTTCGAAATATATTTCAGCAGGCCTACGAAACAACTCGCAATTGGTTTAGTCAGCTTCCAAGTTTCCCAGATATTGATTCAATTCAAAATATATGATAAATATCTCTGGAAAAAGAATCTTATGGATTAAAGATATATTAAAAAAAAAAAATACGAGTGACCTATTGAACCAGGAGGTTTACTGAATGTGTATGTGTATGGCATAGCTAAGCTGAATAAAGGAATGAACAAGGTACAACCCCAATGGAATTTAAGTACCATCCCCATACAACACCAAAATAACTGACAAAAAGGGTAGTAGCTAGGCAGCTACATAGTTTGTCCATATAAAATACCCAAAGAGAATATTTAGAATGCAATGAATTACTACGAGAGTAAGTTAATGGAACCCAAATTAAATGGCGCAGTTTGTTCAAAGTTTAGCATAAGTCAAGTGACAGATACCTGATGATATTAGCATTGTTGCCCTCTCAGTTAAAAGATATGAAATTCAAAAACTCTCGGATTTATCCTAGTAAGATATTTTCTAATTTTCCCTGCACCAGAATACTGAGAATTTATAACAAATCATTTATTATACAATGCCTCAAAACAAAGTTGTAATGTATCTATAAATTTAATGTGTATTGTTATTAAACACGGCATTATTAATTAATAATATCCCTAAGACGTTATGACACTCGTAAGTATCGGTTGTCTTTGGCTTTGGTTCTATTTAGCCAATAAGTTGTGGACTTTTTCCACTGAATTATGAATAAATTATTAGAACTGATATAGAGAAGTGTGATACACATTCACAAATGAGGTAATATTGGCAAGACATTATCTTAGGTTAAGGTCATATCTCTTCTCCTTTATTGTTATTTCTTTGCTATTTTTACTATTGTATTTATAATTTATTATTTCGTCGATTGTTTTTTCTTTCTTTTATTTCTTATTTCGTAGAAATAGAAGAAAAATAACGAATAAAACAAGTATTTATATGGTCTTTAATACTTTGACATACTGTCTCCTCAAAAAGGAAATAGATGTGGTAGTCAATTTGTTGCGTTGTACGTTTAAATAATTTTTGGCAATAAAATAATTGCTAAATCTATATAAATTATAAACGTTAGTAAAGTTGATAGTTTTTGAATTTATTTATTTTTTTGTATACGTAATTATTAATGATTCATTATATTTGTATACTTTTAGGGTGCGGAATTGAGTAAACCTATTGACAAGAAATTCTACAAAGGAACAAATCCTAGCTGTCACGATTTTAATGCGACTACAGCAACACCAACGGGAGCGCCGCTTTTAGTGGGCTTTACAACAGGCCAAATACAATTGGTGTCACCGCAGCCAGGACCTAGAGAATATCGTAAACTATACAATGAAGATGTAAGTTGCAATCATAATTGCCATGTTTGCTTATTTCAAATAATGATCCATCATAGAGATTTGTATGTTATAGCTTAGATGTGTATACCATACGTACATACATATGTATATGTATACCGTCTTAAATTTCTTCCTCACATTTATTATATTTAAGTAGAGTGTCATTTGTTTATAATAGTTTATTAATAGATTATTATTAAGCGTAACACGTAAAACGTAAAAGCAAAAACCCTATTAATGCCAAGACACACCTGTTGTATTACATATATTAATCCCAACAGTCGTTTGCAAGTAATATAACCACTTACGTATTATTTAATTCTCTTATCCTTTACATTTTCTACAATTAATTCATTTAGAACTCCTTGATATTTTTTAATAATCGAGTTATTTTAATCTCAATTTAAAGAAATAGTCTTCGTTAACATAAAAATCTGATCAAATTTGTAAGACATGTACAACGACGTAGTAGTCGTCGTTGTCTAGTAGGTAGTGTATTGGCTTATTAGACGTAAAGCCAGGGTTCGAGCCCCAGGCTAGACATCAAAACAAAATACAAAAAGTATTTCTTCGGCGACTTCCTCTCAGCAGATTTCTGGCAAAACTCTGAGAGCAAATAAAATTGCCATGAAGAGTTTCTCAAAAAATCTGTCGTTCGGAGTCGGCTTTTAAACTGTAGGTCCCTCCGCTCATGTATAAAATTAACACACACAACATGAGTGGTGTGAGAAACTAGGTCGTAATCCTTACTGAGGGGTTGTAATGACCAACTATGGATGTATGTATGTATGTATGTACATCGATTTTATATTGAAAAGGACCAACAAAAAAGGGGGAATCTATTTCACGTTCTGAACTCGTTTCTTTTTATAATGAAGATATGAACGATGAAGACCTTCAGATCATTATAGAAGATCTAAAAACTATTGAACAACTCGACAGATGCTGATGATGTGCTTTGCTAATACATGCTTTTTTAATTAGTGGAATTGGCAGAGCAGTTTCTTGCCTGTCAAAGAAAAAACACCGTAGCAGATATCCTTCACTGAAAATAGTTTTATTTGCTGAGAACATCTTCCTGTTATAGAAAACACACGTCGTTGTAGCTCAACTTACGAAATGATTTGAATTCCAGCAATATTCCATTTACAAGTAGTACCTTGTCAAATACCATTCCAATTAACATGCATATGTGCATACTCTTTACATATGATACGTATTCATACATTTTTGCTTTTATCTGTAAATTAGTATAGAATTGTGGTTTACATATCACACAAGCAGAGCCACTCAAATTTATTTTCCCTTATTATTAGTAAGATAAATGGGTCTAATAGTCATATAGTCACAATCCTGGTATAAGTAGCTAGTATAGGACTATATTTACTTAAAAATTCTTTGACAATTGTTCTTTCGTTGTCTTTTAATTTTGAATTAATTTGTTCACATTTTTATTTTTCTATTTCAGCGTTTAATTGATAAAACCAAAGTGACCTGCTTAAAATGGCTGCCAAACTCACCCAATCTCTTCTTAGCCTCTCATGCTTCTGGTCATCTTTATCTGTACAACGAGAATTTACAATGTCCACCAACAGCGCCCAACTATCAAGCCTTTAAAATGGGCGAAGGCTATTCAATACTAACCTGCAAATCAAAATCAAGTCGCAATCCTTTATATAAATGGGTCTTTAATACCGAAAATTGTTGTATTAATGAGTTTTGTTTTTCACCATGCGGTTCAAATTTAGCAATAGTTTCACAAGATGGCTTTCTACGAGTATTTCATTACGATACTATGGAATTGTTGGGTATAGCGCGTTCCTATTTTGGAGGTTTTCTGTGCGTTTGCTGGTCACCAGATGGCAAGTATATTGTGGTGGGTGGCGAGGATGATTTAGTAACAGTGTGGTCGTTTCACGAAAGGCGTGTAGTGGCAAGAGGTCAGGGACATAGATCGTGGGTTTCAGTGGTTGCCTTTGATCCTTATACAACATCGTATACGTCGTGGGATGGTGGTGATTTTTCGGATGACGAAAATCAAATAATGGAATATGGTGCCTCTAGATATGGGGGTGATAATGGCACAGCAAATGGCTATGATGGGTATGCTGTGGCAGGAGGTCATGATAAGAATTCAACACCCATACACACAAGACAGCGACCACAATCCGCCTCATTTAGATCAGAAGCTTCTTCGCTTGCGCCCGACAAATTGGCCATTAGCTATCGTTTGGGTTCGGTTAGCCAGGACACACAGATATGTTTGTGGGATATCACAGAGGATATTCTAAGGCATCCTTTGACCCTAAGGCAACGGGTGAATAGTTGTAATATGAATGACACTAGTTTTATGAATGGTGGTATTGATGCGGATGGTGTTAAAGTCATAAGACCGGTAGCTATAGGCCACACGAATGCTAATAGTTTACAGCAACAGCACTGTAGCAGTCCAACCAAAGAAATGACAACCGCAACCACAACACCGCAGACGTCAGGAGAACAAAATAGTAATAGCAGTTCAAGTAAGTTTTCAACCGCAAACTGTACAATATCCTCACAATCATCAAATGCAAATACACCACCCGATGATGTCTTGGCAGCGTCTTCGGCTGCAACAACCACCAATAAAACAAATTCAAAAGCCCATGCAAATGCCACAGGCAGCACTAGCGGTAGTGGTGGTGGCACTATAAAATTTCCTAATTGCATAACAGCCACCAAATCGGATTCAATCGATGGCAATATACCCTCTAATCATGTAAATACCTTTTCAACATCTTCAGGTTATAATAGCAAAACCTCCAATAGTAGTAAATCTTCTGATTCGGGTATGTCGGCGTTTAATTCTCTTACGCAGAGATTAAGTAATTTTTCATTCCTAAATTCCTCGGATAAGAAATCGCTTAATTTAGAGGGTGGCAGCACACGTCAAAATAGACGTACTTTAAGTCTACTTAAATCCTATAATCATCATAATTCCACAATGAATCACCATCAACATGTTGCCAACTCGACACAAATTGAAACGAATGCCAATTCATCGACATCGTCGCATAGTTTTGGCTCCCTTAAATTGGGAAAATCTTCAACGCAGCATCAATCATCGCTACTAAACAATTTGTCGAATTGTTCGCCCTCGTCGACTACAACTTCCGTAATACCTTCGTATGATCCATTAAAGCTTATAGGCACAGCGGCGTGTCCACGCTTTGATGAATGCCCTCTACTTGAGCCGTTGGTTTGTAAGAAAATAGCCCATGAACGTTTAAGTGCTTTAATATTTCGAGAGGATTGCTTTCTGACAGCATGTCAAGACGGTTTTATATATACATGGGCTAGGCCAGGTTATGCTACGGTAAGGTTTTATTTTAAATTTGTTCAGAAAGTTAAAACAAGTAATTGTTTGTAATTCAACTTTTATTTTTAATAGAATGTTCCACAACATTTATCGCCAACACAAACAGCGCCACCTGGCGGTACGGTAATATAGTTCGATAAAATTAATATTAAGCAATATCATAAGAATTTAGAAAAATTTAATTTATATGCTTCTAATGCAACAACAACAACAACAAATACTACAACAATTACTCCAAATTCTCCTCCCTCCTATACTTCAGCAACAACAGCAACTACTACGACTACAACACCTTTAACGCCAACAAACCTATTTTTAAATACAGGTGAGAAAAGAGTGTAAAAATATAAATAATAACAAAAAAAAACAGAAACAGTTTTTATAAAAAACATTTTTTTTTATATAAAATATATAATTTTCTTATTTTTTTATAATAAAAAGTCAACAGAATACAAGAGATAAGAAAAGAAAATTATTATTATAGAAACATGTTAAAGATTAAAACTAGAAAAATATTATAATTATTATTAAATAAATATCATGTAAAAAGTTTTCTCCATCATTTTTACATATAATTTCTAATTTTCTTTTTTATTTATTTCTTTTAATTTCTTTCTGTCTGTCATAATACATGTAAAATTAAAAATATTCAAACGAAAAATGCTATTAGATGTGATATCCTCTTTTGACTTGCACTATTCGATGTAATAAAAAATAAAAACGATCATTAACTATTAAGTTTCGCGGATTTGATGTGTACGATGTTTGCGTTTATTCTGAAAACATTGAAATTGATCAACACTAATGGTTTTTATTATATTCCGGATTTCTAGGACTTGGAAATGAAGTCTAAGCAAGCTTAATCATCGCATTCCACTGCTTAAACGTCATAATTGATCATTTACATCTTACCTCTAGTCTCCCTTTCTTAGGCATAAACCTGTAGGTTTCTCAACTCCTCAACTTTTTCTGATTAAGGTTCCTTAAAGAACAATGTTGTATGGGAAAGGTGTCAGAATCCTATTGCCATCTTTATCTTGATGCGGCTTTTGGAGACTAATTCTGCGAAATCCCTGTCAGTTTCGATAATATTACATTTGTTTTCTCTTTTAAGATCATACATCGCTAATACTTCATTTCTTGATGCCTTCTTAATAGTCATGATTTTTTTTAGCATTTATTTCCTTATCCCATACTGAACATTTTGTTCTTTAAAAAGCATTCGCAATTCATTTTAACACATCACAACACTGGATACAGTCTTCCTACTTGCCACATTTTGGACATCTCGTTTCCGTTCTACCCCCTTTGTTCGTATGGCCAAAGTGCCCTCAATTTAAACACATTCTTACAATGATAACAATGATCTACCGGATAACAGTGATCTACCTTGATTTTCGTCCAATATTATCAGGAAGTTAATTATCATAAAAAACAATTTAAATCGAAAAGATCGCAAGTTAAATTTTTTGGTATATTCGAAAAGGCAAAGACATTCTCTCAATTAGTATTATGTAATAAATGTCGAAGAAATCAAAGATTTAAATAAAAATTTATTTCGTTTTTTATTTTGTTGCACAGTGTAATTAATTTCTTGCAGCATATTTGTTGAATATGTTACCGAATTTAAAAATTTGTTGCGTTCTAAAATATTCTCTTTCATATTTTTTTTTTTTTGTTATTACAAATTGGTTGATAAAAGATTCTCTTTTTCAAACTTCGAACAAACGAATAACGTTCGTTATTCGGATTATTGAAAATATTTAAATTAAATGTTCGAATTTATGTTTTTATTTTTTTCAAACCAGATGTCTTAATCAGACAGTTGTGTTTTTGATTTTCGTTAAAAAAAAATTTAATACTTTAATTGAATTTTTAAACTGTCATGTATTGTTCTTATTACGAATGGTGCGTCCTTATATGTCTACATGTATGTGATGGCATTTTCGTTTCGTTTCAAATTTTATAAATAACTTCCAATGAATCTCCTTTTAAATTATGCTAAATTAAGTACTTTGTTTTGGAAAATACCAAAGATTATCCATGGAATTAAAAATAAAATTTAAATCATTAACTAGAGGAAATCATCCTTATGATTTAAAAATTTTTTGTTAGTAACTTTTAAACTAAAATATGTTATAAATTAATAAATAAAAAAGAAATCAATATATCTTTACTTCCTAAATAATTTTGCCTTATAGTTACATTTATTGTTTATTATTAATATTAAAAGCATAAACAAAATATTAAATTTTAATAAACTCATATGAAACTAAATTATAGTATTAATAATAAGAAACAAAAAAAGGAAAATAATCAAAATAAATAATAATAATAATAAAAAAATGTTCCAAAATCCAACAATATATTGCCCATAGTATATAGAAATGTAAATTTTTCTAAAAATTTTATAATAAAACTTGTTGACAGTATATCTGTAAAATTAATTAAAAAAAAAAACGAAAAGCAATAAAATACTCTAAAAATAAAAATCATTATGAAAGTGAACAAACAAAAGTGAAATTTACAAAAACTGTTTTGTAAAATTTTTAATATTTTTAAGTTAAAACAATATTATTAAAAGTAAACAAAAAGAACAACCTTTGGCTTAAATAATAGCAATTAAACACGAAAAACAAAAATATTTAATTATTTAAGTGAAAATAAAAAATTATTAGAATTTAGTGATTAGTTTTGTAACTGTTTTGTGGTAGTAGAAATAATATTTTTTTTTTTTGGTTTTTGCTTATATAATTTTATTTTATTTAATTTAATTTAAAAAAAACCACTCCAAACGAATGAATTATATTATAATTATTATAAATGTATGTATATAAAGTTATTTCTTGATAGTAACAAATTTGAAAATCTATTATTAACTATTAATTAATGCTTTTATTATTATTTATAAGTTATAAATAAGTTATTAAACATTAGATAAACCATAATGCATAGAAACAAAATGAAACAAATAGAATAGAACAGAGGTAAACAAAAGTTATTTTAGATTTAAAAGGAAAATGAAAAAGAAAAAGAAGAAGAAAATAAATCATTTTATTATTAATAAATCAGAAGAAGAAGAATAATAAAATATAGTGATTTTTCTAAAAAATTACTTATTTATTACATTTAATGTAAAATAAATGTTTTACTATTGAATAGAAACAAATGAGAATAATATAAAGCAAAACAAATTAACATAAACAATATAATTATTAATTAACTAATGATATAGAAAAAGCATATAATAAAATAAAACAATTGGTTGATTTATCATAAATGTAATTCATAGAAATCTCTATCTCTAACTCTTTCTCTCTCTATCCTATCTAATCTATTATAACTCCTCCAACTATTTATCGATTACTCTCTTTTTCAAACACTTTTTCTGAAAAAAAATAATATTAATATATGAAAAATACAAATACAAACAAATATGTTGATCATATACTATATATATATATATATATAAAATTAAAATATATTTTATAATAAAAAAAAACCAGAAATAAAACAAAACAATTTATTATTAAAAAGAAAAACAGACGAAAATTAAATAAAGTGTTAAAATAAAAACGTTTATAAAAAGAAACAGGCATCTAGTTTTAAAAATGAAATAAATTAAAGAAAAATATAAAAATTATAAAGAAAAACAAACTATTAGAACAGTTCGTTGTAAATACCTACCAAAAGTAAATACAATTTAAAAAAAAAGAGAATAACATTTTCAAGAAATTACAAAAAAAAATGATTATACAAAATAACAACAAAACAAACAAAAAAAAAATAGTAACAAAAACAACAGAAGAGACTAAAGAAAAATTTAAATAAAAATTATTATTAAACAAAAAATAAATAAATAGTAAACAAATTATAGTTTTAATATGTATGTGAAGATTTAAAGTAATTGAATTTTTTACTCGAGATTTTGTTGTACGTACTGAAAAGTAAACATTTCGTGGTGAAGAAAATGTTAATATTGAATTTCCAATAATTTATGTTTAAAAATATACATCCTAAAGTCAGCAATTCAGCAAAAAAAAGCTTCGAGTTACGAAGACTTTTCCTGATATTTTAAGTACAAAATGAATAATGTCCTCAAAGTCTTTTATAACTCATCATTCGTTTGCGAATATAAATACAAAGTTCTTAAACAGTTTTATACAAATTTCTGGAAGGCTTGTGAATAATTACTTGCACTGAATGCTCATCATTCTACGTTATGCTTACAGATAAATCCTCTTATTCAGGGCACTAACAATTAAGCATATTATTATCTGTAGGGAAGCTAATAATGATGAAAACGAATATCTATTCCAATATAATCTTGTAGATTAGCATCTGGAAACGTAATACCATTCGCGTAATAAGTTTTATCGATTAAACGATTTGTTCAATACAAGCAAAGAAATAATAAGAAGATTTTTAGTGCGACTGCCAATATAACCTAACCTAGCCCTAACCCAAACCTACTAGTCCACTATTTCGATAACAAAAATTTAGTTTTTCAATTTGTGTACCTTCAATGAGCTAACAGTAAACATTTTAATAAAAACAAAGGTGCAGGTTATAAACAGCTGAGAAGGCTCTAACTTATGACTAAAATATTACTTTTGTAATATTTCGAACCCTGGCTTTACGTCTAATAAGTCAACACACTACCTACTAGACTACGGAGACGGCATGAAATTGTTTCATCTGGCATTATTCGGAATTCGGTGTGAACAATTCAATCACTATCTTGGGTATTCCATACTGGGGTTTCTTTTGAACACAATCCTTTCGTTTTCTACTCCGTACGGCTTCCAATCAGCCTCCATATCTAAGATATATCATATTAACCGATTTAGAGACATTTTTACTTTCCAAACTCCTTTCTTTGCAAGAGATTTCTACCAGAAAGTAAACTCGGGCAGAGTACTCTTAATATTCTTCTCAATCAACAGTGTTATCGTTCCTATAGAGTGTTATAGTTTGTCCATTTCCATTGTAATGTAATGAAACTCTCAAATCTAAATCCTGTCCAAATGGATGTAAAAAAATGTTTCACCTAAAATTCTATACCTGAGGCACATTGATTCAATTTTTTTTTTTTTTTAAATAAAAAACAAAAGAATGTATGAAAATATATATTTTATTTCGAATATAAGTAACTAAAGTTTATGTTAGAAATTCACACGTAGGGGCTACATTACATATAAACCCAATATAAATTGGGTTAAAATGCAATAGGAAATTTGTTGGGATTAAAACCTAAGTTTCACAGTTTTCAACTTCCCATAAAATCTAATTAATAACTTACATCTGTTAAGATCAAATTTGAAAATTTTACTTCCTTTGTTATTTCTTTTCAAGTATTCTTTTTAAGAATTTTCACGATGTTTTGCAAAAAAAAAATATATATATATTATTATACAATAAAATAGACTATAAAAATGTAAAGGAATTGCCAGAAAACATAAAAGAAATATTTTAAGTTAAACACACATTTACAAAATGAAATATGAGTGAGTGAGTGAGTGTGTTAAATTAAAATTGTAAATTTCTAGCTTCTAGAGTGGCGGCATCGGGAAAATATAAATGTTTCGATAACAGAAATGATATAAACGCTTGACCGCCCACAACCAAAAAGAGAAAATATAATTTTCTTTTACGTCCGCCAGTATAATCCAGTTGCTGTGGGTTGCCGTAGGGATCATAGTTAATAGCTCCACTTGGATTAGGCGAAGATTCATGTAAAACTTTTGTTTTTAAAGTGCGTAACTAAAAAGGAATAAATAAATACATTTTTTTAAAGTTATGAATGTAAAAATGTATAAATAAAACTTACTAAAAAGAAGCCCAATGATAAACTGCAATACGTTAATGCTAAATAATAGCCAAAACCATGAAACAGTGTGCTCACTAATAAACATGCCACAATGGTAACAAATTTATAACCAGCAAATGCCAGTAGATCCAAAGTTTTCAAACTAGTCTTGATATTCACCACATATAAGGTAATCGAATAGACAATCAATTCGAAAATGCTTGAAGCCAATGCACTTGATGCTTCGATACTTAATTTTTCTGGTGTAAACCGATTTTGTAAACCCAACATAAGGCCGGCCACTACTACGTACGTAATGAAAGCCATTGTGGGTATATACAAATCTGGAGCATTAATGTCATAACGAGGCTGAACAGGTTGTTCTTGGTCATATTTAAGGGACCAATCCTGAAATTAAAAATATAATTTGTTAAAAAGAAATGTGTGTTATTAAAAATGAAATAAAATTGTTTTTAATATCCAGAAAATAAAGAAATTATTCCTATAAATATTACAAACATACACAAATAGTCAATATACAATAACTTTTTTACTCTAAACGTCGATATGAATATGACGATAGAGGGGATGCGTGTGTCTCTACAGGAATACTTTTCAAAATTGGAAAAAGAAGCATGGAATTGGTGGTCCACCATACTTGATTGCTGAATTTCAAAACTCCTGTGTCCAGTAGTGGAACAGGAAAACTAAGGAACTTCTTGAGTTCGACTAGGGAATGCTTCGTACTCTAACAGGAATTTTAATGGGACACTGCGCTATTGGCAATTTCACTGACAAGCTCGGTCTGCCCCACCAGCATTACTGCAGAAACTGCAGTGATGTGAAGGAAACGAAAGGAAAGGCCAAGGAAACTGGTCGGTTTCATCCGCCACTAACGGATCATGGCAAGGGGACTTACTACACCCTGGGTAACACAATGGGCCATGTGACCATCGCGAGAACTTGTCTGTGAACGCCAAGCTACCCGCTAACCTAAAATGATAAGGAAAAATCCTAGCAATTCTATTGAAACACAACTATACACAATATAACATGAGCCTAAACTCGTGACTCAAAGCTTTAATATGAACGACGATCTTGTAATTGTGTTGTATGCTATTACCGATACAATTCGTCAAACTCTTACTTCCATAGAAAAGGAGAATGAAAAGGTAGCTGTAGAACAGCATTTCACTGTTTACTACCTCACTAACATCTACAATTCTTGTCTAAAATTTTCATATTACCCAGGTGAAGGGAAAATCTCTCAAACCATTCAGTTACGACAGTCAAATATGGAAAGTCCTCATTATATTTTAATTAGTTTCTATCATACAATCGCTACATATTGGTTTTTGTATAATTTTCTATTTATTTTGCATATTGTTTTAATGTGTAAATATGTATATACAAATAGAAAAAAGAAATGTATAGCTGTACTCCACGAATTCAATTCAAAACTTACCTTATGTGTAAATGGGAAGAACAGTAATCGCAATTTGTTGATGACATAATTGTTGTCGACAGCAAAGTAGTACTTCAATTTGGCTACTGGCACCCACTTTGAAAATTGATTCTCAACAATTTGTTTACCTTGGTCAGCTAAACGTTGACCATACTCCATAGCCATGTCTTGAACAATAGGCTGCTGAAACATAGCAAACTGTGGAAATTGACCAGCAACACCAGGCTGTTGATTTTGGCCAACAAATGGACCACTGGCCGGCATAGCACCAGGTACAGCGCTATATTGTGGTGGTGGTTGCTGTGGTTGTGGGGAAGGGGAAGAATAGCCGTATTGTTGATTTTGCATAGGCATGCCACCATTATTAAAACCAGTACCAACCATGGGTTGCGATGGTTGCATTGGCTGCAAAGGCGTCGCATAAGGACCGCTACTTCCCATATTTCCTGTATTCTGCATCATGGGATCTATGACTGTGGGACCTGCTGTGGGTTGCAAATAGGGAGAAGTACTTGGCATGGGGGCTGCTGGACCCATAGCGTTAACATCACTAACACGTTTTATTTTACGGCCAGGACCGGAAGCTTTTTAAATTGTAAACACATGAGTTTAAGTTAATTTTGTTTTCATGGAACATTATAAAACAGAGCAAAGAAACAAACTAAGGATTTTTGCAAGCTACAAACACTGAACAATTCAAAGCTACAAAAGCTAGGCCCAGGAAAACCTGTTCACACAGAGTCAGCAAAGGCACTTGTTAGTGATTAATCATTAGTTTGTAATAAATGGAGCAAAACAAATTCTTTTTTTAACATGTTAATATCTTTTATATGCAAAAAACAGCTGCGAGATAAGTACAATTTATTTATTGCCTTTTGCGGTATTGTTTTCATTTCTCAGACAACTTTTATTAACAAAATAAAAAAAAAAGATTTAAGGAAGAGGGTGTTGGTACTTGCGTATGTTTCCTTGGTTTTTTTCCTTACAATTTTCCCACTTACGATTCCTCATGCCTGTATTAGGATTATTATACATTTTCTGAGATTTTTCTTAGTTTTTATAGGTTAAATATGATTTATTTGTTGATAAATATATCAAAAAAATATTTCTATATTTCTTTAAATTGCAATTCTTTAGACCACATCACCAATAGCCGCTGTTACACTCTTGTTTGATGTTTTGAGCACTTATTTCTTTAAATTGTACTTAAATAGTACGAAATTATACATGCATGTCTTACAACGACAGCTGATGGGTGACGTTTTCATTATTCTGCTCATTGGAACAAACACTGAGAGAAAAAGAGGTTCTAGTAAAAATAAAAGAAGGTTAAATGAATTGAAGTATGGAAGAGAATTAATTATTTTAATTCGTTGAGATAAAGTTATATAATGATAGAGTCTGTACACCTCGATTAATTTGTTACTGATATGAACCGTATTTAAACCAGATTTGTCACATAAGCTTCAATATTGTAGTTTTGTTTTTTTGGACAGTCAAAAACCTTATTAAAAACTATATTTTTTTTAACAAAATACGTTAAATTTCATGAAATTCTAGTAACTTTATTGAATAAAAATAAAATGGAAACTAGCCGGTGACGATTTAAATGTCAATTTGTATCAGAAAGATGTGACAATTTGATTCTGTTCTATTATTTAATTACATATACGTGTAGCCGTTAAAGTGATGATAGATGCGAGTTATGTGACGGCGTGAATATTTATATTTAGTTGGTCAGCTTTGTTTTCTAATTGTAATTTATTATCTTCCTAGTAGTGCAGTGCTTTAGTAGTGGTACCGGGTAGTTTAAATTACGATTAAAATTTAAACGAGTTTCTTAAATCAGTAAGTAAAAGAAATATTAAAGAAAAATAAACGAATTGATTAAGATTTTAAAATACCAATAAGAAGTAAGCAAACGACACTAATTTGCAAAAAGCAATAAAATTTTGTAACGGAAAAATACTATAAATGTGAAGAGGAGGCAGAGGTTATGAAGAAGAGAAGCAAATTATCAAATAAAATAATTCATTAATTAATTGGCGTATTGAAAAAAGAAACTATTTTATCTACTATATAAAAAATATATGATTCCTTGAAAAATTCCTGGAGTATTTATTCATAGTCTTGCATTAATTGTAACCTCCAGAATATTTTCGCTGGAGGAGGTTCTGGCATAACGCACGTGGGTTTTGTTTTGCCATGCTCAGACTGCTTAATATAAAACGCCAGTGCTAAAATATTTACTTTGCTGAGATTGTGTGTGTTTAACAGGTTTTTTTCGTATCCATTAAAACATTAAAAATAAAAACAAATACATGTGAAATAAAAAACAAATTCTTCCATTAAAAATACTGAAATCAACATTGAAAAGTGTTTAAAGAGAATGTGATTTTTTTCTCTTATTACCGAAATAAACAAAAGCTGCGTGAGAGTAATTGAGTATGATTACCAACATTATATATTTTTAATTCCTTTGAGGGGAAATCAACAATTACCGCAGATAAACCTTATCGAACTTTGTGAATTTATTTCTTTTACGTTGAATCTGTGGGATACGCAGCGTTTTATACCGAATTGTTAAAACCACATATCAACAATATTCATCTAATTTTCTTTTTACTTAGGATCAGCTTTCAGGGGATGGCCCCTACTCATGCACTGTTTTGTGTTGGAAATAGGGAAATAGGTTATCGCAGGAAGGGCGGAGAGCATAGAGTTTATGAATTTGAATCTGTTTATATGATAATTGACAGGATAAATTTCTGCAGAAAAAGAAGTCTACATACGGTTAGTGCGGCTAAAGAATGGTTTCTCTTTAAAATGTATTGGGTGATCTACCAGACAATAGCATTAGGTGGTCCACTGGCCAATGTGTGCGATAGATGTCCATTACGTAGAAATATGTAATTTTCGGGAAGAGATTTTCTATTTGCAGTTTCCGCAGTCTAGTAGGTAGCCTGTTGGCTTATTAGACGTGAGGCCACAGTTCAAACCCCACGTCAGACATCAACAAAACGACATTTTTGTTTTGCTCTTTTTAAACTAATAACAATAATAATAATAATAATATTTTAAACTAATAACTCTTAGCGGTGTTTTTAAGCCTGAATTGCCTATCCCAAGCCAAACTTCAATTTCAAACAAAATCATGGTTTCTAATTGCAGAGAAAAAAAATCAAAACTATTTACTTCCTAAAAATTAAGATCTATTTACGTCCGACAATATTTGTTTTTCATTTAATTATAGAATGTTTTTAACTGTATAGTGATAGCGTTTAAATTAAAACCAAGACTTAACATCTAATATGAATGCAGATCATAGTTTCGCAAATAAGCAAACACTTTACACTTAGTTTGCAAAAACAAAATATTAAAAGAAACAAAATGTATAAAATAACACTTGTTGTGAAGCGTTTAAAAAACAAAATTTACTGATAATTCGTGGCTGGGGATAGGTTAAACATGTAAACAGATTCACAGTCATTTGCAGACGGACGATTAAAAAGGCTTATCGCTTAATTTGAGAAGAAAGGTCAATAGAATCAATATATTTAAATTCAGTACAAAATAAATAACAACACAAAATTTAATGATGCAAACTTAACTTGTGCAAAACAATTCAACATTTTCAATATTCTTACAATTGCAGTTGCAGCAAAGAGACATACCCACTCGGAATATATTCCTTAATTTACGTTGATACTGAAAATAAGATAATAAATTATAAAAATGGCTGCTAAACGCATTGGTATGTACAGAGAATAAACAATTTAAAAAAACAGCAAAGCAATCCATATGTAAATTACAACAAATTAAATTCTATATTTTATTTCAGCTCTCCTTAGTGTTTCGGATAAAACCGGTTTAGTTGAATTTGGCAAAAATTTGTCTGGTTTGGGTTATCAACTAGTTGCCAGTGGTGGCACTGCTACAGCTCTCCGTAATGCTGGTCTTGCTGTTAAAGATGTCTCCGATATAACCGGTGCTCCTGAGATGTTGGGTGGTCGTGTTAAAACTCTTCATCCTGCTGTGCATGGTGGTATTTTGGCACGTCTTTCGCCCTCCGATCAGGCTGATATGCAAAAACAAAATTTCGATTATATTAGTGTTGTGGTCTGTAATTTGTATCCCTTCGTTAATACTGTTTCCAAACCCGATGTAACTGTGGCCGATGCCGTAGAAAATATTGACATTGGTGGTGTTACTTTGTTGAGAGCTGCCGCTAAAAATCACGATCGCGTTACTGTCATCTGTGAGGCCGGAGATTACAGCAAAGTATTGTCTGAAATTCAACAAAATGGTGACACTACTTTGGACACCCGCAAACTTTTGGCTTTAAAAGCCTTTACTCATACAGCCTCCTATGATGATGCCATTTCTGATTACTTCCGCAAACAATACTCGAATGGTGTTTCTCAATTGAATTTAAGATATGGTATGAATCCTCATCAAAAGCCTGCTCAAATCTTTACCCAATTAGAAAAGTTACCTTTGCGTGTTTTGAACGCCTCTCCTGGTTTTATTAATTTGTGTGATGCTTTGAATGGCTGGCAATTAGTTAAGGAATTAAAGAGAGCCTTGGGTTTGCCAGCTGCCACTAGTTTCAAGCATGTATCTCCAGCTGGTGCTGCTGTAGGCAATCCTTTAAGCAAAGAACAAGCCAAACTCTGTATGGTTGCTGATTTGTATGAGTCTTTAACCCCATTGGCAACTGCTTATGCCAGAGCTAGAGGTGCTGATCGCATGTCTTCTTTTGGTGATTTTGTTGCTCTTTCCGATGTCTGTGATGTTGCTACTGCTAAAATTATCTCTCGTGAGGTTTCAGATGGTATTATTGCCCCTGGTTATGAGCCAGCTGCATTTGAGCTCTTAAAGAAAAAGAAGAATGGTGCCTATTGTATCTTAGAGGTTTGGAAAGATTTTTAAAGTTCTTATATAAAATTAAACTTATTGTTGTAATCCTAGATTGATCCTACATATGAACCTACCACGATTGAACGTAAAACCATTTTTGGTATTACTTTAGAACAAAAACGTAACGATGCCGTTATTGATCCTTCCCTATTCACAAATGTTGTTACGAAAAACAATAAATTACCTGAATCGGCTGTACGAGATTTAATTGTTGCTACCATTGCCTTGAAATTCACACAAAGTAATTCGGTTTGTTATGCTCGTGATGGCCAAGTTATTGGCATCGGTGCTGGCCAACAATCCCGCATCCATTGTACACGTTTGGCTGGTGAAAAGGCCGACAACTGGTGGTTAAGACAGCATCCCCGTGTGGCTGGCATGAAATTTAAGGCTGGTGTTAAACGTGCTGAAATCTCCAATGCCATTGATAACTATGTTAACGGCACTGTTGGCAAGGATATGCCTTTTGCTCAATTTGAAGCCATGTTTGAAGAAGTCCCTCCTCAATTGACCGAAGCTGAAAAGACAGCCTGGTTAAAGGAATTGAATGGTGTTGCTTTGGGCTCTGACGCTTTCTTCCCCTTCAGAGATAATATTGATCGTGCTCGTTTGGTAGGTTTTCTTAATTATTTAATATGATTGCAATAAACATTATTGTTTCTTTTCAATTCATTGCAGAGTGGTGTTTCCTATATTGCTAGCCCGGCTGGTTCAACTAATGATGCCGGTGTCATAGCTGCTTGTGATGAGCATGGCATTATAATGGCTCACACAAATTTGCGTTTGTTCCATCATTAATTTAAATGGATTCTTTAATTTGTATTCTTTTTTTTTATTAAAATCTTCAGTTAGTTTTAAGTTACTTCATGTCAGATTATTCTCCAAAAGACAATAAAACAATAAACAAATCGTAAACGTATAAAATAACGACTGAATAGAATTAATGGATATAAATTAATAAAATTCTGGTGTCTTGTTACAAATAACCTGTTTACGAATAATGTTGCTATACGCAAGCAATCAACTGGTGTCTACATCTAGGAAGTTGTGTAATTGATGTGTACAGCGCGGCCTTGACTTAACAATAACAATAATTGAGAGCGTATTCTTCAATAGAAAGTATAAGATTATGAATTTCCCATTATACACAAGGCTTATTATTTCATTCATATGGCCTCGTCTGGCCTCACAGTACCTCATTCGATCGGTACCAGTACCAATTTTCGTGCACTTTTTCGAGAGTATGGGTTGTTGTCTCTGATTTATCGGCTTGACACTTTTCTTTAACGGCGCTCCACAGAAAATAGTCCAACGGTGTGAAATCGCAGCCTCTTGGCGGACAATTGACATCACCATTTCGGTTAATTAATCGGCCATTAAACATTTGACGCAATACATCGATTGTGGCATGAGATGTGTGGCAGGTTGTATCATCCTGTTGAAACCAAACATAGTTCACATAAATCGGGTACAAAAAAATTGGTTATCATGTTGCGATAGGTGTCTCCATTGACCGTAATCGTTGCACCGTCCTCATTTCAGAAGAAATAACGTTCAATGATGCCTCCGCTACATAAGCTGCAGGCATTTGTGCATTGGTTTCTGTAAGATGAATTTTTTTTGGCAAAATCGACACCATCGTGCAATAAATCCCAACGTTGCTCAAGCGTAAATCGATTCATTACGTTCAGTAGAGATAATATACTGAATTTTGTGACAGAATACAATAACATAAGTATTGCCAGATTCGAAATAACAGATGGATGACCCACCATATACTTATATATAAAATAATGAGGTGTTCTGAAAATTCAATTCTCCAAGTGCTATTAATGCTTGGAAAAGAGCGACAGACTCAAATTTGAATCTTATTAGTATAGTTTTCGCCGTTGCCGTTGCCACTTTTATACTCTTCTTGAGAAAGCTGGTGGCAGAATCTTGAAAAAATTCGCAGATTATATGCTTGTTATTTGTGGATTTTGAATAAGTTTGGCTAATGCGCTTCCATTTGCTGGTTTATTGGTGAAGAGGCTCGTCTTTGAAGCACCATAATTCTGGGAAGGGTACCCAGCAAAGCATGAATATAAACAATAATAATCCCTCTGAGTACATTTACCCTCAGTTTGTGGGTATCCTGAGTTAGATGAATTCAAATCAACATCTATAAAAATAAATCTACTTTAAAATTGGCTACGGAGGAATGAAAACTACACCTTATAGTCTGAGATAGAAGCGTAGTTTTTTTAAGACAAAATACCTACTGTGTATAGGACTGTAAATTAGCTCAGATAATACACAGTCTGTAGTACGCACGTTCGAATTTCCTAGGGATAGGCAAGCAGCTATCAAGCTCTTGAATGAGTTCGATTTGTCTTTATCAAAAAATACCTTCTTCTGTTAGGTTGAAAAATATGGGAATCAGCAGATTTCTAGTTTATTGGATTATTACTACTTGGTCGGTAGTCTCTCGTTAAAAATGTGTGTAAAAAATAATAGCTCACGCCCAATGAACTGTTCTTCTTCCGTGACCCATCTAGTGACGAGGTCGTATAATTGACAGGTTGAGGGATCAGGACCAACTGTCATTTCTCTTTCAAAAGCCGACCCTTATATAGCGTGACCATCGGCCGTTACATTGCCAAGTATAACGCTAAGTTCCGGAACCCAGCATAGACCGATCCAAAGGACTTTAAAGACTCTTTACACTCACCAACAAGTCGTGATTTGCACCAGACTGACGTAATGACACTTAGGGCAGTCTGACTATCAATGAAGATGATATAAGATTCCGAATCTAAGGTGGGTCTATTAGCTAGGGTCCCAACATTCCTCAAGATAGCAATAATCTCTGCCTGAAAGACTCTACAGTCATCATTCAACCAAAAACGAGGCTTAAGAATGAGATCTTTACTTCGATCCATATGTGAAAATGTGTATACCTTTCTGCTCTTGGAGTACCTCAACATTCCATAGTGCCCTATCCGTTATGTGGATCCTCAAAAGAGGCAGGAACTTTGCTGCAGAAACAGTATAGCCCGTGGTTTTTTCCTAAAAAATCTCAGTAAAGAGGAGTGTATCCGAATCCCGGAGTGTATCCGGTATTAAGTGCTGTTTCCCATAGCCCAATTCCATCAGACTTCTGACACTGCGTTAGCGCTTGCTTGCTAGGTAATCCCTCGATTTACGTCGCAGTTGGTTCCAAGAAAAAGGCGACGTAAATCGAATGACGACGCAAAATGAAGTTAGCGGGAACAAAAAATTTGACGACGTAAATCGAAACAACGTTAATCGAGGCGACGTAAATCGAAGGATTACTAGGTAGTGTGTTGGCTTATTTGATGTGAGGCCACGGTTCAAACTCCAGGTCAGACATTTACAAAAATGAAATATGAAACAATATTTCTTCGGCGGCTTCCTCTCAGCAGATTTCTGATAAAAACTCTGAGAGTAAAATGACTTTAAATTGTAACTCATGTATCAAATCCAGTAAAGTTTTTCAGACTTCTCAGTTATATTCGATGAAAATATTAAAACACAATTTTATTCCAATTTTAAAAATATATGTATGTTTGTATTGTATAATAATAATGATAATATTATTAATATTTTACAATTAATTTCACTTAAAACGACTATTACGATAGATTTTAATTTCTTTAAATCAAATTTATTTAAGATTACTACAGACTTAAAAATAAATCTATTATTTTTATGTGTTTTTGTTTTTGTTTCCATTTTTACTTTCTTTACTAAATTTAGAATTGCAACAGTAACTATAATTATAAATGAAATGAACTTTTTTGTTTATAATTAAAATTAAATTAAAAAAAATTGCTCAATTAAAAATAAATGCATTATCAAAATGGTGCAAATTAATTATCAATTAATTATTAAATTAAATGGACAAAAAGTCATTATTAAACTTAAAAAATATATGTATTTAAAATAAAATATTGCAGCACTAATTTATTTATTATTTATTATTGTATATGTATTTATGAATGTATGTATGTATGGATACAATTTTACATGCGATCCTTGAATGTTCTTTTTTGCTTTTTGCAAAATACATTTCGACAATTACACACAAACACAACGAACGTTATAAAGAATAATACCAGTGAGGCAATAACCAATGCTATTGAAGTGGTTTGATCGTATGTATCTGTTGGATCCAGTTTATGATCTTGTGGCAACAATTGATAATCGACTAGCACTTGTGTACCGTTCGGCGGTGGGCAGGGTTGTTGCACAATAATCTCTTGATGTTGCACCTGAAATTAAGAAGAAGTTTTTAAAAGGATTTTTCAAAAATTGAGAATTTTTTCGTCCTTACTTGTTTATTGCGACATAACTGTAGCCCGGCAGAATTGGCTAAAGTTTCTGCACTGTACTCATCTTGTACTAGAACAGGCAGAAGCCATTTCTCAGGCGATATCAATTCCGACCAAGACCATAATTTCGATAGATTTTTAGGATGTACCGAATAGCCGCCCACAGCTGTCAAGCCCAACGATATTAAGCTATTGACAATCATTGCCGAAACTTTGCATGGCATTAAGTGTGCACAGAACAAGGCCAATGTTTGTATGACTGTCAGATATAGTAGCATATAACCTGTATAATAAACAAATAAAATTAAAAATATTTTTTCACTGTTTTTAAACAAAAATAAAAAAACTTACCCATATAAAGATATATGCCCGTATCACTACTTGTGGTGTATGTGTACAAGCCAGCCATACTGTGTGCTGGCAATAAATAAGCCAACCATATGCATAGACTGGGGAATAAACCCAATAAACTCTAAAGAATATAAATTTTGACCGTTAGTTCTTTGGTTATTGAAACCGTTACCGTTAATTTCATTTTACCTGCACTATAATATATAACGTTCTTGTATATAAACCTAAACGTATATCTCTTTCGGCATGTCTGCGATCCTCTTGGGTATCCCTTATGGTCAACATAAGCAGTGGCCAATACATTAAGGCCATGACACAATGATGATAACCCAAGCGATCGTTATACGTTAGTTGGGGATCTGAGGCTGGTACATCCCAGAATATACAACCTATACATAGCGATAATACAGCGGCTGATATTAATTTACTAATCCATGTAAGTAGTGAACCAGGCTGTTTATAGGCTGTAAAGCGTTTGATTAATGCTTTCATTTGACTGAAAAAGCCTGCTTTGCGTACAAAATTCGGCATGGAAGCTGGTGGTGCTGCTAAAGGTGGTTCAGAATTGATTTGATCCCAGGAATTAGCCAGGGATTCTATGCGTGCCGATGATTCGAGTAAAGCTGCTGCCGATAAGTCATCCAATGTGACCAGATCCACTGGAATTGGAAAGGAAATATAAAATTAAAAAGGCCTTTAATTATGTATGTATTCCTGTGCTTACAATAATAATCGGCTGGATTTTTAAAAGGCGGACAGGGATAACCCAATTCGCCCATATGACGTGGTAAATCTGAACGACTGCCTGAAAATACAGTCCTGCCGCCTGATAGCAAAAGTACACCCGAACACATGGACAGAATTTCAAAAGTGGGCGGCTGTAGAGTCATAATGACAATGCGACCGCCACTGCACCATTGACGTAAGTATTCAACCAAAAAGAATGTATCAAAAATATCCATATTTGATGTGACTTGATCTAAAATTAATATTGACGACTGGGCCAATAGTTGGCAGGCTACACTTAAACGTTGCTTTTCCGAGTGTGTTAAGGAGGAAACATTTGAAGCACGCACCGTGGTCAAGCCTAAGTCTTCAATAAGAACATCCATCTTATATGTTTAAAATTAAATTTAAAAAAAAATCGTTGAAAACAAGAAAAAAAAATTTTTAAATTGCAAACTTACCCTATCCTTAAGATCACTGCGATCCATGGGACCTCTTAAGGCCGCATGGAAATTCAAGGTACACTGAACACTCATTCTCGGATCTAACGAGGAGGCATTTAAGGCAGGCACATAACTACATAACTCCCTCAAGCCACGACGATTAATTTGTTGACCATTTATTAAAATCTCACCACTCATACGCTCGCGCAAGCCCGCTAAACATTCCGTCAAAGCAGTTCCTTCCTTTTGTGATGTTGCCATTATGGCAAATAAATCACCAGCCTTGGCTTGTAGTGAAACACCCCGCAAACAAGGATTGACATCCAAACAATGTACTTGTATGTTGGGATAAACCAAACCGATTTCAGAACGTTTACGATGACTTATGCCGTAGTTGGCCAAATGGCCATTTGCTTGTTCCATTTGATTATGACGATGACGCGATGAGGCATACAGACGAGATTCACCACCACCACCAACACCAACACCACCACCGCCACCGCCACCGTAATCATAAACATCATTGCCGCTGGCTAGCAAATCTGCTTCACTATGTGAACGATGGCCATAGTGTTTGCCATTGGGTATATACTGTTGGTGGTGAGTATTAACATGGGTGCCCACTGTTATGGAAATGAGAGAAATTTTAATGATGATAATGCATATGACTAAGGATTAGTTTACCTGCTATGCTAGCTCTACTGTTGGCCTGACGCAATGCCGACATTGGTATGCCTTGAGCTCTAGATTCGGGCCGTGATGATGGTATACCACCTATGGCACGAAAGTCTGATTCGCTGCGATATTTTCTAACGGATATAAACGTAATTATTCAACTTATTTGAGGCGAACATATTTATTTAGGTGAACATTGAATCTTACCTTAAATTAGGTGGACCACGACTGCGTGTAGTTTCATTATCACTGCTATCATAACCAGAAGAGCCAGCTGTTGGACCCGCAGAACTGTCACGGAAACCACGATTTATACGACCATTCACTCCGCCACCACCATTGCCACGCATACCACCCGGACCAGGACCAGGACGATGTGAACGTTGGGAGCCGGCATTCGGTGGAAAGACACGAGGTAAACCGAATTTTAAATATGTATACATATTAGAACCCAAAGGTGATCTAAATTCAACAAGTCATCATAATAAGTCAACAAATGAAATACACACGAGTAAAGCAACCAAAATATTGCAGCTGCACCACAACTTACTTGGGACCATAACGCGGATGATTGAGTATTGATTGTACTGTTGTATCGCGTAATTGAAAATTTCCATATGGCAACGGTGATTTGTCAGAAGAGCCTAAAGCTGAGTCAGTAAAATCGGAATTTAAGTTTTGTCTGCAATAAACCCAAAAGCAAAAGAGCAAAAGAGAGAAATGAGTGAATTAAACAATGTTTATTACATGAGTACTATTTTTTTTCCTTCTTTAATTAAGTTAATAAACGGATGCGGTTTAGTTGGTACAAAACTACAAAACTCAAACATAAATTGGCTTAAACACTGGGTGTGTATGTATGTGAGTGCTTGCTATACATTTGTTCTATAGGATTCGACGAAATAAAATAAAAAAAAAATAAAAATTCAAGCATGAATCTATCAATCAATGCAATTTTATGATTATTTCCGTCCATTAGAAACTAATCAAGCGTGGTGGTTTTTTGGTAACATTAAACGCAACAAAAGAAAACATTATTCAATAATTCTTATGGCAAAACAATTAAAGTTTAAACCAAAAAACAACAACAATAATGTTGATGATAATGATGATGTTGAATGGTTGTTGAAGTTTCAGTCATATTTTGACCAGTAACCGTAGATTTTTGTATGACTTCATAAATACAGGAAATTTAAACAATTAAATGAAATAAACAAATAGAAAAAAACATAAAATAACTGCACCTAATGGGGAATGAATGCTACTTGTAATAAAATGCAATAAAATTTCGTGTGCTCGATTTAAGTTAGGTTAGGTTTGAAGGCGTGTACTTGCCATTGGAACAAGTACAAATACCCAGAGGTCAAAATGGCTTATTGTAAATGCAGCCAAAAAAAGAAAGAGAGAGAGAGAGGATAGAAGAAGAGAAAAGAAAATGGAAAAAGGAGAAGAGATAGGGAAGATAGGATATAGGAAATGCGGGCAATTCACTAAAATAATAAAATAATTGCGTAACACATATTTGCAAAGCTTATAGTTTGTGATGTAAGTACAAGTGTATGTATTTCAGCGACTTAAAATTGTTTAAACATCTCCTATAAAAACTTTATTAAAATATCACTTTTTCATCTTTTACTCTTGTTGACATTTCATTCTACAGTACGAAAGGAGCAAGAATATATCGATCTTTTTAATGAAACCAAATTTAATGCGTTAGGAATCTAAAACTTAACTTGTGAAAAATGATTAAATGCTTGAATGTACATATACTCTAATTTTCGAGTAGTTACAAATCGCCGCAGTCTAGCAGGTAGTCTAGTAGGTAGTGTGTTTGGCTTATTAGACGTAAGGCCACGGTTCCAAACACAGGTCACACATGAAAACGAAATATGAAAAAATATTTCTTCGGCAACTTTCTCTAAGCAGATTTCTGGCAATAACTCCGAGAGTAAATGAATAATTGCCACTAAAAGTTTCTCAAAAATATGTCGTTCGGAGTCGACTTTAAACTGTAGGTCCCACCACTCCCACAACATGAGTATTGTGAGAAGCTTGGTTGTAATCCTGACTGAAGGGTTGTAATGGCCAACTATGTATGTATGTTTGTATGTACTTATCTTCATAATTTTATGGGGATGGCTCAGAGTGTCCAGGCCGCAGTAATAGTTTTAAGGCGGAATAGGTACTATTTACGTTATGACGAAACTTTGGAGGACTCAAGTTAACGATGATCTTTGAAGCAGCCGCCAAGCTAACCTAACCTAACCCAAAGTGAATATATGTATAATGTACATTGTATATTATGGATAGCTACACTAAGCAGATCATATAGACGTAATTAGAAGAGAAGATCAGTGAAAGTTACCACTCGTGTTGGTGTGAAAAGCTTGGCCGTAATCCTGACTGAAGGGTTGTAATGGCCAACTATGTATTATGTTATGTAAAGCTCCATAAATATTGATTTGTCAGATTGATTGTTTTATCGTTTTTAAAGTAGAATCTGAACTATTTGATTGCAACCCTACATATATCTTAATCCGTCTCTGCAAAATATCCATATAACGACTAAGTTGGCATTATAAAGGGATACAAAAATTTTGACGGCTGGAAGGCAGTCAATTTTCACAGGAACAAAGACAAATCTACACTTCAAATGAATCTGAAAAGTAAAATCCATTTGATACGATTGCATTAGAGCACAGAAAGATCAGAGGACGACAGAATAAGTTCTGACTTAGAAGGTTTTCTTTTTGATTGGCTTTTGAAGGTTGAAGATGGTATTTCTGTGTTTAGATAAGTTATAACGCCTTTGTGGTCTTCACGGATTTATTCTCGGCAGATCTATAAGTTGATTGAGTCGTTTATGATATTGTATTTTGGAAACTATGTTATACGAGTAAATGGAACGTACTGTTTATATATTTGCCATACATACATCCATAATTGGTTATTACAAGCCTTCAGAATTACGAACTAGCTTCTCTCACCAATTTTGTTGTGCGCGGTAATTTTATATATGAGTGGCAGGACCTACAGTTTAAAGTCGATTCCGAATGATAGATATTTGAGAATGTTTTAATGATAATTTGAGTTTTTGCCAGAAATCTGCTGAGAGGAAATCGCCGAAGAATTATTTGTTCAGATTTCGTTCTGTTGGAGATGTTTGTCCTGGGGTTTGAACCGTGGCCTCACTTCTAATAAATCTTTACACTACCCACTAAACTACAAAGACTACAACCTGCTTATTATGCCTGATAAAAATCGCAAAAATAAGATGATCATCAAAAACTTTAAGTTTCACAATTTGTTAAAGACTTCGCTCTGCTGGATCCAGCGAAGTGACTAAGGCCATTAGATAGTAGAAAAACAGTTCAGAAACTTCTGGTATTTGAATTATTGAATTAGAAGAGGTATGCCAAAGAGAAGACAGAAAAAAATTTTGTATTTTTTTTATTTTTGTTTTATATTTCAAAACCACCTGTGGATACCTGTGGTTTTACCAACATTAGTAAACACCGTTGTTATTGAAATCTATTCTTTTAAACTTTCTAGTTTAACCCAATATAAAGTATAGAGTAACAATAAAGTATTGCTTCCGTTTGTTTACCTGTATATAGACCATGCGTGTAAATCTTCAGAGGCCGCTGGTGGTAAAGGTGAATTTGGACCATGTGGCACTGAATAGCGTCTTTCTTCGCGTGACATTTTTTTCGTTGCACCAAAATTACTCAATTCCATATTTCTGCAAAGATAAACACCAATAAGAAAAAAAATTAAAAAAATTAAATAAAAGCCATAAAATTAAAAGACAATAAATGAAAGAAAAAGAAACACGAAATAGAAATCAAATAAAAGAAGAAAAAAAGAATATGCTTTAATGTGTTTCTGAATTGTAGTTTATTTTGGAAATGCTTTATTTAAAACCAAAGTCATTGTTATCGTATTGAGGAACACAAAATAAAGACAGTCGTCTGTCTGTAGATTATTTTTGTTTCTACATTTTTTGGAAGTGTAGCGTTATGGGAAATAAATATTAAACGAGGAACGAACCACAACAACCGCAATTACAATCTTACAATTGCAACTTCGGCTTACAATAGTTATAACGTATAACGTAAGATAACTTGGCTGTCATAGAGACTTATGAAACTGTTGTTGCTGTTGTTGTGGAAATTATTCAAATGTCTAGCCTGGGCTATGTGTAGCAAAGCACTTTTTGTTTATAATGAATGACAGACACACTGTCATGATGAGATGAACTGACTTAATGCATTAAAATAGACGATTATGTTTTGAGCAGAAGTATCGTATTCATTCATTATTATTACGTTGCATTAACTTAAATGATGATACCGTATTACCATAATCATTATAATGATGATCATCTTTATTGCTATTATCACACTAAAAGACATTCTGTTGTCTTTGTTTTTTGTTTTTGTTTAAGGCCGTGGGCAAAAAAAAATATTTTAATATTTAACGGTGTTTTTTTTTCCATTTTAGATGTTGTTGTTGTTTTTTATATGTATTAAATAATATTTTTATTTTCTTATTACTTGTTTACTGTTTCTTTATTTACGGTTTTTGCTAATTTGTTGAGGAAAATTGATTTTTAGCAAATGATAAACACGTGATGACAAACAAAATTGAAAATTGCTTTTTCACGCTTGAAAAAAACTACAGAGAATTGAAAATTATACCGTAAACAAAAGCCTTTCTCTCAGCTATAACTTTGGCAGATAAAAATCTTCTTAAAAACTGAGATTGTGTTAAAAACGTCTTCACTACTTCTAGAAACAAAATTTTAAAAATCAAATTTATGTACAATGTGTCAAATCGACCGCCGGCTACTGTACTTGTCTAAATTGCCAAGTGCACATCCCCTAACCTAATTCGAAAATATCTACGATCATAGGGTTTATATATAACCTAAGAAACCAGTTCCGCGAATAGCTTATAGTTTATTGTTTTCTTCCAAGGAAGTTGTTAAGAATGGAGTCAATATAGTATCACACTTGAAGTTTACTGAAAGCGCTAGCAAGTAAGCAAGTTTCTCGTTATTGCACCTTTTGCGCGTTAAAACTATAATGCGGTAATTGCAGAATAAAAACAATTGAAAGATGTGGAGTTAAAAGCAAGCTCTAGGTGAAGTTAGTGAAAAAAGAAACTGGAGCTGTCTACATAAGTCCAAGACAGGAGACTGATTTAATTCCTTCCTAGATCAGTAAACTATAATGCGATAATTGTAGAATAAAACACTCCCGTAGACGGGAGTACCTCATAACGATTTTTGCAGAAACTGCAACGAGGAGGAAGAAAAGAAGACAATAGAATATCTTCTCTGTCGTTGTCCGACGCTTAGGAACGTAAGAAGAAGAATTCTTGGAAATTCAGAATTTAGTGACAAAACATATGTATGTGGCCAAAGCCGATGGATGAAGGATGTTGATCAGAAGCTGTAATTACATGGCGGAATATGTAATATCGGTGCTACAAAGGGTTTCTTGTAGGAACCAAGTAAGCTGTGCCAATTAAGGCTGCTGCCAGTTGATCTTAACCCATGCTTAGAAGAAAGCAACGCCTTTGCAAATGCATTGTCAGCTATGATGGCAAATGTCATGTAGATTCCCTTAATAATGGCTGAGTATCGTGTTGCAAACGCCCTCATGATGCTTTTGAATGAATATAGTATTCTACTTTGCTGTCTTCCGGGTCACAAAGCCGTTGAGGTCAACGAAATTGCAGATATATTGGCGAGAGATTGGCAGATTTGTCGAAAATTGACAAAATATCTAACAACTTCAGAGTCACGGTGTGAAATATCAATATGGGAGGAAATCCTGCAGAGTACATCATAGAAACTCTTTGTACAAAATTTTAGAAAAAGCTGACATATCTATGAAAGCAGCTAGTGTAGAGCAGAAATTGAATCTTTTACAAAGAAAAAATTGGAAAAAATTTCTAATTGCCTAAGCCCTACAAACTTTTTCCCAATATCTGATAGCACTTGATGCGAATTGGAGTTTTCTAAGCATTTTGAGCATATTAGATTACCAGGTTTGCTTAGTATCTGCAATTTGGAAATGAATGATGAAATGGAAATGAAGTAAATTTCGTTCACCAATGTCTCCGAGTTGAAGTCATCATAGTCTTGTTGGCTTATTAGACTTGAGACCTCGGTTCAAACCCCAAGTCAGACAACTGCAACAGAACTAACATAAAAATAATATTTCTTCTGCTGAGATTTCTGATGAAAACTCTGAGAGTAAATAAAAAATTGCCATGAAAAGTTTCACAAAAATCAATCGTTCGGAGTCGACTTTAAATTGTAGGTCCCGCTACTCATGTGTAAAATTAACACACACAACATATGTGGCATGAGAAGCTAGGTTGTAATCTTGACTGAAGGATTGTAATGACCAATTATGTGATGTATGATGTCTCCGGGACAGGAATAGATTTCGCAAAAATTCACAAAAGGTGTTGAATGATAACATCAGCAACTAGCATTAGCATAGATTGGCTTTTTTGTGTTAAAAATCTTGTCGGCCTGTGTAATTAAAGAGCAGTTATATAATAATAATATATATATATAATAATAGCACTGTGCAAAGTAATACTGTGTAATGGTTCTGCCGAGTATAGCACCAATAAAGTATGAAGTTTTATCTGGCATATTAGATAACGTCAGGGAGTAATGCAAGGTTTCCGTGTCGTATACCAAACCTTCTTAGTGATCGAATGCATATAGACCACGTTTCAATGATAAGTGAATTCAAATTCCTAACCGTTAAGTAAAAACTGGTATAGGATAGTAATGATGAAGAGTGACAGATTTATGCCATATAACGGCACATAAGGGTTTAAAAAATAAAAAGAATTTCAAAAAATGACAATCACTATTAACACTAAAACTTATTTGAAAATGACAAAAAATTATAAACAAAAGATCAATGACACCTTACTAGTATGTAATCAGTAGAAAGGATGTCTCTGTTTCCGAGATATCCTGGTAAATAAAATCGTTATTGTTATGAGCAAAGAATTTTGAATTCATCATAACTTGAAATAAGCATTGTAATTTGAAGTTTTCATTTATTCATTCATTAGTTCATTGATTTTTCTGAATAGATTAAAATGTTTAATTTTTCCAGCCTTTTTTTTGTAAAATTTAATTCTATTTTTACCCATAGAAAATTATGTGAATTTAATGCATCACAAGCTTAATATTTTTTTGTTTGTTTTTGGTTTGCTAATACAAAGAATATAATCAGCCTTGCTTAGTTTAACTGTTTTTTGGGTGGCTTGTGTCGTTATTGTTTGTTATTATTTCTTCACATCAATTTCTTGACCCAGTTTGTGCAAAAACAACAGGAAAAAAAATGCCAACAACTTGTTAACAAAAGCAATTATTGTAAGAAAATTTAAAAAAAAAAACGAGAGACTAAAACTACAAATTATGTCAGTCAGTTAGTTGTTAGTCTTAAGCCACTATTATAAGCCAATGGCAGAGTATAGCGGAGCTTTTAATACTGGTTTCAATTGACTGACATGTTTAAAGACATGCCTACAATAGCATTTCAAAACATGATGAATGACCAACTGACTGATTAAAATGTTCAGTCATTGTGCATAAATGTTACTTTATGGTCAAAGAAAAAATCTAATTTTTGTAATAAGTATACCAACATTACAAAGGTTTAATTTATATGAGATGTCATCTAAATGTGTAATGAAGGTATTAAATTGATACTTAAGTTTTAAAAAAATAGAGCTATAAAATTATCGCCGCTGTGAATACATTACAACGGCGTCTGTAGAAGCCTTATTGATACTCATCGATTGTAATCTGGAACCAAAGATTCTTGGCTACGTAGACTTTATTAACAGAACGTCCAGGCAAAGCTGTAGTTACCGTAGTCTAGTAAGTAGTGTGTCGGCTTATTACACGTAAGGCCAAACCCCAAGGTCAGACATCAAAACGAAATTATATAAAAAAAATATTTCTTTGGCAACTGCCACTCAGCAAATTTCTGTCAAAAACTCTGAGAGTAAATAAAATTGCCATGAAGAGCTTCTCAAAAATCTGTCGTTCGGAGTCGACTTTAAACTGTAGGTCCCGCCGCTCATGTATAAAATAAACACAACACAACATAAATGGTATGAGAAGCTAGGTCGAAATCCTGACTGAAGGGTTGTAATAACCAATTATGTACGTATGTATCTTCATAGTATTATGGGGATGGTTCAGAGTTTCCAGGCCGGAGTAATAGTTTTATGAAGGAATAGGTACTATTTACGTTAGGACGAAACTTTGGAGGACTCAAGTTAACGATGATCTTTAAAGCGGCCGCCAAGCTAACCTAACCTAAGCCAAAGTGAAGATCTGTATATTATGGATAGCTACTCTAAGCAGATCACATAGATGTAATTAGAAGAGAAGATCAGTGAAAGTTACTTAAATAAATAGTACTTAAAGAAGTAGTATAATTCAGTTTCATCAGAACTTACCTTTAGTGTAGGGTATTTAACGATTTAAATACCTTAAGAAGGTCTATGAAAACAACTTTTTAAACCCAGTAGAAGCATTTATTTCATTGACTAATTAAAACTAGCTTTATATCATGATTATGACTAATTACTTATTTAATTGCAAATAATTTTTTTTATTTTTAATTTTTGCATTAAAATTCAAGTCTTACAAATGAGTCATTCATTCTATAATAAAACAAAGAGTCTTACCATCTTTGTTGTTTTTCAAAAAGTACAAAAAAACAAAAATAAATTTTTGTTTTATTTGCAGTTTTGTTACTTCATTTCCTATAAAACAAAGATTAGAAGCTGTCAACAGAAAGTGCTGATGATTCTGAAATCTAAAACTGAAACATAAACAGACTTCGTAAGTAGCAACACTGGTACTTAAAGTAACACAATAGATTTTAATTCTTTTGTATAAAGTTTTGTTGTTGTTGTTGTTAATAACAATTAAAATGCATACATTGTGTACTAACATTTAAACAATACATACTCAAATTTATGTATATTGTTTTAAAGAAAAACAAGAAGACGTTTAGATTTTGTTTTAGGGTTTAAAGTTAAAAAAATAAAAAGATTTCAGCTGAAAATGCTTAAACGAAATCGTTGTATAGTTTTAAGCGAATATCTATAATGTGTTATGTCTTAATATCGTAGCTGGGTATGTATGTATGTTGTTTGTAGAATAGTTACAGAATAGCAGCGTATTACGTATGAATATTATTTCCGTTGCGAATTGCTTACTTAACATATTATTCAAATAAGTTCTGTCTTAGAATACATGTGTACATACATATGTATGTATAAGGCCATGGCTTAGAAAAAATGCTTTAATTACTACTAATTTAACTCTTAATTGGAATTGAAAATAAAATATTACATAATTTTTACAACTTCATTTTGGTAAAAGTTTTAATTTTTGGCAAGATTTATAAAAAAATCTGAACTAGTGACCGTTTTACTGTCAGTAAATTTGAGTGTATCTCATTTCGATGTACTCTGATACTGAATTTCCACAGCGATAGTTTTTACTTTATTTTCACTTTCGCATATACAAACATTTTCATTCATTGGGGATTTCACGTAAATATAGAGTTTTGTTGAAGTCGCCGTGGTCTAGTAGCTAGTGTGTTGACTTATTAGAAGTGAGGCCTCGGTTCAAATCCCATGTCAGGCACCAAAACGAAATATGACAAAATATTTCTTCGACGATTTCCTCTCAGCAGATTTCTGGCAAAAATTCGGAGAGTAAATAAAATTGCTATCAAAAGTTTCTCAAAAATCTGTCGTTCGGAGTCGACTTTAAACTGTAGGTTCCAACACTCATATATAAAAAAAATTAACGCACACAACATAAGTGGTGTGAGAAACTAGGTCATAAGTTATGTTATGTTATGAAAAAAATCAATAGAAAATGATATTAGTTTATATGATGATGTTACGTTGGTTGATATTATTTTTAAATTTATAACGAGTCTCTTTATTCATTAATTCACAAAATACACAAAAGAGCTTGCTTAAAACTAGCAGGCAAATGTCATCCGTATAATCGATATCATTCAGCTGGCTTTGCAGTTACCATTTGTATACAGTGGTGATAGGACATATCTTTGTTGCTCTTTAAAAAGCAAGCCAATATAAAACCTTAATGGACCCAGTCATGTGGCGCTTCGTATGGTATTCAGTGATATCTTGAGGTCAGAATCCAATACTTTCCTGTCGTAATAGCTGTGAAGCTACTTATGTCAGAAAGTCCTTTAAAAAAACCAATAACCCTGTAAACCCTGCTGACCGGCTCCCCATTTCTTGTCAGCTTCACGGAGCTATCATCTATATCAAGGATATAGCTTCGTTTATCAAAGTTTCTGGCTGGTTTTCCAGTGTAGGGTAGTTGTGCTTTTGATGTGCAGCCCTCGCGCTGACCAACTTCTTCCTCTTCCCTGATTTGAATGGAACTGGGTTAGTACGAAGGCTGCGTGCAACCGTGGCATCACAATGGGCCGCTATGCGTGCTCAAGTGCTACCACTCCGACCTAAGCTAACCTAAAACCTGTTCAGCAAGGTAATACTGTATCAGTAATTTGTAAGGTCGCCATTTTTCCGAGTATTTATTCCCAAACAAGAAGATTGTTATACAAGCGATATCTTGTCAGAGTATGTGATTGTTGGAAGTACAAAAAAATTTATTTAAAACATTGTCATGATTCAGTGTTTCATTTTATTTATCAACTATGGTCAAGTATCAAGTATGGTATAGCTAGCTGATAGTCAAAGTAGATTAACACGGCAGAGCTGAAAAACTTTTCAAAGCCAGACAGATGTTTAAGTATGATCGGAAACCTTCCCTATTAAAAATTTCTATTTGGGCCTTAAGGAGAAAATATTTTTTGCTCAAACTGAAACTTTTGAAAATAATTTGTTTATTTTTTTAAACAATATTCGAAACTTGTAAGGTAAGGTCCTACTGAAACTTTTTGTAATAGTGTTAAGAGATAATAAAACAATTTTTTTGTAATTTTTTTTAATTTTAATGTCTAATTACAGAATTGAGAAGTTGTTGACACAGTAGGAGAATACTCTGAGTGCCTTCCTGGATATCGAAGGAGTCTTCAATAATGTGGAAATATATACGGCACGCTGACACGCTCGCTAGGGAGTGCACTCGTAAAAGACTCCGATCAAATAATCGCTGACGACCCTAAATTGAATGGATCTGTGGATGCCGGAAACAAATGGTATAGCATATAGTATATAAGGCTATCGTATTACTGTAGCCAGGAGAACGCCAGGAAATTCATTTAAAAATCTATCAGTTTATTATTGACAATGAAGTTACGACTGCTATCAACGTCCAGTGGACGGATTCGGATAGGGGCAGAACGGCGCAGAAAATCTGTCTATCGCTTAAACTTGAAAGGAGTAGAAGAAGAGATTGTGTAGATGTCTTATATATGAATGAACTTAGCGAATTGTCTACAGCAGACCAATCACTTACTTAGCTGAAACAACAATAGATTAACGATAAGATGGAAAATGCTTTGTGCAAGACATATGCTGCAAAGAGGGGTTGTGGAAAACAACGAATTGTCATGAACTGACATTGGCAGTTTGAGACATAGAGAGAAAATAGAAAATTATATGACCTTAGTGGGTCTACGCAACTTCTATGACTAAACGAACAAACATGCTTACCTACTTACCTACCTAACGTTTGATTCAATTTATATATTCTAATTGTACAAAATTAAATCATCGGGTCTATATAGCTCGGAATTCACAAAGCCCTTTTGAATTTTGAACTACCTTTTGAATTTTTATGGTTTAAATCTGATGATGGTATTGTCACAGAATACTAATCTGGGCAAACAGCAACTCATTTTTTGTTTTTAAAGGAATGCAACACTTAGGCTTGGAATGTCTATAATTATTGTGTTACTTTGGAAAGAGAGTGATAGTAAATAGCTTTCGATTAGAAAAGTATACAGAGCTGGCATGTTTTCTCTACATAGTACAGAGTGTAAAGGATACTGTGGCGATATGTAGAGACCAGTATCTGTCCAATGTAAGTCAGTCATATGTATTCGGCATTAATAGAAGTCGCCGTAGTCTAGTAGGTAGTGTGTTGGCTTATTAGACGTAAGGTCACGGTTTAAACCCCCCAGGTCAGACATCAGAACGGAATATGGAAAAATATTTCTTTGGTGACATATTCTCAGCAGATTTCTGGCAAAAATTCTGACAGTAAATAACACTGCCATAAAAAGCTTCTCAAAAAAATCTGAGGTTCGGAGGCGACTTTAAACTATAGGTCCCGTCACTCATGTATCAAATTAACACACACAACATGAGTGTTGTGAGAAGCTAGGCTGTAATCCTGTCTGAATGGTCAATTATGTATGTATGTATATAATGATAGAATTTTCAGTACTTGAAAATTCTCACAAGTATCGATTTTAAGACCAATGAAAAACTTTACGAATTTTTTATATAATAATTAATTGATTTGTTATTGTTGTACTTTAATTTCTTATGAGCTTTTATTTGCTGGTAAATATATTTTTTGTAGGCCAAATTTGTTTTATAATTGTCTTAAATAATAATTAATATGTTTATACTTTTATTCAGCTAATATGCGCGTGTCTTAAGATTTCGTTTTCAATCCACATGTAATTTCTTTACAAGTTGTGTTTTGTAGAGTTTCATAAGTAATTATAGTCTTTCATTAAAAAAACGAAATAAACAAATCTACACATGAATAAGAAAAAGTTTTTAAATTTGCTTACTTTTTAGATGATTCTATATGATCTATAATGCTAGTGTCTAAATAAAAATTGCATTTGTGGTAATTAAATTTCAGAACCAAGTCATTAATTTAAAGAAGCATATGGCAACGTTTGCATTGGCAATAAAAAACTATTTATGGCTTGCAATTAAAATATTTACTTGTGGCTATAAATTGATTTTCACAATCAATAATAATCTAAATAATAAATAATTCAACACTAAAAGCATACACATGTACATATGTATGTATGTTTGAAAATAAAATTATTTATTGAGTGATATCAATTAAAGAAAATGCAATTTCTTTTCAAAAAATCTTTTACTGTGTTATTTAAAATTTTACACATTATCATCGTCATTTTATGTCTTATTTTATGTGATTGTCTTTGGATTTTCTTGATGTACAAGAGTAAAATCTTATACGATCACGACGATATCGACGATATTTTTTTCGTTTACCACCAAGAGCATAACAAATTTTCCATTCAAACAAATAACTTTGACTCCGGTCACTTACGTGCAAAATATATTTAATTATAGTACAGATTCAGCAGAAAAAAAAACATATACAATAACAATAACAATAGCACAGATATCTAAAATAACAATAAACGAAATGAAAGAGTGTACGAGCAGTATGAGTAATAAAAAAAAACTTAATTTTAATAGCGAAAGTAAAATATTATTTTTATTATTATTTAAACTCGTCTTCATAGTAAGTAGGTATGTTGAGTTGGTTGAAAGAAATGCTGTTTAAGATCGTATTTTTGATTTGCATGCAATTAACACTCAGGGGATGACCCCTATTCCTGCAGTGCATTGTGTTGGTATTAGGGTAACCTTCTTTGTGAGAGCGAAAAAAAGGGAGTTGAGTTAATAGATTCCAATCTGTTGTATTGTAAGCAACACGAAAAACTGCAATCTCCTGCAGCTCCTCGTATTGACATCGTGGTTGAAGGAGGCATTCTCTTCGTAATGTACTGTGCTATCTAATAAACAATGAAACACGAAAGTATATGCAACAGGTTACAGACATATTGTATCTAAAACCAAGCGATTTTCTCGAAGAAGTTTCTTTATTTACCTCGTAAATATTGAGTTGAAGTAGCTATGCAAGAGCTTACAGACATCGGACAGAAGTTGTGTTATATGCCTCGAACACATTTCGTTGAAGTAGCCATAAGTCGGAAAAAAACGACATTGCGACGATAGTCTAATAAATTAAAAGTTTTAGATGACCTATTGCGACTGATAAAAAATTTTGCTCCTTCCATTGTATTAAGAAACCAAAGTATTTGAATGCTTCTTTTAACACGAATATCAATAGCTATTGACCCCCCGAAGTTAACAATTTATACAAGACATAGTTACAGATATTAATATTAATATACTGCTTGTCAATTAGTAAACAGAAGGGTGCCCTAGTAATCTGGTGGGTACTGTGCTAGACTATTAGCGTGAGTGTCCTGTGTTCCATTCCCACCAGAGACTCTGGCCTGTGAAACTACACCGAGCATATGGTCAAGTCACTCCGCTCGTATATAATTAAAATATAATTTGTAATTGTCTTGTAATTAATAAATAAATAAATAAAAACCATCTGATACAGTATAATATCAATAATATTTTACAATTTAAGTCATACATCTAAAAATCGAAAATTAATTAATCTTTTTATAACACATCAAAAGCAATTTCAAAATTTCTTCAATTTAAATTTTTTCTATTTTTTCAGTTTGTTTTTATTTTGAAATTCTTCGAATAATTTGATTGGCAATTGAATTGCGAAATTGTGAACAGGTTTATTTTCTATAATTCATTGACATTTTTATTTGTATAATAAGTATGCTTATCGCTTTAACTATGTCAAAAATAAATTAAATTTATTTTTTATGACCGAAAATTTGCATGAAGATTTCTTTGAGATGAGTCTGTATGATTGTGTGACTGAGTGATTCATCAACGCAGTTGAAACGCATGAAGCTGGAAATATTATCTAAAAGTTATTTGGTATAGAATTGTTGGAAATACCCAGTTTAAATAAATAAAAGAAAAAGTAAATATTATATGCATACATATGTATGTATATATAGACATAATGTGGAAAGGAATAGAAGTTCAAATAAATTTGTTTGGCTTTTTTTTTACCGACATATACATATGTACATATATATGTATATATGTACATGTTTGTATGTAAAGTAGCATGTATAAATACCTATGTACATAACATACATAATTGGTCATTACAACCCTTCAGTCAGGATTACGACCTAGTTTCTCACACCACTTATGTTGTGTGTGTAAATTTTATACATGAGTGACAAGATCTACATTTTAACGAACGACAGATTTTTTGAGAAACTTTACATGGCACTTTTATTTGCTCTCAGAAATGATGTGAGAGGAAGTCGCCGAAGAAATATTTTTTTGTATTTTCGTTTTCATGTCTGACATGGGGGGCTTGAATCGAGTCCTCACGTCTAATAAGCCAACACACTACCTACTCGACTACGCCGCCTACCAGCAAGGAAACCATTGTTTACAAGAAAAAAATGTGTTCAATTTAAGGAACATAATAATAAAAAAATATTTTTACTCATGCATTGCAACAACCTTTACAGCCGAGCCGATCCAACATGCTTTAAATTGTTTTAAGACAAACAGCAATAGAGTTAAAATTCTGGAATATTTTTTTTTTCGTGTAACCAATTTCGGCAATTTCTATTTGTTTTTCTTGTTCCTGGAAAACTGTACATTTTCTAAGTTTTTTTCATATCTTTTCTTTGTGTTTGTCAAGGGTATGTTCCAGTTTTTATTTTTATGTTTTGAAAAATGTTCTTTACAACGCAAAAAAAGCAAAATTAACAAAATTTGTTCCAAGCAGTAGTGTGACTAAAATTCTTCACCATCATTATAGTATTTCTATACAGTTTTAATTTAAAGTGTCTATAACAATAATTTTAGTGAATTGCTAATTTTTTAAAGGCGTTTAAAAACTTTTATTCCAACAATAAAAATGCTTAAAATTAATGTTGTTGAACTTCTGTTTTCTTAGCTTTTTCTATATTGTTGTTATAGCCATGTTAATTTTTACATGTAAGCAATTAAAAAAAAAGAAAAAAGAAAACAGAAAAACAAATTGTAAAAATAAAACATTTTTAAATGGAGTGTTTTTCTTTCATAAAAATTAAAAGCTAACTAAACTTACATAACCAGCAACTAATAAACGAAATATTAATTTAACATGTAATTATAGCATATTAAAAACAAAACAAAAATTGAAATAAAATAAATTAATTGTGATAATATTTTTCATATTCGTATACAATTGAAATGATTGCAGAAAGAAAGTTCATTTCTTAAGTCTTTCGTTTTTTCATTAAGGCCTCTGATACTTTAAAACAATTAACAAAAGACTGTTAAACGTTATGTTTAGCAAAATTTCACACATATTTTCTGCTTTGTTTCATTATTATCACAATGGCCCATATTTTTTTCTCTTGGATTACTTGGCGATCTAAAGAAGTGTGTCACTTGTTGCAAGTAATAGTTAGAAGAAAATTGTTATAGTGTTGATTGCCATTAACGATTATGAAAATGTAAACGTGTTAAAGATGATTATGAAACGTTACTAAAGTGTTTTTGTATCAGTTTATTTATTGCATTGCATTTGATGTGCCGATTGCACAAAAATTATCGCTTTAAATGTCTTTTGTATGCATACATATATGTATGTATGTATGTATGTATGAATAACGCAACAATTTGTTTGTTAAGTTATGTCGTCAGGTGATAAATAAAGTATTGTTATGATGTTTTCAAAAAAGACTCCAAATAGTGGCAAAAAGTTTTTAGTTTTTAGTTTAGTTTTTAGTTTTTGTGACGTTCTTTTCAAATGATTGTTGTAAAGAGCTTAGTTAGACCTGCTAAAGCAATGCATTTATGTGAGTAATTTTTTTTTAGTGAATTTGTTTTAGTTCCAGAATAACAGCTTGCTGGAACTGAATGCGACTTTCTATCAGCAGATTTCTAGCAAAAACTCTGAGAGTAAATAAAATTGCTATGAAAAGTTTCTCAAAAATCTGTCGTTCGGCATCGACTTTAAACTGTAGGTCCCGCCACTCATGTATAAAAATTAACCCACACAACATAAGTGGTGTGAGAAACTAGGTCGTAATCCTGACTAAACAGTTGTAATGACCAATTATGTATAAAACAACTTTTTTTGAAAATAAATATCGTGAGCGTAAGAAAATAATTGAATTTTCGTCTTCAAAAAACAATAATCAAACTTGCACTATAAAATGGCTAACTGTTTCATTGATTACCAGACATCCTAACCAATCTCTTAAGGAAAAATCGACCAAAGAATGGAATGCCTCGAGAAAAGTTAAAAAAGAAAGAGGAGTTTCTTTCTTAAGATATTTTTAATTCAAATAGTACGGGACAGAAGAGAAAACAAAAAATTTGACAACACAAAAAATCATAAAGTTTATGAAAAATTTCAGTGCTGTTTAACGGATAATGAGACATATGTGTTGGTTGACTTTTAATAGCTTCGTGGGCAAGAGCTCTATGGTTCGAATCTAAGAAAAATGCTGAGGAGAATAAAAAAAATGGAAGTACTGTAAAAAATGCTAGCTAAATGGGAAGCAATTTATCTATTAACACCGTTAATTATGTTAATGAGTATCTATTTTAATAGTCACTGTAGTCCAGTAGATAGTGGGTATTTCTTCGGCGACTTCCTCTCAGCAGATTTCTGTTGACTTTAAACTGTAGGTCCTGCCACTCATGCATAAAACTAACGCACACAGCATAAGTGTTGTGAGACCAATTATGTATGTATGTGTCTATTTATTTTGAATTAACCATAAAATGATTTCAGTTTTCAGACCAGATGTTGCCACTGGTCACCATAGTGACAAAAATAAAAAAAATAATTGTAACAGATAATTGACACATAAAAAGCCTTAAAGAAATCAATTACAAGAATAATAAAATATTTCATACTTCTTTAGGCATTCTAACTTAAGAAGGATGTTCTTTAAATTCAATTAAGATTGAAATAATTTCAGTTTTTATAAAGAAAAGTGTGTGTCCCAAACTTTTTTCTAGGCATTTCTTATTTGCTACAAATCCCTTTAAATTTATGATCATTCAACTGTTAAAACCGTTTTAGGAAATACATTTTAAATACTATACACATACCTAATGTGTATTAAAGTTAGGCATGATTGATTTAAAACCTGATATTTAATTTATAATTATAAAGATTTCCTATTTACATCACTTGGAAAATGTCTTGTTAACACAATGAAAAAAAAAAAATACAAAAATTATTACAATTGACAACAATTGCGGTCTATTAAGTTTTTTCAATACATATTATAGCTGTTGTATGTAACAGTAGATAATAATATATGTATGTATGTGAATAAAAATTAAAACAACAACAATAACTACAAAACTATATATTGATTAAAGCAATATATACAACCTACAAGGTATTGAAATGCATTCAATACTGAAACAACAAACTAAACTAAGTTTTATGCATGAATGCCGTGAATCAAAAAAAAAAACAGAGATCATTTGTAAAAATTCAACAAATTTATGTTTGTTAATGTAAAAAGTGGAGCAACTTAAAATACAAAAAAAAAAACATTAAAATCGTTACTCCATAATTTACACAAAAAAGTTTTCATTTCATGCGTAGTTTAGTACGCATGCGTTCATGTTGCTGTTCAAGTTACAATTTGTTTAATTTAGCAGACAACAAAAAGAGTTTAAATTAAATGGCTGGCTTTAAAGTCAAAGTCGAAATCAAAGCTTAAGGCTTGGATGGAATTTAATGGAATAAAATTGTTTTGTGTTGCTTGTTCAAGCATTTCCCATTTTCCCTTTGAGATATTGTGATATTTCTTTATTATTATTGAGATTTTCTAGACTGGTTTAATTTATTATAATTTTATTGTATTCCGTTGCTTTTGTTTAACCCAACATGTTCCAATAAACGTGGCTGGATATATAGTCGCATTGATGGTTAACAAACCATTTCTAACAGACATTCAATCAATTAATTATTGGCTCTAAACTGGCACAGTCAACGATCAAGTCAAAGAGTTTGTGTGAGAGAGAGAGAAAGAGACTGATAAACAGTTAGTTAGACAAACGGTTATATTTGTTACCATCACTTTTAACAATTATGGTCTTTGCTACCACATATTTAAGTCAAACGTTTGACTGTGGATATATGTGTATGTATGTATAATGACATAATTCCACAGCTAAACAACAAATGTTGTAAATTCTCCCATTCAAGTGTCTACAACCACTTCAACTCCGACTTCTGCTATGAGTCAATTGAATCTGGTCTGTTATGATCTAGTCTTGTTGATAAAACGAAACAAAGTGGTTTTTGCAGTTATATTTTGCCTTTCCTCTAAAACATTCACAAACAACTAACGAATGTCGGTTACATACAATAAAAATATTTTCTATTCGTAGAGGTCGACATAAAAGAGCATCTACATATTTCGAAACAATCAAAGTTTGCTTGTTAACATTACTAGTCTAAATTTTTGTCTATATTTGCGTATATATTTTTAAAGCAAAATAAAATTTCGTTCATATTTTGATTGTGGTCGTAATGGACTTTAGGAAATAATTTAATATCAAATATGGGGACCCTGGTTGTCTAGGGGTAGTGTGCTAGACTATTAGTGGGGTGTGTTACACTACACGCAGCATAAGGTTTAACTAGCTTAGTATTAATAATATAATTTGTAATTGTAAATATAAATATAATGTAAAGCACATTTAAAGCACGACTACCCCAAGCTGGAAAATCAGCCCGAAAATTTGATAAACGAAGCTATATCCTTGACATCAATAGACGATAGCTCCGTCAAGCTGACGGGCATATAATTTGTTTTTAATTATTATAAGTGGACAATAAGGTAGAAGTGAGCGTTAAGCTAAAGTAAAGATCATCCGACCTGTAACTTTTTAAGTTAAGTTTATGTTTGAACTTGCCATACTACATCTATAGTATTTCATTTTTATGTTTAATTTGGCAAATGTTATCGACATTGCTCTGGCACTGTCATATTCTTGAAAAAGTTAACTTTATTATATCTGTAAGTTGTAATAACGAAAATAAGTTAATGGTGACTTTAAAGTTTACTTTAGCTAAAGTTACCTTTTACTAAAACCAACTTCAACGGCAAGTTATAATAATGGCCCTTAAAAGCTTATTAATCATCCTAAATCCAATAAGCATTACAATCTTTATGATCATTTGCTAGAAGAGATTCGAAAATAATTCTGATTTTACTTTTCCATTATATAAACGGCAGTGACCACTTTTTAATCCCCAAATCTAAACATAACATAAACATAAGTTAACAGTTATAATGATAAGTTTCTGTTATTACTTCAGTAGACAAATCTAACGTAACCCGTGAAAGTGATCGTGGATTACAACGGTTGCTGTGTTAAAAGGAACAAAGCTGGTATTAATGAATAAATGCATATTTTTCTCCAAAGAAATATTTTCATACAAATACGTTTTGTTGGAAAACAGTACGGATTTTCAATATTAAAAGATTTTTCAATATTAAGAGAAAATCATAAGTCAGGTTGTTCTCTTTAAGTATACCATCTAATTTGCAGATAAATAGGGCATCAAATTCCTTGGAATGTGATAGGTTTTCGACAGGTTCTTTGTATTGAGTTTTCTAATGCAGCCATCACTTGCAAAACAACCATGATAAGAGTTTTTTTTTTTAATTTTAGACACTTGCAATTGCATACGCCATCTGCAATATTATTGCTTTTGGGATAAAATAACAGAAGATTTCAGTGGTCTCGCTGTACGCCTTCTGTTTTCTTATATACATTTAAAAATTATTAAAATTTTACTGTTTTATTAAAGAAAAGTTAAGATACACCATACTCTACTGAATATATTTGTGTAGTTGACAATGTTGTAACTAGAAAAATAACAGAGAAATGTATTAGTAACGGTGGCTGTTTAGTGGGATTGAATAGGAATTGCTGGTCGAGGGATTAATGTTGATTTTTACTGTCGATAATTACCGAGACTTATGCAAGCAGTTCAATGGTCAGAAGTGATCAGTAAAGATGTTGTGTTCTATTATGACAACGCTGTTATACACACAATTTTGATTCTCTTGCAGAAAGTGAGAGAAAGTTTGTCTTGGAAGTTTTGATACAAGCGATCTGTATACCATTTAGAGAAAAAGTAAGGGTATTAGATTTCCGTTTCGATGAAATAAAGGTTTTATCTCGAAAATGGCAAAATGTTATCAATTAAACCGGCCTATATCTGATATCTTGGTTCAAATTCAGAAAAAAAACCCTTAATTTTTGGTCATATTTATAAACGAACCCAGTCAAACAAAAAAATTCTTTAAAAATATAGTTATTGGCATTAAATATCATATGATACTATAGAATGGTCAATGCACCACTAGTATGTCTACCGTAGCTATAAACATAATATTGAACACGAGTCACATTATTTCTACAAAAAAAAAAAAAAATTAGACGAATTTGTATCGGCGTTATTTCGAATGGGCATAGTTTATATTTACTGTTTAATATTTTAAATTTTGGTGATATAAAAATAATCAGCTAAAATATTATTATTGGTGACACCAATAGTAGCAAACTTTTCAGTCATTCGGCCAAACAAGGCTCATAAAGAAGTAGTACACGTTGCACTTGTTGTTTAACGTATTGCAACTACAGCAGCTAAACGCTGTAGACACACTTACTACAACATACATACATACATACACAACTTATTATATGTAACACAACATAAATGAATGAAAACAAAAGAAAAAAGAAAGAAAAAAAATCTTTTAACCGGCAAAAAATGAAATCAAAATCCATTAACAAAACCAATAGTGGTAAAACAGCATTCCAGCATATGAAACAAAATGAAATAAAAAACATTTTCTTAAAAAGTTTTACCCGTAGTACTTATGTATTAAAAATAATTTTAAATAAAAAGAAACTAGAAATGAAAATAAGAAAAAAAGTTAAAAATTTTTCATAAAATTATGATTTGTTGTAACTATACAAGTGGCACGTACGTGTTGGTATGTCTCTCTTATTTAGTTCATCTGTTCAATTTGTAGTCAGTTTATGTTGCACTAAAATTTTTGCTTTTTGTTTCATCTTTTCAAAGAGAAGAAATTTTACTGTCACTGATTTTTTTCTTCTTCTTACTTTTTCGGTACGTAATTGTTGCTTTAACAATCAATGCAATTTAAAAGGTTTTTTGTTTTTGTCTTCTTTTTTTCTTCTTTTTTTTTATTAAATGGCTGAGAAAGTGAAATTTTTTTCGCATTTTGATTGCAGTCTTTTGCTTTTAATGTTTCAAAGAAGTTTTTAATGTGTTTACACTCATAAAAGTGTTAGTAATTTATATAAATTGTATGGAGAGCATAATTATTTCATATTTGCATACTTGTGCCAACAAAAGACTTAAGACATAAACTTTCTTGTCATTTACTTAACGAAGATGGTGTAAATAAATGGATTTTTATAATATTTTCGAATAATAATTTTTATTTTATAAGATAATCGTATCATATTGATGTGGATTGATGTCAACGGCGTTATTGTACAGCCTCTAAAGTTGTCTAAAGTTGTATATCTACTGATAAAACCATTGAGGCAAATGTGATGATAAGATGAGGTTGGTTGAGGTTAGGTTGCATGAATTGCTTGTTTTTAGCTAGTAGCTAGTCCTTTCGCTTATTGTTTTGTTTATAACTAACAGTCTAAAAAAAGATTTATAAAGGCAATCATCAGATTGTTCTTCCTAAGCCGAAATTCGTAATGAACATACCCCTAGCGAAATTTATCAGATTCCACAGGAAAATATATAAAGAACACCAGTAGAGCAGGACTGTCGCGGCGAAAGTAATGTATCGATTCTTTCCCCTTCTTCTTTCTGGCATTTCCCGCAATAGCTTTGCGATAGTGTGCCTAAAAATTATGCCTGTTGGAAGCGTAGGCGATTTTTAACAAAAAAAGGCTAATGGCTGAATGTTCTACAAATGAAAATGCTCATCTTACTTAAAGATCATTTGTGTTTGAAATTAGACAATGTCAGTGCAGACCCTTTCTCGCTAACCAATTTTTTCGACGAGTTTGGAGAAATTTGGTGAGTACTGGGACTGCGCTAACCTGCTGCATCACATTTGGTATCAATGCTACTATTCCTATCTACCTATACAATGTTAAAAATACATACATACATATGTACATAATTGCTCATTACAACCGTCTTTCAATTGGGATTACGACCTATGTTGTGTGTTTTAATTTTATATATGAGTGGCGGGACCTACAGTTTAAAGTCGACACCGAACGACAGATTTTTAGAAACTTTTACACGGCAAAATTATGTTACTCTCAGAGTTTTTGTCAGAAATATGCTTAGAGGAGGTCGCCGAAGAAATATTGGATCATATTTCGTTTTTCGCTTAATATTCCTAAAACTCAGTCTAATAAGCCAACATACGGGACTACGGTGACTTGCCATACTTCTTGCCAGTTCTTGTGTTTAATTCTTAACCAATTTATGAGAGGTAATAAATTCACTGACCTCATACATACATACATATGTATGCTTATTTAACCGTTAAGATATTATATGCATTGAATCGGTTAAAGACATGCGAATTATGCTTAGCTTGCAGAAAACAATAAACTTTAAAAGTTTTAATTTGCTTCTGTTGAATACAACATATTTAACTAAATGTTACAGCACAATTCATTTGATACCATATATCTGGGGTCTGTAACTTTAAAACTGTTTTTAAAAAAATTATTGATATTTTATAACGAGCGTATGCAAATCAATTTAATTTTTTTAATGCATATATATACATATGTATATATGTATATACCATAATACGAGGCTAAATAAATATTTAAATATGTTTTTTGCGAGACTATAAATAAGATTGCTAATGTTTCTTTACGCCGTATATTATATGTTGTATGAATATTGGATGTAAATTAATGCACTCGTGCTTGACGTTAAGTTATACAAAATATATTAAAAATTATTGTTTTAGTTTTTAGTTTTTCGTTTCTTTTTTTTTCTACAACTTTTATTTGATTTTTTTTTTTATATTTCGTAGCCAATTTAATTTATAACAATTATGCTTGCAAGTATTTGTGGCAAATATGTGTGTTGGTGGTAAAGTTGTTTTGAATGAAACAAACGTTTTGCAACCCAATGCAAAAATAACAAAAATAACAAAAAAAAAAAAGAACGTACTGTGTTATGAATTTGTTTGAACAGCTGAATGTTGGTTGTTGGCTTAAAGAAATGTAGGTGAAGTTAATGAACTGGTTTAAAAGAAATAAACCACAAAACAACAACAATATTTCTTTTTAAATGCATAAATATTTATTTCTACATGCTGGTGGGACATGTAAAATATTGCAAAAAAAAAGAAACTTCATTGACATTTTAAGAATTCTTGGAAAATTATTTCATACCATTTGGCGAATTTAATATTCGATATGCATTTGAAGACAAAAGAAAATAAAAAAACTCTGCTCCATATTATTGGACTCATATAATATTACGTACATCTGTGTTATTTATTAATTACAATACAATTACAAATTATATTTAATTATTAACGATCTGACCCTATGCTCAGTGTAGTGTAACAGACCAGAGACTTTGGTGGGAATCGAACCCACAACCCTAACGCTAACAGTCTAGGATCCTACCACCTACCAGGGTACTCTGCGTTATTTTATTTTCGAATATTTTTATTTTCTTGATTATTTATTTTTGATTTTTTGTTGATCTATGAAACCCACATGCATTTAAGTTGTGGATATTTTTAGACGATCCATCCGTCTTTATTCTCTGCACTGTCTATTTGACACGGAGACTAGGTTTCATAAGTACATTTGAACTTCACCAGCCACACTACATCTCGGTCAGAGGTGCAGCATGTACCAATATATTGTAAAACTAAAAGCAGCTCACATAGTTTTAGTGACGACTCGCTCATCTTCACTCAAAAAACCGATGTGTTGCATACCAGCCATCAAAGAGAAAGTTCCAAGGCTTTAAACTGAGCAGCAGCCTAGCTTAATTGCGCATTTCGTGTCAGTGTTGTCAGAATACATACATGCAGAATCGGTCATTATGACCCTGCTTCTCGCATCACTTGTTTTGTGTGTGTTAATTTTATCCATAAGTGGCGTGACCTATAGTTTAAAGTCGACTTCAGAAGACAGATTTTTGAGAAACTTTTCATAGCAATTTTTATTTACCCTCAGAGTTTTTGCAAGAAATCTGCTTAGAGGCAAAAACGTTCCTACAGCTCTAACGCTTCCAGATCTCTGCGCCTCTGAGAGCTTGAAAAATGTAGTATGTCAACCTCAACTTGAGGTCAAACGCTTAGAATGTAAAGCTCCAATTAACTGCTTATCCAATCATCTTCAAAACTGCTATGCACTGAATCGATATCAGAGAGAGGTACAAGGCTATTTCATCACCTCACCTAATAGGAACATACATATTGAAATCTCTTAAACGAAGGCGAAACTATAAATGAATCGCCTAGTACTGACAACGTCATAGCAGATCTTTTTAAAATCAACTCTCGTGGACGGCGAATATTTTAATCACTTTAATTTGCACTCCAAATGTAGTGTTTAAAGTGTTCGAGTACCAGATTCAAATTATGGTTTTCGTTTTTATGAAATTAGTAGGCTTGAAGGCGCTGTAGTCTAGTAGGTAGTGTGTTGGCTTTTTAGACGTAAGGCCACGGTTCAAACCCCTGGTCAGACATCAAAACGAAATATGAAAAAATATTTCTTCGGCGAGTTCCTCTCAGCAGATTTCTGGCAAAAACTCTAAGAGTAAATAAAACAGCCATGAAAAGTTACTCAAAAATCTGTCGTTCAGAGTCGACTTTAAATTGTAGGTCCCGTCACTCATATATAAAATTCACACACACAACATGAGTGGTGTGAGAAGCTAGGCCGTAAACCTGACTGCAGGGTTGTAATAGCCAATTATGTTATGGAATTAGCAGGCTTCAGCCTCTTCCAATTAATCTATCTAAGTAGCTTTCAGAAGCCACTGTAGTTTAGTAGGTAGTGTGTTAACTTATTAGACCTAAGCCTACGGTTTAAAACACAGGTTATTTTTAAAAATTTCTGAATATAATTGTGTACATATGCTTGATCAAACGATGGCTAAAGCTTTCCCTTGCATTTTATAAAGAAAAAATTATCAGATGGACAGTCATTAAAATAAACACATATAATAGCACACGTATGTTGAGTACTGGTCATCAATTAAAAATTTAAATCAATCACATTTCAAATGACAAATCTTAATTAATTCCAAATAAATTATAAGAAATATTTCAATTTGAATGAATAAGCAAATGAATGACTGACTGGCTGTATGTAAATTTAAATAATAATGAATTAATCATTTAAATCTTACTGTTCAAAGTACAAATGTTTTGAGAAGAGAAAAAGAAATGAAATAATTAATAATACAAAAACAACTACAACTTTCACAAATTTAAAAAGGTGGTTTTTTTGGGTATTAAATTTTTGAAAAGAAAACTTAATGGGTGGTTTCAGTTATAATTTTTGAAAATCTGGTTTTTATAGCTTAAAGGTGAAGAAAAAACGGAAAAAACGGATTGTGATTTCTGTCTCTTTATGTTATTGTAATTTTTTAAAACTTTACAAAAATTTGTTTTTTTTTATTATAATATTTGGCATAAAAAATGTACAAATAAACGAATAAATAAAAGTCGAGTGGATAAATGAACATCATGTTCTTACTGAATTAGCTGAACATTGTTTTCCGGTAATATAAATATCACATTATGTGTTATTGTGTAGAAATGAATAAAATAAATGTACATTACAGTACACAATAGAAATTGATATTTTAGGGGATAGTCGGGGCAGTTAAAGCTTTTAATTCCAACTCTAAGGGTCATTAATACAACTTGCCGTTAACTGAAAGGAGGATTTTAACGGGCAGATAAATTGTTTTTCATTATTATAAGTGGACAATAAGGTAGAAGTGAGCATTAAGCCAAAGGGAGGATCATCCTAACTTTTAAAGTTAAGTTTATTTCTATATTAATTATGAATTTCAATATGGCAACTTCAAATATAAACAAAATGAGCATATACAGCAACAAAAAAAAAAGGAAGCCCGTCGTAGCCACTGTGTTTAAATAAACTTTTTTAATTAAGTAGTCTTATCGACATTGCTCCGGCAATGCCATATTTTTGAAAAAGTTAACTTTATTTTATCTGTAGATTGATTGTAATAACGAAAAGAAGTTAAAGGTTACTTTAAAGTTCACTTCAGCTAAAGTTACTTTTAACTAAACGCAATTTTAACGGGAAGTTATAATAATGGCCCTAAGCATTATAATACTTAAGTGAGTATTTATACAACGACCCTCAGGCACGTCACTATCTCCCTCATCTGCTTATAAGCAATTTGCTTTGTTTTATTTTCATTAATTATGCTCTTCTAGCAGGCTAGGTCATTGGTATACGGTGACAGATTCTAGGATGCTGATTTGTCATTGTCGATAACACAGCCCTTTGGGAATATTTTTTCTAATTTTTCGCCACCAGCGTATAACGTTCGTTACTGATTTGATATCCGTTCTGGGAGACTACGTACATAACATAATTTACATAATTGATCATTACAAACCTTTAGTCAGGATTAAAACCTAGCTTCTCGCATCACTCATGTTGTGTGTGTTAATTTTTCACATGAGTGGCGGAACACAACCGTTTCTATTAATTGTATGATAAAAAATTATTTTTTTTTATTGATTTATTTATTTTATTTTTATTTATTTATCAGTCACGCATTTTCGTTAAAAACCAATTATCGAAAAAAAACATTTTTAGAAAATCACAAATCGTTTACACATTTGAAAAATATATGTAATTTCCTTACATAAAAAACGTGAGTAAAACAGAAGACATAAATTTTTTTGAAGAATTATGGTATATTTTTGATGCGGCAACATTTGTATAAAATTAAATGAAATCAGAATTATTTTTAAAGTTTCACGTTTTTATTTTTCTCAGCATTTTATAAGAATAATATATTTTTAAGAATACACAAATATGTTCATAATAGGTTATTACTACGCTTCAATCAGACTTACGACCTAGCTCCTCACATCACTTATATTGTGTTTGTGTTAATTTTATCCATAAATAGTGGGAGCTACAGTTTAAAGTCGATTCCGAACAATAGATTTTTTGAGAAATTCTTTTGGCAATTTTTATTTACCCTCAGAGTTTTTTCCAGAAATCTGCAAAGAGGAAATGATCGAAATGTCTGCCTTGGGGATATGATATGTTAAAAACTAACATGACTTCACATTTATGTTTACATTTATGTGTTTACCAATTAAGAGTTGCTTTCAAATTATAAAATAATGACCATAACATATATTATTATTTAATTAAACAAAAAGAAATTTATTTAATGAATGAAAGCATAGAACTCTAAAAGATTTATATACAAAAAAAATTCTCTATAATTTATATAACGTAACTTAAAATTCCCCCTCTTTTATGATGCTATAAAGAAGACAATAAAATTTAAGAAGTGAAAAGAAAACCAAAAAATAATAATAGTAATAAAGCATGAGTAATAAAAAAAAACCAAGTGAAGCAACTGGTAAAAACTAAAATTAAAACCTAAAAAACTGTTAACAACTCATGGGCTTTTAAAGGTAATAAGAGAACAACAACTACTACTACTACAACAACATAACTAAAGCACATGTAGAACTCTTAATAATTTCTATTAAATACAGCCCAAGAACCGTATTTACTTTTAAAGACTACAGCTTAATAGTAGAACAGTAAAGGTCCAAGTAATTGTGACTCAGTTTATTTGTCCCTGTATATGTAATGTTAGATACATATGAAATGTTACTCATTTCTGTACTAGAAGCATACACATATAGTACATAGAGTATACAAAAATTCTCGTGATATTCACGTTCACATCGAAGTTGTTTTATTTTCGTTTCTGGTTTTATTTTTTCCAACCATAGTTGCTGAATAAATTTACCGTTGAATTAATGTCATTCAACTTATGAATTCGTAGCATTTTCTTAGTTCAGCATTGCTTAGGAGTTTCTATTGTTATTTTATTTTTTTGTTTGTTTTGTTTTCTTATAAGGTTATCAACTTGGGAGAGATAGGCAACAATGTATTATTGGCCCTTTTGTCAGCTTAAGAGGCAAGACCAACCAGTATCAGTACCATATTTGGTTTTGTTTAACAAAATGCAGGTTTTTGTAAACAATTGTGTGTTAAGGGCTCGCTCCATTAGTATGCAATTACTCTAATTTATAAATACGTACATATATAATTATGCTAGCGTTGCTCATGCCTCATGATTAAAACAAAACAAAACCATAGCAAAAGACAAAAGACTTAAGACACAAACTTTGTGAACTAATACTCGTATTTACTTGCGAAAATACTGATAACCATTGATAATGAAATAATATGCAGTCACACATGAATAATAACAACTAAAGTGTTTATGTTCTAAGTATTTTATGGATATTTTTTACTTGTTAATTGGAATTCTATATTTGCAAAAAATATCTGTTCAGTTGCTATTTTTTTTAACAGGTTCTAAGAGTTTTTCTTTTTCTTTTCCTTCAACCCTTCAGTCAGGATTACGACCTAGCTTCTCACACCACTTATGTTATGTGTGTTAATTTTTTACATTAGTGGCTGGAGCTACAGTCTCCGAACGACAGATTTTTTTCATTGAAATTTTGTTTACTTTCAGAACTTTTGCTAGAAATCTGCTGAGAGGAAGTTGCCGAAGAAATATTTTTTCATTTATTCATTTTGATGTCTGACCTGGGATTTGAACAGTGGCCTTACGTCTAATAAGCCAACATACTACCTACTGGACTGCGGCAACAACAAAATTGTTTTACCTTATAGACTCTTTTATATCCGTTCAGCAGATGAATAAGCCAATAACAATATCTCTGAAAATTGACAAATTTCTCTTACCTGTAAAATAAAGAAAAAAAAAAATCAAATGTTAATAAGATTGTTTATTAAACAATATCTTCATAATAAAATAATTGCAAATAATTAATTCACAAAAAAAAGAAAAATTTCTATAATATGTACTAAGTAGTAGTAGGCCATTATTACAACTTGCCGTTAACTAAAAGGAGGATTTTAAGGGGCAGATAAATTGTTTTTCATTATTATGAGTACCCAATAAGATAGAAGTGAGCGTTAAACTAAAGGGAGGATCATCCTGCCGGTAACTTTTAAAGTTAAGTTTATGTTTGAACTTGCCATATTATATATTATTTTCAATATGGCAACTTCAAATTTAAACAAAATGAGCATATACAAAAACAAAAAAAAAACGATGCCAGTCATTGCTCCGTCACTGCCATATTTTTGAAAACAGTTAACTTCATTTTATCTGTAAGCTGTAATAACGAAAATAAGTTAAAGTTAACTTTATAATTCCTTTTAGCTAAAGGTACCTTTAACTAACTAAACTTTAGCGGCAAGTTGTAATAATGGCCCTTAATTTGTTTAGACAAAGAATACAAATATATTTTGTTAACTTTTTAATCGTTTAAGATGGTTCCCCGGTGAAGATGAGAAAAACATACTCTGATTGCTCCTTTAAGTCATACACTAGCTCCAGTCAAACTTTATACTAATTTTCTCCCATTGCCTATAAATTTGTCGATATATTTATTTACGTATGTACATTTTTAAGATATTCTTATGTAGAAACAAACAGATTTCCAAATGAAAACTTTTTAATTAACTGTATTTTAACTTTATAAATGAATAGTAAATTTTTGTTATTTTTCTTTTAATCACTCCGTTTCAAGTTGGCAATTTTAAAAACTATAAAATAAACAAATTAATTATTTCTAGTCAAACGTCGTTAAGCCAAACGTCTATCAAAGTATATGCCAAAACTTTTTATATGCAACTGTTCACTTACAACTTAACTGTTTATGCAAAATAAATAAAAAAGAAAGGCAAAGGGTAGAAGTACACAACAGTCTAATTATTGGGAGTCGAATTTAAAGTGTAGGTCCCGCCACTCATGTATAAAATTAATGCACAGAACATAAGTGCTGTGAGGAGCTAGGTCGTAATCCTGACTGAAGGGTTGTAATGACCAATTATTTATGTATGTATGTATAAATTATACACCCTAGTATACATACGAGTAAATTAACACACTTTATGCCATTTCTTTCAAAATAAGTTTTTTTATACGACAAGAAAACTTAAATATAAAGTCTTTAAACTTTCTAATTAATATTTAGAACACAAACTAATATAAAGAATCGTTTCTTTTCAGTTCAGATTCCATAATTCTAAAAATAAATTATTTTCAAACAATATCTTATCGCTTTAATGGTTAAAGTTAAACATAACTTAGCTTTCATTTTTTTTTCTTGTTTATAACACAATTAATGTTAATTAAAGAAATTATTTAAATAGCTTCGTTTTCCAAAAAAAAATTTCTAAATTTTTTTTAAAATTGAGATCAGAGAAATTATTGGCAGACATTCTTTTAGGTTAACGTGTAGTATAGTTACAAATTAATGTTTAAATATTGAATTTCATTAATATTCAGTGTAAACAAATGTGTTTAACGTTTATTTATCAACTTATTGGTAGACAAAGTCAAATGTGGGCATGTCTATCAAGTCATGCCAATACACACTTTTTAGTACATTATGCTACTACCAGTATGTTTGTACACGTTTAATAAATTATATACAAATAAAAAAATATATTTTATATGTAGATATGGCCAAATAAAAAAAAAAATAAAAATTAAATTAAATAAATTAACAAAAATGTTGTTTGTAAAACCAGTAGGTTGTTGCCTTATCCACGTACTCTTGTATTTTAGCAGTTCGTCAGTTACGTTGTTTTTTCTTTATATTGTATTTCATTCATTCTACTCTAACCCAATTTATTTAAAACGTCATGACGAGGTGAGTGTATAAGTGAAATAGTGTATGTATGTATATTTGTTTGTCTCTTGAAAAAAAGTTCCTTTTTTTGTTTTTATTTTAATTGTGGTAAAAAAAATTTTCATTTGTTTGTTAGCAATTCGTACAAAAAGTATAGGAAAAAAGAACAGAATATAGTTTAAAACAAAAAAAAAAGTATAAACAATATCATGATGTTTGGTTTTGGTATCTGTGTCAACAGATTCTACTGTCGTTTTTTTCAATTGTTTTTTATTTTTTTTTTTAATTTTCTATTCTATTTCACTGTCTTTTCTATTTATTACTGGGATTTTTTTTCTTTTTTTGCATTTAAAATAAACAGAATATGTTTGAAGTGAAAAGAATCTGGTATAAATTAATTATGAATGAATGAATGAATGAATGAATGCATAAATTTTTAGTTGTTTTATGTTTAAATTAAAAAATATCTCGCTTTAGCACCTTTAAGCCAATAGAAAATATATTTCACGCCTTTAAGAACTAGTTTATGTTAGCAGCATTGGAATGGGGCCTTTTTTGAATTGATTATTTTTATTTAATTTATTTACTTCGTCTTTTTTTGTTTCTCTTTCTTTTTTTGGAAAATTTATGATTCGTAAAGATTTTTTTGAAATGTCATGTGATCTTGAGCTTTGGCTTTGAAATGAATTTTGATTTTATTTCGTTAAAAAGGAAACGGATATGAATACATATTATATGCTTAAGTATTCTTAGTATTTATTCAATGTTAAAATATTAAAAAAAAATTACATTTTAACTATTGATTTATAAACAGTTCTTTTTTATTTTATTCTTTTAAATTTAGGAAGTAAGAAAAATATATTTTATGTTCTGTTAAATAATATAAGGAAGTGATATTGAGCTTAAAAGTTAATATAAATATATCCGTTGCATGTAGGAAAATTATTGTATAACATAAAACTAAACGACCATATCGTAATGAGTTTCTTTATATACATGCTGCCGCAACTACTGCAGTGTTAGTCATGTAATAAACTCAGTGTTTATTTAAAGTTTTCTTAATTACAAATTATTAAGCCGTAGTCTAGTAGGTAGTGTGTTGGCTTATTAGACGTAAGGCCATGGTTCAAACCCCTAACGAATATATGAAAATATTTCTTCGGCGACTTCCTCTCAGCATATTTCTGGCAAAAGCTCTGAGAATAAATAAAATTTTAATGAAAAATTTCTCAAAAATTGTTCGTTCGGAGTCGACTTTAAACTGTAGGTTCCGCCACTCATGTGTAAAATTAACACACACAACAACATGGGTGGTGTGACAAGCTAGGTCGTAATCCTGACTAAACGGTTGTAATGACCAATTAGGTATTTATGACAGCTGTCAAATATTGCAATTTAATGCAAAAAATTTTCTATTCCGTTTCCTTCATATCCTTGCAGCTTCTGCAGTAATCCTGGTGGAACAGACATATCTTCTCAGCGAAACTGCCCTTTAGTAGTATCCCCTTAGAATTCCTGTAAGAGTGAGAAGTGTTCTTTTGTCGAACTCAAGGAGTTCCTTGATTTTTCGGCAAACAATTTTAAAATTCGGCAACTAGACATGTTGGCAACTAGCTGAGTGTTGTTAAATTCCATGCTGCTTTTTCTAATTTGAAATTATAGTGAATTTGAAGTATAGTGGCGCATATATCCCGTCTACCGTGTCTTCATCCGCGTCAGTTCGTCCGTTTTTTCGTTTCTTTCTATACCACAGTGGCCCGGAACATATGTAGTAGAGGTGGGTGTTGTGTCGACGTGTACGCTGTAGAAAATCAATGCAATTCTCGACGCCCTTCGTTTTGACGAGGTGTGATCCTAGCGCTTTGATTGCTGCTTGACTGTACACAAATATAATCAAGTGCGAAGGAGGTTTTCAATCATACGTACAGCTTTTCAATAGGAAAAATCTCCGAATGAAATATACTGGCTTGATTAGGTAATCTGATTTGTTCAGTGCCAGCTTATCGGAATTTTTCACAGATCCAGTACCATATACCATATTGAAGAGTGTACAAGTATGCATGCATGTGTACTCCGTACATGCCCTAAACATATCCAAGGACAATTCTAGTAGCCATTTTTTGAAGGAAGATGTCTAATGGAAATTTGGACTTTGACTTTTTACTGAATTAACTCAGTTTGTTTGTAATTAAAATTATTTTCCTTATTTTTAATTAATTTAATGCCTTTAAAAAACCGCCCTCTATAGTATGTTGAAGCCAGGCGTTAGTCGATTATTAAAATAATTATTTCTAATATTTATTTAAAAACTCCGGCAAAAAAGGCAATCAATAAAGAAAATAAAAAAAATTTACTATTTTCATGAATAAGATATTTTTAAATTTGTTTCTTTGTTTAAAAATAAAATTTTAATTAAATATTTATATTTGTAGTCATAGCTTTGTATGATGTTCATACCATTCAAAAAAATTTATTTTTTAATTCTCTTTTGTGGGAATTATAAAGAACAGAATATGAAATTTAATAAAATAAAATAAAAATAAAAAGCTGAAACCACACCTAAAATAAAAAGACATGTGAAATCATCGTTATCAGCACGTTTGAAAAATTTAATTACGCTGTAAAAAAGTTTTTTTTTAACATTTTTATGATCTTTTCTACACAAATATTTAAGAAATTTTTAATTGACTGTTTAACATTTTTTTTAATTTCTAAATTTCTAAATTTCTTCAATAATATTCTCAAAATTTTTTTGTTGGTTTTTCTTTTTCGTATACATTTTTTATAGGTGTATTAAATATTAAAAATAAAACAAAAAGAATGTGGGTAAAAAAATTATATTTTTACTCGTATGATGAATAATAATTTACAACCTTAGTAATTCAATGAAAATGCAAACAGAAAAAAAAATTACAAATTGTTTAAAAAAATTCAATAATTAATGAATACCAGACCTATTAGTGGTATGACTGATTGTTTTATAACCTCTAAAAATCAGCACACCGTCATACATTATACCTGCATTTAATTTTATTTCATATTCGTATACTTATTTTCATTGAAAGAATTAAAACATTTAAAAAAGCCAATTACAAAAATAAAAAATCTTAAATCTTAAATCTTAAATAAGATCTCATGGCAAACTGGGTTTATAGAGAGACAACAATTTAAGCGATAATTTACAAGATAAATAAACGCATGTTTCTCGTAAATCTTTTTCTCTTTTTTATATTTTTGTAGGATAACAAGAAAAGTTTCGGTAACAACTTATGAAATCATGTGATTCTTAAATTGGCAGCATTAACGAATTGGCAAATACCAGCTTTTGTTTAAAATCTAAATTTTTAATACCAATTATCCAGGGTAAGTTGAGCAGTATATGATGCTGCTAGACCAGTATTCTCATGCGATCTGACTTCCTCTCAGCAGATTTCTGGCAAAAACTCTGAGAGTAATTAATTTTATCATGAAAAGTTTCTCAAAAATCTGTCGTTCGAAGTCGACTTTAAACTGTGGGTCCTGGCACTCTTGTATAAAATTAACACACACAACATAAGTCGTGTGAGAAACTAGGTCGTAATCCTGACTGAAGGGTTGCAATGGCCAATTATGTCTGTATGTATATGATAAAGACACGATTAATATAACAGACCAGAATCTCTGGTGGAAATGCAACTTATGACCATTACACTATTACAGTAGTTCCCTAACCACCAGATTACAGGGGCATATAATGTGGATTTTATTTATTTTACTGTGAAATGTTATCTGTATATACGAGCTCGCTTCATATCTACGTTTCTAAGAACAAGAACTGCACTTGACAGTCACTTATTCCTTAATGAGATGGCCGATTAGTTCAATATTCTGGTGAAAAGGATTTAGAAGCAACGAAACTAAAATACCGTAAAATTTTCTAAATGTTCGATGTACTCAAGTGTTCGGTAAAGTTTCTGCTACAAACAGAATGCTAGCAATCATGAACTTTTAAAAACAGGAAAACAGAAGTGTGTTTTGTTAATATATCAAGTAAAACTTTCTGTTTGTAACACTTTACAGGCAAATTAAATTCAAGATAACTTGTTTACTACTCCCTATAGATTAAGTATGTTAATGAGTTCAAACATCTTCCATCATTCAAGTACATACTACTCAAAAACCTCCTTTCATTTTTTTCGTTATATATTCTTATTATTTTGTTATATTTTTTTATACTTATTGTAAGCATTATATTGTATAGGCATTACAGATTGTAGGGCATTATTATACGCATCAGCATGATTTTCTTGTTTGACAAGAAAACATTGAAAAGTTTTTAAATTTAAAAATCATGCTCATGGAAAATTCGTGCACGTAGTTTTTATTTTTATTTTTGTTTTTGTTTTTAATTTTAAGTCTATGGCATTTAATTATGGTAATTCATTTATGACGACAACAAACAACAATAACATGTTCAAGGTCATATTTTCATCGTCATTAACAGTTGAGACTGCCATAAATTGCCGTATGTGGAAATATTTTTTATTTTTAAAATTTTGAATAAAACAAAAAAAAAAACAAATAAATATTAAATAGGTCAGATCAGAGTTTTCATTGTAGTAAAACGCTTCAGTGACGTTATTAGGAAAATTGTTGAACACATAAACTCATACATATGTACACATTTTTTATTTGGTTTTATATTGTGGCATAATTTTATTTTATGGGGTCATGTGCCGTCAAATTATTGTTGTCAGCAGCATTTTTTTAATTCATTTAATAAAATTTTATTTATTTTTAAATATTAACATTTACGATGACAATATGTAGACATTTCAGTTTGTTATTTGATCAAACAAATTTAAAAAATCTGTAAATAGTACCAGTAAGGTACAACAATTGTAAACTATGGAATTCGCAATTTAGATAAAAAAAGAGAGAACCTGAATATTTCCAAAATAATTCTACATCTTCTGGAGCTCATTATAAAACAGTTGAGTACCCAATAGGTCCAAACTTAGGTCTGGAACTTCCGGAGAAATCTAATGCATATTGCTTAGGTGTCCAGGATACAATATCCAGTAATGTCTCCAAAAGCAACATTGAGTGTAATTATTTGCATTTTAAGCAGTCTTTTTGTGCGCTCTTTATTCTAATTTGCCACTCCCTGCGTTATCTGGCCTATATCGGTATTAATGGATTTCGATACCATATTTTCAATCCTAACCTTGAAGGTTTAACATGGTGGTACCATGTCTCTGCTGCTGTGTTCCGTTACCCATTTGCTATAAACTGTTTAATATTAAGCCATCTTATAGAGACATGCGGCAGCCTAAAATCGTACTCGAAATCATTATGAGCGAACCTGGCTATTCAAATGTATGGCAATATTCTTCCCAAAGCCATCACAAGGCTAATAATTTCACATAGATGGCGCTGCAATGATCCAACAAACTTATCGAATGGGAAAATATATGCCAACACCGAAAACATGCCTCCTCACTGTTCGAATTAATCTTAAACAATCCCTAAACATCTTTTCCCATTCTCCTCTATTCGGAATGGTTGTCTTGAACTTCTTTGGTAAGTCATATGATCATATGGTGTAATATAATAAATGTTCTGAAAGTTCCAAATTCGTCCAGAGAGTTTCACTCGTATTAGCTGTCCAGCGGAAAGATCAGGAAAAATATAATACAGATGCAGGCGAATATTTGTATTGACTGTCAAGGTAAATTCAGTAGGCTCACCGAAAAATACCTACCATATCTGGCATGCACAGTTCAAGATACATAAGCAGATTATGGCAAAAACTCTGAGGGTAATTAAAATTGCCATTAAAAGTTTCTCAAAAGTCCCGCCACTAATGTATAAAATTAACACACACAAAATGGGTGGCATGAGAAGATAGATCGTAATCCTGACTGAAGGTTTGTAATGGCCAAGAAGCAATAAATTGTTGTTGTTCGAAAACAAGCCTCAGGAAGTGCCTGTAAGTCACTGAATCCAAGATTTGTGCTACAAACAGCAAACAGACATACAGCTTCGACGGCCGTAGTGATAATGGTTTATAATTTTTTCGAGCATTCTGCTGTATTTACCAATCGGCCCCTATTGCCTTACAGCCGGCTTTCTCCACCGTTACTAACAGTTTATCATGAGATTCCTTAGGTCGGAGTAAAATAGTGATTTAAATTTAATTTTTATGTTATTTTTTTATTTGTCACCAGGATTAAAACAAATAAGGAGTCGCTAATAGGAAGTATGTTGGCTTATTAGACGTGAAGCCACCGCGCAATCCCCAGGTCAAACATCTCGATATGAAAGAATATTTCTTCGGCGACTGCTTCTCAGCAGATTTCTGTCAAAAACTCTGAGAGTAAAAAAAATTGCAATGAAAAGTTCCTCAAAATTCTGTCGTTCGCAGTCGCCTTTAGACTTTATGTCCCGCTATTCAGGTATTGGATTAACACACACAGCATAAGTGGTGTGAGAAGCTAGGTCGTAATCTTGACTAAAGGGTTGTAGTGACCAATTATGTATGTATGTAAATACCATTTATTAACAAATCTGCAACATCTGCAAAACTAATATTTTCTTTTAGAGTAAAACTTTTAAATTTATTCATATACTCGCGTTTACGGTGTATGATAAAAGAAAGTAGTTTGCTTAGACGCCACTAAATGCACTCAGGCCATCATTAATGTAAATTATTATACATAAAATTGCATTCATCAAGGGTATACTACATCGGAATATGGATTTACTGCAATGCTAAAGTGATATACAACAACAATTTGCTAAATGTTTGGGTAGATATCAATACATATTCTGTCATATTTCTATTACATTTAATAGAGAATTCAATTAAAAAATTCCAAATAAAATTTTGAATAATGAATGCAAAACAATAAATACGTACAGCGAGGTATGAAAAAATCGAAATCACATTGAAATTCTAAGCACAACTTGGTACTAAAATTTATTCAAGACCACACAATGCAGCCAAACAACCAACATGGACGCAAATTGTATTTGAATTAAAAATTTTTTGCCATATTTCCTGTGCAAAAAAAAAACAACAGAAAAATCAACATAGAAAAAGACAATGAAAAATATTTGTTTGACAAAAACAAGCAACAGCTGCGATTTATTATTATTATTTTGGAAAAAGCATTTACAAACTAAAATAGCTGAAATATAATTACGGGTTGTTAAACCCACAAATAAATTTAAAAAATTCCATTCTTATTCATAATAAATTAAAATTATTAGAATAATAACAAAAAATGAAACTCTTTTTCAGTGGCACTTGTACAATACGATTATAATAAAATAAATAAAAAACGATTAAAAAATATATTTTCTTATAAAATTTTTATTGAAAAGAAAATCGTTTCAATTGAAATCGAAAAGCAAAACATTGAAGAAAAACACTTTCACACAGCGTAATTCATTACCTGCTGTGTAAAGTGATGGACAACAAAAGCTTATGTGAACTGACATTCATCTGACAAAATGAAAAAACCCATTAAAAAAAAAGCAGTAAAAACTCTCTCGACTCGACATTAAAAAAAGACCTGAAAAATGTTGGATAAAATTGTTTTAAACCGCTGAGCTAGACTTTCATTCTTTCACTTTGCAAAGTGTGTAGCAGAAGTGCTCATCGAAAATTAAAAAAAAAAAAAAGAAATTACTTGAGATCATAAACAAGAAAAAAAAAAAAGAGTTCATTAATAAGCAAAAGTGTTGAAGCAATCAAATATTAACTGACTTTTAAAAGCACACTATAATATATAAAAACTATTTTTGAAAATATAATGATTATGGTTAAAGAGCAGAGTTCAGGAGAACAATAAAAAATTTAAATATTTTTAAACATAAAAAATTCATTATGACAGTAGATAGGAAAAAAGTCATTTCATTTTAATTGTCAAAGTAGGATGCTGATAACTCATAGCTTATTAAGCTTATAAAATGTGGAAGTAAAAATTCATGGTTGTGTTAGCGAAGACATCAATTTAAGAGTCAAATAGCATGGAAGCTCAAAAGAAGGTTAGTTGCACTTGGAGTTGTATTTTAAAGACCCTCCAGATGTTACAAAAACTGTGTTATTAAACTAAAAACATTTAAAACTTTAAATAACTTTAAGTTCGTTAGGATATTTTATAAACTTTGAACACAATATATATACAAGATTACGGCGCATAGCATAAGAGTTTTATATAAACACCAAATATGTATACATACATAATTTGTCATTAAAACCCTTCAGCCAGGATTACGACCTAGCTTCTCACACCACTTATGTTGTGTGTGTTAATTTTATACATGAGTGGCGGAACCTACAGTTTAAACTCGATTCCGAACGACAAATTTTTGAGAAACTTTCATGGCAATTATTATTTACTCTCAGAGTTTTTTCCAGAAATCTGCTGAGAGAAAGTCGCCGAAGAAATATTTTTTTCAAATTTCGTTTTGATATCTGACCTGGGGTTTGAATCGTGGCCTTACGTCTTATAAGCCAACACACTACCTACTAGACTACGGCGACTTCCCAAATATGTATAAGACATTATTTTAAGGACATATTTGTGGCTAAGCATACAATACAGTTGAGCCCAGTACGCTATGAGGCCTTAGAATTTGCCAACCTGCTAAATTGGTGGAGCAGTGACCAAACTAGCTTCCAATATGCATAACATAATTGATTTCTCACACCACTTATGTTGTGTGCGTTAATTTCATACATGAGTGGCGGTACGTACAGTTTAAAGTCCACTTCGAAAGACAGATTTTTTAGAAACTTTTCATGGCAACTTTTATTTACTCTCAAAGTGTTTGCAACAAATCTGCTGAGAGAAAGTCACCGAGTACATATTTTTTTATATTTCATTTCGTTTGAGATGTCTGACCTGGGGTTTGAACCGAGGCCTCACGTATAATAAGCCAACACACTACCTACTAGACTACCTGCGACTACCTTGGAGATGTAAATAAGATGTTAAAACGCTGACGAGCATGGTTACTTTCGAGAATATTTGCGCATAATAAATAAACGTACTTTCGTAAGGCATGGAACTCCGAATTGAATGTCTAACCTCAGAAAACATAATGAAATTGTTGATAGAAAAGACAATTGTAGCATGTTACTGATTTTTGAGAAGCTAAGAAGAAAAAAGTTGACCGTGAGTGACATCTCTCCACTTAGCAAAATAACTGCTTTGCGTCAGTCTAAAACGAATCTAAATTGGGCTAATTCCCTGAGAAATTGAGCGTAATTTTTAGTCCGTATTGTCATGTAACAAAACAAATTTCTAAATACTATGTCATTTTTAAACTGCGTAAATAAATTTCTCAACATCGCCAGGAAATAAAATTCATAAAATTAAAATTTTATTCAACGTTGCAAATGTTCGTAACCTGATAAAAAAGACTTAAAAAATTTCGAAATAAATACGTGCCGAATCTTTAACAAACGAATTAATTTTTCTTTTACAGACTTTCCCTTTGCTTTTGTATTGGCAAAAGGGTCAGTTCGATTTTATTAGAGAACTTGCACTGTTGTAAGTGTACTATTGATCTGGTAGTTTAGTAAGTAGCGTGCTAATCGGCGAGTGTTAGGGATTCGATTCCCACTAGACACTCCGGTCTTTTACACTTTCTAAACTATCTTAGTATTAAAAGAATGGCGGCAAAGTTATAACACCGGTTACCAGCTAAAAATCAACATTGCTATTCAACAGCAATTTGGACACCTTCTTATCCTGATTCTGTAATTCACATTCTGATATTTACACACAATGCACAGCATGAATAAGGTTATCTAAAGAGTTGTGGTTTTAGTTTCCTTGTTCCAACGTAGACGTATGGGACTTAATTCTGTAATTCACATTCCGATATTTCCACACAATGCTATGTGAATGAAGGTTTGGTCTTAGTTTCTTGTACTCCAAAGTAGAAGAATGGGACTTGATTCGCGATATGCGGTTTTAATAAGAGGTTCCCATATGGCGCTTGGCACGCGATAATATGAATTAATTGAGGGAAGCATTTATGAATGGTCTATGGACTCTCATCGGTACTTAGATACTTTTTATATACCAACCAATTGCTTCTATAAATGGTACTTAAAAAATTTTATTTTTCTCTCATTAAATTTAGGTATAAAAGTTTAAAAATCAGTTGTTAACTAATAAAAGTGAAGTTACGCATATCGAATACTACAAATATTTTTATGCAAACATTGTTACCTACACTTTGATGAACCTCCTTTACCGAAATAACTCATTTAAAATAATTATTTATTAGCCAACTTTTTAAATGAGTAACTGTATGGAAGAAAAGAAATAAAAACAACAGTAAAAGACGCTAAAAATACTACAAAAACCCAAAGTTAATATTAATTTTTAAACAAAATATTTAATTACCATTTTTTTTCTGTGTTTTTTCCTCAAGCGAAATTTCATTTTATTCGGAATATATTTCACTTTTCTACAGCAGCAAAAAAAAAACATTTTATGAAAAAAAAGTTAAGTTTAGCTACAAAGAATAAAGATATTGATAATTTGTTATGCTAAGTTAAATGTATATATGAACATACATATCGTTGGTCTCATGTAGAAAGGTCTAACTCACATTTAACACAAATACGCATTGGAATCACAAAAAAAAACAGTTTCGAAAAAAATGTGAGTTAGGCCTTTCTACATGAGACCAACGATATGTGTACGTAGAGACGTCTTCATCTTCATCATCATCATCATCTTCAATACGCAGAAATTTGTTGAAAATATTTACAAATTTCCCCTGACATAAACCAGGCGAAACAAGAGAGCAAAAAATAAGAAAAAAAACAACATTTTTTAATGATATTCTTATGCAGATTTCTTTTTTGTTTTAAAGTAAATTGTTAAAAAACAAAAACAATAACAGCAAAAACCATAAAAAGTGAAATACAAACGAAATGATGAACAATGAATCAATTGATGTATTATTAAGGCACTGAAGATTGTTATAAAATGCCGGGATCATACATGCGTCATGGTTAAGTTATTGTTGGTTGACTGTGGGCATATAATACATACATACACAATTGGTTATTACAACCCTTTAGTCAGGATTACGATCCTGCCTCTCACACCACTATTGTTGCGTGGGTTAATTTTTATACATGAGTGGTGGGACCTGCAGTTTAAAGTCGCTTCCGAACGAAAGTTTCCTGATTTTTTATTTAGTCTCAGAGTTTTTGTCAGAAATCTGCTGAGAGAAAGTCGCCGAAGAAATATTTTTTCTTATTTCGTTTTCGAGAAGCTAGGTCGTAATCCAGACTGAAGGGTTGTAATGACCAATTATGTACGTATGTGTGATAATTGAATGCCTGTAAATGTTGCCCACAACTACGCTTTATGGGGTCAATTTTATATAATTTTGGAATATTTTTTCTAGCATTTCAACCGGCATCTCGTCAAAGGCTTTGAACATAAGAAACTTCACATCTCTTCACAAAAAATAGTCGAGTTATGTTAAATCACATACATTTCGGAGCATATAGACTGCTCCGGAATGTGAGAACTAAATGCCCACCAAATTCGCCTCTCAATAGATTGACATTGACATGCGTGCGTAGGCTAGTAGGTAATGTGTTGTCTTATTAGATATGAGGCCACGGTTCAAACCCCAGGTCAGAGATCTCCAACCAAATGAAAAATGAAAAAATATTTCTTCGGCGAGTGCCTCTCAACGCATTTCTGGCAAAAACTCTGAGAGTAAAAAAAATTGCCATGAAAAGCTTCTCACAAAGATCTGTTGTTCGGAGTGGACTTTAATCTGTAGGTTCCGCCATTCTTGTATAAAATTAACACACACAACATAAGTGGTGTGAGAAACTACAACGTAATCCTGACTGAAGGGTTGTAATGACCAATTATGTATGTATGTATGCAGGTATGTATGCATGCAGAGTGACATTTGGTCAACGTTTTATTAGAAATACTTGTTTATTAAGTCCATTATGGATAAAAATCAGTTATCAATGAACGTTACTCATGTTCTATAAGTCATAACTCTCTTAAAGAATAGCATTGCAGTGATGTATGCATGGTTCAGCATGCTTTGGCAGCGTTTGAACAGCTAAAAATTAACTTTCTTTACTGGAGATGAGTTTTCCTAAAAGTTTGTTAATAAAATTTAATGATTTACAAGCATTGTTTAATAGTCCATATCTCTGATCTTTGATTCACCAATCATCAGTCAAATATTTGGTTTTAACAGGTTTAAGGTTGTAAGCCATGGTCAAAAAATAAACCAAAGCAAACAAAATATGAAATCTTTTACAATTTTATTTTAACTTTCTACCTTTCGGGTAATAACGGGAACGCTATCTTCCAAAAATTTTTTATAAAATATTTTGTAGATATGAAAAGCTTTTCACACTTTTTTTTGTTATAAAATAACTTTAAGGGCTTTATTGCTTAATTAATCATAATTTATCAGTTTTAGTAGGTTTCAAACCACATTTTCGAAAGTTTATTGATCTCTTATTGTTTCATCTTTCGGTATCATAAATTGTTATTTGTTTTTTGTAGTTGTTGTTTAACCAGCTAAATGGTGCTGCTGTTGTATTTTAATGTTTCGATTTTGTTAAGCAGTTTGAAATTTGTATACGAACAATACGATTTGTGTGTGTATGAAAATTATTAATAAATAATAAAAATTAATTACAACAACATCAAACAGTTAAATATTCGTCATAGCATATAGAAAAACAAAAGACTTAAGAAGCGAACCTGTTCTCAAACAAAAAACTCATATAAACAAACAAATTCCATTAAAATGCTAAAAAAAAAGAGGTGAGAAATTTTTGTAATAATAAAAACAAAAACAAACACAATAGGTGTTTAAATATGAAAAGAACTCAAATTTTAAATTCTTAATTATTTAAACAGTAATTCAGTAATAGGCTACAAAAATGAAAACTAGGTGCAGCTGTATGTACTACTTTGATCAACAAAACATATCATATATACAACATTTCTCTCTCTGGCTTTATCAACATACATATGTTTTCAAATCTATCAGAATAAAATGTGCCTTGAAAAAGCCGCCAATTTTGTTTTCTAAATATTGAAACAAAATCTCATGATTTTTAAACGCAAACTTTTTTTTTTGGAATGCATGACTTTACATGTTTCATTGTAAAATATTTCTTTAATTAACTTGTAGGTTTATCTGTTTACAAAGGTTTTCAATCAGGCTTTAAACCTCTTCCATATTATTGGACGCCTTTTCAAATTTACGGTGGCTTTTATTATTGCCTACGGCGAAATAATTGTTTTAATAAAATTCTTTTCAACGTTTATTTGTACAATTGAAAGAAAAAAATTGATGGTGTCGTTAGATTAAAAAATTATTTAAGAACAGTTTTAATTTATTTTTAAAGTTAAATTCTGTTAAATCATCAAATTATCTTTTTACAAAAATTATCTTTTACAAAAAATTACAAAATGATTATGGAAAATAAACTTATCATAATATTCCCATATTAAAATAATTGTGGTTTCATTTAATAGAAAATTTTAATAGTACACAGAAATAGAGTAAAGAATTGTATTCATAATTGATCATTACAACCCTTCAGTCAGGATTATGATGTAGCTTCTCACACTACTTTGTGTGTTCGTTAATTTTATACATGAGTGGCGGGACGACAGACTTTTGAGAAACATTTTGATGTCAATTTTATTTACTCTCGGAGTTTTTGCCAGAAATCTGCTGAGAGAAAGTCGTCGAAGCAGGGGTTTGAACCATGGCGTCACGTCTAATAAGACAAAGTACTATCTACTAGACTACGTTCAATCCTCAGGTCAGACATCTCCAACCAAAAACGAAATAGAAAAAAAATTTCTTCGGCGACTGTCTCTCAGCAGATTTGTGTAAGTGGTGTGTGAAGCTAGGTCGTATTCCTGACTGAAGGGCTGTAACGACCAATTATTTGTTTACTTTTAGAATTCTGGATGTTATGCTGTCAACTAACTTTCAATACAATTCCTGAGTTTAATCATCCTCAGAATCATGGCAAAACTTAAAAAATTCTTGTTTTTTTTTTAAATTAATGACGAAGGCAAAAAATTTGTTTTTAAAGACCTAAAAAATAATATTTCTTATAAGGAAGTATGCGAACAAATTCAATATTTAGATTAAGTCGACTAGAAATATGGTAATATAAAGTGGGTTAGCACAACATTGGGAGCAAAGTTCAATCTTATTATTGACTTTTACAATCCTTTAGTGAAGCCAACTTGCCTGTACTAATATCATTCGCGAGTGCCTGAACTTCCAATTGGACTGCTAAGCAGTAGAAAAGCTTTTTAAAAGTAATTGTTTACTCCCAGAGGACATCAGGGCTCAACCAACATACTAGCCTTTAGATTACGGCGATCACCATCACTGTGTACTTATCACTACCAATATGAGTATTAGTTTTCGAGCTAATGTAGCACTTCCTTCCAGGTGCCTCTGCTTCTTACGCGGGTTCGCCAGTTAGTCACACCAATCGATGACAGCGATTCCTCGACTTCAGTAAATCCCTGCATCAAGTACCCGTCTTGCCGAAGCATCAATTCAAACAATATGGCCGAGCCAGCGCAGTCTCTGTATGTTAATACGCTGCACAATGTCCACATCGTTGGGGAGCTCATGCAGCTCAATGTTGAATCGAATGCGGAAATCAACGCCAACTCGTGCTAGACCGAAGATCTTACGTAGAACTTTTCGCTCTAATACTCTTAAGGCTGCTGCACTGGTGCTTAATATTGTCCATGCTTCTGTACCATAAAGTAGCATGGGAAGGATGAGCATTTTGTAGAGTATTACTATTGTCATACTAGAGAGGTCTCTGCTACTCTATTGCCTATTAAGACCACAGTAAGCTGTTGGTAAGAGTGATCCTAAGCTTGATCTCCAGTCGGACATTATTTTAGGTGGTAACGGCGAAGGCAAGATAAATAAATTCACTGACTATATCGAACGTATAGTTATCAGCCGTAATCTGGGATCCAATATGCCGCACGGCCCTATTAGTCGATAACATATACTTGGTATTGCCTTTTTCCTATATCTCTTCACAGGTATTAAAAAAGTTTTAGCTTGCAATGCTGTCGTGTCTTAAGATCTCTAGTTCGTCTCCATGATATTAAATCTACTCAAGAGTTAAAAATTTTATTCGTTCACAGGCTATGCTATGTTTGAGATCCAACGAGAACAGTTACAGTGTCATATTACCAACTATTTGTTTATTATAAATCCAACGTAGTTAGCTGTGAATGTAATTTTGTAAATTTAACAATAAAAAGATTTTTTTTGAAAATATCTCCAGCGGTTTTGCTGCCAGGCGAATATTGTATGTACATAGAAGAGCATCATCGAAAACCTGCTGCATAAATTACATGAAGAACTTTAACTTTTTCAAAATATTTTTCAGTTACTCAATTTGTTTATTTTAGAACATAACTTTTGTAAGAAATAATAACGGCTTGTAATTGAGAATTTATTCGGACATATCACGCGGTCAACTACATGAACGCAACTAGTTTTTACAACTATTATCATATATTTTTTATTAGAAATAAAATTTATTATTAATGAATGATTTTTCAAATTTTAAAAGCTTTGTAAGTGAAATATATTTTGCACAAGAATTTGCACAGTATTTAGTTCTAAAAACCATGCATAGACCAACCAAAGATGAGAAGAACAATATAGAAAACAGGAGTAATATCAGAAATTACAATAAAAAAAGAAATAACAACAACAAAGCAATAAAGAAACAACAAGAAACGGGTTAAAAACTTGTTGGCAAATCAAGACACCAAAAAAATTGTGTATGTTGCTTAAGTCTTTCACCATTGCTTAGTGTTTAAGTCTTTTAAAGAATGTAAACATACAAACGTATGCAACTCCAACATACATATGTACATATACAAACATTACACTCATATGGAATCCAGAATATAGAGAATAATGGATACAACAAAACAAAAAAAGGAAAGAAAAGAGAAATAGTACAAATAGATGGGATGCTATATAGTTATGTGTATGTGTATAGGTTAGGTTGTATATGTAAAAATGCCTACGGTTTATTATGGGAGACTCGGTTGTTTGTGTTTCTTAGCTGACCAGTTCTTACGACTTAAGAAAAATCTAGTAAATGAGCTCACTAAAGAGACCCTTAAGGCAACTCAAAAGAATAGAAAACTAAAGAAATAGAGAATAAAGAGTTTAAGAAGAGTAAAGTAAAGTAAAGTAAAGTGAAGAGAAAATAGCAACTAATTATATATCAGATCTTTGACCTAAACATCAAAGGCAACAACACTAATATTAACAAGCATTATGTGATTAAAAGAGAATATTTAGGTTTTGAAGTGATAAAAATACAAAAACATCATCATAACATTGTGATGATGGCTGTGTTTTTCGGCTATAAATAACATGTTAAAATATATTATAATATAATGTGATTTTGAAAAAAGAAGGAAAACATTTTCTTTAAATAAAACATAATAAAACACATAAAATAGAAAAGTTTTTCATTCCATAATGATAAATTATAATAAAAGTAAGAATAGTAAATAAATATGTGTTAAATGAACTTGACTTTAGTGTTTTAGTAAGTAGGACGAGCGAAAAATTTTCTTCTTCTTTCTTTTTTATGGGAAATTCCAGTCTAGTTTAATGAAAATGCAGTACAAGTTAAGGTGAGGTATTAAAAAGAAAATGTTGATGGAAATTACTACACTTGCCCTCAGTTATGCTTTCATAAACATTTCTTATGCAACATTAGTAGGCTGAGACTAATTATGCGTTACAGAAAGTCTGTAAATGACTACGCCTTACAAACAAAAAGTCAAATATAATCCATGCGGTTCAAGCCGACCAGAAAAAGAAAGAAAGACGGAAAAGACAAACTGAGAACAAGTTAATGAGAATGCCTGTTCCAAGAATGAAATGAAATGATGTCGATTGATAAAATTCAATTGATAACATATATTGCTGCCCTATACAAAAAAAAAAGTCGGCGTCGATTAGTAGATAGTGTGTTGGCTTATTAAAAGTTGGGACACGATTCAAACTCCAGGTCAGACATCTTCAACAAAACGAAATATGAAAAATCTTTGGCGACTTCCTCTCAGCAGATTTCTGGCAAAAACTCTGAATGTAAATAAAATTGCCATGAAAAAGTTTCTCAAAAATTTATCGTTCGGAGTCGACTTTTAACTGTACGTCCCGCCACTTACGTATAAAATTAACACACACAACATAAGTGGTGTGAGATACTAGGTCATAATCCTAATCAGAGATCAGCAATGAATCGTTTTTCGCTACTCATAAGTACTCATGAAATTTTGAGTATGAGTGAGTGAATAGTATTGAAAGTCAACTACTCTGATTCATTCGTACTCACTACAACATTGATTTATAAGTACAGGTTGCAATGAGTATAAGTACAACGTTGACATCAAACTCATAACAACTGAACATGTTTGATTCATACGCCTACTCAATCAGATTCATAAATTTAGAAAAATACTTATAATACTCATAAATGATTAGAGTGACTCACAACCTTTTAGTGAGTATTGTAGTGTTTGTAAGCGAATCATACATATTTTGTAATTATTATAAATGTTGAGTAAAGGAGAGTCAACAACATCATGCGTATTGTTAAGTATGAGTGCAATGAGTACTTTAAACTTTGAATATGAGTAGTAAGAGTATAATATTAAAATAATTATGAAAGCGTATAGGTATCAGAAATTATGAGTATGATTCGATTCTACTCATCTTTTTGAATACTCATTGCTGATCTCTGATCCTAACTGAGGGGTTATAATGGCCAAGTATATATGTGTATACAAAACAGTAACCCAGAACGGAAGTGTATGAATTATTTATTTTAATAAATGCCTTTATAATAAGAATAAAATACTCTTAAATAAATTGTTACTAAATAACGACTCTTCTAATACCATTTTCAAGAACTTTACAATATGAATGACGCTTATCGTAGTGCTAGAATATGCAAATGGTATGAAAACAATACAACACAATACTAAACACAATTTAATCGTTGTTTAAACAGTTAGGTTAGGTTACCCGGTAACAGTTCACAGGCAAGCCCATTCGGTGGCCATATGGCCCATTGGGTTACCCAGTATTCAATAGTTGGGTCAAGTAATAATTTTTGGGCATTTTTTTGTTTGTTTTGATACAAACATTTAGAATGCAGTGCATTAGAATACCGGCAAGGAAGTTGCTGTTATAAAATAGTGAGCCTGTGATGAGTTTCGTTCCCATTTTTTTTGGAGTATAATCTACAAAATTTAAAAAATGAACAATACCGACAGAGCATACTACCTATTCGACTACGAGGTATTGGGCTAGTCATTTAGGTTTTAAACTGTTTTTTCAGTTTAAATTAAAATTTAAAGAAAGTTTTCGTTTGAGCACGGGGAATTAAGATCCAAATCAACACAATTAACTTTTGTTCAATAAACAAGAAAATCTAAGCCTACACCATCTACCATTAAATCTAGGTCAACAATTAAACAGAACCGGAAATGCAACAGTATAATGTAACAGAACCTTTTCTTACTTGTAATTAAGTCGGTACGTTCAAATATCTTGACAACATAGTTGCAAATGTTTATACAAATACTGGAACAAACTCTAAAAAGTAGTGTCAAATTGTATTGTCATCTTGCGATAGAGATGAAAATTAACCGTAAAATGCAGTTCAAATAAATTTAAACAGAATTTTAATCCATGGCTAACAAAGCAACAACCAAACACGTCAACAAAGAAACAACATAACAACAAAAATTTCAACATGTTGAACGTACTCAACATCAGCCAAAAAAAAAGAAATATAAAAATTAGAAATTGCTGTTAATGAATAAATCTTTCGTTTAAAATCAGCTGAGGACTCAGTATTTAAAAGATTGTTTCAGAATCTTCCCTAATGATGGTGAAACTCAGCTTTAATTACCATTATTTCACTAAATCGACAGCCAAGTGTAAAATTTGTCTACCCAAAAAAGAAAACAAAACTAGTCGAAAAGAAATTTAAAATTAAAGAAAAAAAATATAGGGCCCAAGCGGAGATTTTCTATTTGATTTTTTGTTTTGTTTTTTTTTTTTGTTCTCATCTTCTTTATTTCATTTCTGTTTCATTACGATGGTGTTGATAGATAGGGAAACATATTTATTTTTGTTTTCTTTTTTATATTTTCTTTACTTTTCCTACTTCTATGTATCTGTTTTATATGGTGTTTCTGTTTTAAACAGGTGTTATAGAGGGCCGGTTTTTTTAGTTTTGTTACAGGTTTATACAGTTTTAGACATTATTTTCTTAACTGTTTAATTTAAAATTATTACAAAAAAGCAAGTCTTCTTCCAAATTAGAAATTTTATTGCCATAATAATTTTTCTTTTTGAAAAGTTGAAGAAAAAACATTAAATTCTGCTTAATTTACATAAATATGCCGCAATGTGTGTGTCATCAACAGGTTTCGTTTTTTGGATTCCTTTGTTCTTTGATTTGCGACATTGTACGGGTTTTGTGAATAACTCATGTCAGAAATTTCCTAATGAGATTGTAATTGTAATTTGACATGTTTTCCCATTAAAGAATAAGAAAGATTTTACAAATCTTTCACAATTTTTAAAGTGTGAAAAATCAGCTTAAAATATGGAAATAGTATGTTAGGTTCGTCGTTGAAGTCGCCGTGGTCTAGTAGGTAGTGTGTTGGACGTGAAGCCTGGGTTCAAACCCCAGGCTAGGCATCTCCAACTAAACGAAATATGAAACAAATATTTCTGCAGCAACTTCCTCCATGAAAAGTTTCTCAAAAATCTGTCCTTCGGAGTCGACTTTAAACTGTAGGTCGCGCCACTTATGTATAAAAAATTACACACACAACATAAGTGGTGTGAGAAAGTAGGTCGTAATCCTGACTAAAGGGTTGAAATGACCAATTATGTATGTATGTATAAAAGATTTTTCTCTAGTAATAATAATTCATCATCTCTTTGGCTAACCTGGCCAGACTTAGTCTTTCTTGTTGAAATCTCAAGCATAGTTTGTAATACAAAAATATGCTTGAATGTTAGTTTCCCTAAAATTAAGTCGAATAGAACATTGAAGGAGCCTTATGAAAACCTAGTTATCTAAATACTACATTATCAACATAGAATACGTTAAATCAAGATTGTGCAAACATAACAAACAAATGATAAACGACGTCATAGTTCATCTTATTTAACAACTTATTTCTTTTACTAACTTTGAGCGATTATTATTTCGTAATTTCCCTGCTTTATTATAATTTGAATTAAGATTAAATATAATTTTGTGTGCCTTGGTAATCTTGTGGGCAGGGTGCTTGCTACACTATTAGGGTAGGGGTTGTGTGTTCGATTTCTATCAGAGACGCTTATCTGTTCATTCACATTGAGCGTAAGATCAAAGTTACACAGCTCGTAAATAATTAAATATAATTTGTAATTGTATTGTAATTAATTAATTAATAAATAAATTTTATCAAACATCAATGAATACTAAACTTACCATAAGAAAACAAGCCAGTGAAGAACCAGAAAAAGAACGTAATTTACAGATTTTGTTTTCCTTTGTTATCAAAAAAAAAAACAGGAAAAAGAGAATTCGTTGCTTTGTTGAAATAATTTCAGAATTTATTATTTAATGATTAATAATATTATGATTTAATGATTAATTAAATTTTAGTCGTGTATTTCTAGTTAATTTTATGTATTTGTAATGCACTCATAAGCTCATATACATGGAACATTGATATTTAAAATGTGATGCCAGAACAAAGGCATGATTTTATTATTTATATTTTTTTATTTATTTTTTTAATTTTATTTAACACACACATTAAATAAATTAAATAAATTGCAGGCTTTGTTTCATTGTATACGTTGTTATTTATTATTATAATTCTTTCTTTCTTTCTTTCATTCTTTTTTTTGTTTTTTTTTGATAAAACAGAACAGATTTTATGTAAAATATTTATGTTAGAAAATAAAAACATAGGAAAAATCCAACATTATTTGCAAAAAAAACGAAAAATACGAAAAAATGTTTTTTTGCCACCAGCTCTAGTGTAGATACAAAATAGAGAACATAAAAGCAAAAACAAAAGCTAAAAACGGGCAAAATTATGCGTTTTTCATGCTTTCCATAAACGAAAAAAAAAACTCTTTCTTTTATTACTTTTTATTCTTTTCCTTCTTTATTTATTTGCAGTTGGGTGTTTTGTTTTGTTGTGTGAAGAAAAATCGTTGAAGAAAAGCTTCCTTATGCTCAATTTACAAGCTCCAGCTTACATGGAAATGACACAAATGCTAATAAATTTTTATTCGTATTTTTTGTTTTTTTGAACAGGAACTTAAACTTTATCATACACACTATTTTTTAAAACTTCATAATTTTAATATTTAATATTTTTGTTTTATCACGATTCAATTCTTATTTGAATTTTTTATTTTCTTTTCATTACTGAGTTAAAATATTTTTTTATTTTGATTTCTAAAATTCCGTTTAAAATTCTATTTCTCTTAAACGCACAGCGCACAGTGCGCAATATTACTGGCAGCAGTTTTAAGATGACCAACGTGTTTAAACTCTCTTCGCATACTGAACTTGGCCTCTGACGCCATCTTAACCATAAAGTTTCGTTTTGAAAAAATTCAATAAAACACATTCCAATGGTTAATTCCATGCTTAAGCCACAATATTAACCACACAGTAGATTTCTTTGTGTTCGAAGAGAGCAAACATTTTTAAAGAGGGAACAGAGAGCTCAGATTTATACTTATGTTCAAAGAGTAAAAGTGTACTTAGAAAGAGAAAATTTAAAAAAAATTGTATTGAAAAAGAAATTACATGAAATAAAGCAGTTTGAAACAAAGGAAAATAAAATGTTAACATTTAAAAAGATTTTTAAAAAATATAAAAATATATAAAAATACATACATAAAAAATAAATATTAATTAAATTTAATTTAATTAATCATAAGAGCTTACTTGAAAATTGTTTATAAAATTGTCTTGTTATGGTAAATGTAGCGCTTTTAAGGAGAAATGTTTTAAAAACGACTTTGTTTTCATACAAATCGCCGAAAAGTTTTTCCCATCAAGTATCAATCAAGCATGATCAAGGCTATTCACTTGATTTCTTTAAATAGAATATTTAAGCAATTTCGGTTGCCAATTTCACAAGGATGAAAACACCCTTTCTTACTTGAAAATTGTTTTTAAAATTGTCTTGTTATGGTAAATGTAGCGCTTTTGAGGAAAAATATTTTAAAAACGACTTTGTTTTCACAGAAATCGCCGAGAAGTTCATTAAATCAAGTATCAATCATGCTTGATCACGCATTTTCGCTTTATTTCTCTAAATAGAATATTTAAGCAATTTCGGTTACCAATTTCACAAGGATGAAAACACAATTTCTGATCGAAATATTCTACCCTTGTTGCGGTAAATCCATGGTTCCATTAGTGAAGAATTTCAGCATTGTCCAGACGAAAAACTAAAATAATTGTTTCCCAGAGATTTCTGTAGAGATCAAGACAAATGATAATCTGAAGGTCGGTAGTGGGGGATGTGCGAATTCTTTGCGCTTACATTCTCTTAGTTTCTGAGGTGTGTAGTAAGGCATTGTCATGATGGAAGACAACACCTTGTCTATTAATCAATTTTAGCCGGTTTAACTGAATTACGTGCCACAAGGGAACATGCCAGTTTCATCAAACCCACCACTAACGGATCAACAAAGAGTCATATAGGACACCAAAAGAACTTGTCTGTGAACGGCAAGCTACCCGCTAACCTATCCTAATCTACCTAAATTGCTTACTCTATCACATTATCTGGGTACAGTAGAGATCAGAATCAATCGTTTGTTTTGATTGTACATGATTGTAATGAACAACTTTCTTCTAATCCAACTAGGCATCGAACTAGGTTTTGCCATCGTATGCGAAGCATCATCTTGCTTTGTCAATAATCATTTTCACACACTCTTGCCGCCTTTAATTATTCCCTTCCTTTTGCTTCGCTTTTAAAATAATTCCTTGAAATTAAAATGATATATTAATAAATAATGGATGTTTTTTATTTGCCGTGGTCTAGTAGGTAGTGTGTTGGCTTATTAGAGGTGAGGCCACAGTTCAAACCTTAGGTCTTGACACTCATGAATAAAATTAACACACACAACAAAGTTTCTGCTTCAAATGCAATTTAAGTTTAATTTTTGTCATACTTTGTTGGCCTTATCTACAGCTGCTAATAATTCTTTCAAAATTATATTTTTTTATTTGAATTATTATGCGCATATTGACATCACTGCTAAGTTACTCTTATTTCTCTTTCATTTATCATGGCTCATACACTCTCATTAACTCTACTCTCTATTACTACTCTTTAAGCCAATTGGAATATCGGAAATTCTATTGCGATGACTGTTTGATAAAGACCAGTCTTAAACACATTTCCAGTCTGAGTTTCAGTTTAATCTGAGCATTTATAGTGTTTAGACGTCTTATTTGAAATAAACGGGAAAAAGACACGTTTAAACGTGTTTTAAATAAAGAATTTTCTCATTTTTCTTTCCAAATAACAAAAAGAGAAAGAAAGAAAAAAACAAAAGAGCAGAGAGCAAGAATATATTTATTATACTCAGATCTTATATGCCCGATAAGATCAAAGTTATTTAGTATTGGTGTTATAACTTTGTGTTGTGTATATGTGTGTATGTGAACGAAAACCTGTGTAAATGCAGAAGAACGAAATGAAATAAATAAATAAGAGTGTTTGTTGTCTCTCTGTTTAAGTGTAAACAAAAACAAACCGCTAAAGTAAAGAAAACAAAAACAAAAACAAAAAAATATAAATACAACATAGACAAGAAAACGCCAAAAACAATTTTATTTAATTGAAAAGTCACGCTACAAATTTTGACATGAAAATGATTGGTAGCGATTATGTCTTGGAGGCTCATAACATCTATCATACCACAGAGGTTAATAGAAATACAAAAAAAAAAAATACAAAAAAAAACAAAAAAAAAAAACAATAACAATAGATAATAAATAGAAAATTGATTATAAACTAAAGAGAGTTTATTAAAAATATTTATATTTTATGATATTTGACACTGACATTGCGGCAAAAAGAAAAGCGAAATTCCATGTTTATGTCTTGAATCTTTTAAATACATGCTTGTGCCTTAAGTCTTTGTATCTGAATTATATGAAAAGACTTTCCTCTTGACTAAATAATGCTTAAGGAAATACTTTCGATGGGAAAAAATTTACTTTATTTTTCTGCTGTACGCGTAGTTATTGAGAATTAAATACAATTTTTTTATGGGAAACTAATTTCATTCATGGGATAACAAATTGATGTTAATTGTATTTATGTTTTCATCGAAGAAGCATAAATTAAGTTTTCAGAGTTTCCAAGGTCTTTTTATAAACACAAGTGGTGGCTGCCAAACAATGTAATGAAATTAAAAAAATATATTTTTTTGCAATCTTTCATACATCGTAATTGATTCTTTTAATGAAAATTAATTAAGGTTAGAAAGCTTATTGGTACAATATTTCAAACATACATATATAATTGGTCATTACAACCCTTTAGATAGGATTACGACCTAGTTTCTCACACCACTTATGTTGTGTGCGTTAATTTTTTTATATGTACATGAGTGGCGGTACCTACAGTTTAAAGTCAGCTTCGAACGACAGATTTTTCAGAAACTTTTCATGGAAATTTTATTTACTGTCAGAGTTTTTGCCAGAAATCTACTAAGAAGAAAAGAAAAGAAATATTTTTTTATATTTCGTTCAGTTGGAGATGCCTGACCTGGGTTTGAACCGAGGCCTCACGTCTGATAAGCCAACACACTACCTACTAGACCACGACGACTTCACAATATCTCAATTAGTATCCTTAAAATATCCTATAAAGATTGATTGTGATGTTATCGATTTTCTAGAAACATTTGGAAGAAAACGAATAAATTCTCATCATAGTTTTTAAATTTTGAAAATTAAAAGACTGCATCCATAAAGTAAGCCTTCTGTCTCCGGCATCTCTACAGGAAATAACATCTAAAGTGAACATCGTTGAAAGGTCGGGAATAATCGCTTCGTGAGAAAAAGTTGTACAACATAGGCAAAGGTGTTCATCAGTATGTAGTACATCCAATAGAACAAATCAATACAGTTTCAAAGGTGATGTGGTTTCTAGACATCAACAGATGGAAACACAACTATTCGGAGACCTTCCCCACTCTACTAAAAACTTGCTATGAATCAATGAAATAATAAGAAACGAATTGCCCTGCATTGAAAACGTTTAAAAGTTTTTAAAAAATCTCAGTTCAGTTTTACAACTCCGTTTCAAATTCTAAACTGGAGGAGTCTGAGGCTTAGTTTACGAGGACCTTTTTCTACCTTTAATTTCAATTTAAAAAATGTGTTTCAGATACCAATGAACTGTTTTATTCATTTGAAAGACCTATTGATGTCACGTGTAGAATATAATATCCTTGAAATGTTCCTCATGGCTTCTCTTGGTTGGAGGGTAATCGAAATTTCAAATTTTTCATGACTTAAGCGAACAAATCAAGCTGAATTTAAACAATAGCTCTCTTAAGGTTGGCCATGAGGACCACTATGGTTTTTGAATTATTTGCAAAGATTCCAATGTAAGAAAACACCACAAGACAAAGTCAAACGAAGTGCAATTCAATCATTATCGGTGGCCAATTTATATCAGCTTAATGTGAGATGGCTATGTCCTCAAATCTCTCGTGAAGGATACCCAATGCGGCTTGAAACCGCAAGTTTTTGATGTTCAGATTATGGATTTCAGGCCAGAAAAAATTGATAATCGAAATCGATCTAGCCGTTGATAGTGATGGTCTAGCCAACGTCATTCTCGAAGAAATATGAACGCAGTCAGTCCAAAAACCACATCAAGGGAGAAACTTTCTCGCGATATATTAGATGATTTTGATTTTAGATGATTAGATGATTTTTGATTCCAAAGCCTATTCAACTGTCTCTGGCCATAATGTGCTGGCCATCATTTATTTCTTCTACTTCACGATCCTCTATTGTTTCCATTTACCTGGAGTGCCTTTTCTTGCGCATTCTTTTGGAATCGCGCGTTATAAGCATAAGCAGGCGATTCATAGGGCAAGGCTTGTATAACAGTTTGTAAGAGTTTCGGAGAACACACATTGTTGGCTATATCGTATATTCATGACGATGTGGCAAAACAGACTGAATAAATGACAACTAATGTGACAGATGTAGCTTCAACAAGATGGCTGTTATCAACTGTTAAATTTTGAAAGTGCTTGGTGGAAGATTAGCTTCTAACGCCACCCATATGTTGTATGAAATTCTATCTATTAGTACCAGAACCAAAAAATTTATACCGACTCCGAACGTTGACTCAGAGTTTTTATCAGAAGAGTGCTGAGAAAGGATCACAGATTGAAATATTTTTGTAATTTTTTGGACTTCTAAGCTCTCGCCAAATAAGCCAACACGCTATATTTTAGACTTCATGCTGCTATTTTAGGCCCATGACTGCTAGAGTTTCAAAGAAACGTTAAGAAAACAAAGAAAATATTATTGGAAGATATTATCTGATGGTGCCCAAGCTATTTTAAATGAAAGGAATTTCTTAAACGCATGTACTCATATCATTTCAAAACCACTAAAATATCCTTTCTTTAACCAAAAGATGCCAATTCCAAATAAATTTTACTATCAGAAATAGTAATCTTAGCTGTTAAAGTAGGCATATTTAAAATTATTTTAAATTAACGTAGATTTTAGTCTTTCTATTTTTATTTTCACTGTATTTATTTCTTCTTATAGGTTGATGGCGGTGGCTGCTTTAATGGAGCTGGCAGTTCGGCTTTAGTTTTAAAAGGTGTCAATCTCACTGTCCATAGTGGTGAGGTTATGGCTATACTGGGTTCGAAAGGTAATTTGCCTCTAACTTCATACCATATCTCTCTTAACAACATTAATTTGATTCATATCATCATAAAGGTAGTGGCAAACGTGCTTTACTTGATGTTATTTCCCGTCGTGGTGAAGGCTCTACTAGAGGTCAAGTTCTGCTGAATGGATCTCCATTAACTAAAGCATTATTCCAGCAACGTTGTGGTTATGTTACTCAATCGTGTACATTTATACCAGGTTTAACAGTAGCTCAGACCTTACACTATACACCCACCATAGTAAGTTGTTAGCAAAAATATTAGAAATTAAGAAAATAGTTTTAAATAAATTTCTTTGATTGCAGCTTTCCGGTTATCTGAAAAGCTCAAAAGTTCGTCAAGTTTTAGCCGATTTGGCCTTATCACAAGTAGCACATAAACGTGTAGAGTATTTAAATATTAGCGAAGCTAGACGTTTGGCTATTGGCATACAATTGGTCAGAGATCCAGGTAAGATACAGGGTCAGAGATCCAGGATTAAAAACCGTTATTTGAAGTGAAAAAAGAAAAACGAAATAAAAGTCAGTTATTCATCATCAATGAAGCGAAGTCGGAAGTCGATGTTTTTAATGTATGACACCGAGTACTGGGAAGCTTCTTGACAAAAACGTGTTTGTGATAGACTTATCGCGGAATGCATCGGTATCTCATCGATAACTGATGTCATATACGCCTGACTGGTTAGATTTGTCGATTTTTGGAGATCTGATAAAAGACGTACTTCTCCCAAACCGACGAACCCTTAAATATGATATGAACGGACAGATGATGAATGTTTAAACAAATGAAAGAGGTATAAAATTCATGAACACGCCGCTGTCTGTGGTCATTCATTCGTGGCGACGTGGCAAAATAGACTGAATAAATGACAAATGATTCTACAAATGTAGCTTCAACAAGATGGCTGTTATCAAATGATACAGTTCGGCAGTCCTTGTTAGAACCCTTGAAAGTGATTTGAACGGACAGATTAAGACAGTTTGAGACAAATGAAAGAGGTAAAGAATTTTTGAACTCGTTTTCTAAATTTAAACTTTATGTAGCATACAAGGACTATAGTCAGATGAGCCCTCTGTAGTTAGTAGAGGGTATGGAATCGAATATATATGTATATGTAAAACTGTTCACATAACGGTTCATGACTAGAAGAAAAAAAAGAGGGAAATAGTGGATAATTTGTTTGATACTTCTGGATCTTTCTGGAGATACTTAAACTCTCTATCAGTGGCGATATTCATGGTCTTCTCAGGTTTATTATCGCTTTACTCCGCCTGATTCTGCTGTCTTTTTCTGTTTAATTTTATTTTCTCTATTTCCCAGCTTTACTCTTTTCCTATCTACGACTTTCCCTTTTTAGAGAACGAATACTATGGTCTCCAGGTTATTAATATTGGGCTAACACGTTCTCAAACCTACCAAACCAAATAATGTATCCGAACTTATGAAAATATATTCAAAGAGTAGGAGAACATATTAAAGAGCAAAAGAGGAGAAAGTCTTAAACTAGAGCAGTATAATGTTAATAACAAAGTAATGAAGATGGCAGAAACTTCTGGATAATCCCACACACGTAGGGTAATAATCTCACATCTCTCTTATCATCGAGAAGACAATAAGCACACGGAAATCATCACTAGCAATACGACTTTGCCACAGAAAATGTATACGACTAAAGCACGACTCATGAATTTCTGCTATAAAATAGAAGAAAATATATTTGAAGGGCTGGTAGGCATCTCCAACATAGCTGTGAAGGCACATTAAAAGCAAAATGGGATGTATGTGCCTTCTCCACAGCCATTGTCGTGTGTAGAAAATAGAAAATCATACAGATTCTTAAGTAGGAGATCATCTATCGTTGCCTTCTGTGTGCTGTAGGTAAAGTTTTAATAGAGTAACAAATACAATACATTCAACAGCCATTTGCTACGTCAAGGACTTTATTAGTTTTGCGACGAAAATAGATTCCAGAAGACAAAGGCCGTGTGGGATTCAGCATAGTCTTCTAAGAATTGAAGCAAAAATGTGATCGCATGGAAATTAAAGCTGGAATCCTTACTATGTTTGAGATTAAAAATGCTTTTAACTCGGCTTAAAGGCATACATCGTGCCATCGTTGTGAATATTAAATGTACCTGAATACTTGATCGGAATTGTTACCTTTCGAACAGTAGTCGCCATAGTTTAGTAGATAGTGTATTGGGTTATTATACATAACACCACAGATCAACTCCCAGTCAGACATCTCCAACAAAACGAAATTTTAGAAAATATTTCTTCGTCTACTTCCTCGTCCCAAAAAAATCTGTCATTTGGAGTCAAAATTAACCTGTAAGTCCCGTCACTCATGTATAAAATTAACACACACAACATAAGTGGTGTAAGAAGCTCGTAATACTGACTGAAGAGTTGTAATGATCAATTATTTATGTATGTACCTTTCGAACAGAATCCTGAGTGACGACTCCGAAGATGCTAATGAATTATACATCATTAAAGCAAAACTTAACCGTTTGATTGCTTAAAAAATATATGTTTGCACCAGAGATAAGCAATTAATCGTTTTTCCGAGTACTCATAAGTACTCATGAAATTTTGAGTATGAATGAGTCAACAGTATTGAAATGGAACTACTCTGATTCATTCGTACTTACTACAACATTGATTTATAAGTACAAGTTGCAATGAGTATGAATACAACGTTGACATCAAACTCATAACATTCGAAATATGTTTGATTCATACGCCTACTCATTCAGATTCATAACTTCAGAAAAATACTTATAATACTCATAAATGATTCGAGTGATTCGAATCATTCATAAAAATTTACAGCCTTAGTTGTTGTTGCGTTTACAAAAGAAGAAGAAAGAAAAAGACAAAGACAGCAAGCAAAGCAAACACACAACCTTCTAGTGAGTATTGCAGTGTTCGTAAGCGAATCATACTTATTTTGTGATTCTTGTAAATGTTGAGTAAATGAGAGTCGAAATCAACAACATCATACTTATTGGTAAGTATGAGTACGATGAGTACTTTAAACTTTGAATATGAGTAGTATGAGTATGACATTAAAATAAGTATGAATACGTATAAGTATCAGAAATTATGAGTATGATTCGAATCTACTCATCTTTTTGAATATTCATTACTGACCTCTGGTTTGCAAAATGAGATCAACTGGTATTGCCGTAGAATAAACACAAACTTTTGACCAATGATACCAAATATGCTTCATAAATTTAACCTATTGACCTAATTAATCATGCTTTATGTATATATCCAGCAATTTCTAAACTAATAATAATCTTTTTAAATATTTTATCGAATATCGAATCTTTTTATTTTTCTTCAATTTCAGTTATGCTTCTACTGGATGAACCCACCCAAGGTTTGGATCCTTTAAGTGCCTATTTGCTCATCTCGATACTTTCGAATACAGCCAAAAAGACTGGCTGTGGAATTTTGTTGTCCTTGGAAAAGCCACGCTCAGATGTATTTCCATTTCTGGATCGAGCATTATTTTTATGTCTTGGTGGTGTGGTCTATTCGGGCGGCACTCGAGCCATGTTGGAATATTTTCATGGCATTGGTTTCCCATGTCCGCAATTGGAAAATCCTCTTATGTATTATTTATGTCTGTCTACGGTGGATAGGCGTAGTAGAGATCGTTTCCTGGAGTCTAGTCAACAAATAGAGGCGTTGGTAGAGAGGTTTTCAAGAGAAACTACCATGTCAGATGGCCCATTAAATAATATGGGCAGTGGTAAAGTGCCTTTGGCCTATGGTAAGCCAGGTGAACTAAAAGTATGGGTCATGTTGTATTTGTGAGTATATTATAAACGTAATTTTAAAATCATGTTATATTTCTTTATTAATCTATTGAATGCTTTTTAGAAAATTATTGGCTTCGACTTTTTCCTGCGGTATGGCTGGCATGAAGTCATTATTTTTGCGTTTATTTGTTTTACCCATTACCATGGCTTTAATGTGGCTTTTCTATACTAATATTGGGGTAAGTTTTAATGGCTTAATTGAGAAGAATGGAAATTAAAGTTAATTACAATTTTTTAGGATGATAGCCATGGTTTCTTCAGCAAAAATGGCATGATTTTAAATATTATTGGATTGTCGTATGGTTGTGGTATTTTATCTACGATTACTTTGTGTAAGTCCTTGAAATTGAGTACGAAATTTATTATTAATCTTTCGCTTTTCTTAAAGTTCCAATCTGGCGCAAACGCTTTTCCCAGGATACTCCTGAAGGTTTATATTCTGGTGCCACTCTATTGATTGCCTACAATTCAGTGTCCATACCATTTTCCATAATTTCTGCTGTCATGGCTAGCTGCGTAATTTATCCGTAAGTTTGCTTTTTCGTATTTTTAATGTATAATAAACATATTTTTTATCATATTTTTCAGACTTTTATTGGATCCCAAATTTCCAAATGGCACTACATTTGCTTATCTCTTGGTAGCCCTATGGTCTAGCTATGTCTTGGCTGAACAATTGAGTATTTCGTTCTTGTTATTGGTCAAAGTTCCCTTTAATGCAGCAATAGCAGTCACTTATATATTGGTTATATCGATTGCTTTGGCAAGTGGCACTGTACGGTAAGTGAAATAATTTCATCTTGAATTGTAATTCAAAACATAGGGTTTAAAATCCTTTTCTTATAGATCTTTTAAAGGCCTACAACCATGGCTGCAGGATAATGCCAAAGGTACGCATACACGTTATGCTTCATCTCTTTTGCATAGCATTGCCTTTCAAACGCGTACGATGAATTGTACACCAACTGCATCAGTGATTTGCCCCAAGCCAGCTGATTTCCTACACGAACGCTTAGGCTTAGCTGATCCAGATGTGAGTTTGCCTCACATAGCACTGTTTTATCGATTTTAATTATTTTTATATGATTTTTTTTGTTATTTAGGAAACTATTGATGTAGTGGCATCGTGTGCTTTTGCAATTGGTTTGGCCGCCTTCAATATGCTATTGTACATGTTTCCAATGCCTCGTTGTGTGAGACAAAAGTTCAAAGACTGAGTATATGAAAGGCTGGTGTTTTAAGAAAAACTCAATATTATTTAATTATTATTTAAATAAATACAATATTTAATTATATTTTTATATAAGACATGCATATTTAATCATTAAAAACTTAAGGATTTAGAATATACAAGAGAAAGACTCATGAAGTGCTTTGATAATTTGCTCATTTGCTAAATTGAATAAATCCTATTAAAGTTCACAATTAAGCTTCTATTTGGCTTTGTTTTATTCGTCATATCTCATGTAATTTTAAAATTATTTATTGAAAAAACAAGTTTTTTTTGCATTTTGTTAAAAAAGTTAGAAATATTCCACTCAAATCACGTATTCACCGTTTAGTTCGTAATCTTAGTGACATTTTCTCATAGTAAATTCCTCTCTTTTTGGCCTGGTGGAAATCAAAATTTTACAGAGACACAAACAGATGTAGAAGGACTCTCTACAGAGACTTTAACAGGACAGGGACTTAACTTTTTAATGGCCATCTTGTTGAAACTACGTCAGTCAGATTAGTTGTTATTTATTCCGACTGTCTTCCCAACTCATCGTGAATCATCCACAACCCGTAAAAATAATAAAATTGTTGGACTCTAGATTAGTTGACAACAGTCATCGATACATCATACATACATACATACATAATTGTTCATTACAACCCTTCAGTCAGGATTACGACCTAGTTTCTTACACCACTTATGTTGTGTGTGTTAATTTTATCATGAGTGGTGGGATCTACAGTTTAAAGTCGACTCCGAACGATTTTTGAGAAATTTTCATGGCAATTTATTTACTCTCAGAGTTTTTACCAGAAATCTGCTGAGAGGAAGTCGCCGAAGAAATATTTTTTGTATTTTGTTTTGATGTCTGGCCTGTGGCTCGAACCCTTGCTTTACGTCTAATAAGACAACACACTACCTACTAGACTACGGCGACCACACATCGATACATCATCCTCAGCGAAAAAACCCTCTTCTGGGTTAATCGGCTCCAATGCATCCCTAAAAAGTCAGCTTTTGATGTGGATTTTGATCCGACAGCGTCAGTGATTCATATTTCTTTGAGGACAACGTTACTCAAACCATCACTGTCAAATATCGGCACGTGGTTTCAAGACGGGCGGCACTACGAGCCATACAGTTCATGCCACAGTGGATTTTCAGCATATATATTTTAGGGCATGGCCATTTCACGTAAACGTGATTTAAACTGATTTTGTTCTTAGGGTACTTAAGTCGCCACAGCGGTTCTCAGTCAAATTCAGTATGATTTACATGCGTTACAACCATGGAAAATTGTACATTTTGAATGCGTTCCACCTAGAGAAGCCGTCGCGGACCTTTGGACGATGTCTATGGCATCAATAGGTTTTTCAAAAGTCTGCTCGCATACATACTTTGTTTTTTTGAAGACAGAAAGGGCTTAATGAATGACCCGATACGCGTAATATGTATAAAATATGTATAAATATAATATGAAATGTGTATGTATGTGCAATATGTATTTCATGTTATAAAGAATATAATGAGCTATAGGGCCATGATGTTCAAATACCGCTGAAGCTTTTTAGCAATTTACCAAATTGGTTTAGGCCTAACTAGCTCAATGTTATTCTGTAAAAACATTATTCTGGAAGATGTAATATCCCATAGCTAGTACATAAAATGCTTTTTAGAAAACTTCCATACGGAATCCGATTTAAAAAATTGTATGGAAAAGTATCTGAGGTCCTTGAGATCCTTCACAATCTTAATGCAGTATTCTGGAAGCAAAATCGATACAACAGCCTTAAGTAAGAAATATTATATTAACAGTGAAAAACAGTACCAACATTTAAAAGTTGTTTGGGATTAAATAACGCCGTTCAGAGAAGGTCAGACCTCTTCAACAAAATGAAAAATGATTTCTGGCAAAAGCTCTGAGAGTAAATAATATTACCTTGAAAAGTTTCTCAAAAGTCTGTCATTCGGAGTCGATTTATAAATAAAATTAACACACACCACATACAATGTGGCGGGACCTACAGTTTAAAGTCGATTCCGAACGACAGATTTTTGAGAAACTCTTCAAAATGATTTTATTTTTTCGCAGAGTTTTTGCCAGAAATCTGCTGTGAGGCAGTCGCCGAAGAAATATATTTTTATATTTTAGTTTTGATGTCTGACCTGGGGTTTGAAAGGTTGCTTCCGAGACTATATTTATTATTCTTATATCTATGATTGAAATACTTTCAATAATGGGAATATTAGTTGACGTGTCTAAGTTCTATTGGAAAATGCTGCTGCACATCTTGTTCAACATATTAATAAATTCATTGCATTTTCTCCTTTCGTTTTATTTATTCATTTATTTATTTTCAAAAAAATATATTTCTTAATTATTATTTACAGTATATATGTATATATAAAAAATAAAAAATAATCATACTTAAAATGTATTTAGAAAATAATAAATTTTTTTTTAATAAAATTAAAAAAAAATTAAATTTTTAATAACATGCCAAACAACTAACTCAGCCATTTTGTTTTTTAAGTTGTTATAAACTACGTATACAAATATTGAAAATTTTAATGAAAATTTCGAAATATAACCCAAAAGTATTTAACATAATAATAATAATACAAATAATAATTGTCTAACGACTAAATAAAAAACCTTTTTTAATGTTTTATTATATCAATTTAAATAACTAGAAATACATAAGTTTTATTTATTTATTTTTCTTTTTTAATTATTTTGTAGATATGATAGTGAAAAAATTTAAAAGCTTGAAATGAAAATTGATAATGCAGATTAAATCAATGGGTGTTTTTTAAATAAAACAAAAAATAAGTTAAAAAAAAGAAATTATGAAATAACTGGCACCTACTACTCGTAAATTGGAATTGATTTGTTTGTAAGATTAACTACAAGAACAAGAATTTATAATGATAAATTAAAAAATAGTCTGTTTTACTAAACTAGAATTTCAATGAAAATTTTAATACCATTTTTAAGTTGCATAAAAATGTTGTCATAGTTCTTTTCAATTTTAATATTAAAATATTTGAATTTTAAATTTTTAAATTTTTTAATAAATTTTATGAAAAATTTTTCTTATTTTTTAGGTTCTTTAAAACGATTCCTTTAGAAATTTTTTCCTAAACTATAAATTTTTATAAAACATAAAAGAAGACGATAGTTTTTATTCCCAAACCGTGTCAAATCTTGTCATTTCAAAAGTTTATTTTGTGTTTTTTTTGTTTTTTTTTTATTTGTAAGTAATTTTTTAAAATTTCTTTCTTAATTCTGCAAGTAAAATATAATTTGCCATGAAAGTCCCAATAGTTATTTGAATTTCTTCATCTACTTTTACTCTGTTACAAGGAAAACAAATCTTAAGGACTGTAGATTAATTCTCAGGTAATTATTTTACAAGCTATTGCTACTTGCTACACAAAAAAATTTTCTCATTACACGCACAGTTCTTTCATCATTTGAGAATTTTACTCTCCTAAGTAAAGATTTTTTTATTTGTTCCTTAGCCACTGCTCTTTGGGCATGAGTGGTCTACAAATTTTGAGAAAAATTCACTCCTTGATTAATGCTTCGTGCTCGATCGAATCTTGCCCCAGGGAAGATGAAACAGCTTACTTTTCTCTCTCAGCTGTATTTACTACATGGTCTCTATCTTAACGAAACACTGAATTATAGAAAGACATCCCCATTGACTAAACGTCTCCTCAAGCAATTCCTACAGAAGATGCAAGACTGCTGAGAACCATGTTCCAGAAAAACCTGACTGAACATTCTGAAGTTTATGAAGAATTAAAAACAATGTACAGAATTTAAGAGAGTATTTGTGTGTTCCTAATGGTCTACATCACATGTCTTTTATTTAAATGGAATGTGATAACACAATCGACCCAATAAATTGACCTAAGTGGTAAGCTCGCGTGATTAATCTGATCCTAAACTAGCCACTAATATAAGGCATTCATCATTTTTAGTGAACAGTATGCCAATGTCTGTTATATAAAATTAAGTGACGAAAGAAATCCATTAAAGGCATACATACGTTCAACGTCTAAAAGTTTCTAAAAATTGGAAAGAAAAGCTTGGTTCGTATATTAAAAGATCAAACAGCTCTCATATAGTATAGTAACCTGCTGTAGAAGAAAGCTTAAGTAACACTCAGGAGTGAAATGGCTTTAATGTCAGAAATAGTTGGGCTGCGAAGACTTAAAATATTTGAACAATAAAAAAAAATTGTGGAATAAGACAAATTCCAACAATTTATTTGTAAATATACTTTACAGTTCTTGGGTTATATTCGTTATAAACAGTTATATACAGTGTTATCAACATACAAATTTAATTACTTTTTAATACTACAGACAGACAAACATAACAACTGAGCCGCTTTGTCCATCATACATAACATAACATAATTGATCATGACAACCCTTCAGTCAGGATTACAACCTAGCTTCTCATATCACTTATGCTGTGTGTGTTAATTTTATCCATGAATGGCGGGACCTACAGTTTAAAGTCGACTCCGAATGACAGATTTTTGAGAAACTTTTCATGGCAATTTTTATTTACATTCAGAGTTTTTGCCAGAAATGTGCTGAGAGGAAGTCGCCGAAGAAATACTTTTTGTATTTATTTTGATGTCTGGCCTGGGGCTCTAACCCTGGCTTTTCGTCTAATAAGTAGTTTTTAATCGCGCTACGTTGAGGGATTTTCAATCCAAAACTGATGTACACATTTAGGCTATCTTTGAATCTGTAGCATACAAACATATATGTAATGTATTATGAAAAAAAATTTGTTTGGCATTAAAGTGAATTTTAAACAAATACTATTGAATTGGAAACATTATTTTGATACCGTTTGAAAACTTTTGTTGGGTAGTGTATGCATATGCATTTTCTAAATATTGTTAATATAAAGATTTTTATTATCAGTAGCTAATAGTAAAACCGATAAGATAAAATTAAATTTTAAAAATGTGGTAAAAACCCCAACCTAAGGGCAATTCAAATAAAACGAATTGAACTTTAATTCATACATATTGATATCGTACTTATCACACTCTGAATGGGCCATAAATTGTTAGTGCGTGCTATTGCTGATTCTATTAGCAATTAACGCTATAATTTGGAATTAGTAGCAAATCAAGCATTATGGTGTCAGCACGTTTAATAATTTTATTTGTCGGAATTTTTTGCGGTAGTGCTTTGACGCAACCAACTTCCCGTATTCTGGGTGGCGAAGAGGCTTCCAAAAATGATTTTCCCTATGCCTGTTCAATACGCGTAGATGGTGCTCACACTTGTGGCGGTTCCATTATTTCGGACAAAAAAATTCTTACAGCTGCTCACTGTGTTTTTGAAAATGGCAAAAAGTAAGGAATGAATGAATTCATAAATTCTACATGAAGAATAAAAAAAAACTTCCTTTTTTTTGCAGAATTTCAGAAAATCGTATTGCTGTTCGTGTAGGCAGTACTAGTCAATTTTCTGGCGGAAAACTTGTTTCGATATCGGGTATCTCAATCCATCCTGATTTTGCAGGTGTTAAAAATGACATTGCTGTGCTAACATTGGAGTCACCTTTACAGTGGACAGAACGTATTAACAAGATTGCCATTGCTACCTCGTCAAGTGACGAGCCCGCTCCCGGTGCCGAGGTTACTGTTGCTGGATGGGGTGAACAATCATCAGAAGCGTCAACGCACAAGCTTCATGCAACGAAATTTGTAGTTTCGAATAATGCAGCATGTTCGTCAGCATATAGTGGTAATGATGAATCAACTATCTGTCTAGCACACGATTTAAAGAAGGGCAGTTGTACTGGAGATGCTGGTAATGGTGCTGTATATAAAAACAAATTGGTTGGAGTTAGTAGCTTTGTTATTGGTGCCTGTGGATCACGCTATCCTGATGTTTTCACCAGTGTACCTTACTATTCATCTTGGATGGAAAGCGTTTTAGTTTAATGATTTAAAATTATAAATAAAATGCGAAATATAAATCCTAAAATTTTTTAATTATTAATTGTAAATTAATTGTAAATTACATTTTGAAACGGGAACTTAAGTTTCTGTTAACCTTTCATCGAAAAATATGCACTAAATGCCGCTTAACCGCTATTGTAAGGATGTGGCGGCTAATTGTAGAGCAGATGAACTGGCCATCGAACTCTCTGATAAATTTTCAACATTAGTGATCCCTTTGGGAGCCTGCAAGCTTATAATTGAAAATGCAATAGCGAACTTTGACAACACTAGATGGGTTCGGACACGGGCAGAACAGTGCTGAAAACCTGTCCAAGGCTGAATAGGAGGTGCGCGACAGCTCTGCTTAAACTCCCCACTGTTGTCGGGGTTATTACGGGTCATTGTATTACAGAAACTCATACAAGGCGCATTGGTCTTGGACACCTTGCAAATAATTTCTGTAGAAGCTGTTGTGATTAAGAAGAGGATGAAGGTTAGGTTAGGTTAGAGGACGTGTACTTGTCAATTAAGACAAGTACAGTATCCGGAGGTCGAATTGACCCATTGTACAACGTCCTAGTTTCTCACACCACTTATGTTGTGTGTGTTAATTTTTATACATGAGTGGTGGGACCTACAGTTTAAAGTCGACTCCGAACGACAGATTTTTGAGAAACTTTTCATGGCAATTTTTTATTTACTCTCAGAGTTTTTGCCAGAAATCTGCTGAGAGGAAGTCGCCGAAGAAATACTTTTTGTATTTTGTCTTGATGTCTGGCCTGGGGCTCGAACCCTGGCTTTACGTCTAATAAGCCAACACACTACCTACTAGGCTACGGCGACTTCAAGAAGAGGATGAAACTGTTTTGCACCTACTGTGCACATACCCGGCACTTTGTCGGAGGAGAAATAGGAGGAGAAATAGGTACCCGGGTGCCTTGGGATCTGAATGAACTGTCAAGCATTGATGTTGCCAGTTTGAGTCACTTCATTGGAAGCTCCGAGTGGTTGCTGGACTAGGGAGAAATGGGAAACTATGGTATCACAATGGACTCTGTGTATGGCCTAAGTATGTCCGTTGGTAACTCATTGAGGGGACAGGCACTTTTAACTATCAATTTCAATTTATACGAGAAGCCAATTCTTAATCCTGAATACAGTTTTAAAGTGACCAATAATGTATGTATGTTTGTAGATATACAATGCTGATGAGTATGAAATATATTGTGTACTTTTATCTGATAAAACTGTTATGCGTTCAAAAGAAACTGCGACACTGAAAACATTGCAGATACTGCTACAACAGTTTAAAATGAGGAAACCTTTACAGGCGATGACACAATTGTAGGTAAAGAAGTTAATGTAGAAGTGATAGTTTTGAATAATGTTGAACGATTTATCGGTTTTTAATATTTACTTGAATTTGAATGATGGTAGCCAACATGAAAAGAAATTCTTTAAAAAAATAAATAAAATGCCTGTAAAATTGACGTTATAAAGACAAACAAAACAAAAACTTATCTAAATATCTCATAGAATCACACGCAGGTAGTTTTCAAAGACCGCTCTAGAACTAAACTGTTTCTTAAAGGTAGTTTCATAATTCTTACTATTCTCCGTGTAGTGTGATTAGCTTATATACTTTACTAACATTTTTATCTCGAAGGTTAACATGAGCATATTATAGGTTTCAACAACTTCGAAATTGTTCAAAAAAATGTGTTTCTTATTGATAACCGATTACCAACAAAAACATTTTGTCTTCAATTTAAATTTCACTGTGAACCAAAAATAATTTTTGAAATACTTTTAATACTGCTTTCTCCGTGCAAGAACTATGACAACATTTCGTTTAATTTACGTGTATAAGTCTACTCATATAATAGTAGGATTCGGAATGAGTTTGTCTTTTGTAATTTTCTAATTTCTTTTAGTTTTCGTGAATTCTTGTATTTCATATTCGTTATATTCTTGAGGAGATTCACTAAGAGTATCTGAATCATAGTAGGCATAATCATAGCTGGTGTCTTCATCCGCATGGGGAGGCCTTTTAGAGGTTTTCTTTTTATTTTTATTTTCATTCTTTTTAGATTTCTTATCCCCATGTTTGCCACTCTTTGTGATATTCAACGGATAGACTGTGGTGTATCTTGTGGTCGTAGTGATCGAGGTTGTGCTGCTAGTGGTTGGTCGTCTTGTGGTTGTAGATGTCGTGGGCGTTGTAGTAGTAGATGATGGTATGTTAAATGTGCTGGAAGGTCTTGAAGTTGTTTGTGTTGTTGTAGAATATGAGGGATATGTGAAATATGTGGTAGTTGTTGTATAGGGTGCTGCAGTGGTTGTTGTCTTTGGACTAGTTATGGAATTGTGTGGATTATATTGTGAATTATACTGTTGTGAAGTTTTTTCCGCTTTGAAGATATCAGCCCTTAACTTATTAATACTGGCAGCACCGAAATTCAAGGACTGAGCAGTTTTGAAGAGTTCATCCTCATCGCTAAAATCTGCAGCAGCTGCCGAAGCCGCAGTTTGTTCCTTCAAGTAAGAACTTTGCTGTTGGCTCTTCAAATGTGTAGCCGGATTATTCTGATTAAATTTGTACGGCTTTTGTGTGGTTGTTGAGGCACTAGTGGTAGTAGGTGGTGTTGTTTGCCTCTGTCTCTTGAAATTGTTTCGGGAATAATTAATTTCATACAATTCCGGATGATACTGACCATCGTCTTCATCTATATTATAATAAGGATTCGCTGTAGTATAGGGCGTGGTCACTGTAGTTGTAGTCTGTGATTTATGTTGCTGCTTGTTTGGTTTTGAGGTTTGTTGACTGGTGTAGTAATTTGTGTCGTAGGATTTCTTATAGGTCGACGGCTTAAATGTGGTGGGTGCATATTTATCCTTCGGCACTAAAGTGGAAAACTTTTTATGGGTATTGGCCGTGGTGGTAGGATAACTATCGCCATCACGTTGGGTGGTTGCCCTATAATTTATGCTACCCCGGCTTGCAAATCCGCGTGGCTTGGTCTCAGTATTAACTGTGGGTTTCTCTTTTACTTTTTCCGTGGGTTTAGCTGTTTGCCTCTGCGAAGCTCGAAAAGGTTCTGGCTGCTGATTGTTAATACGCCCCTGCTGTTGGCCACGAGAACGATGATATTGCGGCTCTAGGCTTGTTCTATGTGGCGCCTCGAACACTTTTGCGGGTGGTTGTGGTTGGAAGGGCTGTGGTGATTGAGATTTAATTTTAGAAAACTCATTCAACTCATTAAACTTAATAAAAGTGGAATTTTGATTAATTCCGTTCGATTGTGTGGACTTTTTAATACTAGAACCAGTTGTCTTATAGAAATTATCTGTATCGGCCTTGTCTCGATTGAATTCTGTATATTTTGTAGTAGTTGGCTTATAACGATTGGGATTATAGGTTGTTGGTTGTATCTTGGCCTGAGTTTGATAATCGTTTATAGCTTGTATATTAAAACGATTGGCATTGCTTGCACCCTGTGCTGGTTTGGGTGTAGTAGCCGCGGTTGTCGGTAAACTATTGGTAGCAGCTGTAGTTGATTTATATTGAGAATAATCATGAAAATCTGTATTATAATATGAATGATGGTGTGTCACTTTCTTGGGAGGCTTGGGAGTAACAGTTGTTGTACTGCCAACAAAAGCTGTAGTGCTTTGAGGAGGACGTTTTGATCTAGCAGGAGTAACACGTGATTTACCAACTGTGGACGCTTCTGATTTCTTACTGAAATCAGAAAAATCATTTGGTTTCAATGATGGTTTTACAGGATGATCTAAAAAGTCGTCCTCACGACCGCCATTACGATTAGAGAAAAAGTGGGAGCTATGAGAACCCTTGAAGATATCGTCTAAGTCCTCTGTAAAAAAAAGCAAACAAAATATAAAATATTAAAAAATAAATAAATAGGAGACATATAATGACAAGTATATCGCATAAATATTAAAGTTCTCTAATATCGTATATAAGTGAATTGACTAAGCATGGACAAACACCTATGAGAATTACAGTACGGACAAGAACTTGAATATTTTACAGCAGTTGGAAGCTTATTTTCTATTTGCGTTTGAAGTGAAATTATAAACTAAATACTTATTCAATAAGGAATATGTATTTATTAATTATTATTTTTCATATATTAATTAAATATTTACTAATTAAATTATATAGCAAATATGTTTAGAGCAAGAAACATCGTATGTATGTATGAATCTGAAAATCAGTATTAAAAATCTTAATGTTGACGTTGAATTTGTTAATCTAAAGTTTGAATTCAAAGTAAGGGTTTCAAATTTAAAAGCTTAAATTCAAAATGAAATAAAAAAAACCAAAACGAAATGATGCAAAATTTATTCTATTGTTTTGAAGTACAATTGTTCCGGTTAGAAATGGAATATTATATCATTCATATGGCTGCTGCGGCTGGGGTCACAGTACCTCATTCGATCGGACCAATCTTCGTATCTCGTCAATGGCATTACGAATCTTGTCCTGCAAATGCTTAATTGTGTCTAGTTTGTCGGCATAACACTTTCCTTTAACGGCGCCCCACAGAAAATAGTCCAACGGTGTCAAGTCGCAGCTTCTTGGCGGCCAATTGTCATCACCATTTTGGCTAATTAAACTTCCATCAAACATTTGACGCAATAAATCGATTGTGGCATGAGATGTGTGGCAAGTTGCACCATCCTGTTGAAACCAAATATCGTTCGCATCAATGCCATGAAGAGCGGGTACAAAAATCTGTTATCATGGTGCGATAGGTGTCTCCACTCACCGTATTGATTGCGTCGTCCTCATTTTCAAAGAAATATAAGCCAGTGATGCCTACACTCCACAAGCCGCACTAAACAGTCACTAGTAATAGGTGCATTGGCTCCAGTAAGACCACGTGTGGGTTTTCTGAGCCCCGAATACGGCAATTTAGCTTATTAACGTACTTACCAAGATGAAAATGAGCAAGTTTGTAAAACTGAAAGAAATTGTGGATTTCAGCCCTGCGTGTGATAAAGGCAGACTATTTCGGAAAGGAGCTGCCATGCTTTAGATTGTCGAGAGACCCAGAAACTTCGCTTCATACATGACAGCGTGTGAAGTGATAAAGGCAAGTTGGTGGGTTCATCAATTGCGCAAGGTGTTTGTACGCGGCACTCAATTGAACTTATTTGTTTAGGCATACATTTTATTTATTCGCATGTATTCCTTCTGGGAAAAATTTGGAGTCGTTGACAAGGATGAAGGCAGTAGAATTTTTTTCTTCGTTCGCTGTTCGCCAACTTAAAATAGTTTGTAGTCGAGACAGTGCACCTAATGTATCAATCATTCGAATAGTGGCCAAAAATAGTAAGAAACTGGTTCGTTAATGCATAGTAAGTAAGATTCCTGTTCTTGTACGTACTTGTTGGTCTCTTGAAAAGGTTGCTGCTGTAAACGAGAGTATCGTCGATAACCCAGAAACATAAATTCGACATTGTTCTTATAAATTTTAAATTCACGAAGCATTACACAGCGAGTTTAGACAAAAAACTTCATTTTCATGCATACTAAACATACAAAATTCACCTTTCCCAGTAGCTCAAAGAGTACGGATTTTACGCCGACAATATTGTCTTTTTGTCATAAGGAAATGTTGACTGGAGAACCATATATCGTCATATTTTATGTATTTCATCCTGGTCTTTCAGATTCTGCTTTCTATGTCACTGGAGCGAATTTGATGCATGAAAGTTAATATTATCAAACGAGCGTCAAAAATTTGTTCAATGAGTGATGGAACACAGACAAACAAATTTTTCGAAAAAGTTAATCTTCTCCGATGAAGCGCATTTCGAATTTGGGGCTCAGAAAACTCATCTCATCGGATGAACCTGGTGTTCAGAAAATTCTCATGCAATACATGCACTCACAAAATCAACTGCCTGATGAGTATTTTGATCAGGTAGCGTAATCGGACCTTACTTTTTTAAAAATAAGGTTGAACGGTTTGATAGCGAAGTTCTTGTAGCCTCCAATGGACTTGTGTTTTCAGCAAGCGTGTGCAACTATCGCTTAATTACAGCAATGACTTCCAGAACGTTTTATTTCAAGAAAGCCAAGCAATTTTTTTCTTTTTTTGTTTTGTAAAATCTCGATTATACAAGAAAGAATTTCTAAACTCAACTCGGAGATCAAATACTTTATCGTAGATATGCGTTCATATCTCTGTAGAAAAATAATGGAAAATTTCTTGAAAAGAGAAATGGTTTGTCATCAGAAACGTGGCAAATATTTGATGGGTATTTTATTACAGATTAAATCGTAACGTATCTTCATTACAGTTCAGTTTAAGAAATAACAACTATCCCAAAAAAGTATATTCTCAGTGAGACACCCAGTCTTTAGAATAGATTATAAAATTCTTTATAATTCTGTTTTAATGTTTGTACAACAAATGAATTACAATTGATATGGTGGTTTAATAAACAATTAAAAAATGTTTAATTTTAATTTTGTTTTAATTAACATCAGAGAATAAACTTACGTTTCGAATCATCATTGTAATTACGTTCCGTGGTGGTTGTGGTTCTTGCAGTGCTTGTTGTTGAAGTCGGTGTATAATAGCTGACAATGGGTTTTTTTGTTATTTCCGTTTGTTGTTGTTTCTGTTGCTTTTTTGTTTTAACATTTTGCTGATTGTTTACGTTGTAATTATTGTTATTTTTGTTGTTGTTGTTATTATTATTAACATTAAATGTACCACGTGTTACAGTTTCAAAGTGTTTTGTGTAATTGGGAGGTTGATCAGGGCGTGACTTTTGATCTATGCGTGTTTCTTTAAAACGTCTTACATCACCTATAAATGTTAATTGAAAAAAATAAAATTTATTTACTTAATTATTTTAATTTGATAATTAAGTAATACATACCGCTTTCAGCCCTCTGTAAGTGGAAAGTGGATTCATCTTCCTCGGCAGCTGGTGCACGTTTGCTTTCAAAACCCGAACCCAAACGATATAAATCAAAATTATCACTGCCATAATAGAGAACAGACTGTTCACAATCGACATCACCCCAATCGGCACAGATTTGTGCTTCTTGATCAAATGCCGTACCATTTGGACATAAGAAACGAAAATCTTGTACCTACAAATTCAATAAAAAAAAGTTCTTTTTTAATACAGCATAGAGTAAAGCAATTGTGTTTTTATTTTCCCACAGTTTTGATAAGTGAATTTTGCAATTAAATTTAAGTGTTGCATTATTATTCATTATTTTATTAAATTTTTCTGTTTTTTTTTTTTCTTTAAATTTCAAAGGTTAATTTATTATAAAATAAAAAAGAAATACTCCTCTTGCTTAACAACCGAAATGCAAAGCCATAGTCTACTCTAGGCAATACATAATCCAGCAACATAATAAATTAACCTGTTGTGGCTTAAGTTAAATTCGTTTTTTTTTTCTTTTTCTAACTTAAAATTTTATTTCATTTATTCTAGTCGTTTAAATTTATTACTTGTAAATTTAAATTAATTTGATCACAAACAAATGATAATTTTCAATAACTATTGATACGTTCGCTCTCTAAGTCAACAACGACGATTACAAATAGTATGACTTCGAACCGGAACAAGTTGCAAATAGAATTCTTATAAGAGAGGCTGTATTAAACAAAAACAACATTCAACTTTGATATTTTTATCACTGATGAATAAAAAAAGAAGAAATAGAAAAAAAAATACTCATAAATTGACATCAAAGTCAACAACGTAGTCTAAACAACAGTGTATTGAAAGGCAGCTTTAAAGGCAGTCTTCCCATTCAATTGTCAACCACGAAGAACACACAATAATGTTGGAAAATAAAATCGCAAAAAACCCCATCAATTGAAGGCAATCCTTAGCTTATAAACGTATAAACGAATGAACAGCATTCAGAAGTCTCAAAAGTTGCATTAAACAGCAGCTCATGCTCGTACAGATTTGAAATGAATTTCGTTGAAAGAATAAAAAAACAGAAAAAATTTACATTTACATGAGTATGAATTATAAAAAATAGAGAAGATTTAATAAAAATATTTCGAATTTAATTCGTTATGCCAGTCGTGTCGAATTTTAATGGATTTTTCTAAGAATGAAGAATAAACTGCACAAAGTTTTGCCATGAATTATATTTCTTGAACCAAAATAAAGTGTCATAACGGTTTTGCTTAAGCAAAAAGTATTTTTTTTTCAGGGTTAAAATGTTAGTCTTCAATATTTGATTATTAGTACGAAAACTAGGTTTAAAAAAATTTGAATTCCCTAATACTGTATAAAATAATATGTCGCATATTCCAACAGCCCTATGTTCCCTAGAGGAGTAAGAGAAACATATATATATATATATTCCAACAGTTACACCCTAACATCTATCTTGTTGACCTACACCTGTCAAATTACATACATATATATATACATACTTAATTCGTCATTATAGTCCTTCACCCAGGATTACGACAGAGCTTCTCACATCACTTATGTTGTGTGTGTTAATTTTTTAAACATAAGTGGCGAAACTTACAGTTCAAAGTCGTCTCTGAACAAGAGATTTTTTGAGAAACTTTTCATAGCAATTTTATTCTATTCTCAGAGTTTTTGCCAAAAATCTGCTGAGAGGTAGTCGCCCAAGAAATATTTTTTCACATTTAGTTTTATTGGAGATGCCTGCCTTGGGGTTAAAACCGTGGTCTCACGTCTTATAAGCCAACACACTCTACTAGACTATGGAAACTTAATTTTCCAAATTAGTTGCAATTTATTTAGTCTGTTCGACGAATATACAGTGGACAGCAAAAGTCTTAGTACGGCAATATATTTTGACAAAAAAAAGTCCCCACAGGCTTAATACTCTTGCACAAAGTCCCGATATGACTTCAAGAAAGTATTTGGGAGATCAGTTGAAAGAACGGTTACGTAATCGCTAAACCTCAAACAAAAGTCAACCGAAAATCTTGCTCATGATGCCACCAGAAAACACTAAACAAAACTTCAATTCCAAATGAGTTAAATGGAGTGGTTGACCTTAAGGGATATTCTACTAAATTCAAGGGATAACATTTTCATATATTACGACCTTGAATTTTAAATTTACTCAGGGTTCCCCTTGGGGGTTCCTATGGAGTCATCTGAAACTTTTCCTTATTTTTCTCCTGTTTTATGAAAAACATTAAAAAATTGTTTGTTTTATAATAAAACAGAAATAAATCAAGCTTTAGTGGTCCCCGTTGTCAGTAATGACGTGGCCAATGTCATTCTCAGAGATATGCCAAGCAATGAGTTCTATAATATGTATGGAATGCTTTTGGATCTTGTGCGGATTGGTACTGTCCCAAATTAGACAATTTTATTTGTTCAAGTACCCATTGATTCAGAAAAAAGCCCCATCGCTGATAATGCAGTTATCAAACATACTGCAGCCTTAACATACTCCAACATTTGTTTTAAATTTCTCAACCAGAATGAAGGATTGAAGAACATCGGTATGGTGTCATATCGCACACCCAGTACAAAAGTGACTCAACTCAAAATTTTCATTTTTTGAGTTTATATGCTTAAACTACACTGGTTTATTTATAAAAAAATATTAGTGTATTTTGTTGTTACAAACTGTTACTAAAAATGGTCCAAAGATTTTGTTTTTAACTATTTTCAAAAATAGTTTTTAATCGATTTCTGAAAAATGAAGATTTTGAGTTGAGTCACTTTTGTACTGGGTATGCGATATGGTTTTAGCAATGTTAATGAGTGTGCGTGCAGAGTGCGATTTCTCAATAATCAGACATTAGCTATCCGTTAGAGCACTAGTGGTGGACCAGTACTATGTACACTATTGGCCCTCCACGCTTGGTTTAGGAGAACGATTAGAATAGTTCAGCGTTAGGTTTAATAGATTTGAGTGTAATTATAGTGTGAGAAGCTATGTCGTAATCCTAACTGAAGGGTTGTAATGATCAATTATGTATGTATGTAATAATAGCTTGATGATGTAATTTCTCTACAAAAAATTTCACACACAAAACATTTTAATTTTCGAAATTTTCATGAAACATGATCTGGTCATATAATTTTATCTTTTTTCTTTTCGAATCGACCTTAACTAATTTACAAGCATATAAAAATGAAATCTCTTTGTTATATTAGTGATTAACATTTAATAGCTTTCTGATAATAATCATTACATTATTATGGTCCTTACGTAAGAAAAGGTAGGTCACCTTGGTGTTATATCTTAAACAAAAAAAAAAACAAAAAAAAAACAAAAAAAAAACAAAAAAAGAAGAAGCAAAGATGTACATGTACAAGAAAAAAAAATGATTTTATTACAATTTAATTCAACTAAAATAAACGCTTATGTTTAGTTAAAGGTCATTTAAACCAAATATTTTAGCATGTTTAATAAAGCAGAAAATAAACTACCAACAGAAATATAAATTTTCATACAAAACGAAACATTGAAACAAGCACCAGCACGCAAAGAGATGTTGCCAGTCACGATATAAGAAAAAGCAAATGTTTTCAACATTTTAGTCACCAAATAATGCAAACAAAAACACAATAGCAACGACAAGAAAACAAAGATCACTTTAACGAAAATAACAATCCATTGTCGTAGTCTCGGGCAAATGTAAGCGCTGATGTTTTTTCTTTTAATTTTCTTACTGGGAGCATCTGTTTTTCAACACACTTTAACATTTGAAGATTGCAAAAAAAAAACATGTAGTGCCCCATGGTTTCTGTTTCCACAAAATAACCAGGCGACATTCAAAATATCTATGTATGTATGTATGTATGTATGTATTTAAATCAAGAAGAAAAAACAAACAAACTCTAATCAATGCAATCCTATACACATTTTATGAAATACTTTGTTACTTAGTAAGTGAGACAAAGACTGCATTTTTGTTGAGATTGCTTATATTCTCCCCATTTGCCAATTGAAGTGCAAACAATCTTGCAGAGTCTATAACTTCAGCCAACACTGCACTGCACTGCTGCTGCTGCACTATCGAATCCATTCCAATCTAATTCATCCATCTGTCTTGTCTTAATGTATCGATAGATTTGAATTTACACTTTAACATTTACGCGTGTGCAAATCGAATCACAAAATACGTCATCTTTTTCTTTGTTGTCGCTGGCATTTTTGTTTTTCATTATTTTTGTAGTTTTCTGTAACAAAAATACAAAAAAACAGTTGCATGTATTGCAATCGTTTGAAATCTTGCATTGGATTGTATTGCATTGCAATGCATTGCATTTGTAATACATTGTGTACATTTACTAGAGCATTGAATCTTTTTAGACATTGATCTACAGCAATAACAATCGTTTTGAACATTCTAAAACTGAAATCTTTTACTTTTGGGTCTCTTTTTTGGTCCACTTTAATGTTGTCGGCACAAGTGAATGTTGAATTTGTTTCCTATAAATGGTAAGGATGCTCTACTTTAATTTTAACCTTGTGAATTGATTAATTAAGCCGTTGGTTACAAGTAAAACCTGTTTCATTAACAATAAAGTTTTTTCTTAACTCAGCGTTGGGGTTCAAACTCCAGATCAGACATCTCCAACAAAACGAAATATAAAATAAATATTTCTTCGGCGACTTCCTTTCAGCAGATTTCTGGCAAAAATCACGAGAGTAAAATAAAATCGCCATGAAAAGTTTCTCAAAAATCTGTCGTTCAGAGTCGACTGTAGGTTCCGCCATTCATGTATAAAACTAACACACACAAAATAAGTGTTGTGAGAAGCTAGGTCGTAAATCTGACTGAAGGGCTGCAATCAGTTATGTATGACCAATTATGTATGTATGTATTGCAGAAATCTTTCAACTTGACACCTCGATCAAGGACGTTAGAACGTGCGAGGTCAAACAAACTCCGCCTTTTCATTGCAAAAACAAGGGGTGACACATGAGATAAGAGACAATACTTCCTCCTTCTCAGACTCACAGTACCTGCGGAAGTCATTTTACAGAATGCCAAGTCTCTCGGCATGCCTACCAAGAGAACATACATACATACATAATTGATCATTACAATCCTTCAGTCAGGATTATTACCCCGTTTCTCACACCACTTATGTTGTGTGTGTTAATTTATATACATGAGTGGTGGGACCTACAGTTTAAAGTCGACAGATTTTTGAGAAACTTTTCATGGCAATTTTATTTACTCTCAGAGTTTTTGGCCAGAAATCTGCTGAGAGGAAGTCGCCGAAGAAATACTTTTTGTATTTTGTTTTGATGTCTGGCCTGGAGCTCGAACCTTGGCTTTACGTCTAATAAGCCAACACACTACCTACTAGATTACGGCGACTTCGACCAAGAGAACAGTGGCCCTTAATAATCACTACTATACGATGGGTGACTAGCGATTTAAGGATAGAAATGAGTTGGTCCTCTCTTTACCCATAAGTATTCACCAGTGTCTAGCAATACTGCTCTTACCGCCCAGGTGCCACCGAGATTGATCTTCCAATTAAAATGAAGCATTCAAAAGACCTGTGCTCTGTAACATGTAAGAGATTGCGAGCTGGACAATTCATCAGCAATTTTATTTCCAACGGTGTCCCATTCAAAGTTACCTTTGCATTATATGAAGTTTCCTGAGAAATTCTCGGCATTCCTGGACAAGAAGGGACGCTGAAAATACCGTCGTTAAGGACTTAATATCGATTAAAACAAGATATTCTCAGAGAAAATTCTGTCATCCAACAAACTTTAATATGAAATTTATTTTTGTCGAGAATATTAGGTCACGATAATGCAATTTTGTATTCAAGGTTCAATTCCATTGTTTATTCGGCAGATCCTTTTGATCTTATGGTCAAACTCTGCCATATTTTAACCAAACTGTAGTGTAAAATTTTACTCTAAAATCATATTTTTCCAGCAAATATTTGTAAAGTCCAACCTTATACCCAGATTGATAAGCCTACTAGAAGATTTGATAGAAATTTCTGTCCCGGAAAATGTTTGATCAAAATCATTCTGTAATGTGGCGTTCATGCAAATAATATAATTATTCACCAAATCTTGGACTTTATATAATTGAATTTCCATCCTTTTTTTTTATTAAATTTGAGGAACATAAGAGAATTTGATCAATCGAATGAGTTCACTGCCCTAATGTCTACACTTAATTCTATAGGGTATTTACAATTCGTTCATTTCGTATCTGCAATAACGTTTTGTTGCAACATAATATTCATAATGAAATAGTATGTGTGTTTTTGGTTGTTCGATTTTAACTTACCCCCACTCCAGCAACTTTAACGCAAATATGAAACATTTGACATTGAGCCTCCGGATCTGCATAATAGCCGCCAAGTATTTTGTCATGACATGTGAATCGTGTTTGTGGCATATTTTGTAGACTGTATGTTGGCCATGGTTTTCGAAAGAATGATGACTCTTGTCCTAGTATTGTATCTGTTATGGTTAAAACAATTGCTGCAATAACAAAAAACCAAAGATTATTAAAAAAATAAAACAAGAAGATACATAAACATAAAATTACGTATGTATATATGTATATATAGATATGGTATATATAATCATAACATGTTTTTAGACGCAAAATTATGTGATTTTTAAAAACATTTTTTTTCTTCTTTAATTTGAGTGACGGGACAGTGTTTTGTGGATGGTTTTTTTTAAATGAAATAAATGTGCTTGAAACGTCCTTGACTAAATTTAATAATAAATGAACAAACAATCTCGTCTTGTCTTTTCTTTTGCAAGATTGATGTAAGATTTTAATTGTAATGTTGTAAGTGTTGTAAGTGTTGTATATTGTCTTCCTATAAAATACGAGTTTAAAAATTAAAAGTTCTAACCATCTTGTAAGTCTTTCCTTAATATGAATTATAATTCGGTAAGAAACTATATTTAAATTTTATCGGTCCAACGTAATGCAGTCTGACAGAGAAATGTGAATTACTAGAGAAAGAAGAAGTCTTTAACAGCCAGCTATGCTACTCACATGCTTACTGCTATATCTACGAAAAATCTATTTCTCGTTAACTTCAACACTCGTGCTGGATATGAAAATTGACTTAAGAAAATAAAATAAGACTTCACAATACCAATTGGGGAATTGCTGAGAGAATTATGGGATTAAGAAAATATTTCACAGGGACCAACAATAGGGTCACATACATACATATATACATAATTAGCCATTACAACCCTTCAGTCAGGATTACGACCTAGCTTCTCACACCACTCATTTGTGTGCGTTAATTTTATACGCGAGCGGCATGACCTACAGTTTAACGTCGACTTTGAACAACAGATTTTTGAGAAACTTTTTCATGGCAGGTTAATTTACTTTCAGAATTTTTGCCAAAAATCTGCTGAGAGGAAATCGACGAAGAAATATTTTTTTTATATTTCGTTTTGATTCCTGACCTGGGATACGAACCCGGGCTTTACGTCTAACAAGCCAATACACTATCTATTAGACTACGTCGACTTCTACAACAATAGGGTCACTTCCCAAAAAATGTTCTACAACAAAATGCTGTAATTAAAGAGTCATATCGATACTTTCATCTGTTCAAAGAAATTTTCAACAAAATAATACTGAACGAATTTACTATCCTGTCGTACACAAGTCTAGGTTTGGCATTTGTAGATTACGAGAAAGTATTCAATTCTCAAAATAGAAAAAACACAAGGAGTTTCCTTTTATCAAGAGGACCATAAACAGTTATCATGGGCAGCATCCAGAGTTTTACTCGAGTGCTAACGAAATCCTGTAAATATACTAAGTTTTTCGTATGTTAAACATACATGAATGTGTCAACGTACTGCGTGATTGTACATGCATATTTTAAAGAAGGATATGTACACTGAAGCTGAGGTTGTTGTAATACACACATGAAACGATATTTTCAAGATTGAAAAACTTTTTGCAACTCAACAGATTTGGCCTTTTGTTCAATAAACAAACACACTATCTACTAGACTACGGCGATTACAAGCGATTCTTATCTTTGAATTTAAATAAACCAAAATGTGTGTACGACATAATCGAATTTTTATGTTCATTTGATGCCATTATGTGTCTGCAACGGCTTCTTTGGGTGAAGCCCATCGGAAATGTAAAATTCTCCATAACACCGGTGCATAAATCTGACTGAATTTTGTCGATGCTTTTGAAGAGCACTGTCAATTGTGGCTTATTCGCTTACACCCAACCCCACAAAAAAGTATAACGGGGTCAGATCGCAAGTAATGTAACCATGCCCTCAAATCGCTATGTCGCTGTCCTGTTGAAACTAAATGTCGCTGGTTTCCAGATTATTTGTTTCAGACCAAAAGAAGATGGTAATAATCGATATACAGTTCTCTTCGTTCACAATGATGACCTGTCTAACTGCGATCTCACAGAGATATGCATTGCGCACTCTTGGATTTCATGTGAATTGGTATCGCCCCATATTCGACAATTTTGTTTGTTCACGTACCCATTCATCCTTAAATAGACCTCATCTATGAAGATGATTTTTCAATGAAAATTTAGGTCAACAGATCTAGTGGCCATTCAGCCACTTGATTTGGCAAAGCAGACTGAATAAATGATAACTATTTTGACAGATGCAGCTTTAATAACTGTCAACGTTCGGATGTCCCTGTTATAGGACACTATAGAAGCAGGTAAAAAATTAAATGAAATTTTCAATGCTCATTTTTGCCGCAAGACTGTATTGTATGGAAGGGTGTATTGTTAATAACGTAAGGCTTTTTAACATTTCCGATTAAAAAATTGAAAGAGCACGTGTAAGTATTTCTAGCGGCTACAACGTATATTCTCTACCCGTGAACTCCAATTTTTGCAAATTTTTCCATCATTTCAGCTGGCATCTAAACAATCGCAGCTGTGGTGGTGACTGCCATGGCTGGAATAACTTCTGGCTTATGCCCTTTCGTCTCACCACAAAAAATAGTCTTGTATGGTTTAGAGATACTCTAAACACGCCGTATAGCATCTGGCACCGTCTTGTTCAATCCATTTATCAGCCAAGTACAAATGTATCATTTTGGACAAAAAAAAGTGAGTAATAATGGCTCAAGATACTTTGCTCTATTTATTCTAACGTTGTGATCTTCATCGTTATGAGAAAAGTGCGATCAAATTATGACCCTCAAACCGCACCGTACAGTGCTTATATCAAGATGCATTAACAGTTTTTGAATTACCTCTGCCCTATACGTACTCATTGAGCAAAAACGAGCTACGTCGTCGCTGATGATTATTATTCGATAGAAATACAAATTTCTTCCATAATGCGAATTTTCATAATTAAATTCGTTTATTAGTCTATTCATGGTGAAATGGGAAACCTTACAGAATATTTGTGAGATTGTCACATGCCACGGATCTTAATAATATACTAGAAATATTTGAACTATCTACAGTGACGAGTATGTTACAACCAGATTTAATGTGTAATCCAGCAATCATTTGTGCTTACAAATAAAAAAATATGTATATCACGAAATACAGAGTTTAAAGTTTTTTTCTCTTAAAAAAATATTAATAAAAAAAATATACCTATAAAATAACCCTACAAATAATAACTAAAAAATCTAATTACTTAATGAACAAAAAATAAAAACAAAGGGAAGTGAATTAACTGAATTAAAATTTATTTCATATTCTTAATTGCAATTCTAATATTTCCTTTTGATGGATGGCTGACTGAATATTTTAAGCGATTACAATTTCAGACAAAAAAATAAAAAGAACAGAAAAAAAAAATAATTTTTTAAAACTCTTCTATCTTTGCACAATGATGTGCTGTAATTACAAAAAAAAAAAAAAAAAAAACACCGAAACAAAAAATAAATTTTCAAATTTTGCAATTTCATCAAGTCATTCTTCATTCTTTGTGTTCATTATTCGTTCATCATCAAAAACATTGCAGACAAGATGTTGGTTCTTCTATTTCTTAAGTTGAGTATTTTGATGAACTTGTTTTTCTTGTTGTTGTTGCAAATTTCCATTAAATTTAAATATATTTTGTGCAATTTTTGTTCTTTTTTTTTTTAAACAGAATAAAATTTTTGTAATGAATTTTGTTTGCATAACTCAAATGCGAATAATTGAAAACGTAACAAGATCATCAAAAATTTGCATCAGCAATAAAGCAAAAATCAAATCACAATGTTACAGATTTCTTAATAATTTAATGAATTCAGAGATCGTTTTTATTTTTTAATAAAACAAAACATATGCAATTTTCTATGTGATTTAATTAAGTTACCGAAATTTATATTTATATTTGAAAATATATATACATTTATACATACGGGGTCTGTTCTAAAAATCCTGGAAATATTGACTTTACTACGAAAGTATTTATATTTTCTTTAAGATCTATGATTACATGCATAGTTCAGAATTATTCATTTTATATTAATTAAAATATGTATGTACAGTTATAAATTATATTATAATTATGCCGGAAGAAAAATACATAGATTGGGAGTGTGGGAATTGAACTCACAATCTTTGCACTGATATTCTAGCATACTACTACACGGCACAAATTTCTTATATTCGTCTACGTTTTTTCTACTCCCTTTTAGTCCAGTAGGTAGTGTAGTGTCTTTTTAGACGAGAGCTCGTAATTCAACGTCCGGCCTAGACATCTCGAATAAAACAAAATATAAAAATATAATCTCGGTGAGTACCCCTCAGCAGTCTTTTGACAAGAAATTTTGAGAGTAAAATAAAATTGCGAAGAAAACTTTCTCAAATCTATCGTTCGAAGTCGTTAACCCGACTTCGTTGTTTTTAGAAATGTTGGGCTGTTAAAAATCAACTCCTCTACCACCTAATTATACATAGAGACATACATAATTGGCCATTACAATACTTTAGTCAGGATTACGGCCTAGCTTCTCACACCACTCATGTTGTGTGTGTTAATTTTATACATGAGTGGCGGGACCTACAGTTTAAAGTCGACTCCGAACGACAGATTTTTGAGAAACTTTTCATGACAATTTTATTTACTCTCAAAGTTTTTGCCAGAAAAAGAGAGAAAGTCGCCGAAGAAACATTTTTTCATATTTTGTTTTGATGTCTGACCTGACCATCTAATTATTTATTTTTTTTTTGTTCAGTTTCATTTATTAGGTTCCATTAATCAAGTACCTCCAGCTATTCATCCTGCCAAGTCTCAGAATGATAGCTTTGTGCTCCACCGTTGCCTAGAAATAATACCTGTTAGGCGTAGTAGTGATCCTTTGTCGATTTTTTTAAAAGATACTATCTGGTTACCTTAATGGGTTGATTGGAAAAGAGAGACAGAGAGAGAGATAGTGAAACCTCTTAATTTTTTAATTGAAATTATCCAGGTTATAATCAACTCCTCTAACTACTGCACTAAGACACAGTACATAATCTATAAGCTCAGTTTAAAGCCGTAGCATTCTTTAGTGAAACCTAAGACACTTTAACCCATTTCTGTGTCGATATATACTTACATAAATAATTGGCTATTACAACCCTTCAGTCAGGATTACGACCTAGCTTCCCACACCAATTATGTTGCGTGTGTTAGTTTAATACATGAGTGACAGGACCTACAGTTTTAAGTCGATTCCGAACGACAGATTTTTTGAGAATCTTTTCATGGGTATTTTATTTACTCTCAGAGTTATTGCCAGATATCTGCTGATAGTCAATAGTATTGATAGTCAATGTAATTATGTATTGTCACATTTTCCCATAATTTTAATATAAAAACAATAATTGCTATCAATGCTTTAATTTAATTACTAACATGTACAGTAATTTTCTATTCATAAACATATAAACCTTGAGTTGCAAACTGAGGTTAACAAACGTACACACAATATCAAAATAGTTACAATAACATTGCCAAATATGCCCGTAAGCATAGTGATGCTGATGAAGTGCCTTTTAAATGTACAAAAATTAAAATACACAATCATTAAATCATTAAAGCCAAGTTATACCAAGACAAATATTCACACGCCTTTACCAATATTTCAAGTAACTTAATTATTTTTTTTGTGTATTGTAGATAATGGCCATTGACTACAATGTTTTACTCATCAGCCATCAATTAACAATCCATCAATGAACATTAAACACGCTTTACTGGCGTATGAGTATAAAACCAACGCCCAACCATTATTGCCACTACCATTCATTAAAAAAAAGCCAAAATCAACAACATTTGTTGGACTATGCAATTTTTTTTATTGAAATGTTAATTTTTTCGCTCATTAGTTTGGTGTTTTTGTAACAACTATTTTTTGTGGTTAAAAATCTGACTTCGTTAAATATATTTTCTTATTTTTTATTTCAATTACAAAGTCATTACTTTGACATTTTTATTGTCATTTTAATGTTTGCAATGGCATGAGGTTTTAAGTGGTTTTCATAGATTTTAAGTTTTAATGTTTTTGGTGTGCGTTTTATAGGCAGTACGTAGAGGCAATAAAATAAAATTTATATACAATATTTTAAATATTTTATATTTTATATACCTACATACATACATAATTGGCCATTACAACCCTTAAGTCAGAATTACGGCCTAGCTCCTCACACCACTCATGTTGTGTGTGTTAATTTAATACATGATTGACGGGACTTACAGTTTAAAGTCGACTCTGAACGACAGATTTTTGACAAACTTTTTATTTACTATCAGAGTTTTTGCCAGAAATCTGCTGAGAGGAAGTCGCTGCTGAAAAATATATTTTCATACTTCGTTTTGATGTCTGACCTTGGGTTTGAACCGTGGCCTCACGTCTAATAAGCCAACACACTATCTACTAGACTACAACACAATTAATAAATATATCCGTATTTATTATTATTATTATTATTATTATTATTATTATTATTATTATTATTATTATTATTATTATTATTATTATTATTATTATTATTATTATTATTATTATTATTATTATTCCTGGTAATAAAACTACAAAATAATATTGTGCAGTATTATAACACAGCCGTTTCTTAAAAATTGAAACCACCTAATACCAGAAGAGCATCACACCCACTGTCCGACTATGTCACACATACTATTTCAAATAAAAATTGTACACACATACATACATAATTGGTCATTACAACCCTTCAGTCTGGGTTAGGGCCTAGCTTCTCACACCACTTATGTTGTGTGCTAATTTTTTATACATGAGAGTCGGTTCCTGGAGTTTTAAATCGATTTCGAACGACAGATTTTTGAGAAACTTTTCAATGCAATTTTTTTACTCTCAGAGTTTTTGCCACAAATCTGCTCAGAGGAAGTCGCCGAAGAAATATTTGTTCATGTATCGTTTTGTTGGAGATGTCTGACCTGGGTTTTGAACCAAGAAGTGCTCGCGATGTAATATAATATGAAATTAAATCGAATATAGTATGAAAGAAATCGAATCCATACTCCCTGTATTAACACAATATCATGCTCCATACTCCCTGTATTAATACAATATCATGCTATCCCTTGCAATTTGTTTGAAGCCACTAGCCCGTACAAAGACCTTTAATCTCGATCTATCTTGCGCCATTAGCGCATTTACGTCGGACTAAATCAATTAAGTCGCAACCACTTAGGTTAGATTAGATCGAAGTGGTAGCCTTGAATACCAATGAACAGTTGAGCGCCCATTGAGACGCCATAGGTAAACGGAGTCCTTGTACTGACCGAATTCCACCAAAATCGTCGAAGAAGTCGGTCAGCGCAGATCGGCACCGCCCACTTGTAATTCTAAAAATCTTTCTGAGATATAGGCAAGTATTACATAAGTTCTGCAACCTTGAGAATTCCAATTAATCGATAACTTGGATATAAGGTCATATCATTTCAAAAGTTTTGAAACATGGCCAATCCAATAGCTCTTTAAATTTCTTGGGTCATTTAAGTTTCGTCTGCCCCTTGCCACAGATCGTCCATATAGGAGTACAAATTCTGCATTGAAATCGATCATTTTTAAATGAGATTTAGAATGTTTTTAAAGCTATTACTACACCCACAATTTTCCAACAAACGCCTTAATAACTCCTCGTGCACTGCCGGTTATTGATATTATACTCCTCGCATCTTCATGTTCATCGTAATTTAGTTGTGATACAAAGAATAACGTTGCGTGTTGTTTGTGAGTTATTGAGCCTTAGCAGCAGTGTGATAGCTCAACCGTACTCGGTGACATTATCCGTGTTGAATAATTTAAATATGATTTCCTCTACTAAATCAGTTATTAGTTAAGCAGTTAAGGGTTAATGTAGGCCATACTTGGAGCCTTGCCATTTTTCAGTATCCATACAACGATTGTGGAATAAATTCAGTCTAGAAAGACACAACTCAACTTAGTATCTTTACATAATAGTATGATCGTATTACCACTCCACAAAAACGAACATTTCTTCCCTCAGAATATTTTAATAGGTATGCGATTCAAAATTAATTTCTTCTCTTTTGGGTGTCGGCAGCAGACTCAACATGCAAGCCTCATTTATACCAACCAAGCACTGCGAACACTGTTTAATTAGGCGATCTATATTATAAGATTTCCAGATGCCTTAAAAAATTTTGAGACATCCACCGAAACGCGTATTTTTCGAATTGTGGATACCTACATGTTATCCCTAATATGTTGTCTAGCGATCTCTTGCAAAATGCCTGTTATGACATAATAGAGAGTCCAAAACGGAAGAATTAGAATAAAGAAAGGATATATATAATTGTTAAACATTTTTCGGCTATTTCCTCTCAGCAGTCTTCTGATTCTGAGAGTAAATAAAATTACCATGAAAAGTTTCACAAAACTCTGTCATTCCGGCCGCTCATGGATACGTACAACATGAGTAGTGTGAGAAGCTACGTAATAATCAATTAAGTAAGTAAGTTAGCCTCTAAAAACCAATACGCAAGCCAAGTCAGACATCAAATGAAATGTGAAAAAATTTCTTCGGCGACTTCCTCTCAGCATATTTCTGTCAAAAACTCTGTGAGTAAATAAAATAGCCATGAAAAGTTTCTCAAAAATCTATCGTTCGTAGTCGACTTTAAACTGTAGGTCCCGCCACTAATGTATAAATTTAACAGACACACATGAGTGGTGTGAGAAGCTAGGCGGTAATCCTGAAGGGTTGTAATGGCCAATTATATATGAATGTATGAAATATTTTGTAAATAACGACAAGGTCGAAATAATAAATGAAATTCAAGTTTCAACGAAATCTTCAACATTACTAACTGAAATCGTAAACTGAATGAATTTTTATTGTTTTATTTTTTTTAAGTTTTCTTATTTATTCGTTTTATTTTTTAATGTATTACCAATACTTGATTTAATATTTTCTTACAGCTGATATAATAATATCAACATTTTTATTTTTGTTTTCAAATAGCCGGCATATATTTATGGTCTAAAACTCCATAGCTCCATCACATTTTCCTATAATTGGAAAACTGCTTTATTTAATTGACTTGTTTAACCAAGAAAGAAACAAATCAAATTACAAATAACCCAATAACAAAAAATATAATAAAAATATTAACAAAAATCGATTTCAAACACAAATTAATTGCGTAACAAATCGATCAGCCGGTTTTCATTATAAACAAAATAAAATAATCCCAGTTCACTTAACCTTAAGTGGAAAAGGAAAACTGTTTTTAGGTTGTCTTTCAACACTTGTAATAACCATGAATACCATTTGATCTTCTTCATATCTTTTTATTTTTTTATTTTTATGGTCAACACTCAGTTTGAAATCGAAACTCTCGTCTACTAAGTTAACACACTACCCACTAGACACCGTGGACCGCTAGAACAAATATAAATACAATATTTTCCTTAATAGCATGGTAATACTTGGCCTCATATGACTCATATAATTAGATAGCATTTGATAATTTCGACTGAAAAAACTTGTAATGCCGATCGACAATACTTTGAAAAGTATGTTTGTATCTTTATCTTGAAATTTTCATTTTAATGACAGCCACAAACCCACTTTTAAAAGAGATTATTATCACATTTAAAATTAGACTTGAGGCCACAGTTCAAACCCCAGTTCAGACATCTCGAATATAACGAAAGTGAACAAATATTTCTTCGTAATCCTGACTGAATGAGAGTTTTGAAGAATATATGCGATATTTTGGGTATTGAGACATGCAAGTTCTCTCAGTTACTCTTCTGTATATAATGAATAATATTTCTGCGCTTTAGTTTTTAGTGTACATTTTTTCTACATAAAAAAAGTTGTGACATGTAGAAATGCCAAAAAAGCTTAGTAAGATTTATCATTTCTAGATATTTCACAAACGAACAGAGCTGCAAATCATTGAATTTTATTACTATAACTCATGTAGCGTGTATAATATGTTTCTATTGAAAAATTGTTTTCAGCTACGAAGCGTAAGAAGCCGACAGAAATTGTTCAAATGTTGTATCCGTAAAAGGTACTCTATTTGGTATGGCTTATGGACAACAACGTTGAAAATTGCAATGGTCAATTAACTATTCAGGGAGTAATGTGTCATTTTTAAATAGGAAATGAATAGCATTTCAAAAAATCAGTCTTTAGAAATCGACATTAAATTGTAGGCCCTCTTGAATAAAATTCACACATACAACATGCGTGGTGTGAGAAACTATAGCGTAATCCTGAGTAAAGGCTTGTAAAGACCACTTAAATGACTACATACATACATAATTGGTCATTACAACCCTTTAGTCAGGATTACGGCCTAGTTTCTCATACCACGCATGTTGTATGCGTTAATTTTTATAATTATTTTTTAAAGTCGACTCCGAACGACAAATTTTTTTTTTAAAACTTTTCATAGTAATTTTATTTACTCTCAGAGTTTTTGCCAGAAATCTGCTGAGAGGAAGTCGCCGAAGAAATATTTTTTCATATTTCGTTCAGTTGGAGATGCCTGACCTGGGGTTTGAACCGAGGCATCACGTCTAATAAGCCAAAACACTAACTACTAGACCACGGCGACTAAGTTACATTAAAATTCATGTCAACACTTTTGCTAGTTTCCTGTGTTATTTTTTCAATTTGCGTTAACAAAACTGTCTGGACTCTGTAATCTGCTGAGTAAAGTGCTGGTATTGAAACGTTAAACCGAATCGCAGCTCTGATACAAAAAAGATAAAAAAAGAAATGTGTACATACATAATACATAATTTATCAATGCCATTCTTTTGTCAGGATTACGACCTAGTTTCTCACACCGCTTACGTTGTGTGTACTAATTTTTTATAAATGAGAGGCGCGACCTATAGTTTAAAATCGATTTTGTACGACAGGTTTTTGAGAAACTTTCATGACAATTTAGAGTGTTTGCCGGAAATCTGCTGAGAGGAAGTCGCTGGACTAGTATGAGAAACGAGGACGTTGTACAAAGGGTCCATTTGACCTCCTGACACTGTACTTGCCGTAATTGACAAGTACACGTCCTCTAACCTAACCTTTCATAGCAATTTTTTTTTAGTCTCAGAGTTTTTGTCAGAAAGGAAGGAAGAGAAGAAGTCGCTGGAAAAATATTTTTCCATATTTCGTTTTGTTGTAGATGTCTGAACTGAGAAGAAATAAAAAAATATTCTTTCGGGAACAATTTCTTATCTGCCTTCTGGCAAAAATGACGGTAAATTAACACTTCTCAAATCTATCATTCGAAGCCAACAGATTAAATTAACATACGTAATACGTGTGATGTGAGACACAAGGCCGTAATCCTGGCTGAAGAGTTTTAATAGCCAATAATGTAACGAACATAAAATGTTAAAAAACATTCGTTATACATGTTAGGATCCACGTTTCAAAGAAAGCTTGAAACAATATAATTTTTTTATGAAAATCGAATTCTTGAGAAAAATTATACCAGACTATGGAAACATTTAAATAAAATTTGGTTCATAATCAATTGTTTTTTATAAAAAACATCTGCAGTAACTCATAATGCTCTGGTATGGTACTGTATTGTTTTAAAAAATGTTAATTAATTTTATTGTTAATGCATTTTAATTATAAATGAAAATGAAAAAGAATACTTGAATTTCTACTTACCACATATTATAGTGCAAAAAGATGAGTTTATCCTTAACATGTTGTCTAGAAGAAGTTATGGTAATCCAAAAATTTTTTATATGCGATAATATCGTTTATTTTAATCCAAAATTGTTTAAGGAAATAATGTTTCAAATGAATGACACTGAAAAAAATATAAACAAAAAACGGAAGATAAACACTACATTGAAAAAACATTTCACTGGCTATTAATAATTTCGTAATCTAATGATTTTAATATTAATAAAATAATTTTTTTTTATTTTATGAACATCTTCCTTATAATTAAGTTTTTCAGTTTTTGTTTTAAAATTTTTTTATCTATTTTATTTTTTTAAGGAAGTTTAATTATAAAATTTATGCAATTATTTTATTAAAATCATGACTTTCAAAATTTTGTTTTAAAAAATAATTTTTCATTTCTTTTATTTGATTTTCTTCGGTTTTGCCATTGTCACAACTGATTTAGAAACACTTCAAATTTTAATTATTCAGATAAAAAATATTTTTGCTTTTGTTTTTCTAAAAAATTTTCTTAAACATCTTTTAAACGCTTCCAAAACATAGGCACTCAAGTGGAAATTTGTAGGAAAAAAAATCTGAAATCTTTTTTAGTTTGTTTTATTTTTTTGCCGACACTTTTTTGTGGTTTTCAATCTTAAACACATTGTTTCTCGTTGTTTTTTTTTTCTCTAGTAAAACATTTAGAATGTTCAACGAAACGTTGAAGTGTTTTCTTTAATAGTTTTTAAGTTCAACATCAATGCAAAAGTAACAAAAGTTTTAAACAAACAGCAACAATTTAACGCAAAATTAAAAAATGAGTATAAATTTACACAAAAAAAATGGAATATTATTTCAAAATTACCCGCGTTGCAAGACGCACAATATACAAAGCGCGAGGCACAACTTAGTCGTTAACGTTTTCAAAGCGAAATGAACTTTAAAAATCAAAAGGAAAACCACTAAAGCCCATCATCAATACCACCACCACCACCATCATCGTCATCATCAGCAACGACATCGGCATTATCGTTACCAAATAGCAACACTAATACGAATAACAGCAATCTGAGCATCATTAACAACACAGGCTTACAATTCAAGCATGCGATTCAACCCAGTCTCATATACACAAACACAAGAGGCAACATAAGTTTGTTGTTTGTTCAACATCATACATACGAGTAAGAAGACAATTTGATATCGTAGATCTTCTCCTCCTCACTTAAACATGTAACACTACATAGGCACCAAAAAGACGACGCTGCTGTAGCTGTTTAATTACTTTTATCTCTTAATCTCTCTACTCGTATGTGAGGTTATTGTGGTGAGTTTTTCAATACTTTTATGAATTCAAGTGTGGGTGGCAGTGTGTGGTGTATTTTTCAAAATTAATCTCCAACGTTCTGGATTGTTTTACACTGGGAAAAATTTTAAAGTTCAAGTGTGAACAAATAATTATGAGAATGAATGAAAACCAAAGACCTCAAACCGTTACAAAAATGTTGGCAATAAAACAAATGATAGCAGCAAATTAGAATATTGAATGAGAGCTAAGAAATATTTCTTAATTTAAATGATTATTGCTTAAGGAGACCTACTAAGCATGTATTGGATAAAAGAAGCCTCTACTTCCCTTCAAAACAATCAATGCAAGAAGCCTCCTGACTCCAAAAGAAAAAAGGAAAAATATCAACAATTAACAAGATTTCGTACAAGTCCCTAATTATACCAACCCAACATATTTTTAGAGTGAGTTGTTTTCAGGCAAAGACAGATGGCACCCGTACACTGAATACTTTACAATGACGTTTGCAGAAGCTGTAATGACGAGAATAAAGGCTGGACCACTTTACACCTTTACTGGCATTGTCCGGCATATGAAAACGAACAAAATTTTTTTGGGCACGAAAAATTATTTGGACTCCATATGCTCGTGTTTAAGTAGAGTATATACTACTCCTGTCCCACTGCGGCGTAATAGGCAAAGTCATGAATAATGTGAAACATGTTTAAGACGAAATTAAAATGATGAATCGAGAGTCTAACATTTAGTTTCTTAACTGTAACAGCAAATGCTACGCAATAACACTAAGTAACAAAAGTAAACGGAGCAATTTAGATGCTACATACTCTTAATAAATAGACCATAAGAGAGACATGTCAGTAGATTTCTAGCAAAAACTCTTTGAGTAAATAAAGTTATAAAGAAAAGTTTCTCAAAAATCTGTAGTTCGGAGTCGATTTTAAACTATCGATCTAGCCGCTCATGTTTAAAAAATTAACACACACTACATAAGTGGCGTGAGATGCTAAATCATAATCATGACTGAAGGGTGTAATGAACAATTATGTACATACATATGTATGTATGTATGTAAGAGAGACATACAGATGAGTCAAGGACAGATAGTTGGACAGAAATAGGGGTGTTCGTGGGTAGCTTCCAAGCGAGAGTTTACAACATCAAAAGATGTGTTAATTCAAATTGGACGGAAAGCATAGATAACGAGACATAGCAATGTAATTTAATATGAGGGGCTGTGTGGGTAAACTGAAACCCATGTCGAGAGAAATTCAGGGCAATGAGCATGCAAATGAGCTCGATAGGAGGGGAGCTTTTATACAACTGATGGGGACAGAAACATTCTGAAAAATTGAAACAATAACTTGAAAAGGTATATGAAAGGAAAGGACAGATAGAGAGATGCAAAGATGTTTTCTTAAGCCAAATGTAATTTAGACAATGTGTACTCGTTTCTTAGCCCAGGTTTATTTTATCCTTTTTAATAAAAAGGCGGGGTGTGTACTCCTTAGAACTTAAAAATTTACTATAAAGCTTCTTGCTGTTTTATTAGACAAAAAAACTTGCAGTTTCTTGCTGCTGTGATTAACTTAACGGTTTGTTAAGTAATTGGTGATGTGAGAAGCTATTTCATAATTCTAATTCTAATGATAGCCTCTTTAGATAGCTTACACCATAATTTAATGAAAAATTGTTTAAGTTTCGATAGAATCCCTTTTCATCGAAAACATTATGTTTAGTCCCACTGTATCTATAAGAATAAATATTAGTTTTTGAACACCTACCAAAAGCTTCCAGAAAAACTCAACACTTTAATGAAACTCTTTACATGATCGGCTTCTGGCGAACACGAAATTCTCGCAAATGGCAATTTCAAATTATTGAAGAGAAAATTCTGCACGAATACGTACCTACATGCAGGTCTCGTTTGAGGGTGAAACATAAACACAAAAAAAAACTTCAAAATTCAACTCTAAAAACTTACATCATCACAATGGAAACAAAAGGCAGGTTATGCCACCATGGCATAACAGACAAACAAACAGACTGACTGACTGGGTGTCTTCTTCTTCTTCTGGGTGATTGTCTGTCCTTTTTTTTAATCGTTAGTACGGCCCGTCTCTTTAAGTTTCTTATTCAACTGTCTTGTCTAACTTTTTTAAGTTTTTTTGCTTTTTCTATCTCTATTTCTGTTTAACTCTTCTGCAATTGTAGAAATAAATGGAAAAATAAAAAGAAACAAATCTCTGGCAAACAACAAAATCATCATCATGTTTATTTGTATTGAATAATGATAATGATGATGATGATGAGTGCGACCAAACAAACTACACAACAACCTGGTGGAGGCCACCATAGAAAATGTCTTTGAAATGTTTATTATTCAGTTGTGTTGTGTTTGGCGCATGTTATTTTGTTGCCAGTTTCATTTTGGATTTTCGTTAGTTTTGGTGGAAAAAAAAGAACATGGCAAAGCGTGCAGTTGAGGATGCAACACAATGAGTATCATCAGTACTTGGTTAAAAAGATTGATGGGAATATATTCGAAATGGTTAGAAATACAAAAAAAAATATAAAAAATAAATAAAAATAAAAATAAATAAATAACAAAAATCGGATGGATACATAAATAGTTGTACAAAACAGATTTACTTTCCTTGGTTACCCATATAAATGTGAGGGAAATCATCTTCAAAATTTAATACCATCCATGTATTTTAAAATATTTTTCCTTCTTTTCAGTTTTGTTTTGTATCATTTGAATTGCAAGGAGTTTCTTTATTTTCATTTTCCAACTATTTTTGGAGTTTTGCTCTTTTCATAACATGTCTTAGAGTTTAGCACAAAAAGTGAAGCCACTATGGGCCCCTTTGTAGTTATTTTGAAGTAATTTAACTGCAATAAGAAATGCGTATATAATGGGAAATTATTAATTTTGGGTTATATTTATCGCGGGCTGAATCATATCATATCATATTAATATCTCCCAAATTAGTTCAATCAAGCTACGTTTGGTTTACCACCTTGACCAGATCTTCAAACGCCCTTTCACCCAAAAACCGATTACGTCCTTTTTGAAGAGCAGTGCATCAAATTAAGGTGTTATAGCGCTTCCGTTTTTTCCACATCCTGGCAGTTTCCAGATTTTCCTACCTGGTATGCTGGATTCTAGGTAGATTCATTGCAAATTGCGTCCACTGTATATCCATGTAGGAACTGGTTTTTCAGATCGCTTGACATTCCTCACTTTCTTGCTTTTCCCTATCGAATATGATTTTGTTCAGCATCTGTCCTTATAGCAAATATCTGAAAACAGCTTAAATCTAGTTGAACAAGATATAGAAACTAGCGTGTGGTCCTACCGCAATTTTGAAATCACTGTTGGATTTAAGTCCGATGCACAAGGTGGTGAAGACAAGATTCTAGCAGTCTATAGTTTGGATAATGGGAGACGAATCTAACATAAAACTCAGTTCGGGATTTCGTAACCTAAACAATCAAGTAACTGACTGTTTCCTCTTTAACCGACCCCTGAACAGAGCTTTTAGACTCTATTGTGTTGGAAAATGCTTCACAACAAAACATAGTAACAAAAATGAATGGCATAATCTGAAAGCTACATACATACCTCTTAAAAGAGGGACTATTTTGTGCTCTAAAGACAAGTCAAGAACGAATCCTGGGATAGGAGCAAAAGTTTTCGTTACCATAATGAAATATTTCGATCCTATGAGAAAACTAGAGAGTATCTTCCAAACGGAAGTCTTTGACATCGAATATACACTCAATTCAACTAGTGTGGGAAGCACAAAAGACGAGAAACGATTCGAAGATAGTATGGGACTGTGTGGAAAGCTGACTTAACTAGTTATTGAAAATTATTTTGCCCTCTTCTGGGTATCAGGTTATATGGGAATTTTCGTCAATAATAAGGCAGATGAGCTTGCGGGAGGGAGAGATTGCACACCACTAATGGGGACAGAAAGAACAAAGTCTCATTTCAATAATCACAGTGCTTGGAAGGATTTCCCCTATAGATCTTACAACAAAAAAAAATCAATTTATTCTCTGTTGTCCTAATAGCTGCGAGAGAACGAATTAATCTGTTACTCTATAAGGCTACTAGCACAATTAATTCTTGGTAGTTAAATGGTGAACAGGCAGAGGAAGAGATATGTTAAGCTGCAGCATTGCATTGATTTGATTGCAGATATCATAATAAGCTTATTATCAGCCTATAACCTAAAATCAAAAAAACTATATAAATATGAAGCGCTTTTATGCACTTCAGAGCCACTGTGCAATAACCTCTACCAGTTTTACGGGGAACTATGTCACTAGTCACTGCGGCTGCAGAAGTAAAAGGCTTGACTTAAGACGTTGCATATTATTATTATTATTGTTGTTGTCAATTGTGGCAAATATAGGTGAGTGTGTTGTTTATTTTTTACAACTTAAGAAACAAACAAACAGACAGACAGACAGACTAACAACGATGCAACATCATCTTGTCTACAACTACCACTACCATCAGTATTTATTAGCAACCAAACGAATAACCAACCTTAGATGATGGGAATTTCAAGTATTTTCATGTTTTCTAAACAATTTTTTTCCTTTCGTTTGATCACTGCATCAGTAGTTTTGTTGCAGTGGGTACACGTAGTTGAGCCGTGTAGACTGTAATGTGTTGTTGTGCAGTGTGGGAACACCAAAACACACCCGCATTTGTCGCTTATTAACTGCCACTATGCTTTTGGCAAATTTGTTGATTTTTTTTTGTTGTTTTTACGAGTATTTTTCTATTTTTATAAAAAAAATTTATTTTACGTATGCTTTTGAGTTGTTTTTTTGTTGTTGTGCTTTTTTATTATTATTTTTATTTTTTTCTTTTTAATTTTTAATTTTATTTTTTTATTTTCTGTAAGCATGATATGAGGACTTTAGCAAGTATTTGGCTGTGAAACAAGTTGCTTAAGATGGGTTACCTAGTTTGGTTGATGACGGACTAAATGAATGACTGTCTCGCCTGTCTGTTTGTTTTGTTACTTGCCTTTTCACTTTCATTGATTACGAAGCGAGAACTGTTACATTGTGTGTTGATTATTTTCCTCATTGGGAATATTAAATGATAACAAATATATGCGACTGGCAGTACTCAAATAATTTAATTTTTTTTTCGAATTTAATAATTTTTAATAACATTCAGTTGTTATTGTTGCTGCACCAGTTGTAGTTATTTTGTGGTATTTATTGTATTTTACCAACATATCTGTTGTGTCATTTGCCTTGTGGACAACAATCTGGTTTATATATGCTGCATACTTGCAACAAGCATGTTGCATGATTGTAAAGTTATTAGCCTTGTATTTCCGAGTTATTGTCTGTATTATTTTGCTTTGGAATTTCATTAAGAGGCGACAAAAATGTGCGTGTCTTTTGAGTGTTGGCAATTGGATGAGATTGATTGATGTATGCAGGCTAATATGATGCCAGTAAATTTTAGCAAATAAAATACAACGAATACACTGCAATATAATTTAGTTTCATTAATTAATTATTTATTTATGTGTTATTAGTAGTCATCATTATAAAATTTTTATTATTATTTCCGACTTTCATTTATTTTTCTATAAGGAGTAACATAAGCTACAGGTTTTTCTGCACATATGTATGTATGTTTATATCAACATTAGATCAACACCCGCTTTTTTTAAGATGATGCTACATGATCACATCACTAATGGCATTAAATTATATTTCAAATAAAAACTTATTTCATTGTGACAGTATAAAAAAGTTCCTTCAATTTCGATTTCAAAAAACCTCTCATAAAAATCTACAGGTGTCAACATTGCACGATTTTCATTGCCAATTTACTCCTCCTCTATGTGACAAATGTGATTTTCAAACTTTTCTTTCTATAAGGCTGTCTGACCACTGTGCAATCTTCCAGTTAGAGGAGTTGGCAATACAGGCTGCGCCGATAATAATTGAAGACGGAAACATCTCCAAGCGAAACATTGTCATACTTTCAAATAGCCATACAGCTATCAGAGCTCTAAGTTCCAACGTAATGAACTCGAAGATGGTGTACAGCTGTCGCAGATATCTTAATGAGGTAGCAGAACGATACTATGTCCATATCATATAGGTACCGGGGCACAGTGATACTCTGGGTAACTGTAGAGCTGATGACCTAGCCAGGTGGAGCACAACCATCGAACTCTCCGATGAATTCTCAACTATTGGAATCCCTATGAGAACCTGTAGACTTATAATTGATAATGCGAACATCGATTCCGTCAAGGACAGATGGGTGGCCTTAGACACGGGTAGAACGGCACGGAAAATCTAGTCGAGGTTGGATGAAGGGTAGAACGGAAAGTCTGCTTAAACTGCAGAGGGGCACGCTCAGTATGGTTGTTGGGGTCAATACACGGCATTGCGTTATAGGTAAAAATGCGTAGCGCATTGAATCTTGGATGATTTCTGCAGATGAGGAAGAGGAAGAGACTGTCCTTCACCTGCTGAGTCCTTAATCTGCCCGGCACTTTGTCAAAGGAGAAAGTGGCGGAGCTGTCACGGATTAACATTGGCAGTCTAAATCGCTTCCGTAGGAGCTCCGACTGGTACCGAAACTAGGGGATGTCGGAAAACTGTAATAACACAATGGGCCCTATTTGGCATAAATGTGTCCATCCGCGTAGTCTAGTAGGTAGTGTGTTGGCTTATTAGACATAAGGGCACGGTTTAAACCCCAGGTCAGACATCAAAACGAAAATATGAAAAAATATTTTTTTCGGCGGGTCCTCTCAGCAGATATCTGGCAAAAACTCTGAAAGTAAATAAAATTGCCATGAAAAGTTTCTCAAAAATCTGTCGTTTGGAGTCGACGTTAAACTGTAGGTCTCGCTACTCATGTATAAAATTAACACACACAGCATGAGTGGTGTAAGAAGCTAGGCCGTAATCCTGACTGAAGGGTTGTAATGGCCAATTATGTATGTATGTACATACATATGTGTCCATCCAACTCTCTTAGATGGACAGCCACCTCTACTTACCTCTACCTACCTAACTCCACAAATATTAGAAAACAACAACAATTCTATTTAAAATGCGTTTATAGTTTACAGTTGAAAAAGAAACTCGAACTAAAAAAACCTTCTAGTGAGGGCACCTGGGCTAGTTGAAGGAATGTTAAGAAGTCCTTAAATCACTTAAATTGATGAACAAAATCTGTGTGTTAATCAGCCATTCTAATGTAATGTTGTATTTTATCAAAATTTTTATTGAAATTTTTTATTTTGGTTTGTCATGGTATAGTTTCTAGGATGGAAATTGTACTCGAATATTAACCAAAAAGTGAAACTAGGTCGTAATCCTGACTGAAGGGTTGTAATGACCAATTATGTATGTATTAACCAAAAATTATACTATTTTTTTCTTAAACTAGAATATACAGATGGATGTATGAGTTGAAAATAACGGTAAAAAAATTACATTAAATTTTATAATAGAAAGAAACATTTCATACAAAGGATACCGCTTCAGAGATAAATCCTAATCACATTGGCGTAACAAAATACAATTTTTTTATGTTATTCGTTAATGTCCATACAATAATAAATGCTATATAGTTAGACACATATTTTTACAGCCCACATATATTTAAAGATTTTTAGTAACTTTTATTTTCAAAATAACTGTTTAAACAACTTTGCACGTGTGCCAAAGAACTCTGACATATGTACACACAAAAAAGCATTTCTCTGTTGGCTGTATTGCAAGCAGCTTGTCTTTATATTTTACTTTTTTTTTCAAAAATTTTTCTCTATCGTCGAAGATTATTTTTTCCTAAATTGTCTGTTTTTTTCTTTTAATTTTAAATTCAGTAATTTACTTGTGGTGATGGTGCGCATCTCAACTTCAGAAATTTTTCCAAGCAGCCATTGGCACACACATGTTTCGTTATGTTTTTAAAAACATTGTTTGTGAATTCATAAAAACTCTTCTGCTGTGGTATTGCATCATTTTGCAGAGTCGTCATCATCTTCATCACTATTCCAGTTGTTTTTATTGTTATTGCAGCCAATTTGGTATTTGAAGTTGAGCTTCTTAAATAAAAATTTATTTTTTCAAAATTGTTGTTTTTTTTTTCTCTTAATTTTATTTATTTCGTTACTTTTTTATTGTTGTTCGCCACTCTTTTTAGATTGTAAACATTTGTGGTTGTTGGTTTTTTCAATTTATTTATTTAATTTACGCAGATTTTTCGATTTGTAAGAGATAAATACTCGTTGATATTTTGATGATTATGAAATGTAATGCTTTGATTGTGTTTTTTTTAGCTTCTTTTTTTCTTTATTTAAGCGGGAATAAAACATAGAAAAGTGAGTGGAAGATGTATGGATTTTTATTAATTTGATGGCATTAACAATTCCCTAGAAAATGTTCAATTCGAAGCAAATAAAAACTTTCGGGTTAATAGGAATTCCAATTTTGTGAACGATTAATAATACTCGTAACAAAGTTTTAATTTCATTAGTTATTGTAATTTAAAAAAATAATAAAACGTATTTGTTTTAACTTTAAAACAACTTAAGAGATGTTTTAAAATCATTGGGAACAGCAGTTTGAAAACGTTTTCACGTTGCAGAATACTCTTAAGATTCTGGAAATCAAGTTGTTCACGATTTAGATTAAAGGACGATTTTACATGTTAGAATTTTGCTTTAAAGCCATAAAAATCATTAATTTTTTGATCGAGTAATTTCCGTCGATAAAAAACAGATCCCTTAACGGCCACCCAAACTGCCAAAGATCAGATATAATGCCCGACAACCATCATAACCAATACCGTAGACAAATAAACATGAAGTCAAGACAATGATCTATAACTAGTAGGACCAGAAGAGTAACGTCTATAAGCTGCTTTAACCAATGATTTGTTTGAACCACACTGAAATGAATTCGTTAAATTTCATCGGCCACACATTGTTATTACACCAGTTAAAAACTATTGTAACGAATTTTGGTTGTGAAATGATTGACTCACTCATTCAATAGTTCAGTCTTTGTAGCGACAAAATTTCCCATGTTGACACGTTCATTGCCAAAAAAAAAATCCGTTCTTTGGGCATAGAATCCTTATTTCAATAATTTACCAAAAGTCCTACATTTTTGTTTATGTTTATTCCATAAATTCTAATACTACAACATGAAACCTTTACGCCTGTTTAAAAACTTCAAACTACGCAATTAATGGTGTTCTTATAAATCAATAGAGTTTGATACCCCATTGTCCTTAATGATCACATACACCCTCAGCTGTTCGTAGTCAAGAAACCTCAAAATAGACTTCGAACAAGCAACTCACACAGTAGAGATGTATTCCATTTTCGGTCAGATATACATATGTGACGTAAATGTTAATGAGATCAGATGAACATACATACATAATTGGTTATTACAACCCTTCAATCAGGATTAAGACCTAGCTTCTCACAGCACTTATGTTGTTTGTGTTAAAATTATACATGAGTTACGGGACCTACAGTTTAAAGTCGATTTTGAACGACAGATTTTTGAGAAATTTTCCATTTACTTACTGTCAGAGTTCTTGCCAGAAATCTACTGAGAGGAAGTCGGCAAAGAAATATTTTTTTCAGCATCAGGTCTCATACTACAACGACTTCACAATCAGTTGAAATGGCATACAAATTAGCTTTAGTGTGTGTTTTCTTGCAATTAATAAATATTTTTTAAATCAAGATTATGAGATATCATTACTGAATATTTTATCTTTAAATTGCTATTAAAATATATTAAATCCAAGTCTCTGTTTGCTCTTGCAATACAAATTCTGTTGTGAAATTTTTCTTGTGAAAATTTAAAAAGAATTGCTTAAAAATTTCAATGCTTTGACAACTTAATGCATATAAGATGTGTCAAAAAAAAGGTGCGAAAAGCATAACCAAAATCTTGCAAAAGTTATTGATTGCCAAAAATTTTTTGAACTTAAAAGAAGTAACCTGGAATCGTTTTAAAAAATCTTCCAAATATGAATGAATGAATTATTGTCCGCTAAATAAATAAACAATAAATCAAAGAAATTTATTACAGCAATTATTTTATCGATATATTCACTTTGTGAAATTTTAAAAGTTCAAAAGAAAAAGAAAAATTTGTCAAAAATATTGCAGATTTTTTGGTTTTCTTCAAAATCTTGTTGGGATTTTTCTTCCCTATAAATCGTTGATATAAAATGAATAAATGATGAAGAAAAAAAGAAAAGAAATAATGGATTTTGTTAAGATAATGGAATAACATTTAGCCATAAATCAATAAGTGGCTGTTAAATAAACTATTAAAAACAGCGTCACAACTACAACGACTACCACCCTATAAAAAGGACGACGATGGTGATGATGATGTTCATCATCATTACAAACAACATGATAAATTTAATTTTATGCACTCTGGTTTTAAGCCCAACACTAATAGAAATCATCTTAAACTTCCAAATTAAACAATTGCTAACGTTCCCACGCAAGGTCTTCTACATCTTCCGCAAACCTAAAGCCAATAACTTCACTATGTACTCTCCTAGACTCTAGACGAGTAGTACCATTTTATATCTGCAGTATCTTGTAACTCAAAGCGTTTATTGCAGTTGTTTTAGAAAAAAGATTAAATAAAAAAATTTTTAAAAATGTTTACAAAAAATAACAGAGACATACAAGTGGAAATTGAAATAAAGCCTAAAAACCCATTAAGCCATGCGCGTTAAAATGCTGTAACATTCAAGTTTTATTACAATTTTTTTTTTAATTTTTTCCCTTCTATAACAACTGAAACGTATAAGAAAAAAATTAAATGAAATTTTCTTTCTATAGCTTAGTGAAGATATTTGTATGTGCATAATATTTAAATGCATTTTGTTAATATTGCATGAGAAAACTCCACCATGCTATACCATAACGAGTACAATATTGAATGGCAATCGTACATTTACGATGACTTGATAACATGATGGAAATTTTTAAGAGTTGAAAACAAAAAAATTAAAAACTAGAAATAAGCATTGTACACAGGGCTGCATGGACTACAAAACAAAAAACAAAAATCCTAAACTCTTCTCAATTCATTTTTTTCCTACCATGGGCCACAAGTTTTTATACCATCACATAACTGCATGAAAGTCTAAGAGGGAGAAGGAATAAAAGTTTGCATTTTAAAAACTTCCCACAACACTAAAAAAACATTTTTGTTAAACAAAATGAAATCAACTAGCGGCCGATATTTGTTGGCCCTACTTAAATAATTAAGGGACGTAATTAGAAACGAAGGCTATAAATACATCCGTTTTACCTGTTTAATCTAATGTTTCCCACATGACTGAAGGTTGCAAAGGTTTGGTGTGTTCGATGATGTGTTTGATGTGTTGTCGTAGAAAAAAAAATTCTTAAAATATAATAAAATAATATCAGGGGCTTTGATAAAGAGTACAAATCAGTAGAAGCTCTTTAAAAAGCCAAGCAAATACCCATAAGGGATTTACAATACCCATAAAGGATTAACTTTGAAAACATTAACATTGAAGAAGTTCTGAATAGAAAGCGAGAAAAACAGAAAAAAAACAATCGTTTTTCTTTTTTATTTAATGTGGGTCCCGAGTGTGGATTGATGGTACTTATGCAGTGCATTGCATTGAAGCTTGGAAATTAGTTAGACCGTGACAATAAATAGTACTAGTAGGTAATGTGTTGGCTTATTAGACGTAAGGCCACGGTTCAAATCCCAGGTAAGACATCAAAACGAAAATATAAAAAAAATATTTCTTCGGCGACTGCCTCTCAGCAGATTTCTGGTAAAAACTCTGAGAGCAAATAAAATTGCCATGAAAAGTTTCTCAAAAATCTGTCGTTCGGAGTCGACTTTAAACTGTAGGTCCCGCCACTCATTTATAAAATTAACGCACACAACATAAGTGGGGTGATAAGCTAGGTCGTAATCCTGACTGAAGGTTTGTAGTGACCAATTATGTATGTATGTATGTGACAACAAATATTTCTGCAGAAAGAACATTTCGTAAGAGAGTAAAACGGCTAAAACATAAATTCTCTTTGGTCAATCAAACACGAATGATTATGATCTGCGTGATCGTCCCTCGATGTCACTGAATTAGAATTCATTGCTAATAACCCGGTGAACCACAAGCCAATTGTTACAATGCTAGAATGAATTAATTGAGTTTGAGACTGTGCTATCGTTCATAAGTAATTTTCTTTACGCTCCTGAAAAGTCTGTAAATATTTTACAAGGTCTCGGTTCAAGCATGGAAATGCCTTTGCTGCTGACTGCCATAGCTACGGGATATATTGTTAATACCAAGCCTAAGAATCAACAAACAAACAATCATTGATACTATTCGCAGGATTCCATTCGGAGGAGAACTGTATCAGACACTTTCGCCTAAATCTTCAAAGGACTTGGTTTACGATCAAAAGAGTATTATTGCCAAATATTGGTATGAAGTCGCCGTAGTCTATTAGGTAGTGTGTTGGCTTATTAGACGTAAGGTTCAAAACCAGGTCAGACATCAATACGAAAGAGATTCTGCCAAAAACTCTGAGAGTAAATAAAATTGAAATGAAAAGTTTCTCAAAAATCTGTCGTTCGGAGTCGACTTTAAACTGTAGCTCCCGCTACGCATGTATAAATATTAACACACACAACATAAGTGGTACGAGGAACTAGGTCTTAATACTGACTGAAGGGTTGAAGTGACCAATTACTTATGTATGCATTTATGTATTCTTCATTATATTAAAATAAAATCATTTTATTATTTTAGTACATTTCACATTTTATCTTTAAATTATTTGAAATTGAAACATAAATATATATTTCATATACTTAACCATACATTTGAGTATACATTTGAACCATGTATAGAGTACAAATGCAATATGACCTAAAGAAAGAAGGAAAAGTTGTGCCGATATGGGTTTTCTTTTCCATTTAAACATACTAAAATTCCCATTACAACCTAACCAGGAGTGGATAAAAATAATCTTGAACGTATTAACTTTTCGCTTGTTAGTCTGTGAAACAAATGAAATCGAAATGAATTGTCTTTCTATAAAACAAAATAAAGGGAAAATAACTTGAATTTCTATTCATCTTTTGGCAATTTGTTTTTTTTTTTCTTTTTTTTTTTGTAATCATTTCTATTGTAAATGTGTTCAATGTTTGACAAGCCCAACAAACAGCCCACCACCTCTAGGGAAACATCTTTTGCGATAATCGTGCGTATTAAAGTATTTTAAACTAGACTTTCTTTAAACTTTAGTTGGTATTTTTTTTTCTCTGTCGTATTGAAATGAATTGTCTGAATAGATTCATTTGTTATAAAAGATTTTTAAGGTGTTGCTATGCCAACGGTTTTAACGATGTTGACATTTCTTATGGTTTAACATTGATGACTTGTCACTTCTTATGTCACACCAATCGGTCAGAGTTGACAATTCAAAGACTTTCAATAATTTATAGAAAATGTCATGAAAACACTGTGATTGTTTTATTAGAGAAAAAATATTTCAAAGAATGAAAACCTTAAATCTGTGGTAATATGTTTTATATGACTTTTAATAAATATTCGATATGAAAAGTGTTATTCATCACGGCTCTTAAACTTAATAAAAGGCAAAATTTAGCTGCTTATTATACGCACTTCTACAATTATGTCATATGCTTACCATAACAATCTTCACACCCTACAAATTGTAATACTTGACCACCGATTATCCTTTTTTAAATCCATCTATCAGTGTTACTCGAATGTCTACTCAAAAAATTATTCTTTAAACCCTCTGATATAATTGCTACAGCTTGTAGTAATTTATAATTGCTTCAGTATGTAAACTGTAAACTTATTGTCTCCATGACCTAGTTCTCTTAAGTACAAGTCCCATTTTTTTATGTTAGGAGTTAAAACTTCTGACTTCTGCAAATTTATCAAAGAAGATTTTAGCCTTAAGCTCTTCCATAAAATCATACCTTTACCTTTGTACTGGGTACATCAAAACCATCTTCTCTAGAAGGAAAGAATAGAGAAGTGGTAAGATTTCTACTGCAGTCTTCACAGATGGGTCCCATATAATATCTGGTATAGGGGCAAAATTTTATCAGAGTTCATCAAATTTGCTGCATCCTTTAGGACATCTAACATTCTTAAGTGCAAGTCTTTACGATTTTGTGAGGATTAGAATTTTCTATGACAGCTAAGCTGGTATCAAGTCCGCTATGTAGCCTAGTAGCAACGCGATCTTAGAATCTTATTTGTAGGAAGAAGACGAAGCTTCTTAGTAATCTAAGCACCTAAGCTGAAGCCCAACACATTGAGACATAATTAGAAATAAGAGCGTTGACAAACTTATTGGGAAAGTCTCGATGCACAAGGAATTTGTCACCTCCTAGGTAGACATTTGCTATCTTATGACTGTCTTCAAAATATTGCAATTTTTTATCAAAAGGAGGTAACGGAACAGCACTTTCTAAGCTGTTTCGCATTGTACTAAAATTGTATGATACAGGAAAACAGAGGTTATTTTCTCACGCGGAAAAAATGTGTTTATTTTTTAACTTAAATTTCATTGAAGAAGTGACCAGAGGATTAAATTTCCATTGAGTCCCTTTCCTAATGATCTAATCTTTTTCATATAAAAAGTTAAAGGAGTTGTAATCATTTTTTTTCGATTTGGGTTATCCCTTACCGGTGGACCGACTGTGTTTTCAAGCCGATACTCTCAAGTCAATCAACACACATAATTGGTCATAACAACCCTTCAGTAAGGATTACGATTTAGCTTCTCACGCCACTTATGCTGAGTGTGTTATTTTTTATACATGAGTGGCTGGACCTACAGTTTAGACTCGATTCCAAACGACAGATTTTTGAGAAACTTTTCATGGCAATTTTATTTACTCTCAGAGTTTTTGCCAGAAATCTGCTGAGAGGAAGTCGCCGAAAAAATATTTTTTCATTTTTTCGTTTTGATGTCTGACCTGTAGTTTGAACCGAGGCCTCACGTCTAATAAGCCAACAGACTACCTACTGGACCACGGCGACTTCATGTTAGGATGATACCTTGTTTTTTTGTTCGCACAAAAGAAAATTTCTAGTGTATGATGACTTTAGATAAAAATCAATTGAATTTTCACACCAAGCTCACGTTCTCACATCCTAGCTGTTTAAAATCCTTTAATAAACATTTTTTTACTTGTATTTACAACGATTTCATGTCATTTAAAAATGTCATGTTTCCATACACATTTTTAGTTAAAAACTGCATACAACACATTATATCGTGATATGAAATTCGTCACGCTGCAATTACTAAATATTTAGGAAAAAATCTATTCATGCGCTTGCAATCTATCCATCCTCCTTCTAAATAAAAATCAAAAAAAAAATAAATTTACACAAAACCTCATAAATAATTTTTTATTTCATTTTCTTGAAGATTGTATTATTGTGTGTGAAAAAAAAAACTGAAATACTCGTAAATCCAAAGCTTAACTTCAAGTTTGTCTACATCTCGCTTGTAAGAGTCTTAAAAGTTAAGAGTTGGCATCGAAAAAAAAAGAAAAAGCAGATGCTGCCATATTTCTCACAATATGTACGTAATATTATGTTTTATTTTGTTTTATTTCTATTTTATTTTTATTTTTCAAAACTTCATCCTAAAAGTTAAAAAAATTCAGTATTTTTTCGGCACATTTCAGAGAATTTGTAAAGGCTTATACATATATTTGGGATATTGCTTAAGTACATTTAATGGGATTGCGTTTACAGAGCTTATCTTTGCGAATTCAAGTTATAAAACCATTAATTTTTAATTTGATTTTAAATTGTGCCATTTTCGCCTTTTAATGGATGTATTTCGCACGCTTGTAATCGAAGGAACGCATCAAGAAAATAAAATTCAATTTTTATTTGATTTATAATTGACAAAATGTCTGCTCAGTGTATTAAATCATAAGAGTTAAAAAGTGTTGTACATTATATAAGCAACTAGCGTGCAACCAATCGTAATTTCTTTATCAGTCTTTTCAAATAGATTTGACTTTAGTGAGTGCGTTTGTATAGTTTCTCATTCGGTAACCTAATACTTACTTACTGACTTACTTACTTAATTGGTCATTACAAACCTTTAGTCAGGATTACAACCTAGTTGTTCACACCACTTATGTTGTGCGTGTTAATTTTATACATGAGTAGCGGGACCTACAGTTTAAAGTCTACTCCGAACGAGAGATTTCTTGAGAAACCAAGAAGACTGCCGAGAGGTAGTCGCCGAAAAATTATTTTTTCATATTTCGTTTCGTTCAAGATGCCTGACCTGGAGTTTGAACCGTGGTCTTACGACTAATATGCAAACATACCTACTAGAAACTTGCAATGGTTTCAACCATATTTCAAACTAGCTCTCAAACAGGATAACGGATGTTACATACGTGTTGAAATTTTACATTTTCAGGTGGTTGGTGAATGATAGTGATTTTGACACTGCGTTCTTCCTCTCTTTACTTTTTTATATCGATACTGATGCCTGGTTTTAAGCCAAATTACATTATAAAGGAGGTAAATTTAAATAATAACTATTCTACGCTACAATATTTAGCAATTGGGTTGGGTCATCTTGTTGCAGCTGCATCTTTCAGATCAGGTGTCATTTATTTAGTCTGGTTTGTCAAATTACCATTATAGTATTCAACAACACGTGCAAATATTTATAACGAGTATTCTGTTTGGGCAACGTACCGTGCGTTTTTCATCGAAAAACCAATTTCTGGATGAATATTTACGGAAAAAAAACGAAAAACGCGTCCAATATATCCCGAAAAAGTCACTATTTGGTGTGAATATTTCTTTGAGAACAACGTTGGCCAGGACTAAATTGGTCTAAATTGGCCTAAATTGAATAATCAGGACACCAATACGTGGTTTCAGCGGCGCTATAGGACACACAGCTCATGCCACATCGGATATTCTCTTTGAGCATGGTCATATAACGTGAAGGTGAAGTGAACTGGACGAAATTACGTAGTTTGACACCATTATACTTTTTCTTGTAAGGTTTTCTTAAGTCGCAGGTGTATGATCTATAAACATAACCCATGACGTGGGTCAAATTCAGCCTGATTTATGCGCCATGGAAAATTAAACATTTCGAAAGTCCTCCAGCCAGAGAAACTGAGGCGGCCATTAATTGATGTTATATTCTGCACTGGTCTTTCAAAAAAAAAAAATGTTCGATTATATTTCATGTACACTTTGCTTTTTATTTTTAATTTAAAGAGAAGAAGCGCTTAACTGAAGACCCGAAAGAAAGCTAAATATAGATTTTCTGAATATGTTGACTTCAGCAATTATTGGTTTATTAACATGAATCCATTTTCTGAAGTCATATGAAAGGCCACCATCTATGATAAATGGGCGTAAATGAGATAAGCATTACATCCTTTAGATAAGGAATTCATTACATCTTATTCTATGAAAACCATGCTGCCTGAAAAATAAAATAACTCTATATACGCTACAAGAAGATTTACGTGTGTCTGTAAATCTGCAAATGTAAATATGTAAATAGTTTTCATGCTGTTAACCTTTTGAACTATCGATCTTCGATACCTTTCACATCATGAGAGTATTTCTGGTAAAAACTCTGAGAGTAAATAAAATTGCCATGAAAAGTTTCTTCTTTATTGCTGAGTATAAAAACAGATTTTATGTACAGTTTTTTATGTATGTGTTGTTTGCATTAGAAATGACAATTTTGAGAAAACAATTAAAGTATTACTCCACCTTAATTTAATTAAACAATTCACTGTTTTGCAATATACAACCAGACATTGATTAATGTATAATTTTATATGAAAAAAAAGTTAGGAATAAGGCTTGCATTAAAGCAAGCACCTTTTAAAAGTAGTGCTGAAATTTAAACATTAATATTCAGTGATTGTTAAATGACATACCAATAAATTCTTTAATTTTATGATCACTTAACCGCTCAATACATAATTACTTGGAAGCTTCTCTTTAAAAGTCTTCAAATACAGGCACACAATTTTAAAATGTTTCGTTGATTCGTTTAAAATTACTGGAATTAAATTTCAAGAAGACAACAAAAAAAATTGTTGTAAAGATTCAAACGTATGCCACTGCATACATGTCAAAGCAAAATAAGTGTTTATTGCGTTTACTAAAGCAAATTATCACGATCTTAGTTCAATAGTTCGAAATATAAAATTTTCAATATTTTTTTGTTTCTTTTTTTTTGCTTAGTTTCTCGTAGATATTCGTTGCAATAATGTCAAATAAGGGTTCGTAAAGTTCGATTGGCCACAAAAATGAATGTTATGAATGGTATTTTAAAGATTAGAATGTTTTTAAAGGTAATGGGTTGGTTTTTCAGCAACGTTGGAAGTTCTTAATGTGTTGTGCCGATGTTGTTAGTCAAAGCAATTGTTTGACATGTTTATCATGACATTTTAGACCTTTAGTTGAAATATATTTTTTTCTTTTTTTGATTAATTTTAATTATTTTTTTTAGATGAGGATAACACATGTCATTTTTGCTATTTTTAGGTTTACTTTTATAAAGATGCGTTATTTGTAGAGACATTCCTGAAATTTCCATAACCCATTACAAAATTTTTGCAAGTAATCCAACTACTTACTTATTTAAATGGTCATTACAACCCTTTAGTCAGGATTACGACCTAGCTTCTCACACCACTTATGTTAAGTGTGTTAATTTCATCCATGAGCGGTGCGACCTACAGTTTAAAGTCGATTCCGAACTACAGATTTTTGAGCAACTCTTTAATTTTATTTATTCACAGAGTTTTTGATAGAAGACTGCTAAAAGGAAGTCGCTGAAGAAATAATTTTTAATGTTTCGTTATGTTCGAGATGTCTCAGCTGAGGTTTTAATCACTGGCTTGCATCTAAATAGCCAACACACAAGAAATTCTTTTACCAGACTTTAATTTAGTTTCAACCCGATTTTGTCCAGTGAGTCTAATGCCCTCTCAAGCTTCCTTTTCAAGGTGTGCGCAATTCTTCTACTTAATCTAGGGCACTTAGGGCAATATCCACTAGTGGTGTTCTTTGGGTGTGATATACCCAAAGCAACTTACAGGTATGGATTCAAAATAGTTTGGTATGTAACTATCCAAGACATCTGATAAAATTTTTATCTTCTAAAAAACAAATTTTTTGGAACACACAAGCCTGTAGTTTATTTAGTATTTCCTTCTCAGCTGCAGTGTAATACTGACAAACGCCAGCTTTGAATATGTAAATTTTGTTGCAAAAACTGTGTATATATACATATATTTAGAAGAATTCTAAAATTTATGTAGCCTAATTCAAACTTCAACTTTCCTTTCAGTGACACCGTGTTCAGCGATCATGAGGTTGAAGACCTCAAACTCCTTGTGATTCACTTAAGAAGAAGAAGAAGAAATAGACTATCATTTGTGCAGGAAGCTAAGCGTATTTAATGTATTTTAGCGGACTTAAGAGAAAAGCAATTTAACTTTTCCTGAGCTAATGATTTGTCTTCAGTATAGTCCAAGGACACTTAGTTTGAGGGAGTGTCATTTCCATAAGGACAAAAAAGTTACGAAAATATTTATTCAATAAAAGAGGGTAGTCAAATTTTTACTTTCAAATCATCTCTTCAAAACGAATTTAAATAAAATAGGAATTATTAAAGAACTGTTTTCCTTTGAGAATTGACTTTTTTAAACGAAAAAAAAATATTTTTTTTTTTTGTTAAAAATACTGAAATCCATAAATTGCAATATTTGATTACAACATAATTAATTTCATTAAAAATTGAAATTTAAACAAAAACTTATTCACTCATTACATACATTCAGCCACATGCAAGAAAGTATTACAAAAATATTGTTTTTCTTATGAACACAATACACTTTGTATGACAACGAAATGAGCCGAATCAGAAGAATAGACAGATGAATTAGGCAGGCAGACAAGCATTCAAAAAAAGTTTTACAGCCTAGACAGCTAAATAATCAACATTCACTTAATCACTTCAAGAAGTGAAAAACAAGAAGTTGAGTATGATTATGATGAAGATGATGAAAATCTCCATGCATACAGTGAACAATTTAATTTCATATTTGAAGTTTTGTTTTCTTTCGACGAATAGAAAATCAAATGAGAAAACAAATAAAAACCGAAAATATAAACAAGAAAAATTACTTGACATCGTATGGAAGACAAGAAGCATCATCTTTATGATTTTTTTTTTTTTTTGTAACAACTTTTTCTTGTAAAAATGTGTATGAAGTATTAGAAAAAGAGAGAGAGAGAGAGAAATATATAATAGCATGCAATAAAATTTTAAACAAGATATTTTTGCAAAATTTTTGTCAGGCTGCTTAAGGATGAGCAACACAGTCATCTTTCCGCTGTCGCTGTCGTATTGTTAGTGCTGTTATATCATTTCATATTTCACATTCACCGTTAACAATTGGACAAAGAAGGCACATTCATGGAATTCATTATGTTTAGGTTGCATTTAATTTGCACAAAAATATTTTTATGGTTGAGTAAATGTGATTGAATATATTTATTTTACATCTTAAAGGAAATTAAGGAAAACAGCTTTTAAACAGTGTTGTTAAGATGTTTAAAATTTTTCAAATTAGTTTTGTTATGGTAAATTATTTAAAATTAAAAAATTAAAAATTTTTTATGTTTCATAAAATGGCAGTTAATGTTAGCTGCGTATATGTTTTTAGATTTTCAATAAGAAAACATATGCCAATTTACATTGCCTTAAAGGTTTGGTAATGAAGTTTGAAAACAATTTTTGAAAAACAGTGTTAAAAATAACACCTTTTGAAAATTATATTTAAGTTAGCTTTAAACACGCTATTGTACAGTTTAACTGGCGCATCATATAACGTTTCATATATCATATCACCAAAAAAAAACTGGACTCGTGTTATTACATACATACATACATACATACATACATACATACATACATACGTACATAACATACATAATTGGTTATTCAGTTTGGATTACGACCTAGTTTTTCACAGCACTTATGTTGTTTGTGTTAATTTTATACAAGAGTGATAGTCGACTTCGTATGACAGATTGGATGAAAAACTTTTCATGGCAATTTTATTTTACTCTCAAATTTTTGCCAGCCATCTGCTGTATGTATTTGAATATAATAATTTGTAGACTTTTCTACATTTCATACATTTATTTTATTAATTCATGATATATTATTAACATTTACAGTAAATTCTTCGCTTTTTCTTGTAATACGAATCTGCAATCGCAACACATTTTTCTACAGATATACATAAGACCTCTTCTACATTCAATTCGTTTTGGATATAACGATTTTGATTATTATTATATTGAATGTCATCATAGTCCGATGGTAGTATGTTGGCTGACTAAACACGAGCACGTGATTCAAAACCCAGCTCAAAGAACGCGAAATATAAAAATATATTTCTTCGGCAGCTGAGAGAAAATCTTCTGGCACAAACTCTAAGAGTAAATAACATCTGTCGTTAAGGTCGTTCAGTTATAGTTCCCGCCACTTGTGAATAAAAAATTAACACACACAGAACATGGATGTGGTAAGTAACTACGGCGTAATCCTAACTAAAGTGTTGCAATGACCAATTAAGTAAGTAATTATAACATTTTTTTCTTTCTTTTTTTGTCTTTCATAATATATTGTGTTCACTGTTACTATGAACTTAAACGCCATAGTCTAGTAGCTAGTGTGTTGGCTTATTAGACGTGAGGCCATAGGTCAAACCCTAGGTCAGGCATCTCCAACAAAACGAAATATTTATTCCTCTCAGCACATTTCTGGCAAAAACTCTGAGAGTAAATAATAATTCCCATTAAAACTTTCTCAAAAATCAGTCTTTCAGAATCGACTTTTAACTGTAGGTCCCCTTACTTGTGGATAAAATTAACGTACACAACATAAATGGTGTGATAAGCTAGGTCGTATCGTGAAATAACCAATTATGTATGTATGTACATATGTATGTATGAAACTAAATTCAAGAAAATTTTTAACAGAACAACGAACCCATAAGTAACGTTTCAAACGATGTAAAATATTAAAAATTATTTGAATTATTTTTTAGTGCAAACATATTTTATTTACTTGATTAATGATATAATTATTATTTGGCTGCCATCTTTATTCGTCATATGCAATTTTATAATAAAGTATGTGCCTTAAGTCTTTTGTTTACTTCATGTGTATGTCAAACTAATTGGTATACCCTCATAAAAGAAGTTTGTGTCTTAAGTCTTTTGTGATTTTTGAAATTTTTTTTGCAACAATATTAACCACACAGTTACATAATATTACAACAAATTAAACACTTATTATTACACCAAATGCATTTTGCAATAAATAAAAATTTCAATAATTTACTTATGGTATATAAAACCTTAGGCTAAATGTATACATATGTATGTATGTATATACAAATGAAAATGAAACCTCCACAGTATCAATAGAACAAATGAATACAACAAATATGCTCATCATTATTACAAATACTATTTTCAGGCAAAACAAATTATAATTTAAATAAATTTTATTTTCTTGAATTCTTTTACGGATTCATCATCATTCGTTACAGCGGTATGGTTATGACAAACAGGTTAGCATTGGTATTTATTGTTTTTTTTTTTCAAAACAAAACGGAAAAAAAGTAACACTCCTTAAAACTTTAAAAAAAATGTTGGGCAACCAACAATAATGGTAGTAACGATGGAAGTGAGGAAAAACCGAAAAAAATAAGAAAATTTGTTGGAAAATTGTATAATTAAAACATAAAATAAGAAGCGGCAAATAACTGAAGGCAAAAAAGCAGAAGAGACTGATCAATACAAGAGGACAATTTAAATACCAGCAAAAACAAAAAAAAAAAAACAAAAACAAATTTTAAATAAGTTTTTGTTTTCGAATTTAAGCAACAACCAATAGAGAAAATGTTAAATGACCCCAGTGATCTTTTAACTGACTGTCACGCTAAAGGCATATTTAACAGCTTTGGAAGAGGAATTTGGTAAATCAAATTAAAAGAAATATGAAAGAGAAGTTATGCTAACGTGACATCAGTTTGTTGCAACAAAATAAAATTTATGCAACATTAACTTTCTTAAAGTTTTATACACATACATACACATACGTATTCATTAAGAGTTTAAGTATTTGTAATGAATTTAAAATGTGCATAAATTTGAATATCATTATTATGTACAGAGGATCTTAATTTGCACACAAATAGCGTATGCATCCTGGTTTCTTTCTTTCAAACAGAAAAAAAATGTATTTATTGAAGGTTGTTGCTGCTCTGCTTCTAATGATATTTAACGAATAAAATAACAATAAAGAAAAAATAAAAATAAAATCAACTTTTAAAGGTTAACAAGTGCCACTGCAATGCAATCCGTAAAAATAATTGTTCAAAATAAAAATACCATTTTATTATTACTCTCGCTACTATTACGACTACAGCCTGTCACTTTGTAAATGCTGTATCTTGGCAAATAACAAATGATTTATTAATATTGATATTATTTTATTGTATTATTGTATTTGGCATTAATTTAGAAGACTCCTTCCTCTAGACAAGTCAAGAATTGTCGGATTCTTTTTAGATAAAATCATTAGAATTTATAGTTTTAGAAATGTTTATCTTTGAAAATTTTAAAAACTACTAAAAACAAATTTTTTTGTTTTTTTGTAAAGGAAATGCACCCAAGAAAAATAATAATTCACGGAAAATTATAAATTTGTAGTAGAAAAAGTAAGAAGCCTTTATCGCAATAACTGAGTATGATAATGTATACCAAAGTAACTTACTTAATACAACTCTTTAGTCAGGATTACGACCTAGTTTCTTACACCACGTATGTTTGTTGGTGTTAATTTTTCCCATAAAGTCGAATCCGAACGATAAATTTTTGAGAAAGTTTTCATGGAAATTTTATTTATCATCAGAATTTTTACCAGAAGACTACTGTAGGAAAGACACCGAAGAAATAATAAACTGAACATAAAAACTGTAAAACTGATGAAAGACCTAAAGTTACATCGGGTATTATCGATCATACGATTGCTAACTGCCGCTGACTTAAAAAAAGCGTGACCTCTCTGTGGTCTTTAATTGAAACGAATAGACTTTGGTTTTGGTGTATAAAACAAATGAACATGATTCGATTATTATGATTATTTCCTATAGAAATCGATAACATTCTTGATATCACTCAATGTTCCTGAACACTGTTTACACCGTAATTCTTCCGAGCACTTCCGGAACAAGCTTAGCTGGAACACGATGAATTCCTAAAACACAAAAATACATTTTATGGACGTAGAAATTTGAATGTTAACGTATACTGAAAAGCTGTGGTTTCTATTTTTACGATTTCAATTTCATATGACCAATCAGCATATTAGATTAATAAAACATAAATAGTTTAAGGTCAAAAATAGTTGAAATCGCCTTAGTCTAGTAGATAGTGTGTTGGCTTATTAGACGTGAAGCCAGGGTTCGTGCCCCAGGCCAGACATCAAAACAAAATACAAAAAGTATTTCTTCGGCGACTTCCTCTCAGTAGATTTCTGGCAAAAACTCTGAGAGTAGATAAAATAGCCATGAAAAGTTTCTCAAAAATCTGTCGTTCGGAGTCGACTTTAAACTGTAGATCCCACCTCTCATGTATAAAATTAACACACACAACATAAGTGGTGTGAGAAGCTAAGTCGTAATCCTGATTGAAGGGTTGTAATGTCCCATTATGTATGTATGTAAAGGGTTGTATAATGACCAACTAAATAAGTAAATAATACTTTCAATAAATACGTAAAAAAAGTTATAGTTAAAATGAAATTTTTTCAGTTGACAAATGTTTTTTTTTTTGCATTTTTCACGAGTGTAAATTTTAAATCAGATAAAATTATTTTTTGTTTCTAGTTTTTTTTTCCAGATGCTGCTCTATTGTACTCATGTAAAAGCCAGATATACAACGTGTTGCAATCGTTGCCATCACCACCACCGCCTCTTTAGAAATAAGCGAAAAATATATTTAAAAAATTCTCATCGAAATGAATGCTGCTGCAGCAGTTTCGCTCATTAGCATTTATTATTGTAATAATGCTTAAGCATTACGTACGAATGCATGTGAATTACCGAAAAAAAAAATAAAAAATTATTGTGTCTTTTTAGTTTTTCTCAATTTATTTTTCACTTTAAACAATTCCCATTTGATTCACACACACAAAAAAATTATTACGAAAAGTGTGTTTTTTTCTTTTGTATTTATTTATTTATTTTCCTTATTTATATGCATTATTTCTTTTAATTTTCCTTTTTTTTTGAGTCAGCCATTGCAGTTTGTTGCATTTTATGAAATAAAAAAAAAATAAGAGAAAGAAATACATTTCCATCAAAAACTTTATAATACTGTGAGTGACGGAAATTCATTGAAATTTTTATTATAGTTTTCAAATGAATCAAATTTTTATTATCAATATTTTTTTTCAAAAACGGGCTATTCGCCGAGATTTATATGTGTATTATAAATACAAAAAAAATATGTTTAAATGGGTTCATTTGTAAGAAGGTAGAGGTATCAGTCTACCTAGTAGAATAGACATACTTAGATCACAATAGGCCCATTGCGATACCACAGTTTAACACTTTACCTAAATTCTGAATCCCTCGGAGCTTGTCCGTCATTGACAGTTCGCTTAAATTATCCACGAAGTAGACACGAAAATGTCTCTTTTCCTCTGAGACAGTGACGGGCATGTGGCTAGTACGTGAAAAACAGTTTCCTCCTCTTCCTAATCTCTGCAGCTCCTAATGCAATATCCAATAATAACCTCGATAACTACACAGAGCACGTTCTTTGGATTTAAAGCAGATCTCCTGTACGCCAGAAGTTTTTAAAGACATTGCCAAAGTAGAGAATTTATCAAACAGTTCGAGGGCTGTACCACATGTGACCAGTTTATCCGCAAGGAAGTTGTTCGGAACATCATCGTGCCCCGGAATTAACGCGAATGAACGTCATACGAATGCGCTAACTCGTTAACGAGCGGCAGTTGATTACCGTCTTGCAGTTCTTTACATCAGAACTTAGTGCTCTGATAGATGTATGGATTCATTTTAAAAAAGCATGTATTTAACCATTCGTCCGATAGCTATTTACCCAGCGTTCTATAATGGTATAAAAATACACAATATCCAACACAACACGATGTCCTTATTATTTAACAACATGGCTGATAAGAAATTTATGTGGACTTGAGCGTGAAAGAATTGATTCCATAAGCAACTGAATCTCCAAATATCGTACATTAAAACGACAATGTTGATTCGATGGACGGTTTCTGTGAATCAATTTTATACTTTACCTTAAAGCTCCTATGAAACTGCTTAAATTTGAATGGAAGAATGAAATCCTTCTCTTCCAAAATCTGTCCGTCAATGATGAAATCCAGCAAATTCTAAAAAACTCAAATAGATGTTAACATAGCAACCTGTACCTGCGACTAAGAAAACCCCACAAAAAGTCTAACGGTATCAAATCGTACGATCTCGTGGATTTGACGAATTTAAAGCACACCATCTTCACGTGAGATGCCCTGAAATCGCTCGTGCAGAATATGCAATGTGGCATGAGCTGTGTTAAAACCACATGTCTTAGGTGTCCAGATCTTTCAAGTCAAGCCAAAAGAAGTTGGTGATCATCGACTTATAGTACTCACAGTTGATAGAGTGACTAGCTGGTCAACGTCGTTTCCAAAGTAATATGTACCTATGAAGCCGACTTCAACGTTCTTATATCTGATGTGAATTGGTATCGTCTCAAATTCGACAATTTTAACCATTCATATAGAAAAATGAAAAATATTTTTCTATGAAAATAAGGGCGTAAGCAGCGAACAAACAGTGTTGTCTATGGTAGTCGATAGCGATTTTATAAAACAGCTTGAATATATGACAACTAATTTCACAGATGTAACTTCAATAAGATGACCGTTAACAACTGTCAATGTTCAGCAATTCCTATTGGAAGACGCTATATATACATACCTTACTACATATGTATATAATTTGAAATCTTATTGAAACATAACCCACAAATTTATATGAAAGCTGTTTTTTTTAGAACGTAACTACCTATACATGTATTTGTTAAAAGCATTCTATAAAAGCTTGATGATTGGGCGTTCAATTGCTACAAAAGGAGCCTTTAAAATAAAATATTTGTTGATTTTCGACACATAGTACATAGTTTTGGTGATTAAATATTTATATGATTCTCTTATACTATTGGAGGCTTTTAACCTAAAACTTAAACAACAAAACAAACAAACAAACAAACAATCAAATATTTAATGACAGTAAGCAATTTTATATACATAATTTCTTAAAGCAAATGAAATTTGGGATTGATGTGCAATCAGAGAGGAAGATACACAAGCTTTCAATAGAAATTATTTTTTAACGATGTATGCAATATTGAGGTTGGATAATAATAAAAATTTTTATATCTTATTTTCAGTTTTTATTTACTTCATTATGGACCGAAAAACAAAAATCTAACTATTGGCAATATTACTATACATATATTGTTATTGGTTATTGGTTAGCAATAAAATTCATATAAAAATCTTTTAATATTTAAATTTTATCGATTAATACGATATTTTCTTTAACAAATTGTATGTATTCGGTTAAAAAATTATTAATTTTCTATGTATGTATGTATGTATGTACGGTGCAGTAGATAAATTATAGTCTCAATTGTTTATAGAAATTTTTGTTTAATCACGTTCGTTGCTTAAGTCTTTTGTTTCACTTAAAGTCTACCACAACTAAGCCCCACTTCAACTTACATTCCATTAATGTGTTACAAGCCAAATATTATTCTGTTAAAATTTAGAAAACAAAAAAATTAAATGCTGACCAATTATGATGTTTTTTCTCTTTTTTTCTGTTTTTACTTACTTACATACAAAATTAAATAATTACAAGTTATTTTGTTTGGTTGCATTCAATGGATTTCTCAAACCACCAAACACCCTCTACTCAGTGTATCACAACATCAGCAACCACATCAGCAAGTGTCAATCTATAATTGTTTCTATCTTACGTATGTATGTATGTGTGTGTATGTGCGTTGAAAAGGTTTATTCTTTTCTTTCATTTAGCTAATGTAAACGTCATTATCATGATCATCATCATATGTCAAGGTTTACATAAATTTAATATGATTTTTTTTACTTTTTCTTTTTATTGAATCCGGCTCTTTAATTTGTTCCTATTGTCTCAGTCAATTGTGTTTAATTGTATGCATATAGATAGATAGACGTACATACATATTATTTAATGATTACTCAAAATCAATTATAAATTACATGTTTTTACTATTTATTTGTAATTTGTTACAATCGTTTATTAGTTGTTGTTGTTTTTTCTTTTTCTGTAAATTTCATAACAACAAACAATGTCAATAGGAGAGTTTTGATTTGTACGTTAAACTAAATGGTATACAACTGACATTTAAATTTGAGAAACAAAGAAATCTTAAAAAAACAACCTCACCATCAAGAAAACAATAAAAGTTTGGTTGGAATAAAACCTCAAACTCATCATTAATTCAATATTTTTCTCCAAAATGCTCCCCTTGACTCATGATTGCGGTTGCCGGTAATGCTTTTGGCTGAAATAATCAACAATTGATTTCAATTCCGTTATTGTAGAATTCATTGCAATGAATTCGTATTTCATTAGTAAAAACCCATAGGATAATTGTATTAAACCATAACTAAATTAAATTTAAATTAAATATTTGTTTTTTTTGGCATATTTCATTTGGCATCTATGATGTATAAAAATAGATTTATTTTATTTATTGTTTAAAAACAAAAACTCGTACATATTTACATCTACGAGTACATATGCCCAAACAAATTTATTATTTTATTGTAAATGAAAACTTCATGTTGGCGTTAAGTTCATAGAATCCATTTGTGTACATACATATGTATGTATATGCAGTGATTTATTTTATAAGCACACCTGCGTACATTATAGAAAACAAACCCCTTCCCTCTTTCAATTGTCTTCTGTTTGTTTCTTAAGTCTTTTGTTTGCCTGGCGTTAATAATTTAATCGATTAAACGAATTTGTTTATACAATAAACATTTATTTGATTGTTTATTCCATTTTCTTTAATAGGTCATAAATAACTTGCATTCCTCTAGTGTTAGAATGTCAGATGGTAAGTTTTTTATGTTTGTTTTTACCATAAATACTGTAGGTATTTATAGGTACAATTCTAGGTACATTTTTTTGTAATTAGTTAAAACCAGCTGAGCTTCGCTGCACCCTTTAAATAAAAATTAAATGTTAAATATTGTGCATTAAAAAAAAAATTACGCACAAATACATTTTACTTTTAATAACACAAATTCCAATTTCAGTCCCATTTTTTCTGTTGACTCTGCTAAGTTATCGCAGTCTAAGTTATGAAGCCGCCGTAGTTTACTAGGTAGTGTGTAGGCTTATTAGACGACATGAGGCCTTAGTTCAAACCTCAGATAACACAACTCGAACATAACGAAATATAAAAAAAAATATTTCTTCGGCTACTTCCTCTCATTAGATTTCTGGCAAAAACTGTGAGAATATATACAATTGCCATGAAAAGTTTCTTAAAAAAATCTGTCGTTCGAAGTTGACTTTTAACTGTGCCTCTCAGCACATTTCTGGCAAAATCTCTGAGTGTAAATAAAATTTCCATGAAAAGTTTCTCAAAAATCTCTCGTTCAGACTCTACTTTAAACTCAAGTGGTGTCAGAAACTAGATCGTAATCCTGGCTTAAGTTTTGCAATAACCAATTATATATGTATGTATTAAATCGGTCTTCCCATATGCAACCAATCTGTGACCATAACAATACAGAATCAATCTATCAAGCAATTCGAAGCTGAAATTGGAAGTGTATCGGTCATAAACTGGTTGAAGAGGTAGGGTAACAAAGTAAGGCGAGTAACAAAGTAAGGTATTTAACAGTAGATAAATAGAATGGAATTTATTTGTTATGGCCCTATGTTCCAACTAGGAACTATTGGATATGTGTTAAGGCCTTTCTATAAACGCTTAATATCTTGTAATTTATGTAAAACAAAGTCTGTGTGAGATATCATCGACATTTTTTTATCCTTTTGAAAGGCATATTAATGGAATATATGAAATGGAATATATAAAATCTTTGAAATGTCCACCACGGCTTCTCTGGGGGGAGTGCATCCAAAATGTCAAATATTTCATGACTCTGGCGTATGAATCAGTCAGCATTTGACCGACGACATGGGTTATACAAACTCTGATGGCGGAAGTAGCTGGTAGCTTTTGTTAGCAACAAGTCTAACTGGATCATATCGCTCGATCTCCAGTTCACGTCGCCTCCGTATGTAATGACCATTCCTTCAAAAATTTCGTTCAAAATATCTAATGGGGAATGAGTTGTGCCGTCCTCATTTAATTTTTGTTCAGATCATTCAATTCAATTCAAAAGAAGTTGGTATTCATTGACCTACTGTGCTCTCCGTTGATAGTGCTAACCTAATCAACATCGTTCACAAAGAAATATAACCGATGATAGATAAAAACGTGGACCAATAGAGTTATACGTTAACTGTTGTCGCTTGAGGCTTTTTCATTTCTGTTAATATTATAACCCAACGCACTACAATATACGAATTTCGTCTTGTTGCCAGCTTTTATTCATAACATTATGTAGGTCTTCTATTACCTATATACATTCATGCATAATTGATCATGACAACTCCTCAGTCAGGATTACAACCTAGTTTTTCACACCACTTATGTTGTGTGTTTTAATTTTATAGCATGAGTTGCGGGACCTTCCGTTTATGTCGACTCCTAACGACAGTTTCTTGAGAATTTTTTCATGGCAATTTTATTTACTCTCTGAGTTTTTGTTAGAAATCTGCTGAAAGGAAATCGTCGAAGGAATATTTGTTGACATTTGGTTTTATTGGATATGTCTGACCTGGGGTTTGAACTGTGGCCTCATGTCTAATAAGCCAACACATTAACTACTAGATTACGGCGACTTTAAGGTCATCAATTACATCGTCAATTATTGCTTTAAGGAATTCAGCGGTTATCATTTTTCCTTATTAATTCCAATATGATTATTTTATCATTCTTTTAACAATTACTTTCAATAATAATTATTATTCTTTAACTGGCAATAATAATAAATGTCTTTGAGACCATAAATAATTGATTATAATTGAACTAGATTTCCAAATAATAAAATATTCTCTTCAAAAACAGAGTGCAATCACTTTTAACATTAAGAAATTCCAATAGAATCTTTAAAAAAATCTTAGTGGTATGGAATTGTAACACCTGTAAATAAATATGCTCAAGCATTCACCTGTAATACTTTATCAAGGTCTTCTTTAAATTGTAACACAATTAGAAAATTTTTTTTATTGTATTTAAAATACATACATACAAATTTTGTTTTGTTTTTTGAGAGAATCACAGCATTATGACGATTAAAGAAAACAAAATTAAGCATTTGCTTGTAACTAACACAAAAACTTTAGAAATATCACGCTGAGATGAGAACATCAAGAAAATATACTATAATAGATACTTATTACATACATACATATGTATGTATGTAGATGTTATAATAATAAAATAAAATTTTACTCATTCATTGATGGTTGTTTAAATACTGCAAAAAAGAAAAATAAAAACAAAAAAAATTCTTTTTAATTTGCCATAAACAAAATAATGATTTGAAATACGATTTTAACAAGTTAAAGTAGCAACCATGCAATGATAATATTAAAAGAATTAATCTCATTAGGATTTAAAAAACAAAAAAATAAATTAAAATAAACATATTTAAGTAATTTTGTTTATGAAAAATAAAAAACTATGAAATTAAAAAAAGAAACAAAAAAAATTTTACATAAAAAAATATTTAAAAAACTGTTAATGGTTTCTGGTAAACGTGATGTTATTTTAAATGTTTTTTTCACACCATGCGCACAATCATCCTACAGCTTACAACCAAAAAAAAATTTTTCATCATTTCAATACAAGTTGATGTAGTGGAAATAATAATGATTTATTTGTTTAAATACATACATAAATAAATATGACCTTCAGTGCTCTGATGTTTTTCAAAATATTTTTATAAAAATGCTGTATATAAAATGATACTTCTGAAGATGTTTCGAAGTACCTAAAGAAGCTTAAAATTTATTGCTTTTTCTTTAGACTTTAAAGTGTTGCGTGTGCAGCCACATGGGAAATTATTAAATTTTAACGTTTTTTTTTTATAAAAATTAAAAAATAACGATTTTAATTAAAATGTCTATCAAATAATTATATTTTCGTGCAAATTTTTACGAAAAATAAGAACGTTAAAGAGAATAGCTCTACCCTTCACTATGATTAATTGCAGTTTTATTAAAATATAAGTATGTATATATGTACTATATGTGTATATATATGTATATATATGTGTGTATATACATATATGTACATGTGTATATATATGTATATTTAAGTATGAAATAAAATATCCTTTAAATGACCACTACAGATCTGATGACAGACCGTTAGTCTTTTAATGACTTTTTCATAGAGCTGTGTCTGTATTTTAAATCTCGGATTTAAGCTTAAGAATTAGTACCGGTTTGTTTGCATGAACTTGAAAATTCACAAAATCCTAAAGAAAAAAACGCATTGCATTAAATCGTATGATATCAGATGATATCGGAATTTTTTGAGAAAATTTGTTCTGTAAATCGTTGCTACAATAAATCCGTAGCAGAATACGAGGTGTGGCAGGTAAAATTGTTGTCTTGAAACCTATGATCCTATAAAACCTATTACTGCAACGAATGCCATTCACAGTGGTTTCAATTTCGGCCTCTACAACATACATTAAATTTACATTGAGTTACGGCAAAATGGTAAGGGAAATATAAGTCTTATTCGTTGACCTTGCCAGTGCATTTGATGTAGTTCCAAGACATTATCTATTTTATAAGCTTTTAATCTAGTTCTTCAAAATTATTAAGAATTTACAGTTAACTGTAAAACTTGGGGCCATTTTAAATTTAGTGTTGTTGTCCACGAATATTGTGTGGCATTTGTAGTGAAACTTTTGAGTCGAAAAAGAATCGATGTAACCGTTATTGGTCGACATTAATGAATTGAATTCCAATGTTTTTGACAAGGTAACCACCCACATAGATTTCCAGCGATGAAAATTTCGTAACGTTTTTTATTTTTATTTAAAGAGACAATTGCCAGTTTGAGAGTGTATAGGACTTGATCAGCAAATTTCCTCACCACTACACTTAATGCATGCTCAAAGACGGCGTTGCTTCTAAATATCGACAGACGACATTGAGAAAATAAAACTGAAAGAGAGATAACAAATAATAAGAAAGAGGGGATGCTATGTACCTTAAAGTATCGAAAGAAATATAATATTCGCAAATTTTGAGTCAGGTGTTTACTTACTTACTCAATTGATCAGTACAGCCCTTTAGTCAGGATTAAAAAACTCAGCTTCACACACCAACCGCTTTTTAATACTGATAGCAAACGACAGATTTTAGAAAATTTTCTGGACCAATTTATTTCACTCGCAGAGGTTTTTATAGAAGAAAATTGTCGAAAGGAAAATTTTGTATATGTCGTTTTGTTCCAGATATCTGAACTTGGATTTGAACTACGATTTCACAATATTTCACAATATAGTACCTACTAGAATACGTCGGATTTTAATGTCTTACAATTAACAATTCTAAATGCAATAAATAAAATGTTTCTAATTTATTTGTTGGTTAAAAAGGGTCATTTCGAACAAATTCCTATAAAAAATCCTCCGCTCTACAAAAACTATATAATGTGAAAGGAATCTAAAGCATAAATTCCTAGCTTCTATATTTAGGATGTATGTAATTTCTTTCTGCTATATTGTTGTTAAAAAATGTGAATGTATTTGATACATGGAAAGTTCACAAAGTTTTTGGAAATGAAACGAAATGTAAAGTCAGAGATTCTCCAAAATATGTTATTGTGGATCGTTAATATATCACTGTATACACTATACAACGACAAAGCTCAAATGATTTCATTGAAGTACATGATATAATTTAAAACATTCCCAATTTGGATATTCTTCTACAATAAAATGAAAAAAAAAATATTTTATTTTTCATTCTAATAAATTTAAAAACAGTTTTAATAAACAAAAGAACTTTTTATGTTTCTGATATCAACATTTGTTTTGTTTTTTTTTTCTTTTTTTTAATTGTGCAATGTTTCCATATCAGATTTAATATTTAAATGTTATTGCTCTTGTGTAACATCTTCTAAACAAGTTGACTAAAAACGTGAACTGCAAACACAAATTGTAAAAATAGTTTTCAAACAAAAAAGGGAAACAAAATTTACATGAAAACTTTTATACTTTTGGCCTTAACAAGTCAAGATCGTGGATGATTTGAAAAGAAAAAAACACACAAACTTAATTATGGGTACGGTATGGGTAAGGCATATAGAAACAATATGTACTGTATTGCCTGCAATACTATTCCATATAATTGTGCTCCTGCTGCAACTGTCAACATAAACATAAAAACTGATTGAAGAAAAAAATCTCATTATGTTTCTATTGTACGTTTGGCCAAAATAAATGTATGATTTTTCTTCATATTTTGGCAAAAGTATTCTAAAATGAAAACGAATTGGTAAGAAACTAAATAAAAAAATTTTAGTTGATCAAGTTCGTACATTTGATGCCCTATTATATTCTAATCTAGTTATTCTATGTTCTGCTCGATAAGATAACATTATTAGCAAAATTTTACAAGTACAATGATAAGTAAGATATAATGACCAACTGTGTGACCACGTATTACGAGGGTTGGAGGATATATGTATATACAGCGGTATGGTGGCCATCTGTCTCTAAATTGCTCAGATCTCATGTTCATCTTGTCACCAGTATGCTAAAGGCAAACTTATACAAACTATTGCTGATTTTAAAGTACATATGAGCAAAAAATAACTCTCTATTGGCAGAACGAAACTAAAATCCTTGAAAATCCATACTTCTTTCTTCATTTGTTACTCCGGCTGGGTCTATAATGAAACATCGCCGACGGGTGCACCTCGATACAGGATTGATTGACGGTAGTAGTCTGTACTAATGAAACTAAATCTAGTTTTGTGTGTAGTTTCTACTTCTTTCTTCATTTATTACTCCCCCCAAGTCTATGATGCAACCTCGCCAACGGGTATATCTCGAAACATGATAGGTCTGTACTAATAAATTTAAATCTAGAGTTGTGGGTGGTTTCGACATCTGCAAGGGTACGGATAAGTGTCCATTAAGCCAAATTGCATGCTATTTTTAATCCAACAACTTGTCTAAGGTTTTACCGGGAGAAACCTTGTATAAAGCCTACACGAGCCCACTCTTATGAGAAAATTTCGGCCGTCTTGAAATGAGCTTTTAATTTTGAACTTTGCCTGGATGCATGGGCGAGCAGACCTTAAAGTGAATCTAGTCACTGATAGGCTGTCCAAGGCAGACGTTAGTGTGATTCCTTAGGATATCGATCACATGATTAAAGTTTCTCTTTTCTTGAAGTTGAAGTAAATGTTCTCTAAAAATAACAGCTCATGCCAGAAGGTCCAAGCTTGGGGTATGACTTTACTGATTTGGTGACATTGTGATCATAAGATCATCTGCCATTGTCCAATAGATAGTCCTGCCAAAAGACTGAATTTTTTATTTCCATTAGGTCTTCTTTAGGGTTCGAGTTTGATTAATCGCATGACGGCTCGAATGTTTTGCATTGCCTTATATACGAACAAACTACCGGTAAAATTTAACCTGTTTACAGGCTCCTTAAAATTTTTAAAAATTTTGAAAGTTAAGCTAAAAAATTTTCAATCATGTTATGGTATGGCCCTAACGAAAGACTTACGAAAGAAACTTTATTGAGTTAAAAAAATTTTTTTCGACTTATAATCGAATAATGAAAGAAGTAAAGAAAATAAATTAATAATAAAACCAGACACAAAAACAAAGAAATATTTAAAAAGTAAATCAACGAAACTGGTGATGGCGTTAAATGCAACAAGTTTTTTTTCACATACTCTCTTTGAGCCAATTTGCTAAAAATTTGGAAAACTCTTCTTTGCATGTCCCACGATTTACAGCCTCTTGCATTTTCGTTTAAATGTTTAGACGTCGATATTGTAAAAAAATAAATGAAATGAAAAATATTTTTTAAGAATATTACTTTAAGAAACGTGTGCTTAAAACTCAGATGTAACTTGATATACATAACAGACTACAGTTTGAGGTGGAAATCGAATTCACAGCCCGATCCTGAGAGCTTAGCGTACTACCTCCTAAACTACTAGAGCACCGAAGTACCAAATTTGTGATTATAAAAAGGAAACAACCAAAATCATATTCGTTAAACCAAAATCAAATAAAACATTTGAATAAATCCATGAACCACAATTCAAAAATTGAGGGACGGAGATCTAACGTAACTTCCAACTGCGGTCCAATTTTTTTTTTTTTTTAAGTGAAAAATAAATTTAAACCTACGTATGTACCGCGAACCCAGGACAAGGCTGATCATGATTATACACCAGAGAGAAAGCTATCAACAATGAACATCATAAGAAGAACAGGCGGAATATATAACAAAATTTATTTTTTCTGACCCCTGATATTGTGTAGTCGTCGTAGTCTAGGAGATCTTGTATTGGATTATTAGAGGTAAGGTCCCGGTTCAAACCCCAGGTCAGACATCTCCAACAAAACGAAATATGGAAAATATTTCTTCGACGACTTCCTCTCATCAGATGTCTGCCAAAAACTCTGAGGGCAAAAGAATTGCCATGAAAAGCATCTCAAAAATCTGTCGTTCGGAGTAGACTTTAAACTGTAGGCCACACCGTTCACATAAGTGAGGTGAAAGCTTCTGCAATCCTGACTGAAGGGTTGGAATGCCCTGTAAGGATATTGTGTTATACGCCTGTTGTAGGGTATGCAAATGAAGAACATAAACAAAAAATAATAACGATTTATTGTGTTACCAATGAAAAACGTAAAGAATAAAACAATAATAATAATAATAATAACAGCAGCAGCAACACCAGCTTTTTAATAATTGGCATATTTGTCAAACTGTCAATTGTTTATCATCGTTCATAAATTTTTTAAAAAATAAATTACGACGAAAACTAAAAAAAAAAATAAAAAATAATGTTTTTTTGGGCTTTTTGGCAATGCTATAATGTATGAGTATAATCAAGGTTAATTTGTTGTATTATTTGGCCAAATTTGTATTGGCTCGTTAGTAATGCTGCTTTAGCATTTTATATAATTTATTTGAAATTGATTTTTGCCACAAACCTTAAGAAAAATCAGAGAGCATACTGGTCATTGCGTATTTGAAATGTTATGAATTATTTCTTTATTTTTTGTGAAATAAATTTATTTCAATATGTAAGGAGTTTAGAAAAAAAGTTTAAAAAGTTTTAAAGTAAATTTTAAAAAGAATTAATCTAAGTTGCTAAAATTGTTTCAAGAAATTTAAGTCAGGTCTCAATGAAATTTGTTTCGTATGCACACACATATTGTATTGTATTGTACTGTATATATAATATAGTAATCCCCGGAAGTCACCGTAGTCTAGTAGATAGTGTGTTCGCTTATTATTATTCTTCTCAGCAGATTTCTAGCAAAACCTCTATGAGTAAGTTAAATTGCCATGAAAAGTTTCTCAAAACCTGTCGTTCGGAGTCGACTTTAAACTGTAGGTCCCATGTATAAAATTAACACACACAACATGAGTGGTGTGAGAAACTAGGCAGTAATCCCGACTGAAGGATTGTAATGGCGAATTATGTATGTAATCCCCGGATATAAGCACTATCAAAAATGCTTGCAGAACAGTGTTTATAAGCAGGGAATTCTTATATCGAAATCTTGCACCTGAGAGCAAAAAGCCGCGTGTCATTCAAGTTGATAGAATTCTATTTGTCTCATTGCTGTCAATGGCTTCGTATTAGATGGAATGCCGGATGATTGGTGTGATGAACAAAGTTGTAATTTGCAGGGCCTACGCAGCAGAGTTTATAGACATAGTCAAGAGTCCTATTATAACATTAACTAGGCAGAGAACTATCCTTGCTCGAGACCTGCACGGGGTCAGATTAGTAGAAGAAGAGCTTTTCAAATTACGAAAGGTGAACATTGGTGGATTGTAGTTTTGCTATCATTAATCAATTATCTGAGATTGCTTTGCCTCAGTTGGTTATGTCTTCTGGATGGGACAGAGTGCAGCCTCTGCTTCAAGGAGCAAGAAAGTATAAGGCACGTTCTATGGAACTGTATTGCGCTGTCTTATTTTTTTACTACCTTTTCCAAGGAATCTGTCGTATGACGTTAATGGTAAATATTGGTTTACAATAAGTCCAGAAATCCAAAAACGTTTAATCGCACGAACGAGGGGACTAGAGTACAAGATCAATTTTGGAAAGAAAATTGTCACAAAGCGGGTGTATGTAAACGAATTTCTCTTGAAGTAAATTTAAAAGGAAGGAGGAACAATTTTTCGCGTTTACAAGCGGGGATTGCTTAAAAGCGGAATCCATATATCAAAATACTTTCAGTATATTTTAAAGCTACTCAACGGTTTTTATTTATTTATTTATTTATATCCGGGGGGTACTTAATTTTATGATTTCATATTCATAGGCATTTAAACAAATCATTGATGCGCATGAACATTAAAATTTTAACATAAATTACTCACTTACTTTCTCGTTCAGAGGTGTAAACAATTAAAAAACTCCAATTTTAATAATGCTTATAGTGACGTAATTTAATAATATAACATTATGCGATATTTATAAAAAAAATCATAAGATTTTAACATTTATTTAAATAGCCTCTAGAAACAATTTTCATTTTTTAACTTCAGTCGCTTCATTTGATGCACAATGTATTTATGAAATGATGCAACCTTTTGCAGTTTTGAATTGTGAAAATGTGGTTAAAATTTAATAAACGACACCAAACGTTTATGACAGCTTATTAGATTTGGCATTTTGTTTGCAACTCATCGAAACATCGAAACAATACTTTTTTACAGTTTTAGGGTACATATTTGAAAATTAACCAAAGTGCTGTGATAATCATTGAAAAGGCTCTGTCAAAAATTCAATTGGCCATATTTTTAATGTCAAGTTATTTCATCTTTTTGATGTGTTTTTAAAGCCAAACAAACAAAAAGTCCGCGTGAACCTGACCTATGAAAAATTATATTCCCACGCTTAATGTTTTTTTTTTTTCTTTTCTCTTCTTTTTTCTAATTGTTGCTGTTATTTGTAGTTAATGCGGTAGATTTTCTGATGAGTTTTTGTATTTTAAAATTTTTATTTAAACATTTGCATTGACAGCTATTGTTTTGTAGATTTGACTAGCCTTGACATCAAAAATTATTATTTCTTCTTTAATTTAAATATTTGTTGTCCACTTTTTAAAGAAAAAGTTTTGGGTGGTAGTGATATACAAGCTTATTATGAAATTTTATTGTAAACACTTTAGGTTTCAACCTTTAAATCTGTTTTTTTTTAAGAATATAAAAGAAAACAAAAGCGGGACTAATGGTGCACAATATAAAGAGAGGATTAAGCCATAAAGTATAAGATTGGGGATCATGAGATGTCTAAAACCGAGCTTTAAAAAATTGACAAACAGTACCACAGCAGTCAGTCATAAATTCTAAAACTTTAAACGTTGTTTGCTCATGTAATAAACGAAAAAATATTTAAGGGAGCAGGCTTAATTCTGGCCCTAAAAACCATTTTTGATACCACGCCCTAATCGACAGCTTAATATTGATAGCAGTATCTCACATTCACAGACCTTAGGAAAGCGGTTATTTGAGGCCTTAATATGGCAGACACTTTAAAAAGCTGATATTCCTTTTCGATATATTCGATATTCGTGATAATACTTAGCGAAAACCAATTCAGTATATACACCAAGGTTGTGTGCTGTCATCTTTTCTCCTTAGTATATAGTAAAAATAACTAGTAGTAGAAGCACCATCACCTTAGGATTACAGAGTAGACTATCTTCTTACCACAACGTTTTCAAAAATGCAAGTAAAACTGACGCATAAGAATGGGGACCCCAGTACTTCAATAGGCCTTAATGGAAGTACTGTGCGGTGACACATTAATTGAGACACGGCCTCTTCTTTGTAGCTAGTGCTTAGTGTTTTGTGAGTATACAGACGATGACTACATAGAATGCCCTGCAGCGAATCTGCAGGCAAAAGAGAAGAATATGTTGTTTCGACCTTCTTCGATGAGATATACATACATATGATAACTGTGGAATGTAATTTATCTCTAATTTTAAACATATCTGCTATGTTTGCCATCTGTTCTGATTAATTCTGCATCAACATAGGGCAAAGCCCCTGTGTCCAGTAATCTAAATGATGGAGACCTTTGAAAAATATGTTTTTTTCCTGAGACATTCATTGACAAACTTACACGTCGATAGGACGTTTTCAAAATGGACTGTGCAGATAGTATATTCTCAGGGAATAGATTGCACTAATGTAATCATCTTGTGGAGAGCTGCTATTCCCGTCTGGAAAATATAATTAGTCAGTCTATACAACTATCTACAACCCAAATCCTCAACATAAACACCTTGAGTATCACTCGAGTGAGGAAGAGTTCTCCTCTGGTTGCTCTTGATACTATACTCTGCCTGACCCCGCTGATTTGTATGTCAAGCAGTGTGCACGGAGCAGTGTCATACGCCTGAGAGAATCGAATTCCGAGGCCCTTTTCAGACTCGGAATCTTATATGATCTTCGTTGACAGTCAGGCTGCCCTAAGGGTCATTGTGTCAGTCTGGCGTAAACCATGGCTTGTTCGTGAGTGCAAAGGATCTTTAAGAAACTTTGGACCAGATCGAATCTGTCCATGCTGGGTTCCGGGACATAGCGGAACGGCGGATGCTCACGCTAGATTAGGTTTAAATATTAAATGTTTTCTTCCGATTAAATGATTACCATAGCAGAGTAGAGTATACTTATGAAAGAAAAGAAAAGAATTTTTTTGGTCAGGTCAGACCTCAAAACGAAAATATGAAAAAATATTTCTTCGGCAGATTTCTGGCAAAAACTCTGAAAGTAAATAAGATTGCTATGAAGAGTTTCTCAATAATCTGTCGTTCGGAGTCGACTTTAAACTGTATGTACCGCCACTCATGTATAAAATTAGCGAACACAACATAAGTGGTGTGAGAAGCTAGGTCGTAATCCTGACTGAAGGGTTGCAATGACCAATTATGTATGTCTCCTCTTTGATGAATGATCAATGAAGAGGAAGAATTTAAAGCTAAACCGATTTATATTTTGTTTTTATAATGGGAAATTTACTGCAGAAACTAAAATACCGAATTTCATAATAATAAAAATGTCTACAAAGAAATAAAAGTAATAAAATGATAAAAAAAATATTCTCACGTTCTTTAAAATATAAATCAGTTACAAAACATTGCCTCTATTAACATAAAAAAATATGCAAATTAGAAAAAAAAAAACTTTGGCAATAATACCAAGACTAAAGAAAAAAATGTATTAAAAGTTTTAAACAACAATAACAATACAAACATGATTACAATTATAACATTATTTAAAGACCCAATCATAATTAAACGCCCAATATTAAACTGCGTATGAAGTTAATAAAAGGCATGAAAAAATAAAAACATAAAGCAAAAAATTAAAGAGTAATCAATCATATCCAATGATATGAATTCTCATAGTCTAGAGATTCATTCATTATGTTTGGAAATAAAACTACGAGCACAACAATACAAACTACCAATTTATAATTTCGTTATGGTAGTCATAAAACGAATTAAAAATTAACTCAACCTAAAGTATATTATAAAGATTAAATTGAGTAATGCTTTAAGAGTTTATTTCATAGTACAATACAAATGATTGATTAAACTATTGATTCAAAATATCAAAATTTTTGCCGATATTGATTACAAAATTCTAAATAATTATATCTTGATCATAATAATTAATATAATTAAGTCAGTTGAGTGCAATAATTTACTTTTTATTTCCAATTAAATAATAACGAAAACTGAAAAATTATAATGGACTTGAGGAGTATGAAGTTCCCACCTTCAAAGAGCAATTAAGTTTGTTAAACAAACGCTAAATTTTCTTTTTTTTTATTAGTTTTATGCAGGTCAAACTTAAATGACAGCTTAATGAAATACTTAGATTCATATATGCTTTAAATAATTGAATGAGTTGAAAATTAATGATTCAACAAAACATCAGTAGTAAACAGTAGCATTTAAATGATTAATTAATTTTAGGTTTTATTAAAGCAAATGTATGTAGTAAAAAAAAGAAAACTCATTAAAATAAAAAATTAAGAAATCGGAAATATTTTTTGGTATTTTAACACCATTTTTACCTTTAGGATTATAAAAGACTTTTTTGAAATACTTTTTATCTACTTTATGTTGTCTTTAATTTCTCCTTAACTTCACGTTGTTTTTTCAATAATTTAACCATCATAGAGAATGATGTTATAACTGGTACCATTATTGGTAAAAACAAGGGTATGTAAATGGCATATTTTTGTTCATCGGGGAAATACAATTGAGCCAAAAGACTAGCATCGAAAAAGGCCTGTTCCGATGCTACGAATGCTTTTTGAGCCAATTCCGAGGCTTTCATTAGGTCATGATTAGCTAAAGCTTCTTTAGCTTTTATAATTAACTCATAAGCAGAATTAATAGCGCGACCAACGTCATCATTAATAACAATATAGCTGATATTGTCTAAAAACATAATAATAAAATATATCAAAACTACTTTAAAAACTAAACAAACAAAAAAACTGTAAACTTACCCAAAAGTTTTATTAAACTTTGAAGAGTATTGGTAGTTGTTGTTATATGCGTTATAGCACTGCGTCTCAAATATGCCTCATATTCCCAAAGACGGGGTTCCAATTGCTCAACACCTACAGTTTTAACGCCTTCTGTAGTGACCTTTAAATGAAGAAAATGTAAAAATATTTTAAATTACAAAAAACAATTACAACCTTGAAAATGAAATGAAACTCTCTACTGACCTCAACATGTATGTCCAACAATTTCTGTAACTGGTACAGCATTATTTGCATGACATCGTTTGTTTGTACAAAAAACGATACTTTCTCGTGGGGTTTCTCATTGTATTCTTTGCAAGTTTCAAGTGAAGGATTAGCAATTATGATGCCACCCCATTTCGGTGAAATAAAAGCAGTTATATTATCCTTAGAGACCCTTTGGTTTTGCTTGTTATATATGTAAACAGGTGCAATATCACAAGGTGTTATGTATACTATCAAATTAATGGATGTCTTGTCTGTAATGCCTGCACCCAAATTTTTCTCTATAGCGGTTATAATATGAGGTAAAGAAGTTTCCGATAAAGCATAATGACGCGACAATGGAGAATTGTCTCGTATTTGTCTCAGGTCGGCTTCAAAAGCAAGTTGAAATTTCCATTGTGTCTTTAAAGTGTAGTTTGAAATGTGGGAAACCTGTTCAAGATAAGGTTTAAGATAAGCTAAAAAGATAAGTTATGAAAAAATGTTATTATATATTGCACAATATAAAAGCAGTTACAAATTTACTTTCCACTGCCATTTGAACATGCCATTTGGCATCCATAATATCAGGTCTGGGATTAAGAACCGACACAATGACATCATATTCTGCTTGAGGTGCTTCTGTTTTCAAAGCATCACGTTGATCTTGGGCTATGATTTGTTTAACGCGATGTGTTTGTAAAATGTATGCATTTAATACCTGTTTTATTTTATTGGATGCTGTGGATTTAAAAGGAGAATCAAAAATTAAAATATTATAAATGCCTGACATACGAACATACAACTTACACGTGTCACTGCGAATCAAAGCCGTGCGCTCGTTAGTTATCAATATTTCCTCTTGCAATTTAGGCCATTCTATAAACACAAAATCACCTTCCATTATGCTATAATCTTTCAATATTAACTTTTCCAAACTGGCCGGAGTTTTAACGCTTGAAGCCTTTTCAAAATAGGGTATTTGTTGAAAATCCAACAGCCACATTTCTATAATTTAAAATGATTTTATATTATGATTTTTATATCCCTTGTAGCTATTAATACCATCATTTTCGTATTCCTTTTTCAACTCATTGGCTAGAAGAGATGATCTCTCATTTTTAAAAGTGAAAAGACCAATTTGTATTTTTGTCTTCAAGGGCTCTCTGTTCAATTTCATTATGTCCGAGGAGGGCAAACCAACTCTAAATATATTTTAGAAGTTTTAAATTTTAATTGCAACTTACATAAGTTATTTGATTCTTACCTATAAACTTCTGTTGTTTTCCACCACATGGGCACACCAATTAATATTACCACAGTCATGAATGCTATGGTAGCATATAAACGATATTTATCTGTAAAAATAATTGTTTCATAATTATTACAAAAAACAGAATGTATTCGCTTTATAAAGATTTAAAAAAAAAGTAATATCGACAAGAGCAAATTTTCTTTGTCAAATTCTATCACACTTTTAAAAAACAATTTGATTTTAAAGTTGATCACGATCACTTCTATCATTTACCTGAACAAAAATTAAAAAACACTTGAGTTTGTATCATGTAATAAAAACACATTTTCACTTTGGGACAAAATATTTTCATTTCTTTTTTCTTTATTCAATAAAGGCTTCGATCAATATTTTACAATTTTTATATACGATAAATGTTTGTGGTAAAGATTTTAGCTTAACATATTTAATAATATAAAAAAATATGTGGATAATGATGTATGTGCTCCTCTCGTTTTTCATGGTGATACAAATATATAAACAAATTAAAACAATTAAAAAAGATACTTTCAATATATAACACAATATGTATGTTTGTAAAGAAATCAATAACTTCTCTTTGAGAAAAAAATTCAGTTAGTTTATTATTCCTTATAACTACAAGAAATAACAAAAACTGGCCCCTTATCTAACGGCGTATTACGGGAAACATATTTTATAAATTTTGTTGTACCTTCACAGCGATAAACAATATTAAGAGCGTTATCAACCGGTGTAATGGTCAGCAGTACAGATTCATCGTCATCGTCAAAACCTTCACCTTCCAGAGAATCTGTATCACTTTGACTAGACGTTTTTTGAGAAGGATGCGCTTGTTCGGAATCAGGTGATAAATATGTTATAACAGCTGCCCCCTCCGAAGCGTTAAGATAATAAATTAGATCCAAGGTATTATCGTCACATATGGCACCGTCTCCTAAAACGGTATAATCACCGTGAGACCATCTTTGTACTTCTAAACTGAATGAAGGTTTTGAAGAATTCGGACCGGCTAAATCCAAATCGGTAAACTCTCTAAGCAACGCAAACATTTCTCTGTTTGAGAATGTTTGTATAAGTTCTGCCACAGACTTAGAGGAAGTCCTTAAATCTAAGACTTCGTAGTTTTGAGCATTGGCGGGCCCTTTTCGTGACCATTTGAGTTCAGTATCTGTAAGTAGTTGTTTAAGAGCTTCTTCGAATATTTCTCTACGGAAAAATTCATATAGGCAGATTTCCGAATTGTCTTCTATACGTTTTTGAATACTACGCTTGGTGGTGGGTTTAAGATACACTTCATTAAGCAAATTATCGAGAGATTTAGAGGTGGGTTCTAATGGAGGTTTAAATTGTAGTTTGTTGAAGGGCCTTAAAGCTTCTGCCATTAAGTCTTCATTTGACGCGCCATGAAACCAGCCATTTATAGTTAGGCGAGGATAATCAAAAGTTGTTACTTCACCCACTTGATGAAATGACTTTGAGCCAACTTTAAAAAAGGCGAATTGATTGTTTTTGGGAGATATTTTTCTTTTCACTGGAAATTGTGGCAAAGATTTTTCATCACTGGAGAATATTTCAAGGCAACCGCCTTGTTTCTCAGACCAGGTTTCATTGCCATCCCATGGTGATAGGTAATATATAAAAGCAATTTGCCTATCTTTTAATAAATCATCGTGCACTAATAGATAATCGCCACAAGTATACATAGAACAGGAAGCTGATACATAGTCCAGCTTCAAGTTGGTAACCTTCTCCAACCATGGTCTTACCGAACGCCTTAGCATTTGTAAAAAATTTGCCAAAAATTTACATTCAATCATATTAGACAAATCGGTACTCTGATAAAATTCATACAAATCCATTTGTTTGCGTGACCAGTGTACCTTTTCAACCATTTCCTTAACTAATAATTTGCAGCTTTCCTGATTTTTCAATAGTTCAGGTAGAAGACAGATTTGGAAAGGATCCGTATAAACTTCAGCTTGTGTTTTGGAATCTTTAAAATCTTCCTTAGATTCTTTAAACCACTGCTTCTGCAATTTCTGCCCAAATTCATCGTTGGTGTAATCCAACGTCAGTGATAAATCTATTGTCTGCGCTTCCTCTTGTAGATTTTGCAATTTAGCGTGTTTAGATTTTGGTTCACCCACCTCGTCTTCCACAAGCTGATTTTGTTCCCTCAAGTGACCATTTGTTGGCGCAGTATCTGGAAGAAAAAACAAAAATGAATTTTGTTTTATTAAAAAGATATTCATTTAGCAGCATACCTTATTTTATGTAAAGCAAAACACAAACTGATTTATTTTTCTTTTCTTCGTTAACTCAATACACTTATTATTGCCCAAAATTTCTTAGTTATTTTTCTGTGATACACTTTTTTCCCTCTCGGGACACCCCTTTCCATTTTAATCTTATCAAAAGTTTTCATATCTGATTAACATCCTACTTACCTTCTTTAGCATCATCTTTATTAAAATCATGTTTTTCATCATTTTTTGTTGTACTCATTATTTATTAAACTTTAGGGAATTATATTTTGAAAGTCTTATATTGTAAATATTCTTTTTTATTTTTGTTAAGAAAAGTGTGCAACACAATGTATTTTTTTTACTATTTGCATAAAAAAAGCCGAAATGTCAATTGACAAAAGTGCAGCCAAGTTTATATTGTCCAGACATATTTTTTTACAAAGTTGCATGTGCATTTTGAATTTATAAACGATAAGGGAAATTAGAAAGAATAAATTTAAAATATAATTTTAATTAATCAACCAAAACGATATATAAATATATATCTTTGCTTTAAATAATAATTAAATATATTCAAATAAATAATTAAGTAACGAGAGTTCCAATCCCCAAAAAATTAGTGTCTTTCTTAATATTTCATCTATACCAGGTCGTTTTACATATTATTTAAGTGGTATCAGCTCACAAACGAAATTTTTGGTAATACAAAAGAAGCATGTATCTATTCTCACAATAGTTTTTCTGATGGCTAGGGAGTATCCTATCTAAATAAAATAATTAATTTAATTTGGTCATAATTTGTATTTTCAATTATTAATTAATTAATGAGGTATGTTAATGAACGTATACTTGTCATTAAGGCAAGTACAATTGTACCGAGATGCCATTTGACACATTATAATAATTCTAAAAAAAAAAGAATAAATTGACAGAAAAAATTTTAGAAAAAAATGCGAAAATGTCATAAAAATAACACACACAGGAGAGCATTGTCCTATAACATGCAACCCAATCACATTACTGAGCTTAGGAGAACCCGAACTTTATATTGTGACCCGAACAGCCGCTATTGACAGAAAATTCAACCCTCCAAAAAAAAAACCAGCGTCCGCAATCTCATCCTGCTAAGTGCTGTAAATTAACAGAGCAGGTATTCTATACTCCCCAACTCCTTCTTATAGTAACATATACTGGAATAATCCGTCTGGTATGTATCGCAAATCCTTGTCAGCGATCTAATCTCGGAATGTCCTTTAAGAAACACAATAACCAATTTATCCCAGATTTACACAAACCCAGCACCAAACACGTTTTCTAACATTGTCTACACTAGGCACTATAACAACCCGATCAATCCTACCAATGTTTCAGCTCCTTTCTGACCCATTTTTTAATAAGACCTTTTGGTCCTAATATATGTACCTTGTAGTACTGAAATTGAACCAAGATAGTTAAACCAGTTCCTAATTTAAAGATTTTTAATATATTCGATTTCAAAAGTTCTAAAGACTAGCGAAAAGGATGTAAAAATATATAATTTCTATAAACTGGTAATTTCCAATAATCATACCTTGTCGAATCTATATAAATTGAAAGGAATCTACAGCCCAAAATACGAGTTTTATCTTCATACAATAGGTATGTTGCAAATACAACTTTAAACTGTTAGGGTTGATAAAATAGCTTTTATAATATAATTTCAATATCGTTGTGTTTAATAAAAATTATTTTGTGTAACATTGTATATCAAATAAATTATATTTAAAAAAAAAATTGTTATTTGGTACATTGATTGCATAAAGGCACTAACTATTAACAACTTTTATTTGAATGTGTTATAATTATATAAAATCATTAATATTTCTGTTTATAATAAGTAAAATAATTAAATAACAATACAACTGAAGTACAAACAGTTCAATTTGTGATGTCTCTTATTTAAATACTAAAATTTTTGTTATCATTGTTAGTTAGCACAATTTTGTTTCTTGAGACTTTGTGAAAGAACTGTAATTTCTTCATATAAATGGCATCACGACTAGTATTAAATTAAATTAAAAAAAAAATTGTTTTAAAATAAATATGGGAATATTGGGTGACTTCTATAAAGAATTGCTCGTTTGTGAGTCCAATTTCATAATATCTTACTTTGTTAATTATTGTGTAAAGCTTTTTAAAACTTTAATAGGGTATCGATTTTATAGCTTTAATTATCTAAAATATCAATATAGCTGAGTCGTTTAACTTTGTTCATTTCGGTAGGCGTAGACGACTTTGAGGTTCCTAAATTGTCTTCTTGACTTATCAATGACAGCTGATAAGCTACTTCAAAGGCTTGGCCTAAAGTTAAGATTATTTCTGTAGCCAAATTCTGAAAAGTAGTATTGAAAATTATAAAGTCAAGCTTCTTCAGAAGTTTTTAATATAAACTTTACCACATCATCGACCATAAAGACATGACAATAGTGTATATCTTTCTCTCGTGTTATGTAAGCAAAATAACGTAAATCATCCTTATCCTGGCTTACGCAGTTAATATTTTCAATATCATGCACACAAATTGTATTCTGAAAATATTTTTTTTTTAATTATTGGTATAGAATGGCTGAAAAAAAGCTTTTCTAACTAACATCGTTATCCGTGTCGATAAATCTCACACCAGCATGTGACACTGCAATACCCACTTCTAGACGAGTTTGTTGATTACTAGCCTTCAGGATACGTGTTGAACTATTTATGTCCTTTATTAAGCCATTTTCCTCATTTTCTTCTTGGGGTGCAGGGGTTTCTTCACGTTTTAGTTTTTGTATAGATTTCCTTGTCGATGCTGTACCATGTAGTTCTCTAATAACTGTAGAACCCAAATACTAGGAAAAATTATAAAATAATATTTAAATAATTTATTAATTTTATTTATTTATTTTTATTTCGTTATATACTTACAAATACATTGTATAAAACGTAGCCATATATCAAAGTATTGGGCGAGTGGCACCAATTAGGATTTGAATTTTGTTCTTGAGTGTTGGATCCCAATAACAAATCGGCTGGTTTTCGTATAGTTAAAGTTTTCTTACGTAAAGTATCCGTTAAAGGATTCTGTTCACTAACAGTTTCCAATTTGGCATCTTCGGTCATTACCTGATTACCTATACTTTCGAATATTGTATTGATTTCATCCCAAGCTTTGGTTGCATCAAAGTCATACTCATCATCTGAGGTTGGTGTTATAATAGTCACATTTCGTTTAGCAGCTATAGGTTTAACAGATCTGACTAGGCTTGGTGATCGTAATCCGCTTGGAATTTCATCCAGTGCTACAGAGTTGCGCAGATCTAAAGACGATGAATTTACTAAATTTAAGGAAGAGCCTTTAAATAAACCTGCAAAAGGTTTATCAGCAACAAACTCTTCAACACACTCTGATACCCTGGAACTTGTAAGTGAATCGAATTGTCCATCTTGGGATTCGGTTTGATCTTCCCATATAAACGACTTGAGGCCATCGTAAAATTGAGGCTCCTGTTGCTGTAAGAGCAAAGACTTTCTTTTCAAATTCCTTTCGGCTGGTTTAACAAATTCATATATTGTGGATTCAGCTTCAGAAGCAGATGGTGGCGGACAATCAGGCGTAGGCGAGTGCTCTTTTTCTGTGCTCTTGCGATGGTTTTTATCGCTATCAAAACAGGCTGTCGTGCTGTAATGATAGGCATTGTTAATCGAATTTTGATAGCAAATATTTTAGCAAAAAAAAAAAGGTTGTGCATGTGAAACTTACTCATTATTATGATACTCATGCTTTTTGTGTGCATTTATAATATTAATATTTGCATAATCACCATATTCCATACATTTTCTAGGACTAGGTAATGGTTGTGAGCTTGCTACTGGTGTTGTACGTGGTGTCTTTGGTGTAGAACATGCATTCGAATTAGGCATTGTCATTTCCACGTACTCGTCTACGCAACGATAGAGTGTAGATTTGAGGGGAGCTTTACTTTGTACTATTTTAAAATGTGTTTTTTAAATTAATTTTCCTTTCATCGGAACATTATTATTTTACCAAAATACCTACATTCATTAACGGTAGAAAACTTAGGAAATTGTTTGTCAATGCCGCCTAAACGTCTATGTAGTAAATTAGATTTATAAACCGACTTATATTCCGGTGTTTGTTCATGTTTTGTATTTAAATCGGTATTCGAATTTGTCCATTTTATAGGTTCCATAGGCGTATAACGCTCTGTGGAATTGTTATAACTGTCCAAAGAGCTTTAGAAAAGAGATTTTTTTAAAAGGAGAATAATACGTATTTATTTTTGATGCTTTGGACCAGAATAAAATTACTAGAGACATTAAGACACATACATTTAAGCTCATGTAACGATAATGCAACGAAAGGAAGAGTTTTAAATTATTTGTGATAGAAGTATACGGTTAATGTAATAAAATAAATATTCAATGAAAGGTTGATAGTAAGAAAGCAAAAAGGAGAGAACAAAGACTATTTGAAGGGGGGGAAAATTATAAAGTAATAAATAAATAGGAACATTAGCAACACAGTTAATTAAACATGGATAAACTTTAACGGCCAGTTCTTTTCTTTTTTAGTCAAATTGGTCAAATAATGAAAGGTATAAATAAAAACTTAAATAGACAATCAACACTAAACAGAAATATACCAATCACCAAAAACCAGAGACAATTGGTTCCAGATTCAGATCAATTTCATATATTTAATTCATACATACATACATGTATTGACATGTACATAGTGTATGTGCACATATATATCGCCAGGCTTTTTAAACCTTTTACATTAAACAAGACTTATATAACAGATGTCAGAAACTGATATGCTATTGACATACATACAATGATTGAAAAAATAACTACAAAAACAGAGCACTTTAAAAAATATGAGGATCTGTATTAAAGTTTGTATAAAATTTAAAAACATATATATGTATACATATATGTAGCAGTTTGATTCTTAAAAAATCTCTACTTACATATGTTGAAAATTATATTACTTATGGGATTAGGTTAGGTTAGGTTTGGGGACGTGTACTTGTCGTTGGAACATTGATTGTTTTTTCAGTTTTTCTACAAAGTATTAAAAATTAGAACAGTTTCCTATGTAGCCTAAATTTTTACTCTGTACTGTGGCTCTATACAAAATAACAGATCTACAGAATTTGTTTTTAAACCACAAAACAAAAACAAATGATTTTAATCTCAAAATAAATCAGGTCAATTGTTAATAAAATTAAACAAACATTACAACCCAACCTGCATAAATAATGCAATACAAAGACAAAAATTTGTAGGCAAATACAAAAACAAATATAAAAGATTATTTTATGTATGACACAGACAATAAATAAAATGCAAAATGTTTTTTGATGTTGTGATAATAGAAATAAAATGCTTTGTATTTCAAGTAAATAATAAATGATATACAAATAAATGAAATTAAATAAATTAGGATTTAAAAAGTATATCAATATGCACGCATATATGTAAGTATATACTATAATAGATGTATAATAAAATAATTCGAAATTATTGTTAGTATTAAATGAGGCAATTCGATTATATCACAATGATTTTAAGGTCAAGTTTTTTAATTTGAAATATCACAGTTTTTAAAATTAATATATTGCATACGTACAATAATGTACAATATTAGTCCGAATTTAACTATAGATGTTATGGCAAATGAGTTAAAATAGTTTAGGATACAAATACATAATAATGAAACCATAGTTTTACGATTGCAATTGTTTTTACATAATTATTGATGAAGTTTTTTTTCTTTCGTGCTTTATGTAGATGTTGGACATTGAGTGCATAACACAATTAAAAAAAACAAAAAAAAAACCTTAGGAACACATCTAAATAAAATGCTTACTTCATTGTTAAGGACCTTTGGTGTTGTTGTTCACTATCGGAAGTTGAATTGTAGTCCCACATTTGATTAAAAGAATTTGTAGGCATTATTGTTGTATGATTATCATTAACATCTTTTATAGGTCTAAAGTGATTCTTATTGATTATACTGTTGTTCGTTTGGCAAAAATCTAATAAAATTGTGTGATTAGACGGGTTTAATTTATCTAACTTTAATTTTTTAACATACCATTTATAATTGTAAGAATTTCATAAGTAACATTGGTGGGATAATCCTTTAATATATCCAAAGCCGTTCTACCATTACCATCAACCGCATATAGATCAATGCCAGCACTAAGTAACGTACACACCACATTCTTCTTTCCACACAAGGCAGCTTCATGCAACGCTGAACCGGTGTGAGTTAAAGTATTTACATTCACACCAGCCGCTAAAAGTGATTTCACTACTTCATTGTGACCATTTCGGGCAGCTAAATGTAAACATGATTGTGTAAAAATATGTTTGGTAGGTGTTATTTTATACGGTGGCGATCGACCATTTTCCATAGTTTCTTCCTCATCATATACACGATATGGCTCAATTAATTCAGGATGTTTACTTACTAAGTTCTGTACTACTTCTAAACGACCAAATTGTGCTGCTAAATCTAGGGGAGTTTGAAAGCTATTATTTCGTATGGTGGGATCTGCACCTCGTGCTAAAAGAGCCGTTACAACTGCATTGTGACCATGTTGTGCTGCACAATGTAAGGCAGTTTCATTTTCTGTTGTTTGAGCATCAAGACTATCATTTCCACGTATTATTAATAACAAATTGACAATATGTTCGTTGCCTGCCCATGCGGCCAAATATAACGGTGTAGAACCTCTGACATCGGGTATGTTATGGGCCGCTTGATGGGATAGTAATACTTTTGCCACTTCATAGTGACCATTGAGACAGGCATGATGCAGCGCGGTATAACCATTAACATCTTGACAGTTAATGCTGGGACTGCGTCTAAAACTACCGGACGTACAAAGAGTAATATCATTAATGAAAATGCAAAAATGGAAAATAAAATTAAATATCACGCAAATAATACTATGACATAAATATGTATTGGGTGATCTAAATGAAAAAGAGCATTCCTAGAAGCAACAACAATAGATTGTTTTAAGAAAAACGTTTCGTTTAAACGCTTATATTTTATGTTTGTAAGTGAGAATAAAATAGACGTTTTGGTAAATTTCAAAGCATTAATTACGAATAATCTTTCATTCTTATTAAAATTAATTAATTAAACGTCCTCTTTAACTATAATCGATTAAATGCTGGTTTTGGAAGTATTTTACAAATAGAAAGTATGTAACTAATACGTTGTTTTTCTTCTTAGATCGTAATAATGAACGAAAATAAAGTTAAGAACATAAACCTACATTTTCTATTATATTATAAACAAACAACATAATCCACTATAATGTGCCCTTTTTCAAGAATATTAATTTCATGACAGCATAATTCTATTTACTTCAAATGTATACAATGACTCAGTTACATTACATACAAGTACGTAGATATGTAATACCAGTGAAAATGTATGCAATGTATGTATTGCCCTAATAGACAAAAATTAGGGTGATTAGCTTAACTATGTATGTAATTCAGTAATTTATTTTGATTTCCTCAACACTTGTATATATCTGGTGGGTTTCGAATTATAATATCGAAATCTAGGAAAACACATGCTTAATATGCACTTATTCTATGTACAAAGACTCTAAAAAAACCTTTTTTACTTACCTTGACAGTGGGCCTCCTTTATGCTGTAGTATTTTGCTTACTGTAGCTGTATTACCATTCCTTGCGGCCTCCAAAAGATCTTGACATTTACCCATTATTCTTTTTGGCCGGCGTTTTCTAATACTTTGGATCGTTTTCTCCTATACGATTTTATGCTGGTATGAATAGAAATTCTTATAAGTCAGCACAAAATTTAAATTGGATCATCCGCATTCTTTCTTTGAAGTAAAATAATACTGTATCAGCTGTTTTGGAGTCTTGAGCCCCCCTATGCTCTACAACTCCAACAAACATAGAAACTAAAACAACGAAACCATACCGTACAACATGAGTGGTAGAAAAGATAAAATTTTTTTTATTGTTTAAAGTAAACTTTACTGATTATCCAGATTTTTGTTTACACAACCTACACAAATTCAAGGTCTCCCTTTCCAGTATGTATGATGGCATCAATGTCAAAATTTTTATTTATTATTAAAGAATTAACGTCATTTGTTTAACAAATGGGAGCAATAAATTTACACTCACAAACAAAATTAAATCACTAAGATTTAAAGCACATTTCACACAACATTTTATAACTACTTAAAGCAAAATTTTCTTTTCAAGCACGTTGTATTTATTAGAATTTATTTTTTATTAATGTAATCCGACTAATGTTAATTAATTTCTGTTTTTACTTTATTGAATAAAGTGCTGCCACATTTAATTTACAAAACGTTTCACAACTATCAGCATTAATAGTTTTCCACCGAACACTTCCTGCAAGTACTGCCAAGTATTTGCTTTATGCTTGGTTTTATTTTCTCTACCATTTTGAACAATAACGGCATTTGAAAGTATACAACGAAAGAACAAGACGCGCTAATTAAAAATTTCATAGAAATATTTTTGTTTTGTATTTAAATTAAATATTTTGTGTTGTCCTTTGTTTACAATAGTAACAAACAAGAAAAATGGCATCCTTGAATGATATAGGTAATGTTACAATAACTAAAACTATTTGTAAGATTAAAATGTTTTTTTCTTTAGAAACAAAAAACTCAACTAGGCGTTCAAAAAAGGTAAAAAATTTAGAAGAAGAAGTAGAATTTGTGCTATCCCAAGAGGAAAGTGATGAAGACATTAGCTCTGATGCTAATAAAAAGGATATAATCAGCAAAACTCCATCAAAAAACAATGAAATCATGGAAGCAGCAACACCCACAGCCTCACAGACGGTGCTACATGAATTACACCAAACTCCTAGACGTAGCTGTCGTAAGAGCATCAAACCTTGTCAGGACTACGAAGAGATAGTCAATAAATCAATGCGTTCATGTACGCGTTCGGCGAAGAAAGATTTTTTAGTTGGTCAGAAGAAAATAGATGAGACTGAAGAGAATGAAGAAAATGAGATTGTACAACCCAGGTGGACCCCTGCTAAAGTGGGCAGGATTTCACAAAAGCGTCAGCGCAAATCGCGTCGTAATGGTAAAGACATACAGAAATTAAATGAAGAAACAATGGTCAAAGAAGAAGGGAATGGTGATATTAAAGGCACTGAAGATGAGACTAAAACTGTCGACCTTACGTTACCTGATACAATGCATCAACCTGAAATCACTTTAGAAAAAGCTGAAGCATCTGCAGGGCAACGGGAAGAGATTATAAAAGAGAAAGATGATCAACTGGTTGAAAAATCAATTGAATCAATTAAAAATGAAACAACAGAATTCAAGGAATTATACGTTAGCACTGAGAATTCTACTCATAAACCAGAGAGCGAAGAGCCGAGAGAGATATTGACAGATTCTCTCCCAGAAACTCCTGTTGCTAAAATAGAAAATGATAATAATGAAGATGGCAAGAATTTTGAGTCAAAATCAACGGAGGAAAATATATGCATTGTGTTTGAAAATAATATAAGCAATGAAGACAATCAAACTGAGAATGAGGAAAGTTTAAAACAAATCAAATCTTTCAGTAAACAGGACACGGAAGACACATTTGGTTCATATTTAAAATCAAAAGTAATCAGTATTTCGGAATTGGGCTTAAACCCCATTAAAGATGAAGATTTTGATCAGGATAGTTTTGAATGCAAAGAACAAGAAGCAATTTCTCAAGTTGTGGAAGAAATGCCCTCACTTATTATCTATGATGATGATGAGGAGCAAGAAGATAACGCCGAAACTAACACGCTGAATGCAACATTCGAAAAAAGCAATTCTGTTGAATTGGTCGAAAATGTCGAGAATCTACTGACGCCATCAGAAGAACCAATGGAAACTTTGCAATTGTCTGATGACGAATTTGGAGAAACACCTAAAAAACATCCACGCATTGTCTTAACCGACACTGAAATGCAAAACCATACAGTTTTATCTACTCCTAAGGGATCGGCTGTTAAAATAAGTTCCACACCAAAAGCATGGGCTACACCCATATTACCTTCAACATCTAAGCAATCAGCTAAACCTTATAGATTTCCCACACCCTATAGAAACAAAAATAGCTTCAAATTTATTGAAAACGTTAATGAAAAGAATGTTAACTCAATTACTAAGGAAACTACGAATATCACAATATCTCTAACCACTTTGAAGCCGAAGGAAATTGTATTACGTGGCATCCGTAAACGTTCTTTATCGGTGTGTATAGATGGTAATGATGTTAATGGTGAGAAATATCTGGGAAGTAATTTGCAAAAGAGAAAACAAAATCGTATGGTTAGCTTTTGCAGTCCGGCTAATCAAACTACTATTATTGATGATATAGACAGTTTAATAGTTAAAAGTATAAAGAAGCAAAAGCTTAAGCAAACTAAAGATCCTTTAGATAAATGTAAGTATTGTTATTTCAAAGAGAAAAAGATGACATTTCTAATATTCAAAATTCCTTTAGATGTTACCACACGTCGCAAACGATCCCTGTCATTAGATGAAACAATGATGTCGACGTCTTATGTATCAAGATTACCCAGACCTCGTAAGTGTTCTATTTTTTCAATCGAAACTTTATATTTATTTTCAAGGTAAATATTGTTTTTTTTTTGGTCTTCAAGAAAATGTATCCAATAAATCTGTAAATTCAACAAATTCGTCCGGATCTAAACCTTTAACACGCACAAAATTACCAAATTTTGCTGCCATACATCAAAAACAGTTTCAAAAAATGGAAAATGTAGTGGATCACATTAATCGTAAGCAGGAACGCTCACATATTTTAATAAATTCAGCCACAAAATTCAAACCAGGTAATATATTCTTATTTTATAGTGAAAAGAACATTTTATTTTACGAACTAAAAATATTGACATAACGGTGTATTTGGTAGTGAGACAGCGGATGCTCTCGCTAGATTACATTCACTTTCTAAAGGCGATTTGATAGTTGGTCCTTATCCCCCAATCTGCCACTGCTGCGGCCTCATCACTGGGTGGGTCAGGGAGGAAGAGCAGAGGCGTTGGGGGGATGGATCGAAATGTTATGTGTCTAGGAGTCTATGGCCTCTTATAGGAAGTGCTCTAACAGTTTTGCTGCTGGGCTTAGATAAGGTTAGTTATTGGTTTCATTACAGCTCAATGCGAGATTAGAACGCTGGAACAGATCCTAGCCGGACTATTGCAGGGTATATTGCGATGAGGATGAGTTGGAAATTATCGAACACCTCCTCTGTCCAGTCCTTAGTGCGTTGAGGCCCGAAGGTTTAGACTCTGTCGAGTGCCGACATTAGGGCTCTCCACAGCATCATAAATAGGTTGAGTTGGTTGAGAAGTGCTATGGCATCAATGTCGCGATCTCTTGTGTGTTTGTAGTCCATCTTTTTTCTCCATCTGTTATATCCGCCCTTTCCTACCTATTCTCCTTTTTCAACTTCCCTACCTTCTTCACTATCCTCACCCTCTCTATTCTAGGACATGAGTCTTTTTGACCTCAAACCTAGCCTAAAAGTATTAACAGATTAACACTGGTGGCGCGGATTGCTGGTAGTCCACAAATGCTTATAATTTTATTTTAAAAACCATACTGGAAAGACAAAGTTTTAATATATGCTATACAAAGAACTTGGTATCTCGTGCGTAGGGTTATCGAATAAATGCTCCGGTTAAGTGGAAAGTTTGAGATAGTTGCCTTGCAATAAAGTACCACCTCAGTGGTACTGACAATATTCAGTAGAGAAAACTCTAACGTCAGACGAGCAAAAACGTCTTCAAACTATCAACATCCCACCACATGTTCGCTTTGGGCCATACGGTGTCTTTGTGCTGCTTATTTTGCTTGCAATAGTGGTTATCGCTTTGTTCTTCCATTAAAAGTTTTAAAATAATTTGTTATTTATTTGTTACACGCTTAAAATTCTTCTTTAATACTTTTTTTCTTTGAAATTTCAGTGCAAAAGAATGTTTCTATTCAAAAAATTAGTAATCATGTAGCCTTAGAGAAACCAAAAGCTCTTAAAAAGATTGATTTAGCAACGACTGCCAATAAAGTCAAAGAAATTACAACAGACGAAAAAATAAGCGGTCTACCGGAACCTAAGAGAGGTTTAAATAAAACTATAAAGTTAGGCGCATCAGGGCAAAAGCAACCACAGCAGAAGCAACAGGATCACAAAGTTTTAAAGCCAGCGCAAACAACGAATATGGAAAAATCGAGAGCAGTCGCTAAAAAATTAACACAACAAAAGCCAACTTTTAATTTGTCAACAGCACTAATGGTTAAACCTTCCACAACGACTAGCTCCACGTCTAAAGCAGCCAATACATCTGTTATGAGTAGCGAAGATAAAATGGCATCACGTCTTCAACGACATATGGATTTGTTTAAAGGTCGTGGAGTATCGGCAAGAGAGGGTGGTGTAACTGGACGTAAAAATGATATACTGCGTGGTGTAAGATCAAACCGCCGTTTTGAACTACAAATGCAACACCGAAGAAATATGGAATTGTAAATATCTTGCTTTCTCTATGCCTACATTTGCGTTCGATGAATTAATAACAAAACTCGGTTCTTTTTTTGTAATGGTTAGCTTATAACATTTTTTTATATTATATTGCTTTTGGTCCATTTACTTTATTTATATATGTTTTACATGTTTGAACTCATATTTACATTTATTTTTATCTCTTATGGACACTTTGTTTCTATTATTTTTTTTTTGTTTAAAGCATTGCATTTGTTTAAATCGTTAAACTTATAGTTAATGTTTTTCCTTTCATATAATATTGCATTTGCTGAATTCGACATACACTAACTGCTAAAGCAATATACATTTTTGTTTATTTATAAAACTATCGTAAATGTCCGTTGATTTTATTTATGTGTCGTATTTTATTTAATAAAAATTATCTTTTAAAACGTATAATTTTTTTTCTTCTAAAGGTCATGTAAATTTGCACCGCCCCGCCATGGTATAATGTAGAAGAGATTTAGAAATCAATGAAAAGATATTACAGATAACAACTGACAATCAATATTTTAAAATCTAAAATATTATACGCATAATACGTACTTTAATGCCCATTGGAACGTAGACCTCCAATTAATTTTCTTTGTATTGAGTTTTACCAATTGACATCATTTTCAGTTAGTCTTCTCCAGGTGCTTACAGATTCTTTGGCGAATTGTGGAGCCTATAGCCTATGCTCAACAGTTTATCCGTCTTATCCGGACTTATCCGATTTATAGAGGTTTGCAGATTGTTTATGTGCTGTTTGTGTAAGACTAGTGGTTTCACAGTTGAGTGTTTTTGCTTGTGTTTTCCATACAAATAAACGAACGTGTCTTACACAAACATCACTTTAATTCCATGTTACACAGACAGAGAAACAGATTCAGCATTGCTTTCAAAGCCCCGAGTCAAATTTTTTTGTATTTTTCAAAACTGAAAGTTCTTTCCATTAGCTTGCTTAGCATCTTTGCTGCTGTAAAATCTTTTCCGAATATCTTCTTTGCTTCCGCCTCTTTTTTATGACAATTTCAACATCTCAAGCAAAAGCGATATCATGAAGTCCCCAGGAAATATTACGTTACGTTAACGTCAACATATGTACATACATAATTGATCATTACAAATCTTTAGTTATAATTACGCCCTAGCTTCTCACATCACACATGTGTGTGTTCGTTTTATACATGAGTGGCGGGACCTACAGTTTAAAGTCAAATCGGAACAACAGATTTTTGAGAAACTTTTCATGGCAATTTTATTTTACACTCAGAGTTTTTGCAAGTAATCTGTTGAGACAAAGACGACGAAGTAATATTTTTTCACAACTCTAGAACACCAGATAGATGTTTAAAATTGTTCTATATATATGGTGGGTCATCTATTGATTTAAATTTGAAATATTTGCTATACTTATGTCGTTCTATTCTGTCACGAAATTCAATATATTCTCGATATATTCAATATATTTCGTTAGATTGGCCTTCGTTAGATGAAGTCGCCGTAGTCTAGTAGGTAGTGCGGTGGCTTATTAGACGTAAAGTCAGGGTTCGAGCCCCAGGCCAGACATCAAAATAAAATACAGAAAGTATTTCTTCGGCGACTTCCTCAGCAGATTTCTGGCAAAAACTCTGAGAGTAAATAAAATTGCCATGAAAAGTTTCTCAAAAATCTGTCGTTCGGAGTCGACTTTAAACTGTAGGTCCCGCCACTCATGTATGAAATTAACACACACAACATGAGTGATGTGAGAAGCTACGCCGTAATCCTGACTGAAGGGTTGTAATGGCCAATTACATATGTATGTATGTAGATTGGCCAAAGAGAAAATGCATGATGATGTCGATTTTGTAAAAAAAAATCATCTTTCCGAATGAAGCCAATTATCATCTTGGTGGGTACCTTAATATGCAACATTGCCGTATTTGGGGCTCAGAAAACCCACACGGGGTCTTACAGAAGCCAGTGCACCCATTGGTAGATACGGTTTGGTGCGGCTTGCGGAGTAGAGGTATCATTGGCACATATTTCTTAGAAAATGAGGACGACGCAACCAATACGGTCAATGGAGACACCTATCGCACCATGATAACAGATTGTTTTGTACCCGCTCTTCATGACATTGATGTGAACGATATTTGGTTTCAACAAGATGATGCAACTTACCACACATTTCATGCCACAATCGATTTATTGCGTCAAACGTTAGATGGATAATAAAATTATAAAAATAAAATGTTATAAGGCAGAAGTGTCTTACAGAATTTCAGAATCAAAGTGAATGTGAATATGTGTGAAAATAAGGAAAGGATTTGCTAGTTTATTCCCATTAGAGCGCTTTGGTAATAATTTTCATTTAAATTCAATAAAATTATTAAAAAAAAAATGGATTCACATAAATTATGGACGCGTTAATTAATATTTTATTATCCCAAAACTAATTATATTTGTTTATAATTACAATTGGGTGGGGGTATAAATTTAATTACAATTAACATTTTCTGCTTAAGTACATATGTATGTACATACATGCCTAAATACATATATGTGAAGGTGCATGCTTTGGTACACAAGAAAGGAATTAATAATTATTAAAGCATAGTACATAGCATGCATATTCTTTATTATTAATTCATATTCTATTTTAATGTTTTATAAACAAATCAAAAATTATATTTAAATAAACCCCGCATTGCGGTGCTGAGGAATAGTATATTTTTTAAAACTTACTTATACGGTAACGCCGAGATAGGCTGGTGATAAGTGGGAAGAAAATCGAAATGGCATTTTTCTACAGACCAAAAACTTTAACTGGCATAAGTGTAACTTATCCGCAAATTTTTGCCGAAGTCATGATGGCCAATGGTTTTTGGCCCACTGAAGATAATGACGATGACAATTGGTTGCCACTGAAAAGAGCATTGTATTGGATATACGGTTGGATGATGTTTTTTAACGAAGTATTTATTACATTCTGTGAAGTGGCATATTTTCTGAACAATGTGACTGATGTTGTGAAGGCAGTTGAATGTTTGTGTACTTCGATGATTGCCCTGTTCATTGTTTTTCGTAATTTTCATATACGTTTGGTAATGGATAAATTGAAAAGAATGTTAAAATTATTTGGTGAAAAGGTGTGGATAAATAGGTATGGTATCTGTCTATGGTATAATTTAAAAAATATTGTTGTTGATACATACATACATATGTATGTATGTAGTATAAATAAGGGAAAATCAATTTATTTTACTTTATATTCCTCAATTCTTTTTGGTTTTTTTATAGAGACGATCATCCATTTATTGTTGAAAATTGTGATCGTGTTATGCGTCCAGTTTTTCTCATTTTCGTTTTGATGTTCATCGTTCTGGCTATTTATTGCATTCTGCCGGTCATTTACTTTTTTCAAAATAATCAAACACTACAGTCGCCAGATAAGCGTTTGCCATATTCTATGGTATTCCCCTACAATGTACAGGATAAGTGGAACTATTTGGTCACTTATGTGTGTGCCATTATATTGGGCTACATAACCATATCGCATTTCTATGCACTCGATGCACTTCTCTTTATGTTTGTCGCCTATTTGTGTGGTCAGTTTCAAATCTTACACTCAGAGATTCTGCGCCTTATACCCGAATGTCATGCCGATTGGTTGAAGCGTTATGGGAGCAGTGTAGGTTTTGGCGCACATAGAACTTCTAATGGTTCTGATTTCAACTGTGTTGCTTATAATGATAACCCCGATAATGGCAGGATCAAAATACTACAGGATATGTACACTAAGCGTTTACATGAATTAGCTGCACGTCACAATGAATTGATAAGGTAATTGAAGCATGTGTTGCAAATTGCAATATTAATAAGGATTAGTTGTTGTGTATAGCTCTAATCACACGAGAACAATTTCGCTGCCTTAAAATTATAGTTTATTGGCAAGAGAGGTGAAGAGAATGGTTTTTTGAAAGCGTAAAGTTTCAACCAGCTATAGCCCCGTATTACCAGCACAAAACTAATACATGCACATTTTTAAAAATCAAATGCAAAAGCTGTGTGTACGTATACACTTCATGCCAAACTAATATACATACCGTGTGATTTGAAAAGAACAAAAATTGTGTGACTGAAAATTGTTCTCGTGTGATTAGAGCCTATAATTTGTTGTGTTCTGTTGCAATTACGCAAAGTCTTTGTACCCATGCACCTTATGTTAGGTTAATGCTTACAGAGGTCTATTCGTGGCATATAGAAGTGAGATTTAATTATAAAAATTTTCGTTTTATTTTTAGCTTTTGCAATCAATTGAATGATCTGATTTCGCTACCTTTGCTGCTGAACATTCTGAATTCAACATTTTTAATATGCTTCTGTGGTTTTGAATTTGTTTTAGTAAGTATTCGAATGAAAGATGCATTTTTAGAGTCATTATTTCTTATTGGTTGTCGTTTATGTATTTATTATTATTTTCTCGAAAACAAATTATTTGTTCAACAATGCCTACAGTTCTCCATCGGTCGTTATTGACAAAAAAATTTCTGCACTATCTCAGACTTTATCTTCTTTATTATTAAAGATCTTCATGTTATTTGATTATCTTAAGATTCGGGAATAAAACAAGATGCAGGAGACTAAATAAACGAATTGGCAGGAATAGACATACAGTTCGTTACAGCTCTGCAAATTTGATGGACAATGAATAAAACATTGGCATTGTTTGGAGTAACTTGCGTTACTTGAGTAACGCGGTATTCTGGTCAGACTATTTTTAAACGCTCTCAGCTTACAGTGAGATGACTTAGTTTTAGGTTTTATGTCATAATCATATACCGTAGTCTAGTAGGTAGTGTGTTGGTTTATTAGACGTGAGGGCGCTTTTCAAACTCCGCGTCAGACAATTCCAACAAAACGAACTCTGAAAAAATATTTCTTAGGCGACTTCGTCTTAACAGATTTCTAGCAAAAACGCTGAGAGTTAATAAAATTTCCATGAACATACCTAACATAATTGGTCATTACAACCCTTCAGTCTGGGTTACGACCTAGTTTCTCACACCACTTATGTTGTGTGTGTTAATTTTATACATGAGTGGCGGGACCTACAGTTTAAAGTCGACTCCGTACGACATATTTTTGAGAAACTTTTCATGGCAATTTTAATTACTCTCAGAGTTTTTGCTAGAAATCTGCTGAGAGGAAGTCGCCGAAGAAATATTTTTTCATATTTCGTTTTGATGTCTGACCGGGGTTTTGAACCGTGGCTTCGCGTCTAATAAGCCAACACACTACCTACTAGACTACGGCGACTTCTCGGTGCCATGAAACATTTCTCAAAAATCTGTCATTCGGAATCGACTTTAAACTGTAGGTCTCATGACTCATGGATAAAATTAAAGCACGCAACAGAAGTGGCGTGAAAAGCTAGGTCGTAATCCTGCCTAAAAGGTTGTAATGACCTATTAGGTATGTACATATCATATACCACCAATGGGTCAATAACTAAGTAGATGCACGTAATTACGAGATTATATGATACGTGAAGTCTTCTAAAAGCTCCAGTGCAACGTGTGAAATTCTTGTTCAGTCTATGTTCCCCTATGAATGCGAGACTTGGTTGGTTACGGAAGAAATAGAAAATAAACTAAGAATTAATCAATGCCGATAATAAATTCATCATGTACAGCACCTAACGGGCAACTGTGGATCATAACAGATAATGGAATTGAAGTTAGTTGTTGTTGTTGTTGTTGTAAAAGTTCTGCTGTTGTCTCCGGAAGCATCTCCCTGTAGATATAAGAAAATTTGTTTATGTGTTTGGTTGTACGCCTGTGTAATTCTGGTGGTGATGGAATGGGTAAGAGATGGAATTATGAATTATTAGTTGTGTATGTATGTAGTTATCGTTATGTGATTAGTAGTCCTAAAAAGTCCGCTACTGTCGTTGCATTCAGCCACAAGTCTATAGGTCGCAGGGTTGTCTGATTTGCGGGGCAACCAAAGAAGTGCACCGTATCGTGTGGTCCTTGATTGCATGAGGGGCAGCAATCCAAGGTCCCTGGGATGATCCTTGCCCTATAGCTGTTCAGGATGTTCGCCCATCCTGATCTTAGCTGGGCCAGGATGGTTCTGGTAACCCAGGGTAGCTGCCTTTCATTATCCGAGATTGCTGGTGGATGCTGATTTATAACCCTGTTGTGGCTAAGTTCGTCCATAGCTGTCGTTACTGTCGTTTGGTGTAGGGAGCGCTGTGCATCCCTTACTGACTAGAGGTCCACTATTTTAGGTATAAGGTGGATGATATCCGTGTTGAAGTTACTAGACTTAAGGATTGTTGGTTTGCGGCACTACCAAAGTCGCTGATCCGAACTGAAAGTGTAAATTTCGTATAACATTGTGTTGGAAAAAGACGCCATAGTCTATTATGTAGTGATTCAATCCATGGCTCAGACAGCTTGTACTAAACCAAATAAGAAAAAAATATTTTTTCGGTGACTTTCTCTCAGCAGTCTTCTGGGAAAAACATTGAAAGTAAAATAAAATTCCCATGAAAAGTTATTCTGTCATTCGGAGTCGACTTTAAACTGTAAACCCCACCAATCATGTATAAAATTAACACACACAACCTGAGTAATGTGAGAAGCTAGCTTGTAATCCTGCAAAGACATGGAAATCGACAGACGGCCGTCTTATAGACAGCATTTGAAGGTACAATGGTTGAAAGTGCTCAACTATAAATTCGAGTAATCTAAGAAAGAGGTTTTAATGCTCTCCAAATAATTCACCTAGAAAGTATACGAATTAAAATTAAAAAAAAAAATAAAATCAGATCAAAACATAATAAATATAGACGGCTTCAGAAAGAATTTGTTAAGGTAATAATGTTCAAAGATACTATAATAAAATAAGCTTATGAAGTGTCAAATAAGCTTAAGAGATTCCTAAAATAGAATCATTAGGTAAAACCTGCCTTATCTTGATATACAGAGAAGTCATTGAAAATCTGTGTAAAATTTCTTTTCAAATTTTTTAAATACCAAAGAGAAGTTTCCTTAAAGTAGTTTTATATTAGACAAGCTTTGTATCAATTTTAATTAAAAGTTTTTAAGTGAAACTTGTTTTTTTACTATAATTTTTGTACTTTAGAGTGGCATGTCCTCATTTAGTGAGTTTATTCAGTTCTCATCATTTTTCCTGTCGGTGGTTTTGCAGCTGTATGTGGTCTGTTCCTGTGGTTCATTGCTCATAAAATATGTACGTAAAGCTCTCTTAAAATTCTAAATAATTTTTTTAATGCCAAATGTTTCATAAGGATTCCGTTCCATATTTTCTTTTAATTTCATTGTTTTTCTTTTTTTTACGTCTTGCAAAATGTTTTATTTCGCTTGCGTTTAGTCTTTGGAAACCGCCAATTATTTGTACATTTGTAATTGGGAGGGTGGTCAGATATCGAAAGACTCACCATTACTTTTGAAACCGGATGATATGGAAGTGCATTTGTTAAACGCCAAGTTGCCATTGTGGAAAAGGATTAACTACTATCCGGCTGATAAGGATTTTCGTAAAAAATTACTTTTCATGATACTGCGCAGCCAACGACCTGTTCAGTTAAGTGCCATGAAATTTACCACTCTGTCATTGGAAAGCTTTAGCAAGGTACATATCAATAAGACGTTATGGCTACATTTAATTTTTGAGAAATTATTCGTATTATTATATTTTTTATTGACAGATATTAAGCTCATCAATGTCCTATTTTGCCTTACTGAATACTTTTTTGGATAAACAAAAATAAGGATAAACTTACTGGCATGTACTCCCTCCTATCTTGAGTATGAGTTATTTTTCCTGACTTGGTTTTGTAAAATGTTTCAGAAATAAAATTGAAAAATAATTGAAAATTTTAATTTGTCGGAAGATTTTCTTAAATCAACTTTGATAGGAATTAAAGGGAACAGAACGTAGAATTCTTACAGTCAGGCGAATACATAAGCACTTAGCTCCTGGGAGGTTTACTCGTATGAGGTTGTCTAAATACAGTTAATTAGTTAGGTAGGGGAAATAGAGTCACCCTTTGCTGTATGCCAGGACATTTAGAGCACTTAACAGGCTTCTGCTAGAATCTCATAAGCAAATGCAAGTGATCATTGAGAAATCAAGGCAATTAAAAGGCATGTGAGATTGCAAGGAGGCGAGTTTCCATGCTTCTGCTGGAATCTCATTAGGAAGTGGAAAGAGGGGTTTGGTAATGTAAACCTTGCGAAAGAGAAAATGGAAAAAGATACTCTTGTTAAGCCAAAACGTCTTTAAAACAATCTAAACTTTTGCTTGGTAATTACATTGAGGAGATGTATGAACTTTCTATCAGATTATCAAGAAGTAGTTTAAGAATAGTAATCGATCGTTGTAAATTCAAAGAATATTTGTTCAGAGTGGTGATTGTTTCAAGCCCGGTATGTAGTAACTTTCATGAGGAAAACAAATCACCAGAACACATACATTGAACCTGTGCTGTGTTTGCGTATTTTAGAAGCTAATGCCTGTTTGCTACTAGTCAAACAGTATCCTGAAGTTCGTTAGGGTAACAGAATTTGGGAAAACCTTGTTGAGAAAACCTATATAGATGAAGGACTTTTAATCCCTCACTAAATAAAGTTAAGTTAGGGGAAGTGTTCTATGCCTTCTTCTAATGATCGTCATCCATGTCTAGTCTCTAACAGTGTTTTCGTCTGATGTCATTAGGACATTATTTTCGTGGAGTCTACTCCTGCATGCGTAGTTCCCTATAATTTCAAAGATACATTCGATCATGCAGTCACTTGTAGTAACTAGCAAAACACTTCAAAAATGGATAACAACGTTAATGTATAGACGGAAATGTTAATGAAGAATCCTAAAATCAGCACAAGCAAAATTTTTGACGATTTCGGCATTTCATATCATATAATCCATTCGTAATGCTTAAAAAAAATTAGTTCTTTGGAAAGTTTCAGGAAATGAAGGTTTCAATATGTAAAAATTTGATTTATCATTACTGGCCCAAACAAGGCAAACCATAATGATGAATTTTTTTAATTTTAACACTGGGCTGTTAAAGAGTTTCTTCCCCATCTTCTTTTTGCTTTGTTTCAATATCATGTGATTGGTCTGCTCCAGCATGTCATGCCGCTCTCTAACACGAAAGCTCATCAATAATATTGCATTATCTGTAGTTGTGAGTGGTGTAGGTATTAAAGAGCCAGACGCTTTTAATGTTCTGGGCATGAAAATTCAGTGTGATGTTCGCTGGAACCAGCATATTTTTCAAGTGTCGAAAGAAGCATTCAAGTGCTTCGATTTCTTAAGACGGCGCAAGAAATACTTCACTTCATCTGATCTTCTCCTTACGATTTACACTACTTGTATTTGACTGAGAATGGAACACAATTGTCATGTATGAGAATTCTCGACCGCCGATATGAGGCTCATTAATGACGGCAGAGTTTCCAACTCTATTGATTCATTGGAGCATCCTCGCAATGTGACTTGTATTTCTCTGTTCTATCGCTACTACAACGGATTTTGCTCTAGCGAGGTAAGGGGACTTGTTTCCGAAAATCGTATATTCTTACGTAGCAAAAGTCTTTCTTGAAACAAAAGAAAAAAGTTAAATTAAAAACCATTACCATGTGTTTTATTGGTATTGGGTATAGTGATGGTAGATGAAGTCGCCGTAGTCTAGTAGGTTGTGTATTGGCTTATTAGACGTGAGGCCCCAGATCTGACATCTCCAACAAAATGGATTATGAATAAATATTTCTTCGGCGACTTGTTCTCAGCAGAGTTCTAGGAAAAACTCTGGGAGTAAATAAAATTGCCATGAAAAGTTTCTCAAAAAATCTGTCGCTCGGAATCGATTTTAAACTGTACGTCCCGCCACAACTGTACGTAACGCACACAACATAAGTGATGTGAGAAGCTAGGTCGTAATCCTAAAAGAAAAGTTGTAATGATTAATTATGTATGTACATATGTACAGTGGTGGTGAACTTTGCTCGATTAATGCTACTTTTTTCTAGCGATCACGTGACAGGCAAACTGAATGAATTATATCAAGAGGTATTGAAGGCTTTTCATTTTTAAAAAGTTGTAAGCCATGATGAAAATATGTTTTATAGAAATCAAAGTTGTAAGAACGATTTATGGACCTTATTAATTTGTAAAGTTTAGATTCACTTTTAAACATGTTTAAATAACCAAAAAGACTGAACATTTTTTCGTCATGGTTTTATTTTGTATTTAAATTGCATATTTACATTACAATACTTCTTCTATGTGTTAAACAATTCAAATACGTTTTGTATTGATATCACAATGCCATCTTTGAATACAAGTTTACAAGAAAAAAAAAAAATTAAAACTTTTAAAATTTGCAAAACAGCCTACCTATCGAACAAAAGCAACATTGTTCTTTACAAAGTTTTTGTTATTAAAATAATAAAAATTACAATAAAGACACATTTTACAAGCAATAAAACAAACACGTTTGGCTGTCAGTGTCAGCAGCGTTTAAATGTAGTTTGTGGTGATATTTCAAAATCAATCAATTTTAAATATTTATTCGATTATAATATTGATTAGCACATTATGCGACAAAAGTAAAGATTAGTATAAAAGTCTGGACATAATTTGATGACAGCAACAGTTCAAAAATATATTTCAATCAATCACCTGTCTTTGGAATACAATATTTGGCATCATGAATATATTTTTTGCAATTTGGGTAAGTGGATGTGGAATTGACCATCAAAAAGCATGAAAGTAATTAATTTTTTTTATATTTATTTGCAGTGTTTTGCTTTGGTGGCCTGTACGGCAGCTAAGCCTGGCTATAACTATCAGCAACCACAACAAGCATTTCTAACTTCTGCACCTGTTAGCACCAACAGTATTATTTCCTTGCAGCAATCACAGCCATTGGCTTCATTTAACATACAATCTCAACCACAATTCGTTTCTGCTCAACCTGTTCAATACGGCCCACAGGTACAATATGTTTCCACTGCAGTACCACAACAGTACAGTGCAGCGCCAGCATCAGCCCCTGTTGTACAACAGTTTGCTAGTGTAACTTCGCAACAGCTTCCTAACGTTCAACAACAAACTGTTTATGCTGCGGCGGCTGCTAACCCTGTTGTTACATCAAACCAATTCCAATATCAACAACCTCAACAACAAACCATTGTCAACAAGGAAATCTTTATTCACTCTGCACCCGAGGAAACTGAAATAATTGGCCAACAACAAGATATTGAAGCTGCTCCCATTCGCAAAAACTATCGTATTGTCTTCATTAAGGCGCCAGCCCAAAACTTGAAACTCAATGTGCAAGCCATCAGACAGGCCCAGGCTGCCAATGAAGAAAAGACTGCCATCTATGTCTTGTCGAAGAAACCCGATCTAACCAAGATCCAAAACGAATTGGTAAATGTACAAAATGTTGAAAAGGTCAGCAAACCTGAAGTATTCTTCATCAAGTACAAGACCCAAGAAGAAGCTAATCGTGCTCAACAAGAAATCCAAGCTCAATACGATGCTTTGGGCGGTTCCACTCGTGTCACCGATGAAGGTGTTAAACCCATAACCTCTGTTATTGGCTCAGTATCTCAAAATGTTGCTTCATCTGCAGGATCTGCTGCTTTTGGTGGTAATTTCGTTAATGTTGGCTCAGTGGCCCCCATATCTGTATCGTCTGGCAGCAATCAACAACATTTTATCAAAAAGTTTGTACACAACGGTTCATCCCAAGTCAGTTATGGTGTCAATGCCAAATTTTTAAGCTCTAAAAAGAAATAAATTATTTTATAAATCGTACCTTTAGTTTAGAGATAATAACTTCGTTTAGTGAAGTTTTTAGTTTATTTATTTGGAGTACAATAAAGAAAATAATTTTAAATCAAAAAACAAAAACGCATTTTTTTTATTATAATTTTCTTATCTTTTTCTCTTCTTTTATTATTTGTATTAAAATAAAGCCTTTTTTATTTGATTTTTTGATACGCCCATATATAATATTTTGAATTTAATTTTATTGTGACAGCCATTCATATAAAGGTTTTAAAAAGGTAAAGTTCATAGGAAAAAAAACAAAAGACATCCAAAAGAGAATAAAAGAAATACCATTTAAGTCTTAACATCATGGTTAAATTTTATTATGTAATGCGCATAGGGTTTTACCTGAAGGAATCCATACAGTCAAAGGAAAAAGTCTACATGCACCGCTGCATGTAGGCAGTTACAATTAAGAATGCTTGAAGACAAAAACGAATATAAAAAAATATTACCTAGAAATTATTAGATAACAACAAAAAAAATAGCATTTTACGGTGTATGTAAAATTTTTTTCTGTGACTATATGTGTCCATGGACTACTGGTTTAAGTTTGAAGGAAAAAATAAACATACGGTTTGTACTAATTTTGAACCCAATAGGATTTATTTTCCAAATGAATAGGGTATCTTTACCAACAGTGTTAATTGTTTTATTTAAAATTCTCTGTGTCCGATATTGCATTTGAAAAATAATCTGCGAATTTAGCTTCTATACTTGAGGCTCAGAAAGGTCTTTAAAGATATAATAAAACAAATATTTTTGTCTCAGCTACTTAGCAAGATACAAACGTACATACATAATTGGTCATTACAACTCTTCAGTCAGGATTACGGCCTAGCTTCTCAAACCACTCATGTTGTGTGTGTTCGTTTTATACATGAGTGGCTGGAGCTACATTTTAACAGCGAAAAACATTGAGAAACTTTTCATGGCAATTTTATTTTACACTCAGAGTTTTTGCCAGAAATCTACTGAGAGGAATTCGCCGAAGAAATATTTGTTCATATTTCGTTTTGATGTCTGAGGTTTGAACCGTGGCCTTACGTCTAATAAGCCAAGACACTAGCTACTAGACTACGTCGACTTCTCAAGATAGCTTTTACAATAACGTATGATATGCCACGCGCTCAGGCCTCTAATTGTATTGTAAGAAGTAGTTCTATGGCTTATTTGTTACCTCATCAGCCGTTTAGTAGTCCACTAGTAATCCTGTTTATGAAATGATGAATACAATACAGGACAAGTGATGAAGTGGTGAATCGTCTAGATCTTTACACTACGTCAAGTCCTGGAGAAGACTCACGAAAAACAAGTCGGCACACATCATCTTTTTGTCGACTGTAAGACAGTCTTCGATAGCCACATAAGGAATCGTGTTTTTATCGTAATGTCTGAGTTTAGTATACCTGCAAAGCCGATAAGGCTATGTAGAATGACGTTAAGCAACTCCTGCAGCTCCCCCAAGGTAGGAAGAAAACTCTCAGAACCTTTTCATACCGTGCGAGATTTCAGACAAGACAATTCTTTATCATGTAATGACATTTGCGCTGACGACATTGACACCATAAGTCGAACCAAGCGAGATATTACTGCAGCCTTCAGTGCTATTGAACGGGAGTCTATTAAGATGGGTCAGGCAGTATATGAGGGCAAAGCGAAGTATTTGTTGTCGACAAGTAGGGATATGCCAGACTACGGTCAATTCGTATACTTGAGATGTAGTAAATCAATTTGTTTTTTTCGGCTCCGCCGTTACCACCATAACTGATGTCACTGCGGAGATCAAGCGTAAGATTGCAGGTGGTATTATGGTCTCAATAGGCAATTGAATGGCAAAACTAATACTCTACAAGACGCCCATCCTCCTCGTGCTTCTTTATGGCGCAGTGTATTAACACCCAGCGGCTACGCCAGTACGGCCATGTCGTTCGAATGGAGGAGGATGCTCCAACGATGCGGGAATTTGCAAAAGTCGGCGAAAAGGACTACCTAGTTTGCGTTGTATAAAAATTAACGCACAAAACAAAAGTGACGTGACAAACTAAGTCCATAATCCTGACTAAAGGGTTGTAATGACCAATTATGTATGTATTAGAATTCATTTTTTGAGTTCATTTTTGGAGTTCTAAGTTGAAAGTATTTAGTACCTAAGAAAGTATAAACTCATAAGCAAGCAGTTTTATCAAATGATAGACAAACGTTTTAATAATATTAATGCACTTATGAAGTAATTTATTCATAACATCGATTTAAAATACTTTAAAACAATCTCATGTTTAATAAGTCGATTAAAGTGTTAAAATGCAATAAATTTTTTACAGGTTTTGATCAAATAGTTCAATCGATGTGGTTGGTTCATCGTAAATTTTGTTATGATATATTAATTGCAATTTTTGTGCATAATTTGACAACATGTTTGAGAGAAATTTAAATATTTTTTATATCGTCATATACAATTCAATATCTAAATTAGATCACATAATTACAAAACAAACAAAAATATCAAAATTTTTTTTACCTGCTTACATCGTTATGATTGGCCAGTGTCATCAGTGGTGTTATGATAAATTTATTCAGTTCAGTTCAATAAAAAACCATTTTAGGTGAATTCCATTTAATCTGTATGATTTAATAATAAATGAAATCGTATAAAAGTCTTCAATTTAGTTGTTGAAAGCATCAGTTTACCTTTAGATTTTATTCAAACAACAAGTTGAGGAATACCAAAAAACTTTTCAATATGAAATCGTTTGTAGCAATTATGGTAAGCATCTACACATACAATTGGAAGCCTTTATTACCCATACTAATGGAACATTTTGAATTTATTTATAGTGCTTTGCCCTGGTAGCTAGTGCTGCTGCCAAACCTGGCTACACCTATCAGGAACCAAACCAATTTGTTACTTCAGTCAGTCAGCCTTTGACTTCATTCAATGTGCAGACTCAACCTCAGTTTGTGTCTGGCCAATCCGCCGTTCAGTTTGTTCCTCAAACACAATACGTGTCCAGTGGACCACAATACACTGCTTCCGTTGCTGCCGCAGGCCCTGTCCAACAATTTGTTAGTACAGCTCCTCAATATGTTGCCCCAGTACAACAAACAGCTCATTACCAACAACAACATCAACAACAAACCATTGTTAACAAGGAAATCTTCATCCACGCTGCTCCCGAAGAAACTGAAGTTATTGGCGAACAACAGGATGTAGAAGCTGGTCCCGTTCACAAGAACTACCGTATTGTATTCATTAAGGCACCAGCCCAAAACATTCAACTGAACTTGGATTCCTTGAAACGTGCCCAGGCTGCCAACGAAGAAAAGACTGTCATCTATGTCTTGTCTAAGAAACCCGATCTTGCTAATATTCAAAACCAATTGGTCAATGTACAGACCGAACAAAAGGCCCACAAGCCCGAAGTATACTTCATCAAGTATAAGACCCAAGAAGAAGCCAATCGTGCCCAACAAGAAATCCAAGCTCAATATGATGCTTTGGGTGGTTCTACTCGTGTCACTGATGAAGGTATTGCTCCCATTACCTCTGTAATTGGTGGCAGTTCTGCTATTGGTGGTGGTAGTTCCATTAATGTAGGTTCAGGAGCTCAAAGTTTTGTTTCATCTGGTTCCATTGGCGGTGGTAACTCCATCAACATTGGTTCTGTGGCACCTTCTTATGTTTCATCTGGTTCCATTGGCGGTGGTTCCTTGGCTTCTTCCTTTACATCATCTGGCGCTGTGGGCGGTGGTGTTAACTACGTACAATCAATTGGCGGTGGCCAACAACAATATCTACAAACTGTACAAACCACTCAAACAACTGGCTCTGGCTCCAAGCTTAGCTTCCCCGGTGAGGTGCCCAGCAGTAAATACTTGCCCATTATTAAGAAGAAATAAACTGGTTTCCGTTTATTTCACTGAATAGTGCCATTAGGTTATGAAATCTATCTTCCTCAACTTGATGTTATTTTAACTTGTTGTTGTTGTTATTTTTCTTTTGTTTTTCTTGTAAATATAAATCTTTAGAAATCTTGTTAATTTATTCAATAAAATCCAACAATATAAACATTGTTAAACAAAATATTGCATTTGTCTTCTCTTTTTGTGTTTGGTGCCCCATAAATGTAGGAATAAATTTGATAAAAATGAAACCAAATATTTCAAAATTCAAAATAATAAATTGTTGTATTTGTAATACATATTTAATCGCTATTGTGTTGGTGGTTTTATATCCGCTTTGTTATTATTTAAATCAGTTCGAACTCTTTTAAACTGTTTTTTTTTGTTATAAATTTTCGTTAATTTATTCACATGCAAGTTTACATCTAAACAATATAGGCTGATGACATTGATCTCTAAAGTTTGCATTAAGAAAACTTTTACTTTAAGGTCGTTTGAAGTTTGAAGCTTTGGATGACAGTGTTGATTGTATTATATAACAGATTTTATGTTTAAATACTGTTATAAAAAATTATTTTTAAAGTATAATTTACGAAGTGTGTTCAAAAAGTTAAAGGGCATTGGATACTCTCGAGGATACTGCAGCATTCAACAAATCAAGTTGCACCGAACAGCTCTCGAAATCAATTTTTATAGGATTATTTGCATTCATTCTTATATAAGTTTACACGATTCATACATTATATAACATACCTTATATCCAATGTGCTAACAACGATACAAGGAACAATACATTTTTTATTTAAGATAACAAACTTTAATTTTTTAGTGATTCCTTTTGGGAATACGTTAACTTATATATCAGTTGACAAAAGTGAATACAAAAAGTTGCATTAGATTTTTGATTTTTTTGGCAGATTAAGTACGAATATTTAGTTTCTTAACAACTCTATCAGAACTTTTGATTTTTATTTATTTATTAATTACAATACAATTACAAATTATATTCTAATTATATACGACCTGAGTAATTTTGACCATATGCTCGGTGTAGTGCCACAGACCAGAGTCTCTGGTGGGAAACGAACCCACCACCCTCACGCTAATAGTCTAGCACACTACCCACTAGGGCACCCTTTGATTTTTATTACGAGAAATATTCCCGAAAATGCCTGAAACTAATGAACAATGTCTTTAACATTCGTGTAAAATAAGATTGTTATCAAAGTGCAGAGTATTCGATTGAAGACCACATATGCAAAAGCTCATGATTTCAAATGAGATTTAAGAAGAAAAATAAAAGGTTGGCAAACCCTTTAAAAAGCTAAAATTTCCTTACCACTACGTCCACAATATGCTTACAGATAGCACACTGATACAAATACATACATACATAATTGGTCATTACAACGCTTCAGTCAGGATTACGACCTAGCTTCTCACATCACTTATGTCGTGTGCGTTAATTTTTTTTATACATGAGTGGCGGGACCTACACCTAATTTAAAGTCGACTCCGAAAGACAGATGTTTGAGAAACTTTTCATGGCAATTATATTTACTTTCATGGTTTTTGCCAGAAATCTGCTGAGAGGAAGTCACCGAAGAAATATTTTTTTCATATTTTCGTTTTAATACATAACATAAGTGGTGATTACAGCCCTTCAGTCAGAATGACGACCTAACTTCTCACACCACTTGAGTAGCGGGGCGTACATTTAAAGTAGCGTCTGAACGACAGATTTTTGAGAAACATTTTCATGGCAACTTTATTTACTCTCAGAGATTTTGCCCGAAATTTACTGAGAGGAAGTCGCCGAACAAATACTTATTGTATTTTGTTTTGAGGTTTGACCTGTAGTTTGGGCCGTGGCCTCACGTCTCTCCAACTTGTAGTTGTCAGGCTGTTAGTAGTAAAATTGTAATAAAACTTCATCAGGAAAACTTCTGTTATATGACAACGATATTTGAGCCATTATTACTAGCTTATGCGCTAAGATTTACGGGAACTTATTTATAAGAAACAAGTTAAAAGAAATTGATATCTATATAGCATATATATGATTTCATTCACAACGAACTTCATACACAAAATTGGTCATTACAACCCTTCAGTCAGGATTACGACCTAACTTCTCACATCAGTTATTTTGTGTGTGCTAATTTTATGCATGAGTAGCGGGACCTACAGTTTAAAGTAGAGTCTTAAGGACAGATTTTTGGGAAAATTTTTAATTGCAAAATTGTTTATTTTCAGGTTTTTTTTTGCCAGAAATCTGCTGAGAGAAAGTCGCTGAAGAAATATTTTTTAATATTTCGTTTTGTTGGAGATGTCTGAGCTGAGGTTTGAACTGTGGCCTCATGTCTAATAAGTCAACACACTACTTCCTAGACTACGGTGACTTTACAACGAACTATGCTTTATTTATTGCTGCATTCAGATCGCTTATAGAAAAACTAGAATTCTAATAAATATCGTGCATATGGTAAAACCAAAAATACTTAGTAGGTTTTACCATTTCAACCCCAGAGTAACTGTGCTTTGTAGTTTCAACATAAATAGCCTAATAAACGAGCAATGCTTCAACCCATTCAATTTTATTGTTTTTACTGAAATTGATTTTAACTGACAATGATTCTTTTTACGTCAATGGTTACGTTAACAAACGGAATTGCTGAAGAACCTGTGAAGAACCGTCAATTACTAGCTTAGCTGGCAAACAGAAAGTAATAAAAAAAACTAATCCCAACTTGAAGCTCGCGTAAACTTAAAACTAAATGTAATTTTTAAATAGAAATAAATTATTAAACAACCCCTTAAGTATACTCAACAACTTGTGTTAATGAAACCATTGTTTAGTTTTTTTTTTGGATTTTGTTTATAGTTTAAATTATTTTTAAATATACTCAGAGTCTGAATTTAGGTGAACAAAAAACATATCATTGCTATTCATTTAGCGTTTTTTTTTTGTTGATTGAGAATTGTTTATATGTATATGTATGTAAATCACACGAAGACGATGCACATCATTATTCATAAACAGTTTTAGTTTAAAAAAGACTGAAGCTGTTGGGTGTAATCAATGTAATAATCGAGACATCTAGAGCGAGCTTGGTATTACTCTCCTCTGTAAGATAATAATAACTAAAGTGATATCCGAAATGGTGACAATAGCAGAAAGAAACTGGATTTCAATCTCATAATCGAACCACATTGACCAAATTCAGAATGGATCATTCAGTTTATTTGTGTTTAATGGACTTCGAAAAGTCATTCCACAAACTTAACCACGATGTAATGTGAATCAAGGCGGCACGTGCAATAGGAATGATACAAAAGTTCGTGAATCGTTGTTATTGCAGGGTTGGAGACGTATTTGTCGTTGGGTTGGTCATATTTTTACAAGGCAATCGAACTATATTATCAGAATCCACATGAGATCGAAGACCGTATAGTAGATTCCAGAAAAATCACTGTTTAGTGTGGGTTTTCGGCCAGCGGAGTCATCGAAGTCATCATACAAATTGGTCAGTACAACCCTTCAGTCAATATTACGACCTAATTTCTTACACCACTTATGTTATGTGGCGTGGCCTGCAGTTTAAAGTCGACTCCGAACGACAGATGTTTGAGAAACTTGTCATTGCAATTTCGCAGAGTTTTTGAAAAAAGGAGATAGTTCGGGAAAAAATTTTTTTAACTATTTTTCTATTTCCTCTTGCATGCAATAACAAAGGCTAGTAGTAAGAAAAATAATAAAAATATTTTATTAAAATTTAAATAACAAAATTATAGCATAACTATAGGGCTTAAGTTTAATAATTTATTTAAAATTTTATTTAACATTATGTTAAATAAAGCTCTTTAATTTATTTGGATGAAAAAATCTAATACGTTTTGTTTATAAAATACATGCTTTATGCAAGTATAGTGCCTTATGATAAATAGCAAGTTATTAATTTACAAAAATGGAAACAATAAAATTTAATTGCTATAATTTTATATTTTACATCACACAGTGTGTGAAAAATGAAAATTATTATTACTTGCATTAAATATAAATTTAATAAAATGAAATTTTAATTAATTAAAGAAATAATTTTTAAAAAACGTATAATTATAATAAACAATTACAAATCATTAATCTCCTTGATATTTTACACCGCAGCATTGTTTTTTTTAATAAGTTATTGCTTACATAATTCAATTACATATTTTATAGCATGCGAGAAATTTTTTTGATTTCAATATTCAATGTCCTTTAGGAACTATTCACATACATACATACATAATTGGTCAAAACAACCCTTCAGTCAGGATTACGATCTAGTTTCTCACACCACTTGTGTTATGTGCGTTAATTTTTATACATGAATGGCGGGACCTACAGTTTAAAGTCGACTCCGAACGACAGATTTTTGAGAAACTTTACATGGCAATTTTATTTACTTTCAGAGTTTTTGCCAGAAATCTGCTGAGAGGAAGTCGCCGAAGAATTAATTTTTTATATTTCATTAAGTTGGAGATGTTACCTGGGGTTTGAACCGAGACCTCATGTCTAATAAGCCAACACAGTACCTACGCGACCACGGCGACTTCTTGATTTACTCATACCCATTGTTATTAGTTGTAATTTTTATGTGATTTGGAAATCGTTGTACAAATAATTATGCATAATATTGATCTAGGAAAGTAACTCACAATGAGAAAGAGCCTTAAAATGAAAATTATTTCATCGTTCCCATAAGTTTAAGGCCTATTTGCCCTCTTAACTACAGTGAGCGTCAAAAGTGAGTAAACACCACTGAAATAATTAATTTTCTTAGGATAGCGAGAAAAGTAAATATAGTAAATAAAAGTAAATAAAAGTAAATAGTCGAATAAATTTCCAAAAATAAAAACGTTTAAAATGTTAAAACAAAAAAACATTTCATGATAAGGGAACTTTTTTTATACTTAAGAACATAATAGAAAATTTAAAATTATAGTGGGTGTTGAACCACTTATGGCGCTCACTGTATGTCAGATAGACACGATCATAAAAGTAAACTAAAGTAAAAATTAACATATTCTCTTATTTAAAAATAAACAGAGATGCGAAGAGCTTATGTTTTATAAATAAAAACATGAACTCTCTTTTTGTATGTATAGGTTTCTCTGTATCGATAATCAATTAATGGAAAAAAGTCATAATTTCAGGAAGCCATTATGAAATACATTTCAAAGTTGAATCATTATCTAAGAAACTTGCTTTAAAACCCTTTCGAATTTAGCCATCAAGGTCAGCAGCCATATGAATTAATCTGCAGGTTTTTAAAATGTTGTGTTCTAATTGACAGATTGACAAAACAATGTTTGTGTTAATTTGTTAAATAAACATAATAAATCAAATTATAATTTATTTTTGTTAATTTTTTTCAATACAATTAATAATAATAAACATTTATAGTTAGTAAGTTAATGTATGTTTACTATTGAATGTTGCGAACTCCATCTAATGTGAAATAAAACTCAAAATCAATATAAGGATGAACGCTATTATCTATATTCTATGACAAGCGTTTAGATTAAAATATATTTAATTTAAAAGAACTACACGTTTATAATATTACTGTTGTACTGTATTTGATAAAAATCGGTATATATATTTGTTATTCAAATATCAGTTAAAATGAGCTAATTGTGGTAAGGTCTAGATGGAGGATTTAAGTCTTTCGGCCGTTCGAACAATTAAAACAATTAAACAGAGAAGAGGTTTCAAGGTGTACTGCTTAAATTGTTTGATTGCAACCAATCCTGGTTTAAATCTGCTAGAAAAAGAAAAGTGAAAACTCTAATCCTCCTTCAACTGAATAATTTAGAAAGCCGTTGAATTTCTGACAAAAGTTGCCGTAATCTAGTAGGTAGTGTGTTGGTTTATTAGATGTAAGGCCATGGTTCAAACCATAGGTCAGATATTAAAATGAAAATATGAAAAATATTTCTTTTGTGACTTTCTCTCAGCATATTTCTGTCAATAGTTCTGTGAGTAAATAAAATCACCATGTAATGTTTCTCAAAAATTTGTAGTTCGGAGTCGATTTTGAACTCTAGGTCACGCCACTCATGCGAAAATTAACACACACAACATAAGTGCTGTGATAGGAGGAGCTTGATAGTAATCCTGTCGGAAGGGTTGTAGTGACCAATTATGTATGTATATATGTATGTATCAATACTATTTGAATATGCATAAAACTGTACTTATCCTCTCATGAAAGAACAGTGACTTACTCCGAATTCAGTTGTAAAGATTGAAATTGTGATTGAAAAAACTCAAGTGCATTATTAATGGAAGAATGGCTAGCAGAAGTGTAGTATATCTGATAATGATCGCTTAAAATGAACATTCTTTTGAAAAGTTTATTGCTCATATTGTATTAGGATTTTTGTTTACAGGTCTTAAATTATGGAATTCTGTTTCGGATTAATAAATATTTTCTATTGACTCTTTATTTCTTTAACGAACATATAGTATACGGCTGTTATAAGCTAAGGAGATGGTTAGTCCATATATTGGTTGTAGGAATGTGTAGCAGATTCTAGGATTATATTGTAAATACATATATGGTATCTGTTGTTGTAATGAATGAAACCCATTGAAATTTAAAAATTTAATAAATTTATTTAAAATTTTTCGAGTTGAAATTCATATTCTCAAGCAGCTAATTTTGTAAAATATACCCAATATTTTTAAAATTAAAAAAAGCAAATGAATATTGGAACATAATTTCATTACGCGTAAATTTCTTTACCCTCAAAATAAGTGCAGGTCAAATAAACAAATAAATAAACAACAAAAAAATAAAAATAATGCATACGAATACGAAATTAACAAAAAATACCAAATAAAACCTTTTGTTTTAACCAGAAAAATTACGAGGCTTTTGTATTTCTTAGTTGTCTATGGTTAGTTAGTAATCATACCACTAAAAACGTTAGATTTACGTTTGTTTTCATTGCTTTATTGAATGTCTTCTGCTCTGATGAAATGGTTTTTTCTTGTTTTTTGGTTTTTTTTTTGTTAAAATTCCGCAATAGATTTTATGTTTAAAATTAATTACTTTTTTTAATTTTTTGTTGTTTTCTTTTGTTTCTATTTTATAACCAATACAATATAAGTGTTGTTTTTATTATAAAATCTACGAATTTTAGTAGCATTTGAACACATACTTGGTATTTTAATCATTTCCCGTACAAAATAGAGAATTCATTTGAATTTTGGCATGACTCTTTTGTATGACATTGACCCAACGGCATTGATACAAGAGATCGTTTTGTATTGACACAAGATGTTTAATTTGTTTTCAAAGTTCATTGGTTTACACTCTACTTTGGGCAATAGTTGACATTTATTTATTAATTACAATACAATTACAAATTATATTTAATTATATACGAGCTGAGTAACTTTGACCATATGCTCGGTGTAGTGTCACAGACCAGAGTCTCTGGTGAGAATCGAACCCATGACCCTCACTCTAATAGTCTAGCATACTACCCACGAAACTACCAGGGCATCATCCCAATAGTTGGCATTTTGGAGAAATATACTCGTATTCAAGTTGAAATGACTTGCATACATACATAATTAGTCAGTACAACTCTTAGTTAGTTAGGATTACAACCTAGTTTCTCACACCACTAATGTTGTGTTTGTTAATTTTATCCATGATTCGCGTCACATACAGTTTAAAGTCGACTACAAATGACAGATTTTTGAGAAAATTTTAAGAGTTTTTGCCAGAAATCTGCTGAGAGGAAGCTGCCAACGGAATATTTTTTTATATTTAGTTTTGTTGGAGACCTGGGTTTCATACATACATTCATTTCAAAAGGAATTTTTTTCTCTGCAATTTCCTTGATAATAAATTCATTATTTTTTATATTTTATTCGCTTTCCAGAGTCGCATATCTGTCCTATTTTCGTTCTTCATTAGGTTCAAAAGTGTTCCAACAGTTGAAATCCCAGAAACCACCCATACTGTAAAGTTCATATTACAAGTCATCACTTTCAGTAATCCCTATTGCTTTATAAGATATTTGAATTATCCGTAACCATTTAGCTAGTCTGCTAATAATAAATATTTTCATCTACTCAATCCTGCACTCATTCCGTACTAGTGTCCAAAATGGGCGCTAATAATAGCTGTTCTAACTGCCGTGGAATCAGATCTCTACCCAATAAATCTACGAATTAATCAGTTCCCATCAGAGTGTCTGTAGATATTAAAAATCTACCATCACGTTTTCGCAAATATTGGAAAACCCGCAAAAAGCAGATCGTTACAGACCATATTTCTTTACAGAGACCAACAAATCAAATTTTATAAAATAAAAACTCTTTCTGAAAAGTATATGTACTTATAGGTTCTTCCAAGAGAGACTTCCGAAGTTTATAGAAAGTTACATCAAATTAATTGTCACTTATTCAGTCTGTTTTTCAATAAGAGTTTGTACGACCGTAGAGAACGATGTATGTTCGTTGAATAGGCTCTGGGATAGTTGGCAGATGACCATAATTTCCATCGAAAAATCATCTGCAGCAATGAAGCTAATATCTAGATGAATAGATACATAAATAAACAAGAAATTTACAATTTAGAATGATACCAATCCACATGAGAAGCAAGGTCGTACAATGCATCACGAAAACCCCATTGTTTGATGTGGATTTTGGACTGACGGCGTCATCAGTACATATTTCTTTGAGAACGAGTTTCACCAGGCTAACAGCAGTATAGTGAGCACTATGGGTTTATAATTACCATTTGGCTTGAATTAAATAATCTGGACTCGAACGAAATTTAATTACAACAGGATGACGCAACGTGCCATGCAACTCATGCCACATTGGATATTATGCACGATCGATTTGAGAATATAGTCATGTCAGGTGGTGGTGATTTGTACTAGCTACCAAGATCGTGTATTCTGACCCCATTATATTTTTTTTGTAGGATGTTCGTAAGTCACAGGTATATACGAATGAGCACAGCGGTCTCTAAAGCCAATATAACCCAAGTCATCGAATTATAAAAAATTAATTATTTCGAGTGCTCTCCACACACAGAAATCGTGATGGGCATTTAAACTGTTACATTCAATACATTGAAGTTGTTATAGTCTACTAGGTAGTGTCCTGCCTTATTAGACATGAGGCCCCTGTTCAAGTTCCAGATCTGATATCGCCAACAAAACGAAATATGACAAAATATTTCTTCGGCGACTTCCTCTCAACAGATTTCTGGAAAAACTCTGAGAGTAAATAAAAAATTACCATGAAAAGTTACTCAAAAAAATCAGTCGTTCGGAGTCGACTTGAAACTGGAGGTTCTGCCACTCATGTATGAAATTAACACACAAAACATAAGTGGTGTGAGAAGCTATGATTACAGAATTGTAAAGAATAATTATGTATATATGTGTATTCAATACATAAAGGTATCAATAGGTCTTTCAAACGAATAGAAAATTTCGATGATCTCTCACACACACTTTGTTTTATTTAAATGTAAAGATAGAAAGCTCTTAAAAAGTACCCTGTACAAGTAGAAGGATTAAAAATGATTTTTGGTCAATATTACACTACAACCATTACAATCCTTCAGCCAGGATTACGACCTAGCTTCTCACACCACCCATGTTGTGTGTGCTAATTTTATACATGAGTGGCGGGTCCTACAATTTAAAGTCGACTCCGAACGACAAATTTTTGAGAAACTTTTCATGGCAATCTTATTTACTCTCAGAGTTTTTGCCAGAAATCTACTGAGAGGAAGTCGCCGAAGAAATATTTTTTCATATTTCATTTTGTTCGATATGTTTGACCTGGGGTTGTCAATGTTGGCAACGTTGGCAACGTTTAATAATTAATTTTAAAAAATTGAAAATTTTGTACTAATAACTGAATCTTTTATCGAGTTTATGTTAAGGTACTGAAATCAAGATGATGTTGTTATCTAAGTTTTCACTTAAGTCTACCTATACTACCTAGTTGTTATAGTTATTTTATAACCGAGATATTTGTCATGTTTAGAGCTCCATTTGTTCGATTAGCTCGTACAGTTTATAATGATCATAAGCAAATAGTGTTTTCGAGAATACTCGTTTATAAATTTTTGTTATACATAGTGTGGAGGCTGTTAATGTTTAGTCAAAACATCTTCAAGTTTTATTTCCCATTTTAAAAACTAAAACTTTGAAACCAGTTCACCAATACACATATGGATTTCGTGACGTAATAAACCTATATTTTGTATTTGTATCGATTTATTTGAAAAAATATCATCGGTTTCTTTTACGTTCAGCTATTAGTCCACAGAAAATTTTTCGTTTCACATTGATTTTTTATTGTTTGTTTTTATTTATATTTTATTTATAAAATTTTATATAAAACTTGATTAAGACTTTGTGTTTGCATTGGTTGATCCCCCGCATAAAACCCAGTTGGTTTTGGATGAACGTTCATTATTTGATTATTTTTCAGTTGAATATTTTGTTTTCGTGATCGAAAGATTATGTTATAAAAAAAAACACACAAATAATGTTGCATAAAATATTCAATATTGAAAGAAATAAAAAAATATTTTTATTGTTTTATTTTAATTTATAAATATTTATCATTAATTATCCTCTTGTGAGTGTTTTTAATTATGAGTTATTGGAGATTTTGACACTTGTTGCAATCTTTAAAAAAAAACGACATAAAAAATATGGTTTTTATCACCTTTTACGGCAAAATATCAAACTCATGATGGGAGATTTCAAATTTTTTAGTAAATTTTGTATGTTTTGTGTTGAAATTTGATGTAAAGACTGCGGAACACGTGCTTTTGTAAAACGTATGGTTAAGATGTCAGTTGGAATATAGGGAATTTGTAATATTATATGGTATTATTATATAACTACGGTGTTATATAAACTACATACTTATATTTGCAATACTACAAGCAGAGAATGTCAGAGAAAATTATACAAATTAATATTATTATTAACCAGTATTGGTATTTTCAGTTTAAAGTGCAATTTATTCATCACAAAAATGTTCTTTGATACATTTGTTAAGGAAACATTACATGGAATGATTTATTTGTATCGCTTTATAGAGAAAGTAATAGTAGTATGCTCTATTTAACAGCTTAAACTGTTATTCTTTGTTCAAAATATACGACATTATCTGATGAAAACTGATGTCAAAACCACAGCAAACGGCCAATAACGCTGCTTTATAGCGTGTATTAAATAAATGTCGCTACTATTTGTGTGTACAAAAATACCGATATATACTAAAAACGAAGTCGAATGTTTTTAGTCTTCCGCCGTGAAATGTACCCACACACAATGTTTATATACTAAATAGACTGCGCTTTTCACTGACATACAGTTTTGTATCATAACTGAATTTCAAACTGTATTTAACTTACTTTCTTACTTGGTCATTACAACCTCTTAGTTAGAATCAGTACCTAGCTGTTTACACCAGCCATGTTGTGTCTGTTAATTTTTATTCATGCGTGGAGAGACCTACGAACGGGAATGAGCACCATTTCATGGCAATTGCGTTTTACTCACAAGGTTTTGCCAGAAGCATGATGAGAAGAAGTAACCGAAGATATCTTTTTTTTATATTTTGTTTTGTTCGATATTTTTGAACCTGGGTTTGAAACACGGCGTTTTGTCTAATAAGCCAACACACTATTTACTATACTACGGCGATTTCTAGTGTATTTAACAGTATGATGAAAATTTTTAGGATGAAACGTCATTATTTCAGAGGCTGGTTGACATACATACGTATTGTCTGGCAAATTTAAGACATTGCTATCGATTGTGATCATTATTGTGTAAGTGTCTTATTGCACTCTAGAATTTATTTTTGTGTAAATATTATTCATTATTAAATACATAAATATAATAATAAATTAATAATAAAAATACAGTGACTCAAAAGAATATTTAGACACTGGATATGCGATTATTCAAATCCCGATTTTTTCACTTCAATGGAAATATTTCGAAAAAACGTTACAGTGGATTTATGGATAATTAAAAATGCTTTTAAACATTGTATAATACTTAGCATTTAATAGTTAATTATTTTTTTTTTATCAAAAAAACAAAACAAAAATAATTTAATGTCAAACGCATAATTGAAAAGCCATATACATATACACTGAGCGCCAAAAGTGAGTAAACACCACTGAAATAATTCATTTTCTTAGGATAGCGAGAAAAGTAAATGAGAATAGTCGAATAAATTTCCAAAAATAAAAACGTTTATTTATTACGTATAAAATGTTAAAACAAAAGCAACAATTCATGATAAAGGAACTTTTTTTATACTTAAGAACAAAACTGTTTTATACTTACGAACAAAAGTGTTGACTCACTTATGGCGCTTAGTGTATTTCACCGTTTTAATATGTGGGACCAAAACTTTTTGTTTTTATTACTGCTTCCAAACATTGAGTTATCGACTACACGTGATTGGCATAAAATTCCGGGGTTATGTTGTTCCATTCTCGCTTAATTTCTTGCTTCAACTGCTCCGCTTTGTTGATACTGTATTTATAGGCTTACGGGCGAGTTTGCCCCTAACATGCTGAGTAATGTTGATATAGCCCCTATTTGGAGTAGATTTAAACAGTTATGGATAAGCCACAGCTTTTGAACATATGATGTTCGCTTCGGATCGTTGTCTTGTTAGAAACAAATGTGTCCAATACATTTAACTTATCGGCACTTTGCTTCATATTTTGTTTCAAAATAGTCAAATATGAATCCATTTTTATTAATATAACCTACTCCTGCAATGGAAACACTTCTCCACACCAGTATCGACTCTCACTCATACTTGAAAATAGCCTCAGTATTGTTATGCAAAAACTCAGTATTTGGCAAAATTACGCCAAACGTATTGCTTTTTATCTGATCCATGAAGGTTTAATTTACTCTCATAAGTAAAGAGTGCCTATGTAGGAGGCATTATGTGGGGACTATGCAGGTAAATTTTAAAGTTAAATAAAACTGACTGAGAACTTGTAATGATGAATTATATATGTTATGTATGTAATCTTTATAATTCCAAAACCAGGGTGGCCTTGGTAGTCTAGTGGGTAGTGCGCAAGACTATTAGCGTGAGCGTCGTGAGTTCAATTCCCACCAGAGACTCTGGTCTGTGACACTACACCGAGCATATAGAATATAATTTGTAATTGTATTGTAATTAATAAAGAAATAAATAAATAAATAAATAACATAAATTCTCTTAACAGATTTCTGGCAAAAACTCTGAGAGTAAATAAGATTGCCATGAAAAGTTTCTCAAAAATTTGTCGTTCGGAGTCGACTTTAAATTGTAGGACCCGCCACTCATGTATAAAATTAGCACACACAACATGGGTGGTGTGAGAAGCTAGGTCGTTATTCTGACTGAAGGATTGTAATGACCAATTACGTATGTATGTAGTTTTTTATATAAGTTGAAAAATATATTTTTTAATTATAATACCGCTATTATACCAGCATCAGTCAGTAATCTACCAACGTGCATAGTATGTTTTTCACTTATGATTATTTATTTTGATTGGTTATCTTGCAAAAAATTAAAGATTATTTTATAAAACAAACATAAAATCAACAAAATAAAAATTATAGCGGTTTTCATTGTCAGATCCAGTCAATAATATTCATTACAAAGGGGGCACACAACAGATTAAATAACCATATTTTACGATTTATATAAATATTTTACATTTATTTACAAAAAAAGAAACACAATTTTTATTTTTTGTAAATATGACTTAAAAAAAATATAAAACAATAATCAAATAATTATTTATGCATGTAAATAACTAAAGTCTGTAGACGAACAAATTAATTCAATAAAAGTTTAACAAAGAAAACATAAAAAGAAAAATAAAATAAATTTATTAATAACTAACGGTATTAAGAAATCCATTAATTAACGCAATTATATAAAATTATACACATATGTATGCGTTATAATTAAATTAAAAAATAATGTCTTTTTTATTTTTGGGCGGAGAAATTATGTTTTTTTTCAACTTTTGGTTTCGTATTAAAACTTTATTAATTATTAATTGAAGAAATAGGGTCCAAAATAAAGCAATCATTGCAATGATGTGGTGTGATGCATTCATAAGTGGCATAATGGCTAATCAGTCATAAATTAAATTCATAGTTTTGCTATGGGCGGCAAGTAATTGCTGCCATTATTAACCGTTGCACCGGAGGAAATGCTACTTGCGGAACTTGAACTTGATGCAGCAGATGATCCAGACGAAGATGTAGATTGTGCAGAACCATGGCTGAATTGTAAACTAGTCTGCTGGGGACTTTCCAATGAACCAATAACTGAAGCTACGGGTGCAACGCCCTCATCCGATACTTGAGAAGTGCCACCAAGTTGATCATATTGAGCTGTGAATAAAATCAATTAAAATAGATTAATTTAGAGAAATATAAATCAGGTTTTCCTATTTCTTTATAAAAAATTCTATTTAACCAGATACATATAGGAAGAGAAAAAAATCCAATAAATGACATTGAAAATCAATGAATAAATTATTTCAAGTTCTTTTGGTTTCTGAATTTTTTAGAACGTAACTCAATTTTAATTTTATTTTGAGCTATTTTTTTCTCATAAAAAATGCTTTTATGATGAAAGCAAGCATCACTAACCTTGAATGGTGCGTTGAGCATGTTGTGCTTCCTCTTGGGTTTTGTACTTAATGAAATAGACTTCTGGTTTACTGGGCTGTTTGGGCTGAACATTTTCAATAGCGGCTTGCAAGTCCAAGGGATCAGTTTTCTTAGTCAATACATAAATGATGGTCTTCTCTTCGATAGGAGCCTGTTGTATGCGTAATGCAGCCTTATTGACTTTGGGTGATGGCGCCTTAATAAACACAATACGATAGTGCTTACGTGGTGGTAGTGGCGGTAAAGCTGGCTGTTGGAATTGTTGTTCACCCTCTTCTGGTGCTACATGTACATAAATATCCTTAGTTACAGTATTGGGTGTTGGGAATTGCTGCTGTTGGAAACCACCAAACTGTTGTTGTCCTCCAAAGTTGCCTGTGAATGGAACTTGTTGCTGTTGCTGTTGTACACTACCGAATCCAAAGTTTTGTTGTTGTACTGATTGATATTGTGGAAATTTAGGTGCTGTTGAGAACTGTTGTGTGTTCGACTGTGAGCCTGAAAGTGTTTGTTGCAAACCACCAGACTGAAGTGCTTGTTGTAAAAATCCATGATTTTGTTGTGCAGATGCAGTTTGTCCAACTGAAACACTATTCTGTTGTTGTTGGTAATTGTAGCCCTGAGGTGCAGCTAAAACAGTAGCGCAGAGTGAAAGCACCTAGAAATAATGACAAATTTAGATAGTTTTAATTTTAGCCGCCGTAATCTATAAGGTTGTGTGTTGGTTTATTAGACGTGCGACCAGGGTTCAAACCCATGTTTGACGTCTTCAACAAAACGAAAGATTTCTCTGGCGACTGCCTCTTAGCAGCCATGAAATTTTTTTTCAAAAATTAGTCGTTCGGAGACGACTTCAAACTGCAGGTCCTTAGACTCTTGTATAAAACTAACACACACAACATAAGAGGTGAGAGAAGCTAGGTCGTAATCATAACTTAAGAGTTGTAATGACCAATTATGTATGTATGTAAGTTTGATTGCGAATTGTTTACAAACCATTTTCGATTGAAACGTAGCCCTTTTAATATTTTAAGTTTTGTTAGTTGGGCACAAGTAAGGATAGTACACTTTGTGGCCATTTCTGGTATCTTAAAAAAATAATAACTGTTATGGAGTGGTATTAAAAGTTACAGAAGTGTTACAAATTATTACACAAAATGGCTACGGTCAGGGAAATTAAACACAATTTCCTCGATTATTTTTGCCAATCTTGTGAATTTAATGATGCGACGATGTAAGGAAGTGAACAAAATGAAAGGATTTCCACCAAATATTAAATATATTCTCCAAAATCTGTCAATCCTCTGGAGATTCCCAATGTCGAGATTTTAATTGTTACTTTATTGCGAACTAACGGTATGGTAAGAACAAATTCTGGTGTAAACAATTTGCGTTGAATCTTTCAGTTGTCCAAAGGAATATCTTGTCAACAACATTGGTTTTAAATGGAAAAATCGAAAACAGTATCTAATTTATGGGTTCAAATTTCATCAAGATTTTGCACAAAATATATGACAAACACAGTCCATGGACATGTTCAAAGATCCCAAGGTGTTTAAGGTCGATTGGATAAAAGCAAAGAAGCAACTGATGAAATTGAGTGTGGTTTGATGCGATTTTTTTTAGACATATTTTGTGGTTTTTCTTTTTCTGAGTGAGTCATTTCGATAACCTTTTTTTTACAGATTCGGGTGATATATAATTCGAAAATAATTTTGATCCTCAATTAGTTGTTTTTAAGGTTTTAGATTGAGTTTTGAGATTTTTTTTAATTATAAAATTTCTGTTTCGTTTGAAAATAACATAGAGACCGAGAAGACTATACGATGCTTATACACTTTTTAATTACATAAATTTCCTGTGTTTTAAAATATTTAATCATGTACCTCAAACAGGATTTTGAATTTTAATACTGTCTTAAATCGCTAATCACTTTAGTCAAGTATTCAGTTCATCGAAGAAAGTACACTTTATTTACAATTATTTTAATTGTAAAAATATATTTATTTATCCATCATTAAGCCAGGATCATATTTTTCTTATTAAATATGATGTAATTTTTATTAGAAATATTTTTTAAAATTTATAATCACTATGCCGCAAAGATACTTTTTTTGGTTCAGTTCAGGGAAATTTTTTAATTTTTATTCCGTTTTTTTTTGTTCAGTATTATATTTCTATTCATTATTTATGTAAATGCATCACTTTCATTTTCACTTACTATAAAAACACGCATATTTTAAAAACAATTTTTATTTCTTTTCCAAATTGAATTTCGGTCTTTTTGTATCTCGCTCTTAAAGAAAAAAACTTTAAATCGACCGCACCTGCGTTAAACTTTGTGTATCAATTGACAATCTAAAATCTACTAAAGGTTGATCCAAAATGATACAAACTTTTATAAACACGACGCAACGAACGCAGTTCATTGTTGGAAAGCATTTTTTTAAAGATCATATCATCTATTCAAATGACCACAAAAATAACGAACGAACAAAAGATGGTTTAAAGAAAAACAAAAACAAAAATAAAAAAATGAAGAAGCTGAATATACTGTTAAAAAATAAAGTTAAAATGTTTTTGAAAATAAAGTACAATAAAATACCGACAACAACAAAAATAACAGCAATACTTGTACATATTTATAAAAATATTAACAGTTTTGATGATGCTGTCTGTAGATGAGTAGATGATACTTTTACGTCTCGATATTTGAGAGCATCATTTTAGCCAGTATTTTGGCAGTTAGCCAGTTAGCAGCAGCAACCTTGATTGCTGTTAAAAGATAATGCACATGAAGTAAAACGGTATATTCGTATTTAACTTTTGTCTTCAGTGTATTGTATTTATCGTTAAAAACAAATGTGGCCTTTTGTCGCTTTTTGTTTGGTTGAGAAAGGGCTCAGTGTTATCGTGTACATAATATTCAATTAAAAAAATTTAATTTTTATTTTCGATATTATCATAGGATTTAATTTGTTTCAATTAAATTCGTATTAACAATTCGTTTTATTTATGTAATCAATTATGTAATTGCACACTTTATTAGAAGGACACCCGATAAGCATTATTTATAGTGTGTATTTAAATATGAATTTGTATTAACAGAGTTGCGAAACCTTTTGGAGTCGTTTGCTTACGTATTTCAAGCACGTTCTAAACGACTTAAATCATGTTAGGTATTATGGCCTAGTAAGATATCCTTGTCTACATTCTATTTCTTAATTTGTCATGGAGTCATACATATAACCGCTTTATTTGCTAAAATAAAATTTTATTTAATTTCCTTTAAACTATTGGCCTTTCAGTTGACAGTCTCAACCTTTAAAAAACATAAAATACTGCATGCCATTGGATTGGTTGGATTTTAAAGTAAGTGTTCCAGGAGAACGAATTTACCTTGAAGTGCCTACAATTCTGGAATCAAAACACTCTGAAGGGGTTTGATGCTCGCTTGATTGTTTCATACAAATACATTTTATTTAAATTTATTTATTTATTTATCAAATAATTACAATGCAATTACAAATTATATTTTAATTATATACGAGCTGAGTAACTTAGATCATATGCTCGGTGTAGTGTCACAGATCAGAGTCTCTGGTGGAAATCGAACCCACGACCCTCAAGCTAATAGTCTAGCACACTACCCACTAGACTACCAGGGCACTCTTATTTAAATTAATTCGAAGTAAAGTATTAAAACGGAGACCGAATCATTACTTGGATATGCTTTGTTCCAGCACAGTGCTACTCAAAGGAAAAAATGAATAATAATAATAGAATTCTTGTGTTCAGTGAGTATCGTGGCCGATTCCATTATATGGGTTACCTTTTACTGTCTAAATTTGGTTTAATTTTGTCACGCATGGTGCGTGAAGGCAGTAGTTGGGCTAGAGCTTAGGAGGATTTAATGGAATTTAATAACCATAGCAAAAGATATAGAATTTGAATTTATTGAAATATATCACATAAGTGGGTCTATTTTGAGTACTAATATCTGCTATACTGAATGGCTATATTGCCGGATTGCACTACTACCACCTAACAACCTTATTTTCCGGGTGCTACTACATTCAAGAAGTGAAAAAGAGGAGTGCGTTTGCTTGAATCCTTTTACTAGCTTCTGCGTCGAAATATCTTGACGTTGTATTAGACCGGAAGTTAAATGGGGCGAAAAATTTCGGGGAGATGGTGAACAAGATGTTTTACACCAGTATCGTAACTCAATGTGGACCGATTGTTACCTTTACGAGCAATGAGAGTGAAATATTGAATAATCAGGCAGATAAAGTTCTAATATATATTCTGAATAATTATTTTTCCAAAGGGAAAGTACTACTTTCGGAACGAACTTCTTTGCCTATGGAAAGTATTTTTGTTCCAAAATTTTCATTTCGTTTTTCAGGTGAAAATCATTACATTACGAGAAAGACTTCAGATCGTTACCGATTACACTCCTTCCAAGGTTTCTACGTGATTTCGTTTGCAATTAAGAGGCCCTAATATCAATTGCATCGGTATGTTCTAAGGTTTGTAATTTGGTTCAGCTCGAATTAATTTCTTTTGAAAACAAGGAACTTGATGTTCTTGCTAGATTAGCTTCTCATTCAATTGATGAGATGTTTTCTAGACTTAATTTTTTTTATTTTAAGCCTTTTAAACTATATACTATGTAGATAGGAAACTTTGGCAGCTGATTAACGATGAGCCTTACATACATAATATAATAGGTCATTACAATCCTTTAGTCAGAATTACGTCCTAGTTTCTCACACAACTTATTTTGTGTGCGTTAATTTTTATATATGAGTTGCGGCAGCTACACATCTAATAAGCCAACACACTAATTACCGGACCACGGCGACTTCAACGATGGGCCTTAATTAGTCCAAAATTAAACTGGTAACTATTGTCGACAATCTAATGAGTAGTGTGTTGGCTTATTAGACGTTAGGCCACGGTTCAAGCCCCAGGTCAGACATCTCAAACATAATAAAATATGAAAAAATATTTCTTCTGTGACTGCCACTGGAAAAAACTCTGAGATTAAATAAATATTGCCATGAAAAAGATTCTCAAGAATCTGTCCTTCTTAGTCGACTTTAAACTGCAGGTCCCCCGCCACTCATGTATAAAATTAACACACACAATATAAGTGGTGTGAGAAACTAGGTCCAGTCCTGACTGTACCAATTATGTATATAAGTTCATAACTATTGGCCTTGCAGTACATATTGGTGTCAGTTCACGACAGGGGATTTCTGTAGGGTATGTGATGAGAGAAGAAGTGGAGATGAAGAGGAGTAAAAAGGAGTAAAAAATGATAGAGGACAAGGTCTGCGGTTGCCCGACTTTTGGTAGAACAATCTAGAATACCCTAATAGGGGAGTTTAAACTCTTTGTCGGGAGCCAGCATTCGGAATTTCCTGGTATTTATTGGTGTTTTCTTGAACGACCCATGCTTAATAATTTATAATTTAAAATTCCTTTTTCTAATGGTTAAATACAATACTTTACTATTTGTGGTCAAACATTGTTATGCACCTATTGTCACTGCATTTGTTACGAATGGGGCGTGTAGATGGGTGTAAAAAAAGCCTCATCAAATAGTGTTTTCACACCGAGTGGTTTTAAAGTAAAAGTTGGTTTTAACGTTAAAACCAAAAATAAAACCTGATTTTACCATACAAAATTATTGTGTTAAAACCAAAATAAAACCTTTTTTGAATTGGTTTTAAGTTGGTTTTATGAAATACAACCTTGTTTTGATGTACTAAATGTACTAAATCAGAGCTACCAGCTCTGAAAACCTGAAAACAGCTGATAAAAACAAAAACAAATGTAAATAAATAAATAAATGTAAATAATCATTTATTTTGTATTAAAAAAGGAAAAATTTGGAATATTTTTAATTTCTTCAATGAAAATTTTAAAGATTCTTAAATATTTAAATATTAATCGAAATGTGTGTTGTTTCTGGTCACAATGAATATAGTTTCTTGTGCGAAAGGTAAGTCAGAAGCTAAATATATCAAGATGAAATAAGGCATATTGCTCATAAAATTTTTTTCTCGCAGTCATAAATGTCATGAATTTAAAACCAATTTTAATAAAACTTGCAGTGTGAACGCAAAATCAGCTGTTTATGGTTTTAATGCTAAAATCAGGTTTTAAATTTTGGTGTGAAAACACTAAAATATACAAATTTTACTTACTTTTAAAGATTATTTGTAAATTAGAGAAATTAAGTTGCAAATTAAAATCTCATACGTAAATGATGGTAAACACGAAAAGGAAAGGTTAAAGTTACAAAATAAAAATAAAAATTTTAATTAAAAAAAAATTAAAAACTAAAAAGATGATTAAACGCCATATAATGTTTTAAAAAACAAAATAATGAAACTTAAACATAAACTTGTAAAAAAAAAATTTAGGTGTTTCCAAAAGTGATCCCAAAATCCGGCATTTCGCCGGAAGTTGAGCGTAATTTTGTTTTCTTTAAAGACAACTTCATAAATGCCGATAATGGTCAATTTTTAACGCAATTTTAATGGTTACATAATTTCTTTGTAATTTCGTTTTAGATTTCGTTAAGCACAAGGGAAGCATTTACGCTTGTTACTGTTCATGTTCCTAAAAATTAATTGTTCGATTATGTAAATGAAGATGCCGCCTCAAATAACAGATAAAGCGACAGACACAAAAACCTTAAAACTGAGTTGCAAGCTTTATTGTCTGGCGGTTTCGGTTTGAGTGTCATGTACTTCGAGATTAATTGCCATATTTAATACGGATATTTGAAGTGTTTAAACATTTTCTTGAATTTGTTTGTACTGCTTGCTTGCTGTGTTATTGCTGACATGCTGTACATTTTTATTGGCTGTCATGGCACAGTATGTGGTCAACACCATTTAGACTATAGCAGTTGAGAGTTGAACTTGAGATTTATGTGGACATTGCAAGCGGTTTGTGTTTTTGGCCACAAGAATAATAAGTTATGAGAAACTACAATAAAGCAAAGATAGTTTAATTTAAGGGGTTTTTTTGTTTGTTTTTGATTTATTATCGAAATTGTTTAAAATTTGTCTGGATGCACTGTTACATAATTTCTAAATGGTACAAGATACTTGAAGACGGCTGTTGCAATCGAAAGATAAAAAGCTAAAAATATTAACATTAACTTTTGTGGAAATAAATAATAATTGTTGAACATGCTTGAAGTTGAGATTACTTCACTTGTATTGTATTGAAAGTGCGTGAAAAATCCTTTATTTTCGTCGGTGTAAAGTTAATATTCCAGTGATTACCTAGCTATCATAAATTACATTTGAGATGCATTCGAGAGATGTTTTAAAATTTCAAAAAACGATATGTATACATATTTATATGCGAACAAGCACGCATCAAATCATTTATATGTACTTTTTATTTACTTATCGGAAAACAGTCAAACACTGCCTGAACTTGAGAGTATATTGCTTTGAACGCATTTAGCTTAAGCACTTTTTATGGATCTTAACATAAGCAAATATTCAGAGACGCTTGGCATACCAGCACTATTGTTACAGAGCTCTTCAATGCTTGTTCGTTCTTTGTTTAATATTGCTAAAGGAAAAGAGTGTGGCCGCTTCTCCCAAGGCTATGGTTTTGATCACTCTATTACGGGACTGGAATATGCTTATCCGACAATTTCGTGGGAGCTAGGTTTAGTATTTAAATGAATACGATGCTTTTTTGATCTGGAATTTCTGAAGCAAAAGCATGACACACATCTGATCTGGATAGACAATACAGAGATTATCCAAATGACGATATGAATGCTCGCAAGGATTCCATGCCAGATTTTTTGAACTTTGAAGGGAGCATTAGTGATTGTAATTATTTTGGTATTAGAAGCTCTGTAAAGTCACCGTAGTCTAGTAGGTAGTGTGTTGGCTTATTAGATGTGAGGCCACGGTACAAAGCCCAGGTCAGCTATCTCCAACAAAACGAACTGCAAACATATATTCCTTCGGCGACTTCCTCTCATCAGATTTCTGGCAAAAATAGTGAAGGTAAAATAAAACTGCCATGAAAGTTTCTCAAAAATCTATCGTTCGGAATCGACTTTAAACACTGATGTGTAAAATTAACACACACAGCATAAGTGGTGTGTGAAGCTAGGTCCTAATCCTAACGCAAGGTTTGTAATGACCAATTGTGTTTGTATGTATGTAGAAGCTCTTAACACTGTGGGCAGAATTTAATGCAATGCTAGCTATAACAGTTAAATTTTTCAAGTGACAAATAAGCAGGGCGCGTAATATGCGTAAGTTTTATCGGTACTAGAACGTACATAAGGGATCGCAGAATCACAGATACTGAGAAAATTCCTTTTTTATCCGCGCCTATGAGTTTTTTCTGTCACTTACAATGCATACATACATAATTGGTCATTACAATTCTTCAGTCAGGATTAGGACCTAGTTTCTCACACCACTTATGTTGTGTGCGTTAATTTTTAGACATGAGTGGCGAGACCTACATTTTAATGTCAACCCCGAACGACAGTTTTTGAGAAACTCTTCAGGGCAATTTTATTTGCTTTCAGAATCTTTTGCCAGAAATCTGCTGAGAGGAAGTCGCCGAAGAAATATTTTCATATTTCCGATTTGATGTTTGATCTGGGCTTTGAAACCTGGCCTTACGTCTAATAAGCCAACACACTACTTACTAGACTATGGCGATTTCAAATAGACTATTGGACAATTACACCGTTTTTCAGACATAAGTTCCGACTGTTTGTGATTTTTGATGATTACTAGGCGATATATCAAATGCATATAAAGGTACAACATTATTTCGCGAAACATCACATGGGCGGCTTCGGACATGGATATGATAGTACATCTAGTCTAGTCAAGCTAAGATAAAAGCACACGGGAAATGTACATAAATCCCAAAAGGAGCTGGTTTAGCCCGCAATGTTTGTGTCATTACTGGACGTTGCGAAACATAGTTTTGGTAATACGAACTGGAACTTCTGCAAAGACCTCTTGGGTATATGTTCAGTGTTATATGGTAGGAGTATAAAGCAGTTAAAATTAAAAGAAAGTGAAAAATATTTAATAAAAATTTTCAATTTGTAATAAAATTTCTCTAACAAATTGACAATATTATCTATGTATGTATGTATATGAGAAGTGTGCCATTAATGTGGTCTTAAAAACGTACATATTTTCATATGTTTTCCGGTGAACAGTAAAATTTTACAATTTTACAATTTTACAATTTGTTACATAACTAAATACACCAACAACATACTAACACAAAATGGGACAGTATACGACCATTAAAATTTTGTTATGACATTTATAGGTAAAGAGGCATTTCTTTAGTTGCATTAAAAGTATTAAAAAGAGATAAAAAGTATTCAACTGCACTTTTATTTTTACTGTGTATCTAATTTACTATCCAAAACAATAAACCTTTTAATGAAGTGCAAAAACTCTATTTGAAGCGAATGGGCTTTAGACATTGTTTTTATATTTTTGTCAGTTAAAGTTACAACTTTTGTAATTTCGTTTTTCCAATATTTATTTTCATTATTTTATTTTGTAATATAATACCTTATATTATATACGCCTATATGTATATACATATGTACATACAGTATGTGTTTATATGCAGTGAACAGCAAAAGTCTAGGTACCCACCCCCCATATTTTAGCAATTTCATGAATTTTAAGTAATGATTTGTTTTTTATATTCTTTTTATTAATTCGTTTCTATTTTATTATAAAACAAATAAAATTTTAATGTTCTTCACAAACCAAGAGAAAAATAAGGAAAAGTGTCTGCGGACATCATAATTTTGCACCAAAAAAGAGTAGGTACCCCTAAGAAAATCTCATAGTATATTTAAGCTCCAAGCCTCAATGTATTAAAATGTTATAAAATACTTGAAGTCGCCGTGGTCTAATAGGTAATGATTTGGCTTATTAGACGTGAGGCCATGGTTCAAACTCCAGGTCTGTAATCTCGATCAAAACGATACATTAAAAAATATTTCTTTGGCGGCTTCCTATCAGCAGATTTCTGACAAAAACTCTGCGAGTAAATAAAATTGTTATGAAAATTTACTCAAAAAAAATCTTTCGTTCGGAGTCGACTTTAAACTGGAGGTCCCGTCCCGCCACTTTTGTATAAAAATTAACACACACAACATAAGTGGAGTGAGAAATTACGTCGTAAGCCTGGCTAAAGGGTTGTAATGACCAATTATGTTATGTTTGAATACAATACTTACTGGAATAGCCCTTCAGGTGGTGCAAATCAAAATAAAATAAAATAATAAAGTTAAGTTTGCACTGCATTTCTTCATATTTTTAAAGAAATATGCATAACATAATTTGGTCATTACAACCCTTCAGTCAGGATTACGACTTATATAGCTTCTCACATCACTTATGTTGTGTATGTTAATTTTATACATGAGTGACGGAACCTACAGTTTAGAGTCAACTCCGAACGACGGATTTGAGAGAAAGTTTTTGCCAGAAATTTGTTGAGAGGAAGTCGTGGAAGAAATATTTTTTCATATTTCGTTATGTTGTCTGACATGGGGTTTGATCCGTGGCCTCACGTCTAATAAGCCGACACACTACCTACTAGACTACGGTGACTTCTATAATATATTTGTCGCCAATAAAAAGATTTGCTTTATAAATTAAATGTGTTAATTTATTTACTATTCACGAATTCGTGTCAAATGTTTCATTAAATCCACAGATCTGTCCACGGTGCTCATAAAATCAAATATTTTATTGCCGACAAAAGCATTCCATTAATATTGGGCATTTCATGTTAAAACAATTTGAAAACAATTTGAATAAAAACAATTTGAATGCAAAATGACATTGGATGGTATTTATTATAGCCGTGTATATAAAACATTTCTTAAAAAGAACATAAAAAATATTTTATCTTAAAAAGAACATAAGAATTTGCCAAGCGATTTATTTAAACGTTTATAAAACGTTTGTCCTTGATAAGCTTATTCTGATTGATTACTTTTCAATCGAATTAGGTAATCCGCTATGGTTTATTTTTAAATTTGTTAATCGTTATAGTTTATTCGATTATTTTTAAGTCGTAAAACAAAAATGCCGAAACTTCAGCTGAAGCAGAAGATGTAAAACAACGATGAAGTAAAAAATGAAATGAATTCACGTAATTAATATTATTAAGACGGTCAGGAGAAAAGAAACAAAATAATTTTTAGAGCAATAATATTAAAGGCCAAAAACCACCTGCTGATTACCGACTGTTATGTTGTAATTTTTATTCACTGCAACAAACATGGTTATTGAGAGATGGCATCATATGGAAGCTGTGTTTAAGACTGAAAATTTTTTTTTGGCAAAATGCTTACAGAAATGATGAGTTAATCAGTTTGAAAGGTGACCAGATTGAATAATATTACAGACACTTTTTAAAATTATTAACATGATTTCAGTTGTTTTATACTTAATAATGTCATAATTTAGTCAGAAAAATCAATACACAGATTATTGAACTCAAAATTTTAATATTTCGTCTTCAATATCTGAGTGTCTAAAGTTCTATTTACCGAGATTTTGATATTTATTGAAAAATTATCCATCAACCATATATACAAATTTAATTGAATGGATTGAAAATACTTAAATATTTTAGATATAAATTGATGAGTTTATTTATTATTTATGCCATTCTATTCTGTCACAAAATTCAGTAAATTATCTCCACTGAACGTAATTAATCGATTTACACTTGAGCAACGTTGGGATTTACTGGGCCAATGAGAAACTTCACGATGATGTCGATTTTGCCAAAAAAAAGTCATCTTTTCGGATGAAGCTCATTTTCATCTTGGTGGGTACGTTAATAAGCAAAATTGTCGTATTAGGGACTCAGAAAACCAACACGTGGTCTTACAGAAGCCAATGCATCTATTACGAGTGACTGTTTGGTGCGGCTTGTGAAGCGGAGGCATATTGGCCCATATGAGGACGTCGCAACAATTACGATCAATGGAGACACCTATCACACTATGATGTGATGTGAACCATGCTTGGTTTCAACAGGATGATGCAACTTACCACACATCTCATGCCACAATCAATTTATTGCGTCAAACGTTTAATACGCACTTAATTAGCTGAAATGGTGATGTCAATAGGCCGCCAAGAAGCTGCGATTTGACACCGTTGAACTATTTTCTGTGTGATGCCGTTAAAGAAAAATGTTATGTCGAGAAACCAGAGACAATTGAGCATTTGATGCCATTGCCGAGATATGACCACATTCATTCGGAAAAGTGCAATTAAAATTTGTCCGATCGAAGAAGTTGCCGTAGTCTAGTAGGTAGTGTGTTGGCTTATTAGACGCAAAAGCCTGGGTTCAAGCCCCAGGCCAGGCATCAAAGACAAAATACAAAAATATTTTTTTGGCGACTTTCTCTCAGTAGATTTCTGGCAAAAACTCTGAGATTAAATAAAAATTGCCATGATAAGTTTCTCAATAAATAGAAATCTGTCGTTCGGAGTCGACTTTAAACTGTAGGTCCCACCACTCATGTATAAAATTAACACACACAACATAAGTGATGTGAGAAACTAGGACGTTGTACAATGGGTCAATTTGACCCCCGGGTACTGTACTTGTCTTAATTGACAAGTACACGTCCTCTAACCTAACCTAACCTTGCCCGATTGAATGAGGCACAGTGAGGCGGGCCGCGGCAGTCATATGAATGAAATAATATACCATTTCTAACCAGAACAATTATACTTCACAACGAAAGAACAAATTTGGAAAAATTACAAAACTGTTTTTGTTTTATTGCACTTATATAAACTTTTAAATTTCGCACCCTATTTATAGCCCTGTACAGATTATGATTCGTTCATGTCGATCAACAGTAAATTACCATCTGGCCACCTTAGCTCTAAATAGTAATTTTGTATGTTATTTGTTTTCAAAAGTATTTCAATGTTTTCCAAAAATAGGAAAAAAAAATTCATATTAATAAAACTAAAAGACAATATAATTATACCATATACTGTATTACAATACCAAAAATTGATTAATGACTTGGCAAACAAGAAAAAATTCATTGACAGTAATGCAGAAATGTCAAAACTTTATGAAATATTCGAAAATGTTAAAAATCCTAAAAGGTTTTATTTTTATTTTTTTTATCTTTTTTCAATTAACATGCAGGTGTGTCAGCAATCTTTAATCTTTCAATCATCTGTCGTTCTTCATTAAGAGATGTCTGTCTGCATATAAAACGATTAAAATCAATTTTGTTAACAAATTGTTATGTTTTGCAAACAGTATTTTGAAATGTGAACTCATATTTCCGAATGTGAAACATACGACAAGCTTTTCTTATTATTCCCAGAAGTCGCTGTAGTCTAGTAGGTAGTGTGTTGACTCACTAGATGTGAGGCCATGTTTCAAACTTTAGCTCAGAAATCAACAAAACGAAATATGAAAAATATTTCTTTAGCAACTTCCTTTAAACAGATTTCTGGCAAAAAAATCTGTTGTCCGGAATCGACTTTAAACTTTAGGTCCCGCCACTTATAGATAAAATTAACACACACAATTAAGTGGTGTGAGAAGCTAGGTTGTAATCCTGACTGAAAGGTTATAATGAATAATTATGTATGTATGTATGTATGTATGTATGTATGTACGTATATATTATGTAATTAAGTATGGGTACTTCTATATATTTCTTAAAATATTTAAATTGATTTTTAATTAATGCAAACGGCTGAAAATGTTTGCCAATTAAAGTTTTAATCATTATTATTTCGTTTAATAAAATCATATTTTACAAAATTATAAATACGTTTTTTTTTATTAAATACAAACAAATTAACGCCAACACTACATAAATTACAAAAAATTTTTCATAGAAAGCCAAAAAGCAAAGAAATCAAAAGCAAAACGAAATAATGGCTTATCATGAAATTAAATCAAATATTAATTATCTTTAAAAATCTATTACATAATCAAAGCTATTTCTGTAATATTTCATATCTTGCGGTTATTTTTGATTAATTTAACCATCACGGTGGCCCATTGTCAGACAGCTTTTTTTCCCGTCTTCTCTTTTTTTTGTAATTTTTATCTCTCTTTTCCGATCAGAAGAAACAAATTTGTATTATAGCGTTGTATATAAATCAAAAAATTTTTAGTTTTCTTTGCATTTCTGATGATAATTTATTGCCGCTCATCAACTTTATAATGGTCTCCAGCCAGTAATTGTACAAACTTTGCTAACCCGTTGCGTTGATTGTTACACCCTCGCATTTAAGTGTGAGAATATTTAATTTCTTTGCTTTTATTTTGTTTTTAAATGTAAATTATGTTTACTATTCATAAAATGTTGTTTAGATAAATAATTAAAAAGAAGATATATTTCTCTTCTCTTGCAATTTTATTTTTGTTTAAAATAACAAAACATTATTGTTTCGTTCATTAAACGGCTGTGTTAATCACCAGTTTCAAAAGACTTTTTTAATTTTGTCTTGAAGATTTTTCGTAACTCAAACAACAACTCAGTAAATGATTTTTAAATTATGGCCATTTACGAGTACTGTACGTAGTACACAACGTATAGAAATATATTTTTGTGTTGGATGAAAACCACCATATGATGTGCACATCGTTTTGCTCTTTTAAAATTGTTGGCTGTTGGCTTTAAAACCAGATAGATTTTTGAGAAACTTTTTTCATGGCAATTTTATTTATTCTCCGAGTTTTTGCCAAAACTCTGCTGAGAATAAGTCGCCGAAGAAATATTATTACATTTTTTGTTTTTTTGGAGACGTCTGATCTGCGGTGTGAACCGTGACCTCACGTCTAATAAGCCAACACACTACCAACTACGCCGACTAAATGCGGTAACTGTTGTAAGACAAAAATAGCCCGAAAATGGGGTATTAACCCTAAAAAGGTATACTGGCAATACGACTTTGTAATCAGACCAATCAGTGGTTGAATGTTGCATTCATACGTGAGATTAGCATTCCTCTACAAGCAAATAAATGGTTTCACCCAAACACACAACTAGAAATCATTAAACCTGGTTTGAGGGGTAGTGGTAATCATGATATAAGGTATTCGTAGAACTACATCATCCATGGCAGTGTCCATTACACTGAATTGGCTAACACCAGATACGTTGGCGAAATAAATGCTGGGAACGAGGCAATGAGACTGAGCGCCACAAGACTATGGTAGTAGAGGAACTATGGTCATGCTGAGTATAATTGATCTGAATATATCTCACGAATACACAATACTTGAACTTGCCGAAGTATATCGTCAATTAAGACAAGTACAGTACCCGGAGGTCGAACTGACCCATTGTAAAACGTCCTAGTTTCTCACACCACTTATGTTGTGTGTGTTAATTTTATAGATGAGTGGTTGTAATTACATGATGGAATAGGTAACATCGGTGTTAAAACGCGACCCTTTAGGACTCAAGTAAGCTATGCTCATGGAGGCGGTTGCCAATTCATCATAACTGTACATAATACATTTAAAATATCTGATATATTGAAAAACCACCTGTAAACATATCATTTAATTTCAAACTTTATTTATTCAACACTTTCATGTGTTAATATTTTTTTTTATTATTGTAGACAAAAAAAAGCAAAAACCGATGGTCGCCCTAACCCTAAATAAGTAATAAATTTTTTATTTAATAAATTAATAAGTATTCCATTGTGATTGTTTACTGGTGCTCAATTCAATATTTTCGAATATTTAATTTATTGTTTGGAGATCATTGTTATTTAAATTAAATATCGTCTCTGTAGCATACAATTCAAATTTAAATTGTGTTGAGGACGCATTATTGGCTCTTGAAGTTTTAAGAGTTTCTGCAAATCAATGATTGACTTTCAATTTCAAATTATCAATATGACGGCAATAATAAACATAATGATGGATATATGTATGTACGTATGTATGCTGTGATACAGTTAATTTGAGTGTTTCTTTTGTATTGAAACAATTGTATGTCCGAATTTATTATTAAAACGGCATGTGTTTAAACAAATGCTAAATTTTTTGGAGTAATTTGATTAAATTAGAATAAAATTAAATTTTATTAATAAATGCTAGGAATTATGTTTTGGTGTTTACTTATAAAGATGAGAAAATTTTGTATTCGATCTGATAAACACAAATCAGGTTGTTCTTCGTATACAAATTACAGGGTTTAAAAAATCTTGGATGCACTACTCTTAATTTTTTGTTATGTTAAAAACTTGCCGTAAAAGATTCAGAAGCTACAGTTAAATCTGTTTCATACAAGATAAGGACTAATTTAGGGAACTTCAGTACAGGCAATCTATGAATTATCTCGTAGTATGATGGTGAACGTATTAATCACCATCATTTTTATATTCCGTTTCGTTTTTATTGAAAAGCAGAGTTTCTCAAACCTTATACGTCAACTTTTTGTCATTTCTTTATTCTGTTTCAACAGGAACAGTTTTATCGGTCTATCACAAATCATAGCTCTTTTAGGAGTATTAATGTTGGTGTATATTTTTTGTCCAGAATATCCTCTAAAACTGTCCACAAGTTGTAGTCCAGCGGGCTTAGGATGCAACTTTCAAAGGTCATTCTTCAGAAGAGATAAGTGCTAGTAAATTGTTTCGGAGTCTGACTAGGATCGTTTTGGCTTTATGAGCTGCAACATAGATCGGTTAAGTGGTTTTACTGCAGTTTTTAAAGCGGTTTCTTGGTAAAGTGTCTCTTATCATCATATTCATCCTTATATACTGTATTATCCACTTGTTAATTTTTTTTTTATCGATAAGCAACCTCTTTCTGAGCAAGTTATTTGCGAGCTTTACCAAAAGACGTTTGTATATTGCCACCCTATTCCTTTCAAAGCTGTAGTCAACAAATATGCGTTACGTCATTTGAAAGCACTAAGTACTCAGATTGTATTGAGTTCTTGATTTGACAGTTTTGATTACCTGTGTCGTTCGAACTGTTCCAACAAGGCTGTATTACACGTCGCACGGTCACGATTCCATGAGTGGTAGCTTTGATACCAAAAGGTCACTTGAGCACGCATAGTGGGACGTTGTGATGCCACAGGTAAACGCTGTCCCTGTACTGACCGAATTCCACCAAACTCGGGAAGAAGTTGGTCAGCACAAGGACAGCATATTAAAAAGCATAAACACCCTACGCTGGAAAACCAGCCCGAAAGTTTGATAAACGAAGCTATATCCTTGACATCAATGGATGATAGCTTTGTAAAGCTGACAAGACTTGGAGAGCGAACCTATATCTGCACCTCGCAAGAGATGGGCATTGACAAAGAAAGTGTATAACAGTCTCCTCTTCCTTGGCACATCTGCACCCAAGACAGAAGTCGTTAAATGGGAGCTACATTCTTTCCGCGTGTCTTCCCATAATACAATGATTTGTAAGCATGTCCACTGTGACCAAGATGGCATTACATTCAAGTCCGAAAATTTGTTAATTTGGTGAAGTAGTTTTTTTAAGACTTAAAGTTTTACTTTTTTATTTAGTCTTTAAAGTGGAAAAATTTAAAAATTTTACAATAATGCTTTGTTTTTTTTTTAAATAAAAGTTAAAAATAGAAATTTTTAAGGAAACATTTTTTAATAGTATTGTATGAAGTTGTGTATGTCACTCTGTAAAAATTTCAAATATGGCAATACCTTTCAAACTTTCGTTATATTAATTTAAAGAAGTTATAACAAGGTTCCACTTAAAAAGCTCTTGAAATACGCAATACAATCCACAACCGATGAGAAAAAGAATTTAAAAATCTTAGTCTTCAACCATCTTTAAATTAACGGATTTGGAAATTGTTTAAAAAATATTGTTTAACTTTATTTGAAGCTTTTTCAGAAACAAAAAACATACAATTATATTTAACAGTAAATTTTGAATGCTAAAAACTATAATAAAAATGTCAACATTTATTTAATTTGAACGATAATATCTGGATTGTAATAAATGATGTCAGGTTTTTTTTATTTAAATTTAAATTAAAGGTTATATTATGATGGTTATTTTACGATGCTTATAAAGCTATTATCAATGTATGCCACACAAATAAATTTATTATAAATTAATATTTTGTATTGTAATAAAATATTTTGAAATTGTTAATTGCTTCAATTCCGTTTTCGTTTTTATAACAACTTTTGGTTAAAAACTGTTAAATATTTTAGAAATAATTTTCGAAATCAAAACATATTAGAATGGGGACATTATATCGATTTTTCTATGCGTAGGCATCACTTTTTACTGTCTATACAGATAAGTCGGTGTAGTGTGTTGACTTACTAGACGTGAGACCACGGTTCATACGCCAGATCAGACGTCTCCAACTAAAACGAAACATTAAAAAATATTTCTCGGTAATTCCCTTTTAGCAGTCAAAAACTCCGAGAGTAAATAAAATTGCTATGAATTATTTCTGAAAAATCAGTTGTTCGGAGTCGTCCCAAAAAAAGGAACTTTTCTAATTGGTTTAGGTACAAGGATACGATTGGGATCATTGAACGCAAGGACTTAACAACCGAAATTACACCTGACTCATGCATGCAATGGGAAGGAGCTTAGTGGAACCCAGAATAACGATGCAAATGCAGTCGTATTACTGCTTACAAAAAAAATAAGACGGGCTGGGTGCCCTGTTAGTGGGTAGTGTGCTAGACTATTAGAGTTTCTAGGCGAGTTAAAACGGAGTTTATTGTGAGTAAAATCGACGTCTAAACCTGGCAAATCAGGAAATGTTGAACAGACACTGAAGAGCAAATTAAAAAATGTCTTTCTCTTATCGCCGATTATATTATAAGGAAATTTGTAAGAATGGTGGACAATGCAGCACCATTGTAAAAAACCAGTGAAACATAAATCGTTATTAAAAAGTTGAGTACTTAAAGGATTCTTATCGTCAGTTCTTACGGCAAGTGAAGAGTTTACCCAATTCTCTGGATAAAGCGAGAGAAACCTAAGAAAAGATATAAGTAAACCCTTCAAATCCCAGGTCAGACATCAAAACCAAAATATGAAAAAAATAATTCTTCGTCGACTTCCTCTCAGCAGATTTCTGGCAAAAACTCTGAGAATAAATAAAATTGCCATGAAAAGTTTCTCAAAAATATTTCGTTTGGAGTCCACGTTAAACTGTAGGTCCCGCCACTCATGTATAAAATTAAAACACACAACATGAGTGGTATGAGAAACTACGTCGTAATCCTGACTGAAGGGTTGTAATGGCCAATTATGTATGTAATATTTGGCTTTATTTCTATTCGTTTCAGTCTGTATATATTTTAATTTGTTTGAGTATATAACATATTCAGTAGCAACAGACTATGCTATACCATAAGTATACCATATTATCCATGGGTTTCCTGTACCGCTTTTTTACTGCCAAAAGTGATTGAATTTCATTTGCCACGGATTATGTTATGCGTACCCGTTTTTATGATTAATTATTATTTTTTTTCGTTTTTTTTTTAATTAAATATGTATGTATGTATATATATCGATTATAATTTAGAATTGGCAAATTAAATATTGTTTTAAGACACGAATAAACGTGCTTTAAAATATTAAAAACCTTTTGTGGTTAAATTGTTACTTGTGGAATAAATGCTATTTAAATAGTATTGACCCAATTTTTGGCTATTGATTTTAAAACAAGGTTATTTAATGAATTTGCAAAAATATTGTTTAAAATGTTTAACAAATCGAATAAGAAAAGATGTACAAAAAAAAAATGATTTCTTATATAAAAATTATAAAGCTTTTGCGTGGGTGAATAATTATTTGTTTTCTTTAGATTTTGCCGTTAAATTATTAAAAAAAAATTGTTTATATTTCCCAACATATTACGTAGACTAACATATGTTTATTAAATAATAGGCCTTCTGTTAATGATCCCACGGCTATAAAATTATAGTCTGTTTTATTCAATGATTTGTTAATTATAAGTTTTCGCTTATTGTCGGCATATTAACAGGTTTTAAATGATTTACAATAGGCGATGACATGAAAATTAGTTTAATTAAAAATTAAAAAAATTTAAATAAAATATTTAACGGTATTAAAATATTGAGTATCAAATTAAACGGTGTCTTCTAGAAACGCAGAAGGCTGGTCACCTTTACAGGCAAAGAAAAAATCATCTGACAGAGTACCCACTAAATTTTTCAGTGAATTGGTGTTGTAGAACGTTAGATCTGTATAAGCAAAAATGGAGAAGAATAGGGTTAACTATGTGGAATTGTTTTACGTATGAGATAGTCTATTATACATTGACGTTAGGCAGATCTATCTACATATATGTCGTTAATAGACACGCTTTATTACAAAGTGACTAAAGGTTATTGACATATCTTGAATTGGAGAGGGTGAGGTTAGGTTGTTAAATTCTTTCTACTGAGAGTTGTCACAGTTTTATAGGGAGACTATTCAACAGATTTATTCAAGACCATGGTAGATAGTGTACTGGTGTATTACCTAACCGGAATTCGAAAAATTGATGTATACTGTCTTGATATATTAATATTTATTTACGTTATCAGGTCTTTCATTAAACGCTTTGAATCTTTAAATTTAAATAAAAAATTCTGTGTATCATCGTAAGCTGCTATTCGTTTGAAAGATCTCTTACAGCCATCATGTGTGGAATATTATATCGTTCAAGTGTCCACCAGGGCTTTTCTAGATGAAACGCATTCTTAATGTGCAATTTTTCATATCCTTGAAGCATAAATTAGACTGTATTTGACCGACGGTATTAGTTATTTTGAATTGGAGAACCGATGTTGTGTGTGGCTTATTCGCATTCACCTTTGACTTAAGAAAAGCCCACAAGTAAAAGTTTAACTGAGTAAAATCAAACGATCTCAGTCGACAACTCACATCACTTCCGGGTGAGATGGTCATGCCATCAAATGGTTTGTGTAAAATATTAATTATAGCATAAGCCTTTGAAAGCACATGTTGTTTGTGTCCAGATCATCCAATTCAGATGAAAAGAAGTTGACAGTCATCAATCATAAGTGCCCGCCGTTGCCAGTGATGGCCTTGCCAATCTTGTCCTCTAAGAAATATGGAACAATGATGCCGTCAGTCAAAAATCCCCGCCAAACAGGGACTTTTTCGTCATGAATTGAATGCTCTTTGATTTCATGCGGACTGGTATCACCCAAAATTCAACAAATTTGGTTGTTCAGCTACCCTGTTTTCCAGAAATGTGCCCCATTGCTGAAGCTGATTTATCAATGAGATTTAGAGCCAAATTGCCAACTGTTCCAGAGCACATTTAACGAATAAATATCGTTGTCTGTGGTCGTTTACGTGCAGTAAACAATTTTGTACGAATGTAAGATCAAATCACGGTATAGAATTCACAAAGTTGTGGTCTACGAAAGGTCACGTTCTCGTGAGCAATGCCAAATAAACTAACTCGGATTATTCTGCATAACCTCACTGACAGCAGTGATGTTTTCAGCAGACCTTGCGTTTCGTCGACGTATGCATCAGTTTAATAACTGAGTTCATCGCGGATTAGAACTTAAACATTTTAATTAAGTCTCTATAAATAATTTTATAAAATTGAATATTAAATTATTGAATGTTAAGAGCATTACTTTTACCACATCAAAGATGACTTTACACCACTCATCTAAATCTATTCAACAACAACATCCGTTTATTGAATTATTTGTACAAGTATACATACATAGGTCAACACCTGTTGGATGCTTCATTTCATGTATTGTAAATTAAATTCATAAAATAATTAAAACCGGCATTCGTTATGGTGAATTAACAGTTGATTAATATGCACTTATGTTAGAGCGTAAAAAGAAAATTAACCTGGATTTACCATGTATGTATGCCTAACATCAAACATCAGAAAACAATACAGACTGATCTATAACCGACCTTTAACATGCAAAGCAACATAACAATAGCAATAAAAAAAGCAAACTAGAAAATTAACAATAATTAACAATTAACTATATTGTTAACTATAATAACAACAGCAACATTTTTTTTTAACAAAAACATACATGGTCTCAGGTAAAAATTTAACAACTTTACGCCAGGGCTTATAACATAAAGTGGGCAAGAGATAATAATACTTAATGGATTTAAATAGAAATAACATTGAGCCTAATCATTACACCCTTAGCAATAACAACAATAACAGTTGATAAATTAAAAAAGAAAAGAAAAAAAGGGCCATATGTAATGATCTTTGAATACATACATACGAGTACACACATGTCATCACTACAAATTGTTTTTGAAAAATAACAACAACAAGAAAAGGTAAGTAAATAAATAATAGATATACCCGTTGAAATGCACAATAGGAGAGAATATTTAATAAAAACTATCTAATGTTTCTTTAAAAGCGTCTAAATGTAGGTATCATAAGCAAGCTTTACCATTTGACAGTCATTGATAGCAGACTAGCACTTTACATGTGTTGAAAGTAAAAGAAATTGAATTTCTTCCCATTCTCCGGCTTAGCCTCAAGTGACTATTTTTTGATTTATTACACATATCATACATACATACATACACACAATTGGCCATTATAACCCTTCTGTTAGGATTAAGGCCCAGCTTCTCACTTCACTTATTTTGCGTGTGTTAATTTTATACATGCGTGGCCGGTCATACAGTTTAAAGTCGACTTCGAATGACAGATTTTTGAGAAATTTTTCATGGTGATTTTATTTACTCTCAGAGTTTTTGCCAGAAATCTGCTGAGAGGAAGTCGCCGAGGAAATATTTTATTATATTTCGTTTTGATGTCTGACCTGGGGGTTTGAATCGAGTCCTTACGTCCAATAAGCCAACACACTACCTACTAGACTACGGCGACTTCAAATAGAATAGAATACGTGTGTTGTGATGTCTTGGTAAAATAAAATAGAAAGAATTGACAACAATGTAGTCGAGTAGGTAGTGTGTTGGCTTATTAGACATGAGGCCACGGTTCAAACCCCAAGACAGACATTTCCAACAAAACGAAATATGAAACATATCTCTTCGATGTCTTACTCTCATTAGATTTCTGACAAATACTCTTCTGAGAGTAAATAAAAATTGTCATGAAATGCTTTTCCAAAAAATCTGTTGTTTGGAGTCGACTATAAACTGTAGGTCCTACTACATACATACATAATTGGTTGTGTGTGTTAATTTTATTCATAAGTGGCGGGATCTACAGTTTAAAGTCGACTCCAAACAACAGATTTTTTGAGAAATTTTTCATGGCAATTTCATCTGCTGAGAGGAAGTCAGCGAAGAAATATTTTTTTATATTTTCGTTTTGATGTCTGACCTGGGGTTTGAACCGGGGGTCAACACGCTACCTACTAGACTAGGGCGACTTCAGTGGTAGGTCTTACCACTCACCTATGAAATTAACACACAGAAAATAAGTGGAGTGAGAAGCTAAGTCGTAATCCTGTCTAAAGGGTTATAATGATCAATTATGTATGCATGTGTGTATGTATAGAATGTATAAGGTTTAATTTGATAAAAAGAAACAAATAAATATGGCGACAACTCACAATTTGAATAAACACATTTTCAATATGCTCGTATCCAAATTCAGAAAGTAACAACTTGGAGAAATATGGTCCACTCATGTATTGACTACACAAACTTATTTAGGATTACCGTAGATTGCTACAGTCAGAAATTCCAATGGCTTTCGACACTCTATCTCACAATGTATATGTTTATTGATCTAATTAAAGCAAGCAAATATCTCTGGAGAATATTTCGAATACATAACTCGAAAAATAATATCAGATATAATATCAACCTGAAGTGAAACGTATGGAGAAATTATAGGGAAGTATAGAGAAGGAAATTAAAATGGATTAGATATAGACTGAGGAATCTGCAAAAACTACTGCCAGAAAAGACTTTGATTGAAACTCGGAGGGCCAGAACAGCTATAACATGGAGGCGATAATTTCAGTACGAAAGTCGTCCAGATACATACCAATTCTCTCTCTTCTTATGAAAATTATTTAGATGGAACAGTTATAGAGAATCTCTACAAGCATTCCACTATTATTCTAATAGAAATAGTCCTTTTTACGACGCGTGGCAATTAGTACTTAGTTTTTAGGAGAGGTGAAGAGTCAATTAAATTAAATAAATATGTATTGGCTCTAACAAGTTGAAATCTAATATGAAAATATGGTGCTCGCTCGGTATTCCCGACTACCCCGTTATTGCAATAGATATATGTACAAAACCATTTCCAATTATAATAATAACAAGGAATTTTTCGATAAAATTTTGACTCCAGTTAATGTGAAAATTCAGTTTTCACAACAAATCTTTTTTAATTAGTTGCGAATGTCGAGGGCACACTGTACTTTCTTTCTGCGAAAGAAAAGTGCTTAAAACAGAGAGAGAGAGAGAGAGAATCTTAATTGTTATGGATTATTGTCGAATTAATGAATTCTTTCACACCTTTTATGTTTTCAAAATTATAGAGAATATAAGCAAAATTGTATTTTCTAAACTATTAGTGACTATTAGTAACAGAGAAACCTTAATAGTTCGATATTTTGCAATAAAATATTTTGTTAAGAAATAATATTCAGATTTGTTTCTGTATTAAGAAAGTAATTAAAATATAAAATACACAGAAGGCGGATATGAAATGTTTAAATATTTAAAAATCCATGGAGGCAGACATTTTATAGTTTAAATATTCTTTACATAGGAATGAGGACACTAGGACTTATTATATGCCTGTCAATAATTCTGTTATTTACTAATACTAATTCGACAATGATGTATAGCTATACTTCCCTTTTAATATTGCACTTCAAGCATTTCTTCCCACTGAGCTGGAAAATAATGAAATAATATTTGAATACCATTAACATGCATCTTAGGGGCCTGTTGCCATGAAGTAGGAATGAAGAAACTAATAATTTGTATCACTTGAAGGTCCCTGCGGTATATTGAAGAATTACAAACCAAAAATAACTCAGATAATGGAAATTAAAATTGGAACTTTAAACACAAACAAAATATCAACATCACGTCTGAAATGTATTTTTTTTATTAAATTTTGTAGAAAGAAAAAAAATTTAAAAATTTAAAAAAATTGCAACAGAGCATCACACTGGCAAACGTTAAGCAGTTAAAATAATTAAAAACATAAAAATGTGTACAAACTTGTAAAAAAAGAAGGAAAAACGAAATAAGAAAAAAAAATTAAAATAACCGAGATAAACTGTGGTCTCCAAACAATTTAACATTAATGATGATGGTTTGTTAACAATTGTAAAACGATCGTTTAAATAATGATCGTCTAATAAATTTCTAGAGCAACTATAAATACCTTAAACGTTTAACTAACGAAACATATTCAAAGCACAGCTGTTCAACGAGCATCAACTCATTTAAATAAAAACTCCTTCTACTCAAACCCTTTAGTAAAAACTTAAGCAAGAACATGCGTGGTTTAATAGTAAGTAAAATTACAAAATACTTCCCGTTTTTGCCTTGGAAACAAAAGGACTAATTTTGTATATCTTTTTGTTTTTCTACATAGATTTTGTGTTTTGCTGCTTTGGCCGTAGCTGCTCCCCAAGGATACAATTATCCCAGCCAGCCTAGCAACCAGTATTTGGCCCCAGCTACTGGTGCTGGTGGTTATGATGGCCATACCGGTTACCAGCAACAACCTTTGGTTTCCAAACGCTTTTTCATCCATTCGGCTCCCGAAGAGGAAGAAGTGGAGGTACACCACAAGGACATTTTAGTCGGTCAAGCCCGTAAAAATTTCAATGTCGTATTTGTTAAGGCACCAGCCGCTGCTGCTCAAAAGACCAAAATCCGTGTCATTCCCGCCGTTAACGAAGATAAGACTGTCATTTATGTTTTGGCCAAGAAGGGTGCTGAAAATGAAATCATTACGCATGTTGAAGAACCTCATACCACCACTGCCAAACCTGAAGTATTCTTCATTAAATACAAGACCAACGAGGAAGCTGAACATGCCCAACGCTCTATCCAGTCTGAATACGATCGTTTGGGTGGCTCTACTGTTATCTCCAATGAAGGAATTTCTTCAGTCTCATCGGTTATCGGTTCCTTAGATGGTCATGGTAGCGATTTCGGTACTGGTGCTGGTTTTGGTGCTGGTGCTGGTGCTGGTGCTGGTTTTGGTACTGGTGCTGGTTTTGGTGCTGGTGCTGGTGCTGGTTTTGGTGCTGGTGCTGGTGTAGGTGTTGGTGCTGGTTCCGGTTCTGGTTCTGGTGCTGCTAACACTGCTTATTTGCCACCTGTGAAGAAACACTAAAAAGGCGTTTTGTTTAGAAGTAGTTTGACCTTCGGTCATTTGAACTGATGTGTGATAGACTTGATAGTTACTACAGAATTGTTGTTATTTTTATAGAATTTTAAAGGATTATTTTGAATTAATTTTTAAATGTTTTCTATTTTGCTAAATATAATTAAATTTTAAAGATAAAAAACATATTTTTTGACACTCTTAACAGGACCATTAAGGCATTTAAGGACGAATCTTATCATAAACAGACTACAATCATATAGAATAGACCTAAACTTTTCAGAAATATAAAACAAAACTGGAATCAAAACCAGATGAAACATATTTAACAGCTCGTAGCCTTGTGAGAAGTCGGCATGCAGGGGTTTGAATGCTTTGGAATCACGGGTGCTCTGACGTCCACGACACAGGCTGTCCTCGAGGTAATCTTGCATCTGCATCCATTGGATATCTTTCTCCAAATCATGGCTGCTAGAACTGCACTGAGACCTAAGTTCTATATACGGTAGGTTGCGCTTCAATACTGCACGTTGCCCAATCGATCACCCGGGTTTTAGATGCGATTACATGGCATCGAGAACTATTTTCGGGCGGACATACGAAACTCACACTACCACACCGAGATAATGGGGTGCTGAAGCTGTCATTGATGACGGCAATACAACGATCTTCATCGATGGCTCAAAAATGGAATGTGGAACTGGGGTCATACTAATTACCTAACTAGGCCAGCGTGCTTAAGGCGAAAGAAATTGCAGGTATGATGGAACTCAGGAACCTATTTCGAACTTGATCATATGTGTGCATCGTCAAGCAGAAATCAAAGCGATTCCAATGCGTTAAATCGAAGGGCGTCAGGAGTTGCATAGACTTTTTTCACCGTGTACGTTGACACGACACCCGCCAATACTGGGATCCGCCCCATTGGGGCAGAGAAGGAAACGAAAACGAACTAGCGCGGAAGAGATCTAAGATATCTGAGAAAAAGACAATTGAGGGGATATGATATGCGTCTTTACAAGAACACTTTTTCAAATTAGTAAAAGTAGCATGGAATTCCACAAATTATAGGTGGTCCAACATACCTGGTTGCGAATTTCAAGACTGTTTAGCAGTGTACAGCAGGAAAATCAAGGAATTACTTAAGTTCGACAAGAGAACAGTTCCCATTCTAATAAGAATTCTAACGGGACACTGCGCTTTTGGCAGTTTGGCTGACACGCTTGGTCTGCAAAAGGAGGAAACGGAATCGGTACAACATCTTTTATGTGAGTGGTCTGTACTTTAAAACAGACGTCATCGGTTTTTGGGTGATAGAACAAAATTTGAAGATCTAGGCGTGGTGGCAAACGTTTAGTGTCACGGAACTGGCCGGTTTTATCCTAAACTCGCGGTGGTTCAAAGCTACTAACTAAAGCCACCACTAACGGATGATGACAATGGGGCTTTCCCTACACTGGATAACACAAGGGCTGCGAACGACAAACTATTCGCCAGCCTAATCTAGCCTTGCCACATCAGAAATTTTGGAACCATTAAATAGATAACCCCTTAGATAATTCCCTTCCATTCCCAAAAGGTTTAAAACTTGACTTATTTGCTAGCATTCCAGGCTTGGAAGGCGTTAGATATGACGTATATATGTGCGTATGATAATTTACCATTCGTTCATGTGTTCTTCTAAAATAGGTTGGAAAAATAAAGACGAACTTGAAATACCCTGTATTTAATTTTATTATCAACATAAGCGTAATCTTTTTTTTATTTAATTTCCTATTTGATTATCAAATTTATTTACAAATTAATTAGCAGAACGAAAGTAATTAAAAAGTATCGATATCACTGAAGAAAGAAAGCAAAAATCAACTTCCTATTGTATATCCATTGTAATCTAATCTGTTTGTATTTTTTTTATAACTTAATACACCATAACTAAATTGAGAATTGAACAATTTACCATGACCGGTATTGGTGTCAAAGTTATTTAAAAAACAAAAAAAATTGATTTCCTAAGGGATTTGTCGTTTTTCGTTTTCTCTTGAAATTTTTTGTTTTGTCTGAAAAATACCGCCTCAAATTAATCACATTGACTAAGTTTGAAATGAAAAGAAATTGAAGTTTTAATATCAGATAATTTGTATTTGATAGTGTGTTATTAAACACCTATTAAACAGTATTTCATATAAAAATGCAAAACTATGTATGAACTATTATACAGTAGCTAAGCAATTTAATGTCAAAATTATGTAAATTAATGCCGTGTTTTCAGATGTTGTCTTGTGTTTGCATAGAGATTTCTTTTTATCTGATTGTCTCTGTTAATAGGGGAAAAAACGATAAAACTTTACACTTGAACACAGAAATCCGTATTCTGTTAATCACTGATTTTGGCAATTTTTTTTCTTTTGTTTTTAGAAAAATTTTCAAAGAGTTTTTCGTTAAACACAATTTCCCATGCCAAAATCTGTCTAGACCATATAATCCATTTCCTTTGAAAACTTCAACTTTGGAACGATATATTTCCTATTGTAGTAAGTATTTGACTAGGCTGGATATTATAATTAACACTTTTTGAAATACAACTGACGAATAACGTAATGAAAAATTGAACAGTCAACCGCTGAAGCATAACTTGCGGACTCGGCGATCATCAGTTTAATCTCGATTATACTTGCCATTATGCCCACTGGCGCTTAATTTTGTTGTGGGCAGATATTTCAAAATCTTATAATAGAAGCTGCAAAGACAGGACTAGACAGAATAATTACCTCCCAATACGAAGGTAATACGAATAAAGGCCATATGTAACAGACCATTTAGTAATTTAAACATCTAAATGCAGGATGAAAACCTCCGGAAATTCCCATCGTCCTTAGTCAACTGAGTCTGTTGTACTTTGTTTTACTATTTCGCTGATACTACTGTTCTAGTACCCGCAAATTTTTAGTTAGAAGGCGCATTATTCAATAGTCTTACTCGTGACAGTAGAATATCCAATTTTTTTGATTTATGGCCTGTGTTTCACTGTTTTATGGATGTATGATATGCAATGTAATACTTACATGAACACCTTCACGATATTAGCGTAGTGAAAAATTATGAATGCTTTAAAACATATGGCAAGTAGTATAGTCATCGAAACGAAAGCAAGCTTTTTTTTTGTCATTGCTTATCTTCTGTGATTTTGAAACCCCTATATTTTAAAGTGACACTATACTTGACATAACTGCCTCAGAGGAATAGATTGGAAGAAGTTAAGAATATACAATATACAATACAATATACACTATACAATATACATATATACAGTATACACTCTTATAATAGGAAGTAAGGTTGATATCGCTTAATGCTGAGGACATAATACATACATAATTGGCCATTACAATCCTTCAGTCAGGATTATGACCTAGCTTCTCACACTATTCATGTTGTGTGTGTTAATTTTATATATGAGTGGCGGGACCTACAGTTTAAAGTCGACTCCCAACACAAGTTTTTTTTAGAAACTTTACACAACAATTTTATTTGCTCTCAGAGTTTTTGCCAGAAATCTGCTGAGAGGAAGTCGGCGAAGAAATATTTTTTTTCTATTTCGTTTTGATGTCTGACCTGAGGCTTGGACCGTGGCCTCAAGTCTAATAAGCCAACACATTACCTACTAGACTACGGCGACTTTTAGCGCATAGTAAGACAAGAGAACTTTGGTTGGTCTCATCGCCTTTAGCCTACCTAACTTCAATGGTATGGACCTGCAACAAAGGGTAGTATTTCTGAATTCGTTTAATTTTACATTGTGTTTCTTTTTTATTTTGTACTCGTCGTAGTCTAGTAGGTGAAGTCGCCGTTGTCTAGTAGGTAGTGTGGTGGTTTATTAGACGTAAAGCCAGGGTTCGAGCCCCAGGCCAGACATCAAGACAAAATACAAAAAGTATTTCTTCGGCGACTTCCTCTCAGCAGATTTCTGGAAAACTCTGAGAGTAAATAAAATTGCTATGAAAAAAAGTTTCTCAAAAATCTGTCGTTCGGAGTCGACTTTAAACTGTAGGTCCCACCACTCATTTATAAAAATTAACACACACAACATAAGTGGTGTGAGAAACTAGGACGTTGTACAATGGGTCAATTCGACCTCCGGGTACTGTACTTGTCAATTAAGACAAGGATTACGAACTAGTTTCTCACATCACTTACGTTGTGTGTGTTAATTTTATACATGAGTGTCGTGACCTACAGTAGGAAAAACAAAATAAGAAAAAAAATTAAAATGACCGAGATAAACTGTGGTCTCCAAGCAATTTAACGTTAATGATGATGGTTTGTTGGCAATTGTAAAACGATCGTTTAAATAATGATCGTCTAATAAATTTCTAGAGCAACTATAAATACCTTAAACGTTTAACTAGCAAAACATATTCAAAGCACAGCTGTTCAACGAGCATCAACTCATTTAAATAAAAACTCCTTCTATTCAAACCCTTTAGTAAAAACGTAAGCAAGAACATGCGTGGTTTAATAGTAAGTGAAAATACAAAATACTTCCCGTTTTTGTCATGGAAACAAAAGGACTAATTTTGTATATCTTTTTGTTTTTCTACATAGATTTTGTGTTTTGCTGCTTTGGCCGTAGCTGCTCCCCAAGGATACAATTATCCCAGCCAGCCCAGCAACCAGTATTTGGCCTCAGCTACTGGTGCTGGTGGTTATGATGGCCATACCGGTTACCAGCAACAACCTTTGGTTTCCAAACGCTTTTTCATCCATTCGGCTCCCGAAGAGGAAGAAGTGGAGGTACACCACAAGGACATTTTAGTCGGTCAAGCCCGTAAAAATTTCAATGTCGTATTTGTTAAGGCACCAGCCGCTGCTGCTCAAAAGACCAAAATCCGTGTCATTCCCGCCGTTAATGAAGATAAGACTGTCATTTATGTTTTGGCCAAGAAGGGTGCTGAAAATGAAATCATTACCCATGTTGAAGAACCTCATACCACCACTGCCAAACCTGAAGTATTCTTCATTAAATACAAGACCAACGAAGAAGCTGAGCATGCTCAACACTCTATCCAGTCTGAATACGATCGTTTGGGTGGCTCTACTGTTATCTCCAATGAAGGAATTTCTTCAGTCTCATCGGTTATCGGTTCCTTAGATGGTCATGGTAGCGATTTCGGTACTGGTGCTGGTTTTGGTGCTGGTGTAGGTGTTGGTGCTGGTGTTGGTGCTGGTACCGGTTCTGGTGCTGCTAACACTGCTTATTTGCCACCCGTGAAGAAACACTAAAAAGGCGTTTTGTTTAGAAGTAGTTTGAACTTCGGTCATTTGAACTGATGTGTGATAGACTTGATAGTTACTACAGAATTGTTGTTATTTTTATAGAATTTTAAAGTTTTGTTTTGAATTAATTTTTAAATGTTTTCTATTTTGCTAAATATAATTAAATGTTAAACACAAAAAACATATTTTTTTATACTCTTAACAGGACCATTAAGGCATTTAAGGACGAATCTTATTCTAAACAGACTACAATCGTATAGAATAGGCCTAAACTTTTCAGAAATATAATAGAAAACTGGAATCATATGAAACATATTTTATCAGATGAAACATATTTAACAGCTCGTAGCCTTGTCAAAACTCGGCATGCAGAGGTTGGAAGTCGACTACAGTTTAAAGTCGACTCCGAACAATAGATTCTTTGAGAGACATTACATATCAATTTTATTTATTCTCAGAGTTTTTGCCAGAAATCTGCCGAAGAAATACTTTTTTTCATATTTCGTTTAGTTGGAGATGTCTGACCTGCGGTTTGAACAGTGGCATCACGTCTAATAAGCCAACATACGACCTACTAGAGTACGTCGTTTTTATGCAAACCAAATATTCCAGACAGATTGGCATAGTTTTCATTCAATTATTGCAGAATAGGGAAAGTTAACATCCTTAGTTTGAATGACAATTATCTGCAATGATGTTTTAGAATTTCTTTCATTATTTTAATGATGCTACATTACTTTCTGAAAAAAATTTATAAGATTTAATTCATAATAAATTTGTAGACAACAACTCAAGTATTTGGCTACCTTGCCGCAGGTGTTTGACAGACATGTTGGTCACGCAACAATGACGTATCTTACCAAATAGCCACTGCTTTTACTTCTAATTTTTTGTTTTATTTTAAATTACTTATAAATATACATACAAATGTGTATATACTTTGTTTTATATATTTTTTACGATACTTTCTTTCTTGCCTATAATTATTAGAAATACTCCAAAATTTTATTACAACATATTTATTTTTTTAATCTTTTTTTCATTTCTTATATGACTTTGAATATTCAACAAAATTTCAAGTCTATAGTTTTATTTCTGTTAACAACATTATAAAGTTTAATAATAAAGTAATTTGTTTGGAAATAAAGAAGAAGAAGAAAAATAATTGAGTGAGTCAGTCTATAAAATATGTATATACCAACAGCATTATTAATTACAGGGTTGGCTAAGAAAACGCCCAATAAAAAAATTTAATTTTAAAAAAATATTTCAAAGTAATAAAGGAATGAAACAAAGAATTTGCAATTATTTTTGTATTGTCGTTGGCATTTTACTAAGCTTACATGTAATTATAGTATTTAAAATTATATTTTTTTATTTTAAATTTTTTTTTGCTTAAATTTCTTATTAATTATACGACATGTTATACATACCTCTGTACATACATATGTGTATTCCTTGCATACGTTTGTAGTCTAAGAGATATTTTGTTTTTTTGATGACATTGTAGACAAATTCATTCATATTTTGTATTTTAATGTCAAGATGTCAATTTATTTACCAAAAAAAAATAACCGCAATTAAAAATATATTAAGATGTCACTTTAACCAACATATTATTACTGAAGCAACATAATATTAAAATTTTTTTTCTTTGTTGCTTTCAGGCACAAAAGAAATATTTTAGGGTGTCCCTTATTAAATATTTTGTCAAAAGACGTACAAAATGTGTGGCCGCTTATGTTGTATTTTCGCCATTTTATGCATGCGTTAATAGTCTCTTTCGTTATCCATTTGCAGAAGTTGCTACTTGGTCACCAAATTGCCAAAATATTTTGCCGACACCAATTGGTCAAAACTCACATAAAGCATAATTTCTTCGTTTAGTACCAAGGTCTTCTGACAGGCATAATATATTACATGCTCATTGAGGAGTAACTGCAATTAAGTTTCAAATGTTTTTCAGGCTGTGTAATCCTGCTTTAGCATTTTGTTTGAACGAACCGATATCATTAATTGAACTCTTCCTTGATTTAGTATTAATACCTAGCACAAACTGCTGACCCTTAGTCTAGAAAGTAGAGTATTGGTTTATTCGACGTTAGGTAGTGTTTGAAACGCCAATTCGGACATCTCGAACAAAACGAAATATAAAAAAATATTTCTTCGGCGACTATCCCTCAACAGTCTTCTGGCAAAAACTCTGAAAGTAAATAAAATTGTCGTGGAAGGTTTCTCAACAAAGTCTGCAAATCGGAATCGACTTTTCGAATCGAAAATTAACACACATAATATGGTTGATGGGAGAAGGTAGGTTGTAATGCTGACGAAAGGCTTTTAGTGACTACTTAAATAAGTAAGACAATGCTGACATTTTGTCAGTTGTTGAAATGAAATGCGGGAACTACATTTTGCTCAGCCGTAGATAAACGGTAAAATCAGTAGTAAATAGCTGTAAAACATAAACAAGGAACTAACAGTCTTTGCTTTGAAAAGAAACATGTTAGACGACATAGATTCGATTATGTCATTTACGAAATTTCAACGTCACTTTGTGCCTTGCTGTTGTACAGTTTTTTTTCCGCAGTGAAGTCGCCGTAGTCTAGTAGGTAATGTCTTGACTTATTAGACGTAAGGCCACGGTTCAAACGCCAGGTCAGACATCAAAACGAAATATGAAAAATATATTTATTCCTTGGGTGCCCTGGTAGTCTAGTGGGTAGTGTGCTAGACTATTCGCGTGAGGGTCGTGGATTCGATTCCCACCAGAGACTCTGGTCTGTGACACTACACCGAGCACATAGTCAAGTTACTTCGCTCGTATATAATTAGGATATAATTTGTAATTGTATTGTAATAAATAAATAAATATTTCTTCCGTGACTTCCTCTCAGCAGATTTCTGGCAAAAATTGTCACGAAAAGTTTCTCAAAAATCTGTCGTTTGGAATCGACTTTAAACCATCCAATCTTTCATGTATAAAATTAACACACACAACATAAATGGTGTGAGAAACTAGGTCCATAATACTAACTGAAGGGTTGGAAAGACCATTTATGTATGTGTATGTTGTGCAGTTTTGTAGAAGACACTTTTAAGGGTCTACATTCAAGACTGAAACTCATAGAGATAAATTGGTGGCCAATTGGTTTTGATTCTGTACCACATGAATCGACTTGAATTGGATAAGTTAGAGATTACATTTCATTAATAAGAATTTCTAACAAAATACTCCTTATGTAACTGTCTTTTAGAAATTTCACGAAATAGAATTTACGTCGCCGTAGCCTAGTAGCCTAGTAGGTAATGTATAGACGTGAGGCCACAGATCAAGCCCCAGGTCAAATATCTTCAATAAAATGAAATATTTCTTCAGTGACTGCTTCTCAGCAGATTTCTGGCAAAAAATCTGAAAGTAAATGAAAATTGCCATGAAAAGTTCCTCAAAAATCTGTCGTTTGGAGTCGATTTTAACCGTATGTTCTGCCACTCATGTATAAAATTAACACAAGCTACGTGTGAGCAGTTATGTAGTAATCCTGACTGAAGGATTGTAACGAATAATTATGTGTATGTATGTAGAATTCAGTCACATAGGAAAAAGGAAAGGTTTCATGTACAGCTGTAAGAAAAATTTAAAATTAAATTAAAATTTGCAGATTTTAAAATCATTCGTGCTATTTTCAGCCTATTAAGCTATTTTCTAAAGCTATTCCATATAAATGGTGGCAAATTTGATGTACGATCTTATCTTGGATTGAATCTTAAAATTATAGGAGTTAAGAACGGCTTTTAATGGCAAAGTGATTGCGGCTTGGAATGTTGTTTATGAATGAGATTAGAGAAAATGGAATCAGAGAAAGTTGACCCTTATAATTTGCAGAATCATAAAATTCTTAAAGCGGAACAAGGTATACTGCTATTCGGTGTAATTACCGCAGCTCACATTTTCATTTGATATATATTCTATTTGACAAGGAAATCTAGACTGTAAGCAAATGCTAACTGTACTTGAATCGAACTTAAATCGTGAATGAGAATTTGTGGCACAGATATCGAAAGCAAAAATACCTTTCATGTGGATTCATTATTAATACTTTTAATTTCCTTTAATTAAACCCACTTGTTTAAATATGATGTTTGGTTATTAATTTTTCTAAATTCATATGTATATTTATAAACAAATTTTCAATAAACAAAATTGTAACTCTAAATAAATCATCTTTCATCTCTTTTTTTGTAACGTATGTTGTGTTATAATAATTTATTATTTAAATTAACTTTTAATGGCAAAATCATAGCAGCAACCTTTTAGTAGTTTTTTTCTTAAATTAATTTCTTTCAAATTCCATTTTTAATTTTGATTATTTATTATGTATGTATGTGTGTACGCTTTATAATCGGGATTCAGCAAAAATTTGTAAAAAAATTTCTTTCTTCTTTCTCTTGTTAATAATCTTTAATAGAATGCAGCAAAAAAATTATGTTTGTGTTGCTTTGATGATCATTACAGACAAATACAAATAATTTCGTATTCGTGTGATGATTATGGTCAGAGGAAACATAATTTGGTAGCCGGTATATAAATAGTTGGTAAAATGTTAAAGAAGTCAGTACAACTTCAATAGCTACAGAAAGCAAAACAAAACTTCAATAACAAACAAAAAAACTTCAATTCAACTATTTTAGTTAAAACTCAAGCTTAGAAATGCGTGGATTCATTGTAAGGATATTGGAATATTAAAAACAAAACTAAAAACCGTTATTTAATACATAAATTCTTTGATTTTTTAAGGTTATGTGTTTGTGTGCCGTTAGCTTAGCCGCCCCACAGGGTTACAATTATAATCCTCAGGCTGGTGCTGGTGTTGGCGTTGGCGTACAACAAACAGCAACTGGCGGTTTTTCAGGCGGCTTTTCTGGTATTTCAACTTCTTCCAGCGGCGGTGCTTTCTTCCAGGGTGGCCACAGTTTGCAACAGTCTGGCTTTGGTGGCCATCAACAGGTGCATCAACAACAACAGCAGCAACAAGCTATTGTATCGAAACGTTTCTTTATCCATTCGGCTCCTGAAGATGTAGAAGAGGATTACAAAGAGAAACACATCACTGTCGGTGTACCCAAAAAGAACTACAATGTTGTGTTCATTAAATCGCCTGCCAAGTCCAACAAGAAGACCTCCATCAAAATTAGCCCTGCTCCCAATGAGGAGAAGACTGTCATTTATGTCCTTAGCAAGAAGACCGATGCCTCCGATATCCAAGCTGAAGTTGTTGAACATCCCACCACAACTGCCAAACCTGAAGTCTTCTTCATTAAATACAAGACAAACGAAGAAGCCAACCATGCCCAAGAACAAATTCAAGCTCAATATGATGCTTTGGGTGGCAGCAGCCAAGTTACCGATGAAGGTATTGCCCCCGTTACCTCAGTTATTGGCTCTTTGGGCGGCGTTGATTCTGGTTCAGCTGCTGCTGCTGGTGGTGCTATTACCGGTGCTGGCTCTGCTGTTGGTTCTGCTCACTTCGGTGGAGTTCAAACTGCCGCAGGCAATTTCGGTGGTGTACAAACCGGTGGTGTCATATCCGGTGCATCCAATAACAATGCTTACTTGCCACCAAATTTCTATTAAAAAAAAACTTTTCTAGTGAATTGAACTGTTGTAGTCTTGCTTTCGTTTGCTAACAAACGAAGGCAAAACTATAATTATTGTTATTGTTGTTTGTTATTATAATTATCGTTGTTGTATATTTACTTTACAATTTTTTTTTAATTTTTCCTTTAGTTAATACCTTTTGTACAATTTTAATAAATAAAAAAAAAATTATTTTGAAAAAAAAAATTGTTACGATAACCTCTTCATTAAAAACTCTTTCCCAATGCTCTTGACCTGTTCATGTTTCATATCTTCTTTGAATCTTCAAAAAAAAAAAAACAAGAAAACAAACTTCTTTTTAATTTAATTTTCTTACCTTTTGTACTCTTATCATTCATTCATTCATTCATTCATTCCTTCAATGTATCTATCAATCATAATTTGTAATGGTTTAGTTTCATATACTCGTATATTTTCTTCTTCTCCTTCGCTTGATTTCTTGTGGTTTAATTAAACTTGATGATGGTTTTTTGGGGTTATAATGTTATCCCCGGGTTGTTCGACTGTAAGTCAGTAGGTTACGTGTTTCAATAATTATAAATCAACATGATTTGGTTTTTTTCTGTTGTTTCTTTTCATGCTTTAAAATCAAACAACATAAGGTGCATGTGTTTATTTGTTATGTTATACTTTCACTTAAAAAAAATTAATTAAATTATGATTTTATAAATAATTTCAGTCAAAACATGCAATTGAAGGCGATGCCCTTGCCGGTGGAAGGGTGTGTGATTTAAATAACTACAGCCTCGGCTATAAAAATTAAGCAAACAGTACCACTCAATTAGTATGAGGCTATCAAAGCAAACTAAATCAGCTAGACAGAGGAAATTTGGTTTCCTTTTGCTAGAGCCAAGCCCATAGAAGAATTCATGGCAAAGAGCAGGCAGACGAGTTTTACTGAATTTCTGCAGATCAGAATCTTTCGGTGCAATAAAGAATAAAGGAGTTTGGAGGCAAAGAGCCATGTCAAACTACACGAGCTCCTAAACCATATGTTCTTGTCTCGGTGTGATGGAGATTTGCATTTTATTAATCGGAAATGGCATACAATAGTAACCGCTGTGAAAATTTATTTCAAAGTGGAAATCAGGCACAATATTTTAATACTGTGATGAGAAAAACGATTCATCACAACACATACTTGCAGCTTTTAAGGCGTTAATGCCTTTCAAAAAATAAAAACACGTGGACGCTTATCCTTACTCGCACCCAACAGTCCCTAAGATCCTTCAGGTAAAAACTTTATAGTGTAAGTAGATCGCCTGTTAACAATACTTTAGTACGTCTACAAAACTATGCAATACAGTACGATGGAATAAATTTTTAATTTGGTTTACAATGATTAATCATACATAATTACTCATAACAACCCTTCCGTCAGGATTACAACCTAGCTACTCACGCCACTTAAGTTATGTGTGTTAATTTTATATATGAGTGGTGCGACCTACAGTTTAATGTCAAACAAGAGATTTTTTTAGAAACTTTTTATTGGCAATTTTATTTACTCCCACAGTTTTTGCCAGAAATCTGTCGCCTATGAAATATTTTTTCATATTTCGTTTTGTTGGGTTTGTCTGACCTGCTGTATGAACCGTGGCCTCATGTCTAATAAGCAAACACATTACTTACTAGAGTACCGCGACTTCTTATGGATATGCATTCTCGAAAAAATTTTCTTCTCAGGAAACGAAGTGTATTGAAAATATTGTAAGTTTCCAAGCAATACTTACCTCAGAATGGCTTCAATGGAAAATTGCTCACAAAAGGTTAAGACTCTAAGATATGGAATGGTACCATGGAGGGTTGGAAGCCGCTATAACCAATCTGTGTTATAAAGTTAGTGATTTTTGCGATATTTTTTTTAGTGTCCAAGTACGGTGAACTGAAAAATCTTAGGTGCTTACTGGTTAATGCTGGATAGTTGTTTAGCAAATTCCTCACATTCCTCCATAGTTGTCATTAGCGTGTTTATATCGATCTGATCACTGATCCATTTTTGAAGATAATTAACCTTGATTGGTTAAGTTTTTAATAATTTTTGCTTCGGCCAACTTTGGCTAGTAGGCTACTGGACTTTTGATCGAAAGAATGCCATGATCTCTACATGATCTCGTGCACAGGGATATTAAGTTCTAAATGTTTCTGGTGTACGACAAACCTGTTATGAGCAAGTTTGCCACTGTTTCGTTAAAGTGTCCTGGAACTCAATACAGTACTCAATACTAGACTGCCTGCTATTATAATATAGCTTCTTACAGCATAAAAATAATAAAGTATGGAGTAAAATTATTAAAAGCTTTGTAATTAATTTTCTTAGAAGTTTATTGCAATCGAGTGAATTTAGTGATTCGAATACTAAGGGTTTATTAAAATGAACAAATATTGCACCAAGTATTGAAATAATAAAAAGGATTAATTAATGGATTAATTATTGATAAAAAAATAGTTAGTTTCTAAAATTATGAAATATTATTCTATGAGACATTGTTTTCAAAGTTTTTATTTATTTCCAAGCAATACCGGTACTGTAATCTTTTAATGAAATTTTTTATCGCTTCTAGAATACATTTGAGTTGAGGAAAGCTAATTATTTCTGAATAATAATAAGAAATTTACACACGGTGAGATTGCAAATAAAATAAGCATCAGTCTCGGGAGTATATAACAGTCTGCCAGTATAGGCGTTCCCTTTAATAGTCTGAAGGCTTAAATCCATTTATAATAAATTACAGTTGGCCGTTGATATCTTTACCATCTTCTGGACTATGAAATTAAAAGTCCAGGTAGCCTTGGTAGCCCGGAAATAATAGAGTTGTTAGATAAATGGTTTTCAGAATATTTCTGGCTATTAGTATGGAGTATTCGAAAACGATCATGTAAAGGATTTAATCTGGAAGTTACAAGCACCAATTAATCAATAGTGTGGAATCCTTGGAATCAAAAACTAACATCTTTTGCATCTATAACTGCCACCAAATATTGCGTGTGCGAGATTATGCAAGTTTCGAAATAAAAATTTAATTAAAAAAACATGTAGTATGCTCTTATGGGGAAAAATTGCCCCATTTGGCAAATAAGAAAAGAAAACGCTGTTTCAGCTAGACTTATTCATACACTACTGCGATGGTCAAAATCAATGAATTTAAGTTCGAATTGTTTGTTTAAGCACCTAATTTGCTGAAATTAATTTTTATTTCTAACCTTAACAATCTGCAGCACATGGACATTTTATAAAACTAAGCTGCCCAGAGCTCTGCTATAAATAGGGTATAGAAACTACTGAATTTTGCTGGGCAACGTATATAGAGCTAAAGAGATTATATTAAGAAATAAAAAGAAAAACACTCAATATTTGTTGAGTTTTTGGTAGTTTTTTTTTTATTGGTCATTACAATCCTTCAGTCAGGATTACGACCTAGTTTCTCACACCACTTATGTTGTGTGCGCTAATTTTTATACATGAGTGGCGGGACCTACAGTTTAAAATCGAACCCGAGCGATAGATTTTTGAGAAACTTTTCATGGCAGTTTTTCTTACTCTCAGATTTTTTGCCAGAAATCACTGAAGAAATATTTTGTCATATTTCGTGGAGATGCCTAACATGGGGTAGTTAGGTTTGTAAATTTTAGAACTTCTCTCGATTGGATTCTTGTCTTTAAAAAACACAATGTGTGATTCAAAAAATATGTTTATATTTGGTAGATATGTATGTTCATTACTTATTTAAATACTTTTTTTTAATTTATTTATTATTTACGTGTATAACAAAAAATTTATCAAAGCAATAAAATGATATTCTTTCTAAAAATATTACATTTTGCAGAATGTGCGTACATCTCTCAAGAAACGAAAGAAACTTGTTCAAGGAGTTAGTAAATTAATTAAAAAACAATCTTCAAAATATGTATTATAATATGCGAAATTTTGTTAAAATAACTTGTTGTTGTTATTACAGAATTTGTGGACTAAAAAATAATTACACGCAGTCGAACAGTCGAACATATTGTTAAGTCTTCTTTAAAATGCAAACGCCCGCTGTATGACAAAGAATACGGCAGTTTATGACACACTTAACTTCACCCGTTATAAGCTGTCAGGAGAATAAGAAAAAAACACCAAAATAATCTCACTAAAGATGAGATTTTAACTCATCATCATCAAACACCAGTTAAATGACAAAAAGATGGATGTATGTGTCAATTCAAATAAAAAGAAAAAGAATCTCCCAAGCAGCGAGTTGTAAAAGTAGTGAAAACCTATTAAAAGAAAGCCATTTGGCTTACGACAGATTTGTGAGCTCACCAGCATTCAAGCCAACTGAGCAAAAAATGACAGAAAAACATTCAAACAAATCGTAAGTAAAAGATGTGGTATTAGACTCACACAGCATCTGTGTATTCATCTGCTGTACCTGTAAGCCGTGAAAAATATTTTTTTTAGTTTGTTTGTTTGTTTGTGAAATAAAGACAACAGAAACAAAAAGGTGTTAAATATTGCAGATCTATTGTCATGATATATAAAGTAAAAGCTCTTGAAGGCTATTGTCAATGATTAATTGTTTCGATAATTTTATATTGTTAAGTGTACTTTAAAATTTGATATTTGAATGTGGTATACAATTCAAATCAAATAAAATTTATTTCTTTTAATTTAAATTTATTTTTGAAATTCCTTTTAATTGCCGAGGATATCCTGTGGATGATAGGTCTGTTGGTACTTAATAACTATAGTGTTGTGCTGTAAAGTAGTCATAATATATTGTAAATTGAATAAACATGTAATTATTATGGTAGGAATTCTATTGATTGCTTTTCTATTGTCTTTTATTAATAAAAGGCAAAGCAATAAAAAATTTACTTATTACTGGCATGTGGTGGGTGAAGTGATAAGGTTAAAACCCAAACTAATACCACCAATATAAAAATTTTATTTTTGTAAACAAACAATTTAGAAATATTGGATTTATCCAAAAAATCCAAAAGCTTTCAAATTATGCTATCAAACTGTTTTCCCCATATGAAACCTCTAGGCTACTGTAAAAATTATCCGCGTAATGTCTGCAGGAGATGGCCAAGTAGTCGCCGTAGTCTAGTAAATAGTGTGTCGGCTTATTAGGCGTAAGGCCACGGTTCAAATCCCAGGTCAGACATCCAAACGAAAATATGAACAAAATATTTCTTCAGCGACGGCCTCTCAGCAGATTTCTGGCAAAAACTCTGAGAATAAATAAAATTGCCATGAAGAGTTTTTTCTGCCGTTCGGAGTCGACTTTAAACTGTAGGTCCCGCCACTCATGTATAAGATTAATGCACACAACATAAGTGGTGTGGGAACATAGGTTGTAATCCTGATTGAAGGGTTGTGTATGTATGTGAACCTTTTGTAAATATGAAAGCTGATGACAGATTACGGCTTCGACTTCAAATAAGAAGCTTATCCAAAGTCAACTTCAACTCCAAAGGAGCATGTTTAGCTTCGTTCTGAAAGTAGGTTAGGTTAGGTTAGATTAGAGGACGTGTATTTGTCAATTAAGACAAGTACAAGGTCGAATTGGCCCATTGTACAACGTCCTAGTTTCTCATTAATTTAATTTTATGTATGAGTGGTGGGACCTACAGTTTAAAGTCGACTCCGAACAACAGATTTTTGAGAAACTTTTTTATGGCAATTTTATTTACTCTCAGAGTTTTTGCCAGAAATCTGCTGAGAGGAAGTCGCCGAAGAAATACTTTTTGTATTTGTCTTGATGTCTTGCCTGGGGCTCGAACCCTGGCTTTTCGTCTAATAAGCCAACACACTACCTACTAGACTACGGCGACTTCGTTCTGTAATAGTAACTATTTAGAATATTCATCTTGGTAGGAACTTCTGGAAAAGTTGTAGATGCCAGATGTTCATATGCTCAGATTTATGTTGTACAAGAAATAGTACTTGGGCTTTTACCATATTATTGAATACTGATCTCTTAGAGATAGACGGTGGGTAACGAAATTTGTTTATATATACACTGTACAACTGGAATTGGATCTATTCCGATAAACATGCACTGAAGGGGTCAAACTGGTACTGAAACAAGTTGAACGTATGGTTGAAACCGGGGACCTATTTTCTTCGAATTCGATCATATGTGTGCAGAGTCAAACAGCAATCAAAGCGCTGGTTGCCATCTTGTCAAATCAAAGGACATCAGGAGATGCGTAGACTCTCTACATAGTATACGTCGGCACAAAACCCGCCTGTACTAGGTTCTAGAACAGTGTGGCATAGAGGGAAATGAAAAGTAGGACGAACTAGCAAGGAAACGACCGATAGAGAGGATATATGCGCTCCGACAAGAGTACTTTTCTAAATTGGTAAAAGCTGAATGCAATTCAACACACCATGGGTGGTCTAACATACCTGGTTGCTGAACTTCAAAACAGCGGACAGCGGTAGAACCAGTGAACTATTTGAGTTCAACAGGAATTCTAACGGGGCATTAAGCCATGAGCAGTTTCGGTGACAGCTTTCACCTGCCCCACCAGGATTACGGTAGAAGCTGCCATGATGTGGAGAGATCCGAAACGATTCAACACCTTTTATGCGAGTGCCCTGCAGTTCATCATCGTTCATTGGTTTTTTGGTGACAGAATGTTTGAATAGAACTGACCGGTCTCATCTGGAGCTCGCCATGATTCAAGACAATCGGTAAAGGATCATTGCAAGGGGGCTTACCTCTTAGTGGGTAACACAATGGACCATATGGGCCAGCGAGTTAACTTGCCTTTGAACTGCTAAATAGTTGCAGGTTTGTAATTTGTAAATGAATCCTGTTGTAAAACATGTTCTTTCAATATTGTTATGACTTATCATATCTCTAATTGGATATGAGTAAGTTTTCGCAAATCATAGCGCGATAATATTGAATACGTCAGGAAATTTGAAGTGATTGTACACTTTCTAAAACACAAAAATAGGCATAAATGGTTTGTACCCTTTGGAGTGCTTCTTTTCTGAAGCGTATGAATATGTGGATACTACAACATTCTCTTTACCTCGTTGCAGTATCGGTTTATTTGGATGAAATTGCCGCTGAGGTTGCTTAAAATAGTTTGCTTCAAAAAAAAATGTGTTGGCGAGACTTAAAATGTTGCAATAACTACAAATCATCCTGAATTCATAGTTGATTTTGGCTTTGTATTGCTTGACAATAACAAAGTTTTTAAAATAAAACAAAATTTATTGGCGTAATTGTACAAAGTTACAATGCAACCGAATACCAATTGCAATTAATGGCTACAATTTCTTTCTGGTCTTAAACATAAAATTACGAACAAACTGCAATTAATATTCCTTAGTAAAACTTTTTAAACTTTACAAACAACCCACGTTGCTAAAAGTACTTCAAATGTCAATGTAAGTAATTAATACAAAACAATAACCCATTATTATCGAGTCATTCAAAGTAAATCAAAAGGATTGACAATTCTTGCCTATGGAATGCAAACCAATACCCAGCCATTCATGTTGACAACAATCATTCACGAATCTTACATAGCCGAACAGTTAACAGTGAACGGTTATAGACAAGCTAAGCAAATAAGTTTAAATATCTTCAAGCTCTTAGGAATTTCAGGCATTTATCTTTTGTCTTTTGAATATTGTCAACTAATGAGAAACGCCTAAACTGGTACAAGAAGAAGAAGAATAATTTTGGTGGCATTTACTTACATTACTGGCTTTAAGTGTTAAACTCACTGAAAACGAAAATTAAAAGAAATCTTTTGTTTTCTTTTGTTTTTATTTTGTTTGTTGAAGAGGCCTTATTCAAAATGATTGACTTATTTGGCAGACAAAGACAATGCCTGCGCTTAATGGGTCATCATTTTGTACGTGATAAATCGCAGTTTTTACAAAAATGGCGCAACTTTGTTTATATTGCCGTACTAATGTTGGTTGCCTCGGCCCAATGGCCCATGATGAATTATGCCATTTATTATATTGACAACTTGGAATTGGCAACAGCCAGTTTGAGCATAAGTTTCACTAACATTTTAACCGTTATAAAGATTACAACATTCCTTTGCTATAAATGGCGTTTTGTAGCCTTGATGTCAAAGTTGGAAACCATGTATCATGAACGTAAGTACTGTACAGTATTTCAGCTAGAAATGTTTGAGTAAGTATTTACATTTCCTTTTTTATGTTTGTAATAAAAATACAAACATTTAATGGCGTTACTTCATTCCTACACATAAGTTTTATTAGAATAGGAAGTACTTTAGCAAATGCTCTGACATGGTGTCTTTAATGTGGCCAAATATTAATCAAATATTTCGTTTTCCTTTCCTTTTGTTTGTTTTATTTTTTTTTATTTGGTTGACAGTAAATGAACCAAATTCTAAGAAACTATTGCAAACGGCCAATCGTAATGCCATGATCGTAGTCAAACTCTATTGGGTGTCAGTGTGCTGTACTAGTATATATTTTATGGTGGCTCCTTTTATCAAAATAATTTGGTCACAAATTCTCAATACAAAATTTGTGCTGGAACTGCCCATGCCTATGAGGTAAGAGGCATGTTTAATTAATTTTTATGAAAGAATTTTAATTTTCATTTTAGATTTTTCTTCAATGCTGAATCTTCACCGGGCTATGAGTTTGGTTATGTTTATACTGGCATCGTTACATTAGCAGTTGTAATGTATGCCGTTGCCACTGATGGTCTGTTTGTTTCATTCACCATCAATTTAGTGGCACATTTGCAAATCTTGCAAAACTCCATAAAGGATAACAAATTTCTAAAATCGGATGAAGAACAACAAAAAGAGTTGAATTGGTTTATTGAGTATCATAATTTAATATTGAGCTTGTATAACGAAGTACGTGATATTTATAGCCCCATCGTGTTTGGACAATTCCTTATGACTTCATTGCAAGTGTGTGTGATTGTCTATCAAATGGTTAAGGTAAGTGATGAAGATCTATTTGCACAAAAACATTCCAGACTCTGTATTAATGAAACTAAAACTTTCCCTATCGTAACCGAAGCCCAAATTTATAGAATTACTTTTTCATTTACATAGCTGCATACATAATTGGTTATTACAACCCTTAAGTCAGGGTTACGATCTAACTTCTCACATAATAATTTTATACATAAGAGCTGGGGCCTACAGTTTAAAGTCGACTCCGAACGACAGATTATTTAATAACTTTTCATGGCAATTTTTTACTCTTAGAGTTTTTGCCAGAAATCTGCTGCTTTTTTCATATTTCGTTCTGTTCGAAATGTCTGAACTGGGGTTTCAACCATGGCCTCACGTCTAATAAATCAACACACTATCTACTACACTACGGCGGCTTCGATTTTTCGATTACATTTAATATATCCTTATTGTTAATCGTGTAAACTAGCCACCTAACCAGAAGATGTCCAGATATGTTGAGGTCATGTACGGTACGCTTCAATACTGCATGAAGTAGAACCAAATCACCCAGGTTTTAGATGCGACTACACGGTACCATGTTATCGGTCGAATATATAAAACACACACGGAGACTGGATTCTTGAAGTTGTTTTCGTTGACGGTGACATAACGATCTTCACCGACGCCTCAAAAATGGAATGTGAAACTGGATCTGGGGTCTATAAGCAGGCACTAAACGGGCCATACAGATTACCTAACGATGCCAGTGTATTTCAGGTGGAGATTTTTGCTATTGAACAAGCTGCACGAATGATTGAAGCCAGGAACATATGTACCTCTTTCGAACTTGATCATATGTGTGGACAATCAAGCAGCAATCAAAGTCTTGGGATTCCACCTCGTCAAATTAAAGGGCGTCAGGAGTTGCATGAACTCTCTACACCGTATACGTCAACACAAGACCCGCTTTCACTGAGTTCCGGGCATATCTATTAGGAAACGAAAAGGCGGGCGGACTGGCAAATAAGGAATGGGAGATGTTTAACGAGGGGAGGATAGAGGGGATATATGCGCACCTGCAAGAATACTTTTTCAAATTGGAAAAAGCAGTATGGAATTTAACAAACCGTAGGTGGTCCAATATACCTATGTAGTTGCCGAATTTTAAACTGCTGTGTCCAGCAGTGGACAGCAGGAAATTGAAGGAAGTAATTCGCACTCTAACAGGAATTTTAAAGGGATAGATAAGCTCCATCCGCTTCACCAGGATTACTGCCGAAGCTGCCAGGATGTGATAGAAACAGAATCAGTACAACGCCTTTTATGTAATAGCCAAGCACTTTAAAACTGACGTTAACGGTCTTTGGGTAACAGAACGTTTGAAGATTTGGGTGTGCAAGCGAATGTACCAATAAGGGAACTCGCCGGTTTCATCTTAACCTCGGGATATTGCTAACAGATCGTGATAAGGGGTTTACCTTATACTGTGTGACATACTGGGCGATATGGGTCACCGAGTGAACTTGTCTGTGAACGGCAGGCTACCAGCTGACCTAACCTAACCTAAATAAAATTGGATTTGAATGAAGAAAATTTATTATCAATTTAACAAGAAATAAATCAATAAATTTTTAAAAATATAAATTCAAGAAGAAGAAACTAAATTTAGTGCATACGGTTGATCTACAATTATTCTAAGTTATTTTCTGGAGCCTCTTTCACTGTTATAGCCACAATTTTGGTAATAGAAAGGACACGATGCGAAAACTTTAGACATATTGTAGTGGGGCTTAAAATTAAAAGTTCATTAGAATTTGTTGTTTAATTTTTTATAATTTTCTTATTTATAGCATATCGATACCTTTCTGGTGTTCATAGTGAATTGTGCATTTCTAACATCAATTCTATTACAACTGTTCATTTATTGCTATGGGGGTGAAATATTAAAACTGGAGGTAATTTTATGTGTAAACAATATAATAAAAGTGTATTTAAAAACTACCTTTACGTTCCTCACGTTTCCCCACACCCCCTACCTTCCGCTGTAGCTTTCTTTTAATGACAATAAATTTATTTAATTTTTTTTATTATTTCAATGAACGTTTAGAGCCTCATGGTTGGCATTTCAGTTCAACTGTCAAATTGGTATAATTTGAAGCCATCACATCGTCGCATGTTGGTTCTGTTGATGTTGCGTTCACAACGTGAAGCAATTATTAAGGCCGGTTTTTATGAGGCATCTTTGGCTAATTTTATGGCGGTAATTAGTTTGAATTTTATTCTTTTATTTGTTCTGTGCTTTTCATTTGTGTTCAACTAGCGTTCACTGCTTAGTGTTCATTGTTCTTTGTCTTTTAATTTTTATGATTCTGTTTTTATGAGCATATTTTCATTTCGTTTTCTCTTTTTATTGCATTCTACTTATCTATTATAATTTTGTTTTGCTTTTATATTCTTTCCAGATTTTAAAAGCTGCGGTCTCTTATATAACGCTTATACAGTCCATTGAGTAATCAAAAAATAATTTATATACGATGACACTTATGCTCGCTGCTTGTTTAGATGAAGTCGCTGTTGAAGTTTAAGTAGTGTTTTTAGACATAAAAAAGCTTTTTAAGCTCTTTTCATAAAAGTTTATTAAAATTAACAAAAGATGTCGTTAGTTTTTTTTTTATAGAATATGCACAGAAGCATGTTTAAAACAATTGCATTATATTTGAATAAAAATAATTATTTGCATCCCACAAAAATAAATTTGCGAAGTTTGTTCAAGGAACAAAACAAAACTAAACCACTCCAGATATAATATAATTCTGCTAATGATTTCAATTTGCAGTAGCCGTAGTCTAGTAGGTCGTGTGTTGGCTTGTTAGACGTGAGACTGTATTTTAAAGATCAGACCAGACATCTGCTCTTTTTGTTGTCAGCATCTAACATTTCTTCTTTACTGATGTCTAGCGAACAGCAAGCTAGCGTGCAATCGTAATTAAATTTTCAATATTTTGACAGCACCCATCGTACATTACGTGGTCCGCTGCTATGAGTTCATTCGGGGGTTTTTCTTTATCTTACTTCAAACAGTACAGGAAACACTTAAGATCGGATAGCATCCTTTTTTAAGAAATAATTAAATTCGCTGTGCGTTCTAGGAATTTAAATTTTAACACAGAGCCATTGCGATGTCGTTGTGAGGCGCCTCCCACCTTTGCTGTCATTCGATAATAGAACACGATTGTTCCTATATTTTTGGTTCCTTCGACGGGAATACATACATACATACATAGTTGGTCATTACAATCTTTTAGTTAGGATTATGACCTAGTTTATCACATTTCTTATGTTGTGTGTGTTAACCTACAGTTTAAAGTCGACTCCGAACGACAGATTTCTGAAAAGCTTTTCATGGCAATTTTATTTTACTCACAGAATTTTTGCCAGAAATCTGCGTAGAGGAAGTCTCCGAAGAAATGTTTTTTATATTTCGTTTAGTTGGAAATGTCTGACTTGGGGTTTAAACCGTGACCTCACGTCTAATAAACTAACGCACTACCTACTAGATTACAGCGACTACATCTTGCAAATTATAAAGTTGCTAAGTTTTTATCAGCAACCATATTTTGAAGTTTTCCAAATAGAACAGTTTCATCGAACTCTGTTCTGAATGTGGTCTTAACACTGAGCGTATCATCTGCAGCATATACTCATAATCGTGCTCATAGAATGCGACAGAATCTATAACTTTTTTTACAAAGAGGATCACAAGTGACAGCTATTGCCAAGTAATACGTACTCACTCGAGCTTCAATTAAGACAAAAAGGGGTTTTATTGCCTCTGCTGAATTATTAACGCGACCACTAATACGCTGTTCAAGTTTCTGCCTACGTCTATGTGCACTTATCTTTCTTGCATATTTTCTGAGCCTCTAAACCTATGTTAACGTTATTCAGTCATCCTTTACAGCATCAATGTACTTTACTTTCTAAGTTTCAAGTCGTTTCGTCCATGTGAACACCACCTAAACGAATAATTAAACTATTTTGGTCAAATACATACATGATAACCCTCTTCTGTAGTCCTTTTAAATTTATTTTACCATACTTACAGAGACATTTTTAAAAGCACAAGACTTCATTTGAATTAATTTTGAGTCCAATAATAAGGTTTTTTTTTGACAAATGAAATCTGATACTGCAGTTCATAAGTAAGGAAAAACTAATTATAAAAAGGGACTACTTGAGTTTGACAAGAGAACGGCTCGTATTCTAACAGGAATTCTAAGTGGACACTGCTCTATTCGCAGTTTGGTAGATAAGCCCGGTCTGTTTCATCAAGACTACTGCAGAAGCTGCTATGATGTGGAGGAAACGGAATCAGTGCAACACTTTTTATGTGAATGCCCTGCACAGACGTCATTGGTTTGCGGGTGACAGAACGTTTGAAGATCTAAGCATGGTGGCGAACGTGTCACTAAGGGAACTGGCCGATTTCATTCAGTGTTTGGGGTGATTCAAAACCCATTACTAACGTACTATGACAAAAGGCTTACCTCACACTGGGTGACACAATGGGCCATATGGGCTACCGAGTGAATTTGTCCGTAAACGATAACCTTACCTAACCTAAAGGACGACATAACCTCTCTCGGAATATAAATACTAACTAACGATAGAATGCAAAGTAACTAGCAAACTACATAATTATGTATGTATGTATGTATTATAACCGAAACAAACTTTCCATTGCAGTAGCCATATGAAGAAATAATAAGTTTAACAAAAAGCCCAAAATACTTACACTATTATGGTAGTGGAGGTCATATATATGGCCGAATATATTCAAGCATGTTTCAAATTTCGGCACAATTGTCCAAAAGGATTTTTGTGATAAAATTTTAAATTTAAAAAAATTTATGACAGTAAACTTGTGCTAATAAATTCAAATTATTCAACAAATGATATGCCTTTGAATGAAATACAAAAGAACTGTGGCATTCTTTAAGGGTTCAATGTCATTCAAACATCTTCATGCAATCATTCATTCAATCATTATTGACCTTTAAATTATTTTCTATTGTAATGAAAATAAGAAAGAAAAACAATTTTTTTTTTGGTTCATCCTTACTTATAATGGACAAATGGTAGGCGTAAGTTTGTCAGATTGTATAACTGTTCAGGTGTTATCCGTATAATTTGGAAATATTTTCAAGTGAAAGGAAACCCTTAACTTACAATACATACAGGGACTACATTTGTCATAAAGTGAGTATATAAAATAAAAAAAGGATTCTGTACGGTATACATTGCTTCATATGAAGATATTTGTGTGAAAAATAAAATCATGTCCAAAAAAAAAAACTGTTGAAATAAGTACGTAAGTCTACTTATAGGCCTTCATGTGTAAAGAAAGTTTTTTAGGTTTTTTTTTTCTTTTATTTCTTCCTTTTTGTGTCTGATTATCGTTTTAATGAGGTGCTTAACTTGGATTTTAGTACGATAAGTTTCTTGGAGCACACATATGAAACCTTTTATTTTATTGACAGACTAAGAATGGAAGAAGAAGAAAAAAAAAGATTTGTCAGCATTGAATGGAAGTTATTAAGATAACAAGGGGACCAAGAATAATGTCAAGTATTTGTGTTTAGATTTAAAGTAATAAACAAATTTTCTAAAGTCAAATAACATTGTTTGTTGTATCATAATAAAGGGTTTCAAAAGGTGGCCATTTAAAATATAAGTTTTATTTATTTTTTTTTTATTTTTATCTCAAATAACAATCTTTATTTCGTAACACTTACTGGTATTCACAAATGCCAACAAAGAATTGTTGCTGTTGAGAATGATAAAGACGCTTAAAATACCTCAGCTGATGTTATTATTTAATATTGCATTTGACACACTGATTGTAACATTTAAGATTGAATTTTCAGATTGTATTTTATTACATCAATTTAGCTTCATTTAGATTCTTATTCTTATTAAATTTAATGGAAAGAAAAATGAACATTCGTAAATGGTTTTAGTTTTTTAAAATACTTTATGTAACCCCTCCTAAAATTCCTTAATTTTCCTTAAATATTGCATGGAACAATAGGCGTTTCTAAGAGTATATCCAATGAAATTGAGGAGACTTAGCTTAAAAAGACAAAATCTTTCTTCGCGACATGTGTAAACGCTATAAAACAAAAATACAAAAATGAATTATTTTGAATTGAATCATACAGTGAGCGTCAAAAGAAACTGTACATACATACATACATAATTGGTCATTACAACCCTTCAGTCAGGATTACGACCTAGTTTCTCACATCACTTACGTTGTGTGTGTTAAAGTCGACTCCAAACGATAGATATTTTGAGAAACTTTTCATAGCACTTTTTATTTACTCTCATATTTTTTGCCAAAATTCTGCTGAAAAGAAGTCGCCGAAGAAATATTTTTTCATATTTCGTTGTGATGTCTGGCCTAGGGTTTGAACCCTGGCTTTACGTCTAATAAGCCAACATACTACCAACTAGACCACGGCGACTTCAAAATTCTAACAATTACCAAACTCAACTTTTAACACTTAAGGAAAGAACGCGAAAATATTTGACAATATTTCGAAATATTTTGTAATTTTTTTTTGTTCCAACTGGCAATGAAACAATTTTAAAATAAAAATAACGGTAATTTATTAATGCATATTTTCTTAAAATGTACATTTTTTTAACGCTCACTGTATATTGGCGATTACAGTATTATTTATTACAAAGACTTGGAAAAGGTTTCGTATAGGGATAGTCATACGTAGGATATTAAAAAGAGCATCGTTTGTTCCCGTATGCATCTTATATCCATGGACTGAGAGGTCCTTTTCCCTGTCAGGTATCGGTAAAAGAATTCAATTTAGTGGCTATAAGGTACTGGACATCTCCAAAGCAACGAAATATGAAAAAAAATATTTCTTCGGTGACTTCCTCTCAGTAGATTTCTGGCAAAAACTCTGAGAGTAAATAAAATTGCCATGAAAAGTCTCTCAAAAATCTTTCGTTCGCAGTCGACTTTAAGCTGTAGGTTCCTCCACTCTGTTTTTATGATATTATGGGTAAATATCTTAAAAAAGACTTGGATTATGAATTGCTGAGAATGGTTGAGAGAATCTTGGTAAACCATTTTGTGAGGCCCATTTCTAAACCGAAAGGTAAGTTCGACGATAGTTGTGTTACGAATATTGCTAGAAAAGTGGTGGAGAGAAAATGCAATGCTTGGATCATCTTATCACGGGTCCAATAAACAAACAACACACAGCCATACGTCGACTAAACCCAAAATTCCCGCTGTCCATGATAATATGTAGACAATCCAGGCGAGTCCATTTCGAGCCGCTCAGGAGAACTCTGTTTATCGCAGACCATAACTTAAATGAATTTTACCTTGTGACTTTGGCATGCACCCGTATGAAATTTAAATCACCCTAAAACTGAATGTACACGATGCTGAATGGGCTCTGGTGCATTCATTCTTCAGCACTGAAAAACATTTCTGGATGAATGGATACGTGAACAAACAAAATTATAGAATTGCGAAAGATCCACACAATCCATTTGAGATCAAAGTGCGTCATATGCATCTTGGTGGTGTGGTGTGAATTTGGTTTGGCGGCGTCACCGAGCCATATTTCTATGAACACAACATTGGCCAGGCCATCACTGTTCACTTCGAGCACTAATGATCGAAGTTAACCAACTTCTTTTAGCCTGAATTGGTTAATCTAGCTATCACCGACATTTTGTTTCAAGAGTACGCTACGTGTCACACAGCTCATGCCTCATGAATGTTCTACACGAGCAATTTGAGGACATGGATATCCCACGAGGATCTGATCTGAATCCGATCGTGATAGAATTTTTCTTGTGGGGTTTCTTTAAGTCACAGGTGTATGTCACACCATAAGCCACAAACCAAACAATCGGTCAAATACAATCTGATTTGTGCGACAGAGTCATAGAAAATTGGACATTTCGAATGCGCTCAATGCAGGGAAGCCACGGCGATCATTTGAACGATGTTATGTTCAACGAACGTAATGACAGACCCGATCTTTTTCGAATATGACAAGAGTAATGAATCAACGAACGTAATAAAATACCCGATCTTTTTCGAATATGACAAGAGTAATGAATCATATGTTATTACCGTAGATTGTTTGTGAATAGTGGAGTATGGAAGATATTGAAATAGTTGTATAGTAATGTTGTAAGGAATGTAAGAAATTCGAGTTGTTGAGGTCGATATAAATAACTGTTTCTATATGTTTATTATTATATATTATTCTTCTTAAAATTAATACGATTTTTTTGTTACTTGTAGACATAAAAAGTTTTGATTTTAACAATTTTCTTTGAACAAAAATTCCATCAATTTATGAAAATCAATTTCCAATGTTTCTGTTGTTCCTGTTGTTATAAAATTGGGTTTCTATCGTGATTGTTTTCTGAACGTTAAAACAATTTTTATTAAATTTTTCGTTCACTTGCAAAATTTTCTTTTAACGTTTATTCGCCAAAAATTGTTTTTTCTTGAATAAAAAAAGAAGAAAAAAGTTGCAAATATTCCTACATCGCAAGTGAGTGTTTGTTTCGCTCATTCATGCTGGCGTTTGCTTTCACCCACCACTTTATGAATAATTTTTTTTTGTATTCATGTTTTCTTTTTTAATTTTTACATAAAAAATGTTTATATCAACAAACAAATATATTCACATACACACATACATACATAGTAATGTATAGACACAGAGCGTTCATAGAAATGGGTTTTCTTACTCTAATAGACTTGTACTGGTGTGCTGTTGAGCTGAGCTGAGCTGAACTGAGCTGAACTGAGTTGTATTGTGTATGTTCAGCATAAAGTGCATTGAGCCGCATTGTAAGTTAATGGGTACACAACACTTTACATTTGGGAAAATTGTAGAATTTTTTCGGCACTATATGGTTCCACATAGAAAACGGAATACATACATACGTCCGTATATAAATATGTATATAAAAATATTTTGTAAAAATGTGTAAAACAGAATTTTAAGAAATGTTTGAATAGAGTTTGGCGAGTGAGGTTTATTCTTTGTAGACTTTATTGCATAAAGCACAGTATTTTGGGCGAACATTATGGTTCAATTGATATTTTTGTGATTTTATTGCACAGAACCTGGAATTTTTTCATATATTTTCATTAAGAAGTACTTGAATTCCAATCTGCAGATGAAGCGCAAGAACACTCTTGCCAACAGGTGCGCTACTATGATCTCAATGGGCAATTGAGTTGCAGAGACCTCTTTCGATGCTCATCCTATCAGTCCTCTTTATGGAGCAGAGGCGTGGACCCTATTAAGCACTGATGCAGCAGCCTTGAGAGAAAAGTTCTACGTAAAATCTTCGGTCCAGTGCGAATTGGCGATGATTTCCGCATCCGATCCAACAGTGAGCTGTATGAGCTCCTCAACGTATTAATATCCAGCGGCTGCGCTGGCTCGGCCATGTTATTCGAATGGAAGAGGACGCTCCGGCGAGACAGGTATCTGCGAAATTGGTGAAGAGGACGATCTTGTAGGCGTTGGAAGGACCTAATCGAGGAAGCCTTGTCCTCGATTGGTGTGACCCACTGTCAAAGGCGCGCAAGAAGCGGAAAGATGTGTTGCGGCAGGCCGAAATCCGTTAATCGGGTTGTTAATGGCCAATTAAGTAAGCAAGTAAATAAGAGAGTTTCTTAAGGATTTTAGAACCCATGTTTTAACCGAATTTGTTTAAGGTTAAGTTGGTAACTGTCAGAACGTTTTAAGGTTCTGAAGAAGCCGTGTAATCTGCCCTAAAAGAAACTATTAATTTACGAAATGGGTGATATCCTCATCCCTTTCGACTTCCTTACAGTTCATATAAATAACACAGTTTTCTTGCATGAGCATCAAAGTCAACCATATAGAGGCCACTCTTACCGTGGTCAGAATGAATGTCGCCAAAGGGTAATCACAAGAAATTTTCTTCACCAATCTGTCTTGTTTAGAGGCCTGAAGGTATTAGGTTAGATTAGAGGACGTGTATTTGTCAATTAAGACAAGTACAGTAACCGGAGGTCGAATTGACCCATTGTACAACGTCCTAGTTTCTCACACCACTTATGTTGTGTGTGTTAATTTTATACATGAGTGGTGGGACCTACAGTTTAAAGTCAACTCCGAACGACAGATTTTTGAGAAACTTTTTTATGGCAATTTTATTTACTCTCAGAGTTTTTGCCAGAAATCTGCTGATAGGAAGTCACCGAAGATATTTCCTTCTGATGTCTAGTCTGGGGTTCGAATCGTGGCCTTGCGTTTAATAATCCAGCGCATTACCTAGTAGACTACGGCGACTTCCGCTATCTTTTGCACTAAAACTTAACATATTGTACGGCTTGTGTGACTGTCTAAACATACCTGTAATTTCATACACATGTCTGCTTATAACCTGTACTATTGAAATAATTCTTCAAATAATTTTACAAATCTGTTGTCTTACAGGGAAACATTTTTAAAAATTTCGGAAAAAATTTTTAAAATTTATTTCTCGCTTTTTATATACTCTTTCGATTGGAAACGATCTATTACGAACTTTAATGCTCATGAATGCACTGTTCAAAGCGAGGATAATTCAATGCATTTGAAAATACAAAATTACAATATTTGGGATATTCACAGCTTTAGGATATGGAGAAGGAAGTCTTTAATTTTCAATAAATAATTTAATGCAAGAATTCATGCTTAATATGATGGCTTTCATGCTCAACTTTACTTTACGAAATTTTTACTAAATGGACTCTACTAATATTGTATCTGAAATTTATACTGTATGAGTATGCGTGTTTAATACAATATCATTTTAAAACATTATGAAGTTTTTTCTTTTTACAACTTATTTTTTGCTTTTCACTGCTTCATTTTAGCAAAATTTTTTCTATTTCTATAGTGAAACAAAACACTTCAAATGAACCTTAAGGCATGCAGATTATTTTACTTCCACAATTTTTTTCTTTCCTTTTGTTTTTGTTGGGCATTTGGGCAGAGTATTAGTAGAAGAAAAAAGTGGAAAATGGAGAATGGAGGAGTATTTCATGAAACTATTAATGGTGCATTTACAGTTTTTGCTGTTCGACTCTTAACTGTTGGAAAAAATAACTGAAAAATATATAAACAAATGGAGCGAAGAATGGAAAGAATGCTTGAAAGATAAAATACGAATTAAATTTAAAATTTAATTTTTTAGAAATTGTAAAAATATTTTCTGTTTTTTTGTTGTTGTAGAGCAGTAACAATTAAAGCTAAAAGAGTAGGAAATTTGTTTAAAAACATCTGAAAACTAAATTTGTAATCCATGTAAAGAAGTTAAAGCTGACCAAGCTCTATTTTACTTTTTGAAATAGTTGCTTACAGCATTGCGTATACATATATACAAAAACTCTGAGAGTAAATAGAATTGCCATTAAATGCTCAAAAATCTGTCGTTCGGAGTCGTTATTAAACTGTAAGTCCCACCACATACATATGTTTAAGATTAAGTGGTATGAAAAGCTAGGTCGTAATCCTAACTGAATGTTTGTAAACACCACTTATGTATGTATATATGCGTTTGTATATAGAGGTTGGCATTTGTTTGTTGTGCGTTGCTCGTAGTCTTAAGGGCGAAAAGGTTAAGAATTAAAACTAACCACTCGACTAATACCACCATGATAACAATCATACGTTGGTTGCTCCATCGTTAGCTGACGCCATAATTTCTAAACTTTAAATGCCATGAAGAACTTTCTTAGATGAACTAGACTATCCATCATCAGTTGGTTCTTTTTTTTGATGATTGGAATGGCCTGATTCAAGTTATGCTGACAAAACGCTTCAGTAGCTATCGATTTTATTTTATTGTATTGCTTTTTTCATCTTACCTCGGTATCAAATTAGAATTGATTAGTGCCATCTTTCTATGCGCTGAACCTAACCCAGCTTATTCGGTACTCTATAAGCACGTGATTTTTTTGGTAGTCATTGGCAGTATTGGACCGCATTTTGCTTTTTCACATAGCCAATCCTCTAGAAATAGCTGATGATGAAATTTCAATGAAAATTAGGATTAGCGAAACGAACGCACATCCACGGAAGTCCCTCTTGAAAAACTCTGTAGTCCTTATGCTAATATTGAAATATTTTATGTGTAAGTTGTTGTAAAAGTTATAAAATATGTCAGACTTAAGTGACTATAACTATCTACCTGGCTTAGATCACTTTCACAACAATTTTGTTTTGTTTTACTTTGAGGCGTCCAACTCTGTTTATCAAGTCCTTGTTGGGTGTGTTACCAGCAACAAAGAAAAAGAAAAAAACAAAAGTGAAAAATAAAAAATCATCATAATTTTGTTTACTTAAAAACTCATCTCTTTTTGATGTTAAGCAGCACTTTGTGGACCACAATAAAGAAATTTCGTGCCACGTATAGAGTTTTATTTAGATTTGCAATGTAAACACAGAATTCGCGCGATTAATATATTCTCATCAACTAAAAGTGTGAAAAGAAAGAAAAACCTCAACGAATTTTAGTTCACTTTTGCAGTTCTAATATAAACAAAAACTTTCGCATTTTAAGCCACCCTTTCCACGAACAACTGGCAAATAAATCAAAATGAAATTTATCACAAAGGAAAAAACAAAAAACAAAAAAGAAGAAGAGATACAGAGAAGTTTTAAATTTCGCTCATGGTTGAAAGTTGAATATTTTACTATGGCATTTTGTGTGTGTGTGTGCGTGTGCTAACCCCATATGCTGCTTCATTGTATTCTAAGCCATTCTGTTTATCATTGAAAATGTTATTTTCGAAAACTACTACACAACCATGTGTTGTTTATTTTCACTAGTTTGTCAACATCATCATCAACGTCGCCACAACCGCCATTCAGCTGTTACAAAAGTTCCCTTTTTTTCCTTCTTCATTCGTGCTGTGCTGGTGAACTTTTCACATTTCGTTGATGCCCAAATCGTATAAACTTATTACTTGTCAGGGCAGAGCATTTTGAAGTTGTTTAAAGTGGTCGTACATTGTGAACATTCCATTCATATGGATAAATATGTATGTCTTTGGGAGTTACTTTGATAATCGCTTGTGTATTTTTCATACGAACCAAGTGGAGGTTAAAGTTAGCAGTCGGCACAGGCATACATGGGGGCAATACGTCAATATGTTTGACCAAGATTTTTATCAACAAATATTTTTCGATTGTGAATGTCTTTGATTTGAAATCGCTTGTTCGAGTAGGTAGTATGTTAGCTTAATAAACGTGAGGCCTCTGTTCAAACCCCGGGTCAGACATCAAAACGAAAATACGAAAAAATATGTCTTCGCCGACTTCCTTTCAGCAGATTTCTTGCAAAAACTCTGAGAATAAATAAAAAATTGACATGAAAAGTTTCTCAAAAAATCTGTTGTTCGGAATCGATTTTAAACTGTAGGTCCCGCCACTCGTGTATAAAATCAACACACACAACATCAGTGATGTAAGAAGCTAGGTCATAATCGAGATTAAAGACTTGTAATGGCCAATTATGTGTGTGTTAAGTTAAGTTAAGTTTTGAAATCGCGGCGCTCATCTAGTAAACCAATAGCATTACCCATTAGACTGTGGCGACCATATAAATTCGTAATAAATTCTTTTATTTTCCTGTTGGTTATTCTACTTCTGTGATCTCAATTGACAGGCAAATTACACGAGTTTTAATGACAGCAGCATTAGCATTAGAATCCAATAAGGCTCTAGATGGGTTTATGCATCATTTCCTATGGCTTATTCTTCTTCTGTGATCCCGATTAACAGACAAATCCTTAAATCTTTTGTGACAGTTGTAGCAGTAACATCTAGTAACCCTAGCTTGTAACCTCTAGTACAATAGCAATGTTAGTGACCGTGGCTTTTGGTTTTCGATATGGTACAAATTCCCCAAACCTTACCTATGACTTACTAACAAATCTTACAATAATTAGAAGATGTGGGAGAAATGCTTTATATATTGCCCACAGGAACGAAAAGGAATATAAAAAACCTTCAAGTTGTATCAACCCGCATGAGCTTCATGGGCGTCCAATGTATGCCGAAAAAGTCGCTGTAAAAAGGCATTGGCCAGTCTGTCGTTGTCAGCAGCTAGGTCTACAAATCACGGATTAGAAACCTCTTTTGGCCTGAATCGGATGATCTGGACATTGAAAATATGTCGTTTCAACAGGATGGCGCTACGATCACACAACTCATGCTACATTGTATATTCTGCACAGGCGATTTGAAAGCTTGGTCATCTTAGGTAGGAGTGCTGGGAACTAACCATTGAGATTGTACCATTTATTCGCGTTAAACTTTATCCTGCAAGAACGTAGTCGTATGCGAATAAGAGACAAACCACAGCTGTCCTCGAAGCCATCACACATAAATACATACATACATACATAAATAATTGGTCATTACAATCCTTCTATCAGTATTACGACCTAGCTTCTCACATCAATTATGCTCTGGGTATTAATTTTATACAACAACATTTATGAGCGGCGGGATCTACAGCTCAAAGTTAATTCCGAACGTCAGATTTGTGAGAAACTCATGGGAATTTTATTTGCTCTCGGAGTTTTGTCCAGAAATCTACTGCGAAGAAGTCGTCGAAGAAATAATTTTTTTATTTCGTTTCATTCAAGATGTCTGAATTGGGGTTAGAACCGAGACCCCTTGTCTAATAGGCTAACATACTACCTACTAAACTACAGCGACTTCATAAGACATTCCATTTGTTAAATTAAGCCAGGGTCGTGGAAGATTGAACGATTCGAATGCTTCTCCACCCGGAGTAGCCGAGGCGAATATTTGAACGATGCTGTATTTCGTTCAAACGAAAAAATAAAAATATCGTTGATATCACACACACAAATTGATCGTACATAAATAAACAATTTTTATTTAATACATGATAATGATCGATATGTTCCATCTACAAAAGTCTTGGAATCGTGGAATTAATTCGTAAAGTGTACAACATGAAATTGTGGCTTGTTTTAAACAAAAAAAAAAAAAGAAATAATGTTTCTGTTTAATACGGCTGTAAGTGGTCAATGCGTTGTATTAAATTAAACTCAGCTTCCGAAACACCGAAAGCTTTTTCAATAAGATTTAGAAATAAAAAAAAAAAAAAAACGAACTGATAGCGTTATCACATACAAGCTGCTCTATTTCAATCAATTAAATTCTCTTTCTCAGATCTCGCAATGTAGCTTTAAATGGAATATTGAGTACAAAAATACAAAATAATTTTTCATGATTATTTAGTTTGTTTTGAAACTTGATTGAACACAGTAATATCGAATGAATTTCGTATCAATTGAAATGTGTAAAAAGAAACTCAACTAAATTTACATCAGTTCAGCAGTTTTATTGTATACAAAAACGTTAAAATCTTTCTGCCAGTCAAGCCGCTAATAACTGGCAAAGAAATCAAAGGAAAATTATTCACAAAAAAAAAGAAGCGAGATTCAGAGATTCAGAGTTTTTCCACCGAAATTTTTTTAACCATGTGTTGTTTGCTGTCATTATTCTGTCAACGGCTCAACCGCCATTCAGCTGTTACAAAAGTTTTTTTCATACTTTATGCTGCTGCTTTCGGTTTGGCCCGGGCAAACTCTACTAGTTTCGATAATGCTCAAATCACATACAATCGTTATTTATCAGACGAAAGCATACAGGAGCTACACAATATGGCCATACGTTTGGAACATTCCATTGATATGGACAAATATGTCTGTGAGAGTTACTATGATTATGTCTGTGGACGTAATCGTCCTTTATTTTCCATTTTGGGTGAGTACAGCGTTGTGTAATTTAATAGTTAACAGTTGGAAGACAAGAGGTATTATTGACGCATATTATTATAGACAGGATTGGTTATAGACTTAAACTAAACTTATATCTAAACTTAAAAGTAGGGTGGCCAGCGTGAACAATAATAATGAAATGCGAAAAAAATTTTTCTTCGGCGACTTCCTCTCAGCAGATTTCAGGCAGAAACTCTGAGAGTAAATAAAATTGCCATGAAAAGTTTCTCAAAAATCTGTCGTTCGGAGTCGACTTTAAACTGTAGGACTCGTGTGTTATGTTAAAATTAACACACACAACATGTGTCGTGTGAGAAACTAGGCCGTAATCCTGACTAAAGAGTTGTAATGACGAATTATTTATACTTTAAAATCAATTTTAAAATCAAAACATTTTTGTTTGAAGATAATTAACGCAATTGCGCACAGTTACAACACAATGTCTTATGATGATCTCTTGATGTTACTATAAAATGTTTAAATGGCATTCAGCACTGTATTGTCGCGGAAGACATCTGAACCACTGATTTGTAAGCTGTAATGGTTTTCATGTGACGATTTGTAAGGTAGATAACTAGATATGTTAGCCTTGCTATCCAAAAAATTTCGAAGAAACACACTTTGGCTACATAAAGCCTAATGTGATACGACAGCTTAAAATTTTCTTTCCGAAATCATTCGGAGCTTCTGATGAAGTGACTTAAATTACTTGTCACCATCACTGACAGTTTGTTTAACTCATATATGTATATAGTGGAAACGAAGGTGCCTTCTCGTTGTACGACATAGTGCTGAGCATGTACCCAATAGGTGAAGAACAGTTTCCTCTTCTCCCCCGTCACTATAGCTTCTGTAAGAGTCATATGACAAATCAATGCCAAACTATAAAGATCGTGCTCTTTTGCAGTTTACTCAGACCATTCGTACGCCTTCCAGATTTTCTTTTGCTAGCTTCTCTGCGCTTGTCTAGCCGTCTTCGAAGTCGCCTGACTGTCTTTGCGGAGTTCATAACTACATTCATCGGTTTTGTATGTACCATACCTGGCCAATTCGTGCGCTCTATAGTTAGTGGAATAACGCTGGGTTCCGATACCCAGCAAACCGTTCCACTATCTCATTCAGATGTCTGCGACACTTGTACATCATCTTGGAATTTATTACATCAGTGCTTTTGATAGTAAGTATGGTAAGGTCTTTTCCAGAGATTTTCCGTCTTTATTAATTCTCCATACAGCCTGTATTTTCTACACTTTTTCCTGAAAAGTGATAAAGTGATCCGAATCCTTGTAGATTGAGCTGTATCCGGCAAAATTCCACCATCCACAGGTTTAGAAATTTCTTCAATTTTCCTGAGAAGTCAGTATCTCCTTGAAGTCGCCGTTGTCTAGTAGGTAGTAGGAATTCTTTTCGGCGACTTCCTCTCAGCAGATTTCTGGCAAAAACTCTGAGAGTAAATGAAAAATTGTCATGAAAAGTTTATCAAAAATCTGTCGTTCGAAGTCGACTTTAAACTATACGTCCCACCACTCATGCATTAAATTAACACACACAACATAACTGGTGTGAGAAGCTAGGTCGTAATCTGACTGAAGGGTTGTAATGACCAATTTTATATGTACATATGTACGTTATGTAGTCAATGCCTCTATCAGTGTCGAATTCGCTGCGGATCCTCGTGTGACCAATATTTGATCAAAACCACTGTCCACTCAAACGATCGGAACCAGCAGCAAATATTCACTTTTCAGTTAAAAAATTATGGTTTATAAAATAAGTGTGTATTTGCTTTACCTTCACTGATTAGAGTGTACAGTTGCCAGCATTGCGTATTCGTTGGAGTGATTAGTGGTCATTGTATTGTACATGTTGACCCAATAAAACTAGTGTTGCTGGTAGTTGTGCAAGTAGTAATGGATAGAAAGAAGTTGAAACCATTACCCACTCCTAAAGATCACTGTCAAATAATGGTAACATTATGTCAATAAACGGAAACTTTCTAGCCGTTTTATTTGATCAGTTTGCGTCCTACAGTCCTTTGATACATTGATACATAGGGAGTCGATGAATCGGATTTATTGAAATTCAACTTAACCTTGATTTAAACATTCTGTTTCACTACACCTTATATAACCAAGACAAATATTCATTAATTTTCCCTTCTCTTTTCTAGGTCATCTACCGGAAACCGATGAAATAATTCAACTCTTAACTGAGTTGCAAAATGATCGGCAGCCTTTTGAAGCCAAACAAAAACTGATGGATTTCTTTTTATCCTGTAATACGGTTAAAGGTCTTGAGGATTGTTATCGTGAAACGTTTGAATATTTTAAACCGTTATTTGCTTACATTATCACTAAAAACTATGTTAACGAAACATCCAATGAACGTGAAAATTTTCAATATGTACTGGACACATTTTTAGCAAATACCACGAACACTTTTAGCAGTAACCCGGTACATATGAAGTTGTCATCACTTGCAAAAAAATTTAAGACACCCAAACTATATTTTCGTCCTGACTACATAAGTAGTGAATACGAAACCTTAAAAGTGTACAAGGAAAGCTATCAACACAACATTAGAAATTTGGAAATATTTCGAAAACGTAATTCCACTTATGAATATGGCGTACATCGCACCATATTGGATTGGAGCTTATATGTGTACCAGAGTCGTTATAAACCGATGGTATATTATTATCCGACCTTTAATGTACATCTCTGGATGACTATGTTTAATATCACAGAACGTTATTATGAACCCAAAAGATTTGGAGAAATTGTTGAATGTCTTAAGTTGCCACAGTTTGTGAATGTTTTGGAGGAGGCACGCATATTAGCGGTTGTTTATTTGAAAAGTTTCCGCCATGCCAGGGAAGATTATAGCCGATGGACCAGTAAAGGTGTGGATACCCACTTGATTGTGGAACAGGAAAATGATATCCTGAAACAATACAAATTGAATGATCGGAAAATTTTCTTTACATTATACGCACAAAACTTTTGTGAATTTGGTAAAGATCTGGCGGAAAATGTATTCTATTTGGGTTTAAAACAAAGCGACGATTTTATTAAAACTTACGAGTGTGGCCATCGTATAGAAAGAAATATGCATTGTGTAGAGAAATTGAACTTTAAAATTTAATTTTAATTGCTTTTCTTATAAATTTTTCAAAATTAAAAATGAAATAAATTTGTTAACTTAACTGCTTTTCTTCTTTTTTCCTTTTTAATTTGACAATTTTATTGAAATAATCCAGGGCCTCTTGATATTTATAGAGTCGCGCTAAATCCTGACAATTTAAATCGTGCTTGTCTTTGCTTTCTATGTTGGCACCAAAGTTTATCAATAATTTTAAAATGTTTAAATCCGAATTCATAAACACTGTGAATGAAAAAAATACAAAAGAAAAAAACCCTCTTTTAATTAAACTGTTTCCTGTGGTATTGATTGCGCAGGTAGTGGCTTAAAAATCATTTCTCTTACCTGCATGCATTAGCAGTGTCCAGCCACATGCATCTCTGGCCTCTACGTTGGCACCATTCTCAAGTGCAAATTTTAAAATCTCACCTTGATTTGCATCAACGGCCATATGACTGGCAGTTAAGCCACAGATATCTTTGGCTTCCAAATTGGCTTTTTTATTCAGCAACATACGAGCCACCGGCAAACGTCCATAGTAAAATGCTTCCTGCAGGAATATGAAATGAAAACAATGTGAAGGGTGGTCGAAGAAATTGAAAAAAAAAATTATATTCGTTGGTCGGATATTTGTACTGAAATATTTTCATTAGACATATGTACATACATACACATACATTTGCCAATATGTGATGTATGACAAAACGCAGAATGTTGATTATTTTTTTTGTGATGGTCTAGGATGCCAAATGCGAGGTGGAATGTATAAGGTGGCATTATTTTTCTAGTTTTGTAAACTAGGAAGTAAAACTAATGCTATGAATATGCGAATTTCCTTGTTTGTTACTTGGCATTGGAGTAGATTAAAACACAAAAGGGCAGCTTAAATAAGACAAATCCTTATTTTTATATTTTTTCTCTTGCAAAATTTAGTAACTTCCGCGCTCCAAAATATCAATAAATTTCTGCTATCGTGATATGCCTTTTTATTTCTACAGTATTACGACAATGGGCCAAAAATACTTTGACAGAAACAAACATCTTCATCTTGGTGGCAAAATTGCCATATTTGGTGCTCAGAAAATCACCACGTGGTTTTACAGGAGCCAATACACCCATTACGAGTGACCGTTTAATACGGCTTGTGGAGTGAATGCATTATTGGCCCATATTTCTTTGAAAATGAGGACGGCGCAACCATTATGCTTAATGGAGACACGTATCTCACGTAAGTACCCAAGTACTTTCTTCTACTTTGGCCAAGGCCGGGCATGTACCCGGCAGATGAGGGACAGTCTCCTCCTCTTCCTCATCTCTGCAGTTTCTGCAGAAGTCGTTAGCAAGGTGTCCAAGACCAATGCGCCTCGCATGCGTAACCATAATGCAATGGCCCGTAATGACACCGACAACTACACTGAGCGCTCCTCTTTGGATTTTAAGTAGATTAGACTCATTGTGCGCCCCTCACCCAGCCTTGGCCAGATTCTACGAGCCGTTCTACCCATGTCCGAGGTCGCCCACATGTCGTTGACGGAATCGACGATCGGATAATCAATTATGAGCTTGCAGGTCCTCATAGGTATGCCCAGAATCGAGAACTCATCGGAGAGTTCCATTGTCGTGCCCTGCCTGCCAAGTTCATCAGCTCTGCAGTTACCCGAAATACTACTCTGCCCCGGTACCCATACGATATGGATATCATATCGTTCCGCTATCTCGTCGAGATATCTGCGACAGCCGTACACCGTCTTGGAGTTCATAACATTAGAACTCAGATAGCCTTGATAGCCGCCTGGCTATCAGAAAGTATGGTGACGCTCCGCTTGGAGACCCTTCCGTCTCCAATAATACTCGCCGCAGCCTGTATGGCCACCGCCTCCGCCTGAAAGACACTACAGTGGTCTGGTAGTCTTATAGACTGAGCCATTCCAACCGATTCCGAAAAAATTCCACTGCCAACAGCTCCGTTCAGCTTAGAACCGTCGGTGTAGATTTGTACGTAGTCTCTTAACAGGTGGGTCACACCACCCTTCCAGTCCCCGTTGTCCGGAACTGATGTCCTGAATCTTCTCATGAAGTCGTACCGCGGTGTCATGTAGTCACTGCTCCCGACAGCTCCAACTTCCCTCAGGATCCTTCCGTGGCGGATATCCGAGTCATGCCACTGTCCAGTCGCCCAGAGACGTTTGTCAATTGACCGCCAAGATGCTGCAATTTGACACCGTAGAACTATTTTCTATGGGGCGCAGTTAATGAAAAATGTTTTGCCGACAAACCAGAGACAATTGAGCTTTTGGAGGCCAACATTCTGAATGCCATTGCTGAGATACAACCCCATACACTCGAAAAAGGACTAACCAAGTACCCGCTTGAAATAACTTTTTTAATGATTTATTTTCTTTGAAATTCAATGTGCTATTTAACTAAGGAAGAAACTTAAATTTGTATTATTTTCTACGTTTGATAAAGTTTTTCAACATTGTTTGTAAATTAATTTTTATTCGCTCCAACTTACAGCTCGTGTAACATGCAACCCTAATGTGTATACATTAACCTTCTAATCTCAGTAAGACTTACATGTAATGGTGTCCGTTTATTAGTTGGATTTCCCACATTAACGTTGGCTCCCGAGGAAAGTATAAAATCGACGATGCACATTTGACTGAACGCAATAGCATTAGCCAATGGCAGGTAACCATTTGGTCCTGGGTATTCAATTAAACTTGGACGACGGCGTAAAATACGTTTAACCAAAAATTGTTGGTCGTTTTTAATGGCACGAAAAAGGCATATTGTTGTTGGCTCTGGCGGCAATGTGATGCCCTTTTTGTTGTTGAGAGGGAGTATACGTAAATAAAAACAGATTTAAGGCTTTTAGTTCAGTTACTTACTACAACAGCTGGCGATGTATGCAATGTAGTGTACTGGCCAGCTAAAGAATCTAATTTTAAAGCTTTAACTCTGAATTGATAACCAAAATTTTCTTCTAATTTATTAACACTGGCATAGCATTCGATAGTCCTTTGATTGAGAAAAAGTTTAAAGAAGTGAATTATATTTAAAATTTTCATCGTATTGCTTACCACTCAACCATTTGCCATCCTTTGACTTTATGATGCAATTCGATGGCATACATATCGGTTTCAGAAATTAAATTCCATTCCAGCGTTATACTATTCGTTGTTTCTTTTACAATTTCAACATTAAATACATTTTTAATATCACCACCGGCTTTTTCTTTTTCTTTTTCCTCCTGATTGAGTTTTATGTTTTGCGTTGTTGCTTCACTGCTGCTGCGGTGGTCTTTAGCATTTTCATTTTGTATCATCATTGATAATGTTGATGATTTTGTTTCCTACTACTTCTTGTATTTCTTACGATTTTATTTTTTTTATCACAGAAATTTCTTGTTTTTCTTTGTAGAATTCTTTTCCTGTTTTTCTCTTTTAGTTGGTTTTTTCTTCTTGGCTGCGTGTCTCCTTTATCAGTATTGCACTTGGATTCCTTTGAGTGCTCAACGCTTTTTCCCATACAGTGGCTGCTGATAATTGTGTTGAAACACAAAACAAAACGTCAATAGTAATATCAGTAGTAGTAGCAGTAGAAACAAAAATACAACAGAAAAAGCAGGAGAATTTTTCTTCTGAAAGTTTTTTGTGTGTTTCGTCAATATTGCATTCCTATGGTAACAAACCAAGCACGACGACTGGCACCCCGTGCTATTACAGTTTTATTGAATATCCACATAGCCAAAGCGGTAGGGCGCTTTCCAATTGTTTTCGCATTTTTGAGGCAGAAGAAGAAACAAAATTCAATATTCTCTGTTTATGTAACGCACTACTTCATCAATTGTGTCATGTTGCATAGAACACACATGTGCTGGATTAAAACAAACCCAACACAGGACTACTGTCTGATAAGTGCGAAAAACGATATGATAATGGTTGAAAGCAATAAAGAAATAAATTTAAAATTGAAGAATGTTAACATGAACGCTGACCGTTAAACGTTTAATTAAAAAGTGTGGGGCTTTACTGGGAGGATATATTCTTAAATTTTAAAAAGTAATTTTAATCTGGAATGAAATCACAACCGCATTAAAATGAGCGTATTTGAAACAAAGATACACGCCAACGTCTTTTAGAACTTTCTGTACTTATTTTTAGTTGATTCCTGATGACCTTTTGTCATGTTTATGTGATATTGTATAATAAATAAAGGAATCCGGTATACCTATTATTTTTGGTGTCAATAGAAATCTCTTTTGGTTCGTATTCAGGTTTCGGACTACTCTGTAACAGTTGTTCTGCACCTTATCAGGATAATTTTTAATCCTAATTAATTGCCAACATAAAAAAGAAATTGTTCTTTCATGCCAATGCAATATCAAAGCTTTATCGATAGACTTTTATCGATACTACAAAAAAATGTGTTGCACTGAAATATGGGGACATGTTCCCATAAAATATATTTTTATGGAGAATATTGGTTTCCTGAAAGGTTTCTGGAAGGTACTCTCATTTGTTCTTTCATGACAGTAGAATTCCATTGACTTAATAAAGCTTTATCGATAGACAGTTATCGATACTACAAAAAACGAGAATGTCTATTGTTTCCTGAAAGGTTTCTGCAAAGTACTCACAGGACAGTTTAGATGTCCTAACAACAAGATAATTTGGAAAGCTACACGATTACATTAGAATCTCTAAAATGTATAAGGATAAGCAGGTTCTCTGTACACATTGATCGAGCACTTTAGGTCCAGAATATGTCTGCAGAATATATGAACTTTTCGTCATGTTTTTTGTGTTAAATTTTAAGACTTAAATATCTTCAGAAAACAATATATTCAGGAAACGTCTTGACTTCCTAGAAGATAACAACATCAGCAACGATCATATAGCAAGGTCAGATACATACATACATAATTGGTCATTATTACCCTTCAGTCAGGATTGCGCACCACTTATGTTGTGTGTGTTAATTTTATACATCAGTGGAGGGACATGAAGTTTAATAGTGATTCTGAACGACAGATTTTTTAGAAACTTTTCATAGCATTTTTATTTACTCTCAGAGCTTTTTGCCTGAAATCTGCTAAGAGGAAGTCGCCGGAGAAATACTTTTACATATTTTGTTCCATTGGAGATTTCAGACCTGGGATTTGAACCATGGCCTCATTATCTTTTGAACTAGAGTTGGACTGAAGCTGTGAAGTTTTTTCCCACTATGTAATAGTCCAATAGCTCAACTGGAAAAATGTGTAAGTGTCGGCAAAAATCTAAATCTGATAGAAATCGCAAACAGTTTCATTTTATTTTACAACCACTTTATTTAAAAGCTTTAATAGAAAATTTTGTTACGCAAAAAAAAAAAACAAAACAAACTAAATGAAAATAAAGATACAAGATCAACAGACAATAACAAAGTAAACATACCATACGGTATTCGGAATAACTCCAACAATTACATACGAATTTTCTAAAGGGGAACAAAACAATGATCAAAAATCCAACAAAAATATTTTCACAGCAATATCGTGACGTTAACAGACGTAAAATAAGAAGTATTTCCAGTGCTAAGAACGATTCTGCCAGTCAGTTCAGAATAGTCAGTCAATGTGATTAGTAACCGAGAGATATGTAGGTTCGCTGATAAAATTAAAAGCGCTTTGTATGTGTTGAAATCTGTTGTAATTCAAACAAATACATACTTACATAATTGGTCATTACAACCCTTTAGTCAGGATTACGACCTAGTTTCTCACTCCACTTATGTTGTGTGCGTTAATTTTTAGACATGAGTGACGGGACCTACATTTTGAAATAGACCCCGAACGACATGTTATTGAGAAACTTTTCATGGCAATATTATTTACTCTCAGAGTTTTTGCCAGAAATCTGCTGAGAGGAAGTCGGCGAAGAAATACTTTTTGTATTTTATTTTGATGTCTGGCCTGGGGCTCGAACCCTGGCTTTTCGTCTAATGAGCCAACACACTATCTACTAGACCACGGCGACTTCAAGTACTCATATATTTTTATTAATAATATATATTACACAAATATTCAGCTGCACGAACGCACAGATGAGCAATATAAACGTCCTACTCTACTACTGTGCTTGATTAAGATCATCGCTGACAACCACATAATTAGTAATTGTATTACCATGACGTTCTTTTATTTTTTAATGGTCATGCGTAATTAATTAATTTTTCTCATATATTTTACTAAAAAAAGTTTTTCCCCCAAACGATAACAAACTATCGATTTAAAAATACAATAAAAAACCACTCAATGTTCAATAGAGTTGCTATATTTAGCGTTAAATTATTAAAGCCATTGTAAAAAGAGAGAAAGGAACTTTTATTAAATACGTTACATACGTATTAATTGACCAGTTATTGAAACCACCTTTAATTATTTCTTTACTAGGCCAGTATTGTAAATATCAGTACGTCGTTGGCCATATAAAGGCAATTGGCGGCGTACATCATCAACCATTGAAAAGTCTGTAAAAAAAAGAGAAGAATGATTGAAGAATTTTAATTAAATCCGTTCAACAACTATACACAACTATACACTATTGCTTACCGATTTCATCAATAATAATTTCGCGTCCAATACCAGCTTCACGTTGTACACGAGCCCAAGGATCAACAATCATGGAATGCCCGTAGGCAACATAACCAGACATATTGTTACGTGATGGCGCACAAGTGACAACAAATACTTGATTATCGGTGGCACGGGCACGTTGCAAAAGCTCCCAGTGCATTGGACCCTGGCAGATGCAAAAGGCAGATGGGTAAACAATCATATCACAGCCTGAAATATTTTTTAAATAAAAGCAATACATTTGGTTATGTAATCAAGTACATAAAATAAACAGCAAAAATTAATAAAAAAGGAGATTTACTTTCGGTATATGTACTGCACTTTAAAGCATTGATTATTATTTATTATTTTTTTTCTGAACTTTGATTCCGATAGACTCGGAGTATTATTTTGGTATCTAAGTTAAGAGCAACCCAAAATACCGCTTGCTATATAGACACTAATAAATCTAAGTAGACATTTTGAAGTAATGATATCCATAATTTCCCTTGTAGATGTATTAAAAGGATTAAAGCTTGAAAATAAGGTACTGTATGGGACATATAGACATATTCCTCGAAGATCTATTTCTGTTTTCATGCTTGCCACTCACCGAAGTATTTGGTGATACTGTATTATATATTAACAGTGTATTAGTGACAAAATGTAGTACCAAGTTTTGGCAAACATCATACAAAGGTATAACCAGAGCATTACACCTTGACTTAGCAACTATACGTAGCGTAAGCTGGTTACTGTACAAGAAAGGGTGAAAAGATCAAGCTAGCGAATGAACATAGAACGAATCAAAATTATCTAAACCAAGGCTAATAATTTAGTAACTCTTCAAAATTGAGACCGTAAAACTAAAGTACAAATTCGGAGCATGTTACGTTGTTTTGCGGTTTCTCCAGTAGCCGACAGATCCGGTGATGCAACAGGATGAATATAAGCAACCAACATTCCAATCTATTGACTATTGTGGTAATCGTAATACTTCTGTACAAACATTTAACTCGTATTAAAGAGTGCACTTTTGTATAGCAATGAATCGTGGAACGGACAATTATCAACCGCTGTCCACGATAGTTTATAACCATATTCCCGGCAGAAACTATACTCAATACTGCCTTAACACAAAAATATCTCCAAGTTCCTATGATAAAGCAAATTATGAGTAGGAAATGAAAAAGAATAATCCATAGTTACACTGGCTATAGACTGCCACCCACAGAGATGTCAAGAACATAAGTATTAGGTTATATTTAGAGAAAATAGCTGGAGAAGCCAGCTGCTTTCCACTGCATGATGTTCAGCCATATTTAAGCATTGAATTTGTATTGGAATTAAGAAAATAGGTTACGAGAAGAAGGACAGAGGGAGTAGTGTTTGTAGACATTAGATAGATTTGAATCCTTTTTTTAAGTGTCAGGAATGACCTCTGAATAGTCCAGCCAAAGAAAGAATTCTGTCTGTAATGCAGTGTGCTATCCACTGGCCAATCGACCACATATGGACGTGCCCCGCGAGAAAGACGGGTGCTACATAAGAATACACGAAGATGTTCACAAAATTGGAGTACACGTACTTAATTTGTCATTACAGCTGTTTACTCTGTATTTCCACCTAGTTTCTCACACCAGCCATGTTGTTTTTGTTAACTACATACATATATACATACATACATACATAATTGGCTAGCTTCCCACACCACTCATGTTGTGTGCGTTAATTTTATAAGTGAGTGGCGGGACCTACAGTTTAACGTCGACTCCGAACGGTAGATTTTTAAGAGGTTTATTTACTCTCAGAGTTATCACCAAAAATCTGCTGAGAGGAAATCGCCGAAGAAATATTTTTTCATATTTTCGTTTTGATGCCTAACCTGGGATACGATCCCCGGCTTTACGTCTAATAAGCCAGCACACTACCTACTAGACTACGGCTACTTCAAAATTGAGCATATTGTAACGAATTCTCAATATTTTTGTTCACCAAGACATCACAACATTCGTGAATGGCGAATAGAACGAAATTCATGCTTAACATTGCAAGTCTTCTCTTATAATTGTCAAGAAATCAACAAAAACAGAATGAATGGTATGGTAATGGTTAATATGCCTTTAGAATGAAATGAATACAGGCTTAAAACACCGAACTAATGTACCGATTGTTTTGTTTTTACATGAGGTAATTCCTTACCTGTATTCTAGCAAGGCAGCAAGGCAATCAACAGAAACAGCGAATGTGCTGTTGAATGAATGCCTAGCAAAAGCAACGAATGAACATGAATGCAAATAACGCAAATGCTTTCATTCAGTTCTCTGATGAATATATAGATTGTGATAATGATGATGTTAGAAACAAACTACAAAAGGACAAAATAATCCTTTGAATATTTGAGAAGATTATGAAAAGATGAAGATTTGGAAATTTTTTAATGCCTGTCACTTCAAACTGTGGATGATACAAAGATTTAGAGCCCATAAAGCTTTTAACGGAGTCTACGCATAATATGTCACATCTCTAAAGCGAAATACAATAACCAAATTAGACTTTAAACTTTAACGAATGGGTTTCCAATTTAAAAAGACAGGAAGAAAACAACATGAATAGAAATATTGCTAAAGCAAAGAACAGGTAACAGGTTTTAAAAACTGTTGTCGAAATTATTGTCAGAACAATCGACCAAGAAATTGTAATTTTAAATGCAACTTTTGATGAAAATCAGCTATGTATTTATGTGAAATGTTAGCTTATGTATCGGCCTTAAATAAAGTTTCTAAGATCAGATCTTTTCTGACCCGATCGCTTATCGGTATCAATCAAAATAAATTCTTGTGCGTCCACTACTAGCTCTTATGAATAAAAAAAATCTAGTACAAGATTCAAAAAATTTTCCAGCGAGTTTCTGGTCGATATGTAGTAAAACATCAAAATTAAAGCGAGTAATCTATCTCTCATGGTGTAGTGGGAAAATAAATTAAACAGCCTTTGAAGTATAACATTTCTTTGCCAACAAGCAGAACTATAATTTAAGTTCACCAATATTTCCTTTAATTAAATAAATAAACAAAAACAAACAAAAATAAATAAAAACAAATAAAAAAACTTACCAGCATTGCGATATAAACGTGCCAATTCCTCAAAACGCTTATCATGGCAAATGCCAATACCAACTTTATGGTTGAAAATATCAACGACAGTGATTTCATTGCCGGCAGTTAAGGCGACAGCTTCGTTGAATTTAACACCACCGTCGTTTGCAACATCAATGTCAACATTGAAGAGATGAATCTATAAAAACCCATACAAAAAGTTAATACATTTTGAATTTGAAAAGAATATTTTTAGTAAAAAACAAAATTACCTTACGATGTCTGCCAATCAATTTACCAGCAGGTGACCATATAGTGCAGGTATTGTACAACTTGTTGGATGCATCACGTTCAATAATACTGCCACCGATAAGGTAGATGCCCAAACTTTGTGCCAATTTAGAGAGAGCCTGACATGTTGGTCCATCAGGAACTTTTTCGGCATATTTGGGGAAATACTCAACACCATAAGGAGCGTTGAAACTCTCGGGTAAAATAGCCAATTGTACGTTGGGATTTTTAGCCTTTGCCTCCTTAACTGCCTCAATGGCATTTTGAACATTTTCGTTAACATTATGGCCACATGGCAATTGGCAAATGGCAATTGTTAATTCTAAAACAATAAATTGGGTTCATTAAAATCATTATTTTAATTAAGAATTCTATTTCGTAGAAGATTAATGTCCTCAATGAGTTTTCTAAAATTTCTTAAGAGGTTCCAACAAAAGAAAATTGTTCTTAAAATTTTTTTCCTTTGAAGGACCTAATGAACAGAGTTTTGTTACAAATAATTCCTTTATTTAAAATATATTTCAGAATCTTATAAAATATTTGATGAAAATTAAGCAAAATTTTAGCTTCTGTGCAAATTCCCATCAAATATTTTTATTTTTTTGTTTTATGTAATCACTTCACTCACTTTGAACATTATGCGACATTTTTGCACTAAAAATGATTTCAATGACTCGGCCGTTGATTTTAAAAGCTTTAAACCGTTTCGCGGTTGGTTTTATACTACAGGTATTTCGTATAAATGTTTCCTCTTTTAAATGATTTGTCAAGCGATTTGTTATCAGTCAAGCCGCACAAATACTAGATTCAATGCTATGCCGGTGTTCAAATTATTGATAATAAAATGGGTGTGTATAACAGATATGTACTATTAGATTGTTATTGCTGAGTATGGTTTCAAGATTCTATGCTTTTCTAAATGACTTTTGCACTTGAGAATTTCAAACCAGTGGATTATTTCAAGCAAACTTTTCTAAATTTATTTGCACAAACAATTTCATTTCAATTATAAATATAATAAATGTTTTAAATAAAAAAAAAAAACAGAGAAAAAAATTAATCTCCCCAAATAAAAAAATAAAAATTCAACACAGGGAACTAACACTCAAAATAATTTTCGCAATTATAATATCGTGAGAGTGTACCAATCGAAATAGTAAACACAAAACTAGGTTAATGTTAAAATCTAAAGTAGAGTACAGGAAAAGACTTTATTTCAAAAGTATCATATTATGAGTCTTAATTCAAAGGTTCTTTTTTGTAGTCTGTCCATAAATTTTTTAATAACAACACATACTACTTAATAAAAGGAAAACGAAACATAGATTTTATAATGCTAGAGGACGTTTTTAATTTTGCTGGTATTTATTCTCGAACATATGAAGTCGCCGTAGTTTAGTAGGTAGTGTGTTGGCTTATTAGACGTAAAACCAGGGTTCAAACCCAAGTCAGCCGTAATAACAATATACAAAAAAGTATTTCTTCGGCGACTTCTTCTCAGCAGATTTCTGGCAAAAACTCTGAGAGTAAATAAAAAATTGCCATGAGAATTTTCTCAAAACTCTGTCGTTCGGAGTCGACTTTAAACTGTAGGTCCCGTCACTCATGTATAAAATTAACTCACACAACATAAGTGGTGTGAGAAACTAGGTCGTAATCCTGACTGAAGGGTTGTAATGACCAATTATGTATGTATGTATAAACTATGCTTATAAATAAATAATAAAAAATTTTCAGACGTTATAAATACGCTGATAATGAATCATAGAACAGTCTAGACTAATCTAGACATATAAATACACTTTTATGTAAAACTCTTTCTCTTTATTTGATTCCCATGTAGCACTGCCTAATACAACCTATATGGCAAACAAAGTTTTGGCTTGAAAGTATATGTCGTTGGCAAAATGCAAATTCGAAAACTAAAAAATTCTGGAGAATAATTTCTATGCTCACTGCTAATTATCTCGAAAAATTGTTTGAATACTAACTATAAGAAACGCCCAGAGGTTGTGATTCAGTCAAATTGCCGGGCAATAGCAAGTAATATAAGATGGCAATAACAATTGAGCGGTTGCATGTAAAGAGGTGAATTTTTCTGAATTTTCTCTTGCTTAATTGGTCATTACAACCTTTCTGAAAGGGTTAAGAACTAGCTTCTCACACCACTTATATTGGGTCTGTTAATTTTATGAGTAGCGGAACATACAGCTTAAAGTTGACTCCGAACTATAGATTTTTGAGAAAGTTTTCATGGCAATTTTATTTTACTCTCAGTCTGCAAAGAGAGGTCAAAATTTCAAAATTCCTATCCTGAGCACACCTCACAGCTCTGTTAATAGCTTAAATGTCCTGTAAACCAGTGTACCTCACGTTGAACTGGATTGACCTCCGCATCCGATCCAACAGTGAGCTGTGTGAGCTTCTCAACGACATAGACGTTGTGCAGCGTATTAATATCCAGCGGCTACGCTGGCTCGGCCATGTCCTTCGAATGGATGAGAATGCTTCGGAGAGACGGCTATTCGATGCGGGGATTTGCGGAAGTCAGCGAAGAGGACCAAGTTGAGGAAGCCGTGGTAAGAAGCAACGGCGCCTGGAAAGATATGTTAAGCCATTCCGAAATCCGTTACGCGGGATGTTAATGGCCAATTAAGTAAGTAAGTTAGGATAGGTTATTCTGAATTGGCTTCTGATATGTAGGCGTAGATTTGTATGAATTTCAGTTTTCGAAACAGGCAAAAAAGAATTGCAGAAACCACGTTAAAAATTATGCCAAACACTGAACAATTTTTTCTGATATTTAAAATGTGGTTTCTTTAATCAAAAATTTGTCGTTTTTATCGATAACTTTTCATCTTTTTTATGGTGAAGCCATGAGTCCATAGGATTTTCTACGAAATTTAGTTTTACATCTTTAAGAGAACTCTGCAGGTTCGAAACAAATGTTAGTCTATACATCGGTTGTAACAAAACTTCCTACCAATATAACTTTCATATACTTTACATAATTACATAATTACATAATTACATAATTAAATAATACTTACATAATTAAAAGGCACAACATAAGTGTTGTTGAGAAGCTAAGTCGTAATCCTGACTGAAGGGTTGCAATGACCAATTATGTAGGTATGTATGTATGTAGGTATGTAGGGACTGTTGAAAACACTCCCTCAAACTCATTACTTCTTCAACAAAGCAATAAAAAGAATTAAAATTGTAGTATATTCAGGCGTATGATATATGTACAGGTAATGTAGACAAATATTTCAATCATTCGCATTGTTCTATCATACTGCTGGAGGAGAAAGATAAATTGCCGTATGCAACTTGATGAATGGATTTCTTTTTTTGATACAATATTACAAGGCATTCCAATGAAACTCTTCTTAATATCTGTCTAATGTCTAACATACATTTATTAAAGTAAAAGTTGCATAAATAACTCTACAAGCCCTGCAGTCAATGATAAATTAAAACACACGTTTACATACATATTTATTTGATTTTATTAAAGCATTGTATGTGTTGTTGTAATAATAAAATAAAAGAAATATTGCAACTGTTCTTAGAATTAAATATGTATGTATGTATATAAGGAACATTCATCGAATACGTAAAGTTCGTAGCCTGCAGCTAGCAATCAACAATTGACTGAGTGGCTTACTGTAGTTTAACCACATTTAATTACTGTTTGAGAAGGCCAGTATTGTAAACATCAGTGCGATGTTGACCGAATAAAGGCAATTGACGGCGAACATCATCAACCATTGAGAAGTCTGTACAGAAAAAGAGCAGAAATAAAAATGAATTTTTTTTAATTAAAAATTGATTTTCGCATACCGATTTCTTCAATCATAATTTCACGATGTATGCCAGCTTCACGTTGTACACGAGCCCAGGGATCCACAATCATAGAGTGACCATAGGCCACATAACCGGACATATTATTGCGTGAAGGAGCACAAGTGACAACGAATACTTGATTATCGGTGGCACGGGCACGTTGCAAAAGCTCCCAGTGCATTTGACCCTGGCAGATGCAGAAGGCAGATGGGTAGACAATCATTTCGCAGCCTAAAATAAGAAATGTAAACAATGTAATGCAATTGATTACACATACATTTTATTTTTGTTTTGCTGTAATTTTCTTTGAAATGACTACCATAAGCTATTTTTTTCTGTCTGCTTAGCACACACTGATAGTGGGAATCACATACAAGAAAAGTGTTGATTAGATTTCCTTCCTCTTTGTATTTCTTTTTAGAAAATTAAATATGTTCTGTTAAGCTTACCAGCAATACGATAGAGACGAGCCAATTCTTCAAAACGTTTATCATGGCAAATGCCAATACCAATTTTATGGTTGAAAATATCAACGACAGTGATTTCATTGCCAGCGGTTAAAGCCAAAGCTTCGTTGAATTTAACACCACCCTCGTTTTCAACATCAATGTCAACATTGAACAGATGAATCTATAAAACCCATGTAAAAAATTAACACTAAATTTCAAATAATTGAACAGGAAACATGCTTTTAAACACTCTTACTTTACGATGTCTGCCAATTAATTTACCAGCAGGTGACCATACAGTGCAAGTGTTGTACAACTTAATCGAAGCATCACGTTCAATAATACTGCCACCGATTAGGTAGATGCCCAAACTTTGTGCCAATTTAGAGAGAGCCTGGCATGTTGATCCTTCAGGCACTTTTTCAGCATATTTGGGAAAATACTCAACACCATAAGGAGCATTAAAACTCTCTGGTAAAATAGCCAATTGTACGTGGGGATTTTTAGCCTTGGCCTCCTTAACAGCTTCAATGGCATTTTGAACATTTTGGCCACATGGCAATTGGCAAATGACAATTGTTAATTCTGCACCAGAAGATAATTGTCATTAAAAGTAAAACGTATTTTGATTGAATTAATTTTGTAAGCCACAGGCAATTTAAATGTTATTGAATATAAAATTAATTAATTTGATTTAATTTCAATTCATTTAAACATTTCACTGACTTTTGTTATTCTGCGACACACACTCAACAGCTAACAGATGATTGATTTTTTATTTTTACGAATTCTTTACAGCTTTAAACTGTTACGTGGTTAATGATTGACTACAATCAGTTGCTTGAAATGCTGGACTTTTAAATGGTTTGGAAGCTGCCTGTTATCAGTATAAATGCTGATAAAAACCATTCTAAATTATTAGTTAATGGGCGAGTATAGCAGTTTAGTATTAATTTATGTTATGTTCGTTAGGAAATTTTTTAAGCGAAAGCCCTAGTTTAAGAAAATACCAGTTTGAACTGAAATACTGTCGTACTATTGTAAACATAATTTCTAATTGCGAGCAGAATACTTTCGAATGTCTTTGGTGACGAATCAAGCCTAAGCATGCCTTATCAATATTTCCATGGCGTACAAAAACGTCATTTAAGATTTCTTATGTTTTGCTCTGTATTCACACACATTTGTGGGTAAATAATTTGAAGACAGATTTTTATTATTTGTTTACACACTTCGAGAGTCTCTTTGATGACGTATGGAAATCTTATCAAAAAAATGTTAACATTGAGGGCTAAACTTTAGTAGTACTTATAGATTTGTTGCTCAGTTGTTTAAACATTGCCTTAAGAAACCATTAGACATTGGAATTGTGGAGTTCCCAAGAAATAATTTCGACGTACACTTTTCTTTATAAAATTGAAAATTATTTCAATCTCTATTCAAATTAAAGAAAAATAGTGTTTAAGTTTCTTATTTCTTGTAGTCGCCGTATTCTAGTAGGTAATGTTAGACGTAAGGCCACGGTTCAAATCCCAGGTCAGACATCATAACGAAAAAATGAAAAAAATATTTCTTCGGCGACTTCCTCTCAGCAGATTTCTGGGAAAAATTATGAGAGTAAATAAAATTGCCATGTAAAGTTACTCAAAAATCTGTCGTTCGGAGTCGACTTTAAACTGTAGGTCCCGCCGCTCATGTATAAAAAATTAACATACACAACATAAGTGGTGTGAGAAGCTAGGTCGTAATCCTAGCTAAAGGGTTGTAATGACCAATTACATTCGTAAAAGAATTTGTTTGAACGAAACCTATTCTCATTATAATAAATCAAACATAGTTTAAATTTTCACTTATATCTGGTGATCCTGTGGAAGTTCCTCATGAAGTAACTAAATGTATGGCTAAGTGTTAAATAATTCTATTGCTTATCTAATGCCAATTAAATTCAAACCCCACTTCAAAATGTTCTTTCGTAATGAATTATAAGTTAAGTTATGAATGAAATATTAGAAAATTAAAAAAAAATACAATCATAAATCAAAATTATATTAACTTAGCAAAAATCTTTTTGTTTTTGTTGTAAAATATGCCATACTTGTGGGTTTTTCATTCTTATTTTTTTTTTATCAGTATATGCCCGAAAGTACAGATGATTAATAACGTCAATATAAAAAAAAAATAATAAAAAGAAAAAGGAAAAAAAAAACGTATAATCTGGCCAAGAGGACTATTAGTCAATTATGATTTTACCACAACTCAATGTGTACCAGTAGTTATTATTCGCACGTTCTATTACCATTACTATTGCCTGAGGCATTTTGTTGCCACAGAGACAAAACCAGAACAATGCCAGTAAACCGCCATACCAGTGGCTAAATAGCGGATGTTGCAAAAGAAGCAGCGTAAATACAAGAATTAATGCCCAAAGGAAACATTTGCCAATGAAATGTTGGTTTTTTCAATTTACGATTTTCCCTAAAAGCCAACGGATGAATGAATGATCGAAAAAATTACACAGCATAGACCTCTCAATGAGTGGAATGCGTAGTATGTTAGTGTCTAGGAATTTGACACAAATTATGAGCCATCTAATCGTTCACATTAGTATTGCCTGCATATCAATTTAATCATTCTTTTTCAGTCAAACACCCATACACCGACCAACTGCCATTGTGAACAATGGCACATAAATGACATGTAATTCAGGCAAATAAGTGCGCCTGGATGTTTAGATCTCATTTTCATTGTGGCTGATAAAATGACAACTTTTTAATTTACACTAAATGAAGTGAAAATATCTCAAACATGCCGTACAAACAGACGGAACACTCAATTCATTCAACTTATGTATGTATGCATGTATGTATGGTATGGTATGGTATACTTGCTATCATTCAAGGAAATGAAATGAAACAAACGGAGATGCTTCTTTAGTCAAGTCAAACTGTGTGTCTCTATGCTATAAAGACTGTCGGTAAATAATATCTTGCTTATAGACAGGATAATGTGTGTGTATATGTGTGTTTTTGTGTGTGTATTGTTAAAGCTTGACATTGGGAAGCGGATGCCCAAAGAAAATGAAATAAATCCACGTTTAGCCAGGACATGAATTACTGGTGTGGATAAATCGATTATAAACTGAAAATGATAAATGATAAATTAAAAATAAAAGAAGAAGAAGAAGAAGAAGAGGACGAAAAAAACTGAAAATAAAATAAAACGCACGCTTACACACGCAAACTGATATAGGCAAAAAAAGTGACAAGAAATATTGTTGTCACTCAAAGAGGCCAAGTTAGGAAAGATAAAAAACAATTTTTCTTCTTTTTCTTTTTTTGTATAAAGAGAGAAGATTTTAAATTAAAGCAAATAAAATGAATTGAATTATGTTCTATGCAGTCTTCCTATTATATCAGGTGGGCCATTTATTGGTTTAAATTTGAACAAAATTCTGTATATTTCTTCCCCTGGAAGTAATGAATCGATTTATACTTGAGCAATGTTGCGAAAATTATTTCCAATACAAACACAATTTGTCGGAAATTGGACGAAAATGTCGTACATGACGGAATTTTGAAAACTTTTCGTGGCAATTTTATTTACTCTAATAAGAGGAAGTCGCCGAAGTGATATTTTTAAGTATTTCGTTTTATTGGAGACGTTTTGACCAAGTTTTTTAACCGTGGCCTCACATCTAATAAACCAACACACTACCAACTAGACTACGACGACTTCTCGAGAATATTTATTTATTAATTATAATACAATTATAAACTAGTAACTTGACCATGTGCTCGGTGTAGTGTTACAAACCAGAATCTCTGATGGGAATCAAACCCACGACCCTCACGCTAATAATCTATCACACTTCCCTTTAGACCAGGGCACCCTCTCGAGAATAAATTTGTACTAATACTCACTTTGGTTTTTCTATTGTGATTAATCAAATATAATGTGAGACAGGCAACAACTATCACAAATCGAATCGAATCGAACCCAAGGCGTTTGCACTTGAAGTTCATCATGCTACCATCATTTAAGTAGACACATTCTACTTATTAGATGCAAATTACGCGTAGCACAAATACTGCAGATATACTCTGCAAGATGATCTAAAATTTTTTTTGTCAAGTTTGCCAGCTAAGCGTAGTATTGTTCTGCGGTAGAATGGGTTGATCGAATTATTTTTTGCTGCTGCTGCTTAGAGACAACGATCATAGTGAAACTATGTTGGGTGGGATTATCTTATTTTTCAAGTGTTATCTTATGACATTTATTGTCAGGAGGCTCATTTATAGATGACAAAAAAATGTTTCTTCTCTGCTGTATTCACAATTAAGATGCTTGGGTTTTGAAATCCAGTGGTTCAACCACTATGCTCCTTAACTGAATTTAACTATTTTCCATATGCTTATATTGTATATATGTATATGGGAGCCGTCATAGTCTAGTAGGTAGTGTATCGGCTTATTAGACGTAAGGCCACGGTTCAAATCCCAGGTCAAACATCAAAACGAAATATGAAAAAATATTTCTTCGGCGACTTCCTCTCAGCAGATTTCTGGCAAAAACTCTGTGAGTAAAATAAAATTGCCATGAAAACTTTTCTTAAAAATCTGTCGTCCGGAGTCGACTTTAAACTGTAGGTCCCGCCACTCATGTATAAAATTAATACATACAACATGAGTGATGTGAGAAGCTAGGCTGTAATCCTGGCTGAAGGGTTGTAATGGCCAATTATGTATGTATGTATGTATGTATGTATGTATGTATATTGTAAGTAATAATAAGTAAAAATTTTTTACTTCTTTTAGAAGTCGACATAGTTTTATACTCAGTTTTTATCGATTAGCACACACTTGTTGGTGCCGTAGTCTAGTAGGTAGTGTGTTGGCTTATTAGACGAGAAGCTACGATTTAAACCACAAGTATGGTAAAGTTCCATAAATTGTTACTACCAACATCGTGGTGATAACTCAATACAGAGAAAAATTTGCAAGCAAGATGTCTAGTTAGAGGAGTGAACCGTATTGCTTTCAGCTTAAATAAATGGAGCGAATTGTATATTCTTGATCCATCTAAGACGGCGACTATTAAACCAAACTAGTGATAAAACTCATGAACATCCATCAACGCTTCGTTTCAAGGTATTACAAAATCTTTTGACCCTCAATGGCTGTCATTATCTGGAGGTAGATCTTGACTAAAGTAATAGTAGTACAATCCATAAATTATGTTTCTTTAGTTTAGGCTATAAACGACACATGTTTACCATAGAATTAGAATTTAAAAAGTAAGCGATGGAAAATGAGAAAGGGAATATAGAGTTCATGGTTAAGGTATGAATAAGGTATGAATAATAAAAAAATTATATAAGTATCGAGAAAAAAGTCCATTTAATATAAAATAGAAATTAAGATTTAATCTTATTTATATATATATTATATATATTTATTTATATTATAATCTTATTATTTTAAATAGAAGGACTATATTGATTTCTTAAATTTGAAAACATCAAGTCGACAGCATAAAAATCTTTTCCCCAAAAACCAACATTTTTGTTAATTCTTCCTTAAATAGCTTCATTCACTAGTTTAATCCTTAAGTCCTTTTGCTGTAACATTCTAAAAAGAAAAAAAAACAGAGATTCCAAATTGTACACCAAATCCACTTTAAATCCCTTTTATATGCGCCGCGAACACGTACACAACTATTTGGGTTTTACTTAACGTTTCTTGCTATCAAAAGAACATTTTATTTTATTTTAGATTTTTGCGCAGACAATTTGAATGCAAAATAAAACTATTTTTGCAATAAAAGCAATCAAAATAATAACAATTTCAAAAATTTAGTTTTAAATGCTAGCGAAATACTAAAAAGAATCCATAAAGGACGTGATAAGAAAGTCATGGATTTTTTTAATGAAATATGAATGTACTACAGTTTGTATAAGAACAAAACATCTCTCTTTTAAGCTATTCAACCAAAAGAAAAAAAAATATTTAATCTCATGGAACTAAATTTTTGCCTTCCAACTAGTAACTGACATCCTTGAAGGTAAACATATGTTTAAAATGCAGATTTTTATTGTAAATTTCATTAACACATACGCCATGAGTGGTGTGAGAAGCTAACTTATAATCCTGACTAAAGGTTTGTAATAATCAATTAAGTAAGTCAATGTCACACCATCGATAAATTGTTAAAAAATGTTTTGAGCACCTTTCCATGTCGTAATCTTATACACATACATGCCTTGGCAAAACTAGTTGGCACCATAAATTTAACCAAAACCATAGAGGAGTCCTTTAGTAAATAGTGCGGCAACAACCCCTTCATTCAGGGTTACGACCACTTATGTTAATTTTATGTGTGTTAAATTTATATATGAGTGGTTCGACCTAAAGTTGGAAGGCGACTCCGAACGATAGAATTGTTCTTTTTCATGGCAATTTTATTTACTCTCAGAATTTTTGACTGAAAACTGCTGAGAGGAATTCGCCGAAAAATTTTTTTTCATACTTCGTTCCTGATGTCTGACCTGGGGTTTGAACCGTGGCCTTACGTCTAATAAGCCAACACACTACATACTATGCTACGGCGACTTCAAATGTTCTTTAATATGATATGTAATGCATGAATTCATATAAAATTAGCATGCTGTCACGATGTTATCGTGTTGAAAAATAATAGCGCTGTTGTTCCTATACGGGTCATAGAGCCATAACATATTTTTTCAACTCGTTACTGTCAAAGATAAAAACAGAAATTATCGCTAAAATAATATTTTTGAAACTCCTGCTGACGTTGAAACTTTAAAATAGCCCCACTTCTATATATACATATGTACATAGATATACATAGACTATGTAATAAAGAAAGTCATCATTCCTAAATTGAAAACAATTATTGCCCGCTAATGTAAAAGTACGTTTCTAATTACCTACCAGTAGTTGTTGGTACATTTTTTATTATTTTTTTCTTGTTAAAAAGAAACTCATTTTCATTATAGCCTTACTTTCAATGTCGTTATTATTTTTCTTAAATATTTAAAACGATGTATCTTCTCTTTAATCGGAATATTTTTAAATGTTAAGCTTGAAAGAGCAAAAAAACAACAGAGTGTTAATACTTCTGCCAAACAAAACAAAAAAATAAAGGAACGAAGAAAAATGGTCACAAAAAAAAAAAATGAATGGAATTCTCAATATTTTGTTTGGTAAACAGATTTTGTCAGTTTTGGTGGGAAATATCCATTTTAGACAGATTAAAAACTGCCCAAGGGATTTACAAGTAATGCTTTGCTACATACAACATCTATCAAACGCCAACAACAACATTCACATTCAGCGGACCAAAACCGCTTACGGTATTAAAACTGTATAGACATACAATACCAATGAAAATAAAAAAGAGCATAATCAGCATCATTTCCTTTACTTCGTTTCTATTAAATTAGCCAGCAAAAGAAATTAAAAGATTCGTTCATACAATACATTTCAACAGACTTAACCGCCATTCATACTCATACTTGGCATTCATTTCAGCGGCCATTTTAAACTTTAAAATGAGAAACCTTAACTAACGTTTCGCTTTACATTCCTATATATATATATAAGTTAATGTAGAAGATTTTTTCATTACAGATAACAACGCCATCTCATGTACATTAAATACAAGGGGACCAAGGAAAAAAATAAAATTCCTTAGAGGAATCGCCTTTTATAATTAACCAAAAAAAAAAAAAATAATCGAAAAATGAAGAAACTTTTCAACTGATTTCTACGGTTTTATTTCAGTTGAGTTTCTTTATTTTTCTTCTACATTTTGCTTGGATTCGTTTTCCTTTACGTGTGGTATAAATTGCAATTAAAAATATACACTTCGTATCTTTTTCTTGTTGTTGTATCCTCTGTTACTTTGTTATTGTTGTTGCCTTAATTCTTGTTGTGCAAATGGTTATTTAAACAGCAAAAAATGTGTGAAGAAATATTATCCTATGACACTATAAAAGTGCCTTCTAAATCTACAAGTGGGTTGTTCACTTAATGTTTAAAACATATTTCAATACCTTTTTCAAATCTCTGTCTTGTAATTGAAAAACTGTTATCGGATACCTCTCGTATGTTACGGTCAACTTTAGATTCGTTAGATAGTGTCGTCGTTGTCACGGTGTTCTCTTTGGACGCTTCAGCGTCTCACTTGTCTGACATTCCAAGCAACTGTAGGGTCGATGACCACGTCATAGAACCCTCGCCAATCGAATATGCCACATACCTCGGTTAAATTGGCCATTAGGCAACAGTTCTTTCGGCACGCCAATCTATACTGGTTCAATGAGGAATCTTGCTCTACTGCCAGACTCATTTCGCCTTCGAGGCGTACTTGCCATCTACTCAAACTTGATCGCAGTGTCATCTATATCTCAGTGCATATGCTTTTATGCCATTGTGTAATGGGAAAACACATGGAAAGAATCCAGCTCTTATCAAATGATTTTGCCATGGTTGGAGGTCTGCTGAAGAGGAGGAAACTGTCATCCATTTTTTTGTCAATGCCTATCTCTTGCGAGGTGCAGATTTAGGTTATTTGTCTCTCCATCCCTTGTCATCTCAACTGATTTATAATCCATTGATATCTAGGATATAGCTTCGTTTATAAAACTTGCAGGCTGGTTCCATGCTTAGGTGAGTTGTGCTTTAAAAGAGCAACCAACTTCTTGAAATCGCGATCGAGTTGAACGGGTCAAATAGAAGAAGGTTCTGTTGTGTATTGATTAATAGATTGTTTCTACTGAGCAACTTCCGTACAATACAACGATCTCACTCATATTTCACTTCTATGTTCTCCATAATTTGAACATCTGAATGAATCAGTGGTCTCCAGGTGGCCAGATTAAGATATGAGAAGAAAATCCATAAATTTCGAGAGTTTCACTGCATTATCCTGAAATCCGGATATGACATTGAACGACCGCCGTCTATCTATATCTACTTATCTAATCTAAAACCTAAAAATTTTGAAAAATCGATTTTTGTAGTTTTTTAAAATAAAATGAGCGCCAACTTTTAATTTTTTATAATACAGTCCAAGTCCAATTCTTTTTCAATTTTTTTTGAGCAAAACAAAGTCAGTAGATGTCACAGTGATATTCCGGGCTGCTGTAGGGCTGATGAACTGGCCAAGCGGAGCACAGCCATCGAACTTTAAGATGAATTCTCAACTCTGGGAATCCTGATGAGAACCTGTTGGCTCATCATTAGTACTGCGATCGTCGATTCCGTCAACGACAGATGGGCGACCACGTTCTACACGGGTAGAACGGCGCAGAAAATCTGACCAACGACCAACGACCAACTCCAGAGGGGCACGCACAGTATGGTTGTCGGGGTAATTACGGTACATTGCATTATTGGCACGTATGGGAGGCGCATAGGTCTTGGACACCTTGCTAATGATTTCTGCAGAAGTTGCAGGGATGAGGAAGAGGTGGAAACTGTACTACACCAGCTGGGTACATGCCCGGCACTTTGCCAAAGGAGAAATAATTGCTTGCGTACTTACTATATAGATGATCTGGGGGAACAGTCACGGATTGACATTGGTAGTCTAAGTTGCTTTATTGCGAGCTTTGAGTTGTTCCGAGACTAGGGAATAACGGGAAACTGTGGTAACACATTCAACTCTCTTAGATGGATAGCCATCTCTACCTACCTAAGTCAGTAATCATTCTATCCATGGCGTCTTACTTAATTAATGGTAACGTTATGAATTTCATATGATTACGTGAGACCGTGGTTTAAACCCCTGCTCAGACATCTCGATAAATATTTCGCACAGACATCTCGATATTTTTTCCGCAAAGGAGAGAAAAATATTCTCCAAAAAAGTTTCTTAAAAATCGAATTTTAAGTCGATTTTAAACTGTAGGATTTTGCACTAATGGATGAAATTAACACAACATGGGTGGTGTAAGAAACTAGATTGTAATCCTGACTGAAGGGTTGTATTTATGTATGTACGTGTATAATCAAAATCACCCTTCATTTCATATAAGCAGAGAATAACAAATTCATGTGGCATTCAAACGTTGTAAGTAGCTTTCCTTAAGCGGTTAGTATCTGTTTTGGTAATGAATGTCTTTTTTAGTTTTTTCCTTGATTTCTTAGACTTTTTAGTGGTTATGACTCTAAAAAGGAGAAAACCATGTTAATCATTTCCCTACTGTTTCCCTACTTAAGGCGCAAAGATTTTTCAGAAATATAATCGAAACACAACATATTATTTTGGTGTTCCAATAATTTACATTTCGAGAGTCTTTACCGAATTTGGACAGCGTTAATAATATTATTGTTCCTATACACCCGTATAGGGTACTTTTATAAAAAAAGGAAAACATTCTCTATTAATTTCCTTATCAAAAGGAATGGCTGAAGAAGAAAAAGAAAAAGAAAAAGGAAAAAGTATTATAAACGAAAATCATTTGTTATGTTCGCGGTTATAAATGTGGCCAATTAAGTTGCCAAATGAAGCATTAACGAACATCGTTTAATTATGTTATTTTAGTCGCTATTATTATTGTTGTTTTTTTTTTTTGTAATTTTATTCTATCCATTGGTGGTTTTTTGGTGCTTTTTTACACACTTTTATTACTATTCCTCATGCTGAGTAGTAAATAAACAGAAAAAAAAACAAACAACAAGCAGAAGAAGAAGAAGAAGAAGATAGATAACAAATGCAGTTGAAAATATGATTTAATTTAAATTTTAATTACTTTTTTTCATTTTTTTATTTCGCTTTCCAATAAAAATGCCATAACTAAGGTATTGCAGCTCTGGCAATTTGGATAAATAATGGCGTACTGGAATCGTGTTAATTAAGGTGGCTGTAAATATATAGAATTTATTGAAAATTGTTTAAACAAGGATTTGTTTAAGCAGCATGTAAATAATATAATTATCAAAAAAACTGTCAAAAAATTTCAAAAGCAAAGAGCTTCAGTTTATCTAAAGGACATCCACATCATAGATAAAGAGAAAACCAAGACACTCTACACACTCAATTTTGAAGAGTTTATTCCAAAAAACATGACACTCTTAATTTACTGTCTGCTATGATGGGAAATATTTTTCGTTTAAAGTTTGCAAACAGACAATCACAGTCCATTAGGAAATTATTCATTTAAAAACTAACAAAAGTTTCTGAAATTTCCATCACCTCATCAAATGGAACGACAAGAAATTAAATTTGTGGTATGAATTTCTTGAATTTCTTTTTCATTCAAATTAAATTCAATTATTTTTATGTATATTTCAGTTTAAGTATGAAATATTCATACAATAAATGTATGTATATATTAAAATGTTATAAGGTCATAGCTAAGCGTTTGAATAAATAACGAAAGCAATTATCAAAAATTTTATTCTAAAACATTGTTACAATATAAATTTATTCATGTTATTAGCCATTACAGGTTATATTTTTAGGGTGCTTTCTAATGAAAAGTCGTCTAGTAGGTAGTGTGTCTCCAGGTCAGAGATCTCCAACAAAATAAAAATTTAAAAAAAGCAGCAGATTTCTGAAAAAAACTCTGAGAGTAAATACAAAATTGCCATGAAATTTTCTCAAAAATTTATCGTTCGGATTTCGACTTTAAACTGAATGTCCCGCCACTAATGTATAAAATTAACACACACAACATAAGTGTTGTGATAAATCCGGTCGTAATACTGACTAAAGGTTTGTAATGATCAATTATATATGTATGTGGTAGCCACTATTTGCTACGACCTTCTTACTGCCAACATAAGAAAACTGTGTCACATAAATTGTGAATACAGCCTGCGATCTGTATCCATTCTTCTGCAGTGCTTTCGTCGAGAACACTATGCATCAATTAAAACAAATGGTAGCTGGAAACTGGCTATAAATACTGTGAGACAAAACAAGTCTTCAACTGTTTTTTTTTACTGATATTAAGTAGTCATGGCTCTTACACAAACATATATGCCAGTCGTTTTTCGATCAATGATTGCTACTAGTGAATCAATTGATATTTGAAGGGAGGAACTTCTGACATTCTAAGTGTTCATGTGACTGAATGGCCGAACATCATCCAAGGTTTCTTGTGTATTGGATTGTCGTAATGGATTAATTTTTCTACATCAGTCCTTACAATCGGTGAGCTGAATATTTTATCGAGGTATTTAGCCCTCTAGCTCGAAATAAACACAATGCTACCATAATCTCTAATACATACTCGTACATACATACATAATTGGTCATTACAACCCTTCGGTCAGGATTACGACCTAGTTTCTCACATCACTTATGTTGTGTGTGTTAATCTTATACAGGAGTGGTGGGACCTACAGTTTAAAGTCGATTCCGAACGACAAATTTTTGAGAAACTTTTCATTGCCATTTTATTTGCTCTCTGAGTTTTTGCCAGAAATCTGCTGAGAGGAAGTCGCCAAAAAAATATTTTTTCATATTTTCGTTTTGTTGTCAGACCTGGGGTTTGAACCGCGGCCTTACATCTAATAAGCCAACACACTACCTACTAGACTAGGCCGATATTTAGATAACTATACTCAATAATTTGGCATAACTTCCATGCTTTTGTGGCGCTCAGTCCCATTGGCACTGTTGTAGCTACTTGAGTCGTCACCACTCCCGATGGTAGCCACTTAAGCATAGTAAACAATATCTGAGATGGTGTAGTTCTAACAGCACTTTTTGTCATGATCATCACCACCATCATAACATGCTCAAACTGGGATTGATGATTCATTTTTTCCACCAAATGGCAGATCCGTAGAATGGAGTTCATTTGATTACAAAGCCCTGCAGCCAGTGTACATTTTTAGAATTTTAGTTTGTACCTCAGTTTAGGCTTTTTGTTCTCCTCTAATAACAAAGAACAGTTGCCGTCTGAGTGGTTCTGTATTATGTATTCAAAATCTTTCAAAAAGTTATTGGTCAACATGACATTTTCCCTTCATTACTGTTTAGTCTATTTATTTCTGCTTTTGTCTTTTGGAAAACTTTAGAATTCATAATTTCCTTGTAGTCCAAAAAAAAAGAAACTTTTTTGTTGAATTTGTAATTCATAACGCTGCTCAGTTATCTGATTATTCATCTTTTGGTTCTATTTTTTTTTCTTCTTTTACTTGGTCTACTACACGATTTCATCATTAAACTTTTGGTTTCCAAAAAAAAAAAAAAAAAAAAAAATTCGCGTAATTTGTTGCAAATATTTGCTACTTCTCACTTTTTTTGTTTTTTTTTTGCTGGCTTTAAAGGTAGAGGAAATAGAGGAAATGCGAAACTTTCTTTACGCATTTCAAAATAAGATTTACGCCAACAAAATGTGCATTTAATTCAGTTTTGTTATAATGAAAGCCAACATCCAACATTACAAAATTATGTTAAAATATGGCTGTGAAACTATTTTTCGAAAGAAACTTTTCTGTTGGTTTATAAATAATGATTTCATCTTTAGCTTAATGGAGATGGTATGGAAGGTAAGTAAAAATGTGAAAAAAGTTTCAAATTTTTAAAATCTAAACGGCATTATGGGTTGGTCGAACACTTTGTTGTGAATGAAGAATTGAATAGGAATGGAAGCAAATCAATAGCAAACTCTAAAGAGAAAACATATGGAAGGTAAATAACAAGAGACAAGGATGTGTGTTTGCCGAATAAGCTCTAAAGCAGTTGGCAATTGTCCTTAATTATCATCGGAAATTTATCTTGAGCGATTAGGTCTATAAACTAATTTGGGACAATATTAATCCACATGGGATGAAAGAGCATTCAATGCATGCCGGAAAAATCACTGTTTTGTGTGAATTTTGGACTGGCGATGTCAACGGTGCATATTTCTATGAGTATTACGTTGGCCAAGCAACCGCTGTCAATAGCGAGCACTGTAGGTGTATGATCTTTAGGTTTATGATCTTTTGGTCTGAATTTGATCATCTAGACATCAACGACATGTGGTTTAAGCAGGACTGCCCTATGCGCCATACAGGACATTCTACACGCGCAAGTTAACTGCATAGTTATCTCATGTGGAACTGATGTGAACTGGAAGCTTTGGCGGATATTTGAATAATGTTATGTTCCACACATTATGTTACCAATAGGTCTTTCCATAAATAAAAAATATCGATGATACCTTGCACCGCCTTAGACTACCAGGTGGTGTGTTGGCATATTAGACGTAAGGCCACGGCTCAAAACCCAGGTCAGACATTAAAACGAAATATGAAAAAATATTTCTTCGGCGATTTCCCCTCAGCAGATTTCTGGCAAAAACGCTGAGAGTAAATAAATAAAACTGCTATGAAAAGTTTCTCAAAAATCTGTCGTTCGGAGTCGACTTAAAACTGTAGGTCCCGCTACTCATGTATAAAATTAACACACACAGCATCAGTGGTGTGAGCAGCTGGGTCGTAATCCTAACTAAAGGATTGCCATGACCAATTATGTATGTATGCAGGTATGCTAATCAGCTTCAGTTCATTAGGAAAAGTAGGAATCAGTGAGTCAATCCCCAATATATCGGATGGGTCATCTATCGCTTTAAATTTGAATCATCGGTTATTTCGAGTCTGGCAATACTTATGTCATTCTATTCTGTAATTTATTTCCAAAATAAAGACAATTGGTTGGAAATTGCACGAAAATTTCGTACAAAATTTGTTCTCAGAAAAGGACCAACAGTGCTCGGTATGCGCAGGTCAATTGCTAAGGTTCGTGAAACTGGTTTAATTGTTGATGAGCCAAAACGTGAGCGTGCTCGTGCAGTGCATACACCCAAAAATATTGAAGCTGTGACTGAGAGTCTCAAGACCACGGCGACTTAATGAGCATGCCTACTGTGTGCATTATTGATGATATTCTCATGGGAGAGAAAAGTTTGCCTTATATTATCGTTCTGCTTAGCACTAACTCGATGTCAGTTGCTAATATAAAGGGTCCGCCAAATAACTTTATTTTTTGAAAATGCTTTAAAGAAAAACTACTGAATATTTTCTCAAATTCCTTTTTTTATTTGAAAGTACAATCCTTCCGGTTAATAATGGAAAATAATTTCATTCAAATGGCTGCCTCGGCTGGCCATGCAGTAGCCTACACCAGAAGATGCCGATTTTGGCAAAAAAAATCATCTTTTCAGATGAAGCTCATTTTGATCTTGGCGGGTATGTAAACAAGCAAAATTGTCGCATTTGGGGCACAGAAAACCCGCACGCATACATTGAAAAGCCGATGCACCCAAAACGAGTCACTGTTTGGTGCGGATTTTGGTCCAGAGGCATAATTGGGCAATTTTTCTTCGAAAATGAGCAAGGAGTGGCCGTTACAGTCAATGGCGATCGTTATCGGGCCATGTTGAACGAATTTTTGTTCACAAAAATTGAAGTGGAGGATATTGGCAACATTTGGTTTCAACAGGACGGCGCTACGTGCCACACAGCCGAAGCTACACTCAATGATTTGCGCCCTGTTTTTGAAGATCGCATTATCAGCCGCAGAGCTGATGTCGTTTGGCCACCTCGGAGCTACGATTTGACACCGTTGGACTATTATTTGTGGGGTGCCGTCAAAGATAAGTGTTACGCTGACAAACCAGAGACAATTGATGCTTTAAATGACAATATTCGTGAAGCCATTGGTGAAATACAGCTGCACACAATCGATAATGGGTTTAAAAATTGGACCGATCGTGTAGGCTACTGCATGGCCACCCGAGGCAGCCATTTGAATGAAATTATTTTCCATTATTAACCGGAAGGATTGTACTTTCAAATAAAAAAAGAAATTTGAGAAAATATTCAGTAGTTTTTTTTAAAGCATTTAAAAAAAAAAGTTATTTGGCGGACCCTTTATAATTTTATTTTTGAAAATGAGAACCAAGTTCTGATGTTTTTAGTCCATATTATTACTTTGACTTCTGGCTCGCGTTAGAGGAACCAGTGCTGCATGTAAGTAAGGGCAACTTCCTGGCTTTTTAACGATGTACAGATTTCCAATATTCTCATCACAGAACTTACATACTGGCCTTGAAGTGCTTTCAATTGCGACCAACTGTGCCTTTTGTCCATAGAATTTCCACACTCACTTGTGTTACAAATGACATAATGAAACTAACATGCCTTGTCACGCTTTTTTCTTCTTTTATGAAAAAATGTAAGAAGATTTACGAAAACTAAAAAAGATAAATAAAAAATGCCTGCCTGCTTCTTTGTTTAAAACACTGCACTGAATAATTCATAAAAAAAAATAGAAAAAGAGTGTCTTAAACTTTTTCCTTTCTTTTCCTTTCGTATTTATTTTCCGGCATTTTACAATTGTTATGAAAAAGTTGATAATGAGACCTACAAATGTATCTCTTAATTCTTGTAGAAAGAATATCATTCTTCTATTTAAGTTTATAATTGTTTCGAATTGTACAATAGTTTTGAGTGGAAATGTATGTTGAAGGGAAATGAAATTGAGGCTGTTAGCGGTAGATGGCAGGCAGGAAAATACATAAAATTCTTAAGAGTTAAGCAATTTAATTAATTGTTGTTGTTTCAGTAAGAGGATATGAAGGTAATGGCATTTAATTATATTTTAAATCCTAAATGTTTTTATTAAAAAAAAACAAAATCAAACCAAAAAGTGTCTCTAAGGATAGGTAGTCAGTCCTTAACCATATGAAAACTTCTGAGCAATTTTTTCTTTCAAATTTCTACCATGTATTACAAGAAATATTTCTCCTGCTTTCTTTTGTTCTTTCGAGGTTGTCATGCATGCAGTATTTTGTTTCCAGAGATTTATATTTTTTAACTGAACATTGTTTAAAAAAAAAAAAAAAAAAAAAAAAAAAAATTTAAACGTTTCATAAGATCTTCTTAAGATTTATTTCGATTAACATATGAGCTTAAATTTTCGCCGGATAAACATTCAAAGTATTTGAAACAATCAAATTTACTTAAAAAATGCCAAATCTTGTAAATGTTATCAAAGAAAGAGTTAAACCTTAAGAGGAATTCCCCTTTCCTCTCTTTCTTTATCTTTTGTAACAAAACATTTCAGATAATGTTACGCAATAAAACTTTTTGTAAAAGAGCAGAAGTAAAGACAGTGAGAACAGGTAGAGAAATATTACCTTCTTAGAGTCTTAATAAAAATTTATAGAAAACAATTTTTTGGTTTTAAACAATTTGTTCATGTTTAAGTCGAATGCATAGTATGCTACCGACTACCTTTTTAAAGATTTTTTGGGATTAAAAACAACAAAAATTATTGCATTTGTGTGATTATTTAAAGACCCCGTTGTTTAGTCAGTAGTGTGTTCGCTTATTAGACGTGAGGGGACGTTTCAAACCCCAGGACAGACATCTCAAACGAAATATGAAAAAATATTTCTTCGGCGACTTCCTCTCAGCTGATTTGTGACAAAAATTCTGAGAGTTAATAAAATTGCCGCGAAAAGTTTCTCAAAAATCTGTCGATCGAAGTCATCTTTAAACTGTAGGTTCCGCCACTCATGTATAATATTAACACACACAACATTAGTGATGTGAGAAGATAGGTTGCAATCTTGACTGAAGGGTTTTAATAACCTATCATGTACATATGTATGTACGATCGTTACCCAAAATTTTTAACTGCGTCCCGTCATAACAAACCTTTTCGCCAAGTGTTTCTCGGCTAACCATAGGTTCCCATTCCAAGAGATATTTGTTTGGATTTCGAAATGCATGCCTTATTCACTGACATTTTCATGATCTCCTTCTTAATATCATTGTTGTTCGCCGGCCTCTCCTATACTGCTTCGAGTAATAAATCCGGTTGTGTTGCCACCACATCCACGGCATATTCCTCAGGCAATTGCTGATTAATGCTGTACGTTTATTCCTTAATTCCAGTGACATGAGCTATGTTCGTTTCCACAAACGGTTATCACATTTAAGCGAAATCTTTTTACCAAAACAAAAGTCAAAATTTTAAGAACAGAGTCCTTAAGAGCTCTAGCGTAACGAACTCTCTGAGATTCCAATTTTAACTGAAACGACGGGGAATGTCTCTGCAATCCTAATGAACTCCAACTATTGACGTCTTTAACTTGTAAATTAAAGACAGGAGTTACAACAACGGCTATTAGAAAGCTTGTCTGCATTTTTTGATTTTGCAAGACAAGTTGTCAAGTTTGTTGGATTAACCTAAGGGAGTTCTTTTGTGATTACAGAGGCTAACAATGTTTTAATTTTAGAAACTCTTTTCTTTTTTTCCAATAAACAAGTGAACAAACGAATAAGAAGATGTCATGTGGTAGATAAAAAGAACGTGGATAACGTTTTTTCAGTTAAGCAGTTGAGTAGTCTATTGTAATAAATTTATCTTGTTGGTGTACTGTACGGTGCCTATTTTTTTTTTTAATTGTGCCAATTACATTGGGTTTATGGGAGTGGACCCTTTTAAGAGAGGAGGAAACTTTCTTTCTAACTGACCTCGAGAATCCAATGCAATTTTGCAGAGAGCAATCGCCGCAAGTGAAACTTTGCAGCTTGTAGATAAGATGGTTATGCAATAGTTGTCATAGCATCAAGATCGAGTCTGTTAATCCATACTGTTTAAATCGAAATTGCCACAGAGAAGTATGAAATTTTCCATATAACATACGGAGTGTTATATCCATAAGAATCCTGAGGTAGCTTACTAAATATTTTCAAATGTTAAACATTTTTATATTGTTCTGTAAGACCCATTTATAATTTACTGCTAAGGGTAGCGATATAATTAAACAAAATGGCTTTAAATTTGTTATTCCATCAAATCCTGGAAAAGTATCACCGAAAAACGAATCACCCGGCTTTGATATTAAAATTCTGAATTTGATACTGTGCTGATACGAAATCCGTAGCTACAATAGCAAAGAACATTTAACAAGCTTTCAGTACCAAACAGGATTGCAATCAATGTAATAGTTTATTAGGTCCTTGAAATATTTTATAGAAAAAGTTCTTGCTTGCGATGCAGTAGTTGACATGACAGACACACAAAATCAAGAGAAAAATTATCACGCAGAAAAATGGATTCTGGAAACTTTGTGGAGTACAGATATTGAATTTAGTATTAACTATGTGAGATTTATAGCGACAAATTGTATTTCAAACAAAAAAAAAATTATTCAAATTTTATGATTTCGGTGGCTTGTCTACATAGCATGAATAAGCGATAGTGATTCGACGAAAAGTAGTCACCGTAGTCTAGTGATAATGTGTTGGCTTATTAGACGTGAGGTCACGGTTCAAACCCCAGGTCAGACATCTCTAACAAAACGGAAATATTAATTCGGCGACTGACTCTTAGCAGATTTCTGGCAAATACTCTGAGTGAAAATAAAATTGCCATTAAAAGTTTCTCCAAAAAATCTGTGGTTCGCAATCGACTTAAAACTGTAGGTCTCGTCACTCATGTATAAAATTAATACACACAACATAAGCGTACCAAGTCAGACATCAAAATGGAAATATGAAAAAAAAAATATATCTTCGTCGACTGCCTCTCAACAGATTTCTGGCAAAAACTCTGAGAATAAATAAAATTGCCATGAAGAGTATCTCAAAAATCTGTCGTTCGGAGTCGACTTTAAACTGTAGTTCCCGCCACTCATGCATAAAATTAACGCACACAATATAAGTGGTGTGAGAAGCTAGGACGTAATCCTGACTGAAGGGTTGTAATGAAAAATTACTTGCGTTACGAACATAAGCGGTGTGAGAAGTTAGGTCGCAATGCTGACTGAAGGGTTGTAACGACATGTATGAATGTATGTATGTAATTCCACAAACAAATTTTTCAACTATTTACGTGAAACATATCGAAAAAAAGGTAGACTAAGGAACCTCCAATTGAAGAGTAAGATTGGAGATTGTCTTTAAAAATTTGATGTGAAAAGTTGAAGTGGGTGAAGTTCTATTCTCATTTAGTCTGATTTTAAAAATACAACTGACCAACGTTTCTATAGCGGCCAAGACAAAAAGCTAAAGTTAAAGTATGTCATTGGAACAAGCAAGCATATGACCGACCGTAACATAATTTTTTAAAAAGAAAATAAAATGAAAGAAAAAATAAAAAGTTGCACACATAAAAAGTTTAAATTAAATGAATACCATTCATTATGCCTAAGGGAAATAAATGGAAAAGTCCCCCTACACGCCATAAGTCCTAAAAGTCTAAGATTAACCAAAAAAAAATTCTTTTCTTCCTTTATTCTTAAAATAAAATAAAAATAAAAAATCTGACAAAGAAAATACAAAAAAAATTTAAACAAAATAAAACATCAATGTATGGTTGAGTATATTAAACAATTGAATTTGCATAAAAATTCCGTTAAAATAAATTGTTGTAAAGCTCTTGCCACATTTAACTACAGCATTGAGACATTTTTGTTTTTCGAAATCTTTAAGAATGCTTTTCTGCATATTTGAAGAAAAAAAATGTATTTTTGTAATATGCTTACATCGATGCTTGTGAAAGGACACAAGGCATGACAAAGTGAATCATTTTATTTTAAAAGCCAGCAATTTGTAAGGCATGCTTTGGTGGCTGGCATGAGACTTTTACTTTAAATAGCATCTGTTTCGAGAGATCAGAAAATTAAATTCAAAATGTCCAATTTTCTTATAATAATTTCTAGGCTTGCCTCAATCTTATGGAGATTAATAGAAATTTAGAACTTTTTCACAGTTAAAGTTAAAAGAAAATTAATTTACGCTTATTTGCTCTGAAATGTTGCATGATGGGAACAGTGCCAGAAAGTAGTTGAAAATGAGTGTGTAATTTTTTTTTTACTTCTTGTCGCCAATTATGTTCAGGAGTGTAGCTCAGTGGAATTTGATATAAAGACCGAAGTCGTCAATGGTCTGAGTATATTCAAAATCAATGAAATTCATGACATACCTTGCGGTATTTATTACCTTTTTTTTGTCGCAAATTGAGGAATTGGATTTGGTTAGCCTAGCGTTTTATGGATTAGTCACTACATACATATGTAGCTTAGGCCTTCAAGCATACATAATTAGTCATTACAACTATTAAGTCAGGATTACAACCTAGTTTCTCATGTCACTTATGTTGTGAGCTTAAATTTTATAGATGAGTGGCGGGATATACAGTTTTAAGTCGATTCCAAACGACAGATTTTTGTGAAACTTTTCATGCCAATTTTATTTGACCTTCAGAGTTTTTGCCAGAAAGAGAGAAAGAGAGAAAGTCGCCGAAGAAATATTTTTTCATATTTCGTTTCGTTTCGTCGCCTCTCGTCTAATAAGCTAACAGACTACCTAAATAATAAAATGATCTTGAAAAAGTGAGTGGCAGGCATTAATATATCGCCTCATATAAATACTTGATTCTCTTTTGCAACTTTTTTTTTCAATTTCCAAATTCATGTCGTTAAAGAATCACCACTCACATTAACTATTTTACTCTGGCATGTGTGGCGTATACGTATTATTATTTATTTCCCATGTTACTTATACCTCAACAAGTATATGAACTTTGTTATGCGAATTCTATTTTTAAAATTTTAATGGAAAAAATTGTGTGTGAGATATCATCGAAGTTTTTTTTATTCGTTTGAAAGACATATTGCTGCCATTAAGTGTGGAATATAATTACGTTCACCTGTACGCCACGGTTTCTCTAGATGGAGAGCATGTAAAAATTGTGTTTTTTATTCGTTTGAAAGACATATTGATGCTATTAAGTGTGGAATATAATATCATTCACTTGTCCGCGGAACCTGCAGTTTAAAGTTGACTTCGGACGACAGATTTCTAAGAAACTTTTCTACGGAATTTTATTTCCTCTCAGAGTTTTTGCCAGAAATCTGCTGAAAAGCAGTCGACGAAGAAGAGAAGAGACTTGGCTCATGATATTATCCATCACTATTGAAACCGTTTAAGGTAATAAAAGGCCTAATTGTATTAATCCAACGGTAATATGAGCAAAATATAATTCTTAAAACAATTTTTTTCTGATTTAACACCAGAACCTCATTAATTTTGCCAAAATGAAATGTGCCTGTCATAGAAAAAAATTCCCCACTATTTCTTGAATTTTCTCCAGCGTTTGAACCTAAGTTCTAAGCAGTAGTTTTAACATGATTTTTATTTCCATTTTTCGCATGCATGACAAGAGATTTCTTGTCTAACACAACATGAATGTTTCATTTTCTTTTTTTTCTTTTTTTTGACTACCAGACATAATACTTAACTTGAGTTTGAACGCAGTGAATGATGTTTAGTTAAGTACTAGTTATGTACAAGTCATGCTTCTTAATCAACAACTAAAATTTTTCCATTTGGTCAGACAATCTATTTTTAGGTTTTTGTTGCGTATTCAATAAAATTTTTTCTAATATTTATTATATTATTAATGTTAAACAGTCTAGTATATTAAAGAAGTGAATTTATGCTGGTAATCGTTTGTAATTTTCTATTGCTTGGCTCAAAACAAAGTTTTTTTTTATTAAGTTTTACTAAATATAATTGTTGTTATAGTTGCTGTTTAGTTAATGATTTTGTGAACGATTTAGCAAAGAGTAAAAAATAGTATATTGAGTTTGGTACTTTTTTTTAAACAGCTTTGGGCTTTATTTATTTTAAAAGTTTTTAATATTTTTTTTTCAAAAAATTAACTGCATTGCGTTAGAGATTTCAAAATATTGCCTTTGCCCAATAGGATTTCATTGGAATCAAATTGAAAACTTTAGTTTGTTTGTAGTTGTTGTGAGTTTAAAATAAAGTTCTTATTTTATTTCAAAATTTATAATTTGTATTGAAAATGTAAGTATGAGTAGTTAAACGGATACCCCAACTATTCCAATTACTATAACGGATAGATTTAAGAAAGTATGAAAAGTAATTGGGTTTTTAATGGTAAAGAATGCCTGCCGATTAAATACAATCTTTATTGCTTATACTACTTCAATTACTCAAATTTTTCTTTGTCTTATGATTTCAAAAACTACAATTAATTTAAAATAAATTTTAAATTTTACAGGTCTTTGTTTACACACATAATTTGTCTTTCCAACCCTTCAGTCAGGATTACGACCTAGCTTCTAACACCACTTATGTTGTGTCTATCATTTTTATAAATGAGTTTAAAGTCGACTCCGAACGACAGATTTTTAAGAAAATTTCGTTTCGTTTTATTGGAAATGTCTGACCTGGGGTTTAAACCGTGGCTTTACGTCTAATGAGCCAGCACACTACCTACCACACTACGGCGACTTGTGAAATGTCTACGAGTCTAATAATATATTATACGTCTTGAGTTACCAAGTCTCTTTTATCTGTTGTGATCCAAGGAAGGGCAAACTAATCGACGCTTTGTCATCACTAAGAAAATGGCAAGGGAAAACTCACAAGGTAGGATGCTGTCTGCCTTTCTAAAGAATCTTGTGACGAACAAATAACACTTACAGTTCACCTAATCACTGTTTGGATAAAAAAAAGAAAAATATAATTTTATTTTATTTTATTTTATTTTATGATATCACAAAGCTCACTTGAGCACGCATAGCGGCCCGTTGTGATGCCACGGGTGAACACAGTCCCTGTACTGACCAAGTTCCACCAAAATCAGGGAAGAGGAAGAAGTTGGTCAGCGCAAGGGCTGCACTACTATACTATATACTATATATACTATACAGAGATACTATTACATCTCTTCTCAAGAGATTAAAACACCTCATATATGACTCGATGCAAATGGTCTGAGAGTGAATGGTATGGTTGGAATGGTTAAATACAACTTTTCGTGGTCAGGTAATATAAAGTAAGGCTTCTGGACCAATAATCAATTTTAAGGCTATCATGGCAACGGGTTCTCACATAATGATTTCCATAACAGCTTACGACTTTCGAAAATCTCCCAACGATAAGGCAGAGCGGTACAACATTCACATCCTATGGATACCAGAACACAGTGTGTCATTCGAGAAACTGTAGAGCGGAGGAATTGGAAAGATGTTTCATAACTACCGAACCTTTAGAGCTTTTGATACGATTTTGGGTGCTCATTGAAGACATATTAGTCTTGGTCATACGATCAATGATTTCTATTCTTCTCTATGATTGGCGACTAAACGGTTTCAGCGTAGAGTAACTGAACTTCTGAATATTTCTGCGTGGGAACAATTAACGTTCTACTACCGAGTTGGGTCTAAACTTCGATTTATTTTGTTTCTTTCTAAATAAGTTTTAAACTGACTTTCTAAGCTACAACTAGAATTCTAATACGCCACTGTCTTCGATACTCATCATAAAATTTTTGCATTCACTTATAAATGTATTCTCTAATTCTACTGTTCTCGCATCAATATGTATACAATTTAAAAACAGTAGAACACATGAATAGAACATAAACCACAATTGAAACATTACAATGCTCTCGTAAGGATATAACACGCGGCCTACAAAAATTATAACCAAAAACAGACGCCGAGAAAATCTGCAGTGAAAGATAAAAACAAAAACAACATGGAGAAAAAAACAAAAAAAAGAACGAAGGAAAGGTAAAACAAAAATGAGAATAAGAGAGCGAGGAAAGGAAACTCGTTAAACACATTCTTAACAAACAGAGGCAGAGGCAACAAACACTAACACAGCCGTAAATAAAATACCAAAAAGCTCTTTATGATGTAAAAATATAAACGAATGAAATGAAATAAAAACAAGGAACTGTTAAAGAATATAAGGAAATAAAGCAACAAGAAAAACAACTATCATTCTCTCTTTTACACTCACATACACAAACACATGCACACATACATACATCTATTAACTGTAATAAACACTTATACGTTCGCTAGTAAAAAACAGGAGGCAGCCAGGCAGGCAAGTTTAAACAGCACCAGCACCAGATTTCAATCTAAATTACCCAATGTGTGTAGCAAATTAAAGGAAAAATATCAAAGAAAGATTATTATTTCTCATATAATAACGGGAAAAACCGAAAAGAAAATTATAAAAAATCTTGTGAAAATAGGAAAAATTAAATTATTAGCACATACCGAGAAATATAAATGAAAAGGAAACCTTTAAGGAAGTTGTAGCGAAAAAAATTCATAAAATTTTTAAACACGTGCGTGCGTTTAAACCAAAAAGTGCTATAAAAACGAAAGAAAAAATCGGTTTTTAGCAGTGCAAAGTTAATTTAATTCAAGTGAATTTCTTTAAAACAAAATTTAAAGCAATAGCCCGTGTAAATAGGCCCAAGAGCTTAAAAGAAAAAAAATTTTCTTTCTCGTCAACAACGATTTCAAGTGTCTTTTATTTGTTTCTTAACAAATAAAAATCAATTTTTTAATAATAATTCGGTGTTAAAAAATAAAAAAAATATAAATCATAACAAATTATATAATTTTTTTTATCCTTTTTGGTGAAAATAACAAAAAAAGGGTTCATAAAATATATGCAAGTGTTCATGAATTTTTAATGCCAAATGCTAAAGTATTGATGTCATACGCCTGTTATTAAAATACTTGTATTATATACCGAATCTAAGAAACATAACAAATAACCGGATAAATATCAAAGGTAAAGCACAAAATACAACAACAACAAATTTCTTTTACTTGCACTACCACCACTATCATCACTAGTTTATGTACATACAAATACAAATTAAGAAATCCATGTAGAAAGCTACATACGAGTATATATCAACGAAATAAAGAGTAAAACAGATAAAATAATACATAAGTGAAACGCTTTTATGTAAAGCATTGCCAGATGGATGGATTGGTATTGAATGTAAATTCTTAAAGGATTTGTTGCACAAAACGTATACGCTGTCTTTAACATATTTTTTTTAGATTCCTTTCCTTTCTAGCATGATAGAGGTGCTAACTATCATTGGCTAGTAACAAAATTCTCCATAAAAATATATAGAATTGTTGTATTGGGTGTAGTGAGAAGCAACTTTGATCATAGAGTCTGCTTTTACCTAAGATTAGGTCAGCGCTGGCTATTTTTCTGTGGATGTCCTTTGTTGATGTTATTCTCTCTTTGGACTAAGATTAGATTATTTGTTGGGGTATTAAGACCTCGTAATTTTTAAATTTTCAAACACGTTTACACGTTACAGTTTCCTTCTAAAACATGTTTGACTGTTGAAACTGCATCTATCAAATTAGTTTTCATTAGTCACTGTCAACAGCGAATGCTATTCATCGATAATTAGTATCTACTTTGCGCCTAAATTGCATGATCTACACAACAACGATATTTAGTTTCAGCAGGATAACTCTACATGACAAACAGCTCATGCTATGCTATGTGGCATGGATGCGTGACATGCAGAGAACCTTTTGCGGATATTTGAACATTGTTATATTCCACACATAAGGGAGTCAATTAGTTTTTGGCATAACAAATTGGTATGCTTTAGCACGTATATTTTGGTGCCAACTTTAGTATCATAACTTATTGAAATTTTAAAATTTCTTCCATTATACAACTTGTATAGAAATGTTCGTCCTCATGGGCCTAAAATAGAATATTTCGCCAAAGATTTCGTGACTGGTGATGCCCTGCACTTCAGAACAGACGTCTTCGGTTTTTGGTTGACAGAACGTTTGAAGATCTGGACATAATGGCGAAAGTGCTACTAAGGAAGCTGGACGTTTCATTTGGAGCTCGGGGTGGTACAAACCCACAACTAAAAGGTCATGACAAAGGGGCTTACCTCTCACTGGGGAACACAATGGGCCATATAGGCCGCCGAGCGAACTTGCTACCAATAATCTTACCTAAAATAGTGAAATGTCCGAACAAATAACTCGACTATGTCAATCCGGCATGTCGTTGGTATGGAATGTTGCAGTGCATTACTCTGTTTATCCATCATATTGTTGTATACTTTCAAAACTAGTTTTTTCCTCATAGCATTTCGTTATTAATGAAATAAATTGGGTAGAGACTTCATTCGGACTTGCTGCAAACAGCAACTACAAGTTATACGGCGCTGTGTGACTTTACTAGAATATTTTTTGTTAACGTTATCCTCTCTGTCCCAGGTCAGACATCAAAACGAAAATATGAAAAAATATTTCTTCGGCGACTGCCTCTCAGCAGATATCTGGTAAAAACTCCGAGAGTAAATATGCAGGATTGTAGGTCCCGCCATTCATGTACAAAATTAATGTACACAACATAAGTGGTGTGAGAAACTAGGTCGTAATCCTGAATGAAAGGTTGTAATGGCCAATTATGTATGTATGTATCATCTCTGAATGAATTAGTGTCATTAATTTTTTACCGAACGTTTACATTTGTAGGATGGGATTCTGTTTCTTTTGACAAACAATGTGTTAATTGGTCATTACAACCTTTCAGTCAGAATTACGACATAGTTTCTGCTAAACCTATCAGATTTTGTAAATTTTAAGTTCGAAAAACTCTTATATTGCTTTGTAGCAATTGCTAGCCTATTTGAAGGACTGAATATTACAGTCAACATCGGCGACAAGGTTAGGTTAGGTTAGGTCAGAGGACTTGTCAATTAAGACAAGTACAGTACCCGGAGGTCGAATTGACCCATTGTACAACGTCCCAGTTTCTCACACCACTTATGTTGTGTGTGTTAATTTTATACATGAGTGGTGTGACCTGCAGTTTAAAGTAGACTCCGAACGACAGATTTTTTTGAGAAACTTTTTCATGGCAATTTTATTTACTCTCGGAGTTTTTGACAGAAATCTGCTGAGAGAAAGTCGCCGAAGAAATACTTTTTGTATTTTGTCTTGATGTCTGGCCTGGGGCTCGAAACCTGGCTTTACGTCTAATAAGCCAACACACTACCTACTAGACTACGGCGACTTCAAAATCGGCGACAATGAATTCCAAAATTTTTTGTGTTTGTTTTTTTTTGAATTGTGAATATTTGATTAGGATACTCTGTTAACTATGCGATATATTGGCGAAATCACAGTCGTGCATTAAAAGCATAAAAATTGCTGTTTCAGTTGACCCAGAAGTTATACGTATTCATCTGTCTTTGTATATTTTTACCATTATATTCTTCTACAGGACATCTAGAGAGTGTAGCCGCTTTACCAGTACGTTTTTCCATGTAAGGTCTTACAGTCTTACATCTTGGTGTATCGTGAGTAAACAGAATGTAACTCTGACGATCTCAAATTCTTGTAATACTATGGCATTTTCTTCCATTTCCTATCTTTAATTGTTTAAATGAAAGACATTGGCGTTGCTGCTGTTGATATTGAAACATGTAGTGCTTGAGATATCACTTCCGTACAAGTGATTAAACTTTACGCATGATTTGAATATTATAGGCTTAGTACCGTTTGATATTTCATACAGATTGCAATCGCACAAAGTCCTCTTATTTTTATTTACTTGTGCATCTCTTTCTGCGCTGGCACACCACTTATGTTGTATGTGCTAATTGTGTACATGATTGGCGGATCCTATAGTTTAAAGTCGACTTCGAAGGACAGATTTTTATGAGAAACTTTGCATGGCAATATGTTTTAGTCTCAGAGTTTTTGCCAGAAATCTTTGCTGAGAAAAAGTCGCCGGAGAAATATTTTTTCATATTTCGTTTTGTTGGAGATGTATGACATATTGTTCGAACCGTGGCCTCATGTCTAATAAGCCAACACACTACCTACTAGACTACGGCGACTATGTATACAACAACCTATGTATATCATGTGTTTCTCTACAAATCTTATCATATATGCTAAATCCATTTATCCTAATCATTTCGATCAAATCCCAGTTTTGCTGATAGCTTTGCTTGCATGTTGGAGATATTGTAAATGATTAGATAAATATTATCTGCATTATCCAGATCCACGAATTTTTATGAGAGTTTCTATACATTGCTAAGATACTAAAGGTGGTCAAATTGATAGAGCTGTGATCCACTTTAAAATATATAAATTTGTTTGGAGAAAAGTGGCAACCTTGGTCATAAGATTTGAATTTTTAAACCCTTGCGTTTGTTAACAGACTTCGACAGAACAGCAAAAGCTTTCACAATTTGCAATATTATAAGCTTTCCATGCAAGCTTTGAACAAAAGGAAAAATGACCACACAGCGAAATGAATGTAAAATGGAAAAACACCCTTCTTTTCCTGCATTGAAAGGTTATTGACAGACAAATGAAGGAAAACAAGCGATTAAAAAAGAGAAAAGAAAGTGAAAAACAAAAACAAAAACAAAATTTAAAACACAGACATATTTTTCTAAATTCTCTTTTGCATACGATATTCGTAGTGGTTACAAAACTGGCATGGAAGTTGGTTTTCTCGTCTATCTTTTGTTGTGTGGGGATGCATGTGCGTTTTTTTAAAGCAAATTCAAGAAATGTGAGAAATAGAAGTAAAGGAAGTAAAGAGAATGAATATATGAAGTGAGGCATCAGCAGAATATATAACAAATAAATGGTTTTTAAAGTGTTTACAAAAATTCTTTTAAAATACAACAAAAACAACAATGGTAGCTAACTACAAAAACAAAAAAAAACAAAAAAAGAACGAAGTAAAGTATGGGAAAATAATAACAAAACAACAGAATAATAACAACAGCTAAAGAGCCTAAAAGCCGACTACTGTTTTCATTTGCCAGACTGTGAAATAAATTGTTGTTAAATACTTGTAATAATAGTTTGCTTAAGTGCAACAACAAGAACAATAAATCAGTATTCGTATGAAAACAAGGAGTGGTTTAAACTGCAGTTGAAAAAGCGAACCCACACAGAAATTTATTAAAACTAAGATTGAAAAAAATAAAAATAAAATTAAATTCAAACTAATAAAGCCTTAAGAGCACATACAAATCTATAATAATTTAACAATTTCCTTTCCTTGGAAAGGAAAACAAAGTGCTTAAACCGAATACATATCAGAACCTAAAACTATTGCTAAAGGAATTGTCAATAATAGTGCTTACCAGACGACATTTGTACATACTTACTATACGTGTATATTCTTACTACATTTTTATATTCGTATGTATTAAAATAATATAAGAAATAAAATAAAAAATAATGTAAAACTCATTGCCATTGATTATATAAATCAATTGCTGACAAGAAAAGTGCAAAAATCACATACAAATAGAAGAGAGAAAAGCGTAAAATAAAAGAAAAACTAACAACTATAATACATAAGTATATTAACTTTATCAATTTATCAGTTTCTCCTCTGTTTTTTTTTCTTTCTTGTAAAGAACTAGAAAATATTGCATTATAGTGCTGCGCCTTTAATCCAACTATTCATCCATTTATCGCAGCCATTCATATCCATCGCCAGTTTATCCAACCATCCATCCATTCATCGTTCTGTAGTTGATTTTCAACTTGTAACAGCTGCGTCATTCTTCTTTAACAATTCTTTTGCAATTGTTGTTGTAAGTTAAATTATTGATGTTGTTGTATTGTTGTATTGTATGTTCTATTGATGTTGCTATTATTATAGTTGTTGTTATTTTTAGTGCCACACTAGTTACGAAGTTGTCTACAACAGCTCAATATATCACAATCTAACATTTATTTTTACTGTTTAACCGGTATTTTCAGTATTTCCTTATTGTTGTTGTCTTCTGCCTCAATGTTTTAAGTATCTATGTCGTAGTGTATGTTTGTATGTTCTGTGTGTGTGTGTGTGTATCTGATTTGAAAGTATGTTATTTGTGTTAGTGAAGCACTAAGTCTATATATAACCATGGGAAGTAATCCAACTGTTTCAATTTATATTTAGGAATTTGAACAGAATATTTTAAATAACTAAGTAAGAGGAAAGGAAAAAATATTGAATTATGAAAAAACTTTGTGCATATGTTAATTACTTTATTGATTATTAAATTCCTTGCCTCTTAATTGATAGGGCAACATTGCACCTGTCAGTAGCACCCGTCCTCTCTGTTCTAATCTTTTGGAAACTTCTGTGAGGGTAAATGAAACTGCCATGAAAAGTTTCCCAATTTGACGTGAAACTGTAGGTCTTGCCGAAATTTTGATTGTTCTGAAATTCCTGTAGAGAATAGTAGTCGCCGTAGTCTAGTAGGTAGTGTGTTGGCTTATTAGACGTGAGGCCACGAAAATATGAAAAAATCATTTCTCGGCGACATCCACTCAGCAGACTTCCGGGAAAAGACTCTAAGGGAAAATGAAATTGCCAAGAAAAGTTCCACAAAAATCTATCGTTCGGAGTCGACTTTCCACTTATGGATAAAATTAACATAAGACGGAATCCTGACTGAAGGCTTGTAATGTCCAATTATGTATGTATGTATGTCCTTTAGAGAACATTCGCCCATTACCAAGTTTTTCAAATTAATCCTTTTATTTTACAGCTGCCCTCTTTATTTTTCCAGGCCATCCTCCCTAGTGTTCCTATAAAACAACACTTATGTATGTGCTTCCCAAGAAGTTTGGTTGTGTAACAATCCTAAGCTTAACATTGCCAATACGAGAAAGTAATGAGATTTCGAATATTTGGCAACGATTGCCAAAACACAAAATCGTACCGATATATTGGATTCGATACATGCACATAGCAACATGCTATTGAATCCTAATTTCAGTGAAGCGTTAGAAGGAAATCCATACCGCAATAAGCGTCTCAGAAGCTTGCTAGCCAGTTTGATTCCATGCTTGAAGTTATGTGGTAACAGATTGTAGGTAAACGAAAGAAACATGTGAACATAAGTAGTGGGATGTTCCACGTGTTCATCGTAGAGATCGCCTACTTAACCATACGGAGTTTTTCTTATATGTTCATGAATTACGAACAAGAAATCTCATGTCATCCAAGGTCCACCAAACGGTCATACAGATGTCCAAGAATTTCTCCACTCTTGCCATATTGCTATCCATGCTATATTAAATAAAAGAGAGAGAGAGAGTGGACAAAAATATGCTATTTTTGTGACAACTGGTCCTTTATTTCCCCATAGCAAATTCTGCTGTACTAACAAACTTCATAGTTAGTGTTAGTAAAGGCAATGGTTGTTATCAATCTGATACATTTAATATTACTGCTGGCAAAATCTAATAAATTCCTCTTATGAAAGTTGCAACATTTTTAAGAAAGAAAAAAAAAATTAAATAAAAAACTATCGTTAAAGATGTGAAAAAGTAACAGTTTTTCCTCCGCTTTAAAAATTCTAAAATACTTGTGGGATGTTCTACATTAAACTGAAACGTATTACCTTACACACGAGTACATACATAATTGGTCATTACAATCCTTTAGACAGGATTGCGGCTTAGCTTCTCAACAACACTGATGTTGTGTATGTTAATTTTATACATGAGTGGCGGGACTTACAGTTTAAAGTCGTCTCCGAACGACAGATTTTTTAAAAAATTTTCATGGCATTTATTTATTTTACTCTCAGAGTTTTTGCCAGAAATACACTTGTCTACAGTGTCACTGTAGGAGAGAATTTCATTGCTATTTGAGTTGGCCTCATAGGTCACTAATGGTTTGACTATCATGGTACAAAACCAATGCATAATTCCGCAGAATTTCCTTGCAAGCCTTCTGCATATCATTATAGCATGTCTGATCGTTCTTGAAATGCTTTGAATAAAATAAGTTTTCCATATTCATTTACTATCCAGTGTTATCTCCAGTTCCGTGATATTATCTCATACAAAAGTCGAGTATTTTTTTAATTTACGTAGTTTTCTGCTTCTTCTCGTAAATGGTACTATTGTGGCCTTCAATACCAATCAAATTAATATTTTGTTTTTAGAACCTGATACTGAAGTCAGGATGAATGATGATAGGATGAAAATTTACAAAAATTTTGATCGTAAAGTATGGTTTACTGAAAGAAAGTGACAGTGTTTAACAGAAGTGTTAACACTAAAAAAAAATAATTTTTTTTTATTATAAGAAACTAATCTAACTACGTTGTGTTTTACAGATCCTAGTTGTCATTCAAGTGTGCGAAAAATTTAGAAGATAGACTCAATTGACTTTCTGCATAATGCGAAATACCCCATACATATAAACAATAACGATAACGAAAGAAGAAAACATTTACGTCCAATAAAGCCCAAATTGAAAAGTAAATATTGAATGATAGAAGAAAAGGGTCAAAGTTAATAGATAAACTTTTTCTTTTCCAATATAATCACACTATTTATGGATTTCTAAAATAGAAACGTATACATGTGGACATACAAAATACATTTTTTAGAAACTTAACCAGAAGAAAAACTAAATTTTCTTGTAAAAAAAAAGAAAAAAAAGAGACAGAACTTTTTGGAGAAAATAATGCAATACGAAGAAATACCAAAAATACGAAGAAAATATTATGGACCCAAAACACAAGAACAATAACGCATTTATGACAAAAACAATCCATATATCCTTATTTAGCGAGTTCAATATTAAGAAAAATCGAAACACAAAATAAATTGGAAATTTCTGACGGTCAAAGCTGACCATATGATACCTTATATTGCTAAGCTAGCTAGAGTTCTAGCTTTGCTGGAATTCATTGAAAAAAATTTTAATGCTTACGAGTATCTGCTGTTTACCAAATATCACTGAGAATGGGTTGCGAAAATGTATCATAAAATTTTGTCTATAAAAGGAATTCTTTATTGCCTATTTTAGATGTTGAGGCAATGCCGTGATTAAAAATAATTTGTCATGCTTCTCGATTTAATGCTCTACTCTTTTCTACATTTTTTCTAATGATCAGCCGCAAATGAATTTTTGGCTGTAATACAGGTGTCTTATAAAGGGTGTTTTTTTTATAGAGGTATAGAACTTTAAGTTGCAATAAAACAACGATGGAATATTCGATTGACATTAATTTTGTTTATCCGAAAGATAATCTTGTGGCATTACATTTTAAATATGATTTCTGGCATATGACCGCTACGGCTGGCGCGGATGTAGTCCAGTCTGGACGTCCAATTTTCGATGACTTTTTCCAACATTTGTGGCCGTATATCGGCAATAATACGGCGAATGTTGTCTTCCAAATGGTCAAGCGTTTGTGGCTTTACCGCATAGACCAATGACTTTACATAGCCCCACAGAAAGTAGTCTAGCGGTGTTAAATCACAAGATCTTGGAGGCCAATTCACAGGTCCAAAACATGAAATTAGGCGGTCACCAAACGTGTCTTTCAATAAATCTATTGTGGCACGAGCTGTATGACATGTTGCGCCGTCTTGTTGAAACCACATCTCCTGGACATCATGGTTATTCAATTCAGGAATGAAAAAGTTAGTAATCATGGCTCTATACCGATCACCATTGACTGTAACGTTCTGGCCACCATCGTTTTTGAAAAAGTACGGACCAATGATTCCACCAGCCCATAAAGCGCACCAAACAGTCAGTTTTTCTGGATGTAACGGTGTTTCCACATACACTTGAGGATTACCTTCACTCCAAATGCGGCAGTTTTGTTTGTTGACGCAGCCATTCAACCAGAAGAGCGCTTCATCGCTAAACAAAATTCGCTTACGAAAATCGGGAACAACGGTAATCTCGTTTTGGGCCCATTCGACGAATCTACCCCTTAATTGATGATCGTTTGGCTTCAAATCTTGCACGAGTTGTATTTTGTAAGTACGCAAACCAAGATCCTTCCGCAAAATCTTCCATAAAGTGGATGGACACAGATACAATTCCTGTGCTCGATGGCGGATGGACTCATTCGGGTCTTCCTCAATGCTACGCTCTACAGCAGCAATAGCTTCTTCTGTACGCACCGTACAGCGTGCGTCTCTGGGGATGCGAGTTATCAATAAGAGTAAACGTGGTGCGAAAACGTTCCATGGTTAATCGAATTAACTGCTCTGATGGACGATTTTGTCGACGATAAAATGGACGTAGTGCGCGATACGTTTTCCGCACAGAACCATTATTTTCGAAATAAAATTGCACTATTTGCAAGCGTTGTTCAGGCGTGAGTCTATTCATGATGAATTGCTAAACCAAACTGAGAATAAATCACTTGACAGCTGTTAAATCGGTCGCCATCTTGAAAAGTAATGCCAACTTAAAGTTCTATACCTCTATAAAAAACACCCTTTATATACATGTCCTAGTCAACAAAAATGTTGATCTGAAATATGAGGAGTATTTTCTACGTGCGTAAATATCCGCGCCTTACCGGCAGCTGTAATAAAAACTTTTTATAGTTTAACTCTCTGAGTATAGGCTGTGTTGGTCCGAAATAACATCTGCTGGAAGACATATTTTTATTTATTATTTCTAAGCCGTTGAAGCTTTAATCAAATCGTAATACAATATCAACCATAGAGACCAGACATGATCATCGTTCCAAAAAAGGGTATGACTTACCACTATACCACTACAGCCGTCTGTGAAGTCGATGATTTCAGTAACTGCATTTGGGCCTACTACAATCAATTTTTCACCTACTTTACTGTATAACAAATGGAATAATGAAACTGAAAAACAGCGTAATATAGAGTTTTTAAAAGGGCTTGCTTTTTTGCGTCTTTATCAGCTTCAACCGGCCTTCCCGAATGTGGTGCATCTTCGACATCAAAACTGCTGGATCGAAATTTAGCGAACTAGTTCTGGCACTGGCGTACTGTCAACACACCTCTTCCATATACATCGGTCAATTTCTCTCTGGCTTGAGCAGCATTTTTTTTTCTGTAGTAAAACAGTAAGATATGTCGAAAATGCTGCTTATCGCTCACCATATTTAAAAGGGCACCAACCAAAAACAACTGCGTAGAATTAATTGGAATTTTTCACACACAAGCCTTGCTATATGAGCTCTCAAAGTAAAAAAAAAAAAATACAATTAACTCCTCTGTCGTGAAAAACAAAATTACTTTCCGAACAACCCAATACATTACAGAAATATTGTTGGACTTGAATTCTATTTTTTTTATTACAAATTGTTATACAATTGGATTAAAACCATTTTTTTAATTCAATGTGTCAATGGTAGCTTGAAGATTAGCTTCCAATACTTCATGAGTTGTTACTTTGTAGGCATAAAGCTATTACTTAACATAGCCCTATAAAAAGTTATCCAAGAGCATTAGAATCGCACAATAAATAGAGTCAGGAAACAGGATCGTTTCAATAAACAAAGTTGTCACCATAATGGTTTTGCAATTAATCGATTGCTATGCGCGGTGTATGGCAAGTTTCAGCATCTTGTTGGAAACAAATATGTGATGGATAGCTCTCGTCAGCTTATTGCAACTTCTTGCACATTCTGAAAGAAATAAGGACTGATGAAATCGCCAAAGTGTGATCTACTATAAAGCATGATAGTTTTTCTATTAGACTGACAAAAAAAATTTTCTTCAATATATGAACAGTAGTCGCAGTAGTGTGATGTCGCCGTGGTCTAGTAGGTAGTGTGTTGGTTTATTAGACGAAAAGCCAGGGTTCGAGCCCCAGGCTAGACATCAAAATAAAATACAAAAAGTATTTCTTCGGCGACTTCCTCTCAGCAGATTTCTGGCAAAAACTCTGAGAGCAAATAAAATTGCCATGAAAAGTTTCTCAAAAAATCTGTCGTTCGGAGTCGACTTTAAACTGTAGGTCCCGCCACTCATGTATAAAATTAACACACACAACATAAGTGGTGTGAGAAACTAGGTCGTAATCTTGACTGAAGGGTTGTAATTACCAATGATGAAAGTATATGAGCAGACTTATTTCTTTGTTGGTCGATTGGCATAATTAAAAAAAAATTACCGAATTGAACTTCTACAACAGCAGATTTTCATGTTCATAAATTTGGCCAAATTAAGGGTCATAAGTACAACAGAATTCGAATGTATGTATGTCAACTAAAAAAAGAAGCCAAAGCACGAAATACATTAAAAACATAAAAACTCTGGGTTTTTCTAATTGAAAGGCATCGAAACCAAAACCAAAAACAACCAAAAAAAAAAAAAGAAAACCAAAATGAAATTGAAGCAAAAAAGGACTGAAACTAAAAATGTCACCGACACGTGATGTACACTTAAACACAGCTTTGGAAAACTCATCAATAATAATAACAGCTGCACAACACTTAATTGCCAGGGTTTAGGAAAGTGGTTAAAATACAGCCGAAAGGGCTCAAGGGACAATCAGCATATAGAGCAAAAAAATAAGCAAAAAAAAAAATGAAAAAAGAAAAATAATAGAAGAGTAAAATATTATTTAGAGAAAGTAAGAAGGAATTATGAGAAAGAAATACAAACAAAAAAGCAAAAAAGTAAAGGAAATTGAAATGCTTTCTTAAGTAGGGTATATAAATTGATTGGAAATTAATAGACCTATTAATACTTACTTACATACAAACGAGGAGACGTAGTCAAATGTATACTGAAACAAAAATTTGTCTTTTTTTGATAGAAAAAAGTTTCTGTATTGTTGATAGAATTTTTAAAATATTTATATTTATTTATCAAACATTTATTTCTGAAATGTACGCGGCACTACCCAACACACTTTGATTGAAAGAAATTGTGAAAAATTACTTGCATGATTGGCATAATATTTGGGGAACTACATATCGTGTATTAGAGAACTACTTTGATGAGTTCTTAATGAAACTCTTTCAACTCTGCAATGTGTACCGAAGCTAGATAATGACAATTTCAATAACGTTGTATTAGTAAGAATTCCTTTGGATTCACACAGGATCATATGGGGCTTCGTGACCTAATAAATTCAGTAGCTCTCTCCTTAACTAATCACTGGATAGACTTACTGATTTGGAGTCCCAACTAGACTTGTATCAAAGTGGATAGAGTAACCTAGAATATGTATGTGGTGTACATACAAACATAATTGAGCATTGCAACCCTTCAGTCGTGTTTATGTCGTGTTTGTTGATTTTATACATGAGTGACGGGATTTACGGTTTAAAGTCAACTCCGAACGACAGATTTTTTTGAGAATCCTTTCATGACAATTTTACTTACTCTCAGAGAGGCAGTGTCCGAAGAAATATTTTTTCATATATCGTTTTGGCGATGTTTGACCTCACGTCGAACATGCGAACACACTACCTACTAGACTACGAAGACGAAATATCTTGTACGGATGGGTTAAAAATAAATTTTGGATCAAGATTGGAAATATTTGGTGCACTATTAAAATATTTGCAAACCCATGGATATGTTCCAAGCGGTGAAAGGTATGCTTAATGCAATTTGAACAGAAATTTCAATAGGATGGGACCTGCGAATTGCCTAAGTACCTTCCTGTGTTGTATAAAGAGGTCTTTGGAAGAGTAACCTCAGCAAAGAATTCATAGAAAGAGTCGGAAAATTTCTTAAACCAAATATGCTTGCAACAATCTATTCTTTTGTTGGTCTGAGGTCTTTAGACAGGATACTGTAAAGTCAAGGAATACTTATTTAGAATGGATATCTTCTCGAATTCAGTATGTAGATTCTGTGAAGAAGGGAATTGAGCTTCAGAACAAATACTTGAATGCTTATGCGGAATTAAAGCATGACCGAAGGTAACACAATCAGTTGCTGGGCAGAGATTTGTCTCTTTTGACACCAAATGATATTGTGAAGTTTTTCAGGACAAAAATTTTTTATTGAGCACAACAATTCGTATGGATGCTGTACTCTTTAAGACAGCATTATATTCTTACAATAATTCAACATCATAAATAGAACTTATTTCAATAAAATTTTCTTTTAGTGTACTATTCTATACGTAGCATACATTTGTACATACATATTGTTTGCCTAAGTATCTGATAGTCTGCAAACAATATTAAGAATAAAAATAATTTTGTTGATTAGTGCGTCGTCAGTTCCTGTCATTATGTCTTTAAGCATACAAGTAATTTAATAAGTAATAAATTATATACTGCTTGGAATTTCAGTTTATTAGTTATATATCTAACAACAACAACAATAAAATAATAATAAATATGAAAGTTAGTTCATTATAAAGAAGAACAAATCTTAATCAGTACAAAGCTTAATTTATAAAATACATGACATAAATTTGAAAACAGTTTCTTGAAGCATGCATCAAAGTAATCATATTCATCTATTGGTTGTACATTATAAGTCAATTAATAAGGTACTAAAGGTTGGAACATTTAAAACTTTTAATTTAACAAAAAAAAAATTTATTTTTTTGTTGTGAAGCATAATTGTTCCGATTAGAAATGGAATATTATTTCATTCATATGGTTGCCGCGGCTGGCCTCACAGTACCTCATTTGATTGATCCAATTTTAATGCACTTTCGAGTGTATGGGGTCGTATCTCGGCATTACGAATGTTGGTCTTGAAAATGCTGAGTTGTCTCCGGTTTTCTGTAAATGCTTTAAACTAGATTCTGGCACACACTGAGCGGCATCTATCACCAAGCTTGCACAACATGCCCCGTAATTCATTTAAAGAAATTGGGACTACCATCACACTTCTTTTCAGCTCTTCCCAGAGGTTTACAATTCGATTAAGATCAGGTGACTGGGGTGACCATGATATCACTTTATATTCGTTATCCTTTAGCCACTTTCGAGTTATTTTGGCGTTGTTTTTTGCTATCATTGTTATGGAGTCACACAATATCTGCCCATTACACATGCAGTTTTTGGTAATTGTTAGAGAGGTCCATTGAAAAAATGTTGTAGTAATTGTTGCCCGTCATATTGGCAACTATTCACTGCATAATTCCAAATCCACTGGCCATCATACACTGGCCATGTTGTGTTTTTAAAGTGTTTCCAGATTTTCGTCAAGCTGATGCCTTACTACCTGATCCTCACCGATAAATTTTGATATCGTTCGATAATATGACCATCTTCCAATACTCCATTGTCCTATTTAAGTGCGCTCAATAGAAATCCACGGGAATCATTTGATAGCGTTTTGTGATCACTGGAGTTTGGAGACGGCGTGTGAATTAAATTTTTTTTAAATACGCTACAGTGCCATATACGAATTCGACCACATATTAGGATTGTTATACATCAAATATCAATATCGCGGCAGGAAATCAACATTTATAATATTACACATACATACATAATTGGTCATTACAACCCTCCAGTCAGGGTTACGACCTCGTTTCTTACACCACTTATGTATGTTGTGTGCTTTAATTTTATACTTGAGTGGCGGGACCTACAGTTTAAAGTCGACTCCAAACGACAAATATTTGAGAAACTGTTCATAGCAATTATATTTACTCTCAGAGTTTTTTCCAGAAATCTGCTGAGAGGAAGTCACCGTGGCCTTACATCTAATAAGCCGATAAACTACCGACTAGCCTACGGCGACTTCCCTACACTCCATACCAAACATCAATTTGAGGAACCATAAAGCATCCGATAGTTGCATAAACTCGCAGGCACACTCTATGTAAACAGTGTTGTGCAATTACAGCAACTGCAATTTAGTTTTATCCTGGGGACTGTCGGAGAAAAGGTCGACTAGTGTATACCTTGATAACAATATGTAAACACAAGCTGGAATGAAGTAAAAAACCTAACAATGGATAGATAACGAAATAGAGATGGCGTTCTATTATTTTTTTAGGGATTATGGGTATATAAATATAAAAGTTTTTTACACGATGTTTTATTATCTCCGAAACAAACTTCCTCCATCTTAGCACCATTTGCACAGCTCTTTGTAATAGATTGCCAAATGACTTCTCGCACTCCAACAATGATAATTAAGGTCTTGAATGCCATTTCATAGGTTGCTTCACTATTATCCTAAAACTGTAGACGTGGGGTTGTCGCATGAACGAACACAGCTTCTGCCTTAATTCGACTCTTAGGAATGCAAGGAGTTTGTGTTCGGAATGAGAGATATGACTTTATGTACCACAGTCTCCCATTCATTACCAAACGTTACACTTTTTCTAGTCATTTTCATATGAATTAAATTCATATACAAATTACAATCTACGAGTTACATTTTGTATTCAATATTATACTCTTCTGTTGCATATTGTATTTCAAAAGAAATCATTTCGTATTGTGATACCCAGTAATGCACTCTTTTTGTCAATCCCACACAATCATTTAACGATCCACTTAAAGTTCATATGTGAAGGATTTCCTACCGTTTTTTTATTTTGTTCTTGTTTTGCAAGGGTATTTCTTATAATAACAATGAATTACCACGAATATTTGTATTAAAAAAATGTTTTCTTTTGTTCTTTTTTTTTTACTTTCAGGTACATTTACAAGAATTTTCATTTATAAACTTTGGTGCAACCACCATACTGTGTCGGTATAGGTAAGTTTAGAAAATGAAATAACAGTCTTGTATACTTTACGTTTATTCATTTTATGTAGTGTCTTTTATTACGGGCTTCCTAGCATTGAATTTCAATAAAACAAAGTGTGTAAGAGATCATCATTGCAATTTTTTTTATTCCTTTTAAAGACCTATTGATGGCTTTATGTGTGGAAGAATATAACATCCATCAAATGTACGCTACTGCTTGTCTGGATCGAGCGTGTCATGTCCTCTAAACAGGAAGAAGCCGGGTTCGGTGTTCTTGCATCATACATTGATCACTTACAATAGGGTACATTGGGTTCATAGACTGCGATTAATCCAAAAGTCATAATACAACCCTTTAGTCGGGATTACGACTTAGATTCTCACACCACTTATGTTGTGTGTGTTCATTTTATACATGAATGGCGGGACCTACAATATAAAGTCGATTTCGAACAACAGATTTTTTGAGAAAATTTTCAGGACAATTTTATTTACTCTCAGAATTTTTGCCAGAAATCTGCTGAGAGGAAGTCGCGAAGAAATAATTTTCAATACATCGTTTGGTTGTTTTGAACCGAAGTCTCCCGTCTAATAAGTCAACACATTTCCTACTAGACTGCGGCAACTTTAAAAGCCTTAATAGCAATATAAAAAATATCAGAAATTACTCAGATAAGTGGAATTCTATGGTGAAATAGATGGTGTATCCGATAAATCAGTTTTTGTTTCAGCAAAAAAATTAAGGTTAACCGCAGCTTACGACAGGCTAAAGTGCTGTCTACACTACCAATTATGTGTGCACTGGATACAGTGAACGGTGAGAATGTAGATTGTGGCAAATTGATTGCGCCTGGTGACCATTGGTTATCCATTCCTACTTTTCCAAATATCGGGTGGGTAATTTAAAAGTTTAAATTTAAAAATGCAATAAAACTAAAACAGTTTGAAATTTTGCCAAATTTATTTTTTTTATTGTGAAGTACAATTGTTCCGGTTAGAAGTGGAATATTATTTCCATTCATATAGCTGCCGCAGTTGGCCTCACAGTACCTCATTCGATCGTATAAATTTTGGTGCATTTTTTCGGGTGCATGGGGTTGTACCTCGGCAATGGCATCAGGAATATTGGATTTCAATTGCTCAATTGTCTCTGGTTTTTCGACACTTTTTGTTAAAGGCGCCCCACAGCAAATAGTCCAACGAAGTCAAATCGCTAAGAAGGGCGGCCAATTGACATCACCATTTCGTCTAATTAAACGTCCATCAAACGTTTGAAGCAATAAATCGATTGTGGCATGATATGTGTGGCAAATTGCACTGTCCTGTTGAAATCAAACATCGTTCACTTTAATACCATGAAGAACGGATACAAAAAGTCAGTTATCATGGTGCGGTAGCTGTCTCCATTGACCGTAATGGTTGCGCCGTCCTCATTTTCAAGGAAATATGCGCCAATGATGCCTCCGGTCCACAAACTGCACCAAACATTCACTCTTAATTAGTGCATTGGCTTCTGTGGTGTGGGTTTTCTGAGCCCCAACTACGGCAGTTTTGCTTATTATTCTATCTGACAAAAAGAAAATGAGCTTCAATCGAAAAGGTGATTTTTTTTTTGCCAAAATCGACATCATCGTGTAGTTTCTCATTGGCCCAATAAATCCCAATGTTGCTGAAGCTTAAATCGATTCATTACATTCAGTGGAGATAATATACTGAATGGTACCGATTGTACAAATTTAAATCGATAGATGGCCCAACAATCGGAGGATGCTCCGGCGAGACAGGTATTTGATGCGGGAATCTGCGGAAGTCGGTGGAGAGGACGACCTTGTATGCTTTGGAAGGATCAAATCGAGGAAGCCCTGTCATCAATTGGTGTGACCAACTGGCGAAGGCATACAAGAAACAGGATGTGTTAATCAGGCCAAAATCCGTTAATCGGGTTGTTAATGACCAATTAAGTACGTAATTACCACCTTATATAATGATAAAGGTCAGGCATTACCGTTGCGAATTTTTTCTAGATCGTCAGCTTGCCTGAGCGGTTGTAATGGCCAATAGGAGGAATAATATATACATACATGACTGATGATTGTAGAGGATAATTAGCAATATGACTGGAAAAGCTATTTGAAAGTAATTTACAAGATTTCTGTTACCAGTCTGGGGTTGTAGATGAGCTATCCTTCTGAATTTTGTTTTATCTTTAGCATATTTTTTACAAAAATTTACTGTCGTATACATACAGCATTACTAGCTGCAGAAATTAAATAAATTTTCATAGATTTTGTAAATTTTTTTTAAGAAAATTTTTATTTTTGTGAAATATTCATGAATCTTGAAATATTTTCACTTGCTAAGATGTACTTGTTATTTCTGTGCATGTCCTCGAATATGCCAAGCAAATAAATATTTTTAAAATAATAAATGCAATGGAACTTGACACAGATAACGAATATGCCGTTTACAATAAAAGTATTTTCTATAGAACAATCAGGAATACCACTTCAATGTTGTGCTAGCAGATATAACAGGAATTATTTTTAATGGAAATGGAAACAATTATAAAAAAACGGAAGAAAAAAACTCATAAAATGGGACAAATAACGAAGAGCATCAACCAAAAAAAATCTGGATCAATTAGTTGCAACTTCGAACTTCAGTGACATTTTGTTTGTTTTAATCAATGAAATCTCTCATCTATGAATTGACAATGAAGTCAAAATAACACAGTTTTTTTCAATCATGAACAGCAATAGCCGTATCGATGGTGATAAGGATTGTGATGATGACGTTTAAAATGGTTGAGAAATTTTCATGTTCAGCATCAGCATCATCATCATGATGGTGGTTATTTGGCAATAGAAGTGTTGTGTTTTCCTGTTTTTTTTTGTTAACAAATATGAAGGGTCATTAAAGCAAGTCACAGCACATAGAATGTGTCATTTAAACACTTATGCAGCTTCAGTGGCAATAAAACATACCACAACCCCCCATACACATTGTTATGTATACATATGTACGTATAGAAATTCTCTACATACGCATACCTATGGAATTCTTTCGGTGTTAATAGCGTCAACTGAAGTACAAATCGTTTTATTAAGATTGGGGAAAACAATCTGCAAAGCCATTGATAATTTTTGTTTAAAGTTGAATTAATTTTTGTATCACGTCTTAAACACAAAAAAATATATTTTACGGCTTTCTGTTTTATTTTTGAGTTTGTTGGTTCAAATGTCTACAGTCCTTTGCCTTTTAAGGGAACGATATGAATTTGTAGAATTTCTAGTACTAATTGAGTCATTTCCTGTATAAGAACAATCAATTTGCACCCATACAACAAGCATCTGTACAGAACGTAATTGTGTGCATGTTTGTCTTTACATACACATACTTATACATTCCCAAGCAGGCACGCATATAATTGCATTTATTTTCTCATCAGCATTTCAAGTCAGTGGCAGGCAGTGCTGCCATAGAGAGAATTGTTATTGAAATTTTCAATAAATTGTTTGGATTCTGATAAGAAACAAAGGAAATTTTGTTTAAAGTCAGACATCCTTCGCCTGTAGTACACTTGATTACGGTGCATTGTGTTTGTAATGAAGTTTAAAATAAGTTCTAAGCCATAATCTATTCTTTATCGATCGATTCACATTTTAAACCTAACTGGCAAACGGTGTCGAAGTCAACATGAGGGTTTCGTATGAAAATGGGCAAATGAAGTCTCTCTTCTTCAACTGATCTAATTCATGAATCTGTAAACAAACTCTCCGCCTATGCCTACTCATAACGCAGAGATGAGTTCAAATAGTTGTTTGAAAAGTTTTATACTCAATTAAGGTCAGACATGTCTACAATCATGAGCTCAGGATTCGTCTGCAACCAATAAATATCTTTGCTTAATGGTTAGTCTATTGGAGGTAAGAGCTATAGCAAGTTCATCATCTACACGACTAACCAGAATATCGCTCTGCCCAGCAATCTATTGTATGAAATTGATACAATACATAGATCACAACCCTGCAGTCAGAGTTACGACCTAGCTTCTCACACCACTTATGTTGTGTGCGTTAATTTTTATACATGAGTGTTGGCACCTACAGTTTAAAGTCAATTCCGAACGACAGGCTTTTGATAAACTTTTCATGGCAATTTTATTTACTCTCAGATTTTTTGCCAACACAAAATTGAGATAAATTCGCTGAACGAAACATTTTTTTTATATTTCGTCTTGTTGGAGATGGCTGACCTGGGGTTTAAACCGAAGCCTCACGTATAATAAGCCACCACACTACATACTAGCCTATACTGTCTTTAAATTCGATTCAGAGACTCGCAGCTGATGCCAACCAATTTCAAAAATCAAATCAAATAACATTTCATTTCGTCAATAAATTTCATGATCATTACTTCGGACTGCAACCCACTATAGTTGTCTAAGAGACGAACAAATATTTTAAGAGCAAGCGCCTCAGAGGAAATTCTAAGGCTTTCTGTATTCCTAAGCATAGAACTCTTTGTGTACTGTGTAAATAATACTGACCACAGTAGAAGGCCAGTTTTCCCTGCTTGAAATTCTATTGTGAAAATCTTTATCAAGATTCGGTTAAGGAGAGTTGTAGGTCATTTCACTCAGAGCCTGGAAATCTTCAGATTGGGTAGAAGATGTACTGGAGTAATAATAATCACTCAGAGCCTGGAAATCTTCAAATTGGATAGAAGATATACTGGAGTAATAAGAACCATTGTGAAGAGAGTGAAATTTTAGAAAGAAAATTTGTAAAAAAAACAGTTTACCAGATAACAACTTTAAGGAGAAATAAATTTCAACAATCATTAAATAGATTCAGGCCACTACGCCAGGACCATGCCACCATCTATCCTCTAAATTGTTGCACTTTTTAACTCCTCGTAAAAGCACAGGTTTCGTATGTATTAGCACAAAGTCGTTGCACTAACTAGAAACAATATTCAGGAAAAATGTGAGTTTAACACATACTTATATACATAACTGGCTATTACAACCCTTTCAGGGTTACAACCTAGGTTCTCATACCACTTATGTTGTGTGTGTTAATTTTATGTGGTGTACATACATACATAATTGGTCATTGCAACACTTCAGACAGCATTATGAACTTGCTTCTCACACCACTTATGTCGTGTTTGTTGATTTTATACATGAGTGACGGGACTTGCGGCTTAAAGTCGACTCCGAACGACAAGACTCACAGAGTTTGTGCGAGAAATTGCTGAGAGAGGCATTCACCGAAAAAATATTTTTTCATATTTCGTTTTGTTTGAGAAGTCTGATTTGGGGTTTGAATCGTGGTCTCATGCCTAATAAGCCAACACACAACCTAGTAGATTGCGCGACTTCAGTTTAACTATAGTTTAGCTTGTTTTTAACTGTATTTTTTAATGTTTTTAAATGATTACAAGCTATGATGTGACAGACTAGACTAGACACACAGTGCTTGCGCTAACTCCTGAATTTTAATAATTACAATCACTTTTCAAATGATTGGTCGAACAAAGTGGCGTCCAATATCGAACGAAAGGTATATATAAATCCACTTGTGTTTCTTTTTTCAGATATTTTCCTCATTCCTCATTAAGTCAAAAATAAATTTCTCTTCCTTTGAATCAATTCAATCAAAACAACGCAATTTAGTTACACAAATCCGTTGTTAAATTTTATATGTACGATCCATGAAATGATACAACTTAGAATGCTAATAGCAAACAAATTTAATAAATTATAAGCGGTTTACTTAACTGATTGACGTATTATACCTTTGCTGAATAACAAAAATAATTCTAAACAAAAAACAAAATTCTCTGCTTTACTACGGAAAACTTTCCTAATGAATTTATAATTAGGCAATGTTGTGTATGCATGTATGTATTTGTATTGGTAATTACAATATCTACATAGAAATCTTGTGCCAGTACTATACATATATTGAACCGTTATCTATTTTTAAAATATTATTCAAATGCTAATTATTTATTTTGATGGAGGTTTTTCTCCATAAATAGCCTCAGAAAACTTTTGTGCAAATATGACACTTTTTGAAAAAACCAAATTGTTCAAGTAGAAAACAAAAACGTGTACCATTTTTTTTTCTATATTTGACAGTTCATGTTTTTTTGTTTTTGTGTGTTTTTGGTAATGTGCTGTTGTCCACTTAAAATGTGACGCAACCCTCTTTATTTGTAATGACATGTTTCATTGGAAAAAAAATATTTAATTTTATTGTTATTTTAAAAACACAATTTATAATTTTAATGGCAAAATATTGTATAATTTAATTAAATAAAACTACTGACAATATTTAATTAATTTAATCGTTTTACATTCAGAAAAATTTTACCACTAAAATAATGTTGTCATGCTGACAGATGATATTGAAATCGATTTATTTTCCATGTATAGTGCTTTCGTTAACCTTTTGTTGGAAATCATTATCAATTTGATTTTAAAATAATTACTTTGTACTAAATTATGGTCTTACATACATAACATAATTGGCCGTTACAACCCTTTAGTCAGGATTACGGTCTAGCTTCTCACATCACTCATGTTGTGTGTGTTAATTTTGTATATGACTGGCGAGACCTACAGTTTAAAGTCGACTCCGAACGACAGATTTTTGAGAAACTTTTCGTGGCAATTTTATTTACTCTCAGAGTTTTTGCCAGAAATCTGCTGAAAGGAAGCGGCGAAAAAACATTTTCATATTTTCGTTTTTGATGTCTGACCTGAGGTTTGAAACGTGGCCTTACGTCTAATAAGCCAACACACTACCTACTAGACCACGGCGAAATCATCTTTCCATATGTATTGGTAAATCTCTGTTTGTTTTTCAAATCAAATCCAATTGAATTTGACTGTTGGTATGGGAAATGTTGGCCTTGAGGTTGCTATGGTTTGTGGCTTATTTGCCTATACCTGCGACATACAAGAAGAAAAATCTAATGGAGTTCAAATTGTACTTTAAATCATCTTCACGTGAGATAACGATGCCCCCAAAATGCTCGTATAGAAATTACACTGTGGTGTGCTAAGAGGCACGCAACGCCATTCTATTGAGAGCACATGTCGCTGGTATCCAGATCATACAATTCAGATCAAATTACGCTGATAAACATCAATAAATAGTGCTTGTCGTTGACAGTGATGACCTAGCCAACGGCGTTCTTAATTAAATATGAACCGATGATGAAATTTGTACAAATTACACAACTTACTTAAATCTTCTAACTTGTTGATCATAGAAATTAGAATGAATCGTTTGACTAGAGTGTCTAAGTTCATAAAGAATAATTTCCATAGCCAAACAGCAGCACCTCTTTTGGTGTCAATTCTGGCTTAGGTACCATTTAGATCTTTTTCGCATATTATTGGCGTGCATGGCCAACTTTTTATAGTAATTAATCATAAGTTTTAAATAAGATTCCATTTCATTCTGTTTTAGAAGGTAATCTAAAATGAAAAATCGGTCCATGAAATTTTTGATTGTGGCGCCTACTTAAAAATCGAGTTTTTTTTTTTGGAAATCCAACTTTTTTTTATTGAATTCTTTTGCAATTTTTCTTTTATTTTTCTCACGATTGCTTGATTATTTCTCGTAAATGTGTGTGTGTGTGCAGTTTGCAAATGAAATAAGTTTTGATTGTGTTTGCATGTGCTTATTTAAATTGGCTGGCATTATTCCATTACATGTCGAGTATAACACGCATACTACGTTATAATATGTAAGACAACATGACGATGTAATTATTGGTTTTTTTTATACACATGCATGTGATGATTGTGAATGTGCTTGTGCTTGTAAATAACTAACAACAACTATAGCAGATGCGTAAATATAAATTACAATAACAAATCAATACATTTAGTGGCTTAGTATGTTCTTGTTGTTATTCTTCTTATACTTGATGTATTTGCCACATTATATGCTTCAAATTGTGCAACTGCACACGTGTTGTCTACTTTTAGGCACAATAGCGCATGTTCTTAAAACGTTTTCCTAATATTTTATTGTTGTTTGATTTTTCTTTTCTGTTTTATTTCTACTCAAAAACAGTGTAGAACAAAAAATACAATTTTTTAGCATTTAACAATAGAAAAAGACAAAAGGAAGATTATAATATGGGTTGTGTGCACATTTTTTTTTTGATGAACTTGAATCGTTAAATGAAAAACAACAAGAATAAAAAACTTGTTTTTTATGCAATTCAATTTCATGTACGTATAGTATAAAAAGCACAAGTTCATCGCGGGGAAAATTATAATTCTTATGAAAAAAACTATCGTCAAATTTTTCAAGTTTTTTAAATTTGAAAAAATAAAATGAGGAAAACAATCTTAACGGATATCTTGACATTTTATGAGGAGTAACTGCGTGAAAGCACTTGATAGATATTGACGTACTGGATAGAAAAAATTATAAATTTATGGTTGTGTACACTAAATGGGACTTTAAACACACATTTCAGATGGAGGAGAAGAGTTTTAACAGGTATTTTTAAGAGGAATATTTTTAAATATGAGAATAGTAAACAATAGTATAAAAAAGTTACTTTTTAAATGAAAATTAATGTTCTAGCTGTCCTTTTTTTATTGCTTGTTACACTAGCATAGTAGAGATGTAATCAAATAAGAGAGTACACACACTCTTCAACATGTTGGAACGATTGACGCCTTTTCCGTTTGTCAATCTATCAATCAGCACTTTTTCTAACACGATCCGTTCAACCGGTTAATTTCTTCAGTTTACATAACACATTCATAATTGGTCATTACACCCTTTCAGTCAGGATTACGACGTAGCTTCTCAGTTTAAAATGGATAATTTCCTTGCAAAACCTCCGAATACCTGGCGCCAGTCCTTCTGATGTCGGTACTTTCCCTGAAATAATTTCGCCAATTCTAAAGTTGTCGTAGCCTAGTAGGTTGTGTGTTGGCTTGCTAGATGTGAGGCAAAGAGGTTCAAATCCTAGATCAGACAACTCGAACAGAACGAAATATGAAAAAATATTTCTTTTGCGACTTCCTCTCAGCGGATTTCTGGCCTAAATTCTGAGAGTAAATAAAATTGCCATGAAAAAGTCCCACAAAAATCTGTACTTCGGAGTCGATATTAAACTGTAGGTCTCACCACTCATATATACAATTAACACACACAACATAGGTGGTGTGAGAAGCTGGTTTGTAATCTTGACTGAAGGGTTGTAACGGCCAATTAAGCATGTGTGTGTAATCATATGGTAAGATTTGCAATAAAAGTGGCGCTCTTTTCGTTGATGGTTATCCGGATTATCAAATTTTTGTTTTCAGTCGAGAAAGTCGCCGAAGAAATATTTTTTATATATTCGATTTGATGTCTGACCTGGGGTTTGAACCGAGGCCTTACGTAAAATAGCCAACACACTACCTACTAGACTACGGCGACTTTGTGGACTCTAGAATTAAATCTCTTTATATCATAAGTGACAGGAAACACCTCTACAGGAAGGAAGTTCCAAATGCGAACAGTCCAGCTAAAGAACGAATTTTGTCTATAATAAAATTAGCGATTCACTGGCCAACCGACCGAGCGTTACGTAGAAATACATGATTCTCGGGAACAAGTCCCCATGTAGTAGCTATAGAACAGTGAAATACAAGCCACATTGCGACGATGCTCCAATGAGATAATAGAGTTGGATATCTTATAGTCATTAACGAGCATCTATGCCCTTTCCTGTACGTGGTCGAGAAGCCCTAAAAGTAGGCTACGCGAAACCGGCCCGGTTGTATTCCATTCTCGATATGATATAGAGCTGCGCTTAATATAATATTATACGGGTGACGATAGAGTGACATCCTAAAGTCTAAAGAAATTAAGGTTGACAGTAGAGCTAGGAATTTAGAAGTTTTTAGACTACTAGTAGCTACTTTAAAAGGAACCAATTACCACCATCATATTGCGGAATGAATTATCATATGCCGAATTTGATCAGTCAAGCCGGCTTGACATTTCTTTAGTTTTATTTTTCGTTCCAACTTCAATAATAACCTGAATAATCTTAACTATCTATGACAGTAAATGAAAATTTCGAAAATTATACTTCATATTCCCCTAAAATATCAGAGAAGTCTCATATTGTTGTACCCCTACTTTAAGCACTCAAGCCGAAAAGCTCATTAACTTAACACCTCAAATTTACACTCAGAGCCTATAATTTTAAACGACTCAGAGATTGAGCGTTTAAATCGTTGATTTAAGAAAAAAAAAACGAAACGAACTGTAGTATACACAAATGGGCACTGTGCCAAGTAGGAGAATTTATTAAAAATCACACACACACACATACATACTCACATGCGATACTAGTCCACTCTATGTACATATATAGTGTATTCATTTATACCAACAAGATCAAGTAGATGTTTGGTTTGAAGCGAAAGAATTTCACAAAAACAAACGAACTAAACACGATTGTAATGGAAACGAATTCAGCAAAAGCAATGAGTGTTTCAAAAAGAGTAAAGTAAAGCAGAAACAAAAACAAAAACAATAACAATAACAAAAAGAGAGTGTAAATTACGAAATCCTTAGTGAGTGTAAATGCAAAAGAGTAACTTTATGTGTATGTGTATGCAAGTTTTGGTTTGTGCGCCTAAATGTAGGCTTCTTGTAATAGTCAAACCAAAACAATAACAAATACTTTGAGAGAGTGTGTGTGTGTTTATTGCTAACAAAATAAACGTGATAAAAAATATTTGTAACGCAAAAGCAAATGTAATTGAGCGCATTTCTCATTTACTCTCTTTATTTTTGGAGAGCATTATGCTCTCTTGCTTGTACCGTTAGTTAAGATAATGATTGATAATAATGATGTACATATTGAAAGAGAATTCGTTGGTATAAGTAAGTGAAGGCAGCAAATAAAAGAGTATTTAACTCGTCGTCGTCATCGTCATCATCATCATCATCGTCATCACATCACATCATATCACATGGTGTGTGCAATTTGGCTTCGCTTCAATGTTGCTGCTGCTTCATATTCAATATTATTATTCTGTTATGTTGTTGTTGCGTTCTCCAAAAATTATCGAAAAATATACATGTGAAAACGATGAAAACCGATGTTGCCTGCAAAACTGTTTCTGCTGCGGATTTATAATTTTTTTTGTATTCCTTTTTGCGTTTTTCGTCGTTTTTGATTTTTTCCTTTTTTACTTATTGTTGTTGTTTTTTTTGCTTTTTTTGTTTGTTTCTGCTTTTCAAGATTCATATTGTTTGTCTCTATGTATACAATATTGTATGGCAACGTTAACATTGGTGCTGCTATTGCTGCTACTCATGTTGTTGTTGTTGTTGTTGTTGATTTTGTACTACTACAATGTGTTTTAACAGAAAGTCGGCTATATATGCTTTTATAAAATAACCAAACTAGTAGTGTGCCACAGAAGAGTGCAAACGTAGCACAGAAACACAGTTAAATAGACGACCAGTTTGGCAAAACGTTCCATATACGAACATATATAGACAAAACCATACATATATATATATCTGTGTGTGTGTGTGTTGGTACAGAAAAACGTACAACAACGTAAATATATAAATAATGTATTAAAAAAATCGTAGAAATCGTTTATAAAAAAGGAGTTTAACAAAAAAAATCAGTTTGAAAAACATCCCAGAGACGAGTTCATTTTGTAGTGTTTTGATTGAAAAAAAAAGGAAAAAAATTCTAAAAAATATAGAAAAACTTAATAAAACAACCTTTGGCATGAAGTGTTGAGTAGAGTTTGCCTGTCTAAAATAAATGTGAGTGCTTCATGAAAATCTTAAAACAAAAAAAGCGTAATGAAAACGAAGTTCTAACGAAGTATTCAGCTTAACAAAGAGAGAAAGATATACTACGATGGCTCTAACAACTGATAAAAGTTTACATTTTTATTTTATTTCCATCTAAGCCGATGGAAGTTTGCAAAAGGAGTTGCAGGAGTTTCTATTTTGGAAAACTTTGTTAAAATAAATATTCTTTTGAACTTGTTAAATTCTTTCAAAATTTTTTTTCTCTTTTCTTGGAAAATAGTTGCCCCAAAATTAAACACTTTTATGTAATCACTTACCTAAGCAACGTTTACATTTTTAAGAAAATTCTTTCTTAATTTTTGTTTATTTTTTTTTGGTTTTAAATATTTACCTTTTTTTGCTGGTTTTGCAGATGCTGTGTAATTAAAACTACAGTTTTGTAGTTCATTTTTTGTTGGTAAATTTCATTTTAAAGAACATCAGCAACAGAAACAAAAAAATACATTTATTCTTGAAAAAAGAAGAAAAGAGCTTTTAAATGTTTCAGCCTAATTTCACAACGTGACCTTTCTTTCCATTTACCAAATTATAGGCCATTTAGGCCACAGACGCTTTAAGTTGTTACGTGTGTACGTTGTAATTTATGGTCGAAAGTGTTTTCACATTATTTAAGTTGCTTTTTGGGTAAAGGAAAACGGGAACTTTTTTTTAACGATTTTTTAAATCAAATTTAATTCTCATAAATCTTATAAAATTTAGGTGTTAAAAATCAATTTTGTTTTCTTCAAGCAAGTAAGAACCAAAAAAATGTGCAAATTTTATGCCATATTATTCCTTGGCTTTCTGGCAATAAATATTAATTTTTCATAATAAATGGTTTGAAATTTAATAAACACGAAGTTATGAAAGAAAACTAAAAATATTCTTCCAAATGTAAACCCACTAGCAATATGAATCCTAAAGGAATTTTTTTGAAGAAAGATATTGTATGCATTACTAGAGAGTGTATATTTTTAATATTTTTAAGAAAATTTCCCGAAAATTTTAAGTTCGAAATTGATTAGTTAGTTAACTTAAGTCAAAAAGTGTATGAATAATTTATTTATTAATTCTTTAATATATTTCTAGTCGCCGTAGTCTAGTAGATAGTGTGTTGGCTTATTAAACGTAAGGCCTCGGTTCAAACACCAGGTCAAACATCAAAAGGAAATATGAAAAAATATTTCTTCGGCGACTTCCTCTCAGCAGATTTCTGGTAAAAATTCTGAGAGTAAATAAAATTGCCATGAAAAGTTTCTCAAAAATCTGGTCTTCAGAATCGACTTTAAACTGTTGGTCCCGCCACTCACGTATAAAATTAGCACACACAATATGAATGGTGTGAGAAGCTAGGCCGTAATCCTGACTGAAGGGTTGTAGTGGCCAATTATGTAATAATTAATTGGTCTGTATGTCAAGATTTTGTACTCGATATTGCATCTAGAGAAAGTGCATTTTTAAGCTGTATTTTTAAGAAAAAATTTTCAGTGCCCACTAAATAGTTGTATCTGAAGCTTTCTCCATATATTAACGTAGATTTTGCATTACTCGAGTACTGTAATTTCGTTAAGGTTGTCCATTAAAAATAAAACAAGTTTAGTCTAGAAAAATGATTTTGTACAACCCACACAGTATATATTTTTGACAGACTTAAACTCTGGCCCAATACCCTTTCTATAAGATTTATTATGTAAGAGTTGTAATGAAAATTTCAAATTGCAAAATTTTAATTTTTCTTTCAGTATTTTTCAGTTAGAGGGACCCCGATAACATGCATTGATGATTTTATAACTTATTTCCATGCTGCCTAATACTTAGCTGTTCAATTATTATGATCTAAAAAATATATTTTTTTCTTTAAAACCAACCCCTACTCATGTGTTGGAATAATTAAAATAATTAAAATTATTATAGGAGAAAGGAAAGAGGTGTAGTGTGTGACAAATTTAATTTTTTATAATATTGTTCTTTCCCCGAGAATTGTTCTGTAATAATTCACCATTTCTTTTCCCATTTCGCTTAATCATATAATGTCAACAATCAAACAATCACAAAACACCCAGCGTCTCTGGTGGAAATCGAACCCACTGTCTAGGTATTTGAAGTTTAGCATATTATCAGCTAGACCATCGCGGCATACAATATCAATATGGGACATAGATTTTCATCAGTTCGGCAATAAATTTTAATTATTTTTATATTGTTCTTCCTGTCATCTTTTTTTTTTTATAGAACCACATTGATTTTACGTTTACATGTCTAAATTCTGCTTTTGAAATTTTAACAAATAGCACCTTATTTATGAAATAAAGTAGGACTGTTTGTTTTCACTACTCCTCGTGAAAGAATACGACTTTCATGAGGCATTTCTAGTACTTCGCATTTAAGGACACATAGTTCTAGTGCCAAAAGTTTAGGGCACAATGACTTCTTATCCTACTCCTGCTTTTCATAATTCTGGTAGTATGATTAAACCACAGAGAAGTTTATTTGATAGTCTTGTCGCCCTTTTTTGAATCTTTTAATGGTGAGTACACCATTCTATAGATTACCATGTTACAATAGATAGTTTCTTATGTTGATATCCTTTCCTATTTGTCTGGCAACCTATCTGTTTAAATTGCAAATTGTTTTCTATTCAATCTTGAAGTCTTTCTATATTCTTAACAATTAAAAATGTGTTCTTGTTTATTTATCCAAAGTCAATTATAATATCGCTGAATATAAAAATATATCCGACAACGATTTTTAAACAATTGAAGAAATCATAATTGAGTCACCCGACATTGAAGTTATAAAAGAAATTAATTAAGGTAAACTAAAATTTTTATAACCCTTCATGAGTTAAAATCGCATTAGATTTTGTCGAATGGTAAAACTACTGGCGTTATTTTTTATGTGTTTTTTTTTTATTTTTATATGTGTAAAGTATAACAGCTATTATAAGAATTTTTATTGTTGTTACTATTACGTGTATTAATATATCGTAATACTGGACGTATGAGTATTGAAATGAAATTCATTCAAATAATTCATTACTTATACGCCGTGTATGTATGAAGTAAAAAATAACATTTTTATAAAGCCTGGTACTACGAAATTAAATATTTATTAAAAATAATTTTGTTTTATAAAAAGTTTTGTAAACACATTTCTGCATGAAAATTTGAGACAAAGTATACTGGTTGATATACGAACTTCTATAAATTTTTGACAGAAAACATTTAACAAAATTCTATATTGAAGTAGCCGTAGTCTAGTAGACAGTATGTTCGCTTGTTAGACTTAAAGCCACAGTTCAAACCCCAGGTCAAACATTAAAACGAAATATGAAAAAATATTTCTTCGGCGACTTCCTTTCAGCAGTTTTTTGGCAAAAACTCTGAGAATAAATAAAATTGCCATGAAAAAGTTTCTTAAAATATCTGTCGTTCGGAGTCGACTTTAAACTATAGGACCCGCCAACCATGTATAAAAATTAGCACACACAACATAAGTGGTGTGAGGAACAAGGTCCCTAATCCTGACTGAAGGGTCGTAATGACCAATTATGTATGTTTATATGTATGTTATAATACAACACGAAAAGCAAAAAAATATATGCGTTTAAAACGGTACTGCACATATAAAGTGCTGAGAAACTTTATTTCGTCAAGCGCATTACAATACTTAGTAGGAAATCCCTTAAGCAAACAATAATATTTCCCCGATTAGTCATTGTTTACTCAAGTTTAACGTTTGATCGGGTGAAATTGCTTTCGTTCACTTATTAACAGGATTTTCTGTTGAACTTTGTTAGAGCTTCTATGCTTACTCGATAGTTTTTCCAAATAATCTTACCTTAATTGTTAATTGCGTTAAAAGCATTTTAGTTAACTCAGATGCTGATGTAAGCAGCAATGTATTTGGGAAAGTAAACCTCAGTTGGGCAGTTTTAAGTTTTCCGCATCTTGGTTGAGATGATCTTACAAATATCGCAATATATCGTTTCTTGTTTCATTCTTTCCTTAATAAATACCACATTATTCACATCTGCTGTCGCCATCCAACCCCACACTGTGATTATTTCTTAATCATAATATGACTTGGGAGTCATATGCACTTTTGAAAGCTGTGAACGTCATATTCAGAGACAATCTGCATCCTACAGTTCAAATCGTGCTACAGTTCTATCGTGATACTTAAATTATTCATGCAATCACGATTTTTAAGCACGGAATGCTGGTTAGTTGCCTTCTTTGTTCAGATACAAGATTTGCTTACATAGTTTACATAGTGCATAGTTTTCGCAACCCCGTTATTTACCATATTTAAGAGCGTATTTTCTTCCAATCTTTGTGTATTTATTACTTAATTTTGGTATTTCCTTATACTGCTGCTTATATAGCTAAATGCCTTCATTGAAACATGTTGGCCTTTCGCATGAACTACATGCGCGTAGTGGAATGTCAACCTCTTGCGGCTAATGATTAATACGATGCCTATACTCAACGCTAATGCTGAGGTATCAAAATAGTCTACAAGATATCTTTCCCTCGAAAGTACAAATAACTTTAGTGCTGCAGGACCAAACGGGTAGTATAAGAGTTTTTCACAATGTGATTTTCAATTCTTGCTTTTCCACAATTTTTTCTTCAAACTGATGTTATTGGTTTTTGTGTATCCAATTAGATACTATTTAATTGTATTGTATTGTATGTATTCTTTTTTGACATTTACAAGTGTAGCTGGTAGTGTTGGAAACATTGTATAACTGCTTCACCATACATACATAACAGACACACATAATTGGTTATTCAAACCGTTCAGCCATTTTCACGACCTAACTTTCCACACCACTTATGTTGTGTGTGTGTTAATTTTATACATGAGTAGCCGGATCACCAGCTTAAAGTCGATTCCGAACCACAGATTTTTAAAGAATATTTTCATAACAATTTTTATTTGTTCTCAGAGTTTTTGCCAGAAATCTGCTGAGAGGAAATTGCTAAAGAAATATTTTTTATATTTCGTTTGGTGTTTGAACCGAAGCCTCACTTCTCATAAGCTAACACACTATCTACTAGACTACGGCGACAGCACTGTTCAATACCTTTTCTTATAAAACGTTAAAAACTATCCTTGTCTGTTATTAAATTATTGTTTTTATTCCCACAAAGTGTTTCGATGTTCTATATTCAATGGGACAAAATATTTCCATTACTTTTCATGGCAATTTCTTGTTATATAAAGTGCCACAATTTTCATTTTGACATATTGAAGGACTGATTTTATTTTTATTTACCAAAAATTCAGTTGAATATTCATCATGTTAAAATGAGGAATTCTTTCTCAAAAGAAATCCTTCAATTTTAATTAACAAATCACTTGAAAAATATTATTTAGAATGTTGGCAAGTGTTAATATAACAACTATTGACACTGTTTCTAAATAAAGTGATGAAATATTAATTATTTTCATTGATTGACTTGACTGAAGATTTGTGGTAAGAAATTAATTTAGTTTTGAAATAATTTCAATTTATATTACAGTTTATATTTAATACTAAGAAATTTTAAAATTGTAGAGATTATTTACACAATATTTAATGGAAATATATCATTGGATTCGCCGTAGTCTTGTATGTAGTGTGTTGGCTTATTAGACGCAAGGCCACGGTTCAAATCCCCTGGTCAGACATCAAAACAAAATATGAAAAAATATTTCTTCGGCGACTTCTTTTCAGCAGATTTCTGGCAAGAACTCTGAGAATAAATAAAATCCCCATGAAAAGTTTCCCTTAAAATTTGTCATTCGGAGTCGACTTTAAACTGTAGGCCCTGCCACTCATGTATAAAAATTAAGACACACAACATGAGTGGTGTGAGAAACTAGGCCGTAATCCTGATTGAAGTATTGTAATGACCAATTATGCGTGTATATATGTATATCATTTCCATTAGAGTAAACGTCAAAAGGTTCTTTTTTAAAGTCAGGACACTGATTATACAATCAATTTAAAGTAAATATCCTTATTAATTGATATCTCTTTATTCAACTTTAAATCGTTGAAAGAATAATAAAGGTCTTATGTTTAATAAATTAAAAAGAAAAGGAGAAAATTTCTTCCAACACCATTGAAGTGTGCTGCATTAAAATTCTCTTTCAGGCTTTTAAGCCACGTTATGAAGTATCATTAATCTTGTACACAAGTTACGTGTTTTGCTTGCTCTAATTTCTATTGATTTTCCTACACACCTTTAGCAGAAGACACACTGAAGCGAGCGAGCAAACGGAAAAGTTGTATTTCATTCGATTTGCCACAACGTGGCTACAACGTAAATCATATTAAAGCCATAAATTTAATAAAATTATTTCATTTCAATAAATAAGTTAAACGCGGGTAAATGCAAAGAAAAAACAAAGAAAAAAAGAAAATTCTAAAAATTATTATTTCATTACGACATTATTCGCTTATTTCGAAAGTCTTGTGAAATTTTAAATGTGAAGCTCAAGTAATTCTAATTTAAGCATGAACAAATTCACAATAAAGAAAGAGTAAAAAAAAACGTAATAAACGAAAACAGAATTTTAAATTATTTCGCAAGTTGCGACTTTGACGGTCGTTTTAAAGTTTTTCCAAAAAAATTATTTTGACCAATTGTTGTTAGACACAGGTCTGTAACTGTTTTATATTCAGTATTGCAAACATATACTGATACCACTACTACAATATACCAATACTACAATACTACAGCAGCATTTGTATAATACAGTGTTCAAATACATGTAAAAGAAAAAAATATTTTATTATCCACAGTATTACCCGTTGGGCCTCACTACACCGATGTTAATTAAATTAAAATACTTTACATCATATTAGAATTCCATATTATATTGACACACTGTTATTACATTCCAACTATATTTTATTTGTTTTGAATTAAGCATCATAAACACACAACTACCAAAATTCTATATTTCATGGCGATATCTGTCATAGTTCCTTACTTAAATGACAATATGTGTGAATAAAGGTGAACAAGTGTAAGAATGTCTAAAGAAAGCGAAAATATACCTTCTTAGCTTGAGAAGGCATCATTCTTTCATTGATTCTACTGCAGTCAACTCTCTTGTACATACATAACTGGTCATTATAATCCTTCAGTCAGGACCTAGCTTCCCACACCACTTATCTTGTGTGTTAATTTTATCCATAAATGAACATAAAATTTAAAGTCGACTGCAGATATTTTTGAGAAAATTTTCATGGCAATTTATATTTACTCCCAGAAATCTGCTAGCCAGAAATCTGCTGATAGCAGATATGTTTGACTTCAATTATGAAATGTGGCCTCACGTCTAAATTGCCATCACACCACCTACTAGATTACGGCGACTTCTTAATGATTCTCTTCAAATTTTAAAATGCTTTGGGTGTAAAACTTTTTCAATGCAAACGCTTGAATATTTTTCCCTACATGGGTGTTTTTCTTCCTCTGCCTTTGTCCATAACAATGTTTGGGGACTTATCGAACTTAATGCTTTAAGAACTTCCACCAGACTAAAAATATCTGCAACAGTTTTCAAATAAACTATCAGAAGTTTTATTAGATGAGAGTATCTTGCCCCTGTACCTTTTTAGATTAATAATACGAACTGATTTTCTAAATATGGTAATAAAGTTTGACGGCTCTATGGTATTTTCGATTCAATTCAACACAACTGAGTTTGTCATGTCACCATGAAAACGTACTTAGTAAAAGATTTCACTTTAGAACTTCTTTGTGCTCTTCTTTGACTTATTAAATGTGAGGCCATGTTTCAAACCCATGTCATACATTTCCAACAAAAAATATTTCTTCGGCGACTTCCTCTCAGCAAATTAACACCTGTCAATTCTACTACGCCCTCGGCTTGAAATCAGCATTTCTGTAGTAATAATGATGAAAGCTTCCTTGCTAACGACGAAAGCCACCTCTTGAAAATCAGTGTCAATAGATTTTTTCTATTGTAGGCAGTTGATGCCGTAAAGTAGTTTCGAATCTGTTTGTTCGCAAAAGAGGAGTATCAATCTCTTCACTATTTTTTTTTAATTACTTTTAGTCTGAAATTCTTACATATAGTGTGGGAACGTCCGTTTCAATCGCCAACGCGCTAATGTGCCTTATAAGACTCCAGCCACCTAGACTCTCCTTCATAACTGGTGGTGCGCTTTAAACTAAATTTTAGCAGTTTCGTCTTGAAATTTCTGCAAAAATTGCACAACACGAGCAATATAAATACGAAGCCGGGAGAGAGAAAGGTCTTATTTAGTTTTCCCTTTGTGCAGTGGAATTTAATCCAAATTTCAAGGCTAATTCAGGCCAATGGTAGGTTAGGTTAGGTTAGAGGACGTGTACTTGTCAATTAAGACAAGTACAGTACCCGGAGGTCGAATTGACCCATTGTACAACATCCTTAAAGAGGGAGGGTAATAGAGGGAATAGGATAAAAAAGGAGAAGATTTAGGAAAGGGGGGAATGGGAAGAGGAGGTATAGGCCAATGGCACCTTATGCCTAAATTATTTAAGCATTGATAAGTCCGGCACTAATTCTAGATAATTTGAAACGTAGTCTTCGCATATGTCCATATGCCCAAGGAGCAAAACATTTCGTAATATTTGAATGACCTGCCATTTAATGGAAAATAGGCGACGTTTGTGGACAGTTCGAAGGTATTGTTGTTCAATGTGATGCTTAGCATTTTATTTATATGACAAATGCCACGCCTACATGAACCTTACAGCCTATTTCCCATTCTGGATTAACAGAAATGTACTGAGAAAATTACAAGCAAATCTTTTCAACAATTTCGGCAGGCTTCTTATAAGGCAGAAATAAACATAGAAATACGAATATACATATAAATATAAGCTATGGCGCCTAAAAGTATGCCACAGTACACTGTTATATACTAAATTTCTGTTTTCAAATCTCTTCTCTCCTAAATTCAATATTTATTGTTGCTGTTCTAAATATTTCAATGGTTGTTGTTGTCGTTTTTGTTCTTGTTGTTTTTATTATTATACTATACTATTTCAACTTTAATATTTCGCAAGTGGAACTGGAAAGAAGGGGGGGAGCGGGGTGAAAAGTAAAAACCTATAGACACAGTTTCATTTCAAAGTTTATTTACACTTGTCTGTGTAAATGTTTATATAATATTCAAGAGTTAGTATTCTTGTGTCTTTCTATATGTATGTATGTATGGCTGTGGGCCTATGTATATATGTACGTAAGTGTGTTAGTATGTGTTCCGTTGACACATTAAACTCGAATGTGTTTCTTGTTTATTTTTTAGTCATACTTGACTGCACGTTGTTGTCATGCCTTCAGACATTTTGTCGTATTTATTTTACCGTTTGACTTATTTTTTGTTTATATTTTTTAATTTTTTATTTGATTTTCTTTTAATGCTGTTTTTGCATTTTTTATTTTAGTTTTCATTTAAGTCTTGATTCGTTATTTTTCTTTATTCAATAAAAACCCTCAAATTTAAAGCGAACACTTTTCCTTTTTCAGTGGATGTGCGTAGTAAAATCCGTAAGTGTTATACAAGCACTGAATGCGATTTACTTTGACTCAATATTTTGCTTATTTTCTCTGAAAGCGGGCGTATAGCAAGCTAAGGTGTCTGTAATGGCTGTTTTAAGGCATTGAACGGGCTTTATGTTAACTCGAGATTGGTTTCAGTCTCCTTGATAAGTCGAGGGTATGCCAGGTTAAGGTATTTGTAATGACTGACTGTGTAAATAACTGCACGGATAGGTAGACTGCTTTAAAGGCACTAAATGGACTTAAGGTAAGCTGGGGATTGGTTTCAGCCTCCTTGATAAGTAGAGGGTATTCGAGGCACTTGTGTTAGCCGATAATTTAGTAAGGAGGCCACTTACAGACACAGATAGGGCTTAGTCCAGGTTAGTTTAGGTCAGCAGAAAGGAACCCATATGCAACTAGTGGTCTTCGCAGCATTGTGATGTATGTGGCTATGGAATTTCAGCTGACCTGGCAAGTTATAAGGCAATGAGAAGGGCGGACATGGTGAAATGGTCGATTATTCCTGCCTTGGGACGTTTCTTGTGCCTGATCGATCGAGTGAGCAGACAGAAGGTAGATATTTCAAGACGCAATGGAAAACAACTGGAGAATTATTTGTTTTTTATGTAACAAGTTGTACCATTCGGCAGCGGAATAAGCACTTAATTTCATTAGGGAGTCTTTTACAATTTAAAGAGGTTTTATAAGTAAGCACTGAACTTTGGTAACCCTGGCGTTTCAGAGTAGAGGATTAAGCACTCTGTACTAAAATTTCTCCAATCGTCTTGCGCTAGTTGGTACCTGTTGAGATTTTCTTCACTTAGAGTTTCATCTCTGGCATTAGTTGTTTTGCTTTCTTTTTCTATTCTTTATTTTTTCTTCAGTTTTTTTACTTTCCTTGTCATTTCACGGCTTTTTGTTTTCGGTCAACCTGTGATATTAAATACATTGATAATGCAACCTAACTTAATCTATGTAAGATATCAATGACATGGGTTTTGTAGATCCGTGTTGCTTCAGATATCATATGGACACCAATATCCGCCATCTACTATAAGACCTTTTTCTGATAGTATGACTGACGCATCTACATTTTCTGCATTTGATTTGCTTCAGTATGGATTCGAGTTGGTTAGGCTAGGTTATGTTAGCGGATAGTTTAGCGTTCACAGGCAAATTCACTCTGGCACCTTATGAAACATTGTGTTCCCCACTGTGAGGTAAGCCCCCTTGCCATGATCCGTTAGTGCTAAGTTTTATCTAAGCCGAGCACTGGGTGAAACCGGTCAGTCCTTAGTGGCAAAAGCCGTTTTGAAGTGCAAAGTCTTGTATTGGTACAACATTCATTCATTTCTTCTACGTCATGGCAGCTTCTGCAGTAATTTTGATAGGGCGTACCATGTTTGTCAGCGAAACGGCTGAAAGATCAAGGTCCCCTTAAATTTCCTGTTAGAATTTCTGTTTTCTTGTTGTCAATTAGTTCTCTGGTTCTACTATTTAAGCTTCTAATACATACATAATTCGCCATTACAACCCTTTAGTCAGGATTACGGCCTAGCTTCTCACACCACTCATGTGGTGTGTGTTAATTTTATACATGAGTGGTGGGACCTACAGTTTAACCCGAGCGACAGATTTTTGAGAAACTTTTCATGTCATTTTTATTTACTTACTCTCTGAGTTCTTGCCAGAAATCTGCTGAGAGTAAGTCGCCGAAGAAATATTTTTTCACATTTTCGTTGTGATGTCTGACCTGGGGTTTGAACCGTGGCCTTACGTCTAATAAGCCAACACTCTACCTGCTACACTACGGCGACTTCATAAGTTTAAGCACCTCGCAAACAATTCTGGTTTTATGTTCTTCAACTTTCTTTACATAATTTAGCTGACATGTGGAAATTTTATTAAATTATTGCTCTATTAGAAATACATACATATTATTGTTAATATTCCATTTCTATTTACAATATAATCTTATTAATTATGCTATTGATTACTTAGTTTGATTATTATTTCTCTGACATTTGAATTTCTGTCGAATGCACACCGAAAGTGTTTGGTTTTCTAATTTTATTAATTTCATATCACATTTGAAGTGTAAAAGGATTTTTAATTAAAATTTATATTAAAATTAACATCATTGCTTGAGTGTTGATTTTGTTTATTTGAGGTTACGGTTTTAAAGCCTTTAATTAACTTTAATGGCAAAGAAAATGGTCTATTCGGTGCACATATGTATGTACAAACCATGTCTCAATCATCCATATTTTCTGTTTGTTTAATAAGAAACTTTAATTAGAATATTTTATAGGTTTGAAGTGACATTTTATCTTCTCTTAAATTTCCAAATATGACTTGTTTGTTGTTTATTTAACCTTAAAAGTATGCGGTTTTGTTGGACCACAATGTATGGTTGATTGTAATATTGGAAAGAGGAGTTGTGTCTTAAGTTTTCGTATTCAAAAGTTTACATACATACTTCTTAAACTTTCTTTCGTTTAGTTTGCCTTGTATATGAGTTAATTTTATTTCAATAATAAAAACAAAATTTCAAAGCGACCATCGTACCACAGACATGCATCATTTTGTAAATTTTTATAACAGCTCAAGTCACTATACTTAAACTGTCATATATTTTGATGTCTTTAAAACTAATTATATTTCTCAAACTACTTACCCTGTAGCAAGACAGGCTAAAAAGGTTGATTTTGTATATTTTATTTAAGTTCTCTTCATAGAATTCTATACTTTCTTCCTGCTTTATATAAAACTTATGTTTGAGAAGATGCTTGAAAACATATTTTTTTTAATGTATGTCAGTTTGTATTATGCCAGCCGGCATGTGTCACTCTACTTAACCTTGATTAAATTTGCAAAAAAGTGTCTTTCGGTTAAGGAGTTATACTACAACATACAATACATTTTCATTTTCATTTTCGTTTTCCTTTTCCTATTATTTTATGTTTTAACGTGACTAGATTTAATTATTATTTTCAGAAATAAAAAACCTAAAATAAAGTTGAACAAATTATGAGTGTTGTCTACTTTAATGTCTTTGTTATTCAACGGACAAGACCAAACACTGAAGGCTACTTACTTTGTTAAGCAATTTCCTTCAAGATATTAATTTATTTTTTTTGCCAGTTAAGAATGAAAAATTATACAATATGCTCCTGATCATTAAATGTAGATCAAGAGAAGATTACGATTAAAAAAAATAAGCAAAGTCTTGTCTGTTTAGAGGATATAAAAAATCAAAAATATTAGGAAATGGAAATTTGAAACGAGCTTTACTGAATCGCTTTGATCTTTTGGTAAAGCCCTTATTCCATAAGTCTAAAAATTTTTATTTACTCTGCAAAAGTCTTCTACGTAATTGCGTTTTTCAGAACGGTACTCAATTTAAAAGTACGCCTTTAAGAGAGTTCCTCAGAGATCGAAAGGAATGATAACCTGCATTAAAACTTCCCAGCCAAACTCTCTCAGTTTCTGACGGGTCCTCAAACATGTGTGTGGTCTACAGTTGACAAAATATCGTTTTGGTGAATTGTTGTTGAAATTCTAAGAGAACAATTGTCTTGAAGTCCGTACAGGTTTTATTGCATCCAGGATTACGACCTAACTTAAGGTGTCCGGCTACACATCAAATAATGTATTAAACTCGCTTTTTTTGTTATTATGTTGATAAGTCGCCGTAGTCTAGTAGGTAGTGTGTTGGCTTATTAGACGTAAAGATAGGGTTCGAGCCCCAGGCCAGACATCAAAACAAAATACAAAAAGTATTTCTTCGGCGACTTCCTCTCAGCAGATTTCAGGCAAAAACTCTGCGAGCAAATAAAAATTGCCATGAAAAGTTTGTCAAAAATTTTTAAACTGTAGGTCCCGCCCGTCACATATAAAATTAACCCACAGAACATAAGTGGTGTGACAAACTAGGTCCTAACTAAAGGGTTGTAATGACCAATTATGTATGTATGTTGGTAATAAATACTCACACGTATATACCGAGATGAGTTTGAAGAATATCAAAATACTTTGGATTTTTACTACCTGCGTTGCATAAATCATATGTTTTCGTCGTTTTCTTCACAACAACTATACAAGGAGCAAAAACAAATATTACCAACACATATACAAATTTAATCAGTTAAATTTGATATGTCGTCATGTGTTATTAGATTTGTACGGCACAACAAAGATTATGTTTGTACCACTGAACGTATGCGTAATGTTACCAGAAAATTTATGCATTCAAATGTAGCATACTTTTCAGTCTTACGATGCGTATGAGTAATTAATAATTAAAGATTTTTATATGAAAATGTTATAATACAGCAGTGATATGAAATACTAACTTAAAAAAATACAATAAAACAAAATGAAATGAAATAAAATAAAATGAAACAAAATGAAATAAAATAAATTGGTCTTAAGCTGAACAAAATATGACTTCAGGCGTCAAAAAGAATAGTTTAGGAATACTTTCATTATCTGTTTCAAATACAAACAAGAAATATTTAATATTTCTAATGTCTCAATTTGAAATTCGAAATTTATTTATTTTCAGAAAACGTAAAATTTGTGTTTAGAAACTCGAAATTAGTTTTATTTATTTGAGAGGCATAGATTATTCAGAAAGTGCCTTTAGGTTACTGGTTATAGGGACATATTACATACAAAAATAATAAGTAATTTCAAATATATCGGGTGAATGTATTAAAAACAAATATACAAATGTATATACTTACACACATACATAATTGGTCATTACAACTTATCAGTTTGGATGACGACCTAGCTTCTCGCACCGCTGGTGGTGTCTGTGTTAATTTTGTATATGAGTGGCGATAGATAGATTTTTGAGAAAATCTGCTGAGAAGTAGTGCTGAAGTTCCGGTTTGTTGGACATGTCTGGCCTTATGTCTAATAAGTCAACACACTACCTACTCGACTACGGCGACTAGAGTCGTCTGTAAAAGTATACCTTGCTTTATCTCTGATCCTTTTTGCATAATCATTTGCTTCTGAAATACAAGAGCAAATTCGTTATGTTAAATATTGACTATAAATTCATATGACACTCCAATTCACCGAGACTATTGGGGTATCCACTTTTCTGTAAAACGTTGACAACTACTTTGTAATAAACATCTTGGTCCTTAGCAATATCCACGTAGCTTATGTGTTAGTCCTTCTAAATTTTATTTATGGTTTCCGATTGCAAGCAAGCAAATTATTTCGTTGTTGTTTTTGTAGTAAGAAGGCCGATGCACTTGGCCATTGCGGTATAGAGGTAAACGAAAAGGCGGACGAACTGGTACGAAAGTGATCGGAGAGGTCTGAGGAAAACACCAGAAATAACTGCATTTTAGCCTGTCAAGGGCACTGTGGCATAGAGGTGAACGAAAAGGTGGACGAACAAGAGGAATCTAAGCTGCCTGAGGAAAAGACAATAGACGAGAAATATATGCGCTCCTATAAGAATAGTTTTTAAAATTGGAAAAAGCAGCATGGAATTCAACAAACCGAATTTCAAAACTGCTGTGAATGCAATGGATAACAGAAAAACCAGCGAACCACTTAAGTTGAACAAGAGAACCGTTTGCACTCTTACAGGAATTCTAACGAAACACTGCGCTATCGTCAGCTTCGCTGACAATCATGGTCTGCTCCACCATAATTACTGCAGAAGTTGACAGGATGTGGAAGAAACGGAAACGGTGCTACACTTTGTATACGAGTGCCCTGAACTTCAAGAGAAATGTCATCGGTTTTTGGGCGTCCGACAAACAGACTTTCAATGAATGTAGTCACGAATCAAAGTTTTCTTATCAAATCTTCAGATTTAAACAATTTATTGTTGAATTTCCTGAATTAAAATTTCTTAAACCATGATCCTGTAAAACGTAGACGTTCCTAGAAAATGTTCATGCTATGTTTATGAAGAGGGATTTATGCAACTGGCCCGCACTTCAATTTAGAGGTTATCGGTTTTTGATGACAGATAGTTTGAAGATCTGGGCATGATGGCAAACGTGCCACTAAGGTAACTGGTCGGTTTCATTGCACCATGACAAGGAGGCTTACCTTATGCTGGGTAACACAGTGGGCCACATAGTGAATTTGCTTGTGAAAGGCAAGCTATCCGCTAACCTAACCTAACATAATGCTAAAGTATCTTAAAAAAATTTCTTTTTGTTCATAATTTTGTGTTTATGCTCACTGTTAAAGCTTATGCAACATAAAGTATCTTTTTTTCTTATGATATAAATTATTGAAATCCTTTTCTTCAAACTGCCAAGCAATCTTAGCAAGAACGGAATGTTTAATGAGCTGAATTTTAATTCAATTAACTGAACGAAGATAATTGGAATCGCCCTGTAGTGAGGTACTTGCAGACCACCTGCATGCTATTATCACCCATATTTTTTTATGTTTATGCTTCTCATTATTAAAAAGCCATTCTTGATATTTATCTGTTTACTATAATCTGATTTTGTTGTAGTAATTGAAGCTAAAGCTACGTAGAGAATGGTTGGTACAAATGACAATTATAGCGTCTTATATCAGGGATTTGTTTTTGGAATAAATAGGCTAAGGGTGGACTTAAATATTAACCTTCTCCCACAATGCTTATACGCTTGGGTTTTGTGTGTGCATTGTAAAGCTGGTACTCGCTTTGCCTTGCCATAAACTAATGGTTTTTCTTCTTCTTTACAATTTCGTTGTTGTTCTTTTTATTTTTCTTTTAAGATATGTTTTCTGTCTGTTCTTTATAGTTTCGTTTCTCTAAACAAGATTGTTATTCTTCAGATCTTTTGTGAAGTCTTTTTGTTTGTGTAGTATTTTTCTAGTAACAAACCTTAAGATTAACTCACTAATTCTGTTGTTTAACACACTTTTCAGTATGTTTTCAGTTTGTCGTATTATTTTGGCTTTTTTCTTTTCTTCTTTTTCCTTCTTTTTAACATTTCTTGTTACTGTGAGCTGCTGCTTATCCCCCAGATAAAACCTTTTTTCGGTTTTGGTGAACTTGTTTTTTTTTGAGTAGTTTTTCGTATCATTTTGAAGGAAATCTGTTCCATTAAATTTCGTGTGTACATGTTTATAAGGATATGTCTTATATGCGTTGTTTATGCCTTTATTTTGTTAAAAATGTTCAATGTTTGGTTTCTTTTGTCGTCTTTGTAGTAAAATTTTTGTTTTTTGCCTTTTTCTTTCCTTTTAACAAAACGTGTACGTTGGAAAGCGTTAAGAGGTTTTCAGGTTGTTTTTTCCATCAGAGTTTTAAAGGAATTTATTTTGATAACATATAGCAGGGCAGTCGCCGTAGTCTAGTAGGTAGTGTGTTGGCTTATTAGACGTAAGGCCACGGTTCAAACCCCAGCTTAGACATCAAAACGAAAATATGAAAAATATCTTTCTTCGGCATATTTCTGGCAAAAACTCTGAGAGTAAATAAAATTGCCATTAAAAGTTTCTCAAAAAATCTGTCGTTCGGAGTCGACTTTAAACTGTAGGTCCGGCCACGCATGTATAAAATTAACACATGCAATATAACTGGTGTGAGAAGCTAGATCGTAATCCTGTCTGAAGGGATGTAATGACCAATTATGTATGTATGTATGTATAGCAGGGCATAGCATAAGCAGTGACTCTGTATAAAGTATGTAGTCTAGTACGTTAAGGGAAGCGTACCAGAGACACTCATTTAGAAAAAGTATACTCGAGAGCAGGATATACTACTGACACTCATTTAAAAAAATAGAACTCAACAGCAAAAGCAAGTACTCACCACTACACCCAATATATGTTAGACGGGGAAGATGTTTGCAGGCAAAGACCGATGGACAGTATCAGCAGCTGTTAAAGTAACCAATAACCTGCTATATTATATACAATCTGGCTTATTAATATTCATCTCCCTCTTCATAGCTTAGATTAGAATGGCGAGTAGGTTGTCGTTCACTAGAAAGTTCGCTTCATGGCCTTTATGGCTTATTGTGATACCCAGTGTAAGGCAAGTCCGCTTTTCATAATCCGTTAGTGGTAGATTTGAACTACCTGGAGCCCCGCATTAAACCGGCTAGTTCCCTTAGTGGCACGTTTGCCACCATGCCCTGATCATCAAACATTCTGTCACACAAAAACCGACGACTTCTATATTGAATTGCTGGGCACTCGCATAAATCCCTCTTCATAAACTAAGCATGAACACTTTATAGGAACGCTTACCAGGGATTGAGAAATTTCATTTCATGAAATTCAATTTTTGTAAAAAAAAATTTTTTTTATTCATGAATACATTCCTTGAAACTCTGTTTATCGGTTTATTAAAGTGCAGCATTATATGGTGTAAGTTATGGTATACGTTGTTGTTGTTTTTCTCTTTCTTATTTCTTTATAAAGTTTCAATTTGTTGTCGTTTACTGTTCCACTTGATGGTGGTGGCATTTTTAGACAGACTTAGGATATTGCGATGTTGCCAGCTAAACTCCCTATCCCATTTGGTTTTTTTTTGTTCTGAGAGACACTGTTTTTTTTCAATTTAGCTTAGTATTGGTGTTGTTACCGTTGTTGCTGGCATTATATTTTTTTTTCTTTGCGCCTGTATTATTACAAAACAAATTGCTTTAGAGCCGTAACTTTTCAACATGACCACCACCAGCGCTGACACCATTGCCATCATCTTCTCCATCACCATCGTCATTAAAACAAACGGGCAGCTAAACTGGATTCACTACCAGAGTGTTGTATGAGTGCCAGAGGTTAGATGAAGCACCAAGTGTGCAAGTCAAAAAAAAAAGCGTTGAAATAAACGAAAAAAAACACATTCTTAGAGCCTTAAATGAAATGTTTTGCTTGTTTTCTTTTCCATTGTCGTTTAGGTATACATTTCATGTGTCTTTAGTAGTTAAAACCGTTATAGCGTTTAGGCTATTAAAAGTTTATAGAAGTCTAAACGTATTTAGTGCAATTAAAAATAGAAAATTTATCTGTTCAATACAGCCATGATAGGCTAATTTGGTTTCGCTAAGAGCTTTGTGATTTATTGATAATTTAAATTGCTTTCGTGGAATCGAATTAAAAAAAATTTAAACAAAAAAAATTGTTACACACAATTCAGGCGGTAGTTGGATTAGAGTAGAATTAAAAACAATGACGTAATTCTTGTTTAAATTAGAAGCACGTTCGAAAAGAAGTGAATATTGCAGAGTTTATTCATTAGAGTAAAAAGTATAAGTTTATGGGCAATAAAGTTTGTATAAGAAAAAGAAAAATGATGTCTCAAACTGTGTTCATCTACTCTTGAGTGCAAGGATGATGATGTTGCAGTTCAGTATTTTTGATGAACTTGTATTCACACTAAAGTTTTTATTTCCATTTAATCTACATTTCATCCACCTACTATTGCAATAACATTACGTTGTTAAACTTTTAGTAAAAGTGCAATTATATGACATACTACCTGTTCCATAAACCTTATTTATGATCAGTTTATAAGTACGAAATACGCCTTGTTAGTCTAGAATTTTTTTACAACGTAGTACTACGGAAAAGCAAATGCTTACTCGACCGAAAATTGTATATAATTTTGCGACAGGGACTGCCGCCATTTGATGGTTGATTGTGGCCCTCTTGTTGCTCTTATAGTCAAATCTAGATAGATACATACATACATACATAATTGGTCATTACAACCCTTCATATTTCTTTCATACCAGACCACGGCGACTATTGATTCTGTAGTTCGTGATATTTCGGTGTACATAATTATAATATCTTCATACTTGAGCACCTCTATTGTTCTAATTTCATTCTGGTTTAGTAAGAAAGCTCACACCCCATTGCATTGAAGCTCTTGAATATATCCACTTCGAGTAGGACCTAAAAATCTAGGTAGTCTACGTAATTGGCTAGTAAAACCCTTCAGTCAGGATTGCGACCTAGCTTCGCACACTACTTATGTTGTGTGTGTTAATTTTTATACATGAGTGGTGGGACCTACAGTTTAAAGTCGGCTCCGAACGACAGATTTTAGAGAAACTTTTCATGGTAATTTCAAATACTCTCAAGATTTTTGCCAGAAATCTGGTGAGAGGTACTCATCGAAGAAATATTTTTTCACATTTCGTTTTGTAGGAGATGTCTGACTTGGTTTTTGAACCGTAGCCTCACATCTAATAGGTCAACACACTACCTACTAGACTACGGTCTATAGACTATAGTCTGTTCTGCCAAATTACCGTGGGTAGATAAAGCATTACAATACATTTGCAAATAAAAAAAATGTTTTGTAAAAGTTGCTGTTCCATTCGACCAGAGTACTTGGAGAAAAATTAGCTACAACTATGAGAAATTGCGTTACGATATTTATACGCATGATATTCAAGAGCGTTCAAAATATTTCTTGGTCACGTTGGCCAGCCGTACTGGCCGGCGAGCACTGTATATAAGTTGATAATTACAAACTTCTTTTGGCCTGAATGGATCGATCTCATTGCCAACGAAATGTGGTTTTAACATTGAATATTCGTTATGAGCGTTTTTATGGCGTGCTCATCTCATGTTGAGATGGTATGAACTAACCACACAGATCGTGCGATTTGTTTCCATTTGATTTTTTCGTGTGGGATTCTCTTAAGCCGTAGGTGTATGTGAAGAGGCCATTGCGGATACGATCCACCCACTTAAATGAACGATGTTATATTGCACAAGTGGTGGCATCAATAGAACTTTCAAAAGAATAAAAAATTTCTGCAGTATCTCATACACTCTTTGCTTTATTTAAATTTAGATATAAAAAGCGCTTAGACCCAATATATGTATTAGCACATTGTTTTCGGGAAATTTTCTACGTGGCACCCTAAACGTTAGTTGTTCACATCAAATTTCTATTGCCCAAGCTAACATTTAGAATTTCACTTTTTTTTAGAAATTAAACAAACCAAATAAAGCTTCAATAATATTTGAAGAGACGTTTCAAATCCCGTAGAAAGAGTAAAACATTTCGCATTTCGCCATAATTAAAGTTTACAAAATTAAAAGGCTTCCCATCCTTCTATGAAAGGAGAGAAGGCAACATCAACACTAAATATTATACGAAATTCGGGCAAAGCCACATCTTGTGAAAGAATAGGTCTGATTAATCAATAAGTGCCTCATTCCTTTACATAATACATGTTCCCAGAGATCATTGTAGGTAGGCAATGACAATGTTATCGTCGTAGTAGTGTAGTTTTGACTTATGAGACGTGAGCTTCAAACCCCAGGTCAGACAAATCGAACAAAACGAAATATGAAAAAATATATCTTCGGTGACTTCCTCTCTCACTAAATCGCTGTCAAAAATTCTGAGAGTAAAAAAAATGCCATGAAAAAGTTTCAAAAAAAAATCTATCGTTCAGAGTCGTCTTTTAAACTGTAGGTCCTGCCATTTATGTATAAAATTAACACGCATAATATAAGTATTGTGTACATAAGTATTGTGAAAAGCTGAACGGTTGTAATAGCCAATTATGTATGAATGTAATATAGTTTCTGTAATAAGTAACACTATGCGACAAAATAAAAAAACAAATGAAATATGTACACCCAGCTAATGACATAATGTAGGTTGTGAGTTTTGTTGAGTAGAACTCAAAAATATTTTTTTTTATATTTCTTGTACCCTCCAAACTTGTTTTATTTGACAAAAACTGTTATTTTGGACTTTACGCAAACGTTTCTGTACCAATATAACCAATTTAAACTTTCTTAGAAAGAAGAGAGTTGGGCCTTTAAAACAACGTACAAATATATATTATTCGGCTTAATATTCTATTAGGTTTGATGAGGTAAACTTGGCAAATGGGAATTTTTTTCATATATTTTCAAGTATGTCCATTGATAGTCGCAAACTTTAATTAAAAAATATAAAATAAGTGGTGACATTCTGAAAGTGCATTATCTTGTTAAGAGATTTACACTTCGTTTGATAAAATGGAACAAAAATTACCGTAGTTAGTATTTAAAGAGTATAACAGTCGTGTTATATTTTTCATATACGAGTATATTTTTTTCAAATGAACTTTCAGTTAAAACATTTTCAGAATTTTTGATCAATCCAGATTGTTTGTTGGAAAATCTGAAATGTATCCACGTACAATGCAGACCAGTACTATGCTCCTTATTTTACAGTGAATATGTTTGCGCATGATTGAAGTATTTTCCCATGAAGTACCTTCATATGAAGTACTTGAAAAATGAATAAGAAATTTATTAAGAAGTCTTTTATTGCTTTGAAATCAAAGACACTTTTTTTCTCTTTAAATGATAAACTGAAACTTATTTATTAAATTAAATTAAATGTTTTTAATTAATTTCCTCTTTGTATATTTTCTCTTTACAGCTATTTCTTCTATCTACTCTGTGTGACTGCTATCCTTTTATGCTGTAACTAAACAGTCTTAAGAAAAAATAAAATTTAAATTCTACCCGTTTCCTTTTGCGTAAATACAGACAGTGTTTGTTAGGAACACTTTTTTGCCTACAATTTCTAATCTGAAAACTAATTCAATCACTGTGCTTTTGTGTTTTGAAATTAACAAAAATCTTCTACCCTTCAACGAATTAACTTTGTGCACTTAATATATGCCAAAGTAGTAGAGAAATTAAAACTTAAACAAGCTTTAAAGCCTTTTTAAAACGAGACTCTGCTCGACTACAGCTGAGACGAAGCAAAAAGAAAAGAAAAAAACCAGCATAAAAGTTGTCTTCATCATCTAATCTTAAGGTAAGTTCTCTTGCTAAACTTGAGTAATTATTTTGCTTTTAGTGTTTTAGCTGCTGGTGCCACTAATAAACTCTGGCACCTACCTACCGTATATCCTTTACTACACAGTAATACAGTAACACCGTCAACCAGTTCTGTACAGTTGTGTACTCTTGTTAAGTTTTCTTGTTTTTTAATGTTTTTAGTTTTAGTTTTCTGAACTTTTCTGAACTTCAAAGAGGTGACTTTATTGTTGTCGTATGAAACGTTGAATATTTTTCTTATTTTTTTTTATTTTTGTTTTAATTCCCCTTCTCTCGCAATTTAACTTTGTAAGTAAATGCGTTCAAGTATTTGTTAAACTCTTTAAAAATGAACTTTTTAAAGATTTCTAGTTTTCGTGGTAATGTTTACAAAATTCTTGATTTTCCATCTTATTTTTCCTTTTTTGTAAAAGCAAGTAATTTTTGCTTTCAATTTCTGCTTGGGCACATTCAAAAACTACAATTGCAAATGAAAATAAAATATAAAAAAATAAAGAAAAGAAACTTTCCAAGTGTCGTTAAAGAATGAATTTTCTTTAGTTTTCTAAGAAAACTGGTTAATACTTGAATTTGTAATGAAATTCTTTGAATTGTATTATTTTGCGGGGAATTTAAAATATTCGAAGAAAAAGTCATTTTCCGTAAATGTAAAGAATGGCGATGATAATCGATAGAGTTTTAATGTCATCGAATATAAAAAAGGAAAAAAGAAGTATTGAAATAAAAAATTTATACCAAATTAAAGCATCTCCAACTACTCCGTAAAATTTTTCTAAATTAAGCCACATTAAAATTCATATGTTGAACAATGGCTCAACTTGACCTCCGGGTACTGTACTTGTCTCATTTGACAAGTACACATCCTCTAAGCTAAAGCTCATATGACATTACAAATATGCGCCACCGCAATAAAATAAAGACAAAAATGTATAGACCGAAACGTTTTGACAATACAGAAGATTCTAAAGACCCCACGTCAGACATCTCCAACAAAAACAAAATATGAAAAAATATTTCTTCGGCGACTTCCTTTCAACAGATTTCTGACAAAAAACTCTAAACTCTCTCCGCTACTAATGCATTAAAGTAACACACACAACATAAGTGGTATGAGAAGCTAGGTCGTAATCCTGACTACTTACTTGTGTACTCCTAATGTTCTAATTCGGTTCTGGTTTTGTAAAGAAGAAACTCACACCCTATTGCATTGAAACTCTTGAATATATCCACTTCGAGTAGGACCTAAAGCCGAAATATAAAGCAGTCAGGAAATATATGCCCGGGTAGTTTATTTGACAGTATGCTAGTTTATGCATGTAAACGTTGGGAACTGGATTCGCACTAGTAACTTTGGCTTGTGAAACGTAGTTAAATACTTAAAAATAATGTTTTTCTCTTTCATTACTCCTACAAAGTAATTTCCGAATTTCTATACAATAAATTTGTTGAATATAAACTACCATCACAGTCGTGGCCTTAGATAATAAAATACATTCTGACAGGAAATTAATTCATAAAAAGCATAGAAGAGAGCAAAACAATTTTATTTTCTTCCATATATTCTGCTACCATGTAATAATTTAAGTAGCAGAAATGATAAACAATATAAACAATATAAACATTTTCAATAAAGATAAATACGACTGTAATACGAAATAATTAAAGTTTTACTGATTATTTTTAGGTCCTGTTCAATTTTTTTTTTGTTACTGTCTACACTCTATCAATATTCTATTATCTCGTAATAACATTTGTATGGCATGCTATAATATTGTTTTGGATGTTATCAGTCAATAAAACTTTGTTAATAATACTCGTATACTGTCATTATTTCTTATCAATATGATGGCAATTTATACAACTAATGTTTCATATAAATGGGGGAAAAAATAAATATTATCACCAAAACACTTTAATTATCGATTTCTTTATGTAACAATATATGTATTTCAGACGTAATTACAATCGTTTTATTGTGTTATCGTTGAGTTGAATTGTAATTTTTTGTGTATTACCCGTGTTCGATTCACTTCACCACTTTATTTGCGTAGTTTATTGTTGAGTATTTTGTGTTTTTATAAAATACGCCATGACTAATTGAAAATAGAAGTTAGAAACTGAATTTTATTGTAGTTATGCATGAACACAAAAGCAAATACATTTTTAAATTTTGGATACAATTTTTAAGAAAAATTCGCTTCGATGAGGCTAGACAAGGCAGCGGCCGTTCCTTAAAAAAAAGGTTCTATATTGGTCGAAAACTTCACTCCGAATATAGTTTTTGCGCTTTTTAATAACCTCTGTCTTCAACAAATATTGCGGTATGTCCTGGATTCTAGCAGAGAAAGTACCATCTAAAGAACGAATTAAGCCTGTAGTTTATTTTGCGTTCCACTGAACAATCGACCGTGAACGGATGTGCTCTACGTGACATATGTGTATGTTTTTTTCAGAAACACCAACCTTTATTGACCTTGAAAACATTCAGTTAGAGCAAGGCATAAAACACACTGCGACGGTGATCCAATTAATTAAACGTTGTAGTCGCCGTAGTCTAGTAGGTAATGTGTTGGCTTATTAGACGCGAATCCACGGTGCAAATCCCCCGTCAGACATCAAAGTGAAATATGAAAAAAAATTCTTCGGCAAGTTTCTCTCACCAGATTTCTGGCAAAAACTCTGAGAATAAAATCAAAATGCCATTAAAAGTTTCCCAAAAAATCTGTCATTTGCAGTTGACTTTAAACTGTAGGACCCCGAACTCATGTATAAAATTAACACACACAACATGAGTGGTGTTGAGAACCCTGACTGAAGGGTTGTAATTGCCAATTATGTATGTATGTATGTATGTATGTGATTAATTGAAACCTTACTCTCATTAATATGCACATTCGTCATCTTCTATGCCAGACCGAGAAGCCGCAAAAGAGATTTCAAGGCCCCAGCCTATACATGAGATTTGTATTGCATTTTCAGGTGCATATAAGTGGTGTACGTATTAAGGAGTTCAGTTTAGAATAAATCTTGCTATTACAGCAATCTTGAATATACTTTCTGGTCAAAGATGTCTGAAAGTGGGAGGTCAAAAACCTCTTTCTTTTTATGATAAAAGCAATAGCACTGACAAATGAAATCAAAGACAATTTCTTTCTCCTCCTCAGTTTCACACATCATGCAGAAGTCATTTGGTGGAATATGAATTCTCGGCTTACTGTCCAAAAGGACAGAGGGACGTGAGAATCGCTATTGTGAGTTCAGTTCCTCTATTATTCATACGTGTCCAGCAGAGTCTAGCATTATTGCACGTAACTTCCTACTGGCAATGAAATTGAGGCTTCCTACAAAACTAGGGTATATCTTTGCGTAACTTTTTTTGACTGAAAGATTATAATGACCAATTAAGTAAATAAGTAAGTAAGTAAGTAATCCATGTGACACCTAAACATCGACATTCTGTGAAGCGTCAGAAGTGCCTACAAATATTACATGTGTTCATGTAAAACAAATGATTCACGCATTTAAATTATGTAGCAGTAGTACTTAAAATTGCATTAAAATGCTTAATTTTCAAATCAAAGGATTTACTAAAGCTTTTATTGCTAGACTGCATTGCATACTAATGAAAATTTTAATTTCTACGTAGTTTTGAAATTTAACATGATCGTTTATTTTGTACGTAAAATAAATAGCATAAGCGATAATACAAAAGAACTTGATAAACATTTTAAATGTAAAGCTTTTCTTCATAGTCTTAGGAAATAAACAAAATTATAATTCGAAGTTGTTTATTCTGTACCATTGGATTACTAAACAATAGCCCAAGAGGATTACACAGGATTATGGCATATTGATAGTGATATAATCTAAAGGCAAAGATAATTTAAGTTGAAATTGAGTTTTATATGATTCAATCAAATATAAAGGAAATCATGGAAAGAAATCTTCTGTATCATGAAAACCACAAATAATAGGCATTGAATTTTACTACCTCGTATCTCTTGTTTACCAGTGTTGTTGAGACACTACAAGATAGCAAAAAAAAAATTAAACCAAATAAAATAAAACGTTGTGCAATATTAATTTACTGCCAAGCATTCAACTAAAACATACGAATGTCCTCCATAGTTTCTAGAGTCATTGCGAAAATAAAAATAAATTTACTTTCGTGGTATAATCTCAGATATACTTTGATTATGCTGCTAAAAATTATTTAACAGCTTTGCACTGATTATTAATGCCCGAAAATGCTCTCTTATCTCATCAGTTTCATACTTTACTTTCATACTCGCAGTAGTGGTTATGGCCACCAACAGCAGCTTCATTTCCCCAAGCAGTTAAGCATGTGTGTTTGCAGCTTTGGGTGTTTGCACTCATGTTTGTGATTTTCGCAGTTTTTCTTTGTTTGTTGGCACCAATAGAATATTATGGTAATGGCTCTGGGCATTAAAAAAAACACATACACACACGCACACATTTATCGATATGCAACCATACGTTGCATGTTCAAAAATCATATAATTTTCGTACATTTTCATTAGTTTAAACACTTTATAATACTCACACATGCATACATACACAAATACTTATTAAAATTTGCATAAAACGAAATTTTATAGTGTCGTATGCATAATATACTCACATACAAGAGTTGCCATTATTTGCGGTTCTTTTTTTTTTTGCTTATTTTTGTTGTATGATTCTGCTTCTTTTTTTATTTCTTTGAAAAATTTATATCGTTTCCTAAAATTGATAAGGCCGTAATAAAAAATATTTTAAAGCAAATACATGCAATATTGAGCATAGGTCACCGTAGTGTAGTAAGTAGTAGGTTGATTAACTAGACGACAGCTCGTGAATTAAAACATTAGCTCTGTCACTTAGAGTCGACGTTAAACAGCAGATCCTACTAATTATGGATCAAATTCTTACATACAAAACGGGTAGTGTGAGAAGCTAGGTCGCGGCTAAGAGGTTGTAATGTCCAATAAGTATGTACTCTGTTATGTACCATATTTACTTCACTAGAATTACACGCAGAAATATGGTTCAGGCAAGACAGCCAGCTTTCAAATATTCTTCATCTGAATTGTCATTTATTAAGTATAAGTTTTCCCACTGACGTGTTGATTCAAGTATTACTGGGTAATTGTGCATTAAATTGCCAAGATAATTAAGAGTGTTAGTAAGATTGAAAAAGTTACAAATGCGGCACCTTCAAGCTTTCCCTGCCGCAAGTGTTATTCCTTATAGAAGTGGCCTTAGGATAATAGGTATTATACTGGTTTATTAGACGTGAGATAGATTTCTGGCAAAAACTCTGCAAGTAACTAACAATGCTATGGAAAACTTTAAACTGTAGGTCCCGCCACACTGATACAACATACGTGATGTGAGAAACTACGTTGTAATCCTGACAAAAGGCTTATAGTGACCAATTATGTCGGTTAGTGGCATTCCTGCTAATGAAATTGTGGCGAATAATTGAAATATGTCATTGAGCGCAAAATTATCTTCGATGATAAAGTGGAGAATACATTTTGCCACAAATCACGTAACTTTTTTTACACCAAAAAAAAATTACATTGAAAAACGAACTTGTTTTCTAGGTTATCTCCGACGTCAGAACCAACATTATCACAGCCTATCAATACGAATTCGCCATATACTACGTAAGGCAAGATGTTAGTCCGAACAACATGGAGAATCCAGCTTACATGCATACGTACATAATTAATCATTACAACCCTTCAGTCAGGATTACGATCTAGTTTCTCACACCATTTATGTTGTGTGCGTTAGTTTTATACGTTATTGGAGGGACCTACAGTTTAAAGTCGACTCTGAACGACATATTTTTGAGAAACTTTTTATTTGCTCTCAGAGTTTTATGCCAGAAATCTGCTGCTATTTCCGTTTTGATGTCTGACCTGGGGTTTGAAACCTGGCCTCACGTCTAATAAGCCAACACACTACCTACTAGACTACCAGCTTAACTTACTAGACTAGAACTCGAAAGGATTTGTCAATTCCTCGGCATTCATTAATATTAAGTATTAGTATTAAGCTCGATTTTACGGCTCATTATGCTGTATTTTCCATTGAAATTTGTTCCACTATTCACAAAAAGTGACGAAGGTTATGCATCTTGTCATAAAAGAAAATAATAAAAATGTTTCGCCATAAATTTGTCGTATTCCAGTATTCCAACACAGTAAGAGGATAAGAGTTATGTCACAAGGGTCGGTCTTAAAAAAACATAAAACATTTAGAAAACAATTCTGTTGACCATTCACAACGTCGGAAATCTGCTGAATGGGCTCTAGAGTTCTTAATGCTAATGTTTCGTACGAATTTTTCGTCAGTGACGAAGCTCCTTTCTCACACGATGAGTTCAAAAGACACCCTGAAGCGATTGTAGAAAAAATGGACCTTTTTAGATTTTATTGGGTCATAGTTTTTCTAAAATCACGCTCTAATAACTGTCTTTTGATTAGATTCCCATCTTGTATAGCTACGTCAAATACGGTAACTATGCAGTAAATCCTTTAACGTTTCACTATTGGAAAATGATAATTTATGAAGTTATACCAGCCGAAAAGTGCAAAAATGTGGTCGAAAATAATTTTAAAAAAATTCGAAACCAATTTACATGATCAACGAATAAACAAAAATATAGCAACAACGTCAGTATAAGAAAAAAAGGTGTTAAACAAGTAAACAAGAAGCAACAACATCACTGCAAGGACAAACTTAAATCAAATACACAAACAACAATAACGTAAACATGTTTACACTTATGGAGACTTCGCGAAGGCAGTCATTCGCCTTCAAGAGCATCCATTATACTGTTTTCCTTGCGATATAAAAGGAAAGACAAAGCATGCAACGGTATCAGAAAGAATTCAGTCCGTCTTGTGTGAAGACACGTTGTGTGCGAAGAGAATAGTTGTGGTTTGAAGAACTCAGTTGTAAAGAGCTAACGTTGTTTAAATCAAGTCGTGAAAGGTGGTACACGGAATTGTGCGAACAATAAAGAATTGATTTAAAACTAAACACAAATTTATTTTTATTTTATTTGCAATCTACGAGCTCATATTTTTAATATTTCTAAAAGGGTAAAAACGTAATAATATTGTATTTCGTACATAATGACAGGGTACAAGCATCACAATGAAATGAAAACTCCATGGATATCATATCTTTATATGGTGTAGTAGACTAGTGGGTAGTGTGCTAGACTATCAGTGTGAGGAGGATCGTGTGTTCGTTTCCTATCAGAGAGTCTGGTTTGTTACAATACACAGAGTGTATACATATTTAAAATTTTGCTTTTCACACTTAGTTAAATTGAAAAATTACATTTTAAAACACTATGCTTTACAATTGACGATATGCTAGTCATCTTTTTTTTTTTTTTTTTTTTTGGTTTCGTATCCTTTAGCAAAAAGTTTGTAAATATTTTATACTCCAAATAGTCACATTTGAGTTTTCATTGGTTTTGCTTTTGCTGTTTGAAATAGAATAACTTTGAACAGAAAATCATTTTCAGTTATTGATGGCTGACACATGATGGATGCAAATGCTCTTGTCCAGTTCGTTAGAAAGTCATATTGACAGCCAATGTTAAAAATGTTCAAACACATAAAGTTTTTGCTGATGTTTGCTTAACTTTAAGGAAATTGATATGGATGCTGTAGTAAAAAGTTTTGCGATTTAAAGATATGAATTATGGGTGGAAATTTTTAGGTTATAAAAATGCATTTTAATGTTACAAAAAGAAATAAAAAAGAAAATAAATTTTAATATTGTTGTCTGTGCAGAGGGTGTGTGTGGTTTATTAGCAATATTTTGCTGATATGTTCGTTGATCAAAACCAAATAGAAAAAATGATAGGAAGTAATCGTATTTATTATAACGAAACTAATTTTTTAAAAACACTGAATTTCATTATGATCATCACATTAAACATGAATTCATCGTTAGCTACAAGTCGCCATGGTCTAGTAGGTAGTGTGTTGGCTTATTAGACGGTGAGGCATCGGTTCAAATCCCAGGTCAGGCATCTCCAACTAAATCGAAATATGAAAAATATTTTTGCGGCGACTTCCTCTCAGCAGATTTCTGGCAAAAACTCTGAGAGTAAATAAAATTGCCATGAAAAGTTTCTCAAATATCTGACGTTCGGAGTCGACTTTAAACTGTAGATCCCGCCACTCATGTATAAAAATTAATCCACACAACATAAGTGATGTTAGAAACTAGATCGTAATCCCGACTAAAGGGTTGTAATGACCAATTATGTATGCATGTAGCTACAACGGGGCCGACTTAGAAAAATTGATTTAATTACTCCCTTAGTTTTTGTTAAAATTCAGTTGATAGGAGTGGTAGAAAGAATTATATCTTATTTTTCTTTTTTCAAGATATATGAGGTTATGTTTGATCTTTGGGTTCTTGTCTAGTAAGTTAAGCTGGATTCACCCATGTTGTTCGTACGAAATATTTGTTAGGATATAATTTTTTATATTAAGTTTGTCAGCACTCTTCTTCAGGGAGAGCGAGAGAGAGAGAAACATTTTTTACAGGTGATTATCAGCTCGATTTAATTTAATTTTGTCCGGACAGACTTGAATAGAGCCGCTTACAAAGTTGGATTGATTTGCCCGTATAACGCATGTAGAAATTGCATTTGCAAAAATTGACTTTTGTCGTCGGGCAGCTTTAATTTTGTTGAAAAGTTTTGAGGAAATAAGTGAATTGTGCAGCAGAAAAAAATAATGTTCTGCGTACTAAAGTTTTGCTTCAAGAACATGGATGAATCCAGCTTTAACACAATAGTCTATGAATATCGAGTAAGAAACTTGTTCCACTCTTTGTCATGAGAGTTTATGTTTATGAAATACGCTTTGCCAATACATTTGCTGTGTTATACTAGTTTCAAGTTTCTGTATTCACTTAAATCTCCCTTCATGGGCAGTTAGATTATAACTTCCAAAGAAGCAAAAATGGGGTTCAAGGGGTTGATAACTGCATTGGCTTGAAACAGCTTCATTTTAATATTACCCACATGCAGTATTTTGCCTTTCGTCGTATATGGCGACTTCGTATAGGTAGGCTGTGATAATGTTGGTTCTGACTTTGGAGATAAACTAGAAAACAAGTTCGTTTTTAGTGTAATTTGCCTTCTTTGGTGTAAAAAAGATACGTGACTTGTGGCAAACTATATTCTCCACTTTATCATTGCAGATAATTTTGGTTTCAATGGGCAGGTCAGCGAATAGGATAGCCGAAACAGTATAAGAATCGCCAATGCACCCTGAAATATGCTCTGTTTAATGCGATTTGTAGCTCATGGACATCATTGGCCTGTTCTTCTTTCAGAATAATAAAAAATGCAAGGTGCGGTGATACTGGCATGTTGATCTAAATGGAAGACCCTTGAATTGGTCGATATATGGTTGTCTATTGAGAAGCAAGTTTGTTGCAGACCATTGGTCAGGCTTATACGATTTTACTCTATTAGTCTAGCAACAAGTCTTGTGTCTTTAAAACTGGCTTCTGAATGTAGAAAGTAGTAAATTAAAGAAGTTGCCGCAGTCTAGCAGGTAGTGTGTTGACTTTTAAGCATTAGGCCACGGTGCAAACATCTCCAACAAAACGAAACATGAAAAAATATTTCAGCAGATTTGACTTTAAACTGTAGGACCCGCCATTCATGTAGAAAATTAACACACACAAGCGTTGTGAGAAGCTAGGTCGTTAACCTGACTCAAGGGTTGTAATGACAAGTTATATACATATGTATATATAGTGAATGAAAGATAGTCTTACCTTCCATGTAAACACATTTTTGTTGTGGAACTGAATATTTGTAAGACACGCAGTGGTCATATTTTACCGTATTCTGGCAAGGTTTAATTACTTTCAAATCAATATTATGTATGCTTGTAATGATAGCATTCTTATCATTTCTAGAAATAAATTTATTTAAATTTGTTATGGTATAATTCTAAATTGGTCCCTGGCCATGTATATATGTATGTTTGTGGTGGTTGGTATGTTTTGTTTTCGGAACCAGAAAATAATAGCACATCTGATACCTTTTAAATGATTTAATAATAAAATATGTTAATACTATATGTGGGCCTATTGTTATTCTATTCAAAAACTAATACATTTTGGGTAAGTGGTATTAAATTATTGTTTTTAAACTTTTTTGTTGTTATTATGTTTTTAATAAATTAAAATTTATGTGACATAATTTCCTTTTGGAATACAAAAAAAAAAAGAGAACAAAACACTTATAAATCATTTTAAATATTAAAATAATTCCGGTTTTAATCTTTCAAAAAAAAAAAAAAAATTACGCATAAACGTGGTTAGTTTTTTAAGTCAATAAAATATAAAATTTAATAATTTTCTGTTTACCACAGCACTTATAGGACTACTCAGGCTATAGTGGCCTAATAAAAAATACACACAACACACATACACAGAGGCAAAATTAACACCTACAAATGAAATTTATGGCAAATGTCAACTGGTCATTAAAATAAGCTTTAATAAATAAGCATTGTTATATAAAATATTATTTCTGTAATTGTTGTTGTTGTTATATGAGGATTTATAATTCCCTAAGCAAAAATATTTCCTACGCAAATGAAATATACAATGGATGTGTGTGTGTGAGAAAATTATAATCGATCAAGAGTGGCTATTGGATAGCCTACTTTGTAAGATTATTGGAATTTTTTATGTCATACCTTTACGGAATTTTTAATGCTGCCATATATTCTGAACATTTCAGACCCATTAGAACGTTTACAGATATTATGATATAGAAGATCTACACTTCTATGATATAGAAGATCTACACTCTCTCATGTGTATTGATAAAGAAGTGGCTAGCTTTCAACTTTCAACTTTCATTCTGTTATTCGGGTCAAATTTGTTGCGTATAGCAAACTGGAACCAGGGAAGCATTCCAAAATGCCTCCCTCGTATCTCCCGTATCTATCTGTATCTGATAATGAATATCAGTGCATGTTAGTCTAGTACACTGACCTCTTGATCAATCACATATAAGGACAATATTAGAAGGCATTGTCATCTCGAGAAGTCGCCGTGGTCTAGTAAGTAGTGTGTTGGCTTATTAGACGAAAAGCCAGGGTTCGAGTCCCAGGCCAGACATACAAATAAAATACACAAAGTATTTCTTCGACGACTTCCTCTCAGCAGATTTCTGGCAAAAACTCTGAGAGTAAATAAAATTGTCATGAAAAGTTTTTCAAAAATCTGTCGTTCGGAGTCGACTTTAAACTGTAGGGTTGTAATGACCAATTATGTATGAATGTATTGTCATCTCGTTATGAGTTGTTCGTCATCTACTACCGAAGGTGGATATCGTCTAGAGCTTGGCTATTTGTAAGTGTATGAATGTCACTTCCATCTACGTTGCAATAGCTTCGTTAGTTGATAGCTTTGCAAATTGCTGGAACTTTTGCCTAGAATATACTATAGGGTGGGCCATTTAAAAGTTTAAATATTAAAATACAATAAAACAAAAACAGTTTAAAATTTTGCAAAATTTATTTTTTTGTTGTGAAGCATAATTGTTTCGGTTAGAAATGGAATATCATTTCATTCATATGACTGAGGTGGCTGGCCCAATTTTTATCAACTTTTTCGACTGTATGGAGTCGTATCTCGATAATGGCATCACGAATGTTGGTCTTCAGTTGCTCAATTGTCTCAAGTTTATCGGCATAACACTTTTTTAACGGCGCTCCACAGAAAATAGTTCAACGGTGTCAAATTGCAGCTTCTTGGTGGCCACCAAACATTTGATTCAATAAACCGTTTGTGGAATGAGATGAATGGTAAGTTGCACCATACACGAAAACATACATGAAACCAAACATCGTTCACAATAATACCATAAAGAGCGCGTACAAAAATATCGGTTATTATGGTGTGATAAGCGTCTCCATTGAGCGTAATAGTTGCGTCGTCCTCATTTTCAAAGAAATATGGGTCGGAAGCCGCACCAAACAGCCACTCGTAATGGGTGCATTGGCTTCTGAAAGATAAGGGGTGGTTTTTTTGAGCCACAAATACTGCAATTTTGCATATTAACGTACCCACCAACATGAAAATGAGCTTCATCCGAAAAAAGGATTTTTTAGTTAAAATTTAAACCGGTAGATGACTCACCCGATACATTCATCTCTAAACCTTAAGCTAATTTTCCCACTCATTGCCTTGATATAGAAACTTACAACGACTCCTGAACTCTAGATTAGGATCTTAGTCCTGTTGTTATAGAGAAGTTATCCGAGAGCAGGTTATCCTCACGGAGAAAATATCAAGGAAAGGGCGGAATGGCAGGCAGTAGTCTTTATTGTTGGATCTGATAAATTGTAGGAGTTGTTTAAAAGCTGCATTTGTATCCTATTTTTTAGATATTGAGGTTCTCATCTAAAGATTATATTTGTTGAAGACGTTTGAAACTCACCACTGATTAAGAAATCAGTTAAGATCATCGAAGGTTATTTATGTTAAGGTATGTTTAATGCTTTCAAAGTAATTTGAACCATAAGAAGTGGCACTATATTCCATGCGACAAAACTTAGTAATCCTTTCGTTATCTTATGATCTTATGCCCCCATAAGAGTTATGAAAAAGAGAAATGCTAGTAATGAGCAATCACTTCTGTTTTCTGTTTCTCTAGTCCTCCTTATTCATTTCGTTATTTTCAACTCATTTGGAACCTTAAAACAATGCACAGAGTTGTTCTACTTCTAGAATTTAATCGATTGAACTTGGATTTATTTTTCAATTTATTTCAATGCACGTACATCGATTTACTGAGTTTTTGAATTGATTGGCTTTCTTAAAATTATTTAATTTTAAGTACAACAACAAACACAAACTTCATATGAACCTCAGACTTTACGTTGCTGTAGGGCATAGAAAAGTAACGTACACGTGTTTATACCCAAACACAATCGAGTAATTCTTTGTGGTTTACGAAACGTTATTCAAATTTGTGGAAAACTAGCACCTGACCTGTAGTTTGCCTCGTTGCTTTCAAGTTATGTTTATATACTGTGTTATTATCAAATGTATAATGTCATACGTTTGGCAATAATTCAGAGCACAAATTAGAAATTATTTTACAGTGGGCTAAGGATCTCTGCAAATGGAATTTGAAAAGAAAAAATCAAATTCTTTCGTGTGTGTTATTAACAAAAATTCAAAAGTATAACTTAAACTCTTCCCTTTGAGTTGTTTACATACATGAATATAAGTCTATGGGCTAGATTATGCCCTATCTCATACCCTTGCATCATACCTACTGTATGTAAATTTTATTCAAGAGTGGGGAAAACTATAGTTTAACGGTAAGACCGAATAACAGATTGAGAAGCTTTCCATGGAAATTAGTTGATCATAAGATTTTAGCCATAAGATTTTTGAGAGAGGGTTGCCTAAAGTAGCATTTTTCATTTGAGCTGTCAAAATGAGTTAAAATTATTTGCTTTGTCTGTACATATCATAATTTTTTTCTTGATAAAAAATCTTTCAACTTACCGAAAATTAGCATTTCCGGTTAGTTTTGTTGAGACACATCAATCATTGTTTACTAGGGGAATTATAGGTTGTAGACAAAAACACAGTGCATCGACTTATTTGTGCCTTTGATAAATTGCGATTTTGAGCGTTCGTGACAGTCAACGATATTTGAATCCCAATAATTGGAATCGTTTAAGATTCTTACCAGCGCATATGAAGAACTTGCACAATCAATAGGCGTGACTCAAGGAGCAATTTCATAGTATTTAAGAGCTCCAGAATTTATTTAAAAGCCAGCAAATTGGGTGCCACATGAACTGAAGCTGACAGACGTTGAAAGAAGATTGTGCATGTCTGAAATTCTGTTCAATTGCTTTAAAGAGATACCTACCAAAATGGCATCGACTGGCGACGAAAAACTGATTCATTGCAATAAACTAATGCACAAGAAATATGTAAAGCGCGGACAACGAGAAAAATCTACGCATAGCTTTTGCGTTGACGTAGTGCTTAGTATTTGGTGGAATTATCAGGGTGTGATTCATTATGAGCTACTAAAGCCTGGTCAGACTAACACGGGAGACTTGTATAGAAAAAAATTAATTCCTTTGAAGCGAATACTGGCCAAAATACGCCCGTTGGATATAAATAATTGGTCATTACAACTTTCCAGTTACAAATACCACCTAGTTCTTCAATTAATTTTATACATTAGTGGCAGGATCTACAGTTTAAAGTCGACTCCGAACGACAGATTTTTGAGAAACTTTTCATGGCAATTTTATTTACTCTCAGAATTTTTGCCAGAAATCTGCTGAGAGAAAGTCGCCGAAGAAATATTTTTTTCATATGTATTTCATTTTGATGTCTGACCTGGGATTTGAACCGTGACCTTACGTATAATAAGCCAACACACTACCTACTAGACTACGGCGACGAGTTATTTACCGCAATTAAATTATGCTTCGTCAGCTTGAAAATTATGAAAAATATTTTTAATCACAATAGTTCCACTGTGTTTTAATGCTTTCTTATATATGAACACCCAAACACATATCAAATGTACTTATGCATGCTTAACATTAATTCATAAAATGTATGTATTTTCGTATTCAAATTCTATTTGAAAATTTAAATGGCCATAATGTTTGCAATTTAATGTGTACCATAGCACACAGACACACTCATATTCACACACATAAGAAAACCTGAGCAAATATGCGTGTTATATATATATATATTTATATGTGCATATATATGTATATATTTGCGTGAGTAAGTTTTCCCAACAAATATTGTGTGAAAATGTAAAATAAAAATAAAAACAAAAAATAAAATTCTATAAATCATGACTAGTGGGACAAAGGAGAAAAAAAATAATAATTTCATAGACATAGAAAGAGGGAAAAAGTGTATACAATATAAGGCAAAGGTTAATGTAAAATTCATTTATAACTACAAAAAAAAAAAATTTAAGAAAAAAAGAAAAAAATGTAACACAGACTATGAAATATTGACTGGAAATGTTAAAAGTGCCACAGTGAAAATCAGTTTGTTTTTGTTTTTGTTATTTTATTTTATTTCCCTTTTCATTTCCACACGAAATAAACAAAAAAAATCTGTGCAGAAAAAGAAGCCATAAAACTGCATAAATTTGAATTTAAATTCTGTTGTTTTTTTTAAATGTAGAATTCTAGTGTCCGAATATAATGCTCCCAATGGATGACAGAGATTTGTTTGTTTGGTTTTCTCTGAATTTTTGATAAGCAAAACAAACTTTGTAAGCAGCACAAGTGGTCTCAAGTGTTTTAAGCAAATAAATAGAAAATTTAAAAAAAAAACACACGAATAAAAATAATAAAAACAGAAATTTGTTTTCATTTAACAGATTAACAGAGAAATTTTTTTGCAATATTAACACAATTCACGATAAACTTTTCACATAAAATTATTTCAATGATATGCTTAAAATTATTTGAAATAGTCTGCCCTTTGAAGATAGTATTCCAAGCAATTATCTGCTTAGGTTAGGTGCTGTTTGTGGAAGCCACAATAGAAAAAGTCTATAGGGCGTCAAATCGCATAATATTGATGGCCAATAGATTTCGACATAAAATAAAATTATTCTTCTCTAGAAACCTCTTATGCATTAAAAATCATACATTGCACTGTATTGTTCAATTCACTTACCATTTAGTTCATATTATTCAATTGAAAGCCGTAGCCTATAGTAGGTAATGGTTGGCTTATTACACGTATGACCACCGTCCAAACTCCAGGTCACAAATCTCCAACAAAACGAAATAAAAAAAGGAATATTTCTGCGACGACTTCCTTTTAGCAGATTTCTCTTAAAAACTCTGAGAGTAAAATAAAATTGCCATGAAAAAGTTTTTCAAAAATCTGTCATTCGGAATCGACTTTAAACTGTAGGTCCCACCACTCATGTATACAATTAACAAACACAACATAAGTAATGTAAAACGCTAGGTCGCGATCCTGACTGTAAGGTTGTAGTGACCAATTAAGTTAAAGGAAATAGCAATGAAAAAGCTTCTTAAATCTATTGTTCGGAAACGAGGTTAAACTGTAGGTCCCACAAATTGTTGCAGTAATTAATGAACACAATATCGGAGGTATGAGGAACTAGATGATAATGTGATATAATGGCTAATTATGATGATTGTATTTATGAGCCAGAAAGTAAAAAAGTCAGCTATCGCATGGCCATAGAGCTACGGATTGACGGTAACGGGGTCATTTTCGAAAAAAAGCAATTTTTCAGATGCCATGGCTTTTTAATAGTCACATCTGGTTTCTCGGAATCCCATATGCAATAATTTTACTTCACTGAAAGCCTGTTACTCTAGCACCCAATCTAGAATAACTACAGCATTGTGAATAGTCAAATAGTATTAACTGACGGACAGAGCTGCTAATCCAAATACAAAATATGCCCTAATGACACATAAGATTAGCCTAGTGCTCATGTATTTTATTTCTTTTTATTGCATATTTCACTTATTCTTTTAACCACGTTTACAATTTGGATTTGCATTGTATTATTTCATGTATTCTACAACTTAAGGTCGCCGCAGTCTAGACGGTTCAAACTACATCCTAGACATCTCGAACAAAACGAATTATGAAAAAAAAATATTTTTTTGGTATCTTCCCCTGAGCAAATTTCTGACAAAAATCTGTCGTTCGGAGTAGACTTTAACCCTTTCATGCCCGATGTTGCCTATAGGCAACATTGTACATTTTTGTTCATAAATTCCGTAATTTTTAATTTTTTTAAAAGATTTTTTTTTGCAAACAAGCTTGGTTAAAAACGTGTACAACCAGAATACGTACGACTCTGAATTTAATATCACTTCATATTTAGGTCAATGACTAACAAACACATGTCCTTAAAAAAATTTTAGCTCTGGCTCGAAAAATTCGGGCATGAAAGGGTTAAACTGTAGGTCCCACCACACATGTATGAAATTAACACACAACCTAAGTGAGAAATTAGGTCGTAGTCCTGACTGAAAGATTGTAAGGACTATTATGTATGTATGTACTCTACAACTTAGTATGAAGTTGTTTCGTTACTACTTTTGGCAACGTGATTTTCAAAATGAAAGTTGCTCGATGCATAGAATTCAAACAAAATTAGAAAATTTCTTCGAAGACATTTGCTTACGAAAACTGGATATTATTGGTGTGGCCCATCGGTCATTACTTTAGAATCAGAAAACAAAATCCTTTATATGAATGGAATAAAAAAATATTCGTTTTAAAACGAATTGATATTGTAGACGATTTTTAATATTTTGTTGGCTTAACAAAACTCTTCAATTTTTAGCTGTTCCAACATTTAAATTTCATACCATATAAGTGACGATATATATGTAAACTTTGCCGCATTTCTTGTACCATTATTTAAGAATTAACATCAAATAATCATAAGAATTCAGAAGCATAAATGTATTGTATTTCAAACATATCTCGAATCTTATTCTGAATCTAAGCAACTCTTAACACACAGAATTAATGCAAAAAAAAATTGTTTAACTAGTGAAGCAAACAAACAATGAAATGTTCTCATATTTCAATATTTTTACGATTCGCATTTATAGGTATACAAGCTTACAAACAACAGAACTCGAAAATTAGATTTGTATCCTTTACAGCTGTATGTAGAATATTTGTTACAAGAGTATCAGAATGTTTTTAATTTTTAATTTTTTTTTGTTGAATATACAGCATGTTCTTCTTAATACATCGCATCTAGAATATTAGAATTTTGTTTAATATGAGGATGATTAGATGTCCTTTTAAAGAAGCTCAAAGAATTTGGTGAAAAAAATTTTATATTGTCCAGTACAACCCTCCTTAGATTGCTATGCATTTCCCTGTAATATTCAATAGCTTTTTGGGTTGTAGTAAGAAACACTTAGGTTCACTGTTTTGACTGTGGTTTTAGCTAAGTTGTGAAGTGTAAAACCCATTTTTATCTAAGGTTCTAAAGCCTTGTTTATTGCGGTGAAACTGCGTTTTTGTGTCCAATCAAAAATTTCGGTAAATGTGCAATGTATAACAGTTTCCGGGATACTAATTCCATCGCTAAGCTCTTGAACCATTAGCTGGTGATGATTATTCAATGAAATTTAGGGAATTTTTTTAACCATGCCTTGCATAGTCGGCGATTTTCTCTCAGAAGTTGTCCAGCAAAAACTCTGAGAGTGAATTAAATTTCCATGAAAAGTTTCTCAAAAAATCTGTCGTTCGGAGTCGACTTTAAATTGCAGGTTCCGGCGCTCATGTATAAAATTAGCACACAAAACATAAGTGGCATAAGAAGCTAGGTTTAGGTATGTGAATATTAAATAACGGTGACCAAGAGTATTTTTTTTCCTACTTCTGCCCTCGTATATAAAAGTAAGGCGTAGGTTGTTCTGTTACTTATTTTACTTACTTTCAGTCGCCCACACACATCGTGTTTTTTGCATGGGAGTTATAAAACAATGACAAACTGAATAAATAAAAACCAGAGCCAGCAGGATGGTAATAACAGCTAAAATACAAAGCTTATGCAATACAACAACAAAACAACAAATATTACAGCAATCACAGAAACTGTTTTACATTAAAACAACACTTTTGTGTTTTTACTTCACATGAATACAAGGACTCAATACTACATATATCCTGTGGTGCATTTTCTGCATGTTTCTGTGTACTTGTGTATGTATGCATATGTGGTTAAAATTTGGGTTGCCTGGCCGTAATTCATACTCTGCCGTTAATTGTAATTTAAGACCTTCTGGTATGTGGCAACAATTTTAAAGCAGCCTCGATTAAATTTAGCCTCTGTGTTGTTCTTTTCTTTGCTTTGTGCTGTGCTGTGCTGTGCTGTGTAGCTGTGCTTTGCTTTAAAATTCATATGAAAAATGCTTTCCTGATATGCCTCGCCAGTTATGAGCAATAAAAGAACAATTATTGGCATGTCTAAGGTGATGCTAAGGTGGAAACAATTTTAAAATCAATAAGTGGGTTGTGGAAAAATGAAGAGGTTTTAAAATGGCTTTAATTTCAAAGAACAAACTTTTAGCACTGTTGGGTATATTTTTTTTGCATATTTCCTGTGTTTCAATTGGGTGTAATAAAAAGAAATTGAAAGGAAACATAAAATAGATACACATTTCCGTTTATTATTAAATCTTTGGTTGATCAATTATTTTACATTAAAAGAGTTATGGAAACATCAAAGGAAATGTATACATATATTTTCCCGGATAATCAAGCGAATTTGTGACTTTTGTCATGACCAGAATTGATATCTCATCACAACAGTTTTTGAATTCAGGTATGGAAAACCCAAAGCATTCCAGTCGCAAATGAATTGTTTGAAACCGTTTTTGTTGGTAAATTATTTCATTTTTCCATACGTTCTTGCTTCATGTGACCAACCTTTAGAGGATTGCCGACTTTCGTTTGGCTATTGTTTAGTGTCACTGTTATCTTGTAAGAAGACGCCGTAATCTAGTATTTTGCCTTAATAGGTGCAAGGACGTGATTCAAACTCCAATTCAGACATCAACAAAACGAAACATAAAAAAAATTATTTCCTCGGCGACTGCCTCTCAGCAGTCTTCTGGCAAAAAGTGTGTGAGTAAATAGAATTTGACATGAAAAGGTTCTCAAAATTCTGTCGATCGCAGTTAACTTTAAACTGCAGGTTCTGCCACTCATGGATCAAATTAACACATACAGTGTGAGAGCTAGGCTGTAACCCTGACTGAAATGTTGTAATGACGCACTAAGCAAGTAAGTAAGTTATCTAAGTTGGTCTTCCTAAACAGTTTATAAAATTTCATTCACATTTTTAACGAATGGCTGCCCAGACTGAAGTGCTTTTTTGACATTGAAATCAAATAAAATCAAGATCTGTTCTCCTGATTACTGCTTTATATTATTTTCAGATTAATTTTTTTTTAGTATGTTTTTTTTTTAATTTTTTTTATAACTTTTCGTAACACAGCACATTTCTGGGTGTATGTTTTATCCTTTTGCAACATAATACAACATTTTCCTTAACAAACGAATGGAAAAATATCTTCAGCAGCATAATAACCAGACACATAATTGCATGCATACATTTGGTCGATATATGATTGTCAACATCAGAAGGAAACAAATAATGTCTACAGCTTTATATGACTCATATTTTTCCACCAGTATGTCTAATATAGATTAGAAGTATTAAAAATTTCCTTCCTTACTCCTTAATTACAATTGTTTCGCTATAATGTCTCCTACATGCCTATTGCTTCCGGTATTAAAAAATGCAGTTCCCTGTCCAGAACCTGATATGTATACAATTGTTTCGTTCTGGAATGCAGGCCTCTTAGATTCCAAGCTTATGTTCTCAACATTATCAACGGATCTATCTTCTACGTTTCTAATTCTATTTCACAAAAAAGTTTTCGCGTCATTCTGCTTATTGCCGTGAATTCCCACATGATTTAAAATTTTAAATTTTAATATTAAATATAACAGAGGTGTTGGACAAATTTTTATTGCTTTGGCATATTCATACGTTATGTATGACCTTTCCTGAAATCCTATTTATATTAGCTTTCAATATCAATTTACTATGCGATGATATTCCCAGCAATTTTACCTTCAATTATCGTGATATTGTCTCATCCAATAGTTGAGTATGTTTCCATGTAAACAAATTTCTATTTCTCCGCATATGATCTACTTTGGTTTTATCCCACTAGCGTGCATCATAGGCTTACAATCTCAAGACCTTTTTAAATGATGATCATCTTTCCATTTCGCTCACAGGTCAATGAAATATGAAAAAATATTTCTTCGGCGACTTTCTCTCAGCAGATTTCTGGCAAAAACTCTGAGAGTAAACAAATTGCCATGAAAAGTTTCTCAAAAATTTGTCGTTTGGAGTCGACTTTAAACTGTAGGTCCCGCTACTCATTTATAAAAATTAACACACACAACATAAGTGATGTGAGAAACTAGGTCGTAATCCTGACTAAAGGGTTGTAATGAACAATTATGTATGTATGTATGTATGTATGTATGTATACACTGAAAACAGTGATCTTATTAGAGTAATAAATACAAATACAACAGTTCAGTTAGAAAAAGTCGCTCTGCTTTAAGCGGATGTGTAATGGTAATGTAATGATATGGGCAAATACATGAATACATCATAAGATGTAAATTTCATGAATTTATTGCTTGAGTTGTTGAATATAGAATTTTTAAAGTAAATGTATGCAATATGATGTAAGTATTTATAAGAAGTTCTTATTGAAAAGTACCCTTAAATATGAAAATAAAAACCAAATCATATTATCTTGTGCAAAAAAAAAACTTCCATTGATTTAATGCCGGAAATTAAATATTATGCAGCATTACACTTACCCAGTAGTAAAGTATCGGGTTACATGAATGCAAAAAAGAGTTTTCTTGTAAAGTTTGCCAAAAAAATATAAAAGAGAAGATAAAAGAATTTTTTTAAATTTACTTAAGCCAAGTAATACCAAAAGCCTGGTCTACTTTGGCCTCCCCACGAACTTACAGTTAAAAGAATTTACATTTTTATACCGTCACAAATGTGGCAAGCGAAAAATATGAAAAGAAATGTGTGTTACAAAAAAAAAAACATGAAGGCATTCAAAAGAAAGGAAAATAGAAAAATAAAAATATAAGCCAAGTGGAACAACACAAACCAAAAAAAAAAAAAAATATGCGAAGCGGGAAACCGCCAAATGCAGCACGTATGATGGCATAAAATTTTTTTATATTTTATATTTCAATGCACAGCATAATTTTAGTTTCTATAGAAACTTTTTTGTTTTTTGCTTTTTTGGTTTTTATTAAAAAGAATATTTAGTTTTTGGAATATTTCCATTTTTTATATCATAGCTTTTGGCTTAATGCCACTTATTTTTGAAATTGTGGATTTTTAAACCAAAACCCCCTCGTAAAATTGGAGACATTTTAAGTTAAACGCAGAAACTATGTTTTTGTATCGTTTAAGCATTTTTCTATCATTATTATGTTATAATATTGACAACTAAATGCATAAACGAGTATTACTTTAGCAATTGGGGTTCACAGATTGGATTCTTTAAAAAAATTCTTAAAATTGTTCATATTTGTGCTGGCACATATTGATTGGAGTTTAAGGATTTTGTTTGCAATGAATAATATTTTATTGTTGCTTAATATGAATCGAAAATCTCTTTTCTTTACGGGTAAATACAAGGCACTTAACATATGTCCATGTGGTATGTAATTAAAATTAAATACAAATGAACCTGTGTAAAATTTTTCTAGGAATATCAAAAGCATGTGAAAATTTTGAAATTTTAAAGTTCTCAAGTGCAATAAAACTGTATAATCTGAAACTATTCAATACGCACATACATACATATATACATACATACATACATTATTTGTCATTATAACCCTTTAGTTAGGATTACGACTTAGCTTCTCATACCGCTTACATTGTATATGTTAATTTTATACATGTGTGATGGGACCTACAGTTTAAAGTCGACTCTGAACAACAGATTTTTTGAGAAACTTGTTCATGGCAATTTTATTTACTCTCAGAGTTTTTGCCAGAAAGCTGCTGAGACGCATTCGTCTAAGAAATATTTTGCTGTCAGAACTGGCGTATCCTGAGCCAGGATTGCGAACTAGTTTCTCACACCACTTGTCTCTTATGGGTTAATTTTATACACAAGTGGCGACAGATTTTTGAGGAACTTCTCGTTGCAATTTTATTAATTATCAGAGTTTTTGCCGGAGATCTGCTGAGAGGAAGGCCCCGGAGAAATATTATTTCATATTTCATTTTGTTAGAGATATCTGACCTGGGATTTGAACCGTGGCCTCACGTTTAATAAGCCAACACCATACCTACTAGACCACGGCGACTAAAAGTGTTGTTCCTACCTAGACCAAGAAGTCCGTAAATTTTTAACGTCATGAACTGTACATTATCAGATTGAAAACTTAAGGTCAACCGCACGTTTTAGTGTGAAGGTACATACCTTTCATTTTTTTTTAAATTAAGACTGTCCCTCCCCTATTCATGCTATGTATTGCGCTGAAAGAACGGCAAGTAAATTATGGAAAGAGGTTAAGGGCGAATATTGTAAGAGAAATTGATTGACCATAACACTGGTCAGCCCTAAGGTTTTTGGGGTTTCAAATCTACTATCCACACAAGCTTACGCTATCATTATACTCTGCGCATCCATAATGTGAAATTCTATATAAAAACTGGCCACTATACTTTACCTGATACAATTTCCAGTCCAATTTCTGTACGCTTGCATAGTTAGGTTATAGAATCCATGCTCAGTCCGTAATATCTCGTAATATTGCTGTATTCTCCTCCGTTTACTTTTGGCAACTTTCTGAACATCATGCAAGAATTCCTTTAATATGACTTCGGCATTAAAATTAGAAAGTAAAAGTGAAATACTTTTTATGCATACATCATGATTAATACGAATGTAGATGATGTGAATGATGTGCGTTGTTTAATTCCAATACAAGTTTTTTTTCTTTACCCAACGTATGAGCGATGAATATTATTTAAATATTACTCATGCGTTGTTGTGTACATAAGCTGTCGTTTTAATATTTCATTGTAATAACTTTAAAACCCACAATATTTGCATAAATATCTTCAAAATTCCGTTTATGTCTAGACATAGCTGCCAACAATTACTTAATATTGTTGGTTTTTTTTTGTATTCACATGTGTGCGTGAGCAAAATTCTCAAAATTGATTCACCATAGCATAGCAAATAGCGCAGTTTGCCACATCTTTTCAAAATTGTTTGTGTTTGAAAATCAAATTTGATGATTCAGCCAATGCCGCACACAACAGTGCTTTAAGTCAGCTGCTGTGTTATTGACAGGATTCATGGCGATTAAATGCAAGTTATTATAGGAGGATGGAGGATTTAAATTTAAACATTAATTTTGTTTATAAAATTTTAACAATTGCAACAAAATTTACCTTAAATCTGATTAAAATTAGCTTTATTGGATATTATAAGCATCCTGAAGTCGCCGTAGTCTAGTAGATGGCTTAGTGTTGGCTTATTAGACGTGTGGCCACGGTTCAAATCCCAGATCAGACATCTCGAACAAAACGAAATTTGAAAAAAATATTTCTTCGGGCGATTTCTGGTAAACACTCTGAGAGTAAATAAAATTGCCATGAAAAGTTTCTCAAAAATCTGCCGTTCGGAATCGATTTTAAACTGTAGATTCCAGCACTCAAGTATAAAATCCACACACACACCCAGCATAAGTGGTGTGAGAAGCTAGGTCGTAATTTTGACTGAAGGGTTGTAATGATCAATTACGTATATGATGTACGTATGTGTTCCTGCGTAGTCTGGTGAGTATTGTATAGGCTATCGAGAGCTTCGACTTCAGATCTAATATGGCAAAATAATACTCCTTTTTTCGACCCATTCTAGCAAGAGTTCTGAGACTAAAATAAATGCCACAAAAACACTTTTTAAATCGCAGGATTTGACAGAAAACTGCAAGTCCCGCCTACAACAATTTGTGTGAAATGTCAGGTCGTAATCCTAACTAATATACAAACCCTACAGTTTTTATTTTTGTTTTGAATCTCTAAAAATTTATTTGAATTCTTTTGGTTCATATTTAAGGTCGCATTAATTTAATAACGGAGTTAGTGATGCGAAACGGTTTCGGACTCATAAACTTATGCATATGAAATGGCATGTTATCGCGTAATCTTAAGTGCAAATTCAACTTAAACGAGTAAAAGGCCGATAACAGTTGTTATGTTTCCACACATAATACAATTCGTTACAGAAGCGAATAATTAAAAAAAAATTTAAGAAAATAATGCAAAACAGCAATAAATTTAAAAGAAATGAAAATGAAAATATAACAGCAACAACAATAACAAAAATTAAGGTTAATTACATATTTAACAACTGGAGCAAAAATATAGCAAATATGCAAAAAATATTGCAAAAGAAATAAAAACAACAGCTTGAATGAGTACAAAAAAAAAAAAAGAAAAATAGAAATTAGAAACCAACTAAACTCGTTAAGAATATGAAGAAAAACCTGCATTTATTTAAGTCTTCAAACCAAATGCTTACATATACGAATGCTTTCTGGCATACCCGTACCCATAAGCCATAAGAGCTCTCAACGCAACTTTAAAACTAACAAATCAGAAATAAGGGGAAGGTATACGATAAGTTTTATTAAGCGAAAAAAAAGTAAACGAAAGAGAAAGAAAAAGAAAAAAACAAAACCAAACCAAAATAATATTTTTGTTTAAAAGCAATTGTGTAAACAAATCCTTTAATGTAAAAGTTTCTCGTTAAAATAAAAAAATCGAAACTTTGCAGCAGTTTGCAAGCAGTTTGTTTCTTTCTTATGCTGCAAATGCATTTCTCTTTTCGTTCAATATTTCCTATTTTTTCATCATTTTTTCTTGGCTACAAACAATTGTTTGATTTATTTTTTTATCATTTTACTTGAAAATAAATCAATAAATTTGTCATAAAATTGTATTTTTTGTTTCATGCTTTTTTTTTTGAGCCCGTATAGTTTTTTTGTTTTGTTATAAACTTTTAACATTTTGTAGAGCAAAATTAAAACAAAAAGAAAAAAAAACTTTTCATTCAGACTTTTGCTTATGCTTTTATTTTTTTGGAATGTTTATTGGGTTATATAAACTGTAGTTACGAAAATTGTTATTAAAATGATATCATATTGCCCATATTGAATATCAAAGCTTCAATTGGGTCATAAGAAATGCGTGTTTAAAGGATAAGATTACTGATTACATTCAATGTGTGGCTCGTTTGAAATCTTATATTAGTTTGTGAATTTGTAAGTAAAATATCTTAAGAAATATGAGTGGAAACTCTATGTACACACTTATGTTCTTCTTACCATTAAAATACTTAAAAAAAATTTATGTTACAGTGTCACCTATATAAACGTAAAGAAATCTGGTGCTTGAAAAAACTGTGATATGATGGTTACAGGCAGGGTTCAAATTGTAGACAATTCCGTAGTACAACCTCAACAAGCAAAATCAAAGAAGGCCTAATAAGAAAAAGTAGAGAAATTTTAGAAGAGAATATAATCCATGATAAAAGTTCCTTCCGTTTTATCTAATACAGCCAACGAAGAAATTTCCACAGAAGCTGTTTCTAATACCGACTAGTAACTGGTAGCACCTTGGAATTTATTTCGCTAAAATAAACTTAGTCGCATAGTCTAGTAGTGTGTCGTGTTTTGGCATATAAGACGTGAGGCCACGGTTCGAATCCCAGGTCAGGCAACTCCTACAAAATGAATTTTGAAAAATACGATCTCTTCGGTGACTTACTTACTAGAATTATTCAAATTGTAACTGCTAAATATTTTCTTTTGCGATAATTTCTTTGGCTGGAATACGAATGGTAACGATGTCACTCGATAGACCGAATAAATAAATCTCAAAAATTTAAAAGGTCTGAAGGTAACAGCAAATTACGCACAATACGTTGCACCATCTGACTAGCATTTCTTTTTTCTACAGGGTAAACAATTTGTAAACCAAACATTGTTTAAAAATTCTTGATCTATAGAGGTTCTTTGGATGTATACGCATACATATATAATTGGATTACGTCCTAGTTTTTCACACCACTTATGTGTGTGTGTGTGCTAATTTTATACATGGGTGGTGAGACCTACAGTTTAAAGTCGACTCCGAACGACAGATTTTTGAGAAACTTTATCATGAATTATATTTACCCCAAAATTTTTGCAAGAAATCTGTTGAGAGGAAGTCACCGAAAAATGAATATAGTTATATATCGTTACAATTGACTTTCAAGAAGAAATACAAAAATCAAATTGGGTTACTTTTGATATGACCCAAGGAAAAGAGAAATATGAATTCTCTTTTTCTATGCATTTTTATTTAAACTTTTCCTTATCGAAACTTTATAAAATTCTTCTCTTTTTTCTGTTTGATTTTTTTGTTTGATTTTATGCAGCAGAGTTATGTAAAATTTATTCACAGGCTCCTTTATTTTGTTTCTGGTTGTTTGTTTGAGTGGGTTTTTCTTTTTTGTCGATAGAAAAAAAAAAACAAAGAAATGTAAAGGAAATAATGGTACCTGGTGGTAACCTTCAATCTTTCTGTGTGAGCACTTCCTGTGTTGCATGAACTTCCGTTACATTATATAGCTTTTTTTGTGCTTCTTGTAATTGTAGTTATTTTTATCAATTTTATTTTTTGGTTTTGTTTTGTTTGTTATTGTAAGTATGTATTATATGTGCCCCCATATAATGTTCGCAAATACTTTTTTTTTAATTTGTTCTAAATTTTGTTCTACTTAGACCAACCTGTAGGGTGTCCAAAGTGCTTAACATTTAAACGTGTTAAAAGAGACAGATTTTTAGAATTTTAAGCCAAAATCAAAATAGAAAAATTAGCATAATTTTAATAAATTCAAGGCAGAGATATGATAAGAAAATTGAAGAGAAACATATTTTGTAGCATACGGAGACTGCACAAATGGGAGTTGATGTAATTTAATGGACATCAAATCTATTCTATGCGATTCATGGATTAAATTTTACTCATGATTGATGCTACCCTAAATAAATTATTTTCAAGGGGTACCCTTTATATGTTTGTAGCAACCAAGCACTTTTTCAATGGCATCTCTGATGGTAACACCAGCCTTATTTTATGCATTTTGGGAAATACTATCAGATATCCATCTATCTCTTTTGCACTTATACGTTTTTAGACCTTTGAAGGTGTATGGCAAACTGAGGATTCCTTTTTTTTAAAATCGTTTTTTTTTTATTTTTTGACGATATTAGTTATTTGTGCTTGGCATCTTGCCAAAAGTTATTTTAGAATATTTTTATTTTATGCAACTTACAGACGCAAAGTATAAAGTTTCATGTTTTAATGTTAAAAAATTATTAAATCCTTTAATATTTTATTTAAATTAACACATATCTTTTCTTTGGCACAAGAGAACTGAAATAATAATAATCTTTTCCATTTTGAACTCTGGATGGAATAAAAATTTAAATTAAAACGTTTTTTAAAATTTAAACTTTCCCACCCTATAAAACCTGGATGGAAGCATAGTTTAGGTATTGTGTGGTCAATAGATGTATCCATATCATCTAGAGGCCTTCTAAGGCGATGCTGTAACCAGAACAAAATGTAAACGTAGAAAAAAAGAAAATTTTTGTGTTACATTGCCGCCTATACAAACATAAAGAAATCTGATACTTGAAAAAACTGTGATATGAAGGTTAAAGGCACGTTAAATCCAGCTTTCAATTTCGAGGCAGGGGAAAAATGTTTATGTTTATGTTTTTTTTTCACGCCGAGGAGGGGTAAATGTACCTAACCGCACCATAGAGGAAGTCGTGACATCCTCCGTGTGTGGGGCCCTCACCCACCCAATCCCCTCTCGTCACGTGGACTTGTTGTGCCCACTCCGGAACTACGGTGGTATTACTTCAGAGTGGAGTCCCTTTGACCCTTTCGCCTCTGCGTGTTCACATTCGCGTCCGGATTGCGTGTCGAAAGTTGAAGAGACATCTAAGTGTCTCCACTATTCCTTTCGTCCAGGTCCCTGCTTCGAATTTCGCATGACACGTGTGCCAGTTTCATCTATTCCGGCGTGCCCACATGTTCCGCAGCCTCAAGATGCCTCTTCTTCAGTCTTAGAATGCTCTCCACGTAATTCGCCACTGTGGTCCAATTTTCTCTACTCGCGATCATAACCTCGACAATGTTACCGGCCGTGATCGTCCCAACTATCGACGTCAGTGCAGAGCGATAGCTCTGCCAGCGTGCACACTCGAAAACGGTGTGCTCTGCGTCATCAATTATCTCCCCTTCCCCGTAAAGGTAGTAAGGGGAGGCGGTCTTGCCCATTCTGTGGAGATATTTTCTAAAATATCCGTGACACGATAGCATCTGTGTAACGTAGTAATTTACCTCTCCAAATTTCCGACCAATCCATGGCCTTATGTCTGGAATAAGTCTCGCCGTCCATCCTCCTCTATCTTCCTCGGTCCATCGTTGTTGCGTACGATATGCCGACGCGATACGCAATGCAACCGTTCTCTGTAACACCGCTCAACATAATCCTTTCAGAAAGACCTCTGACCTCTTTTTACACACTTCCGTAGGACAATCTCAACAACCAAAATCAAAGAAGGCCTTATAAGAATAGGTAGATAAATTTTAGAAGAGAATATAATCCATGATCATAGTTCCCATCACCTCACCTAATTCAAGCAACGAAGAAATTTCCACAGAAGTTGGTTCTAATAACGAGTAGGAACTGGTATCACCTTGGAATTTACTTCGCTAAAATAAACATGGTCGCATTGTCTAGTAGTTTGTAGTGTTTTGGCTTATAAGACGTGGAAATTTAATACAATTTGAAGAATTTTTTTATGTCGATTCTGTTAATTTTTATTTGTGTATTTTTGAAATTCTGATACTCTTGTTAAAATGTAATGAAATCGCAAATTACCAAATAATAAGAAGAAAAAAAAATATATTTACTTTATAAAAAAATTTAATACCTTTGAAGGACTCTAGATCCAGCAAAGAAAAAAACATGAATATTTCGTTTTTATGTTGCAAACAATACGTACTTCGAAATTGCTTGTGTTTAAAAAAAACTGAAAAGAGAGTACGGAAAAGTAGCAAATATGAAAACAAAAACATGCTTTCGTAACATTTTTTTTTTGCAATTTTTCTATTTTTCTAGAGTTTCTTAAGATTTTTTACTTTTAATGAAATTGCCAAGTATAGTTACAGTAAGACTAAGCAAAAATAAAAAAAAGAAACATATTTCATTTTTTGAAAATAGCAAAGCAAATACGAGATATAAAGCATGTTCTTATTTCTTATTTTTCATTTTTCTAACAAAAAGAAAAAAAACTTTTTTTTACAAATTCTTGCAATGAGCTTGAATTTCATCAAAAGAAAATTGGTTACTATGATGTCTGTTGCCATTTTTTTCTTCCAACAACTATTTTATGTACAATACGTTGTTCTATTAAAAAAAATAAAAAAAGAATCAATTCTGCTATGGTTTGCCTTTGTAAATGCACTTATTTTCTCATATTTTCTTTTATGTTTAGTTTGTCGTCATAATATCAGGTTCTTTTCTTTTTTTTCCTTTGAAATTTTCTATGTCAAGCATAGACTTATCAGTCATCCTTAGAATAAGTGGAACAAAAACCAAAAAAATAAAAAATATTGTATAATAAATGGAAACTGTTGGAAAATCAAGAAAATGAAACATGACAACATATTTTGTGGGTGGAAATTTTTAAGGTTTTTGTTGTATCCATAATGAAAAGCTACCGTGTTTGTCAAAAATTTATTGAAACAAAAATTTTTCATTGAATTTGAATCCATGCGATGTGGAAATTTCTTAGGAAAATGGCACAAAATGTATAAGAAAGTCATAACCAAACATGTATTTATGGTATCTTTCGGCAGAAAAAGTAAGACTTTATTTGTTGTTTATCGATACTATTGAAGTTGTCTTCCGAAATTGTAATTTGCCTGCATTAAGTTTACTTAAAACCTGGTTAACAATGAATTCGTTTATCATACATATGCTTCAAACAAAATTCATTATAATTTTTTTGAATGCAGTATATCAGTAAAATTTTGCATGATATTCATCAATTTCTCTTCTTTGACAGATTTGGGGGGAGTTATGTTTTTTAAGTTTATAAATTTTAAGACCAAGGCGAGCGCTTTATATGAACGATAATTACTTAGACGTGTAGTCAAGACCTTTAGCAAATACAACATCATTTACTCACTAACTTAATGGGTCATTACAATCCTTTAGTTAAGACTAGAACCTTTAGTCAGAATTAGAACCTAGCTTCTCACATAATTTATGTTGTGAGTGTTAATTTTATGCATGAGTGTCTGGACCTACAGTGTAATGTCGATTTCGAACAAAAAATTTAAAAAAAAAACTTTTCATAGCAATTTTATGTAGTTTTTCTCAAAAGACTGTTGAGAGGAAGTCGCCAAGGAAATACATTTTTTCATATATTCATACTACACTACAATTTTCTAGGCATAATTTATGCGCGTTTCTATCCAATATACCCGCACTGCGGCTGGCCTTATGACCATTAGTTTGTCTTAAATTCTTCTACAATAAATTTCTCATCAAAAAGGACGAACTGACATAGAAAAGACCTGAGGAAGAGACGATATACAGGATATATGAGCCCTTTCAAGAATACTTTTTTAAATTGTAAAAAGGCAGCCTGGAAACCATAGGTGTTCCAACATATCTGGTAGCCGAATTACAAAACTAAAGTGTTCAGCTGTGGACAGCAGGAAAATTAAGGACTCTCATCTAACAGGAATTCTAATGGGACATTACGCTATTGGGAGTTTCGGTGACAAGCCCGGTCTGCCCCACCAGGATTACTGCAGAAGCTGCCAAGTTGTGAAGAAACAGAATCAGAAAAACACCTTTTATGCGAGTGCCATTTACTTCAAAACAGATCTCATCGGTATTTGGGTGACAGAACGTTTGAAGATCTGGACATGGTGTTGAACATGCCACTAATGGAACTTGCCGGTTTCATACAGAGCTCGGGGTGACTCAAATTCACTACTAACGGTCCATGAGAAGAGGGCTTACCTAACACTCGGTAACACAATGAGCCGTGTGGCTAATGTTGAGTGAACTTGCTTGTGAACGGCTTGTGAACGGCAAGCAACCCACTGATCTAGCTCAAATTTTTTCAAATGTATTAGAAGTTTGGAAAAACATAAGCTAGCTACGTGTTCTCTATCTTCTATTTCCCAAGTTTTAGCTCATTTGATAGCTGTGTGATTAAATGTCATGACAGTTGCACATTTCAAAAGAATGTTTGTAAAACTTTTATACGAAAATCAGAAGATAACACTAAAAATATCAAATCATGGCCACAACTTTCACAAGCCCTAAGTAAAGAGGAGAGAACAATAGCGATTTTTTATTTCCAAAAACTTTTTAAATTGTCATCTCAAAATAGAGTAATCTATGAGTGTCTTAATTAAGTACTGTAAGCTTTAGCTGTTACTCAGTTTGCTACAACCATCTGTAATAATATAATTTCCATCAAAGTTATAAAATGTTATAAATAAAAAGTTATAAATGAATAAAATGAAATTTATTTGAAAATAAAATTCGATGAATAAAACTTAAGACTTAACTTTGATTTCTGTTAAAATATTCATTATTTTCCATTGCTTTTAATGTTGAAATACAAAAGAAACTAAAGAAATTGTTCTTTGTTTTCTATTATCTTGTACAATAAAAGTACGGCACAACTAATTATAATTCATGATTTAATTCATATTCATTATTTATTACATCAGATTACTAGAAAAGTAATTAAAAAGCAATTACGACTGGCTAAAGCATAAAATTAATTGAATATGCATTTATTTTGTATTAAAGTGTCTTCAATATTATGAAAATTATTTTAATTGTCGACAATAAAAAAAAATGAACACATTCTTAATGCTATTAGATCAAGTGACCAAATCTACTGTTTTAATCATAAAAGTGTATTGTACACATTACAATGTAGCTATAAAGTTTACGCCTCTAAGGGGCATTATTAGAACTTGCCATTAAAGTTGGGTTTAGTTAAAGGTAACTTTAGCTAAAGTGAACTTTAAAGTCAACTTTAACTTCTTTTCGTTATTACAACTTACAGATAAAATAAAGTTAACTTCGATAACAGTGTTCAATAAAAAATGTTTTTTTTAACGCAATGGCAACGACGGTCTTCTTTTTTTGTTGTAAATATTTGCTCATTTTGTTTATATTTGTAGTTGCCATATTGAAAATAATATATAATATGGCAAATTCTAATATAAACTTATTTTTAAAAGTTAAAGGTAGGATGATCCTCCCTTTAGCTTAACGCTCACTTCTGCCATATCGTCCACTTATAATAATGAAAAACAATTTATCTGGCCGTTAAAGTCCTACATTTAGTTAACGGCAAGTTGTAATAATGGCCCTAAGTATTTAATAACGATAAAAAATAGTTGATTTGAATTTTATTTATGTAGCTTTAAAATTTAAAAAAAACTGACTTGGGATACTACTACTACTACTACTACTACTACTGACTTAAGGTACTACTTTTCAAATGCTACAAGATTTTGATAATTAAAAGATTTTAACCTTCATAGTTTAAAATTGTTCCAAGTTTGAAGACCTTTGAATCAAATTTGGACCCACTGAGATTGTTGCATTATTGCTTTCTCCAAACTAGACAATGTCAACACAATTTGTATCTGGGTACTGTCATATATTTTGTTAAATTTTTTAAAGCAACGAAGGCTGTGAACGAAAAAGTGTGTATTTTCTCCATTTATTTGTATATGTATCAGATGAGCCATCTATTATTTTAAATTTGAACCATCGGTTCTTTGGAATCTGGCAATACATATGTCATTCTATTCTGTCACATAATTCAGTATATAACGTAAGGAATCGATTTACACTTGGGCAACAGTGGAATTTATTAGAAATTGATTTTCAAAACAAAAATAATTGTCTTTCAAAATTTGATCACAGAGAAATACCAACAGTGCCCGATAAACGCAAGTTTATTGCTAAAGTTCGTGAAACAGATTTCATTCTTGATGCGCCGAGACGTGAGCATGTTCGTACAGTGCATACACCGGAAAATATCGAATCTGTGGCTGAGCAACTCTTCATCGTTCCCAAGAATTAAACATTTCATGCAGCAGTTTATGTCGATATCGGTAAGACATCTTACAGAAATTATTGGTTCAAGAATTGAAGCCACATGGCCATCCGCTTCATTATTTTTTTATACTCATTTATCCGATTTACCACGCTTGCAACCACTTACTAGAGATCTATTTGAATTTACTATTACGAGTAAATTAAAGCACTTTTTGAATAATCTCAGCCTCTCATATAAATACAACTGATTGAGAGTCCTAAGCAGAGTTTCTATTTGAATATTAGAAAAATGAAATATAAAGAATATACATAAATAAGGGATGTATAATAAATGATGAATGTATTCTTCTGCTATTCCTAACTTTGATTTTTTTTAAATCATATTTTATTTTTGGTAAACCCCATTTTCTTCAGAAATTTAAAAACAGTTTTATAGGTAAAAACAGTATTTAAGTCCAAATTAAATATTTTATTGCTTTTTATTTTATTTTATTTTTTTAAGTTATTATTTCATATCAATGTTTGGTTTACTATAACGTTTTCATCTTAAATTATTTATTACTCATACGCATTGTAACGATGAAAAGTATGCTACATTTTAATAATTTCTTTACTTAAGCAATTTACTTACTACATCACTCATACGATCCGTGGTACAAACATAATTTTAGCAGTGCCGTACAAATCTAAAGGCGCATGACGACATATCAAATATAATCATGATAATAATGATCAAATTTCCATGTGTTGGTACATTTGTTTTGCTTAGTACTCTAACACATCAAAATTGTGCCTTCAAAATTCATTGTATAGTTGTTGCAAAAAAGAAGAAGAAAATTTATGATTTATCCAACGCATGCAGTGAAAATCAAATTATTTTCATATGCTTCAAACTTATCCGGGCTTGAACGGGTGAATATTATTTACCAGCACAATAATAAAAAAATTGAGTTTGATCCATTATTTCATGTGTGACCGTGCAACTTAACATTTTAAAAGCCAATCCTTATAATAAAAAGCAACAAATCGATGTAAAGTACTCAATTGGTTATTACAATACTTTGGTCAGGATTACGACCTACCTACTCAAACAACCCTTGCTGCCTGTGTTAATGTTTTCCACGAGTAGCGGGAACTACAGTTTAAAATCGATTCCGAATATCAGATTTTTAAGAAACTTTTAAATTTTCTTTTTCTCAAAGTTTTTGCTAGAAGACTGCTTTTTTTTATTGTTTGGATTTTACCATTGGGATCTTTTAGAATTGATGTAGCGTGCTAAACGATAAATTTATTTTGCAAAATTCTAACTTTAATTAATGACTGCATCCAAATATGGATGTTTGCAGTATATTTTTAAGATAAGATTTGATTAAAACTATCGTCTTTCTCTATCATCTAGGTGGCTTCTTAATTAATTAGCAGCATATATTTCGTGTTGTGTACACAACCACAACGGGTAGTTTTTGTTTAAAATTTTAAACGGTTGTATTTTAGTGTCTAACAAACAGTCAAACTTTGCATCTTTTCCCATTAACTAGGCAGTGTTGCATGTGATTAATATTGTTGGCGTATGAGTAGAGTTTATTATAAAATTAAAATAGTTGGGCCAACCTTTTTCATGCAACAGAGAAACCTAATACTGTGTTAATGATTGTTAGAACTTTTGATATTGGCTAAGCCCATTTAATGTACAGGATAATGTGAATACCAACAAAACAATTCTTTTTTATTAACTCATCATAAAATAAGTTAAACAACACCAGCACTGTATAAAACAAAACAAAACAAACTTGTTAAAGTTAAAAGTATAATAACATTTTATTTATATTTTTCACATGTGAAAATTCTCATAGAAATGTATTTATTTTTATTGCCTACTATTAGCCTGTGTGTATGTATGTGTGTGTAGTTAAATTAGGTACAATATGTGCGTAAGCAAACTCATACACATACGCGCAGGCAAAACTGTATACTTCTATAATAAAATGACGTCATTAAGTTGAATACATTTTATATGTTTAGTTTTTATTAACAGTTGTTGTTGTTGTTGTTGCTTTTAATACTGATTATATTTGCTTGGCTGTTTATATGGTTGATTTTGTTTAATTTTGTTGTTTTGCTTTTACGTTATATAAGAACTAAAGGCGACAACAAATATTCAGTTTTGTTATCAGGCTTGATTTGACATAAAAAAAAAATAGAAGTTGTGCTCTTCCTCTCCCTTTAATTGTCTGCTCACTATTTGTGTTCGTATAGATACTTACGTTGTTATATTTCATGCATGTTTTTATTTCTGTGTTTTTTTTTTACTTTTATTTACCGTGCTTTCTAACGATTTTATTTGCAACTATGTTTCGTCTTTATTTACTTTGGCATTAACTTTATTTGGCCCGTCAAACTTTAAGACAAATTTCATTGAAATGTCGCAGGCTAATAAAGAAAACTAAATACGTTGACAAGTTATTCTCTTCCCATTTTCAATATGATTGAGGTCATTCTGCTAATGTAGTACTTTGACTGCTCTAGAGTACCTGTTTCATATTTATTTAGAACTTATTTTATTTGCCTTTTCCCGACTTTTTTTCTTTTTCTTTTTGGAAAGTATGAGATTATTGACATTTCTATTTCTGTTTTATAGAAAAACTTTGTTTTTTTCTTTATTTTCAATGTCAATGAAGCATGTTGATTTTATCTTAATGTATTTATTTCTCTGCCTTTCTCTTTTCTTTTTAAAGAAATGTTTTTAATAATTTATTATTTGGAATGGCTTTGTTTAATTTCAGGAAGTATAATTTGTTTTCTATAGTTATTAGATGTTAATTATTTTGATAACCTTTGAAATATGACCTTTCTACGTACAATAGACGTGGCGTATATGTAAATACGCTGATAAAAGGATTTACGTATTCTCTTAATAAATTCTTTTTCTTTTTTAATCATACTTTTTTTTTAAATAATTGGTGCACAGAATTCGAATCCAATCTTAAAATTATACAATCAATTTAGGTTATCAAGCTGTCCAAACCTAAAAGTGCAATAACAATGAGTTTTTTTTTAGGCCAACACACAGGAGATGACCTCTATTTAATGCAGTGTGCTATGTTGGAATACAAGAAAGATAGCTTTTAGGAAAAAGAAAAGAGGAGGTAGCCTAAAACAAATTTTTTTTCGAGAATTGCTCTTTAGTAATAATTCTCACAATTTTTTCTTATTATGAAATCGTCGTAGTCTAGTAGGTAGTGTGTCCGCTTTTCAGACGTGAAGTCGCGATTTAAGCCACAGATCAGACATCTAGAACAAAACGATATTAAAAAAAATATCTCTTTCGGCGACTTTCTTTCAGCAAAAGCTCTGAGAGTAAATAAAAATTGTCAAGAAAAGTTTATCAAGAAATCTGTCATTCGGAGCCGACTTTAAACTTTGCCTCCACTCATGTATAAAATTAATACACACAACATAAGTATTGTGGGAAGCTAGGTTGTAAAACTGACTGAAGGATTGTAAATACCAATTATGTATGTATGTCTCACATATAATGTCAGACAAACAATCAGAAACACTCAGAGCCTCTCATGGGAAGCTAAGCCACAGAGCCTCGGCACTTAAAGTTTAGCACATTTAGCATGCTTCAAAGGAAATATGTTTGGATTGTTCATCTTTATGGTACTGGATTTCAGAGTTCAGAGTGTACTATGAGACGTAGAAACAGAAGCAGTGATTCAAAGTAAATTTAGGAGTTGAATAGAAATTGGTCTTTAGCAGGTGTTTTAGTTTCACAATATAAAACAAGAAATTTCTAAAAATCTACTTACGTTCTAATTAGCCTTTAAAAATTTACAAAAAAAAAAAAAATATAAAAATTTGTAAGAGAATTGGTTGGAATTGCATATTCGCCTATATTCAACTCAGAATTTAAAATTAAAAGGGCAAACTAGGATTCCAACAAAGATAGAGACATAGCCATAACGGTAGCGGATCTGCAAACTAATTTCTGGTAGATTATTGGAACTTATAAAGAGGTCAACACAATCCTTTCATTCGATACTTATTCGTTTAGAGCATATAAACTGATAGTTTAACATCGCCTTCAGGGCTATGCTGTTATCCATGCATGTAACACGCACTATTTGCCTTAGCCATTGAGCTGTTTGGAATTTGACTGTATTCACTCCTTCATGAATTTCTAGCATACTGCGCTTAGACCAAAAATAGTTTTTCGCTACAAAATTCTCAGACGGAGTTGGTTATTTGATTCTATTGACCACGTTTCGCATCCTTATGTGTGACAGAAATGTATTTGTATTTAATTCACATGATGTGTAAAGTAATTCTGATTGTGAATATTTCATTTTGCCAACGTGCGATCTATCTGATGCTACTAGCCTATGGCCATCATTATTTTTTTAATATCTGTGGTGTTTTCTTTCCGAAGATTATCCAAGTAAATTCAGCACGATAGAATTTTTCTTTCATACTCTTCCATATAGAAAAACTTTGAAACTTATTGTGTTTAAACGCCCTTGATTTGGCAAACACCAATAAAGGACAGAAGTCGCCGTAGTCTAGTTGGTAGTGTGTTAGATGTATTAGACGTGAGACCTCGGTTTAAACCCCAAGTCAAACATTTCCAACAAAACGAAATATGAAAAAATATTTCTAAGCGCGATTTCCACTCAGATTTATGGCAAAAACTTTGCAATTGCCATGAAAAGTTTCTCAAAAATCTGTCGTTCGGAGTCGACATTAAGCTGCAGGTTCCGCTACTTGTGTGTAAAATTAACTCACACAACATAAGTAGTGTGAGAAGCTAGGTCTTTATACTGACTGAAGGATTATATATGTATGCATGTATGTGATTTGGCGAACACGTAAATGAACTGAAATTTTCAAACAGTCGAATCGTAATGCAAAGTTGTCGTGAAGAAATTGACTAAGGCTGTCTAGTAAAGAATTGCAGAATGTCATGACTGCAACAAAGAAAGCATAAGTACAAGAGTATAATGAAACCGAAGCCAGAATACTAAAGTAGTATACTGAAGTATCACTTGGAGTTTTGCTGAGTATGCACGGTACGAACCTGACATAAGCAAACAGAGTTGGTTATGATTGGAATTCTCCACGAGTAATACAAAATTTTCAATTTTTCTTCTTTAAGGCAATGTATAGGAAAAGTTTTCATTTCTTTCCTAACAACTTCAAGATCTAAGCAAGTGATTATCGTAGTAACTTCTTTATTCTTTATTCCGTTAAGAACAAACATCATCAATTACCTTTTATCACAATAATTACCAGTAACACTTCCCCACAGACGTTTCCCTCTAATTTGACAGAAATTCACAATGTTCTGTGACAAATTGTCGTGATAGTTTAACATTTAATTTAGCTCAACACAAATGCACACACTATGTAATATTGATGGAAGTCAAATAGAAGACAACGCAGCTATAGAAAAAAATACAGTTATTTTTATTTTATTTGGTTTTTGTTTTTGTGTTGATGACAAAAGTACACGCAATCGCAAAATTTGAAATACCAAAAAGGAATCCTTAATTACAGATTATCTAATGAATTTTATACAATTTTTCTGATCTATTTTGTATTTTACTGTTATCAACCATATTTGTGGTACAACAGTGTATGTGCTCCCTGGAATCAATTTAGTTGTATATGTGTGTTTACCATACAGTTTACTGTAGCATGTCTATAGAATTGTAGTAGAAATATTGCGTATTTAAGAATGTATCAGAAGCAATATTGAATTGAATTGTTTTTTGGGTATGTATCTGTAGATTTGTAAACATTATTTGTACGTATGCTGTCTGTGTGTATTGTATTGTCAATGAATGTGTGATCACAACTATTTATCATTAATTTCGTATTCAATTGTGCTTATTACTGTGTGTATCTGATTATCTAAATGAAAATACCATTTTGATTAAATTGTCATGTCCGCTTCCCAGATATTCATTTATACCACTCACTATACATACATATTGTAAGTATGTATGCACATGCTGTTGTGCTTCGATATTAATTTGAAATTGAGTAGGATTGCGTTTGAAACTTTCAACATTGGAAACACAACACTTGATTCATTAGATTACAAAAGTGACAAAGATTAATTATTTTAATAACATTGGTTAGGTTAAAGGCAAGTATGGCATGCTTTTGAATAAATTGTAGTTGTTGTAGCTGATCCATAATGAATGTATTGTATTTCTGAGTAACAAAATGTAGACTAAATTTTTATGGTTCATAAGAAAGTGTCACCTTAAAGTCTAAGATAACTAGTTTTACTGCAAGCTACAGTCGAGAATAATACGAATATTTTGTTACAATAATTAGCCATAGTCTAGTAGGTATGCTTATGAGACAAGAGACCACGTCCAGGTCAAACATCTCCAACAAAACGAAATATTATTTCTTCTTCTTAGTAGATTTCTTGAAAAAACTCTGAGAGTAAATAAAGTGTCTGAAAATATCTGTCGTTCGGTGTCTACTTTAAACTGTAGGTCCCGCCACTCATATTTAAAATTAACACGCACAAACAACAAAATTGTTATGAGGAGGTAGGTGTTATAATCACCACTTTTGAATGTAAGTAACAATAAATCATCTGGCAAAGTGACTGCCAATAATACAAGGAAGGCTTGTTTTCTTAAATGGAGAACTGATCACAACATAAGAACAATTCGGATCATTGCGGAAAATGATATCCAGAAGGTATGATATTATTATTCACAGAAAGTCCAGCATAGGCAGAATCTTTTCTGTCAAGGTAAAGGACAATTGATATCTTGTCATTTAAGAAGGAGTCGATTAGTCTTCAATGAAGGTATAATTACTGGTGGCTGGAAACACACGGGCTATTATATAGGTAGGTACTGTGTTGGCTTATTAGATGAAAGCCCGCTTTTCAAACCCCAGGTCAGACATCTCCAACAAAACGGTATATGAAAAAATATTTCTTCGGCGACTTTCCCTCAGCAGATTTCCGGCAGAAACTCTGAGAGTAAAGAAAGTTGCCATGAAAAGTTCTTCAAAAAACCTTTAGTCGACATTCATATATAAAATTAATACACACAACATAAATGGTGTGAGAAGCTAGGTTGTAATCCTGATTAAAGGATTGTAGCGACCAATTCTCATAAAATTCAAGAGCATCGAAAGTGGCTCGAAAAACACTGTTCTTTATAAAGTTGACAGATCCTCAGAACTTAAAGATCAGTTGTCTATTGGTAGACAGTGGAGAAGATTTCCAATGCCACTATAGTCGATTAAACAAATTTTTATAAAAAGATATTGTTACGTTTTTAGCTTTTAAAAACGTTTAAAATTTGAGCTCATAGATTGCAAATAAAATAAAAATAAATTTGTGTTTAGTTTTAATTATAATTCTTTATTATTCGCACAATTCTGTGTGCCACTGTTCACAACTTTATGTATACAACAACAATTGCTTCGTTTAATCTTGTTTCATTATTGTTGTTTGTGTATTTTGTTTATATTTATTCTTATAGTGTTTGTTGTTGTATTTTTGTTTACTTGTTTATAATTTTTATTATGCTGGTGTTTGTTGGTATTTTTTTGTTCTACTTGTCATTTTTTTATGCTCGTGTTTGTTGTCATATTACGCAGTGCGATAATTTGTAAACTAGTTAATTGTATTGTTTTTGTAGCATTTGTTTATAATTTTAATGTTAAAAGCAAAACACCAACATCTAAATTTTTTAATTTTCGTAACAATATGTATACATTGTATGCGTTGACTCATCTGTCATCTCTGATAAACGAACTGAAGTCGACACCATGACAACACATTTAATAATTCGCAAATAGTCATCAGAATTATTTAAATATTTTAAAATTATAAGAATTTTAAAATTATAGGACCTCTTACACATCTGTCTGTAGATAATTTAGTTCTTGCTTTTAAAGTACAACAACCATGAAACTTTGGAAAAAGTTTGCAAGTTTAAATTCTTCTTTTGATTCTAATAAATTTCAATTGAAAGTGAACTGCAGAAAGAAAAAAATTAAATTTTTTCTTTTCATTGTAAATATTTAAGAACTCTTTTACTTCTTTTTTTATTATTATTATTTCGTTTTTTAATACGATATTATTTTTCTTTCATTTCATTCAAGTTTATTTGCAAGAATAAAATATTTTCAAGCATCATTTGGTATTTTTTTCTTCTTCCAAAAATTTTAACTCATGACAGTCAGTGAAATTCCAACGATGATGCTGCTGCTGATGATTATGATAGAAGAGGCAAAGGCACTCAGAGTTCCATTTAAAATGTTACAAAGTGTCACAAACAATTTTTAAGCACGAGTATTAAAATGAATAAAATCTTAAGAATATCAAAAAAAAAACCAATTTTTTTCATTTGACTGAGAAATATACACTCATCGTGTCGAAAAATGTTTACAAAAAATGCAAATACAATTACAAACATTGTTAGATAATGATGATTGTGTTTTTTTCGTTTATATGTATGAATATGTCAGATGTGAGCAATCGTTTTAGAAAGGGGTGTCCAAAATTAATAGGAATTACATCACTTGGCTTGGATCTTGAGTAAAAATGTCGTTGTGAAGTCAGAGTAAATTTCATATGTAGGTTCCTGGGTAAGTTCATGGTTCAATGGGTAATGAAGTTAAATGTAATTTTCTGCAATGAAGAGCATTTTCATCTTATAGCCCTCCGAAAATACTTATGCAATCCATGAGGAATAAATGCGCCCACAATAAGCAATTATTTGGTGTGGAGCTTGGTCAGGGGACGGTATTGGACCTTACTTTGACCTAAATTGCAGTAACTATGAAAGGCATTCAAAGCATGAGTATGATAATGCAGTTCTTGTAGCCCCAGCTAAATTTCATTGTATTAGAAAACATGTGGTCTTAACAAAACACAACTTGTTCGTGAGTGCAAAGAGTCTTTAAGGACCTTTGGACTTGAGTGAATCCGTCTATGCTGGGTTCTGGGACATAGCGGTATACTCGGTAATGAGGTGGGGGATTAGGTTCACTTTCTGATGTCAATTTTATAGTTGGTCCTGATCCCCCAATCTGCCACTTCGACAGCCTCATCATTGGATGGGTCAGGAGGGAAGTGCAGAGGCGCTGGGAGGGTGGATCGAGTTGTTATGTGTCTAGGTGTTTACGGCCTGCTATAGACAGCAATATAACAGCGCTACCTGACATACCACGTGTAAAACAATGGACTTATTGCCCCCAAAAATTTCAGAATATCAAGAATATCAAAAGCATAGAAACGCTAGAGAATCGTTTAAATTATGTGCTAATTTTTTACAAGGTTGTGCGTACATACACGTACATACATACATAATTGGTCATTACAACCCTTCAGTCTCACACCACTTATGTTGTGTGAGTTAATTTTATACATGAGTGGCGGGACCTACAGTTTAAATTTGTCTCCGCACGACTGATTTTTGAGAAATTTTTCATGGCAATTTTGTTTGCTCTCCGAGTATTTGCCAGAAATCTGCTGAGAGGAAGTCGCCGAAGAAATATTATCATATTTTCGTTTTGATGTCTGGCCTGGGGTTTGAAAAAAGCCTCACGTCTAATACCAACACCCTACCTAATAGACTACGGCGACTTCAGACAAGGTTGTTCATACTGCTGTTCCAAATAAAAAGCAAATAATCACTCCCCGACAATGAAAGGAATAATTTTAGCAAATAAAAGAAACGAAAATGTTTGCATTCACATTTGAATATAAAAATAACACAATTTAAAAATCTTCTTGGTTTTTTTCTGTCTTGGCTGTCTTAAAGACAATACCAAATAAAAATGACAACAAAGACAATAACAAAGTTGCATAACTTTTTCATTTGCCTCTTTTTGTTTTCATTTTTTTTTATTTTTATTTTTTTGATTTATTTTATCGCACAAGTGTTGAAGTTAATGTGCTACAGACACATGAGGCACTGAAGCAGGCAGCGTCATATAAAAAACACTTTTCTAAAGAACTGAAACAACAACAACAGCCAAAGAATTGTAAAGAAAATAAATGTTATTATGATTCCCAAAATCATTTAGAACTCATTTGGCTTTTATTTCAAAAAGAGCGGAGAAAAATGAACGACAAGACATTTTGACAAACACATACGTAGAACAACAACGATTACAAGCCCACATGCTTATTAAATTGCTCGGTGTGGGTTTCTCATTCCCATTTTTGCTTTAAATTAAAACTTTCGTGTGTAACTGTGTGTGTGCGCGCGAGTGTGTTTGTGTCAATTACAATCAGTGAAGGGAAATAAATTTTATTTAATGTACCGCGTAAAAAGGCCCATAAATTGCACACATTTTTACATTTGAATTCCTCATAACGTTGATTGTCATTATCGTTGTCATAATTTTCAGAGCAATACACAGGTTGGTAATTTTGTTTTTGCTGGTTTTGTTGGTTTTGTTTTCACATGCTTTTTTTATTTTCTTCTCTTTTACGCAATGATTGGCTGTAAAGAATATATTTTTCTGTTTATAATAAGTTTCAAAAAAAAAAGAAAATTTAAAATTTTCTAAGCGAGATTCAAGAGAAATTTTATTTGATGGAAGGTTTCTGTTTTAAAGCGTCGAACGAAATAAGCGAAAGAGAAATTAATGCAGGCGAATCTAATTTAAAAGCAGGAAATTTCAAGCCATACCATGGACTGTTAGGGCTTGTCACTAAAAAATTTTATGAAATTTTATAAAATTTAGCATGCTAGCTATCATGAGATGGTAGGGGGACTTAACTGACTATTCAAAGGAGCGGTAGACCATTTAAATAGGCGCAAATAAACTGAGATGGACCATATTTGAAATGAAACGCAGCTAACTTGAATCATTCTTGAAGCAGGCGATGAAAAATGATCGCCGTAGGAGGCCCAGGTCAGACATTAACAAAAAACTAGATATAAAAAAAATTTCTTCGGTGATTTCCTCTTAGCAGTTTTCTGTCAAAGACTCTGAGAGTAAATAAAAATGATAGGAAAGAGAAAAATTTGTCGTTCGTAGTCGACTTTAAACTGTAGATCTCCCGCCACTCATGTATAAAATTAACACATACAACATATGTGGTGTGAGAAGCTATGCGGTAATCCCGACTGAAGGATTGTAGTAACCAACTAGGTATGTGAGTTGTTTTCCAATTTTCTGACATTTTAAATTCATCTTTCGACCAGTCTAGCGTGAACTCCTGGTCATCTGGATATGCCGAGTCTAGTTGATCGAGTTGCTAGAGTAGGCGCATGAATATAGGAAACTTCTAACCGCTGTTAGGCTATTTATTAGAAACAAATATATGTATTGGCCATTGACAATCATTAACTTATGAAGAATCTTGCTTTATTGAACATGAAGCATAAGATCGTAAGGACATTTCTGTCAGTTATTGTATCTTTTCTTATGGTTTATTGCGAGATATGATATGTAGGTGGGTGTAAACGGAGAGACTTTACTTACTTGTAGATAATTTCTGAGTAGATTGCAGATCGTTTGAGAAGGAACAAAGTTTTTTTACTTTATTTGGCAATGTCATGCTAAAAATACAATAAACGCAAAGCAGCAAAACACAAAAATTTTGCAACAATAATAGCATTGCTATTAAAATAATCATTTTCATGTATTCTATTTTTTAAGGGATTGCTGTGTTCGCTTATTGTGTTTATAGCATCAGTGTGTAGCTACAAGCATGCTACTCACATTTATGTCATCCTTTCTCCACCTTCCAACGAAGCTATACTTTTTAGATATTGGCTCCATCAGAAAATTTGTTAAACTTTCTGACTAATTTTCAGCATGATTCTAAGAGTGTCGTACTTTAAATACGAGTTAATATTGCTAATTGTAAAGACCGGTTAATCAGGATTTGACAATTGGTCTATGGACCATACATTCATGTGATATCGCAACAAAACAATTTTTGTGCTCAGACAACATTGTTTTGACAAAATTGCACCTGCTTCCTACCCTGTTCTACAACCAATGAATTTATCGCAAAAGTTTTGTAATGTCAGAAAAATGTTATCAGAAAAGTCTGTAACAGACTTTCTACTAGATAGTTGAGTTTTAAGCGATCTGGTGATATTTATGTTGAAGAAGAATGTCACATAAATGACATACAAATGTAGTTTGGGGTTCATGTTGCAATTGTTTAAGTTTGGAAATAGTTCCTTAAATACAACAGATTTTCTACTTTCGTGGATATGCTGTTCTTACGACCATTCAAACAAGTTTATTACTGACTTGACATTACGTTTGAATCGGAATTAAAAATTTGTGTGACATACAAAACTGACGCCTGCTGTATATGAAATGATCACTTTACTAAATTTACCATACGTTATCGGTATCCAAGATGTTGTTCTTCATGAGGATATTATCTTAAAATTTTTATTTCTTACGGAATGTTCTTTAATTTTTATACTGTAGCATGCATAAAATTTTATTTGTCTTATGCAGAAATATTCCATTGTCAACTAATAATTTTTATTAAAACTAAACTCTATGTGACCCTAATTTTATTCAAAAACTAAATTATTGTTTATCTTTTATTGCAAAATTTGTTAAAAAAAAAGGAATAAAAACTTTTTCTTCGTTTAACTGGATTGTATAAATAAATCTTTATAGTTTGACTCTGATTTCTTTCTTTCTTTCATTCATATTCTCTAAAGTTGCCACACACCAAAAAAAAAAAAAAATAACAAAAACTTTAAATTTTATCTTCTAAACAATAAATTCATAAATTTGGTTATTTTTCTCTGCATTTTTTTTCTGTAGTCTTCTCCAAGACAAATGAAAAATTTGATTCTTTTTATCGAGATTCATGCATAGAAAAACTAGGTTACTTGCAGCTGTTTACCATAGGAAAGCCATTTAAAGGATTTGTGGAAGAATAAAAAAACAACTAAACTTTTAATAAAAAAAGAAATTGGAACAGAAAAAACAATATTATTTAGTATACAACACTGAAATTTTAGTTTCATAAATTGAGAATAAAAATATTTTTTAAGCAAGAAAAATTCTGCAAAGTTATGTTTGAATAGGTCATCAGATAAAACCTTTTAAACTCAAGCTTACATGGACTTATCGTGAAAAAAATGAAATTTGTTATACAAACGAGATTGAAAACGAATAGTTTGGAATTCAATTTTAACTACAATTTCTTCCAACAGGGATTTCTGAAATTTAAGAATTGATAACGACCTTAATCACTATAGATAACGACATGTGTTCGCTGAATGGGGTTCGAAGCAGTTGGCGATTGACCCTAAAATTCATCTTCTTCTTCAGCTGAGGCCCATTTCTGTATGAATGGGTAGATGAACAACCGAATTTGCGGATTTTTGAATGATACCAAGCCACATGACGTTCAAGAGAAAGACTCCTGAAAAAGTCACTGTTTGGTGTGGATTTTGGCTGGCAGCTTAGGATTCATATTTCGTTGAAAACAGCCTTCACTGTCAACGGTGAGCTCTACTAACTCCTTTTGTCCTGAATTGGCTGACAAGAATACCAAAGTAGTGTGGCTACATAGTTCACGTCACATTGGATATTCAACACGAGGGCATGGTCCTCCCTTGTAAACAGCATCGAAGTCATGCAACTTGACATCTTGGACTCTTTCTTGTGAGGTTTTCTTAAGTCTCTGGTATGTAAGAAAAAGCTACAAACCATAGCGGTACTTAAAGCCAACATAACCCAGTCAAATTTTGCCTAATTTATAAGCCAGAGCCATGGAAAACTTGTCATTTCGGATGCATTGCTCCCAAAGAAACCCTGGCTGATCGTTGAACAATTTTATTTTACATGATGTCGTTGTAGCCTAGTGAGTAGTCGTTTTAGATGTGAGGCCACGGTTCAAACCTCAGGTCAGACATCTCCAACCAAATGGAATATGAAAAATTATTTCTTTGGCGAAAAAATTTCTCAAACAATCTGTCATTCGGATTCGACTTTAAACTGTAGCTCCCGCCACTCATGTATAAAATTAACACACACAACATAAGTGGTATGAGAAGCTAGATCGTAATCCTGATTGAAGGCTTGTAACGACCAATATTCCATATAAAATGGCATCAATAGATCTTTCACAGGAATACAAAATTGCAACGATATTTTTTTTTTTTTTTTAATTTGAAGATAGAAGAAGCGCTTCGTGAAAGACTTGAAATTCAAAACAAATTTATTAGAAAGCATTTGCACAACTTTATTATAAAATTCGTTTTAAGCTTAGCTTTCCTAATGAACTTCAGCAAATAATTATTTTGTATGACCGTTGCAGGTAATACGAACCGAAATCTGTACTTGTTTGTTTGACAACATTGTTAATTGCTAAATTGTTTTAATTTAGTTAATAAGTTTACGTCCTTATATTTATAATCTAGGATGTGAATTCAATTACAAATATTGCTCTTGTCTTAATTGTAATTTCAATTGCAGAAATAAATTAAAAAAAACTACGAAATAAATTTGATGTCATCAGTTTAAGGTGATCTCTTTTGTCTGTTTTCATTACAGTATTGCCTCCGCTATAGACATTACATTTAATTAAAAATATAAAAATTTTAAAAACATATAAATTCCGGCCATTATGTCCTTAATGTCACTTTCTCACTCACTTATTTTGTGTGTGTTCATTGGCAACTGTCGCTATGACCTTTCAAAGTGTGCCAAATGTACGAAATTACAATTGTTTTGAAGGAAGCCTCTATGAAGTAATGCTTAAAAGCGGCAATAAATTGATATTATTAACAACAAAAACAATTTATTTATTAACTTGTATTTTTAAAGGAAACGGCAAAATGCCTTAAACACGAAGAAGGAAAGCAATCATGATTAATTATGAGCACAGCTGGACTTCAAAAAAGCATTTAGGAATGCCTTTGAAGCAGACAAAATGTCAGGCTCTAGAATTCTGCGGTTTGACAGTGTATAGAAAAAGTTGTTTTTTAAGGGCATAAGAGTGTAATATCAGTGGTTAAGGGCAGTTCACTGTTAATGATATTATTTAACAAGAAACATTTATTCAATAATATTCTTCAATAAATTTGAAAATATAAAACATATTGAATCAAATTAAAACAAAACTCCCATGGAAAATTAATAGTTTTCAGTGCTTAAAATAATGGGTGGGCCAGCTATCGGTTTAAATTTGAACCATCTGCTATTTCGAATCTGGCAATACTTATGTCATTCTATTCAGTATATTATCTACACTGAACGTAATGAATCGATTTTCGCCTGAGCAACGTTGGGATTTATTGGGCCAACGAGAAACTGCACGATGATGTCGAATTTGACAAAAAAAACCATGTCTTCGGATGAAGCTTATTTTCATCCTGATGGGTACGTTAATAAATAATATTGTCGTATTTGTGGCTCAGAAAACCCACACGTGGTTTTACAGAAGCCAATGCATCCATTACGAGTGACTGTTTGGTGCGGCTTGTGAAATGAAGGCATCATTGGCCCGCATTTCTTTAACAATTAGGACAGCGCAACCATTACGGTCAATGGAGATATCTATAGCATCATGATAACCGATTTTTTCCCGCTCTTCATTGTATTGATGTGAACGATGTTTGGTTACAACAGGATGGTGCAACTCACCACACATCTCATGCCGAAATCGATTTACTGCGTCAAACGTTTGATGGCTGTTTAATTAGCTGAAATGGCAATGTTAATTGGCCGCCAAGAAGCTGCGATTTGAAAATGTTGGACTATTTTCTGTATGGCGCCGTTACAAACCTGGAACAATTGAGCATTTGGATGACAACATTTGTGATGACATTGCTGAGATACGACCCCATACACTCGAAAAAGTGCACGAAAATTGGTTCGATCGAATTAGGTATTGTGAGGCCTGTCGCAGCAGCCATATGAATGAAATAATAATCCATTTCTAACCGGAACGATTTGTGGAACGGAGGCATCATTGGCCCACATTTTTTTTAACAATTAGGACGGCGCAACATTTACGGTTAATGGAGACATCATGATAACCGATTTTTTTTTGCCCGCTCTTCATGGTATTGATGTGAACGATGTTTGGTTTCAATAAGATGGTGCAACTCGCCACACACTTTATGCCAAAATCGATTTATTGAGTGAAACGTCTGATAGCCGTTTAATTAGCCGAAATGGTGATGACGATTGGCCGCCAAAAATCTGCGTTGGACTATTTTCTGTAGGGCGCCGTTTAATAAAATGTTATACAGACAAACGATAGACAATTGAGCATTTGAAGGCCAATATTCTTGATGCTATTGCTGAGATACGACCCCACACAATCCAAAAAGTGCACTAAAATTGGTTCTTTCGAATGAGGTACTGTGAGGAACAAGTGATCTTCACGACAAAATAATAAAATTTCCAACTGTTTTTATTTTATTGCATTTTTTAATTTAAACTTTTAAATCATGCACCCTATATAAGAAACTTCAGTTTCGGAAGCTACAATTAAACAGACATGTACTATTTTAGAGAAAGAGCTCGTCAGAGTCATGTAGGCAACTGCTGATATGGTGAAGTGTGGAATTATGTATGTATGTTATAATTATGTACATGTACGAGGGCGGTCCTGGCGGAAAGTAATAACCTTATTCAAATATTCAAATTACTAGGTGCCATTTCGTTATAATTTTTTTTTAATTCATATTTTATTATGAAGTTTTTTACCTTTTAGTTAAGAATAAAAAAATGTTGTGTGTGTGTTAGTTTTATAGATGAGTGGCGGGGGCTACAGTTTAAGGTCGACTCCGAACGACAAATTTTTGAGAAATTTTTCATGACAATTTTATTTACTCTCAGAGTTTTTGCCAGAAATCTGCTGAGAGGAAGTCACCGAAGAAATATTTTTTCATATTTCGATTTGCTGAAGATGTCTGACCTGGGGCTTGAACTGTGGCCTCACGTCTAATTAGCAAACACACTACCTACTAGATTACGGCGACCCTTCATTGACGACATCTTGTTTTGTTTTTGGATTATTATTTACAGGTCTTTACAACCGTTTTTCGGTTTGAATAGCAGCTTAAAATCTTGCCAACGCTTTAAAATTTAATGTATTCTGTGTGCTTCGTTGGTGAAGTATTTTTTTTCTAGTCGTGTTCTGTTTTCCCTACGTTGTTATATATTTGTCTTTAACGCGTTTTAGCACGCGTAAATCACCGCTTTAAGGTTCACTGAACCGAAAATGTTGTCAGTTTATAACAACAACAACAATAATAATAACTACGACCACAACAGCAACACAACACTAATAATAGCACAACAACATTGACAGCAATAACAGTGCGACATCGACAAGGGGCGGCAGCGATAGTGGTAAAGCAACCACGGCAATACAGATATAAAGTTTGCAGTGTTATTTGTGTGTATGTGTGTATACTTTCATGTCTCATGTATTCGTATTTAGTAAAGATACTGTGTCCTCTTGATTGTCATCATTGTTGTAGCCAATATGGTTGTGCTAGAAAAACCCATGTTTTTGTTGCTATTGTAGTTGGTGTTGTTATTATGGTTGGTATGGCGGAAGTAATGCGACGTCGACGACAACCTTACACTGCTTGTTGGCACATCTATATATTCCACTAATTAGGGATCTTTGCTATTCTTTTCCCTTTAATTTTTTTGTTTTATTTTTTTATTTATTTTTTTTTTTCTATCTTTCTTTCGTTTTGTAACGACAAAGGCCAAGTTGCCAGCGAGGTGGCAATGGTATGGCATGGCATGGGTGTATGTATTATGAAGCAACATTAAATGAAACATTGTTTTCATTTTGAACAGCATTTAAGGAAGGATGACGCTGGTATGATGATGATGATGGCGATGGAAGGAAAGACCATAAATAGAGAAACTTCTTTTGTTTTTACTATCCTGTGTATAATTGTGTGTCCTTTAACATTCATCCTTAAACTCTGTTCGTTGTGAAATGCAATAGAAAACTGTGTATTAAATTAACACTTAAACTTGGTATTATATTCGGCCGAAAGGTATTTTAAATGTGAAAAATTTTAAATTGATTTAAATATCCTACCAACCAAAATAAACACTCCAGCCAATTTAGAGAAGAAGTGAATTAATTTATGTGTAACCCTAGTGATGTACTTTTTTTGAAATTCATTCGAATTTTTTTTTTTATCAAAACATGTAGAATATGTTTGTGAATTTATGTAAATAAGGATGATAATTTTCCCCCTATTCTCTGGAAAACGAGGTCATTTTAAATTGTGTTGCCATAAAAATACAAAAGGGATACTCCCCTTCGAATGTTTTTTTTGTTTTTATTAAAAAATTTATTAAATTATAAATTAATACGCATAATTTAATTAAATGGATGCACACAAACAAGCACACAATTTAATCGAAACAATTTTGTTGAAGGGGAATTTTTACAAAACAATTTATTTTCATGCTTGAGCGTATTATAATTAATATTTTCATTTTAAATGCGTACCATGATCAAGGTCAGGTTTAATTCGAAGAAAACAGCACAATAAAAACCTTACTTTAACTCGCAAGCCACTCGGTAATCTGTGTTTTTGATAAAGCGTGCTCACCGTAGAATTTCACAAGCAAACGATAACTCAACAATACATACATAAATACATACATAATTGGTCATTACAACCCTTCAATCAGGATTATGACCTAGCTTTTCACACCGCTTATGTTGTGGGTTTTAATTTTATACATGAGTGGCGGGAGATACAGTTTAAAGTCGACTCCGAACAACATATTTTTGAGAAACTTTTCATGGCAATTTTATTTACTCTCAGATTTTTTGCCAGAAATCTGCTGAGAGGAAGGCCCCAAAGAAATGTATTTTTCATATTTTCGTTTTAATGTTTTAATGACCTGGGATACGAACCGTGGCCCCACGTCCATCAAGCCGACACACTACCTACCAGACTACGGCGACTACTACTCAACAATGCTTTCCACAAATCTTGTTTTATGCGGCACTTTAAAGATTTTCCATCGTGAACGTAAATGGCATATTTTTAAATTATACTACCTATACGTACCAGAGATCAGCAATGAATCGCTTTTTCGCTATAAGTACTCATGAAACTTTGAGTATGAGTGGGTCAAGAGTATTGAAACCCAACTACTCTGATTCATTCGTACTCACTACACATTGATTTATAAGTATGAGTACAATGAGTATGAGTACAAAGTTGACATCAAACTCATAACATTCGAGATTCATAAATTTAGAAAAATACTTATAATACTTGTAAATGATTCAAGTGATTCGAATCATTCGTCAAAATTTACAGTCTTAGTTGTTGTTGCATTTACAAAGAGAGAAGAAAGATACATAAACTAAAAAGACAAAGACAGCAAGCAGAGCAAACACACAACCTTCTTCTGAGTATTGTAGTGTTCGTACGAGAATCATACTTATTTTGTGATTCGTGTATACGATGAGTCGTGGAGAGTACCATGAGTATTTCAAACTTTGCATATGAGTAGTATGTGTATGACATTAAAATAAGTATAAATGCGTATAAGTATCAGAAATTATAAGTGTGATTCGAATCTACTCATCGTTTTGAATACTCATTGCTAAACTCTGATACGTACATTAATACCGAACTTACGTAGCCTGACCTAAGCCACTGCAAGGCTAAAAGAAACGGATAAAATTCAATTTTTTTCTGGGAGTTTTTTTTCTCATCCCTATTGCATTTTGAATAAATATTTTATGACATGAATAATTTGTGATAAATAATCTATAATGTATGTATTCGTGTTGTATTTCCATTTCCATGTATTTTTTTTTCATTCATCGCTCAGCTGAATACAAAATAATTGTTGTATCGATTTAATAATATTAAAACGATTGATTTTTAAAAATAAATGTATGTAGTATTGTTAATGAATTTGTTCGTTATTTTTATGACTTTTTTTTTGTTCAATTGATATCAAACATGAATTCTTAATTGAAGGACAACGTTATACAATATTTAATTTATTTTTGTTTTTCGTTTATTACAAGGAAAATTCACAATTATTTTAACAAATTTTAACATAAAATAACAACGACGGAATAATAGAAAAAAGGATTGTAATTAAAAAATATTTAAATTTATTTTTTATGGCTGAACTAATCAGAATAGACGACAGTAAAGTGCCAGTGGAACAACTGCGGCCATGAACAAATTTTCAATTTTAATTGTTTAAAAATTTACGGGAAAAAACAAAAAAAAATATTTTTTTGGTGTAAAATCTCTTTTAAAAACATCATTAGAAGCTTTTATATCTCGCTTTATCCTTACGTCTCGGTTTCATAAATTTTTTGTGCCAAAAGTAAATAATAAAAAGTGGTTCTAGGCTACCATCGTTTTGAAGTCGCCGTAGTTTGGTAGGTAGTGTGTTGGTTTATTAGACGAAAAGCCAGGTACGAGCCCCAGGCCAGACATCAGGTCAAAATACAAAAAGTATTTTTTCGGTGACTTCCTCTTAGCAGATTTCTGGCAAAAACTCGAAGAGTAAATAAAATTACCATGAAAAAGTTTCTTAAAAATCTGTTGTTCGGAGTCGGTTTTAAACTGTAGGTCCCACCACTCATGTATAAAATTAACACACAACATACGTGGTATGAGAAACTATGACGTTGTACAATGGGTGAATTTGATCTTCGGGTACTGTACTTGTCTTAATTGACAAGTACACGTCCTCTAACCTAACCTAACCTACCATCGATACCGAGCATGCTGTTGCCTGAATTAAAGAATTTGTTTCATCGTAAATGACCACGCCCATCACCCATAATGCACACAATCTAAATAAATTTTTACTCATAAAACTTTTTATGCCCAAGTAAAAGTCTTCACATTTAGTATAAAATGTGTTTGTATGCGTGATAAGTACCATCAAAATTGACCACTGCCACCGCCCATACAATTTAAAACTCATAAAAGTAAGGTAAAAGTCTTGTTAAGTCTCCGGTGAAAGACGGTGAATTGTTTTTGGTTAAATGCAAAGAATCAATTTTCTCTCCTCAATCATTTGATTTCAGTCAGAAGACAGAGGCAGCCGTGAGTTCGTTATGCACTGATATGGTGCTGAGGAACATTGCTTATTGAGTACTAGTATTTACTCCAGAGGTGGTACTGCCTGATATTCGTTGGTGGTGTTAGGCTCTATGGAAATCAGGGTTTAGTCGTCTTAGTCTAGTAGATAGTGTCTTAGCTTATTAAAGCCGAGGCTATGGTTCAAACCACAGTTTACAAAATATGGAAAAATTGTTCTTTGACGGCTTTCTCTCAACAGTCTTCTTAAAAAATTCTGAGAGTAAATAAAAATGTTTCATGAAATGTTTCTCAAAAATCTGCTGTTCGAATAGACTTTAAACTGTAGATCCCGCCAATTATGGATACAATTTATACACACGACATAGGTGGTGTGAGAAGCTATGCATGTCGTAATCTTAACTGAAGGATTGCAACGACCGCCTTCATTGTAGTTTAAGCCTGTATAGATAGTTTCTTAAGTAGTTAGTATTACATAGGTTTTGCTACCAGAAAGATCTTCATATACAATTAGCTAATAAGCCATTGTATGCTTCAATCTACGTAAAGATAGCTCTGTGTATACTGTGATTAAGGAAAACTTAATTTTAAAATCGTTCCATAAGTGAGTGAGTTTTAAACCTCTGACTGGAAGTGCAAAAGTTTCTACATAGTGCACTCAGTCTGCAGGTAGTCGTAAAGGGCACTCTGTCGTACATAGTAGAAAACGCACAGACCTCTCAATGCGTGAAAATATATTTTAACCCAAGAGCTTTGATAGAAACTCTCAAAGCAACAACTGCGGAAAAAAGTTAGCCTATGGACTGCTTAAAAACTCATGCATCTGTAGATCATTATGTTACAAATTTAGAAAAAAATTTTCGCTGAAGACAGTCATTTAATAATATTAAAAAATATTAAAAGAAACTCTAAAAAACTCTTAGCCTAGACCAGTTCAGTACATTTATTTGTAACAGTGTAATAGTCACAGTGAATATATGCTGTATGTATTAGGAAAAAACTGTAAAATCAAAGAGACAAAGTCGTCATGTGGAACAAACAGATTGAAAGTGTTCATAATATTCATTTGTAGCAGTGTGGATAGGGCAGTTGAAAGGTCCACCTTTGATCAGAAATGAGTGGCCGTACCTACAGTTTAAAGTCGACTCCGAACGATAGATTTTTGAGAAACTTTTCAGGGCAATTTACTTTCCAAGTTTTTGCCAGAAATCTGCTGAAAGGAAGTAGCCGAAGACATATTTTTCATATTTCGTTTAATTTGGAGATGCGTTTGAACCGAGCAAACATAACGTAACCAAAATCTGTCAAATTTCTTTCAAATTAACTCACACTAGTGGACTTCACTTGATGTTTATGTAGACATACAAACCAATAATAAGTGGTTAATAGTTTGATGCTGTCAATTAAGGCATCTCAACCATACACATCTCCTTTTTGGCGGCTTAAAGGGTAAAAAATTATAAAAAAATAAAAAGGAGTCCAACTTTTGAGCTTTGTTGAATAAATATATTTCCCTTAATATCTTTGAAATATTTTCTTTTTTCTACAAGAAATTTTTAAGAAATAAAATTAAATGTGAATGTGAATTTGAATGCATGCCAAATTGCGTCATACATTTAAAGGCCGTAATATTGTTTTATACTATCTGAAGCAAAATTATCTGAAAAAGAATAAAAAAAAACTGCAGTTGCCAATTCAGTGAATCTTTTGTCTTTTCACAAATAAGGTCAGTTGCAAGGTCTTATTTCAAGCACATAATTTGCTTGCAATTAATTTTCTTGTCTCATGTACTTCCAACGCTCATTAACATTTAAGTCTACTACAGTCTAAGTTCAAGACAATAGATTTTCTTTTGTTATCAGTTTTTTGTTTTCAGTGTTACTAGTAAAATCTACTTTAACTATGAATATTAAAAATCAACATGATTTTCTGCGTTAATTCTTTGTAAGCAATTCCTTTAATGTCACACTCTTGATATCTTTGTTACTTTTTTTGTATGAAAGATACTCTTGTGAAATAAGAACTGCCGACACAGTTATCATGTTAAACTGTTATATTTTGAAAAGTTGCTAAATAAGAACGTAAAAAAGGCCTGGTTGAGTTAACAACGATACCCTACAAATGGCAGTAGACAGTAGTAATAATTGAGGAGTTTTAGGGATTTTAAATCAGTTTGATTTATTCCTTAGTCCACTACTTCTTAAGTTGTTTAAGAAGCTTTTTAGTATAGGCTTATTAATTCGACGTGTAGACAAGAGAGTATTTCTTAATTTTTAAAGCCCAAAATCCATATCAAAAAGAGACCTTTTTGTGATACATTGGACGCTTCTAGATCTCATACGGATTCGGTGCCATTCAGTACCCGGATCAGTTGAATTTTGTACGAGTGCAGGACCATACATACATACATACATAATTGGTCATTACAACCCTTCAGTTAGTATTACGACCTAGCTTCGAACACCATTCATGTTGGGTAAGTTAATTTTATCTACAAGCTGCGGGACTTATAGTTTAAAGTCGGCTCCGAGTGACAGATTTTTTTGCGAAACTTTTCTTGGCAATTTTTTATTTACTTTCGGCCTTTTTGCCATTAATCTCGTCGTATTTCGTTTTGATCAATATGTATTACCTAGCCTCACCTCTGTGGGGTAGGGTTTTAAATGGAAATTTATTTCCAAAACAAATGCAATTAGTCGCAAATTGCACGAAAATGTCGTACAAAATTTGGTCGTAGAGAAGGTGTGGTCGGTATATGGAAGTTTATTGCGTCGTTCAAAAAAATGGCCGTTATTAACAGATTAACGTCTAAAATGCACATCATTTTTTCGAATCCAGAGCTTATTATAAGGTATCTTCATATATCGTTCTTAACTTGCACTTTTCAATAAAAAAAACATTGTTCTTTATGTCTGCCAATTTGTTGTTGTTTCTTATTTATTTTATTCATATTATTTTTATTTTTTTAAATATATCTGCTTATTTTTTTATTCTACTGCTATATTGCACTTCCTCGTAATGATTAAGGGGTTCATGTAAAATATGAGCAGCAGATATTTTTTATTTATTTACAAAAGCAGTTTATGATGCAAGTGTTACGCCATTTATCTAAAAATTCTTTTATTTTTCTTCTCGTCTACCAGTGCATTTTCTTTTATTTTATTTCGTATATCTGCAGAAGAATAATTGTGTGAAATGCAATTCTGTAGAATTAAAATTTTTGCTTTTAAACGCATATAAACGATGCTCACAATATATTCATGTTAATTGTTAATTGTTATTGTTAAGAAGAATTGTTTATTATTGATTGATTTTTTTCGCATTTTAAATTATCTTGAAGAATTTTTGTGTTACGAAAATTCTAAAATATAGTAGAGTACTATTGGGTAAACTCATATTCTTAACATTCTGCTTCTAATACAAGTCTACCGCCATTTAAGCATATCTAATACACTTGAGGTAATGATTTTATTAAACCACGGATATATCACTTTACAATACTATTTCCAACCCCTTATATATATATATACACCCCAAGTTTACAATAAAAGTTTTCTGGATACTAAATTTGTATGAGATGTGAAATGTTTTTTTTAGAAAAATTATATTCAGAAGCGAATCGTTATGTTTGTGAGCAAACGCAACTCACATATTTAGTTTGAAGTCTAGCCAGAGGTAGTTCAACAGCTACCAATGCATTCTTTTTGCGATTTGTGGGCGCTTTCTTCAAGGACGACGAAAATCTCAACATGGCCGAGAAATAATTACTGATTTTTTTTCAAAATGGAATTAATTGGTTGATAACAGAGGATGTCATATGCAGCAAATGATGCTGTTGCGAGAAGAGTTTCGTGAGCAGTTAATCCAGCAATACATTAGTCGCCAAGAGGCCAGCCACGACAGCCAAATGAATGGAATAATATTCCATTTCTTACCGTAACAATTGTACTTTACAACAAGCAAATAAATTTGGCAAAATTTCAAATCGTTTTTTAATTTATTGCAATTTAAAATTTAAACTTTTAGACGGCCCATATATATTCTATTGTGCTTCTTTAAAATTGAGACAAAAGCTTCAACTTTCTAGCCTCACATGACTGCAAAGAATTTTTATTAAGAAATTATTTAAATATTAAAAATTAAATTAATTCAAGAAAAAAATGTTGAAAATAAGAAAAACTACACCTACCGCCTCTTATTATAGGTATTCAGTTAAAGAAATTGCATGCAATCTTCAAAATATCTCAAGTGCTTGTATGCATGCATTTCTATTGTACATCGTTTCCTAATAATGTACAAAAGCAATGGCAGAATTGTGTATTTGTTTATGCTTTTGAGCCATTTATCTTAAAAAGCTTTTTATGATACGGTTTTGTTTAGCAGTCTTTTTATTCCATCTTTTTGCGTTTTCTATGTCAGAGTATTTTTTGAGTTGTTCGTCTTTTTCTTTTTGCTTTATTTGCTGTCAACAATAATGTCATTTATTTTTATAATATTTTCCATGCAAAAACCTCAAGGACGACATCGATGTTGTCGTTTCGTAGCTATGGTTTGCCATACAATAGAATACCGAACATGATGTGTTTCCTTAATACGAGTATACCATTTATTTCAACATAAAAATATTTTATAAAGTTTTATCCAACAACAATCCATTTTGCCAGCATTTGTGCTTATTTTTCTCAATTTATTTTAATGCTTTTTTTGTTGTTATATGCTGTGCTATATTTCATTTTCGTTTCTTTTCATTGCTAATAAATATACATGAAATCATTAATCAAAAATATTTTCTTTTTTTTTCACAATATAAATAATACATTTTTCTTTGTTTGTTTTTAATTCTTGAATAAACGCAAAACGTAACATTTAGAATGGTTTTAAAGCTGTGATCTAATTTGAGTTTTAACATTTTTCTCACTTGTTATTCATTCATATTATGAAAATTGTTGCAATTATGGAACATAATTTCTGCGAAATCCGTTGACGATTTATTGTTAAATATTAATATGGCCCTTGAAAATTCTACAAGGAAACAAAAATTTATTGTAATAAAAACAAATTTAAAAATAGTTTGTATAAGCCGTAGTCTAGTAGATAGTGTGTTGGCTTATTAGTCTTATTAGACGTAAGGCCACGGTTCAAACCCCAAGTCATACAACAAAACGAAATGTGAACAAATATTCCTTCGGCGTCTTCCTCTCATCAGATTTCTGACAAAAACTCTGAGAATAAATAGAACTGCCATGAAAAGTTCCTCAAAAAATCTGTCGTTCGGCTTTAAACTGTAGGTCTTGCCACGGTGTATAAAATTAACACAGACAACATAAGTGGTGTGAGAAGTTAGGCCGTGATCATGACTGAAGTGTTGTAATGGCCAGTTATGTATGTATGTATGTATGTCATGTATTAAAGAACATTTAAGATTAAAGTTGCTTTCCATGAGTAGGTCTGTGAAATTTACCGATTTAAAGTTACTGAAGTAGCCAGAGTCTAGTAGGTAGTGTGAGGTCGTGGTTCAAAACTCAGCCTAGACATCTCCAGCAAAACAAAATTTGAAAAAATATTTCTTCGGCGACTTCCTATCAGTAGATGTCTGGCAAAACCTCTGAGAGTAAGTGAAATTACCGCAAAAGGTTTCTCAAAAATCTGTCGTTCGGAGTCGACTTTAAACTATAGGTCCCGCCGCTCATGTATAAAATTAGCACACACAACATAAGTGCTGTGGGAGGATAGGCCGTAATCCTGACTGAAGGGTTGTAATGGCCAATTACAATTACCTAATGCCAGTGGACGTTACAAGACTACTGTTTTGGGTCATTAGAAAATCTGTATGTTAATTCGATATGCCACCATTTTTAGTAGCTAATGACATATTTATGTTGCTCTATATAGCTTTATATTGCTTTCTACACTCGAATAAATTGCACAATTGGGAACAATATGTTAAGAAAAAATTCTTCCATTTGGATTTCACTTAAATTCGTTTACTCGTTTATTCGTTTTACTTTCTGTTTCTCCTTATTCAATCAAATTGCTAAAATACCGATACGAAAATGTTATTTTTTTTTATATTTCATAGAATTTACAATAAATAAAAACCCAATTTTCAATTTCATGCTTCATAGTGCAAAAATTATCTGAACAAACGCAATGGCAGTGGCAACGGCAACGCCATGTACATGTTTTTGAAAAGAAATAAAAACGTATAAAAATAGAAAAACAACGCATAAAACTTAAAAATAATACAATTCATAGTAATTTTTGAAATATTTGTAAAACGATTTTAAATTATTCACAACATTTAATTTAATGAAAAAAGAAAATATTTATGCTACAGAAAGCAAATGATGATGATGATGATGATTGAAACAAAATCAAAATAAAGAAAAAAAAAATTAAATTCCAATCGCAAAAGGCAAAGAATGAAATGCAAATATTTATTAGCAAGAGAATCAAATATTAGGGTGACTAGAAAATATTGTGAATTTAAATTATGGCAGAATAAATGAAAATAAGCTGTTGGTAATTGAATAGAAAAATAATCGTATGTATCGTTGAATTTTTCTCAAATTTAATATTTTTTTTTTGGTGTATAACTTAATAATGTGGGATTTACAACAGCAGACGTATTCCGTAACACATTGTCTGATTAAAAACAGGAAACATTATTCGTGAGTTTTTCTTTACTTCTTGAATTTAAAATAAATACAACTGAAGTCATACACCAAAGATTACATTGATTATGTTCGTAAATACTAAGCGAGATGATCACGTACTAAATTCAATTATTTGGTTTTAAGCGAAACTTTTAAAAGATATAAAGCTCTTTATGCTTCAGAGAAGGATATCGTTCATCTTATATTTTCCCATTCATCAATCAATTAGTGCGAGCAATGCAAACCACTTTACTTCGTAAGCGTAAATACTTCATTTACGTAATATGTTTTCATTAATTTGAAGTTATTTTGGAGCGCAATCCATATAAACTCCAAGAATCACTCATGGAATTCGTGTACCTAGTCTGCCAGTGATAGTTTAAAAATTATCACACATTATAAAGGGTGGGCCATTTAACACAAAAGAGGTTTGAAATTTAGACAAATTTATTTATTTTTTGTTGTGAAGTACAATTCAGTATAAAATTATAACATCAAAGTCAGTGGTTGAAAATATCAACAAAGTTTTGTGTTCCCAAATCTGAAGCAACAAAGTATCAGTTTATATTACAGCTCTCATTAGCCTTTGGGTCTACTGATGCTTGAATTTTGAATTCTGTATCACTTTACCAAAATATAAATAAGATTCATCCCAAAAGCGGATATTCGTAACCTTAATATATCTTGAAATATTTCAATCACTGTGCATTAAAAGAATACATACATACATACATACATAATTGTTCATTGCAACCCCTCAGTCGGTATTACGGCGTAGCTTTTCGCACCACTAATGCTATGTGTGTTAATTTTTATGCATACCACAGTCGAATGCTCTATATTTTTATTTATATTTTTTATTATATATCACTTATTACGATCAAAGCGGAATTTGGATTCATTGAGTCGATACCGATATGAGGATCGTTCTTGCATTAGTCATAACAAATCACACGTCAGTGTGGCTGATTCCAATACTTTTTGTTTAAATATATTTTAATATTCCTGTTACATATGCTGAAAACGATAATATTTATGCAAGTTGAACTTAGTACAGCTAATACACAACAAGCCTTACACAAACCTAAGACAGTAAATTTGCAATTGCTATTCGAACAGCAGATGAATATCGAAAACCAATAAAACGGAAGTGTAAGCTAGTGTTTTAAGAAATATTTGGCGCTTAATAAGAAATCAAATAAAATGTGAGTCTTAAAGAGCCATGATTATTAAATTTTTGTATTAAATGGCTAGCGGTTGTCTTGTTAGCATACAATCCGAAATCAATTACATTCACTTCTTGCAGATTTATTAACGGAATTTAACCATTACAATAACAATAAAACAACAATAATAATAAAAGAAAATACGAAATTAAAAGATTTATTTCAATTTTATTAAAATTTATTTAAAAATTTTGAAGAAATTCATCGAATAAGTATGCAAAGTTTTTCAAATAAAACCGGTGCGTATACGTGATATATTTAAATCACACCGTATTTTAAAATATTAAGTATACGTCACGTCAAACTACATTCACTAGTTAAAATGTAAGCAGCTAACTGTTCTACATGCGCCTATAGGGTGGGCCATTTAAAAGTTTAAATTTAAAAATAATATAAAACAAAAACGGTTTGAAATTTTGCCAAATTTATTCTTTTGCTGTGCAGGAAAATTCTTCTGGTTAGAAGTGGAATATTCTTTCTATTCATATGGTTGCCGTAGCTGGCCTCACATCAATTTTCGTCCACTTTTTCGAATGTATGGGGTCGAATCTCAGCAGTGGCATGACGAATAGTGTCCTTCAAATGCTCAATTGTCTCTAGTTTGCCGGCCTAACACTTTTCTTTAATGTCGCCCCACAGAAAATAGTCCAACGGTGTCAAATCGCAGCTTTTTGGCTGCCTAATTACACCACCATTTCGGCTAATTAAACGGCCATCAATCGATTATGGCATGAGATGTGTGGCCAGTTACACCATTCTGTTGAAAGCAAACATAGTTCACATCAGTATCATGAAGAGCGTATACAAAAAACAAAAACAGTTTGCTAGGTGCTAGAGGTGTCTAAATGGACCGTAATGGTTGGGCCGTCCTCATTTTCAAAGAAATATGATACCTCCGCTCCACAATCCGCACCAAATAGTCACTCGTATTGGGTGCATTTGCTTCTATAAGACCACGTAAAGGTTTTCAAAGCCCCAAATATGGCAATTTTGCTTTTTAACGTACCTACCAAAATGAAAATCAGCTTCATCCGAAAAGTTGATTTTTGTTGCAAAATCGACATAATCGTGCAGTTTCTCGTTGGTCAATCTAGCGAAGCGGCTGGTCATGCGGCTTGAATTAATTGAACTTTGTAAGGCGTCATACCGAGATCTTTTCGCAAAATTCGAATTTAACTGGTGCGTGAAATGTTCAATTCTTGACAACGATGACGAGTTAATGTTGATGGCACACTCTCAGCCACATCTTCGATATTTTCGGGTGTACGCAGTCTACAAGCACAACCAGCTTTTGGCACATTAACAATTAAACCACGAACTTTAGAAATAAGCTTACGTATACTGGGCACTGTTGGTCCATCTCTGCGACCAAATTTTGTAGAATATTTTCGTGTAATTTCCGATCTGCAATTTCTTGTCTTTGTTTTGGAAGTAAATTTTCAAAAAATGCCAACGTTGCTTAAGTGTAAAGCGATTCATTACTTTCAGTGGAGATAATTTACTGGATTTTGTGACAGAATAGAATGACATTAGTATTGCCAGATTCCAAAGAACCGATGGTTTATATTTAAGCCGATAGATGGCCCACCCTATATTCTATTGTCTGATTGATTATGGATACATAAACAAATTTTTATTCTGGCAGTAAATATAAAATTGTTTAAAAAATTAAATTTATTTAAAAAAAAAATTTGGCTTCTATTCTTAACAGATTTTCTTCAAGTTCTTTTGAGCACATATGCGTTAAAGAAATTAATTTTAAAGCATGATTTTGATATTTTTTCTTCAATTTCCTTTTACACAAGTTTTGCAATTTACCCTTAAAGTTATTAAGCTAAATCACAAAAAAAGGAAACGTATCGTTTCTATAAACAATACATCCCCACTTTAAACTTAAAACAAAAAAAATCAGGCAAGAAATAAAACTTTTACCAGTTTTGCCAACAACAGTGAATTATTCTCCCCCTATGTTTTCCTAGCGGAACAAACAATACAAGTACAAACATTTATACTTCGTATCCTTCGAATAAAAGAGAGAAACTCAAACTTGAAAATTTGGTTTTGCAAGGTTTCCATATTCTATGGGTGCTGGCAATTAAATTTGCCTTTAAGACTATAAATCTCATTGGCAAACAAAGCAAAAATTTTGCCAAAACTTACGCAGTTTACACTGAAAACCCGAAATACAACAAAATTATGGCTGTGAAATGAATTTTTTTCGCTTAATTTTAAGCTTAACTGGCACCATGATTTTGGGCTACATAAGCATGTTTTTTTGTTGTTGTTCACACATTGAGCCTTTTCTATTACTTGTTTTGTTGAATTCTAACAATTTAAGGTAGTTTCGTTCCTTGATAATGGCTACTAGTGGAGGCAAACCACACAATATTTGAACATTTTTTCGATACAAAATCAGCTTTAAAATTAATAGTTTTATGATTCTGACAACTCGCATTTTGATTTCCTCAATTTCGACAAAATAATTTTCATTGAAACACGGTGTATAAGAGCGATTGGTGAACGTTTCTGGCATTAGGAGACACTTATCTGAATTCACTTTGAACTTTTTCAAGGATAGCACATACATGGTCTTATAGATACGATGCTAACAGATGAAGTCAGACGAAATTTAAAGGTACCGCCAGGTTCTGTCTTATTTCTAACTCTATTTATACTACAAACATCCATTTCTTTAATTTCTAATCCTAGCTACTCTTCTTCATATTCCTTTGAAAGATTACCAATTAAATTTGAAGATTAACACGAAAAGTGTTCATATGAATGGCATTAATGAGGTGTTGTGAATAAGATTAATTTTAATACTCGAAAGGCCCACTGTAGTCTATATACTTATAAGCATCATAAGAATACTACGGCATCTGTAACAATTAACATGTTTAAGTATTGAGGAGTCAAAAGCTCCTGATGTTTTGGTCGAGAAAATTCAACAACATTTTTGCTGCAACTAGTGTTACTATAGTGTTTGTAAATCTTTAATTATTCATTACTCATACGCACCGTAGCACTGAAAAGTATGCTACATTTTAATATATAATTTTCTTCATACATTACTCATACGTCAGGTGGGACAAACATAATTTTTGGCAGTGCAGCGGAAATCTTATGGCGCATGCCGACATATCAAATTTAACTGATCAAATTTGCATATGTAATGGTAGATTTTATTTGCTTAGCACAGTAACATATCAAAAATGTACCCTCAAATTTCATTGTATAATTGTTATGAAGAAAAAGAGAACATACAGCAGAGCGAAAATAAAACATTGAAAACAAACAACAGAGCTTATATACTTCCATGCTCTTATGAAGCATTCAAGTGCCTTTGTTTATTGAGAAGACTATTTACGTCAGTCGCAGTCGTCGTAGTCTAGTAGGTAGTGTGTTGGCTTATTAGACGTAAGGCCACGGTATAAATCCCAGGTCAGACAACAAAACAAAAATATGAAAAAAAAATATTTTTTCGGGGACTGCCTCCCAGCAAATTTCTGGCAAAAACTCTATGAGAGTAAATAAAAATTTCCATGAAAAGTTTCTCAAATATCTGTCGTTCGGAGTCGACTTTAAACTATAGGTCCCGTCACTCCTTATTTAGAGTAAACAAGGATATAATCGTTGCAGTGGGAGTTCCTTGGCCGTTTATACAAGCAAAGTCTGGTATACGAACGATTGTTGATTTCATGGTAACAGGGACGACAGAATTCATTTTCACGCGTTTTTCACAAGTAACAAAGAACAATTGAATGCAGGGAGCCCTAGTGCTTCTCCATACTCATTTGTCCTCATTTCTTTAATAGCAGTTGTTGTAATCACTCGAATATAAACGAATTTTTTCTTCGTTCGCGTCGCTGGAATAATGTTTAATCTTCTTTACTTATAAACTTCATAATTTTGGTTCTATATTTCATACAAGCAAGGATATCACAATACTGAGAATTTAACTCTGGAACTCTTTACTATTAAAAGGTACTAAACAACGTATGTATACCTTAAAGTTTTCATTACATGATTATATTAGTAGGTTTTCATTCCTAAATTTGAAAATGTTTCTTAAATTTGAAGTGAATGAAAAAAAAAATTGAAATAAATTTTGGAAAAATTTTATTTGCGAATAACTGTCAAACATTCAAACTTTTTTTCTTAATCAATTTTTGAAATTTACTTCATGTCTTTTTTTATAATCGAAAACATATTTATTTGTGGATATGATATTCCATTTTATGTTGGTCTTAATCCTGCATGCGAATTCAGCATATGAAGCATATGAAATGCTGGTTGGATGGTATCTTTATGACTATAGTTGTACCAGTAAAATTGCGTATGGTTTATGAATATTTCCTTGAAATGTTGAAAGTGCGTTTCATTTATGAGCATCTTGAGAGATTCTAATAATATAATACACCATGAATATGAAATGCGATAAAATTTTACTGCAGTCCGTCCAACAAACAAATGTACAAATCGACATATGTATTGAATGTTAAACACTTTTTTTATTAAATTGAAATTTATTTATTATTTATATAAGGAAAATTTAGAAAATCATCGTATAGAATATATTTTCCAATATAAAATGAAATTTATTTGAAATTTATTGCAATGCCTTACGGCATCATAAATTGAAATGAATTTAGAAATACAGTTTTGGGGGATCTTAAAAACAATTCTAAAAAATTTAATAAAATCGTATAAACATTCTATGCCAGAATGAGTTTCGTTTCGAAGTTTAATTCCTTATTAGTGTTTAACTCCGGCTCTTTAAACTTTTTGTAAAGCCACTTATTCACGTACACATACATACATAATTGGTCATTACAACCCTTCTGTCAGGATTATGACCTCGCTTATATGTTAATATCATTCATGAGTGGCTGGACCTACAGTTTAAAGTGGACTCTGGAATTTACTTGGACTTGGAAAATTACAAAAAATGGGCAAGCTTGATACAGTAAATAGGGACACCTTTTATCAGATTCTGAATCAATTGGGAATTCAGCAGGGGATTCCATTCCCTACTGCGAGTGGGGCCACAACTTTTCCTGAAAATGTGCAAAGAAGGTCTTAAAGGTATATTCGGCGAAAGCGAGGATTGAGAGAGTCCTATATTAAAAGTCACCGTAAGCTAGTAGGCAATGTGTTGGCTTATTAGACTGTGCTTCAAACTTCATTTCGGGCCTCTCAAACAGCTCTCAACTTCTTCTCAGGTGTTTTTTTTAGCAAAAAAACTGAAGAAGAATATAATTGCCAGGATAATTGCCTCTCATACGGTGTCGACAGTCATGGAAAAGATTATCACATACAGCATAGTATGTAATCCTGCTTAAAAGATTGTACTGACAAATGAAGTAAGCCACGAGGGAAACATTCTGAAAATAGTAGCCGACCTTAGGACTGAAACTGTAGGAATCATTTCAAGTCAACATAGAGATCTTGTGGTGAGAAAAGTCAATCAGAAGGACACATAATTAGGCCTCTTGTGGTGCTATCGTTACTGATCCAGAACAGCATTCTTTGGATTGTCAGGAGAAGAGCATTGGTGGGGATATTTTAGAAAAATCATATATAAAGAAAGGCAGTACAATAGACTGTCTGGAATCCCTTTAGTGTTTTATACAACAACAAAAACAACAGTAATAAAGAGCTATGCTACAAAAAGGGTTCTCTATGAATGGTTAACGTATTACTCTTTAGAATTGTTGTTCAAGCTCGGCTTAAAGACTGGCGCATATTGTTGCAATGTAGCCTTGATCGTTTATTGTATTAGTGTTCGAATTTGAGTACCTCCTGAATTGTTTGATTTGGGGCTATTAATTACACCAATTTTTTTTCTGACTTAACAATTTCTCAGGCCCTAGAGTGAGATTCATTATCACAATAGCAAGAAGGAACCATTTTCACCGGAGAATAACATTTTTCATGGAACTTCTAGTAGTTTAGACAATTTTTTCTTCTTCCTCAAAATATATTAAATTTCTGTTCATCCATTCATACCCATATGAAGTGGTTTTTAGTATGAATTATGACACACACACACATGGGTATGAAATTTATTTAAAATTTTTTATTCTTTTCTTTTTTTTTGTGAAATTTATTTCTATTCGCATATGTTTTTGATAGAGGTACCGAGAAACCAAGAAAATGTATTGTTTTCGACACCTTGACATTTGAATTAAATATGAAATAAATCACTTGTGTTGTTGTGACATTTTTGTAATATTTTCTTGTAAAATATCAATGATCAAATGCATACAACGATTACATACATATGTCCCACTGAATGATTTTTATTATTTCCGATGTGAAATATTGATAAATTCAAATGGAATGAACTTTTTTCTCTTCATTTCATTGATATGAAACATTTGAATATTTAATAAAGTTTTTTGGCAATAAACAATAGATGTTTTTCTTTCTATATATTTGGATGTAACATAAAAAAATTGATTGTGGATCTAAATTTAAAGCATTTAAATTTAAAAATACAATTTTCAAGCCATTCTACTTGCAACATTACGAACTAAAATGTTATTTAAATAGACTTTTGTGGTGCTTGTAACTATTTAATTTATTTTGTATTTAATTTTAATGCTTCTAACAATAAACAAATATACAACAAAAATAGTGAGTCCAACGTTACTACTTTTCAAATATTTCGAGGTTGTCATAACCCAACCATGAGGCTGTAAGCGTTGCAGACATGGTTACCCGAATGCATCAAAATGACGAAAGTAATGCTTGCAATAAAGAAAGTACAGCGGATTCCATTTTGTCATTCATAGTAATTGAATATCACGGTTGATTATAACGAATATTGCACTTGTATTTGCATTTTCATCCATGTAAGGTCCTATTTGCGTAATAATTTAATTTAATATTGAATATTTGCAATGCCCTAGATAAGCTTTTAACAATTTATCGAACGAACTCATTGTGCAACGGGCTCAACTGGACCTTTTTAACAAGCCGGTGCCACAAGCCTCGATTTCGGCGTACTGCATGAAAAGTTTTCAGAAAGAATTTTGTTATATCAACTGCTGCCGTTAGACTTTTTTCCAGTAGACCAATATTAAAGACCATGTCTACGTCGATAATCCCCGAATGCTATAGCAGTTGGTATTAAATTTTTTTCAAATTATCACCAGGATATACTCCCAAATATATATAAAAAACCTCATAATGGTATATTTCAAAGAGCAATACTTTGAGAATTAAACTACAATTTTACGAAACAAACTCAAAAATGCTTAAAAATTTCCGATCGCATTGTGACACCAAATATGCTTTCACATAAAATATTTTATTTATGGAAGCCAAGAGGTCCTTTCATCTTAATATGAATTTCAAAGGCATTATCAATGTTTTCAAAATGTTTTTTGGGACAAGTAATTCGGTCGATATAAACATTCTTAGCTTCAGCGATTGCCCGAAAAATTTCATCGATTTTAGTCTTTCTACTCTTTCTATCGTACGTATGCAAATGCATTTTATGCAATTCAAAATTAAAACATTTGTTTATGTTATTTCATTTATAATTTTCCTTTAATAAAATGCTATTAAAATTATTTAAAAATTTTAAAGAAATACTTCGAATAATAATGCAACGTTTTTCAAATAAAACCGGTACGTATGAGTAATATATTTAAATCATCCGTATTATAAAATATTACGTATACGTCACGTTAAACTACATTCACTAGTTAAAAAGTAAGCAGTTAACTGTTCTACATGCGCCTATAGGGTGGGCCATTTAAAAGTTTAAATTTAAAAATGCAATAAAACAAAAACGGTTTGAAATTTTGCCAAATTTATTTTTTTTGTAGTGAAATACATTTATTCCGTTTAGAAGTGGAACATTATTTCCATTGATATGGCTGCCGCGCCTGGCCTCACAGTCCTTCATTCGATCGCACAAATTTTCGTGCACTTTTTCGAATGTATGGGGTCGTATCTCGGCAATGGTATCAGGAATGGTGGCTTTCAAATGCTCAATAGTCACTATTTCGGTTAATTAAACGGCCATTAGACGTTCGACGCAATAAATCGATTGTGTGTGTCCTTTTGAAACCGAACATTGTTCACACCAATGCCATGAAGAGCATCGTATGTATTCAATTTCATTTTATGTAAATCAAAATTAAAACATTTGTTTGTGTTATTTCATTTATAATTTTAATATGATAGAATTATTTAAATATTTAGAGAAAAAGAAAAATGATTACATTGTAGATTAAAAGATATAAAATATAATAAATTATTTGCAAACAAATGTACAGACATGTTTATCTATTTATTATTTTGAGTTTATTGTGTTTTATTATTAAAAAACTCTTTTGGGGTAATAATAAAAACTGAAAACAATTCGCTGACATCACATGATATAGTATTTACAAAGTATGTACTGCGCAACGTTTTTACGATGTATCTTACTACAGATACTATACAGATTAAATTAAAATTAAAAGTTTTGCATAAAGGTTAGGTTAGGTTAGGTTAAGTTTGAGGACGTGTACTTTTCTGAGGTCAAAATTGCGCATTTCAAATTCATTCCAGAAGAGAGAGAGAGGATAGTGACAGAGAATTTGTAAAAGGATAAGAGGTAAAAAAGGGAGGATATAGAGACGAAGGAAATAGAATGGAACACAAATACACAAGAGAGCGCGACTTCAACTTTGATTACCAAGCACTTGTCAACCAGCTCAACCTATTTATGAATCTATGGAGCATCCTGATGTAGGCTGTCGACAGAGAGTCCAAAGCTTTCAAAGAAGACCCTACCCAGGGTCCCCAACCTACTAATAGTTTAACAGTTGCAGAGGAGTTATACGATAGTTTCCAACGCCTCCTCATCGCCACATACCCTGAAATAGTCAGGCTGGGATCTGTTTCAGATCCATGTCAGCGATCTAATCTTGCAGTGTCCTGTACTGAAACCAATAACTAGAACTTATCCAAGCCCAGCAGCAAACCTGTTCTATCACTATCTATAGCATGCCATAGACTCCCAAACACAGAACATCACAATCTATCCGGCAAAGACAACACACGGCTTACTAGACAAAGGCAACACGAGATATAGAAAATATATAAAAAGGCCTTTATGCCACCACCATAGTAGTTACAATTAATATCAGGATTCAGGCTCCACGAGAATAGTTGGTTATTTTTAGCAATTTATTTGAAATTACTGGTTTTGTTGAGTCAGTTTCAAGCCTTTTCAATCGAAATTTATACGGATGTTCCTTCACATTTGATCTTCCTTTCATTTGAAGTATTACACGGAATAACTAACTTCTAATAGACAAGATCACTATTACAAAAGCATTGTGATACCCTACAATTAATATCCTGTGTAGTGATTCATTACGTCACTAATTAGTATTAAAGGATAATTTATTCAAATAAATAAATCCATTCAACTGATACTGCTTTTTAATAAAAAAAAAAATAAGTCGTAAAACTTTTTCTGTGTCACACCTTATATAGTTTATTGCCTAGAGATAATAGTTTATACAAGTGATTAACTGTGATTTATCATGCAATCTATACGGTTTTTTTAAATATTTTAATACCCGGTACAAAACAAATGGTAATTCTTTAAACGAAAAAAAAAAATAAAATATTTAAACTAATAGACAGGGTGTGTCTAATGAAATATTATGGATGGTAAATTGAAATACATTTATTTAAATATTAATTCTACACAGTTATGGTATGGCCTCTAACATAACAGTAAATTAAATATACTGACATCGAATGTGAGCATGTGTTACAGAACTTAAATAAATAAATAACCTTTAAAAAAATTTAATTTTTAATCCTACAGTTAAGTCTAATTTACTTGCAATGGCAGCCCAGCACTTTAATGGTTGTGATGATATTAAAATTTTACATGGATTTGATGTCTTACGCTTCTACCTGCAAATGGATGTACTAACTTTACTGGTTAGAAAGTATTTTTAATCGGCAATACTTTTAGCGCAGACCCCGATGTTTACAGAATTCGTATTAAAAATCTACGCTGTTGTCTGTTAGATTTTAAGTGAAATTTTTGTTTTTGAAGAGAATATTTATTCAAGTATTTTTATAGTCAATCAGCTTAACAACGACGGTGAAAACGTCAAGCTATACTATGTATGTCTTAAAACTTTCTAGAGATACGCGAAAAATTTTGCTGGCCATTAAAAGTGTATGAATTCTTGCAAGACAGAAACTTTATGTTTGCCAATACTGGCGTCTTTTTTGGTTGGCGGGCTCATGCTATAGTGTCGATACGGGATGTAATTAGAATAAATTCTTCCGCCAAGTTAGCATATCAAACTGAACACTCTGCACATATTTGTTAAATTTTTTGCGAGTAGACGATCAATTTCACTGTTCTGAATATATAGAGTGTTTCTCTATATCGTACGGTTCGGTCGAAGATGCCAATCTCCGACATGTTACATGGCATAGGTATTCCCATTGCCTCGATTAATTTTGAATATTGTCCACTCGTTCTACATGGACGCATGGGCATTGCATTAACTGTTCTGAGGAGGAGGAAGAGACTGTCTTTCAACTCATCTGTCAGTGACCTGCTCTTGCATCTCAGTTTCTGACACCTTTAACCGAGCATTCTAATGAAAAAAATGGTGCAATAGCAAGAATTATTTCGGCATCGGAGGTAGAATATATTGTGGTATCACAATGGGCCTAAATACTAGCCTAAGTCAGATCTCTTCATTCGAAAAAATCTGGGTCTTAACATAATCTTCTCTCTAGAGATGGTCTGATGAATCTCACTTAACGAAATTCATTAACACCGCTCTAACACAAAATATGTGCTCTGGGCATTATATTCTTCATCTCAGAGGCTGTGTATTGGATTTCAAGTGATTCCTAGAATATTTCTGCATTCGTTGTATTGTGCATCGAAATGGTTTGATTTCATTGGGTTTTATCATCCTTCCTTACTTAATGAGTTGATTATATTTTATTACAATGTATGTGTATCCATGTGTTTCTATTGTATGAGACAAGAAAAGAATTACATTTTTTCAAACCTAAACGAAAAACATTAATTTGTCTGTGTTCATTTTATGATTAAAGAAAGATTTTCAGGAAATTAAAAGATAAACGTAACATTATGTTGTAGCACTTACTTTTATTACGACGCTGGTAAGAGATTTTCGTTTTTTGGTTCATATCTGACAGAATTTCATTGCATTAATACATACGTTTACATTTACCATTTTTGCAAGAAGCTGACTAAAATTGCATTCTTAACTCATCTGTAATAATGCCAGAAAATTTTAAAATCTTAAGAAAGGTGTAAAATTGCCAGTTAACATTACAAGCATACGAAAGATACCTAACGCAACCAACTATATTTAGTCGTGTTATAACAATTCTGTAATAATAGTTGGTCACGTTTTCCTTTTAATGTTATTTCTTCTCTTTTTGCAGAGTAAATTGTTGAATACACATTTTTAAATACAAGAAAAGTTAAACATAAGACAGACAAGTGTGTGCTGAAGTGATGGATAAGTTTTCTTGTTGAAATTTTAGCACATTGAGTGATGGCATTAAAGAATAAAATAAATGCCATTGTAATATAAGAAGTTTTAAATTATGGCTCTTATTTAAAGTTCCATGACACTTTATTTTGTATATAAATTATAAAGAATATATTACGGAGATTTGGTTTTTTTTTTAATAATTTAAACAATAGCATATGTATTGTAAGTTATATTCAAATCCATTCCACTGTCTTATAAGTTTGAAAATATTTTCTGGCATATTGTGGTCTGTATTATAGAAACAATGGCATGACAATCACTATGACAATGAAAGGAATTGTGCAGGACAAATGCTGTCTATCATTCAGGGCCTCAATGGCCTTTTGGAATATCATTTTTGGGTTTCAAAAGTAAATAAAACACACATAAAAATGCATTTTGAAATTATGTATGAAGAACAAAGTCATTTAAATGATGTCATAATTTTGAAATTATACTATCAAGAAACTTCTCGTATAATAAAGTACATAGTGGCACCGCGTTTTTTAAACAACATACCGTCCACTTTATAATCGTCGAAGTCTTACGGCTTTTACATTTACAGAAAACACGAATCCATTAAAATCGGTCGTACAACTAAAAGACGATATGTTTAGTTCTACGTACCACCGGCACCAAAGAATGGCATCAAATTATATCGAATAAAGGTAATATTTTTAGAGTGGTAGTCTAGTAGGTACAGTGTTGACTTATTGGACGAAGGACGCGGATCAAACCCTGGCTCAGACATTTCGAACAAAATGAAATAAAAAAAATATTTATTTCGGCAACTTCCCCTCAGCAGATTTCTATTAAAAACTCTGTGATAAAACAGAAATACTATGAAACGTGTCCGCTACTCATGTATAAAATTATCACCCGCAATATAAGTGATGTGAGAAGCAAGGTCGTAAGGTTATAATGACCAATTTTGTATGCACACTTAGCCACAAAAGTATACATACGGTTAACAAATTTTAGAATTTTTTTAACCAAGCCGTTTTCGTTGAAAATGTTTATAACTGTCTGACATCTTTCTTCGATTTCGGTCTTGCGGTTTGCATTGGTTCAGAAATTTGTGAAATTTGTGAAATTTGTTAATCGGATTTATACTTTTGTGGGCCTGTGCAGGGCCATAATTCAGTTCAATTTCAGAAAAATTTTTAACCAATGCAAAAGACCGTCTTAAAATCGAGGAAACTATAAAGGTTTTCAACGAAAACGGATTGGTTAAAAAATTTCTGATATTTGTTAATCGTATGTATACTTTAGTAACTGTGTGTATATATGTGTGACATACATTACACTAAGGGCCATTATTACAACTTGCCGTTCAAGTTGGGTTTAGTTAAAGTTAGCTTTAGCTTAAGTAAACTTTAAAGTCGCCTTTAATTTCTGTTAGTTATGAGAACCTACAGATAAAATAAATTTAACTTTTTTAAAAATATGGCGGCACTGGAGCAATGTCGGTAACACTGTTCAATTAAAAACATTTTTTTTAACGCAATGGCAATGTCGGGCTTCTTTTTTTTTGTTGTATTTGCTCATTTTGTTTATATTTGAAGTTGTCATATTGAAAATAATATATAATATGGCAAGTTCCAATTTTTTCAAATAACTTTCTTTTTCCACTCATAACTGAATTATTTTAATGATCATATATTTTCTTCTTCGAAATAAGTTTAATGATTTAATTAAATATCTTATTTAATACAGTTTCTCTATGAAAATTAACTCAAAAGGCAAACAACTAAAAATTAAGGAGAAATAATAACTCGCATGAGACAAAAAATTCGAACTTTCCCAGTCCCAGTAAATAAAATTAATTAATACGATAGACTTGTTTATTTCTTTTTACATTATTTAGCAAGTTTGCGTAAATATTTAATATTTCGGAATTTATGATTTCGACACACCATCAAAAATAGTTAAACATTAATTTAACGATGACCATCTGACTTGAAAGTTTATTGTTGAAAGAAAACAAATATTAATTTTACTTTGAACAAAATCCAAGTAAATAAACATCGGAAAGTTTCATTTTCATTTTTCCATTTTCTTTTGCTTTTCTCACTAAATGCCGAAAATTTTATAACCGGCAGATGGTAAGTTTCCATTGTAGTAAACTTTTTCTTTTTCCTCAGCTCTTCCCTGTCCTGTGAGTTTATACTGTTTGTTATACTTTTGAGGATAAGAGTGGTGGGAATTATTTCCCACCTTCAATATTCTTCTTAAAGTTGACAAACCAAACAAAAAATATAAAAAAGAGCAAAACAAATAGAAAAGAATTAATATAAAGGAAGTTTTCATAAAGAAAAATATAAAAATAAAAAAAGAAACTAAAATGTGTAAAGAAATAATGCGAAAAACAAATATGAAGACAAGTTAAATATCCGAGAGATCAAAATCAAAAGTATGAGAGAAATTTATGAGAATACTTTGAATAGCAGAAAAGACAAACACACACTCAAATAGACAAATAAATATTGCAAACAAACAAACACAAATAATAAGTTTCGAACTGAGGATGGTGCCAATAATGAATGATATTGTGGCCAACTTGGCTAAGTTGGCATTTTGTGTGTAAATAACTGTGAGAAAAAAGATGAAAAGAAAAAGATAAATTTTTTTCTATTCAATCACTATTTTAGTCAAAGTAATTCTATTGAAATACAAATATAGATCGTTAGATAACTAAAACTTTGAAATTCTTTTTAAATTTTTTCTTAACTTGGGCTAAATTGATATTCTTTTGAAAATTATAGACTAACAGGTCTAAATATGTTTTTATAGGTCGAATATTTTTCATCTTGTATACATTCTTATAAAAAATGTTTTTCAACTGCAAAACATATTTTCGTAAATAAAATTTAGTGCCCAGGGTGCCCTGGTACTCTAGTGGGTAGTGTGCTAGACTATTAGCGTGAGGGTCGTGGGTTCGATTCCCACTAGAGGCTCTGGTCTGTGACACTACACCGAGCATATGGTCAAGCTGCTCCGCTCGTATATAATTAAAATATAATTTGTAATTGTATTGTAATTAATAAATATATAAATTTAGTGCCCATAATATTTTTTATTTATTGAAAATTAATTACAAACGTTTGTCATTATAGTTCTTGATGCTTTGTAATTCTACTTACTTGGTTGAGTAACCGTTTGCCATCAAGACACCAAAGATGTAAATAGCTTAGAGTTGTTCTGATGCAACACAAAGCCTTTCCCGTTGGCCATCTTGTTATTATCGACCATATTGATTTGATTAAAAGAGCTAATTATGAGGCCTGTTCATAAATTAATATGAATTTTCAAATTTCGTGGGCTACGTACATTCGAATTTTAATTATTTTTAGTCTCGAAGACTAGACTAAGGCGATTTCTTCCAGTTAATATCGGAATATCCATTCAGTGTTCTCAAAACAGCCTGATAAGGCTATATCTTTAATATCTATATCTTTAATCAAAAGTGTGATTTATTTAGAGTATGGCTTGCTATTTATCGCTCCTTTAACAACCAAAAAGTCGTAAGAATAGTTAAAACTTACATCCAAAGTGATAATCCAAAAGTGGTCGCTATTTCAAGATGATTATGATCATTGAGGAAAATTGAGGAAAGTAATTCGTTCTCAGCGAATTATGTATGTAATTATTAAGTGTATGTCACATTTGTACATCTATTCAACATACATACATACATAATTGGTCATTACAACCCTTCAGTCAGGATTACGACCTAGTTTCTCACATCACTTATGTTGTGTGTGTTAATTTTATACATGAGTGGCGGGACCTACAGTTTAAAGTCGATTCCGAAAGACAGATTTTTAAGAAACTTTTCATGGCAAATGAGAGTAAATAATCTCAGAGTTTTTGCCAGAAATCTGCTGAGAGGAAATCGCCAAAGAAATATTTTTTTCATATTTCGTTTTGATGTCTGACCTTACGTCTAATAAGCCAACACACTACCTACTAGACTACGGCGACGATAATACACAGCTCACACAATAATTAAAGGTTTCTTACCATTACGCCGCAGATAGGCTGATTGGGATACTATGCCTATAGGCTCTTCATGATAATTTATTTTTCAAAATTGACCATATACCTTTCGTAAAGGAAACCCTGCTGTCAATTCGAAGTATGATGTCCGTTTCTTGACTTGCAATTGAGTATTGTGTATTGGACGCTATGTGGTTTCTATCAACTGACTCTACCAGCTACACAACGCGGTCGAATTAATTTATTCCGTAAGCGGTATCGGCGTCGTCAATTGGTTGCCAAGGTTATACGATTTGATACCCTTGGATTTCTTTCTTGTGGGCAATCATCAAAAACGGTATCTACATGACTAATTTCGGCATTTGAAATCCAACATTCTCAACATATTGACCAGATACTGAGCGAAATGTGTGAACGTATATCAAAAACATCACCCACTGCAACCAATACAGAAGCGATAAAATAAAAATTTGATCAAAATCATTGATTTATACCCTACGGTGGGAATAAGCCTGACACATATTAAAAGTATAAACAGAGACTGAGACTGAAACAAAATTAGACTGAACTGAATGAAAATACCGTGTGCTAAATTGAAATAATAGGAAGTCAACTATTGGGGACGAGACTTTACTTCATACTTCTTCAATCAAAGCAAATTCAGTCGATGGAAATCGATAAATAATTGACCATAGTGGTGTATACATATTAAAATAAATTTGATGAAATATTTTGAATAACAATTAAATTGTTTTTTAATGTTAGTTTTAAAACTTCAATTTGTCAATATTAAGAATCATCAAGAAGTGCTTGGATAAACTAATTCAATGGTGTAATGATTATATATATTAATAATTAAATCCTTACAACCCTTCAGTCACGATTACAACCTATCTTCTCACACCACTTATGTTGCGTGTGTTAATTCCATATATTAGTGTTAGAGCCTTCAGCTTAAAGTCGACTCCAACCAACAGGTTTTTGAGAGACTTTTCATGTCAATTTTATTTACTTTCAGAGTTTTTGCCAGAAATTTCTTGAAAAACAGTCGTCAAACAAAAATGTTTTTATATTTCTTTTAGTTTGAGATCTCAGCCTCAATTCGTGGCCTCTTGTCTAATAAGCCAACAAACAAACTCTTAGACTACGACAACTTCGATGCATTTATCCACTTTCTTTATTCTTAAACTCTGTAACTTTAATTCTGCACACGATTAAGTCAGGTTTTGGGATAGTCACCATAGTCTAGTAGGTATTGTATTGGCTTATTAGACGTAAGGCCACGGTTCAAACCCCAGGTCAGAAGTCTCCAACTGAACGAAATATGAAAAAATATTACTTCGGCGACTTCCTCCCAGCAGATTTCTGGCAAAAACTGTGGGAGTAAATAAAAATTTACAATGAAAAGTTTCTCAAAAATCTGTCGTTCGGAGTCGACTTTAAACTGTAGGTCCCGCCACTCATGTATAAAATTAACGCACACAACATAAATGGTGTGAAAAGCAATGTCGTAATCCAGACTGAAGGGTTGTAATGACCAATTATGTATGTTAATGCACAACTTCCATACAAATTCTTTTCTATCAATTTCTGTTATCAGTTGTTGGCTCCAATATTTCGTTTTGCCTACTGTGTTACTGTGTTTGTTTAATTTATTTTTTCTTCTATAAAGTAATGAATATTTTCTTTAACTTTTTCTTTAACTTTTCAATAGAAATTTATTAACATTTTATATTTTTTTAATTCAATCTGTATCAAAGTACAAAGAGAGGAAAAAGGGTTTAAAGCCATCAACTTATTGTGACAGGCTCAAGTTATCCTTTATGCCTCTTTATTTATTTAATTTTTCAATTTTTTTTCCTTTTTTTTTTGTTCATGATGCATAGACTCGTCTTTTATTTTTATGTTAGAAAGTCAATAAATTATGTAAATTTGTTTTTCTTTTTCTATTTTTCTTTTCAAAAATTTTTAACTTTTTTCCCTTTTATATTATTTGTGATGAAATACTTGTAACTTAAGTTCCTTTTTAGCCTTAAGCTATTTATTTCATTATTTTAATGTTATCGAAGATGAAATAATGAAAATAAATCCCAAAAAAAATGAATGAAAAAAGAAAAGAAAGAAAAATATTTTAAATTGAAAATGTTCAACCAAATTTTTCTTACGACTTTCAATATTTTTCTTCTTCTTTTACTTACAGACTCTTTTGAAGTTCTAAACCCTAATTAAGGTAAGTTTTTATGCAAGAGTTTCTAGTTTTTTTTTCAAATATTTTTTGTTTGTTTTCTATTTCATTCGCTGTGTTAGCGAATGTAAAAGTGATACAGTTTTATAGCATTTTTTTGTAGATTGAAAAATAACTTTCGTTTCATGCCAATTCATGCAAAAATGTGCGATTTATTTTAAATTTTCAAATATTTTTTAAATTGAGATTCTTTCGTTGTTTTCTTCGTTTCCAAACATTTAAAATAAAATGCCAAATAAAAATGAGAATTTTCAATTGTTTCTCATTTCAGTCTATTGTATGTGAAAAGTTTTAATTAATGTCGTGCAATTCGTATTTTGAGTGAGAAAGAAAGAAAAAGAAAGATTTTTTTATTTGAAAGAAGACAACATGAGAAAATGTATCTGCTGCTAAGCAAATATGCTTTTAAACAAAATTGAAAACAAATTTTATATTCTAATAACGTTTATCTAGAAGTAGTGAAAATTTATTTGAAAATTTGAGATTTTGATACACACTGTACATTGGGTGTCACAAAATAAAAACACGTATTTTGTGTATCAGTTTTTTTTATTGGATTGCAAGGAAGACATCTCAGCAGATTTCTGACAAAAAATCCGCGAGTAAATAAATGTAGGTCCCGCCACTTGTGTATAAAATTAACACACACAACAGTATGGTTCGAGAAACTAAATCGTAATCCTGCTTATAATGTCCAATTATGCATGTACTTAAGATGCCAAATGATCGTCGCGGTTCTTTTGACAAGCTATTACTCTTTTTATAAACTCGTGTTGAATTTCAGATTTTATAAAATCCTAAAGCAGTGTTGGAAAATTCAGTACTTTTGTACTTTTCTTAGTACTTTTTCATTTCAAAAACACCGCAGTACTCCCGCAACGCATTCAGTACGTTTTTATTGTTACATATTTTATGTCGTGCGCTTTTCAACTGTTAATGCATCAGCAACATGTTCAACGTCATGCTAAAGGTAGAATTAGGCTTTAGCCCCGGTTAGCCAAACGTCCACATATGTTCGTTTCTAGAATAGGAAAAGCAATGACCCCGCTTGCCGAACCATAATGCAATTTCGGTAAGCAATCGCATCGCTCTTCATATGATAAAAACGAACGTATGTTGCATTACGTTCCATCGACGTTTGACTATATGGGGCTTTTACGTTTTTTTACGTTCCGAATCAGCGGTTTTTGTCTTGTAAGTGAAGAACATGAATAAGTAGTTAGTTTTTCTGTTCCGTGTCGTTTGTGTATTAAATATAAATAAATAAATAGTTTAGTAATAGTGTGCTGGCTTACTAAACGTAAGCCAATGGTTCAAACTCCATGCCAGACATCTCCATCAAAACGAAATATGAAAAAATTTTTCTTCGGCGAGTTGCTTCTGGCAAAAATTCTCTGAGAGAATATAAAATTGCCATGATAAAGTTTCCCACAAATCTGTCGTTCGGAGTCGACTTTCAATACCATTTCAAAATTTCAGTTTTGCAACACTGTCCTAAAGTGAAATTTCGCATGATATTGGTGGTTTATAGACATTAGAATTCCCTGAGAGAATTTGTTCTGTAATCAGTTGCTGCAACATGCTCAAGCATGTTCAAGCATATATTTACTTAATAAGGCCAAAAAAAGTCACCGTAGTCTAGCAGGTAGTGTGTTGGCTTATTTGATGTGAAGCCACGGTTCAAACCCCAGGTCAGACAACCTCCAACAAAACGAAATATGAGAAAATATTTCTTCGGCGCCTTCCTCTCAGCAGATCTCTGGCAAAAACTCTGAGAGTAAATAAAAAATTGCCATGAAAAAGTTTCTCAAAAATCTGTCGTTCAGAATCGACTTTAAACTGTAGGTCCTGTCACTTATGTATAAAATTAACACAACGTCCATAATCATGACTGAAGGGTTGCAAGGACCAATTATGTATGTAAGTAGTGTGAGAAGCTTGATCGTAATCCTGACTGAAGGGTTTTAATGATCAGTTATGTATGTGTGTATGTATAAGAGTTTCATAACTTTCTATGTAATTTTAAAGAGAAAAACTAACTATTAATGTGCTTAGGAAGAGATTTTGTTTGCTCAGTCCAAAATATTGTTCAAAGTTACTTCTTAAACTACTCTCATAAAGATCTTCTAGAGATATTTTATATTACGATCATAATGACAGCTATGACAGCTTAACCAACTGAACCAACCAACTGACAGTCCAAAAAAAGTTGCTCCGGCTAGGTTTCAATTCAATTGGCCTTTTGTGTTCGGGCTAAGAGTGCATAAAATGTTAACCATTTTATTATCATAGCAGATTCGTTATTTTAAGAGTTATTTTTTGAGTACTTTAGTACTTTGTTTAATGTCTTAACCGAGTATGAAATCGATTTTCAAAATGCGAAAAGTTTCCGAAGTTCCTTGTGCTCCTTTATCCTTCGAATGGATGTGATGCTTGCATATCGAATGTAAAACTCTATTGTCAAACTCTACTAAATTGAGATATAAAATATCGATTAAATATAAAATAAATTTGTGAGGTTATTACACAATCAATTCCAGTTTGATGCCATTCTCTACACGTGATGGGATAAAAGCGATTGGTATAGTGTTGTCGTTTTTTTTCTTTCGTTCATTTTGTTTTTAATTAATTCGTCCCTATTGAATTGTTTATAATTTAAATTTTTGTTTGTTTTAAACATGTCAAAAACAGAACAAATTTTTAGTTTTATTTTTTAATTACTGCTTAGCACGACATCGGTTGTCGTTCATTTTTGGTGTTTCAAAGAAACAACAAAAATTAAAGGCTAAAGATTATTTTGATTTTCCAAAAATTAAAAAAAAGCAACAAAAAATTTTTAAAACCCCCAACCGCACAAAAATAATTATAGTTTGTGTGTTCGCTCGTTTATTTTTTGTTGAGGCACAATATTGTAAACGGCATTACGCCGATGTTGGGTTTATTAAAATCAGCAAAAGTGAAGCGAAATGCTTAATAAAAGTGATTTTAATTTCACTTGCAGATGGTTTTGTCCCTCAATAATTATCTTTTGCGTTTTATTACAACGAAAACAAAAAAAAAATAAAAAAAATTAAGGAAACTTTGATTAACAAAATTATTAAAAAAAAAGAAAAAAAAACATCAAGACAATGTCATCTTTCAGTTTCGCGTATAACAAAGAGAATGATTCCGTGCTACAATATTAAAAAAGTTCCCATTAAAAGCCATAAAGTTAAGACGTGACATCATTGAAAATTACGTGCAGATTTTGTAAAACAATTATTTTTGCTTTTTGTTTCTCGTTTTTGTTTTTTTTTTATTCGTTTCATTGTGACGCTGTGGTATTTTAAAATAAATATGTGCGGTGTTTTAAAATTAAAATTCAGTCATTTTTAAAGACAAACTTTAGTTAAGAAAGGAAGACATTTAGGAAATAAATATTTAAAAATCGAAGTTATTTTAAATATTCGTACTGTTACCTGATCTTAGACTCCAAGAGTCATCATAACTTCTATACGATATAAGCCCTTTGCAGAATCACACACAACATAAATAGTGTGAGAAGCTATGTCGTAATCCGACTAAATTACGGCCGATAACTGTACTTTTGATACAGTCAAGGAATTTATATATCTTGGCTCCACCGTTACCACCAAAAATGATGGCAGTGTGGAGATCAAGCGCAGGATAACTCTTGCTAACAGATATTACTATGGTCTCAATAAGAAATTGAGTAGCAGAGACCTCTCTCGTACGACAAAACTAATACTCTACAAGACGCTCATCCTACCCGTGCTTCTTTATGACGCAGAGACATGGACCCAATTAAGCACTGATGCAACAGCGTTGAGAGTGTTCGAGAGACGAGTGTACGTAAGACCTTCGGTCCAGTGCGAGTTGGCGATGATGTCTGCATCCGGTCCAACAGAGAGCTGTATGAGCTCCTCAACGACATAGACGTTGTGCAGCGTATTAACATCCAGCAGCTGTGCTGTCGTTCGAATGGAGGAGGACGCTTTGATGCTATTTGAGATGGGAATTTGCGGATGTTTGTGAAGAGGACGACCTTGTTTACTTTGGAAGAACAAAATAGAGGAAGCCCTGTCATCGATTGGTGTGACAAACTGGCGTAGGGGCACAAGAAACAGAGGCGCCTGGAAGGATGTGTTGCGGCAGGCCGAAATCCGTTAATTGGGTTGTTATGGCCAATTAGTAAGTAAGTAAGTGTATGTAGTTCTTGATTTACTGTAACAGGTCCTAAAAAGTTTCGACTGCCATTTGTCGAATACTCGAAGGACAGAAAGAGAAAACTCTTGATTGAAATGACAGATGTAATGAACACCTGCAGAAGACTAAAGCATGTAGTCATTTAGTGTAGTAGTCATGCACATTGAAACAATAGGCATTAACATATGTACATACCACGTTATACAATCTTTGCACCCTACAATGTTAAATCTCAAACATACAACAAAAACAACCCACTACAAAAAAAAACAACAATTAATTCAATTGCATTAAATGTGCCCTTTAATACCCAAAAGTTTTCATTATTAAATCCCCTGATACAATTATCTCTTAACTATTAAAAAAGAATCTCAAAAAAAAACCAAAAGAAAAACCTTAAACGACATTAACATGTTTAATTATTAATAAACTATGTATTTCAAGAGACACGCATACATACATACTTTCTCCTTTATTCTAACATTTATTTTAATTATAATACCCTCTCAACTAAATGTAATTTTATTACAATTAATATTTATACTAGTAACCCTACTTTTAAATACGAATACCCTTTAAATACAGTCAAATAGGGGAAGTTCTTATAGAATAGAGTGAATAGAATAGAATAGTAAGAGTATATGGTTTAGGATTTTACTGAAGCAGGAGGAGAGCAGCAGGGTATGACATTAATTCTTAAATTTTATTATTTCCTATTATTACCTTAAGTGACCTCTGGAAAGCCATTAAAATTCATTTATGGCCTTAACAACTTCCACACAAACAAGAAGTTAAAGATTTACAACATTTTTTAAGGTTAAATTTGTTGTTGTTTTCCCTATTTTTTCGTATTTTTTTTTTGTTGTTCTTTTGGCATTTTTATGACGATTACTTCATTAAGAGGAGTGTTTTGTAAATATTTTTTCTTTATCGATAAGTTTGCGTGTTGCTTTTGTTGTTTGTAATAAAATTTTATTAAAAAATTATTGTAAATAAACAAAATGTTATAGAAAGTTATACAGTATAAATATTAGGAATTTCGAAAATTACCTGCTGGAAATATAACTGAGGCTCAATAACAGTAAAACATCATAAAAAATATGTTTTAATATTTTAAGTACCTTTTCTGTCACGCAACGTTTAATTTTTATATTTTATTCGCCATAACGAGAGGATCTGTTTGCAACTGTACAAAGTAATTTGGCGGAGGCAATGTGTGATCGCTTCATAACTGAAATATCGGCTTTCCTAGTAGCAATATTTTTCTATTTTTTAAACCTTAAAACATATTTGATTACGTCATAAATTTTTTTTCACTTTTCAAATGTTTACAATGATGTTAAGACTTCTGTGATAATGAAGCGGCAGAAGAGTTCTTTGAATAAATTTGATACATTTTTCAAGCGAATTGATTGAAAAATTTGAAAATCGTTGGCATTAGTAGAGTTAGTTGTAAAAGGTTAACGCAGTAGGTGAAGAGTATCGGATTTATGCAATACAACAGCATTGAAATCCAGCCTTATCGGTTCAATTACAGCTGAAGAAAAATTAAACATCTTTTTTCTCCTTCCAAATAATTTTTCACAAGCCTCCTGAGGGCACAAAGAGAATGGTTTTGGAACCATGGCTTCACATCTAATAAGCTAAAGGCGACATCCTTTAAATTTGAATCTTAACTTTGGAATTTCATACCTCCTTACTTACTTACTTACTTAATTGGCCATTAACAACCCGATTAACGGATTTAGGCCTGCCGCAATACATCCTTCCAGGCGCCTTTGCTTCTTGCGCGCCTACGTCAGTTGGTCACACCAATCGATGACAGGACTTTCTCGATTTGCTGCTTCCAACGCATACAAGGTCGTCCTCTTTGCCGATTTGTGCTAATCTCCGCATCAAATACCCGCCTCGCCGGAGCATCCTCCTCCATTCGAACGACATGGCCAAGCCAGCGCAGCCGTGGATATTAATACGCTGCACAACATCTATGTCGTTAAGGAACTGATACTGCTCACTGTTGGATCGGATGCAGAAATCATCGCCAACTCGTACAGGATATTAATACACTGCACAACATCTATGTCGTTAAGGAACTCATACTGCTCACTGTTGGATCGGATGCAGAAATCATCGCCGTACACAACCGACGATCTTACGTAGGACTTTTCTCTCGAATACTCTCAAGGCTACTGCGTCAGTTCTAAATAGGGTCCATGCCTCTGCACCATAAAGAAGCAGGGGTAGGATGAGCGTCTTGTAGAGTATTAGTTTTGTCGTATTAGTATTAGGCTGATGTTGTAGAATTTTGCCCTGATGCGGATTGTGGCTATTCTTTCGTTCACAGGCGTGAACCCAGAGACAGCGAGGCGTAGTCTCTTGTTAAGCACAAATCCACATCCGAATTCATGCCTATTAACATGGCAGCTGTAATACACATCGCAAGATACCAGCCTTTTGCATCCTTGTCTTATCCATCGCATTTCTTGTATGGCAATGATGACCGACCTACATTTCATGAAGGCATCCGTCAGCTGGGCGGAAACGCATACCCTGTAAAGTGTGCACACGTTCCATGTGCCAATACATAAACCATTGTCCTTTATACGTTTGCCGTGGTCGTCAACTTTTAAGGGGATCCTTTTAAAATTTATTTTTGGTTTTCATTGGATTTCATTTTTTATGTGGTGGGTTTCAACCCCTACGCACAATCCGGATTTAACGGCTGCTAGTATGCCATCCAAAGGGGGCCACGAGGAGGCTGCGTGTCAAATTCAACACAGTAAGACAAGAATCGTCCTGGTGGTCGCCATGTTGACCACAGTCAGATACTTTACCTTGTTTGCTTGCATTCCATCCCTCCCATTTCATCCAATCCAATCGATTAATTAATAAAACTGAAACAAAGTAATGAAGACAAAAAAGGTGGCCTACAAAAAATATAAACATTCTTTGCAACTCGTCCAAGTGATTTGAAGTTTGAAGTGAGTTTTACCATGTGATAGTAAAAACAATCAAACTATTTACGAACCAAATATGTACTTCCGTATCTCGTATTAAAACCTCATTTGTTATTTTAAATTTTCTTGTAGGAAATGCCTCTAGTATAGGCAATTCAATTTCAGTTCTCAGGTTTTTTTTTTGTTTTTGCAATAAATTCTTGCGTAATTAAAATTACAATCCTATTGTACTTTTCTTAATGAGAACAACTCATAATAGATCTTAAATTTAAGTCTTTGTCTTTAACATTTCTACTTATATTTCCTATAAACAATTCTAAGTAGGAACATTGCCCCGCTTTTCTATATTTTTTCTTTTTGCTCTTTGAGCAAAGTACCACTCATTTAGTATTACAAGAAGAATTGTCTTCTTCTTCTTGTTCTTCTTAACATTGCTAATAGCATTAATGTCATTTCATACACAGCGTCCAATGGTGTAGTGCGATTGCGGTCTATTATTTGCTACAACATAAGACTTCAATAATAAGTATTCGAACAATATGTTTATTTAAGAAGCTTTTGCAAGCAGAAGGACCTGTGCGTAACACTCGCCATGCTAATGAATTATGCATTTGGGTGTGTGTGTGTATGGGCACGAAAGTGTGCCTTTGTGTGTGCGTCGCATTATGCGGCATTATATTTGAACTTCAAATGAATTTGTACACGCTTGATGTTTGAATTTTGTTATCCAAACACAACCACAAACAGCTCTAGCACCAGCAACAACACCACCACCGCTATAAATCGTAGAGCAAAATATTCAGTTTTGATATGAGATATGATATTAGAATGAACATAAACAGCCATGCAGACTAATACCTTGTGCGGTAATAATGCATACATACGAATACAAACAAACAAACAAACAAATGTACGTACATACGTACTTTAAGTTGTGATAAAATACCACCAGAGATATAATAGAGTATTATAAGCATCCGGGAGTATTAATTTTGCCCCCAAGAGATGCAAAGATGAAATACTGTATGTAAGGACATCACGTAGAAATTAAATGAAATAATAATTCATACCACCTATTTGGTTCCACTAGCATCTCTCTACAATTCGCGCATCTTTAATTAATTTATTCAAATCGTTTATAATCTTTAGCTTCTTATATTTCAAAATTTTAGCCTGGCATGGCGTTATACATAGTTCCTTACCACCATCACTAGTTCGTGCATTCAATTTAATAGTTAAAGTAGGTGTTGGATAGATGATATCCCTAGTTTATGCCCCTTGAAGACATTTCCTCATTTGTGTTGTTAATATTGATGATTCTTTCTGGGCAGCCTCTCTCACCATTTTTATTCTCCTTTTGGTTGGCTTGTTAGTGGTGCTACTGTTTTGATGTTTTTCGTTTGCTGTCGTTACCGTCTTTGTCTCTCAACTAACTTAGTGCCTCGGTTAAGATAAGAAATTTATGTTTAGTTCGCATAACAAGAAGATTTTGACCAATTTCATAAATCTAACACTGCCAAAAACTTCATAATTCAGAATAATTTAAGCAGTCCCCCCAAAACCTCGTTTGCTTTCTAGCAGCACCACAATATTGCATAAATTGGAATTTCAAATGTAATTTAATGCTGGTTGGCTAATAGCAATGGCGCCTGATTATTGCCCGTTTTAGTGTAAAATCTTAAATTACTTTAACTTTATTTGTGTGTGTGTGTGGCAAGTTAACTGCTCCTCGTATTAATATCTTGCTGTAGAAGTACAAATAATGATGCCATTATTATTTTATGGGTGCTTTATGGATGATTCTTTGCTCCATGTTATGCTATTCTTTCCATTGTTCTCTGCAATGAAGCTGTTTAATTAGTTGATATTTGTATCCATCATTTTAATTGTTTACAAACATCTTAATTGCAGAAGTTTAACTACCAAATAACAAAAATTTTAAATTTTTAAAAATTTTGTTTACAAGTTTTATGCACAAACTTTAAAACTTAAATTAAAATAATTGAATGAATTCCGTAACAAAATTTCTCATTGAGATGGCAGCCCATAAAAGTGGCAATGGGGTAATAAAAATTGTTTTCATTCCTCTCAAAAACTTTGGCCTGTTATTTCTGTGCCGTGTTTCAATTTCTTTAATCACTTTTTCTTGTTCTAACAAATGATTGGTCTACTTAGGCAGGCGTTCACGTGATAATGTTGCATTGACGGTTATCTCCAAGAAAGGTTCAGTCATTCTTGTGTGAGGGCACGGTGTGTTTGAAGAGAGTTATCGTGGTTTGAAGATCTGTCAAATAATTGCCTAGTAATTGTTATTATTTATGCAAAGTGTATAAACAGAGGCATAACAAACAAAGCAATTGTTGTTGTTTACATAAAGTTGTGAACAGTGGCACACAGAATTTATTCGAATAATAAAGAATTTTATTAAAACTAAACACATATTTATTTTTATTTTATTTGCAATTTACGAGCTCATATTTTAAAAATTTTTAAAAGTTAAAAACGTAACAATTCTCAGTGAGAATGTATTTATTATGATTTTTTAAAAATTTTTTATAAATCCGCTTAGAAGTTGCCGTTAGTAGGTAGTGTGTTGAGGCCTCGGTTCAAACCCCAGGTCAAAAGAAATGTAAAAAAATATTTCTTCTCTGAGAGTAAATAAAATTGTAAAAAGTGTATCGTTCGGTATCGACTTTAAACTGTCGGTCTTGACAAAAATCATGTATAAAACTATGACGTTGGCCAATTCGACCTCCGGGTACTGTACTTGTCTTAATTGATAAGTACACGTCCTCTAACCTAACCTAACCTAAGTGGTGTGAGAAGCTGGGTGGTAGTCCTGACTAATTGGGACGTACGTACGTGCTTATACGGTATGGTATGTGACTTGAATACCAATTACTTAGTAAAACCCCATTAAATGTAATCCAGAGTAATCCATTGATTTTCCAATAAATAATTTCATAAATGCGCTCCATGGCAAGTTGCGTAATCATGTTGCGGATGTTTAGCGAATTTATTTTTGGAGACGAAATTTTAGTTAGAATGGCTCAAAAGCGTTGGGAATTCACCGTTCAGCAGCTTCTTACTCATTTCGAAAGAAATGAGCAAAAGGGACGCTACCTACATTTATGTATGTAAATTGCAACAAAAGTGAACACTTGAGTCTGGCTTTTTGCTCCAAATGCTGTAATTTTGTAAAATTCATTTAAAGAGAAATAATATTCATCACTGAACACAATTCCTTGATTCAAATGCTCATTGGCGATGCAAACGATGGTTGTTTGGTTTCAATTCTTATGCGAGTTTGTATTTTATTGGCATTTATGCCAAAATCCTTTCGTTAAAATTTCCACGAAGTCAGAGGACAAAGGCCAAGCACTTACGAAGACCAACAAATCAACAAGACTTCATGCTACAGCAATACTTTGCGCTACGGCAGCATTAATATCTTTGATAAACACTTTACTTTGTCTTGTTTATTTGTTTTCAATCGTGAAGAGTATAATTAGTGTGAGAGTTGTTTGCTCACCAGGTCCAATTATATTGAACGTATGATCCTCGCCAACACAATTAGTTTTTTTTTATTTTTTTAAAAGAAATTTTCACAATTTGAAGCTTCGTCCTGTAGTTAAATGATTCTAGTTACCTGCCAAAGTCATTCATTTTAATGTCTGACCTGGCCACTACTTATTAGGCTACGGCGACTTTGACATTTTCTTCTGACATCACAGCCTCACAGTTTTAGATGTCAACTCATAGTTATTGATATGAATAGCTCTTGCTGAGGTCAAAAAATAAAACAATTACATGACTCCAACTTGGTGCTTAGAGGATACAGTGGATAGTTTGCTAGTTTGTCCGTGTGAGAGTTGTAGTTTGTTCCCTACGAGATTATTACGTGTGGAGTGACGATAATTATTTCATTTTATTTTATTTCGAGTGACAGCAATAGTGTTGTACATTGTTTTTGCTGTGTTCCCCAAGTATCTTAAAATTACAGACTGGTTTCCCGATAGCTTTAAATTGAAAAGGACGAGTAATGAATAGCGTAGAATAAAAAAGGCACAGGAAGTGAGCATTAAAAGCTATTATAATTTATCTTCTGAATTTATTTATTTAAACATCTGTCACTTTTTGGGGTAAATCTTAAGCGACTGTAATCTTCTGGTAACTGTTTTTTACTTTTTTTTTGCTGTCTTAGGAATCATTTTGTAAATTTTGTATTTAAATAAATAGTATTGAAATCTTTTTAACAAACAAATTTCTTTTAGTCCAACATAAATTTCACAAGACAGTTAAAATAAGAGAAATTTTTCATTTCTGCTACAGGGAAAGGGAATTTATTTATTTCACATTTTGTATGCCAACAATTTTGCCTATACACTGTTAGGTCACAAGGAACAAGAACATAAAAATTATATTCAGTTGGGACTATTACTTTAACAAATTGCTTAGTGTTATAAATTTTCCCCAAATGAAACCTTAAGACTTGGCAAAGTATTCCTTTTAATATTTGCATTTTGCTCAAACTGAAAAAAAGGAGAAATGCTACGACCTAAACATTAAAGAGAGAGAGAGAGAGAGAGAGAGAGAAGGAAAAAATATTATGTTGTATTATTTATTAAAAAAGAGAAAAACATAATAACAATAATAATAATAAAACTTACTTTTCCTAAGTAAATCATCTTTACACTTGACAATAATTCTCTTAAGGGAAATCTATTTTATTACAAGCATATCATCGTCATCATCATCATCATCATCATCATCACAGCATCTTTAAATGCAGCATCATACACTTCATGTCTATTGTGGATCCCTTAAGATGGCAAATTCATTTGGAATCATTTTTTTTTCTTTTTTTTTTTTGTGAATTTATTTTAAGTTTCTCCTGTCTGTCTTTTTTGTTTTTTTTTGTTAAGATTCCCATATGTACGTATGTACGTGTATTGTCACTTACCAAAGCTTAGATGAACTACAAAAACTACAAAAATGATGCTGCAAAAAAAATAAGAAACTCGAAGAAAATGCCACTGCAGCACGCACACGGTGTTGACATGGTTTAGAATGTCAACCTTAGTAGATAAAAACTTACGAAAAGAGAAAAATAGTAAGAAAAATATCGTACCATGAAATGCATTATTATTACAGTTATGGCTGATTATGAAATAGATGTTGCCATACAATATTATTAATGATAATGATGTTGACATCCATACCAATAATGATTATGATGATGACGCAATAAATTTTTATACTTTTTTTTTCACTTCAACAAATAATACGTGATGTTTATATTTATTACGTATTAAAGATAATATTCAAGAAAATATTGATGAATACATACATACATACATATTTAGAGAAGTTATGCCACTATTCATGATTAAATGCCAAGTGTAGGGATACAATTTTTTTGTAAAAACTTTCCGTAAGAAATTCCAAAATACAGAAACGCAAAATATTAACAACAGAGGGAATTTCAATATTTTTTTTTAGCTGATTAAGCAGATTGTTCTTCTGTATTTTTAGAATTAATCATGTTCTTTGTCTGAGAGAAGTTCTGAATTAGAAAACTATAATTGCATTAGTCGCCGTAAACGTAAGGCCACGGTTCAAACCCTAGATCAGGCATCAAATCCGAAATATGAAAATTTTTCTTCGGTGACTTCCTTTCAGCAAATTTCTGAGAGTAAAATCAAATTGCCATGAAGAGTTCCTCAAAAATCTGTCGACGTTGAACTGTAAGTCCTGCTAGTCATGTATTAAAAATTAACCCACACAACATAAGTGGTATGAGAAGCTAGGTCGTAATCCTGACTGAAAGGTTGTAATGGCCAATTAGGTTATGTATGTATGAATAAATGCATTACTTTCCCTCGTAAATTATAATTGTCACTCATTTTGTATAGAAAAAGCCATATCAACCATGAATTTCTTTAACTCAGTATTTTAAACACCATTTAGGTTTTGTTTTTCGAATACAAATGGAAATCATATTTTAAATGTTGCCCTCCAATAATAACTAGCATATGTATAGGGTTGAACGGACCCTAATAGTTCAGAATACGTTCTTAGAGACTTCTAGGTAGGTTAGTGATTCAGCAAACATTCTGACAGCTTTAGCCATTAAGGCCTTTATGTGGTGAAAGTTTGATTGAAGGTGGTGAAAATTTGAAGCACGCCTGCACATCCTTTAAGATTTCCTAATCTTAGAATCCTGACAGAAACGGAAGTTGATTATCTCCTTTGATTCTGGTTTTCCAGACGCAGACTTATTTTAACTGAGATCAACACTCAAAACATGTCGTACAGTGTATGGTATTGGAGAACCGAAAAGTAAGCTTTTTTTTAAAGATGTATCAGGGTGAATTATTAAAATATTTTTTATTATATTTTTTTTTGTTTTGATAATCAGTGTTACACCGTAATCATTGTTATTTTTATTATTTTTTATGAACTTGGAGAATTAACGCGCAGCGAACAGTGAATAAGAATTTTTTTTTTTGTTTTGTACGAGAATAACTCTCTAAAGGGATTCTATTTACTTGCTCGTGTGAATAGTATTTTGGCAGTCCGTATTCGAACATCTATCTTCACTCCATTAGCATGTCCCGGCTTTAGACATGGCATATTCTTTCGCCACCATTTACTGAATCTCCCTAGTTTCTTCAGGCCTGGTTTTTATCTGCTGTCGGTGGTGCTTTTTAAGCTGTTTTTAAGCTTCAAAGTTACATCGTTGTGAAATTTAGTCATTTTATCGCTGGTTGAACAATTTTAAACGTGAGCAAAATATTTTAGAAGCCAGAATTAGTAGTCAGATCAGTTTAAAAAATTTTTAATTAAAGGTGTTTATGGTGGCACTCCACTTTTGAACTCTTCTTGTTGATTCTCTTGTAACAAACGATATTACACAACTTAAAGCATTTCAAAATGTTTGGGTTCGGTTAATTTAAATTATCAGCCACCTTAAGCACAGCTTCCTTCGATCGAATCAGTGGTCCCGTGTGTCTATGTTTCTTGGTTTGAACTCTCAATGATCAGTCGCGGAAGCGACCTCTGGAGGAACTATAATAACAAGGTAGAGAGGACACCACATAACATTTTTTTGTAAATATCCGACATTTAGGAAGCTGGGAGGAATGTAATGATGTTTATAATGATGTTTGTATGTATGTATGTATGGATAATTTGCATAATTTATGCCCATATTCTTCGCAATGTCGGAAATGATATCGAAGTCGTGGTTAGGTATACATACCTAGGGATAAGTTACCCGATATTGTTCTGAAGCATTCTGTGTAGCGTCACTAGACAAGTCCAATGGATGTTTTCGTTTAATATTCCCTTATTTAATCGACTTTCATCTTTCGTTACGAATCTTTAAATGCAGTTTTGTAGAGCTTTAAAATATTTAAACTTTGTTAACGAGCCTTAAAACAAGAATTTAATACTGTTTTTAGAGTAAAAATAGCTCTTAACAAGCTTAAGCTTATACTCTCGCTCTATATTTGGCTTCTGATTCAAAATATTTAACGACTCCAATCCATAAGTAATTTAAAAAATTTTAAAATTCTTTACCGTCATTTACATTTATTATGTGGCATGTATTGCAATTCAATACCATTGCCATACCATCATATATCATGTAATACATTACAATGTATATATTTTTTTATTGATTTAAATATTTTTTTTGCTCAAAACACTTAAAATTGCGTGTAAACAAGTAACAGCGGTCAATAATTGTGTGTTCAAGTAGTTAAGGTAATTACTTTAATTTGTTTTTTGTTGGCCCATTCCAAACTACTTATTCAATAATTTCAAAAATAAACAGAAAAAATAAATAAAAATATGCTGTCATGGTAATTCAATCAAAAGCATATAATTTTGCCTGCCATAAAGCCATTAAAGTTTAAAGTAAATATTTTTAATAAAATAAATAAACTATTAAAAAAACAAAATAAAATTACATATAATCACATACATATACACAAGTACATACAGTAAATATTTAAAGCATTTATAACAAGGCTTTTAAGGACATATTCAATGTACGTGTGTATATTTACCACCGCAAACAAAAAAATGGCCAATAAAGTTATAAAATAAATATTGAAAGAGAAAAAACACAAAAAGTAAATGAAAAAAGAATGGAATTATTGGTAAACAACAATTAAACATTGCATTTAATGATTAAATATGAACAAAAACGCCACACTTTAATGAAGTGAGCAATGACTTTCAGTAACAAAAGGTCAAAGTAGAGTAGTGTTTGCTTAAAAGGCTTCATATTTAAAGTTTTTGTACGGGATACGTTCTATGGACATAAAATATTTGGAATGATTTTTACAACTTATTTTGCCATATGAATTTTTGCATTATAAACACCATTCGTCACAACGTTGCCATGAGCTTAACGTCAAGGATGCTATTTTTCCTGAGGGTTTAAAATTACTCATCAATTGGGCCTATATTTCGGCTAATAATAGTGTGTTTCGTTAAATAGACACATAACGGCCTAGACAAGGTGATTGGATGATAGAGCAGCATATTCAGCAATGTATCTCCTTTTATATTCGATGGTTCCAAGCAACACCGTCGTATATAAGTAGGTCTCGGCAGTATCATGAATGATTGTCGAAAAGCCAATGAATCGGAAAAATAAGACTAATTGGTGCGAGGTCACTCTGCCAAATTGTTACAGAATAATCGGTAGCGTCGTATGATAACTGACTATTTTTGACCTGAAATTTAAGATTTGGAATACATTGGAATGAATGTTGACTTGTTTTGGTGACGTCCATTGGGTCTTAGGCATAATTTTTGCGACGCTACGTAAAAAACCTGTAGTCGCCGTCGTCTAGTAGATAGTGTGTTGACTTTTTAGACGTAAGACAAGTGTTCAAATACCAGTGCAGACTTCAAAACGAAATTATGAAAAAATATTACTTCGACGACTTCCCCTCAGCAGATTTCTGGTAAAAACTCTAAGAGTAAATAAAATTGCCATGAAAAGTTTCTCAAAAATCTGTCGCTCGGAATGGACTTTAAACTGTAGGTCCTGCCGCTCGTGTATAAAATTAACTCATACAATATACATAAATGGTGTGAGATGCTAGATCGTAATCGTGACTGAAGGGTTGTAATGACTAATTATGTCTGTACATACGTATGTACTTAAAAAACCTAACTTTGGAGCAATTGGTAACCAATATTCCTTAAGTTATCAACGAGATTACGCTAAATTTCATCGAAATCCTAGATTTTATGTGTTTTTATGTAACTTTACTTTTGCCATCGAATAATTGAAAATAATTTTTTTTTAATTTTTCTTTTTAATTATATCCCCCTGATTATAATTTCATACAATTCAGAAATCTGTCATTGATTTCAATAATTAATAACAATAAAGAAACATTAATCAGTCATCTAAGACTCATTATTTTCCCTCAACATGTTCCTTGTTTAGCAATATGGTGTATACTTGAACGTATGTGGTTTGTAATTAAATTCAAATATTAATCATACGTACGGTAGCACACAACCAAACAAAATCAAATAAATATTAGCATTAACAGAAGCAAAACATTTGAAATTACAAAATAAATAAATTAGATTTTTGTAAATAAAACAACAACAACAAAATATGTAATATACGAGGTGTGGTCAGAAAGTCAAGTTAATTTTCATAATCATTAGATTTTTGCTTGTGATATTCATAAAGGATGTAATTCTTCGTATATTAGCAAAATAACTCAATTCCAACAATGCAGTCAACATAAATCTTATCTTTATGACAAGAATTATATGTTTTATTTGAATATTTGGCAATAATTTAATTTGCTCTTAAACAAACTGTAAATGTTTAAAGCTAAAAAATTTAAAATGTTGTAGCACAACTTTTGCTGCATTGGCATAGCAAACCCACAAACATCATCCATCAAAAGCGGTAACTGAACAGCAAATTTCATTATTAAAGCAAAAGATGTTCAACAGCAGCACAATGATAATCATTCATTAAACCATAAACCTCAGAAACCAAGGTGTGAATGTGGTTAAATCTATACATACATACATACATACATACATACATATATAAAAACGAAGAGATTTTCGTTAATACTACTACGTTGCATAAATATTAAATGGAAAATTTTACCAAAATATCTGAAGAACATTTTGCGTTTGGTTTGGTAATTGTTTAGATTTAAACACACTGAGATTATTTCCTTAAAGCAAAAATCTATTATCCGAGCATTTACTGAGAAACTAATTTGGAAACAAAAATAATTTCAAATCCTTGTACATTGCATTTCAGCTGAGGATTCGTTTGTGTTCATTTCTGCTTATAGTCATGACAGGTGATGCATGAAAAAGAGAAATAATGTTGGGAAATCAATTTAAATTTAATTTATAATTTTAGATTTTGTTTTAAAGCAAAATCTTTAATCGTCTTTAAACAAATAAGAGATTTTTATTATTGCCTAATCTAACGAAAAGTTATCGGAAAAAGTTTGTCTTAAAACCTTGGCAAAACTTTAAAATATATTTTTTAAGTTGCAATATATCCTTAAATAAATGAGGACAACGAATTAGATATGCCAACATCTTGTATTTCTTTCAAAACATTATTGTAAGAAGATGATGATAGCTTTTAGAAATTTTCAAAATATTAAACAAATATTTGAATTTATTCAGGCTTTCAAAATATAACATAATTCATCATTACAACACTTCAGTCAGAATTATGGCATAATTTTATACGTGAGTGGCGGGACCTACAGTTTAAAGTCGACTCCGAACGAACCATTTTTGAATTTTTTTTTACTCCCAGAAATCTATTGAAAGTAAGTCGCCGAACAAAAATTTTTGTCGTTTTGTTCGTGATGTCTGATCTGGGGTTTTAATCGTGAGTTCACGTCTCAGAAGCCAACGCAGACTACGATATTAAAACCTATATACATCCTGCAATTAAAAACCCTTTAATCTCTTACAAAATACTTCAAAGATCTTCATGCCACATTTTAAATAATTACAGTAAATAGTAAAATAGTTTCAGTAGCATATGGTCAGGATTTATAAAGCCATGATACTCTGTCAGTGGTGGGGCGCGAAATGTTATTTAGAATGATAGTTTGTTTGTTAATCACTTAAAAACAGTCTTCCATTTAAATTTCTGCATTGATGCGACAGATTTAACATTTTAATTTGCTTTACGTAGGAAAGGCACGACTTAAGTTTCTGGAAACTATTGACAACCAAAAAAAGAACACAATCGAAGGCATTTGCAATGCTACTGGTGTGAATCCTAATTTTCAATGGTTTTCTGTAGCAATTATTTTTGGTTTCAAACGGCAACACAGCAGCATTGAATAAACCCAGAATTTAAGTAAGTCTTAACTGCCATGTATAATTGACTTACATTTTTTAGGCTTTTCTCAACCATACGACAAAATCAATATTGTTACGTTTTTATCTTTTGAAAAACGTTTAAAATATGAGTTCGTTGATTGCAAACAAAATAAAAATAAATTGGTGTTTAGTTTTAGTTAAATTCTTTATTATTCGCACTACTTTCGTGCCACTGTTCACAACTTGATGTTACAACAACAATTTGCTTAGTTCGTTATTCTTCTTTACACTTCTGCTTACTTAAGCACTAACAACTGTTCGGTAGAACTTTACAACGACGATCTTCAAACCCCGACTGTTCTTTTCACACGAAACGCGTCTTCACACAAGACTGACTGAATTCGTATTACTCTTTGCCTGCTTTGTCTTGCCTTTTTATATGCCCACGTAGGCAGTCTGATGAATGTTCTTGAAAACGAATGTTCGTGTCTTCGCCTCCTCGAGATCTCTATCGTTGTTTCGTTGGTGTTTGTGTAGTTTGTTTAGGTTGTTTGTTGTTGCTTTCTCGCTTACTTGTCTATCCCCTTGTTGGTATATGGTTTTTGTTTTTGTTTTAATGTTAAACGATATTACACCGTTTCCATTTTCGTAACAATATAATTAAATACTACATCATGGGCTTTCTATTTCAAAATTTAAATAAAATTTGATCGAATTTTTTTATTTCTTTGAATATTCTGGATTGTTCAAGCCAAATATTGGTAATCATCGACCAACCTCTAGCTTTTGACAGTGATGGTCTGGTAGAAGACATTCTCAAAAAATATGGACCAATGACGATGTCAGCCCAAAATTCGGCCGAACGCATTGCATCTCATGTGGATTCGAGAATTTTGTTGTTTCACGTAGTCATCCGTCGAGAAATAGGCGTCTTCATTGAAGATGATTTTTCGATGAAAATTAGTTCCAGAGCCCAACAATTTGATTATTTGCTTGAGTTATTGAATGGTATGTCCCACTGAATAAATGACAACTTTTTTGACCGTTTTAGCTTCAACAAGATGTCCGTCGTCAAACCTCGAAGATCAAAAGTCTTTTCTGGAAGGCTCGATGTACATATGTATGTACTCGTATATACATAAACTGAAACAAAATCTTACGTAGTCATATTAAGAAGCATTTAAAAAGTTTGGAAATAAAAAATATACTTTTTGAATGAATTTTAGGCGATCGCAATCCGTGTGCCATTGGGCATATCGATTATGTGATATAGAGGCCTTTTTTAAATGGCGAAAAAGAGAAAATCCACGTAGCGTTTTATTACATACAGGGTTTTACTTAAATCAACAGAATTTATTAAAGCTCTGGTATAAAATTAAATGAACAAAAATGGTTTTATGTTACTAAACGTAAAGCAAATATAAAATATTTTGTTATTCATCTTGATGGAACTTGACTTGAAACTTCAAAGTTGAAGCAAAATTAACACGAATTGAATTCAAACTGTTTGAAATATATTAACTAGTCTTTTAAAAACTATTTTAATGTAAAGCAATATCGTGTTATGCTTGCCACGTAATGCTTTCTCTGAAATTTGGTGAATTTGATACCGAAATATGTTCTTATGTCATGTCTCTGCCGTCCTTCGTACTTTCAATTTGTCCGCCCTCCGTACTTTCAATAAGTTATTAAAATGCAGAGGAGGTAATATGTAACTTTTGCTTATTTTCTTACTTAACTTAATTGGTCATTACAATCCTTTAGTCAGGATTACGACATAGTTGTTTACACCACCCATGTTGTGTGTTAATTTTATATACGAGTGGCAGATTAATAGTTTAAAATCTTCTCCGAATGACAGATTTTCGAGAAACATTTTCATGTCATTTTTATTGCTTTCAGAGCTTTTGCCAAAAGACTGATGATGGGAAGTTGTCGAAGAAATATTTTCCATATTTCGTTTGATAGTTCAGACCTAGGATTTGAAGCATGGCTTCACGTCTAATAACCCAACACACTGCCTACTAGACTACGCCGGACTTCACTTGGTATTTCAAATTTATGTTAAAAATTATGTTCATCTGAGAGGAAGTCGCCGAAGAAATATTTTTTTAATATTTCGTTTTTCTGGAGATGTCTGACTTGGGGTTTGAACCGTGGCCTCACGTCTAATAAGCCAGTACACTACGTACTAGACTACTTCATCTTTATCTTTTGCCTAAATGGAAATTATCTGAATTGACTTATATTCTATGCTTTCTACAATTGAATTCATTCTTTCTGAAACCTGCAAAGTTTTTTTTTTCAATTTTATAACATGATGTTGTACAAAAGTTTAAATGAAAATTTCAACCAGCTCGTTAAGTTCAGAAGTAGAGAAACATTTTTCTCTTTCTATTTTCTTTTCTTCTTTGTTAATGTTGGTTCTTTTGAAAAAAAGGAACTAAAGGAACAAATAATACTCAAGAAACATGAACATTTTGTATGCAAAAGCGTACAGAAATAAAAAGAAATAAAGGAACGAACGTCAGTCAGGAAACTTTATTGTGTTGTTTTTGCATTGTCGTCATATCCAGCGCAGCATTACAGTTTCTTAAACATTTTTTTGTTGTTGTGTCAACTTTTGCCAAAGTAAAGGACGTGCAAAATAAGGAAATAAAGTCAACACTATACAATGGCAACGTACGATCATGCCCGTACCTTAAGTAAATAAATTGCCGTAAGGAACAGTCACTTCCGCCAAAGTGAAAGTTTATTACTGCTGGTCTATACTGTTGGATATTTGAAGAGTCTCAGCTGCTATGGTTGTCGTTATAACTTTTAATCATAATGTCACTCGCTTTTATTTACATTTTTTTCTTTCTTCTGTTTATCAAGCAGTGTTTGGCTCTGAGACCCCCGAAATTCTTTTAACATTTTCACAATTTTTGGCAAATTTCTTTTGCAAATCTGGGCCAATATCAAGAATTTACATCCTAAATAAACTTTTTCAAGTTGAAAAGAATGAAGATTGTCAATAAATAATAACAACAAACACAGTGATTTGTTTGTTATCGTTAAAGCCACTATTGTTACCAGGGTTAAAAGGGTCGCCTGACTGTCACTATTTAGTATATTTGAGACTGAAATTGAAATTTTCTTTGTAGCCAACATGAGATAATGAGGTTTTGTTAGGCTAAATTGGATTCGCAAACTTTATTTAATTTATCAAACAATATATGAATATATTTACGTCGAATGTAATTAAAAAGTGTCCGATGCTTTTCCTTAAATTAAATGATTTTCCTTTCTGTATAAAAAATATATTTTTTGAGGACTTTACTCAATACACATAACCTTTATGGCGGTTAAATATTAACATTTAATAGAGCTGCTATAAATTTGTAACTGTAAACAAATTGGAAAATGGAACCGAACGATCCTTGTTGAGGTTAACATAAATACTTTTCCGGCAGTGAGTCATATGAAGCACTTTTTCTTTGAGCTTGAAAGTGTTAATTTAATATCAAGTCTTGCAGATAATGAAGTCGCCGTTATCTAGTTGGTAGGGTATTGGCTTATTAGACGTAAGGCCTCTGCTCAAATCAAAGGGCGTCAGGCGTCAAAACGAAATATAAAAGAATATGTTTTCGGCGACTTCCTCTCATCAGATTTTTGGCAAAAACTCTGAGAGTAAATGCCATGAAATGTTTCTCAAAAATATGTCATTCGGAGTCAACTTTAAACTTTGGATCCTGCCACTCAATGTATAAAATTAACACCCATAACATGAGTGGTGAGAGTGGTTGTAATGGCCAATTATGTATGTGTGTCTTGAAGGTAATTTCAATATGTACCCTAAGGTCTGATTAAAAATAGCCTTGTGAAGTATTTTATATAAAGTTTATATAAAGTTTCCGTGGGATTCACACTACTCGTCGCCTGTTGGTATTATCCTGCGTGTAATGAAATCTTTTTTTCAACAATTTGATTAGAACTCATTGCTCTTCATTCTTTAAGTTTATTTTGTTTGTTTATTAAGTTTGAGCACTATAACAAGTAGCACAATACCTAAAGCTACCTGTTATAGTGGTTCTCATATCAAGTCATACTTGGTATTGGCACAAATTACTCCCTTACATTTGGCCTCTCACATATGACCTTGTCGGAGCGAGTTTTATGCACTGCATGATCAATTGGATTGTTGTGAAAACACGTTACAAAATCCTTATCGAAAAAGTCAAAAAAATTGCGAGTGATCATTCAGCCTGATTTCAGGACTTCTCATAAACGAAACATTTTCCGGTTGCTCCTATACAGAAAGCAAAGCCTCGGTTTAATGGATATACGTCTTTGACGTTGATTCCACTGGTTGGCATAGCTTCACTTACCTTTGGCTATGTTTTGGATTGTTGTCGCAGATTAATTTCTCATTAGGGATAGGCATGTAATGACACGATTCAAAATAGATTTATTTTTATGACTTTAAGCAGAATTTGGAATATAAAGGGGGTGGGCCATTTAAAAGTTTAAATTTAAAAATGCAATAAAACAAAAAATATTTGAAATTTTTGCAAATTTATTTATTTTTTGTTGTGAAGTACAATGTGGCTCCGGTTAGAAATGGAATATTATTTCATTTTCATGGCAGCCTCGGCTGTTCTCACAGTACGTCATTCGATCGGACTAATTTTCGTACCCATTTTAGAGGGTATGGGGTGGTATCTCTGCAATGACATCACAAATGTTGGCCTTCAAATGCCCTGATGTCTCTGATTTCTTGTCAAAACACTTTTCTTTAAATGCTCTCCGCAGAAAATAATTCAACGGTCTCAAACCTCAGCTTCTCGCGGCCAATTGACAAAACCATGTAGGCTAACGGTCATCAAACGTTTGACGTAATAAGTCGATTGTGGCGTGAGATGCATAGTAAGTAGCACTATCCTATTGAAACCAAACGTCGTTCACATCAATACCATGAAGAGCGGGTACAAAAAAAAATCGTTTATCATGTTGCGATAGGTGTCTCCATTGGCTTTTATGGTTGCGTCTTCCACATTTTCAAATAAACATGGGCCAATGGTGAATTCGCTTCACAAGCCGCACCAAAAAGTCACTCGTAGTGGGTGCATTGGCTTCTGTAAGACCACGTGTGGGCTTTCTGAGCCCAAATACGTCAATTTTGCTTATTAATGTACCCACCAACATGACAATAAACTTCATCCGAAAATGTGATTTTTTTTTGTCAAAATTAACATCATCCTGCAGTTTTTCGTTGACCCATCTAGCGAAGCGGCTTCAAATCTTGAACTAATTGACCTTTTTAAGACATCGTACCGAGATTTTTTCGACGATATAAGTATTGCCAGATTCGAAATAATCAATGATTCAAATTTAAACCAAGAGATGACCGACTTCTCGTATATCTCTACTCATTTGGTGAGCATATTCCATTCCATTTGCTTGAATACTGCTGCGTGCAAATATTCTGTAATTGGTGTAATTGGTACAGGAGTGGCTCATAATGATTTTGAGATGCAATATAAAATTATCACATTTGTTTTTTTTTCTTTGACCTTCTGTTGCATGAACAAATCACCACTTCGGGGCCTTTTTGTGTAATTAGGAAAATTTACGAACCCAGTATCATGTATCATTCTATCTATAATAGTTGTGCTGTCATTAACAATTAGTTTCAAATGAAAAGATTTATCTTTTTAAAAGCAAAATAAATAAATATTAAACATGAAATCTTTAAAAATTGAAATCTTATTCACGAATTGTAATTGTTACATGCAATCCCCTAAAGAAAGCTTAGAATTTAAATTGCTAAAATTATTTCAAGAATCCTATACAAGTTAATAAACATAAATTGTCTCATAAACGCATAAAAATTGTTGAAATTAATTTTCAAGTACTATTTTCTTATTTCAATGGAAAAAAGTATAGAGCGTGTATTTTAAGAGACTTTTGTGATAATTACTACTATGCGTACAGCATTTAAAAAATTAAATTTTATGTAGTTGAGATATAATACAAACAATACATATCAGTACATAATAATACTGATTCTAATTAAATTTCTTTTCATTTATTTCCAGGCATGTAAAAAATTTCTGTTCTTGTCAGCGTAGGTTCTTCCCTCATTGTTTTTATATTTTCTATATGCTCACTATCAGTGACAGTCTTACTACTGATGTATCATGAATAATTTCATTTGAATTGCTTTAAAATTAAATATATTTTTAACATTAAATAATATGGTGCAAATTTGAATTTTTTTTTTATATGAAACTGAAATAAATTTCCGACTACTGTCGTTACTGAAAGTCTTGGAAATATATTGTTGTTGTTAATTTAAAACTTTTTCTTTATATTCTTCACTAATCTTTAATTCTAATTAAAATAACACAATATTTTGTAAATCTTATAAAATAAAAACAAAACAATCATTAAAATGAGGAACAAATCAAGCTTTCTTAGATGTTTGCTTTCGTAAATCTATTCTTTGTTTTGTAAACGTATGCATATGTGCAAAAAGTCCAAGTATCCTTCTGAATATTCTTTTTTAGGTTTTGGTTTCCTTAGTTTTGACTGTTAGGATATGAACCGTGGTCTCACGTCTAATAATTCAACAAACTATCTACTAGACTATGGTGTTTTAGACGAATACATTCGTTGGCAATTAGCGTTCGTTTGTTATTTCCGTTTCTTGGTAATAGAGTTCTTATGTGGAGTTTATTTAAATAAATTCCTTATTAATTAAAAGGCATCCTTTAATTGCTTTCGATTTTATGGAAGTATCAATTTACTAAGAAGATCAAATTTCAACATCAAACATACAACGCATGTGTTTGTACTACTTATTGACAATGCTGGCCTTAGCCGCATACATTTACAGTCTCACAACTTCTAGAATTGAATTTCATGTTGATTTGTTATTGTTATTCTCTTTTATCTTTCATTGCCTTTGTATATATGTATGTAGTTTTTTAATGTAATTCGTTTGTTATTTCTTTTTATTCCAAAATTTTGTTGTTGTTTTATTATTGTTTGTCTTTTCAATATTTTCTTTATGCTTCCATAGTACAACAGTTAATGTTTATTTTGTTCTCACAACGATACTTATTAAAATTAAAATTATTTTTCATTTGGCTGAGAATATTTAAAATTCTTTTAAATACACATTTACAAATAAGACTGAGCGAAATAAAATAAAAAATATTTGATTTTCCCTGCTCCAGTTTTTTCAGCTACAAAAAAACCTTCATAATCAACTTAAATGTTAACATCATCGTAATGATGTACTGCCTTACAGACGCTGCCATTTACATGCAATCTGTGCTTTTCAAAATTTGCTAAAGTTTTGCTTCTTATAAATACCCATTGTTTGCCATTTACATACATACATGTTTGAATTTGTTTACATTATTCTAGTGTATGTATGTAAGTATATGTTTCCCATCAAATGCATATGTTTTCTAACATAGTGTGTGTGTGTGTGCTTTCATGTACATGTATTAAGATGTTTAAGGATAACGCAAACGAATACAACTTGCCTGACAGTTTTATTTGTTAAGTCAACAATAACATTCTGCCATACATACATACTAACATACAAGAATTTATTGTTTACCAAACAACAAAAAGGGAGTAAATAATTTGTAACAACAACAATGAAATATATGAAAAGAAAACAAGGCAAACAAGAAAGAAAAAAAAAAGAAAAATAATAAGAATAAGAAAAGGGAATTTTGTCTACGACCTAGAAATTTTGTCAGCAGCATCACCATTAACAACATCAGCTGCCGGAAGCACGAGTTATAACAATAGAAACGAATAGCATGTGTAAACAAAAATTATTTGTTGTTGTTTTTCGTCTTACTGCCATCATACTTTTATAGGAATTCGCAGAAAGTTGATGGAAATATGAATTGTTCCTCATGTTTTCCAGTTTTTTTTTGCTTTGTATCAAAAAGTAAAAGAAAAAAAAGAAAAAATAAAAAGAGACATTGAATGGCGACACAGATTTTCTTGTGATTTTTTATTCTGTAAACAGAGCTAACAATAGCAAGAAAGTTTTTTTTTTAAGTTATGTTTACAAGATTGTAAAATACTCTAATACATGTGCAGGGTTTTGAAAGAATTTAAAAGTTTTTCAATTGTTTGATGCCAATAATCTGTTCTCAAATTACAATATGTATGTATGGCTCAAGTAAACTCTGTCATAACAAAGAGTTAAAAACCTCCTTAATTATGAAAAAATTAAACGAATTCGGCTTATTGTCATGATCACATGATTTTTCATTCAACGTCTAGAATGGGCTTTGATTTCGTTTCGAGTGGACAATCAATTTTATTGACCCTCTTATAGACAGAAGATTACAGAAGTTGTTGATATTGGTGCGATCGAAGATGTGCCTAGAGACTTTTTCTACAATTCTTATGATTTTAAATCCCAATGACATTGCATTACCAATTCAATTACGGGAATAAGTGAATGATATTTAAATACGTAAATAAGCGCTTTTTGAACGGAAAATAGACAGTTGAGAACACCATATGTCATAGACATTTCAATCCCCAATGTTTTGCAGAAGTCCTCAAGAATGGGCAGGTTGGATTTTATAGAATGTACTCCATTGTTGGGTTGAGGTTACTTACTTACTTAATTGACCATTAACAACCTGATTAACGAATTTCGGCACGCCGCAACACATCATTCCAGGCGTCTCTGCTTCTTGCACTCCGACGATAGTTGGTCACACCAACCGACAAGGCTACCTCGATTCGGTCCTTCCAACGCATACAAGGTCGTCCTCTTCCGTAGTAGCACCTGTTGGCAAGAGTGATCCTGCGCTTGATCTCCAGACTGACATCATTTTTGGTGGTAACAGCGGAGCCAACATAAAAAAAAGTATAGTTATCGGCCGTAATCTGAGAATCAATAAGCCGCACGTCTCTACTTGTCGATAACATATACTTTGTTTTGCCCTCATTTACTGCCAAACCCATCTTAGTAGACTCCCGTTCAATAGCACTAAAGGCAGCAGTAACATCTCGCTTGGTACGCCCTATGATGCCAATGTCGTCAGCGTACGCAAACAACTGGATGCTTTTTTGAAAAATAGTGCCATTGTGATGCACTTCCGCCTTTCGCAGAACACTCTACATGACGAAGTTGAAGAGGTTGCATGATAAGGGATCGCCTTGTCTGAAATCTCGAACGTTATCAAAAGACTGCTGAGGAAAAGTCAACGAAGAAATCTTTTCTTCAGATTTCGTTTTGTTTTAGATGTCTGACTTGGGGTTTGAAACGTGGCCTCACTTCTAATAACCCGCAAACTACCATGATGAGTAATAAATATTGTAGAGTTATAGAAAACACACGTTACCAACCGAAGGTTTGTTGATAATGAAAGTTCTATTTTTGCTGATGACATTGCTTTTCTTAGCATTGGCGCCTACTACCACAGAGTGTCTTGTATGGAGAATAAAGGAGGTGGACAATAAATTCTTAGGGATACAGCTTCAACTTGCATTCTAAATTTTGGTACAATAACCCATTTCTGATGTGGTTCCAAACCCTGCTGCTTTTGTTTATAATATTTTGCTTTGCAGCAATTGAAACACTGCATTAGGGAATGTAAAAGAATCTGGAAGAATCCGGAAAAACAAAATTAATTTACTTGGTTTGTTTTTCTTTTTTGAAAATAATTTATTAACTCGCTCATATGACCTCGGAACTGCCTTGGCCTTTTTGAGCACGATTCTCCCAATATAATCTACTATATCGGCTATATTTGGTGAACCTATATTTCTCTTCTGCGAATACGAAGCAATGCCATTTTTTTCGATTGCTAGAAAATGTGGCAGCATTCTTAATGTAGCTTTCTTATCTCCAATATTCTAGATGACTATATGGCATGCAACACTTCTTTAAGTGCATATTATTGTATAGAGCTCGTACAGCTTTAGCCGCAGATAATCGAAATCCATTTTATGGACCTTTTTCTTCATTTCTGGTTAAATGCCTCAATACGTCGCCTCATTTCTCTTGGCAGTCTATGTGACTTCATTTGAACGTTGTATGCGTTAGTAAATGGAGAAACAAGAAAAAGATTAGATTAGGAACTGAGACCACTTAAATGAAAGCAAAGAGAGTCGTTTCAATTTTCGATTAATTTTTAAGGAAGTAAATAAAAAATAATTTAGCAACTTAAAGCATAAAACATGTTTCTTTTAAGGCCTGCACTTTGCCGCAAATTATGCTTGAAGTTCATTAATTTTTGATTCCTCCTCGAACGCTGGCATTTTTATTTAAATTCTTTAAAATCCATAAATTCCCAGCCAACTCTCTTCAAATAATTTTTCAATTTTCATTTAAATTTTCACAAATAATTCTCTGTTCATGTCTTCAGAGTACCTGCCTCTACAATTTACCTTACAAACATTGTGTTTCTCTACACTCTATATTGTCGAACGCATCAAATATGCCAATTCCAAATCGTTTGCATATGAACACACACAGTTAAACAAACAGACGTGGACGAATCAGAATGAATATTTCAAAAACTCTTGAGTCATCATCAACTTTAACATGCCTGGTACAAAATCTCTATTTCCTGTTGTTCCCTCTCTCTGCTGTTTGTTATGGCATAATCTAAACAATACAGTTGAAGCGGCACTAACCTACAGTGTTTGAAGGAGTATGCAGGCTGTAAAAATTCTACGGGATTATTAAATAACGGAATTTAATTCGTATTTAAACTTGAATAAACTTTTAACCACTCGGACGTATTTCTTCCTTACGCTTTAACGCTTTAAATGGAGGAATTATTTTTGTTTTTCTTCCTGTGTACTGTACTTAAGGAAAAATTCTTGTCTGCAAGAAATGAAACATTCTGCTATTCGGCTATTACGTTACAAAAGTTAAGTTGAAGGCCTAAAGTCATTTTTACGTAAATTATGTCCACTGTTATAATAAATCATTGTCGTCATCATTTTCATTTTGCCTTGTTAACTGGGCTAAAACTAATATTAATAATGGAGTGTGTGTATGTGTGTGTGCACATTTGTTTGCTAATAATTTTCGTTGTGGCCTTTGCAAAAAGAATTTGAACAAATATTTGCTTAAAATAACACTTTTTTATTCATGTTATTGTAGTTATCCTTGTAATAACTGGAGACCATTTCTTATGGCGGATATTGTTGTTTGTTTAATATTTTCTTTCTGGTTTTTCTTTTTCTATTTTTGAATGGTTGGCGGCCAATTCTAAGGATGAGTTGACAAGTAAATATGGACTACATGTTTACACAGGCTAAAATCAAAGTTTATTTCAAGTATTATTTTAAATTGTTTGTTTACGTTTTGGCGTTTTGATTGAAAATTTTTGCAAATAAAGTGATTTAAGTGTTAAAGTCCTGTTGATGTGAATTGCTATAATTTGCTAATAAATTTTTTAAAACAGAAATGGGGCAAAGGCGTGGGATTTACAATAAATTTCAAAATTTTGTAGCACATTTAAACGACTACAAAATATGAATTAAAATGCCCTGCTCTTGGTCTAATATCCTATGTACGAAGTCCTTAGAACTTAGTGGGAGCTCTGCTATAGCCTGAGCTTTCAGATCTGTGGATTTTATTTCTTTCAGTCGGGGTTACCTACATACATACATACATACATAAAAGGCCATTACAACCCTTCAGTCAGGATTACGGCCTAGCTTCTCACACCACTCCTGTTGTGTGCGTTAATTTTTATACGTCAGTGGCGGGATCTACAGTCTAACGTGGACTCCGAACGACAGATTTTTTGAGAAACTTTTTCATGACAATTTTATATACTCTCAGAGTTTTTGCCAGAAATCTGCTGAGAGGAAGTCGCCGAAGAAAATTTTTTTTTTCGTATTTCGTTTTGATGTCTGACCAGAGGTCTAATAAGGCAACACACTACCTAATAAACTACGGCGACTTCGGGGTTACCTACAATTTCATTCTACTATTCTAATTGAATACATAATTTCAGAGGCTTTTGTGTTAATGTATCCAACGTCTGTTCTGATCAAGAACAATCGCAATCGGTGAGCGTAATAGAAGAAAGATGTGACGCTCTTCGTAAATTACTCCATACAAATCTTCCGATATGGGTTGAAACTGAACATACCTTTGGGGCGAAGACATCTTTTTAGCTCCCTCGATTAAGCACTCGACCACTGCAACGACTTCCAAGCGAAAATGTGGGTCATACGGTTGATGGATACTGAGCACTACCATATCTCTCACATTATATGAGCTCGACTGTATTAGCTCGGAATAATTACCATTAGGATGTTTTTCGAATAACTCGGATATTTTTCATAGAGATGGCAAAGCCTTGCAATATTTATATATCATGGGTATAACGACACGCAGGTATTTCTAGAAATTGTAGAGCGCATAAAATGGTAATTTGTTGAATGTTATGATTGACAAAGCAGTTACAGATTCTGCCAACGCCTCGCATATGGACAGGTTAGGTTAGGTTAGGACGCCACAGGTGAACGCAGTCTCCGTGCTGACCAAGTTCCTCCGAACCAAGGAGGGAGAAGTTGGTCAGCGCAAGGACTGCACATTTAAAGCACGATTACTCCACGCTGGGAAACCAGCCCGAAAGCTTGATAAACGAAGCTATATCCTGGACATCAAAGATTAGAGAGCCAAACAACCTATATCTGCACCTCGCAAGAGATGGGCATTGACAAAGAAAGTGGATAACAGTCTCCTCTTCCTCAGCGGATCTGCACCCATGGCAGAAGTTGTTAAATGGGAGCCGCAATCTTTCCGCGTGTCTACCCATAACACAGTGACCTTTAAGCATGGCCACTGTGATCGAGATGATGATTCGAACTAATCCAAGTAACTGGTTGGTGCGCCTTCTGTCCATGGAGGGCCAAGTGAGCCTAGCATTAGAGCAGGACACTTCATTGATCCAGGATAGGTTGGCGTCTCATAAGAATTTGCGCGCGATGGCCAGCTTTAAAGAGGTCACAGTGTCCGGGGACCCAGATAAATGTGACACTGAAGCGCCCAGAAAGAAAATGGACAAGGTGGAACAACAAATCTTTTTAATGTTAGATAAAGGGCACGTAAAATGTTTGCTACCTTTCCAAGCAATTCCAATATCGTAGTTGCAGTTACTCATTGGTCTTGGCCATACAGTCAATAACTTCTGCTGGAGAGCAGAGACAATGAAAAAATTGAAACTTCTTCTTCTTATATTGTCCAACTTTATGGCAGAGTAGAGGGAAACACCTCAGCTTTCTCTATGCAGATGATCTCACTGATCTGTAGTGAGTTAATATTGGAAAACTAAGTGAATTCAGCAGAAGCTCGGTATGGATTCTAGGACTACGGACAAAACAGCAATGGTATCATAATTCGTTCATATTTTATGAAATCGTGTGAGGCACCAAATGCCTTCAAAATATGATTCTTAGGACTTCGAAAATGTCATTGTTTTTTGTTACAGTGCCACTCACTTATTTAAATTCTTTGGCGCGTTGCACTGAAGTTTTTTTATTGTTATTATTTATGTAGACCCATTGGGTATTTGAGACTTTAATTATGAAATCAATTATGGGGAAATCTTTAATCCCTGATCCCTAAGAGATAATTCGGACTTGTTGTTTTAAAAGTTAAGCGATTCAATGCTTTAATTAATTAAAGGTGGTCGCAACTAATTTTTTGTGCATTTATTGCCTTTGAAACCGTATGCAGAACAATCAAAAACAGTTGTAGTAACCGAAAACTACCCTGTTAGACTACCGAACTAGTTTTAAACGATCTCCACATGTTTCCCTTGCGCAGTACATGACATTGACTGACATAAAATGTACGAACAATGCAGCAAGACTATCTTCGTAGTAGCAGTGCTATCTCCAATTAAAACATAAATAATGGAGTCATCTTGTTAGCTTCATGTGACCGCCAGTATCTGTAACGATAATCAAAAAGTGTCTCAAGGCATCGTTATTAATGTTTTCCACATTATTCGAACAATAAATAGTTGTGCACAACTCAAATCTTCTTCACCAGATCAAGGTACATCAGGAAGTCTCCTGGAGACATGATATTCCGGAGGTGTCGTGTAAGAACCATGCTTTAAAGTTCCTTCAGCTGCAAAGAGAGTGAAAAGTTTTCAACTCTTCTTAAATATTATCACTGATAGGGTACCGAGATCATAGTCGTTTAATACACTTCAAGTACAGGCTGCAGTCAGGATGAATCCCCTTATTACTTCTGAGCAAACTAGATAGCCTGATATTATATGCGGCCAGGTGAGTCTCGAAATACTACAGAAACCAAGAAGCATTGACCTGAAATTTGTCCATTCCAAGTAACCGCAGAGAGTGACACTTTTTTTCCATACTATAAGTAGCAACACAGAGCGCCGAGTAGCGTTCGCGAGAGTTAAATCCTGCATATTTTCCTATACATCTATAAGAGGACCAGCGGACAGCGTTAGGCATTGGTTTTCTAAGCATAGTTTACATACCTCTTTCTTAAACAGTAACCTGAGCATTAAAACACGATAATTTCTCAAAAAAAAAAAAATATTTTGCGGGCTCTTGGTGTGCCACTCTTTTAGCTTATCAAACACTAGAATAGCGTGTAGTTTTCGTAACACGAAGAAGTCAACAATACTCTGCAGTATCTATACGTAACACAAGTATGTTGTTGATTGCATTTTTATACTCAAGCTTGCATATGCTCGACAATTCATCGTTGTTGTTTTCTACTTCACCCAATTCTATCGTATTTTTGTTTTTGTTTTTTGTTTTTGTTTTTCGAACAGTTGCATGTTCAACTCATGCAACGGATATGTCAAATAGTCGACACATACTCGAGAATACTCGAGTGCTTGTACAGTGCACTGAGCTTGTCGAAAGGTTAAAGCAAAACTTAACTGCAGTAAAACAATAAAAAAACTAAAACAAAAAACATCACTGAGGATAAAAACGAAATTCAAATCCAGTTCAAGTGAAAAAAAGAATGGGAAAGACACTCAGGTGATATGAACTTTGAGCTCTACTTACAATGACGTTACGCAACGAGTGTGTAGGTAAAAAAGTGTGATGTATGGTCTGTAGTAATAGGTGAAGTGTAAAGGTAAATAAAATAAAGGAAAGTTTTTATCTTTTGCTTTCATTTTTACTTAAAAAATTTCTTTTTTTTTAATGTGAGTGTGAGAAAAAATTTCAAAAAGTAATCGAAAGGAAAACTAAGGCATAGAAAGATTATAATTTGGGTCTCCACATTATTGGATATAAAATCCTAAACAAGATTTTTTAATTTCTTTTTTTTTTTGGATGAATCAATTTTACAGGACTTGCTGCTAATATTTTAACCATTTACCATGCAAGGTCGCACTGTGATACCAGCTTTTGGAGTATCTAGCGGCTTCGGATGACTTTTGTGGACTTTAAATTTCTGGGACTTAATGATTGAAGTAAAAATACTTCCTAACCTGTGCTGTGACACTAAACATTTGCAGCCCATTAAATGGAAAAATTAGAATTTCGTCTTTGCATTCCCGTTGGCGTTTTTATTACTCGTGTCTTCCTCTGATGTAGAAGCCTTAATACCCTATTTTTTGACTACGATCTGACACATCTGTGAGTCGTGTTTATTTGCAAGGAATTTATATTGGGGATTGTACACGAGGACTCGAGAAAAGCTCACTTGAGCACTCGTAACGGCCCGTTGTGATGCCCAATATCTCTGTATCCTGCAGTCTCTGTACTGACCAAGTTCCTCCGAACCAAAGAGGGAGAAGTTGGTCAGTGCAAGGGCTGTACATTTAAAGCACGACTCCCCCACGCTGGAAAACCAGCCCGAAAGTTTGATAAACAAAGCTATATCCTTGACATCAATGGATGATAGCTCCGTTAAGCTGTCAAGGGTTGGAGAGCCAAATAACATACATATATCTGTACCTCGCAAGAGATGGGCATTGACAAAGAAAGTGGATAACAGTTTCCTCTTCCACAGCGGATGTGCACCGTCCGCAGAAGTCGTTAAATGGGAGCCGCATTCTTTCTGCGTGTCTACTCATAACACAGTAACTTGTAAGCATGATCACATGATATTTCGACAAAGTCCTTCTATCCTTTGATAGCCAAGTGAGCCTAGCGGTGGAGAAAGACTCCTCATTGATACAGGATATGTTGGTGATAGTGGTTGAAAGAGGCAAGTGGCATTCCCATGTTGGTTGAAGAAGATTCCGGAAGTAGTGCACCAGCGCTGGCGAGCTCGTCGGCTCTTCAGTTTTCCGGAATGTCACGGTGTCCGGGGACCCAGATAAGTGTGACAATGAAGCGCCTAGAAAGAAGGTTGAGACAGCGGCGACATTCCCTGATGATCCTGGAGTTACAACGTTCGACCGAGATCTTATGGCAGCCCAGAAAAGAACAAGATGCAGGTGAAAGGAACACCGTATGCGAGGATCCATGGAGCGGCAGCCGGAGTGAAATATTCAGGTTCAATCTCCCAGAGTAGACTCCACTACCTACCACCTATATCGAGTTTGAATACTAACTTAATTGGCCATTAACAACCCGATTTCGATTTGCCTTAACACAGGGCGCCTCTACTTCTTGGGCGTCCTCGGCAGTTGGTCACACCAAACGGAGACAGGGCGTATCAAATACACGGAAGGGTTTTCTTCTTTCATTCGAACGACATTGCCGAGCCAGCGCCAAAACACTGGATGGTTAAAATAATTCAAAATAAATTAATACGCTATACAACGTCCATCCCGGAGAAGCTCATACAGCTCATTGTTGGATCGTATGCAGAAATAATCGCAAATGAAGACGATTTTAATGTTATTCAAATAACTCAGTATATTGGATAAAAATTTTTTGTATGTTTATTTTTCGTGTTTAATACAAGTCCTTGCAATATTTTGGTACATTTTTTTTCGTTTGGTTTTATTGTGGTATTGAATAACGTAAATCAAAAGTTATAAAAATTATTTGTATTTTTATAAATATTCCTGGTAATAATTTATATTCAATGTACACATATTCCTTCATAAAACATTTAATAGAATATTTTTCTTTTTTAAAAATTTTTTTAAATCCATTTTATATCCAATTGTGTGCAACGTTAATTTTTTATTTCGTTTGGAAAATTTATAGAAAATCTTATATGTATCTATGTACACAAAAGATTTATTTACTGTAATAAAACTTTTAACTTGAATAGGCAGAAATCAAATATCTTCTCATGAAAGTAAGGATTTAAATAATTTAAAAAAAAAAAAAATTTAAAATCAGAAGAATAAAATCAAACAAATTTTCTTCCAATACAATATAAAAACTACAATCATGATAAAAGTAAAACAAAAAATTAAATTAAATCATAAAAGACACTGCAAGTAAGTATCATTTTGAAAAGTACAAATATTCTGGAATATTGAAGGCACTATATCAGACAACAACAATATACTGTTAATAGAAGTCAATTCGGCCACTTGTATTCTACTCAGAGGTATTTGCCTTGTTTTGTTTCGGAATACAAGACTTTAAACCATTTTTTCTCCAAAAATTGTGCATTTCTTTACAAGAAAATCGAAAAAGTTGTTTTCCTTAAAAGGATCCTATCTAGTTTGTAGCTATGAATCATGACAATGGGTTAAAGTTTTCGTAATTGTTATGGAGAATAAAATATCTGCAAGGAGGGCAGTTCTGTTTTAGTCATCTATGCACTGCAACTGCGATAGTTTAAAGCAATGATTAACTTCTACTGCGTCAATTACAAGCTTTGGCTTTTGGGTAGTGGCTAGTGGCTGACGCAGTTCAGTGGCTAGTGTGTTTAGATTATAAATTATATTTTCAACATCATTTGTTCTTGCATTAACGTTTTGTCTCTAGGGTTCTCTGCAGTCTCCTAGCCCTAGTTCTTTAGCACATAATAAGGACATTTTGATCTTATCACTTAGTAGAGCGCTTACTTACGATTTCTTACGCTTTGTGGGATCATAATATATACATAATTGGTCATTACAATCCTTCAGTCAGAATTTTGAACTAGCTTCTCACACCACTTATGTTGTGTGTGTTAATTTTAGACATGAGTGGCGGAACCTACAGTTTAAAATCGACTCCGAACGACAGATTTTTGAGAAACTCTTCATGGCAATTTTATATACTCTCAGATCTTTTGCCAGAAAACTGCTGAGAGGAAATCGCTGAAAGAAATGTTTTTTTTTCGGATTTCATTCTTTTGGAGAAGTCTGACCTGGGGTTTGAACCGTGGCCTTACGTCTAATAAACCGATACACTACCTACTAGACTACGGCGACTTCAGCGTATCACATAGTCGACTATTATTTGCTGTTACTTTATTACCGCTTTACATGAGACTTTCAATTCAGATAACCAACCAAACCTTTAAATCAAACTTGAAAAAATAATTTCTTTTTTTCCCTCCTTTTCTTGTGTTTATATTGTTTTTTTTTTATATTTAATTTTATTTGATTTAATACTGTTTTAACATGTAAATTTTTGTTATTGCTCTACCTGTATGTGTACAAAACGTTTGTATTTTTTTGTGTTCTTTACGATTTTTGTTGTCTGCCACATGCCACAACCCCTGTGTAATCAAAAGTTCAATGTGATTTCAGCCAGAAATGTAATATTTTATACACAACCTTTAAACGTACATATATTACATACGAGTATATACCATACAAATATATTCAGGTATATTTAAGAACATGCATACATACATGCATACATACATATGTAGGTACGTACATAAACATGCAATAAAATATAAAATGAAATAAAATAAAGAAGAAGCGAGAGAAAAAGAAAAAAAAAAGAAAACAATTTTGATGTTGTTTTATTGATGTTATTGTATTATTTATGACGATGTATAAAACACCAGGTGGAACATATGGTTGTTGGTTCACAGAATATTTTCATTTGAATTCGAAAATATAGCACAACGTAACTCCGTGCCCGTGTAACAATGGTGACAAAAACAGGAGTGAGCATGTTACCATAGTTTTCAGTGATGCATGTAAATTGTGAAATTTAAGGAAGGAATGAAACTAAAAATAAAAAAATGTCACCAAAAAAAATTACCAATAAAATGAAAATGTTTTAACAAAGTCTTCTACTCAAGGGATGATCTAATAAAATCTGCAACTCAAGGAGTTAGGCTCTATTGGATGATTGAAAAACTCTCTCTATAGTCTTGTTAAACATATTCAAAGTTTTGCTGGTAAATTTTTAATTTAATTTTTCTTCCTTTTTTCATTTATAAACACAATTTAGGGAATCGTAAAAATAATACAAAAATGAACTTAAAATAGTACGTCTCTAGTGCGTAAATGCTGGCAATACAAGAAAATGTTCACTGAACCTTTACGTTACTTTCATCAGAGCTTAGCAGAACTTGTTTCAGGGTAATTTAAGGCTTTTAGTTTTTTTAATTTGAATTCTGACATTGTCCAGTATATGAAAAGGTCTGTGTGCCCTACCTGGAATAGAAGTTTCATACTTATAATCCACATCAGCTACACTTGAAGTAAATGGAAAACAATTGAAAACAGTGACGTCATTAAAACTAAGCTAAACAAAATTGAATTGCTATGAACATATATTTACCATCAAAGTTATTATTAAACCTGAAATTTAGTTGCCCTCAAATAAGTTCGTATTCCCAGAAGGTATTAACATAGCTGATGCCTTTAAAAAACCTGATAGTAGATTTTATATACATACAAGCATACATACATAATTGATCATTACAACCTTTCAGTCAGGTATACAATCTAACTTCTAACATCACTTACGTTGTGTGTGTTATTTTATGAATGAGTGGCGGGACCTACAGTTTAAAGTCGATTCCGAACGACAGAGTTTAGAGAAACTTTTTCATGGCATTCTGCCAGAGAAAGTTGCCAGTTGCAAAATAAATATTTTTCCATATTTAGTAGGGATGCCAAACGGGATTGCTTTTTAAAAATCCCGGGATTCGGGATTTTGAAATCCTGATCCTGAATTGTCCCGAAAAATCCCGAAATGTCCCGGGATTTCGGGATTTTCTCTTTATAAAAAAAGCTAAAAACAATTGTTTTATTAAAAAGTTCATTAATTTTTGATATTTATCACAATACACATATTATAAAATAAAAAAACCGAAAGAAAATAGAGAAAAAACCAAAAGTAACAAAAATAAAAATGCATCTGTGTCTCCATACAAACAAATACCTACCATTTTATATAATACTATTTAGCGTCCAAAATATATATTAATAACCTTCATTGTTTTAAGTAGTTCTTTAAAAAGATCAAAGACTAATATTTCATCGAAGAGCCTTAATTTTGATGCAAACAAAAACATCCATTCGCTGAAAAACATTTTTCGCAATCTACACTTGTGGGCAAAATAGTTTCAAGATAGCTATATGCAGAGTAAACTATTCACCTCTAACACCTCGTGATGCAATCAAATCTATTTCTTTAGAAAGTTGATTGTCTAAACCATCAGCTGTATTAACAGATTTTATTGGACTTCGAGGGCAACGTTTAACTTTTTAATAATGGAAGTTGTTTTCTTATTCAGTTCGATGTCGAGTGATATAGAATATTTACTTCATTGTTGCATGATACACTTGAAAAACTACATGAGTGTTATTTAATGTAATAATAAATAATAAAAAAAACAATCCCGTAGACTCAATTTTTTTCTTACTTTATAAAGTGGATATGTATGAATTTATAATCCCGAAAATACCCCGGATAAGTTTTAAAAATCCAGGGATTCTGGATTTGGGAATCCCGAAAATCCCGGGATTTTGTGATTCGGGATTTCCCGATTGGCATGCCTAATATTTAGCGACTACACTCTATTAATTCAGCTGTCAATCGATACTAATTCAGCTACGCGAAACCATTAAAACACATTCATAACAGTGTAGTGGGTAGTAACGTTTAGAGGCTAGTGTGTTAGTCTATTTGTCCCAGCTTATGGGCTTTGTCCCTCCCTTCATAAATAAATAAATTAAACTCTCAACTCTGATCTCGTGGTACAACGTGGAATTATGAAATATTTCGATTAATATTACAGAGAAAATGAAAAAATTGTATCGAAATTAACAGGAACACACATAGAAAACGTTTTCTGAATATCTTTTAAATTTTATCGTATAATAAATTATATGTAGAACTGCTTACATTTTAACTAATGAATATAGTTTGACGTGACGTATACTTAATATCGTATAATACGGATGATTTAAATATGTTACGTATACGCACCAGTTTTATTTTAAAAACGTTGCATACTTATTTGATGAAGTTCTTTAAAATTTATAATAAATTTTAATAAAATTGAAATATAGGTTTTAATTTCGTAATTTCTTTTATTTAATTAAGTGTCAAGAATGCCCTGAAACAGTAACTTGCTCTGATTTTTTTTTGGGTTTCGATATTCATCTTCTATCCAATTCTAAAAACGATTTCGAAATTATTGTCTTGCGGCTTTTATTTTCTAAAAGGCTTGTTGTGTATTCGCTGTGCTAAGTTCAATTTGCATGAATATTAGCGTTTTAGTCATACGGAACAGGAATATTAAAATACTTTTAAAAAAAGAATAGAATCATTAAGCTGATAGTTTAGAGGACGTGTACTTGTTAATTAAGACAAGTACAGTAAATGGAGGTCGAATTGACCCCTTGTATCATATCAAGCTGATAATTAATGCAAGTACTATCCTGGTATCAGTGCATTTATTCAACCGATATTCCGCTTGAACGTAATAAGTGATATACGCCATATAGTGTAGTGTGTATAAGCAATATCACCGCAGTTTAGTAGGTAGTATGTTGGTTTATTAGAAGTAAGACCACGATTAAAACCCCATGTCAGACATCTACATTAAAATGAAATATGAAAAATGTTTCCTCGGCTACTTCCTAGAAAAAGTTCTGACAGTAAATAAAAATTGCCATGAAAAGTTTTTCAAAAAAGCTTCATGTATGGAATTAACAAACATAACCTAAGCGGTGTGAGAAGCTAGGTCGTAATCCTAATTGAAGGGTTGTAATGACTAATTATGTATGTATGTGTCTTTTTTTCTAACCTACCAATGCGCTGTGATTGCTACAGTTTTAGCAAATATGTCAAGATACATATATTAAGGCCCCTTTACCTTTACGAATATGTGTTTTTCGGATGAATTTTATTTTTATCTTGGTAAAGTGATATATTAACTATCCAGAACTAAAACTTCAAGCATTAGAGGTCTCAAAAGTGAGCTGTGATGTAATCTGACTTTGTTAGATTTAGATTTTTGAACATAAAAGTTTTGCAGAAGTCATTTGCAATGATTGTGGTTGTATGGTATAGATGCCAATATTATATTCTTCTTATAAATCTTCTATTTGTGTGCCTTTCAAACGTTCAACCTTACGATGTGACTTCAAATTTTATTTCTATAGTCCCTTTTATACAAGCACGAACATCAAACAAGCAAGAGCAATGTTATTATAAATGTCGTACAATTTTTTTGATTTATTTTATTTTATTAGAAGTAAAATTTTGTTGTTTTAATTTGCTTTTATATTTCAATACTGCCACATATTTTTTTTTGTGTTCCAAACAATTTATTTCTAAACACCCAAAATAATGTTTTTGGTAACAATTAAACTCATATACCAGCAATTAAATACTTTAATAGGATTGCAATTAAATTCACTTGTGTCAATAAGAAATTACAACTTGAGTTCCAATTATAACATAAATGTACGTGTAGCAATAACTCTTCGAAATATAAACAAAAATTTTGGAACAAATGGCACTAAAATTAGAAAAAAAAACCCACCTACAGAGGGAAATAATTTTCAATTACACGACCTTTTTTCTCTCACCACACGTAACAGCAATAATAATTATAAGGTGTTTGTATTGCTATGTTGGTAAAATATACAAGAGGGCAAAGAGGCCCATGTTATGCCACTCGAAAACAGAAAGTGATGTAAGAAGATAGGTTGTAATCCTGACTGAAGGGTTGTAGTGACCAATTTTATGTATGTATGACCGATTGAAGTGATCAAATATTATCATACGGTGAAGGATGGAAAAGGTAAACTATTCAGACTAGTTAGTTATGTTAAGAGTGTTAAGTGTTGTAGGAGCATTTAACACTCCCTTGACGCCTGCAAGAAACAAACAAAGAATGCAATACAGGATCAGCCAAACAATTCTTTAACTTTCTGAACACAACTCGTATTCAAGCGTACTTAAGTATGTAGACAGCCTATCACACATGTGTTTATAACAATAAAAAAAAAACAAATAACTACAATAAAAACAAGAACACGACAATAACATTTGAAACATGACATGACATTTAATGTACGAATGTGTGTGCAAAACTAAAAACATGTTAAACTTACGTGCTTAGAGTGCAAATTACATTTCATTTCATTTTCGGTTGATATTCTTCATATATTTTGGGGGAAATTTTAAATACACAAGCAAGTAATGTAAAGTACAGGATACATGTATTTAATTTATTTGTTTTTTCATAACACAACTACACATTTCAACGGTACTTTTAACTAAAATGGATGTTTTGGAATTGAAGATAAATTTTGATTTGTACAACTAAGTACACTTATTTGTTTTTTCTGTTCTTTTTTTCTTTTGAGATTTTGGTTTCAAGTACCCACAAAAATGTACATACATACATACATACATTCATACGTACATATGTAATTGGTCATTATAACCATTCACTTAGCATTTCAATCTAGTTTCTCATCACAACACTTATGTTGTGTGTGTTAATTGTATACATAAGTGGCGGGGCCTACAGTTAAAAGTCGACTCCGAACGACAGACAATTTATCATGGCAATTTTATTCACTCTCAGAGAGGAAAATATATATATAAAATATATATATAATATATATATATATATATATATATAATATATATAGGAAAATTTTTTTTTCATATTTCGTTTTGTTGGGCATATCTGAGCTGGGATTTTTACCGTGGCCTTACGTCCAATAAGCCAACACGCTACCTACTAGACTACGGCGATATAACCAAAACACACAGCATTAGTGGTAACAAAACTTTCGTCAGCGTGGGTAAATCTATTATTTTTTTTTTAAATATAACACAATATTCCTGTTACATATGCTCCAAACGATAATGTTCATGCAAATTGAACTTAGCACAGCGATACACAACAAGCCTTTTAGAAAATAAAATTCCTAAGACAATAATTTCGAAATCGTTTTTAGAATTGGACAGGAAATGAATATCTAAACCAATATAAAAAAAAACAAGAGCAAGTTACTGTTTCAGGTCATTCTTGCCATTTAATAGGAAATCAAATAAAATGTGAATCTTTAAGAGCTTAACTTAGCTTTTTTGTGTTAAATGGCCAGCAGCAGTCTTGATTGCATATAATCCGATACCAATTACATACAGTTCTTACAGGGTAAATAATTTATTAATATAATTTAATAATAAAAACAATAATAATAACAATAAAAGAAATTACGAAATAAAAATTTTTTTTCAATTTTATTAAAATTATGTAAAAATCTTGAAGAAATTCATCAAATAAGTATGCAACGTTTTTTTAACCAGTGCGTATACGTAATATATTTAAATCATTCGTATTGTGAGATATTAAGTATACGTCACGTCAAATTACATGCACTAGTAAAAATGTAAGCAGTTAACTATTTTACATATATTTTATTATACAATAAAATTTATCCGATTTTCTGAAATCGTTTTCTATGTGTGCTGCTTTTAATTTCGATACAATTTTTTCTGTTTCTCTGTAATATTAATAGAAATATTTCATATTTTCATGCTGTACCATGAGATCAGAGTTGAGCGCTAAATTTATTTATTTTTTAACTGTTATACAATTAAAAATTCTATTTAATTATTATGAATGAAGGAACAAAGTTCATATGCTCGTTGTAGATACAAACCTCTGTACTTTCCACTACACTACCATTAATTTTAATTTTTTAAATAATTTTTTTTTAAATTGTTTTTCGTTTAGTTGGAGATGTCTTAACTGGGATTTCAACGTCTAATAAGTCAGCACACTACCTACTAAACTACGGCAACTACACCCAAGTCACCGTAGTGTAGTAGGTAGTGTGTTGGCTTATTAGAAGTAAAGCCAGGGTAGAGCCCCAGGCCAGACATCAAAGCAAAATACGAAAATTGTTTCTTCGGCGATACTGACAATACTGGAGTCGCCGTAGTCAAGTAGGTAGAATGTTGGCTTATTAGATGTGAGTTCACGGTTCAAACCCCAGGTCAGAAATGTCCAACAAAACGAAATATGAAAAAAGATTTCTTCGGCGACTGCCTCTAAGTAGACTTCTGGCAAAAACTCTGAGAGCAATTAAATTGCCATGAAAAGTTTCTATAAAATCTGTCGTTCGGAGTCGACTTTAAATTGTAGGTCACGCCACTCGTGTATAAAATTAATACACAAAAAATAAGTGGTGTGAGAAGCTAGGTCCATAATCATGACAGAGGGTTGTAATGACCAATTATGTATGTATGTAACTACATCAACTCATATGTAATCACTAGAAATGGACTTCATCCACAAACCAGAACAGACTTTTCCAACAAAACGAAATATGAAAAAATATTTCTTCAACGACTTTCTCTCGGCAGATTCTGGACAAAATTCTGAGTGTAAATAAAATTGCCATAAAAAGTTTCTCAAAAATCTATCGTTCGGAGCCGACTTTAAACTGTAGGTCTAGCCACTCATGTATAAAATTAACACACACAGCATAGGTGATGTGAGAGGCTTGGTTGTAACCCTGACTAGGGTTGTAATGATCAATTATGTATGTATGTATGCCAACAGTTTCAGCATTCATTCAGCGAATACACTTCTTTTCATCTTGTAGTCCCAACAAGATGGCCATTATCAGCTTTCACAATTCGAAAATCGCTGTTGAAAAACACGATACTAACTTTGTCATTATGAATGTGGTCCGTAACGTGGGATACAAACGTTATATTTATTTATGACATTCCAGTTATGAAGTACAATGGGTCAATTCTACCTCCGGGTACTGTACTTGTCTTAATTGACAAGTACATGTCCTCTAACCTTCCAGTTACAAAGATATTCAGTTGAAGTAAAATTTCACATCAACAACAATAATAAACAGCAGTTAACTATGCTGTTAGTGTTGATCTCATTTGAAGTTCTTTGAACTGAACTAATTTCCACTTCCTCCTATGGCGTCTGGGTATGAATACAATCCACTATTACCGCATATAGAAAACTAAAAACAAAATTTAAAGATTTTTGTTGGTTTACCACAATTCAAGAAAAAAAAAATTAAAAAAAATACAAATCATCAGGAATCAAAAGCAAAAGTACAAACAACAATTTTGTTTAAGGAAACCAAAAATAACGAGAAACAACAGCGACATTTTGTCTAGACATTTGGCGCCAATATTTAGTATAGTTTGTATATATGAAAGAATATATACACATAAATTCACCCACACACACACAAAGCTAAGCACTTCAGTTATGTATCTCCTAATAATTCTGAATACAGAATACATACATAAAATACACAGGACAGAAACAAGGAAGGATATAAAAATATAACAGCTGATACGCAAAAAATCCTTAGTTGGATACAGACGTACATACATTTTCAAGTATTTTTATTTGTGTTCACATGGCATAGTAAAGAAGAGGTGACGGTTAACCAGAAACTATAAATTCTTGAAATATTTTGTAATACTCACATTAAAGGCAAACGTTTACATAATTTAAGCTTAAACCAAGATCTTTGGATACATGGATAAGGGAAATAATATTTAGAATTGAGGATGACTGCTAGTCAACGTTCCTTAATTTTATATTTACACTTACTCGTATAAGTTTGTCATATTGAAAATGGTTAAACTGTTAGAGGAAATGGGAATACGAAACATGCAAAACTCAAATCAAGAACGTTTACTTAAGGAAAGGAGAAAATCCGAAAAACTAAAATAAATACGTAGGGAAAAAAAGTTATTTTTCTTCTTTTATTTTATGAGAATACATAAACAAAAAAGAAAAACTAATACGGAATAAAATATGTCAGAACCGTTGCTCTCTTGACGGTCTCTTGAGGTATTTAAAAAAAAGGTTTTTGAATTCTGTTTTAGGAGTGTGGGCTCCTTGTTTAGTTTTTAAATTCATTCTTTGTTAATTTTAATCCATGACTTCTGACACGTTTGGGATTATTTTTAAGAGTCGAGAAGTTTTGGATCAGGCGCTTTATAATTGAAGTCTCCGTGGTCTAGCAGGTAGTGTGTTGGCTTATTACGCAAAAACTTGCAAAATCTCTAAGAGAAAAAAAATTGTCATGAAAAAATTCTCAAAAATTTGTCGTTCGGAGTCGACTTTAAACTGTAGCTCCCACCACTCATGTATAAAAAATTAACGGACACAACATAAATGGTGTGAGAAACTAGGTCGTAATCCTGACTGAAGGGTTTTAATGACCAATTTTGTATATATGTGTGTACATAAACTTAGAGGGATAGGAACAGTAGACCATTTTTCTGTTTGCCTTGAAAAAGTTTTTGAAACCCAAGCAAATCTAAATAACATGGGAAGGGAAGAAAAGGAATTAATATGGTATACTTAGTATTTAGTAGGGAACCTGGTATTTTTTGTAGTAAATTAATTGATTTTCTTTCAGTAAAAATGGCTTTACCATGTCGCCAGTTATTTCAATTGACTGTTCCTCTCACAAAATAAAACCCTCATTAGCGTATGCATTAGTCTTATTTAGTTCGTATTTAAAATTCTGTTATTTAAACAATGGTTTCGTATGCCTTTAATTCATTTGCGGTCGTTAGAACGTTAGACTTTCTAAACAAACCGAAAAATACATACACATAAATACAGTGACAACAACAGTTGCAAACACAAAAAGCAAAAACAAAAACAAGACCCCAAAAAATATTGTCATAAAATTGATCCCCTATGTATTGAACCATAAACAGGATATAGGCACACATATAACTAAATAATATTAGATACACATATACACACATAAATATATACAAACATATACATTAAAACATAAAAGCAAATACTGTCAGAGTATTGAAGTAAAAGAAATTTCAATAAAGAGACACGAAAAACATAAAAACTAAACAAAAAAAAAAAATAAAAAAAAATGAAACAACAAAATAGGCAAACAGTGATAAAAACATGCTCTCACACTTATACACCTACACACTCACACACATGCATACATATGTTGTCACAAAACGGAAACAAGCAAATACTAGACATAAACAGGCCGATATATGTACATATATATTGACGGATATAGGAATACAATTCTTATGATACCAACAACAACAATACAAATTACTGTTGAGTTTATATTGAAACATGTATAGAAAGAGGAAGACGTGCTCTCTTTTTGAATTTTATATTTTGTTCGTAAAAGAAACGGTTTTGACTTTGCACAGTGGTATAGATGTAAGATATAAAGAGTAACTAATCTTTTCGAAAATGTCAACGGATTATTTTAACAGCAACCGACGTTGTTTCTCTTTCACCAACTATAAATACCCATATCTTTATTGTAAAGAAATATATTTAAGCCTAACTACCACCGGGAGTAAATTCGATTTTCTACAAGTCAAATAGAAAATATTGGGTATCCTGTGAGCTGCAGTGTCTCTTTTGCAAGACGAACGTTTTTAGAAAAAAAGTACCCAATTTGTTATATTTTTATTTATTTTTTCACCCGTAGTAGTATCTATCAGCTGGGCCAAGTGATTATCAGCGTTCAATTGTTTTCACAATCAAAAGATTTTTGCAATTGCCAAAACAACTGGTAGTTAGATAATCCTCCTTATATATTAGGTAAGCCATCTATCGATTTAAATATGAAACATCGGTTATTTCGAATCTGGCAATACTTATGTCATTCTCTCCTGTCACAAAATGCTGAGAATAATGAATCGATTTACGCTTGAGCAACGTTGGATTTTATTGGGTCAACGAGAAACTGTACGATGAAGGCTATTTTGTAATAAAAATGATCTTTTCGGATGAAGCTCATTTTAATCTTGGTGGATACCTATTAACATAAGCAAAATTGCCGTATCTTGGGCTTGGAAAACTCATACGTGGTCTTACAAAAGCCTATACACTCATTACGAGTGACTGTTTGGTGTCGCTTTTGGAGCGGATGCGTCATTGGCCCATATTTCTTTAAAAAAGAGGACGGCGCAACCATTATGGCCAATGGAGACACTTAACGCACCATGATAACCGATTTTTTTGGTACCCGCTCTTTATGGTATTGATGTGAACGATGTTTAGTTTCAACCGGATTGTGCAACTTGTAACACATCTCATGCCACAAACGATTTATTGCGTCAAACGTTTGATGGCCATTAAATTAGCCTTAATGGTGATGTCAATTTTCCGCCAAGAAGCTGCGATTTGACACCGTCGGACTGTTTTCTGTGTGACTCCATTAAAGGACAAGTGTTATGACGATAAACCAGGGACAATTGAGGATTTGAAGGCTAACATTTGTGACGCCAATGTGGAGATACGACCACATACACTCGCAAAAGTGAATGAAAATTGGTTCGATCGGGTGAGGTATTGTGAGACCTGTCGCTGTAGCCTTATGAAACGGAACAATTGAACTTCACAACATAGGAATAAATTTGGCAAAATTTCAAACGATTTTTGTTTTATTGCAATTTTAAATAAAAACTTTTAAATTGCCCATCCTTTAGTAAAAGTTCCGAGGCAATTGACGTAAACTTTTTTATTTCTTTTTTATTAACATTAAGGCCCACATATAGCATCTCAAATTTTTTTGGGTAAATTTAGGGCCGAGAATTCAAACTTTCGTTGAATTTATAATTTTTTTATTTAAAATAAAATTTATTCAGGTGACCACAGTGCAAAATTAAGTTTCTTGCTGGAAAAACAATCTTTTTACACAGAAAAGTTGAGAACGTGAGAGAAGCAGATAGAGAGAGCGAAATAATTAATATTTGCTTACGTTGGTTGGCTTACTTTACCGTATGCCGACCACAGTCAGTAGCACAGCTCGCATATATAAAAATACATTTAAAATGTAACCGAAAAACTTTCTATGCAAAGAAAGAAACTTTTCTTTTGGTTTGCTTCTGTTCTATTCGTATGATTATTAGCCTGCTTCAGCAATTTGGTAAAGGAAATACACAAAATCTCCCACATAACCACAAGCACAAACAAATACACACATACACATAAAATATTGTTTTTTTCTTTCTAAAGAAAATATTTTTGGGCAAAACAAAATCAAGAAAAATCAAACGAAATACAAAAGCAAAAACAAAGTTTCTATCACCATCAACACAACGTTATGAACAGTGTTAAGGACAACAAAAATTCAAAAGAAAAAAAACTCGTAGAAAAAAGAAAGAGAGAGAGAGAGAGAGAAGAGAGCAAAACAATTTATATAAAAAACACAAGGAAGAAAACAAAACGGAGATGAGATATACAAAATAGAAGAAAATATAGGAAGCAAACACAAGAGGAACTGTTACAATTTGTATTTTTGTTACTGTATAGAGTAGGATTTTCTTTTATTTTGTTGTTTTTTTTTGTTCAAAATAAGGGTGAGAGAAAAATTGTGCTCCAATATAACGGTTGTGTTTGGGCTTGTTATTGTTGTTGTTGTTGGATTTTTTGTGGGTAAATTTAGGAGAGTTTTTCTTTGTACTTTTACGTTGTCATTTCGTTGGAACTTTGTTTTTGTGTTACTGGAAAGAAATTTAACACAAACACAGGCACACACACGTATTTATAGAAAGAAACTGAAAGAAGGACCCGAAAACATAAAAATGGAATTGTGAAAAAAGAAGGTCACAAGAGTCATACACTGACACAGTTAGTTCTCTGCTAGACAGCGTGGAAGCAGCAGCAAATAATATCAGTTTAAATATTGCTGCATAGCATACAGGATTACGTTACGTATCATCCATAACACACTCTCTCCTTTTCTTCTTCTACTATTGACTACACTCTCAAAATAATTCTCTGTGTCGTTTTTTCGTTTACTTTCAACATTTTAGAGCCAGTGTTTTAGTTTTAATCAAATTAAAGTTGATATAAAGTTTGCTGTTATAAATGCAAAAGAAATATTGAAAAAGAAAAAAGTGATATAAAAAAAAGAAAAATTAATTCAAGTGTTAAACATTTAAATCAAGAAAAGCCAACGAAGAGGAAAAGGAAGCAATAAAAGAAAGAATTCATGTGAGTTTTTCACTGAAACCTAAATATTAAAAAAGGTGAAATCAATAACTTCATTAGTAAGAGTCCAGTGATTAAAGAAGGCATTTCTTGTTGTTTTCTTTTTTTTAAATATTGGTAAGCCTTTGCATTTTGTTTTACAAAAACATAAAATATTGGAAATGAATCCATTATTATATAAATAAATGGTATGCTTTTTATTTTATGCTCACTTATTATTTAAATGATTTAAGTTACTTATGATCCCTTCAGAGTGTATTTCTTATACAATTTTATAACCAAAATTAAAAAAAAAACATAAAAGCAATTTAAAAATAATATGTAATGATTAAAACAATAAAGAAAAACAAAAAGAATTTTTAGGAAATAGAATCTCTAAATTGCTTACAGCAGTCAATCAGTTTGAAGTAGTTTTCGGTCTTATAACATAAGAGCTGTAACCGTACGACGTTGTAAATAGTCAACCGGCATTATTTACTTGGCAGTCGCCGTAGTCTAGTAGGTAGTGTGTTGTCCTATTAGACGTGAAGCCACGGTTCAAAACTTAGATCAAACATCAAAACGAAAATATGAAAAAAAAAGTATTTCTTCGGCGACTTCCTCTCAGCAGATCTCTGGCAAAAACTCTGAGAGTAAATAAAATTTGTATGAAAAAGTTTCTAGAAAATCTGTCCTTCGAAGTCAACTTTAAACTGTAGGACCCGCCCTTCATGTATAAAATTAACACACACAACATAAATGGTGTGAAAAAATAGCTCGTGGTCCAAGCTGAAAGGTTGTAAGGACCAATTATATATGTAGGTATGCATTATTTGCTTCATTAGTTAGACTTTATGTGGGTGTAGGAGCAAGTCCAATTGAAAAATATCAAGTCACCGTAGTATAGTAGGTATTCTGTTGGCTTATTAGACGTAAAAGCCAGGGTTCAAACCCCAGGCCAGACTTCAAAACAAAATACAAAAAACATTTCTTCGGCGACTTCCTCTCAGCAGATTTCTGGCAAAAAATCTAATAGTAAATAAAATTGCCATGAAAAGTTTCTCAAAAATCTGTCGTTCGGGGTCGACTTTAAACTGTGGGTCCCTCCAATCATGTATAAAATTAACACACACAACATTAGTGCGAGAAACTAGGTCGTAATCCTGATTGAAGGGTTGTAATGACCAATTATACATATATGTAGGTATGCATTATTTACTTCGTCAGTTAGACTTTATATGGGTGTAGGAGCAAGTCCGATTGAAAAATATGTCATAATAAACAGATTGAACAATTGCTAGAAACGTCGTGGAACCGTTAAATTCAATTCATCCACCACACTTTCCTTAACAGAAGTAATATTTTCAGCAGCATGTACGTTGACCCATTGTGTCCTAAGGACAACATATTGGATGGTTTAACAGTCAAGTATAAATCCCGTAGCGATATTGCATATACTTTCTCCAAGTTTTCCCGTTTTTGTTTATTTTGCATGTCTAAAGATTTATAATACACAAGACAGATGTCGTTTGCAAATTTTAAGATTACAATGTAACTTCTGTAATGTAACTTCTGTAATCTTTACTTGTTGTTTAGACATTACTTTACGAATAACTGATCTAATATGGCGGTTACGAATTACATAATTTAGCATTGTCGTACATTACTAAAACTTGCCGTAGTCTAGTAGATAGTATGTTGGCTTAGACCTGAGGCCATGTTTCAAACCCCAAGTCAGACATCGCCAACGAAAGGAAGTATGAAAAAGTATTTCTTCAGTGTTATCCTCTCAGCAGTTTTTTTTGCAAAAACTTCGAGAGTAACTAAAATTGCCATGAAAATTTTCTCCGAAATATAACGCTTGTAGCCGACCTTACACAGTAGCTTCCGCCCTCGTGCATAAAATTACCACACGCAATATGAATGGTGCGAATCAGAGATCAGCAATGTGTATTCAAAAAAATTAGTAGAATCGAATCATACTCATGATTTCTGATACTTATACGAATTCATACTTATTTTAATATTATACTCATACTACTCATCGTAGTCAAACTTAACAATACGTATGATGTTGTTGATTTCGACTCTCCATGACTCAACATTTACAAGAATCACAAAATAAGCATGATTCGCGTACGAACACTACAATACTCACTAGAAGGTTGTGTGTTTGCTTTGCTTGCTGTCTTTATCACCTTCGTTTTCCTTTTTTTGTAAATGCAACAACAACTAAGACTGTACATTTTGATGAATGACTCGAATCAGTTGTACTCATACTCATTGCAACTTGTACTTATAAATCAATGTTGTACTGAGTACGAATGAATCAGAGTTGTTGGATTTCAATATTGTTGACTCACCCTTATTAAAAATTTCATGAGTTACTCATAAGTAGCGAAAAAACGATTCATTGCTGATCTCTGGTGCGAGTCGAAATTCTGACTGAAAGGTTGTAATGCCGCTTTACTGAGAGAGTCAAATATTCACATAAAATAAATACAAACAACAAATATTATTTAAATAATGTATGGGTATTTAGATTTGCTGTATTATTATTATTTTTAGGAAAATAAAGATAATAATGGAGAAATAACTTCTAATACGAATGACGAATAAGCACAGTCCTTAACCCATACATACCCATACAATTCAAATCGATGATTTACACTGGCTTCAACTGGATTGAATTGACTTGAATTGTTTTGTACGTAACCTCTTAAAAATTTCAAGTATTTTTTTTATTGATTTCATTGCGAAAACAGTATTTGAAAAATATTGCATTTAAACACGAAATATCCTTTATCAGATTCTTCTACTATACTTTATAGAAAAGATTTTATTTAAGCTTTTCCGCTATACACAATTAAAAAAAATTATATTTTACATTACATAGCTAACTGTGCTATAATTTTAGTATCTTTATTATTTTCTTTTAAAAAATATCAATAAAATTTAAATAATTCTTGAGTATCAAAAGGGTTATGTTTCAATGTCTCCTTATAAAGTTTAGAATAACGTAGCCGGTTATCAAATCAATATACTATTGAAAGATGACTGTACAAAATAAAGGATACCGTCCTTGACGTCTGGCATATAGATGCAAATGATGAAATGAAGAAGAAGGAATTAAAAAGCTAAAAAAAGACAACAACCAAACATATCTTTAAACTCATATACTGGCGATACTTGCAAGTGACAAGCCCATGAGTTGCTACAATTATTTTTTAAAAATGTTGCATTTTAGTTTTTAAATATCATCTGGATTATAGAAAATTGTACTGAAAGCTTGAATTTTTCATCTTCTTAAGTCCAATGACATTCTCTCATAAGTATTAGGCAATAAAAACTTTTATTATTTTTATTTAATACAACTCTTTGTTATATTTTCAAATGTGTTGTTCACATTTTTTATGATAGTGAGTGCGTACACTATTTGATCCTCTTTAGTCCTAGATATACAACATACGTGCATTATTCGTCTTTATAATATTTAGGTAAGGGTGGTGGGTTGGCATCTAACATTACCCATGTTGTTGATCTTATTCGCGAGTGTCGTAATCTACAGTAAAATTTCTAATTAGGAACACAGATTGGATAAAGCTTTTTTATTCCCAAAAGTTTCGCCAGGCAACTTCTTACAGGAGGTTGCGGAAAGAAGATGTCAGAGTTGATACTTACACGCTCGTGCCATCGTCTAGTAAGACAACACACTACCGCTAGTTCTGCTGGCGTTTGTATATTTTGGTAATAATCGTTCATAGTGTGTTAGTACCAATTGAACTAGGTCTCGGAACCGTTCAACATTTCAACATACATACAAAACTTGTCCTTGCTTCAGTCAGGATTACGACCTACCTGAACGCAACCTGCAGGTTAAAGTCGACTACGAACGACAAATTTTTGTGAAATTTTTTCATGAGCTTTTGCCAAAAGTCTGCTGAGAGACAGTCACCGGAGAAACCATTTCATATTTCTCTTAGTTGGAGATGTCTGACCCGTGGTTCGAAACGTACTAGACTAGGGCGACTGATTATTAGTCCTAAAATATTGTATTTTCGTACATAACAATATGGAGTAGATATATGGATTTAGAGATCATATTTCGCTACTCCAAGAGAAGTCACCTTAAGCCTTAGGTAGCGAATGTCGCTGGCACCATTTTTGACACCGCACTACAAAGGGTAGCTGAAGGCTATAACATTTACAATTATGTCGAACAATATGAAATAAGAGTGACACTGGAAAACTGGATGGTTTGCCATACGCTTTTATTTAACTTTTTAGTAGTATTGCCGTGCTAGAGTATCCCAGGTGTAACCTCTATTTATGATGTCAACTGTTTTCCAATCGAGTGACAACTCGAAATTAATTCTCAATTTGACTATGTGGTGGTAAGGATGCAAGTAAGCGGAATCAAGTATTGCGATCACTCGGTTCCGAATAATTTTAGAAATCGACTTGGATGGAATTGGCAGCAACAAAATACCTTAGTCGCCATAGTCTAGTAGGTAGTGTGCTGGCTTATTAGACATAAGGCCTCGGTTCAAAGGGTTGTAATGCCTTATTATATATGTAAGTATGTATGTATATATGTACAATACTTCTGTAGCTTTTGTACCGATTTAGTTCGAATATTTTATGCCCTCTTCGAAATTCAACAATTTTTAAATTTTAACGAACAGTTGGTTGAATAGAAAAGTGTTAATGCTCTGACAAACTTTTAGCACCCTACTTCGAGAGTTTTACTGTTCTTACTAATGCTCTGTTTCAAGTAAACATCGGCTTAGAGATGTTGCAAATATCTCGAAGAAATATTTCATCGTCATTACAACACTTTTGTCTCGAATGCAGCCTATTTTCTCACACCACCCATGTTGTGTGTGTTAAATTTATCCATGAGTGATAAATGTCGTTACCAAACAATAGATTTGAATGGTTTTCATGTTAATTTTATTTACTCTCCGAGTTTTCGCCTGCAGACTGCTGAGAGAAGGCAGCAAAAAAAAATTAAAAGAAGTAGAGAGTGTATCGATATATTACCGAGATAGATGCGATATATTGTTTGTGTAGTAAAAAAAACTGATGAGATTTTAAAAATCACGAACTAAATTTTTCTTTTCCTATCCATAACGATTAATTTATGAAGTTATGCAGACACAGGCCTGGGGTATAAATAATGATTGTGGATGTGTTAACTTGATGAAGAATTCTTGTCAATAAATAAAATTTAATTTTATTTAACAAAAAGCCGTAAACATGCTCTTTGCAAATGGCCACATTGGTATCATCCAAAGGAAAATAAAAATGACATACTAAGGATGGTAGGCAAATAATGTAAAGCATAATACGTTATTGCCAGAGAACCATCTCTAAAAAACTTTTTCTTTCAAAAAATATATTTTCGTATGGAGTATCACATACACAAAGTTGAAGGATAATCAATTCTTAGAATCCAATTTATCTTTTTTTATTTCTGTTCGCACTTTATTAAATGCAACCTATGGCGTATGAGCAATAATTATTTAACAAAACAACTCATACGCGTATAAGCATTATTGTTTTAATATTACTTCTCCACACACACTTATTATCTCATTAACTTATAATGACTATTCGCTTTTTCTCTCTCTGTCTCTCTTTCTTTACAGGTTTTAAGTAAATAATCAACGAAAATAATAACAGGAGCAAAACAGCAACAACAACAACAACAACAACTTCAACCTTCTTTATTAATTAAAAAGGAAAAGTTATCAACAAATTTTATTTCATTTCGTTTATTTTTTTCGGTTTTTTTTGATAAACAAACAACTACAAGAACAACAACAACAACAGCAACAACCACAAAAACACTAAGCAAATATGGCAGCATTTATAGCGAAACAAATGGTTGGCAACCAATTAAGCGCCGTTAAAGGTAAGTTTTTTTTTCTTCTTTATGTTTCAATTTTTTCAGTACTTTGTCACTCACTTTAACTCTTAAAATAAAGAAAGAGGGGAGATATTTATAGAATGAGTGAGAGAAAATAAAATATAAAATATTGTCTTCTTTCACTTATACTCTTGATAATGGAACAAAAATTTTAATTCTATCGTCTTATCATTTTTTTTTTTTTTGGTCCATTAGCGCCGGTCTGACAATACTGTCAGCTGTTAAATAATTTTAAACTGATGAGCCATTTTCAAAAATATGTCAGTCATTTGATGACAAAGAAGATGTAAAAATATTTGTAATTTACTGCGAAGTTAGTGAATTTATTTTTGAATTATTACAAGGTGAATTGACCTACTGTGCAAGGGATTGGCGGGATAATCCAAAATTTTAAGAAACTGGAAACTTCTCAGATGTAGTCAAGCAACATCTGTTACAACATCACCATAGATGCGCTGCAGAAAATATAGTTTCTGTTCAAGAAAACGGGGCAAATAATTAAAACTTCTCGATTCCACAGTATTCTCCATTCCATCATGAATTTACTGGAATAATCCGAAATATCCAATTTTTCATAACTCTGGCGCATAAATTAGGCGGAATTTGAGCGATGGGTGGGGTTATGTTGGCTTTGTGGACCGCTGTAGTTTGTGGCTCATTTGCATACACCTGCGACTGAAGAAAACCCCACAACATTACCATCATGTCTTTTGACCCTGCCCTCAAGTTTCTACTGCAAAACATCCAATGTGGCATAAGCTGTGGGGTATGTTATGCCGCCCTGTTGATATCACATATCATTGATAACGAGATGACCCAATTCAGCCTAAAGAAATTTATAATAATCTGCCTACAGTGCTCGCCGTTACCAGTAATACCCTGGTTAAAATCGTTCTCTAAGTCGTGCCCTTAGATCAAAATCCGCAAAATCCTTGGGTCTCATATGGATTGGTATCGTCCAAAATTTGATAACTTTGTTTGTTCACATACATCATCAACAAAGAGGCGTCATCGCTAAAGCTGATTTCTGATAAAAATTAGAGTCCATTAGCACCTTCTCCAAGGTTATTCAGCGAACTTACCCCTTGCCTATAGTCGTTTACCTTTAGTTCCCGGGTTAGTTGCATTTTTTCCAGGTGCAATTCTAAGTCAAGATGCAAAGTGCACCAAATCGTACGTTTCGTCGACGTACGTCTGTCCATAGACAATGTTTAAACACTAATGGACATGAATTTATCATCCTTTTGGGAGAACGATTATTGAGATCGTGTAAAAATGGGCGCATTGCGTGTGAGTTATCGAAAAGAATACCCATTTCGATAAAACGATTTGTTAATGAATGCTGTAACCGGTCATGATGGCAAAACAGTTTGGTCAAATTGACTGATTAAATAACATTTAATCTGAAAGATAGAAAGCTTCAACAAAGCGGCCACTATCAACTGTCATATTTAGGAATATCTTGTTGGAGAACCCAATACAAAACATTCATAAAAACGTTTGTCTAATTTGTAGTAAACATGTGAATACAACAGCATTAACCTAATTTTCGGTATTATATGTATGTATATGTATATATGTATAAACATAAGTTATATTCGACTGTATTAGAGAGTGTTAGTGCGTTTTACATTATCTACAGCAAAAGTTTTTAATCATCTTATAATCTCTTGTAGCCGTAATACGCGTATTCTATACGGAAGTACTAAAACATTTAACACTGTGGTTAGATTTTTCCATTTTAGTTTGTTTTTATTATTCTATTGTGTGTATATAATATAATAATAGGATGTATGCTTCTGAGGGTTTTACTGTATGTTTGCTTTAAATCACAACAATTCGTAAGTTTGTGTGAGAACAAATAAAATACGAAAATCTTTCATATCTACAAAGAAATATATGTATGTGTGTCCTAAGAGTGAATTTTGTTTAAAATAGAATTTTTGTAATATCTAGTTTAGGTTGTGTCCATCGCTGGACATAGCAGTTTTGAAATTCGGCAAGCAGACATATTAGACCACCTACGGTTTGTTGAATTCCACGTTGCTGTTTCCAATTTGGAAAAGGTATTTTTGTGGGGGCGCATATATCCTCCTATAGTGTGCTCTGCAGACATATCCATTCCCTTGCGTGCCAATTCATTCACCTTTTCGTTACCTTTTATGCCACAGTGGCCTGGAACCCAGTAAAGGCGGATGTTGTATCTACTTTAGGGTGCACAGAGTCTATTTAACTGAGGAAAATGTTTCTCCAAAAATTTGTCGTTCAAAATTGACTTTAAACTGTAGGTTCTGCCACTCATGTGTAAAATTATCGCACACAACATAAGTGGTATAAGAAACTAGGTCGTAATCCCGACTGAAGGGTTGTAATGACCAATTCTATAGTTATGTATGTTTGTATGTTAGCTTATGAAGCTGTTATGAACACCAAAAATTACGTACAACATTCAAGAGAATCTTTAATTAATCGAATGAAAAATAGAGTCAAGGAATTTGTCCACAACTCATAGTTTACATCACAAGCGGATAGCATTTGAAATTGAGAGTGCAATCATTCAGAAAAGTTTTCTGGTTCTTGCATACGAAATTTATTAAAATCTTGGTTCAATACACAACAATACTCTCTTATATTCTCCTAAATTTTCTCGCCAAATATTCTCGTAAATATTTGGAGCAACGAAAACATTTCTAAGGCTTATGTCGTTTATATAGTATTCTACTGTATTTAATGAACTTCAAGAATCATTTGAAAATTTGTATGTTTTCAAGAGTTGGAAATCTTTCAAGCACTCTTCAATACCAAGTGATTGGCATTCATTAAAACCACAAAAGTAAAAAAAAAACAAAAACAACAAAATTCTTTACCCTCTTCACATTACGTGCAGCTGGTTGTCCGTATGTAAAAGCAAAATAAAATAAAAAATAATAATACCCAGCAGCCCTACATTATCGGGGCAGTGGTGACATGTTTGTTAATTATTGATTGTCCTGCTGTCATTTAATATTTCACACAGCAGCTCTTCGGTATTGTCTTTCACGTCAGTTTTTATTGAAGAGGATATCAAAGTTGTTTTTTGTAGTTGTTTTATCGGTTATAGAAATGAGAGCGTGTTTATTAGAAAATTCTCAATAGATAGTAATTTCAGGTTCTCGGTTTGTATTGTTGTTAGCGATGCTACTGCTGTTGCTGCTACTGCTGCTGCTGCTTCTTCTGTATGTGTTAATTATATTAACAGCAGCAACGCACGTAATAAAAATTATGTGTAGCTTTGGCAGACCTTCCTTTTATACTCATTTAATCAACAATCCATCCATCCATTCAACCAACCAACCATCGAATCAGCTACTCAACGAGCCGAGTATTATTTGTCTTTCCGAAGCACTACGGCACAAGTGTGTATTCATTTGTTCATTGGACTGTTTTTAAGCTTTTAATACAAGGTCAGTGAAGCACTTAATTTAATTGGGGTCGCTACTTGTTATTTATCTTATATTCTTGAAAACAATACGCAAATACTTCTCATTGCTATACAAATGCTGTATGCATGCATACAAGTGGAGTGGATATCAAAGCCCTAACAATATGTATATGGCCCTAAACCAATACGTTAATGCCAAGTTAACCCCACCATATATAAATACAGTATACGTGTGGTTTGTAATTTAACGATATTATTGGGGTTCTTTTCTTTCTCAACCGCTTTACAATATTTTATTCATATTGTTCAGCATGCAATGACAATCCCCATAAATATGAGTATTTTAATACGTATCATATGATGGTACACATACATATGTTATGTATTTTAGTTTATAATTAAGTTAATTAGATTGTAAACACTTGCGGATAAAAGTTATGGTACCTTTCGGATGCAAAATTGTATTGTTCGTTGCTTGTTGATTCTCTAAATAAATTTATTTAAATTGTCCTCCATTTCCATGAATCGAGAGCATAAATCAGACTGAAATTGACCGATACAATGGGCTATGTTGACTTTCAAGACCTTTGCGTTTGTGGCTTATCATATATACCGCACAATCTCTGTGGTCACCTCCATATGCCCACGCGTTCGTGAAGAATATGCAATGCGGCAATGCGTAGGTGTCCAAATCATCCTAATCAGGCCAAATGACGTTCGTAATCGTCGACCTATAGGGTTCGCCATTGAGAGTTATGGCCTGGCCAACGTCGCTCTCAAATAAATACGGACAGATGACGTCGCCTATCAAACAATTACTTTTCCCTGATGCATTGGTCGCTATTGGAACTCATTTTGTTTTTTCACGTATCCTGTCAATCAAAAATGATCCTCATCGCGGAAGATGATTTTTCGATTAATGTTAGTGACATTTACCAACTTCTCCAGATCCCATTCAGCAAACACATGTCCTTGTATATGATCGTTTACCTTCAGTTACTAAGTAAAAAGAATTTTGTACGGCTGTAGGCCGAAGTCGCCGTGGTCTAGTAGGTAGTGTATTGGCTTATTAGAGGTGAGACCTCGGTTCAAACCCCAAGTCAGGCACCTCGAAGTGAACGAAATATGAAAAAAATATTTCTTCGGCGACTTCCTCTCCGCAGATTTCTGGCAAAAAATCTAGGAGTAAATAAAATTATCGTGAAAAATGTCTCAAAAATCGGTTGTTTGAAATCGACTTTAAACTGTAGGTACCGGCACTTATGTATAAAAATTAACGCATACAACATAAGTGGTGTGAGAAACTAGGTCGTAATCCTGACTAAAGGGTTGTAGTGACCATTTATGTATGTATATATGTATGTATTGTCTGCGAAATGATTAGTTCATGAGTGCGATGTGAAGTTGACTGCCTCCGATTCTCCGACAGTGGCAACATTTTCGACAGATCTTCAATTTCTTTAAGGTAATCAATCAATAAGGTGGTCAATCGTTTGATATATTGTGAATACTCTTTCGGTAGGACGATTACTACGAACTTATAATGAGCGAATCGCGTAATTTTTGACCTAAAATATTGTTACGTTTTTACCTTTTAAAAAACGTTTGAAATATGTGTTCGTTGATTTGATTGCAAACAAAATTAAATCCAATATGTTCTTAGTTTTAATTAAAATCTTCATTGTTCTCACTAATTTTGTGTGCACTATTCACAACTTGACGAATACAACAATAATTGCTTGTTCGCTATTATTTTTTGCTTACAACACAGATCTTTTCAACGGCGACCTTCAAACCACGACTGTTCTCTTCACACGCAATGCGTCTACACACAAGACTGACTGAATTCTTAGTACTCGTTGCCTGCATTGTCTTACATTTTTATATGCCCACGTAATTAGTCTGATGAAGGTTTTTAAAAGTAGAACGTTCAGGTTTTCGCCTTCTCGAGCACTCTATCGTGACTTCATTGTTGTTTGTGTATTTCGTTCACGTTGCTTGATATTGCGTTCACGCTAACTTGTCTATCCCCTTTTCTTTCATATCGATGTTGTTGGCGTACTTGTAACAAGTTCGTGCTATTTGTTTGTGTAGCTTTTGCTTATTTTAATGTTAAACGATGTACACCGTTTCCATTTTCGTAACAATATTATCAATTTCGAAAACACAATGTTATTGAAAGCATGTTATTGAATGCTGCAGCCATCCATGACGATTAGACGAAACGTTTTGAAGAAATGACAAGTTATTTCACAGTTTGTCCTTGTTGCAAAGTCCATGTTGGAAGACCCGATGATATAATAAAATGTGTAAATAAGATAAACGCCGTAGTTTAGCAAATAGTGTAATTACTGATTACTGACTGACTCAGACATCTCGAATAAAACGAAAAAAGAAAACATAATTTCGTGTCCGCAAATACTTATTACTTCCACATCTAATTTTTTCTTTCAATAATCAAAAGCTTTTTTATATTGTGTAAGCAATAAAACCGTTTGAAAAAAAAAACAGATTTTTATTGTAAATTTCAATAATTTTCGCGATTATTGCTAGAAGCTAATCAAAAAAGGTTATTTTGTAATCAAAATGAATCTTTGCATGTGTTTACTGTATGGGATGATTAACATAAAGCATCACATTGAGAGGAAAAAATATAAGCGAATAAAAAAACGGTATTATTGAGAGAGTTCTCTGTCAGTAGTGATTCCAAATTTTAAATTGCAAGTATTTACCAACGTTTTAAACAGATTTATTAGAAGTTGCTCAACAATTTTAAATTCTATCAGCTACGTTTTTTACCTGAATGTCTGGTAATCGTTATAAAAAAAATCTTTTTAAATTTCTAACCTATTTCACATCACATTTGTATTATTAGTTTCCTCTTCCTCCAACCCATGATAATACGTTAATAATGTAATATTTTGATCCTATTAAGGTTTTTGAAGCCATTTAATATTCATTTAACCATGCATTAATTTCCTTTTAGTTAAACACTAATTAAATCAACATTTTTCTGAATTTCATATAAAAAATTCACAACTTTTTTGGCACACACAAATGCACACACGGGCAAATATTTTGTACATACTTTTCGACATAAATAATTAAAAACATAATTAAGTGCTTAATTTCATAGAGAATGAGAAAGTGAGGGAAAGAGAGAAGAGAGAGAGAACAGGGTTTAGAAAAAGTATTATAAATTAGATTTTCACACTTGACCAAATTCAATTATTTCATTAAATGCATACTTCAAATAATCACTGAATATAAATCAAATGTTATAAAAAAGAAGGGGCGAAAAACACACACACAAACATTCACAAAAATTTATATATGAATATGAAAAAAGTAAAGAAAATATATGAAAAGGAAATTGAAACAACATAAAAGAAAACGGAATTCCTGTACACAAATAAAGCAAACTTACACACTCACACACAGAGGAAGTATTTGTTTGTATAGGAGATAGTGAGGAACTCTTCAAACAATGGTTCCATCATTTTTTTTCGATACTTTTGGTATTCCTTCATTCATTTTAAAAGTTTTAAAATACGCCACCTTTGTATAAACGATTTGAATGGATGGAAAAGACAACAAATCTAAAAAATTTTAATAAGCAGGATATGAAAGTACTTGTCAAAGATATAAAAAGAATTTCAGTATAAAAATTGTCAAAAAAAAAACTGTGCCATGGAACTACCGTGTTTTGTTTGAAATACGAAATAATCCCACGCAGTCTGGTATTTAGGATGAAACAATGAATTGGTCGTAACAACCCTTCAGTCATGGTTGCAACCTAGCTTCTCACACCACTTATGCAGTGTGTGTTAATTTTATACATGAGCGGCGGGACCTACAGTTTATAGTCGACTCTGAACGACAGTTTTTTGAGAAACTTTTCATGGCCATTTTATTTATTCTAAAAGTTTATGCCAGAAATCTGTTGAGAAGAAGTCGTCGAAGAATTATTTTTTTCATATTTCGTTTTGATGTCTGACCTGGGGTTTGAATCGTGGCCTTTCTAACACACTACCTACTAGACTACATACATGACGTACATGACTTTTTTTTGTCACATATATCAAATAAGTGTTATGTAAAGAAGGCAAAAACAAAAAAGTTTATACTTTAAAAAGTCCAAAAATTTCACTATGAAAACAATAAATAAAACATAATTGGCCATGTGTTTACTTAATTCCCTGAAGCAAAATTTTAATATTCATACACATTCTATATTATTTCTCTATACTACTGTATATACAAATTAAAATAAATAAATTTCCTAAACTCATGTACCATTTAACAATATTTTTGTCAAAAATATTATGATAGAATCTAAAAAAGTGTTTAAACTTTTATTTGTTTTCAAACAATTTGTTTATAAGCTTCCTTGAGTTGAGAGTGTGAAACACTATAATGGCCATAAAGAAATGAAAAATATTAAACTTAAACGATATTAATTTTCATAAAAATTATCACGAAAATAAAAAAGAGACGAAAGTACTACTAGCAGAAATTTATGATGCACTCTTTAGAGCACTTTTAGCACAATGCACACACACACTTTAATGGCAATACAAATGCGGAGCCTTATGTAACCAGAATACATTCGATTGTAATTCATGAAATACTACATAAAAAGCAATAATGCTAAACGTTAGTTTACCAGGTGAATTGTATAAACCATCCCAAGATATATTGTTTCTTTTATTTAACTCAATATTCTACGCCAATTTCAAATCTTTACCAACAGATATTTACGGAATCTTTTAACAATAACCAATGACTCGCACAAATTTCGCAAATAGGGAGCTAGGTTGGAGTGATAGCTTTGATACCAAAAGCTCACTTGAGCACGCATAGTAGTGACGCCACAGGTAAACGCAGTCCCTGCATTGGCCAAGTCCCACCAAACTGGGAAAGAAATAATCCCACACAGTTGGTCAGCACAAGGGCTGCACATTAAAAGCACGACTACCCTGCGCTGGAAAACCAGCCCGAAAGTTTGATAAACGAGGCTATATCCTTGACATCAATGGACGATAGCTCCGTCAAGCTGACAAGGAGTGGAGAGCCAAACAACCTATATCTGCACCTCGTAATAGATAGGCATTGACAAAGGAAGTGGATAACAGTCTCCTCTTCCTCAGCGGATCGGCACCCACGGCAGAACATTTTTTCTGCGTGGCTTCCCATAACCTCTTTACTTGAAATTACATACTGAAGCTAAGTTAGTATAAATGACATTGAAATATTTGATTAGTTGGAATGAAATATATAAGTTTCCATAATCATAAAAAGTCAAAGACAACAAAATAAAATCTTACAGATGATTATCAGATCAGAGGTATTGATATACCAATAGTTCAAACTGTAATCCAAAAATATTAAAAAACGTATCGGACAACCTCGTAGTGCATCTAAATCTAAATAGTAACATTTTAATACAAAGGTACACTCGACCTTTAACCCAATCATGGCTGTCTTAATCAGTAAGAAAGTATAAAATTGTAAAGTTTATGAAAAAGGGTCTTTAATTTCCTAATGTTGCTTTCGATTAATATCTTATCGATGATAGCTAAACAATCTATAGTATGATGTGAATGAGATGATATTATTAATCTATAGTTATGCAGATGACAACATATTAGAATTTTAATGACAAAATATCGTTTAAAATATGAGTTCGTAGATTGCAAATAAAAATAAAAATAAATTTATGTTGAGTTTTAATTAAAATTCATTATTATTCGCTCAATTCACCACTGTTCACAACTTGAGGTAAACAACAAAAATTGCCTTTTTTGTTATTCCACTGTTTATACCGACTAACTTTCAAAATGTATCAATACAGAGTTTGTATGCAGTTCTACTACGATATATAAATTATGTACATATGCAAAGTTACAAAACAATGCATCAACAATAAAGCCGATGCCTGATTGCTTTTTGACTGCGTTAAAAATACACATTGACGACGTTTTGAAATAGTATACATTGTAAACATTTTGTATAGCGGCTTTATGAAACACTATCCTTTGTTCAAACACAAAGAAACTAACATTTTGGAAATCAGCCACCCTTTGCATAACCAATAACAATTATTAGACAATTATGCGACAAATCTTTGTTACGGAGATCTCCAAACCTCGAATACTCTCGTCAAACACACAACGTCTTCATATAAGACTGACCGAACTACACTAACTGTCGCTTACTTTGCCTTGCCTTTTATATGGCACAGTAAATAGTCTGATGAATGTTCTTGTAGTGATGTTGCTGTATTTATGTTTACTTGTTTACCATTTTTTTTTCTATGCTGGTGTTTGTTGTTATATTAAGCAGAATGATAATTTGTAAACATGTTTGTTTACTGCTTTTTGTTTTGTTTTTGTAGCTTTTGTTTATAATTTTAATATTAAGCAATGTAAACGCAAAACAAAATTTTCTCATTTCCGTAACAATATATTGTGAAATGTGCCAATCTTCATATTCATAATTTCCATTTGGGATTCAAAACTTTTAAACGGGACTACAATACAAAGCATTCTTAATTCATACTATTCCTCTACTTCTCTCTGTCTGTCTCTCACTCTTTCTGTAAATGATAATTTATTATTTACAAACAGTTGAATGAGATATACATATATACATATATACAGTGGTGGCCACGAATTTAAGACACGACATGTGACTGACTTAGTTGTGATAATATTTACAATCCTGTAACATCAAAATTGATATTCTTTATTCTTCTGTGTACCCTGTAATACTAAGAAAAAGTGCCATTATTTTATTTTGTTTCTTTTTACATTTTGTTGCTTTTTGATTATATTATTGTAAAAACGTTTATTTGAAATTGGCCACGAATTTAAGACATTTCAGAAATATCTGGTTTTTAAGTGATTTTTTTGTGATTTTTGAAGCTAAACGTTGAGCAACGAATGTTTTATTTTATTTTATGTTGGAATACATAGAAATATTTAATTATAAATGGTCAGAGGAACCTGGAATACCGATGCCGATCATCGATGATGATCCAACAACTAAAATTTGATGGAAAAATAATAATGGAGATATCCAAGCTGCTTAAATGTCCTAGATGCAAGATTTACAACGCGCTGGAACACATCAAGCAACATGGTACCACCAAAAATGTCAAACAGCAACCTAGAGCCCGAAAAACTATACCCTAAAGTAGATGCTAATAATCCTTTCACAAGCTCCAGTAAAATAAAAAATAAAATTGTATTGGATTTTGGTATCGATATTTCGTCTAGGGCAATAAGAAGATGTCTAAATTAAAAAAAATTGCGTGGGTGTATTGCACAACGTAAACCACTTGTGTCAAAAAAATATCAAATCCCGACTAGCATTTTGTCTTGATCTATATTATATGTAAATAAAAATTCTTAACCAAATATAGGTAGCAAAATATTATTAATTTTTCTTCCTAATATTACTAAAACCTTAAGAAAAATATCATGGACCTAAAATATTTTTGATAAGATATAAAAATTATCACAAATGTAGAAGTAAAATGTCGTGTCTTAAATTCGTGGCCACCACTGTATATAGCTTAACTGCTTCCACTCACGCTAAAATAGTTTTATATACACTGTCTGTATCTAAAGGAAGGGAGAATATAAAGTGAGCACTCAAGCAGTCATTATGCAATATGCATAGATTTATTACGTTTCATATAAATATATCATTGTTATATAATATACATACAGTATGTATATACTATATGTATATATATACCCATGTAATGTACAATATATGTACGTGGTGGGTGTTATAAAATGCTACAATAGATTGTTTTTTTATTTATTTACTCAATAGTTGCAATTGTAAGAGATCGAATACAGTAGCATTTGTATTCATATATTCGTATACATATGTATGTATGTATGTACGTATGTATGTGTTGGTCTATATAATATAAAAATATAAGTTTTTCACAAAAATAAAAAAATAAATTCTTTTTTTGTTCATTATTAGTAAGGGATTTGTAGGATATTGTTGTTTTTGGTTTTTACCCCAGTTTTAAGCAGCCATTGTGTCTGCTTTAGTTGTTTTGGGGGATTGCTTTTTTATTTTCTTTTTTTTTGCTTCTCCACTGTTGTTGCTGCATGCTTTGTGTAATTTGGTATTTTATTTTATATATTTGGCCAAATGCCAAAATCGATTTTATCATTTTCCACACAGTTTTACTTAAATTAGCTGTCAAATAAGTTTTTCTTTTTCTCCACTCTTTTTTTGGAAAATCTTAATATTCCTGCTGCATGTTTCAATGCTGAATACGGTAAAGATGCATGCAACATGAAAACGTTGCTTTAAACGATTTTAAACTGCAATTTGTGGTTCTCTGCTATTGTGATTTGATTTGATTAGGATTTTCGTAGAACATGAAATGCAGTTAAAAATAACAGGGATTTCTATTTGAAGTTTGTGGATTATTAAATAGAATTTCAAAAGGATTATAAATTTGTTTTGATTTTATGGCAAAAAATATTCCTACTGCTACTAACTGAAAATGTGCATGCTTGCACAATCATGTCTGTTAGGCCACATGTACTGTACACAAGACTACCTCACTGTATGGTTTTGAAATAACACACGTTGTCTACCAATCAAATCATATCCAAAGTATATCTATCAAACTCGGTAAATAATATGGAACAATCTAGAATGTCATACGAAATAGAATGTTTACAAGAATACTAATTGAGATGCAAGAACAGTATTACAAAGTTTGTATTGCAGCACAACGACCAAAGCTTAGGTCATAGCTGCAAGCGAATAATATGACGCTTTACAAAATGCACACACTGTCTGTCCAAAACAATTTTCAAAAGAATCAGATTGCTCTCGAGATGAGAGAGTTATTCACTGATCTAAACAATTCGTAGTTTGTAGTAGCAGATCACCGTTTGCTCTCGAGATAAAATAAAGCGGAACAAAAAAATTTCGTTAGGTTAGCGGGTAGCTTGTCGTTCAAAAGTTCATTCGGTGGCCATATGGCCCATTGTGTTATCCAGTGTAAGGTAAGCCCCATTGTCATGATCCGTTAGTGTTGTGTTGGAATCACCCCGATCTTTCTATGAAACCGACGAGTTCCCTTAGTAGCACGTTCACTACCGTCGACATTAAACAGAAAGTCCCAGCACTCATTGATAAAATTAACATAGACAACACATGTGGTCAGAGAAACTAGGTTGTAATAATGATTTAAGGGTTGTAATGACATATTACGTAAGTACAGATGGACATACTAAAAAAATGTTTGCAGGGATTGGAAATGCATTTACATCTGACAAGAAAACTGTCGTACTATTGGAGTAACATTTCAAGGAATAATGTTATCGCAGACAACCAAAAATATCTTTTGGCAGCAGCACCACTCTTGAACTGTCTGTTATAGGTTTTTCTTGCACTAGCTTCTTGCACTAACTTCATACTGCGGATGTGTGTTGTCGAATTTGTAAATAGAGCAACATGATGATAATACATTATTAAGTCTACTCCAACAGAACTGCTGTTCTCTTTGTCTTAGAACGAATGAATTCTGTTTTGAGGTTAACTGTGTTCCACTGAGACGCTTCTACATCGATTGATTGGTAATCAAGACAAGATTACATGGTTACAAGGTTTTAACTGTTAGACGGGTGAGGTAGAATTCTCGAACCTTTTCATATTCTAGCCTTTAAGTCTTCTCTTTTAACCCTTTTAGTGCTGAGGTAAGTTTCACAGATTTTGCAAAAGATGCGAAAGGATTTTTGAAAAAAGTTTCTTAACAATTAACTGTGTAAGTATGTAGTTCAGAACAAACGTCATCGGTTTTTGGGTGACAGGACATTTAAAGATCTAGACATGATAGGGAACGTGACACTAAGGGAACTGGCCGGTTTCGCCCAAACCTAGGGGTGGTCAAAACCCCCATTCAGATGCTTTGCAACCCATGTGCATTAACAGAGACTCGATTTATCGACGATTCGCACACAAATGGTTAAGTTGTACGTACTTTTAATTAAAAATGTTTAAACAATTTAACAGCAACTCAGTTGAAACCAGCACTATTCCCTAACCAGCATTGTTTTACTAACCAGAAACATCATCTCCTGCTTTACCACAACAAATGATTTCTTGAAACTTTTTTATGTGACATCATCACAGTAATATAATAAAGTCTGTATTAATTGCCACAAATTTACCATGACATTTATGATGGTCATAATATCTACTTAACTCTAGTTAAAGTGCAAACACTTATTCCATTAAATTAATAACACAGGGTTTTATAAATTTTGATAAAGTATTGTAATACGCCACTGCCATACTGCAATGGCAATAAGTGTCAAGTTTTATGTGACGCATAAAACATTAAGAAAATAATTTCCAAAGTCAACAACCAATATAATTACTTGGCTATTAGAGATACGATAGTTTGTTAAAAAATGAAAATACCTGTATGAAAAATACTGAAGAAAATCAAAAAAAAAATAAATAAAAAAAACATTGAAATTTATAAGAGACTGGGAACTCCGACGGATTTTCGTTCCCACGACAATCGGAACTACACTTCGGAATGACTCGATCATTCATCGGCCAAGGATTGTCAACTCAGCGAAAACTGTATCAACCGGAAGTTTTTTCCCAAGGTGAGCAAAATATGCCAGCGTTTTTGCTCTGTACCCTATCCAGGTACTGTAGGAATCTGTTCAGTGTGCCATTTGACAATCAGGTGCCACCTAAAGAGATGCTCTGGACTTACTTCTTATCGGGAATGGTCAGACAACTACAGGGCCTTCTGCTGTAGAGGACAATTGGGCACCAACTTAACAAATACTGAACATAACACTAATCCCAACGCCAATAGCGCATCGACTAACAACTACAGAAGACAACAACACAACTGGACCTGCTGTTCTGTCGGTGGAGCCACCATTAGAAGGTACACGACTTCGGTGAAATGCAACAACTGCAGTGGCTGGTGCCACATGAGGAAGAACACCAACACATACACATTATACGGAGTGGAGTGGCTACTTTATAGCTGACTGCTGTGCAAACCCACAAACCACAGCAGCTCCTTCCCAACTACCCACAGGATACACAACTGCTACGCAAAGAGATCTACAACATTACATACGCACAGCAGTGTCACGACAACGATATCGGCAGGAACAGACAATAAGAACATACTCACAACCCACACTACCATAGCCTAACAGACCACATCTCATCATAACCAATAATTATATTTCAGAAGAATTCAAGAATTCCTAGTATCCTAGACAAACCATCCCGAAGGTCCTTGATCAAACGTGTGCGATCATACTGTTAAAGAGTATAAGTAAATAACTTGGATGCTTCAGCATTATACCTAACATCACTAGCCACCACTTTTACCGGCATTTTTTTAGGCAGCTCTTTCAGTAGATCAAGGATCTAGGACCTGCTTAAGTAGTTCAATTACGTCTTTATATAAAAAATTTTGTTCAATTATACTTAGCGTAGAAAAGAGATAAAAATTTAATAAAAATATGGATATGCCACCAGGCATGTAGTAATATTATTTTGCTTAGGGTGGGTCATCTATCGGTTTGAATTTGAACCATCGGTTATTTCAAATCTGACAATACTAGTGTCATTTTATTCTGTCACAAAGTTCAGTATATTATAACTACTGACCGTAATGAATTGATTTACGCTTGAACAACGTTAGGATTTATTGGGCCAACGAGAAATTGCACTATGATGTCGATTTTGCAAAAAAAAAAAAACATCTTTGCGGATGAAGCGAAATTGCCGTATTTTGAGGTTCAGAAAACCTAAACGTGTATTAAGAAATTTTCTGAGAAATATAATTTAAGGAAAATTAATAAATAAAGTAGTTTTGACTAATGAATACTATGACATCGCTAAATATTTTTCGATGTCATGTTTAATTTTAAACTGATTTAGTCCTTATTTTAATTTGAAACTCTTTCAACAATATGAATACAATTTGAAAATGTTTCACCATATTCTCTTAAGATTATCTCTATCAATGAAGGATAGCATTAACATTGGCCTCTTAAATGGTCCACGCTTTTCTTTTAACTCTAAACAGAAAATCTGATTTAAAGCTTTTAGCTCTTCACAAAACAGTGTCTAAGTGGCACATAAGAATTTCAGAATCTATAAAACTTTACTGCCATTTGATTTTAAGATTGTCTTCTACACTCGGTTTTTTTTTGTTTCTTGCTGCCAGCACGCATTTATTGCTACTGGTTCTTTGGGTTTTTTTTTAGGATAACGTTTTAGTTGTTTTTATTTTCAGCTTAATGTAGACACGTAGAAAAGCGTTTCTTTATGTTGAAAGAATTATAACTGACAGTTTAATGGCATGAAAAATTACGCTACTTGTCAACATTGTAAAGAGTTTAAAAAAAATGACAAAAAAAAACTGAATTAAGTGTGTGTGTGTGGGTAAGTGAAAAAAGTTGAACTTTTAAGAAGAGTTAAGCAATGGAGGATTCTCGAAAAAACTGTAAATTATGCACAAAAAAACGATAACAAAAAAATAAAGCAAAAAACGGCTGAATATGATTTATAGGATTTGGGAATAACAGGGAAGAGAGAAAAAAACTATACGAACTACTACTCTATAATGGAAATAATAATCAAACTTCAAACTTTTAATATTGATTTTTCATTAAATATAGATTTAAAAAAAAAAATAATATACTTGGCGTCATTAAAAGATGAAAACTTTTAATATTGATTTGAGATTTTTTCCTCCATTTTCTTTATACATAATCTGCATAAATTTGATTATAAAGAAAAAGTTTTTGACTGTTTGACGAAAACTAAAATTGAAAAATAACACTGTATTGGGGCTAAAAGTTTAGTTTATTTATTTTTTTCATTCCTTTTTTTGTTCTTAATTACCTCCTTTGTGTTTAACGAAAACACAATTGCAATATGAGAGTTTGTCATCATTTTTATTCGGAAAATTTTGCAAATTTTTTTTTAATAATTAGTCGTAATGAACAAAATAACAAAAAAAAAAAAAAAAACGTAACTCAATGAAAAGTAATGAAAATTATTAAACTTAAAATTGATGAGCTGTCATTAGCATTAAATCATAATATATGTATGTATGAGTATTAGGAGCAAATTTTGTAAAATTTATAAAGTCCTATCAATCTTACAAATATACTTAAAGTCCCTGTATGGTTAAAGACATAGGATATGAAAGCTTTAATAAATTTTTTTCTGAAAATAAATAAAATTTTAATTATTTATATGAATAATCTTAACCATGCGTAATTTTTCAAATAAAGTTACAAAAATATAGTGAAGTAGAACGATTTATCTAGTAATAATTTGAATTATAAAGAGCGTACAAAGCGGGCATGATCTGTCTATACTTGGCAAAGAGTTGAATAAGAGTTTGAGCAGCAGAGACCCTGGCTGTTTTGTTATTATCTGAATGTTGGCATTATATATGAGTAGCCAGTAATAGAAAAAGAAAGTGAGAATTATTACAAGGCAATACTGGAGTCGCCGTAGTCAAGTAGGTAGGATGTTGGCTTATTAGATGTGAGTTCACAGTTCAAACCCCAGGTCAGAAATGCCCAACTAAACGAACTATAAAAAACATTTTTTCGGCGTCTTCCTCTCAGCAGATTTCTGGCAAAAACTCTGAGAGTAAATAAAATTGCCATGTAAAGTTTCTCAAAAAATCGGTCGTCCGGAGTCGAATTTAAACCGTAGATCCCGCCACTCATGCTTAAAATTAACACACACAACGTGAGTGGTGAGAGAAGCTAGGCCGCAATCCTAACTGAAGGGATGTAATGGCCATTTATGTATGTATTTATGTATGTAGTCAGCAATAGAAAAAGAAAGTGAGAATTATTACAAGGCAATTCTTGATTCGCCGTAGTCAAGTATTTAAGATGTTGGCTTATTACATTTGTCACGGTTCATAACCCAGATAAGAAATGTCGAACAAAACGAAATACGAAAATATAATTCTTCGGCGACTGCCTCTCAGCAGATTTCTGGCAAAAACTTTGAGAGCAAATAAAATTGCCTCGGAAGAGTTTCTTAAAAATCTGTCGTTTGGAGTTGACATTAAACTGTAGGTCCCGCCACTTACAGTAACGCACACAACATAAGTGATGTGAGAAGCAAGGTTGTGAACCTGACTGAATTCCCAGTTATGTATGTTTTTCTCGGAAAGATTACTGCTGGTAACATTCAGTACAATTTCCTTGTTATAGTCTAGCCCTAATCTCTAGTCTAATCTTAAAATATGGACCATCGGTAGGTTCCCACAAATGACTTCTTTAGCTGGCTGCCAACGTAATGAAGATATATTTTAGTGCTAGTTTTTAATACAAATAAATTTTTGTTTCAAATTTGTTTAAAAACAATGAGAGGAAACGATTTTTTCACCCTCATGCGATACGAAGTCCATTATTTGGTTTCCCTACACACACAGATACTGTAATCAAATTAACATGGCTAGAGAGAAATACTTGGAAACTCTAAATTCTTTTGGACATTAAAAGCAGTTGCAGGTGTCTGCATAAATATTTATTTTTCTAACTATTGGGACATACTGGGGCTATTCATATCCACAGTCGGGAAGCATATGATCGTGTTTAGTATGTATGAAGGAATAGAGTACGAGTGAATAGAGCACAATACTAATAGAGTACGAGCGTATGCTTAGGTAGATGCATTTGTATTCAAGTCAAGTCAAAATAATTAAAAACTTTATACGTCATTGCTCCTCCTGAGCACGCTTTACAAGTTAAAACTCATTTAAGTTGATTTTATTGGAAGAAATTTAATAAATACGTGCACAACATAAATTTCCTATGAATTTTCACGGTAAATATTTCTTATTAGAAAGCGTAAGATTGGCCGATGCTATGAGCGTTTGGTTAATGCACCCCTCACTTCAACTTATTTAACTATTATCCGACTTAAAAATTTTATTTTTTGTTAAAATCTAAATGCATTAGTTTTCAAATTTATTTATAATGGCTTTGGATTATGAGAAAATAAAACAATTACCGGCTTAAAAGCTTTTAAAAGCTTAAAACTCATTTAGAAAAACCAAAAAAAAATAAAAACATTTTTAATTGAAATCTTTTCTTCTGTATAAATTATAAACAAATTTAAATTAAAAATTAAATTTACATTTTGTGCATAATGGTGTTTAAATCTTAATTTTTACCGTTTTTGTTTCTTTCTCGAACAAACAAGAAAAAGGGGTTAATTTTTTTTTTGTGTGAAATAATAATCTTTTAAATTCATCCGTCTAACCCACTTAAAACCACAAGACAAGAAAATAAAATTTTGAAATAAAATGAATACGAAGATTATTTTCTTTTACAAATTTATGTAGACAGGCAATGCCTGACATTCAAATCGTTATTTTGTTTTTTTTTTTTTTTTTGTCACTCAGGTTATTTCCTTAATTGCTCAAGTAAATGGAAAATTGATAAGAGTTTTACTTTACTTGCTATTTTTTTTTTTGTTTCTTTTTGTTTTTGTAGATATAAATTAAATGAAAGGATTACTTTTAAAGCTTATTGTTTAAATAAAACAACAACAACAACAAAAAGAAGAAGAAAAATGTTTCTTTAGAACTGTGTTGCTCAAGGAAATTTCATTTTTAAATAGAATGACAGATGAAAGCATGTGTCACAGGTTATTGAAGTTGCCAAGTAACAAAATGTAAATTCTTTGTTACTTTTATTTTTGTTAAGAGTTCTTTAATTTAATGCAATAAATACTTATTGTTGTTGTTGTTGTTGCTATTGCTCTTTTTAAAGAATTTTAAGTGCTAAAAAATATTCCATACATGGCTTTCAATCTAATATAAAACACATGCTCTAAGCATGTCTGTATACCTAGTATGTGTATGTATTTATTGTAAACGTATGTATATATATTGATAGCTTTTCAACAAAAGTTCAATCATTCGGAAAATGCATTCATTGGATTAAAAAGAAAAGCAAAAAATTCAAATTTATTTATTTTTTTTTTGCCTCAACATCAGCATGAAAGTGGCAAACAAATTGTAAAGAGAAGCTTATCAGTTACCAAACAGTTAGTCCCTTCACTCATTCGCTTAGATACATACATGCATTTATCGTAAGACATTTACGATAGCCAGCCAGCCCGTCAGTCAGTCACTCAGTTAGTAAGTCTGTCTGTTACTATACAAACTGTCAGCAAAGTATTGCTGTCAATACTTGTATTGTTTGCATATAAAATTTTACTTTTTTCAACTTTTTTTTATAAAGGTTTCACAAGCAAGGTTAGGGCGTGGGGGAGAGGGGGTTAGCAAAAGGTAGTGGATTTTCATTCGTATGTAAATTGTTTTGAAAATTTGTTTTTCTGTTGTGCGTAAGAAATCTTTGATGTGCATTTAAGTAGAAAAATCGTATTTTAAGTGTTAAATTTAGAAGTAGACTTTTTCCATTCAATGAAATTATATTGAAAAGATATTGGATAAGGTTGGAAACTGTTAAACAAATTAAATTATTGTTAACAAAAAAATTTATTTTACAAAACTTTCAATAAAAATGTAAAAGACGGATTTTATTGAATTATAACATATAGCCACAATGAATGGCATTAAATGGACTTTAAAGTTCAAAAACTTTTTGTTTTTTAAATTAAATTTGTAGCTGAACTACTTGGATTGTATTTCTATTAATGACATATAAGGTAACTGAAGTCGTCGTAGTCTAGTATGTAGTATGTTGGCTTATTAGACGTAAGCTCGCGTTCAAACCCCAGGTCAGACATCAAATCGAAAAAATGAAAAAACATTTCTTCGGCGACTTCCTCTCAACAGATTTCTGGCAAAAACTCTTAGAGTAAATGAAAATGCCATGGAAAGTTTCTTAAAAATCTGTCGTTCGTATCTAATCATGTATAGAATTAACACACACAACATAAGTGGTGGAGAAGCTATGTCGTAATCCTGAGCGAAAGGTTGTAATGATCAAATATGTATGTATGTTATGTATGTAAGGTAATTGTGTTAAGTTGCTAGACAGCTTTCTATTTTTTAAAAAGAAGGAAAAATTTGCAAACTTCACTTAGTAAGTCTCAGTCATTTTAAACTAAAACATGTATTCCTTGAATTGTTTGGATTTATTTTTATTGGATTTTAAAGTCCACATGTTCCGATTAAGTAAGGAATAAAATATTCCCGCCACGCCTTTAATGACTGTTTGTTACAATTTTGATTAAATTTTCCATGACTTTTTCGCAAAGATGCGGCTGTATCATACCGAAGACGCATTGTATCTCAGATTTTGGCTCAGGAATTGTTTTGCTTATGCCAGAATTTCGCAAAAGCACAAAGAAAAAATAAAATTATGTTAAATCACATGATTTTGGTGTCCATTTGGCAGGAATTTTTTCGAACAATAGGCTTTGAAAACCTTTGTTGCACTAAATCGATAGTTAAACGCAACCAGTAGGTAGTGTGTTTGCTCATTAGACGTTAGGCCATGCAGGTCGGACATCTCAAATAAAACAAATACTAAAAAATATTTCTTCGGCGACGACGTCTCACCAGTCTTCTGGTAAAAACTCTGATTGTAAAATAAAATTGCCATGAAAATTTTCTCAAAAAGTCTGTCGTTCGAATTCGTCTTTAAACTGTAGGTCCTACCACCCATGTATAAAATTAACACACACAACATAAGTGGTGTGAGAAACTAGGTAGCAAACCTGACTAAAGGGTTGTAATGACCAATTATGTCTTCTGTAGAACTACTTATACACTGGAATAGTGCCCCAAATATATCCCAGTTTTTATCACAAAAATTAAAAAAAATTATTGACGATATAATGCATGCATACATACAAATTTAATTAATTACGCACAAATGTATGAGCCTTCATTTAATTTATCTGCGTTTGTGGCACTCAACACGCCCACAAGAATTTACTTTTGCTCATGAATTTTTATTTTTATTATTGTTGTCTTACATGCGTACGTACATACATAAATGTCATAACAATTTAAATGCCACTACTTACCAATTGATTATTCCAATTATATGACCAACAACAATGCAATAATAATACAATTTAAAAACGCTCTCCATGAATACATCCATATCGCTTTGTTCTGTTTTCCACAGTCAAATAAACTTCAATTGGAGCGTGTCACCTCAATTTTTAATTTTTTTTCTCTTTTTTTTTCATTTGATTACATATGTACAGAAACTTGCAAGTTCAAGTTTCTTTTTCAAAGGAAACTTTTTCATTTAATTTTATAAGAAATGTAAACAGGGATCTACAATTTCTAAATATGTCTCTAACGGATCTTCTAGTATAAGGTGGGCGATTTAAAAGTTTAAATTTAAAAATGCAATAAAAGAAAAACGGACTGAAAACATTCCAAATTTATTCTTTTTCTGTGAAGTCCAATTATTCCGTTTAGAAATGGAATATTATTTCATTCATATTGCTTCAGAGGCTGGTCTCACAGTACCTCATTCGATCGGACCAAATTTCGTGCACTTTTTCGAGTGTATGGAGTCATATCTCGACAATGGCATCACGAATGTTAGCCTTCTAATGCTCAATTTTCCCTGGTATTTCGGCATAACACTTTTCTTTAACTGCGCCCCACAGAAAATAGTCCAACGGTGTCAAAACGCAGCTTCTTGGCGGCATCACCAATTCGTTTGACATCACCAGTTCGTTTGACGCAATAAATCGATTGTGGCATTAGATGTGTGGCAGGTCTCAACATCCTCTTGAAACCCAACAACGTTTACATCAATACCATGAAGAGCGGGTACAAAAAAAATCGATTATCATGATGCAATAGGTGTCTCCATTGATCGTAAGGGTTGCGTCGTCCTCATTTTCAAAGAAATATGAGCTAATGATGCCTCTGATCTACAAGCCGTACCAAACAATCACTTGTAATGGGTGTATTAGCTTCTGTAAAACCACGTGTAGGTTTTCTGAGCCCCAAACACAGCAATTTTTTTATTAACGTACGCACCAAGATAAAAATGAGCTTTAGACGAAAAGATGATTTTTTTTTGGCAAAAACGGCATCCTCGTGTAGTTTCTTGTTGGACCATCTATATATTCCAATAAATCACAACGCTGCTCCAGAGTAAATCGATTCATTACGGTCAGTGGAGATAATAATGAATTTTGTGACTGATTAGAATGACATAAGTATTGCCAGATTCGAAATAACCCTTGGTTTAAATTTAAACCGGTAGATGACCCAACCGATTCAATTCTTTTTACGAAATTTTTATACGAAATGAAAAACATAAAGATTTACTAAAAAAAAGGTTATTAAACTTGATAGATCCTGTATGTAGTGGTTTGGATCACTTCATATAATTTCTGTGTGTTTTTTACGCTTGGAATAAATAATTCAATTAATTCGCAAACACATAAACACACTCACATTTCAAACGAGTATATGCAACGGACACAAACACATGCAGATAAATATTAAAATAAGATTGTGGTAAAAGGCATGAATAGCTATTGAGAATGAACGTACACAAACACACGAACATGGACATACATATTCAAGCACAACTGAATGACTGTAAATAAATAAATAAATGACAAGATACAGAAGTTAATGCAATTAAAATATCACATACACGCATACATACAAACAATATTATCATGCATATACAAATAAACACACATACAGTTACGTATGTATACAGCAGCAGCAACAGCAAATGCTCTATGCTGTATGTATGTCCCACAGACATACATTCAAATAAATTATTGCAGCATATGTCTGTCTCTACGCATGTATGGCTACTGTACCGAGTATATTTTTTCATAAAAAAACATTTCACGTTAAAATCCTACAACAAACGTCTGAATGTTACGAAATTGAGCATGAATTTCATTTTGAACAAGGTTTTCAACATTTTTTTCAATATTTTTTTGATCTTTTTTTTTAATATTTTAAATGCAATTCTCTTATGAAGGTGGGTTGGTTGTATTAATGAATTGATGAGAAGCATTTATTTTATGGGCTTAAGGCGTTTGAAGATACAAATTATTTTATGCAGTTTATTAATAGTGAAATTTAATTTCAATAATTCCATCTCTTTTTCCTATTAAAATATTAATTTATTTATGCCTGCGGCTTTAAGGCTTTGTTTGCTCAATGTTGAGGCGTTTCCAGCAGATGCTGACATGTGCCTTATAAAGGCTAAAGTTCTTGTTTAACAGATAATATTAAATTTTCGGATTATTTTTAAACTGTTTGCTGTAGTAAAAGTTTACAGAATCTATTCGATTTTATCAATATAGTGAACATATGCAGGCTTAGAGTGTGATTTTTAATAGTCTTTGCACAAACGTAATAAAATATTGTTACGTTTTTACTATTTTAAAAACGTTTAAAGAATGAGTTCATAGATTGCAAATAAAATAAAAAATATGTAAATTTGTGTTTAGTTTTAAAAAATTCTTTATTGTTCGGACAATTCCGTGTGACACTGTTCGCAACTTGAATTAAACAACAACAATTTGCTTTATTTCTAATTCTTCTACATACTAACAATTGTTCGTTAGAACTTTACAACGGAGATCTTCACGCCACGATTATTCTATTCACACTTAACGCATCTTCACACAAGACTGACTGAATGTTTACTGATCCCGTTGCCTGCTTTGTCTTGCCTTTTATATCGCTGGGTAAACAGTCTGATGAATGCTCTTGGCGAAGAATGACTTTGCCTTCGCGAAATCTCTATAAATGTAAACATATTGTTTATGTTATTGTTGTTTGTGAATTTTATTTACTTTCGTCCTTGCAGTGTTGTTGTTGCCTATTTGTTTACTTGTTTATCCCCTTCCTTATATGATGTTATTGCCATACTTTTGTTTATTCGTTGATTTTAATGTTAAGCGATAACACCATTTCCATTTTCGTTACGATATTCTACTCTTGACTAGATGCCATTGAGAGTTAATTTTTTACACGTTTACACTCGAACTAAATCAAAGAAATATATTTTTTAATATCAATGAAAAGGGCTTTATTGGATGGAAAATTTTATTTTCACATTTAAGAATGATTTCGGTCATTCGGCCGCCATAACTGGCACGTGCAACAGAACGCAGAACGATAATACTATAGATTTCCAGGTCTTTAATTGATTCTTTTTTATGGACGTAGACAAAAGGCTTTACATAACTTCAAAGGAAATAATCCAATAAAGTTAATTGTTGGCTCTTGCCATGTAAAATTGCACTGCAAAGTGAACGTCTGCAGGTGCTCCTTGTCCGGCCTTGGTTCCTTGAGCCTTGCGGATCACATTCAAGTGCCTTTCGTGTTATACTATCAGGATTCTTTTTAAAAGTATGGCCGATCCATCTCCACTTCATAAGTTTTAATTGTGTTACTGTGGTAAGTTTCCAGATGTCCATGTTGTTGTTATTAGGCCATAATAGCTTGTGTAGTGTGTTGGTCACACTTATCCATCGTTGTGTGTTGGTTACGTTTGTGCTACCTAAAAATGCATTTTTGATACATTCATAAATAATATAAACAAAACTATCAATGACCAATGGCACGAGGTATCAAATTGCATTATACAAATTTTCTATACGTAATAATTGTAAAGTAGCACTTGCATATGATTCTTGCTACGAAGCCTTAGCTATATCATAATTATCAGTATCTCGTATACGGTGTTAATCAAAGTAATTGCTCTCTGTTACAATCTCCCACGTTGCTTTACGGTAACTTAACGATGATGCTTTCCAGGTTGGAGGTAGCACATCTTCCTTCTAAACTGAAGTGATGTGCCCGTATAATTTTGGTAATGACTTCGATGTCTACCCCTAAAACCTCTGTTGTTGTTTAATCTTCGTCCTTTTGTTTCCAATTATTTCACTTTTACTGCTGATGCAAAAAAGAAATTAATTTGATTTGAAAAAATATTATGAATTTGCATTCATTCGTTACATCCAGGAATTATGGGTGAATACATGTATGTGAGCTTTAGGTGGGTGTGAACTAGCAAAAAGTTGTTTCTCACCATTATACCCATCGCATGTTCACTGATGAAACTGCTAATCCTCGAACTTGTTTAATGAAACTGCAGCAAAGCTAAGAGCTACTTAGAAGACGGGGAAATGCTCAGTGCTGCTTTCCTTATGTTCCTTAAAGGAACGCAATGTAATAAATATAATCGAATATATTAAATAATCATATATGTTATGGCCATGAGTGCCCGCCTTAAGATTTTATTATTATTAAATTTAAACTTAATTTAAATTAATTTTTTATTTAAATTAATTTATTAAGATTAACGTTGAATATTGAATGTAATCATGGTCTTTAGCCATTTGAATTGAAACCATATGCAGAATTTTGGCAAAGATTTTTTAGGACTACGTAGATTCCAATTAAAGCTTAATTGCGTTTCTTAATTAAGTATAACCTACATAACCATTGTTTTTACAATCACTTAATATTCTTCTGTTTTTTTTTCTTTACAGGTATGTAAACCATTTTCTACTAAATTAAAGATCAAAGTGCGTATAATTGGTATGTTTTTATATCTAAATACACTTTAATAAATACAATCGAAAAATTGACACCGCAATCGGGAACACTTAATAAGCAATTAAATCCTGTAATTTTTTAAGTAAGCAACATGTTCAACTAATTAATGAGAAATCTGGTCGAACAACATGTTTTCATTTAAATATTAGTATTGTTGAGATTTTTCTCTTTCTTCTGTTTTGATTTACCTGCGCACAAATATAAAGGCAGAGTACGAGTATATAGATTTTCTGTTCGATTCTTCAAATCCAACGTCACTTCAGAACTTGTATATGTGTGTAAAACAAGGAATATAGCATTCTACATTCTACAAAGTTTGAAAACATTTACGTTTACATAAAATTCTCTAGCAACACACACAGTCTCCGATAGTATAGATAGATACACCACCGGTAACTGAGATGGCACCAATTCATTTGAATCTTATGAAATGGAAGTCAAACTGGAGTAGTCTACTAGCTAGTGCATTGCCTTATTAGACGAGTGGCCATGGTTCAAACACAACTTCAGACAACTCGAACAAAACGTTTAAAGAAAACAAATTCTTCACCGACTTTCTCTTACCAGTCTTCTGGCAAGAATTCTGTAAGAAAATAAAAGTTTCTCAACAAATTTTTCATTCGGATTTGATATTAAACTGTTGATAGTGTTACTCAAGAATATAATTTACAAACACAACCTGAGTGTTGTGAGAAGCTTAGTTGTAGACCGCCTTATAAGGTTGTAATAATAAAAAGTAGTCAATTGGAAGGTCTATGGAATATAATGTACTTGATATTCTGGACTTGAGAACTAGTGTCAGAAATCATTCGAGTGCATTGAGTATTTTCTGTAAACAATTTTCAATTCATTTGGTCTCATATGTATTTTAAATCAACAGTAGTGACCATATTACTCTCATGGTACAAAGTTTCTTTCCAAACTCCTTAAAACAACGCAGTTATAGCCATAAAACCAAAATCATTTGTAAGAAAACCACCTCCTACACAGTTCTGTTCGCCTGGTATCCATCCACTGTAGTTTGTCGTTTCGTTAAATACCACAGGTCTGAATGATACAATAGCATCATGTTCTCATCAGACTTAATGCAGCAGTGGTTTCTGTAAACTATTATGTGTCTTCACTTGAGCGACAAATGTATGACCGACCATGTAATAAATCGTAAAAAATACACGCACACAGACCACAATTAATTTAACACTTAAAAAAGGCAAGCTTCTCGCATACTATGACCGTTAAAGGATAATTTTATTCGTTTATTTTTTGTGTGTTAATATTAAATTTAAAAGGCATAAAATTGTCTGAAAAATGCAATTAAACTGGCATACATAACTCTCACACATACATACACATAAATATAATTTTAAATGAATATTATCTGTCTGCATGCATACGTATTGAGGGAATACTTATGCATGTGGTGTAAGCATGCAGTATAAGTGGGGATTATAAAATATCTTGCAGGCAAATGAGTGATAAATAAATTTTTTGTATGCAATTTTTTTCTTTCAAAGTAATTGCATTACCAAATATCCAAGTAGAAAAACTGGTCAGTGATTAATTAGTTTATAAACTCTGTAAAGAGTGTTCTGACATTAAAAAGTGATGATAAAAAAATATTTTTTTCTTATAATACCAGAGATAAAATAACTAAAGATTCATGACTTTAGTTTAAACGAAATAAATAAAAATTCATTAATGAAAAAATTTTTTTTATATTTATAATGTCAAATATGGTCAAAGGAACCAAAGGATCAATCAGGATCTTTAACATGCCAGCATATTCAAAATATTGATACCATTTTGTTTTTATCTACACTATTGACTACTCAATCCCAAGAGACAATTGCTAAAAACATTGTATTTTTGCCTGAGATATTGAGTGTCCTGACTTCTTTCCCTTATTTAACTTTCGCGCCCCTCAAATTTCGCGAATTAGTTCTTTTCAGTGAAAATAATTTGACTGCATTGTTTAGCTTTAGATACCGGCTTATAGAAAAGAATTTAGACACAAAGTTTTCGTAGTTTAATCTTCGTTTTCAGCATCTTGGTGATACGTTTTTCCGAGCCATTCCACTCATCCGACTTATTTAACTCCAGAATACACCACAAATGCGTCATGCAATAAGAAGGATTTATTTATAAACTTGCTCTAGTCTATTAGATATCGAGTTTAGTTATTAAAGGCCGTGGTTCAGACCCTAGCTTAGACGTCAGCGAAAAAACGAAATACAAAAAATAAAAAATTTCTTCAACGACTGGCCCTCAGCAGTCTTCTGGTAAAAAATTGCCATGAAAAGTTTCTCAAAAATCTGTCGTTTTGAGTCGACTTTAAACTGTATGTCCAGCCACTCATGGATAAAATTAACACATATAACATAGATGGTGTAAGAAGATATGTCGTAATCCTGCCTAAAGGGTTGTATTTCATTTTTTTTTTCTTAAGAAGTGTTTTTTCCTCTGCCTTGTTTCAATAAAAAATAATCAACGCATTCTCAGATAAGGAAATAATAAGTGTAGTGTAATGGTATGATAGGATTGTCTTATGTCGTTGCTTTTTAGCAAAGATCACAGAAGAATAGTATTGGGTTACAATGCTAGGTGATATTCTCACGGGTCTAGTTGCTCTTTTTAGTGATGAAAGTATATCTCATAATTTTTAAAAATCCTGAAAACCAATATAGCTCACGTACATACATTGATACGAAGGCAGTTCTAAATACTTTGGTTTTTATTCCAGACCTTATAATAATTATTCAAACACAAGAACAAGACAAACAATACCAAATCATCATATTGTTACGAAAATGGAAATGGTGTTACATCGTTTAACATTAAGATGATAAAGAAAAACTACAAAAACAAAAACAATGGACTTGTTTACATGATCAACGAATAAACAAAAATATAGCAACAACATCAGTATAAAGAAAGGATAAACAAGTAAACAAACAACAAACAACAACACTGCAAGGACTAAACAAAATACACAACTACAATAACGTAGACAACATGTTTACATTTATAGAGATTTGGCGAAGTCGAAGTCATTCTCCTTCAAGGGCATTCATCAGACTATTTACCCTGCGATATAAAAGAAGAATAAACGTGGTTTGAAGATCTCCGTTATAAGAGTCTATCGCACAATTGATAGTGTTTTCGCGGAAGAGTGTACAGAAGAATAGTAAATAAAGCAAATTGTTGTTGTTTACATCAAGTTGTGAATAATGGCATACAGAATTGTCCGAACAAAAAAGAATTCATTTAAAACTATACACAAATTTATTTTTATTTTTATTTGCAATCTACGAATTCATGTTTTAAACGTTTTTAAAAGCGTAAAAACATAACAATATGAATATGGACAAAACAAAGATCAAATTACTATAAAAGAAAACTACATAGAAATACCATGAAAATTAAAAAGATTACCAGACCGAACATAAATTATGTATAAATACAGCGAAATTAAATGTTGCCAGCTAGTAATCCGTGACAATAGACGCTTAACGCGATTGTGTTTTATACTGTATATACATATTTAATATATTTATTTAATATGTATATATATATTTAACTATACATATATATATATATATATATATATATATATATAACTAATATATATATTAGTTTAATAGCATTGTTTTTCAAAGCATGTCTAGACAGTTTGCGCATCCATAATTGACTTGTTTGTTTACATCCATTGTGATTTTATTAATGAGCCTTTAAACATATTCGTATAATGAATTTTACAATTGCTATAATTTGAATTAATAATGTTTCTTGAGTTTAATGTGAAGTGTATGTGCATAAAAACGTTTAATATTCTCATGCTAACAAACAATCAGAAGAATATAAAAATCATCAAACAGACATACATATTCTATGTTACTTGACACTCAACTGGTTAATAAGCTGTCATGTTCTATAGCCAATCATTCAATTTTTATTTTTATGCATGAGTTTACGAGTGTGACAGCAAAATTTGTCACATTCGAGTCATTCGTTTCGACAATCGTGCAGTTAGTCAGCTAGTCAATCACATGAACGCATATGCAGGGCACAACGCATACCAATAGTACAGATAACAAGCAGACAAACGCACATATATACTAATGTAGGCGCGTATAAAGTCATAAGAAAATATAAGAGACTCTAATCAACAAACACACACGTAGGCATACCACACATACATGCATAACCTACAACTAATTGTAGACGTTACGTAAACGCCACAGTGTACCCATATAACGTCTGCCTTTTTCTGGCTCTCTTATGTATATGCATTCATGCCATTTTATTGAACCCTGATATCGAATGCCTCTCAAATTCAATTCCATTTGGCACAACAATGAATAGAAAATAATGAAAAAAGAAATGAGAGTGTGTATGAAAAAAAGCACAAAAAAGAGTCAATAAAATTAGCGCACAAATGTCAGCGTCATTTCAAATTAGAATTTCAATTCTCAGCTATTCGTAGAATCTCTTCCCCGCCAGTCTACATTGCAGATACGATGATGAGAAAGAAAATGACATCATTAAGGCACTGAGTGTGTTCGGCTACACACTTTCTCAAACACATTCATACACACTTTTGACATACTTTAACAGCTCTAATGACACGAATGCTATTGGTTGAAAAGTATGCATAAAGCTATGTGTGTATGTGTATTGATATGAGAGAGAAAATGTTTTCTATGCACACAATAAAACAGAAACTTCCATATAAAAACGCATTTTATTTGGGTGACTTATTCTTGTCTGCTTTAGAGGTTCGACTGTATAATTGACATTTTAATGGCACTAATGACGCATTGATAATGCAGATCAATCAACTATTTTTTTTATTCGTTATATGTCCTTTAGTTATTGTTGTTGTTAATGCGTACAAAGATTATATGGACTGTAGAAACGCATAGGAACTCTAATATAAAATCATTAAATTCATGAAATATTTTACAAATGTTGTGCAACTAATTCTATACATATAAAGAGACTTTAAATAAATAAAAGGTAATTTATTTAAGGTGGCACTACATCTTTTTGCCGTCCTTAGCCTGCCGAACAAATAATATCTCAGCGCTTATAGCAAGCTTCGTCTGATTCTTTTATTGGAGTCACAGTCTTTCCAGTCAAACTGGGTCTGAACATTTCACTCCGATTGCGGGATTATTGCAGCGTGTTTCAGGCGGAAGTAGTGGCCATCTACTGGGCTGCTCAATCTACGGTGTTCCCTTCACCGATCTTTTCTGACAGTCTGGCAGCCATAAGATTTCCGTCGAATGTTTTGAGTAACTCCAGGACCGTCAGGGAATGTCGGCGTTCTTTCTGGGCGCTTCAGTGTCACACTTATCTGGATCCCCGGTCACCGTGACATTCTGGGAAACTGCAGAGCCGACGAGCTCACCAGGGCTGGTGCACAACTTCCGGAATCGTCTTCAATCGACTTGGAAGTGCCACTTACTTACTCTTTCAAGCTAGCCATTGCGCGGAGATTCTTTCTGGACGTCAAGCGATCCTGGGTTAATGAGGAGTCATGCTCCACCGCTAGGCTCACTTGGCTATCGTTGGATAGAAGGCGCACTGACGAATTACTTGGACTTGGTCGTAACATCTTCTTGATCACAGTGGCCAATTTCACAAGTCACCCTTTTTGGAAGACACGTGGAAAGAATACGGCACCCATTAAACGACTTCTGCCATGGGTGCAGATTCGCTGAGGAAGAGAAGACCGTTATCCACTTTCTTTGTCAATGCCCATCTCTTGCGAGGTGCAGATACAGATTATTTGGCTCTCCAATTCTTGTCAGCTTGGCGGAGTTATCGTCCATAGATGTCAAGGATATAGCTTCGTTTATCAAGCTTTCCGGCTTTGTTTCCAGCGTGTGGTAATCGTGCTTTATATATGCAGCCCTTGTGCTGCCCAACTTCTTCTTCCCTGGTTTGGAGGAACATAATTGACCGAAATATTGCCTTTCTGTTATATCTTTCTATGAAATAAAACACAGGACAAAACACTTTCTTCTAATGTTTGTCTGTCATGTGAGATAAATATGAGAAGAATAGTGAGAAAGTCTCTACAACATTTCAATAAATAGCTGCTAGCAATCTGCGTGAAAATTGGTAATAATTTCTCTTCCAAAACTACTAAAGACATACGGTTCTCTGTTCCAAGTAGTACCATCTTTGGCGATAAACATCCTATTGTCATGTTTGTTGCTGCCAATACTTTCATTAGTTCATAAGACGAGCTTCTGTTTTCTTCTTTTTCAGAGTCTTTAGCAGCAGGAATATTACATATATACATACATTATCGGTCATTACAACCCTTCGTTTTAAATTGAAAATAACTGACTTAAGGTTTGAACCTTGCTCTGACATCTAAGAAGCTAACACTCTTCATAATAGACTACGACTACTTTAGTCAATATCAAGAACAGAAAATTCAACCTTTTCACTTTTATCCAACATTTAACTTTCAATTCCTTTTCAAATACCATAAATAATGTATTATTTATGATAAAACTTTACAAAATCTTTGAAAACTTAAACATATTACATACACAACACCAAAGAATCCGTAGGAAAGTCTTATGTATTAAAAATGATACATAAGCCAGAATTATGAAGTTTTTGAATTTTTTAGGTCCTGTTTGAAATTTTCTTTTTTTATTTGATTTAAAATAATGGCGATAACAATACATACTAAGGAATTCAAAAAATATCAGACATCTAACATTTTCCGAATTAAAGTTTTAGTGGCTCAGAAATCAAAATGTATCATTTTGTGATACAAATCTCGATCTACTGTTAAAGAAGCAAAATGCTGTGCTTTTTGTTTTGTTTAATACTTACAGAAACATTCAGCAGACGCTGACATTGCAAATTATTAAAATGTTTTAATTTGTTTCTGTTTTTTTTTTTCATTTTTAGCCATTAGTTTAATTGCTGGAAACAAAGTTTACCTTCTTTTTTACTTGTTCATCAAAAATAAGGAACAAAAATTAGAAAAAAAATAAACAAAGAATACAAATTTAAACTGTGATTAATGTGTTGGCATTTTTATTTACCCAAATATGAGAACAAAAAGTAATAAAAATTATTGTTTAAATAAAAGCCCTGACAAAAGCGACCAACTACATATATGTACTCACTTGCCTTTAGATATGTTTAAACCACATTTTACAGAGTATTTGAAAAAAAAAATACACAGGTTGATAAAAATTTAAATAAAAATTGTTAATCTGTTCATCAAATCTGTTTGACATAAATACGTAATACTGACTAAGCTTTGCTACGACAACAGATGATCGGTTCTCATAAATATGAACCATTAAACTTGGTTAAAAGATTATAAAGATTTCGGTTTCAAAATTAAACTTTAATAATGCTTGGACCTGGTCCTTATATACAATAAAAAATGTCGCATAAATGATCGTGGATTGACTGCAAGATTCGATCGTTTTGAGGTAGTTCTGGATCAGTGTTAGTTTTTATTGTTTATTGAAAATTGTGTCCTTTTTCCGTTGAACCAACCACCGGAAGTTGGCTAATGTTTGCGCAAAGCGAAATAATAATATTTGCTCATAATATAAAATATTAGACTACTTTTGGTAGTCGTTCAAACATGCAAGCAGCAAATTCTCAGGCAAACAATCAACATCCATCTAAGATTTTGAAAATTTTTGAAATGAAAGTTCATTTGATGAGACAGCATATATAAAAAATATGTCTAAGCTGTTATACTCTTTAAATAATAACTACGGTAATGTTTGACCAATTTTATCAAACAAAGTGTCAAACTCTTGGCAAGAGAATGCACTTTAAGAGTGTCTCCACTTATTTTATATTTTTTAATTACATTTTCCAATTTCTAATGGCCAAACTTGAAAAAATAAGAAAAAAATAATATTTTCAAAGTGTATCCATCAAAACTCGTAACATATACGTTTGAACAAAATGTTTATGTACACCGTTTGAAAGCCTAGTCTCTACCCTTTCTAAAAAACTTTAGATTTTTAAAATAGGTTCAAACATATTTGGGTAATCAATAATTTTGTGTGAAAAGATAAAAAAAACCGTTTATGTCAAATAAAACAAGTTTGGAGGATTAGGTCCTCAACACGGTCGCACCGTGTAATTCATAATGCCCACAAAATCATATTTACTGGTTATAGATAAATTCTCCACGACGTTTGCTTATTGGCATAACTATTGTTTATTGAAAGCCTGTTGCTTTAACATCGGTTTCAATTGTTGTTTGAAAAGTGGATTACAATTTTTACTTTACTTACTTTCTTAATTGGCAATTAACAATCCGAATTACCAGATTTCTTGTGCCTTAACACATCCTTACAGTTGGTCTCATCAATCGATGACCGGTCTTCCTCGATTTGATCCTTCTAATGCAGACAAAGTCGTCCTCTACGCCAACTTTCGCTAATCTCTGCATCAAATACTCGTCTCCTCCATCCGAATGACATGGCGGAATGTTTATGCGCTGCACAACGTCCATTTCGTTGAGGATCTCAAACAGCTCATTGCTGGATCAGATGCGGAAATCATCACCAATTCGCACTGTAACGAATATCTTATCTTTTCTTTCGAATACTCTGCAGACTGCAACAGGGGTGTTTAACAGCATCCATGCTTCTGCACCATAGAGGAGCTCAGAGAGGATGAGTGACTTGTTGTTTTGCTGTAGGAGAGAGGTCTCTGCTATTCAATGGCCTATTGAGACCATAGTAGCTGCTATAGGCAAGAGTTATTCTACGCTTGATCCCCAGACCGACATTATTTTTGGTGGTATGGGTGCAGCCATGATAAACAAAAATTCACTGACTATTTTGAAAGTACAGTTATCAACCGAAATCTGGAATCCTAAATGCCGCATGTCCCTACTTGTCGGCAACATATACTACGTTTTGTCCTCATTGACTGCCAGACCCATCTCTATGAAAAATAGTGCCATTGCGATGCACTTCCACCTTCCGCAGAATAGTCTCCATAACAAAGTTCAAGAGATCGCATGATAAGAGGTCGCCTTGTCTGAAATCTTGCATGATATCAAAAGATTCAGAGGGTCCCATCCTTACGTGACGGCACTACAAGGGTTGTTCAACGTCATTCTGCATAGTGTTATCTTAGACGTAGGAATACTGAGTTGACATTGCTCAGACACTAGTAAGGGCTTTTGCAGGATATTTATAAGGTTGTGGAAAGTTCATTGTCTATCTTTATTGCAATGGCGATAGATTGACTTGACCAAACGATCTTTAAAATTCTTTTGCATACTGGTTTATAAAATATTCGGCCTTCTGCTTGCCTTTACACGTATTTGCAAACAAAAAAATTTTTTTGTTTTTTTTGTTCAAGATATTTTCGTATTGGGCCCACAGTGAATTTGAGCTCAGCTGTGCCCTTAAGGCGTTAACTTATGACCGTGTATCTGTCTGTATGTTTCTCACTTTTGTCTTCAAAGTCTTTTACACTTATTGCCAGGATATGCGTGTATATATGCGCATCTACACATTTATTTTATGGTATACCAGCACACGAGAATCTATCACAAATTTGCCACAATATTTTGAGTTGACAACCAACCACCAGCATCTTTTGCAATAAAATACGTTGATATATGTATGTATGTACTGTATGTATGTATGTAGAGAATGAATGTGTAGTACATCACCTTGTTGTTGTTATTGTAACCTTACGCTTTTGTGTTATTGTCATTGTTGTGTTGTGATGTTAGTGTCGTGTTTTCGTTAAATATGTTGTTGGGAGTGTTGTCGCATCTCTACAGCAACGTTTATTTAACAAATAATGACGACAATGACATCAAACACTTCATCAACGTCATAATCTTGTACAAGATGTTACATTTTCTGAAATATTTAGTTCCGTTGACGTTGCCACTAAAGTTAACGCTGCTGATGCCTTTGACACTGTCATGTGGCAGTAATTTTAAAAAGTGTATGTGCGTGTATGTTAAAAGCGGCTGATGTTATTAAATAAATTAAAATGATGAACATTTTTCACTTAAATGTTTTAGAGAAATTCAATATTGGAAATTCCTTAAAAGAATTTTCCAATTTTTTTTTTTGTTATTTTTGGGAAAAATGTAACACAAAAGAACAATTATTTTTCTTCCTTTATGGAGACGATATAAAGAAATTTATGTAACGTTTGTTTTTCCAGCTGCAGGAAAATTATCGATATCGATAACTTGAGATTTTAGCAAGGCACCATTATTCGCTTGACGCCAGAACAGTGCTTTCAGAATGTTGAAATGTAAATAAAAAACAAAACAATAAATATATTGGCAAAGCTCATAGAATAAACTTACTTACGTAATTCGTCTATCCAACCCTTAAGTCAGGATTACAATCTGGCTTCTCACATTATTAATTTAAATGCCCTAAAGGGATAATAAAGTTTGAGTTTCAAATAATATACGTTTGAAGGCACTAATCTCACAATTGGGCTTGGTTCTCGTGTTAAATAGAAACATGTTTTATAACGAGTTGAAGTGCTATTGGGTCTCAAAGGCGTCTTAAGCATTCCATATTTGTGTGTAGCCCTACGTAGCCTGTTTCTGAATCGCCTTTTTTGCGCCTATTTTCGGATGTCAAACTCCCTAAATAAAGAAAAAAAAAACGTATGAGCTGCAGTATAAACTCGAATAGGCGACTCTGAAATCATCGCATTGTCTTACTGCTGTTGGCTTGAGTGAAACTATGGAAGGAAAAATAAACATACTCGCATAAAGAGCATGAAAGGTTATCTGACTGATGACTTACAACAACTTCAATTACTGCATTTGATAATAATTACTCCCATGTTTATTTTAAATGTATATCAATAACGGCTTTGTATAGTCCTTTTCCGAATTATATAATCTTCTTAGATTTGTAACATCATCTGCCTATTGTTACGAAAATGGAAAAATTTAGATGTTGGTATTTTGTTTTTATATCGTTTAACATTACAATGATAAGCAAAAGCTGCTAAAAATAAAACAATCAACCTGTTTACAAATTATCACACTGCGTAGTATAACAACAAACACCAGCATAAAAGAATGGTAAACAAGTAAACAAAAACACAACAACAAACACGAGCATAAATAATTTTATACAAGTAAACAAAAATATACCAACAACGCTACAATAATAAACGTAAACAACGATTTCGAGAAAGCGAAGTAATGAACGTTCGCCTCCAAGAACATTCATCAGACTGTTTACCCTGCCATATAAAAGGTCAGGCAAAGCAGACTAGTGAAGTTCAGTTAGTCTTGTGTGAAGACGCGATGCGTTTGAAAAGAATAATCGTGGTTACAAAGATCTGTCGAACAATTGACTAGTAATTGTTATTGTTTATGCAGAGAATGTAAACAGAGGAATAATAAACAAAGCAAATGTTGTTGTATACATCAAGTTGTGAACAGTGACACACAGAATTGTGCGAATAATAAAGAAGTTTAACTAAAACTAAACATAAATTTATTTTTATTTTATTTGTAATCTACGAGCTCATATTTTAAAAATTTTTAAAAGGGAAAAACGTAACACTATACTTTCGTTATGTTCCTGTATAAACTTTCCTAAAATTTTCAAAATTTTATCTTCTACTGCACTGTGTTTCAAAATCTATCGATCACTTAATATTTTTCCCATGATTAAGTGCCTCTTAAATATCAAAAACAAGATTACCTAGTGGGTTAAGTTAATATATTCATGGCTTCTAACAAAAAAAAAAAAAATAGAAAATAGCCCGTCCTCTAAACAAGCCATTCAAATACACAAAACCAAACTGAAATGTGTATGTGTGTGTATAGCAAAAAGTAAGTCAATGTGCAGACACATACATACATACATATCACATGGAAAAATAATTGATAGAGATACGTATAAAAGAATGAGAACGCAATGGATACGAGTTAAAAGAAAATGAATTGACCGCAAATCTCTCGAGATCTAAAAATCTCATGAACATCATCAAGTAGGAAACAAACGTACAAAAACGTAAACAGAAGAGGAAAAAAAACCAACAACTGATATAAAGCCATACAGAAAATGCCTTCTATATGAAAACTAAAGCTTTCACAATATGAAACAAAAACAAGCTATAAGTGAGGGGAGAAAAAATTTAACGAGCAACGTGTACATAACCGCAAAACTAAAAAAAAAATAGGAACAGGACACATACTCAAAGCCAAAAAATAAACTCCAAAAATAATACAAAAAAAAAAACAAAAGAATGAAATAAAAGCCATAACATCTGTTGTAGACCGGTAGCAGTAGTAGAATATATTAAGTCGGCTCGTGTTAGAGGATCTGAGAACGGTGATAAAAAAAATATTCTGACAGCGTATAATTTATTAGAAAGAGAACATGTAATGCTCTTAGTATATAGGATGCTAATGCTATAACTCTACAGCATTATGTTACAACCAGTGTTGCAAAATTGAAATTTTGAAATGGTACTGAATGATAACTGAAAGAGTACTTTTTTGCATGAAATGGTACTTTTGTAAAAAAAAATATTTATTTATACTTAATACACTTGGAATGGAACAGAAAAACTAACGATTTATACATGCTTCTCATATACAATACAGAAACAGCTGATTCGGAACGTAACAGAACGTAAAAGGCCCGTTTAGTCAAATGTCGAAGGAACGTAACGGAATATAAGTTTATTTTAGCATATGAAGAGCAAATTAAATACTTACCGAAATTACATTACGGGTCGGCAAGCGTTCTCATTGCTTTTCGTATTCTAAAAATGAACGTACGTTGCATGGACGTTGGGCTAACCAGAGCTAACAACTAATTCTACCTTTAGCATGACGTTGGACATGTTGCTAACCCATTAATAGTTGAAAAGCGCTGACCTAAAAATACGTTCTAACAAAAAAGTACTGAAAGTGTAGCGGGGTTACTGAGGTATTTTTAAAATGGAAATGTACTGAAAAAAGCACTAAAGTACTGAATTTTTCAACACTCATTACAACAGTAAGGGAGGAAAAAAGGCTGATTTCAACTTGGGATAGAAAACACAGAGAAGAACATAATTACTATTAACAGAACTATGTGCGAGAATGTAGAACTGTCAGTATTGCGCAATGGGAGCATAAGGCAACCTCTTCATACTAAAACTAGTTCACTATGTTTCTGGGTAAAATCATATGCACCTCGAACATAAAAGTAGCCCTAGTCTAGTAGATAGTGTGTTGGCTTGTTAGACGTAAGGCAACGGTCCAAATCCCAGGTCAGACTTCTTACACAAAACGAAAATGAAAAAATGTTTATTCGGCATCTTCTAGAAAGGCACTAAGCAGAATTACTACCTTTTCGAATGACAAGAACGCTGTGAACGCTTACATTAGAGGTAGCTTGCAGTTCACAGGCAAGTTTATTCGGTGGCTAATAAGGTCCATTGTGTTACCCAGTGTGTTTTGTAAGCACCCTTGTCATGATCCGTTAGTGATAGGTTGGAACCACCCCAAGAACCGTATAAAATCAGCCAGTGCCCTTTGTGGCACGTTCGCCACCATGCCCAGATCTTCAAACTTTCTGTCACCTAAAAACCGATAATGTCCGTCTTGAAGTGCAAGGCTCTCACATGATTCCGTTTCGTATACATACTGGCAGCTTCTGCAGAAAACTTGGTTCGGCAGACCAAGCATATTAACGAGACTGCAAATAGCTCAGTGTCTCGTTAGAATTCCTGTTATAGTGCGAACCGAATTTAAGTAGTTCCCTAGTTTTCCGTCTGTGCACTGCTGGACGTAGCCATTTTTAAATCCGGCAACCCAATACGTTGTTCCAGGTATATTGGAAATTGATGTTTTTAATTTCGTGTGATATAAAAAATCATCCGCCGCAAATAATTTCTTGTTTTAGTTTATAAAATTTTTAATAAATGAAGGCATTGCACCACCCTAATAATAATTTTTTTACTTACTTAGCTTAACTTTGTACTTTTTTAGCGTAGCAACTTGTATAAAACTTTTTCACAAAGTATATACATATGTATGTATACATGCATAAGTACTTTCTATTCCACACTTTTTTTTATTTTATTTTTGTTTTTGTTTTGTTTTTTGTTTTTATTGTAAGTTAATCCTTAATACATAAATGTCATCAGCATCATGCTGAGTCAATGTTGAACATGCCTGAACTTAAATGAGTAACAACGGCAAATAAACGAAATAAAAGTTGTATTACAAGAGAAAAAAAACATACCAAGAAAGAGAGATAAAATAGTAAGAGAAATGAAAACATGAAAACACTATTAACGCAAGTGGTGACATAAAAAGTAAAAACAGGATTTTATTATGAAGGGTACGTATGGTATGTTGATAAAAAAAGATGAATGCGATTAAATAAATACAGATAAATTAATTGCTAATTCGTACGAATGTTCGCTAAGAAAGTGTGCCATTTAGAACAGCTTAAAACTAATCACCACTATTCTTTATCGCATAAATATAAACAAAATGGATTTTATTTTATATTTTTTTGTTTGTTTAATATTTTTGCACACATTTTAAGTGATTAAACACTTACATTACATATGGTTTGCTATGAATAAATATTCCATCATGCGTTATCTGTTTATTGAACAGTGTTTCTGTATTTCAAAATAAATTTTTATTAAATTTTTATAGATTTTCCGTTGTTATCTACGATCACATATGTACATACATATATAATTGGTCACTACAACCCTTTAGCCAGGATTATAATCTAGCTTCTCACACCACTGATGTTGTGTGTGTTAATTTTAAACGTATTTTATACAGTTTAAAGTAGATTTCGAACGGCAGATTTTTTTTGAGAAACTTTCCATGGCAGTTTTATTTACTCTTATAGTTTTTGCCAGAAATCTGCTGAGCGGAAGTCGCCGTTAATTTCTGAATATTATTTGTGATTGCACACACTTGCCTTACCCATTATATATCATGTGATTATATTATTTGTTTTGGATATCCTTGTTCCATGGAGTGTATATTACTTTTATTCTTACAAAAGAAAATCAGGAAGTAATGCCTTCATTTAGGGCCATTATTACAATTTGCCGTTAAAGCTGGGTTTAGTTAAAGGTAACTTTAGCTAAAGTGAACTTTAAAGGCACCTTTAACTTCTTTTCGTTGTCACAATCTAATGATAAAATAAAGTTAACTTTTTCAAAAATATGGCAATGCCGGAGCAAAGTCAATAACACTGCTCAATTAAAAAAGTTTTTTTTTTTAAACGCAGTGAGTGTATTTACTCATTTTGTTTATATTTTAAGTTGCCATATTGAACATAATATATAATATGGAAAGTTCAAACATAAACTTAACTTTAAAAGTTAAAGGTAGAATGATCCTCCATTTCGCTTAACGCTTACTTCTCCCTTATTGTCCACTTATAATAATGAAAAATAATTTATCTGCCCGTTAAAATCCTCCTTTTAGTTAACGGCAAGTTGTAAAAGTGGCCCTTAATGTGTCATATTTTCTGTAAAGATTGCAGCAGATGTTGTTGTATATTTTTACTATCATTTTATTTGGCTGACGTTATAAGCTAACTACAGACTACTAAAGAATTTTGTATCTTTTCTCCCGTAATCTATAATATGACTGTTAAGTGAGATTAAATGAACAAAATCGTAACATCATATTCTTTAAATTAGAATTAAAAAAGCAAAAGGACATGAATTTTTTGGTATTTTTTTTTTTTTTTTGTAAATTAATTTCAAAATATTTGTAGTCGATGCCATACATTTTTAAACCACCTGCGACTGAAAACCAAACCAATAAAAAACGAAAACCAATATAAAAGGAATTTCAATAAACCGTAACTATGTATGCCTCATATTGAAATTGATTACAAACGATAGATTACGGCAGTTTTCTTATGTCGAACCATGTAAAGCAATTGAAATTTGAAATTAAGAGGCAAAAAACCTGCAACCATTTCCTCTATTTTTGCATTCAGGGATTCGTAGGGAATTGCAAAAAAGAAAAAAGCCTTTTAACCATGTTTTTAATAATTTTCCTTTATAGCATTAGTCTGCCAAAGACAGCAGATTATTGAAGAGTCATAAATTGCTAGGGTTGATGATTTTTTGAAAAAGTAACAGAAGAAAATACGCAATAAAGTACGCCACTAACGTAAGTTCAATAAAAGAGGACAACCAAAATGGATTATAAAAACATTTAAAAGCTAAGAATGGCACAGAAACAAAAGCAGAAACTGTATATCAATAGGAAAACATTTAAGTGTTGTAAATGCCATTACAAAGGGACCTTCGGAAAAGTGATCTAAAATTAAAAAAAAAAAAATTCGAAATCAGTGTTAAGGGGGAAATAAAAAACAGAATAAAAAAAGAATTTAGTAAAAAATTAATTGTTTGTATGATGCTGACACGCTATATACAAAGCACGCATTAATGTCTGCAACTGGCAGAACTACAATAGACCCACTCGAAATTATAAGCCTCTTTCGATGATCTAAATAAACTGGTTTGGTTACCAATTTACCAGGCAATTTAGTAAACTTTTGTAAAACATAAGAATCATAATTTGATGGAAAGAAAAATAAATCACAGAATTGGCATTGTTTTCTAAGAACTGCAAACTTTCGATTGAAAAGTTGGAAAATTCACTTTCAACTGTTTGTCAAGTCGTTGTGCCACACTCTGCTTCACGATCCGGAACTACTTTGCAGATTCTCGTTAATTTAAACATTTTAATGATCAACATGATCTCTGCCTGCTACATGTATCGTTTTAACTATGAAAACCTTCATGGATAAAAAGGGCAACTCCATAGGAACATCAATTCTGGATTTCTCAAAACTCAAAAGTAAAGCGTACTAGAGGCAAAGCAGTTGGCAAATCGCTCATATCATTGCCAAAATTAGGGTTCAAGAGGGTTCCAACATAGTTTCACACCGAATAATTGACTCAGGCGTAGTATAGGAATTTAGTAGGCTCCATCTCCGATAAATCGAACAAACCTTAATACGAACAAATATTTCTTAAGCAACTTCATGTCAGCAATATTCTGGCAAAAAGCATGAAGAGTTTCTCAAAAATCTATTATTCGGAGTCGTTATTAAACTGTAGGCCCCTCCACTGAAGCATAAAGTTAACTCATACAACATTAGGGGTATGAGAAACTAGGTCATAATCCTGACTTACTTAGCAGTTACGGAAGTGAGTGGTATGAAGATGTTAAAGAGATCTTCTAGAAGATGCCATTTTTTAAGAATTTAGAATTACTAAGTAAATTCTAGAATTCTAGAATTACTAAGCATTTCTTCGACGACTTCCTCTCAGCAGATTTCTGGCAAAAATTCTGAGATTAAATAAAATTGCCACGAAATGTTCCTCAAAAAATCTGTCGTTCGGAGTCGACTTTAAACTGTAGGTCCCGCCACTCATGTATAAAATTAACACACCCAACATCAGTGGTGTGAGAAACTTGGTCGTAATTCTGACTGAAGGGTTGTAATGACCAATTATGTATATTATGTATGTATGTGCATCCGTTTTGCGGATGCGTTTTTGCTTACTTGTTGCCTTGTCTACTGAAACAGTCACACTATAGAAATAGAAAATCGAACAGCCGTTATTGCTGAATTTGAAATGACAAAATTCATAGCCTCTACTGTGCTCAGCCGTATACTTTCTGCCATGAGAGCTGAGGGTACGCTATTACAAAGTACGCCAAATCAGTTGCATTTCTTTATTTTAAATTGCGTTGAAGATTAGTGCACTGCTAACTCATTACTAGATGACTCTATAGCAAGCAGTCTATTCTAACAACAGCGTAAATTTTATGGGAGAATCGAAAAAAGAAAGACTGTAGCTTAGTTTGATATACAGCCTACCGCTGTTCTTTTTATATTCAGTTTATAATATATTCCCGTGAATTTCTGATATGACGCTGTCTAGATAGCAACAACACTGAAAATCTTCTAATTCAATGACTATTGACTTGACTATTGAATTGACTATTAACTCAGAAGGATTTACATGTAGAACCTTAGTCTTACCAATGCTAATAGATGTGCAAGCCGACATCTACCTGCATATGATGTATTCATTCAAACATTAGGAGTCCGTATTTAAATACCATCGGTATTGCCTAGATCTTCAAGTCGACGTTTTATACCACATTCGCTGTTCCTTCTGTTGTGTGTTGCTGGCTTCATAATGGAGTTCATTGCGTTGAAAGCAATTGTAGCTTATGCTTCTGTCGTACACCAGTTTTTTCTTTTTCTTTTATGGGTTTGATCACCAAGTGCTCAATACTCAAGTTCTTGCAGTCGTATACAAAGGTTTAATGTGGCTGAATAGGTCTCCTGGAACTTCTTGGAACTTGGAACTTGCATTTACAGTCTCCAATTGATTGTGCACAAAATAGCCAATGTTTGGTATCAAGCCTCAACCTTAGTTTTGACCAAAGTTATGCTCTACTCGTCCAAAAAGAATTTTCCATCATAGGGTATCATACATATAAACCGACTCGAACAACTTTAATATTCAGAGTTTTTTAAATGGCAACTGAATTTTATTTTCAAACATTATTTATGGCTGATGTGTAGCCCCTTTTAGCAGTTTCTGTTTTTCAGTTTTTCCTCTTTTTTTTGACAATTATCCTCAATTCAAGAATTTTTTTTATTATAGTTTCAGTTGTTTTAGCTTCGTTTTCATGCTAGCATATGTGTGAGTACATGAGAGTGTGTGCTTGTGGAAAATTGTGATTTTTTTCTTTTAGTTTTATTGCTGATTTTATCACTTTTAACAACTCGTTGTTATTTTTCTGCTTTTTGGTGTATTTTTTGGTACACAATCTTTTCAGAAATTGTTTTGGTTGTTAAAGCCATGATTTCATTTCATTTAAGTTTTGCCATTTCCTTTTACTTTTTCTTTCTTTTTTTATTTATTTATTTATTTTTTTTCATATTTATGTCATGTGTGTGTGTGTGCATGTATGTATGTGTATTTGTAGTTTCTAAGAGGGTCATAAAAATATTGGCGCCATATTTGGTTTTTCTGTTTTAAAATGTCTTGTGACGTTTTTTTTATGTTTCCATATAATTTTTTTTTCGTTTCGGTTGAATTTTGACTTAAACTTGATTGCTTTCTGTACATGACGTACTCCATGGTAAATTCGTTTTCGGTTTTTATGTTTCAGGGATTTTCAATTTGTGCGAGAAATATTTTTTCTTTGATATACAGGAGACGACCAACTAAAATAGTAAATTTAATAACTGAAATGTATGTTACAAATGGTTTCTATTTTGGAATTAAGCCATAAAGCAGTTTACAGTCATAAAAGCTAAAAAATCGCAAAATTTTGACCTGCGGATGGTAACTACTGCTGAGTTTTAATAACGAAAATATAAAACTCCTTAGAAAAAAATTTAAATTAAAATTAAAACAGCGTTTTTGACAAATTAAACAAATAATTAAAAATTAATGTTAGCAAATATTAAACTTCTATTAGCTGCGGTTGTACAGGATTATTGAAATCATAAATAAATAGTGTTGCAGTGTTGCGGTGAAAGCCGGTGTCAGAATACAGTCAGTTTCACTAGTATTATGCGTTGATGGTGAGATTTGATAAGATGTCCAAGGCATGTCTAGATTTATATAGATTTTTTTAAATTTTTTTCTGCTTTTATACACGTCGAAATTGTATACATATCCCTTATATATATACATAATTCTTTATTACAATCCTTTAGTCAGGATTGCGACCTAGCTTCTCATACCACTTATGTTGTGTGCAGCATCAACTCTTTCAAATATATTTTCAACTGTTACGACATCATTGATCACTTATCAGGGTTTTCCCCAAATAACAAGTTTAATAAGTTTATGACCTTTTGATGACCTTATGTGAAAAAACATGTGATAAAAAATTTCACATCCGATCCAACAATGAGCTGTTTGAGCTCCTCAACGATATGCACGTTGTGCAGCTTGTTAACTTCTACGCTGGCTTAGCTATGTCGTTCGAATGGAGGAGACGAGCTCTGGCGAGACGGGTATATGATGCGGCAATTTGAGCAAGTCGGCGAAGAGAACGTCCTTGTTTGCGTTGGAAGGATCAAATCGAGCAAGCCCTGTTATCGATTGGTGTGACCAACTGGCTAAGGCCCTCAATTAGCAGAGGCGCGAGTTAATCGAGTTCTTAATTCTCAAATAAGTACGTAATATAATAAAAAATCATTTCGCCAATTTGTTTAAGTAATGATTACCTTGTTGCAATCAAATTTCTTTCCGCTTTGTATTTTTTTGGTTTGATGACAGAGAAATTCGTAGCCTAACTCATGGATTATTAATCTATATCCCTACAATGTCTCCTCCAATCCTATGGTCGTAATAAATTTTGGGATGCTGCTCAGTGGGAATAATTACCAGCTCGGCACCTGATATACACGCAGGGGTGTATGTTTTCTGAAATCTGAAAATATTCCGTACCAATCAGCATCGAGGAATCTCTCCTCCTCGCAAGCTCATCTGCCAGCTCATTACAGTGAATTCTCACATTATTTGGACTCGGCAGACGAGTGCTCGGATGATTGTCAGATAGTATTCCGTTTTTTGTACCTTCTATTCAAGTTGAATTGATCACTTCTTTCAATGGCATAGGCTTCCGCTTGTAATATTCTTGCATATTTCCCATGGATACCGAATAAAACATTCTGAGACCAAACATTTCCAAATGCCATCTTTTAAAAGTGTATGTATCTTCCATTCAATTTTGTTTCAAAGTATTCACCAAAATCATAAAGGCTACTGGTCCTATCCAAATGACAGTTAAGGGGAAAAATATCAGCCACTCGATTTTTAACCCTTCTGTCAAAAGCTATGAAGTTAAGTAACGAAATTAAATGTGACAGAGCTTACAGAGCCGCCCTGTATATTATTCAAACGCGTTGGGGAACTATTTCCATTTGCTCTGCCAGCCTTGACACTTTCCTCATTCAGTGTTCATTCTATTGCCTTTCCCAGAAATTCTTCCGCAAATTATTATTATATAGTTACAGTTGCCCTTGGTAGTCGAAGCCCTTCTCAGAAAGTTTAGTCAAAATTACATCAACAAATAAGCTCCACATTAATAATGAAAGGACACCACTTTTTGCTCATCTTTTGGTTGTGTGGACCGTAATAACTCATGCCCTACGTATGTATGCTTGCACGAATTGTGTGCATATGACCTCTGCTATCCAACTGGATATCAAAGCCTCTATGTCCGTCTACCTAATGCCTGATATGAGATATCTGAGGCACCTGAGACTAGGATGCTGTCAAAATAATTAAGTTGATTGACATCCTGCATACATAATTGGTCATTAGAACCCTTCAGTCAGGACTACGACTCATACCACTTATGTTGTATGAGCTAATTTTATACAGTTTAAAGTCGACTCCGAACGACAGATGTTTGAGAAACTTTTTATGACAATTTAATTTACTCTCAGAGGCTTTGCCAGAAATCCACTGAGAGGACGTCACCGCAGAAATAGTTTTTCATATTTTCGTTTTGATATCTGACATGGGGTTTGAACCGAGGCCTTACATCTAATAAGCTAAAACACTACCTACTAGACTACGGCGACATCATAGTATTCCAAAAACAAGAAGACATATCATTGGAATGCAAGGTCATGTTGTCTTTCATTTGAAATTATGCTTAAAGGAAGAGGCTAGCATTAAGACCCACTGTGATACCACAATCTGTTCTACCCGAGAATCAAATATTCCCTTAAGGAAACCAACCAAAATTAATCTTGTTATAGCAGCAATCTTTATATTAGAGAGTTTGATCAAGAATGTGAAGGTTGAAACCTCCTCCTCCTCCTCCTTATAGCATGCATAACACATGAGGTGAAAGACAGTCATCTCCTCCCACAGCTTCGTCAGAATGCGAAGTCTGAAATGGCCACTTTCTTCGCATGACCTCTGTTTCGAAAACAATTTAGTGGCCAGGCAGCCTATAAGAAAAAGTATAAAAATAAAATACGAATACTATGGTCACTTATGCTAGTTCTACTACTTACTTATGCTGTGCCAGGATCAATGAATTGAAGTTGAGCCCTAACGCTTTGATTTCCTTTTCGAACTTTGACCAATTAATTGGGAGTAAAAGATTTGCCAACTTTCAATAGGTAAGGTCTGCATTTGATGGCCGCTTTAGGAAACTAATTAGTTCTTATTGGGCTTTATTTTTATCGAGTTTAAGGCGATTTTGTGGGGAAATAATGAAATTTTTGTACAAATTTGCATTGCCGTCCTCCTATTGTTTCTGAACAAAAAATAAATAAAAATTATTACAAAATTATTTCTGAAATACGATGTATACATCACAGGAATACATAAAACTTTAATACATACATTTTTTTTTTGTATTTGTTTAAGCGTATGATTAATTTGAGTGCCATTAAATCTGACATGTAACATACATTCATATGCCACATTATAATGAATGTCTACACTCCGAACATTCGCAAATGACTTTTCCGTTGGCATAGAAATTCTTAGATGAAATAAAAAAATAAAAAAATAAAAAAATTCTATAAATAATGACAATAAATCTAATGAATATTGTTTCTGTTTCTAGACCACATGTTAAAAGCAAAAGATTGTCATTTATTTGGCATTACGTATTGGCCATTCCTAAAAATACTGAACTTTAATGGGCATACCAGTTAAGATAATATTACTGTGTGGGACTGTTAACTGATTTCTTTTTTATACGGCTAAGACATGGTATTTCGATTTATATTAAAGACCCATTAACAAGATTTCCTTTTTATATCCATATCCTTTAGATATGGCCAAATGTTTATGTCTCTTTATAGGGATTTATTATTTACACTTATGACATGGTTTTCTTTTTATACAGAATCGTGTACGTGTATCGATGTATGTATACGTAAGCATTGAGAGGTCATAGCCGCTTTTCTGTCCATAAATATTTAAAACTGTTCACTTGTCAGTTTATGTCGTTATTTAAGATATTTTGTTTTTCCCCGTTTATTTTTATATTCTTTATATCAGGTTGTTGCAATAAGGAAGCTTTACTACTGTCATAAATTATTATTGTTCGTATTGATGCTGTTGTATTTTTTTATAGATTGTGAGAATGTGTGTGCAGGATTTTTTTTTTTGTTATATATGGTTGGGTGTATCCTGTTCCTTATTTCTGGTATTTTTTGTCTCTGTCTCTTCCGCCTTGACCATATATACTATATTTGCTATTGGCTTATGTGATGCTTTTAAAGTCACACAGTTTGTAATCCTGACTAAAGTATTGTAATGAACAATTGAGGAAACAGAAGTGAAATTTTTAAATAAAATTCAAAACTATTTCCACAATTTTGAAAATATCGATTTGTATAAGGATTGACATTTAAAATGCTAAGTTACCCGGGCACAGAACATAATGTTATTGTGTTGGTAAATAGTGCTCACACGTGCAATCCAAGGTGAGTTTGAAGAATATCAAAATACTTTTGCTTTTAAATGCCTGCGTTGCATACATCATATTAATGCGAAAATGAAGAAATGTAGATGGTGTTTTACATTTACATCGCTTAACATTAAAATTATAAACAAAAGCTACAAAAACAAAACAATGCAGTAAAGAAACCTGTTACAAATTATCATACTGCTTAGTATAACAACAAACACCAGCATAACAAATAATAAACAAGTAAACAAAAATCCACAAACAACACCACAATAATAAACAACGATGTTTACACTTATACAGATTTCGAGAAGGTGAAGTCACGAACATTCGCCTTCAAGAACATTCATCAGACTGTTTACCATATGCCATATAAAAGGCAACGCAAAGCAGGCGACTGAGTTAGTGAAGCTCAGTCAGTTTTGTGTCTTCACACAAGGTGTGTATGAAGAGAGTAATCGTGATTTGAAAATTTCCGTTACAAAAATCTGTCGAATAATTTTCAAGTAATTTAATTGTTTATGCAAATGGTAAAAACAGAGCATTAACAAAGAAAAGCAATTGTTGTTGTTTGCATCAAGTTGTGAACAGTGGCAAACAGAATCGAGCGAATAATAAAGTAGTTTAATTAAAACAAAACACAAATTTATTTTTATTTTATTTGTAATCTATGAGCTCATATTTTAAACGTTTTTAAAAGATAAAAACGTAACAATATGTTATCTTCTTCTACGCAACAATTATATAATGTTTGAATAATTTGAAATTAGAATTTTGCTTAACAAAACAAATATTACCAACATGCAAATTTCATCAGTTAATTTTGATGTGCCGTCAAGTGCCATTATATTTCCGCTGCATTGCAAATATTATGTTTTTACCACCATACGTATGAGTAACGTAAGAAAGAAAATTATTTATAAAAATGTAGCATACTTTTCAGTGGTACAGTGCGTATGAGTAATAAATAATTCAAAATGTTCATAAAAACATTATAGTAAACCATTTATATGATATAAAAACTTAAAAAAATTAAATAAAAGGCAATCAAATATTTAATTGATCTTAAGCTGCACATAAAACTGTTTTTATATTTCTGAGGAAAATATGTATAGTAGTTAAAGCTAAATTAGCTTCAAAGTTCAAATTAAAGGGCAACATAAACACAGTTATAAGCAATACAAATCAAAGTTCATTATTTTGTCAGTCTGCCAATTCATAATGCACAGTCATCCCACAAAATGTTGATGGCCCACCCCAAATATGAATTGATTACATTGAGTTTCACTGATTAAAATTAAAACAAAAATATTTAACGTTGCTTTGTTTGACATTTAAATGTCGAACTTCTACTAAAAACCAAATTTTTTAAACAATTCTATTTGTACTGATACCTCCTAAACACTTGGATGTAATTTAGCTGTTCTAGTTGCGAATTTCCTTGAATGCTTTAATGGTGCTTCATTGAAACTTATGAAACGCTTTCGACAAAATTACGCCTGATTTCGCTTAATTTTATTTTATGTAAAACCACATTACACAGCGTATTTTTTCTGATATTTTACTTACATTACAACCGTTCAGTCATGATTACGGCCTAGCTTCTTATACTTTTTTAATCATATACGGGACTTACAGTTTAAATTCGACTCTCGACGACAGACCTTCTGAGACAATTTTCATGGCAATTCTTATTTAATCTGAGAATTTTTGCCAGAGTTCTGCTGAGAGGAAGTCACCGATGAAATATTTTTTTTCATATTTCGATTCTTGCTGAATTTCTGGGGATTGAATCGAGGCCTCACGTCTAACCTACCTACTATCATAAGGAGACTTCTATAAAATATATTCTCAGGTATTAAAGACTTGCCACTCGCTCTGTTTGAACACCATTATTTCAGTTTAATTGTGCAGTTATATGCTGTTAATTTGATCGGCCAACAATCATTATTTTTGCATTTTAATTTCCAGGTCTGATGTGTTACTGAAGTTTTTTATTTTGCTGAGTGATGTATGAGCTCTCTGTTATGGTGTGTTTTATATAAATACATACATAATTGGGCATTACAACCCTTCAGTTAGGATTACGACCCTAATTTTTTCCACCACTACAGTTTAAAGTCGATTCCGAACGACATATTTTTGAGAAACTTTTTCAAGGCAATTTTATTTACGCTCAGAGCTTATGCCATTGTTCTGCTGCGAGGAAAGACGTCGAAGAATTATTTCTTCATATTTTGTTTTGTTGAAGATATCTGACCTGGGGTTTGAAACGAGGCCTCATGTCCAGCGTTACCGTTGAGCGACTAAAGTCGCAATTTGACACTTTTTCAGCGACCCCGCCACTTTTTGTGCCCCCTTACTAAAATGAACTAAATCTGACACTTTTCAAGATTTTTGACCCTTTTTTCCCCTTTTTTAGAAAAAGTAAACCTGATATATTTATATAAGAATTAAAAATATTAGAAACCAAAATGAATGATATATCATATGAAAATATCTTTAAAATTACAAATCCAGAAGAATTTGGGCATAAAATTGGTAATTTAAAAAATATTCTTAATAATTATTTGTATCCTAATTTATATGAATTTGTTACTTACGTATTTACTCTGGCACATAGTAGTGCGTCGGCAGAAAGAATTTTTTCGAAACTAACATTAATGAAAAATAAGTTATCGAATAGGTTAAAAGTGGACAGATGGACCTGGAAAAATGGGTGCCTGACGATGAACTTATAAAGAAGTACAGAATTAATTTATCAAAAAAATAATTTAATCGATTGTAAATATACTAATATAACTGTGAAATATATATAAAAACTCATTTTGTAAAATATATAAACCAATAGTATAGTCCTTTTTGACATTGAGAAATATCGCTGCATCCTAATGTCTAAGTATTTCATAGAACTACGAATAAATTACACAGACTAGTTTATAGACTTGTTAATAGATTAGTCAATATAGAGTAGATTTATAGGTTATTTAATACACCAGTTCAAAGACTAGTAGACTAGTTCATAGACTATTTAAAAAACTAGTTCAAAGGCTATTTAATAGACCAGTCCACATATATGTATAGTAGTCTATAGAGTAGTAAATATATTATACTAGTATATGATATAATATATTGACCATTCTATTGACTTCTGTGGTCTTTTAAATAGCATTTGAAATAGTTTTTTAAATAGACCATGAATTAATCAACTCTATTAGTCAATGGTTTATTCGATCGACTATTTTATAGATTACTACTAGTCTATGGACTGGTGTATTAAATAACTTATAAACTATTCTATTGATTAGTCTATTGAATAATCTATAAACTAGTTTGTGTAATTTGATTATTTTTGTTGTTTTGTTTTGAAAAAAATCTAAATTTCAGAATTTTTATTTTCCATGCCTGAACAATAAAGTTATAAAAAATGTGCCTTCCATTATGATATATTTTTTCATAAAATTGTGAAATATTATGACATATAAATAAATAACATAATATATATATATAACTTATATATATATAACTTATTACAAAATGTTTCTATTTACTTCTAAAATGAACCGTTGTAACAAAATTAGTATTTATGTTTAACTTTTTGATCTCAGTTTGTTTAATAAAAAAATTTTCCAAATACTATGTACTCTAAGTCTTATCATACATACATACATACATAATTGGTCATTACAACCCTTCAGTCAGGATTACGACCTAGTTTCTCACACCACTTATGTTGTGTGTGTTAATTTTATACATGAGTGGTGGGACCTACAGTTTATAGTCGACTCCGAACGACAGATTTTTGAGAAACTTTTGATGGTAATTTTATTTTACTCTCAGAGTTTTTGCCAGAAATCTGCTGAGAGGAAGTCGCCGAAGAAATACTTTTTGTATTTTATTTTGATGTCTGGCCTGGGGCTCGAACCCTGGCTTTTCGTCTAATAAGCCAACACACTACCTACTAGACCACGGCGACTTCATCTTATCATATTATTTGAAATGTAATTAGTAATTTTGTATAATTTTGAATTGTTTTTTTTTTATTTTAAAATATATATTATATTTTTTGTTATTTTTTTTTTTAATTTGTTACAAAATGCGCAATTTTGTATAATTTTTTATTTATCTTTAATGAACTGTTTTTTAGTTAAAATAATAGTTTTGTTTTGTGTTTTGTATTATTATATAGTGGGTTAGCAAAAAAAAGTTTTATTTAATGGAATTTTTATAAATTTAAAAATGCATTTTTTATTTTTGAAGTTTAAATGTCCTAACGTTCATAAATTTGAATGAAATTCAATCAAGAAATAAAACAGAACTAATAATTTTAAAAAAATTAGAATTTTTGTTTAGGCTTATTAATTTTTGACTAAAAATTTGTTTCTATTATAAAAATTGGGAAAATTATTTAAAAATAAACTTATTATATGTTGGCTAATGTACATTACAAAATCCAATAAAAATTAATTTTTTTATCTATATTAGTTCATTTTCTTTTCTTTTAAAAATGTTGCCCCTTTTTTCTGCCAAAATACCCTTTATGTGCGACTTTTTTTTCAAAAATCCCCTTTTTGTGCGACTTCTTCAAAATTTCCAACGGTAACGCTGCTCATGTCTAATAAGCCAATACACTACCTATTAGACTACAGCTACTTTGTGTAATTAATTAATTAATTATCTGATGCTCTTTTCTTTTCTTAAATATATTGAGAAATACACATGAAAGTATAAAGACATCATATGTTCAAACATCTCTGTTCCAGCAATACAGCAGCCTTTTTATGCCTCAGATAAAAACAAGAAATTCTGTTGGACCTGTACGCGCTGTATTAGACATACTGATTGCAGTTGAAAGTAACTAACGCAGTGTGTTAGGATGCTAAGAGCGGCATTTTCTATGTGGTTTGGGTTTTGTATACTAGGTACAGTCGCGGAAGAAAGCGTAGTTTTACAATATGAACTTAACAGAAATGGCCAACGAATTAGACATACTTTGAAGTGTTGCTGTTTAAATAAAATTTCGGAATAAAAGCAAAAGATAATTCTAGTTGGAAGCCGTAAATACACACCCTGTAGGATTATGATTAAACCTTTTTAAAGGATTTTAAGACCATCAGACCGTCAGACTCATAAAAACGATTTGGTGGGTAATCATTACAAGTTTTTAAAACAGTTTCCTAGGCGACTATCTTCTCGTATCTTAAATTTAATGAAATATTCTGCAACTTTTTATACGTATCATTGCCTGCTAATGATTAATTTTGCTTCTTGTAATTTACACTTCCCAAAAGGCACTTCATTAATACATACATATGTGTATATGTGTGTTATATAAATAATATTATTTTCTAATTAGTATGTATTACGTCTACACTCTATATATGTGTTCATCCAATTAAAACTGAAGATAAAAACCAAAAAAAAAACGAACATGAAATGATACTTCTCTTCAACATGTTGTATGTACATCGTAGTTGTATGGTTGTAAGCCATTTGTAATAGAATATATTTTTTTGTGTGTATGTATGTATGTATGTATTTAATATTATTCCGTTTAATTTCTCTATTACAACAGCAATTAAAATAAAAATAAATACAGGAGCTCATTATTATTGTATTTGTTTCAATATGGATTTGACAGTTTATACAGCAGCAATAACATTTGAAATGCATTAATTTTCTTACAACAACAACAACAAAAAATGTACAGAAATTATTTTTTTTTTTAAACATGAAAATTAATTCAACATAATTTAAATTTGTTTTCATCATTAATATGTTATTATTATGCATTAATAATATATAAAATTTAATTTGATTTTCAAATTAATATTTAAAATGATTATCAATTAAAAAACAAAAACAAATAAAACTCAACTGATAATACAATTCGGTTTAAATAAGATTATTCAAGCAAAAATGGCAATTTCTGTCACTGCAATGCGATTTATTTTTTTGCTTCTTAAGAACTAATGAAGTGAAAACCAAAAGAAATGTTTGTTAATATCTCCTGATAATTAATTTTGTTTCATTAACACAGATTTATTTAAATGTAATTCATATGCAATCATGTGTGAGAAAAATAATAATTTTTTTAGATACGATAGCATCATGGAAGTATAACTGACGTCTGTACTGAATATTGGGGTTGATTACAACTAGAAATGGTTACCTAATTACCTCTGGAACATAATATCGGCTAAATGTTTGAATTTTTCAAAAGATCTTTGGAAGTAAAAGATTTTCGATAAATTATATGAGACAATAAATTTTGTAACAAACCAATATATTTTCTCCCACGCCTAGGATTGGCTACTAAATGCTATCTCCTTATACATATCGGCTCCTTCAGGCTTTATTGGGTACCAGCGACTATAGATGGTTTGGCTGGAGTCATGTGAAAATTATTGATGATTCAATAATTCAGATTTAGCACTGTCAGGAGTTAGTTTCGGTGATGACATGCTGACTGACTTATATGCCTTGATGAGGCTGAGGTATTTGCAATTACCAAGGCAGCAAAACTATTCGGCAATTCGATTGCACAGTAAGATTTTGTGGATAGCTATGTAAATAGTCAAAATGGCTTAAGGGTGCCACGATGGCTTAGTTAGGAGTGTGCTTAACTTCAAGTGGTGGATTGGATTACTACCAGAGGCTGAGGGTAGTTGTGCTTTTCTAATGTTTGTCCGGCAATATATGTGGTTGAAGTCGCCGTAGCCTAGTAGGAAATGTGTTGACTTATTAGACGAGAGCCTGTGGATCAACCCCAGGTCAGACATCAAAACGAAAATATGAAGAAAATATTTTTTCGGCTATAGGTTACACCACTCATGTATGAAATTAACACACACACCATAAGTGGTGAAAGAAGCTATTGAACTTTGTATGGCGTCATACCGATATCTTTTCGCAAAATTCGACATAAACGGGTGCGTGAAAGATTCAATTCTTGAGAACGATGACGAGTTGATGTTCGTGGCACTCGCAGCCACAGCTTCGATATTTTGAAGTCGTGAAGTCGCCGTATTCTAGTAAGTAGTGTGTTGGCCTATTAGACGTAGAGCCAGGGTTCGAGCCCCAGGCCAGACATCAAAACAAAATACAAAAAGTATTTCTTCGGCGACTTTCTCTCAGCAGATTTCTGGCAAAAACCCTGAGAGTAACTAAAATTGGCATGAAAAAGTTTCTCAAAAATCTGTCGTTCGGAGTCGACTTTAAACTGTAGGTCCCACCACTCCTGTATAAAATTAACACACACAACATAAGTGGTGTGAGAAACTACATACAATTATGTATGTATGCATGTACGCACTGTACGAACATGCTTACGTCTTGGCGCATCAACAATGAAACCAGTTTCACGAACTTTAGCAATAAACTCGACTAAATTGTGTACAACATTTTCTTGCAATTTCCGACCAATTGTCTCTGTTTTGGAAATCATTTCCAATAAATTCCAAAATTGCTTAAGCGTAAATCGATTCTTTACATTTAGTGGAGATAATATACTGCATTTTGTGACAAAAGAAAATGACATACAGTTTACAGCAAAAATCTTTGTACGGTAATATATTTTGACAAAAAAAAAGTCCCCACAGGGTTAATACTTTTGCACAAAGTAGGAGATCATTTGAAAGAACGATTACGTAATCGCTGAACCTCAAACAAAAGTCAACCGAAAAACTTGCTCATGGTGCCACCAGAAAACACTAAACAAAACTTGTATATTCTATTCCAAATGGGTTAAATGAAATGCTTGACCTTAAGGGATATTCTACTAAATGCAAGGGATAACATTTTCATATATTAGGCCTTTGAGTTTTAAATTTACTCAGGGTTCTCCTTGGGGGTACCTATGGAGTCATCTGAAATTTTCTCTTTTTTTCTCTTGATTTATGAAAAACATTAAAAAATTGTTTGTTTTCTAATAAAACAGAAATAAATTAATAAAATAAATATATAAACTATAAATTTTTATATAAACTTTTGTCTAAAATTGATGTAATTGCTAAAATATATTGCCGTACTAAGTCTTTTGCTGTCCGCTGTAAGTATTGTCTGATTCGAAACAACCGATGATTCAAATTTCAATCGATAGATGACCCACCTGATACCTTAGAGAGTAAACATGTAGGAAGACTTGATTAATTCAATGTATATGAATACTGTTACGTATTATAAATTTATGAACATACATATGCTCGTATATTAATATGTAATTACAATTCCCTATATACTTACGTTTATTTATTTATTTATTTATTTGATTATTATTATTGTTCCTTTTTTCTTTGCAGGTTTGTGAAACTTCATTTAAATAATAGTACAATAACTGTAAGTCTATTAAAAAAAATAAATTTCTAAAACTTATATTAATTAAATAACACAGTTCAACGTAAGTAATGTGAATATTTATTAAAATACTCATACGCAATGTAGGTATGCTTAGAAACTTTCATAATTTCGATATTTTATAAGCAGACATATAACAGTACGACCATGGCAACAATAACAAACACTAGAAAATATTTTTAATCAATTTCTGATCAATTCCGTTTTAAATCTCTTGAGGATATTGCAAATACATGTACAGCCCTAAACGGAACAAAGCAATCAGCAGTAAAATTAAAGGACAGAGGAAATAAAATATTAACGGTACAAACAATAATGCTACACAACAGCGACAACAAGAAAATACGCAAAAACCAAAGAAATAAAGGCAATAAAACAATACACAAACATAGCACAAAACAACTGTAATGGTATGCAAACCTATACACACTAATAACAGACTTTTAGAAAGAAAAAAAAACCGATACACTTACATAACGACAAACTGGAATCAAATCAATTAACCAACACAATGGCCACAAAAATCCCAACGGCTACGCATACAACAATACAATCACAGCATTAACAGCAATCATCAATACACAAAACAATACAAAATACAAACAAACAATGATTTCATACATTATTTCCATTTATTTTTTGCTTCGTCTTCTTCGTTGTTTTTTCGCTTTTGTTTTCATATTGTAACCATCCGCATAACAAGGAATAAACACAAACAAACAAACAAAACAGCTCTATGGGGACATTTGTTACAGGGTAAAAAGCAAAAATTTCAGAAACAAAAACAATACAAATACACAGTCACGCTTACCAATACATACGGTATATGTATGTGTGTATAAAGGCCATAGCAAGCAAAGAGCAAAGAAAAAAACCAATAAATAAATAGAAAAACAACAGAATACACTGTGTAAACAGTACCTAACAAATTAAGTTTAAATAAAAAAATGCTTGCCCAACTATTGCTCTACCTATTGTGTGTATGTGTTCTGTGTGTGAGAGAAAGAGCGATTTAAAACGTAAAAAAAATGGAAACCATTCAACCCACTAATATTCAAATAATTTGATTTGTGTGAGTGCATGCAGTAGTAGTGTGTGGTGTTTGAAAGGTTAACGCTGAAATTGAATTTTAAGCTTCGATTGTTTTATTTGTTAACCTTTTCCTTCTGTTTCACAAAGATCAGGCAAAAGGTATGCACAAGCTTTGTGGGCTTTATGCGGATAAAACGAAAATAAAAAATTTTGCAAACCACTTACAGGCAAATCTGTGAAATATTTTTCAAATTAACCTTTAAGCTCAAGGACTTTTTACAAAATGGAAAAAAAATTTATTTTTGTTTGACGGACGAGAACAATTATGCTGGGACAAAATGGCATCTTGTTGGCAACAGAGGTGAGGAGAGTGGTTTTTTTCTGGCATAATTTTTCAACCAGCTTCTACCCCGCACAAACCAATACATAAACAACACAAAACCAATACACATACATTTATAAAACAGCAGGTTCAGAAAAACTTTTTGTATAGAGCATATTTAGTCTTTCGTTGTGCGTTGTGTAGTGAAGAAAAACTAATACACACAAAGCAAACCGTCGCGCACACTTCTTTAACGGCTCCCCTCAGAAAATTGTCCAACGGTGTCAAATACCAGGTGCGATAGGTGTCTCTATTGACCGTAATGGTTGCGCCGTCCTCATTTTCAAAGAATATGAGCCAATGATGCCTTCGTTCCACAAGGCGTATCAAACAGTCACTCGTAATGGTTACATTGGCTTGTGCAATATCACGTGCGGATTTTCTAAGCCTCAAATACAGCAATTTTGCATATTAACGTACCCATCAAGATTTTTTTCGCAAAATTTTATGTAAATTGGTGCGTTTAATTCGTGAGAACGACGACGAGTTGATGGTGATGGACTCTCTCACGCACACTATCAGCCAAAGCTTCGATATTTTTGGATGTACGCACTGTACTAGCATGCCCATGTCTTGTCGCATCAACAATGAAATCAGTTTCTCGATTATTTGCAAAAAATTTCCACGTAGCCGTCACTGTTGGTCCTTCTCTACGACTAAATTTTGAGCAACATTTTCGCTGCTCAAGTGTAAATCGATTAATTACGTTCAGTGGAGATAATATACTTACTTTTGCGACAGAATAGGGTGACATAAGTATTATCAGATTCGAGATAACCGATGGTTCAAATTTAAACTGATAGATTGATTACGATCTATCTTCTCACATCACTTATATTGTGTGTATTAATTTTTGTATGCATGAGTGTCAGGACCTACAGTTTAAAGTCGACTCCGAATCACAAATTTTTGTGAAACTTTTCATGGTTATTTTATTTGCTCTCAGAGTTTATTGGCAGATATCTACTGAGAGGAAATCGCCGAAGAAATATTTTTCATATTTTTTTTCGTTGGAGATGTCTGACCTGGGGTTTGAACGTTTAATTACCCAACACACTACCTAATTGACTAGAGCAACTTCAAAAATACACCGGTTCCAAAGAAATTTGCATTGAATTTTCATGGTAATAATATCAATCAAGAGCTAATGTCTTGCCACCATCAATAGTCAAAAACGACGTAACATTACCATCCTGAAAATTGAACGAACCAATCTACGAAGTCACGTTGACTTGATTAATAAAAAATCTGTGCATATAATTAAATGTGGCAAATACTGAACATTCTTGTTCTTTTTTATTTTTTTTTAAGTATAAAAATGCACAGATAAATGTACGTATCTGCAGTACAAGTGTAAGTGAACAAATTGTTACATGGCTCCTTTGCCTTGAGATAGAAAAGCTTCAAAAATTAAACAAATAAAGTCTTGACACGTTACAAAATGCTACAGATGTAGCAAAATGAACATAAAAACCTACTATGTAGAAGTAAATGAGTAAATATAGAACAGTATTCATAACAAATACTTTGATTATCTTTTGCCTTGTGGTAGGCAACACAAAAAAATTAGAAGAGCTTAACTTATGCAGCTTTGAAAAATGTTTATTCAATACAATGAAAATATAAAATTTAATATAAAAAAATATTACACACATTCATGCATACATACATACATATGTCTGTATATGTATAGACTATCATACAAAAGATACGTACTCGTATGCTTGTAATAAGTGTGTGTTAAAATAAATTCAACTTGTATGACTTTAGGCTGCTTTTTTTCTCTGCTTATTCTCTAGCAATGTTTTGCTTCGTTATGAAAACAAGTAAAACAAAACAGGCATATATGTATACACCCAAACCTGTTTTTACACGGTTTTTTTTTACGCGAATTTGAAATAACACGGTTTTCACTCAGACCTACAAACATGTATGGCTAGATACAGAGAGCTCTATAAAGAGCTTTCCAAAGTTGGATCGCAACGCACTATAACAGAATTTGCTGTTAAAAGAAATAAACCAGTGCCAGAAGTAGCTTGTGAAGATGTAGAAGTAATAAGTATTTCTATTGACGAGACTGATATTGAGCCACCCCAGCAAAAGAGAATGCGCTTGCTATCAGAAACTGACTCCGAAAAAAAATAAAATAAATTTTTTGTTGAAAATAATTCCGTTCCTAATTGTCTTAAGAGTTTGATAACTAATTTTATTTTTATAAATGGAAGAGAATTTTTAAGTTTTTTTTTCTTTATTTTTTTATAATCATAAAATGAAATAAAATAAAAACTCTGTGTATACTATTGAACTAAATCTGTGCATTTTTATAAAGTTATTAAATTTTATAGGCATGTGTAGGCTGCTGCATCAATCCTATGTATATATTTTCAGTTTGTTTATACACTTACATACATACATAATATTTGTCTTTTTTTACGCGTTTTTTTTTTACACGGTATCCACTGGAACGTATCTACCGCGTAAAAAAAGGTTTGGGTGTATATACATACATCAAACCACTTTATCATGTGCTTGTTAAAGAAAACACCAACACTATCACTAACAATAACAAGTACTCACACTTATACTGTGGACTTACAAACTCATACGCATAATAATATTGTATTTAAAGTGGTAAACGAAACAAAACTTTACACACAAAAAAAGAATAAAAAAAAAGAAAAATAATATAAAAGAAAGCAACAACAGCTTCATCACCTATACTGACAAAGCATCTCTTACTTACTTCTCAATGTTTTCATTGTGTTTTCAATGTCTTTTTTTCCCTTTCTCTGTCGATGATAGGGTTGTTGCTGCTGCTGTATACTTGAACTCATCAAAAACATGTAAAACAAATAATACAATAAGGAAAACAAACAAAACTAAATTTTTACGCACACAACCACACAATAGAGTAGAGAAAACAATCCTCAGGCCTTAAGCAAGAATACAAAAAAAAATTTAAGAAAAATATAGTTTGTCAACCACGAACACAAAATACCTTAGATGTGTATGTATAAGTACATATACACCCAAACCTTTTTTTACGCGGTAGATACGTTCCAGTGGATACCGCGTAAAAAAAAAAACGCGTAAAAAAAGACAAATATTATGTATGTATGTAAGTGTATAAACAAACTGAAAATATATACATAGGATTGATGCAGCAGCCTACACATGCCTATAAAATTGAATAACTTTATAAAAATGCACAGATTTAGTTCAATAGTATACACAGAGTTCTTATTTTATTTCATTTTATGATTTTAAAAAAATAAAGAAAAAACTTAAAAATTCTCTTCCATTTATAAAAATAAAATTAGTTATCAAACTCTTAAGACAATTAGGAACGGAATTATTTTCAATAAAAAATTTATTTTATTTTATTCGGAGTCAGTTTCTGATAGCAAGCGCATTCTCTTTTGCTGGGGTGGCTCAATATCAGTCTCGTCAATAGAAATACTTATTACTTCTACATCTTCACAAGCTGCTTCTGGCACTGGTTTATTTCTTTTAACAGCAAATTCTGTTATAGTGCGTTCCGATCCAACTTTGGCAAGCTCTTTATTGAGCTCTCTGTATCTAGCCATACATGTTTGTAGGTCTGATTGAAAACCGTGTTATTTCAAATTCGCGTAAAAAAAAACCGTGTAAAAACAGGTTTGGGTGTACTATACGAATAGTTATTCATTTTCCCGTTATGATTACGATTAACCCTTTTTGCGATTTTAATTAGTGTAGCCTGCCATGATGTACACAATACAATGAAATTTAAATGACCGCCTCTGGATTGGTTGCATCAGTTCGTGCGTTGCGATAATAACTTTAAGAATATGGATGCCATGGTAGTCTAGTGGGATTATTAGCGTAAGGATTGTGGATTAGATTGCCACCAGATGCTTTGGGGTGTTATACTACAACGAGGATAAGGCCTGCGTTAATAGAGATACACCAACGTTAGGTTGTCACTGTCGTAAACGCAGCTTCTGACGAAGGGCCCGAAAGCTTTAATTGTCATACCTTGCATTTTAAACTGATGGTAGCAGTTCTTTCAGAGTCGTTTTCGAAGAAATACCTTTCAATGACACCTTCAGTCGATAGAGTGCACCAAATACTAATTTTTTTAAAGACGCAATGGCTTTTTCACAATTGAATCCGAGTTTCCTGTGCCACATATTCAACAATAATGCTTGCTGACGTAACCATCTAGCGGGAAATGAGCTTTATTGCTAAGGAGATTTTTTTTAAATCAGCACTGAAAACGTGCTCTTCTCGTACCCAATCAGCATATCTACGGCATTAATTTTAATTTAATTTTGGCTTAATGATGGTCTTTAGGGCCACATATTCAACGCAAGACAGACCCAATTGCTAAATACATGATACACAGGCCTGACTATATATTCTACACTTTTAGTTTCTTTAAACTGTTTTATAATCCTGCTAGTTCCTTGCTTTTTTGTTCAATTATGACGATTGTAACCTCTCCGTAGCGATCGAAAGGTTGCAATGTTTGTAACAACAATTTTGTGGTAAATTTTTAACGGACTTTACGAGACGAACATGTAAAGACATCGTGTCACATATCTCCATTAATACGAAGTATGAAACAATATTTCCTCTGCTAGTTCCTCTCAGCAGATTTCTGGCACAAATTACCAATGAAAAGTTTCTCAAAAAATCTGTCGCTTACCTTTAACTAATCAAGCATCAAATTAATACAAACAACATAGGTGGTGTGAGAAACTAGCTCGTAATCCTGACTGAAGGATTGTAATAACCAATTATGTATGTATGTGAGTGTTGGACTATAGATCACCAAGGCATTACAGGCATTCATCCAAATCCTGTGCGTAGGGTATTCATATTTAGGTTGAGTTTAAACAATGAAATTTTATCAAGGATATGCAGTTTTACATAACGTTGCCCAATTTTTTTTGTTTCCGTCTTTCCTTTCTCTGTTTTCGTTTAGCTTGTTTGCATTTTGATTTGTAAACGGATTTTGTTGCCGATATTTGCTTAACGTTTTGTCAGCAATATGCGTAGCATTAGTCAGCTGTGTTTAGTTTGTTTATCTGTTTTTATTTTTCTTTTCTTTCAAAATTGATTTCATGCTGTTTGTTATGTCAGCAGCAAAAAACACAATTTTTTTTCTTGTTATTCAAACAGAAAACGGGGTTATTTTACATTTCGTATGATTTTGCCAGTAAACGCTTTATTTGCTTATATTTGTTTACAAATTTTTCTTTCGTTATTTCTTTTTTTTATCAAATTTATTTGACCCTCCCACATAAACAGAATTTCTGTGTATTTTATTGAAAGGTTTTGTTTATCTAAACAAATTTAATTATACTTCACACAATCATACAATCATTTCATCAAATAATTGTCACTTTGTTAAACACTACTAAGTGTTAGAGTGTGTGCAAATTCATTGTAAACACAATCACTATGACAATTTAGCTGTACAGTGATGGTAAGCTCTCTCTCTCTCTCTCTCTCTAGACAAAGAAGTGTAATTTAATAGATTGTTTAGTTGAATAGGAGTCATGGAAAGTGTTGGCGTAAACATTTATCAATGGGACAAAAGGAAATGTTTAAATAACATCGTATGTACTCAGATATCCATTACATAGCAATTCATACATTATGCGGCAAAATTTCTGCACGTTTAAAGGCCAATTAAAAGTTTAAATTTAAAAATGAAATAAACACAATGCTAGTTTGAAATTTTGCCACTTTCATGTTTTTGTTGTGAAGTACAATGTTTTTCCGCTTAGAAATAGAATGTCATTTCAATCATAAGGCTGCCGCGACTGGCCTCACAGTACCTCAATTCGATTGCACCAAATCCTGTGCATTTTTTCAATGGCATCAGGAATGTTGGCCTTCAAATTTTCAATTGTCTCTGGTTTGTCGGCATAACACTTTTCTGTTATGGCATCCCACAGAAAATAATCGAACGGAGTCAAATCGCAGTCTGTTGGCGGTCGATTGACATCAGCATTTCGGCTAATTAAACGGCCATCAAACGTTTGACGCAATAAATCGATTTTGGCAAGTTGCATCATCCTGTTGAAACCAAACAAACATCGTTCACACCAATAGCATAAAGAACGGTTATCATGGAGCAATAGTTGTCTCCATTGACCATATCATAGTGGTTGCGCCGTCCTCATTTACAAAGAAACATTGGCCAATAATAAATGCGTTCTACAAGCCACACCAAACAGTCTCTCGTAATGGATGCATTGGCTTCTGTTAGGGCACGTGTGGCTTTTCTGAGCCCCAAATATGGCAATTTTGCTTATTAACTTAACACCAAAATGAAAATTAGTTTCATCCGAAAAATTAATGGTCATTCGGCTTCAACTCTTGAATCAATTGAACTTTGTAAGGTCATACCGAGATCACACATACACAACACACACCACTTATGTTGTGTGTGTTAATTTTATACATGAGGGGTGGGACCTGCAGTATAAAGTCGACTGCGAACGACAGATTTTTGAGAAACTTTTCATGGAAATTTTATTTACTCTCAGAGTTTTTGCCAGAAATCTGTTGAAAGGTAGTCGCCGAAGAAATACTTTTTTATTTTGTCTTTGATGTCTGGCCAGGGGCTCGAAGCGTGGCTTTACGTCTAATAAGCCAACACACTACCTACTAGACCACGGCGAATTGGATCTTTTCACAAAATTCGACGTAAACTGGTGTGTGAAATGTTCAATTCTTGAGGACTATCACGAGCTTATGTTGATGAATTACTCATGCACGCTCTCAGCCACACCCTCGATATTTTCGAGTGTACGAGCGCGCTCACGTCTTGACACATCCACAAATGAAACCAGTTTCACGAACTTTAGCAATAATCTTGGGTATACAGGGAACAATTTCAGATCAGATTTGCAGTATTGCCAGAATCGAAATAACCAAATGGTTCAAATTTCAACCGATAGATTTCCCACCCAATGTTTCAAAATTACTTCTTATTGAAAAATTTCGTAAGACTGCTGGGTAAAACTAAATGCACAAAAAACAAAAATTTAAATATTTACAATAACATTACGTTTTAATAAAATATTAGAGGGTGTATGTGTTTAAACACATTATTAAAGCAAATATGTCTTGATTACATGACGTGTAAACGTGTCTACAAACAAAAATTCGTTTCGTTTGTTTCGATAAACAAGCATTAAATTGACTTGAGAACAAAAAAAGAAAACATATAGGCTGACAAAAAGATAAAATTGATGATTTATGTTAAACATTTTAGCAATTGTCAATATGAATTGAAGAAAATAAACGAACGCTTACAAACATACATACTTGTATGCATAAATACTGATTGAAGCTGAGAGCATGTATACACAGAACACAGTGGAAACATCACTGAAACACATTTACAGTGACACATTACAAGCTACAACAAGAAAGGAAATCAAATGTACTATTTAAAGAAAATACATACACGCACATATATACATACGCGGAGACAAAGTCACATGCCTATGGGGACTTTTTTTGTCAAAATATATTGACGTACTAAGACTTTTGCTGTCCACTGTATGTGTACAATTGTTGATGACTACGTATCTGTTTGTCGTGAATAAAATTAAATTTTAAAATTATATCCTTGATGTCTCATTATTAATAATTTTTTTCTTTCTTTTTTTTTGTCTTTTGTCGAACTTGACAGTCTGTTCTTTTGTTCTTTTGTTCTTTTGTATTTTTTGTCTGATTAACTATGATTGTATCGACTAATTTATGATTATTGTTTGCATGTAGCATTGTATACGTTTACATTTACGTTGAGCTGATTGAAATTGCGATTATTTTATCATAATCATAATTTTGATGATAACATTGATAACAAGAACGAGCACATACATGTTGTAAAAGCTAGCAAATGATTTTTTAAAATTGATTTCATGTATGTCGGTTAGTAACATGGTCGTAACTTGTCAGAGTGGAAGTCATGGTTTCATACATACTACAGGCTCTGATTTCTTACACTCCGAAGAGCACAAAAGGATGCAATTTCTAATAATATTAACGTTAATAAAATAAATCAAATCATGTGGAACTTCCCTTTTAACACAAATCGACAGGAAATATTTTCCTTCATAGATACCAAGAAAATCGTTTCGTTTTCGTAACCTTTAGATTTGAATGAAATCGAAAGAGCAATGTTAATAAGAATCTCAATTAAAAATTTTAATAGGTCTTTTCTACTGAATATCAATTTTCGGGGGAAAACTACAGGATGCACTGGCAAGGACCAATGAAAAATGCGCCATGTTTCTCTCTTCGCCTTCATAGATAGTTCATAAAATCGATATCATACATCCGTTAAGATACTTCTTAGGTGCCAGTAGCGTCAGTTTTAATCATACTAAACAAAAGGTGTGGCGACAAAAGCCACATAAGACTTAAGACCACAAAAATACAATAGACTGCTGCAAGCATACCGCAAAATGAAAAGAATAATTTTATATTTCAAAACCGATTTATTCACCACATACAAGCAAAAAACTCTGATAATCTTTTTATTCTTAGCCCTTGTCTAGCCTTGGCTAGGTCTTCAAACATGGTCCTTCGAAATTTGATAATTGATAACAGCCATCTTGTTGATGCTACAACTGTGGTACTTACTTACTTAATCGATTATTACAATCCTTTCTTTAGGATTTCAACCTAGCTTTTCACACCACCCTTGTTGTGCGTGTTAGTTTAATATATGAGAACTAAGAATTACAGTTTCAAACCGACTCAGAACGATAAATTTTTTGGCTAAACTTTTCATCCAAATTTTATTTACACTCAGAGTTTTTGCCACAACACTGCTAAGAGGATGTCGCTGAACAAATTTTTTTCATATTTCCATATGTTCGGGATGTATGAGAGCCAGAGATTAAACCACCAGCTCTCGTGTAATAAGCCAACACACCTTCTAGACTACTCATCCGTCAAATTAGTTTATTCAGTTTGCTTTGCCAAACCACAATGCACTACCACAGATAACGATGTGTGTTCGCTGAACAAGCTCTGGAGCCGTTAGCAAAGACTTGAAGTTTTATAAAATTTAAACAATTATCTTCAGCCATAAATCCCATTTCTTGGCGAATGGGTATATTAACAAACTAAATTTGGCGAATTTGGGACATTTCCAATCCACATGAAATTTAAAAGTGTCCTACGCATCCTGAAAAAGTTATTGTTTGGAAAGGATTTTGCGCTGCCCACATCATTGGTCCCTCTTTCATTAAGAATGACATTGGCAAGGTCATCAGATAAACGGGATGACCTGGAAACCAACGATATGTTGTTTGAACGGAACAGTACTACGAACTACAATTAATATCCCCCATCTTACATCACGTAAAGGTAAGGTGGACAAACCAGTGATGACAATAGAATCCACCTTTCAGACAACGACATCTATATATACACAAACAAGACAATGTCACATAGGGTGCTTGAAAATAGGTAATGATGGGATCACGAAAACTGTAAAAGAAAATTCAGACATTTTGTGATAGCAAAACCATAATTTGGATTTATAGTTTGTGAAGTCGCCGTAGTCTAGTAGGTAGTGTATTGGCTTATTAGACGTAAAGCCAGAGTTCGAGCCCCAGGCCAGACATCAAGACAAAATACAAAAGTCTGGCTAAAACTCTGAGAGTACACAAAATTGCCATGAAAAAGTTTCTCAAAAAAAATCTGTCGTTCGGAGTCGACTTTACACTGTAGGTCCCACCACTTATGTATAAAAATTAACACACACAACATAAGTGGTGTGAGAAACTAGGACCTTGTACAATGGGTCAATTCGACCTCCGGGTACTGTACTTGTCCTAACCTAACCTAGTGTGTGTAGAAATTAATAACATATCCGATGCACTTTCGTAAGGAATCATAACTAGTCTAACTAAATCAGACGGGGAATTGGCATTCCCTTCTTTTAAGGTAAGCAATTGGTAAATAAAATGTATTCCAGTCGCTAAAGAAATCGGGAAATATGGATATACAGTCTAGAAAAGGAAAAATATAAACCAATACAAACTAAGAAAACTTGTTGCAGATATAGGGGTCGTAAGGCTCAAGCTATTGGCCTTTTATAATGACTTCTACTGAAGTTCTAACTACAAGGACGCATGGAAGAGATGAAACATCTTCAGATTCATGAGAAAATATTTATATTATGAGACAACTTAGATAAGATTCGTATCCTAATTATAGCCACATGAGAGCTGAAATTTTATGGTTTCCAAGAAACACAAAACGTCTAGCGAGAATTACACTTGCTACCGCAACGAGACGTATAAATAGACTACAATCAGGTTGACTGCAAGTATAATTTTACCTCAGCTAACTTCAAATTTCGTATCGCCTATATAACCCATTCCAATGAGGTCAAAAATACCGAAACGTTTATTCCTTGTGATAGTTGTTACTTTGCATACAACTTTATATCCTACCAAATACTTAATCATTTACGCTCGTTCCTCAATAGGTTAATGATAAACAGACTTCAAAAATTAATTTCGAATTTATAAAGAGGAGAGGCAAATAAATATATTCTGGTGCCGGGGTATAAACAGCACTTCAACGAAAACAGATGCTTCAAATCTTAAATAAACAACAAACAAAATTACCAAAAAAAAAAGAGAAAGAAAGAAATAATCACAACAACAACAAAAACATCTACAGCTACAACAATAGCAAATAATTCGTTACATGTAATGTTTTGTCATTTATATGCAAATAAGCATTTAACAAAACAAAACCAAAAACAAAAAAATTGAAAAAAACAACAAAAAGTTTAAAATAACACACCACCAATGTTTTTGGCTTTTGAGGAATATGAGGAGTGCGCATGAAAAAATTCTTTTATGTGCAGTTTTCTTTTTAATTTTTTATTTGAATTATAGAAAATGTTTAAAACCGTTGCTGTAGTCGACGAGGTAGTAAGTTGGCTTATTAGACGTGAGCCCTTGGTTCAAATTCCAGGTCAGACATCTCGAACAAAACGAAATATAAAAAAATATTTCTTCGGCGTCATTCCTCTCAACATCTTTCTGAGAAAGACAGTGAGAATAAATAAAATTGCAATGAAAAGTCAAAAATCTGTCGTTCGGAGTCGACTTTAAACTGTAGGTCCCGCCACTCATGTATAAAATCAACACACAACATAAGTGGTGTGAGAAGCTAGGTTGTAATCTTGACTGAAGGGGTGTTAGTTTTTCAGTTAATTAAATATTTGGCTCACATTAAAATATATAAAACAAGAAGCATACCCCAAATTTATTAGTACTTTTTCCTCATTTATTATTACAAACACAAGGTTACAATAAATTTAAGGTATGGAGAAGTACAAACAATCCATAACAATGACAACGACAACGGGAATAGTAACAGTAACAGCAACGGCAACAACAACAACAACAACAACAATAATGACAACAAAAGCAAAATCATTAACATAATTGTTATCATCAACAAAACTGTAATTATGCTAATTTTGTGAAAATTTTGTAAATTTAAGCATTAACATTCATACACTCACTCTCTTCCCTTTACCACCACCTATGGCTCCTCGAGCAAAACAGTCACTCAATGTCACTGGTTTTAGTCAGTCATTCAGTCACTCGTTCATTCATTTTTTCATTTAAAGTCTGTGTGCTCACTTTTTGACAATATTTTTGGGAAAATTTTAGATTTCTGGGAAAATTTTTGAAACTTTGTTTGAGTATTCGTTTGTTTAGTTTGATGATGTAAAATTTACATCTAAAATTTAACTTCTATGCGTATGAGTATTTGTTCCATGTAATGTGATGCACGATATAATGCTTTTTATAAAGTTACGTACCTTATTGCCAAGGATTCTTTTTTTTCTTTTTTTCTTTGGTTTAATAGACCATAAGTTTGCATTACGTTTTCTAACATAAATTGTACATTCCGAATGGAAATTTTTTTTACATTTTTTTTAAAACAAGTATGAAAAGTTGTACAATAAAAATGCTGATTATTTAACTACGCACGCAAGTCGTTGTTGAATTAAATAAGAGTCCCATAGCCTTGAGTATTAAACTCAATGTAGTCGCCGTGGTCTAGTAGGTAGTGTGTTGGCTTATTAGACGTGAGGCATCGGTTCAAACCCCAGGTTAGGCATCTGCAAATAAACGAAATATGAAGAAAATATCTCTTCGGTGACTTCCTCTCAGCAGATATCTGGCAAAAACTCTGAGAGTAAATAAAAAATTGCGATGAAAAGTTTCTCAAAAATCTGTCGTTCGGAGTCGTCTTTAAACTGTAGGTCGCACCACTCATGTACATATAAAATTTAACGCACACAATATAAGTGGTATGAGAAACTAGGTCGTAATCCTGACTAAAGGGTTGTAATGACCAATTATGCATGTATGTATGAATATTTGTTTCCATAATCTGGGATACTAAACTCACAGGACGCTCTTAAAAACCTCGGCAGCATATGTGACTACAAGCTGTGGTGAAGAAGAGGATTTGTGTCTGTAAAAAAAACCATTGGAAGGGACTGGGGTGTATTTTCGAAGGTTGCCTACTGAATCTACTTCTGCTCTACGGGGCCGTAGTCTGCTTTAGTAAAGAAGACTTTTCGGACAAAAATGAGAAAGTTACAAGGAATGTCCTAGCAGTGTTGTACTGGTTCTTTCCGAACTGCATGAACTAATACAGTTGCGCTTGTTATAAACCTACCATCTCAGGTTTATGTAACTAAAAAATGGCGGCTAATACTGAAACTCGCATATCAGTATCTTAATTATAAAATTATAGTGACTGTAGGAAAACCAGAATAGATTAAAAGCCTGTGGCTGTTTCGTTTAAATCAGCTCTTACTTGAGCGCATATAGTTTAGGCTACATGATGCAATACCCCAGAGTTACATGAGAAGTCTGAATTACATACATAATTAGGCATTACAACCCTTTGGTCAGGATTACGACCTAGCTTCTGAATTAAGTGTTGACAATTACCAGCAGATCTTCGTGTTATCAGTGTGAGCCCTTTTCAACTGATGACAAGGATGTATCTTTGATCTAGTTTATATAATTGGTTGGTACGCTTCTTATGCAATTTACGGCCGATGAGTTTGGCAATAAAAGAAAATTCTTCTTACAGCCTTGATTAATTTCATATATGGATTCGTATTCGATAAGAGAGTGCCCGCACTAGCAAATTCATCAGCTACACAATTAGCCGGTATTTGTATTTTAGAATATTTTGAAGAGAGCATGAATAAGGCTTAAGACGAAGCATTGCTCGTTCACCAGCAAGAAATTCATGATTCTAAACGGATAGTGGACGAACTACAATCAGCTTTCGTTTTGATGGAATATTTATAAGCATAACCTTATATTGCCACCACTGATTACAGTGCCGTCACTGATAAAATAATATGGATATTGTAATATTGGTAGCACTGTTAGTTAAGTTTAGTCGTTAAGTTTGTACATAAAATAAAACAATTGTGAGTTCAGTTCAGTTTAGACTGCGCAAGAGTAAAGACATTTATTGTTGCAACTTTCGTTGAAGCTTTGAATTGTACTTGACAATTTGTCGTCTCTTAATCAGATGACTAAACAAATTAGTATTCAGATCAATTAGTATTCAGATCACATAGAACATACGAATAATTGTAAAGCAATATGGGTTTGACCAAAGAATATGGATATAAAGAATGCGCATCATGTAGAAGTAAAATTTCTTATGGCGGGTCGTAACATCACGACCCGCTCTCACCAACTTTTTTTTAAAAATCATTTCTGTGTGAGGGGAGAGGAAGACAGAAGGAAAATGAACACAAACAAAGAGCGTAACAATGTGTTGCTCTCATCGTACGTATGTACATGTGTATGTATTCTTGTGTTTTTTGATTTAGTTGTCGATCAGACTGCGACAAGAATACATGTGCTGCGGATGCTTTATCATTTTATTTCAGAATAACACTCGAAGAATATTTTGTGTTAAAAATGTTCTATGTTATTAGCTGGGCTTATTTTATTTTATCCCATAGTATAATTTTTTTAAATGCTTTGGAATGCTCGTTTTTTTTCCAATAAAAATGGTTTTTTATTCTTTTTATTTTTATTTATCTAAAACACATGGCCTAATTTTTAAACCAGAGATGGATAGCTTTATGTTCTTTTAATAATAAAATCGATGTTTTATTTTATTTTTATTTATCCAAAATTCTTAAACGAAAGATAGACAGCTTTATATATGTATGTTGATGAAATTAAAATAAAAATAGACTATATTACTAACACTTTTATATGGCTGTAAATAAATAAATTCTCTCAACTTATTTTCTCTCTCTCACTCACTACTCCATAACCATAGTCATGTGTTAAGCTAGAGGAAAATTGTTAGTAATAATGTCAAGTCTACTTATTAACCCAATGATACTTATTAACCCAATGATTTGTAAAAATTGTACTGCACTAAGGCACTAAGACACCGTATTTAACTTGGCAAGTATTCTTCCAAAAATCGAAATCATTTCTCATTGATATTAGTGAATACTACTGTGATATTTCTTTGGGCGTATCATTGAAGTCTGAAAAAAGCATGAACCTTCTTCTTTAAAAACTGACAAGATTTTTACGCTCTTTTTAACGAACATTCTTGATGTTCGTGTCCTATGTGTGTAAAAAGCCGAAGATGTTCTTACCCTGAGGGTCATTGGTGCCGACGTCTGTTTTTAACACCAGAAAAATAAATAAAAAAGTGGTTAAACAACAAAAACGCACGATGAGAACAACGCATAATGAAAACAACGCATTGTTACGCTCTTGGTTTCTGTAACCTTCCCTTCTATCTTTCCCCCCGCGTCATGAAATATTTTTGAAAAATATTCCAAAATATGTTAAAATGCACATTCTTTATACTTTATTTTCTTTGGTTTGACATAGGAGAATTGCTTATGAATTAGATTAGCAGCTGGGAGTAGCAATTTGATAGCCAGCTAATCATGTACATATATCATATACCTGCGTGTTTGTATAAATATTTCAAAAGTTTTTGGTCTGTCGCTTTGTAAAACAAAAGTCAATTCCGCAGAGAAAAATTGTCATACGAACTGATACTATGATTAGCCTTTTGTTTTAATTTTTTTTCAATAATGGCTTGACCAGTCCCTCAGAAACCATGAACCGATGGCATATGAAGCGATGTGTGTTTACTTTTGTCCTTAATGAAGTCACCGTAGTCTGGTAAGTAGTGTGTTGACTTATTATTAGATGTGAGACCACGGTTCAAACACCATGTCACACATTTCGATCAAATCGAAATATGAAAAAATCTTTCTTCAGCGACTACTTCTCAGAAAATTTCTGACAGAAACTCTGAGAATAAAAAAAAGATTGCCATTAAAAGTTTCTCAAAAAAATCTATCATTCGGAGTCGACTTTAAACTGTAGATCTCGCCACTTTTGTATAAAATTAACACACACAATATAAGTGGTGTGAGATCATCCTGACTGAATGGTTGTAATGACCAATTATGTATGTATGTAGGTATGTTATGTATTTTATTTATACGAGCTGAGTAACTTTGACCATATGCTCGGTGTAGTATCACAGACCAGAGTCTCTGGTGGGGATCGAAACCACGACCCTCACGCTAATAGTCTAGCACACTACCCACTAGACTACCAGGGCTGTATGTTATGTAATTTGCTACAATTTTCTTGTATTGATTTTGAATTTCAAAGCCTTTAAGGATTTTGACTAAGTTTCATTCACATTAGCAGCCGGTTTTTTTTTAAATAGGCTCTCTTGTTATATGTTATAATTCAAAATTCATTTCAGTTTCAAGATTGATATTCTTCATGGATTGCATTTAATTTAATATTTCGACGTCACAAGTGTAGGGCATCATTAGTTCTTGCTTGAACAATTATAATTACTTTTTTTCCTTTTTGTTTAATTTATTATTTACAAAATAAAGTACGTTTGCAATTTATTGAACTGAAAAAAGTAATTTTTAGTTCCAAAATATTTTCCATAATTTTATAAAAAAAAACAAAAATTTTAACTAAAAAAAGAAAAATAAATAAATAACTTAATGTATTTAAATATGTATGTAAGTAAATATTGATTTATCTATCATATCCTCGTACTCTGTTGCGTGTGAATATATTATGTACTGTTTTCATTTAAAGGAATCGTTTTGTTCAGTCAAGCAAATAGTTTTGATTTCGTATATTTCTTGCTTTAATAAAAATAATTTTGTTGTAAAGTTTTCATATAAAAAATTTACATAATTCTCCAAAAATAAATTTAAATTGATTTTCTAGTTACTTTTAGAAATGTTCGATGTTAAAATACATCCATACATATACAATAGTAATGGATATTCAAAAACACATTTGATTTCCAATTTCCAATTCCAATTTTGTGCGTATATGCATCTGATATTGGTTTCTAATTATGAAATTCAAAATTGAAATTGAATACGGCTACATATCCAGTTTTATATGGAATGTAAATATCATTTTGATATACATACCAATTACATACAATAATTAAATATGTTTCCTTTTTTCAATGCAAAGTAACTGAATAATTTAAGCAAATTTGCATAATGTTTTCAGAATAGTATTATGAATGCATATTTAATTTTTTTTTTGGAGCCAATGGGCGATAGTAAAAGGTATTGTGCTCTATGATGTAATTATTGAAATTATTCATTCGTATTCTTTTATAACACTTTAAGACTCACAGGCAATTTGTCTTTTTCATTTTTATTTTCATTCCAAACAGATGAAATTATCAGATGTTAATTAATTGCCTCATATTCCATGTTCCATAGTGCATTAAGTCGCCGTAGTCTAGTAGGCAGTGTGTTGGCTTATTAGACGTAAAGCCTGGGTTCAAACCCCAGGTCAGACATCAAAACAAAATACAAAAAAAGCATTTCTGCGGCGACTTCCTCTCAGCAGATTTCTGGCAAAAACTCTGAGGGTAAATAAAAAATTATCATGAAAAGTTTCTCAAAAATCTGTCCTTCGGAGTCGACTTTAAACTGTAGGTCCCGCCACTCATGTATAAAATTAACACACACAACATAAGTCGTGTGAGAAACTAGGTCGTAATTCTGACAGAAGGGTTGTAATGACTAATTATGTATGTATAGTGTATTAAGGATTGCCTGTAAATTGTTTCATCTTTTATGTGAGTGTCCTGCACTTTAAAACAGACAGACTGGCCGGTTTCATTCGAATCTCGGTGTTTTTCAAAGCCACCACTAACGTTTCATGACAAGGGGCCTTAATTTCTGCTGGATAACACAATGGGCCATATGGGACACCGAGTGAACATGCCTGTCAACGGTAAGCTACCCGCTAACCTAATCAAACCTAGTTGAGAAACTTTTTACAAAATGTAAACTTCCTATGGAAAGTAAGGTTGGAATACCTTCGTGGTGAGCACACGTCAAAAATACTGATGGCATGGGCCTATACCGAAAGGCATGCTTTCCTTCGATTTACCAGAGTCCCTGGACAGCGCAATGTCTTGACTAACGAAGTTACAAATAAACTGACTGAAATGGAGTCCATGACACCCTTTGTAAGTCCCATGCTTTACTAAACAAACACATCGGGTCTTCACCCAAGACTGAATGCACTTTTACTAAGTGAGTTGCCTGCTTTGCTTTGCGTTTTATATGGCAACGTAAACAGTCTGACGAATGTTCTTGAAGGCGAATGTTCGTGGCTTCGCATTCTCGATATCTCTATAAATGTAAACATCGTTGTTTCATTATTGTTGTTTATGTATTTTGTTTACATTTATTCTTGGAGTGTTTGTTGTTGTATTTTTGTTTACTTGTTTATAATTTTTTTATGCCGATGTTTGTTGTTATATTACGCAGTGCAATAATTTGCAAATAAGTTCATTGGTTTTGCATTTGTAGCTTTTGTTTATAATTTTAATGTTAAACGATGTAAAAGCAAAACAAGAGTATCTAGATTGTTCCATTGTCATAAATGTATGTATGTCTATTGTATAGATGCCATGCAATTCAAATGCATTCATAAATACATAGTTTTGAAAAGTCTATCATCAGTTCTAACATTAGTTGTAGCTGATAGTCGTGTTGTTCTCTCTGAAAACAGGGATGCAGACAATTGTTATTCCATATACCATTTATTTTTGCAGCAAAATTTCGCTCATCTATCGACCAAGTAACTAAAAAATGCCTTTGAAAATCTGGCATAATTGGATGAAAGAAATAGCACGTACATGCCCTAGCCTATAACTACACTTTATAAAATCATATTAAATTTATGATTTTATTTAAACATATTTAAATAATACATTTTTGAATTTAAAAAAAATCCAATACTGTTTGCTTTAAAATATATTTGCTTTCTTATTATAGACGCTGGCTCCAGAGTTTTCGATTCTTTAATCAAAACACAGCCAGTTAATGTGTAAAAGTGCCCTTTGGCTCTTTAAATTACAATTGGCTAAAAGCATTTTCGAAGAAAAATATATTCAAAGATTTTATTTCGCATAACGAAAAAGGCATAAAAAACATCGTTTTAATAAATTAAATTTTTATTTTCTCTCCTTCGAGTAGGAAAAAAATGCCTTCCTTTCCTTTCCTTTGACCTTTAAAAAAAAGCCCAAACAGAAAAAAATATAAAAACGTATAGAAACGAAATGTAACAATGTTAACATTGATTTAATCTTTCTCCAAAAAAAGAGAAAGAAATGGAATGAAGGAAAAAAAGAAAGAAAATAAAAGAAAAATCTTAAAGAAAAACATTTTTACAAGAAAAAGCACTTCAACAATGGAACGCTTTTTACACGCCACATCAAAATGAATGTATTTCTACGGCTAAGAAGTTCAAGTGAATTTGTTTTATTTCACTTCACTTCACTCCGCTTTATTTTTCACTTTTTTTCGACCCTCAAGTGTAATAGTAAGAAAAATTCAAACCAAATACAACTACAATACAGCCGAAGCAGCCTAATATAGCCTGGTAATCTATATGTGTTGTTATACAAAATATTTCCGAACAACAATACCAACAACAACAATATTTAAGAATTGAAATACATTTTATTGACACTGACGTGTGTTTCTATGTAAGAAAATGCTACAGAACAAAAAGGAAAAAAGAATCGAAAAATATTGGAAAGAGAATCCATTTGTTACAGAAACAATACAATAATGAATGAAGAGCAGAACTCATTTGTCTTTTCAATTTACAGTGAAAACGTATAAAGTATGTAAGTAATGCTGAGGCATTCATTTGGATAATAAATAAATTATAAACTTGTAAAGGTACATGAAACATTTTCAAATAAAAAAAAATTGATTTAAGCAAACAAATATGCAACACCTTTAAATTCTAGTAAAAGTAAGCGGTGGAATCGTCTCTACACTAAAGATAACTTCCTCATGAATTTTAAAACCAAAGCCAATGTTATGCAATTTACTGCTTCTTAAATCCGTCTTAAACTTTTAATGCAAAATTTACTCTTTAGAGCTTATCTAGAGGGGCACCCGATTGTAGGTTTTAGATATCAAACACACGACAATGCTCCCTTGAAGTGAGGTTAATTAAGTGCTTAAATCAATAGAACTGGGCGCAATAGATTCACTTCCATTGTAATCACAAGAGACCTCCTTCACTGTCACCTACGTAGCGTAATTAAGCGCTGAAAGAAACCGTTACACACTTCTTCCATAATTGTTTGGCATACTCGAGAAATATGAAAATTTTGTTGTGTAGAAATATTCTTTGAAAGAAAATGGCAATCAAAAATTCCAATAAGTTCCACTAATGCCTTGAAGGCCTTGGCAAATGGCGCTGTATATTTAAAAGTATATGGTGGGCCATCATATTGGTTTAAATTTAAACCATCGGTTATTTCGAATCTGGCAATATTTGTGCCATTCTATTCTTTCATTAAATTCAGTATACTATCTCTACTGAACGTAATAAATCGATTTACGCTTGAGCAACGTTGGCATTTATTGGACCAACGAGAAACTGCAAGATGCCATCGATTTTACCAAAAAAAAATTAACTTTGTTTCGTTTGAAGCTCATTTTCCTCTTGGTGCGTACGTTAATAAGCAAAATTGCCCTACTTCAAGCTCAGAAAAGCCACACATAGTCTTACGGAAGCCAATGCATCCATTGCGAGTGAGTGTTTGGTGCGACTTGTGAAGTGGAGGCATCATTGCCCTCTATTTCTTTGAAAATGAGGACAGCGCAACACTTACGGTCAATCGCACCACGATAACTGAGTATTTTGTACCCGCTCTTCATGGTATTGATGTGGACGATGTTTGTTTTCAACAAGATGATGCAACTTGCCGCACATCTCATGCCAAAATCGATTCAATGCATCAAATGTTCGATGGTCGCTTAATTGGCCGAAATGGTGATGTGAATTGGCCACCAAGAAGCTGTGGTTTGATACCGTTGGTCAATTTTCTGTAGTGCGCCGTTAAAGAAAAGTGTTATGCCGAGAAATCATAGACAATTGGGCAAACATATGTACGTAATGCCATTACCGCGATACTAATTCCATTGAATGAGGTACAAAACAAAAAAATCGATTTGTCAAAATTTCAAACTGTTTTATTGAATTTTTAAATTTAAACTTGTAAATGTTCCACCCTATATAACAGATGCTTACATAATTGGTCATTACAAGCCTTCAGGAAGGATTACGAGCTAGCTTCTCACACCACTTATGTTGTGTGTGTTAATTTTTAGACATGAGTGAATGATGGAACCTACAGTTTAAAGCCGATTCCGAACGAGAAATTTTTAAGAAACTTTTCCTGGCAATTTTATTTACTCTCAGAGTTTTTGCCAAAAATCTGCTGAGAGAAAGTCGTCGAAGAAATATTTTTTTTATACAATCCCAGGCAATAACTTTCAGTATTCCTACCATTTTTTTTTTAATATTCCGGATTTAAATCTGTGTTATTTAAGCAACAATATTCATAGAAAAGAAATAAAATAAAATGGAAATGAATAACAAACTCTCTAGCAAATAGTCAAGTTATAATGTATTCTCAAAGAATTTTATTTTTTTATTTTTTTATTCATTTTGCATATTTTCTAATAAAGTTTTTCATCTTACGAAGAACGTTCACCTTTTGCATGTTCATCTGACTTCTCAAAGGGAAAAAAGATTTAAGAAAACTTCATCACTGCCAATGTTAAATATGATAGCGTTTAACCCTACGATGACTTAAAACACTCTTGGAGATCTTTTATGATTTTAATTTAAAATTACGTGACCACTCGTTATACACACATAATTGGCCATTACAACCCTTCGGTCACGATTACGACCTAGCTTCTCACACCTCTCATGTTGTGTGTGTTAATTTTATACATGAGTGGCGGGACCTACAGTTTAAAGTCGACTCCGAACGATAGATTTTTGAGAAACTTTTCATGACAATTTTATTTGCTCTCAGAGTTTTTGCCAGAAATCTGCTGAGAGGAAGTCGCCGAAGAAATATTTTTACATAATTCGTTTTGATGTCTAACCTGGGATTTGAACCGTGGTCTTACGTCTAATAAGCCAACACACTACCTACTAGACTACGGCGACTACAAGTAAGTAATCACACTACTTCCTTAAAATCTTTACAAAGATTTCACATGATTACGTTTTTTTCACAATATATGTGAGGTCTGTTTAAAAAATAAGTTGAATTTTCATACTTATTGTTCAATTTCTATTTTATCTCCTTTAAAGTAGTCCACCTCAGATATGACACACTTGGGCAGCTGAGCTTTTTCCAATCCTCGAACCAGTTCTGATATGGATTCTCTCAACGATACGTTTTTTATCTCCTCAAACGCGGTCGTTTCATGTGTCTGTCCAATCTTGGGAACAGGAAAAATCATAGGCGGCCAAGTCTAGTGAATACGGTGACTGATGCATGAGAACGGTGTTGTTCTTGGCCAAATAATCTCTCACAAGCAATGATCAGTAAGCGAATTCATTAACATGAATTGTTTTGTTCAATTCTGGGCGTTTTTTTCGTATTGCTTCACGCAACCGACGTATAACTTCAAGCCTACAATTCTGGCCGTTTTTTTCTATTGCTTCACGCAACCGACCTATAACTACAAGCAAATAGCCCTTATTTAACGTATGACCAAGTGATAAGAATTCCTGATGTACTACGCCACGGTAATCGAACTTGACGTTCTTTTCTCGTTCTTGGCTTTCCTGGACTTTTACCTAGGGACGATTGGACTTTGGTTTCAATGTCGTAACCATATACCCATGGATATATGGTCATAATCATGAACCTTTTAAGCAAATAGTCGTTGACCTCATGCGAAAGTTTTTTCAGCAATTTTCGAACGAACTACCAAATGTTTCATACACAAAATTTCCAGAACAATTCCATGGCATAAGCCAGGCGATATACCAACATCCTCGTCAACTTCTCTAATTGTGCTTCGAAGATTCTCCTTAACCATAAAATTTTAAATGATGTGGCTCAAACAAAACAAGTAAGCAAATCCAGCTGTGGAGGCAATTCGTTTTAAATACGTTGTTTTCGATTAAAATCTATGGCGTGAACTTCTGTATACAATCACTAGACAATGTAAGATATACGGAAAGTTCAAGTTCATCAGAAAAAATATCCGATTCTGTATCTACCCGCCTAGGCCTTGAGTCATCAGTAAGTATCGATAATGGATCATACCTGAAAAGCCCTAAAAGTTCAAAAATGATTACGATTAAAATCTACAGCATTCACTTAAACGGTCTGATGCCTTCTTTTTATTGTGATTAATATTGAGACACTGAAAGGTCGTTTGTCACTCTTTATAAGACTGATTTAATATTTTATACCAACAGCTGTTTATACGTTCACCTATTTGCCATCAGCTGCATACATAGTACCATTGCGGCATTAGCAACCAAAGCAAATACACACAATTTATCTGCTTATTGTTCATGTTGCCATTGGTGCTGCTGATGCTGCTGTTGCATGCATTTGATAAACATAATAATACCACTGATGTGGTTAGAGCTGCTGCCATGCATTGCATTCAAATGAGTTTCGCTTATCATTTCAGCCCCCCCCCATAAAACAAGTTGAGCGTACTATTTTATGATCCTTTACAGTGCCTTCGTGTATTTCGCTTCTTATCTCTACAGTTACTTGGAAAAATTTTACGGCATTCTTAATGCTCGTACTTGAATTTTCTGATGACAATGATGATTGAATATTTTATTTTTATTTCTTGTTTATCTTCCGATTTATTTATAGTCGTTCATGGTATATTTAACATTTTTTTTTTCTTATGCTACGGCATTGCACTTTTGATGAATGCGGTTAAATGAGCGAAGACATTCGCTCTTTTCCTTGATACTTGTCATACGAGTTGTTCTTTTTTTTTAGTTGTGAAATAAACAGGATTCCTGCACTGCTATCAGTCACTGTAATTGATATCGAAGAGTTTTTAAAGATTTATTCGATAAACTTTCTTATACGGATATTTCAGTTCGAATTTCTTTTTTGAAGGCAAACTAAACATGCAATTTCAATAGAATTTTACTTTGTTTTTCGAAAGATTCAGTGGTATTAGATGTATAGATCTTGGAGGTCTCATTATTACAAAATTTCACTCGATTGTTGTTTCCAAGAATTCGGTTATAAATGACTTACTAGTTGCATGGTATTGAGTGGCATGTCGCACAATTCTGTTTGAATCCATTTAGCGCCAACAATTAAGAACATTCATACAGTGGGTCTAAAAAGAAAATAGACATTGTCGTAATTAATGGCGGTAAACAAGTTGTCATAATTCCTACCTGTAAGTAATGTGAAAGGAACGCAAGTTGCTCTATATATTGTCACAGGTTTTTCAAAGCCCAAATATGACTCAAAGACAAATGCGTTTAGTTTGAGTAAAATCATCCACTTGATGCGCAATGAAATGAAAGAATATAGCTCCCCACTAGTGATTTCAAAGCAGTTTTTTAAATGATGTAATCTCCATGCCAAGATAACGAAATATTTGTACTTGGGTCTTCCTGTTGGGAGTAAAGTCATGTTAAACTAAAGCAAGGAGACATAAAATTTTGTCTCCCATGAAGCGCATACAATAGTGATTTCTTCTAGGTTAGGTTTGGTCAGGTTAGTGAGTAGCTTGCCGTTTCCAGGCAAATTCACTCGTTGGTTATATGGCCCATTGTGTCACCCAGTGTGATCCATTTGAACCCCCAGAGCTCCGGATGAAATCAGCTAGTTTCCTTAGTAGCACGTTCGCTGCCATGTCCAGATCTTCAATCGTTCTGTCACCCACAGACCGATGACGTATGTCTTGAAATGCAGAACACTCGCATTAAACGTGTGGCACCGATTTTGTTTAGTCTACATTATGGCAACGTTTGCAGCAAACCGAGCTTGTCAGCAAAATTGTCAAAACCATTCCCATTAGAATTTCTGCTTGAATTTCAAACTTAAGTGGGTTCCTGGTTCTTCCGTTGTCCACTGCTGTACACGGCAGTTTTGAAATTCGGCAACCAGTTATCTCAGAACATCTACGCTTTATTGAATTTCATTTTGCTTTTTCCAATATGGAAAAGTATTTCTGTAGAGGCGCATATATCTTCTCTATCATCTCCGACCGCTTCTATGCCAGTTCGTTTAGTGTCTTAGATGTAAAATATATTGATTGAGGACACCGTGATTTAATGCTTAAATGGTGCTTGGCAAAACGCAGATTGGAATTCAGAAGACGTACGTATTTTCATAATATTTTTCGAATTTTATAATTGGAAAGCTCCGATTCTCCCATAAATAACCATATGTTCTCATAGAAAACAGCACTATTATGGGGAAAGTGCAAAAGTAAATGAGAAGAGTTCAGTGCTCAATACCCACATATGCGATACTTTTTCTGGACTTTAACAGATGGCAACATTGTTATTCTAGAATCTACTGCAACTGAAAAACAAAATGTTTAAAGAAATGGTTAATGAAACTGAAACTGAAACAGAGTTAAAAATTAATAAAAGAAACTTATGTAAATGAACTGAAATTTGGCAGACACTGTAGGTTTACAATTTTACCTGTATTGTTTGTCATATTATTTTTCGCTCCGTATAAGGTATGCATAAGGTAACAATACCTATACTATTTTCTATTTTGATTTTGCTCTGCATTGACCATGAAAAAAAAATTCAAACTTTTACGTTGTTTAACAATTTTACTATAAAATGAGAGAAAATATTAAAATTATAGACACGGTAAAATGCATACTGTTCCACATTTGAATTATAAATCAAAAAAAAGTTGTGTGAAAAACGGAAATTTGAAAAGGAATTGATGGAAAAGTTTACAGACATGTTTTAATTTTTGAAAAGTTGTAAGTTTTTCTCATTTTGTTCTGAGAATTTTATTAAATAATGTTCTTTTTTGTTATCATTATGACAAAATCCTAAAAATGCCTGAATTAAATGTTTGAAATTCATACAGACATATACCGTAAACATGTGGTTAATTTCATAAAGTAATCAAAGCATTTAATTTTATAGACTTTATATAACATAATTCTAGACTTGTAGATGTAATCTAGATTTAAATTCTTAGAGAAGGCGAAAAAATATTCTTCATCATCAATCCCACTCATATACATATATAAGTAAGAGTGTGAGAAGTCAGGTCGTAATCCTGACTAAAGGATTGTAATGACCATATAAGTATATAAACAAGTAAGATTACAGGGTCTTAATTTCGTGTAATTTTTGTTTTATGCAAGTGGAAATTCTGAGATTTAGCAGCTGTGACATACAATGGACAGAAAAAGTCTTAGTACGTCAATATATTTTTGCAATTTCATGAATTTTAACCAAAAGTTTGTATAAAAATTAATCGTTTATACATTTATTTTATTAATTTATTTCTGTTTTATTAGAAAACAAAAATTTTTTTAATGTTTTTCATAAAACAAGAGAAAAATAGGGAAAAGTTTCAGATGACTCTATAGGTACCCCCAAGGAGAACCCTGAGTAAATTTAAAATTCAAAGGCCTAATATATGAAAATGTTATCGCGTGTATTTAGTAGAATATCCTTTAAGGTCAATCAGTCCATTTAAGCCATTTGGAATTTAATGTACAAGTTTTGTTTAGTGTTTTCTAGTGCCACCATGAGCAAGTTTTTCGGTTGACTTTTGTTCGAGGTTTAGCGATTAGGTAACCGTTCTTTCAAATGATCTCCTAAATACACTCTTGAAATCATATCGGAACTTTGTGCAAGAGATTTAAACCGGTTTGAATTTTTTTTTGTCAAAATACATTGCCGTACTAAGACTTTTGCTGTCCACTGTAAGTCTGTCTGTTCTAGCACAAAAGAATAACAGGTTATTACGTGTAAAATTTACTACAAAAATTAGGAAAGTTGTGCTGAAGAGTGGTTAAAGAAATTGTGTCGGTTTTTTTTAGCAAATACTGTGTAGCTTTTCTAAGTAGCTGCCTATTGTAGTCTTTACCGCTTCGTTGGTATCAAATCTACTAGCACCGAAAATTGTATTGAAGTTAACAAATAGCCGCGTGAATATAGAAATAGAAAACGTATACCTTCTTTAATTCCATTGCATGCATGCAATAAAAAATTAACAATGTATTCTAGGTTAGGTTAAGACAAGTACAGTACCCGGAGGTCGAATTGACCCATTGTACAACGTTCTAATTTCTCACACCACTTATATTGTGTGTGTTCATTTTTTATACATGAGTGGTGGGACCTACTGTTTAAAGTCGACTCCGAACGACAGATTTTTGAGAAACTTTTCATGGCAATGTTACTCTCAGAGTTTTTGCTAGAAATCTGCTGAGAGGAAGTCGCTGAAAACAATACTTTTTGTATTTTGTTTTGATGTCTGGCCTGGGGCTCGAACCCTGGGTTTTACGTCTAATAAGCAAACACACTACCTACTAAAATACGACGATTTCATGTATTCTAGGTAGGCCTTAATTTTTGAAACAAATAGAGAAGAAATAAACAAACAAAAAATTACTACAGACGTAATTGTTATCGCCTCTTTACACTCTATGCTCTCAACTTGGTCCACTAATTTAACTGCACCTTTGTATCAGATGATCCTCTTAACCTAGTTGTAGGAATTTCTTAAACATTTTTGTCGTGGCTATCAAATTTCAGAGACTGCCACTGTATTCCGACATTTAAACTGTTACTCAGTGTTGAAAAGTTGCAAACGAAGCAACTTATTGCCCCAGAATAGAATGTAATTGACTACAGTACTAACTATACTACGACCTTTCTAACGAAGTTATCGAGGTGATAACATTAATTTTTGAAAGCTTCAAAAGACTAATACAGGGCTTTGAAACACAATACGGTGACTGATCGGCTGCTCATTTTTATTTGTTTCCAGTATTATTTTATATTACAAATTAAGCAGAAAATCCTGGTAATTTTTTCCTTTAACTATTAAATTATGTTTTCGACCTTAGATACTATAGATACTATATACATTATTCTGCAAATAAACTTCTTTATGTCATACCTTTAATGCGAAATTCAATTTGAACCGTATACAACAGCTTCTAACCTCCATCAAATCTCAAGTGTATCTAGACTTTCTACTCAAAATTACTTATAGTTTGTAAATATTTTACATTTTTATTACAGGTATTTTTTGGTAGAAAAACAAACAAAATACAAACAAATAAAACTGAAATAACAATCCATCAATCATTTACTGAAAGTATTTCTCCTTCATTCATTCGGAAACTTCTGTCACTTAACAAAAAAAAAAAAAACATATTTTAGAGATTGACAGGGCAAAATACAGAAACAAAAGCATTTTATTTCATTAAAAAAAAAAAAAAGAAAACCACTTTTAAGAGCATGTCTGTTGTAGTAAGTACAACAAATATGAACTTTTCATTTGCAAACACATCAATCACTTTTCATTTTTGAAACAAAATAAAATAACGTAACAACAACAACAAAGAGAAAACGAAAAATTATTTGTAATTTTTATTATTTTTGTACAACAGAAATGGTACGATTACCGTGCTTCCAATGAAATTGTTTACATGGATTGAAATCATCGTAGCAAACTTGAGTTGCGTTTTTGGCTTTTAAACCAAAAATAAAACCAGAACCAGAAAATTTTAACATGAAAACATATCAAACTAAATAATAAATATACGGAAAACCCCAGAAATATTTATGGATTTTAACACTTGATACAGGTTTTTGTATTGTAGTTCTTCCCTGGAAAAGGATAATGTTTAAAGCTTCTTTTTTTTCCTTTTTTATAATTTTTTGCAGATAAAAACAATTTGAAAATATTTGTAGGTCCGCTAACGTTTAAGGTTTAAAATATTCATCAAAATGATAAAATTTTAAACGTAACTTATAAATCAATGGAATAGATTTGCAAAATAATAAATCAGAGTTTTCTGTGTTTTGTTGGTAGCGTGAACAACACATTATTTGTGGGCATTGGTTTAATGTTGTTAAAAATGGAGAAGCTCTCAATAAGAATCACTAAATAATTAAATTCTACCGTCATAACCGTCAAGCTTTAAAATATGCTTTGGAGTATCCCTCTACATATCGTACCTCTACTTTTGGTCATCCTTAAATGCCTTGTCATGAACGCATCAAAAAGAATAAAACGCTGCAGATTATAAACTGCTTCAATAAAGTTTTTCTAAGCCGAAATATTACTTTGTTTTGAAATAAATTCCACAGTTTTCTTAATTAAACACTTCTCTGTAAAACAGCATCATTAAATTTTTAAGAAGTAAGTCTAGTAGGTAGTGTGTTGGCTTATTAGACGTGAGGCCATGGTTGAAACCCTAGCTCAGACATCTTTAGCTAAACGAAGTGTGGAACAATGTTTCTTTGGCGACTTTCTCTCTCATAAAATTGCATGAAAACTTTCTCAAAAAAAATCTGTCGTTCGGAGTGGACTTTATACTGTAGGTCCCGCCACTCGTGTATAAAAAAAAAATAAGCACACAACATAAGTGGTATGAGGTTGCAATGACCAATTATTCATGTAAAGGTTGGACCATCTATCGATTTAAAATTGCACCACCGTTTATTTCGCGTCTGGCAATACATACTATGTCATTATATTCTGGTTTACGCTGGAGAAACGTTTCGATTTATTGGAAATTTATTTTCAAAACAAAAACAATTGGTCGGAAAGAGAAAGAGAAGGACCAACAGTGTCTGGTATAAGCTGGTATTGCTAAAGTTTAGGAAACTGGTTTCATTGTTGATGCGCCAAGATGCAGACGTGCTCGTACATTGCGTACCTTCGAAAATATCGAAGCTGTGGCTGGGAGTGTCAACTCATCATCGTTCTAAACAATTGAACATTTCACGCACCAGATTACATCGAATTTTGCGAAAAGATCTCAGGATAATGCGTTACAAAGTTCATTCGATGTAAGAGTTGAAGCTGCATGACCTGCTTCTATTTCGCTTCTCTAGATGGTCCAACGAGAAACTGCAAGATGATGTCGATTTGGTCAAAAAATAAAAATAATCTTTTCGGATGAAGCTCATCTCCACACGTAGTCTAAAAGAAGCCAATGCAACCATTACATTATTTGGCCAATATTTCTTTGAAAATGAGAACGGCGCAACCATTGCGGTCAATGGAGACTCTTATCTCACCATAATAACTAATTTTTTGTAACCACTCTTCATTGTATTGATGTGAACAATGTTTGGTTTCAACAGGATGTTGCAATTTGCCACATATAATGCCACAATCTATTTATTGCGTCAAACGTTTGATGGCCGTTTAATTTGCCGCAATGGTGACATCAATTGGCTACCAAGAAGCTCCCATTTCACACCGTTAGACTATTTTCTGTGGGGCGCTTTTAAAGGAAAGTTTTAGGGCGACAAACGAGAGACAATTGATGCGACTCGAAAAAGTTCACGAAAGTTAGTCCGATTGAATGAGATACTGTGATGCCAGCCGCGGCTGTCATATGAATGAAAAAATATTCCATTTCTAATCGGAGCAATTATAAATCACAACAAAAAAATAAAGTTAGCAAAATTTCAAAACGTTTTTATTTTTTTTACATTTTTAAATTTCAACATTTAAATGGCCTACCCATGATGTCGTTTATTTCTTTCTTTCTTTGCCTCTTTTTAATTTAATGTTGCATACGTTACGGTTCTGAAAGCATATGCAATCATACGTATGAGCAATATTTTTTAAATACAACAGCGTATTACATGTAACTCATACGCCTTAGTCTTGATTGTTACTATGATTACTAATGTATTGAAAGCAAAATGTGCTGCAACTGCAATACGAAAAACGAATTTCACTCATTTAAAACAAAAATTTTTTTTATGTTTTTTTAATTTTTTTCTCTGTCAATCAGTAAATAAAAACTGAAGTAATTGAAAATTTTTACCAAAAATTCCAGTGGAAGTTAAAGATTGCTTTACAAAAGGTACACGACACAGACTAGGCGTAGTTGAAATCAAGATAGTGGCATCAACCTACCGCATCTTGAAAAAGCACGAGTTTTAGAAGTATCCACAACCTTTGTGTGTCAGCGTATAATAGTGGTGCAATCCAGTAATCCAAGTTCGAAGGCAGAGCAAGACGGAAAAGTTTTGGTGTACATAGATATCTCTGTAAAGTCAATGGCAAAATTTCAAACCGCTTTAGTTTAGGTTAGGTTAGAGGACGTGTACTTGTCAATTATATTTCCAAGAGACGTTAAATCTGTGGTTAATACCTTTTAGTATAAACAAAGTATGAAACCTATTGAATATTGTTGGAAAAATTAATTCGTGAAACAAGATGTTCTTCAGAAATGACCAACTTCACGTGCCGAATAGAATATTCAAATTCCAATTATTATTTTCAGTTTTATTAAGAATTAAATTTAAATTTGTTCTGTTTTTATTCCAGTCTTAGAGTTGCTTTAATTTTGTCTTCCTTATAATTCGTTTTTTATGTTAATGGGTTTGCAATTCTATGCTTTTTTATTTCCCTTTGCCTGTACTTAACGTTCTATTTAATATTTAAATTGCTATTTACCTTGTGTGAGAAGACAGAAAATAAGAGAAAGAAAAGAAATAAAAAACGAAATAAAGAGAATAAATATCTTTAATGGAAACGGGAAAAGGAAATGAGAAAAACATGCTTTTTAGCGGTTTACTTATGGCAAAATTATGTCCGTTTTTCTAAAGTGTTTTATTTTTCGAAAGCCAAACTGAAAATATAAATTTTAAAGGGAATGTGTTTTTCTTATATTTTAATTTATGAATTAAAAAGCAAAATGTAACGTGAAATAAATAGAGAAAATTAGTTTCTTTAGTATCAAGAGATGAAACATACTATCTACTTAACATACTTTTAATTTTTCTTTTCTTTGTATTGTAAAACTAAAACTTTTATGGTGGTAATTATGTTTATGAACATTAGATTTGAAACTATTGAAGTTTCTGTAGTTTAGTAGGTAGTGTGTTAGCTTATTCGACGTGAGACCTCGGTTCAAAACCCAGCCCTGATATATGTATATTTACAGTGGACAGCAAAAGTCCTAGTACGTCAATATATTTTAGCAATTTCATGAATTTTAGCCAAAAGTTTGTATAAAAATTTATCGTTTATATATTTATTTTATTAATTTAATTCTATTTTATTAGAAAACAAAACAATTTTTTAATGTTCTTCATAAAACAAGAGAAAAATAAGGAAAAGTTTCAGATGGCTCCATAGATACCGCCAAGGAGAACCCTGAGTAAATTTAAAATTCAACGGCCTAATATATGAAAATGTTATCCCTTGTATTTAATAGAATATTCCTTAAGTTCAATCACTCCATTTAATCCATTTGGAATTGAATATACAAGTTTTGTTTGGTGTTTTCTGGTGGCACCATGAGCAAGTTTTTCGGTTGACTTTTGTTTGAAGTTTAGCGATTACGCAACCGTTCTTTCAAATAATCTCCTAAATACTCTCTTGAAGTCATATCGGGTCTTTGTGCAAGAGCATTAAGCTTGTGGGAACTTTTTTTGTCCAAATATATTGTCGTACTAAAACTTTTGCTGTCCACTGTATATTTGTTCGACGACTTCCTCTCAGCAGATTTCTGGCGAAAACTCTAAGAGTAAAACAAAATTGCAATGAAAGGTTTCTAGTTTCGAATTTAAACTGTAGGTCCCGCAACGCATGTACATATAAAATGAACGCAGACAACATAAGTGGTGTGATAAACAAGGTCGTAATCCTGATGACTGAAGGGTTGTAATGACCCGTGATGTGAATCGTATTCTAGTAATAATATTCTGCAAATAAAACTGATTTTTGTAGAAGAAGTATCCTACGGAACAATAAAGCGGTTGAGTAGAAACTGCCAACCGCTGGCTTCTAAATAAGTTTTAACAATTCCATTAGTTTGTGTGTGGACATTTTCGTTTTTCAATATTAGGGCTTACTGTGTATTAGCATACTTGATACTTTTCATACGAATCGATTATGTTTTGTTCATGTGTTCTGTCATGAATTCGTGCACCGAGACATTACGTTAGTTGAGTGGATATTCAACATTGGTGCTATTTTTTTGAGCTTGTGGTCTTCACAATAACTTCTCTCGGAAAGTTTAAAGGCAAGAATTATTTACAATTAGCTTATGTAGCGCTTTCTCTCACTTTCGCTCTCTCTTGTGTTCAGGAAAGAACCATATCCTATGCGCAATAATGGATGGAACGTATTCAATATAAGCTTTTCTGAGGAATCCTCTTCCTTTCTTCCTTTCTGAACCAAAGAAGTAATAAAAAAAAATTAATTGTTGACAATTATTTCGTTCAATGACTACAACACAATAAAAAACAGATTTTCACTTGACTACTAAATTATTACAGACATAAACGAGGCACAAATAATACAACCTATGGGTGTATGAATCCAACATTTATGGTATTGTACACCGAATATGCCAATAAATGGCTAGGAAACAACTTAACTTAACAAAAACAATTACAGTTAAAGAAAATCTGCAATTTACGATTTTCCCAAGAAAAAAAATTAAGAATTTCATTATTTTATTTATTCGAACTGAAGCTGTTTAATGCTTAAAGAAATCATAATAATTTTTCAAAGTGTTATGGCCACCTTAAGCGCACAGATATTAAATACAAAAAGAACAAAAAACACCCTGCGCTCGTTAATAATTTCTTTGCCAAGGCACTTGATATCGTTTCCTATTCAGTCACTCATTCACTCAGCCGTAGACGAAACCAAAGAGCAACCAAATTTAATGTTGCAAGCAGTGAACAGAAACTGATGGAAGAAATAAAAAGTCAGCGTCAGATGTAAAAATTATGACAATTGCGGATATAGAAAATTATATACGAGCAAAGAAAAAGATATAAAAGAGCCACAAGGGGAGAGAGAGAGAGAGAGAGAGACAAGGAATACAGATTGTCAAGAATTGTTTGAAACCAAAAAAAATTATGATTCAACACTTAGAGACCAAGGCAAAAGAGGAGTAGGAAGAGGGGCATTATTTTCAACTGTAGATAGAATAAAATAAAAGAAGAAAATATTTTTTAAAAGTCAATGAAATATAAAACAAAGGAAATGTATAGTTATCGTTATGCATTTAACAATAATTTTTATGTGACACTTAACAATGAAACGTTAAATGAAAAATGCGAGTAAATTCAGTTTCTTCGTTTCTCTTCCTTCCCTCTTTATTCTTTGCAAACTGAGCAGTTGCAGCAGCAGTAACAGTAGCTGTAAGCGAAGCTCTGTGTATGAAAAAAAGGAAACTTGGTTAATGGCACTTGGTTACTAAATGTGGCATATTTAATGTCTTTTGATTTCTTAACTTCATTTTATTTTTATTTTTTCATTCTGTGCTCTTTTCCAATGAAACACTTTTTGGGGCATTTAAAGGCAGCGCCATCATTAAAATGATTTTTTTTTACAAAAGCTAAGCTTTTAAAATAGAAAATTATCATCAATTTAAGAACCTTTTAAGGAAACGTAAAGAAAATTACTTTTCTTGTTCAAAAAGGAGCAAAAATAAATTGTAATAAAAAAACACAAAAAAGAGAATAAATTAAATGAAGCCAGCAAAAGAAAATTTTAAATTATCAATAAATGGAATTGGTAAGTAATTTGGGGAAAACTTAATAAATTTTACGGCAATATTGAATTGAAATAAAAGGCTTTTCTCTCAAAATCTTATACATTTGGCTAACAATTTTATACAAGACCTAACTCATTTAAGTTCAAGAGAGAATTGAGAATATTTAAAGAATTTAAATATGGTTTATTTATTAATCAAATAATTCAAATGTTTTAAATTATTTGAAAACGAATTTCGATTAGTATTCTTAAGTTAAAAAATTGATTTTGAAATTTTGTTAATCAAATTAAACTTGTTTAATTGATGACACAAAATCTATATGTAAAGAGAGTAAAAATTCTAAGTGAAAAGGATACAAATTAAAATAATATTGTTACGAAAATGGAAATGGTGTTATTAAAATGATAAACAAAAGCTCCAAAAACAAAACTATGGACTGGTTTACATTATCAAAGTATAAACAAAAGATACAAAAATAATGGACTTGTTTACATGTTCAACGAATAAGCAAAAATCTATCAACAGCATCAGTGTATAAAGTAGGGGATAAACAAAGTAAACAAACAAGCAACAACAACACTGCAAGGACAAATGTAAACAAAAATACACAAACAACAATAACGTAAACAACATGTTAACATTTATAGAGATTTCGCAAAGGCAAAGTCATTCTCCTTGAAGAGCATCCATCAGACTATTTACCTTGCGATATAAAAGGCAAGACAAAGCAGGCAACGAGATCAGAAAGAATTTAGTCAGTCTTGTGTGAAGACACGTTGCGTGTGAAGAGAATAATCGTGGTTTGAAGATCTCCGTTGTAAAGATCTAACGAACAATTGTTAGTGTGTACGCGATCTAAAGCTGCACAGAGTCACAACAGCAGCTAGTGCAGTGGTTATAAAAATGTATACAAAATAGACCAAACCTATACTGTATGGTACCACAGACGTGGTTCTCAACCTCCCCAAATGACAATATATAGAAAAGGTCAATTATGTAAGGTTGGGTAAAATTTTTGGTGAGAAACTTTTCACAATTTTGCGTAACATCCTTGTGCAGTGACCATTCAAATCGTCTCTGTATCGTTCAACTTTTTATATATGTTCTGCCGCAGCAAGATGTCGGTGTAGTCTAGTAGGCAGTGTATTGACTTATTAGACGTGAGGCCACGGTTCGAACCCCAGGTCGGACATCTCAAACAAAATAAAATTTTTAAAATATTTCTCCGGTGACTTTCTCTCCGCAGATTTCTGACAAAAACTCTGAAAGTAAATAAAATTGCCATGAAATGTATCTCAAAACAATGTGTCATTCGGATTCGACTTTAAACTGTAGGTACTGCTACTCATACATGAAATTAACACACGCACCATATGTAGTGAGAGAAGCTAGCTGGTAATCCTGACTGAAGGGTTGTAATGAATAATTATGTAGGTATGTATGTAAAGTAATTAAAAATTCCAATTCGCACTGTAATTATTGCATTCGGGAAAGTATGAGTATTTAATGCCAACATAATGCTTGTTTCGTTGTAAGGAAGCACAAAGGTACATCTGCGGGAAGTGCACAGATTTGTCTGTTTGACAAACTAATGCCGCCTCCTTTGAGAAACAAATGCTGGTCGTGGATTGAGCATTTATGCAGAAAACCTTGAGAACATACCGCAAAAATCGCTTTAGAATGATATAAAAAATACACCCTCTTAAAATACGCCAACTCAACACAATACCAACGAGGTACTTTTTATCTGTGTGGGGTTTTGGGAAATGAGAAAACACCGAACGTTAGTAGAAGTTATAAAATATTAATTTGGGGCGATACAACAATACTTGTTATTTACTATCTAAATTTTGCTCGCAGCTACGCAGTAGGTGGTCACACAGTAAACTTCATTGACTCTTCTCAATATTTTGGCCGGTAAGCCACCACTAGCAGTAATGTTGTCTTTCAAACCTGTAATTGCAGCTGGTTTGTCGCTGTATATAAGAGAACATTGTGTCATTTCCAATTCGCATAATTCTAGCGGGCAATGCAGGCCAATAAACCGAGATTAATTCCTCCGTAATCTCAACCCTCAACTAGTTCATGGTATGGTATGAAATCATTTGTCAAACGTGTTTATTTACACGGTACCTTTCGATGTTGCCTACTGTATGTCAACGTATTTCTTGAACCAAAAGCGAGCCTGTTATGTAAAGAAAATTTTTCGATCAAGGCACAATTGATGGATTGAGCGGAAAATGAACATTTTAATCAAAGAAATATGTGTAGGGATGAAGATCATATCTGTTCATAAGGGTTCGCCAACAAAGTTACCAGATTTGGAGGGACCGATGACGCATCAATGTTAAATTGACTGGTTCGGTATACATGTTGGCGGCGTAGGTCTTTTTCATGTGAAATAAACAAACAGCTTCAGCTACTAAATGGCAAGCGCTGTTGTGTTTACTGAATTTTTGTTTAAAAATTCGGAAAAATTAATCAATTGAATATCAATTATATTTTGTTTCAACAAGAGAGTGCAACTTGCCATACAGCACGCTTAACAATCAATTTATTAGATATGTAATCAATTTAGTAAGAAATTTCTTTCTTGGCATGATCTTTCTCACTAACCGCAGCGATTATGAGATTTAAGCATTGTTATGGAACTACGTTGAGTCATTAGTTTTTACCAGCAAGCCAGGAACTCATGAAATAATGTAAGCCAACATTCAAGCCCCAATAGATGGGAAAAGATTGAACCCTAATGGGCCATGTACCTTCTAGCCGCAGTCGATATATGCTGGAAAGTATATTTAAAAAGGAAATGCAATGAAATTATCCACCATTTATGCTCTTTAATCCCATCTGTCGGCTAATAATTACCTATCGAACTCGAATAAAGTTAACCTGCTAGTGTTGTGCATTGTACTATTTTTTTTTATATTTGAAAATCAGCTTAAGGTTTCAAATTATGACGCTGAAAAAATATTTATCCTTGTCTTTTTCAAGTGAAAACATAATTTATTACCAGTTATTCATGCATATACGTACATTTATGCGATTTACATACAGACATATAATAAATTACAAGAGATTTTGGAAAAAAATAAAAAAAATAAAAAACTGTTTCCGACCCTTTTTTTCACAAAAACGCATATACTCAACCGGATATTGCGTACAATTACATGCGTAAGCACACACACACACACTCAAACGTTACTATGTAGTCTTTTATCTTAATGTTCATGTGATTATTGTAATTACGGCATTTATTTATTTCCTTTTTTAGTGAATATAAAATATTTTCATAAATTATATCCTTTTGTCACACGTCCCTCCCTCCTTAAAAATAATACAATTTAAAAATATTTTTTATTGTTATTATTATTATTGTTGTTGTTTTTTGTTCATTTTATATTTTTTATTTTATGAAATGCTCACACTTGATATCCTTTTTAAGTACACACACACACATTATTAATAACAATAACGATAATGTACGAACGTATGAATTTTCTTCTTGTTTTTTGTTTATATGCACTTCACAAAAGTCATTCATGTGGAAAAAGAGATAATTCTGCCATGGCTTTTATACGATATATTGGGAGAGTTTTTGTTCACCTTTTTTCTCCAAAGTCTTATTTAATATTGACTCTCATAGGGTGGATGGTGATTTGTGTAAATTTTTTATAGAAATGATTTGAAAAAAAAAACGTCTAGGATGGTATGATTTCTATGGTTCCCGTAGAAACCTGTATTTTCGATAGATAAGTACAAAAAATTTAAAATAAAACAAGTGTGAAAGGATAGATTAGAATGTGATAGGAGGCAGTGGTAGTCGTTTCATTGTTAATGCGCCAAGACGTGGGCGTGCTCTTGCATTGCGTACATTCGAAAATATCGAAACTACAAAAATATCTGAAGAATTGAACATTTCAAGCAACAGTTTAAGTCGAATTTTGCAAAAAGTTCTCAGTATGACGACTTAGAAAGTTCAATCGGTTCAAGAGTTGAAGAACTTCGCTATATGGTCCAACGTGAAACTACACGATGATGAAAAATCATCTTTTCGAATGAAGCTTATTTTCATCTTGGTGGGAACGTTAACACGCAAAATTGCCGCATTTGGGGTTCAGAAAACCCACATGTGTTCTTACAGAAACCAATGCACGAATTACGAGTAACTGTTTGGTGTGGCTTGTGGAGCGGAAGCATCATTGGCCCATATTTCTTTGAAAATGAGGACGGCGTAACTACGATGTTTGATTTCAGCAGGACGTTGCAATTTGTCACATATCTCATGTCACAATAAGTCGAAATGGTGATGTCAATTGACCGCCAAGAAGCTGCGATTTGACGGCGTTGGACTATTTTCTGTATGGTGCAGTTAAAGCAAAGTATTATGCCGACAAACCTCAGACTATTGAGCATTTGACGGCCAACATTCGTGATACCATTGAACGAAAATTGGTCCGATTGATTGATGTACTGTGAGGCCAACAACGGAAGTCATATCAATGAAATAATAATTCCATTTCCAACCGGAACAATTGGACTTCACAACAAACAAAAAAAAATTTGGCAGAATTTCAAACCGTTTTTTTTTTATTGCATTTAAACTTTTAAATGGTGCACCCTAAATATGAGGTAATCTGGCCTGGCCGATCATCGTAAGAATTTCCAATTGAGCCAATGCTACATTAAATTAAACCGAAATCCAGCCTAAACGATTCAATAACACGTGACGATAGATTCAATGGATAATTGAGAGAGGCTAAGCCAAATGAGAGAAGTCGAAACAAATGTGGCGTACATGTTGATAATGTTTTTGCTGAGTTTCTAAAAAATAAAGAGAATAAAGAATTGTGCTTGTAATTTTCTAAAGAGTAAGTTCTTTACAGCTTATACATAAAAGCATATGCCAGAAAATTACTTAGGGAGAGGATCGCATTAGGATATATTCATTGTCTTCAATCTATGGTGTATGAATTATAGTTCGTCTAGTAAGCTAACACTCTACTCACAAGACATCGGCGACTACAGCAGTTTACACCTAAAAGCAATACGAGTTGACGTCAGTAGAGTTGGAAATTGATTTTAACTGTCCGAAATGGTGTTCGAATGCCATAATCCGTAGAGTTGGAAACGTGTGAATACATATACATACATAATCGATCATTACAATATTAAATCAGAGGATCACTCTTGCAACGCTGGCTCGAAATTGATTATCCAACGTATAGATTACATTAGGTCCGTTGAACTGCTATTTATTTCGAATGAAAATTGTTGCAGAAAAGAGGTATAATTATGCCTCGATCGAAATCCAGATTGGCTTTCAATAAAAACGGAAAAAGACAGACATTAAGCGGAGTAAGCCATAATATTCTACTGAACTAAGATTTACTGCAGGAAAAACTTTTATGAAAATTTAAATCAAAATTCTCTTTATATGAAAACCATTAGGAAATGTTTGTGTTAAAAGTAATGAAATTGTTTTATTTAGTGCTGCGGTAATAGATTGGACTAAACGATCCATTATTGCCTTAATTAGGAATTGAAATTTAACCTGTTGATTAAGCCGTGATAAACCGCAAAACTACAATCGGAATCGAACTCTTATTGCAAATCCTTGAGCAGCCAAAACACCACAAATAACAAAATGTCGTATAAAAAAATAATTGTAAAATTATAAAAATTTAAATGATTAATAAAAATTATTAATAATTGAATAAATTTGTCTTTAATTGTTTATTTATTCAATCAAGCAGAAAAAAAGAACGTGGAAATGTTGGAATGTTGCTTGTACTCTTTTTTTTAATACCAAAACTAATTAATTTTTTTGTTAATTTAAAATGAAAACAATTTAATTATCTGTATTGAAGTGTTTTATTATTTTAGTAGCACTGTTTTACATTTCAAAAGAAATTAATTAATTGCTCTTTAACTGTGTATAAATAATTAATTTTAAATAATGTATTGTATTTGCTTTTTAATAACACGATTACTTAATGAAATGCAACAAATAACTGCATTCATTAAAAAAAAAATATATTAAAATTAATTATAAAAATAACAATTGAAACCATAGCAATTGGTCATATTCTATACCTATATTATGCCGTAATGGGCATTGTATGCGGCAAAATAAAAAAAATTGTATGGCACTTACTTTTTCCATAGTCCTGGCTGCTGCAAGAATAGCTGCTTTGAACGTATAATCTAACGACTTAACATGTAGGCATGAAAAGTAATCCAATGCCGTTAGAATACAAAAACTGGTGAGCCATTGAATCTGATTTCTGTATAGATCTTAGCCACTAAATTGAATTTAACGTATGGTATGCAGCAATCAGTAAATTTTAATGGATGTAATGTGTTGGTATGCCCAACGATTGGAACCTCAGTGTACTCTGTCCTGTCCTGAAAAATGGAGACCCTACAATATGCGCCAACTACACGGGTACCAGCCTTCCCCCTATCGCATATAAGGTATTTACGGGCGTATTGTGTGAACGACTGAAGCCATTCGTCAAAACACTGATTGGACCTTATCAGTGCGATTTCAGATCTGGCAAGTCCACTATCGAGCAGATATTCACATTACGTTAAATCATGGGCCCACGAAAAACAAGTCGACAAACACCATCTCTTTGTCGACTATAAGGCAGCCTTCGATCGTGATTTTGCCACAATGAGCTCGGTATACCAGCGAAGCTAATAAGGCTATGCAGAATGGCTTTGAGCAATTTCTGCAGCTCCGTCAAGGTAGGAATGGACCTCTCCGAACCTTTTAATACCGTGCTAGGCGATCCCTTATCATGCGACCTCTTCAACTCTCTTCGTCATGGAGCGTGTTCTACGAAAGGCGGGAGTGCATCGCAATGGCACTATTTTTCAAAAAAGTGTCCAGTTGCTTGCGTGCGCTGACGACATTGACATCATAGGGCTTACCAAGCGAGATGTTACTGCTGCCTTTAGTTCTATTGAACGGGAGTCTACTAAGATGGGTCTGGCAATAAATTAGGGCAAAACAAAGTGTATGTTATCGACAAGTAGAAACGTGCGGCGTATTGGATTTCAGATCATGGCCGACAACTATACTTTCGAGACAGTCAAAGAATTTATTTATGTTGGCTCCGCCGTTACCACCAAAATGATATTGGCCTGGAAATCAAGCGCAGGATAACTCTTGCCAACAGGCGCTACTACGGTCTCAATGGGCAATTGAGTAACAGAGACCTCTCTCGTACGACAAAACTAATACTCTACAAGATGCTCATCCTACCCGTGCTTCTTTATGGCGCAGAGGCATGGATCCTATTAAGCACTGATGCAGTGAAAGGAGAGAAAAGTCTTACGTAAGATCTTCGGTCCAGTGCGAGTTGGCAATGATTTCCGCATCCGATCCAACAGTGAGCTGTATGAGCTCCGCAACGATGTAGACGTTGTGCAGCGTATTAACATCCAGCGGCTGCGCTGGCTCGGCCATATCGTTCGAATGGAGGAGGTTGCTCCGGCGAGACAGGTATTTGATGCTGTGGTCTGTGGAAATCGGCGAAGAGGACGACCTTGTCTGAGTTGGAAGGACCAAATCGAGGAAGCGCTGTGATCGATTGGTGTGACCAAGTGGCGGAGGCGCGCAAGAAGCAGAGGCGCATTGAAGGGTGTATTGCGGCAGGCCGAAAACCGTTAATCGGGCTGTTAATGGCCAATTAAGTAAATTAAGTAAGTAATGTTTTGGTATTGTCGTCTTAGTCTAATAGATAGTGTGTTGGTTTATTAGACATGAGGCCTTGGGTCGAATCCCAACTCAGACATCTCTAATAAATGAAAAAATATTTCTGACTCTGAGATTAAATAAAAATTGCCACAAAAAAGTTTCACAATCTCAAATGTCGTACGGAATGTAGGTTCCGCCACATATGTATAAAAGTAACACACACAACATAAGTGGTGTAAGAAGCTAAGTTGTTGCCCTGACTAAATGTAATGTAATGAAGAATTACGTTATTTAAGCAAAAATTAGCTTTTCATTACAAAACACAACTCTTTGATAAAAATGCTCATTCAGTTTGAAATGAGCCTGATGAGAAAAAATGAGATGCGAACTATGGCCACTGTTTTCTTATACGTGCTGTACTCCATATGCTCGTAGGCCAAGAACCTTGCATAATATTTTTCGTTAAGTCGAAAGACAAATTCCAAGAATTTTAGACCAACGGAGATATCTTTCAGTCACAGTAACAATATTCCAATATTCCTTTCGCTACGTAGATTTTTTGTTTTGTTGATGATTGATATGCCGAATAACTTTAAGCAATAGTCGCTTACTAGGCCGATTATTTAAGCCATAAAATGAACAAGGTGACCATTGAACTTCTGGAAAATATTTTATTTATTATAAATTTTCCCAATTCCTAATGACTTGCTAAAGCTTTTCATCTTCTCTCAAGTTAATAGTCAAGCAATTATTTTCATGGATATGAGTTTTGTTTAATCATGGTTAAAATACTTATATTTTCTCAGTTTACAACAAATATTTGTGGTTTAAAGAGTAATTAATTTTTATAATTAAAATTACCACCTCCTGCTGCAGCTAATTACGCCACAAAAAAATTTGTATGTTTAGTTTTTAAGGACAAATTTAATGCCTTCGAAACACAGCAGGTTCTGTTTTAAGTGCACCACAATATTGTTCATACAACTTGTTAACAAGGTTTTCTTTTTTTTATTTTTTTGAAGTAAAAGATAAAAAAGAAGCCAGCAAGAGACGCAGAAAATGCAAATAAATTTTAATTGCTTCCCTTTGGTAATGCATGAATACAAAAACTGAGTATGAATAAACATACGCTTTCATTTTTACATAATTATTTAAGTAAATAATTACTATTTGTTTAAGCAAGAACAGAGAGAAATAGAGAGGAAGAGATAAAGAGAAAAAAATATTAAAAACCTGGATAATATTTAATGAACACACATGTATGTATTTGAGCAAACAAACTGACAACGAGTTGTATAAACAAACGGAATTCTAAGTGTAGCAAGAAAAGGGCCTTGAAAATTTTTCGCTTTCAAAAGAATTTTTAAAATCATCATTTGCGAAAGGAAAAATTTTAGAAAATGACTTTTTGTTTCAAAAAAAAGTTTTTTTTCCTCTTTTTGTATTTGAGTTTCAAGTCAAAGGGCCTTGTAAACGTTTTTATGTGTTGTGTTGCTTGTGTTGGTCATACATTGTTCTTATGCATGTGTTACTTACATGTATGTATGTGTTACAATAAATTGCAAATGCGTATTGTGATGCATACATACATACATATGTGCGTATGTGAATGTTTTGTATCATTATGAAAATGAGGTATTGTTTAGGTATTCATTTTTCCTACTTTTTTTTTGTTTTTATTTTTTTTTCTCCATTTTGCATACTGACATATTCATTAAAATTTAATTAAAATTGTTACATAAACAACAGCAACAGCAACCTAAAACAATGACAACAAACAGCCGTAGTCGCAACAAGAAAACAACAACAATAATGAGAGAGAGAAAAAAAGGAATATTAAAAACAGACTTATTTACATAAATTTAACATGTACACACATGTTACAACAGTAGTTACATGTATGTATGCATGTATTTGTATTTGAGACAGTGTGGTCGTAAGTTTTGTTTACAAATATTCATATTCATACACTTATAGTTGAATACACTCTTATGCATGTATTCTCATTCAGACTATCCCTCTCTCTCTACTACCACTACTACTACACTTACTCGAATTCATAAATATTGTTTTATATGTTTACACATATGTACATATACTAACACCCGCACCAACGTTAATTAAAATGTAATAGAGACAAACATTTGACAGTTATACTCAACAGACTAACATTGTAACACATTTACATATACTGCCATCTTTATACAATATACGTAATATACATACGTATGCATTTAAATAATGAGACAACAACAACAGCAACAAGCAAATATGAATAATTATGATGAAAACTTGAGTTGTTTTTCCATATTTATTTTTTTGTTTTTGTTTTTCTTATTTAACCAACCGCCAGTACAACTTGTAATAGCAGTAGTGAAGTACTCGAATATCTTGTTGTATATGAACTTCAAACATTGTTTGTTTGTTCGTTTGATTGTACCTTATAGAGGGATAAACCGTGAAATTTCATAATTGGTCATTACAACCCTTCAGTCAGGATTACGACCAAGTTTCTCACACCGCTTATGTTGTGTGTGTTAATTTTTACATGAGCGATAGGAGCAACAGTTTAAAGTCGACCCCGAACGACAAATTTTTGATTTCATGGCAATTCTATTTACTCTCAGAGTTTTTGCCAGAAATCTGCTGAGAGGAAGTCGCCGAAGAAATACTTTTTGTATTTTGTTTTGATGTCTGGCCTGGGGCTCGAACCCTGGCTTTGCGTCTAATAAGCCAACACACTACATACTAGACTACGGCGAATTATGACTTGGGTTCATATGACTTTCAAAAAACATCACAATGTTACATGAATGCTGCTGCCATGTTTTTAGTTTCTTTTATCCATCTTGCGGCTTCTGTATTCCACTCTTACGCCATTCTTTTAATACTATCGGCCTTCATCCTGGCAGTATCACAGCTTCACGTAGAACATGTTTTAGATTTTGTTCACTCCAGTATAACATACTTGTTTGATACGTTCCAGAGATGCATGTTACCACTGAGGCACATTGTGTTTAGGAAACTAGCCAGGCTTCCCTTCTGTATAACAAAGTATTTTTCCTACATACTTCGTCAGATTATTTGCAGGCTTTTTCACACTGATTACAATATTCCGAATGCCACTTTCGCTTTGTTTAGCCTATTATTGAGGTCTGTTCCAGCTTCGTCACTTATTGTTTCTATAATATCTAGTAAGCAAAAGCTAAGTATTAGACTGATTAGCCTTGTAGCATTATATTCTCTGTTTATATTCATTGTTTTGGTTTTCTTGATATTTAACTCGAGTGCAGTAAAATATGATCAAGGAAGGAATTTTGAATTTAATTGTATGTTAGGGATCTTGTAGGAGAGTTCAGTTAATTCAAAATGTCGAGTTTGCCAACTAATCTCCATTTTTCTGAACAGATTTTGCTCTGATATCATACAGTTGAATCATTATAAATGAGAGCCCTCTTTTTGTACTCCAGTCTTATTAAGAAATCGTTGACTAATGTGCCCGAACTCTAAGTTTTCCATTCTATTGCAACACTACATCCTTTAATTTTACTGCATTACATTGGGCCTGGCGAAGCATACCGTTTAATAGAAGAAATATGATTCAGTTTGAAGTGAGAGAAAGAGAAGGAGAGTAGTTTGAGTTTATTTGCCACACAATATAATTAAATGTACCAGTTTATGTAATTCTTTTATGTAACATATGTTAATGATATATGAAGAGGCACATATTGCACAATATACATATGTATGTATGTGCTCTCAAAAGACATTGACGAAGGAGTTCTAATATGAAAAAAAAAACTCCACAATGATAAAAAAATACTGTTTGAATACAAATTAATAACTGTCAGTATTTATCAAAAAAAAAAATAAAATAAAAAATTATTGAAATCCTATTCAATATTGAACCGACATTTGAAATGGAAAATAAATCTTTTTTTCGAATTGCTTGAACGCTTTAAAAAGTGTTTATTATAAATGAACAAACATTTTCTACATTTAAAGTCATTTTAAGTCAAGTTCTCTTATCATTGCTTCGCATTTCATCCCTGTAACGCTTCTGTTTTCGAATAGAGGGGTATTGCGATGCTTTAGATGGTAGTGTGCTAAACTTCAAGTGTCGCGACCGAGAGTTCGATTTCCACCAGTGACCATGGTTGTTCTGTAATTGTCAGATTGTTGACATTACTTATGAATGATTAATCCTTATAGAAAAAAATGTGAGAAGTATCCCAAGCTGTACTTGAGAAAAAAAAACGAGTGTTTAATGCTGGTCATTGAAAAAGAAAACAGCATTATTACAAGCATAGTTCCCCTCTTTCCTATCTCTTATAACACGATTCACTTCATGAATAGGAGTCATTTCCTGGGCGTTGGTCAAAAAAGAAAAAATTAAGCGGTTTCACAACATATAAACCATTCTAGCTGCCACGTTTAGTCAAGTTTTGACAGATCGATCCAATGTTGGACATGAATTATGTATATTTCCGTATAAAGATGTGTATAGGAAGGACGTCCTGTACGGATTAAAATTTTGTTTGATAACTATAACCAGTAATTATGTTTAAAACCCTGAAGAAAGCAATTAAATGTTTGTCATGATATTCGAATACAAAAACTAAGAGTCTTCAATTGTTTCAAATAATTACACTGGTATTATTGCCAATTTATATATCCTTGTGCTGCCAAATATTTTAAAATCGTTGATTGTTGAGTTCCAAAAAAAATGTATTTATTTATCCTTGTTTTTATAATTTATTATGATGTTAATGTCTTAAGGTGGCCTGTATAGTCAGCCGACTCAAGAGGTTAACACCATTTCCTTTTGAAAATCCTTCTCTAGTTAGGACGTGTGTTTAGGTCATTATTGTGTTGAAATATTTAATGCTGATGTATTTTGTCGTATCTCTGAAGTGAGTAGTCTTTTTTATATCTCTGAAGTGAGTTATATTGGCTTCGAAGACCGCTGTGATTTGTGGCTTATTCGCATATACAGTGGACAACAAAAGTCTTAGTACGGCAATATATTTTGACAAAAAAAAGTCCCACAGGCTTAAAACTCTTGCACAAAGATCATTTGAAAGAACGGTTACACGTAATCGCTAAACCTCACACAAAAGTCAACCGAAAACTTGCTCATGGTGCCACCAGAAAACTCCAAACAAAACTTGTATATTCAATTCCAAATGGGTTAAGTTGACCTTAAGGGATATTCTACTAAATACAAGGGATAACATTTTCATATATTAGGCCGTTGCATTTTAAATTTACTCAGGGTTCTCTTGTTTTATGAAGAGCTTTAAAAAATTGTTTGTTTTCTAATAAAATAGAATTAAATTAATAAAATAAATATAAAAACTATAAATTTTTATACAAACTTTTGGCTAAGATTCATGAAATTGCTAAAATATACTGCCGTCCACTGTATGTACCTGCGACTTAAGAAAACCGAGCAACCGGCATGGCATCACCAACATGTGTACTCTCTCATTGCTTGTGCAGAATATTCAATTTGGCATGATCTATATATATCGCACGTAGCTTCATTCTGTTGAAGTCACAAGTCATTGGTGTTCGGGTCATTCAATGCAGGTTGGAAGTATTGACCTCAACAAACTTTTTTGTGTTTTTAAGGATTTTTTTTGTAAAGAATTGATGTAAAATTAATTTTGTGCCAAAAGTGTTTTGACAACGACTGCCAATTTAATAATTTAAAACCTAAACCATGAACAAACTTCATACTGCTTATTAAGTTCAAACATTTACTTGAATTCATTCCAGCATTGCTTTACTTATAGTGTCCGGCATAATTACTTGCAGCAATTACGACCATCAGTTCACCCATTCAAGGCTTTGTGCGAAAAACTTAATTTTTATAAAATTTCTCATTGTGTCTCTATTGAAGTGAATTGTTTTGAAAACTGTAATTAATCTTCCTAGAGAACGAATTCCATTCGTTTCGTTAACTCCTTGCGTTTATGTTTTTGCCACTGTTTGTTTGTTGTTTTGACATTTTTTGGGGGTTCATTGTTTATGCCTGTCAACAACGGCAAGTGGGTATTATTTTGGATTTCCCTTTCATGGCATAAATAAATAAAAAAAAAATTTTGCTGTCCTTCTTTTGATTCAAACAAAGTTGGGGTGATGGCGAGGCCATGAAAATTAACAAAACAATTATTTTTTTTTCTTTTTTTTTTTTGGTTTTCTTTAAATAAATTTTATTTCAATTCCTTTATTGTTTTTCTTGTTATTAGAAAAGGAGGAGGAAAAAGAACAAAAAATAAATTTGAAAACTTTATTATTATTTGATTCCGTTCTCTATTATTTTGCTATTAAAGACCCCCCATTTTTGCGCCAGTGATTTTCTATTATTCATTAAGAACGTGGCGTTTATTAAGCGGCTTTATTGAAGGGAACATTTCAAAGGCCATTTCAATTAAGGAAGCATTTGGGAGTGATTGTAGCATAAAATCGATTAGTAATGCCTTTTTCCTTTCCTTTCCTCACTACAATATTTATTTAAGGACATGAAATATGAGGGTTATTAAATAAAAAACAATGGTATGCTATCTCATCGTGATGTTGTCAAATTTAATTTCATACAATTAAAGTGAAATTTATAAAATTACATATTCTCGGCATGTACTTGTCATGTCATTTGATCAAATACTTGTTTGGCTGTTAATATTAATATTCTGTGAATTGTTTGTCAATTGAACAAAATTGGAAAACTTTTTTGTATACTTTTCATACAAAACTGGTCTATAATTGTATGGAATTAAAGCAATTTAAAATATAGGGGACTTAAAAGATAAAAAAACATACATACATACATAATTGGTCATTACAAGCTTTCAATCATGATTACGGCCTACCTTCTCACACCACTTATGTTGTGTGCGTTAATTTCATACATGAGTGGTGGGACCTACAGTTTAAAGTCGATTCCGAACGACAAATTTTTGAGAAACTTTTTATGGCAATTTTATTTACTCTCAGAGTTTTTGTCAGAAGTCTACTGAGAGGAAGTCGCCGAAGAAATATTTTTTAAATATCGTTTTGATGTCTGACCTGGGGTTTGAACCGTGGCCTTACGTCTAATAAGCCGACACACTACCTACTAGACTACGGCGACTACATTGCTCTGTAATTGACATAAAGTAATCTTGGGAATCCATTAACTGTCTAGCTAAAGGTGACTTAGAAAAGACATTGAACGTTGATTGAGAAGTGCCAGCTAAGAGCTTTGTATAAAAAAAATGTAGAATCAATAATACAACATGAGTTTAGTTATGATTTTAAGGGCAGCTATCGATTTAACATAACCTAACTTAAAATGGCATTTGATTAAAAAATGAATGAAGAAATTGATGGATGAAAAGACCTGTATATTTCTATTCGCTAAATTCAAGTTCAAACTAGATACACTCAAAGATTTCACAGGGTGATTACATGGGTTTTAATCGCGCGAACTAAGTGACAGATTTCTGGCAAAAATTCAGAAATAATAAATAAATAAAATTGCCATGAAAAGTTCTTCAAAAATCTGTCGACTTTAAACTGTAGGTCCCGCCACTCTTGTATAAAATTAACAGACACAACATGAGTGGTGTGAGAATCTAGGCCGTAATCCTGACTGAAGGGTTTTAATGGCCAATTACGTACGTATTACGTACGAACAAAGTGACACATAGCATAACTATTAAAAATTTGAGGCTAAATTCTGAGGCATATTTGGCCTTAAGATGAGAGAAACCACATTTAAGAGAACTCAGTTTGTTAGCAACTATTTTTCTTTCATTTTCAATAAATATTATATGATATATATATCGAATATATATTTGTTGTAGTTTTATAATTATTTTGCCAACAAGTATAGTGAAACTAAGCTATCCTCGTGCTTGTAAGCTAATTTTATTCTTTACCATACAAATTTTATAGCAAACCAAATTACTAAATATAATAGCCACCTATTAACTGAAATTTTTTAGTACGTATATAAATTTGTTTATTACTAATTATTAATTAATTTTAATTGCTTTTCATGTAACCAAATTGCCAACTAATTTTCTTTTTTTTATTCTTTTTTCTCTTTTTAGGTAAGGTGACAGTTTTATTGTTCGTTTAACTGGAGTATTTCAATCATAATATACCCTCTCACCATTGTTAATGTTTTTTTTTTATCAGCTAATGTTCAAGTAATTTAATATGCATTAATTATTAACAAATAAACAGCAATGATTTCTCTTACAAAAGAAAATATTATAAAATGATCACCAAACACCAGATAATTGGTTAAATAGTGCTCATAATCAGAAGCATTTTTAATTATGAATCACCACTCAAATTCACATCAAATTCTTAATCAATTATTTAAAATATCAGTTGTTTTGATAACATCTTAAAAGATTTCTTTCAGTATTTTTCAATCAGTTGGTTCCTAAAACAAATAGAAATAATAAGAAAATTAATAAATTAAGTTTGAAAGGGTCTTGGTAACAATACAAATTCTAGAAATTTAAAAAACACCTCTTCTGTGAAGCCAGTAAGTATTCGTGAAACATTCGGTTACCCCATCCAAGGCAACTTCACATAGTTCCCCTCAGCTTATCTATCTCTCCATTAATTTTTAATGCTTTTGACTGTCACATCATTTCAAAACATTAAGTGCAGCAAGAATCGAATTCAGTTTAAAGTGGACTAAGCCTTATTGACAATTGAATTTATAGTCGTCATCGCTGCTGAGCTATTGCATTAAAGTATAAGAGCATTCCATAACAGATTTGGAGAGTTTGCATGAAATATGTAACTGATAAAAGGTGTCGTGATGTCATTAAAAACAATTTCAACGTATTTTTTAATGTATTCAGACTTTTTTTTGCCAGAAATCTGCTGAGAGCAAGTCACCGAAGAAATATTTTTTTTTCATATTTTCGTTTTGATGTCTGACCTGGAGGTTTTAACCATGGCCTTACGTAAGCCAACACACTACCTACTAGACTACGGCGATTTCGATGTATTCTTCGATGCAATGCATAGCAAAGCAACATCGATGTTAAATCGATTTGTCACAAAATTCATCAATGTTTTCTGGGAATCGATAGATTTGTGTAACAAAATGGATGTAAAAAATGTCTGAATCGACATCTCACAAAGGAATATTATGAACGTCATAAAAATGTTATTCAAGAATTTGGGGGCAATACAAACGTTGTGGAAATATCTTAAAGATAATCTCAGGGTTTTCTCCCGAATATAAATTTTACGTTTTTAAGACGTTCATGAGCAATAAAATTATGCTCCATATGATGTAAAGCCACTGCGGATATCTATTAAGCGCTGTTTTGCAAAGATATTAAACATAGCCTGGCTGAAAGTAATTTACACCAATCCGCCATACTACAGGTGACAAATTCGTGGCTGGCATAACTCATTGCTTTCGATGTATTTTTTTTAGTTAACGTCTGAAGCAATTTATTTTATTCTTTCTGCAATTCTTTCTGGGATTTTCTCTATACGGAACTATGTAAGAATACTTGATATCGAGGCCCAGTATATGCTATCAATTCACAAGTCTCTTCACACGCAAGATATTTTTTGTATATTTTACTACTTTTATCCTCATTTCGCCTGCGAAGAAACGTTTCGTTTACATTAGTTTCAAATGATACAGGAACAAATGCTCCTTTCAACTTACCTTTCGCAGTTTAAAATTGTTTACATCGTTATAATTTTCATCGCTATAGTGGCCGTAGTGTAGTGTGTTGACTTATTACACGTCAGACATCTCCAGCAAAAGGAAATATGAAAAAAATATTTCTTCATCGACTGCCTCTCAGCAGATTTCTGGCAAAAACTCAGAGAGTAAATAAAATTGTCATGAAAAGTTTCCCAAAAAACTGTCGTTCGCAGTGGACTGTAAACTGTAGGTCCTGCTACTCATGTTAAAATTAACATACACAACATACTTGGTGTGGGAAACTAGGTGGTAATCCTGACTGAAGGGTGTATATTCACAGCTGAGATCTTCAGAATATTTTTTTAGTTAATTAGTAATTACCCTCTCTCTTTTACTGTACCATTTATCTATCCTTGGTATGAGTCGCGCTGTCTACCCTACATTCTAAGAGTTAATGCATACATTCTGCTGTCTGCTCGACTGCCTTTCTCAACACAATTACCCTGGTTTCATTCAAGTCTTATTTAATTCTTTCCTCAATTAAAATATCTATGATATTTTGCTGCCGATTATAATAACAATTTCCAGACAGGCCGTTCTCTATACCGATATCTTTTTGTAGGGTAGTACCATCTACCTTGTTCTCCAATCTGGGGCCATTTATATCTATATGTCCACAATGAAAAATTATAGGAATCATTAACCTAAAGTTAACCTAATAGACGCCGTTGTGTAGTAGGTAGTATGTTGGGTTATTAGACGTGAGACCAAGGTTCAAACCACAGGCCAGACATCACGAACAAAACGAAAAATGAAAATATTTCTTCGGCGACTGTCTCTCCAGCAGATTCTTGACAAAAACTCTAAAAGTAAATAAATATTGTCATGAAAAGTTTCTCAAAAAAATCTGTGTTTCTGTGTTGGTGTACTTATCCTACAGTCGTATTAGAGGTTCCATTTATAGCAGCCTTTCTCAACACCAGTACTTTGCTTTCGTTTAATCCATATTTTAAGTCTCTTCTCGGTTAACAACTCAATTGGAATTGAGCCGCCGATTATAATAACATTAAACCGTGAGACTGTTCTTTATGCCGATGTTTTCTGTACAGTCAGTTCTACTTACTTAGTGCTCCTATCTTTAGCCATTGAAATCTATACGTGTACGATATAAAATTAAACGAATCATAACGTAACTAAGATCTGCGGTAGTTGGTTGGTCTTACGTTCGAAATCATGTTGCCAAGATATGCTTTTTTGCATTAAACAGTTACTTTCAATAATTTTAAAAATACTGAAAAGAAATCTCTCAGCGTTAAGCTTATCACAAGAAAAGAAATTGTAAAACCCATGCATTTGTTTCCCTGGCAAAAATAAGTAAAATTTGAAATTCAATTCATTTTCGACCACCATCATTTCAATATGTATGTATGTGTGTATCTATGAGCGTGTACTCGTATGGCAAAAGTAAAAGATATTTATATTGATGTGTACGTACTACAGATACATATTTTATAAAATTATTGCTCATAATACTTAGTGTACCATACATACGTATGTACATGTAATCTTCAACTGTCACTTACACTCGTATATTGGCCAGAAAAATTTTAACGAAATCAACAAAAAAATTAAATAAACAGCCACCATCACCGAATGATTCACTTAAAAAGAAAAATGAAATGAAAAATTAATAAGAAAGTATGTTAAAAACAATATTTATTTATTTATTACAATATTATTATTAACGTTATTTTTTTTTTTTTTGTTTGTTACTTCATTATATTGCCTTCTGTATTTCATGCAACGAAAGCATCAACTGCTGAATTGATGTGAAAATGAAATATTTTCACATGCATATGCAAATCACACATTGATACACATATGTATACATACAATTGAACACCTAGACACAGTTGGTAGCAACATGCACAAGAAAATTTACATTTTCCACAAATGAAAATGTGAAAAGTATTTCATTCGCTTTCCTCTTCTCCCCCTTCGTCAGGTTGTTTAATTTATTAATCATCATATAAATGTTGAGGATAATATTTCATGACAAAAGCAGTATAAAATAGGAGAAAAAAGAAAAAGGAAAAAAATATCATAAATATTAAGCTGAAATTTCCTTTTAATCCTGCAACGTTTTCTCGCATTTAGCACATACACATACATATGTACCATCCATATACGCTTAAGGTTGCAATAGCAACGTAAACCAAATACAAAAAAAATTGAAAATGAAAATGAATAAAAAAAATTTGTAAAAGAAATAAATACACACCCTGTATAGGTATTACGTAACATAAATTGCGTTTTATACAAATGCATACACACACACATATACTTATGCCCATGACATACCTACATACACAAAAAGCAACATACTTTGTGACATGCATCACTTTAGTATTTTTACAACCGCGTTGCAATTGTCAATGTTCGTAAGTGAAAATTAAAAAAAAACAAGAAATGAAATGAAAGAAGAAAGAAATTTAAAATGAAGCCAGTGAACATCGCTACCGAGCTGTCTTGTAGTTGTTTCCTTTATTTTTTTGCAACAACTTCTTTAGTTCGTTGCTGCCACCTTTAGTTTGTCATTTGCATTTCATTCCATTTATCTGTCACACACACACTTCTGCTTACACTTGCTCTTACGCACACACTTTGTCTCTCCACATTTATGAAAATGAATTTTTGTTCCTTGTACTCTGCAAATAAAACAGGTAGCGTTGGTTGAAGGATAATGTTTGTAACAAATTTGGAATTCATAAATTCGTTTTGAATAATGAAAATTCAAAACGCTGTTGATCCCCATAGTACCACTTTAGTCAGAAATTATAATTCCCAGTCTAGCTAGACATCTTCAATCGATAATGGTACAATCAAATCGATGGTACAATGACTTCGAAGATGTTCTTCTTCGTCTCACTATGGAAATGTTTGTTTTTTTGTCTTTGTTATAGATTCTACAGAAGTCATCGTGTATTTTTAGCTTTTGGGAATGTAAGGTTAGGACGCTGTGTCTTTTTAGAACGCTATGGAGTTCCAAAATGGATCATATGTAGACTAAATGCAAGTTTGCCTCCTCTGTATTTCCATAAACGTCAAAATTTTTCGGTATTTTTACAAAATAATTATTGTTCTATCACTGTTATGTGCTGTTACTTTCTTACATGGCCTTAGGTAAGCAGAAATCCACATTAGAGGTTTTCTTCAACAGACACACGGCATTCTTAAGTAAGTCCCGACATTCTTAGGTTAGCAGAAAGCCACATCAGAGGATTTCTTCTACAGACACCCAACAGAACAACAGGTTATCAGAAAGCCACATCAGACATTTTCTACTACAGACATCCGACATTCTTAAATAAGCACCCGACATTCATAGGTAAGCAGAAAACCACATCAGACATCATACTAGTAGGTAGCGTTGGTTTATTAGACTAGAGTTCGTGGTACAAACTGTAGCTGAGACTTCTCCAACAAACCAAAAGATTAAAAAAATTTCTTTCGGTGACTTCCTCTCTGCAGACTTCTTTGCCACGAAATTTTTTAAAATTTTTCTTCGGATTTGTCTTTACACTACAAGGGGCCGCCATTCATGAATAAAATTAACAAACACAACGCGGGTGGTGGAAGAAGCTATGTTGTAATCCCGACTGAATGGTTGTAATGACCAATTAACCCCAGGCAATTAAATTTAAAAAGAAATTTGTCAACACAATTTGAGATTTTCTATACACAGAGACCTTCTGGACTTCTAAACGCTAAAGAATCTGACGCGCATACATTTTGTCAATCAATTTATCAATTCTTTTTAGTGCATAATCAAATCTGGCAGAAACATTACTTTTTAATTCTTTCTGTACAGGATAATAAAGCCATCATTACAGTCTCATATCTGCCGTAATATACTTGAGTTTAAAGCATTTATATGCTCATTCTTCTTATCTTTTTTAAATGTTTCACTGGCTCAGCTTCTAGAAGTGGGTAGGAATGTATGTCAGGTAGACACTGTGTGCGTGTATATGAATGTACGTGCGATGGTATCCTTTCCGTTTGAGTAGTCAGAATAATGTCAAGCATTTGACATCTTCATTTATTCACCAACTTGATATCATTTCACTTCACTTATTCAACATAAGAGTAGATATGTATGGATGGGTGTGTAAAAAAGTTCGTTTTTCTTTTCCGCATTTATTCATTAACGTAATCAAGATAATATCATCAATTCTTTTAGGTTGCAAAGAAAAAAAAATAAGAAAGAAAAATAATTTCTCTTATGATATAAGTTGATTTATTTCAAATGCTTTAAAAAATAAAATTTATAACATAATAAAATAAATTATTGGCAATTTAAGTTTAAAAACTCTGTAGCTTAACGAACTTTTGCAAAGAAAAATACTAGAATAGCACAATAAAGGGTGGGCCATTTAAAAGTTTAAATTTAAAAATGCAATAAAACCAAAACGGTTTGAACTTTTGAAAAATTTATTCCTTTGTTGTGCAGTCGAATTCTTGCGGTTAGGAATGGCAGATTATTTCATTCATATGACTGCCGCCGCTGGCCTCAAAGTACCTAATTCGATCAGACCAAATTTCGTGTACTTTTTCGAGTGCATGGTGTCGTATCTCAATGCTGAATTGTCTCTGGTTTGTTGCCATAATACTTTTTTTTAACGGCGTCCCACAGAAAATAGCCCAACGCTGTCAAAGCGCATCTTGGCGGCCAATTGACATCTCGATTTCGGCTAATTAAATGGCAATGAAACTTTTGACGGAATGAATGTAATGTGGCATGAGAAGTGTTTCAAGTTGCATCATCCTGTTTAAACCAAACATCGTGCACATCAATACCATGAAGAGCGGGTACAAAAAAAATCGGTTATCATGGTGCGTTAGGTGTCTACATTGACCGTAATGGTTGCAAAGTCCTTGCGCTCCACAAGCCGCACCAAAAAGTTACTCATAATGGGTGCATTAGTTTCGATAAGACCACATAGGGGTTTCTGAGCCCCAAATACGACAATTTTGCTTATGTTAATAAGTACCCACATACATACATAATTGGTCATTACACCCCTTCAGTCAGGATTACGACCTAGTTTCTCACACCACTTATGTTGTGTGTGTTAATTTTATACATGAGTGGTGGGACCTACAGTTTAAAGTCGACTCCGAACGACAGATTTTGTAGAAACTTTTCATGGCAATTTTATTTACTCTCAGAGTTTTTACCAGAAATCTGCTGAGAGGAAGTCGCTGAAGAAATACTTTTTGTATTTTACTTTGATGTCTGGCATGGGGCTCGAACCCTGGCTTTTCGTCTAATAAGCCAACACACTACCTACTAGACCGCGACGACTTCAGTGACAGATTAGATGTTTCAAATTTAAACCGATAGTTGGCCCACCCGATAGTTTTTAAAGATTTATTCATTCATTACTTTAATGCATTTTGTTATCAAATACACTTCATCTGTCCTCTCTTCTTCTTATAATGTAAAACATGATTTCAGTTTAAAATCGAAGAAAATCAGTCAAGTGAATATCCACCAGTAATGCAGTTAAGCTACGAATAAAACAGTTTTTATCTTTTTTTCTGTTTTTGTTATTACATAAAATAAACATACACATACAGATACATTTTAACTTTTCTTAAGCAGACATACATACGTACTTTTCTCACTATTTACACACTTGCATACATAAATAAAATAACGATTGATTTAATGAAATCCATATTAATTTTATTTATGCTATAAGATATGTTGTTTTAACAAAACATTTAAACATTTTAAATTTAAAAATAAACAATATTTAAAGTGATTCTAAAAGTCTCTATATTTTCTATTCATTTTGTTTTTTTCTCTCCTCCCCTACTATACTATACTCTCGTTACCGTACAAACACTTTTGGCCTACAGATGCTGCCGGCGGTAAATAATTTCGTTCTATAAAATAAAATACAATACAATAAACAAAATAAAATATATTTTTAACCTTTATTTTTTTTAAATAATTAAAACATCCATTAACTTTGGTTATGGTTTTGTTTTCATAAATAGTTTAATTTAAAATTTATTTTATCAATCCAAACCAAGATATGCATCTGCCACAAGTTTAGTTTTGTTTTTATTCTATTCAGTTGAAATTATTTAAATAAAATCGTATCCTTTTTTTAACAATTTAAACTTTAGCTTGACATTTAACAATTTGTCATGTAATTCAATCAAATCCAGTCAATTAATTAATTAATTAAACATTTTGAAAATTATGGTTTTTTCTTTTTGTTTGTAAATTTAAAATTTGTATCCTTAAACCATTTCTACTAATACAATAACGAAATGAATGCCTTGAGTTTCCAAATTTACCAAACAACTAAATTAATTAATTTTTACGTTTTTTTTTTAATTTTCCTTTCTTTTCTTTGGTCAATTTAAACATAAAATATTTAATAATGATGCTTATTGCACCGGAGGCCATTTTTATTACATATTAATTAATTAATAGATAGTACACCTGAATATGATATGATAATAATTAATTATTTTATACCTTTAAATGCAAAATAAAAGGCATTTTTTTATATCCTGCTAACAAATCAAAAAAATATTAAGCATAAACATACATACATTTGTTTTTAAAAGAAATCTGCATGTTTTAACAACTAAAATTATGGCTAAAAAATTAATTCAATTCAACGCTATATTATTAAGCTTTTTAATATTTCTAGAGAACATAACGAACAGCTTCACTAGCGAGTTCAAGTTATATTTAAACGTTGTCATCAGTGTTCGAAAACGATTTCGCACATTTAAAACGAACTTTATTAGAACAAATATTTGACAATTTTATGGAAAAACTCATCGTTTCAATGTTAAATTTACACCATTAAGGAAGAGGCATTACCAACTGAAGACACAAAGTCTGGATGCATCAAAACTTAGCCAAACTTGTATAATAGGCCTTCTTGAAAATGTATTCGTGTTCGAAAAAGTTTTCGCACATTTAAAACGAGTCTTATAAGATCAAATATGTGGCAGAATTGACTCATCGCCTCGTTTATACCATTAATAGATGCCTGAAGAAGCATTACCAACTGAAGACACAAAGTCTGGTCTATATTTTGGATGCCTAAATTTTCACCATTAACAGATGACTTAAGAAGCATATTCAACAAGAACTGGACTATATTTTTGGGATGCATCAAAAACTCCAAACTCTTATAGAAAGCCTTTTCGTCAGCAAATCTGTCAAAACATAGGTGGACTTGTCTTGTCATAAGGGAGAAACTCCTCTTTTGATCAATGCATACAAAATTGGTCATCCCAACCCTTCAGTTAGGATTACAGCCTAGATTCTCACATCACTTATGTTGTGTGTAAATTTTATGCACTAATGGCAGGACCTACATGAGTCCAGGGCTTAACGTGAGTATCGCCATGATGGCATACCCTACAGAACTCTAAGCACGGGTGGAAACAATGCATCTACCAACGCCCCCAGGCACAATGATGCAGCCCCATGGTAAGACTACCATAGATTGCTTCATCAGACGTGAGTACCAATTCGAAGCCATGCATTTTGACATGACTTCCCTCATGGTTAGTGGTCGGAGACTATCTAAACTCCTTTATGAAAATGGTTAAGAGTATAATGCGACACCGAGCTTTCGCTTTTCCCGCGATTTGGGTATAAGCCACAGCCACCACGTTGCTCCCACCAGGGTGCCTCACCGTGGACGGTTAGAGGCGAGTCTCTGGGTTTTCCGAAACCCATGGCACCAGAATTAAGCCTCCGTTCAGGCTTCGCAGTCCAGTCTGCTGCTAGTTGAACGCCAAACAGTTCGGGACTGGTGACCCACGGCAGGACCTACAATTTAAAGTCGACTCCAAATTAGATTCTTGGGAAACTTTTTCATGGCAATTTTATTTACTCTCAGTCCTCTCAGTCGCCGAAGAAATATTTTTAATATTTCGATTTTTTAAAAGTGTCTGACCTGGGGGTTTGCACCGTGGCGTCACGTCTGGTCTGTTTAATTAAACCAGTTGCTTCAATCTTATAATTAATTAATAGCAAAAATCCACTTTTCATTGCTCGTAACCGTTCTTTCCGAAATGACTTCATTTTGTTACGTTTTAGCAGAGTATTTCAAATAGAAAAACACCTCAAAAAATTTTACACAGTTTGTCCATTGTTACATCTAAACATCGAGCTTCTTCGGGTATACAGCTTTCATTAAACAGTTTATAACTGTCTTGTAACGAATGCCTAGTCCCATAACAAATTTCCGGCTGCTAATTTGATTTCAGCAGCATTTTTTATTTATAATTGCTTGATGCACAGGCCGAACTTTTTCGAACACTTGATATTTAAAACTTAATATTTCAGTGATGGTCCAGTTTAATTTGATATTTTAAAGCGATCTGATTATAATACCACTTTGTGGTGGAGCACATTTTAATTGTTTGAAAATAATTAAGAATAGCCACGTATTTATTTCCTGGGTATGAATTTTTAAAATAAAATATGGTTTTATTAGAGTTACTAGAGTAAACTTTTATTCTCTGATCAAATGGTAATTGTTTCTGGTATATAAAGCTATTATAAAGGAATTAAATTCATTAACAAACAGTTTATATCATACCGTATATATCTATTCAAACCTAACGAAAAGTACGGTTGAAAGCCAGTTTTTTTTTATTCCACACTAACGCTGTTTGAGACCGACATCTCGGCATTTTCCATTGTCCGTATTTGAACAGTATTCAGAACAATGAGTAACATGAGCGATTTATGCTGTGTTGCTTTATTTTGTTAAGTAAGGGGCTTTAACTTCAAACTGTTTGCTTGCAAACTATTTGCAGGCGTTGTAGTTTTCTAGCGCATACGCTAGTTCCGATTTTCATAAATTTAACGTTTCCATTACTCCGTTACTTCTTAATTCGTGTTGTGTACGCTCACCTTTATGTCGAAATTCGAAAGGGTTACACCGACATCTGGCGTAATTACAATGCCATCATAGTTGCCACTGCAACTATGCATGTTAACCTGGACTATTTGAAGCATAGAATGGAATTTTGTTTGAAGTGTGGAAACATAATTAAATTCCATGGATATTTTCAAATATTGCATAGGAATTTAAAGATTGTGTTAATAAATATGTATCTGACTCTTTAAATTTTCAACTTTTCAAACATACAACTCTTTCTTAAATTTTAACTTTAAAGGATAATTCCTTTAAAAAAAAGCTTTTGAAAAGGAAATTTTAAAAAGATTTGATTCCAAATCAGTACAAAAAAAATTTGAAGAAAAATTGTATGTTTTTGTACACAAAGTTCCAAAAGCCAGTATTCATCGGATGATTCCTTGCTCCTTTGAACTTAACGTTGAGACTGTAATTTTTCTCGAGAAATTATTGTTCAATGATGTTGAACTACATGAAGTTGCTCTTCACAGCAAATTTGGGCTTGTCTCTGAATTCTTCTTGTTTACCATAAGCAGAAAATATTTTCAAGAAAATTTTCAAAAAACTGGCTTGTTGCAATACAACAGAAAAGCTGTGCCCATTGAAAATTAATTGAAAATTAATTTGACTTCCAATGTTTCCTTTTTAAATTTGTATACTTTCTTGTTTTCCTTCTACATCTAAGTAAAATTTACTGAATTGAGGTATACATTCTGAGAATAGTTCAACACAATTTGAAATATGAAAACAAATACCCGAAATAATACATACGTCAACTTAAGTAATCTTGTTATAAATGAAGTTGCCTGCAGTTATACGAGTTTATATACAATTCTACACAGTACTCACTTTTTGAAGCACTTGAAAAGTATTTAAAATAACCACAAATGCTCAAATATTTTTCTTTGTCAACTAAATCTACGCACAAAGAAAAAATTGTGCAATTTATACAAAAAAAAAATATGCAAAATCACCTCAATATCTCAGAAATTTGTTTAACACTAAGAAATGCGTTGAAACACTATAAAACATAAAAAAATAAAATATAAAATAAATTAAAAACCGAAAAACATTTAATAATTAACACCTAACACATGTAACATGTCACGATTACACAATATTTCTTTGTATATACAAGACTGTTCTTTTATTTTTAACAACAATTATTCCAGTTTATTTGCTTGTGCTTTCTTTTGTTAAATATTTTTTTAAAAAAACTATTGATCTGAAATTATTGGCTTGTTTTTATATGTAATTTATCACTATCCTTTAAGTTTCATTTATTTTTTGAAAATCATTTTGTCTCACTTATCACTACTATAGCTTGTTATTACTTATTGCTCCTAAGCACCTTTCGTTTATCTTTCTTCAATTCAATTTATTTTTCAACGAATTTTTGAATTTGTTTAACTGCACAAAGAAATACCTTTTTCTACTATTTCACAGCACTTAACTTATATTTAAAAAGAAAAATTGAAATTTCATGCTTAACAATATATAAAATGTTATTTAAATACTGGACGACTACGACTAAATTCACTTGTATTCAGTAGTAATTCAGGATATGTACTAACCAGACTAACCACACTAAGGGCCATTATTACAACTTCCCGTTAAAGTGGGATTTAGTTAAAGGTAACTTTAGCTAAAGTGAACTTTAAAGTCACCTTTAACTTTTTTCGTTATTACAACCTACAGATAAAATAAAGTTAACTTTTTCAAAAATATGGCTGTGTCCGGAGCATTGTCGATAACACTGCTCAAATTAAACAAGTTTTTTTTTAAATACAGTGGCAACTACGGGCTTCGTTTTTCTGTTCAATATGCTCATTTTGTTTATATTTGAAGTTGCGAAGAAAATACTGGCAAAATATTCTTGCCGATAAGCAACTGAATTATTCTTAAATAATTACCCAATATCTACATACTCCATATTTCATCACAGCATCAATACGCAGAGGCTTGTCAACTCTATTCGTGATTACGTGTTTGGCTCATAATAAGGACTAACAAGGATCTTTAAGGGCTTACCAAGCCTACCATCCTATATAGAGCAAACTTTCCCTCCTAAACAATAAATAGCACATACACCTGCCTTAAGTGCATTCGACGAAAAATGATGATATGCTATAGAAATACATCAGGTTAGGTTAGGTAAGGTTTGAGGACGTGTACATATTGAACAAATACAATATCGAGAGGACAAAATGACCCATGAGGAGATAGTGAAATTGGATATAAGAGACGGATAAAAAAAGATGGACCAAAACACGCGATTAAAACCTTGACTCTCTAGCACTTCTCAACCAGATTAACCTCTTTATGAATCTATGGAGAACTCTAATGTCGACTCTCGAAAGAGAGTCCTAACCTTTGAAGAAACCCCGCTCCAGGGTCCTCAATCTACTAAGGGCTGGACGGTATTTACAAATACATTAAATGTGAATAAAAGTTAGATGTAGTCAATGTGTCTACACGACTATATCAGCATGGCAGTGTGTCCATATGACTACTGGTCCACATATCTACAATACTCAGGCTTAAAGCCACTAAAACCAATGTTTAAACCTATCAATATTGCGACTGTTATGAAAACTCTTAAGTTTCATGCTAGACTGGAGAGAAAGCAAAATAGGCTGGACTAGATTTAATTTGAATACGCTTTATAAGACGGCGTAATGTGATGCATAAAATGATTGAAATACAAACCTTGAAGCACGTGTTCAGATAATTTTCCCAACAAATAATAATACCAACATCAACATCAGCTTTCAGAGAAAGAGGACTTAGGTTTATGTTTACGTTACAGGACGTGTACTTGTCAAATGAGACAAGTACAGTACCCGATGTTCAAATTGACCCATTGTACAAAACGTCCTTAAAATGGAAGGATAGTAGAGGGTATAGGAAAAAGGAGAGGAAGTAGCAAAGGAAGATTAGGATGCGCAGGAATTACACAGCTCAAACAGACGCACAAGGGAAAAATGGGACTTAACTAGGAAGTTACCTTACCATTTCGATAGAGAGGGTGTTATTCCTAGGCAATGACAGACGACTAACCTACCATGTTTAGGCGGAGAAACTAACAGACGACTAACCTACCATGTTTAGGCGGAGAAACTAATAAAACACATACGGAATACGATAGAAAGGTTTTGTGTCGTATGTTCTCTTCAAGAACTGAAGATATAAAAATGAGAAAATAAGTTTGTAGTTTAGTATTCTTTAAATGTTTTGTTTAACTGTTTTAAGTAAATAAAAAGAATGAAACTAAGACCAATAACTAAAATAGCTTAATGGCTTGGACATTTTATTGTATACAACTTATAATTTTCTGTGTAACAGAATAGTCATTTAAACAGTAAGAACCGCTAGCAGCATACATATTTAAAAACGCTTGAATTCAACGGTTAAGCATGAAATTTCAATTGTTACATATAATAAAAATAAAAAATAAACTTTTTTTTATTAACGTAAGTAAATTAAATTCAACTTTACATTTTGTAAAAAATTAATTGCAATTTTAATTGTCAGTTAAATTTTTGTTCAAGTTTTTCTATTTCAATTGTTTCTACTTTCTCACTTTTTATACTAAATAAAATAGTAGTTATTGTTTTTCTTTAAATTAATATTTTTGTATAATAAATTTGTATAATAATTTTTTTAATTAAAAAAAGAAAATAAAAAAAAATAATTCTGTTGAAAAAAAGAATATAAATAAGAAATAGAAATTAATTTCTTTACTTCTAATTTAATTTGAAATTATGAAAATTTAACATTATTTTTCTTTTTATCTTTTTCTTTTGTGTTGTATTGCTTTTTGCAAAAACAAAAAAAAAATCCTGAAAATTTATGTTGAATAAAACTGCTTCTTCTACTACTACTACTACTACTACTCTACCTATTCTTCTACTTCTACTACTACTACTACTACTACAACTACTAAATGAACTGCTACTACTACCACTGTAACTACTTCTTAAAAAACCACATTAAAAAAAATAACAAAAAAATAAAAAAAATAAAAAATACTGTAAAATATTTTATTTAACAACAACAACAAAAACAAAAAATTCTAAATGTTTTAATATGTATGAAATGTTTGTAATAAATGGTGTGGATTTATTAAAAAAAATATATAAAAACTACTACTACAACAACAACTTCTTGTTACTACTAAAACAACAACAATAACAACATCTACAAAATAAAATTTTTAAACATCCTCAACAACTTGAACAACATAAATCAACAACAACTACAACAACAAATATAAATATATACTACAACATCAACAACAACGCATTTGAAATGAGGTAAAGTATAAAAGATTATTTTTCTCTTTTTTTTCTCTATCTTATCCCTTAAGAAGAGTGGAAGAAAACCTTTTTCTTTTTTCACTGTCTTAAAAATGAATTTAAAAAAAAAACAAAAAAATATAAAAAATACGAAATAAAACGAATTTATGTTCGTGTAATCCTTTTACAATTTCATACAGGCAAATCCTGATTAATTTCGATTTTAGCAAATAAATATTTATTTTCATTATTTTAATGCCAATACAAATGGCCAAGTAAAGAATGCCAACCAGCCAGCCAGCCAGCCAGCCAGCCAGGCAAGAAAGATAAATTTAAATAAATGTTAAGGGTTAAAAAGCTAAAAAAACAATTGTTTTATGAAACAAGACAAACTAAAATAAAAAAAATGTAAAATAAAGGAAACAGAAAACATAAAACACCGAACACAGAACCCTTTAATACAATACCCCGTAAATATTTGTAAGGAAAAGCTTATAAATTGTTAAACATTTCGTGTTGATCCTTAAATAATGTTTTTTATTGAAATTGTTTGGACTCAAACAAAAGTACGAAAAAGAGGAGAAAAACAATGTTAAGAAAATTATTGGTATTGGCTTTGGCATGTGTTTTATTAGCTCATCATCATTATTAGCTTTCATGTCAGTTTAAAAAAAAATTTCAATTTTTTAACAGTAGCCAGACGTTTCTTGTGTCTTTTTACCAACAGCCTCGTATTTTATTAAGCAATTCGCTGTGAAATTTTTATCATTGGGACAAGTACAATACCCAAAAGTTAAAATGACCCATTGTAAATTCGTCGTAGAAAGCGAAAGAGATGGAGAAATTGGAAGAGGAGAAGAGGTAGGAGGAGCATATAAGAGACGGAGGAGAAAAGATGCCCTAGCACTTCTCAATCAGTGCAACCTATTTATGAATCCATAGAGAGCCCTAATGTCAGCTCTCGGCAGAGAGTCCTAACCTTAGAAGAAGTCCTTTACCTCGAACTATTTATGGCTGGACAGTTGTAGAGGAGGTGTTTGATAGTTTCCAATTGATAGTTTTCAATGCAATATATCCTGCAATAGTCCGGCTGGGATCTGCCACAGATTCTTGTCAGCGATCTAATCTCTCAGTACCCTGTAATGAAACCATTAACTAACCTTAGGCTGGTCTTATCTAAACCCTGCAGCAATCCTATTCTAGACACCTATAATTTAATAACCCATGAAAATATATAACGTAATAGAGATGTCCTTACGATACTCTTTAAATAGTTTATTGGTACGCTTGCTATCCAATTTAGGCCAAAAAATCTTAACCGCAGTAAAAAAAAAGAAAATTCTTTACCTACCGGAGGAAAGTAAAAAAGGAGGCAAGTTTTCACATGATTACACACTATACAACAGGATATGTTTTTACCAGAAAACCATATGAGGTTTACACAAAATTATAATGAAAGTATATTAAAGTAATGTTGTGTCCGAAAAACTCTACAGTATTCTGGTAGATCGAGCTATATCTGACGACTAATCAACCTTCAGATAACCAGTGTTTTCTGCTTGGAAGTCTAAAGTACCACACGTGATACAATCAATTTCACTCAGAATTTGTAAGGTTAAGAGGCAGGTTTCAGTAAGTTCCTTAAAATATTAATTAAATATAGCAATAAGAAATCTCTTCATATTTTTAAAACATCAGACAATTTTCACTGAGGATAGTCCTTTAGTAGACGACTACATACAGTCCCAATCTGTACCAATGGCTGCAGTAGGTGGCATAACGATAACAGCTAATTTATATTTCCAGTTTAGCATATACACAAGTCTCAGTCATAGATGTTTAAAGGAGACATAAACGTTATTCAAAACTGATAAAGAGTTTAATAGGAATAATAACTGATGACTCCCCTTACGATAGAACTTTGAGAAATAGTGTTTAGGATAATTAAAATTAAAATAGCCAATTTTTTTCATTCGCACTCCTACTATATTTCCTTCTTCTGCGAAAAATGCCTATAATATCTGTGTTTTATTGTTATTCTCCAAACCAATAACCAATTGATTTTCAATGTTATTTTATGTTTCTTGCTGTTTTATTGCCTGTTTTAAAATTTTCAATTTTTCCTCCCCTCTAATAAAGCCTGGAAGTTAATGTTTACTTTATACCACCCCAGCCCTGTTTAAAACACATCTGGATTTTTAATAAAACAGAAAAGGGGACCCCAAATAAAACAGAAATAAATATCTGTTTTCTTTTATTGCTTGATTTTATTGTTTGTTGCGGATATTAAATATCGTAACTATACATACATATATGTATGTAGGTGTGATGTTTATGGCCAAAGGGATCGCTTGTTCAATTCGAAAACAGGAAAATGACAAGCAAATGTTCACACATTTTTTACAAGCAATTTTATTTATTTCGTTTTAAAATAACTTTATTTTTTACACGTACATATTTAGTTAAAGAATCATTTTGTTATAGAAGTCATATGAGTAATTGAATTAGAATTTTTGTTTGTATGATTTATCACTCATACACTTCAAAAAAAAATAATATTTTTAACCCTCAAAAAGAGGCAACAATCAGCAAGATTTCCCCAACACTATACTACTATCGGAGGGCTACAGCAGATCAATCACCTGCTTAGCTGCAACAAGAAAAATAAATTAAAGAAACAGAAACAAGGCAAACATGCTTTGTTCCCAATAGCGTAGGGGAGTTGATACTTCTAATGCAGAGATGAGAGTGGCAGTATCACTCTGAAGTATGAAACCAAGGCATTTGGGTAGCATGCAATATTTTGATCGAAATCATGTTAAAATTCTTGTTTTAATTCAGGTTTATGATGCCCCACGGTGCTGATTCGTTTACGTACATACATACATACATAACTGGCCATTACAACCTTTCAGTCAGGATTACGGCCTAGATTCTTACACCACTCATGTTGTGTGTGTTAATTTTATGCATGAGTGGTGGGTCCTACAGATTAAAGTCGGCTCTGAACGACAGATTTTTGAGAAACATTTCAGTGCAATTTTTATTAAGTCTCAGATTTTTTGGCAGAAATCTGCTGAGATGGAAGTCGCCTAAGAAATATTTTTTTACAGTTCGTTTTGTTGCAGATGTCTGACCTGCGGTTTGAACCTTGACCTTACGGCTAATAAGCCAACACACTGCCTACTAGATTACTAGACTGTAGAACACTCACTTAGCTTAAAAACGTTTCGATTATCAAAATAAATATATTCAAAGCGTTTGCTGTTATTAAACTTTATCTCTTTTCTTCATTTTGGCAACTCTTGGCTGTCATACAAAAATAATGGCTCGTTTTATTAGGCCAAGAACGAATTGCAGCATTTTAGAATACCCTGATTTGAAATAAAATATGTTCGAGTATGAGCATTCTGCTCACTTGCAACAAGAAGTGAATTTCCTTACTCTGACAAAAAGTTAATTCAGCCAAGAGCGAAATAAAACATTTCCAAATAAAATGTTTTGAAGTGAAGTGAATGCCTAGCGTATTCATATTTATTAACTTCAAATGAATTTGTTACAGCATATCTTTGATTGTCTGGAAAGACTTCCAGAACTCCTGATAGACAAGATCTTTTCTGTCTTGTAGTGAAGACTTTTTTACATGCGGTTTTTGATGATATTTCTTTTTTTTATGCAATTGGTAAAGATTGCATGAGGAAATGATTTTTTATAATGCACCTGCAGCATTTCTCATTAAACTGAGCTTGATTATTGTTTTGGCACAGACGTGTTTAAATCAGAGCAACTCCAATTCATTCATTTAGTGAAAGAAAAAGTCCGAAGTAATAGCACTGTACCTTACTTTATTCAAAATAACGTTACGAATTTTATCGTTTTTGTAGAAATACGGTACAATGTTCCGCCGCACTAACGACTTTAAACATTAAAGAGGCTGCATTATGGTGGATGCATTAGAGGTTCTTCTCATGCAATTCAGAAGTTCTGTTAGTTGACTTATGAAAATAATTTTCATTTTTCTTATTCACAAATTTTCGTAGTAGACTGCAATGATTTTCAGTCATCATACGTGTATTTGTCTGTTCTGATATGGAAAAACTGATCAGTATTTTTGAGATGGCCTCATCTCCTGAATTTCTGTTTAACTGAAAAACTTTACTTAGAAATATTAAACGCATGAGAGTGCTTTATTAATTGTTATGTACTCCCAAGTCGATTACATGATGAAAAGGAAATTCCGAAACTTTAACATATAAAACCGAACACTTCATGTTTGAATCATTGCATGATCACAATTTTAATTGTAAGACTCTAAAATTATAAATAAAATTAACATATAAAAGTTTTTCAATAATCTGTGTTTCGGAATCGACTTTAAACTGCAAGTCCCGCTTCGCATGTATAAAATTAACACACACAAATTGAGTGGTGTGAGAAGCTTGGTCGTAATACTGACTAAATGGTTGTAAGGACCAATTATGTATGGAAGTTATATTAGCAATTATCTCACCTCATTTGTGATACCAACTTATATACCTACTAAAGGAAATCTGACAACTTTTACTTCCTTATAAATATTTTTGAAATTTTTTATTCTTAACTAGGCTTAGTAAAATACGATAGAAATTTTATTAAAAAATATTTGTAATTGAATAATTTGTTCTAATTTATTTTCAAATTAATTAAGAAGAAAAATTATGTAATTTATTTAAATTACCACCTTAAGACAATTTATGGTCCAATAAATCTTCAAAAACTTTACCTAGATTCGATATTTTTCAATACCAACAACAACCACATACGTATGTAAGTAGTATGTAAATATAAAACAAACTAAATAATTGTGAATATCAAATAAAATAAATGTTAATATCAAGATAAATAAATTCATTTCAAACGAGGGTGATGACGGCAATAAAGCTATTGATAATGACGACGCAAAATATTTTTCTTTTGGGGGCACAATTATTTACACAAGAAAAATTGTTCATTTGGAAAATAATTTAAGAAAAAATTATTAATTTAATATTTAAACAGAAATTGAAATATATGTATATAGTATACATACATACATATGTATATATAGTATATGTATGCTTAAACCTTATCTATTGACATTTGCTAACATTTGAACATCAAATTTATACGACAAATAGAGCAAAAAAAACGGAACCAAACCTATTTACATATAAAAACATACTTAAGGCTATTTACACAGAGTGACATATGTAGATTTAAATAAATTGATTGCGAATGTAAAATATTCGTTTATAATAAATCTGTACTAAAGCAACATTTCTAAGCCTGCAGCATCAGTGTAATTTCTAAGGCCATGAAAGAAAAGTTACCAAAGAATTAAAAGAAGGACTGCAAACTAAAGAAATGTGTGGGTAGTCTTTGTAAATTTCAAATTAATTAATAACATGTGGAGCATAAAAAATTTTCTATAATCGATTTGCCAGATTTTACTCGGGTTCAAATATTTTATTCAATAATTTTTACAAATGTTCTGACAAAATAAACTGTGTCATCCATTTTCTGCAAAATTTATATATTATTTTGCCAGTGTTCGTAGCCCCTTATACAGAACCATAAATAACTATAAAGTTACTCGCCGTAGTCTAGTAGGGAGTGCGTTGGCTTATTAGATGCGGTCTCACGGTTCAAACCACATGTTAGACATCCTCAACAAAAAACGAAATACTCGTATGAATAAAATATTCCTTCGACGAGTTTCTCTCAGCATAATTTTCGCAAAAACCCTGAGAGTAAATAAATTTCCAAATTGGAAAAAGCAACATGGAATTCAACAAACCGTGGGTGATCCAACATAAATCCTGGTTGCCGAATTTCAAAACTACTGTGTCCAGCAGTGGACAACAGAAAACCAAGAAACTTCTTGAATTTGACAAGAAAACGGTTCACTCTCTAACAGGAACTCTAACAGGACACTGCACTATTGGCAATTTCATTGACAAGCTAGTTCTGCCCCATCAGGATTACTGAAGAAGCTGCCATGATGTGGAGGACAGTGTGTGACAAAACGTTTGAAGATCTGGGAGTGGCGGCGAAAGTGCCACTAAGGGAACTGGTCGGTTTCAACTGAAGCTCGGGGTGGTTCAACCCAACCACATTAGGCCTCACTTCACACTGGGTAACACATTGGGCCATTTGGTCACCGAGTGAACTTGAATGTGAGGTACTTGCTAAGCTCACCTAAATGAAAAATTGCCCTGTAATGTTTCACAAAAAAGTCTGTAGTTCGGAGTCGTCTTTAAACTGTAGGTACCGCCACTCATGTATAAAAATTAATGCACACAACATAAGTGGTGTAGAAACTAGGTTGTGTCTGAAGGGTTGTAATGACCAAATTAAGTATGAAAGTTAAGTAAGTTATTTTTAATTGATTTACAGATGCTACTGCCTCTGGAATACTACTGTCTGAAGCTTTCTGCAACAAAATCTCACATGTTTAACGTTGTCTATAATATTTAAATCGCATGTAAAGACTAAATAGATTCTTTATACAATACCTTATAGAGGTAAATTCTATTTAGAATGAGTAAATGATTAAATGGCATTGCCACAGAGTAACGTACACATGTTAACGTGATAAAGATGCAAAAACTGTCGAATATTTTCCAACATTAGGAATTACTCTTCATTAACAAGCCCTCTATATTATAGACAACTGAAGCCGGGCTGCTATGACTGCAAACAGGCTAAACAAAAACGAACAAAATGTATGGCCATTAACTTAATGAAAGACTATTACAAACACCCCCTCTACAAGGAATAAAAATTGAAATCCTGCTAAAACAAACAATCAAATCAAAAGCTTTTAACGGTCAAAGTTACTGAAAGTGCGTATGTAACTCCGCCACTAGTTTGTGTCTATCAAGGCATATAAATCGTTCTTTTAAACGTATGCTTGTCATTAATTTCCATTTGTAATGAGGAAAACATTAACGGCTACGAATGGACACAATGAAGTGCTAATGAAGCTTAATTTAATAGAAACGAAACTTATTTTATGTCAGTTAAATAAAGGTTTTCTTTACGTTGTATGTGTAGGTTTGCATTTATTTATTATAAAAAAAAATAAAAATATTGAAATAAACACTTGCCACTCAAGTCAATGACAATAATTTGTTGTTTTTGGTGGAAAATGTATGGCACTTCTCTGAAGCTGAAGAAAAGTTTTATTACAACTACATTCTCCTCTAATGTTTTTATGTCAATTTCAATTCTAAGTACATTAAATATAAAGATTCCTTCCATTTCCTTTAGCATATGTTTCTAAAGGATTTCATCATACCTCCCCATCTTTCTACTCGATGCTGCCATTAATAAACAACGAAAAAGTAACACACATGACAGTTCAGACATTTAACCAGTTATAAGGACAAGTACATAACAGATATTTCCACTTAACTCGAATGAAAAATTATACAAAAAAAAAAGAAAAAGAAAACAATTTTTACTTGTTTCTCTCTAGAATGTCTTTCTATTCCTTGGCATTTACCAGCAGCAACAGCATATATTTGACCAGGCCATAATGTATTTCAACTCTTTAGTTTTTCTAATCCTCTTTAATTCATGTTTGTTTCTTTCAATCATTCCTGCCGCAAACAATTGGATTGACCAGTTATTCTGGTGCAGCAATGCAGTAGCATGATGAGTTGAGAATAGTTATACAACTGAAAGAGAAAATAAAAAATAATGAATATTGCTGGAATAGAAACAACTTCTTTAAAAACATGTAAAAAGAATACATTCTTTTTGTTGTTAAAAGCATATACGAATTATAAATTTATACTGTACAAGTTCCATGTCAAACGGTAGAAAATAAAATTTTCCATGTCGAACGCAACCAATTTTTTGTTTGGCAATGACCTGATTGGGACATTGTACTAATGCACAAATACTGTAATTATTTTCTTAATTGCTTCATTCAAATAGGCGAGTAGCAACCACTCGTTATAGAAAATAATTATTTCGCCAGGGTAATCGGCCGGAAATCGATAACTCTGTGCCATTCCTATCAAACATAATAATGTTGTGGAGACTTTAAAATCATGTGTGATCCACCACAATTCCCATTACATAATGGGATTACGACCTAGTTTTTCAAATCACTTATGTAGTATGTGTTAATTATATATAAGTGGCGGGACCTAAAGTTTAAAGGCGACTCCAAAAGGTAAATTTTTGCGAAACTTTTCATGGCAATTTTATTAACTCTTACGGCCATTATTACAACTTGCCGGTAACTAAAGGAAGGATTTCAACGGGCAACTTCAAATATAAACAAAGTGAGCAAATACAACAAAAAATAAGCCCGTCGTTTCCACTGCTTTTAAATAAAACTTCTTTAAATTGAGCAGTGTTATGGACATTGCTCTCCCACTGCCATATTTTTGAAAAATTTAACTTTATTTTATCATAAGGTTGTAATAACGAACAAAAAAAGTTAAAGGTGATTTTAAAGTTCACTTTAGCTAAAGCTAACTGTAACTAAATCCAAGTTTAATGGCAAGTTGTAATAATGGCCCTTAGAGTTTCTGCCAGTGTTCAGCTGAAGGGAAGTCGCTAAAAGGAATATTTTCTTCATATTTCGTTTTGTTGGAGATGTCTGACCAGGCGTTTGAACCTTGGCCTTACTAACTTTGACCTTGCATGTTATGCATCGAACTATTCAGAAATAACGTGAGTAATTGCTTTTTTAACAGGGCACTGTAAACTCAAACTGCACTTGTTCAAATGGGAATGGTATTAAACTCTACATGTAGATTCTGTGATGTGGATAATGAAACATCGGAACATATTCTTAGAGGCAGTGGTGTTGTCGAGCCGGAACGCTCCGGAACGTCGTTCCGGTACTTCCTTTTTGGACAGGAAAGCGTTCCGGAACTAAAGATGATTTCTGATAACGAGAATTGGCTGACGTTTTGAAAAAAAAAATTAAAAAGAATTGCTGATTTTTTTTTTCTAACTTTTGACGAAATTTTATATGTATTTTTATAAACAAGGATTTGAACCGAATCCGAACCGGAACAAAAACCGGAACGAACCGGCTTGTGTTTCCGAACCGTGAACCGGAGTCCGGAATGCGTTCCGGTAAAAAAAAAATGAGCACAACACCACTGCTTAGAGGCATTGACACATAAGAAATGGAAACTGGGTAGGGAAGTTTATCAATACAATTGGTTTGAGAGAAACATTATGGTGATATCCTATAAAGTTTGTGAAACTTCTTCTCGTCAATAATAATAATAATTTTATTAATTACACGAACCTGTTAGACAACCGTTTTATGACTATTTGACGAATATTTAATTTTTCAAAAATCTTCAATATTCTGAAGTCGTTCAAGATTTCAATCAGAAAACTCAATTTATTTTAATTAGTACAACCATATCCTTGGATAACTTGCCATTTGTTCTAAATGTTGCTATGATACTCATTTCAATTAAGACGATATTTTTATGAGCTCATTTAAAGAAATTTACAACTTTTTATGCAAATTAATTGCCAATCCTTTCAGTTGAAAAGAAAAAAAAAAGACTGAAAAACCAAAACAAAATAAAAAACGGAACCAATTGATAATAAATTTAAATTATCAAAGCTAATATGGAAATAAAATACATACATATATTGTATAGTATGTGTGTGTGTGTGTAATCTAGTTAAATAAAGAAGAACTAAAGTCAACTAATGATTATTTGTAAACGATAAAAAAGGACAACAAAGTGTTAGAGAACTACACGCCACATGGGGTCAAATTTGAGCTTGTTAGCAACAGAAATATCCTTAAACATCCTTAACAGATAGAGTAGCAAATATACTTGGTACGAAGACATGACGATAATAATGTTGGGTATCCCTTCCATTTTAAATTGTGTACTTAGTTGACTCAACTCTTGGCAAAAAGCAAAAATAGAAAAAATAAAATAAAAATCCTTAACAAGACTTACCAAAGAACCATAAGGACAATAAAGCCAAGTGAAAAATAAATGCAAGAGAAAAATAAAATGAAATGAAATAATGTGAACCAAATGAAAATCGCCACAAATACCAAATGATAATATGGTGAAGAGAAAAACAACAACAACAACAACAAAAAGGCAGATAGAAAGTCCAAGAACTGTGTAATATCGTCACCAGTATAGTATATTGGTTATGCAGCACACAGCAAGTCCGTTAGGAACCCTAAAGGAAGTCGGTGCGACATTGATCACACAGACAACGCCAAATGGTATCATAAAATACAAGATACATACATACATACATACATAAATGCTGGCAAAAGTATACTATACAGTATTTTGCTTTTAAAAAATGCAAGATTAATTTGGTACGAATACAGTGGCAGTAAATCCGCTTACATCCACAGCTCACAGACACACTGACAGGGAGGAAGAAGCGAAAGACCAATGCAAAGATAGCTGCTTAAATGCTTGAAGGGATGGACTTGTGCAATAAAAGCCAACATTGGTATACCAACACCAATGTAGCAGTCATCATCACTTCACACATGCTGAGGTGAATTAAAGAAAAAAAAAAACAATAAAGAATGTTTATTTGAATTGTTTTTACACCCATTACCAAATGGAAACGGAGTGAGGGGCGGGTTAAGTTAAAATAAATACGAACAAATTTATTAAGTCTTACCAAGTATAAATAAAATTTAAAATAAAATAAAGTTGGCTTGCATGGACATTAAATACTGGACTCTACAATTTCTTTTTAAAGAAAATCTATCTACACTTTAATTATTCATTTGAAAATACTTTAATGGAATCGAAAAAAGAGGACCTAAATTTACCAGACACACAATAAAAAATGGCAGACCAGCTAACGATTTTGGTTCACGGTTCAAACCCCAGGTCAGACAACAAAACGAAATAAGGAAAAATATTCCCTCGGCGACATCCTCTCAGCAGATTTCTGGCAAAAACTCTGAGAGTGAATAAAATTGCCATGAAAAGTTTCTCAAAAATCTGTCGTACGGTATCGACTTTAAAATGTAGGTCCCGCCACTCATGTATAAAATTAACACGCACAACATGAGTGGTGTGAGAAGCTAGGCCGTAATCCTGACTGAAGGGTTGTAATGGCCATTTATGTATGTATGTATGTATTATATGCTAGGATAACTTTTATGCGTCCTACTAAGCGGGGGTCTGACTTGACTAAAAAGAGCTTGGAGCTCAAACTCATAGCCATCATCTAGAGAAAAGAAAATTTTTTATTTTCACAAGCTCCCTTTCAAAAAAAAAACTCTTACCAAAAGTGTTGTAATGGCCAATAATGTCTTGTATGTCAGACATCTCTTACAAAAAACGAAATGTGAAGTACATATTTTTCAACGACTTTCTCTCAGCAGATCACTGGAAAAAACTTGTTAATAAAATTGCCATGAAAAGTTTCTCAGAAAAAAAACTAACCTTCCGAGTCGACTTCACAGTGTAAGTTTCGCCACTCATGTATGAAATTAATACACAAAGCATAGCAATGGCTTGTAATGATCAATTATTTGCGTATGTTTCTGTCTTCCTGGGGTGTGCTAGTGCCGCACATGTTCTAAGAATGTGCTTTAATGATTCATTATTATCTTTCGATAAACTATATGTTCGTTTCCAGTGACTCATATTATTCCTGGATATTTTGATACACAAAACAAATGTCTTACTATTGTAACAAAAGTTAAGATTGCATTAAAACTGTTTGATCTGAGAAGAGCGCGTAAACCGATAACAAACCTCGAAACAGTGTTTATATCGGTTTTCTACATGGTTTTCTACATGGAGCCTGCAGAGAAACATTTCTCCAGTTTAGTCTTCCATCAAGAGCCGGACAGCCACGGAAGCGATGCTCTAGAGCCTCCAACTCTAAAATCCGGCTAAGATCTATGCCGGATTTGCGATAGCGACTTAAAATGTCAACGTCAATTAAAGAAACGCCTGAAAAACAGTGTAGTTATCTTCTAGTCTCTAATGAAGCTACTTACGGAGATTTTCACAAAAGACTCCGGCACCAGTGACTCTATCCAGTTTGACTCGTATTGTTGCTTCTAAAAAATATTTGATTAAATTCTGATGCCCAGAAATTGAAGAGCTTCTGTCAACTTAACATTTAAAACTATTACAGGCAAATTAACAAGGCATCAGCAAAGATATTCTGTTTCAAAATAACTAAACATTGATAGGTTATCACTTCAACACTTTGCTCACTACTTTAGAACCGCGACCTAGCTTCTCATATTGTGTCTTTAATTGATTCAGGGTAATAAATTCTTATCTATTTACATTGTCTAAGAAGAATGAAAACAATTTATGACCACAATCTGTTCACAATTAACTTTAAATTTAAATTAAATTTAACAATTAACTTTAAATCAGCCGAGTAAGAACCATAATGCAAGAAAGAGGCTGGCTGTACTGTTTCCTTAGACTTCTTTATTCCTAATTTTGTTACCTTTTTCACACAATTGCATATAAGCTCATGTAAAATAAATTCCAAACGTACAGCAATAGTACATAATCAATAGTACGTAACCAAACGATTATGTCAAGAATTTTATAGTAAAAGCTGTAAAGTAATTAATTTATTACAAATTTATTAATAATAATTAACCATAAATTTAAATTAAATAATAATAATAATAATGAAATTATTTAAATAATCTACACATACATATACATATACATATACATATGTATGTATATATACATAACGTAACTGCAACTGCCAAAAGGATAATCATACCATAGAACAAGCAGCAGCAACCATAATTAATTAATTTTTCTTGCACTCAAAAGTATGTTGCAAATATTAAAATAATTATTTTATTATACTCAAAAATATGCATATGTATGTGTATGTGTACGTGTACATGTACATGTACATTTTGCCTTAACAAAACTATGCAATTCATTAAAAATTTAATTTCCTGTAATACTAGGAAATACGCAGTGATAGGGGCGGGATGAAAAAGATAAAAATGATGATGGCTGTTGATGATAATTTTAATTTACAAAAAGACACGAAAGAAATTTGAATGAATGAATGATGTAATGAAAAGCACAAGAGGTGTTTGACAAGGCACTCAGCTGCAAAAAAAGTGTTATTTCGCTGTAGTTTTCATAAACTGAATAACAATATTTTATTAAGAATTCATGGGGTTGGTTAATTACAAAAAAAAAAATTTATTTGAAGGTTTCGCACCAAAATATAACAGGTATCTTATCTTCATTTTACGGACACAATTACAATATGCATATATAAAGGTACACATGAGTAGAGTAAGGTATATAACAGTTAAAGCTTTCTAAAGTTATGTTTTCAAAGCATTTGAGGTATTAAAACGGAATTGATCTTCCTAGAAATCTAGTTTTTTTTTTCAAAATCATACGATCTAAGAATCCAAGGCAATATTAATCAATAATCCGCTGGTCAGTTAGTAAGTGGCCTTAGGCCTTATTGCTACCGGACTGGCCCACAAAAACATAATATTTCTAAGTTGGTACAATACCAATCTACATGAAGTCTAAAACAGTCCAAGGCATTTCTGTTTGGTTTGAATTTAAAACTGGCAGTCTATCAGTTCATAACTATTTGAGAACATAGTCTCCGTAATCTAGTAGGTAGGTTTGATGGCTTATTAGACGTGAGGCTACAATTCACACGAGAAATATTTCCTGGGCAACTGATTCTCAGCAGATTTCTTTAAAAACCCTGAGAAAAGCTTCTCAAAAAAAATGTGTCGTTCTGAATCGACATTAAACTGTAGGTCCCGCCGCTCATGTATATAATTAGCACACAATATAAGGATCGTAATTCTGTCTAAAGTGTTATAATGAACAATTATGTATGTATGTACGTATTAGGAGGCCGTCACTGTCAATGACGGACATTATAGTTTGCGATGATTATCAACTCCTTTTGGTTGGAGCGATACGTAGTACGTGGCACACAACTCATACCACATTGGATATTCTTCACGAGCGATTTCAAAGCATGGTCATCTCATGTAAAGGTGATGTGCCGTTAGACTTTTTTTGTGGGTATGCTAATAAGCTACAAACCACAGCGGTCGACAAAGGCAGCATAACCTCTACTCATCTTTAGAATTGTGCCTGATTATGGGCCAAATAATGGTTACATCTGGACTATAGACGTATCTTAGTGGATGACTATTAATCACTTACGAATTTTGAATTCTCTTTAATCTGCATTCGGTCATTGGAATGACTAGCTAAATACAGACTTAAGTTAGTTTGGTTACTGGTTCGCTAGTGAATTTATAAAAATAAAATGTGAGAAGAATATTTCCCTTTAGGGTTAAGCAGTGATTTCAGAACGAAAAACAATGAAAATTGGCTAATATACATACAAACATAATTGGTCATTACAATTCTTCAATCATTCCACTTCTCACACCACCTACATGAGTGGCGGGACCTATAGTTTAAAATCAAGAAAAAAAAAACCTAAGAAATATTTTCTCATATTTGGTTTTATTGGAAATGTCTGACCTGGGATTTAAATCGTTGGCTCATGACTAAAAAGCCATCACATGGACACTCTGTTATTGGAATATAGCAAACTCAGTATGCTACTGCTTACTAATACTAGTAAAACACAAACCATTGCCATGTAAGTTTTCTGCATCGATCGTGATAAAATTCCGATTATAAATCGTGTGGCACAACTTTCAAGCGGATACCGTTTAAATTAGTTGAAGATGTATACATTTTTGAGACAATACTAGCTTCCAAGGGAACAATTGTGCTCTGATCCCATCAAATATAGTGGATTACCAAGAGCTGTGTTCATAAGTGAGGAGTTGAGCCTGGCTAAATATTGGTTTTGTTCCAATTGACAATGAGTTGATACAAAAATTAATTTTTTTTTATTGACATACGACATAAATTTTATGTGCTTACTACTACTTACTACTTACTAATTACTACTTACTACTTACTACTTACTAATTACTACTTACTGCTTACTACTTACTGCTTACTACTTACTAATTACTACTTACTACTTACTACTTACTACTTACTACTTACTACTTACTACTTACTACTTACTACTTACTACTTACTACTTACTACTTACTACTTACTACTTACTACTTACTACTTACTACTTACTACTTACTACTTACTACTTACTACTTACTACTTACTACTTACTACTTACTACTTACTACTTACTACTTACTACTTACTACTTACTACTTACTACTTACTACTTACTACTTACTACTTACTACTTACTACTTACTACTTACTACTTACTACTTACTACTTTATTGCTTTAGACTCACTATTGCTACTGGAAAAGATTGAGCAACTCACAAGAAATTTTCAAAACCTTTTTAAGTCTTCTTGATTTTCTAACAATCTTCAGGAGGAACCGTTTCCAATTTATAAATTTATTACCTGACGCCTGGCGTGAGAGGTCTCTGTGTTAAACGCTTCATATCGTAATCTTTCTTGTTTACATTCAATGACTAAATAATAATAATTACACAACATTCGTGGACGTTATTAAAGACACAAACCAGAAGTAAATAAAATGACATTTATTTGCTGATTTTCTAACCTTTTGAATTATACTCATAATAAATTTAAAAAAGAAAATGAGGCATAAGCTACAAAAAGGGGTTTTCTTAAGGTATGTAATTTGCTATTGTTCTCAAATGAATTTATTTTACTCATGTACAGTACATTTAAAAATTCAAATTATAATTCGAATTGTCAGTTCTGTTATGCTGCTGTGGAGGCATTTACGCCATACAATAAAGAGTATTGCAGAATAAGTGTCATGCACCCAGCCGCCAACGTACATGTGCTATTGGAAACCGTGTGTTAAAATATACACAGAATTTCTTGATGGAAGATTTGCTAAATAAAATAGAAATTTATCCATTATAACACCACGGTATGCATAAACGCATATATTTTTTAATAAAAAAAAACAAATTCTTTTCAAGGAATGTTTTTATTTCTGCAGCAGCTGATTTTAATTAAACGAAAATACTTTGAGGGTAAAAAAATTCCTGGTAATTCTTGTGTTACTAAATTTGTTCGCAAATTGCGAATTTAAACAGGTGTTTATTATTATTATATGGAAGCAATTGCTTGTTAGACTGTTATTGATAGACCATATTTTAATCTTTTTTAGGGCCATTATATTATATATTATCCTTCCTAAAGGAAGGATTTTAACAGCTAGATAAATTGTTTTTCATTATTATAAGTGGACAATATGGTAGAAATGAGCGTTAAGCTGAATGGAGGATCATCCTACCTTTAACTTTTTAAGTTAAGTTTATGTTTGAACTTGCCATATTATATACATATTACTTTCAATATGGCAACTTCAAATTTAAACAAAATGAGCAAAAAATACAATAAAAAGAGAAGCCGGCAGTTGCCACAGCGTTTAAAAAAAACTTGTTTAATTGAGCAGTGTTTTCGATATTGCTCCGGCATTGCCATATTTTTGAAAAGGTTAACTTTATTTTGCATTAGGTTGTAACAACGAAAGGAAGTTAAAGGTGACTTAAAAGTTCACTTTAGCTAAAGTTAACTTTAACTGAATCAACCTTTAACTTTAGTGTATTATAGTTTGTAACATAAATTTGCTTCCCACTGTTGTTAATGATGCACCAAAAATTTTATTCTTACACGATTTTATATTTGATTAATTGCGCCATAAAAACAACAGAACCTTTGCAAAATTTGTCTCTCCGTTATTTTAGTCATTAAATAACACAACAATAATAATTATTGTTGACAGTGTTTTCTTTCAGATTTTTTTTTTATTTTTTCTACAAAAGGTGTTCGTTATTTATACAAAAAAAAAATATTAAAAAATAAACAATCCTTTAAAATTGTAACAATAGAACTGGGAAAGCAAAGCACAAAGCAAAGTAAAAAAAATGAATTGTGGATAATAAAAATGACATGAAAATCATTTAAACAAATTTGCTCATTAAGCTCAATTTTTCTTTCTGTTTAGTTGTTTGAATTTCCTTTACGTTTCCCTCTTTTTAACAACATTTACTCATTGAGTTGCAGCATAATAATGTTTTATCTGTGTCCCGTTTTCATACTGCGGCAATGATAAGCAAAATTCATATGATTTAATATTTTTCAAGGGACATCATGACAGATTTTAATTTCATCGAGTTAGTTGAGATTTATTTTTACATTCTATATCACCGGGTGCTTTGTTAGTAATTAAAAAGAAAAATAATAACAAAATCTTGCTTAAAAAATAAATTAATTTAAAATGTTTTGAATTTAAAAATTCTAAAAATGGGTGATAATAAAATCATAACTAGCAGCTTTGGTACAAAATTTAGTATATCCAGTATAGTCTACAAGGACATCGTATGTCCAGTGGACTAATTAAACAGTCGCCATATAGTGAAATAAAATTCAGTAACTATTTGAGAGACTATTACCGATTACTATAGTGTGGACCATCTATCGGTTTAAATTTCAACCGTCGGTTATTTCAAATCTGGCAATACTTATGCCATTCTCTTCCGCCACAAAACTCACTATATTATCTCCACTGAACGTAATGAATCCATTTACGCTTCGCTAGATGGGCCAACGAGAAAGAGAGCAAGATGATGTAGATTTTGCCGAGAAAAATCAAATTTTCGATTTTCATCTTGGTGGGTACGTTAATAAACAAAATTACCATATTTGGGGCTCCGGAAACCCATACATGGTCTTACAAAAGCCAATGCACCCATTACGAGTGACTGTTTGGTGCGGCTTGTGAAGCGTGGGCATCATTGGCCCATATTTCTTTGAAAATGAAGACGACGCAATCATTACGGTCAATGGAGGCACGTATCGCACCATAATAACCAAGGAAGGCCAAAATTCGTGAAGCCATTGCCAAGATACGACCCCATCCACTCGAAAAAGTGCACAAAAATTGGTGCGATCGTATGAGATACTGTGATACCAGCATCGGCAGCAATATGAATCCATTTCTAAACGGAACAATTGTACTTCACAACAACAAAAATAAATTTTGGCAAAATTTCAAACCGTTTTTGTTTTTAAATTTGAACATTTAAAAGGCCCATCCTTTATAAAATTAACACACACAAAATCAGCGGTGTGACAAGCAAGGTTGTAATTCTAATTTAAGGATTGTAATGACCAATTATGTGTGTATTTTTGTTTCTTGCTGGAATGTTTAAGTGCCACACAGATTCTAGTAGTGTGCTCAATGGGTCATTATCATATTTGCATGTTGGTTTCTAGTTACTCTTGTTATTCCTGTATACTCTGATGCCCAACTCAAATATCTTCCTATTGTAACAAAAGTTTAGATTGCATCAAGTCTGTTTGGTCTGAGAAGACCGATACGTAAACTGAGAATAAACCTTGTGACAATCTTTATGTCATCTTCCTACAAAGATTACACAAAGAAACAATTCCCCAAGAGCCGGACAGCCATGGAGCCAATGCTTTTCCGCTCGGCAGATTCCTGGCAAAAATTCAAACATCTGTCGTTCGGAGTCGGCTTTAAACTGTAGGTGCCGCTACTTATGTACATAATTAACGCACACACATAAGTGGTGTAAAAAGCTAGGTCCTAATCCTGACTGAAGGGTTGGTGTACCTTTGCTTTTGTGGTAAATTTTTGTAGTTTTTAAGCATTAAGCAAACCTTTCAGTCTAGAGATATTTTTTTATATTATGCAGTTATCCTGTTTAAGACTAAAGAAATACCCACGTTTAAAATATTTTTCGAAATTTATTTCCCTCCTTACATATTCATTTTGATTACTCCTACCTTTTGCTTTATGGCGGCTATGAAAAGTCAGATGTAATAAACAATTTTCATCTGGTAAAAGAAGAAACATTTTTCCGCTTTAATTATTACCAAAATATAAATGAAAATAAAGTTTTTTTGTTTTTGTTTTACTGGTTCTGGTCCTTTAATATGCTAATAAGAAAAGTTAACACAAAGCCAAACTGAATGACCAAAAAACGTAAAGCCAGACAAAATGGAAATTTACACCAACAGAGTAAATATGTACACAAACGTTTGGCATATTATTTTCAATTATTGTTAACAAACCGTGAACAAAATAAAGTTTACGAAGGATTCTGTTCTATTCTTTTTTTTACAAAACTGTTATGAAGGAGAAGCATAAATGAAAGAAAGTGAAAAACTTGGTGTTAAAAATTGTTTGTTTAAATCTTTAAGGTCTACCAGCCCATACAATGACAGTGTTGGTGCTTTAGTTTGTTATTTCGGTACGGGGGGAAATTAATTTCCTTAAATGTTTTATAAAGATAAAAAAGATTATGTTTGTGAAGCAAACTTTAGGCAGCAGCAGCAAAAATATTAGGATATCAATGCATTGAGTTCAAGGTTTTATGATTAGACTGCGTGTTCAAGAAAGAAAAACTAAAAAATTTAAAAAATTATTCGAAATATTTTTTTAAAATTGAAATCGTTTCTCTTATGCTAAGCAAATAAATAATTTTTAATCACATTACTTAGCCAAGATTATCTCATGGATTTAACACATTTAAATTTAATAACAAAACAAAACACTGTAAAACTCAATTCAACTCAAGTCACAGCAATGAATTCAAACAACATGGTAACGTTTAAGTGATGGCATAAAAAGTCCCCTTTGTGGTAAACGCAACTTTTAAATACCAAAAAACAACAACAAAAAACTCAACACACTATCAACTCCACTACTAGCAATATAAAAATGTCTTCTCATTTACCCACTCATATGTATGTACTAAAAACGTACATAGAAAGGAAGCGAAGAAACTTATGCATGTATGTGTATTGTGTATGTGAATATGTATGTCTGTTAGCATGCACAAAATCAAGTGCGGAAGAGATAACTGTAAAGCAAAATCATTTCAGCTTGACAAAGCTAACAACTATGGGTTTGAGTAGAAAATACGACGACAACATTTTTAATATTAACGATGAGGAGAAAAACAACGGAAGTATTTTCTTAGAAAATGTGATGAAATTTGTTGATGATGACTTTGGAATAATAATAGTTGGTTGGTGATGATAAAAAAAAACAAGAAAGAGAATTTTCTTTTTTTAGATAGCAAAGCAATAGCAACTAAATGAAGATATCAGTGGTTTGAAAAAAAAATAACCAGGAACTATGTTTCATTGTACAGCATAGCGTTCTGCAGTACCACTTCAAAGAAATTTAAATTAATTTCTGAAGATCCCATTTGAATAAAGTTGTTATTGTTATTAGGTGCCCTATTTAATACTAATGATTTCATATTTATTCCTTAAACTCCTCTGATTCTTCCTAAGGCTTCCTGATGGTTTACAAACTATAGCTGGTTTAGCAATGTCGATAACTGGTATCCTTGGAATAATTCTTGTATTTTATTTCACATTTGACTAGCTCTTGTTGTATGATATGCTATAAATCGCTATTAGAAATGATATCTGGCCAGGTTATTCGTCAGCTCCTCCTTTTAATCTAGATTTAAACACATTCACATTCAGAACATTTCTAAATGCGAGTGCCGAACTTTACCAAACATTGCTTGCTCCTGCTTCTATGTTCTCATCTGTATGTTCCCCGTCAAACTACCACTAACACAAAATATACCGCTTAGATAAGAAACTTGTTCGTACCGCCACTCATGTTCTGGGCATTGTTAAATTTATCTTCTAAGTCAGTTTTCAGCAGCATTCGTAATAATACGACATTGTCTTGGGAACTCGTCGGTAGCTGTGGGTTAACCAGGATGAATTTCGTGTCTATTCTGATACTTTACTTCCATGAAAAGCTCCAGGATTGGAGAAAAGATTCCACTATTAAGTTTAACGTGTTGACATGGACTATGTAAGGATGAAATCTAGCTGTTTTATCCTTAAGTCTGGATAAGACTTTTTTCAAGCACTTGCTTACTGACCTTACAACAATGCAAAGAATTTTCCACAAATTTTTCATTTGGACTCTTTTTCAATTCTCGTAAGATGTTTACTGGCCCAGATGCTCTGTTTATCATTGGATTATCTTGCCAAATCTAAGCAATTGTTGTCGTTATAAGCTTGTTTGTTTCTGTAGAACTTTGTCCATACTTTGATTTATCCTTGCTGTGATAAAGTCAGTGGTCCATCAAGTTTTTCGATAATGATTCTCTGCTTTGATTCGTGTATGTTTGTCTCATCTGGTATTCGTCTTGTTAAACTATGTGGCCGGCCTCATTTTGTTTACATTTGCAAATTGGAACCCTCGTTAGTTTTGGCATTGTGATCGCTGCTTTGAATTTCATTCCGTTGCATATCAAATACAAGGCTTATTTAGATATCCTTGTTATTATTTTCTAAACTTTAAGGAATACGAGTATATGATTTTATTTACTCTGTTAGATAATTGCTTTGATGTGAATACTTTTAGGCAATAACTAGCAAAATTTCATTTAATTGAAACATATGGCCTAATGAATATTCGCCTATGATGATCGTTTGTCCAGTTTCATTGAAGATTTCTTTGACTTTAAGTTTATTTAAGGAACAGTTCTCCCTTCCGTAATGATATGCTTTAGATAGAAAATTTTTTATGGATTTCAAGCAGGTTTTTTGTTATGCGACATTGTCTTACAACATGTCTTAGCTTTCGCTCATGTTTTGGGTTTAAATAAAATATGGTACTTACATGAGTGGCTTTGAATATTTTTACAAATCCTTCTCGCGTTTAACAACAGTCTTCATAGAGTATTGGTTCCAATAATCACATTCGGCTTTGAATTCAGCCTCTTTCACATTGAAACGATCAGCCTCGGTGAGATATTGATGTGCTTCAATTGCGTTTTTCATTTTAAATTAAAGAATTGTAGGAAGGCATGCACAAAATTCTTAATTTTTTAGGCCTTTTTGTTTACACCGTTTTGTTAAATCACTAATCGTTCAATGCACTGCCTGCTAATGGTATCAAGGACACAAACCATGTGTAAAACATGCCTCATGAGTTGTGAAATAAACTTCAAAGATTTTATTTTTGATCGAACTTTTATTTGAAGACAGTCGCTGTAAATCATTTCCCAGAATTTTAAAAGCATTTCGTAACCATGTGAATATAATGTCCAGTTTTAACTGAAAATAGAAAAAAGATTCCTTAAAAATTTAATGAAAGGGAACATGACGATTTAAATTCATAATTACAATAGAGGAGTGTGTTGATGTATTTTATCATTTTAGATTCAAAATGATTAATAGTGTTCAGCTTTAAATGAATTCATTATTTAAAGTATTTGAGTCATCAACTATCTTTGGAGGCATACAGGCACATATGTATGCCAACAATTCCAATAGTTGTCTCTGTTTAATGTCAGCCATTCAGCTTTTCACATCGCCTACCAGAATGACAATGACACAGCAATGTGAAGTTGCATGTTTTCTTTTTCATCAAAAATATGAAAAACATTTTCCAACATTTACTCCAGCATTCTTTAGTTTTTTTTCTATTTTTTCCCATCATTTTTTCAAAATATGCCGCAAAAGTTTTCATCTTTTATATTACTCGACAAGAGCTCCATATTCCGGCTGATGGTGATATACAGCCGTTTGTAGATTTTTGCTTTTTGTTTTTATTACTGTTGTTGTCATTATTGTCTTTTGTTTGGTGTGGGTTTTGTTAAGGGAGTGTTGTCATGTCCTCTGTGATATTGTTTTTTTTTTGTCTTCTATATTTTAAGGATTTTTGTGTTTTTCAACACAATTCACTTGTCTTTTGGATGATGTGCTGAACACAAGAAAAACTTAAGCAATTTCCTGAACCACAAACACACGTACACGCACATACAAATACTGAACTCAGCAAAACAGCAGCAATGTCAAGTATTTCCGACAATACACAACAACACGACCAACAAAAGCAACAAACCAACCAACCAACCGACAATACTAACAGCAACAACACAAAAACGATGTTTTTAGAATACTAATACAACACAACAAGTATGCAAATCATTTCGAAATAAAACAAAAACAAATACAAATACAAAAACAAATATAAAAAAAATAGAGATAGAAATAGGAAAAACAAAAAAAAAAAAGAAGAATAAACGGAAGACTAGAATTCTAAAAAGTATTTTAGAGTGTGTGTGTGTTTGAAGGGGAGAGCTAAGATTGCTATTCGAGATAATGGCAACCAACATGAATTATTAAAAAAAAACATCACACACACACACATAGATATTCATATAAAAATTAAATATTAAAGGAAATTTCATTAGTCATAATACGGACGAATTACGATTGCTGGTGATGTTGTTAAACGATATGGAACGCTGGCTGGGTTTAGGTATTCCTTTGGTTTAAAGAAAAAAAACTTCTCCAAAGGCAACAATTCTCGAATATGCTTCAGACAAATATTTGACAAAAAAAAGGAAAACCATAGAGAAGAGAAATTTGGTTGTTCCTAAATATTGTTCTTGTTTGTTTTACTTACTTACCTTATGAATGCTACAAATATGATAGAACTCTGGGATACCTTAATCGACATCTTAGCTGCCTAACTACACGTGCAATAGTTTTATATGTCCTTCGTAGGAAAGACAAGAGATCAAAACATTATTGGAAAAAACCTCGAATCGGCGTGCAAGAGTTCATAAAAGAGTATAAAAAGTTTGGGCAGTAGTCATTATCCCTTCAAATAGAAAACGTTTGATATGATATTCAACTGTAGAAGTTTTCTGGATGTGTACGAAACGATGAACAATTTTTGTGGCAAAATGCAATACCATCCCACTCGTCTAATACATATTCATACCAAGTTTATGAAATTGAAAATCGATGTCCAGGTCAGATAAATTTAGCCTAGACCTGTCTAGTAACTTCAAATCAAAAGTTTTGCCCCAACTCGGCTTCTATGGATCGAGCGCACTCAAATCGTTCAATTTCCCTGACTCTGGCGCATAAATTAAACCGAATTTAACCAATGTCATGGCATGGGTTATATTGGCTTTGAGGACCGCAATGGTTTGTGGCTTATTAGCATATGCCTGTGACTTAACAAGAAATTATGGGAAAAAGTTATACGAGTTCAAATAACAAGATCTTGTTGACCAGTTTACATCACTTTGACGCTTGAGCAGTTCGTTCTGGGAAAACCAGACAACTCACTAAACAACACCGAATTTGACACACGTAGCTTTAACTAGACGGCCCTTGTCTACTGCCAAAGTTCGGTAATGCCTGTTGGAAGACCTTGTATATTTAAATGAATAAAATAAATGTAATAATCGATCTCCTAAATACATTTGTACATACTAATTCCTCTGATAAGAGAAATCCTTGAATTTTTTCTTCAGGTATTGATTGTTGTATGTATCTTGGGTCCTGCATTATTATAGTTTTTCCGAAAGAATGTTTATAATGCCGTATAAAAAAAGAAGCTCGATATGTTAAACTCACACGTATTAAAAAAAACCTTGTGCTCCACTAGAGCTACCACACTGCGCACTATACCACGTTTCAAATAATCGATTATTACTTACCAGTTCTTTATATAACTTATGTAGATGTCAACATAACAGATTTTGAATTCTTAAATTGCTTCAAGTACAGTCTAAAGTATACTTGTGAGAAGCTACGCCGTAATCCTGACTGAAGGGTTGTAATGGCAAATTATGTATGTAAGTATACTTGTCCAGAAGACCGATATTAATTTTCGCCTAATTGATCTGTGGTTGGTATACATGAAATTCCATGTTGTATCAATTATATTCAAAAATTATTTCTAAATAGTAACAATTTCTGGTGCTAAATGAAATAAATAATTTCAAATTCTTGTCTTCCTATCTTTCTTAGCCTTTCTCGAGTCTCATAATGTGGTCTGCTATCTTCCTTTAAAAACAATTTTCTATTTCATTTTAATTTTTATTAAAAATAATTTTTTATCAAAAAACAAAAATTTTTTTTTTAATTTTCATTTTAAATTTTTTTCAAGATTTTTCAAGTCACATAAATAATTTTTACATCACAAGTCGTGCCCTATACTCCTTTATACGTGTACCGAATTGCCGGTTTATAGCTGCTCCCGTTTAAAAGTTCGCCATATATCCTATTTTAAGAATTCTATTCTTTGACAAAAATTATGGTATAAGACAGTTGTAGTATAAAAAAATATATATTTTATTGCAAATTATGAATTCAGTTGTCTGTACTGAAAATACTTTTTGTACAGGTTGTTGACGAATTGACTGAGCGTGCTACAAAAACGATTAGCTGCTAAGACAGAATGTGCCATGCTATACAATTGTTATAAGATATGGGATAAAATGCAAGTCAAGTGGTTTAACAACTAAAAATAAGTATAACGGTCAACCACGCGCAAGTATTGTATGATGGATTTCGATTCGGTAATTTTGTATATGATGCTCTCTGGCAGTGATTGTAACCTGACCCATTACAGAATGCTTCGAACTGGTATGATAACATTTGTGGTGTCTGTGTTAAGGTCCATTTCATGTAGGTTTATAGGTAAAGGCAGGTTGTACAAGCTGCATATGATGTCTTCTAGGAGTTACTATTAACCAGAGAAATAATTCGTCTTGCGATAGTTCCGCAAAAGACAGGAAAAAAATATTTTTTCTTTGCAATTTATTCAAGCATGATTTTTACTTGTCATTTTCATTTCTTCATGATTCTTCTTCTAACAAACATTTATTGCGGATACCTTTTAAACTGCATGGAATTCGACAACATTTTGTGGTGCAAAAATATTCAAATCACTCCCGGTTGCCAGCATCTATATGAGCATGCATATTTAATTTACAATAAAAATAAGAAAGAATTTTGCACACACTTATACGGATACATATGTCATATACATGTATGTATATAGAAATATATTTCTGATGTCGCCTAAATTTCTAATCCCATCCATTTCCGGTGCATACATTACTTCACATCAGATCCAGCCTGATGTTTATGCAATACACCAACCATATGAAGTGCTGACAAATACAAATCTATGAGTGTGTGTATACATATATACGCTAGTGTATGTATAGGAATTTTCCTTAGGAAAAGTGCAAAGGAATTTGAAAAAAAAAACATTTTGTGATATTAAGAAAATTCCATTATGAAAATTTCTCTAACAGAAGGAAAAGATGAAAGAAAAAAAAGAAGAGAAGAATACACACTTAGAAATTCCTGTTTTCATGTTGGTTGGGTCTCTTTTTTATAATTTTATTTTGTACAGTTTTCCAGAAACTTTTAAAAATTAAATTTGTTGGCAATATCCATGCATTCACACCACAACACACACACACACACTTGTGTACATACATACTATAAACGACAGGATCTATAGCATTTCATTGTTGGTAAAAAGTTATGATGCATGTGACATCATTCCATAAAAGATTTATGATAGTCATGCATTTTTCCAACGTAAATATGTATGAGAATATGAATAAATATGTGTGTGTGTGTGAGAGTGTTTAGGAAAATGTGTTGATACGTGTATATGCGTAATAATGTACGAGTATTTGCGTATGCCATGAGTGTGTGTGCTTTAGCGTTAACATTGTGTCATTCTCATACAGCATGCAATGAGCCATTGCCACCATCATCACTTTGCTACATTTCATTGTCGTTTTTGTCGCTTTTATGTTCAAATAAAAGGTTTTCAAAGTTAATTTTCTAACAAATTTTTGTTCAAAAAATATTTCGGGTTTTCTTAATATTTTCAAAAAAAAATTCTGTAACAAAATATTACAGAAAAGGAAATGTTTTCTCTCTGTAATGAAACTACACTTTACGTAAGAATATTCGATCACATTTTCCATAATTATTGTACAACAAAATTACATGTGGTCCTTATCAAAGGTTTCCACTAATATTGTCATATTAGGAAACGGCTAATAGACTTCAAAACAATATCGAACACTTACGCTTCATTAGAGGCTATTTTTGTATCTTTTTTCAACCATCTTTTTCAACGCCAATAAAAGGCACCTATCCGATATAAGCGCAGCCTATTGTCACTTTGTCAATCCTAAACTTGCAGGATTTTTAATCTGTCTCCAAACGCCGTTGGCTTCTTGCAGTAAGTCGGTCTAGCTCGTTTACAATTCTCTACACAGTTTTCCTAAATATTTGATCTGGTATCCATAGTATATTCTGGTTTGTACTACTCAAGTGAATTCGTCGTAGTCTAGTTGGCAGTGTGTTGACTTATTAGACGTGAGGCCACGGTTCAATTTAAAAAAAAAATATGATAAAGATTTCTTCGGCGTGTTCCTCTCAGCAGATTTCTGGCAAAAACTCTGAGAGTAAATAAAAACTATCACGTAAAGTTTCTCAAAAAGAAGTCTGTCGTTGTAGGTCCCGCCACTCATGTATACAAATTAACGCACACCACATAAGTGGTATGAGAAACAAGCTCGTAATCCTGCGTGAAGAGTTGTAATGACCAATAATGTATGTATATATGTACTACTTTGTACTGTTCGAATATTTGTGCTAAACATTGGTAAATGTGTTAGTCTTTACCATATTTCTTGTTTCTTAACATAACTTCTTACTTTCTTTAATTTACTTCCAAATAATCTGTTAGAACCTCCATGGCTATATCGATAGGATGCCATCATTACTAAATATCATAGGATGGCCAGGGTTCACCATCTCTTACGAAGGCCTACAACTCAATTAGCAAGCTGTTATACTACCACACCCAATAAAATAATTGGAAATATTTTAAAGAGAGATCGTTGTTTTTAAAAATCGCTTTGTGGCAACCCTATCACTCTAGTTTAACTGTTCATCAAACTCACTTTGCAGTAGATTCATGGTACCACTTTCACATGGTGGCCTCTAGTGAATACGTTCTTCTGTTTTAAATAAAGAGAGTTAATAATTATCGCACGGTACGCTAAGAGAACGCCATCAATACTAAATATGATAGGAGGGCCAAGAAACGCCATTTCTTGAGAAAGACTATAACTCAAGTAGCAAGGTGTTCTACTACTATACGCAATAAAATAATTGAAAACATTTTAAAAAGAGATCGTTGTTTTTAAGAATCGCTAGGTGGTAACCCTATCATTCTAGAACCTGCTACAGTTGGAAAAACTAGATTAATGGAAGTGTAACAAGAAGACAAAGACTCAATCTATACGAAATAAGAGTTTGGAGATTGTTTAAAAGAGCCATATAGTACTTAAACGAATTAAGGAACAGTTCCTGAGATTAGTACATAATTCCCTAACATCCTTTTTTCATAGAATAAAAATTGTATCACGAATTCGTTGCTTAGTATGAAACATCCTCCAAGCAAATGCCTTCCCAGTCTCTTGCAGGTTCATATCAAGTCTTCTAACAATACTTCCTTTTTTGTCCCTCTACAATATAATTTCAACACAATACATACGATGCATATATAAAGATCTTCTCTGGAACATTGCAAATCCAAAAAAGTAATATTTTCGATTTAAATTTTCCAAGTATCCATTGGGTTTTTTGTGAAAAAATCCCAGAGTTTTCATATAAAAAGTATATTTTTTAAAGGGGGAGTAAACTCTTTTTAAGCATAAAAAATTTATATTTTTAGCACACAAATGCTCATGTATTTTAACATATTAAAACGGAAATTAAATCATGAATCAAACGTAAAAAAACTCTCCAGGCTGTCTGTGTCAGTTACATTTTCACACATACGCCCCTTTTAAATGTGTTTCAAACAACATAAACAAACAATATTTCCGTGTAACGGCATTTGTAAGCAAAACATTTTCAGAAAACAGTTACAAAAAAAAAAGAGATGAGAAATCATTTGAATACTTACACATACATACACACAGATACACAACACAAGTGCTTTGAAGTCAGTTAGGAGAAAAAAATTCCAAAAATAAATAATTTTAGACATCTGGTGAGCAGCAAACAAAAAAGAACCGAATCGGTAACAGGAAATACGAAATTCTGTTTTCTATTGAGAAATAAAAGAATTGAAAAGCAGAGCAGGAGCATAAAGAAAGCATGGAGCAATGCATGAAATATTTATAAAATTTTGCAAAAGTTGTTTAACAACAAAACACTCAGAGCAACATAGAAATTTGCATACAAATTGACAATTTTATGGAAAACAATTGCCTAAAAAAACATTTTTTTGTTGTTTAATAGAAAATATTTTGTCAAAATAAATTTGAAAATTTTGTTCAATGGCTTGTTGTTATTCAGAAAGATAAATTGTTTTCGAAAATACAACTGAGGTTCAAAATTCATAATTTAATTGGGAAAAAGTAATTGAAATAATTTTTCAATTTTAAAACACCAGCGAAATCAATAACAACGTGGTGTAAACTTACTGAAGTGGTGGTAAAAAAAAAATAAAATTTGTTTTTAAAAGCAAAAATAAAATTTAAAAAAGTAACCTTTTTTCATACAAAACTATCAAACATTAAACAACTACTGCATAGTAAAATTAATAAAAATAAAATCCTTATATTGTATTTGTTTTCTTTACGTTCACTTACAACTTTTTTAAAAATTCCCTAAGAAAATAATATTTTAGTACGTAAGTAAGAAGGAAAATTTTTGTCTTAACAAAAATGTAAATTTTTACATGCCGTACCAAGTTATAAAGAAACTATAAGTATGAAGTGTTTACATGTGGTACATGCAATAATAACATATGCCCATAGTGCATTCATACATACATTTGTTACATGTTGTTTGCCATTGTTGAGAGATGAAAGACTTTTTCAAGTTCTTTGTTGTCATAGTGGTGGTTAAATCATGTATGCGCAACTTAAAAAATGCTAAAGATTCCCAATACTTTGCTGTGTTCTTGTAAAATCATACAAGATTATCAAAGTTTTCTTTAAAAAAGTTTTTTACCTTATATACGCAAGATTTTTATAAGAATTTAGTTTTGAAAATTTTCAGCATTTTTTACAAGAAAAAAAAAATTAAGGACTGTTTTTGTTGATGAGTTGGTTATGAGATTTGTAGCCCTTAAAAAGTACTTCTGTAGGTTCCTTTGTGCATTTTTTAATCATTAATCGTATATCATTTATCCAAATTGCAGGTCCTTGTTTTAAATTTCTTTAACTAAATTCCTTTTCATGGATTACATTGGCGTCATAGGCATTGTCTGAGTTGTTTACAAATTTTTATCAAATCACAACATTTTCTATAAGCAATGTCCAATTGTGATGGTTTCGGTTTTTTTATTATTATTTGACAACCATACCGACTATGTCTATAGGTCATTACAATCCTTCAGTCAGGATTACGACCTAGTTTCTCACACTGCTTATGTTGTGTGTGTTAATTTTATACATGAGTAGCGAGACCTACGGTTTAAAATCGACTACGAACGACAGATTCTTGAGGAACTTTTCTTGGCAATTTTATTTACTCCCAGAGTTTATGCCAGGTTACATACTATTTAAGGAGTATTTCATGTGAAATCTTTGTCTTTGATGGTTAAATCGTGAGCTGCAATTTTGTCATACTATTTCCAGAATTTTAACCAGTATCACAAAGGCATATGTCGTATAGTCTTTCAGAGCTGGAATTATGGCTAGTTTATACCTGGGACGTATAACCCAATAAAAATAGTTTAGTTGCATCACATCCTATAATTTTGCCAGCAAATGAATAGCTATAAAATGCAAGAATATTTTTTTACCAAACTCACCGTACAGTAGCCAACATAGGCCTTTTGTCCAAGCATTATGTTATACAATTCAATTCTTCTGTTTTAGGTAAAAAGAGTTAATAATTATCGCACTTTACATTGCCTCATTGACCTTAACATTGCGCTATTAATGGTGCTTACAGAAGAACAGCCCAATAATGCCGCCTTACAGCAAACGACACCAAATTAGGCAATTCGGTGTGTTGACGTACTCATTGTATAGCGGATACATGATATATGATTGATTCAATAAATATACAACAACGTAATATTTGTTGATTTATTTATGTTTATTTATAAACATTTTAAAAAAAGCCAAAAATAATTTGTCCACCTACAATAAAATGGCACTTATTATTTAAACAATCAACAAATTATCGATGACTGAATGTACTCATGGAAAATGCTCTCTTTTAACCAACAATAATTAATCCTCTATGGGCTGTTAGGGTACAAACACTCTTTATTACGACTTAATTTTAAATAAATTGTTAATGCTTTCTGTGGGTCTATATTTTATACATTCTTTTTAAAACCTTATGGTAAGGGAGTGCCCAGCATGTGTTGTTTAGTAGTACATACTAATTTTTTTCCCCGCTTCTGAAACAGTTCATTGAAGCTGTTCATTTTAAAAACTGAACTTTAAACTGTTTGGTAAGAATGCTGATATTTGAACGCTGGCGTTTCGAAAATAACGATTTAAGAAGTGCATCGTAGATGGTAGTCAATGTGAATGAGTAATGGTTAAAATTTTATATCTAAAAGGCATCCAAATACATGCTCTAATTATCAAGAAAAATGTTGATAGATTTACTAAAGTAAAGCTCTATTAAAAGCAGTGAAATCTAGTTATTTTTGAAGGGCTGAAAAATGGTTTACATACCTCACATTGAAAGTCACCGTGGTCTAGTAGGTAGTGTGTTGGCTTATTAGACGTGAGGCCTCGGTTCAAATCCCAGGTCAGACATCTTCAACTAAACGAAATATGAAAAAATATTTCTTCGGTGACTTCCTCTCAGCAGATTTCTGGGAAAAACTCTGAGAGTAAATAAAATTGCCAATACAATTTTCTCAAAAATTTGTAAATTGTAGCTTCCACCACTTATTTATAAAAATTAACGCACACAACATAAGTGATGCGGGAAGCTAGGCCGTAATCCTGACTAAAGGGTTCTAATGACCAATTATGTTATGTATAACTCACATTGTTGAGAAGTCCAGCGATGATTTTACATGTCTTTAATGATTCTTAACATACAAATATAACATATTTGGGCATTACAATCCTTCAGTCAGGATTGCGACCTAGTCTTTCACACCATTTATGTTGTGTGTATTTATTTTATACATGAGTGGCGTAGCCTACAGTTTAAAGTCGATTCCGAACGACAGATTTTTGAGAAACTTTTCATGACAATTTTATTAAAACTTAGAGTTTTTGATAGAAATATGCTGAGCGGAAGTTGCCGAACAAAAATTTTTTTGTTTTGTTTTGTTGTGGCCTTACGTCCAACAAGCCAACACACTACCTACTCGACTACCTCGACAATGATGCTTAAACGCCATAAAAATAATGAAAAATAAATACATTACGCCAAATGTAACCTTAACAAAGGGAAGGTGAAACCCTGTCAAAAAACAATCCAATGCCATGGCTCCAAAGTAATACTTTGTACGGAGGCTTTAATGATCCCATTGATTGGGTTCTAATGATGTTGACAAAGACCAGAGAAAACTCGTTGGAAAAAACCCATGAAATATGCAATTAGGCATTAGTCATGATTCTGAATTTTTGCTTCGAAACGAAGGTGGGAAACATGTTGAAAAGCTAGTTGAGACTCAAACATGTAAAGTGTTCCCTCTGACAACACTAACTGTGATCAATGTAGTACGTTTTGAATGCTAACATGCATATATGTAATATTTCTGGATTTCTTTAAGACACATTGTCAATGCTTTGGGCCTACACTTTGAATAAATTAATGTTTTAACAATGTTTCACAATAAATGCTCAAAATTTACCGAAAATATGATATTTTTAAATTACGAACCACACATACAGTCAAAGAAAAAAGTCTATATACACCTTTGTAGACTTTTTTCCTGCTAATTTATATTTTTCTTTCCAATAATTCCTATGGCATATTTTTTCGTATTCGTTTTGCTCTTCAAACACTCTTCATTGCAAATGCCTTAAACAACACCGGTGTAGGTAGACTTTTTTTCTTTGACTGTATCTTTTAAAAAACTTTTTTGCTATGTGTTTGATTTTCTAAAAGTTTTGATGTACAAATGTAAACCAATTTCTTTTGAAACAAATTATCTTCGGTTTATATTATCCAACCCTCAATGGGTTACAAACTTTATAAATATTAGCCAACTAACTGATAAGCAATGTTTAATGGTTTAAAAATTTGTTGCTATTTTACTGTTAAACAACAATTTGTTTTGACTATTGTTCACCCCTCGATTTGAAAACACTTCGATAAACAATTCATTAACAGCTATTACGAGTGCCAGTTTTATTTTCAATACATAACCTTACTCTTCTAGTTTCCCTTTCGAAAAGAGAAAATAATAAAAAAAAAAAACTAAATTCAATAATTTTTTACTTGATTTCATTGCTTTTTCATTTTTTTTTTCTAATTTTCTAATAAATTTGTTGGTTTTTTGTTACGTTATTTACGAACTGTTTGACATGAATAAATTTCTATCAAATTTATCATTAAATCCGTTGAGTAAAATTGATAAATTTTTAGATGGTAAGTGAATGAATAAATGGAATGAATGAATAACATAAACACAGTGAATGGGGTGAAATGTGTGTGTGAAGTAAATGATGGCATAGAGTAAATGAAATTTGAAATGAACGTTTGAAAAATTTTGACATTTGAACACATGTATTTTGTCAATTTGAGTATGTATGTATATACGCGCGTGAAATTGAATTCTCTCTATTTCTGTTGGCCATATTAAATGAACAATAATAAAATGAGTTTTGTGTGAAATTTGAGTTTTGTTTAGCAAAATTCAATTGTGTATTGCAATATTGGGTGTTTATCGCAAAATAAAAAGTGCTGTTGACATTCGATTTCCTTTTTATCTTATCAACATATTGTTTGTTGTTGTTAATGATTTTTATCAATAACATTTCAACGAAAACGATTATTGAATATTTGAAGTATTCACAGTTGTTTGTTGACACTGATAACACATAACATATGCATAAGACGTTCATATACTGTTCGTTTTCACAACAGTATACCGGCTTTTGTGTTCTTCAACTCTTTTTTAGTTAAAATTAAAATTTTTACTTTTTTTTACATTTAAAATTACAATGCAGATTTATACGTACATAATTAGTCATTACAACGCTTAAGTCAAGATTATGACGTAGCTTCTCACACCACTTATGTTGTGTGTGTTAATTTTATGCATGAGTGGCGGCATCTCCAGTTTAAAGTCGTCTCCGAACGTCAGATTTTTTGAGAAAGTTTTCATGACAAGTTTTTTTAATCTCTGAGCTTTTGTCAGAAATCTGACGATATTTATTATTGACATATTTCAGAAGAAATATTTGCTCATATTTTGTTTTGTTGGAGATATCTGATCTGGAGTTTAAACTGTGACCTCACGTCTAATGAGCCAGCACACTACCAACTAGACTACGGCAATAACAGATACGACGCCCTTTTAACTACGACATACTGGAAACGTTGCTTTTCGCTCTATTTATTGATTTCTGATTTTTCTTCTCTTTTTTTTAATGATTTCCTAACCACATTTTATTGAAATTTGATCATTTGGGTTTTTTTTGTTAAAAAAGCACTTATTGCCACCACTATCAAACTTATGATCTCGAACTGTGCCTATAGACCACGTTATTTAACCTTTTGATTACTTTTTGGGATTTATCCCAGTTCGTCTGTGATTTGAGACAAAGTCCTTTCTTCCATTCGTATCTAATCTAAGCTAATTTTTCTCCTATCTCATATAATAAGGAATTAGCATATCCCTTAAGGTCCAGCTATAATCCTAATAGTATGTCTTTAGTTATACTGTTATATCTCCTGTTGTAACTGTTGAGTTTTCTTCAGCTAAAGTATAATTGATTATTTAAAGATTTACAATTTACGAATATGAATCGTTTTACAGCCGCAGAAGGTATAAAATTTATCGTATTTGTTGACTCCTTGCAAGTTTCAGCAACTGGGTCTATCGTCAGGCTTTTTACATTCCAAATTTCATCTTCAGCTGGCACATGGAGACCAAAGAAGTGTTTGTTGAAGAATTTACTGACGCTGAACTAATCCTACCGTCACTTTAGAGCGCTATGGCCGTAAGATAAACAAGTCTGTTAACTTGTAAATAAAATTTATAAGTTGATATGTGGTGTAAAGAAGACTGTTTCACGAGCCATACAACATGATAGATTTTGGCTTTATTGTAAAAGAAATTTCCAAATAGAATAATTTTATGTTTCGGCCACATTGATTGTTAACTAATATCGTGAGATTTGACGCCATTAGATTTGTCTTTAAGGAGCTGTATGTCCAACAATTTCAATTGAAGTCGCCGTTGTATGTATGTTGGCTAACTAGACGTGAGGATACGGGTAAAACCCCAGTAAACAAAATTCCCACTGACAAGCTTCTCAAAAATCTATCGTTCGAAGTCGATTTTAAACTGCAGGTCCCACTTCTTATGGATAAAATTAACACATGATAAGCGGTGTGAGAAGGTAGGTTGGAATTCTGACTGAATGGTTGTAATGACTAAATATCTATGTATGTAAATATCTATTTATGTATGATGCTCGGTGACCATAAAAACCATGTGCAATATTTTGTTTTGTATGGAACATTTAAAAAGCAAAATTCGTCATATTATTGACGAAATACTTCCCGATCTGTGCAAAAAAGTGATAGAAAACTACTCTGAAAGGATCGACACTTGCATCCAGTTCAGACGCAATTATTTATATGACATTATATTGCGTACAAGATGGAGAAGCTCGAAGCCTTATAGGGAAAGAAATGTTTTGTCAAAATCATAGCATTAAGCGTGTTATTTAACGTTGCTTTTGAAACCAAAAAACCTATTTTAAAGTAATATTGATAAACACTTATCAATAATGTTCCACTCTGACGCTTTTCAATACCACAACTCCTTGCTTATTCAACTGTGACATAATTTAAGGGACTTTTGTGTTTTACTCCCTCTGTCTCACTATATTACAACATTTAAAAGGAATTTTTTGAACATTTTATTGTAATATATTTTTATTAATGGCAATACTTTAATGGTCTTAAAGCGTAATAATTTAGACAATTTTGTTCTTGTTTTTTTCGAAATTAGAATTTATAACCTTCATGTTTGCTTTATTTAAAAGCATTTGACTTATTCGTATAGAAATTCTCTGGCGAACCCTTTTTACGCTTAGACTGATTTTTAATGTAAATTTACAATTATTAATACAGTTTTATAAGAATTCTTTTCTTTTTTTTGTTAATACCACGTTTCTTATAAATTTATTCATTATATAAATGGCGTTTTTCTTCTTTTTTTTATTAAAGAAAATTCCCCATTTTCTTTATGAATTATTTTTTCTTTTTTTTTTTGCAATCTTCTGATTCTTATAAAAATTCTTTGTCTTCTATCTGTCTTTAAAATGAAATATAGACCGCTGGCCATATTATGTAAAATAAATAAATAAATAATGCTAATGAAAATGAAGATGAAAACTGAAAAATGAAAGCAAAGAAATGAAGTTAAATTTGAATTTGTATAGAGATGGGGTTTTATAATCGCTTTACAAATATTTTCCATTTTTTTTCACATAAAATAATGGCAAGCAAGCCCAGTTAGTCTGGGAGAAAAGAGAAGAACAATTACAGAAAATTTTCTTAGGGAATGAAGAATCTGAAAAGGAAATCATAAGCATATTTTGACGCTAATTAAATGCTCTATTACAAAGGAAAAAAAATAAATTTTTCTTATATCCTATCATTACTCCAAGCAAAAATTATGAATAAGAACAAAAAAGTCTGGTTTGTAATACAAAAACCGAAAGAAATTAAATAAAAACCGTACTTACTTCACTTTAATTATAAGAAAAACGAAAAAAAAACTGCACATAAAAGGATTGCTTTTGCTTCAAATTAAAGAAATAATCATGGAAAAACAAAAGAACTTGTTAAGGAAAAGGTCAACGTAATCCTACATAAAGATTATGGTTGCTGAATTATTAATTTCTATGTTCATAATTATTTAAATTTCACTTTATTACATACATATAGAATTGGCCATTACAACCCTTCAGTTAGGTTTACGACTTAACTTCTGACACCACCCGTGTTGTGTGTGTTAATTCTATACATGAGTGGCGGGACCTACAGTTTAAAGTCGTTTCCGAACGATAAATTTTTTTAGAAACTTTTCATGGTGATTTTATTTAATCTCCGAATTTTTGCCACAAATAAGCTGAGAGGAAGACGCCGATGACTTATTTTTTCGTATTTCTTTTTTTTTTTGGAGATGTCTGACCCGGGGCTTGAACGTGAGTCCACGTCTAATAAGCTAACATGCTACCTACTAGACCATGACGACTTCAATATATGAAATAGAGAATTTCGGGATGTTTTATTACCTTATGAGAATTATATTGATTATTGATTGAATTTTTCTAAGCCTAGCAGATGTCAGGACATTAGCCCATATTAAAATAATTACACTGGTCGCAACCTTACTATGCAATCAAATCACCTGAATTCTTATCTACTGGTCATCATATTCGAATTACTGTGTGAATTACTGTGCGAAGAATTGACAAAATAAATTAAATTATTTTAAGAGACTGGAAGCGTTAGAGATGTGGTGAGCCCTGTGTATTACATCGGCTTACGCACTTCTAGAATACCCCAACAATTTTTTAGATCAAGAACTAGTTCATTCCTTGGCTTTGTCGGCAATTGAATCTATCCCTTGGTAAGGATTTTGTATTTGAATTTAAGTAAGAAAAAATATTTCTGCGACGACTTCCTCTCAGCAGTCTTCTGGCAAAAACTCTAGGAGTAAATAAAATTGCCATGAAAAGTTGCTCCAAAAATCGACAATTCGGAAATGACTTTAAACTGCATTTCTCACAAGTCAGTTTTAAAATTAACACTCACAATATAAGTGGTGCGAGAAACTAGGTCGTAATCCTGACAGAATGTGATGCCCAATTATGCATGTCTTCTCTACTTCGTTTGTGTCAGTTGGAAACAGTGTCTGGCATGAGATATTTTTAAATACTTAACAGAATTTTGCTTTACAACTATTGTAGACATACATATGTATATATGTATGTATGTATGTATATAATTTATAAGTATAAGAATATATTTTTCCTATATTAAAAATTTGACTTTTAATTACCAGAAATTGTTTTTTTATTCGATTATTAATTAATATATTTTTATATTCCTTTTCTTTTTAGGTGAGTACAACAATATTTTGAATCAGTGTTATTTAGAAACTAAATAAATTTCACCCAAAAGTATACACCATTTTTTAACGTGAAAACTAACTGATATGGTATGCTTAAAAATTTTAATTAAATATTTGTATCAATTTTAATTTTATTTAATAACATATTATTTAAATTAATTATTTTAATAAATTCATACTATACGAAGATGAAAATGTAGTTTGATAACAATTAAAATTTGTTTAATGTTAATTTCGATTTTTTATAGTTTTTTAAAAACATACATATTTAACTACAGAATTTTTTTTAAGCTTACTGTCTTATATAGTCTATACACATATTTCGCCGTAGTCTAGTATGTAGTGTGTTGGCTTATTAGACGTAAAGCCAGGGTTCGAGCTCCAGGCCAGACGTCAAAAACAAAATACAAAAAGTATTTCTTCGGCGACTTCTTCTCAGCAGATTTCTGTCAAAAAATCTGAGAGTAAATAAAATTGCCATGAAAAGTTTCTCAAAAATCTGTCGTTCGGAGTCGACTTTAAACTGTAGGTCTCGCCACTTATGTATAAAATTAACACACGCAACATAAGTGGTGTGAGAAACTAGATCGTAATGCTGTCTGAAGTGGTTGTTATGACCACTTATGTATGTATTTATATACATATTTACATAGATTTACTTTGAATTATCTATTAAGGGCTATCAAATAGAGCAAGGGCAGTCTATTAAACTAATATGAAATCAGAAAAGCTTATTTTACTATAAATTCGCCACAAATCTGCTGAGAGGAAGTTACCAAAGAAATATTTTCTTCACATTTCGTTTTGTTAAAGAAGCCAAGACACTATCTACTAGGCTACAGCGACTTCAAAAATAATCCTACAGTTTGTGAAAAACAAATATCAATTTCCAGTTTCGAATTATATTCTACTAAAGACAGTACCTTTAAGCTTCTGTCGGTCAACAGAAAGAATTGATTTTTTGGTTTCCGAATGGCTATCAACCATATCTATCGTCCGTATTTTCCTTTCCATTTAATAACGTTATTCGTTATCACTGGTATATTGTAAAACGTACGTCATTATACAGAAGATAGTTTTAAATCCTTTTTTCTACTTTGATGGCTTGCAGAAATCAATTTAACAAGTTTTTTTTCCATTTCTGCGAAAACTATCTTAAATTATTACTTACACATGAATTATTAAATGCTTGCTATGTGGGCGCAAATAAATGTATTTTCATAATTCGTTCATGTTTATGACACAAGCTTTTAATAAACTCATCATTCCCAAAATCTAAATTCTGTGCTATCACTTGCCCAAAACGCTGGCATAACCACTAGCATCACAATTGTAGACTTAACCAGCATTGGAAAGGCACAACATTATCTGTATTTCATGAATGTACGTACATATGTAGTATGTCCGTAAGTATCTTTGTACAACTGAAGCATCTTATAAAGCATCAGTGTCAAATACAGCGACATACAGTTGTCCAGAATTGTTGAAAAGAAAAGTTGACAGATAAAATTGAAAGCGTGTATGAAATAACTTCAACAGAAAAAAAAAATCAAAACCGAGCATTTATTTTTTTTTTTTTAACCAGAAAGAAAGCAAAAAAGAAATCCATCCATCCATCCGTTTTATAACAAACTTCACAACTGTATAGAAATGAAAGTGTTCAACTTTTTAGAAATTCAGCAACTATACAGTCTGTAAACTAGAAACTACTTAAAGCTTTTGACTTTTATTTACCATACTCATGAAGTATTCATACTTTTGTTATAAAAAATATCTTGTTTTTCTTCCATTTTTTTCTACTCAAATCAGATGTAAGATTGTACTTTTAAATGTGTGTAGTTGAAGGCAGAAAAAATATTTTTTTTAAATATTTTTTTCAATAATTATCATATACTTGGTGTCATAAAACCGGGCTTATTTAAAAGTTTAAATTTAAAACTGCAATAAAACAAAAAAATTTTGCCAAATTTATACTTTTGTTATGAAGTACAATTGTTCCGCTTAGAAATGGAAAATAATTTCATTCATATGGTTGCCACAACTGAACTCACAGTACCTCATGTGATCGAACCAATTGTCGTGCACTTTTTCTAGAGTATGTAGTCGAATCTCGGCAATGGCATCACGAATGTTGGATTTCAAATGCTCAATTGTCTCTGGTTTGTCGGCATAACATCTTTCTTTAACGGTGCCCCACAGAAAATAGTTCAACGGTGACAAATCGCAGTTTCTTGGCGGCCAATTTTCATCACCATTTCGGTTAATAAAACGGCCATCAAATGTTTGATGCAATAAATCTATTGGGGCATGAAAAGTGTGGTAAGTTGCACCATCCTGTTGAAATCAAACAGTTTTACATGTCTTTACTAGGTTAACATACATACATAACATAACACACATAATTGTTAACTACAATCTTTCAATACGGGTTACGACCTAGCTTCTCACACTAGGCTAACAATCTGGCTTATTTGATGTTTCGAGTAACAAAACTGAAGGTCTTAAAAATAAAGTCTTGGTGTATAGACGTTGAGCATCGTTCTACGTTCCTAGATACAACAACAACAACAACAATAAAATTGGTCACTAGAAACCTTCAGTCAGGTTTACGGCCTTGCCTCTCACACCACTTATGTTGTGTGTGTTAATTTTATATATAAGTGGCGGGATCTAAAATTTAAAGTCGACAGATTTTTTGAGAAACTTTTTTCATGGCAGAGTTTTTGCCAGAAATCTACTGAGAGGAAGTCGCCGAAAAAATATTTTTCTCATATTTCGCTTTGTTGGAGATGTCTGACCTGAGGTTGGAATCGTGGCCTCACGTCTAATAGGCCAACACACTACCTACTAGACTAAGGCGTTGTCCCTAGTTAAAATACAGAATTTTAAACATTTCACAAACACAACTTTGCTCCTCAAACAGTCTGAAACAAAATTACAATGAGCCGGCTATTGTTTCGTAATTCCAGGAGAAGTCTTATTGAAGCATATTTAATTTAATCATGCAGACTTAATGCACTACCTACCCACTGTAACTTTACTAGTGCTTCTTAACTGTATATTTATGTCATAAACAGATTCTAAATTTCTAGAGGAACTTTCATTTAATTTTTATTTTTAATTAAAACGACAACAAAAAAATTTTGTGTGAATGCTTTGTAACAAACAACACTACTTTATAGCATTTTCAAAATAGAAAATTTTGAAAGAAAAGATATGTGAAAATGTAGTATCAAAAATATGTGGGTGTATTGTAGGGTAAAAGAGATTAAATTGTACGAGTGTATGGAGTGAGTATATGTTTTGGAATAGTTTTCATACACACAAACATACCCTGAATGGAATTGCTATGAGTAGTAGTTCAGTAGTTTTAAAAGTAAATACTTTAAATGCAAATATTACACAGAAATCATACATACAAATACAGATATATACAGATTCACTCGCACATTGTACAAGGTTTTTCAAGTTCCAACTTTTGAAAATTGGGAAAAACATTACTTTGTAGTAATCGGATGACAATATAACTCTTTTGTTAGGATTACGTTTTTTTTTCAATTCTTCTCATTTTTTTCTTGTTCCTTTATGGAACATATATGATTGTCACAAACTTCTTCATACTTCAGTTCCATTAATCAAGTTTTTCCAGGACTACCAACATTTAACTCATCATGTGGTACCTGTGAACTTTGCCGTATTAGAAGATTTTAATTTTCTTTCATACATTCAAGCGGCTGCATTTGGATCTCAACGACCCCATAGGAATTTAGGGATCACTCAGTTTGATAGTTGATATTCGATATTATTAAAAGCCATTGAAATCAATTTGATTACAGTTTATTATACATTCATGCTGAAAGAAAAACACTTTTGAAAAAGAAACTTGAACTTACTAAGCCTTGTATGTACACACATAAGTATGTACATATATAGACACATGAGAAATATATTATGAATAAACTTTTCATGGACACTTTTTAAAATAATCATGATAAATGATAGTACAACCATGAATTTCTTTTTTTTATGAATAAAAACTAGAAACAAAAAATTTATAAAAAAATAATATAAATTATATGTGGAAAAATGTATGCATAATTACATGTATGTGTGTGATTCCATAAATACATACTATAAAATGTTGTTTCATTTAGAGAAGATATGTAAATAAATAAGAGTGTAATAGTTTATGTTGGAATATTATTTGCAATTTTTTTTTTTAATTGAAATACAGAATTTCATAGAGCTCTAATCTAAACAGATCTTTCAATTTAATGTTCTTTAATTAATGAAAATTTATTAATTCTACAGATTGACTTTAAGAAATTTGACTTAATACTTCGAACAACCTTTGAAACACATTTAAAAGTAATTTATTTTATATTTTTATAATTTTTGTTAGAAATACATTTTTTGTGATAAAAATTAATGTTCATATTAAAATATCTGAAAGTGATATGAAAACAACATTAAAGCTAGATAAAGAAAATTGGAATAATATGAGAGGTTTTAATAAATCTTTCAATACAGCATATAAGATAACGAAAAGTCTTTTAATTTACCATCTAATACTTATTTAAAGAGCTGTGCAGTCAATGTTAGTTAAATGATAGTAGACTGAGTATCCAGTCCTGTCCAGATGATACAGCTTTTCATCTCGGGTCAATCTCGAGATCGTTTTTAGTTGAAAATATTTGATTGACATATGCGTTATTGATTGGAAATCCTGTTTAATTCTAACGCATCAGTTCAGCCAATGGTTCAGCAATTACGTACACTATAACTCTAAATTGAAAGAATTCATTGAAAATCTATGAAGCCGCCATAGTCTAGTAGGTAGTGTGTTGCCTTATTAGACGTGAGGTCTCGGTTCAAATCCCAAGTCAGACATCTCCAACTAAACGAAATATTAAAAATATTTCTTTGGCGAGTTTCTCTCAGCAGATTTCTGGCAAAAACTCTGAGGCTAAAAAAAATTGCCATGAAAAGTTTCTCAAAAATCTGTCGTTCGGAGTCGACTTTAAACTGTAGGTTCCACCACTCATTTATAAAAATTAAAGCACACAACATTAGTGGTGTGAGAAACAAGGTCGTAATGACCAATTATGTATGTATGTATGTATAACTCTAAATTGCTCTCGAACACTTACTAAAGCGTTTTACTATAACATTTTCCTCAATCAATATTTTAGAATTCGAAAACATATAAATCGCCCTAACTCATCAAGCAGTCTCATATTCATTTAAAGAAGAGTTCATATCTTCTAATGAAACGCCATCATAACCTAGGGTTTTATAATTTCATAGGCTGTTCATTGACATGTTGATTTCAAATACTTATTTTCAGTACGGATTTTGAAAATTCTTGTTTATATTCACAGTTTTCTCGAGCTGCATAGTCTTTGAAAGCCATACTACCCATTGGGAGTTTCTTTTTTTACTAACAACCAACACTTTTTAATACGTACAGATTCTCGGCAATTTACTACATTGCCTTGCCTGGATACATAAACAGTATTATTCGCATGGTACCCGTCTATTGCTGTTCATGATATTATGGTTATTCCATTACGATAATAGTCACTTCTTCAGGGGTTTATTAATAGAAATAAAAGCGTTGGTAATGAAAACAAGGCTGCTTTTAGCACATGACCAATTGCGCGCCGTGGTGCATTAAGACGCAGTCATAGTTTTTAAAGAAATCCTCTTCTAAACTTTATGCTTTTTTTCATTTCTGTCTGCAGTTTACATATCTTAAGGTCTACTTAAAATTAAGTACATTAGTACGTTCATAATTGCTCACTACAGCTATTTAACTAGGATTATGACCTAGCTCCTCACACCGCTTATGTTGATTTTACACACGAGTGGTAGGACCTACAGATTAAAGTCAACTCCGAACTGCAGCTTTTTGAGAAAATGTTCATGACAGTTTCATCTACTCTTAGAGTTTTAACCAGAAATCTGCTGAGAGGAAGTCTTCGAAGACACATTTTTCATATTTCGTTTTGTTGGAGTTGTCTGACCTGGAATTTGAACCGTCGCCTCACGAACAATAAGTCAACAAACTGTCTGCTAGATTATGACGACTTCAAGGCTTTTAAAAACCCTTTTGCAAATTTCACACTTTTTTTACAATTCTGGCACTTTACCAATTTCCTATTCTGGCTTAGTCACTTTGTGTTACTCTCTTCCAAAGATATCAGGGCATTTCGTTAAAATACTTAATATTTTACGAGCCTTGCTGAGGCCTGCAAATCTTTTTCTTCTGAAAATTTTCAAATTTTTTTTAACCAGTGAGCACCTCTGAGCTGCTTTTTTTGTGGGCGAATTTTAGTTGAAAGTTTCAATTATTCTTTTGTCGATTATCATTCCATGCTTATTTTTAAGAACCCTTTTTTGTAATCCAAAAATGAAATTTTACAAGTTAGATTACAGTTAAACAATAGTAAAGTAACGGTAATTATTGCTTTCATTCGCAGTGAAAAATGTAAACATACATACATAATTGATTATTAGTCTGGATTACATTTAGTCAGGATTACAACCTAGTTTCTCACACCACTTATATTGTGTGTGTTAATTTTATCCATGAGTAGCGGGACCTGCACGATAGATTTTTGAGAAACTTTTTCATTTCAATTTTATTTTGTTTACACTCACAGTTTTTGCCAGCAATCTGCTGAGGGGAAGTCGCCTAAAAATATTTTAATTCATATTTCGTTTTGGTGGAGATGTCTGATCTGGGGTTTGAATCGTGGCCTCACGTCTACCTACTAAACTACGACGACAACAATATGTGTCTCTTAATATGTATCCTTTAAATCGGTTTATGTGCGAATCTCACTTTAATACAAACCTCTGTTGACCACCAGGCTAGAAAACAATAGTTTGCCTTACTTCTGTTAATTATGGAGCCAAAGAAATTGTTAATTTTATATGCAAATGTAATGCTCCCGATTAATAAGAGCATATTGTTTGGCATGAAATACTTTTTTTATATTTATTTTTTTTTACAAATTTCATTAAAATAATTGTCAAATGCATTTTTTTAAATCTTAATAAAGTGATAAAAAAATACAAAATATTTTATCCATAAATATGGAATCATATGTGTTCTGTTTTCATTCCAAAAAGAAAAAATCGGTTTTCATTCACAGTATTGAACCTTTTTTTCCGGAGAAAACAAATCGTATAAAATGTTTGAGGATGGCAAATGGTATGATTTAATGCACATGTGCTACAATGAATAAATTTTTTTGCTCTGTTTAAGTGGTTTATATGACTATTTGAGTGGTTAAAATAATATTTTTTTTCTGTTGATTTTGTGAAAAACTAGATGTATTATTTATGAGGGGCTAAATGAGAAAAATAGAATTGTGAAAAGTGTACATGCATAAGCACGAGTACAACTATTAACCCTTAAACGGTTCTCATAAAATCACATGTTGAAACTGTAATAGTATCTCAGCGTTTTAAAATATTCATATTCATATTCATATTCATATTCATATTCATATTTATATTCAGACTGCCAGTGTATGTAATTCGTTTACATTTAAGGGTTAAACCCATATTCATAATCCGCAAATTTACACACACACGCACACATGCCAGCCAGGCAGGCACGTAATAAACAAATAATTTTTGTTGGTTTGAAAATTACTTGCAAAATGAAAAGAAAAAAAGAAAAAATATAGAACGCAATGCAAAAAACTATTAGAATTGAAATATTTATATGAGTGGAAAAAGTCCTCAAAATCGCGACACGTTTTTATGAAACTGCCAAGAACAAAAAAAAATATAATGTATTTGCAGTGGGTATGTCATTGAAGTGAAATGGTTAAATTGTATATTCGAGCGCTTTAGTTTTTCAAACAAATAAAAAAGAAATGAAAAGAAAAGAAAAAAATACCACTCCAACCGAGCAAAATTATTTTAAAAGCAAATGAATTATGTTGTGCATATATTGCGTGAATATTTTTCTTTTATTATTTTATACGCGGCGACAAATATGCCTTTTAAATCCATGGTTGATGTTAAACTCAAGGATCTTTAATAATATCTAAAGATGGCTTAAACCGAAAACAAGTATTCCTATGATATAAACTGCATTTATTAAATATTTAACTATAAGCGTCAATAGGCACGTGATAAATTATTCTGTGTTTTATATTTCACCATAGTCTCCTTTCAATTTTCTTTCTTCTTCACCAAAATAGATTTGTTCGTAAAACTATTGGATTATTTCCACCATAAGTTATTTCTTCAGTTTTAGAAATAAAAATTCGACACAAATTTTTGCAATAAAGAGCATTGTTGTGGAGAATTGTGGAAAGCATTGCGGTTTAATACCGGAAAGTAAGTTATGCGAGAAGGTAAACTGGCAGTAGAGCGAAACAAATTGATGATTTCTTTAACGACGCCCCACAGAAAATAGTCCAACGGTACCAAATCGCAGCTTCTTGGCGGCCAATTAACGTCGCCATTTCGGCTAATTAAACGGCCAACAAACGTTTGACGTAATTAATCGATTGTGGCATGAGATGTGTGACAAGTTGCACCATCCTGTTGAAAGCAAACATCGTTCGCATCAATACCATGAAGAGCGGATACAAAAATTTCGGTTATAATGGTGCGATATGGGTCTCTATTGACCGTAATGGTTGCGCCGTCCTCATTTTCAAAGAAATATTGGCCAATGATGGCTCCGCTCCACAACCCGCCCTAAACAGTGACTCGTAAAGGGTTCATTGGCGTTTGTTAGACCACGTGTGTCTTTTCGGAGCCCCAAATACGGCAATTTTGCTTATTAACCTACCCACCTAGATGAAAATGAGCTTCATCCTAAAATATGATTGTTTGGCAAAATCGACATCATCGTGCAGTTTCTCGTTGGCCCATCTAGCGAAACGGATGGTACTGCGACTTTCAACTCTTGAATCAATTGAACTTTGTAAAGCGTCATGCCGAAATCTTTTCGCAAAATTCGACGTAAACTGGTGCGTGAAATGTTTAATTCTTGTGAACGATGACGAGTTAATTTTGAAGGTTCTCACGCACACTCTCAGCCACAGCTTCGATATTTTCGGGTGTACGCAGTGTACAAGCACAATCAGGTATTGGCGCACCAACAATATAACCAGTTTCCCGAATTTTAGCAACAAGCTTGTATATAGCGGGCACTGTTGGTCCTTCTCTGCCACAAAATATACGATATTTTCATGCAATTGCCGATCTGCAATTTATTGTCTTTGTTTTGGAAATAAATTTCCAAAAAATCCCAACTTTGCTCAAATGTAAATCGTTTCATTACATTCAGTTGAGATAATATACTGGATTTTGTGACCGAATAGAATGGTATGAGTATTGCCAGATTGGAAATGGTTCAAATTGGTTCAAATTTCTACCGATAGATGGCCCACCCGATATGTATCGGTAAACTGTTATAGATGAAGAAACCTCAATTTCGTCGAGACTTCAGCATATTCCTTTAAGAGACAACAAAAAGAGCCTTTGGTTTTTAATTTTTTGTCCTCATACCACGCAGTGATCTGTTATCACCAAACTAAATGACGCATTTTGTTTACATTTTGATAGGAGTCAACTGATAGATGCCTATTGATAGAGGCTTAATTATCCTTTGTGTTAAGACCCGAAAGATTCAAAAGATCACGGTGTTACTGACGATGTTACTGCCCTGTATACAATTTTGGAATTCTGATTTAATCCGATACTGCAATATCTTGGAGGATATTTTATTGAAAAACTGTTAAAGCAACGCGAATTTTATTGTCTATTTAAGCAAGCCCAACAATCAGAAGCCAAGTAGTGGCCAATATATGTCGTCTTTGCTAGAGATTAACTGCTCAGTAAAACTGAAACTTATGCACCAATTGCACCAATTTTGTGAATAGGTTTCGGTCTTTGTACGCGCATTTATAGCAAGTTCCTAATTGAACTAAAATTCTTTCACAACATTTGATGTTCTTAACAGATTTCGTCACATTACAATTGTCGTGCACAATAGTAAACCTTCTCTTAAAATATTCTGAATAGAGAATGGCTATGTTTTGATTTTTTTTTTTTTGTTGATGCTCTGATTGTATAAAAATTATCATAAACTTAATATTCTATGCTTATAATTAATGTACATTTTGTTATTGTATTTATAAATAATATGCATTTTATTTTATTGATCCCGTTAATTGCATTTGGCATTTAAATATGTATTTCATATGGACATGCATTTCATAATTCATGAATGACTTGAATATGCGTGACAGTTTTTTCGAATTATTTTTAAAATACAATTTAATTTGCATAGATTTTCAATGATTACATTAGTTTAGTAAATATTTATAAATGAAATAATTGTAATCTGTGCATACATACATACATACATATGTTGCATATAAAATTGTATTCAGTTTTTTTTTTTTTTTTTTTTTTGAATGATTACTACTGGGGTTTGCCAAACTAGATTTACACGCAGATGTGTCAATAAATTTATTAAATCTTTGCTTCAGTCTAAATAAACTATGAATACATGAATACAGTACATTATTCATTAAGTTGCAAGATTTTTACGACTACAAATAACCCACAAAAGTCGCCGTAGTCTAGTAGGTAGTGTGTTGGCTTATTAGACGTAAGGCCAGGGTTCAAATCGCAATTCAGATATTAAAACGAAAAATTTTAAAAAATATTTCTTCGTCGACTTCGTACCAACAGATTTCTGGCAAAAACTCTGAGTGTAAATAAAATTGCCATGAAAAATTTCTCAAATTTTTGTCGTTCGGAGTCGACTTTAAACTCATGTATAAAATTAATACACACAGCATAAGTGGTGTGAGAAACTAGGTCTTCAGACCAACAGTTTCTTTAGAAGATATTGTAGGAAATGCCAAGTGTATTAGCATGACTTTCAATAAAACAGTAGCCTACGAGAATCGCAATTAATTAAAGGACAAAAGGTCAACTCCTCCCTTAAGCAATATTGCACGCATCTTTTTGCTATAAAGTTGAAGCTCCCTAAAAAACGAGCGGACTATAGCTTGTCTTATTGAAGCAACCGTGATACTTATAACTTTTAAGATTGTGAGCTCCTTATCCGATCTGGTTAGTTCAATAGTAAAGCAATTTTCGAGGACAACGGTGTGTCCAGTTGCTTTTGAATGATAGGAAATTTCCCCAAGAAGTCCTAGGTGTCCTAGATGAATACGGATGCCTAAGTAAGTCTAAAAACTCGATATCCTTTATACAAGGAAAATACATAGAGGGCTTGACAGATTTTAAATGGAAAATACTAAAATTATTATTCAAATTAAGGTCAATTTCGTTTTAGAAGAACTACACCTACTACAAGAAATAATATAAGTAAGCAACTATTATGAAAATTTTACTTTAAAGACATGGATAAGGCTTAATTTTGTTTTTTAGTCATATGAATTGAATATCTGTTGCATGCTTTGCTGAGTACAAAATTTAAAACGAATTTTAGAAATTAAATACAAGTTGATATAAATTTAATTTGAATCAGTTCCTATTTCTAGAAATTTCTCTATTATTCCGCCTATACTCTCGATGACAGAAGGTCAAACATTCAATTAAATTGCAACACATTCCTCTAACTCAGCAAAAATAAATGAAATAAACTTCCAAAGAAATGAATTAAAAAAAAGAAAATGAAAACAAAAAAATAATAAAAATAGAAGGCAAATGTATTTAATAATTCCATATGTACGATAAACTAAATACGTTTTCTATGTAGCATATAAACTAAAGAATTTGTAGGAGTTGTAAAGAAAAAAAAATAATGAAATTATTAATAAAAATACGATAAGAAAATTATTAAAAGTTTCCCCGGCCATACTCGTTAACGTACGCACGTACCAAAAATGGACTTATTAAACAGGATTATCACGCACTCTTAGCCTGACAATTGTCATAAACTTAAAAATCAGCACACAAGTTAAAAGCAAAATGGATTTTGCCCTTTTCTTACTCACGTATATAATGTATAAAAAGAATCCTCTCGTTCGCTCTCGTACGTCATATCAAAGGAAAAATTGTGTCCATATTGTCAGCGAAACAAAAAATACGAAAAAAAAACTTGTTTCAACGGAGAAAATTTATTATTAAAACAACTTATCCATGAAATATGTTTCAAAGTCACGTTTTTTTTTCTTTTCTACTTTGATATTAAAAATAATAAAAAAAAAGAAAAGGAGGAAAAAGTAGAAGAATAGAATCTGTATGTAATATAAGGCTGTTCATAATGCATACAATGCATATTAGAATGGGCAAATGGTTAGAAAAATATTAATAACCACAGAAAAGGACACGATAATGATTTAATACTACACTTTTGCTATGTTAAAAAAGAGGAAATAAAATGAAAATATCATTGGAAGAGTTTTTTTTATAATAAAGAAAGTTAAACTTTAATACCAGCATATGAAATTGCAATGTGTAGCTAAAATTGTTGTGCAAAACTCTATGAAGTATAAATTATTACTGGTTTTAACTAAATTATACACCCAAAAAGAATCATGTTATTGAATTTTTAAACCTTCTACTGTTTATAGTAACGAACAGAGGATCCTCGATCATGTTGAGGAACAATCTTTTCCAACTTGGTTGCAAACAAAAGATTATCTTATCTTTTCTTGGGGTTACAATTTGGCTAAATAAAATCCTGCGTGATGCCGTATTTATTAATTTTGCATTCATACATGATTGATCATTACAACCCTTCAGTCCGTGTTACAACCTATCCTGTCATACCACTTATGTTGTGTGTCTGAATTTTATACATGAGTGGCGGGACTTACAGTTTAAAGACGACTCAGAATGACAAATTTTAGAGAACTTTTTTTACTCTCTTAGTTTTGGTGAGAAATCTCCTGAGATGAAGTCGTCAAAGAAATATGTTTTCATGTTTCGTTTTGCTGGATATGTCTGACTTAGGTTTTGAACCACGGTCTCACGTCGAATAAGCCAACACATTACTTGCTAGACTTCGGCGACTTTGGTCTTTCAGCTAACATGCGCTTGAATATCTTCCTGTTGGTCTGAAGAGAAGAAAGCGACTGCTTTTCAGTTTACAAATCCGATTCTCGTAGACTGTAGGCTGAATGACTTGGCATTCCCTTGAATAACTTCTAAATAATGTGTTGCTCTGAAGAGGAAAAAGAAGAGAACGGGACTGTCTTTCAGCTTAGAATTGCGATTCTAAGCTACTGTTTTATTGGCATGAATAGACTTGGCATTCCCTCGAATATCTTCTAAAGAATCTGTTGGTCTGAAGAGCAGAAAGAGACTGTCTTTCAGCTTTCATGCCCTCGAATTTCTTCTAAAGGAGCTGTTAATGTTGAGAGGAGAAAGCGACTGTATTTTAGCTACCAATTGCGATTCTCACAGACCGCACACCGATAGACTTGGCATTTCCCTGTATAACTCCTAAAGGAGCTGTTGCTCTGAAAAGGGGAGAGAGAGGAGAAAGAGCTTCAGCTTACATACTTACGTATGCTGATAGACTTGTTTTCTAAAGTAGCTGTTGGTCTGAAAGAGCTGATCACATGTCAGTGTTCTGGTTTTGTATAAAGTAGGACTTCAATCAATAAATGTTGCAACGAAAGATAGACGTGCTAGCGCCTTGAATACGCTATAGTAGTAGACCAGCAATCTGTTCAACTGAAAAAAAGATGGGTAATGACCATTTTATGATGCATTATTCAATTCAATTTTTCTTCTTCCAATTCTATACAATGTACTGTATACATAGAAGGGAGTTACCAAAGTTACTATGCTGAGACAACTATCCATACATATCTTTTTCATTGCGGTTGTATCAAAAAGACACTAAGAAATGGAATTTATTTCTTTAATTCTTAATCGCCTCTGGGTGCCTTTTGGCTCTTCGACCTTGTCTTTTTTTTTAATTTAAAAAAAAAATTTACATTAATTTTACAATAAATTGTTGATTATTCATAAAAAAATTTTCTTGAATATTTAATTATTTTCAATTAAAATATTTTTCGAATTGGCATTTAGTAATAATGCTGTGTAGAAAATTCCTTTTGTGGAGTGGAATTTTTCACTCCTTAAATATGCTCATCCATAGGCTATACAAAACGGGTGATAAAAAATGGGTGATAGAATGGCATTTCAATTATTTTTGCCAACACAACACCTACACCTGCTATGATGTGATGTAGTGGTATTCAATTCAATAATAATTTTAGGTTTAATTTCTGCTTGCGTCGGCGTTAGAAAGACAAGGGCAGAGAAAATTCCATTCATTTAATGAAAGAAATTTAAGTTGTGTTCTTAAGAGATAAGAATTTCTAAAGTTATTTAATTGGAATTGCATGCATGTATGCATGGAAATAAACAATAAAAAAAGGTCATAAATATTTCAATTATTTAAAAATCTACCAGCTAAAGGTTTAATTTATTTATTTAATGAATTTTGTTTTTTATATTTCACTTGCTAGTTAAACTAAGAACGACCACAAGGCTTGCAAAACAGATAATATTTCTAGAAGATCTTTATATGCAGTTTTCAAAAGACTTTTGTTTGCCATACGATTCTATTTAAATGAACTTATCTCTCTTAGCCTCTTAAGAAGTCTTTATTTTTCTTTTTATGTTTCTTTCTTTTTTTTATTTATTTTATTTTGTACAGCAGTATCCTTATTTTGTAGTTTCTTTTTCAAAGGAAAGCTTTTTTGTTTCATTTTATTTTACTTTATGTTTTACGTTTTATTTTCTTTTTATTTTTGCATGTTTTTGTCTTACAAATTAATTTACTTAACAATTACTTACTGTCTTACACATTCATCCACCCATACACTTGAATATTTACATGCTCCTGCTAATACTAGTTGAAGTACTACACTACACACGCATGTATATGTAGTTGCTGTATAGAACTGAGCAATATTACTCCCTCTCTCTCTCTCTCCTTCTGCAACTATTCTTGCGTGTTTGTATGTGTAAGTGTACACTCATTGTCAGTAGATATTTTAATTGCATACAAATGTCAGTAAAATGAAAATGAAAAAGAAAAAAGCAAAGAAAATAAATTCTTTGAATTAGAATATAAAGAGGATATAAAAAAGTAGAATAAAATGAAATAAAGAAGTATTAATGAAACAAGAACAAGCAAAAAATGGCAAGAAAAAACATGAATAAAGAACTACTTCTTAATGGCCATTGTTGGGGTGAAAGAGACCTCTACTCTTGCTTACTGCCTTAATTCTGTGTTAATGCCGTACAATGAAGTGCAGTAAACAGATCTGGGTATACCAAGCTAATTGCCAATTTTCTATTTTTATGTAATTAATGTGAGACCCCAGTTCAGACAACAAAATGAAATATGAAAAATATTTCTTCGTCGACTTCCTCCCAGCAGATTTCTGGCAAAAAAGTTGAGGGTAAATAAAACTGCCATGAAAAGTGTGTCAAAAATCTGTCCTTCGGAGTCGACTTTAAACTGTAGTAAAATTAACACACACAACATAAGTGGTGTGAGAAGCTAGTACATACACCTGACTGAAGAGTTGTAATCGCCAATTATGTTATGTACATATGTGTAATGTGAGTCAAACTTTCAGTCAGAGTTTAGGCCTAGCTTGCCACTGTCACCGTAGTCTAGTGGGTAGTGTGTTGGCTTATTAGGCGTGAGGTCACGGTTCAAACCCCAGATCTCAGCCATCTTCAACAAAACGAAATACGAAAATATATTTCTACGGCTACATCCTCTCAGCAGATTGCTGCCAAAAAGTCGGAGAAAAGTTTCTCAAGAATCTGTCGTTCGTCATTAACATTAGACTGTAGATACCGCCACTCATGTATGCAATTTACACACACAATATAAGTGCTGTGAGAAGCTAGGTCATAATCCTGACTAAAGGTTTGTAATGACAAATTATGTGTGTATGTATGTATGAACGTTGTGACTGGCTATGAAGCCTTTAACGTTTAGATCAAAGTAAATGATTTGCAACAATTTGAGTTTTTTAATGGCTTTGTCTCTTCTAGTTTTTGTAGCTAAGCAGGTGAGTGAACAACTGTAGAGAGTATGGAACTGTTGTATAGGGCCCCAGTAGCGAAGAACCCTGCACATTGAGGCCTACCTATAGCCAATAGGTGGCGCTAACTCTTGTTAATTCAAGAATCTGTCTTTCGGAATCGACTTTAAACTGTTGGTCCCACCACTTATGTATAAAATTAACACACACTACATAAGTCGTAATCCTGACTGAAGATTTGTAGTGATCAATTATGTGTGTATTAGTCAACTTTCCCTCTTTCTTTGTAATTGTGGTCTTAGAGTTTTCGATTGATAGATTTTCGATGACAGATTTTGGGCTAAAATGCGTCCATACGAACAATTGTTGTGAACGTCACATAAGTTTTGGTTTGTCAGTTGCTGTAAGATAAGTATTTGCTTGGAATTTTGTATCACTTTCTATAAATAAGGCTGCAAAAAATAAAACCTTCAGGTTGGCTGACTCAAATACCACTTGCCCTGTTTATATAGCGAGTCACTTATTGCAATGCCTGCGTTGCTCCTCAGGCGACCACAACTTACATGGGAACAAACACTGGCTTTTTGTAGCTATTAATTAAAGTCAGCATTCCCAAACATTCGGAATATACGAGATTAACTTCGTTTTTAAGTGTACAATACGTCAGCTTATATTTTACAGTTCAATTTACTGAAGTCGCCGTAACATAGTAGGTAGTGTGTTGGCGAATTAATTGTGAGCCTAAGAGTCAAACACTAGTTCTCAGACATCTCCAACAAAACGAAATATGAAAACTACTTCGGCGACTTCCCCTCAGCAGATTTCTGACAAGAACTCTGAAAGTAAATAAAATTGCCAAGAAAAGTTTCTCAAAAATCTGTCGTTCGGCATTGACTTTAAACTGTAGGTCTGGCCACTCATGTATAAAATTAGCACATTTGTGAGAAGCTAGGTCAAAATTCTAATTGAAGGGTTGTATGAACCAATTATGTATGTACAGATGGGTAGACCAATTCTATTTACAAGTCCAGAATATTCAAAAATTTTCAATTTAATAAACTCAAGTGCCTTGTAAAAGCAGAGAATGTCATCTATGGCGTAATCCAGATTGAAGGATTGTAATGACCAATTGTGTATGTATGTTTGTAATAAGAAAGTCAGCAAAATTTCTCAAGATTTCTGCAAGCATAACAGTCTTATTACAGGCAGTATTTTTGACGAAACTTTAAGAATAACTCTCCTCAAATGATGTTTTAAATAAATAATAGTTTGCTATCGACTAGCTTAATACCATTTTCAAAAAAAAAATGAATAAAATTTCGTATCTTAAACAAATATTTGATTTTCTAACACGAAGTAATAAAAAAAGAAAGCTTTTCTCATTAATAAATAAATAAATAGATGACGGCTATGGTAACTAATGATGTTTAATGCGGATTTAAGTTAAAAAACTTAGATAGAGATTAGCATCATATTAAAATGGTCAGTTTCATTTCGATTTAATATACTTTTATTCCATCTGTCACTAATAATACTGAAATATAGCATCACAATACTTTTTTATTCTCCTCTTATACACTTTGCTGGCCAAAAAGAAAAATAGCAAAAAAAAAAAACGTAAAAATAAAAACGTTTCATGCAAACGTAATACTTCATGCATAGGCATAATATTGTAGTAAAATTTTTTCTTTTTTTTCTTCTTCTTCTTTCGGTTTTACTCTTAAGAATGTTAGTTTGCGTGTCTAACAGATGATGAGGTTACTTAATACCTTTGCGTGCTTTTTGCGTAAACTGCGAAATAAAAAACATCCAATATCTGCTGCTATCCTCTCGTTTTTTTTTTGCTGTCTTTATTCTGTACGTCATTTAGGTATAGGCAACGAACATTTAATCGCATTCTTTTGCTAAATTCCTGAGTTCATTCTAATCCTTCTAAAAGACAATTTAAGGAATTGGAAAAAAAAACAGAAGGAAGGAAGGAATAGCCTCTGAAATGGGTTTTAATGGTATATTTTAGAATCAAACTAAATCTACTTAGCAAAAAGGCGGTGGGGGTGTAAGTTAGGAAAAAAATATTCTGAGAAATGAATAATAATGTCATGGAAATAAAATATAATTTTAACCATAAGGACAGCAGCAAACCAAATATGTCAGCTACAATCCAATATATAAAAAAGGGGGAAAAATTAAGCCTAAAGCCTTAAATATAGGCATTAGTGTCTTGTGATGTAATGTATATGTATGTGTATATGTATACAAGTGCCATTGTGTGATTTTTATTGCTTGAACGCCTCTATTTTGAATACCAAAGTGTGCTTGCCATCACTACCCATAACAATAAACCCATACTCTGGACCGTTTTATTTTCATACGTTTTTTTCTTTTTCTTAATACCCCAGCCAAAGACTGTTGTAAACAATAATGGAAAGAAAAGTAAGAAATAAAGTCATGGCATCTGAATATGAAGAAACTTGTTAAAAAAAAGTCATCAAGAAATAAACAAAATCCATTTAGGTATTTGGCTAAAAAGGCACGCACTCAAAAATATTTTCCAAAGACTTCACACGTTCGCATAATCTAAAGAAAATTCACCATACCCCCTCCCTCCACACACCAACCAAAACACTGTTCATTCATAACTTGACTTTTTCTTTATTTTCATTACAACGCTCTCTCTTCTTTTTTTAATTTTCTTTTGTAAAGCTACCCCTGCCCCAGCTACTGTTTCTGCTTTGCCATTAAATGTTCAATTTTGAACTTAAATGTATTAACGCTTACATACATTTATAACAACAACACATGCCATTAATGTTTTCATGCTCATATCTCACACATTCACACTTCCTTTATGGACTTATAATTACGAAATAATTTTCCTCTCTTCACTTCTTTTTCGCTTTTATTGTTAAAAAGTTTTGAAAGCGTTTTGTTTGTGTTCATAAATTTTACAAAAAAAAAACTCCAACAAAATCGAATTCTTATTGATATGAGGCAAATTGCCTCCTAGTAATATTTAGGGTATTAGTTTAAGCCAAGTCAAAATGTTAATGGCCATAAAGTTTAATATTTTCTCGTTGGCAAATAAAATTGCTCTGTAGAATAATTTAAATTTTTCTATGGCAATAATATTCGATTCGATGTATAGAATTTTATTGAAAACAATTAAGTCAGCTGACAGCATTGTACGCATTGAAAATGTCGCAAAAATTTCGATTGAAAACTTGATAAAATTTGCTTCTATTTTAAAATCGTTAATATAGAGTGAACCATTTAAAAGCTTAAATTTAAAAATGCAATAAAACAAAAACAGTTTGAAATGTTGCCAAATTTATATTTTTGTTGTGAAGTACAATGTTGTTCCAGTTAGAAATGGAAAATTATTTCATTCATATGGCTGTCGCCGCTGGCCTCACAGTGCCTCATTCTGTTTGGAGCAAGACGAATGTTCCAAATGCTCAATTGTCTCTGGTTAGTCGGCATAACACTTTTCATTTAACGGCGACCCACAGAAAATAGTTCAACAGTGTCAAATCGCAACTTCTTGACTGCCAATTGACATCACCATTTCGACTAATTAAACGGCCATCAAACGTTTAATGCAATAAATCGATTGTGGCATGATATATGTGGCATTTTGCATCATCCTTTTGAAACCAAACATCGTTCACATTAATACCATAAAGATTGGGTACCAAAAAATTGGTTATCATGGTGCGATAAGTGTCTCCATTGACCGTAATATTAGCGCTGTCCGCATTTTCAAAGAAACATGGGCCAATGATGCCTTCGCCCCTTAAGTCGCACCAAATAGTCACTCGTAATGGGTGACGATATTATACACATATTAGACATATGCATACCCTTGAAAAGACCATCAACACCATAAAGAGCGGGTACAAAAAAATAGGTTATCATAGTGCGATAGGTTTTCAAAGATATATGTTCCAATGATTACTCCGCTCCTCAAGCCACACCTAATAGTAATATATGCATTGGCTTCTGTAAGAGCACGTGTGGGTTTTAAGAGCCCCAAATACGGCAATTTCGTTCATTAACGTACCCAGCTAGATGAAAATAAGCTTCATCCGAAAAGATGATATTTTTTTGTAGCAATTTTTTTAATTTTCGAACAATTTTTTTTGTTTTGAAAATAAATTTCCAATAAATTCCAACGTTGCTTAAGCGTAAATCGATTCATTACGTTTAGTGGAGATAATATACTGAATTTTGTGACAGAATAGAATGGCATAAGTATTGCCATAAACCGATACATGGCCCACCCTATATGCCACTTCATATTTTCAAAACCCTAGAGGGTAAAAATCCTAAAATTTGTAATGAATTGCGTTCAACAATTTTTTTTCTAATTCAAGACACTAGCCTTAACTTTACAAACAAGTTTTGGATTTCATAAATAAAAATTAAATAAAACAAACATTACTAATAAACCAATTAACATGTTTTACATTCAACTCCGCCATGAGGTACGAAACACATGCAGATATAATCTTTCAGTCAGGATTATGACCTGTCTTCTCACACTACTTATGTAGTGTGTTAATTTTTAGGAGTGGAGGGACCTACAATTTTAAAGTCGACTCTGAACAATAGATTTTTGAAAAGCTTTTCATGGCATTTTCTTATTTACTATCAGAAATCTGCCAGAGTGGATGTCGCCGAAGATATATTTTTTTCATATTTCGTTTTGACGGCTCACACAATCCACTAGACTACGGCGAATTCATCTGAGGTATCATTTATTTAATGAAAAGAATGCTCTTTACGAATATCGTTTAATAAAAATTAATTTTTTTTATTAATTTATTAAAAAATTTTAAATTATTTAAAAAGTTTTTACTGTCACAAAAATTATTTTTATTCGGCTTTTAGTTTAATTTTTGATTCTTTGCTTTTTTCAGTTTCATTAATCAAATTTTCCCAGCCAAGCAATTGATAAGTTTAGAGAAGAAATATGATAACATCTACAGTTACCAAGGAATAGCGTTCGCTGCAGAAATGTAACCTTGTTTCTTTAGCATTACTCTCTACTAACAGGTAGCCATGTCTAACACTCCAACAAAGCTCTACTTGAACAGAATGAGTAATGAGATGTTCAACAACTTTGGTAGCGAATTAATCCTTTTAAATTCTTAACATCATGATTTTGTTTTCTTTTGTTGTACTTAAGCCTATGATGCTTGGGCTTGTAACCAAGCAATTTAGCCACCACATCACCCTACCTTAAATCAAAAGCAACGGAAACAGAATCGAATTGAGGATATTATCCAATATGTGCTGTTACAATATTCGGATTTCACATTTGATGGTTTCAACCAAGCAATCTAGAATGACCAAAAGACCAACAAAATGTAAGGCTGTGTTCCATCATGACAATGCTCATCCATTTATATCAGCGATAACTTTAAAAAAAATCTTTGAATTTGAAAAATTTCATTGAAAGCCCTCCATTATTTAGCTTGTTTCACAATGACCTAAGAGCTCTCTCTCGTGCTAGCCTGACCAAGCTAGCATTGTTGCTCTGAGATTATTAAAGTCAATCCATGGTGATTTTCAAACTCTAAATAAGTCACTGTTGGTGAAATTTCGCATTTCGTTAAGCTTAGTATTGTGCATCATATATGGTTGAGGTGAATGTGGTGTTGACTGTCAAATGACTAGCTTCAGACTTATCACTTCTTTGTCTCATGCTTTTTTAGAAGAAATTAATGGTGAGAGCTGCTGCAATGGCTCATATTATTTTCATCATTTTATCCAAAGTCATGAAAATATTTCAACCCAAAAAAAGAAGAAAAAAATGTACACATGGATGTGTGCATATATACAAACATACATGTATTGTATATGAAAAGCTAAAACACTAAGAATTTATAATCAACACATACTCATACTCATGCTCATTATTTAATATCAATAATACTCTTATTCCGTACAAATAGTAGTGCCAACACTCACACACACACACATACGCACATACAAACAACACATAAGCAATTGTTGTGGGAATTCCGTAAAAGTTGAGCGGAGTTATGGGAAAATGTTGGAAATATTTGTTTTCCTCTATTTTTGTCTTCTTATTTTTTTTTCTGTAAATCTAACAAATGATGACAGTGAGTATGTGAAATGCTACGTGCATGAGTTTTTTTTTCGAAATTTATTTCTATGTGAAACGCATACACACGCACAGAGCTAGAGATAGATAGAGAAAGAGGGAAATGGAGACAAAAAGGAAGTTAAATTCATTAAGAAATTAAGCAAAAATTTTGTCGTAAAAAGAATAATTTTATGTCGAGATGAAAGGAAATTTTTGCCTTTTTGGAAAAATTAAATTATTTTGCGTCGGGATTTTTGTTGTGATAAAAATCAACAATTATTGTAATAAACAACCGCTGAATTACGTGCAGTTATTGAAATATAAGAAAATAATATTTAAAAGTATACGCTTTTTATTCAATATTATAATACTTGACTTAAATTTTTAGGCTTAAACGTTATTGAGGAGGTCATAGTTAAGCTTGAATATTATAATCAGAATTGGTAGAGGATTATGAATATTAAGGACACTCGTCTCACACATGTATTGCGTCTTGGGATGAGAAATCTTGCTCTTTACTAAAAATTTTCCATGAGGATGGTTATTCATTTGCTGGTCTTAACAACACTGGCCTGGAAAGGCTATTAAATACTAGAGAAAAACCTTTATAACCCTTTAGACAAGATTATTACCTAACTTCTCACACCACTTATGTTGTGTGTATTAATTTTACACACGAGTGGCGGCATTTTAAAACCGACTCCGAACGACAGGTTTTTTTGAGAAGCATTTTCATGGCAATTTTTTATTTACTCTCAGGGTTTTTTGCAGAAGTCTGCTGAGAAGTAGTCGCCGAAGAAATATTTTTTCGCCAGAGACCAGAATATTAACCGTGTCCTCACATCTAATAGGCCAACACACTAGCTACTAAACTGCGGCGAAGTCATATAACACCCAACATAAATAAAGCCGAATTTTTTTAATGTCTTTAGTAGTCGATTTCAAGTCCAAAGAGATAACAAAACAAATTTGAAGAATTGTTCTGAATTGGTATATCCTCAACACTCAACTAACCTATGGTATGTTAGCAGACTTTTAATTACCCTATGCCTTCTTTAATTACCTAGAGCACCAAATATGTAAAGAGAATACCGGACTTATTTTGGTTAAAATTTTAAGTCCATGAAAAGAATCGAAGAATATCTCGGCAAATATATGGGTGTCCTGAGGGCCAATCATAAATATCACATGTTATTGGAAATTGATTATTTGCCTTAAAGGTATAAACGAGGTCTATGCTTTAGCAGTTCTGCAAAATAATGCACGGATTTTATTCTGATTTTAAATAGAAAGTGTAGAATAAATAAAAGTTCGTAAGCAGAAATTCCAATTCAACTCGAACAGTGATTCCAAGTCCATGGTTTATATATGAATATTAGCTTAGACAGCTACTAAACCTTTATCAACTATAATCATGTAGAGTGTAAATTTATAACGGTAAAACCTACCTAACTCCTCTTTTATATGTATGTATATGTATCTATGTGTGGATATATGAGAACATTTTTGCTTCATAGAGAAAGAGCAAGAGCGGGTGGTAGTCTACGATATATTTTCATACATATGTATGCATGTGTGTGTTAGTTAGTCCTTGTGACTTTTCATATTCTTTATTTATTGTTGTATTGTTTTGTGCAAATGCTTTTGAGATTGTGTCGCATGTGCGTGCGTATTTAATACATATGTATGCCTTAATAATTTTATTATATTTTATGTCCCTAATGGAGTTTCTTTTTAATGAAATTATTTAATATGACTTTAATTCCTTTACACTCGAATAAAGTCTCTCTCTCTTTTTCTTTCCTGCACTAAAGTATTGTTGTACGTGTAGTAAAGAGAAAGAAATCTACTCTGAAATATAAAATAAGTCTGACATTTAGCAGAAATAATAGTAATAAGCTTAAGATGAAAGGATATTCTAATAAAATATTATTTTAAATACACTTAATTCTCTAGAAATTTGCTAAGCATCTAAGAAGTAAATTCATTACAATGGAAATTTAAAAGAAAATTAATGAAATTCAAAATAAATTTTGTTTAACAAAAAGGTTTGCAAGAGTTTCTACAAAGTCATGTAAATGCTACTGCTGTACCCTTTCCAAATAAACTCTTATTGCATTAACAGAAAGAAATAAACGAAATTTTAAAATGAAATAAACCAGCACAATTATGAACCTGAAATAAATGTTTGGTAGGAATGTAAACAAAGTCTGTTATAGTTGTGAAGTCAATATTTATTTTAATTTGTTCCTACAACGTTTAAGAAAGCATATGTTCGATTGTGGTTCAATTTCTACTAAAGTTTCTAAAGTGTTGCAAACTTACGATCATTCATATGACATCATATTAACCTTTTTTAGTATCCCTTTTGCTACATATAATTTCTGCAAAACTGTTTTTCTCGGTTTCTTGGTTTACTGCTGTTAATTTTGGGCCTTTCCCCGCAGTCCTAGTCCTAAATTGTTCTATAATAACTCTGTCTATAGCCAGAGATTAATTCCTTTTTACTCAGAATCCATTTAGCTCATGATATCATCCAGCGTGTTCCATAAACTCCAGCTCCGACATTACCAACCAACTGAAATTTGAACGAAAATTTCCTTGGTGACTTCCTCTCAGCAGATTTCTGACAAATACTCTCAGAGTAAGAATAATTATTAGGAATAGTTTCTCAAAAATATGTCGTTCGGAGCCGACTTTAATTTGTAGGCCCCACCACTCAGGTGTATATTAATACACCCAACTTTAGTGATGTGAGAAGCTAGATTGTAATCCTGCCTGACGAGTTGTAATGACCAATTAAGTATGCTTTCATGTGATCTGTAAAGAGTTAAGGTCATCCTTGTTTTATCCTAGAGTGGGCATAAAATGCTCGAGTAATACTTAAGCAACGAAGAACTGAATGTTCTGCATCCTCCATAGGAAATTATAGTCTGAGATACGTCTTTCTCCTCAATGCTGGCTATTGCATATATTGCAGTCCGTCAATAAAGGCAGTAGAGTACAGTTCACTGTAAATCACGCAGTTATATTTTACCAAAAACCTGTCTATTTTTTAGGCAAGTTGTTTCCTATTTGACTTTGAATAATGTCAGTAGACTGGAGTCATCCCACTCCAGTTATTCCAAGTCTTTAAATCGTAATTTTTCTGTAATTTTACAATGATTTCCTTTTTCTAATATCTGTTAGTTTTCCATCCCCGCATGCTATATTATTGGTTCTAAGTTTACCGATGCCCTGTTTAAACTAATTTCAAATTAAAACTTGAATCTCCTTACTATTTATTATATTCGAAGACTAAAAGTGTATCATCTTTCTGCACCAGCTATAGAACTACTGTGCCGTCGCAATCTGGCAACTAAAAACTTGTAGTTCCCAAATGAATTAAAAATTTTAAGTGAAATTTTGTAATCTTGGTTACCAACTGCCGTTTGTAATACCAATTTTGGCAATGTAACTCAGGTTCATTTTCTATACATAATCGAATCACAAATCTGAAAGCGTTTCGATTGTTTATTTGTTATTGTCTTGAATTTTTATTTTTTAGTACAGAACAGTCATGCTAGATGTACACCTTCTTCTCGTTAGTTAATATGTTTATGTAACACTAATACATACATACTTAATTGGCCATTACAACCCTTCAGTCAGGCTTACGGCCTAGCTTCTCACACCACTTATGTTGTGTGTGTTAATTTTATACACAAGTGGCGGGACATAGAGTTTAAAGTCGACTCCGGACGACAGATTTTTGAGAAACTTTTCATGGCAATTTTATTTACTCTCAGAGTTTTTGCCAGAAATCTGCTGAGAGGCAGTCGCCGAAGAAATATTTTTATTCATATTTTCGTTTTGATGTCTGAACTGGGGTTTGAACCGTGTCCTTACGTCTAATAAGCCAACACACTACCTACTACAATACGGCAACTTCGTAACACTAATATTAATTCTATGATGATTGTCACAAGTATTGTTATGAATTTTTTTTTGCTTTATGTAGACTTTTTTGCTTAACTGTATAGGCTTTAAATAAAAAACGATTTTTTTTATGAAAAATTGCAGTTTTTGGATTTTCATTATTTTTGATGGAGTTTATTAGCAGAATATACTTCAATAAGAACGAGTATGCTTGGTGTGGTGTATTAGACCAAACTCTATGCTAGGAAATGAACTCACTACTCTCCCAATGCCACAATATTACAATAATACCCTCTACACTATTATAGTATTTAGTTGTCTTTGTAAAGGTATAACCGTTTCGATACTAACAAATAACATTTCAATCAGAAATACATTTGAAAGTTGGCTAATTTTTTTATTTTTTAAAAAAATATTTAAAATTTTTATATTTAGTATAAAAGAGTTGCTAAAAACATAACAACTTGTAACACTCCACTGTGTTCTGTCATTTCCCTTTCATTGATTTCGAAAGTAGGAGAATAACAGACTAATTTTTCTGTGGAAAACACAAACAAAATTGAGTGTTTTTGAAACATTCGTCTGAAATCGTTTGTCTTTTACAAAACCATGGTATAAAACTCTTCCCATTTATGTTCGAACGAGTTAACAACTCTAAAAAACACTCAAATTAAGTCCTATTTATAATATTCTACTCTCAACAAATTGAGCACAAATAGAAAATCCTCACTCATGTTAAAATACAACACACTTTTAGGAAAAGAGTGTGCGCATGAAAAATCATTCACTCAGTTTTTCTTGCGACATTTGATTGTTTTTCTTAACTCGTTTCATTTGCCTAAAAGCAGACTCATTTTATTTGTTTGCTTTTGAAAATGTTCTCTTAAATTCAAAAGAGAGAGCAAGAGAGTCGACATGTGTGTACATGTGTTGATAAATTGTAAACTGCGCAAACAACAATTATTAAACGTGTGTGTGTGTGTGTGTGTGTGTGTGTGTGTGTGTGTGTGTGTGTAAAACGCAGCTCTTACAAAAACATTGTAAATGAAGTTGCACGAGGATTCTTGTAATTGTTTTTGTTATTTTCGTGCCACAATTGAGTTTTATGGCTATTCCTGTAAATCTATTACAACTTCCCTAATATTGTTTTTGTTGTACGTGATTTTCTTTCTTTTTTTTATTATTATTTCTACTAACTACCGACACATCGTTAACACTCGTGCGTTAAAACATTAAATGGGGTTTGAGAGAGGGTGCTGTTGGAAAAATTGGCAACAACAATAAAATCGTATTAATTCTAGTAGTAAAACAGCACAAAACGAGCAAAATGCAGCAAAAACAGTCATAACAACAACAACTGCAAGAAGAAGAAAAAACAAAAAAGAATTCGACTCAACAAAATATACGAAAGAAAAGTGACAAGTATACGATATTTTTCGCATAAAAACCTCAGGAAGTTACAGGACAACTCCTACTCTTACTACAACGTTACTTTCAACAACACCATCTCAGTTCAGAGTTTCTCATACAAGTTTTAAAGTGCATCTCTAAGATAAAATATTATTTGAAGAAACAATTTTTATATTTCAATAGAATATATTGTGTGCAAAAATTTATTTTTAAAAACCAAAAAGTAATTGAATTTAACCACGATTTACTTGGCACAGTTTCAAGAAAAAATAAAAATAAAATAAAAAACTAAGAAAAGTTTTAACTTTTTTGTAGAAATTTTTTAACGAGAGTTTTTTGTATTTGTTGTTGATATTTTTGTAAATTTTTTTCAATAAGAAGAATTGGTTTTGAACAATAAAAATAACGTTTGAAACGCAGACAGAGTTGAATTTGTTTGGTCCTGCGACGACTCGTGTTTTCTATAGATTTCACTCTATGCTCGTGACTAGTTCGGCTTTTTGGCTACGACAGGATTCTGCCTTTTACTTGGTTTTGTAGAGCATGCAAAACAACAACAGCAACAACAAATAATAATAAACGATACGATTATAACGTCGCCGTTAGCGGTCGTTAACGAAAATACAGTGGAAATACTGTGCTGTCTGCTGTGTGTGAAAATATTCCTCAACGTTGACAGTTGACAACTAGAACCATGAACGCTGTTAGTTTAGTGCAAAAAGTGCTTCAAACCAAGTGGTACTACCGCTTATTTCATATTCTCAACCAGCGTCAACGGCAATGGTGGCCAATAGCTTTACATCTTTTACAATATTTCTATAGAAACTATCTGAGGCGAACTACTACTACTACTACTACAACTATTAAACATTTAATATTTAAACAAAATCTATTTAAAACAATTCACGAGTACAACAATTATCAGTACAATAATAAAAACAACAACAACTATCATAACCAAATAAACGAAAACAACATCAACTATTATTACAACTACAGCTACTACTACAACTACTACTACTATAATAACTTGTATAATCATAGCCACGGCCACATTTACAACGACAATTACTTCTACTATCAAGCCTTTAGTACAAGCAATTGTTTGCAAACAAATTCAAATTCAAAATCAAAATCAAATTCAAAAGCGTATACGTCATCACTAGCCAAGAACGTTGCTAACATATACAAATACGTTTATCGTTAAATCACTTAATCAAAAAACACACACAAGTACATGAGCCAATCAACCTAAAATTCTAAAATTGTTTTAGTGAAGACCTAAAAGTACAAAAAACAAATTTTTTTTGAAACGAAAATGAACTAAAAACTTAACAAAAAAGAAAAGACTTAAGAAATCAGCCAAGGAAAATAAATGTTTAAAAATTAATAAAAACAAAAAAAAAATAAACGGAAGAAAAAATTAAAATCAAAAGTTTCAATCGATAAAACCAATTAACAACACAACGGTGACCCAGGCGAGATAGTATTCAGTGAAAGCGCCAGCGAAATATGAATTTCATTGGTATGATAAAACAAATCTATGTTACAAGCCAACAAATTTTCTTATTATAAATTTCTTAAATATTTTAACTAATCTTACTTTGTTTTCAAAAAAAAAATAAAAAAAAAGATCTTTCTCACTGAATATTATGTTGTCTCTCCTATATTTTAATTTCATTTTTAAATACATGTATACGTACCACCAAAAACTCTAACACCTAAACAATGTAACTTCTTCTCTCAAATACTTAAATGACAACGTTTTGAAACAAAACACGTAAGTTTGAATCTTCATTTATACTTTTATTTTTTATTTTTCTTTTACTGTTCCTTACTACTTTAATTTTCTTTTGACCTCTATAAGTATGCTAACAAGTTTATTGTTTAATATTAAAGCGTAAAAGTATACCATATGTTACCATATGTTAAGCTGCAGATTTTCTTTGCTACATTAATTGATGGAAAGGTATAATAAATTGTAATAGGGATTAATAAGGATTAATAAAATATAAAAATTAAAAAAAAACAAAATATACGAAAATATATGAAATGAATCGTTTAATAACAAATAGAAATATATAGCATATGCCAGGGATATTTTGTTATTTTTTATGGCATTTAGTTGAAAGAAAAGCAAAGCAGCAGATGATTTTAAAGGAAAAAAATATTCTAGAAAAATGAAAATAAAATAAAATATACACATACTTTTAGGCTTAAAACCAACCTTAAAGTAAATTAATAATATCACCACAAAATATGTTGCGTTTAAACTTAATTATTTCCTGCATTTAATATATAAATAATAATGATATTTAAATAACATTCAAACGGTTTCCAAAGAAACATTGTCTACTTTTGGACTCTATCTCAAAGAAAAGTACAGTTATTTATTAGTGCAATTTTATTAGAAAATTTCGAAAATGAACGCAAAAACAGTATTATTGGTACAAAGCATTTTCTGAAATAGAAACTAAAGAAAATACAAAATTTAGCAAAAGTTGAAAAAATTTTTCTTTTCTGTTAAAAATCTATGTTTGCCTATGGTTAAGTATTTGTGGAGTGGGCAATTATATTCATATTTTATAAAATATTTACTCTGTCATGTACCCTATTTAATAAATACATTGCACTTAAGAAAAAATTATAATTTAAAAAGGTTTAAAAAATTGTTGCCTACTTTAGGGATCTATAAGGATATTTTATTAATTCTTGCAAGTAAATTTATGAAACGATTAAAAAGTGTTTATGACATAGGGCTTAAAAAATTGTATTCTTCAAATATTACAAATAAATATTAAAACAAAAAAATTTTTGTCTTTCCGTTTGAAACCTGGATTAGTTGCGCCGCTATTTTAGGGAATGAATCAACAGGCAACAGAATCAAATTATAAAGGCTAAAATTTTTGAAATTATATTTCAAAATAATATAAAATAAGGAAATAGATTCATATTTTCTGGTTACGTTTCAAATTTCCTACTCCAGGAACCAAGTTATTTTAAACTTTGCCTAAAAGTAGGCAAAAATGAAAAGAAAAAATAATAATTCCTAGATAATTTTTTTAGTACTGTTGCCAGTTTCAAGGCTTTAAAACGAAAACTGGAAAGTTATTTAAAATTATTTGCTTAAAATTTATGAAATATATGTATATAAACCAAACAAACAAAAAATCACATGAGATTAACAACGAATTCAATAATTTATTTATAAATGCAAAAAACGAAAATATATTTTAAATCCTGAGAGATTAACAATGAATACAAAAATTTTATTCAAAATGTGAAATTTTTGTATCATACATTTTTTATTATCTGTGTCTATCAATTTATTACACAAAGAGCAGAAAAAAATGTGTCAAAATCAATAAAAAAAAACGTATTATCCTTTATATTCTATTTTTACTCTTCATGAATAAATTATTCTAAAATATTACATAATGTGGGATGAATATTAAAAATTTTCTATTGAAATTTTTATTTAAAGTCTAAAAATATGCTACATATATTTAAAAAAAATTAATTTGTTTAAAACCTATATAAATTAATACATACAAATTCCTATTGCATTTGCTTTTCAACGAATTAAAATTTTTATAGCTTAACTCCCCTAAAATATGTTGTAAAAAATTTTAGGAAATTTTAAAATGATTTTTTTAATTTTGCTTTTCTTATTCTATAAAATGCAATTTAGTTCTTTTAAAGTGCTCTTTTCATTTTGCCAAGGTAACAGTTCTCACAATTTGTGGTATAAAAAACATGTTTTAAGCCATATGATAGGTTTCTGTATATGTAGGTTTCCCTTTTTCTTCTACTCTCTCTCTTTCTCTCTTATTGCTTTGAGAAGTGAAATCTTGAAAAAGTTTTTTTCATGTTTTCTTTTTTTCCATTTGAAAATTGCACATTTCAGCAGCAGGCAATATTTTTCTTAATTTAATTAGAAACAAGTATGGAAAAGGGAACAAAAAAATGCTATTGATTTTTTCTTTACTAAGAATATGTAGCCTATTGCAAGGCGCCTATAAGCATATGCAAATAAAATGAAATTTTCGATTTTTATTGAACCTCAAGTGCTTTTAAAGTGTGTTCAAGTAGGCTACGTAAGTAAGAATATGTTGTATTTCAGAGAAACCACTTACGTTTAAAGCTTAGAAATTAAATAAGGGTCAGTTTTAAAGAGTGCTTTAGGGGGGAAAATAAAATATTTAAAAGAATGTAATTTTTATGCCTGAAAAAATTAGAAACTGCAAAAATTGATGTGACGATAGACGAAGCAGTTTGTTTCTGAAGCTATAACAAATTTTATTTGTTTCTTCACATTTTAATAATAAGGTTGTATTTGGTGAGAAAGCTTTTTTTGTAATATAGATGTTTCAAATAGTTAAACTAGATATATAAATATTGTTTCAAACAGTTTGTTTTAATAAATTTAATTTTTAATAATAAAAATCTCTCCTTACTTTAAATCATGTCAATTTGCGTATAAAGTTAAACGTTTTTAAGTTAGAAAAACAACGTTTCTATAAATTGATCTTTTTTAATTCCTAAGAATTAAGTCTGCAGGGCAGATAATATAACATCCTTATAAAGTCTTCCAAATTTACATTGGTCCACTCAATATGTTGCGATAATTTAAGTGTCATCACTAGAAAATTTCAGTAAACGTGAGTAGAATCTCTGAAGGCCCAAAATTTTCTTAACAAATAGGCATGACATCATTCGGTAAGATGTCCTCATCTCCTTTATTATTTATCGATTTTCCTATATGGAATCTGTGTACTGTATTAATGATAAGAAGGCATGTTTTACATCTTCAATATAAACCATTCGATTTTCAGAGAAGAATTTTAGGCGTGAAAAATTAGTAGCATAATTTAAGGGATAAAATACAAATTTTAACATAGTTTTAATACTGAAATCATGTATACTGGGTCCTTTTAAATGTGAAATATTTGAAGCTTACAAAGAAATTTTATTCTTTTTAGATACAACTAACATTTAAACACTGCCAAACTTAAGTTTTAGGCAATTACAACAATGAAAACCTACATATATAAGGGTTTAAGTATAAAAACAAAAGCCAGAGAAATTATACAATGATCGTTGACCTGTAACTAGAAAACTATACTTTGCGTACTTATAAATTATATAGAATTTTAGTTGATTAGCATTTTCAGGATATTCTGAAAAATTATTGCATATATTTAGGAGTATAATGGAGTATAACTTTTTACAACATTTATCGAATATATTTTATCAGCAGCCTCATTTATTTTATTTTAATTTCAATTGTTAAATAAATTTCCCATAGGCTGTCTTTTCCCCCTTGGCATTTAGCCATTAAGCAAAGCATACTTTTAGTCGTATTTTGTTATTTAAAAATATTTGCCAAAAAGTCTAAAAAATTTGAACATTTTTGCCAGCAAAATAAAACTATAAGAATAAGGCCGTAAATTATTTTTGAATTCGTTACAAAAAATCAAATTATATAACGCTTTTAATATAAGCTAATGGCCTAGTTTTCTGGAAATTATAACATGTGCCTGAAAACAAAGCATACTCTTAGGTAAATATTTTTATTATTAATCCTTATAAACATGGCATAGTTTCTTTAAGTAAAGCATACTTTTAGTAGCATATTTAAAAGAATTAATACAATAAGAATATATAAAAATAATAATAAAAGCATTTGTTTCTTTCAAATTCTCATACTCTAAACGCACTCTCTGTTATAATAAATTCAACTCAAAACTGCTTACAAACTATACTAATGTAGTTTTTTATCCTTTTTACACATGATATGCCATGTGACTTGTTTTGCATTTAATGTTTTCAAAAGTATGTGTGTGAGTGTGTTAACGAGAGCGCTTTAAGTGGCTGAGTGTGTGCATAGGTATGAATACATTTGTTTTCCTTCTTTTTGTGTGTGCTTTTGATTTTCTCTTTATTTGCTCTACTCACACAACAACGTGCTAGTCTTTTGCCGCATTTTATTGATTTTCATTTCTGTTGTTATTCACTCGTTCGTCTTATACTGTTTCTCTCTTTTCTTTGGGTGCCTTTCTTTACACATTTTCACAATAACGGCAATGAATACAACAATAATGATGATTATGGTTATGACGTCGGCAATGCTAATAATAATGATGGTGACGATAATAGTCTTGACTAAAATGAAGATTATGATGATATTCGGTGTTCTGCTTGTGCAATAATTTAAAAGGGTAAAATGTATAGACAATACTTATATTTAAAGCATACTTTTAGGGGTATATCCTAGGATAATATAATTTGCATGTTCAGCATGAAATTTACTCAAGTCTCCGTACACTTTTCAGCAAAATTTTGTGATTTTGAAAAATAAATCTTAAAAGTTGAAGGAAAATATTTCATATAAATCGCCTTTTTCGGTGAAATCACCCTCATGAAAGCATACAGAATATGATGATTTAAAGCTAAAACAAAAAAAACAAAAAGAAACATACAAATGGCGTTTTGTACACACAAAACAGAACACGATTTAAAGCAAATGTTTGTTAAAAAGGTTCAAGGTTTACGTGATTTTTGTTTTCCTCTCTATACTATGCTTTCATTTAAATATTGTTTAACATAAACAAATAGGGGAGAATTTCAAACACTGAATAACAAAGAAAACAAAAAGAACACTCGTGTCATATTTACTTTTATTTACATGGAAATTTCCCCGCATTTAAAAAGTAAAAAAGAAATAGAAAATGTAACATTTATTTGACATGTATTCTGCTTTAAACTGTTGCAAAAATCTTTTAATTTCTGTTTTATTATCAAAATACAGTACATACTTTACGGAAAAAAGGGAATAATTTTTTATAAAATTTGACAGCCATTTGATAAAATATTCGAAAGTTATTTAAAACTTTAACTATTTCTAAATAAAAGCCATAAAACCTATGCAATAACTGATAATCTCCTTTATATCCTTTAGTTTTATCTCATTTTTTTGGCTTAACGCCTAAAATTATATTTTTTAACTATTTTATTGCCAAAATAAAAGAATTTTTTTTAAATAAAATTACTTTCAAGGTTTTATCTTTCGACCGTTTTTAAGTAAATTTGGCTTAAAGCCAAAAAATATTCTGCACAATTGGTTGTTTTATTCTTCTTTGCTCATCTTTTATTGTTTTTCGACGCCCTACTGCTATAATGTAGCCTTGTTCTACTTAAACATTGTGCTTTGCACATGACCTATTCAAAGGCGTTAAGCATAAATAACATAGTAGCATACTTTATGTTGATGTCATGTCAAAATAACGTATTGTCTGTGCGTAAATGTTTCTTAAAAAACCTAAAGAGGGTAAGGATTCTTTAAAATGTAGTAAAACGAATTCTTTTAAATTTAATTTGTGTATGAATATGGCATACATATATGAAGTGCGATTTAAAGGTATAAAATAATGTTTAGGCTTATTAGACGTGAGGCCACGGTTCAAACCCCAGGTCAGGCAGCTCGATCAAATCGAAATATGAAAAATATTTCTTCGGCGTCTTCCTCTCAGCAGATTTCTGCCAAAAACTCTGAGAGTAATTAAAAAATGACATGAAATGTTTTTCAAAAAATCTGTCATTCGGAGTCCACTTTAAACTGTAGGTTCAGCCACTTACGGATAAAATTAACCCGCACAACATAATTGGTGTTGAGAAGCTAGGCCGTAATCCTAACTGAAGAGTTGTGCCGTCCAATTACGTATGCAAATGAAAGCTAAAAATTTATTAAGGCCCTGAACATGATAAATTTAAAAAGAAAAAATAAATAAATCGAATATAATGGTTGGCAACTTTAATAATTTTGATAACTAAAGAAAAGAACATTTCAAGGAAAAAACTTGATTATCTTTGATTAATGCAAATGAAAAATTAAAGGATTCCTGGTCACATAAAATGCCAAATACCACTCTCCTAACGAATACCCATCCACATATAAAAATACGTATGTTTCTTACCTTCGTTAGGCTGTCTTCATTGTTACACTGATTAGGACCAAAATGTATACAGAAACTATTCAAACAACAGCTTAGAGACACATTTCACAAGTCTTTGCATTATGTTTAGAACTGCGGAGAGGCTTGACTTACTTCGAAAGATCTTCTATAGAATTCGTAGATCGGTTAAGAAGCAAGAGACATTTGCCGCAGTTGACTTTACTTAATACATACGAAGCTAGTGCATTCAAATTCCGGGTTTGTTTTCTGCTTGATTCTAAGTAAGTCGTTTTTTTTAAGACAGGACTTGTCAGCCAGTTTTGTGGCATCGTTTAATGTGGTATCACAATAAATCACTATGTATGATCAAATGAGTTCTGAATTCAAAGAACCTTTTTCGCTCCTAAACTGTTCTACCTTGAGAGAGTTATTTAACCATATGTTTAGAAAACAAAATTTAAGTATTACTTCGGAGACTTGCTCTCAGCAGATTTCTGGCAAAAACTCTGAGAAACATAAATTTGCCATGAAAAGTTTCTCAAACAATCTGGCGTTCGGAGTTGACTTTATACTGTAGGTCCCGCCACTCATATATAAAATTAACACACACAACATAAGTAATGTAAGGAACTAAGTCCCGACTGAAGAGTTGTATGACCAATTATGTATGTATGTATGTGTGTAAATAAATTAAATTTAAATTTTAAATAAATTAATTTCTTTCGGCGACCTAAATAAGATAACCATAAAAAGTTTCGACTTTAAACTGTAGATCTTGCGCCACTCTTGTATAAAATTAACGCACACAACATAAGTGATGTGAAAAGCTAGATCGTAATCCTGACTAAAGGATTGTAATGACCAATTATGTGTATGTATGTACAATATATACAAATGTATGACATACAGCATTTAATATCAGAGATAATTTAAAGATGTATCTTTCTTTCCAGTTGGCTTGTTTCTAAAATTACCAAATATAAGAATAAATTTTCGAAGCAATTATCTTATGTACGCCTGATCTTAGTTAAGTTAAGCACTTAATCTATTAACATATATATTTTTTTGTTTATGAGATTTCTAAAATCTCTCACCTTTAATTATCTTGATCAAAACTATTTGATTATCGAATATTTTTCTTACCGAAAATTGTTGACTTCCTATTAATTTTAATATTCTTTTGGAATATTTCTTTAAAAGTTTTGGAAAAATTTTTTATTTTTTTTTTAATTTTACTAAACTTGTCTTCAAACGTATTCTCTAACATGAAAGCGGCTGAAGTTTATATTGGGAATAAAATTCAAGTTTTCTATGCAAGATTTTAAAGCTATTTTCGCTGCCCAAAATATTTTATAGCAATAAAATGGAATTAAAATAAATTACTTCATTTTTTTTTTTTTTTTGTTATGATTACTTAAATATCAAATTTAATTTGCAACAAATAATTTAACATATGTACTTGCAACATGCCCCATTATTTATTATTATCGACAAGTATTCAAATCCATTATCGTAACCAAAATAAATTGTGTTTAGATTGCAAAATAAACAACAAATTTTCAATAATTTCGTATGAAGTGAAAACAAAACAAAAGCTCTTGTAATGCGAAATAAAATAAAATAATAGTTGCAGTTGCAGACCACATCATATATTGCATGCTACGTACAATACAATGGTAAATCAATAGATGGTTGAATGGTTGGATGGATGGATGGATGGATCGGTTGGCTATAATGTCAAATACCACATAATAGCCTGCTTGGTGAATAAAATACAGTTAAAGGAAAACGCATAAAATAAAGTGGAAAATTTGTACATTTTAAATGAAAATTAACCAAACAATTGCAAAAACAACAAAACCAACAAAAACTAGAAAACCATCATGCAATGTTGAGCGCGTGTTAAATTATTTGAAACCACTTTGTTTAGCTTAAGCATGTTCCATTTGATTTTGGACGCTCTGAAGGCATATTTAGTTTTATTAGTTGTTCTCAACAACATTTTTCAAACGTTAATTGCATTTATGTACACAATTTTCACAAAATTTTCACAAAATTTTCAATTTAAATAATTTTCCACTTAAATATTGTGGATGCAAGTATGAACAGAACGCCCCAATATAAACACTCCCTATGTGTGATTGCTAGCCCCTAATGTGGGCACATAAATTTGATGCTGCAACATATTAGGCAAATGGAAAATTTGAACAGTAAAATAAATAATGAAATGCGATTTGTAACAATTTCCATTAAATTCTAGGCATGTGCAGATTTTTCACTCATTATTATTTTATTTGTTTTCCTTCGACAATTAAATTGAATTTTAAATTGATTGCTTTTAATTGTTTGGATAAAAATTAATATGTTTTTTTTAAATTTTATTCATCCTTAATAAAATAATAATCAAATTAGTTTAGGATTAAAAAGCAAAATTTGTAATTAAAAATTAAATCCTCTTTTAGTTAGTAACTCTAAAATCTCTTTAATAAATTGGTAGATTGAAAATTGAAGTCGCTTGAAGTCGCCATAGTTTAGTAGGTAGTGTGTTGGCTTATTAGACGTGTGAGGCTACGGTTCAAACTCTTAGGACATCTCCAATAAAATGCAATACGAAAAAATATTTCTTCAACAACTTCCTCTCAGCAGTTTTCTGGCAAAAGCTCTGAGAGCAAATAAAATTGCCATTAAAAGTTAATCAAAAAATCTGTTGTTTGGAGTCGATTTTAAACTGTATGCCCCGCCACTCATATATAAAATTTACACAGATTACATAAGTGGTAATAGAAGCTAGGTTGTAATCCTAACTGTAGGGTTGTATGCAGGTTGGTTGAAGAGCGGACTCCATTATCCGATTATCATCAAAATAATATGCTTACTCGTATTCTAATATTAAAATTTAAATATGAAATCATTTCCTTCAATGAATCTGTACGATCAAAATCTGATCCCTGAAAATAGGGAGTTTTATATATGTCAAGAGCCAGCTAGAAAAGTGAAGACGTTTACTATAGCTAGGTTTCAGAGATGTATTGCTTATTTAAGTTGGCTGCAAACAAACCCTTTTTACTATCCAAAGAGTTCGTGCAGGCAATATACTGAAAGCCTTTAAGACATAGAAAAAAGTTTCAAACATCTGCTACCAAAACTTTTATATTTACACTTACATTATATTGGATGTGAAAAAAATTGGTTGTGTAGTAGAGGAAAGAAGAAATTGTGTTTATGGATACGAGATTTTAATCTATTTTAACCGGGCAGGAAAGACTTCTAAAAGTAAAGCGTTTCATGTACGTACAATGTGGCGAAAATATGAGTTCTCTTTGTATACATGGTGCTATCCATTGATCGGATAGCTCGCGTATAAATGATTTAAATTGAAAAATGGTCAGATTGGTTGAAGTATTTTTTGTATCGTCTTCATAATCCAAGGCATTTGCATGCTGCTGCAAGCAATCATAGCATTCAATTGTCATGGCTAGAATATCCAGAGCTTCAGACTCACCACTCATATCTCGCTATAAAGATATTCTCTGTAGTAAATCAATCATATTAGGACTTAAGAAATTTAGGAGCTTACTACCTCCTCTATATCGGAATTAGCAAGTAAAACAAATCCTACCTGAGGTTGTCATCACAGTTCGCGAATTTGTAAAATTTATTAAGCTTTTATGTAATCCCTTCCAAAAAATCCATAATTTTGGTTACGAAATCAATTCGATTATCGGCGTTACAAAAATTAAGTTTGATATGTGAGTCCTTTGAATGTCGCGGTAGTCTAGTAGGTAGCTTATTAGACGTAAAGCCAGGGTTCGAGCCTCAGGTCAGACATCAAAACAAAATACAAAAAGTATTTCTTCGGCGACTTCCTCTCAGCAGATTTCTGGCAAAAACTCTGAGAGTAAATAAAATTGCCATGAAAAGTTTCTCAAAAATCTGTCGCTCGAAATCGACTTTAAACTGTAGGTTCCACCACTCATGTATAAAATTAATACACACAACCTAAGTGGTATGAGAAACCAGGTCGTAATCCTGGCTGAACGATTGTAATGACCAATTATGTATGTATGTGTTATCAACAATTGGGCAGTGTGTGGGATTCTTTTCATCAAAACTTAGTTAGTCTCTAACAAATAAAGCTTTTGGTAATGAATTTTACAAAATATAAATCGATGGCGGGGATTTCAAAGTAATTTCAAATTTTAACAAAAAAAAATACTAATTTATTATAGAATTAGTCGCAAAAGTTTTTATAGAAAGATGCCACATGAACATTTATTCTGTTTAAAAAATCCACATCCTTTCTGGGTTAAACAGTTTCGTTTTATACATTTTTGGCTTTGCTTTAAAGCATATTATTTACCAAATAAAAAAATTTTTCATTTTATTAAAAGCCTACTATATTTCACGTTTTTAATAATCATACAAAAATTAATTTTTTAACAACACTAGAAATAGTTGTGATATTATTTTACCTTCACACCACAAATAAGAGTTAATACCGTGGTATTATTTTCTAATAAAAAACTCTGTTCAGGAGTATCAATTTTCATGTAAAAAGGACTATTGGTTACCTAAAACTATGCTTTAAATAATTAATAATAGTTAGTACAGCTATAGCACTGTAGATTTAAACTTTATAAAGCATTTACAGTTGCGTGCAGCGAATTTAGGAATTTAAGTACACCTTGATAAAAAAAAAATGCTTTTAGTAGCGATTTATAAATAATAAAGCATAGAAAATATAGGGGAGCATTAAATTCGTTAATATTTAATATACAATAAAATTATTTGTAACATTGAAAGCATATGGGGTTTGTGTAAATTCCAACCTGAAACTATGCTTTTAAACAGCCTCAAATAGGCTTTTAATTTTCATGAAATTGTTTTTATTTATAATTTAAATATATAAGCACTGATATAATCTTTTTAAATGCATTAGTTTTATGCTTGTTTAACTGTGTTGTTTATTATCAATATTGATTGTGTGTGTTAAAGTCCTGTAATGCAATAATTAAAACAAACATTATATGTTTACGGCTAAAATACAAGATTACAGGTGTCATTAATCTTAAATATTCAATGAAAAGCAAATATTTGTATGACATTAAATATTTAAGCAAAATTTCGCCATTATTTAGGCGTTAGAGATTAAATCTGAAACACAAATAAAAACAGAATTGAATTTATGTGGGTGATGCTAAATGTCCTTAAAACTGTTTAATTTTGAAATGTAATATTTAAGCGTACAAACACTTATAACTTGAATAACGCAATATGAACGGTAGAACAAAACGAAATATTAGAAAATTATTTATTTCGGTGGCTTCGTCTAAACAGTCTTCTGTTCAAAATTTTGAGAGCAAAAAATTTTGCCATAAAAAAGGTTTTCAAATCTGACATTTAGAGTCAACGTTAAATAGTAGATACTGCCACACATGGCTACATCATGGGCGGTGTGAGAAAGTAGGTTGCAAACCTAACTAAAGTATTTCAATGACCAACATCAGTAGACAAGATAATAATATTTTTCAATCCAATATATTCAAGGTATTCAATCAGCATAACTGCCATGTCCTTGTCCACAATTTGGAGAAAGAAAAAGTCGCCGTAGTCTAGTAGGTAGTGTGTTGGCTTATTAGACGTAAGGCCGCGGTTCAAACACCAGGTCAGCTATCAAAACGAAATTTGAAAAAATATTTCTTCGTTGACTGCCTCTCAGCAGATTTCTGGGAAAAAAAACTCAAAGCAAATAAAATTGCCATGAAAAGTTTCTCAAAAATCTGTCATTCGGAGTGGACTTTAAACTGTAGGTCCCGCCACAGATGTATAAAATTAAAACACACAACATAACTGGTGTGAGAAGCTAGGTCGTAATCCTAACTGAAGGGTTGGTGGGACCAATTATGTATCTAGGAATAGATTGAGAATAGTAATAGGTCTTCTGACAGAACATCGTTGACAGGCCATCTAGGAATAGACTGAGAATAGTGATGGGTTTCTGACTGAACATCGTTGATTCATAATTGTACAGAATGGTTGCAGAAAGGATGCAACTTAGTCTCTATAGCATATACTTGTAGCGTTAAAGCTTTACGGAAATCTATACGTTCGTGACCATTTGAAATATGGGAAGTGTTGCCATATAAATAATATCACAAGAAACCGTAGAAACTTTTTGTATGACCCCATATGATATATATTATTGTGTAGTCGTTGAAATGCTTAATTATATAAGCAATCCTTCGCCTAGTTGGAAAAATACTGATTAACGAATCTATATTCCTCATAGGAATGAAAGTCACAAATCAATTTTTCTTTTTTTCAATAAACCGTAAATAAAAAAATGACTCATAGTGGAAACAAATTTTTGTTTGCAAAAAATCACTCATACGTTCCGGTGTCCATATTAAAATAAAGAAAAATTTCCATTTTATTTTCTACACTACATCTGACTGTTTATCAGTTTAAATGACTGAATAATTCTTTTATTCTTCAGCTAAAGGCTTTTTAACTCCATAAAGGACAATTCAGATAACGAAAAGATTAAAATATTTCGAATTTTTTTTTTAATTTGTTCATGGAAAATATTCTCAATAGTTTGAAAAAGTTTTGAAAACGAAAAAATAAACAATTTAAAATTGATTTTATAAGTCTTGGTATACAAAACAGAAGACCAATTGTTTATAAAAATTTAATAATTTTTAAATAAAAAATCTCTTCATAAGCCTTTAATCTGTTCTCACATACAATTTCTTTTTTTTATATATTTTTTTTATCACAGCAGAGTATTTTATCATTTGTTAACACAATAGTCATTAAATAATACATACATTACTTATGCAATTAATTTTATATTAAAACACGCGATTTATTTTTAATTCGGTTGTTATTTTTTATTATTAATCTTCGGTGAGTTAAACAGAAGATTTTAAAATATTTTTATTTACAGAAAAATTAAAATGGTATTCATATGTATTTGCTTATTAAATATTAATTAAATTTTTTTTAATAACTGTTTCAAAGGACTGTGGATTAATTAAGTCTTATTGATAATATTTTTATGAAAAAAAAAGAAAAACAAAACAAAATGGTTGGCATTTCCAATAAGGTCATTAAAATATAATTAAAAACCTTAACACGTTAATATTTAAAAAAAAAGCAATGTAACAACTGAAAATATAAGTATGTATGTATTGTACATATAAATATGTACACATGTGTATGTGTGAATGTTGGATTGTATTGTTTAAAATTCATGTTTAAAATACATGCACGATTCTAGTGATTGTGTCACATGTCACATGTCACATTCTAGTGATTGTGTCACTGATGTCGTGTGTGTTAATTTTATTAATAGGTTCCGGGGGACCTACAGTATAAAGTTGTCGTACATCCATGAATCTGGAATTTTTTGAGTATCTCTAGTACTCAGTCGCACATTCACATTTATTTTGCCAACGTGCCAGTATACCACTGAGTTTCTTGATGTTGTTAACTGTTCTTTATAGGTTATGCGATGTAAAGTTTATTATACTTATGTAAAGCGGTTCGTTGTCAGGTGGTTTTAGGACTCAAGTTTTTTACTTCCTTCTACATTAATAAAGTCGTGTTAACACATATCCGCAAATGATTTAAGAAACTTGTGATCAATCCAAGTTTTTTTTTAATATCTTAATGCCATCATATCTAATTGCGAGTGACCAAAATTTTTCTTAAGGAATTTCTCTGCTACATCTGCTTTTCAGATATTGTATTTGAGATTATTGCATTACTTCCAAGGCGTTTTTTAACAGGTTTTCATAATAAAATAAAATAAATGAGTTTCGAATTTTAGAGTTTGGTTTAGAATTCTTTCTTTAAAAATAAGTTCTTTTTTCTTCAATTTCACTTGCTAGTGAAAAAAGTATTTTATACGTATGCATCAAAAGATATCAGTTTACTTAGATTAAGCCCCTGAAAATATGCTTTATTTTTTATAATACATCCTTAAGTTATGCTAGATTTTCTTGTGCGAACTTAATTTTATTTCATTTCAGTAACAGAAACATTAAGATTTTTCTGAAATACTTGAATACAATTGTTTGCAGCTCGTACTTGACTCCGATTTTTTTTTTTTGTTTTTCCAACTACTCTAGTCAAAACATTACATTTGGCAAAATGTAGGGAAAAACTTTAAATTTATATTCTAGAAATATAACAACAATCGTACATTTTTTTACATGGCATACTCGTATGCAAATCCTTAATGCTTTATAGTTGAAGTTGTTTGGATGAATATTTTGTTAAACAAAATTGTTGACACGTTTTCATGCATGCAAATGACGCCAATGACGATGATCAACCCCCATTATTGCCATCATGACAAGGGCCACAATGGTGACGACGACGATGATGATGATGATGAATTTTTTTTTTATTTTTAAATCTGCTTTAAACTATTTACAAAAACTTCAACAAATACTTCAACTATTACAGTGTATGTATACAGAAAGTTATTTGCAAGCAGCAGCTGCTATTTTATAGTTGTGCGGAATATATGTACTCATATGTATTACTGTAGTAATGGCTTACAGACATGCCTTGTAAGGGCGTGCTACGAAACAAAATTTCTAAAATTTTATTACTACACGACAACATTTGTAAGAGAGGGTCACCCTAAGTTAAATTCTTTTCTACTGTACATACATATGTGCGCATGTATTGAGGGTTTGTTATACAAATTTAAGTTGTACTTGCATTTGTATTTGATGTCAATCTAACATGACTTTTAGTTAACACTTTTCATCATATACAAATGGCTTAAAGCAAAGTTTTGCCACAATTTTGTTTTTGTAATCAATATGTGTGCCTAGTTCAAACCATTACAATACATAGCAGAAATTAAAAAAATAAAGGACACATAAAAGATAGATAGATAATAAGAATGACTTCAAATTCAATCAAAAATATTATAAAAATTAAAATAACAACTTTTATTACAGAATTATTTATTGCTATCTAAGCCAAGATCTCTTTGCCAATCAGTATGTCGAAGCTTTAACTAACAAACTTGCCCCGTTGGAGAGTACCATTGTGTGGGGAAAACATAGGGAATATTAAATAAAATATCATGTGCACACACAAAGCATTTACATTTTATCCGGTTGATTGCAGTTATTTTTCCGCCTTCCCATGCAAGATTGCATTGCCTTAGATCTTGGAGTATCGAACGTTTTCTTAAGCAATAGCTTCTTGAGCTTTGAGAATTCCACTCAGTATTCATATGCATATAAATCCTATCAGTATTTTTTCTAAGAGTATGACCGATCCATCTTCATTTGTTACGTTTTATCTGAGTTATTATAAGTTCCTCGTTGGTAAGTTGCTGATATTAGGTACGTAGGTGCTAATGTTATTAAGCCAGAATATTTTGCATACGATTAGGAGGCACTTGTGGATGAATACCTGTAGTTTTTGCTTGATGATGTTCGATACTAACCATGTTTCACTTCCGTACAACAAGGTCGACTTGTTTCGTCTGGATATTTGTGAGTTTCTTCATATTGCCTGTAGCCGTCCCAATGCCACTCTGGCTTCATTGAGCTTGTTGATTACGTCTGTTTCATATCACTGAACTGCCTAGATAGCAGAAACTATTCACATATTCAACTGGTTGGTTTTGTATCATGATGTTGTCGGTGCTTATGCTGATAATTCTCATGGGTTTGGTTTTCTTGATATTTATCTCGGGTCCAACATTGTGCGCTATTCTATCCAAATCCTTTAGCTTTGTTTGCAAGTCCTCCGCATAATCCAAATCCTCGAATTGTTATTCCCCTTTGCTCTGAAAAGACTTCGCTCATGATATTGTGAATGAATGAATATCTGAGGTGATAGGGGCATCCTTGCATTTGTGTGAAATGGTTAACTTATATTGTCGCTGTGAGGAACTGAGACTTTTGCATCCTCATACATAGCTCTGATGATTCGTATTATCTTTTCTTTTGAATGCTTCCATTAGACAGTTTGTGTGATGGTATCCAAGGCTTTCTTGAACAGTAGATACAGAGGAGTACACCATTCAAGATATTGTTCTATTAAACTGGCCTAAACAGCTCCTGTTTGGCTGGAAAGCTGCCAGTTCGTCTCGTAGATTTTACGCCATCTTACTTTGTAGTCTTTCCTGTATGATGATTACCAATATCTTGTATGTGTATGATGTTAAGCAGAGTAAACGAATAAAAAAATTTATACTTCGTCAACTAAAATTGCCAGCAGAATGGTGTGATACTTTCAAAAGTCTGTACATCAATCAGGATACGTTCAAATTTTCTTATAACAAATTATTTTACACATAATTTAAGAAAGAATTTAGCAGTGAATACCAATTTAAATTAAAATAAATTTTTTGAAAACGAAAGTTTCTTTTAAAGAATTTCTTCATAAAACTACGAATCAATATTTGAATATCTTTGCCGAGCTTTTTTCAATACTGCCAGTTTTTTTGTTATTTTTTTTTTCAATTTCTTTGTTGCTTTAATATTTAACTTTATTGTCAGCTTAATTTCCTGTTTTTCAATTTTGTTGGCCATATTTGTTTACATTGTTTTTTTCTATTTTTTTCTGACTTATTTTTTTTCGCCTTCGTTTTCTTCATAAATGGCTTCTTTCTCTAGCCATTTGAAGCATAAATAATCAAAACGGTAAATTTTCCAATTGTAAAGCACAGAACCGTTACTAATTCAAGCATAAAATTTCTTCTAATTTTTTCTTTTTCATCATTTTTCTCTTCAGTTATTGTTTTTATAAGTTTTTCTTGGTTTGTGCTTTTATTTTACGGAACTCGATTGTGTCTTTTGCTCTACTAAAACAAGTCAATTTTATTCCCATAATATGGCTAAACTAATAAAACCTTGTTCTTTTCTTTTCTTTATTTTTTTTATTATTTTTTTCGATTGGTTTGCTTTATTGGCATGCCAGATAATGAACTGAACAATTGTCATTTCTGTTGTTTGTTTTATCGTGAGCAATATTCGTGTGCTGTTGACATACATATGTAAGTAAGAAGAAAACGTAGCCTGTCTTCTGTATGGGATGATTATCCTACAAGGCTTACTAGGTAGTAATAAGTTGTTCACTAACACAGTGTTTTTCTAAATGATTTGTTATCAGTTTGAGTTTTTAGTACCCGTCTCTTTTTAGGGATCAAAGGCATAGAATCAATACGGCTAAAATTATAAAAAAAAATTGTTCACTGATGAAGAATACATACATACATAATTGCTCATTACAACCCTTCAGTCAGCATTACGACCACCACTTATGTTGCGTGTGTTAATTTTTATACATGAGTGGCGGGATCTACAGTTTAAAGTCGACTCCAAACGACAGATTTTTGAAAAACTTTTCATGGCAATTTTATTTACTCTCAGAGTTTTTGCCAGAAATCTGCTGAGAGGAAGTGGCCGAAGAAATACTTTTTGTATTCTATTTTGATGTCTGGCCTGGGGCTCTAAGCCTGGCTTTTCGTCTAATAAGCCAACACACTACCTACTAGACCACGGCGACTTCTATGGTAAAGAATAGAATTATAATAGAATTATTTCATCAAGATTGTTATCATCTTTAACGGGAATATTTCTAAACACTTGGATTACTTTATGACAGAAATTTTAAAGCATTTGCATCAAGCAAGAAAATTTGGGAAGGAGTTCATGTGGAAAAATAATTTTAAAAACTTTAATTCTGTAAAATTATACATTCTATCATGAAAAATATATTTAATTCGAAGTGTACTTACACTAAAGCCTAACAAATAATACATGTAGCATGTTGAACCATTTAATATCAAAGATATGAATATCCATGACCCCAAGGTAATTATCCAACTACGATTTGTTTCTTTCAATTCTGTAGATCCTGACTTAAACGTGCTTTAAATCAGAACAGAGTATCTAAAGTATCCATAATTTGTCCTTAGACTAAAATAATTAAGAGCACTTCGGAAATGAGAGCAATAACTCGCCAGAAAGCTAACAAGCTTTACGCGTCTAGATATTCTCATATCACCAATTAAAAATTGTAAGAAATAGTGCCCGGAAAACTGTGTCTGACCTGCTCCATTTGATAACGATTATATTTAGTGCACTGCTTTCCAAATTTGTTTGGTTTATTCCATGTATGAGACCTAAATTGGGAGTCTAGCTCAGTGCAAAAGGGCCATACAGATTTTTTTTTTGTTCATAGCATTCGCCTCAAGTTTGATTCATTCAATACCAGAAGTTTCAATTTTCGCCTTTACTGCTCAAGGCAACGTAGTTTTTTGGTACACAAAAGAATTTTTATTCGAGTTCCTCTATGGGGAGTTCACCGGCTATTTTACACACGATACACATACATACATATATACATACATACATACATAATTGGTCATTACAACATTTCAGTCAGGATTACGACGTAGCTTTTCGCACCACTTATGTTGTGTGTGTGTTAATTTTTGCGGACGATATAATCGATCCAATTCCATTTTCCATGAAGAATTTAAACTGATATTAACTTCTGATCACACCTGCGCTGAAGCTCCGAATTCAAAAGAATTCTTGGCCTTAATAATATCAATATTCAGTACATGTAGTTTATAAATATTAAAAAATTAGAGTAAGTTTCAAAACCCTGAATTAAAATAGATTTGATAGCCGTGGATAAAGCTGTTCATATCTACACTACCTGCCAAAAACTGTGTTGGCCTTGTTAATGTGGTAATTCACATCTTATTGACAAGTATTGTTATTTTATTTAGTGCTTTCTCTCTCCACGCTAAACTGTTACCATGGTTCAGATACGGGTTTGGTCTTGGTACAGATCATAACTTATGAAAGCTCTATTGAAATATGCAATTTAGTTCGGTACATTCTGCGAAATAATTAAGATAACCATAATGCTCTCTAAGGTTAAATGCCCTGCTTTTTACGGTCCACGTAATCTATCTATTGCCAGATTACCAAATGAGTACGGCCAATACTGTAATTCCTAATAAATGCCCAAAAAAATTCTTCGCTTTTAAATATTATTTTGTTTTTATTTTTTGTATTGAGTTGCTTGCAAATTATATTATAAATAATTTGTTTAGTCTTCAAAACACTGCTATTAACTAATTTTCCTTATATAACTTAATTTAAGTTTTTTATTTCTTCCTAAAAGCGTGCTTTAAAATTTTCCATTTGATGTCCCATAAAGTATGCAATATTAAGAATGATATTTTTTTATTAAATTTATTTTTTAATGTTACCACTTCATAGGGAATTGAATAAAATATTTTTCTTAAGATCTTCTATTCATTGAGTGCTTTCATCATATATATATTTTTTTTTAATTATTATTATCACTTTATGTCGTTAGTAAAAGTTTGAATATGATTTTATGCGACATTAATGTTCACATGATTTTTTTTTTAAATAAATTTATGTTTATAAGAAAAACTTACTTACTGTATGTGCTTTCCATAAAGTTTTATTTTTATTTTTGTTTTGAAAATATTTTTCTCTTATATGAACAGAAATTTTTTTTAAATTAAAATTCCGCTTCTGCTTTTATATAATGTCGTTGTAAACTAAACACTGCTGCTTTTATATGACTTTTATTTGAAAATATGAATTAAATATTCTATTAAGAGTTTGAAATATTTTTTGGATTTGATATTTTCTTAATGAAATAAATATTCATTTCATTATTGAGCTTCTTCGAATTCTCACAAGAAAATTATGGTTTCTGACCTTTTATTATAGCAAAAGCAAAGACAAAAAAAACCTTAAAAATTATTTGAAACCAATTGAAGACATGTCAGTTAGCAGACAACTTAATACGGTTATAACGAATACATTTAAAAACAATACAGTATACTGTTTACCTTTAAACAATTTTCGCCATTAAAATGCAAGCCATTTTACCAATTACCCATAATATAATGACCATAATGAATTCGTCGGCTTCAATTAAATGACATGGTGCTTAAAATTCAAGCAACTACCAACTACAATGTACTGTACACACTATCTGTATGTATGTATGTATGTGGCATACATATGTGAGTTTATGGCCATCATGTTTTAAAATTAAACTAAAATGCTTACCATTAAAATTTCCTTAATTACTAAAACGTTTACCAAAAACGAAAAAGAAAAAAGAAAAAGAAAACAACATTAAAAAATCGATAATCAAACTATTCTAAAGCTAGCATGGTTCACTAGCCATGACAATAGTCCACATGGGTACAATGCACATAAAAACCTAAGCTGCACACATACACTTTTAAATTTCTTTAAAATTCCTTAAAACTTTGTTTTGTTTGTTTTGTTTTGTTTTGTTAAGTTTCCTTCAAGTTTCTAGTTTACCTATAGGGTTTCTTTCCCCCTCCTGTGTTAATAAACCAGTTACCTTGGCAACTGTATGGCCATTTCTTATTGACCACTACACAAGTACTATTTATAGTTTTAATATTAAGTTAAAAAATAATAATAGACAATAATAACAAGAACAAGAAAAACAAAAACAAAGTTATTTTAAACTGTTCGTTTGTATCGGAACCCTATTTCAGTTAACAGTACTTGAGTTTATAGAAGAACGATTACAAAACTACACTGGCCCTCCCTCTAATGCCACTTGACCACTCAAGTGGCCGCATATGTGTGTTTATAACAGAGGGATTTCAGTTTCTAAAAACTTTTTTCTAATTTTAAAGGAGGTTAGCTTTAAAAGGATTTTAAAAAAAGGAACAATTTTTCAATGAAAATAATTTTTAATTTGGGGAAATATTATAAGAACAAGAAAAATCGGGAAAGAAATCTGCTTTTAAAAATTCATAGAAAAAAAAGAGTTTTTGAAGGAGCAAAAGCTTATTGATGAATTTAACATGGAAAATCCCTTACATGGCTTGGATTTTAACCAGTATACCTGTTTTAGATAGGATCTCTTCATTTAAATTTTCTGCAAACATACAACAAGTTTTTCTCTCTTGGTAATCTGACCCGCTGACTTGTTAATCATGTGCATTTATAGATCAAGCTCAAGTCTGAAAGGATATGCAAGACTCACATCAGTTCCATTGTGCAATTAGCGTATGTAATCGTAACACTAACGATTTAACATTATATATTAACGAAGCTTTCACATTTGTATAAGGGATTTTCATACGATATTACTCCTACTAGTCGCCAAAGTCTAGTAGTAGTATGTTGGCTTATTAGACGTGAGGCCACGCTTCCAACACCAGGTCAGATATCTCCAACAAAAACGAAATATGAAAAAAATTTTCTGGCAAAAGCTCTGATTATAAATAAAATTGCCATGAAAAGTTGCTTAAAAAATCTGTCGTTCAAAAGTCCTGCCACTCATGTATAAAATTAACGCACACTACATAAGTGGTGTGAGAAGCTAGGTTGTGATCCTGACTGAAGGGTTATAATGACCAATTATGTATGTATATATGTATGTATTAACGTAGATACTGGATAAGGGATTTTTATACGACATTAACCCATTACTGCCCGAATTACTTTTTTTTCTAACGGTTACCGTTTTGTTTTTTACACTCAATTTCCTCTCAGAGCATAAAAACTAAGGCAACCTCTGCTGGCAACTTAAGTTGCCACTGGGCACTAATGAGTTAATGTAACAGGAACATGTCAAAGGCATTCGGGTTTTGAATGCAAGAAGATAAAAAACTTTCATGTTCATGCAGAAAGCAGAGCTTATAAAGACGAATGTAGCCTAAGTTTACTTAGTCAAATCTCGTGATCTTGACGACAAAAGGACTGTACCGTAAAAAATTGTATCGGCAGCTCTTGAGATGTCCACTGACAGAAAACTGTCCGTAGACAGAAAACTGAGCTTTGTCGCCAAGTATAATTTTTTGAATTGAGACCTGTTTCTCACATCGCTCTAATTTTGACCAAAAATATTTAATAATTTGCTACGGTTAGTCATTTGTTTGTCTGTTCAGCATGAAATGACAAACTCTAGGAGTCATTTTTGGCATTGGAACTTGATTCGAATCATTTCTTTACCTTGAAAAAATTTACAAATCAATGTTTTTAACCAAAACCCTATAAGACTGTACATCTGAAGCTAAACAGCTTATCTTAAGAATGGAAACAAAGTTAAATACAAGATATGCTAGGTCGGCTTTAATGTATTGTAGAAAATTGCTGCAGTTAAAGGCCTTCTCGCCCTCCTTCTATAGTTACTATAGGTAAGACAGGTAACTAATCTGATCTTTATTACTTCGTAAAACAAGTTCCTTTGTGAAATATAAGACTACGACCGAAATTATTTAATCACGTATTTATTTACCACTTCAATTAACTCAAAAACAAATTGAAATTCTCAAACTCACATTGTATAAGTCTTCAATGGAATTTTAAAACCTTTTCAAACCATCCACTCTATAGATTTCTTAAAAAAATTGTAAATATTTTAACAAAAAGAAGTTAAAAATAATAACCAAAGGTATGGTATTTCGTTTGTATCGCTGTTGTATAACAATGTCAAATTCTCTGCCACAAAAAATCAAGGAGTGGCTGTCATGGTAATTGCTACCATAACTGTCCCTTTTTTTGTATAATCCACCTCCAAGAAAACCAATTCGTATTCTTAATAAATTTTTAATGAAAAGCCATCATAGCCATCAACATTTTAATGAAATAAACAGAAGGAAAAAAAAACATAAACAAAATAAAAATCCTGAGTACTACAATGAGGATGAGTTCAAAAGGATTTTACAAAATCATAGTCTAGTATTTTTACAAAGCTAGTATAACAAAGAACACTGAAAACCACGAAAAGGATACGCGTTAAGCCGTTAGAATATAAAAAGAAAAGCAAGAAATATATTCGTTTTAAATAATTTTGTAAACAATTTTAGCAAAATTTCGGAGTTTTTAACCGAAATCAGTAAAAGAATGAAAGGTATGAGTATTTGAATGAAGTGAAGTGCATTAATTTTAAAATGTATTCTTTTATTTTGATATTGTAATTATTTTATTGAAATTTAATCTTCCTTTAATACCAAGCATTTATTTGCGGCATATAATGCATCTCTGGATTGGCAATTAAAAATCTGCTGAAATTCTTTGCTTTGCTTCAAAGCCGTATGCAAAAATTGTCTCCGTTGCTCGGAGGCATTAAGCTGGCAATCCACCAATGTGGAGGCTATAAAGTATAATTTTTTCATGGACAATTGCAAACGTCCAGCCTTTAAAAGTGTATTCAATTTTTCTATAAATTCCTCATCCTGTTGCAACCATAACTGATAGGTTTGCAGAGATTGTTTCTGGGCCAACAGTTTCAATACCAAATCATTCCAATTATAATTTATGTTTTGTTCAGGCTGTTGTCTCTGCAAACATTTGTTGAATAGTTCAAATTGACGATCACTATCTGTACTCCTCCAAGCTCCTGGGGTGTCATAAGCTCCACCTATCATTACTTCCGAAAAGTATTCACCCACCATTACATAATTCAAAGGAGTAGTCAAGTTTTGTTGCTGCTGTATGAGTGCATTAATGGTTAGAAAGATTTTCATAAATTCATTGGCACCTTGTGCCACCTGTGTGGCACTGCCATACACAAGTTTCTTATTGACATCATCCGTTTTCACTTGTTGGGCTTTAAATCTTTGCAATTTCTCTAGATTGCGATAAAAGTTACGTTTCGTTATGGTCAAGGACTGATAGTCTGTATTAAGTTTAGCATCGCCATTTAAAGTCAAATGCATAATGCGTCCCAAAAATAGTTTTGAGTTCTGTTGCGTAATCTCATCTATCCAGGTTGTATTGGCTAAAAGTTGTTCATATTGCTGTCCCAGTTCAGAGTAAAGTTGAGCCATTTGCACTTTGTCTATGCCAGTATGTTCGATAATGTGCTGATAGATCGGCTTTAAATAGGTTTCGGTGAGTTTTTTACAATCCTCAGGAGTTTTGTCTGGGAAAGAGGGATACAAATTTGAGATTAATAAGACTTTTATTAATAAAGTTTTCTTTTTGTGTGAGAAATATTTTGGAATTTTATTTTTTATTTTTATTTTAAAGTTTTATCCCAATTTTCTATCCTGGTAGTAAACAATCTTAAGCTTCTTGGATTTGTTAAAATACGTGCAACACAAATGCATTTCTATCGTCTTAGTTAACTACCACACAGCTGTTTGAATTTGATTTTGTTTACAAAATTAATTTTTTCAAATTATTGTACAAGAATCTTGTATAGTGAAATCTTAATTATTCGCTGCTGATTTTATAACAAAGGAAGAAGGTTTAAAATAATAGTACATTTAATAAAAATCAATTAAAAATTTAATTATACGTTAGGAAATATGAAAATATTATCACTTTTAAGCCATAAAAGAATTTTTTTTAATTATGGAATGTTATTATAGTCGAGACTCTACTGTATTAGAAAAGATATTAGAATAAATCCAGTTCTTGCCTATTTAAGTGAAATCATACTCTAATTTGAAGAAGAAAGAAGAAAATTGCATGGCTATTCCAGTGGTTTAGAGCTCTATTTTCAAAGTTAGTCAACATCGTCTTTACCTCGAGGATAGAAAAAATGTTTTATAAACAAAATAATTGAAGAGCAGGGCGCCCTGGTTGTCTAGAGGGTAGTGTACTGGATTATGAGAGTTGTGCATTCCATTCCCACCAGAGACTCTGGTGTGTTAAGTTACTCAGTTGGTGTATAATTGTAATTATACATTGTATTGCACAATTGTATTGTAATTAATAAAGTGAAATCAATATTATACATACACATACATATATACATAATTAGTCATAACAAATCTTCGGTCAGGATTACGACTTAGTTTCTCACACCACTTATGTTTTGTGTGTTAATTTTATATATGACTGGCAGGACCTATTGTTTTAAAGTCGATTCCGAACGACAGAATTTTGAGAAGCTCTTTATGGCAATTTTTTATTTACTTCTTTTTTTTATTTAGTTCTTGCCAGAAATCTACTGAGAGGAAGTAGACGAAAAAATATTTTTTCAATTAGGTTTTGCTCGAGAGTGCTGACCTGGGTTTTTAACCGAAAAAAAATACTAAAAAATTTTGCTGACGCTGAGATTTAAATTTAAAAAACATTTTTAAATTCTTATTCATTCATTATTTTAACGTTTAAAAAAACCGTATATTTTGAGTTTTATTTGCAGCCGTAACTTAGGATTTTAGACATCCAAGAATCATAATAAATTTGATCGATAGAAGCTTTAATTTTTTTTTTGTAAATATAAAAAGGAATACATAAGCAATTTAACCATTTTCTGGAAAAATTAAGAAGCCAATCTCTACGATTTCTTCTGGAATTTATTCCAACTTTTAATAGCTATTGGCTCTTGAATCTCAATTTTTTTTTATAGAAAAAAATTTATTTTCATTCTGGGTATTTTTTATTTTTAATTTAAATCTTAACTGTCTTGTATAAAATAAAAAAGAAGGATTTTATATTTAAAACATAATTTAAAAAATCGAACACAACTTCTAAAAAAATATTTTTTTAAATTTCACAAAATTTGTAATAATTTCAAACAATTTTAGTGGTTTTTATCTACTTCTTCTTAAACGTCTTAGTTTCACAATTTATACTTGACAAAATATACTTTGCCTTCCACCGAATTCCCATAATAATCGGTGATTACACACCCAATATTTTAAACAAGCTCAATCCCATATTATTTTCAAATAAAAAAATAAAGTCCCTAGTATTTTCTTCAACCATTACTCACCCATTAAATAGTCAATCCACAGCCAATTTAAAAATCTCGTTAATGTAGTGTCTTGCAACAATTCAAAATACTGTATTAACTTTGGCATTTCACTAACAATTACCAAATCTGTAGGCTTTAAAGGTTTACCCATGACCTTACGAAAATATGAATCCCAATCCAATGGGTAAACAGAACCAAAACTTAAGAGTTTAAAATCTGCATAGGAATACTCTTTCTGTTTCTCCTCCTCACTGACAGTGATTTTCATTATATCCCTAGAGTTGCGTTCAAAATTTAAAATCTCCAATGCTACTAAACGTGCCCTTCCGGCATCCACATTGGATAGATGCATTATCTCACCAGATAACTGTTCAAATTTCCGGAGACTAAAACGCAAAGAGTCATCGGGTTGTATGTGTACGATACGTTTGTTTGAAATCAATTCGATTTTTGTATTAAAAAAATATGGTATGCCGGTCTCATGGAATATGCTTAGCACTTGCAGCCAGGTCATGTTATGGCGTTTACGTAACATGCTTAAAGAGTCATCAATAGCCGGCCAACCGCCCACGGAACGATACATTAAAGTGGCTTTTAACTGTTCCATGGAACGGGCATTTTGACAGGAGTTGTAAAAATGCTTGAGTTTAAGTTCAGCATCCAGTAGCTCTTCATCATTGCTGGTCTCTAGGAATTTATTGAATTTCAATTGTTCCTGTTGCAATAAACGATCATACTTAGCCTGATGGCTATCGTTTAAAGAGCGTGCACACACATAACCAAAGAAATCATCACAAGGTTTTTTGGTTACATCCAACCACGATTCAAGCTCATAAGAGTACCGTAAAATATCATGTTCCACAGCCACTTTGTCCAGAGTAATGGCTAAACAACAGCAGCTGCTAACCACAAGCAGCACAGCAAAAACAATCCAATGAGATGAAAAATTTTTATGCATTTTGTATGGTTTTTTTTTTTTAATTTTTGTTTAAACGTTGGCTGTAGTTTTTAGTGTTTTCTTTTTTTTTGTAAATTCGTTTAATTTTATTTTTATTTTCGTTATTAATTTAAAACAACATAACTTAACACTTTTGTTATGAAACTGCTACTAAACTGTGGCACGCTGCTTTTGGGGAAATCTTATAAAATTCTCGAATAATGCAAATGCAACCCTTTTTTATATTTTGTTTTAAATTTCAATTTATATGACTGTTTTTAACGGTATTATTTACTGTTACTTATTGTTATGCCATTTCCGGTTGGCAACCTTGCATTTAATTAAATTTCGTTTGGCAAGAAAAACCCTTATTTAGTGGTATACCAGCTACCAATCACCTTCATTTCTATTTTATTTTTATTTTTATTTTTAATTTTACTTTTTCTTTGCCTTTTTCTTTTTTTATTACGTTTGTGGTTTTCTTTTTAAAATTCTTCAATTTTTTTTCTATTCTATTATTTCTGTCCTCAATTTTATATTGAAATTCAAATGAGTTTTTTATGACTGAGTTTTGTGGTTTTCTTAGATTTTGCTTTAATCTCTTGCTAATGCTTAATCTGTACTGCCATTGAGATTTTCAATTTTAAAACCAAATAGCTGAGAAAATTTTCAAATGACAACAATGGCAAGAAGTATAAAGAGAGTGAGAGTGAGAAATAGAATGATAAGCAAGGGGTTAAGGTCAATAATTTCAAAGTGTTTGGACACAAAAACAGAATACAAGTTTTGTTTTTCAAAATAGATTTTTAATTACAACGTAAGACGCAAATGTTTCTTTTATAACAGCATTAGAATCAGTGAAGTAAACAATCAGGAAAATAAGTATGTGTATATCTCTTAATTATATCAAGGGTATTTGAGAGGTATTGTATTATAACCACACTCAAGCAAATTTAATTTATTCAGTTTTAAACATTAACTCACTAGAATTTTGTAGATATAGAATGTCTATCTGAAATAGTCCACTTCAAATGCATATGATTTGAAAAAACTTTTCCCTAAATTCCAAGAAGATCTAAGAAAATCACAAAAACTCTAAGGGCCATTATATCAACTTGCCGTTAAAGTTGGGTTTAGTTAAAGGTAACTTTAGCCAAAGTGAACTTTAAAGTCACCTTTAACTTCTTTTCGTTATTACCACCTACAGATAAAATAAAGTAAACTTTTTCAAAAATATGGCAGTGCCATGTCGATAACACTGCTCAATTAAACAATTTTTTTTGTTGTAAACAAGATAGCGCTGGTACCACACATCTACTGTTACCATATGCTGTCATAAAAGAGATTTTTTAATACAAGTAATTAAGGAAAGAGATTAAATTGCTTTAAATTATCAGTTTTAAGAATACCTGATCTTGACCTCGTAGGGTTAATATAATTAGACTTTTAAACAATTGATAAGGTTTAGGGTGTCCCAGTACTAAAATTTGATTGATGCGAAGACAAAATATAAACAGAGTGTTTATCACTCAATCACGAAAGGTATGATGGAAAAGATTACAATAACATATAAACAGTAAGGTTCTAGAAATTGCCAAACTGAACATAAATAAAGTTTAAATACAGCGAATTCCAGTAAGGAGTATGTTCGCTTGTTAGACATGACGCCCCAGGTCGGACATCTCCAACAAAATTTAAAATCGGCAGTATTTCTGGTAAAAACTATGAGAGTAAATAAAAAATTGCCATGAAAAGTTTCTTAAAAAAATTTGTTCGGAGTCCCGCCACTTATGAATAAAAATAATACAGTGATGTGAGAAACTAGGTCGTAATCCTGACTGAAGGGTATGTATGTATGTACCCTCCATTCCATCTATTCAAACATTTTAATTTTCCCTTAAGAATTGTTGTTTCTTGCTGTAAGCATTGTAGACTCGCTTAGAATGTTTTCATACATTTAAATATCTGTTATTGCTAGTGGATTTCTAGCCATTCGTATGATTTTTGCTTAATTAAGTGGGTCATAAGATTTATAAATTCTGTCTAGAATTAAATAGACATTCGAACATTGATAATTGACAGTCATAACTTATAAATAAATGTTATCAGTAAAACTACAAATGACAGATGCTAATTTAAAATCGTTACATATTTTCTATATTAATTACAGATAAGATAAGAATTTTTACAAAAAAAAAAATTTCTACTTCATATACAGCAATTATAAATAAATTCAAATCAATCAATAGAAAAAAAATAGAAGATAATAAAAAGAAAATATAATGAAAAATTGTATATAAAATTCTTAAATTAAAGAATTTACTTACATAAGTTTAAAAAATGACTTGAAACGTTTAAGTATATTTTTCTTCAAATAAATAAATACACATACAAACTTACATATATTTTTCTAAATGAACTCATGCATTAAGTTAATTTTTCTAAACTTAAAACTTTTTTTCTAAAACAAAAAAATAAAATAAAAAATGCACATGCTTTGCTGTTATGTCCTCATTCTTAATGGCTTTTACTGTTAAAAACACTCCTAACATGTCAGCCCAGTTTGCCTTATACAATTACATGCACGGACTTATGGCACCATTTTCTTTTTCTCATAAATTTTAGAATTTTTTTTTTCAGAAAAAGAATAAATAGTAAACTTTGTGTACAGAATAACTTACTAACATATTTCTTTTTTTGTATTTTCCATACTTCTAATGTACTTCAACAGAAAGTTGAAACCCTTTATGGTTACAGCTTATGGTTTACAGCTTTAAAATATGCTGCACATACATATACGTTTTAAAATTCTGAAATAGAAACAGAGAGAGGAATAATTTTTTATACTTTATGTAAACTCATTTAATTTATAAATAATTTAAGATAAATACAGGGCTTTGTGATATTCAAATCAACCAAATAATTGTCTTTCACTTTCTCTTCACATAGAACAGGATTAACACACAGTAATCCTGGCTAAAGTAGTCGCCGTAGACTAGCAGGTAGTATGTTGACTTATTAGAAATGAGGCCACGGTTCAAACCCCAGATCCGTCAACTCCAGCAAAACGAAATATGAAAAAATGTGTCTTCTGCAACTGCCTTTTCAGCAGATTTCTGGCTAAAGACTGAGCGTTAAATAAAATTGTCATGTAAAGTTCTTCAAAAATCTGTCGTTCGGAGTCGAATTTAAATTGTAGGTCACGCCACTCGCGTATAAAATTAAAACACACAACCATAAGTGGTGTGTGATGCTAGGTCGTAATCCTGACTAATAGATAATAATGACTTATGAAGCACGTTAGTAATTTACTTGATGATATAATCTAATCTAAACAGATATGGGCAATTGATTTTGCTTTAATGTAACTATAAAATGCTTACTTATATCCCAAAGTTTGCTATTATTTTAATACTACATAGATAAGGAGTGCCCACAAGAAAATTTAATTGTGAGTACACTTTTTACATTCGCCATTGCTCCTGAAAGAATTAAAATTTCTCTGCCGTTACCAGCGAAAATTATGTCAGCGTAGGTTTGTTCTTGCCAACAAGTGATATTATGATCTCAATAGGCAATTGAGAAGCAGATACCTCTCTCGTACAACGAAACTTATACTCCACAAGTCGTTTATCATCTCCGTGCATTTTTACGGCGCAGTAGCATGTACACTTGTAAGCACAAAGGCAGTTGCCTTGAGAGTTTTCGAGAGAAAAGTCTTCGGTCTTCGGCCTCAGCCGCCTTTCTACTTATTTTACTTCACTTTATGTTGTTTATTGATTTTCTATATGCATTCATCATATATACATGCTTTCATCATACCCACATGGATGACCTAACCTGCAATTACTCCAAACAATCCTGTCAATTATACTTTTAGTAATCCCGGTTAGTAATCTTGAGATACAGATGTGTATTCAATATGAGATGATCATGCCTTGAAATCGATTGTGCAGAATATCAAACGGACCATGCCGCCAGCTTAAAATCAACACCAAGCAGGAGTACATTTGCTCATTCATCTAGAAATCGTCGTATATGGTGATTTGATAAAGTAGACTGGAATTAATACTAATTACTTTCCACCTATGTAAACATATTTACAATATTTTTTAACCTAAGCTTTAAGGTTATACCAATTTAGCTCCTTAAAACACTCTTTTTTAATTTTATACAAGCCTACAAGTATGCCGTAATTTCTTGGTTTTAAGTTTCTTAACAAAGTTCTTTGGTATTATTATGAATATTAATTTCCAGTGTTTTTTTTATTTTTCTCAAAATATTTGTTTTCATAAGTGCTTTAATTACTCTTCCTCCCGTAATTACATTTAATAATTTAAACATAATTAAATTAAATATTTATATATTGCTTGTTGTTGTCTGTCATTGTATTGTCCTGTTTAAAAGAAACAGGAAGAAACAACTTTTTAATGCTTTCATCACAAGATGGTGGCAGAAAATTTAAAATTTTCATTAATAATTCGCCGAGACGAAAAAAACTCTCACTGAGCTTCCATCGTCAGAATGAATTTTTAATAAACACAAGTCAATAAAAGTTTATTTTTACTACAGTTCTTGTTCAAATAAAGTTAACAATAACAGTAACAATAAAACCATCAGGAAGTTTGTTTATGGTTTTTCGTAACCGTTATTGCTTTTCCTAAAACATTATGGCTTCAATTGATTTTAATTGATTTTATTACAAAAGTTTCATATTTTGTTTCCTTCGAAATTTTTTCATCATGTTGACATTTAATAGAATTGAATGGTTAATTAAAAAAATTAAATAAAGTTTACGAAGAACCTTAAAATATGCTTGAAAATCTGAATATTAGGAGTCTAAGTGTAGGCTGTATTAAAGGCTTCGAAAATTTCTAAAAGTATAATTTATAAAATAATTTTAAATAAAATAAAATAATCAAAGTATGCTTTCAGGTTAATACATCTATGTATTGTAATATTTATAATTTATACATTTAAAATGTAAGACTCAAACTAAATCTCTATTAATTTTTTTTATTTTAATTTTTATTTTCAATTATATTTTTGAGGTTTTAGCCTATTTTTCATATTAAATTTAAATTAATTACAACCACAATAGCATTTGGTACTGCAATCATAAATTACCGCAAAATAAATGTTATTCTGTATTAACAAAAACAAAACCACAAATAACTAAATTTATGATTAAAAATGTGTTTTAAAACACCAAAAAAAAATTCTAATAAAACTAAAAATAAAACCTTAAAAAATAATTACAAATACAAAGGCTTATTATTTAAAATCTAAAAAAAATAAAGCACTTTAATTATGCTTAAATTTTAGTAAACAATAGACAACTACTGCATAACTTTAGGCTATTTTAAAACATGTTTTTTTTCCAGTAACTCTTTTATATTTCAAATAATTTATAATAATAGACAATTTTAATGTTTATTTTGTAAAAAAAGAAAAATTTGCCAGGATTTGTTAGCCATTTTGTTTTATTTACTTTATACATTGGTGTATACTTTTAGGCATTTATATTGAAATTATTTTTCTTTAATAAAATATTATTCTAATGTATTGTTCTTATTTTAATTATTAGGCGCCGTAGGTGGTGATGGCGGTGATGATGGCGATGATAAGGAAAAGGCAGAGGAGGAGGAGAGAGAGCGTCAGGAGGCCATCCGTGAGGCCGAAGAACGACGCAAGGAGAAGCATCGTCGCATGGAAGAGGAGCGTGAAAAGATGCGACAAGATATACGTGATAAGGTAAAATAAACAAGTCAAGCGATATAATTCAAATCGTAATATTTAATACGATTTGAATGCCTGTAAAAGCAATTTTAAAATGCTTTTGTAACTTCTGACATATTTGTTTGAAATGGTTTAATGCCGTAGGCCCACAATCAAGGTACTACATACAATTCTTCCAGAAACTCGAAATTTGTTGAAGACATTGTCTAAATGTTTAAAGTATATATAAGAGTCGTTATAAGAGGCTTCGTATTGATAATATATACAAAATATAAATATAAATATAAGATTAAAACGCTAACTATGTCATTAGAATCGATAATATCTATTGAGCCAATTGCGAAAAGAATGCCTCCAGGCATATAGCAATTTCGCCGGGGCTATATACGTATACAGTTGATATATTGTAGAAGATACCAAGCGAAACTATTAAGCTCAATTGTATATGAACTCTTCGTACCAAAATGAATCCAGGCAAGGCTGTCTATTAGAAACAGTTGCAACTCGCATTGCTCTGAATATGGTGATAGGACTTGATTGGCTGTCTAAACTAAAGAACTAAAACCTAAACTATTATGCAAGGACATCACATCTAGAACTGTTTTAAACTGTTAGAATGTATTTACGATTTTTTCGGGTATGGTACAGAAGCATTGTTTAGATACTTTGGAGAATCCAAAGCCTTTCTTTATGTGGGAGGAGTGATTTAAAATCTAGTTCAGTAAGATGACAGATATTTTTACGGAGCTCTCGAAACAAATATTTATGAATGCCGATAAGGCAATCTGCAGACCTTTAATCTACCAAGCTACAAAGAGTATAATGTCTCAAAGAGTTGAGACAATTCACATCCATATAATTGGTCATTACAACCCTTCACACAGGACTACGACCTAGCTTCTCACACCACTTATGTTGTGTGTGTTAGTTTTGTACATGAGTGTCGGAACCTACAGTTTAAAGTCGACTCCAAACGACAGATTTTGAGAAACTTTTGAATAGATTTGTTCTTCATTATTCAGTCATATGACATAGCTAATACGGTACCATCTCGGCTTTTTTATTCTGATGGCTGTAGGTAGTCGATTGACATACGTTCCACAGTGTGTCTGAATACTGTTGATTATTTGAATTATTTGACGATATTCATTTAGAACCATCATCCGTAACTATATTATGCAATGACGTACAACCCTAAAGAAAGTTTCAGTCTTAAAGCTTTAAATCTTACAATAAATTGCTTAATGTAACTATAAACAGGCTCTTCTGTACTGAAGTCCCCAGAGTCACATTTTATAATTCTTATTAACAACAAGAACTGTAATTTGGTTCCCAATAATAGATAAAATGTTAAGATCAATTCCCATTTAATCCCGAATAAATAGCATACGATATGTGCCCAAGTCTATTTGCTACAGTGAACAATTTTATTTACCTAAAAATATGCCAAGAATTTTAATTAAATTAAGCCTTAAAGAAGGAGCACAGAAATAATAATTACAAACAAGTAATGATAATAAAAAAATAATTATTTCTGTGGTGTGTTTTGCTTTACATTTTCATAAAAAAAAGTAACTCTTGTTTTATGCACCCAACTTATACAGTTTTAATTGCATAAAATTTTGCTGCATACATAAAGGCTGACTGCAGCATAGAAAAAAACACTTTTAGAAAGGAATTCCTTTGTTTTGTATTTTTTTTTCATTACTTTTGTTTTAATTGTTTTTATTTCTCTCATTATTTTCCAGTTATTGAATTCCTTCCTGATTTTCTGAACAAAAAATATGAAACTATTTATTTGAAGTTTTTTCTATTTTAATTCATTACGTTTGCTTTGTGTATAGGAAGAATGTAAAGAGAAAAAGGAAAAAGAAAATAGTGCTGCTTTAATTAGAGTAATTGCCCAAAAAATATGAGAATAATTATTAATAATTATGTGGAATATTTTCTTTATTTCAAGAGGGATTTTCATGTACATAAAACAAGAGAAAAAATCTGAACCAAAATAAAAACCATGGTAAAATGAAAAAGAGAACAGAAAGTGCAAACTAAAGTGTAATGAAACCAAATTAATTATGAAGCTTGTGAACAATACTATTATTATTGCCATTATAACCCTTGGAGTTCAAATTGACTCTAGTAGGGAGTCCTTTTATATGAGTGACTCCCTAACGGAGTCAGATTGAACTACTTGATGGTGTGTATTAACAACAATTACCACTACAATTACCACTACTACCACAACTACAAATTTATTATAAAACTGCAGTAACAACCAAAAACAACGACTGCCATCGCTAGTATGTTAAACAACAGCATCCGTTTCTACTGCTGTTTAGTGAAAATAAAAATGAAAGAAAAAAAATTCAAACTGAAAATGTCCTTTGTGCGCGAGTGTCGGGTTTTTTTTTAATATTTTTGTAATTCTATTTGTTATTACATTAAAAAAAAAAGAAGTGTAATAAAAGTGTGGTTTTAAACAAATTGTTTTTATTTGTTTGCATATTTTTGTTGTTGTTATTTTTTGTTATTTTTTGTATTTTAATTAGTTTATATTCAAAAACGGATATGTTATATTATAAAAGTGTTTAATTAAAATTAAATTTAATAAAAATAAAATTAATTAAAATAACCATTTTACAGTGAAAGTGTTAAAAACAAAATAATGGTAATTAAAATTCAATTAATTCACTGAATAATGTGTGATAATTTTTAATATTATTGCCTACGGTTTGATTGTTTAATTCAATTTAGAAATTGTTATTGTTTTTTACATGGCTAATCTCGTCTATTAGTAGCACTTTAGCTTTAAATTTAAAAAAAAAAGAAAAAATGGATTTCTCTACGGTCGTTTCAATACAGCGATGAATGTAACATTATTCATATTTATAACATATTTATTAAGAATATCTTTTAAAAATGCGATTAAATTTTAATAATTTTTATCTAAAAGTTTATTGCAATGTTAGAAAACTTGCATCACTGTCTTAAGTTACTGAGTGTGTTAGATTCTTACTACCTAACTAACTTGCAATGACTGTCCCACTTTCTCGTTCTTCTAATGAAGCTAACATTATAGACAACGGATCAATCTTTAAATTCATTTAACTTTCAAATTGATTTTCAGCTTGTTTCTAAGAAAATCATGCTTTAAATGAAAAGCAAGGCATCTGGGCTCTTCCAAGCTTGATATATAGAGTGCGCCTTTTAAGAATTTGAATTTAAAAATGCAATAAAACAAATATGATTTGAAATTTGGACAAATTTTAGTTTTTGTTGTGAAGTGCAATTGTTTCGATTACAAATGCAATATTATTTCATTCATATAGCTCCGCATTCGATTCGACCAATCTTCGTGCACATTTTCGAATGTATGGGGTCGTAGCTCGGCAATGGCATCACCAATGATCGCCTTCAAATGCTCAATTGTCTCTGGTTTGTCGGCATAAAACTTTTCTTTAACGGCGACCCACAGAAAATAGTGAAACGGTGCCAAATTGCAGCTTCTTGGCAGCCAATTGACATATCGATTTCGACTAATGAAACGGCCAGCAAACGTTTGACGCAAAAAATCGATTGTGACATAAGATCAGGGGCAAGTTACACCATCATGTTGAAACTAAACATCGTTCACATTAATGGCATGAAAAACGGGTAAAAAAAATTGGTTATCACGGTGCGATAAGTGTCTCCATTGATCGTAAAGTTTGAGCCGTCCTCATTTTCCAAAGTCAATTTTCAAACAGTCAATCGCAATTGGTGCTTTAGCTTCTGTAGGACCAAGTGTAGGTGTTCCAAGCACCAAATGCAGCAATTTTGATTATTAACGAACACAACAAGATGAAAATGAGTTTCATCTGAAAATTGATTTATTTTTAGCAAAATCGACATGATCGTGCAGTTTCTCGTTGGCCCAAGTTTTCAATAAATCCTAACGTTGCTCAAGCGTAAATCGATTCATTACTTTCAATGCAAATAATATACTGAATTTATTTTGTACCACAATATAATGACATAAGCATTGCCAGATTCGAAATAACCGATGTTTCACATTTAAATCAATAGATTGCCCACCCGATATATATTTATTTATTTATTTATTTATTTATTAATTACAATACAATACAATACAATACAATTATATCCTAATTATATACGAGCGAAATAACTTGACTATATGCTCGGTGTAGTGTCGCAGACCAGAGTCTCTGGTGGGAATCGAACCCACGACCCTCACGCTAATAGTCTAGCACACTACCCACTAGACTACCAGGGCTCCCTATATTTATTTATATATATTTAATCTAGTTTCTTACTAAATAGTCCCGTTTGTTATTTGAATGCTGTTGAAATAATTTCATGAAATGCTGACCTATGCTTCTAATCTAATTTACACAAACATCTATAGGAGATATTATTGTACATACATTCTATCCTTAACAGGCAACACCATAAAAGTTTATCTTCCTTAGTAATGATGTTTATGGAACATAAATTGGCAGTAAACCTTAACCAGGTTGCGTACAAAATAATGAAGGAGAATATTTCTACATAGGCCAACCTTAAAGTATGTACATTATTAAACACTTATACCATATAACATACACTAATACACTACACTACAACACATGCATATGTACATCGAAGGCTGTTTTCATCGCCTGTGTGTTCTTAAAGGAATTATTTGTGGGTTTTTCGTTTTATGCCTGCCTCTAATGATTAGCCAGTCAGTGAATTAATTATGAAACTCTGTATGTATTAGGGTGTGTGTGTATGTATTTTACATAAGTTACTAATAAATATTTATGTATCTACATACATGGATGTATATGAGTGTCTTATCTTATTTCAAAATTTCAATTAATTTACGCTTGTTTGCTGCTCCTTGAGACTCGCTGATTTGTTAGTACAGAATGATTTTCGTCTACTAAATAATGTTTTAATTGAATTAATTAAGAAAACGTTTCACTTTTCCGGAATTATTGATGAGTCAATGCAGCTCTAGTATAGGTTTCATAAATGATGTCGATAACATTGAAGGTTATAAAAGCAATAATCATTGCTGCGTATCATTTTAATATGCTTCATTATTCGTTATTATCTCTACTTCGGCGATTTCCTCTCAGAGTGGTCCAGCCACTCATGTATAAAATTAACACACACAACATAAGTGGTGTGAGAAGCTACGTCACAATCCTGACTAAAGGGTTGTAATGACTAATTATGTATGTTTTTATGGTTAGTCCATAAATAAGTATTGAGCTCAATTGTTAATCATATAAATGTGATTTAAGAAATTTGTGATATAAGATACCAGAATTGTAGCAGAGTGGGTATGTCGGTACATTAGTAAGTTTACCACACTTCAACGGTAGAATTAATATAATAAAATGGTCCTGACAATATCCTCAAAGCAGATACATGTAAACTGTAATACAATTAAACCATCGTCTATTATTTGTATATTTTCCCATAATCGAGATCATGTGATAAGCCTTTCAAACGCAAGTTCTGCTTTTTTGATTTTCAAGAGCATGTTTGCAAACATCTTTTTAAACTCTTAATGGCGGGAATGCAGTCATTATCATGTGTGAGTTCGTTGTTCTCATAAGTTGCGGAACTTACAGTTTAACGTTGTATAAGAACACATGATTTGGGAAGCTTTCCATGCCAATTAGTCTACTATCTTTAGCTGCGAGAGAGCTGCTGTCCGAGCTAGTGTTTCAATTCCCATGATGTAGTCTAATAAGCGAACGCACTATTTAACTAGTTTACAGAGATAAATTTTCAATAATATGGGAAGGCGTGTGTCAAAGTCACCGTAGGCTAGTAGGTAGTGTGTTGGCTTATTAGACGTAAGGCCAGGGTTCCAACCCCAGATCAGACATCAAAGCGAAAAAGGAAAAATATTTCTTCGGCGACTTAATCTCAGCAGATTTCTGGAAAAAACTGTAACAGTAAAATAAAATTATCATGAAAAGTTTCTTAAAACTCGTCGACTTTAAACTGTAGCTCCCGCCACTCATGTATAAAATTAACTTACACAACATAAGTGCTGTGAGAAGCTAGGTCGTAATCCTGACTGAAGGGTTCTAGTGATCAATTTTATTGTCATTGTTGTATCTAGGAAAGTAGAATAATAATCAACATCTGTATGATATGATACTCAACGTCTATATGAAGAGCTGTAAAGACCAATTATGTACGAGTATGTATAAAATATTTTATAACAATTTATTTTTTATATCCCTTTTAGTATAACATCAAGAAGAAAGAAGAGGTAGTAGAAATGCAGCCACAAGAGGAACCAAATCCTTTGATGCGAAAAAAGAAAACACCTGAAGAATTGGCTGCCGAAGCTGAACAGGAAGAACTGGATGATTTTACAAGTAAGTTCAAGCGATTCAAACAAAAAAAAAGAACAATTCTTTTGGCGTTTTTTGTGATCTTTTCAGTTTACACAATAACAACAACAATAATTCACACATAAAATTAAACTTCTATTTTCTTTAACAACTTTTAAAAACAAAAACAAAAACGAAAAACCCAAAATAACAAACAACAAAAATAACTTTTAAACGATAACTTTAATAACTACAAGAACTAACTTTTCTATATCTTTTTATATCGTATAAATGCAATATCGTATAGCAAGCTTGAATATATACTTTTTTTCTTTCTTTTAAAATAATTTATTTTATTTCTACAATATTTTATAGAAAAAAATGAAATTTTTTTTCGATAATTTTTACGTCTTAGTGATCTTTTTTTTCTTTAGTTCTCAGCAACAGAATGTTTTATTTTCTTTGTTACTTTTCATTCAAAATATTTTTTTCATTTTATTCAATGGGAAGGTAGTATGGATGTTTTTATTGTAATTACAAAAAAAAAAATAAAAACTATTAATGAATGTGCGTGTGTATAACTTTAATAATAAAACACGAAACTTTAAAAATGATTTTGAATAACTAATAAACTTTCTACTAAAACACCATGTACTCTATCTCAATGGCAATAACAGCAACTACACCAGCTTTATAAAAACAACAACAATTACTACTACTACAACTACTACTACTACTTCTACCTCTAATTCTACTGTCAACTATAAAATCTATAAAATAATAGCTACTAAAACTAATTTTACGTCTTTTAATACTATTTTTCTACTACTACTACTACTACTACTACTATTACTACTACTGTCTTTGGTTCTGCTACTGTCCCTATCTCTCTTTCAGAATTCTTATACGTCGAACAAATAAAAACAAATCTTTTAATACAATATAATACAAATAATTCAAGAATAAGTTAATCATTTAAATTTAATACTATTTGCATAAAAAATATTGTAGGATTTCTTAGTGTTTGTTTTTATATATGTTAACCGTGTAATGGCCATGCAAACATAGAAATCTTACAATATTTAATAAATAGTATTAATAAGGTAAGGCCGCCTAAGACTGCCTTGAATTTAAACTTCTCGTATATTTTTTTTTTATAAAAATTATTTCATCAATTAAAAAAAAAATTAATACTGAGACGAATAAGCCTGGTAATAAAATTTGTGTTACTTTTTTAAATGAATAAACCACTTAAGTGATAATCCAATTCCTTATCTTAGTTTTAAAAAAATATAAAAAGAAGTAAGATATCCTTCGAGAGTTCTGACCCATTTTTCAGTTATTTAAGGTTTCAATTGCGAGTATTAAGTTATGAGGATTTCATCCTCAGAATGTCGATACTATTCAGAGACTCATTAATATCAGGTGGGCCATCTATCGGTTTAAATTTGAAGCATCGGTTATTTCGAATCTGGCAATACTTATGCCATTCTATTCTGTTACAAAATTCAGTATATTATCTCCACTGAACGTAATGAATCCATTTGCGCTTGAGCAACGTTGGGATTTATTGGAAATTTATTTCCAAAATAAACACAATTGGCCGGAGAAGGGCCAACAGTGCCCGGTGTACACAAGTTTATTGCCTAACTTTGTGAAAATGGATTCATTGTTGAACCGCCAAGACGTGAGAGTGCTCGTCCAGTGCGTTCACCCGAATATACCGATGCTGCGGCTGAGAGTGTGCTTAAGAATCCATCAAAATCAACTAGTCATCGTTCTCAAGAATCGAACATTTCACGCACCAGTTTACGCCGAATTTTGGGAAAAGATCTCGATATGACGCCTTACAACGTTCAATTGGTTCAAGAGTTAAAGCCGCATGACCATCCGTTTCGCTAGATGGAATGAAGCTCAATTTCATCTTGGTGGGTGCATTAATAAGCAACATTGCCGTGTTTGTGGCTCAGAAAACCCTCATGTGGTCTTACAGAAGCTAATGCACCTATTACGAGTGACTGTAGGTTGCGGCTTGTGGAGCGAAGGCATCTTTGAACATTACGGGTAATGGGGACAACTATAGCACTATGATAACCAATTTTTTTGTACCCGCTCTTCATGGCATTCAAGAGAACGATGTTTGATTTCAAAGGATGTTGCAATTTGCCACACATCTCACACCACAATCGATTTATTGCGTCAAACGCTTGATGGCCGTTAAATTAGCCGAAATTATGATGTCAATTGGCTAAACTATCCTACTATATTAGACAGTAAGTGTCTGCAAAAATGCGCAGCAATACGAAGAACTTGATTTTATAAAGGATCTAGATAACCCGGTTATGGCTGTCACCAAGTCTTTTTTCAATAACATGCCAACTAGTGGCTTTTATTGACTGTGTCATCGTTGTTAATATCACTGTATAATTATTGTTTAGGTGTGGGTACTCTGGTAGAGTCTTGTGGCTAGTGTGCTAGACTATTGGAGTGAGGGTTGCGGGTTCGATTCCCACCAAAGACTTTGGTGTTTTACACTATACCGGGCATAACATGCATATGTACGTAACATACATATGTAACACAAATTTCGTTTATTCGTTCGATCAATACTTTTTCCATTCTCAGTAACATATTTCAAAACCTTAAATAAAACAGAAATTAAAGAATTCAAAACAAATTTAAAAAAAGAAAAAGAATTTAAAATTTTATTACTAAGGTTTATTCGTATTAAACTCTTGTATTTGTAGTGTTTAACTATACTCGTCTATACTATCATTTTCATTTTCAAACTTCAAATCTTCTGACTATCGCTATTCTACTATACAAATAATAACTTCTAGTGTTTAAAACTACGTAACACTGAACTAAAATAATAAAATTTAAATAAATTAATGAACACCTAAAGCATCTGTAAATTTAAATCCTCTCTAATAAACTATGGTATATAATAGTGTAATAAAGTGGATATTAAATCAAGTAAATGTTTCATCTCTTAAGTTCATCCATCATCAACATTGCCTGCATATCGAATAAATCTCATAAATGTGCACGTATAAATGTTTTAGCACTTTTCATTTTCATTTTTATGATTATTTTCTATTTCTTTTGCTATATTTTTCTTTTTCTTATTCCTATGTTTTATTATAAGTATTTATAAGTACTTCATTTTAAAATCAATTTTAAATTAAAAGAATATTTCTACTAAAAGAAGGTGTTGAAATGTATGTAAAAGCGTTTCAAATTTATATGAAAATAACAAAAGTATCGGCTTGATATTATGGTACTCTACAATTTAGTAAAGATTTTCGAATATAATTTTTTGTAGGATAATTAATCTCCTACAGAAGAATACAAAGATTACTTGAAAATTTTTAGCCAACAGATTTATTTTTTATAAGCATTCGAAGAATAATTTCTTTAAAAACACATTTTTAGAAATAGTGATATAAGAAAGTACGTTATAAACAATTTTGTTCATAGCAAAGAAAATAAATTACATTCTTAAGGGCCATTATTACAACTTGCTGTTAACTAAAGACCAGATAACTTGAGGATAATAAGATAACAAGGAGCAGATAACTTGATTTTCATTATTATGAGTACACAATAAGATAAAAGTGAGCGTTAAGCTAAAGGGAAGATCATTCCTACCTTTAACTGTTAAAGCGCACTTTATCTTTGAACTTGCCATATTGTTTGTATTATTTTCAATATGGCAACTTCAAATATAAACATGATAAATAAACTTTAATATATGAACAGTTTTTCAAATCAAAATGGATATTTCTTTTAAAATGAAAAACACAAAAATAAAAAAGCTAAAACCTCAACACATAAATTTTATAAACAAATAAAAAGGCACGTCTTTGCCACTGTGTTCTTAAAGCACTTGATTAATTGACATCGCTCCGGCACTGCCATATTTTTGAAAAAGTTAACTTTATTTTATCTGTAGGTTGTAATTACGAAAATAAGTTAAATGTGACTTTAAAGTTCACTTTATATAGAGTTAACTTTAACTAAACCCAAATTTTACGGCAAGTTGTAATAATGGCCCTAAGTCAAATTATTTGATCTTTATTTTGAAGCTAAAAATAGAAATTTATTGCAAAATACTTAAACATTTTTATCATCTAGTGTTTCTCATTAAAAAATCATTAAAAATTATTTCAATGTATGTATAAAATTCTGAATCGTCTCTTCGGTGTTTACAGATTGTCGTTGATTCAGAAAAATCACGCTGCATTAAATTGTAGTAAATGAATTACACATTGAAGTCGACGTAGTCTAGTAGGTAGTGTGTTGGCTTATTAGACTTAAGGCCACGGTTCTAACCCCAGGTCAGACATCAAAGACAAATTACGAAAAGTATTTTTCGGCGACTTCCACTCAGCAAATTTCTGGCAAAAACTCTGAGAGTAAATAAAATTGCCATGAAACTGTTTCTCAAAAATCTGTCGTTCGGAGTCGACTTTAAACTGTAGGTCCCACCACTCATGTATAAAATTAACACCCACAACATAAGTGGTGTGAGAAACTAGGACGTTGTACAATTACAATTTATGTAAGTTCTTTAAATGTTGAAATTATCAAATGATACTTTTCACATATTCCATATACATACATACAGATGTATATATGTGGATAGTTATTTCATTCAAAAAAATATGAGTATTATTGTTAAGATTATAAAATTTCATAAGAATAAAAATTATGTTTAGCATTTAAAAAACTTTTAAATAAATTATTGGATATTTACTCGTTTGAATATACAACAAAAAAAGAAAGAAAATTTAAAACAAATAAAACAAAACGTAACACAACATTGTTTTCAAATTCCTAAACTCTCTCTACCATCTCTACCATCACTTAACTTCAAATTTCTTGTTTAAACTTTATAGTCCGGCATTAAAATAAATTTAAACACTTAAACTTTATTACACACCATTTCCCATCTAAAAATTTTATTTGAAATTTACAACTCAATATTCATGATTGCAGTTTAACACCTGCTCGGTGTTAGAAGGCAATATTTTTCAACAAACTCGTATACATGTTCGTATATTAAATTCATATACAAAATATATCAAAAACTTATTACAAAATATTAAATATCGTAGAATATCATTGTTAGTGTTGTAGAATAATGTTCAAATAAAACTAAAATAATTGTAATCAAATATGTTATGAATGACGTTTTAATTAAAATTGCTGCAAAAGCAATTATTTGAAGTTTACAATGGAACTTTATGCAAAGCATTAGACAATGATGCCAAGATAAAATTAATTGATGTGCTAGAATAACATTTTATAGGCCATGGTTCAAAAAACAATTCAAAAATATTTATGATTATGCAAAATAAAAATTATTTATTATTATTGTTTAAAACATTCATTGGCCAAAAGAGATTTGAAATTTATAACAACAAAAATTTTTTAAATATATGGCCTAAAGAGGAGTCAATGTTATATAAAAATTATAGGATGAAAAAATAAGGAAAAGTATCGTAAAACAGTGTAAGCAGTTTTTGTTAAATTATTCTTTGAAACTAAATGATCATAAAGCACCAGAACCGAACACAATCGATGCATTTGAAACTAGCATTGATTGGTTAAAAACTACTTCAAAAATTGTTGTCTTGAAGTGCAGATCTAACGCTTTCAGAATATTTTTTGAACTCTATCTGGAATAGTTCAAATCACCGCAGTCTAGTGGTTAGTGTGATGGCTTATTAGACGTAAAGTCACTGTTCAAATCCCAGGTGAAACATCTCCAACAAAATGAAATCTTATAAGAATATTCCTCTGGCGAATTCCTCTCAGCTGATTTCTGGTTAAAATTGCCATGAAGTGTTTCCCAAAGATTTGTCGTTTAGAGTCAATTTTAAACTGTAGGTTCCGCCACTAAATATAGAAAATAAACAAACACAACGTAAGTGGTGTAAGAAACTAATTCGTAATCCTGATTAAAGAGTTGTAATGACCTAATGTGTCTGCATGTATCTGGAAAATGCTTTCCTTTAGAGCAGTGTAGCCAATTCCCAAAAGATCTGAGACTAAATTGAATAGCTAAGGAAAGTCAATCCTTTGATTTAATACACTTACACAGTAACAAAGTATTATAATAAACAACCAATATTAGGTTAGGGTAGCGGGTACATTGTCGTTCACTGACAATTTCACTCGATGGCATATATGGTCCATTGTGTCACCCTTGTCATAGTCCGTTAGCGGTAGGTTTTAATCACCCCTAGCTCCGAATGAAACGAGTCAGTTCCCTTAATGGCACGTTCGCCACCACCTCCAAATCTTCAAACGTTCTGTTACCCAGAAACCGATGTCGTCTATTCTGAAATGTAGAGCACTCGCATAAAAGTTGTTACATCGATTCCGTTGTCTCCTCATTATAGCAGCGTATGCAGTAATCCTGGTGGGCCAAACAGAGCTTGTCAGCATAACTGTTCCGTTAGAATTTCTATTACGAATTTCTATTCGACGTTCTCGTGTCGAACTCTAGCAGTTTCCTCGTTCTCCCGCTGTTCTCTGCTTGACACAGCAGTTATGTTGAACCATCCACGGTTTGTTGAATTCCATGCTGCTGTTTTTAATATTGAAAAGTATTCTGGTAGGGATTCTTGCAGGAGACATTTCCGATCCCTTCCTTGCCATTTCGTTAGCCTTTCATGTTACAGTAAAAAAAGTAAAGTAAAGAAACAAAATATAATTTATTGACTTACAATGTTGTAAAGCGGTAACAACAATGTCAAGCTTGAAGGATGTACTTACGGTCCTTCTTTACCTAATAAAATGGCCAGATTGGTTCATAGGCCACACAGAATAGATTTTCATATATTTCGGTTAATCTTCTTCAATTTCTTATAACAACCATCGAGAGATTTTCCTCAACCTTATCAATTCAATAGAGCTTTAGATACCATGTCCTACTAACTTCCCACGAGTGCTGGAATCTTTTCGCTCATTCATGTTCTATTCGATGCACCTTCTGCGTTGTTTAATACGTCCATAGCAGTGGGGGTGGCAATATGCTTTATGGTTCATTGGATCACGATATTCACCACCTAGTCTAGCAGGTAGTGTGTTCTCTTATTAGACGTGAGCCCATGGTTCAAATGAAATATGAACAATATTTCTTCGATGACTGCCTTTTCAGCAGATTTCAGGCAAAAATTCTGAGAGTAAATAAAATTGCCATAGAAAGTTTTTCAAAAATCTGTCGTTCCGAGTCAATTTTAAACTGTAAGTCCCGCCACTCATGTATAAAATTAACGCACACACAACATAAGTGATGTGAGAAGCTAGGCCGTAATCCCGACTGAAGGGTAGTATTGACCAATTATGTACATATAAATGTATGTAAACCGCATTATTCTCTACCACGCTTGTGGTATATATTGCTTATGGATTTTGTGATGGAAAGCTTAGAGTAATACTTATCGATCACATTCATTTCCTCTCTTTTAGCAATCCTTCTTTGATGTTATTTAAATGCTAATTAAAGAAAGTCCCTGGTCATTTAATACCAACATTTCAGATATCAATTCCGTAGAAGTGTAAAAAATATATATTGAATTACACTTCTACGCCCGACTGCGTGACAATGTCTTATGTATAGATGAAGACTAAAAACTTCTCATGCTGATATAAATGACAGAAAGTTTAAGAGTTTTACTGGTAAAAATTAAAAAAAAAAACTACAATCATAATAATCCCTACACTAGTGCCAGCTTATGAATTTTATAACCATGTTTGCCATTAAAGTTTATCACGTTAAAATGTATTTTTTCACGAAATACAAAAAGCAAAAACACATACACTCTTACAGAATGAGTGGCTCAAAGAAAATAATCAGCTGTGCAGGTAAAATGTAAATTTAATGAGTTTCAAGAGATTTCAAATGTAACATAGTTTTTTTCATCTTATAAACTTACATTCTTCCTCTGCATTCTGCATTCTGTTACTCTTAACTACTTGAGAAACAGTTTTCTTATGTAAAAATTTCTTGCTTTTGTTTTAGTGTGCAATTTTTAAGAGCATTTCGTTACGTTTTTTAACATTTATTGCACTTCTTACGTTTAACGAGAACAACAATGCTTCCTTAACGAAGGAACTGCTATGAATTATAAGATTAAAAAAAGGCTTTAAGTGAAGCATTCATTCATTGTTCTTGAATTTGGTCTTGAAATGGGCTCTAAATTGTTTGTTGGGTTATATTTTTTTTGAAGAACTATTTTAATTGAAAATTGTGTTTACCAATGCCGGAAAAATCTCAATTAAAATATAAAAAAAAATTGAAATGTGAAGGTTTAACACTTTCATGGCAGTAAGATAACGAATGTAGTAGATATTACAGGAGGTACAATAAAAAAAATAAAAAATTTATTCTGAGAGTGGTGCTTCATGCAAATTTCTACAAAATTAAGGAGAACGTTGAAATTTTTCGTGTCTGCCAGCTTAAGTGGAGGACTTAAATTAAGTAATTTATGCAAGAGTAAAACCTGTTAAATTCTTTTCTCTTCTTGATGAGTTGACTTTTGCCGCAAATTAAATCCGAAAGAGATTTTCATTTGGTTTGTTTTCTGTTAAGTAAAGAAGAGAGAACACATTTGTTACCAGCCATTAACATTTAATTAAAACTAATATTTTTTTAAACGAGATTTTAAAATTAAAACATTATGTTGATTAAGATTTAATACAGCCTTGTTAAAAGGCAGCACTGACTGAAGCCTGAGGGGTTTAACGAAAAGCCGATTTAATTAATTGATTGTGAAGGCATATTTTTTTTTTACTCCAGATTAAGAGTAAATTAAAGTCGACATAAAACAAAACCAAATACAAATTAATTTAAATAAAAATTTTGCGAAATATAACTCATTTAATTTATAATATTTTTTAAAGCAATTTTTCTTTTAAATAATTTTTTTATTTCTTTTCTGTTCATTTAAATATTTTTTATTATCAAAAGCACAAAAATTCAAATTAAAATGCACTTTATTTAATCAAAAGCACCAAACAAATCTATTATATTTAATAAGTTTGAAAAACAATACATATTAAATTTAAATTTTTTTGATTTTCCATTTTGCTTATTTACATACACATCTAACATAAAAAAGCTACTCATTAAATAATTATCATAAAACATGTATAACCAACTAAATGGAAAAACAAGTATCATTAAAACACTACAATACTATACTGTATTAATAATTTATTAAGCTTTTAGAGTATAAAAAAAAACCAACAAAACTACAAACATTTCGAAAATAACAAGTAAAAACAGACAAAGCCTTTTCCCTCTTACTCTCTACACTATTGGCACATGGATATGTTTTATTTAAATATTTTGCTAAACAAAAAATGAAACATCATTTACTATCGCTATTTAAGGCTAACGTTTTTCATTTACCAACAACGATATATTTCATCACAAAGTTTTTTTTAATTTTTTTGTCAAAACTTTTTCCAGAAAACCAAAAAAACTTCGTACAAAATTTTAACAATTTTTACACCGTATTTGTAATAACAATTTAAAAAAATCGTTTGATGTATTTCATTTAATTTTTTTTTACAAATATTTCCACCTCATTTTGTAAATATGCATCATATTTTTTATGTTTTAACATTTTTATTTTTATTAAAAACCAAAAAAAAAAAAACAATTAAAAAATATTGTTTAAATATAAAAAATTACATTCAAATCCATTTGTGAAAATATTCTCTGAAAAAAATGTAAAATACATGAGAACTTGTGTGTAATATGTGTATGTAAGTAACAAAATTCTAGGCCCCCAGGCTCCTTCTGCGAAACATGTATATGGTATACATTTAAAAATATAACGTCTGCTAACAGGAACTTTCAAACTTACAGCCACCTTGTTGAAGCTAGCGCATCTGTCAAATTAGTTGTCATTTAGTTGTTTTGCCACCATTGTCACCACTGACCATAGACAATGATGTGTGTTCGCTAAATCGTTTCTGGAGCTGTTGTCAGCTGAGCTTAATTTTTATCGAAAATACATTTACAACGATAGCACCCACTGTGGGATGAATCGCTATGTGAGCACAGAAGATTGTCAATTGCCAAGAGTGCATCCCGAAAAAGTCACTGTTTGGTGATTTCTATGAAATTGACATTGGCCAGGCCATCACTTTCAACGTCTAGCACTATTGATCGATACTTATCGACTTATTTTAGCCTTAATTAAGTTAAAAGGCTGCTAAGTACAACACATTGAATATTCTACATGAGCTCAATGCATCCCGAAAAAGTCTTTTCTTAATATTTCATTAAGATTGATGTTGGCCAGACCAACTGTCAACGTTTAGCACTATTGATCGGTGCTTACAAAGTTCTTTTGGCCTTAATTGAGTGATCGGTACAACACGAGCGATTTGAGGGCATGGTCATGAACTGGCCCCAGAGAGCCTCGTTTGACTTCTTCTGTATTTTTTTAAGAGGAGAGTTTTCGCAGGTATATAATAAGCCACCGAGGTTCCGTGGCCTTGGCATAACGTTCAATATACAAAGTACCCTCCATGTCTGTTTATGTAGACCAGTAACCTCTAAATTAAGCCAACAGAATAATCGATAATTTTTATGAGTTTATCGAATTAATTTTTCATATTTTTCGTGTGTCAAGCTAACACATTTTGTAGTTAAAACAGATACTTGAAATTAATACATCTGAAACAGGAAATACATTCAAAATGTAAGCTCTCCGGTCTCATTTAAGAACAAGTTAAACTATACTAAGTGACACAAAAACGCATTTAATTGCAAAAGTTAAAGGTTGAGGCAATTTTTGCTTTTATAATTAAAAATTGTAGAATCTCACGAGAAAAAAAGACAAGTTGGCCGTCTTTATATTAAAGAATAACTGACTGTTCAAATACAACTGGCTTTATATAGGAAACTTAAATACGGACCTTTAGAAATAAATAAAAGTGAAATAAACTCACCGGATTTTACTTGTTCCGATGTTTGGAACTATCGGTTTGGTGCATATGTGTACCTATAATCGTTGGAGGGTTAATTTCCATATTTATAATTCCAGCAAATTTTCCCATAAAGTCATATTGAAAGTAGATCTGTTGGAATTGAATTTTTCATAAAATATTTTAAATATTTCCTTGCCTATCTGTTTCTACTTTTAAGAAAAGCAGACGGGGATATTAAAGATTTAGGAGCTTAGTAAAAATTTGGATCTTATAAGCTGAAAGATTAAAGAATGCCATGTGTATAAATCTGCATAGTAGTGAAGCAAATAGTTGCATATCAGTTTCTTACGCAGATTTTATACATGGGTATCATATCTGCAATTTAATTCATGAATAAGAACCCTAAAGTATATTCGAAAACTTTTTAACGATAATTTAAAAAAGTTTTAAAATTTTTTATAAAAAAGTGCTACTTCCCACCGCATATTGTTCAAGAGTGGCAATAAATAGCTGACTTGATAAGCTTGTTTTTCTTTCATTCAAATAAGAAGTAAAAATGTTATCACAAATGGATTGTTAATAAAATATCAATTATTTATTTAAAAATCATATTAAAATGCAAATTTAACTTTTTTTTTGATTCTCACTTTGTTTGGTTGTCAAAATCACTTACGTACATACTTACATATCATTATGATGTTAGTAAATGTTGATTTGTATATTTTTGTTAGAAGCTAATGCTGCAAAGTATGCTAAATAAAATGAATTATTAACTAAATTTCTATTAATATTACATAAATAATATGAAATATAATATTAATAATATTAATAAACCCAATTACAAGTACAAAATATTTTTAAAGAAAATATATTTAAACAGAAAATAAAATGAAACTTATACACAAAATGCATATAAGTTTTTATGGCTTATATGACTATGATTACATATATATTTTATGCAAAATTCTTAACTATTCTTATTATTGTTTGTATTATATTCTAAACATACTACAACTATCATAAGATGTGCTTATTTATTGCTGTTTCCATTACTCAATTTCTTTTTACAGAACTGAAAAATCAAATAGAAACGCAAGTAAATGAGCTAAAAACCCAAATAGAGGGAAAATGCGTCATGCAGTGATATGTCAACATAATAATAATAATAAAAAAATATTTAATAATAACAGAAATATATATATAAATATATATAAATATTAATGAATATATAATGTAATAATAATAATAATAAACATAATAATAACAATAATAAATTTAATATAATAATGATGAAATAATAATAATAAAGAGAAAATAAAGAAATGAAAATTTTACAAAATTAACAACAATAATACCATATAAAACATATACATAATTGGAAAGCTAATAATAATTATATATATATATATATACACAGAAAGAGTTATATATATATACACATATATACGTTCATATAAAAAACGAATCAAAGGATGATATAATGGAAGTTCTAACTGCTGAATTGCTTGATATAGAAAAAACAAAAAACCCATAAGGCTACATATATAACATATATACATGAAAACACTTTACATTAACAGAATGAAATATATAACATAATATATATCTATATATACATATACAATAGTGTAAAACAGCATATGTATATAACAAACAAAACAGATGACAAAAGTCCAAAAACCATTCGAAAACAAACAACAACCATACTACAGCAAAATATTCTTATAAAACTATCATTATATTATTATAACACTGAGAAACCAAAGATTTAATGAAAATAAAATTAAATTAAAAACAATATACAAAATATATTTCAAATTTCAACTTTTAACTTAAAATGGAAATGGTTATAAAAAACCTCTCTACCCCCCAATTCCAAATCTCTACAACTTAAATAAACTTAATAAAAACATAAATAAAAAAAATTAAAAACTAAAAAATATAAACAAACATATAACTGCATTATTATAAAATCTAAAGAATACAAACAAAAAAAAAAAAAACTACAAACAGAAAATAGAAACAAATCTTATTTATAAACTACGTAAAGTCAAGAAGTAAAAAAGAAAAGCTAAAAGATTCCAATTTAACCTCTTATAAAACAAAACCAAAAACAATGCTAAAACGATACCAAAAATTATAAAGCTGGCTAACATTATGCATCTTACAAAATTTTAAAAAACAAACAACAACAACAACAACTACTACAACTACAACTTCAACCACCACCACCACCACTACAACTACAACTTTGAATATTATAAAACTTTACTTACCTACGATATACAAAATAAATAAATAAAGAAAAAATATTATATTCTATACATCTTAGCCGTATAAACAGTTATGTTACTCTACCATAGCGTTTAATAACTTTCAAAACCAAAAATCTTCAACCACCTGCTATTTAATTGGCTTTTAAAAACCCAAAACAATCCAACCAACTAACCAACAACAACAACTTCTCTCTCTCTCTATCTCTCTCTCATTTGCTTAGTAGTCCTTAAATAACAGAATAGAGAGAAAAATATTTACACCGCTACCTAGTAATAATAATAACTATCATTATAACAACACAACAACATCAGCTGCTGCTTAAATATAAGCTTAGTCTCTTTTTCTTTCTCTCTCTCTCTCTCTCTATTACTTTGTGAAAATTCCTCTTTGCATTACATTTTTCCTCTCCTAAAAATCTATTCAAAATTGGTCGTTATTTTTTTGAATTTGAAAAAACCAAACTTTATTAAGGAAATCATTAAGAACAAATAAAGGACAGAAAATTAATAACAACAACAATAACAGCAAAAGAAGGAAAACAAAACAAAACAAAACAAAAAAGCCTTTAAAATTAAAAAAAATAATAAGATTTAGAAGAAATTTATGAAAATCATTTAAACAATAACAACACAACAAAACTCTTTAACAAAAACGTTTAAGTAATTTAGTAAAATTAAAAAAAAAAAATTCAATGAAAAAATGGATTAAAAAATAATTTCTAGTAAAAATAAAAAGTAAAAAAAAAATTAAATAAAAACAAAGCATTACTTAGGCTGTTAATAAAAAAAAAAAACAAAAAAAAACAATTTCTTAATAATTGTCTTTACATATATAATTTTACTTAAAAAGAAAAAAAATTAAATTATAAAAACAGCTGCTAATCTGTTAATTACTCTTGTTATGATCGTTTCTTCTTTTTTTTCTTGATCTATTTTCAATACTCTTTTTATTACTCTATTTGCTCTATATATTTAACATTATCTCTCTTTTCTCTCTTTCTCTCTCTTCTTGTTGTTTTGAAAAAAAAAAAACACTCTGAGTAATTAAACTTTTTATCAAGAAACAAAGAACAAAAAAAAAATTATCACACATAAAATCTTTGGTAATGATGATTTTTGATAAAGAAATGTAAGTAAGAAACAATTTTTTTTATTTATTTTTATACATACTACGTATTTAATCAATAATATTAATCAATATTAGTATTAACAAGTATTTTTTTATTTTATTTATTGCTTTATTTATTGTACTTTATTAGGTTTATTATTATTGTTATTCTAAATCATTAAATCATAACATATCACACTTAAAAAGCGAATTCATACACAAAACTTGATGCATTTAAACCGCTTGAATGCATTTCTTTCTGTCTTAGCTTTCAATAATTAAAAAATAAAAAATAAATTATTATTTTCAAAACAAAAAACTTTGCAATTAAACTGCATTAAACTTAATTTATAGTCCATATATGGAATTTTTATAATCCATATAAATGAGCACATGTGAAGAGCATAAAAGTGAGGTTTTTCTTTCTCCATATTTATTTAATTGTCTTTCCTTTCTTCTTTTTTTTTGTAATTCTCAACACAACTTCTTACAATATTTACTGGCACGTTTAGCGATCTTTTAGATTTTGTCTCCACAAATTAAGTTCCTGCAGCTCAGTGCAAATTTGGAGTTTCTTACAGAATTTTAATTGTTTTTAAAACTAAAACACACTTCTTTATTGCAAGTTTCCAGGAGTAACTTTATTATGTTTCAAATAATATTTAAGAAGTTACCGTAGTCTGGTAGTCTTATCAGACGAAAGCCACGGTATCAACCACAGACATTTCGAGCAAAACGAAATAAAAAATATTACTTCGGCAACTACCACTCAGCAGAATACTCGAAAAACTCTAAGAATAAATAAAATTGCCATGAAAAGTTTCTCAAAAAATTTGTCGTTCAGAATTAATCGCCTTTCATGTATAAAATTAACACACACATCATAAGTCGAGTGAGAAGCTAGTTCGTAATCCTTACTAAAGGGTTCTAATGATCAATTATATACGCATGTATAATATATAAGAAAAATCATTCCAAGTAAATAATTGTTGGTTGAGCTTCCTCCAACGGAAATCTAATATTGAAAATTATTAAAAGAAATATTTGAACATGAATATGAATAAGGCTCACGCCTTGTAGCGTCGTCAATAGGAGTGGTGCTATAAGGCATTACCTTACCTGAAATCTTTCTTAGTATTTAAACAGAATAAAGAGTTATGTCGCTTTTTGGATGGATTAACTTCACATGTTTCTTTTATCGTAGTTATTTTATTGAAAGTAAGATTGTGGTTTTAGGATTACCTTTCCATTATAATTAAAAGGTATAAAACACTGCTGCAATCTGATTTTGTAAAACGTAAGAGTGAATATTTGTAGTATTTGCGAAAATTTTATTTGAAACTAGTCCGATTCACAAATGATGCTATAAACACAATACACGCAACACAGCAAGCACAACAATTTTGCAATTGCAGCCTAAGATAAGCTGCATTTAATACGCATGCGGTTGCTTATGCTTCGCTACCAACAAATAAAAAATAATCAGTTCATGGTGCCTTGGTAGTTTTGTAGGAAGTGTGCTAGGTAATTAGTGATAGGGTCATGAGTTCGATTACCATCAGAGACTCTGGTCTGTTACAATACACCGAGTATATGGTCGAAGTTACTAAGTTCATTTATAATTAAATGCAATCGTAATTGTATTGTAATTATAAATAAATATAATAAACAGTTCGTTAATTCTATAGTCTATAGTGCCACTAATACGTTTTATCGCGTTGTATTTAATACACCGCGCTTTCCGCATTGCCAACAAAAATCCTCTCACTGTGAGCACTTATTATCTCGTTGCTGCGAACAAAATTAGAAATTAGCCTAAGGGCAAAGCAGCAGAAACATTGCTTGTTTTTTAAAATGACCACTTCCACGTATTTTATTTCTGAGAGATAGCTGCCTGCATTTGTTGCATTGCGTTTGTAGTGTTTATAACATGAGAGTACACATTTTCCTTCATAAGGTGAAAGTAATGTGAGTGTAAATGTGTTATTTTGGCTTAAATCGCTTACAGTAAAGCTAAATGGATGTTTGGTTTACGTGCGTGCTTAGAAATATTATGTCGTCCTCAATTCTAGTCATAAGGACACGATCATATTTGTAACATACATGGAATTGAGAAAACTATACTTACTTTATGAACTCCAGCTTGCCTGGGACTGCTTTTAAACGAGAGATTATAACGTTGAATTGGTAATATTCTATGCCAATTAAAATTTTAGCATGCTTTTAAACAATTTATCAAAGGCAGAATAGCATTTCGTGGCTTTGACAGATTTTCTAATGGCCTGAATGATCCTGTGAGTCTACTTTCTTTGTTCAATTATACGGATGAATCGGTACATATTGAGATTACTAGAGCTTAGGATCAAATTTAATGATGCTTAGATAAAATATCTTATAAAGCTTTACTTTCGTCAGATGGTTCAATGGTTTTGTAATCATTAATGACTAGGGACGTCTTCCAATTAGAAATTCATTAAATTATTCTCATAATGGAGAATAATAATAAGAATTACAGTCGCCATAGTGTAGTCGGTAGTGTGTTGGCTTATTAAATGTGAAGCGACGGTTCGAACCTCAGCAGATTTCAGGCAAAAACTCAGATAAATAAAATTGCCATGAAATTGGGATTCTCAAAAATCTGTCGTTCGCCCTCGACTTTAACTTTTGCGCCACTCATGTATAAATTTAACACATACAACGTAAGTGGTGTTGGAAGCTAGATTGTTATCCCAACTGAAGGACTGTAATGATCAAATTGTGTATGTATGTAGTTTTTAGTTTTATTTATTTTACAGTCAAAAAATGTTTTACGTTGAATACATTGCCAAGAAACGTACTCAAATTAGCTTTCTAAACATAATTCGCACAACGGTTTTCATATCTTTCTCTTCCGTTATTTCTTATTTGGGCCTTTTATAAACTAAAACTATTTACAACTTCTTATGACAACTCATTTACATTGTAAGTAATGCATACAAGATATTTATTAAGACAACTTTCATTGTGTAGTTTAATACCTGACGCACACACACAGTTGCAACATTTGTAAATATCACTATTTTAACAAATTAAATCAGATAAAAATTAAATAAAAATTAAATAAAAATTAAATAAAAATAAAATAAAACACATGATAACATACATATTTCTTAATTAATGAGAAATGTTAAACAAACATAGCTAAAGCAGATTTGTGATAAGATAATAGTAAACCATAGTAAAACCTTTACCACTTTACAAATACAATTCAAAACATTACAATTATTGCAGATACAAGTAGTATTTCGTTTCCATAATTTTCTTACAAAATTTTCTTAAATGAGTTTCAGTTTTTTTTTAAGAAATATAGAAAACGAAACAAAAAACAAAAAAGTGTATGCAAAAAGCTGTGATAGTTTTATAAAAGAAAAACGAATAAAAAAACTAAAACAAAACAAAACATAGCAAATCATCAAAAGAAAAAATGAAAAAAATTAATAGTAATTAAATAATACAAAGCACTTTAGATAAAAACTACAAAGAAATTTAGAAACAAAAGCAAAAGCAAAGGAATAGTAAACAGCATGAAAATTAAAACAGGCACTTAAAAGAATTAAAACTTGTGAAGACTTTTTCCACATACATTTTTGTATATAAAATGCATGCGAAATCTTTTTTTATTTTTTTCATTTTATTTTACTTTACTCGCATATCTTTATTATATAATATTCGTATATTGTTGTATATGTAAATGTCTTAATTAATTATGTATGTATGTATGTAATACGATATAAATATATTATAAACTAACTCTTTCTTTTTCTTTATCTTTCTATTTCTTTCTCTTTCAAAACAAACAAATTTTCGATCTTGATGTGTGTCTGTGTGTATGTGTTTATATAACATTAATGAAAATATATGTATATTTACATACATATTTATATATATATATATATATAAACCACAACAATAACTTCAAAACTACACTTGGATTTATTAACTTTTAAATCATTAGCAGACTCGTTTTTTTTCACGGTTTACTAATAATAACTCTTTTCTCTCTTAAAAGCTCTGTAAAAATTTTTAATTTTTATTGTTTATAAGTATATATAGTATATTTATATAAACTTTTTGTGCTATAAGTTAAAGGTAATAATCAGATACAGCAGCGTTTTTAAGTTTTAATTATTAGTTTTAAATATTGGTTGTAAATTCATTTAAATATTGTATAAAATTTTAAAAGGAAATAGCTAAAGCCATTGCTAAGTAAGAGAAGTTTTTTATTTTTAATTTATAAATTAATTAAAATTAATTAAAATCTTTAATTTTTCTTGTTTCCTAATGAAAATATTTCTAAACCCTTTGTAAATAATTTCTTTAAATGTGGTCATGTAATATACCTCTTAAGCCACTCTTAAGCTATGTTTTAAACCTCTTTATCTAAAAAAAAATTTTGAAGAAAATACTCCACTTTTTATAAAATAAAAATTTTTTAATACATGTTTTTTTTTTTTTTGTTACCAATTTAACCATTTTAAATGAGCATAACAGGTTATCATGTTTAAACTGCCTTGACTTATTTTTCTAAAAATAATAATAAAAAAATATTAAAAAAAATAGGTCTCATAAATATGGAAACCATAGGAAGTTAGCTACGCTTCTAAAAAAAAAAAAGAATTTCTAAGACTTTTGTATAAAAAATATTTCCTTTTCATAGATCTCTCGAAAATTTGGATTTTAAACAAATTTTTTTTTTTATATTTTTTTTATTAATTAAATGGCTTTAGTTATAATGTTTTAAGCTTTACTTAGTTAAATTTATGATTAGCAAATATTATTGCTTAAAAACTAAAAAAAAAAATTAAATAATAAAAAAAATTAAATCAATATTCGTAAATCATATTGAAGGTTATGTTTTAACCTAAAAAACTAAAATCAACAATTTCCTCTAGATTAATTATTATAATAATGACAGTTATTTATTACAATTATTTCTTGTTATTTCTCTTTATTATTACTATTATTATTGTTATTATTATTATTATGAAAATATTGTTATTAGGTTTTTACAACAACTATTACATTTTTCTCTTTCAACTAACTCTAAAACACTCTCTTAGTAGCCTAATTATTTCATGATATTTTCTCCCCCTAGTTAAATTTCAACTAAAATAACCGCAATTTAGCAATAATTTTTAAAAACAAACAACAAAATAATATAATTATTACAAAATAAAAAGGCAAGTAACCATGTTCTAAAATAACAAAAGAAATTAATAGAAAATAAAAATAAAAATTTAATGTATTCATATTGTATAAACAAAAAAAATTAATTTAAAAAATTATTTAAAAAAAGTTAAACATTATTTTCAATTTGTTTAATTTGTTTACTGTTTAATTTGATTTTCAAAATTTTCAAACAAAATAAGAAGTAAAATAAAAAAAAATTATATGTTATTGGAAGTAAAATCAATAAATAAGAAAAAAAAGTGAAAAAAATAATTCAAAAATTATTTTTAAAATTTTAGAGAGAAGAGAAAAATTATATATTATACATTTATTATTAACAAAACAAAAACAAAAATGAGAAAAAAAATTAAACAAAAAATATAGGGATTTATTAAAACAACAACAAACTTAAAAAAATTAAATTAATTTAAAAAGAAAAACAAACTGAATTTCAAAGGAATATATATATATATACATATATTTAAATCCAACATTAACAAAACAACAACCAAACAACATTAAACAAATATATATTTAACAATATTTAAACAAACAAACAACAACAACAAAAAAATAATTATGTTCATGTAAAAGTTATATACAAATTAAATAAACAAATAATAAAAAAAAATAAAACAAAAACCAAAAAAAAAATTATAATGTTGAATAATTATTGTTACTTTGAAAATTAAACAAAAAAAATCCAAAAAAAAACAAAAATTGAAATAAAAAATAAATTCAATAAAAATTATTATATAAACTAAAAAAAAAAACGAAAATAAAACAAGTTTTTTTATTTCAAAAATATGCCAATTCACTTTCCTTTTTACTCCCCTTAGAAAAACACTCACATACACAAGTAAATGGTAATGAATGGAATTATGATTCCACAAAAAAAAAAAAAACACAAAATAATTCATGTTTAACTCTCTCTTACAACAACAGCTTTTATAAACTCAACATGTCTACAAAAATAAAAATAAAAAATAAAAACATAACCTTACAATAATTTCAACAATAACATGTAATTATTGATGTATTTTAATTATATCCTATCATATATATATGTATGTATATATGTGTGTTTGAATTTTATTGTGTATGTGTGTATGTGTGTGTTTAGAATTCTACAAGTCTATTTCACTGTCTCTCTTATTCTCTATCTATCTCTCTCTGTCTCTCCCAACCTATGGATCTCGATCTTACTTACTAAGTATGTATGTATGTATGTATTGATTGTGTCTATCAACATAAAACAACACAATGCTATTGTTTACTACCATTAAATGGTTTCGTTTGTTTATTTCACGGTAAGTTTCTCTTTTTTTTTCTCTCTTTCTATGTATTGGTTTAGGTGGTTGTGGTTGGATTTGGAACATTTGTAAATAATTCATAAGAAACAAACAAAATACACACATTCACAGTGTAGTGGTATGTATACAGTATTAAAATTATTTATATTCAGTGCTTAAGAAAGGTAACCGTTATTTATAAGAGTTTTTTTTTGAGTTTTGAGATTTTTTCAACAAGAAAATTAAACGAACAAAAATAAATGAATTCAGCTTGAAGGAAATAAATATGGGCTTACACGTAAGAACCTAGTTTGTAATCCTGACTAAAGCCTTGTAATAATCGATGAAGTGAGCAAGAAAATCGATTCTTTCTCGCATTGAAAATCGGGCTCAGTGCAAAATTTAAAAGGAGTTCATAATTTCATGTCAACATTTCTTTACTCAATACCGTGATGGCTCCAAGACTTTGGCGTATGAAAACACCATCTGAGAAAATATTGCTTTACTCTCCCTGGTTGCCCTGGTAGTATAGTAGGTAGTTTGGTAGACTAATTGCGTGAGGCTTGTGGAATCAATTCCCACTAGAGACTCTGGTCTGTTACTCTACTGCGAGCATAAGGTCTACGTTATATAGCTTGTCATAATTGTAATACAATGCGTAATTGTATTCCAATTCGTAAATAAATAAGTAAATAGACAATATTTTGCCGGTTCCAAAAGTATATTAAACTCTGATATAGATTTCATGAAATTTATATTTCTGCAAACATTTTGAGCATTCGGATTCCATACCTTGAATTGCATTGAAGCCATCTGTACTAAATGTTTTGAAATGTTTCCATGGATTGCCTCGTAGATAATGTGTGGTGTAGCTTATTAGATGCGACGCCATGATTCAAACCCCAGGTCAGACATCTCGAACGAAACGAAATATGAAATACTATTTCCTCGGCAACTTCCTCTCAGCAGATTTCTGGCAAAAACTGTGAGAATAAATAAAATTGCCATGAAGAGTTTCTCATAAATTTGTTGTTCGGAATCGACTTTTAACTCTAGGTCCTGACTCTTATGGATAAAATTAACACACACAAAATAAGTGATGTGAGAACTAGATCGTAATCATGGCTGCAGGGTTGCATTGATCAATTATGTGTGTACGAATTATATTTAATTGCTGACAGCCTTGCCGGACCAGTGCTTTTCATAGACATTAAATTGGATATTCCTATGCCCTAAATATTTTCAATCTATTGTGTTATATTTTATTAGAGGCAATTTCAACTGCAGATACATGACAATTTAAAGTTCTCTTTCAAAAGGTATGTAATGTAATGAGTAATGTAATGAGTCTGTAGTATGGTAGAGCATTACCCGAGTAGTGTTGGTAATAACAAAAAAATAAAAATTCTTAATAACAAATTACGATATTTATTTACACAATGACATTAATAATATAATTTATAATATTAAATAACACGCTTTAATTGCACTGCCTCTTGATATTAAATGAAAATTTTTTTAAATTTAAAATATTTTTTTTTTCATATTTATTTACAGCCAAATTAAAGAGACGTTTAAGTGATGCATTCAAAAATTGTTCTTTGAAAAATTTATTTTAAAAATTTCAATTTTTTTCATGTCATTTTTATTATTCTTATTATTTGTTTAATAAATTATATGATTATATATGAAATGAAAATGTTATTAAATATTTAATAAATTTGGATAATGGTTTCAAAATTCACACCTTAGACGTTGAGATAGTAATAAAAGCAAGTGAAAAACAAAAAAAAAACAAAAATAAAAAATAAAAATGAAATAGCAAAACACTAAACAAACTGGAACAATATTACAATTAAAACAATAGAAATTGTAGAGCTGAATATATAATATATGTATGACTAAACGATTGGCGCTGTTTAACAAATAAATATTTTTTAGATAAAATATACGATATTTTTAAAAGAAATTAATATACATTTAGAATTTACTCTTAAAAATACAGCATAAAAGTACTCGTACTTTGAGTTTAATTACAATTAAAAAAAAAAATTTTAAAAATTAAGTAAATACACATACGTACACTCTAATTGTGAATTTTTAAACGGAAAAACATTTTGCTATGATTTCAGTAGAAATGTATTCAAATTCAATATTTTCAAATATTAACATTGAATTTCCAACTGTATAACAGTAAATATGGGAGAGTTTAAATGTCATACAGCATGTATGTACGAAAGCTCATTTGGGCACTTATAGAGGCCCGTTATGACGCCACAGATAAGCGCTATCTGCATGAATATGTGCGGTTTCTATGCCATAACTTAGCACGCTGTACGAACTCTCTATCTTTCGACTAAACTTGAGTGGAATGTCAATCTGTTATCGACTTAAACTATCTACATTGTCAGTGTAACATTATGCAAAACCAGCCATCGATACTACTTCACTTTTAGTACCTTTAGCACATATATAGAATTACATACTTTGATCAATCGTGGTTTAGTTGCTTTTATTCGGTCATGGATTTTGTCACAAACATGTTCTGAAGTTTAATGTTTAAAATATTGTTGTCTCAGTAAATTGAATTAATTCTAGTTTTTAGTTGACCTCTTAGTAACATTACTTGCTCTATCTGTTTATATTTGAGATTTCCTTATGCGTCCTAAATATAAAGAGTGTTTTTTCACATCAGGACTTTTCAGTGCTTACTTATTTAATTGGCCTTTTCAACCCTTAGTCAGGCCTACCCATAACTCACACTATCTATGAGTGGCGGAAACTTCCGAATGACAGATATAAGATGATTTTTATTGCAATTTTATTTGCTCTCAAAATTTTTCCCAGTAGACAATAATAAGAATATTTTTTTGAGGAGAGACGTTGCACTAAATCCGATCAACGATTATTTCTCTAAAAGCGGAACACAACAACTCAATTTTGATTTATACATGAAAATGTGAAGGCAGTAGAAGTGATAACTTTGATGCCAAAGCTCACTTGAGCGTTCATAGCGCCCCGTTGTGACGCCATAGGTATGAGTACTTCCTGTAATGACCGAATTCCACCAAGCTTATCGATAAAGTTGGTCATTGCGCAATATGAAAATGTGAAATCCAAGTCACTTTGTTTATACCAGATACTAAAAGATTTCTTTGACTTTATAAGAGTATAGCTTAAACGCGAGTTCGAGTGTTCAATTGATTCCGTAGAGCCCTTATGATTTCTGTTAATTGGAAACTTTGCCTTCTGCTCTCCCCTAAACAGTATATTGGTACAATTGGTAATTGCAATTTCTGTTGTTATATAGCCAAACACAGTGGCGTACATAATATTCCATAACAGTGAACATGTTTAAATTTTGACCAACTTTGAAGTCATACATAGCATACATAATTGATCATTACAACCCTTTAGTCAAGATTACAACCTAGCTTCTCATAGCACGCAATTTGTGTGTGTTAGTTTTATAGATGAGTGGCAGGACCTACAGTTTAAAGTAGACTCCGAACGACGGACTATTTTGGCGAACTTTTCATGGCAATTTTATTTATTAATATTTCGCCGAAGAAATATTTTTTCATATTTCGTTTTAATGTCTGACCTGAGGTTTAAACCGCGGCTTTACGTCTAATAAGACTACGGCGACTTCACTTCGAAGTCATAATCTAGAATACTGTCACTATTGTGTTGTTTTTGACTTTGTATGGCATAAGAATTAAAACCATTTTTTTACAATGAAACTTTTCTTAAACCTATCATTCGGAGTCATTATAATATACGTCCCACCACTCATATATAAAATCAACAAAGACAACTCGTGTGTGTGGTAGTGTAAGAAGCTAGGTTGTAATCCTGACTAAAGGATTTTAATGACCAATTAAGTAAGTAAGTACGCTGATTACTGTAAAAAACAAATTTTAATTCAGAAATCAAACTTATCCAAGATTATCTTGCCATCTAACCTAAGTGAGTTATTTCGCTTTGTATAATTATAAATTGGACTTGGAACTAAAGATTTTACAATGAGCAATATCCATCTGTATAAAATGGCTTTATTATAGAGATTTTGAAATATCGCTAAAGCCATAGCAAATCATTTGGACACAATAATGTAATATCCTCAACACGTATTTCTATATATTTCAAGCGAAAGTCCAGAAATTTTATAATTCTTCTGGGATAATGCTCAGGCTAATTGAAATGAAGTGAAAAAAAATATAAATATAAAGGAAAAAAGGAAGGAAGAAAACCCACTAAAAGAGTATCTTGAACTAAAATTCAATTTTTTTTTTGTTATATCAACGACAATAATGGTCTCATCTATCATATCGAAATTTTTAAAAGATATTCATTGAATTCCTTTTCGAGCTCATCCAATCGTAAGCTTTCATGGAATCATAGCAAATAAAAGCTGAAAAAAAATAAAAATTAGTTGCCTTTCCTTTAATAAATATTTAAACAAATGAAAGAGAGTATCTTTATATGAATGTATTTAAAATTTTATATGTAATCTTAAAAGAAATTTGAAAAAATTTTAAACCAAATTAAAATCGATTAAGATGAAAATGTTTTTAAGTTTAAATTGATTGCAATATGTATGAATTTATATTGATTAAAAAAAACCTATATTAATTATATACAACATAAAGGAAACTTATTATATGAAAAAGAAAAAAAAATTAAATTAATAAAATGTGAGTTCGAGTTTATTTATCTTAAAAATTCAAAGAATTAAAATTAAAAAAAAAATTCTTTAAAAAAAAAGAAAGAAAAATAAAAGCCAGCAAACAAACTAAAGCATTGGTAAAGACATACCAATTAGTAAAAAGAGGAAATAAAAATAAAAATTTATTTAAAACTTATAAAATGCAGATCAAATGGAACTTTAATAAACAACGACATTAGTTTTTAGTATTTAAAATTAAATTAAATATTTAAGCAAATTTTTTAAAGAAAAATTGTCTTTAAACTTTGTATACATTTAAACAAATTTATTAAAATATTACCAAAAACAAACAATAAATACAGCAACAAAGACAAATTAAATATTCTTTTTTAAACAATTAAATAACTAGAGTATGAATGAAAGCCGTTTAAATTCTTATTGCCCGTATATACATACATATACACATAGAGATACAATAAAACTGATTTATAAATAAAAAAACAAAAACCAAAACAAAATCTATAAATAAATAAAAATAAAAAAAACTTACATAAAGATTAGTAAAAATATTTAATTAAATAAAATATAAAAGAAAAACTACTAAACATATTTCAAACTTTGAATTTTACTTCTCTATATAATAAAACCAAGAAAAAAAACTAAAAATAATTACCTAAAATTCTTAAAGTAACTATACTATACATATATACATACACACTTACATACATACATATATAAAAAATGGTTGTAGTAAAAAACACTTTTCAAATGTCCTAATAATTAAATACTTAAACAAAAACTTAAAAAATCTGAATTTGATTCCAATTAGAATAAATAAAAAGTCTTGAAAATATTATCAGCTAAATAATAATAAATTAATTCATATTTACATAGTTAGTTTGGAAATCTTCAACAAAATTTAAAAAATTTTTATGCGGGTTTTTTTCTTTAACATTTAACGAGATTTTGGAGTTTATTCTCTATTACTTACATACTCTATTATAAGCTGTATCATTACTCGAAATAACGAAATTTCCAAATCAGCTATGCCAAGCTACATAATATTAAGAAGAATTTAAAATTCTATAAAAAAAACAAGGTACACAATCCAACGTTGAGAAATACTTCAAGAACTCTTTTTAATAAATTATGTAAGATATGTAGGTTGATAACCTATTGGTCGGTTGCCCTTGTAGTCTTTAGGGTAGTGTGCTAGACTATTCGCGTGAGGGTCGTGAATTCGTTTCTCACCAAAGACTCTAGTTTGTTATACCACATCGGGCATAAGGCCCAAGCTACCCAGCTCGTAAATAATTAAATATAATTTGTAATTGTTTTCTAGTTAATATATAAACTTATTAGTCACCATAGTCTTGTGTAGATTATCAGTGTTTGAAGCTTAGCTGTGACACCTTGACAAAAGTCGATTCCAAAAATGCTGAACGTTAACTAATTGCAAAGAAACTAAACTGTAGACACCACCAACTCATGGACGAAATAGACACAATCAATGATATGAGATATCTGTGTTATATAAGAAGTTAGACCGTAATCCTAAGAAAAGTGTTTATTAGTTTTGTTTCTTATGTACATATGTACATGCATTGGATGTGGAACTTAAAAATCGAAGTTGGCAGAAGCTTTAATATAGAGATTTCAAAAAGAAAAAAATTATTATGAAAATTATACTTTAGGCCTCTAGTGTCGTAACAGAGCATGTTATACAGGCTGCCATATAATTAAAAGTCCTTACGTAGCTAATTCTTTTAATATTCCTAGGGTTTATTATTCAAATTGGATAATTGGTCAGCGCCATAGTCTAGTAGGCAGTGCATTGGCTTATTTGACATGAGGCCTAGATTCAAACCCCAGATCAGTCATCTCCAAAATAAAACGAAATTTGAAAATATATTTTTTCTTCTCTCAGCAGATTTCTGGTACAAACTCTGAGAGCAAATAGAAAAATTGTTATGAAAAGTTTCTCGAAAACTCTGAGAGTAAATAGAAAAATTATCACGAAAAATTTCGGAGTCGACTTTAAACTATAGGCACCGCCACTTATAGATAAAATGTATACTCATAACATAAGTGGTGTGAAAAGCTATGTTGTAATCCTAACTGAAGGGTTGTGATGAACAATTATGCATGTATGAGCGTCCTTACAGAAGACTTCGTCCTACATTTACATCTAAATAGGCATACGTATGGAAACAATGTAGCATGTTTCATGTCATTACTCAACTTTGGCTAACTCGATATATATTCAAGATGATATTGTACCAAATTAAGCTTCAAATTAAGAAAGTTTTTACTCAAAAAATATGATTGAATGCGCAATAGGACGACATGATGGCATTAGATATTAAATACTGATTTGTTATAGCCCATTAAGCCATTGCTGGAAATTTTACTATTGTAATGATATTACACCATTTCCAATCATATCTGCTATCGAATTTAAATGATAATACTGTTCCACTTCTAATTATAAATCTTATAATTTTACATAAATCCGTTAAATTTTTTATTAAAATTGCAGTTTTTGAAGTTGTAATCGTACCGTTTAAGGCAGTTTAGAAATAAATTGTTTTCATTCTATTTTTTTTTTTGCAAATACATGGCTGACATACAACATAAATATTTAAAATGATAATAACGACTGATATTATATTTTTAATATTATTCTATTTTATTTCCGTTTTTTTTTTTGTAATCAATACAAAATATTTTACAATCATTGAATATGACTGGAAACTACAAGTGAACTCTAAATATTACAAAAACAGAAGCAGATAACATTTGATATGAAAAAAACGATTAAAAAAAAGAAATTATTAATCATAGCATGTATTTATTTTATGACCTCTGGCAGTTTTGTGTTGTCTATTCCAAACAAAAAAAAAACAAAAAAAATAATAAAAATAATAAATTATTGTAGTTCAGCAAGTTCAGTTTATTATCAAAACATATAAAATTTAATATTTAAACGAATACAACAGAAACATGTACAATATTTTTTTTTTAATTTATTTCTTTATTTATTTATTTGTTTATTTAAATTGAAATGCAATAATTATCGTTTCAATCGTGACAATTTGTATGTATTGTGTGTAAACTATCTTGGACAATGAACAACTAAAAATATATACTAAAAACTGATAATAATATTGACATTTAATTGTTGTAAACATAACAAACAAAAACAAAACAAAAAGAACATAAAAAATACTAAAGAAAATAATATTTTCATAATAATTTTTTTTTTATTTTCATTTTCATTTAAAAACGTCTCAAACCCTTCCACAGTTAATTTAAATTAAATTAATTTAAAAATTTATTTAATATTTTTATTAGTGGCAAAATACTTTTAAAAGCTCTCTTAATTTAATTTTGAATTAAATTTATTAAAAATGTATTTTTTTTCATTTTATTTTCCTTTCTTTTATAAATAATTTTAATTTGTATAACAATTATTCGTATTATTTTGTTTAATATACATTCATATTTACATTTACACATAAAATAAAATTAAAAAAATAAATAAAATAATTTAAAAATTTTATTGAAGTGTATTGTATTGGATTTATTGTTAAACAAATTATATTAAATATTTATTAAATAAAAAATAATAATAAATAAAGTAAAATAAAATAAATAAATTATTGCAAATATTTAATAAAAAATAAAAACCATGAAAAATTGTGTTAAATAAATAAATTATTATTAAATAGAAATCATAATAAATTTTTAATAAATTTCAATAAAATGATAATTACAAGAAAATTAAACAGCCTTTAATTAACGCTTTAACATACGGTAAGTTTTTAAACGGCGCCATATAAAACTTCTTGACCTTTAGTTTCTAAAGAACAGTAATTGAAATGACCAACAAATATTCTGAATTAATTTTTTTTATTTACGCTTCATATCATTTCACATTTATTTAACACGTTCATCGCCATGTCAGTCATATGTGTCTGACGCTAAGAAGTTCTACAGGAGCCATGTCAGTCATATGTGTCTGACGTACTCGATTTGGTAAATCACAAATGTCCGACGCAAACGCCGCTGTGTTCAAAACAACAGGTTAATACTTGTTGTATCTTGTTTGGATGCGTCAGACATATATGTATGTCTGACATAAAAAATAGTGGGAATTTTGGCAAAAAAAAAATTTTCTGTGATACATTAAGTTTCCTTGATAAATTTTTAACTAAATTATATAATAAAGTTACCGTGGCCCATGTGAAAATTTTTCTGATATTATCGTGGCGATGAACGTGTTAAAGAGCTACAGCTCTTACCTTGGCCGTGTTCTAGTTTAGAATGGTTCTGTACACCTAAACTTTGGCTATCATGGCCTTAAAGACTTCAAACCCCTACGTAGTTAGACGATCTAATTCAGTTAGCAAGAAAGTTTATTTCCCCGATTGCACATAATCGACCTCCCTTTCGGGGTTTTGACGATATACCAAAGTGATTGTAACCCCGTAAAGAAACGTGATGTGAAAGTTTAAGATCATCAAGGATACCCACTATTGCCTTTGCTCTTTAACATTGTCATCGATGGCATTATGAAGAAAGTTACATCAAGGGAGTATTGCCTCGCTTTTAAGTGGCAGTCTCGAGCAACATATGGCTGCTAACGACCAGTTTCAACGACATGCAGACGAATCTCAATGATATAAAGAGGAATTGAAAGTCTTAAGATAAGTGTACCCATAACCAGGGTCATGAATTTTAACCAACAAAATTCAGAATGGAAGATGATTTTACTGTCTGCTGAGCACTTCCACAATAAAAGGTAGCTTTTGCTAGATTACAGCCAACTTCTCCCGGTTAAAAGTAAACATCGATGCTTTTCTCAAAGAAGCATCAATCTTAAATCGATTTTTCACAGAATACATCGATTACTCATGATTACGCAGAGGTGAAGTATCGAAGTGGAGTATCGCGATCAAACGATTTATTGTACTGCCCTCAACCTACATGTCTTCTTCATCCCGTTAGAATAAATATTACTTGATAAACGACCAGGCGCCGTGTTCGGTTATTCGCTCTTCTCATCCCGGGTTCTTTATAAAACAAGTGACCTTTGAGTCTGTTATAACCGATAAAATGCCAATTAAAATCTTCAGGATTCTTCTTGATAGTCTGATGAATAACTCAAAGCACTTAGCTCTGTAATTACCTAAAAAAAGATGAGTTTGTCTCAAAATCGTTCCCTTTCGCTGAGCAAACCCATTCAATCGCCTTTTTCTACTCCTCAACAGTGCAGTGGTCTGGTAGTGACACTCCTCGTAAGCTGATTTGCCGCAAATTCCTATGTGACTGGGAATTCAAGACCTGCCAAGCTGATTCAGGAGAGGGGCCTGACTGTCGGATAATATTGCCATATTCGATCCTCTGTACTTCCTCTGTCCAAGTTGAATTGAGCACATCTTTCGATGGTGTAAACTTTCGCATAGAAGTAACTCAAACGGGTCTGCATTTATCCTTGGGACTGCCATACTATATGTGTATTCTAGACCCATTCGTGTTCTACATAATGGTCTCTCTCTCTTAAATTATTCTGTTTACTCTTGTAATCAAGTCTAGTTGCGAAGAATTTTTCAAAATCACTGTCTATAGGACATGATTTAAGCAAGGATTTGTCAGATTACGATGCTTCCTGATTAATATCGCGATATAGTTGTCATCTATTGTCCTGCAGAAAACTGTGGGTCTGAGGAGGAGTAGACTGTAGGGAATGGTTCGGGTAAAATTAATTGTGGTATCACAATGGACTGAAATGTCTAAAAGGGATATTTTCCTTCGAGGGCGTCCGTCACCTTACCCAACCTAACCTGTTATCCATTAACGTAACTATAATCTCCATGCATAGATGTTGATCAATAAAATAATATCATAGTGTGGAACTCACTAGACATTTTTTAACAACTATGACAAGTAATTTACCTTGTGAGAATACGAATCCTGCGTGCCATTATTCCAACCTCAAGAAATACTAGATCCTTGACAATCAGTGCCAGAGAGGGACTAAGATGATTTTGAAGGCAAACACTAACAACTCAGTGTATAAACAATTTAAATCGAAATGCGTAAACGAAAAGACTACACCATTTGACGACAGCTGCCATTTTTTAAGCCAATACACTACTCACTAAACTACGGCGACAATGGTAGCCAATGCATAGGACAATCGAATCGTAATATAGGATTTCAAACAATTTGTTGTATCGGCAGTATAATGGAAAATCCAAACAATCGTGCTATCAAATCATACTTTAGTTACAAATTAAAAAAGATTAAAATCTTAAAAGGCAACTGAAAAAAAATCAAATCCACAAATCGTGAGATTTGCATTCGTGCTTGTAAATGTGCTTAAGTAAATGAAACCATGAAAGCCAAACGTAAGTAATGTTATGAATTTGCATATTTCGTTGTTAATAACTTTATTGCATAAAAACGTGCCAATTGCCTACCATATCGAATCGAACAAGAAGCGAAATAATGGATTCAAGTGAATACAAATATGTGTCACATGACAAGGGTGTTTATAACCCAAAGCGTATCACCTTCACATAAATCTTCTTCACAAGCCAAAGATACATTGTCACGTTGCTTTCAGGTACGATTTGATATGATGGAAATTAATCATGGTTGTTATAAATCTTCTTAAGAAACAGACATTTAACGTGTATCGTTAAAATTATAATGGGGCGTTATACCAACATTTTTTTTTATTTTTTTTTTCATTTTCCGCTTATTCACCGAAAAAAAAAACCTTTAAAGAATAAAAATGAAAATAAAGAAATATTTTATAAATCTTAAATGAAAATCTCAAAACAATCATTATTTAGTATGGCTTTACAAGACGAAGGCTTTCCTGACTTTTCCCGATTATAATAATGCCCCAACAAAGACACCAGTAAACCTTTCAAATTGGAAAACAAAAGTAAAGTCAACGGCGGGTGGTAAAGGAAAGGCGTGTGTGTTAAAAAAATAAAATAAAATAAAGAAATGAATGCAAAATATGAAAGGTATTTCCGTTGAAAAGCTTAAAACAAAAACAAAATCAAAAAAAAAACCGCAAAGCATCATACGTTATAAAAAATTTAGAAACTTTAAACACATATGCTCTCGTGTATTTGAATTTTAACGATCCCCAAACCATGGCAACAACAGAATCACCAAAAAAAACGAAAAACAAAAAAAGAGAAAAGTACGCCCTCAGAACAAAGATTTATTACCACAACACAAGTTTTAACGGAAGGAAAATTAAACCACTCACAACAACCACAACAGCTCCCCTGGCTGCTAATACTGTTCGCTTTAAAGCCATTTGCCACTGATGACTGATGGATATTCATGTTGAATTTTTAGAATATTCAGTGAACTACATATGTATATACATGTATACGTATGTAAATATTAGGAGGAATTGAATTTTTAAGGATAAAAATATTTCCTTTAAATTTTAAATATTTTTTGTGTACGTAACAGACAAGTATCATCACGAATTTAGAATCAAACTGGAGGATTCATGGCCGATATACACAAAAGGCAAGAGTTTTAGAAACTTGAAAAAACGCTCATTCTACCCAAAATATCAGACTAGAAAAAGTGCTTGAGCTCTATGTCAACGTACTGTCAATGCAAGCGGAAGTCATTGTAATTCTCATGAAACCCGTACCAGGATAAAGGTTACTTGTTCAGCTAACACCAATCTAGCGTAAGCTAATCAGACAATGGATGAGTGCGTTAATATGTGTATAAGCGTACGTAATTGCTCGTTACAACCCTTCAGTCAGGATTCCGACCTAGTTTTTGACACCACACATGTTGTCTGTGTTCATTTTATACATGAGTAAAACAGGCTCCGAACGACAGATTGTAGAGAAACTTTTATGACAATTTCGTTTATTCTCAGTGTTGTTGCCAGAAATCTGCTGAGCGGAAGTCACCGAAGAAATATTTTTTCATACTTCGTTTCGTTGGAAATATCTAACCTGTGGTTTGAACCTTGGCCTTACATCTAATAAGCCGACAAATTACCTACTAGACTACGTCGTTTTATGTGTGTAAAGTAATCGAATTTTTCCCTTCAAGCTGAAGTTCCTATATATTTAGGAACATAACAAAGGTTGTAGGTTTGAACTACCCTAATAGCCAATACCGCTTCAGTGTATACACATTCACTTTCATACAATTCGTTATATGGCTTATATTCGAGGTTAAAGGTGATGACAATCGCTATAGTAATAAAATACATCCTGTTGTTAATTTTACTAATAACAACAAACGTTTTAAAACATACAACTAGAGAGCCTTATTTAAATTAGTCTGAAAATTTAATACGATTAATTCTAATTCCTCACTTTTAACCGAATCATACTTTATTTCTAATGCAAGGATTTTAAGAAATTAAAACTTTAAAAGCTCATATATAGTACACGTTCAAAATGTTTATAATGTCAGTTTGAGGCCGTTGTGTGAAGAGTTGTATTTAAATAAGAAACTCAAACTCAAATAGTTATGAGAACAGAGTACAGTACAGCACAGGTCGGATTAAAAAAAATTTACTTTCTTCTTTGAGCAGATTATGGGTATGAAGGCGATTATAATGACAGGTGCCATTACGACTACATCACCCAAGGCATAGTTTGCTACTCTCAACTGGCTACTACCAGACATGTTGGAGAAGCAATAGACTGCGAATGAAGCAATTAGACTGAGAGCCATAAGAGCATGGAAGTACGGAAGCTATGATTATGACAAAAACTTGGGTGTAGTTGGCCTGAATATGCCTATTGCCTGCACGACAGCTGAACCTGCTTTCTAACTTGGTTTTGCAGATAGCAAATAGATCCTCTAATGATAATGACTTACACATCCCAGAAAACGTCATTCTTGTATGATTGACCAGGAGAACATTAGATAGTCGCTTCCTTGAGTCACATTATTGTAGTACTTTTCAAGCTGCTATTGCTATAATATAAATTGCCGCCGTGCGAATACGTTATCAGAGTATATGGTATTGAAATATAGTCGCCGTAGTTGGCTTATTAGACGTAAAGCCAAACCCCATGCCAGACATCAAAACAAAATACAAAAAGTATTTCTTCGGCGACTTCCTCTCAGCAGATTTTTGGCAAAAACTCTGAGAGTAAATAAAATTGCCATGAATATTTCTCATAAATCTGTCGTTCGGATTCGATTTTAAACTGTAGGTCCCACCACTCATGTATAAAATTAACACACACAACATAAGGTGTGTGAGAAACTAGGTCGTAATCCTGACTGAAGGGTTGTAATGACCAATTATGTAATGTAATGTAATATAGGCTTATTTACCGACAGAAAAGCTACCATTAGATCCCTAGATTGTTTAAGAATATCGGAAGGCTATGGAGGAGATAGCGCACCATCCGATAGTTACCCTACCCTGGGTTCCTGGACGCTAAAATTCACAACAAAGCCGACGTACTTGATCAAACTAGCATCACAGAAAATTTAATTGAATTCCTACATGAAATTGGCATTCCCATGAGGAGAGCCAAACAAATGGTCTGACAAAAACTCCATTCATTGGCAAAGAAAAGATTGAATCATAAACCCACTTGCAGAGACACTAGACAGATCTGGCTCGACACGCTAAGCTAAAGTAAATATACTTTTTCCCATTGTTTTTTTTTCTACTTTAGAAGCCGTCGTAGTTTGTTGGCTTAATACACCAGAGCCCATGTAGCTGGCGATATGTCTGAGAGTAAATAAAATTGCCATGAAAAGATTCTCAAAAATTTGTCGTTCCGAGTCGACTTTAAACTTTAGGTTCCGTCACTCATGTATAAAATTAATACACACAACATAAGTGATGTGAGAAGCTATGACGTAATCCTGAATGTAGGATTGTAATCAGCAATTATGTACGTATGTATGGATGTAGTTTTCAGACAGTTTACTACATGCTAGTAAAATTAAATTGAATAAATTTTTAGTAAATTTGAAGAAAATCTCTACTCGGAACAATAAAACTGAAAAATTCGAAACAATTCAAACTTAAAATGTCTCGTAGAAATCATTACTTTAAAGAATTGATTAATTTGTTACACATGCCAACATATGTATGTCATAACATATAAAATTCTACTGCTGTATGTATTTAAAATTTTTAATTAGAATAATTGCAAAAGCATTTAACTCTAGCCCCCAAAAGTTGTCATATTAACTCGCGGTTTATAATGCTCTTCATAGGAAGAGATGGCTGCAAGCGTGGTGGGGATGCTATTTCAATTCTTAGGATTACTACTTCAATAGTATTATTCTATACAATTACAGCTTAAGTTGGATATTAGAAAAGTAATTTTTCAATTTCAATCAAAACACACACATATATAGTATACATGTACACAAATTTGTAGCCATGTATAGCTTAAGTAAAATCAGTAAGTATTACGTCCAATAAGACAAACATCTGAACAAGTAATACATTCAGTTGAACCTCCTTTGCCGTTTCTTGTATTGACTTTGACGTTTCCACGAAATAGAAAACATTCATACGTAAGCGGGTCGCTAGCTGTTACTTGAAACTCTATTTGCATAATACGAAGTGTAATTGTATATGATTGTGGAGAACACGAAACCTGTCATTTTCACCATGTTCATCTTGATAAATTTACAAGATTTTCAATGTGTTTGTAATGTGCGGCTCTTGTTATGCTTAGTGGTGGTGGTATTGTACAACATTTAAGCATGAACGTTGCTTGCTGTTTCAAATTCTTTGGATCCACATGTTAAATACATGCCAAGTACCATGAATATAATGACTGGTGTTCGCGAATGGTGTACTTACTATGCAATAGCGGATTTGTTCTTTAAACACAAAAACGTATTTAAAATCGTTAAAGACTAGTGGAATAATTACTTTTCTTTTCAATACTGCATTAGAAGCAAAATATTTTTGTTATTATCTGCAGGATAGAAAAAGACTATCTTTTGATGTACGGTTGAATGTAAATTTTGTGATTCTAAATCCTTTTTGCACAGATTTTAATTGTATTGTATTGTTACGTTTTTTCCTTTTTAAAAACGTTTAGAATATAAGTTCGTTGATTGCAAACAAATTAAAAACAAATTTGTGTTCAGTTTCAATTAAACTCTTTATTTTTTACACTACTTTTGTGCCACTGTTTCCAACTTATAAATACAACAATCACTACTTGTTCGTTATTCTCCTCTGCTCACAACCTTTTTGTAAGCAACAACACTTGTTCGCTAGATCTTCAAACCACGACTTATTCACACAAGACTGACTGAATTACTACTGACTGGTTGCCTGCTTTGTCTTGCCTTTTTATATGCTCGCGTAGTCAGTCTGATGAATGTGCTGAAAGTAGAATGTTCTTGTCTTCGCCTTCCTGAGAGTTATATCGCGACTGCATTGTTGTTTGTGTATTTTGTTCACGTTGTTTGCTGTTGCGTTCTTGTTTACTTGCATATCTCCTTTTCTTTCATACTTGTTGCTGTTGGTTTACTTGGAACACGTTCGTCGCATTTGTGTGTGTGTAGCTTTTGTTTATCGTTAATGTTAAACGATATTTTCATTTACGTAACAGTATTAATTTAAGTGCTTGGCTATAAACACAAGCAGGACACATACATAATATAATTGGGGTTGTAATAACCCCTTCAGTCAGGATTACGACCTAGCTTCTCATACCACTTATGTTGTGTGCGTTAATTTTATACATGAGTGGGGGGACCTACAGTTTAAAGCGATTCTGAACGACAGATTTTTGAGAAACTTTTCATGACAATTTTATTTAATCTCAGAGTTTTTGCCAGAAATCTGCTGAGAGGAAGTCGCCGAAAAAATATTTTTTCATATTTTCATTTTGATGTCTGACCTGGAGTTTGAACCGTGGCCTTACGTCTAATAAGCCGACACACTACCTACTAGACTACGGCGACTTCTACACAAGCATGACAGGTTCAGTCAAATAAATTTTCATCATAGTAATATTGAAATAAAAAGTTATGCCCCTTTCTACAAATCCACATTGAAGCCTTCTGAGCTTCCAAAGGGAATTACATCATCTCCCAACAGTATAAGAATGCCAGGAAGAGCACATCTTAAAAAACTAATAGGACTTCATGAGCTAAGTTTGCCATTTCATTTATTAAATAAAATCAGCACTTAGGGAATGGCTCCCATTCTTGCAATACATTGAGTTAGAATGCCAACAGATAGTGACTCAAAGGAGGATAGAAAATGGGAATAGTGTGCGGCAAGCTTAAGTTGGCGGAGACTAGTAGTTGGTGTGTTGGCTTCTTAGAAGTGAGACCACGGTTCTTATACAAACAAGAAAAACAAGTTACGAACTACTTAACATTATACTGTATTTAAAAACAGACGATTGGTTTTTCATTTGTGAGGGTCCTTTATTTCGAGCCGAGTTGAAATGTTAGAGTTACCAGCCTCCTATTCTATTCGTCTTATTGTATGTATTTTAATTCTTGTTAAAATTCAAAATTCAATATGAAATCATTTTTAAAGAAAAAATATTTCTATTGTTGCAACAAAAGGTATTCAATTTAAAATCTTTATTCTACAATGTCGATATGTAATGGAAAGGTAACATAAAACGACAACAACTATAACAATGACTTCAAAATATAAATTAAGAAGAACTTTTAAAGTGAATATTAATTCAATTGTATCATGTCATGATGATGATGCGAAGATGACTATGATGATGATGATGGTGATGGTAAATGGTAGAGTGGCAGTTTATTGATGTCAAATATGTTTTCAGCAGCACCACCCTCACCAACTGCTTTCCTATATCCTTTAACACTAAAAATGGCAACAACCTCTCTCTCAACAATTCTCCTTGTAGTTGATGTTGATGTTGTCTCCTTACTATTCATAAAATACAAGAAAAATAAAAAAAAAATTTTAAAAGCCATGACTCCATTGGCAGTAGAAGTAAAGTGAAGATGTTACTTAAACAATCAGCAAAACGAAAAATCTCTTAAATTGTATGAAAAGTTCGTTTAATTACTGTCGAAAACTAAAACTTTTAGATGACTTTTGCGAATAGAATATTATTTACTACGGATACGTATACACATGCTTGGCAATCATCATTAGATGGGGCGTATTGCAACTACATTCGAATGACTTAGAACGAGAGTGCCATACAAATATTCACAATAAAATTCTAACATTTCATTCTTTTTGTATTGTGTATGTGTGTGTATGTATGTGTGTGTCTCTTTGTATAACTTTAAAATGAAAATTTTTTTTAATTTTTGAACTGTAAGTCATTTCTGCTACACATTCAATTTATCATCAATATGAGTTTGACTTCTACTTTATTTTTCTATTTTCATTTCAGTTTTAAGATTATAAAGGAGTATTTTCACTTTTATACATTCGTTAATAAGGGAAATTGTGCATAAAAGTTTTCATTTTGTGTCATAAAAGTTCAAAAAATATTCAAAATATTCAAAAAGGAACTTATTTGCCTTGCCTTTAACAAAAAATTTCCAATTTTGCTTAATAAGTACAATGTATTCATATGGAGAAACTCATTTTAATGGAAAATAAATAAAGGAGACTAGCTTAGTTAATGTAACTCAGTATCTGTCTAATTTATTGCAGCTTAAATTAATTTTAATTAATTTTGGTATGACATAAGAAACTCTGTGTAGCTCTGTGTAAACACTTTGGAATACGCCCATGATATTGCGGTAAGAAAAAAGGTAAACTGATACTAGAAAACATATACTTCGGTTAGATGCCAATTACTTGGTAGTTTGGAATGGTAGTTTTGATACCAAAGCTCAATTGAGCACGCGTAACAGCCCGTTGTGATGCCACAAATAAGAACAGCACCTATACTGACCGCATTCCAACAAACTCATCGAAGAAGTTGGTCAGCGTACAAGTTGGAATAGGTGAAAATGCTTTAAGCCGCTCAATAAAATGTAGGTTGCTCTCGGAAGAGCAAAGAGAATTTGCAAAGGCATTGCTCAAAATGTAGAACGTTGTACGTTCTCAGTATAAGTAGAAAACCTACAGCCAAGCAAACCATGATTCCTAATACTCCTAAAAATATTTGCCTTATGGTGTGCGATATTCACCACAATATTCATCTACTGCCGCACAGAACGGATGATTTTTTGAAATGAATATGAAATTAATGCCGACTACTTTAAAAATATTTAAACAAGAAATATTTAAAGTTCTTGTGGAATAAAACACCGTACAAAAGTTCGCCAGGGCTTCTCTAGGTGGATTGCATCCGAAATATTAAACTTTTCATAATTCTGGCTTTGGTTATGTAGGGTTTGTCGACTGTTGTGGTTTGTAAATTATGCGCAAATATCCGCAACTTGTGGAAAAACCTACAAGAAACGGGACTAACGGGAACAATTAGTACGATCTCAATAGCCAGTTCACATCACCCCAACGTGTGATAATCATACCTATGCACATCGCTTGTGCAGAATATTCAATGTTGCATAAATTGTGTAGCGTGTAAAGCTGTCCTGTTGAAACCGCATGTCATTGGTGTCCACATCCTCCAATTCAAACCGAAATGATTAGCTTATAGTGTTTGCCGCTAACAGTGATAGCGTAGTCAATGGTTCATTAACCGGAAATGGAAGTAAAACTTTATCTTTGTTTCCTGTGGCGTCAGAATGGGCGGCTATGCGTGCTCAAATGAACTTTTAGTATCAAAGCTACCACTCCAACTAATCTACCTATCTCTTTATGGATAAGCATACTTTTTGCGATTTTCATTTAAGTTCGAGAAGAAGCAATCATACCCTGTAACATTTTTAACAACTTTTTGGATGAGGCCTCAAACGACACGCTTAACCATCCTAATAGTTTTAGTAGACTAACCTCTCCTTTGTAGGCTCTTCAATATTTTCCTGATACAAAGCCACTCTGACGTTTACACATTATGCATGTAAATTTTCTTCATAATTTTTGTTATTGAATAAATAATTTTCCTTATTTATCGTAGAGTTCCATAATTTTTCTTCAGTATTTTTACCTTTTTTCACTTCATTTCATTTCATTTCATTTTTTTTCAAATTTTTTCAAAAATCCAAATTCATTTCTTCCTACTGACAACGTTCATTGCAACTGGCATTCTTCTTGCCAACATACTGACATCGCTTTATAGTACCAAACAGACCTACTCCAATAATGCTTTGCCAAGTATTGCACTACAATGGCATCTATTGTTACAAATTTTAATTTTTTTAATGCATTTTCCAATGAATATTCTTCATTTCTGATCGATAATATTGAACAAAAAACTTTTTCAAATCAGATTGACTAAAAAAAAAACAAAAAATCGTAAATCACTAAAAAACTATTTTAATCCTTTAGGCTATAAAACTGATTAAATTTTCAAATTTGCTTTTTTTTTTTGTTCTTGATTTTCGTTTCTGTCTACCAGCAAAAAATAATTGTAACTGAAAAACATTATCTGAAAATCAATTTAATTCATGTGAACGAAATTGTGTTTTTGATTGAGTATAATTTCAAGTTTAGTGAGTTAAAAAATCTTTGAGGCAATGTAATGAACTTTTTTTGGAATATCAAATTTGTTTCTTATCTCTCTTGGGAGTTTTGGTGGCTGCAAGAAATTAACAGGGGTCTTAATTCTATTCAAATAAGTGTTGATTACACAGAAATTCAATATGAAACTTCTGCGATAGCCACCTTTACGCTCACAGGGTCACATACAACAAAGGCTAAAAATTTTGATGCCTCATAATACTTGGAAGGTACTTGACCAACGAAAAAGAGCAAAAAATATGCTTAACTCGTTTAAAACTTGTGGTGAAAAATTGCAATCGCCGTGGTCTAGTAGGTAGTGTGTTGGCTTATTACACGTGTGGCCTCGGTTCAAACTCCAGGTCAGGCATCTCCAACTAAACGAAATATGAAAAAATATTTCTTCGGCGACTTCCTCTCAGCAGATTTCTGGCAGAACCTCTGAGACTAAATAAAATTGCCATGAAAAGTTTCTAAATAAAATTGCAATGAAAAGTTTCTCAGAAATCTGTCGTTCGGAGTCGACTTTAAACTGTAGGTCCCACCACTCGTGTATAAAATGTGAGAAACTAGGTCGTAAGGGTATGTATGATGAAAAATTGCATCTTGTGAGAAAACAAGCAATGAAACGTATCGTATACAAGGACACACGAATGTTCGCTGATGAGTTGTCGAACAGGCTTCTGTGGAAATTCATACATACAAAAAAATTACTGCTACAGCCTTTCAGTCAGTATTACAACCTAGATTCTCATAAAACTTATATTGTGTGTTAAATTTTATTGATACTTGGCGGGACTTTCAGTTTAAAGTCGACTCTGAACGATTTTTGAAAAACTTCACATGGCAATTATATTTATTCTTTTTGCTAGAAATCTGCTGAGAAAAAGTCGCCGAAGCAACTCCCTAATTATACATTTTCGACCCTTAATAACAACGTTGACAAAATCATTAAAAATCATAACATGATCAACTGGCTAACACTACCACAAAATATTCTTAGCATCTGAATCTCAATGCAGAGCCTTTCAAATCTTGAAGTTGTAGAAACAATAAAAACACTGGAAGACTATAAAGCACCACACATGAACAATATCTGAAAATCCTGCTAAAGATTGTTACCCAAGTAAGTACGTAAGTATTTCTTCCTTTAATAGGAAAACGGAATGTATGGAGCAGAGACTGTTGGAAGCAGTATTGTCGTCCTTCGGCGACTTCTTCTCAGCAGATTGCTGGCAGAACCTCTGAGACTAAATAAAATTGCCATGAAAAGTTTCTCAAAAATCTGTCTTTCGGAGCCTATTTTAAACTGTAGGTCCCGTCACTCATGTATAAAAATTAACACACACAACATAAGTGATGTGAGAAAATAGGTCGTAATCCTGACTTTAGGACCAATTATTATTACTGAAATTAATATTAAACTGAAAGAAAATAACTCTTCTAAACATTGTTTAAAAAGCCATTGCACGCTTATTGACCAACCGCTTTATGGGGGCATTCGAGTTTAAACCCAAACCACAACAAGCTGGTTTGTGTCCAAATAAATCATGCATTGACCAAGTCAACAGCCTGAGAAGCATAGTGGCATAGTTCAGGAATAGATGCCCCCTCTCTACTTGCTATTTAGGATCTCAGTGGGGCAGCCATATGAAGAGTCTCGCACCAATTAAGCGAGAAAAACAAGATTGTGTCAACAATTTTGCTTAATATTGTCCCCGATGTCATAATGGAAGCTGCGACCAACATGACCAAAGGATTATCGTGAGTACTACCGATGAAATTCGTTGATCTGGAGTATGCTGTCAACATCTGTTTGTTTTGTCATAGGCATTCCGACGCCATCAGTGAGTATCAAAAATCTAGAAGAAGCAGCGTTGAATTAAAGAAGAAAGATTTAGAAACAGAAACGAAATCTATAATAAGAAACGCAATCTGTAATTAGTTATATCGTATCAATAACTCGCCAGTTAAAGATGTAAATGCTATCTTGGAAAAATCTTAAACAGAAATGTGGTTTCTATTGGACTATTGACGTCTGGACTTCCAAACATATCACGAGGTACAAAAGAATTACAATTTTTAACTCCAACGTTCAATCACCAATGCTAGACGATTGTAAAACTTGAAGTATGTGTTCCAGAGAACTGAATGCATTTCTATGGAGAATAAACAAAAATTTTCTTGTCAACAATAATATCCACTCATGATCAATTGCAATTGATAGAACAATACCTTGCTACTTTAGAAATCCACAGACATAAGTGGAATTGAATTTGGAACTTTTCAATACCCATGAGAAAACCCAATGCGAACGGTAATTGCTTGGAATCCACAACCTATATAATTGGTCTTTACAAACCTGGGATTACGACCTAGGTTCTCACACCACTAATGTTGTGTGTTATTTTTATACATGAGTGGAGGGACTTATATTTTAAGCTCGATTCCGAACAGATTTTTAGATTTTTACTCTCAGAGTTTTTACGGCTACAATCCACAACGCAACTAAAAAAGAAGAAGACCCATCATTGAAAAAAAGTTTTTTTAAATTTAAAAATTTGTTGCTTTATAATTATTCGCTGGGTTACACCAGTCCAATGCATTGTTCAGTCATTTGCAATATAATCATTAATTGCAAAAAAAAAGGACAACAACAGAATTGTTGTTTTTATTCTAAAAAAAAAACAAAAAATGTTATTCAATATTTAATTTTTTCTATTTTTAATACTCATATATTTTGTATTTAATTTAAAATTTTATTTTGCTGACAGCATTTTTTTAAGCGCTTTTAGTTAAGAGAAGCTTATGTTTCCGTTTCATTATTTTCTGTTTTTTTTTTCTTTTTTTGTTTTTTTGCCTTCATTCGTTTAATATTGGTGATGATCTTTGTGCTGTCATTTGAATTGTGTTGTGCTATTACTGCTACTGAATCCTGTGCTAAAGTACGCTGCTGTCCCTGATGATGACGATGAAGATGATGCCGTAAGTTGCTTAGATGCGAATTTATGTATTTCCGGCTAGCTCAAGTATTGTACGTAAGTAAGTCTCCCATAATTGAATGGACTTATTAAGAATTATGTCAATTCCTGTTGAAGTTTTTCTTTCTGTCTCTGTTTTTTTTTTCGAAAATTAAATATTTTTCTAATAGTTGGGTCTTAAAAATGAAAGCATTACGTCTGAATTAAATGTAAAAAAAATGTTTAAAAATTTTTATTATTTTTTTTGCGGAAATAAGCTTATTTGTTTAATCTGCCGCACATTTCTTATTTGTCTAGAATAGAGAATCTATGAAAAATTTTAAATGTAAATTTTATTTAAGAAATAATATTATCAACGAGACTTACAGTGGTGGACACGAATTTAAGACACGACATTTTACTCATATATTTGTGATAATTTTTACATCTTATCAAAAAGATTTTAGGTCCATGATATTTTTCTTAAGATTTTAGTAATATTATGATGAAAAATTAATAATATTTTGCAACCTACATTTGGTTAAGAATTTTTATTTACATATTTATAGATCAACACAAATTTTATCCTGGTCATCAATTTAGGACATAGGCAAATTAAAACTTAATTCACTAAAGTAATACTTAGCTTCATAAAAAAATCATAGTATTTGGTGGGAAATCCTAATTTGGATCACAGCAGTACATCTCCAGGGTAAACTTTCGACTAATGCCATACAATGTTGCTTTGGAATCGCATACCAAGCTTTTTGGAATTCTTCCCACAAATCATTTAAATTTTTGGTTTTACTGCTCGTACATGTTCCTCAACATCATACCAAAAGTTCTCAATTGGATTGTGGTCCGGGGATTGAGCTGGTTTGGAGGGCGCCATACGTACTTTTCTTTGACACAAGTGGTTTACGTTGTGCAATACACCCACGCAAGTTTTTCTCATTTAGACGTTTTCTTATTGCCCTAGACGAAATATCAATACCAAAATCCAATGCAATTTTATTTTTTATTTTACTTGAGCTCGTGAAAGGATTATTAGCAGCTACTTTAAGGTGTAGTTTTTCGGGCTCTAGGTTGCATTTTGGTGTTACCATGTTGCTTGATGTGTTCTCCCTTATTGTTTTTCGATCAAATTTTAGTTGTTGGATCAGTTTTCGCTCGGCATCGGAATTCCAAGTACTTCTGGCCATTTATAATTAAATATTTCTATGTATTCCAATATAAAATAAAATTAAACATTCGTTACTCACCGTTTAGCTTCAAAAAACACCAAAAAATCTCTTAAAAACCAGATATTTTTGAAATGTCTTAAATTCGTGGCCAGTTTAAAAAAAAAGTTTTTACAATAATATTATCAAACAAAATGTAAAAAGAAACAAAATAAAATAATGGCACTTTTTCTTAGTATTACAGGGTACACAGAAGAATAAAGAATATCAAATTTGATATTACATGATTGTAAATATTATCACAACTAAGTCAGTCATATGTCGTGTCTTAAATTCGTGGCCACCACTGTATATACATATATTCGTGCAGGATTTTAAATTTACAAAAGCAGTACCTATTGAACCCCAGACAAGACATCAAAACAAAATACAAAAAGAATTTCTTCGGCGACTTTCTCTCAACAGATTTCTGGCAAAAACTCTGAGAGTAAATAAAATTGCCATGAAAAGTTTCTCAAAAAATCTGTCGTTCGGAGTCGACTTTAAACTGTAGGTCCCACCACTCATGTATAAAATTAACACACACAACATAAGTGGTGTGAGAAACTAGACCGTAATCATGACTGAAGGGTTGCAATGACCAATTGTGTATGTAATACCTATTGAATTCGCCGTAGTCTAGTAGGTGGCATATTGGTTTATTAGACATGGGGCCTCGGTTCCAACCCCATGTCATACATCTTCAACAAATTGAAATATGAAAAAATTTTTCTTCGCTGACTGCCTCTCAGAAATTACGGCCTGCCTTGACACATCCTTACAGCGCCTCTGCCTTTTTCGCGCCTTCTCCAGTTGGCCGCACCAATCGAAGACAGCGCGTACTCGATTTGGTCCTTCCAACACCAACAAGGTCTTCTTTTTCGCCAACTTCCGCAAATCCCCGCATAAAATACCCGTCTCGCGGGGGCAGCCTATTCCATTCGAACGGCAAAGCCGAACCAGCGTTAAAAATAATTAATATGCTGTCGTTGTCCATGTTGTTGAGGAGCCCATACAGCTCATTGTTGCTGCGGATGTGAAAATAATGGCACTGCACCAAAGATCTTACGTAGAACTATTCTCTCGAATACTCAGAAGGCTGTTGCATCAGTTCTAAATAGTGTCCATGCTTCTGCGCCATACAGAATTGATTTTGCCGTACGAGAGAAGTCTTTGCTGTTGCAATTGCCTTTTGAGACTCTATAAATATCGCCATAATTGTTTCATCCAGAAGAATATTTGCAATATAATGGATAAATTCGAGTCGACTGGTCCAAGAAACTATCGATCAACATTCGTACATGGTTGCCTTTCGTGAGACTGTGTAGCAGAATCCGATATAATTGATTTGGAGTCGCTCACAAAAACTTGGCCCTGCACAGACCACAACTTGATAAATTAAATTCACCCAGCAATTGGAGATAGAAGTCGTCATGTATTAAGTAGTGTGATGACTTATTAGACGTGAGACGAAGGTTTAAACCTCAGGTCAGACATCTCCAACCAAACGAAATATGAAAAAACGACTGCCACTCAGAGCACAAATAAAATTGCCATGAAAAGTTTCTCAAAAATTTTGTTGTTCGGTGTCAACTTTAAACTGTATGTCCAACTATTCATATTATAAAATTTACATATAAGTGGTGTGAGAAGCTAGGTCGTAATCCTGACTGTAATGTCGAATTATGTCTGTATGTGTAGTAATTGAAGGTAAACGACCATAAACAAAGATGTGTGTTCGCTAAATGACCTCTGGAGCATTTGACAATTGACTTCAATTTTCATCGAAAAATCATCGTCAGCAATGAAGACAATTTAATAATTTGCGTACTGTACTCACATTAAGATTTAATGTAAACATGGCAGCTAAGCTATGGTCCTTCATGTCATCTCATAATCTATTCCGCATCCCACTTAATTTTAATTTAATTTTCTAATCCTTTTTATTTTCGAATGAAATAAATAAAAACAAAGTCTCTAACAAAAAATATTGAAATTTTTTAACATAATTTTGTTGACTTTATTTTCTATTCAAAAACAAAAATAAAAAATAAAATGAAAAACTTCTCCTTTCGCAAGCTCCATTAAGGGCATAAATTGAATTTAGATCGTTTTCTTATCATCTTGGGCATCATCATTCATTTTCATTTAGATTTTATTTTTTATTCTGAAGCTTAGTTTTAGTTCCATAACTTAGTTAAATATTCAATTTTTTTTATTTTGTTTTTGTTTTTGTTTTTTATTTTAATTTTCTAATAAATAATTTTATTTTGCTTGTTCTTTAGTTTAATTCAATTCCATTCAAAACAAGTTACAGAAAATTAAATTTTCTTTTGGAAAATAAGACTTTTTTTATTCGTTTTTGTTTTTTTTTTGTAATTTCTCTGCAACCATTTGGCAAGTAAACATACTCAGCAACGACATTATGTACTCGTAAGCCCACAAACAACATTAGCAAGAATGATAGCGATGACAATGATTATGATGATGATGGCGATAACAACATATCCTACTACAGCTTCCTTATCAGCACACACACACACACAGAGAGAGCAACAAACGTATATGAACAACGGAGAGATGCCTGCATAAGAATATCTATTGGCCCCAAATGTGTTGTTGCAACTTCCTGACGACAACAACTACAAACGGCAGCAATAAGTTTTGCTCAGAGACAATAAGTCGCACTTAAACGAGAACATGTACTGGCTGGCTATACGAATGAAATAAGGCAGCGGAAAAAAAATCCAACCAACACGGTGAACATGAAGAAGGAACAACAACAACAGAATTAAAATTATGTAAAACGATGTTGCTAAATGCAGCAATAACACTGGATGACAGTCAACTAGGAAGTCATCCAAGCCAGTGAACCATTCTGCCCATCAGAATCAGTAGTCAGCCATTGAGCCAAGCGACCAGCCAGCCAATGAACTAAACAAACCAACAGCAGCTTCATTGTCATCATCTAGTGAGGCAGTAAAATAAGGTATGCATGCCTAACGACTCGGAAGGATACCCTTTTAATTTACTTTTGTTTTCTCTAACAGCATGCCATCCGTGTTTTTTATTCCCATTTTTTTCACAGTTTCTCTTACTCTTACTTTTATTATTTGCTTATATGGATTTAGAATCTGTGGCACAAAAAACAACAACAACAACAGCAACAACAACTCGTTAAAAATAAAAAATTTCCATGTAAGTTTTAAACTACATTTGCTTGTGTACCATACATGCCGGTTTTAACAATGTTCACATGCCGTATAACAAATGTTTTTGGTGTACAAGCAAAGGAAACTACCAGGGCAAAATGTGCGGTATTGTACATGGGAATATGTTTTATCAGCAAAAAAAAAACGAAAAAAAACGGTTGAATTCTTCTTCTAAATATTACTAACAACAAGGTAAAATGTTTAATGACAACACTAACAAGAATGAATAAAATTACCACCCACTTAGCGAATTTGTTTAATAGATGACCAAACATTGCAGCATAGCTTACGTTGTTATACGACGTTGTTATATGGCAAAGTGTGTGTATGTCTTAGAGTGTGTGTGTAAATATTGCCACAGAAGGTTTCATGTAAACATTGTGAAACGATATTAATTTGTTTAAGACCCTGTTAGCAAAAAAAAAAAAATAAAACCAGACCAGATTATATAAAACCAAAGTGTAAATAACATTGAAGTTTTAATTAACAATGGGGTGGACGTACGGCAGAAATAAGAACTTTTTCAATATTCTCTTAAAAATTCAAAGAGTTGACAGTGAATAAAAATATTATTTGACTTCATTTTTTACGAATTCTAGCAATTTGGATGGAACTTGATTTCTATCATGAAAATATTGTTTAAAAAAGATTTCGTTAGTAACTTGAAACTGATCAAATACTTTAAGGTCCTAACTCTTCCCAGCGATAAGTATTCTAGATATTTCTAGAAGTCGACTGCTGAGAAGAAGTCGACGAAGAAACATTTTTCTTCATATTTCGTTTTGTTTGAGATGTCTGACCAGGGGGTTTGAACCGTGGCCGCACGTCTAATAAGCCAACACTCTACCTACTATACTACAGCCACTCCGAGCTCATTACAAGGGGGCTTATATATAACCACGAACATTTTTAACTAAGACTCTGTATTATGTGCTTAAGAACTATCATTCGAAACATGTCTTTTAAACGATGGTCTAGTTTTATTCAAAACATTTCATTATTTGTTCCTAAAATATAAAAGCGCAAGGAAGAAAATTAAAGTGTCTTTGTAAAATTTTGCTAAATATCTAATTTTTCGATTAGGCACACTTCACTGGTTAAGTATAATACAAGTTTTCGTAACAGCAGTCGTCTTCCAAATAACTCATCCAGTTAGCACCCTTACCCTCCAGATAGCAATGTTAGGCAACATTACCTACTAAGTAAGAGTAAAACTTGGTGAGCAAAATTTTACAACGCGATACCCAATATAACGCAACTCAATACAGTTCATAGACGACAAATTAGTACCTGCTAAAATTGAAAAAAAAGTAATGAAAACAACCGGCGTAGTCTACTGGGTAGTGTTTTGGCGTACAAGAGATAAGGCCACGATTCAAACCCCAGGTCAAGCATCTCCAATAAAACGAAATATGAAAAAAGATTTCTTGGCGATTTCCTTGCAGCAGATTTGTGACAAAAAAACTCTGAGAGTAAAATAAAATTGCCACGAAAAAGTTTCTCAACAACAATCTGTTGCTTGGAGTTGACTTTGAACTGTAGGTCCCGCCACTCATGGGTAAAATTAACACACACAACATGGGTGGTGTAAGAAACTAGGTTGTAAGCCTGACTGAATGGTCATATCTTATATATACGAGTAAGATCTGATGTGCTACTCTTCCCATTCAAAACAATTTTCTTTGAATTTTTCGTCCCGTAGACACCGCTGAATGAAAATTCGGTTTTAATTCACCACAAATCTTTACCAAAGTACAGTCTATTTTCTGGATTAAAAACCTTAAAGACCTGTGCTCTTCTCCTTTCAGGGCCGATCCACCTCTTGAGTAGAAGTAAGTTTAAATCAATAAAACGTCTTCACTACTGCACCCAACAAATAATGTCCATAGAAGATGTTCTTTTTCCAAGGGTTTGTGAAATGGATACATCTCCGATTTTTATTTGAGTACATCTTACGCTACTGCCCTGGAATTCAGAGGCGCATACTCAGGTTATTATGTCATAAAAATTATATCAGATATCAAAATATTTGACCTGGAGAGAATTGGTTAGAAGATCCTCTATTTTTTATACCTCTAACTTGCTACAACTTTCCTGAAGTAGTCGGAGTCTGGTAGATAGTTTGTTGGCTTATTAGACGAGAGCACGATTCTCAAACCCTGGCTCAGACATTTCGAACAAAAAGAAATATGAAAAATGTCTTCGGAGACTTCCTCCCAGAATTAGAATTTTTATCTGAAATGCGCTGTTTTTACTATCGGAACATCTAAGTATTAAATTAAGACAGTTCTGCCAACGGAGTTTCTAAAGTTGATGAAATTTAAGTACAAATACAGTTTGCGGGTAAAGAAATTAAACAAAATAATTAAAAAATTAATTCCAACGTTTCTAAAGAAGAAGAGAATAATTTTTAATAAATCTTTACTTTACTCCCTACAGCAGACATTTACTTGTAGACGAAATACTTTAAATTTCAGATTTCATTCATTCATTCATTCATTCTTAAATGGACTATCAACAGAAACTCATAAAAACAATCACCATTTTGTTGTACTTCATATTTAAGACCAAATTGTCTCATAAAACTTTAACATACTCTATGAATACAATAAAACCTTACAGTTAATTAAAGGAACAACAACATACAATGAATTGTGAATAGCACAAAATAGCAAAATAGCATACATAAAAGAAACTTTATGATAAACCTTAGTAAACATATGATTTAAACAGAATTTTTCACAAATCTGGCAATGTAATGTCTGTTAATGAAACTACTCTTTCACGGTTCTGTAAAAGACAATTTTTTAAATCGCTAACTATGCGCGCATAAGAAAATGAGGGACGTACATATTTGCAGATATTTTTTATTATTATGAATCAATGCATTACATTGCAAGCTAACTTCATTAGATTTTCTTGCCATAAATCTTGTGCCGGATTAGTTAAGTATCATCAGCTCAATACATATCCTCTAATTGGCAAGAGAAACTCCATGTAGTTTCTTGTCTCTCTAAATGAAGTTTTCATACAGACATAAGTTTTATCAGAGTTCCCTGGCATATGGATCGTTGGCAATTTCATTGCTGATGAGCTTGCCAGGACCGGTACAGAGCTTGAAATTTCAGTCATGTTATAAGGCATAAATATTCCGATTGCCTCCGTTAAAATGAATATTATCGATTCGGTTTACAGGGAGCCTCAATCTCATTGGTAGCAGGAGGATACATGCAATATTGCTAGACACATATGCATAACCTTAAATCTCATCCATCGCACAGCAGAGATTTTCACGGGCCACTCATTTTTGTAAAACTTGGCTTTCGGGCAAATGATTTCTGCAGGCGCTGTGGATCTAATAAGGAGCAGACAGTCTTCTACCTCATGTGTCAGTCGATTTCGAAACTTTTCATGGCAATTTTATTTACTCTCAGCGTTTTTGCCGGAAATCTGCTGAGAGGAAATCGCCGAAGAAATATTCAAATTTAATTTGATGTCTGACCTGGGGTTTGAACCATGGCCGTACGTCAAATATGCCAACACACTACTTACTAGACTATCGTAATTGGAATGAGAAAATCAATGTAGTTTCTCGTCTCTCTAAATGAAATTTTCATCCAAACTCAAGTCTTATGTAAGTTCTCAGACTGATGAGCTTGCTAGAGCATGTACTGAGCTCGTAATTTCCGTCATCTTACAGGTCCTATGTATCCCGACTGTATATTATACGCTTGTATTACAGAGATCCTCAACCTCGTTGACAACAAGAAGGGGTACGTGAAATATTGCTAAACATGTATGAATAAGAAGACGACCCACTCACTTCTATTATTAAATCGCACGGTCATCTAATAGCACAATAATGATTTTCGCAGGCCACTGTTTAGTTTGGTAAGCATATCGAAAAACCTGATATTCCGGCTAATGCTCTCTGTAAGAGCTGTGGGTCTTAGAATGAGAAATACTGTCTTTCATGTCAAATGTTAGTGTCCTGCTCTTGTCATAAAAAGACGGAGATTTTTGTCCTCTCAATTTCTGATATCCTTGACGAAGCTCTCTAACAAAAATATTGCTGCAATAACAAGATTTATTTTGGACTCGGTTTGGTTTTCTTTATGGAATGTTCGATCGACGGGTTAAATTTTGATTGTGGTATCACAAAGTGCCTAAATGCTAGCCTCTTGCTTAAACGAGTGGTCACCTATCGCTCTCGATATAATCTATTAACTTTGTTAACATTTGAGGTAGTAGATAACATTCTTGTTTTACTACAACAAAGTTTTCCCTGTGTTATGAATGTCAGTATCGTGAATGTGGTATTACTTACTTACTTACTTACTTAATTGGCCATTAACAACCCGATTAACGGATTTCGGCCTGCCGCAACACATCCTTCCAGGCGCCTCTGCTTTTTGCGCGCCTACGCCAGTTGGTCACACTAATCGATGACAGGGCTTTCGATTTGGCCTTCCAATGCATACGAGGTCGTCCTCTTCGCAGATCCCCGCATCAAATACCCGACTCGCCGGAGCATCCTGAACTGCAGGAATTGCTCAACGTCATTCTGCATAGCCTTATCAGCTTCGCAGGTATACCGAGCTCAGACATTGCGGCAAAAGCACGATCCCTTATGGAGCTATCGAAGGCTGCCTTATAGTCGTCAAAAAGATGGTGTGTTGTGACTTGTGTTATCAGGACCTGCAGCTTTATTCTAATTGCGTCTTTGACTTCTTCATGGCTAGGCAGCAGAATCTCTCCACGCCGTCATCATCGATTCGGTTCGGAAAATCATCTATAAAGGCAGAATTGGTGCCCTCTTCGCCTTGTAGCAGAGTAGAGAAGTGTTTCCTCCACAAATAATGTGGTATTACGTGCAATAATTTGCCTCCATTTGTTGCAAGTCCTAAAATAGCCTCTGTCCGATAATCTTAAAATGATGACTTTTTTAAGTTCAAGGCTGCCTTTCTGAGAGGAAGACTAATATAGGAATGGAGGACTTAAGCAGCGATTTCCTCTCTTGTTACTGCATATTTCCCCAAGGGTGTCCTTTTTTTCAATAAGACTGTGAGGTAGTAAAATATTCTGAAGTCAGTATCTGCACAGCTGCTATTGTGAATTTTGTGGGCTTTTAGAATCGCATCTAATGAAACCCCGATATTTGTTTTTCCTGATACTATACGCTTCAGCAGCTATTGTCACTTTACATTCAGTGTGTAGTACAGTGTAGGAATCTGATGAAAAATCTGTGCCGGTTTAGTGTTATGCTGTGTCGTGTGGTTAAAAGGTTGGTGCAGCATGAATGTTAAATGAGAATATTTTTACAATGTTTTATGTGTGTGCTTTATACAATACATGTGTGTGTGTATATTCCATATGGTAAATGATTGTAATATCCTGGTTTTTAAATAAAAACACATATAAACTGTTCGTTTTTCTTTTTCTTTCTGTTTTTTGTTTTTTTTTTTTGTTTTTGTCTCATTTTCATTTACTGTATCTTTATCATTTTCATTATTTCTCTTTTATTTTGTATTTATTTTATGTTTGTTTGTTGGTCTTGGTTACTGGTTACTGGTTTTTTTTTTCTTCTTCCTTTTTTGTCATTATCGTTGCAGTTTATTTTAATAAAATTTACATCATTGTGTTCCTCTTACTATTGTGTTTGTATTAAAGTTTTATTTGTATTTATCCTTTGAAAGTAAAATAAAATAAAAAAAACCAGCAAACAGACATATTCCTTGACACAGTATAAAGGGGAAAAAAAATAAGGGTAGATAATTATAATCAAAAAAGTATCCTTTTCTCCAACACACACACAACACAACTATTGTGCTTGCAATTGTCATTTGTAGTGCATAATATGAAAAATGTAAAGAAAAGACAAAAAAAGAACAGAGTCCTGATCATACTGCTGGTGCATGTTTTCCGGTTGTTGATGTCATTGCCGTTGCCGTTGCCGTTGTCGCTGTCGCTGTTACAGTTACTGTTGCTGTTGTTTTTGTTGCAACATCATTCTGTTTATGTTGTCTACTCGTTACATGCCATGCTTTTGTTGGAGTTTGAAATTTTCAGTTTGTGATTGTAGTGTAGTTTATGCCACATGAAAATGTTAATGACATGCAACGCTGTAATCAGTTCACTTATTGTGGAAATTGTTCATGTGTCCATGTCCTTCAATTATTATAAATTGAAATTATTTGTTATTCATCTGGTCTTGTCAGGAATTGTTGCGATTATGTTGGAGGGAAAAATAAAGAGCGATACAGCAGCTGACAGGCATTATACAGACGTATTAATTCTTTAGACATACACATGGGAATGGCATGGGAATTAATAATTATTGGTTTTTATTACTAATACTTCTTAAATGTAAAAGATAATGAAGAATTTTAAATACATGCCTATCCGCAGTACTGCATTAGCAAATGAAGTGTGTAATTTTTGTATCGAAGAATTTATAAATATGTAACGTAATGTAATATTTCCAAGATATCCATACGCCATAGAAATTAACTTTAAATTCCATAAAAAGCTTTTTAAAAAATTTTAAAATATTTAAAAAATACGAAATTTTAAGTCAAATTATGGCGTTAGGAGTGGACTACAATTCGATATTTTCGTTTTACGATAAAAGCGAGAATCCACTATAACATCTCAAGGTTCAAAAGGTTCCAGGTAGACTTTGACCAACCAGCGAAGTTTAATATCAGTAATGTCAAGGTCCTTCTCTATATTAGAGAAGCCGAAAGCTAGTGAAATCGTTCTTAAGTTGAGTATCTGCTGAAAAACCCTGTAATTTTTCATCACATCAATGTGTATGCATGATTGTGTACCATGACTTCAAGTCTAATAAGTTCATACGCTTCCTAGGAGACTACGACAACTAGTCAGGCGCTAAAAACGAGAAGATATAACAATCTGATATTGAAAAACTCAAATGTAAAATCCGATCGAATATCAGTAGCATCAAGGTATTAGGAAAGCCAAAAGCTAGTGAAATTGGCTGAAAAACTTTGTGATTTTCTATGAAATTAGCGTGCGATCCTATTTGTGTAGATTTTACCCACAGAAGAATCATGTCGTGGTGAGATTCAGCGTATATAATATATTCGATATTAACAGGCAATATTTTACAGGATAGGCATAACTCAAGAACCCCTCGTTTTAGGTTTCCAAAAGTCGAATAAATCAGACATACTGTACATACATAATTGGCCATTACAACCCTTCAGTCAAGATTACGGCCTAACTTCTCAAACCACTTATAATGTGTGTGTTAATTTCATACACGAGTGGCGGAACCTACGGTTTAAAGTCGATTCCGAACGACAGATTTTTGAGAAACTTTTCATGGCAATTTTTATTTACTCTCAGAGTTTTTGCCAGAAGTCTGCTGAGAGGAAGTCGCCGAAGAAATATTTTTCTTTTTCATTTTGAAACTCGGCCTTACGTCTAGTAGGTCAACAGACTACCTAACTAACTTCTATCAGATATAATTGCCATTATAATTTCTGCAGAAGCCTCGGCATGTGATTTGCAAGGGATTAGTGTCCCTTCTATCACTACTATGCAGATCCCAACACAAATTCTGATGTTTTCACAGAGTTACTTATGATTCATGGAAGTAAGTGAAATAAGTGGTCTTTGCGCAAAATTTCCTCTTGTGATCCTTAGAAAACATATCTCGCCCGTTGAAATTAACAGAAGTTTATTTAGAATTAGATTCCTCTCACACAGAACTTTATATTTTTGAAGGAAAAAACTTTGTTGATTATATTCTTGTGTTCTAAAATGTTTACCCTTTCAAATGCCAATGCGGAATGCCAACTAAGATCAAATGAAATACTGACAGATATTGATATCAAATTCGACAAAATACTTTTCCGAAAAAAATTCATTTTAATTCCTTAAAAAGTTGTCATCAAGGTTAGCTGAGCAAAATTTTATATTTTTTATTTAATTCTAATTATTTGTCTAATCCATTAATTATAGTGTAAGAGACAGAGAAAATGGTTTAATTTTAGTATTTTTGAAAATAAATTCAATACTCTGATTCTAAGGCCTACAAACCTGATTCTATTTAATAAAGTGTGACAAATACATATTTGCACCAAAAAAATATAAACTCATCTCTTGCAGTTGTGTAGTATCAACGCCAAAAACAAAAAACTAAAGAGAAAAAATATTTAAAAAATTAAAGAAAAATTTTCTAGCAACTACATTTAGCAAAAATTTCGTCAAACATAAAATATTCTGAAAATTTTATTTTCCATCATTGTCGGGTAATTACACAAAAAAATTACAATATGGTGTCAAATGGCAATTTAAAGCGATCCCTCACAAAAATTTCTCAAATCCAACATTTTAAACCAAAAAAAAACTAAAAAAAAAGAAAACAGCAAAGAACGTCATTAAATAAGAGATTTGAAGGAACCTAAACTAATTTAAAAAAAAAGGCTGAAGAAGATGTGAATGCATGCACGAAAAATAAAATATAAGAGGGAAAAAAAAGACAAATATTCTCATAATCATATACGAGTATGTATTTACGAAAACACACTCACGTCTAAGTGCATACAACTAAGAATATATGAATACACAAATTCATACAATGCAGCATACAAAACTAGAATAATATATGAATATAAGACAAAAAATAAAAAATTAAAAGAAAGTATTATTGTACAGTAATGGATAGAATAAGAGCATAAGAGGATTTGTACAAAGTTTGTTGATTTGTAGATACAATATACGAATAAAGCCACGTATTTTTAGTCGTCTAACTACAGTCTGATTATTCAAATAAGAATATGAATTATGTGAAGGAGGGATACAAAAAAAGAGAGAAACTAGGTCCATAATCCCTCTCAGCAGATTTCTGGCAAAAACTCTGAGAGTAAATAATTTTGCCATGAAAAGTTTCTCAAAAAATCTTTCGTTCGGAGTCGAGTTTAAACTGTAGGCCCCGCCACTCATGTATAAAATTAATACACACAACATGAGTGGTGTGAGAAGCTAGCCCATAATCCTGACTGAAGGGTTGTAAAGACCAATTATGTATGTATGTTATGCATGAAGGGTGGATACTTTTTTGAATCCTTTCCTTATTCGTTTTTTTTCTAGGCTGTGCTATAATGGTGAGAAGACCTACTAATTAAGAACTACTCTTTCCCATTAGGTCGCTCTCTCTGACCCACACTCGATATTATATTTTCAGCGGGTCAGGGTTTCCAAATCAATTTATTAAGGGGAAGCGAAACCTCTTAATATTTTAAAATTTTAGAATAAACATTAGTTTGAGTTCTTCTGTCTACGAATCTTCAATACTTTTTACCAGAATAATTTGATCTTTGCACCAAAATCGTCTTTGGTATTCGTTGCTAAGGTTAATCTACTTACTGCATTGGCTAACTCATATATTTTGAAACATCTAGACATCAAACAACCATAATATCACTTGCGTTTCATAAGAATAAAGAAATTCTGTCGATAAAGATGTACCATCAGACCACAATTTATTAACAGCAACAACAATACTAAAATTGACATGAAAAAAATGACAAGGGACAAGGATCTTATAGAGACAAGTACTTTTAAAATAAAAGGCGGTCCTATTTTTTGGTTTCAAAATAAAAATAAATAAAACACTCAAACAGCAATAATTTCAAATACCAGGCTTGATCTTTGCCATTCTGTACGAACTACAATGTCACCTAACTGGCCACATTTAAATTGATAGTGGCAGGCGATCATTTTGAGGTAGTATTCGACAGACTTTTCGTATATTTCGAACGATAACTCAGCGATAACTTGGAGCATATTGGTTTTTAAATACTTAAAGGTTAAGAAAATGTCCGCGTAGACACGGTACTTTATATAGCCCTACAACAACAAAAAAAGCTCACAACAACAACGAAATTGTTGTAGTACAAATTGAAATTGTGCGAATGCCACTGATCTGGGATTTGAACCGTGGGCTCACATCTAATAAGCCAAAACACTACAATTTCATTTATTCTCAAAATTTTCGGCAGAAACCTGATAGGAGGCAGTCCGCGAAGAAATATTTCTTTCATATTTCGTTTTTGTTGGAGATGTCGGACTTGGAGTATGAACTTGGTTTCATATCTAATAAGCCAACACACTACCTATTAGACTACGGCGACTACTGATTGAGATTTCATTAATTAAATGATTTGATTAGATAAGAAGTGTTGCATGTCATTTCATATTTACTTTCGGCAGACTTTATGTTGTTCATTCTACTGTCTTCAGTAGTCACATCTACCAAACGCAACCCCAAAGGTTACCCAGCAAAAGAATTCCAACTGTTTTGAAACAAACTCGTAATGAAATGATTACTGAAATTGAAAATAAAGTTCATATTCATTATCAAACAATTCCGATATTCAATTGATTCAATTTGCAAAAGAAACAAAAAGAACATTCTTAATTTAGAATAGCTGCTCATCACTGTACAGTCTCATGCGAAATACTAGGTAGAAAATATTTCTGTTCGTTAGAAATGTTAATGGAGAATGCAAAACGAAAAAATTTAAAAAAAAACCTTGAAAGGCTTCAATTGTACAACAATTGCTCAAGTGTACATAGTTTTTTGTATTTTCCAGAAATGTCTATAGAAATATTATATGAATGAGTCTTATGTATCCGTATCCATATCCATTTCCATGTCCATGTCCATAGTCATATCCTCATCATCAGCATCCATATGTGGAATTTAGACAATATTTTGCATACGCACACACACACACATTTTAATATACAAAATGCTACTACCACCACTACCACTAGCGTTACCGCACGCAATGATTAAATGCCAGTATGCCAACTCATTTACACAGCATGAATTTTAAAATTAAACCCACATACATACATACATGCATACATGTATACATGCATGCACAGAAGAATGTACGCATACATGCTCATTCCTATTATACAAACTCACTAATATTTACCCAGTGTTTTATGGCCAACTATTATTTTTGCTAAGACCAGAAAGATAGAAAAAAAATTCAGAAAGAAAGAAATATTCAGACAACAACAACAAAATAATGAAATTTTTGTTTTCAAAACAACGAAAATGGAAACAAAAAAATTTTGATAATTTTCTGTTTTAAAGAAAACCTCAGAAAAATCGCTGTGTTTTTGAAAAAAAAATATTTGTTTTTGTTTTAGTTGAATCTGTTTATGTTTGCAGTTTCGTTTAATGGATTTTATTATGCAGGCTAAGCTGAATTATTTGCGCATTATGAAAAGAAATCTTTGTGGGTACTCTTCAGTTCCTTAGTAAACGTTGCATAGCTGGACGTAGAATGAGCGAGAAAACTTTTTCTTTTTTTGTGGACGAGTTTAAAGTAAAACAAAAACTCAGAGGCCACTAGCACAATGCCAAATAATATAGAAACGTACGAGAACGTAGTTGGTATTTATTTGGTGATACTCTATTACATAATACGCCGAGGCTCTACTCAGTAAAATTTTATTGTACAATGAGTCTTTCAAATCTTCAAGGTATAAAATCTATTTTGAATAATAAATACGTGTCAAGCTTCCAGGGCCATGCTCTTAAGTAGAATATAAATGAATTCTTTCCTTTGGGCACAATAGTTTCATCAAATCTATCAACAAACGACTTCAAATGGTGAATTGACGGCAAATAAGTTAATTATCGATCAAAAAACTGAACCGAAGAGATGCTTAAAATCACTTCGAACAGGCTTTTGCCTGTAAACTGCTGTAATAGGCAGAAAGGCAAAGATAAGAACTTTTTAACATTCTTTTAACAATTCAAAGGATTGGCATATGAATAAAGAGAGTAGTTTTTAATTAAAGTCTTAAAATTTTAAAAGTTTCATGGTGTAGATATGCTCGGGATGAAGTGTAAACATTTCATCTTGGCCATCTGATCTCGCCAGATAGCCTAGCGTTAGCAAACAGTTCATTATGCAGATAGAGTGAGACACACTGAGCAGATATTCTACTACACTACTACGCAATTAAAAATAAAAACTAAAGAAACTCTACAGTGTTGAAATTATAACGCTTGCCGAACAATAGCACGAGTTTAGAGATAGGTAAAGCTAGTTTAAATTGGCAGCCGCTTCGTACTTAGGTACTAAAGGTTTCTTAACCGCTTGACTGCTACGTGGCGCAAAAGCGCTGCGTTCATTTGTTACGAAAATCGCTACTGTGAGTTTCAGAGTATTTTTGTTGTTCCGTGGGTATGGACGTAGTCTGACCTTCATGTAAGAAAACATAGTTGTTATACATAAAAATAGTTGTTATAGTTACATAAACATAGTTAAGACGCCTTTGGCTAGATACGTACTGTAAAAGAATTGTGGATGTTCGCAGATTCTCAAGTGCCGGACAATAATAGAGAAAATCCTTTCCGGTCAGTAATTTTTATTTTTTTTTAAGAGCAACATTCAGCAGATGACCCCTATTCATGCAGCTCATTGTATTTTAATACAGGAAATATAGTTTATAGAATAAAGGAATGAGAGGTAGTGTGAGACAATTTTTTCATGAATGAACTTCACTTCGTCACTTTTTCTTCGAGAATTGCTTTTTAGTAATAATTCTCACTTCCTTTTTTCTGTGTCTGACAAAACACCCAAAACCTCTGATGGAAGTCAAATCCATGAACTCGGCACTTATACTTTAGCTCGTTATCAACTATCGTGGCACTTCACCATTGCGGCTTCTTCAGATGGTATTTTGAGAAATTCCCAGTATTTTAGAGTCTGCGCACAGACACCAGTATCCCGTTTGAACTGCTAAAATGGAAACTGGTTAGGTTTAAAGCTGTATATACTCAAATCAAGCCATATAAGTCTGTGGTCTCTCTCCAAGTGAATTTATTATCCCAAATTTTCTGTGGCACATAAAATTTGTGTGCAACCATTCCTTTGCAAAGGAATGTTGATGTTACGTATAAATTCGATTAAATTTCTCATTGAACCAAGCTTTGGGAGTCGCCTCTATTATTGTCTTTAAAGTCGCCGTAGCAAATGCTTGGCATTCTTGGAGAATCTTACACACTCTCTAGGCATCTATCAATAAATCTGGGGATAAATTTATACTCGGATTCTCACAACGACAGCTTTTAAAGCAATAATTTCAGGCTGAACAATCAATGGATACTACAAGGATTCTTACAGCGCCATTCTTTAAAGCAATTACTTCAGTCCGAATTTTACGATAATCAATGTAAAGTGCAAGGAACTATCTAAAATACAGCTTTTCTTATAAGATACATACCACACCCGATTATATCATATGGTGTGTACATCTGTCAGCGTATACATGATTGATGTTTTCTGGAAGATGCAAACCGTTGCCGTAGTCCAGTAGGTAGTGTGTTGGCTTATTAGACGTAAAGTTCGGGTTCTTATCCCAGGTCAGGCATCAAAACAAAATATGAAAAAAATATTTCTTCGGTGATTTCCTCTCAGCAGATTTCAGGAAAAAAACTCCGAGAATAAATAGAAAATTGCCATAAAAAGTTTTTCCTAAAAAATCTGTTGTTCGAAGTCGACTTTAAACTGTAGGTCCCGCCACTCGTGTATAAAATTAACACACACTACATAAGTGGTGTGAGAAACTAGGTTGTAATCCTGACTAAAGGGTTGTAATGACTAATTATGTAAGTATGTAGATATATAAACTATTATGATAATAGAATCTCTGCAGTATTTTCGTTGTAAATTCAGACTCGAAAGCAATTTCAGTTATCGTGTAATCAATAAGTATATCCATGTCAATTGTGGCATGACTATAGGTTCACTATTTCCATGCACTTGTGACACATAGTCTCAACTGCATTTTCAGCCAATTGTTAAAAGAAATAGTTCTAAGAGAAATTTGGTTTGCAAACCAAATTTGTCTTACAGCCTTGATTCATGATTGTGCTTTCAAGTTGCCTGTTAATTTTCCATCCATAATAATTAAAATTCATTTCCATTCAATAAAAAAATTGTGTTTCAATTCAAAAATTCCCAATAAAACAGCAGAAAAAAGGAATACCAAAACGAGTACAAACAAATTTCTTCAATTTCTTTACAATACTTATGTTCATATTCATGTTACACTTTCCCACTCTTGTCTTTTGCATTTCCATTTGCCAGATATTTGAATTTTTTTTTTCAACATTTTCCTCCGTTTTTCATTGTTAATTAATCTGGCATAACGAATGAAATTGTGTTGCCTTTATTATCTTCGTTCCAGCAGTTCACATACATAGTTGCGCAAGGTTGTTGATTGCTGCTGCTGGCATTATCCTTGTCCTGAATATGTGTTACATAACGTCAGCGTGTCTTTGTATGCCTGTCAGGTAGTATTGATGAAATAATCCTTTAAAATTCGTTGAAAATAATTTAAATATGAGAAACCAACTTGACAGAAGCTGTTTGATATGCCAATGCCATATCATAAGCCATTTGATGGAGTTTTTTCTTCTGTTTTATGATTTTATAAGCGAATATATGTATGTATGCAAGTGAACATAATTGAAATGTTATAATTTGTATTATTGATCAAAAATTTTATGTTCATGTTGTCAAATGTAATTGATTTTTGATAGAAATTTATTGAAGAATTTTAATTGATATTTTGCTGTTTATTTGCAGTGAGAGAGAGAGAGAGAGAGATTAAAATTCTATTATATGTAAAGGATGGGTCATTTAAAAGTTTAAATTTTAAATAAAAGCAAAAACGATTTGAAATTTTCCTAAATTTACTATTTTGCTGTGAAGTACAATTGTTCCAGTTAGAAATGGATTATTATTTCATTTATATGGCTGCCACGGCTGGCCTCACAGTACCTCATTAGATCGGACCAATTTTCGTGGACTTTTTGAGTGTATGGGTTCGTGTCACAGAAAACACGAAACACAGAAAAATTTTGTTGTTTAAAATAAGTGAAGTTTGTTTTTTGTAATGAAGTTGCAGTACATTTTGCTTTCACGACATAAGTAATCATAGAGACAATCAATACTAAGGCGTATGAGCTGCTGTATGCAAAAAATATTGCTCATACGTATGAGTGCTTATGCTTTAAGATCCGTAAAATATGCAACATTAAAATGAAAAGCGGCAAAGAATTGAACAACATCATGGATGGGCCATTTAAATGTTTAAATTTGAAAATGCAAAAAAAAAAAAAAAAAACAAAAACGGTTTGTTATTTTGGCAAATGTTTTGTTTTTGTTGTGTATTACAATTGTTGAAATATTATTTTATTCATGTGACTCAAGCGGCTGGCTTCACAGTACCTAATTCGTTCGGGTTAATTTCGTGCATTAATTTGAGCGTATGGGATCATATCTCGGCGGTGACATCACGAATGTTGGTCTTCAAATACTGAATTGTCTCTGGTATGTCGGCATAACACTTTTCTTTAAGGGCGGTCCACAGAAAATAGTCCAACGGTGTCAAATCTCTGCTTCTTGACATCACCATTTGAGTCAATAAATGGATTGGGGCATGTGATGTGTGTCAAGTTGCACCACTCTGTTGAAACGCAACGTCGCTTACATCAACACCATGAAAAGCGGGTATAAAAAAATTGGTTATCATGCTGCTATAGGATATTAATGTATCCACCAAAATGAAAATGAGCTTCTACCGAAAAGATGAATTTTTTGGCAAAATCGACATTATCGTGCAGTTTCTCGTTGGCCCATCTAGCGAAACGAAAACAAAGCGGATGATCATGCGGCTTCCACTTGCGGCTTGAACTTTGTAAGGCGTCCACCGAGATCTTTTCGCAAAATTCGACATAAGCTGGTTCGTGAAATGTTTAATTCTTGAGAACGATTGATGTTGATGTTGACAGATTCTCACGCACACTCTCAGCCACAACTTCGGTATTTTCGAGTGTACGCACTGTACAAACGCGCTCATGTCTTGGCGCAACAACAAAGGAACCAGTTTCACTAACTTTAGCAATAAGCTTGCATATACCGAGCACTGTTCTTCTCTACGTCATTTTCGTGCAATTTCCGCTCAATTTTCTTTGTTTTGGAAATAAATTTTCAATAAATTCCAACGTTGTTCAAGTGTAAATCGATTCATTACGTTCAGTGGAGATAATATACTGAATTTTGTGACAGAATAGAATGACAATAGTATTGCCAGATTCAAATTTAAACCAATAGATGGCCCACCCGATATATAGAAAATGCCATTTTCAAAGACCCTCTGCAAGAGATAAAAGAAATGCCAAGAAGTGAAGCCTTTTGATAATAAATTACATGCAACAGTCATTTTTTAATTAACATTTCCAAAATAAATTAATTAAATATGAAAATTAAATCCTCGTGTTTTGAATTTTTAACATGAATTTCGCATTTCAAATCACTTGTTTGCACAGAGAGAACTTTTGCTTGCTGGCCACGAAATGTTAAATTAGTTGGAGGTCAAAAGTGTTACTTATGGTTTGAAGGCTGCTTAAAATGCTGTCCAAAAAGAAAGACAAACTTTAAGCCTTGAACGCAAATTTGCATTTGTTACGATTAAATAAAAGCCATGAACAACTATTGCCTTGTCCTATGCAAGTGCCAAGACTTGCTTGCTTTGCTAACCGAAATAACTTGTACAACTTTATTACAATATTTTCATTTTCGTTTTTGCTAGACAACGAAAAAAAAAAACTAAAAGATAAACAATTTTTAGCATAAAATTTATTGCGAAACGCAAGAGAAAATTTCCTGTATTATGTTTAACAATCTGCGTGAAAATCTTTAAATAAAACTCAGCGTAAAATAATTCCCCATTTTATGCTTCAACGAACACTCTCACTAGTAGTTGAAAGCAAATGTAAACGCATGTAAGCCCCGCAAATATTTTTAAATTCCTTTGTTTAATTTAAACTTATATCTGAAATTATTTTACGCTGTAGAGAAAAGTTTTACTTGGTTGTTATACTACGAAACGCTTAAATAACAAGGTTTTTAAGAAAATAAAATAAAGTAAAGAAATCGCCGTAGTCTAGTAGGTAGTGTGTTGGCTTGTTAGACATAAAGCCCGGTTCGTATCCCAGGTCAGGCATCAAAACGACATATGAAATAAAAAATATTTCTTCGGCGATTTCCTCTCAGCAGATTTCTGGCAAAATCTCTGCGAGTAAATAAACCTGCCGTGAAAAAGTTTCTCAAAAATCTGTCATTCGGAGTCGATGTTAAACTGTAGGTCCCGCCACTCACGTATAAAATTAACACACACAACATGAGTGGTGTAAGAAGCTAGGCCGTAATCCTGACTGAAGGGTTATAATGGCCAATTATGTACATACATATATACATATGTATATAGAAACTCCTACCTTGAAATAAAAAGAGCTCCAGATATTAAAAAATATTGACAACGTATAGTAGGCAGTGTGTCCCATGTGCCCACGGTTTAAACGCCAGGTCAGACATCTCCAACAAAACGAAAATGGAAAAATATTTCTTCGTTGTCTTCCTCTTAGCAATTTTGTGGCGCAAGCTCTGAGGGTAAATAAAATTGCCATGCAATAGTTTCTAAAAAATCTGTCGTTCGGAGTCGACTTTACAATTGTGGTGTGAGAAGCTAGGTCGTAATCCCGACTGAAGAGTTGTAAGGACCAATTAAGTAAGTAAGTAAGTAATGAAATTGAGGCGAATATGGAACACGCTGATACAGTGAGCGTCAAAAGAAACTGTACATAAAAACAATATGCATTAATAAAATACCGTTACTTTTATTTTAAAATTGTTTCATTGTTAGCTTTTTAAATTGAAACAAAAACAAAATTACCAAATATTTCGAAATATTGTCATATTTTTCGCCCATTCTCCTTAAGTGGTAAAAGCTGAGTTTGGTGATTGTTAGAATTTAATACTTAGTGTACAGTTTCTTTTGATGCTCACTGTATATGTTTAAGATATGTACTGATATAAATTGTTTTCTTATTAGTATGTCTTAACAATATTTCAAAACAGTGCCCTTGGAGTCATAAGTAGAATGTTTAGAAAATTGCATTAATTTGTTACTCACAGTTGTTTTCAACATTTCTAAGAATCTTTTACGTTTTTTATTATATTCTCTTTTGATTTTTGCTATTTTACCCAAAATTTTAATAACTTTATAAATATTTTTATCACTTTTCTAAGCGAAAGAGTATCATCTGGATTTTATTTGTTTTTGTTTGTTTTTTAATGCCTTCATTTTAGATGGAAATTTATGTTCATTTAAAATCATGCAAAAAAGAAAATTTTCCATTTTTATTATAAAAATTATAAAATTTTATGTTTTTTATTATTGTAAGGAGACAATAATTTTATGAAGTTTACGGGTATAAAGATAAATATTAAAATTAATAATTATTATGGATTATTTCTGAAATGTCTTTAAATATGTGTTGTGCATACTAATAATATTTAGCTTTTAATTTGTTATATAGGGTGGGCCATTTAAGATGTAAAATTGAAAAATGCAATCAAACAAAAGCGGTTTGAAAATTTGCCATTGACTTTACAGGGATACCTATGTATGCCTACATGACGCATTAATGCGCATGCGTAACAATTTTGCGTCATGCTCTGCATTCAAACCTAGATTACTGGATTGCACAACTACTACACGCAATACATTAAACTCGCGCTTCTTCAAGCTGCAGAAGGTTGGTACCAGTATGTTGATTTCAACAGCCCAGTCTACGTCGTCCAACATTTGTAAACCAATCTTTAACTTCCACTAGAATTTTTGGTGGAAATTTTCAATAACTTCAGTTTGTTTGGTCATTGACAGAGAAAAAATGAAAAAACAATTATTTTGTTTTAAATCAGTGAAGTTAGTTTTTCGTCATGCAGTTGCAGTACATTTTGCGACATATGTATATGTAAGTACATAATTATACTAACAATCAAAACTAAGGCGTATGAGTTACATGTAATACGCTGCTGTATTCAAAAATATTGCTCATACGTATGAGTGCCTATACTTTAAGATCCGTAAAGTATGCAACATTAAATTAAAAAGATGCAAAGAATTAAACAACATCATGGATGGGCCATTTATATGTTGAAATTTAAAAATGCAAAAAAAAAACAAAAACGGTTTGATATTTTGGCAAGTTTTTTGTTTTTGTTGTGAAGTACAATTGTCCCGTTAGAAATGGATTATTTTATGTATATGTCTGCCGCGGCTGGCCTCACAGTACCTCAAACGTACGGACTAATTTTCGTGTACTTTCTCGAAGGTGTCATCATGAATATTGGCCTTTTAATGCTCAGTTGTCACTGGTTTGTCGGCTGGTTTGTCTTGAATTGCGTCCCACAGAAAATAGTCCGACGGTGTCAAATCGCAGCTTCTTGGCTGACAAATTAACGTCACAATTGCGGCAAATTAAATGGCTTTCGAACGTTTGACGCAATAAATCGATTGTGGCATTAGATGTACGGCAAATTGCAACATCCTGTTGAAACCAAACATCGTTCACATCAATACCGCGAAGAGCGGTTACAAAAAAATTGGTTATCAAAGTGCTCTAGTGTCTCCATTGACCGTAATGGTCGTGCAGTCCTTGTTTTCAAAGAAATATGGGCCAATGATGCCTCCGCTCCACAAGCCGCTCGAAATGGTCACTCGTAATGGATGCATTGACTTCTGCAAGACCTCGTGTGGGCCTTCTCAGCCCCAAATTCGGTAATTTTGCTTATTGACGTAACCACCAAAATGAAAATGAGCTTTATCCGAAAAGATGATTTTTTTTTGGCAAAATCGACATCATCGTGCAGTTTCTCGGTGGCTCAATAAATCCCAACGTTGCTCAAGTTTAAATCGATTCATTCTATTCAATGGATATTATCTCCACTGAATTTTGTGACAGAATAGAATGACGAAAGTATTCCCAGATTCGAAATAACTGATGATCCTAATTTTAACCGATAGATGGCCCATCAGAATAAGCAGAAAAAAGTACAATGAAAACAAATTTAAATAATTTGTTATGGATTTACACAACCAAAGCTTATTACGTACAAAATATTTTAAAATAGGATTTAAAAGCAACATTTAATTTGAATGAATTTAACAAGATCTCCTGGGAACAGAGTAATCTAGCTCATGAGACAAACAGAATGAAAAAATTTACTTTCTTTTCCTTGTTTTTAAAATATTATTCGTTACAAAAAAAAAGAAAAAAACAATTATTTTTTCTAACTTAATTTCCTAAAAATTTTTATTTTTGATTTCAATTTAGTTTCTCATTTTAATTTCATTTTGTTGTTGTGGTTCATATACGTTGCACAAGTTTAATCGAAGAGAGTATGCTCCTCTCTATAAATGCAAAAACGCAAGAACCTTGTGATACAACAAAAGTACTTTTTTTTAATAGTTATGAACGCTGAGGCGGACATTGTATTTTTTTTTTTTTTTGCAATAAAAAAGAAAATTTACCTGCAATACAATTTTCGTTTACTTTAATTAAATTTATGACCATTTTCTGAAATAAAATAAAAACCAAAGAGGAAAAATAAAAATAAAAAAAATTTGCTAAAGAACATAAAAATCTAGTTCAGTTGGGCATGCAAAAGGAAAAAAAATGTCGTTTTTTTTCTTCTCCTACAAAAATTTCGTTAAAGTGCTATTAAGGACTAGGAAGGTAGTAGAACAATGCTAGTGCTGTATTCTAAAGAAATGGAGTATTTTTATGTTATTTAAATAAACGTAAATGGGACAGTAACCCAATAGTTATTGCCGAAGAAGAATATATATAGAAGTTTGGCGCATGAATATTTGGTTTTAAAAGTACCATTAAAAAAAATTTCTTATCGAAAAGTGCTCTGACGTGACATAATGTCACGTGACGTCACCTGTAGTTCATAATATTAAAAAAACCTCGTATGCTATGGCCATAGTGCTTTGACGTGACGTCACTTGTAGTTCAGAATATTAAAAAAAAATCTCGTATGATATGGCCATAGTGTTTAGACGTGACGTGACGTGACGTCATCTGTAGTTCATAATATTTAAAAAGTCTCTAATGTTATGAAAATAGTGCTCTGCGTGACGTGACGTGACGTGACGTGACGTGACTTGACGTTTCTTTCAGAGTCATTTTGGAAGAAAAAAAGTAGGGTTATACAGTCTGTTCACTTATTCAGTCTGTACTGCTAAATCACTTTGTTCTGCTAAATCAAATGGACAATTGTGTGGGAACTGCTACTAATTTTCATCGAAAAATCAGGTTTTGCGATTTCTGGACGAATGGGAACTTGAACTAACAACATTGTAGAATTTGAAATGATGCCAAATCCCAATAGCGTTCAATGCATTCCGAAAATGTCACTGTTTAGAGAGGATTTTGAGCTGACGGCGTCATTGGTTTATTGATAGTTGAGAACGACATTGACGATTACTAACTTATTTTGGTCGGAATTGCATGATTTGGATATCAATGCCATTTCGTTTCAACAGGATGGCATTACGTGTTGCTCAGCTCATGTTTTACGAACGATTTCAGAACATGATTATCTCAAGCGGAGGTGATGTGAACAGATATTATGCGATTTGACCGTGTTAGATTTTTTTATGGATTTTCGTAAGTCGCTGGTGTATGCAAATGAGTCACAAACCACAGCAGTCCTCAAAGTCAACATTACCCAAGCTATAGGTAGATGGCAACATAACCCTAAGCAATTGAACGATATTATATTCCACACATGCATACATACATAATTGATCATTACAATATACATTCTCAAACCATTTATGTCGTGTGTGTTAATTTTAAAGTGAGCCGCGAGTCCTACTGTTTAAAATCGATTCTGAATGACAGATTTTTCAGAAACTTTTTCATGGCAAATCTAATGAGGAGTCGCAGAAGAAATATTTGTTTATATTTTGGTTTTGTTGAAAATGTCTGACCTGGTGGCTAATAAGGCTATGAATATTCCTTGCTAGAAACTATACTTAAATGGTTACACTTCATAGACCAAGTAATTGCTATGAAAGTCCATATCCAATTCATATTTCCCATTTAAATTGTTCTTGACTTTCTTTTTTTCTTCCCCTCATGAATGACACACTTGAGATGATTGTTACCAAATTCTAAAAGCTGTATACACTTCCATATGAAATGCAAATGCCAGTATCCTTCTTCATCTGTAGAGGTTTTGTCACTCGTCGCTCGTTGTCTATAATAACTAATACACATACAATAGCCATGCATTTGAATACGGCTGAAAAAGTGTTTGTATATAGAAGAAGAGCTGTGTAGGTAATAGTGGTAGTAGCAATTTCGGAAATATCAAGTCTAAGTGTAAGTGTACGATGACAGTAATAATTTCCAATTATCATTTTTGTAACAGTTTGCTTAAAAGCTTTTTACAACATGGTTAATTGAATTTCGACGAGGGCCAGTAAGTTAAAACGATGAACACATTTTTTTTTTCGTTTTTAATTGTTGAGATTTTTTTATTTTTTTTTCTTGTTTCCTAGTTGCAGTTCATAAAACAATTTTTTAGTAGAATTTAAATGGAAGTCGGTAATTCGATTCAAACGTATAAAACTAATAAAGGCTGTTATTTAAGATGGGTATTTGAAATAAATTTTATTAGAAATGAAATTAAAAAAAATATTTGTTTTTTTATGGAACTTCCAACTTACAAACAAAACAAGAAAAATTTGTTATGAGAGAGCAACATTTTATTTTAATTTGTTGTGCTGTAAGTGCCAAGAAAAATTTGTTTAAGAAAAGTGTTACATTTACAAAAAGGGCGGCTGAACAAGGTATCTTCTCTGTAATCAAGAAAGTCTACAAAAGTATCTGCTCTATGAGAAACACATGCACTGGTGGCCATTCAGCAATTCGGACATATCCCTGGCTAAGATAAGTATGAAATAAAAAAAATTCTTCAATCACGGAAATGGTATTTCAACTCATTAAAGTTATCAATCGAAGCTGCTGAGATCTGCGAATTTTGAGATTGAATACGTTTTTCATTACATATCACTATCATCACATCATTCATAGCACCGAGATCTGTGATTCCATATTCAGCTAGTTTACACAATTTTTTAATATTCATTTCCATACTTTCCTTATAATACTGATTATAGTTTTAATATTTTCTCCATTTCACGTATATTTTCATTGGCCCACTTTCTCCTTATACGCTTCCTTATGCTTTCAACTTCCTTGTATCCGTTTTTACAAAAACATTACATTGAACGTTACATTTGCTCTTTACATAAGAACTTCTTATATGTTTAAGTATTTTCATTAAAAATCTTTACATTTTTATTATATGTTTAAATAATAATTTTCCGTATGAATGAAATTCTTAAGAAAATTATTATTTACTGTTAAAAAACAACATAACATTGAAAGCAACAAAATACCGGATGTGAAAGAGCTAACGAAAGAACTACAATGAATATTGCAACACTTTACAGTATAACATGTTATCAAATATTTACATAATGATAGAGAGGAGTAGGAGGAGGAGGAGGAGAAGAGGAAGATATAAAAATAATTTCTTTGAAATGAAAACTTTGAATACACATGCATACATTGCCGTAATCATGGAAATTTTGTAGAAATTAGTGGAAGAATAATATTTTGTAATATCAAACGGCCTTCTAAAATAAATATCCACCAGTTACAAAAAAAGGAATTATTTTCTTCGAAGTATTTAAATATTTAAACAGAATACATATGGAGAAAAAATATAACAGGGACAGACGTAGTAACATATAATTCGTCTATCAAATATTTTCATTTTATTTTTTCATTTGTTGCACCACGATACACAATACACAACCCGCACATTAAATATTCCTGATCCAAACTAATTTTTTTTACGAGATTTCAATTAATGCCAGGAAATTGAAGTCCCCTTTTTAGCACCAACCGGGCACTGATACTAAACGTGAAAAATAGTCTCCTTCTCAACAGCTCCCGGGCAATGACAAAACTATCGTTATAATTTCTAACAAGACAATGGCGTATTGTTGCGAAAATGAAAATGGTGTTATCGATTAACATTAAAATAATAAACAAAAGCTACAAAAACAAAAAGAATAGACTTGTTTACATGATCAACGAATAAACAAAAATATAGCAACAACATCAGTATAAAAAAGCATAAGCAAGGACAAACATAAACAAAATACACAAACAACAATAACGTAAGCAACATGTTTACATTTACAGAGATTTCGCATAGGCAAAATCTTTCTCCTTCAAGAGCATTCATCAGACTGTTTAACCAGCGATATAAAAGGCAATACAAAGCAGGCAAAGGGATCAAAAAGAATTCAGTCAGTCTTGTGTGAAGACGCGTTGCGTGTGAAGAGAATAATCGTGGTTTGAAGATCTCCGTTATAAAGATCTAGCGAACGTAGTGTGTACGCGGAAAAGTGCAAATAAAGCAAATTGTTGTTGTTTAAATCAAGTTGCGAACACTGGCACACGGAATTGTGCGAACAGTAAAGAATTTATTTAAAACTGAACATAAATTTATTTTTATTTGCAATCTAAGAACTCATATTTTAAACGTTTTTTTAAAAGGGTAAAAACGTACCAATATGCAAACTACAATGGTCTTTCGGTTCTTTCCACATCAGTCCAGCAGAGGTCCTCTCAGCAGATTTCTGGCAAAAACTCTGCGAGTAAATAAAATTGCCAAAAAACTGTCTTTCGGAGTCGACTTCAAATTATAGATCACGCCACTCATGTATACAATTAACACATACAATATAAGTGGTGCAAGAAGCCAAGACGTAATCTTGACGGAAGGGTTGTAATGGCCAATTTTTTTGTTTATAATCTGAAAATCTATACCCCGTGATATATCGGAGATTGTAAACCAGGCCAGTTAATGAGAAATGCATTTTCCAACGTAACCTTTCAATGATTTTTAAATTAGCCGGACTCATACCTGATATTTATTTACTAGAATGGACGTTGAAGTGACAATAGCTAGGAACTTTGCCAGTAAGACTGTAAAAAAGCCACCCACTTAATCAGCTGTACACCGCTATCGCTATGGCCATGACCTCCATCTAGAAAACAGTGACTGTATGAGGGTCTAATATCAGAACCATTAATCTACGTACATTTTACAGTCTACCATTCCCTTTCTATAACTTTTGAGCAATCATACAGAATTGACCATAAAGGTTCTCCTGTGGTGTTTTTACAAAAATACGAATCAATAAAACCTCCCGATAGTGAATTGAATAAAATGACTTTTCAACAATCACTTGTGGATACCATAAGCCTTTTGATTCCTCTAAAATTTTGTATGGTGACCCAACCACCGGAATGTTCGGAATGTAAACACTGGAAGCCTATTGCACTATCACACAATTAGCATATCCATGGTTTTATTAATAGTCAGTCGTTTTAATTCCTCAATCATATATCATGATGAGCCCTAAGATTAGTCAAATTGCAAAGGAGGCAGCTAAATCGACATATTTCTCCAGATATATTGTAACATTATTGGTATTTAATTGTTTTTAATCATCTCATCGACACGAAATTTAATTTAAAATTATACAGCAAAACATTTTTAGTTTTATTAATACTCTTCGAATCGTCGTTTTTTTAAATTTTCTTTCGATTTCTGCATTTAATATGTAATAAGACGATTGAGTTGTCTTTTAAGAAAAATATTTCACATCTCTTCGACAATAATCTGGTATAGTTTACATACTGCATGTATATTTAAATACAGTCGTAGTAACTCTGAATCGTTTTTTATAATCACAAATGAAAAAATTTTTTTCTACAAAGTTTCTTACATCGTAGACACGATGTCTTGACAACCATTCCCCCAAAACATGGCTGCTAGAACTGCACTGAGGCTTAATACTCCGTTATGTTTGGACCATTAACGGTAGGGCACACTTTAATTCTGCATGAAATAGAAGCGGTTTTTAGATGCGACTACTTGTGGCCAGAGACTGTTTTCGCAGAACTCATGCTCTTAGGTGGAAGAATGGAATGCTGAAGCTTTCATCGGTGACAGTGACATAACAATCTTTATTGATGGCTCAAAAATGGAATAAGAAACTGGACTAAGGTCTGTTCCGATAATTTGATACACATTACCTAACCTGGCCAGCGTATTTCAGGCGTAGATTTTTGCTATTGAACAAGCTACACTTATGATTGAATCCAGAAACCTATGTCCTTCGAACTTTATCATATGTGTGTTCCAGTCAAGCTGAAATCAAGGTGCTGAAATCTCACCTCTTCAAATCAAAGGGTGTCAGGAGTTGCCGACATAACACTCGCCTTTACTGGATTCCGGACCACCGTGTCATAGAAGGAAATAAAAAGGTGGACGAACTGCCACGGAAGGGAACGCAGATGTCTGAGAAAGAAAAGAAAGAGAGGATATATCAACCCCTACAAGATTATTCTTTCTAATTGGGAAAAGCAGCATAGTTAGTTAGCACCTGGTTGCCGAATTTTAAAAGTGCTGTGTCTAGCATTGGACAGCAGGAAAACTAGTGAACCACTTGAGTTCGACTAAATAACGTCTCGTACTCTAACAGAAATTCTAATCGGACACTGTGCTATTGGCAGTTTCGCTGGCAAGTTCGGTCTGCCCTACCAGGTTTACTGCCAGGAATCCGTACAACACATTTTATGTGAGTGTCTGCACTTCAAAACAGACGTAATCGGTTTTGGGTGTTCATATGGGCATGGTGGCGAACGTGCCACTAAGGGAAATGGCCGGATACTGTATGCACTGGGTAACGCAATAGAACATGGGTCGCCTGTGAACCCCAAGCTACGCGCCAAACCTTTCGGCTATATACCTTATAACAAATCATATTAACATTCTATATGTCTTAAATCTTAAGGTACAGATTGTATTCAAGAAGTCGCCGTAGTCTAATAGGTAGTGTATTGGCTGTATAGCCCGGGTTGATACCAGTGGTGTTGTGCTAATTTCTTTTTTACCGGAACGCGTTCCGGACTCCGGTTCATGGTTCGGAAAAACAAGCCGGTTCGTTCCGGTTTTTGTTCCGGTTCGGGTTCGGTTCAAACCGTTGTTTATAAAAATACATATAAAAATTCGTCAAAAATTAGAAAAAAAAATTCAGCAATTCTTTTTAATTTTTTTTTTTAAACTTAAGCCAATTCTCGTTATCAGAAATCATCTTTAGTTCCGGAACGCGTTCCTGTCCAAAAATGAAGTACCGGAACTACCTTCCGGAGCGTTCCGGCTCGACAACACCACTGTTTGGTACCCCAGGTCAGGCATCAAAACGAAATATGAAAAAAATTATTTCTTCGGCGACGTCCTCTCAGCAGATTTCTGGCGAAAATTCTGAGAGTAAATAAAATTGCCGTGAAAAGTTTCTCAAAAATTTGTCGTTCGCACACAGTATGAGAAGCTAGGCCGTAATCCTGACTGAAGGGTTATAATGGCCAATTATGCATGTATAGACTGACTTCTGGTCTTCCAAGGATTAATTTTTTTTAGCTGTAGAAGGTCCTAGCGTTTTCTACTTCTATTTCACCATCGAAACCACAATCTTCATGTAGAGCCCAAAAATTTAATTATCCTTTCCATCTGTTGATCATTTAAGCAAAGGAAGGATTCAAAATAAGATGTAGTTGATACGACTCTTTATTGTAAATTTGATTTTTTGTTTTTTGCTCTGATAGTTCATTAATTACCTATCATCGGCTTAATTATGCCAATGTGGCTCAATGTGTTTCTGTTTCCCAAAATTCACAAAACACATCGGATCTGTGCTGATTCTTCATAAATTATATGATAACTTTAAACAATTTAACCACACTGTTCACAACTCTAGTAACTTTTTGCTCTCTTTTTTATTGTCTCAATGAGTCTGTGTGCCTTTCTTCCTTATTGCATAATATTGCTACGTTTTCATTTTATACTTTTAAAGTTTTCATCCTTTTTTGTGTTTCCTTTATAAATTCGCAACTCTTGAATATTATTTGCAAATTTGTGTATGAGTTGGTTTGAGTGTGTCTTTCAACAGAAATTATATTCAACTTTGCTTTGTGGGGTTTACCACAGAAAATATAAAAAAATACGCGCGCTCTCTGGCACAAATGAAGCTAAACAAGCAGATCCCGCAATGTTAAACGCGCACACGAATGCAAATAGACTTGCAGCAGCTCTGCTTCACTACACTCCTTCGACTCCATTATTATGCAATCACTCGAATCACACGAATCCATAAGAACAAACATTAAGCCGCAGAGCTAAGAGACTTGTTTATTTTATTTTATTTTATATTTTATTTATTTAGTTGCGTTTCTTCGCCTTCTCCTCTTTCTTTATTTTATTTTTTTGTAGTTTGCAATTTTATATAAGTTTTCCTTCTTCCTTTCTTATTTTCTTGTTGTTTGCCATTGTAGCGGCAAAAGAAATTTGTCTAATGAAGTTATTTTGTGCTATTGTTTCAGTTTTTTTCTTTCCTTGCATTCCCTGCTCCGTGTTGCCTTCAAAAAAATTTTTTTTCCATCTTTTTTTATTTAATTTTCATTGTTCTACATTTTTCTTATTTTTTTTGCATACAATAGTCATACAATCTAAGTGGAAAACGCGTCTACGTTTACGCGTTTACGTTCACTCTTGATATTATGGCTTCAACTCGAATTCTCAAAGGAATGTTGTTGCATGCCACTAAAGAAGAGCATGGAAAGAATTGGGGGTAAAAAATGTCTTGTGTACGGTAGCGTTTATGCAAGCATGAGATGGAGTTTTTTTCTTTTCATATACAATCTCAACATATTATCACGTAAAATATCATGTGGTTGTTACGTGTTGCTAAAATAGCACACAAAGAAAAATTACAAAAAGAAAAGGAAATAAGGAAAAAGGAAAAAAAACAATATACGAAAATTAATATACGGATAGATATTTATTTAAAACGAAATTGATTAAAACGTATTCCACGAGATGGCTTTTTACGGTTACAAAGAAATTTGGCTTTAAGCATCCATAATTAAATTCTCTAAGAGTAAGAATTGGTAGAAAAAAATGGTTATTTATTACAGCAAACTTTAATTAAAAATGCTTTCTTTGAATAGATGGATTCAACATTTTTTAAAAATTAAAACAATGTACACATTCGCTCTGTCTGAAGCCTCAGTATAGATTTTGAAACACCACCTCACATGCATGACTTGTAATGCATTTTCCGCCAAAGCTAGACTGATAAACTTTTGCAGCTTGCAATACACAGACACCAGCAAATATAATATTGGATTGCCACAGCGAAAAATTCCGACTTAATAACATATAGAGTGGGTCATTTAAAAACAAAAATGGTTTGAAATGAAACCTATGTATCCTTATATAACGTATTAATGCACACGAGTAACACTTTTCCGTCTTGCTCCGCATTCGAACCTGGATTACTGGATTGCACAACTAGTACATGCTATCACAAACCTGTTGTGGACACTTCTAAAAGTCGTCCTTTCTCAAGCTGGGGAAGGTTGGTGCCAATATGTTGATTTCAACGACACCTAGTCTGTATCGTCTAACATTTGTAAAGCAATCTTTAACTTCCACTGGAATTTTTGGTGGAAATTTTCAATAACTTTAGTTTGTTTGCTGATTAACAAAGAAAAAGTGAAAAAAAAACTGAAAAAATTTTTTGTTTTTAATCAGTGAAGTTTGGTTATTCGTAATGCAGTTGCAGTACATCTTGCTTTCAATATTTTAGTAATCATAGTAACAATCCACACTAAGGCGTATGAGTTACATGTAATAGGCTGCTGTATTCACAAAATATTGCTCATACGTATGAGTGCTTATGCTTTCAGATCCGTAAAGTATGCAAAATAAATTAAAAAGTGGCAAATAATTAAGAAACATTATGGATGGCCATTTAAATGTTTAAATTTAAAAATGCAAAAAAACGGTTTGAGTTTTTTTTTTGTTGTGAAGTACAATTGTTCATTCATATGGCTGCTGCGGCTGGCCTCACAGTATGTCATTTAATCGGGCCAATTTTTGTGCACCATTTCGAGTGTATAGGGTCGTATCTCGTCAATGGCATCACAAATGTTAGCTTTCAAAGGCTCAATTACCTCCGGTTTGTTGGCACAACATTTTTCTTTAAAGGCGCCCCACAGAAAATAGTCACAGCTTTTTGACGGCCAATAGACATCAACTTTCGACTAATAACCGGCCAGCGAACGTTGACGCCATAAAACGATTCTGGCATGAGATGTGTGGCAAGTTGCACCATTCTGTTGAAACCAAACATCGTTCACATCAATACCAGGAAGAGCGGATACAAAAAACTTGGTTATCACGGTGCGAAAGGTATCTCCATTGAATGTAATGGTTGTGCTGTCTTCATTTTCAAAGGAATATGGACAAATAATGCGTCCGCTCTACAAGCCGTAACAAACAGTCGCTCGTAATGGGTGCATTGGCTTCTGTAAGAACATTTTACTGAGTCTCAAATACGGCAATTTTGCTTATTAACGTTCCCACCAAGATGAAAATGAACATCGGCTGTTTAAAATACCATACCTACTGTAATTAATAAAACCCAGTAAATAAGTCAAGACAAAGTAGTGCAGTAAGTAGTGCGCTGTGAGGCCACTGTTCAAACCTAAGGTCAGACATCTCTAACAAAACAAAAAATGAAGAAAATATTTCTTGGGCGACTTCCTCTCAGCAAATTTCTGGCAAAAACACAGAGAGTAAATAAAAATTGCCATGAAAAGTTTCTCAAAAATCTGTCGTTCGGAGTCGACCTTAAACTGTATGTCGACCTTATGTATGTATGTGTGTGTAAAAACTGCTTAGGAGCATAATTCATGTTTATATAACCTAGGAATTATAGGAAATCAAGTGAAAACTTAAAACTTTTTGGATTAATAAGGATTGTAAAAGGATCAAGAAAGAAAATAATATTTTTTATAAATAAAAACAAAACAGATTCAAAAAGCTTAATTTTAATAAAATAAAAAAAATATTATTCGCTATAATAAAAGAAAATAAATAAATAAAGGACACAAGAGAAAATAAAAATGAGTACAACATCACTATAATACATCACAAATATTGTACGATATTAAATAAAACGCACTCAAGTTCAGTTACATACAGTGGCCAGCAAAAGTCTTAGTACGGTAATATATTTTAGAAATTTCATAAATTTATCCAAAAGTTTGTATAAAAATTTATAGTTTTATTATATTTATTTTATTAACTTATTTCTGTTTTATTATAAAACAAAACAATTTTTTAATGCTTTACATAAAACAAGAGAAAAATAAGGAAAAGTTTCAGATGACTCCATAGGTACCCCCAAAGAGAATCCTGAGTAAATATAAAATTCAAAGGCCTAATATATGAAAATGTTATTCCTTGTATTTAGTAGAATATCCCTTAAGATCAAGCACTCCGTTTAAGCCATTTGGAATTTAATGTACAAGTTTTGTTTGGTGTTTTCTAGTGGCACCATGAGCAAGTTTTTCGGTTGACTTTTGTTTGAAGTTTAGCGATTACGTAACCGTTCTTTCAAATGATCTCCTAAATACTCTCTTGAAGTCATATCGGGACTTTGGGCAAGAGTATTAAGCCTGTGGGGACTTTTTTGTCAAAATATATTGCCGTACTAAGACTTTTGCTGTCCACTATATATCAAAAACAATAACAACAACAATAACAGCTTGCCAAACAACAGGACAATGTTAAGGACTACAGGACTTTGTTAAAAAAAAAAACTAAATTATAAGTGAATAGAGCAGAGCATAAAAATATGATTAAAACAAGACAACATATTTTGTTCATGTAAAAAGGATTACGACTATTAAGGACCTTTACAATTTCTTATAATAACTCTCGTATAATTTATTTATAAGACATAGCATAGAGAGAATTTAGTTGAATGTACTCGTGCTAGAAGATGTTGGTACGTTAGTAACTTTGTTTTGCACAAATTGAAATTAAAAACAATATAAGTGAAGCGTTATTAAATTTTAATCAACTATTAGTGCAGATTTAATAACATAACAAAAGAATAAAAAATTAAAGGATATAAACTACTGGGGATTAGGAGTTTTCTTAACTACAAATTTTTATATCCACCTTTTTTTAACAAAATTATATTAAAAATAGAGGAATAAAGCTTACAGAAAATTTTATAAGGGAATTGAATTAAAGATTATGCATATGACTTCCGTTTAAAGTAAAGTACACTTGAGCATGCATAGCGGCCCGTTGTGACTCCACAGATAAGCTCAGTTCTCGTACTAACCAACTTCCACCATATTTATCGAAGAAGTTGGTCAGCGCAAGAGCTGCAAAGTTAAAAAGCATGACTACTAATAAACGTTGCTATATCCTTGTGAAGTCGCCATAGGCTAGTAGGTATATAGGCTTATTAGACGTAAGGCCGCGGTTCAAACCTCAGGTCAGACATCAAAACAATTTTCGGATTTCCTCTCAGTAGATTTTTGGCAAGAACTCTGCGAGTAAATAAAATTGCCATGAAAAGTTTCTCAAAAGTCTGTCGTTCGGAGTCGAGTTTAAACTGTAGGTCCCACCACTCATGTATAAAATTAACGCACACAACATGAGTGGTGCGAGAAGCTATTCCGTAATCCTGACTGAAGGGTTGTAATGGCCATTTATGTATGAATGTATACGATATTCTAAACTGTTGTAATCACACATCCTGTATTGAAGCTCCGAATAAATTAAATTCTTCTCATATTTCCACATGTATTGAAGTAGTTTAATAACTCTTTAAATATATTTGCTATCCTTTTGCTCCCTCTCCCCACAATATTTTGCAACATAGAAGGACTGGAAGAAAAGGTCCTGCAGTTAAGTGGAAAATAATTTGTTGTAAATCGGTTTTTTAATTTCATTATAACTATCGTTTCGTTTTAATGATCAAAAACAGCATTTCTCTTTGTTTTCTATACGTTTATGTCCATTCACCGGACCTTAATTTGAACCAAAAAATAGAAAGGAGAAAAAAACAACAAAAAAGGAAATAAAATGTTATTAGTTTTTCTGTGAATGTGAAACAAAGTTCTACATTGTCTTTGTGTGTCTGTTGCCATTCCTTGTAATTACCGGCAGCTGTTCATACATACATGTGAACGTATAAGATGGACAATCAGAGAGGGTCAGTTGGTTTCTTTGTTTTTCGGAACACTTTTTCTTTTTCATGTATCGTTAGTTTTGCTTTTATGGTACGTTACCAAATTGGCAATTTTCTATAGCCGTACATATATGTACGAGTACATTCGGGTAGTTCAAAATCAAATGTCTGTAAAATTCTTTTTAAAACGTATTGAAATTGCATTAAAATTTTCTTTTTTTCGTTTATAACATCTCTGAGACAAGTAATAAGAAGACAGTAAGCAGTAAGTGTCTGCTGATTTCTTGATTTCTTCATTTCTTTTTATTGTTTTATAATTCTTGAATGTCCTTAATAATGTCCTTTACAGATATAGTAGCACAATTTGTCTGCCTATTATACAATATTATGTTCCAAATTAACCATTTTAGTACACACTGTTAAATTTAATTGTTTTAGGTAAAATTAGTTTACGTACTTAGAAACTAACCAATTTAATCTATGCAAAGCATAGATAGATTTTTGGCATTCAGAGTTTTTGACAATAATCTACTAAAAGGCAGTCGCCTAAGAAATAGTTTTTTTATTCCATTTTGTTCGAGATGGTCTAACGTATAATAAGCCAATGCACAAACTATGGTGATAAGGCATCACATACATAATTGGTCATTACAACCCATCAGTCAGGATTGCGACCTAGTTTCTCACACCACTTATGTTGTGTGTGTTAATTGTATACATGAGTGGCGGAACCTACAGCTAAAAGTCGACTCCGAATGACAGATTTTTTGAGAAACTTTTCATGGCAATTTTATTTACACTCAGAGTTTTTGCCACAAATCTGCTGAGAGGGAGTCGCCGAAGAAATAATTTTTTGTATTTTATTTTGATGTCTGGCCTGGGGCTCGAACCCTGTCTTTTCGTCTAATAAATCAAGATTGCCTCGACTAAAACCTCTTTCAGTAGTTAGAGAATAGGTTCCCGACTAGTTTGTCCTTATTTTGACAAGATGGTGTTCTCTGATGGCTTTATAGTAAGAGGAACATTCATAGGAGAGATACTAAGTTCCGATACTGAGTAAAGCAATATACAGTGGACAGCAAAAGTCTTAGTACGGCAATATATTTTAGCAATTTCATGAATTTTAGCCAAAAGTTCGTATATAAATGTATAGTTTATATATTTATTTTATTAATTTATTCCTGTTTTATTATAAAACAAAACTATTCTTTTAATGCTTTACATAAAACAAGAGAAAAATAAGGAAAAGTTTCAGATGACTCCATAGGTACCCCCAAGGAGAACCCTGGGCAAATTTAAAATTCAAATGCATAATATATGAAAATGTTATTCCTTGTCTTTAGTAGAATATCCCTTAAGGTCAAGCACTCCATTTAAGCCATTTGGAATTGAATGGACAAGTTTTGTTTAGTGTTTTCTAGTGGCACCATGAGCAAGTTTTTCGGTGGACTTTTGTTTGAAGTTTAGCGATTACGTAACCGTTCTTTCAAATGATCTCCTAAATAATCTCTTGAAGTCATATCGGGACTTTGTGCAAGAGTATTAAGTCTGTGACGACTTTTTTTGTCAAAATATATTGCCGTACGAAGTCGCCATAGTCTAGTAGGTAGTGTGTTGGCTTATTAGATGTAAAGCCAGGGTTCGAGCCACAGGCGAGACATCAAAACAAAATACAAAAAGTATTTCTTCGGCGACTTCCTCTCAGCAGATTTCTGACAAAAACTCTGTGAGTAAAAAAATCTGTCGTTCGGAGTTGACTGTAAACTGTAGTTCCCGCCACTCATGTATAAAATTAACACACACAACATGAGTGATGTGAGAAACTAGGTCGTAATCCTGATTGAAGGGTTGTAGTGACCAATGTGTATGTATGTATATTGCCGTACTAAGATTTTTGCTGTCCACTGTAAATCACAAACCGCCATAATGATACCGGTTTGTAGATTTATATTCCACGTCATATGAATCCAAAATATCTAGAGTTATCGAATAGAATGAAATCCACTCCTTTAATAACAGGAACATCGCATTAAGAGTGGGAACTATGCCTTGATTTCACATTCATTACTCCATTTACACAATTTTGAAAACTCCATCGCGGCTAGTTTTGGGTGGAAAGCATTCGACTCTGGAGCATACATCAGGTTGCATTTGACCAGTAGGAAGATTTATATTGGATTTGCGGCCAGCTGTGGGCCAACGAGATAAAATAATACGCTCTCGGTGGTCAGTTTATATCATCGCCGAGTGCGATGACCATGCTGTCACATCTTTCGTGTAGGACATCCAATGTGGTGGCATGCAATGCCATCCTGTTAAAACCGCATGTTGTAACTGTCCAAATTATGCAATTCAGATAATGCAATCCACTAATCGGCGAGTGTTGTTGAATGTTGAGACCACTTCTCCTTTCCCTACTCCTAGAACTAATTTTCGAATTCTAACTCAATGCATTGCATGGATGCAAGGATAGCAACTAAATGCGGTTCTTAATTGAAAAAAGAAATGAATACTTAAGAAAAGCTAAATCATATCTCACACCGAATCTCAAGATTAAGTACTGCGTAGATACGCCACATCGTAATGGTATTAAAGAGTTCTTTTACTAACGTGTAATACGGAAATTCGATTGTAAGTATTAAAAACGAAATCCGGCTGGCGTAAATTAAAGACCGATTTGTACTATTTATAATAAAACTGAAGTCGTCGTAGTCTAGGAAGTAGTGTGTTGTCTTATTAGACGTAAGGTCACGGTTCAAATCCCAGGTCAGATATCAAAGCGAAAAAATTAAGAAAATATTTCTTCGGCGACTGGCTCTCAGCAAATTTCTGGCAAAAGTTCTGAGAATAAATACAATTGCCATGAAAAGTTTCTCAAAAATCTGTCGTCCCGCCACTCATGTATAAAATTGACAAACACAACATGTGTGGTGTGAGAAGCTAGGTCAAAATCCTGAATAAACAGTTGTACTAAACTAAAATGAAATTTTGAAATATAATTCAAATATTTAAAATAATTTTAATCAAAGAGTTCGCATATCTTCCAAAAATACTTAAATACATTATCTTCCTATTTTTCAAATCTCATGTAATGAAGACCTGCATTGTAATCTGTATCAGTTTTTTTTTTCAAATTTCATGCAATTAACATTTTGCCAACAACTTTGAGTTACTTTACATAGCACTGCATGCAACTTTGTCAAAGTCCCATCTCATATGAGCTGTAATGGCATTACAGGTGAGAATTTAAGCACACAAACAGCACTTGCTACAGCATGCAGTGCAGCACTTAATGTAACACGCAGTCGATACACATTCACTGGCACTGCAATCGAACATATCAAACAAACGAATAAACAAAGAAAGACGAGAGGCAATATTAAAACCGCATGAGTTTTCTATCAATTTATCGTCCTTTTTTGCATCCTTTTTTCGTCCTGTTTTTGTTCAGTTTTGACTATGGGCTTAAAAATGAGTTTCACTTTATGGAGCAAAAAAAAAAAAGAAGAAAAAAACCAAAAAAGGAAAAATGCCCTGATGGAAGCCGTACATACATAGACTCAGTGTCATATTTTTAATCATATCACATGTTACTTTTTTTCCAATATTTATCCTGTAGATAGGTTTGGGGATATACGGGTGTGTGTATGAGTGTATGTGTGCTTAAGTAGAACAACTGTAACGGATCCAATTTTTTTTTCTTCACGTAAAGGTCATTTCGTTATTCATGTAGATGTAGCCACTCGTGTGTGTATGCAGGCAGTTTTACAACCGTTTAGCAGTAGTAGTAGTACATACATATGGATTGTGAATAGAAATTTGTATCTCCATTTAATATTGTTAAGGATCTCTGGGGGATTATTAAATCTTTGTATAGGTAGTATGGTTTTGATTTGAGTATAAGTTACACAGGCGGGAAGCTAAGGTTTACACTATTAATGGATTGAAACTATAAATGAGGGAATGTATTCGATACTAAGTATGATGAATTGTTTTTTAAAAAGTGCTCTTCTAAAGTGTTGTTTCCAACACTAGATGTCATACGTATACATAGTTTAAAGCACTCGAAATATATGAACGAAAATAAGATTTACAAGATTTTATGAAACTGCTGTTAATCATAAGGAGTAAGTATTAATGTATTATGAGGTGCGGAAATTGGTTCATTCATTCTTAACTGCATGCATATTTCACAAAATTGCTACAACAAATAAAATATACTCAGGGTCACGCAAAAACGAATAATTTCTCGAATAGAATTGAGGCCTCTGAAGTTTAATTTTCTACAGAAACATATATTGCAAGTGTAGATTGTAGATCAGCTCTGCTGAAGCCAAGTCCACATAAACATACACACGTAATAGGTCATTACAATGCTTCAGTCAGGATTACGACCTAGCTTCTCACACCACTTATGTAGTGTGTGCTAATTTTGTATACATAAGTGGCGGCACCTACAGTTTAAAGTCGACTCCTAACGGCAGATTTTTGAGAAACTTTTCAGGGCAATTCTTATTACTCTGTCAGAAATCCGCTGAGATGAAGTCGCCGAAGAAATATTTTCTTCATATTTCGTTTTGTTGGAGATGTCTGATCTGGGATTTGAAGCATTGCCTCACGTCTAATAAGCCAACACACTACCTACTAGACTACGGCGACTTCATTTCCATGACTCTGACCCATAGATTAGGCTAAATTTGATCGGTGCAATGAGTTATATTGGCTTTAAGGACCGCTCTGGTTTGTTTATTCATGTACTCACAAGAAATAGGCTAACGGGGTCCAATAACACAATTTCGGTGGACAGTCAATACCACCTCCAACCTGTTCGTTTATTTGAAAGCATGGTTATCTCACACGCAGCGCACTATGCACTCATAGACACGAACGATCTGAACGCATGTGGTGGCACGTAATACCATCCTGTTAAAAGCACATGTAAAGGGTCCGCCAAATTACTTTTTTTTTTTGAAAATGCTTTAAAAAAAACTACTGAATATTTTCTCAAATTTCTTCTTTTATTTGAAAGTACAATCCTTCCGGTTAATAATAGAAAATAACTTCATTCGAATGGCTGCCTCGGCTGACCATGCAGTAGCCTGCACCAGAAGATGCCGATTTTGGCAATAAAAATCATCTTTTCAGATGAAGCTCATTTTGATCTTGGCGGGTATGTAAACAAGCAAAATTGTCGCATTTGGGGCACAGAAAACTCGCACGCATACATTGAAAAGCCGACGCACCCAAAACGAGTCACTGTTTGGTGCGGATTTTGGTACAGATGCATAATTGGGCCATTTTTCTTCGAAAATGAGCAAGGAGTGGCCGTTATAGTCAATAGCGATCGTTATCGGGCCATGTTGAACGAATTTTTGTTCACAAAAATTGAAGAGGAGGTTATTGGCAACATTTGGTTTCAACAGGACGGCGCTACGTGCCACACAGCCGAAGCTACACTCGATGTTTTGCGCCCTGTTATTGAAGATCGCATTATCGGCCGCAGAGCTGATGTCGTTTGGCCACCTCGGAACTGCGATTTGACACCGTTGGACTATTATTTGTGGGGTGCCGTCAAAGATAAGTGTTACGCCGACAAGCCAGAGACAATTGGCGCTTTAAAGGACAATATTCGTGAAGCCATTGGTGAAATACAGCTGCACACAATCGATAATTTGCGTAAAAATTGTACCGATCGAGTAGGCCAGGCGAGGTAGCCATTTGAATGAAATTATTTTCCATTATTAACCGGAAGGATTGTACTTTCAAATAAAAAAAGAAATTTGAGAAAATATTCAGTAGTTTTTTTTTAAAGCATTTTCAAAAAAAAAAGTTATTTGGCGGACCCTTTAGTTGGCGCCGAGATCATACAATTCAGGACAAATGAAGATTTTAAACGTTGAACATAATGCTCGCCGTTACCAGTGATAGCCTGACCAACATCTTTCTTAAAGATATCTTAAGGACATCAAATGGCATCGCCAATGCATTTTTCTGGATGCATTAAACGCTTGCGATTGGATTGTTAACGTCGTAAATTTTGTTCGTTTGCTTGTTCGCTGTAGATGATTTTTCGATCAAAATTTTGGACAGTTGCCAGCTACTCCAGATCCCATTCAGCGAACATACTTTGCTGTCTAGGATCGTCCAAACGGAATATACAAATGACAACTAATTTAACAGATGAAGTTTCAACAAGATAGCCGTTGTAAACTGTCAATGTTTGGAAGTCTCTGTTTAAAGATCGTATAATAGTAACAGACTCTGTCATCATAGACTCTGCTATCATAGAAAGCAGTCCGAATATATTCCTTGTAGTACGTAAATGACTAATTAATTAGTGTAGCAGGGTGTCTTGGTATTCTAGTGGGTAGTATGCTAGACTATTAGCGTGAGGGTAGCGGGTTCGATTTCCACCAGAGGCTCTTGTCTGTGACACTACACCGAGCATATGATCAAATTACTTTATTATCCTTGGTGTAGGTTTATTAGACCGTTGGTTCGAGAAATAATCTAGCACAGTGAGACTTAATTTGAAAGAAGAGAAGGTCATAGGCCTGTAGCCAATGCTATTACGGCAGCACCCTATATGGTATACCAAGGAATGCAGTCAGTGTATGTTCCCTGTGGCACAGTTATTTTATGTGTGGAGTTCTGTTATACCCTTGGAACTATTATCTTGTTAAGACGACAATGATTTTCTCGAACGTCTTAAGAAGATATGAGCTTTGCTGAGGAATGTTTTAACTCCAAGAAATAAAACAAACCTTTTAAGCTCTCCACTTCGGAGGAACATTATATAAATCTGCAGATTATCAAAAGCTACTTCACAAAGGAACCTATTAGCATTTGTAGATCTACTAGTGATGGCCTGGAGATTTGATAGGTTGGATGCTTTTCATAGTCCATATATTGTGATCTCTTGCAATCGGTGTATTCGATATACAATATGCATCTCTGTGTTCGGGTCTGCTAGGCAAGATACAGAGAGTTTTTTTTATATACCTCTCTATGCAATGTGATATTTTATATTTTATTTTTTTATTCAATAATTTTCAACAAGTTCTTGAGGACTGCTAATATTCTCAATTATCTCAAATAAATTTTCATTAAGTTTCAGATTAATTGTTCCAAAGAATTTTAGTTCTTTTCATAAAGAAAACGGCTCTTAAATTACTAGAGCTTTTACACGTTACACGTTAGTTTTCATATGTAACGTATGAGAGCATGTCATCCCCCACATGGGTTTTTCGCATACAATTTAAGGAAATTGTGATAAATATCTGTAGCATTAAGAAAAACACGCAACTAATTAATTTTTGACTTTAGAAATTAACAAAAACAAACAACAACAACAACTCTTGAGTAAAGAAAACGTAAATGGAAACACAACAATTTACTTTACCATCATAGTCTACTTTGAAAAAGGTTTATAAAAAATGCATAAAACATGCCCTAAGAGCTATTGTAAATACACCACACCACACCCTTACTCACATATGCATATTTAGATACACTTTTGCTAGAAATTAATTTAATGTTGAAATACATATGTGTGTATGTGAGGTGTATGTATAAATGTAGAACACTTTGGGTTTTGTGCCTGAACGTTTGGTAATTTGTTAGACAATATCCCACATACGGGCTTAAATAGGAACTATAAACTGAAATATTTTATTACAACGACAACTATGTGGAAAAATAAATGCTAAAAGACTTTGATTTTAATTCCATTAGCATATAAGGTGGTAGCAGGGTTCTCTAACGTGTAAAAGTTTATGCTTATTTAGGATTAAATGAGAGAGAGATACACTGTCACAGCATGCCATACATAATTTAACATCTTTTTCTACAGAAAATAATATTGTAAACGCTTTCTAATAAGTTTCTGTAGATGTTAGCAGTGGGCTTATTGCGAAATAAAATCATTAGAATAAAAGAAAGTCGCAAAAAGCAAGCAAATATTGAATCATTTAAACTCAGAGTACTATTTGGTACTATTTTGGCTTAGTTGTTATACCGTTCCAATATATTCCACCGGGTGCCATATTCCTTAGAGTAAATAACTCAAATGTTTTACGCTCAAGATATAATCCTAGCCTCTAAAAGAGGTAACATTACGTGTGAAATATTTCTCATATTGCGATGGTAGTCTAAAGCTATAAACACAATAAACGCAACGCAGCAAACACCGTAAATTTGTTTGTTGCCGCGCTGCCTTCCACATACACTCAAGTATTCTTTTTTTGTGAGATTGCTGCGTTCGCTGCATTGCATTTATTGTGTTTATTGCAATACACAAGCGATCATCAGTATATTCGATATCACTTACCACAACAAGAAGTTCCCACAAAAATCTATCCTTCGATCTGTAAGCTCAATAACTACAGGGTGATTTAAAGGCTTAAATTCAAAAATGCAATAAAACAAAAAGGAAATGGTATAGAAATAGAATATTACTTCATTCGTATGGCTGCCGTGGCTGGTTTCACAATACCTCATTCGATCCAACCAACCAATTTTCGTGCACTTCTTCGCGTGTATGGAGTCATTTCACGGCAATGGCAATGCGAATGTTGGCCTTCAACTGCTCAATTGTCTCTAATTTGTCGTCATAACACTTTTCTTTAACGGCGTTCCACAGAAAATAGTCCAATAGTGTCATGTCGCAGCTTCTTGCACCATACTGTTGAAACCAAACATCGTTCGCATCAATACCATGAAGAGCGGGTACACAAAAATAGCTTATTATGGTGCGATAGATGTCTCCATTGACCATAATTGGAAATATGGGCCGCTCTACAAGCCGTACCAAACAGTCACTCGTAATGAGTGCATTGGCTTGTGTAAATCCAAATACGGCAATTTTTTTTTTTTGTTAACGTACCCACCAAGATGAAAATGAGCTTCATGCGAAAAGATGATTTTTTTGGCCCATCATTCGGCTTCAAATCGTAAATCAATTGAATCTTTTCGCAAAATTTGACGTAAACTGGTGTGTGCAGTGTTCAATTCTTCAGAACGATGATGAGTTAATGTTGATGTATTCTCACGTACACTCACAGCCACAGCTTCAATATGCTTGAGTGTAATTATAGTGTGTACACGCTCACGTTTTGGTGCACGAAACAATGAAACCAGTTCCACGAACTTTTGCAATGAACTTGCGTATATCGATTACTGTTGGTCCTTCCCTTCGACTAAATTTTGTACGACATTTTCGTACAATTTCCGATCAATTGTCTTTGTTTTAAAGTCGCCGTAGTCTAGTAGGTAGTGTGTTGGCTTATAAGACGTAACGCCACGGTTCAAACCCCAGGTCAGACATCAAAACGAAAAAATATTTCTTCGGCGACTTCCTCTCAGCAGATTTCTGGCAAAAACTCTGAGAGCAAATAAAATTGCCATGAAAAGTCGACTTTTAACTGTAGATCCCGCCACTTATGTATAAAATTAATGCACACAACATGAGTGGTGTGAGAAGCCAGGCCATAATCCAGACTCAAGGGTTGTAATGTCCAATTATGTATGTATGTATGTGTCTTTGTTTTGAAAATAAATTTCCAATAAATCCCGACGTTGCTCAAGTGTAAATCGATTCTTTACGTTCAGTGGAGATAACATACTGAATTTTGTGACAGAATAGGGTGACATAAGTATTGCCAGATGCGAAATAAAGCTTTCTTCTTAGCGATCTTATAATTTAGTAAAGACTCATCAAATATATTCTATCATTACACGCGTTAAAAGATAATCAAATTAATCCCAATTAATTATGTTCGAAATCAAAACAGTTTCATATATTTTTAGAATTAAATTCTACTCCTTAAATTTGAAAATAATAAAGCCGGCATGAATTTTAGATCCAGTTTGGTTGGGGGTGTGTATTTAATTACTGTAATAACATGTCATTCACTGCGGCACTTCAAATCTTTATCAGCTGGAGGCTGTTAATATTAATAAATCTCAAGTTGTCATTCTCTATTACAAAATACATACAATTTTACTTATTATGAGACAGAAATTGGAACATAATTATAGATTTTAATCTCTGTCTCCTTATATTTGCATGCACATGGAGTATATCATGCGTGTAGTTTAAAGTGGTTGAAAAGAAAAACTAAAAATAAATCCTTTTTAGATAAACTTTTACCGTATGAATGTATGCCTGTGTGTGTGTGGTAAGCTTATGCAAGTTAAGACGTAACAATAACAATTTCTTTTTATAATTATTCCCACCCTTATTTCTTTATTCTTCTTTAATCATTTATTTTTACTCTCTTTATTCTCTCTCAAAATTATTATAAATAATTACATATTTCTGTTTTATCTCTGTAACTTTATTTGACCTCTGTTCTTCTTTTTATAGTTTTAATTCTGTATTCCTATCCTTTAAAAAGCTTTTAGATTTTAGTTTTAAGTCAGTCACGTCTAGAGACTTCATAAGCGATCCTCATAGTTGGAAAGCGTAGTTAAACTAAATTAAATAAATAAGTTTTTATCCTAATTCTAAATACAACTTAAATTAATAATTTAATAAATAAATTAAATTAAATAAATATGTTAATGTGAATAATAAACTGTTAAATAAATTAAATAAATTACACATTTGTGTTTTAATTAGCACGATATCCCTAAATTAACTAAAAAACCCATAGAGGTTTAATTGGCGCCCGAGCAGGGACCGTGCTTTCTAAAGTCCATACAATAAAATTATTTTAAATTTGTGAAAAAATAAATTTGGTTAAAAACCAAAGTGATTAAAACAACATTAAGATACATTGTTTTTTTTTTTTGTCAATAAATAAGCAATAACGGCAAGAATTTAAAATACCAAAAAAATAAAAACAATATAAAAAAAAAATTTTTTTAAATTAAAAAAAGGAAAGATAAAAAAAATTTCTTTTGAAGCTCACCGAAATTGATTACCCGAATAAGTAAAATCATATGATCAAATAGAGGTCATAAGAATGATCAAATAGAGGTCATAAGAATGTCCACCATAGAGGTCAATATTGGTGAGCAAAACTCTCCAACAAATCAACAAACAAAACAAACAAAGTTATAGACTCAGTGCAATAAAGAAATCAAAAATTGTTAAAAGAGCAAAATTCTCCAATAAAGCAGCAAAAATCCGTATGCCGAAAATAATTGTAGACGAAGTGTAAGAAGGAAAGCAGAAGTTGTTGTTGCAGAAGAGACAATTCTATAGGCATAACACAATACAACAATAACAAATTTCTTTTAATTAGTGCGATTGGTTGAAGCTGAAAAATCATAATAATAATAACAAGAAGCAAATTAATTGAGAGAGAGAGAGCATTGAGTAATAAGTACTAAATGTTAAAATAAGTCGCTGCGTTTCATCACTGTTAACACACAACATATCGCTGATTGGGAGATGCTAAGGAATTCTAGTACTAAAAGTCAAAAGCTGAGTAACAACAAATAAGTTAAGTATTAAGTATTTTATAATTATTTTTTGAATAACCTATACTGAAAAAAAGGTGTAACCAACGAGAGTACGCAATACTTTTTTTAGTTCATCTGAAAATGTGTAAATTCTGAAAAAAATCTTTCTGTTGTACTAAAAAATTTATAATTAAATTTTTTTAACTGTAATTTTTTCTTCTTGTTCTTTATATGCGAAACATTTTTATTAATATTAAAAAAATTTTCGATTTGAGAAAAAAAAAACCAATAATTAAAACAAATTTTTTTTAGAAATAACATTTTATGAGCGTAAATGAATTAATTTTGAACTTTGAACGTTTAAGTATAGATTCTTGTATTGAAAAATTAAAAATGGACAGTGAAGCAGTTCAGGCATTATTGGCAACGGCTATTTCCCATGCCACTGAGCAAACTCGACAAGTTTTTCAGAGTAGTATTGACGAATTAACTAAAAGGTTATCGGTTTTGGAAACACCACATCGTGTGGAAGAATATAAACCAATTGAAATAATTCCGGGAATAGTTTGTAACGAATCCCTTGATATTGTTAAATCAATACCTGAGTTTGATGGAACTTCAGCGAGATATGTTTCTTGGCGTCAGGCGGCCGTGACGGCACATAGATTATACGAAGGCTATGAGGGTAGTTCGAAGTATTACCAGGCTGTTGCAATTATAAGAAACAAGATAGTGGGTGCTGCGGACACCGTTTTAAGTTCGTATAACACTGTCCTTAACTTTAAGGCTATACTGGCTAGACTAGATTTTTCGTACGGCGATAAAAAGAGTATTTTTACGTTAGAACAGGAACTGTTGACGCTTAGGCAAGGCTCCAGTACTATTACGCATTTTTATGATGAGGTCGAGCAGAAGTTGACTGCAATACTGAATAAGGTTTTAATGTCTAATGAGGGAAATCAAGAATTAATAGAATCTCTTAGTCGAAAGTATAGGGAAAATGCTCTTCGCGTTTTCATTTCTGGTTTGCGCAGACCTATGTGTGACATTTTATTTTCCAGTAGGCCAATTGACTTGCCTTCTGCTCTCGCTTTGGCCCAGGAGTTGGAAGCTAACAGTTCTCGTTACAATTTCGCTACAACATTTTGGAACAACAGTAGAGCAACTACGTTTAATAACTCACCACACTACCAAGCTGTAGGTCCCAGTTCTTCACGAGAAATGCAATATCGGCATCAAGGTGTCGTACAGAATAATCCAATTAATGCTTCTGGATACGGAACCCCACAACGTGGACAATTCCATTCTAACAGAAATAGTAACCGATTTCCTCAAGTTTCACATAATCGTTCGACACAGTATCAACCTATGGAGGTTGACTCAAGTACTCGTACAAACTTTCAACAAAAAAAACTATAGTCAATATAACACGCACAATTTTCAACAGCCAATTGCTCCAAAAAGACCCAATGAATCCTCTCGTCAAAATCAGAATAAATTTCAAAGAATAAACCACTTTAGGCAACAGCAAAATTTCGAAGAACCGAGGTCCGAATGTTCTTTTAACCGTGATTTGTATTGCGTAGAAAACGATTACCAAAATTCGGCTGATAACTTATCACGTGGTGATCATTTTGAACATCATATTGAGGATGAAGTGAATTTTTTAGATATGGGTCCCTCCTCTCATACATCGAAAGGACAATAGGGGGAAGGACGTTAAAATTGTTAATAGACACTGGTACTTCGAAAAATTATATGAAAAATTTAGAGGGTTTGAAGGGTATTAAACCAGTGGAAAAACCTTTTATTATTAAGTCGCTTCATGGAAATTCTAAAATAGCTTCAAAATGCCTGGTTAATTTACTGAATTGCACATCGTGGTTTTTTATATTGCCCGAACTTTCTACATTTGACGGTATAATCGGTTTAGATTTCCTTAAACAAATTAATGCCCAAATTGATTGTGATCGAGGACTATTGTATCATAAAAATGGTAAGGAAAAACTTCTATTTCACTTTTGTCGCGATGTTAATAAAATTGTCATTGATCCCGCTGATTGTAATATCCCACGGCCTATTTTTGAGAAGCTGATGATGATTTTGGACAAACACAAAACTGTTTTTGCTGACCCAAACGAAGCCTTACCATTTCACACCGATGTAACCGCCACAATCCCTACTGAAAATGACGAATCTATTTATTCCAAATCTTATCCATATCCGTTGGCACTTACTGAATTCGTTAACAGTGAAATAGAAAATTTGTTGGAAAATGGAATCATAAGACCATCTAGATCATCATATAATAATCCTATATGGATCGTAGATAAAAAAGGTCTTGATGAAGCTGGAAGGCGGAAAAAAAGGCTTGTAATAGACTTTAGGAAGCTAAATTCTAAAACCACAAGCGAGCGTTATCCGATCCCCGATACTACTGTTATTTTGTCGAATTTAGGAAGCGGATGTTTTTTTACAACATTGGATCTTAAGTCCGGATTCCACCAAATTAACTTGGCCGAGGCTGACAGGAGGAAAACAGCTTTTAGCATTAATAATGGCAAATTTGAATTTTGTAGGCTTCCGTTCGGACTGAAAAACGCACCTGGTTTCTTCCAAAAAGTAATTGATGATGTTTTACGAGATGAAATTGGTAAAAGTTGTCACGTTTATATCGATGACATCATCATTTTCTCTCTTAACGCTGAAAAACACCTACAAGATATAGATAACATTTTAAGGAAACTTTTTTCGGCAAATATGCGTGTGTCTTGTGAAAAATCGAAATTTTTTCAAAGTTCTGTGGAATACTTAGGTTTTACTGTGTGCAAAAATGGAATAAAAACATGTCCAGAAAAGGTGAAGAGTATTTTAGATTTTCAAATTCCTCAGACAATTAGAGGCCTCCGATCATTCTTGGGATTGGCTGGCTACTATCGCCGGTTTATAAGAAATTATGCTGAAATCACTAAACCGCTTACGCAATACTTGCGTGGTGAAAATGGCAAAGTTAGTAGTAGGCAATCCAAGAATATAGCAGTAAATTTAAGTGAGGAAGCGCTCAGAGCATTGCAGAAAATAAAAAATATTCTGGCTTCAGAAGATGTGCTGCTGTTGCACCCTGATTACACCAAACCCTTTGAGCTCACTACTGACGCTTCTTCATCAGCAATAGGAGCCGTTCTCTCCCAGTACGGTAAGCCAATTACAATGATTTCGAGAACATTGTCCCATACTGAGGAGAATTATGCCACCAACGAGCGCGAAATGTTGGCAATAGTGTGGGCTCTGCAAAAATTACGCAATTATTTATATGGTGCGAAAAATATAAATATTTACACCGATCATCAACCATTATCGTTTTCTATTTCGGAAAGAAATCCTAACCCAAAAATAAGACGTTGGCGAGCTTTTATTGAGGAATACTCCCCTAAGTTTTTCTACAAGCCAGGAAAAGAAAATGTTGTTGCCGATGCATTATCCCGGCAGTATGTTAACCATGTAGAAGGTGAATCCAGTGACAATGACTCAATACAGGCAACAATTGGTTCGGAAGCAGAATTAGATAAAACGCAAATAGACATGCAAACTACTTCGGAAAGTTCAGAGGTTAAAAGTTCAACAATTCACAGTGAGCAATCTTCATCCGAAATTATAAGAAAAGTATCAAATCCAGTAAACTGTTTCAAAAACCAGTTAATTCTAAACGAATCAACGGAGTCTAATATATCCTCTAAAACCATTTTTGAAAACCAAACAAGGCATTTAATGAACTATGTTAATGTAAAGGATATTTTTACATTTTTGAAACGGGCCATTAATTGCAACGTAATTAACTGTCTTCATTGTGACCTTCATGTTTTAGGCTTGATTCAGAATAAAGTAATTCATTCTTTCCCAGCAGTAAAGTTTGTTTATTCAGATAAATTTGTAATAGATATCCATAACCCAGATGATCAGAGTGAAATCATTACAGCCGAACATAATAGGGCTCACCGTAATGTGCGTGAAAACGCTAACCAGATTTTACAGCAATATTATTTTCCAAACATCAGAGATAAACTCAAGACGATTGCCTCAGACTGTAGGATATGCAAAGAGTCAAAATATAATAGGCACCCACGAAGAGCACTGATCGGTCAAACACCAATACCTGAGTATCCTGGGGAGATACTACACATCGATGTTTTTACAACTGACAAAACTAATTTCATAACTTGTCTTGACAAATTTTCTAAGTTTTCACTCGCCATTTTTGTTGAAACACGTTCGATTGTTGATGTTAAGGTTGCTTTATTAACTATTTTGAACATTTTTCCTAAGGCTCATACCATTGTTTGCGACAATGAGAAATCATTTAATTCGCATACCATTAAGTCTCTTCTTCTAAATCAGTTTGGTGTCCAAATCTTTCCTACTCCACCGGCGCACAGCACCAGCAACGGGCAAGTGGAGAGGCTTCACAGCACGATAGGTGAAATATCGCGATGTTTAAAATCCGAAGGGCATTGTAATGACACGAGGGAACTTGTTCTCACTGCCATTACGAGGTATAATAATACAATTCATTCGGTAACTAAAGTTAAGCCGATAGATATTTTTAATTCTATAACAGAGCAGATTAGGATAAATATAAAGAACAGGCTGCTAAGGGCTCAGAATTGTGAGCTTTCCTATCACAATAAGAATAGACAGAATAAAATTTTTAGACCAGGTGATAAAGTATTTGTTAAAGTCAACAGACGGCTAGGAAATAAATTTAGCAAATTGTATGTCGAAAAGATTGTCGAAAAAGATTTAGGCCACTCAGTTCTAATTGATAATAGACCAATTCATAAAGATAACTTAAGGTAGGATTTATTTGTGTTATTTTGATAAGTTCTCAGTTCAAAGTTGATTACATTTTTCAATTATAACAGAAAGATTTGTTTTTAGCAATATTTGTAAATATAGTTATAAAAGTTTTGTATAAAAATTGTAGTCTTAAGATAATATTTAAAGAATTTTTTTATTTTTTGTATTTAAGTGTATCTATAAGTTTTTATTATTATTAAGAATATGTTAAAAATAATATGAAATAGTAAACTAAGTAAAAGCAAACAGTCGGGACGCCTGTCCTTCGAGAAGGGGGGTAGTTAAGACGTAACAATAACAATTTCTTTTTATAATTATTCCCACCCTTATTTCTTTATTCTTCTTTAATCATTTATTTTTACTCTCTTTATTCTCTCTCAAAATTATTATAAATAATTACATATTTCTGTTTTATCTCTGTAACTTTATTTGACCTCTGTTCTTCTTTTTATAGTTTTAATTCTGTATTCCTATCCTTTAAAAAGCTTTTAGATTTTAGTTTTAAGTCAGTCACGTCTAGAGACTTCATAAGCGATCCTCATAGTTGGAAAGCGTAGTTAAACTAAATTAAATAAATAAGTTTTTATCCTAATTCTAAATACAACTTAAATTAATAATTTAATAAATAAATTAAATTAAATAAATATGTTAATGTGAATAATAAACTGTTAAATAAATTAAATAAATTACACATTTGTGTTTTAATTAGCACGATATCCCTAAATTAACTAAAAAACCCATAGAGGTTTAATTTGCATATGTATAGAACGGATATTAACATTAACTGTTTATTTAGTGGTTTACGATGACACCAAAATAAACTTTTCAGGAGTTAGTATATGTACACCTGCCTGTGTGTATCAATGTGTGTTTATTTACACACATGCGTGTACTTATAAAAGAGGTTATGTTCATATGATTGTATATGCATATGTGTGAGTTGTTATGCAAATATTTTCGCTGGCAGAATGCTCTCATTTTTCATATGCGTTACTTTGTTACACGCAATAACTTTCCCCCACAGGTTATTTATATTTCTTCGCTGAATATTTGTTGAAAATAATTTTAAAAAGCTGCCAAGTATATTAGATGCAGTAGTGCATCTTTAACTATGAAAATTATTTTACAGAGAGGGCAGATAAATTCGTCTGAAATTATTGAAAACTTTTCTGTTAATAAATTGGTTATTTCTACACAGTTTACTTAGAAACCATACTTGATATTAAAATCTACTACTGAATATATACCTACATACGTACATAAATACATAATTGGTCATTATAACCCTTTAGTTAGGATTGCGACTTAGCTTCCAACACCACTTATGTTGTGTGTGTTAATTTTATACATGAATGGCGTGACTAACAGTTTAAAGTCGACTACGAACGACAGATTCTTGAGAAACTTTTTATTCCAATTTTATTTACTCTCAGAGTATTTCCAGAAATCTGCTGAGAGGAAGTCACCGAAGAACTATTTTTCCATATTTCATTTTGTTGAAGATGTCTGACCTGGGCCTCACGTCTAATAAGCCAACACACTATCTACTAGACTACGGCAACTTGGCGACCCGATCACTCATAATATCGTAAGTTAATTTTTAGAAAGGCTATGGTCATTGGAGCTTTAGATAATGAAAATCTAACGTCTAACATCCATGTCAACAGATTAGATGTACGTCTCTATTAAAATTAAAGATAACTTTGCTTACAATAAAACTATAAAATAACTTCGAATATAATTTTAATAAATACTCAAATAATTTAATTTAATTTCGGCTAAAATGTAATTCTTAGATGAACATATTTACATAACATAATTGGCCATTGTGTGGGTGAGCGGTGAAATAACAAAATAAAATATTTCGCGAGAATTGGGGGTAAAAAAAATTAAAGGTAATTAGTTTAAAATAATCAAATAATATTTATTTTGTATATAAAAAGTACCTTTAGCTTCAAGGGTGGATCGAGTAGTAATTCTCTTTTTGTTTATATTACAACAATGCTATTAACAATTCACAATCTAATCTCTGCATAAACACACGGATGTACAAATACTTAAACTAAGCTTACAATTAGGGTGGCCAGCGTAAACAATCATTACAACCCTTCAGTCAGGATTACGACCTAGCTTCTCATACCACTTATGTTGTGTGTGTGTTCCCTTTCCTACATCTCCTTTTTATCCCTCTATTATCCTTCCCTCTCTAAGGACGTTGTACAATGGGTCAATTCGACCTCCGGGTACTGTACTTGCCTTTATTGACAAGTACACGTCCTCTAACCTAACCTAACCTAACCTATGTTGTGTGCGTTAATTTTATACATGAGTGGCGAGACCTACAGTTTAAAGTCGATTCCGAAGAAGATTCCGTAGGCCGTAATCATAATTGGTCATAACAATCCTTCAGTCAGGATTACGCCCTAGTTTCTCACACCACTTATGTTGTGTGTGTTAATTTTATACATGAGTGGTGGGACTAGGGTTGCCAGATTCCGATTCGCAAAAGGCTGGACGTTGGGTTTTAAAAAGCTGGACAAAACAAAAAAAGGCTGGACATAAAAAATACTGAGAAAATGTTAATTTTGGTTTTGTCTAAATAATTTTTATTAAAATATCCATTGTTATCAACATACACACAGTTACTAAAGTATACATACGGTTAAAAAATTTCAGAATTTTTTTAACTATTCCGTTTTCGTTAAAAATCTTTATAGTTTCCTTGATGTTAAGACGGTCTTTTGCATTGGTTAAAAAATTTCTAAAATTGAACTAAATTGTGGCCCTGCACAGGTATGCATCCGATTTACAAATTTCACAAATTTCTGAACCAATGCAAAAGACCGTCTTAAAATCGAAGAAAGATGTCAGACAATTATAAATATTTTCAAAAAAACGGATTGGTTAAAAAATTTCTGAAATTTGTTATCCGTATGTATACTTTTGTGGCTGAGTATTATGAGTATATGTATTATTATTTAAAAACATTACAATTAAATAAATTCATTGCATTCTTTAAAATTTATTTAACTAAACTTAAATTTTTTCGGTTCAGTCCGCCACATACATATTCGCATATGCATATGTATGTGAGAATTAAGATTAAATACTAAAAACAAACCAATAAAAAAATAACAATTCAGTCTAGTTTGATTTTGTTTATAGTAGTTTGCACTTTGGTAAAAAAAACACGTTTGTAATAAACTAATGATTTGACAAAGATAACATGAAAATTATTGCCCAAGTTATTGCAGTATACTAAATAATTTCTATTTAGCTGGACAAATTAAATTTTAGCTTGAAACTGGACAAGCATCAAAAAAGCTGGACAATCCAGCCAAGTCCAGCCAGGCTGGCAACCCTAGGTGGGACCTACAGTTTAAAGTCGATTCGGAACGACAGATTTTTGAGAAATTTTTGACGTTAATTTTTATTTGCTCTCAGAGTTTTTGCCAGAAATCTGCTGAGAGAAAGTAGCCGAAGAAATACTTTTTGTATTTTGTTTTGATGTCTGGCCTGGAACCGAACCCTGGCTTTACGTCTTTAGACTACGGCGACCAAATATCGTTCACTTCAATCTGCTGAGAGGAAGTAGCCGAAGAAATATTTTTTTTATATTTCGTTTTGATGTCTGATCGGGGATTTGAATCATGACCTGACGTCTAATAAGCCAACACACTACCTACTAGACTACAGCGACTTCAATGGAAGTCATTTAATAAAGAAAGTCATTTAATTAAAAAGAAAAATTTTTCCTGATTAATTTTTGTTTTTCGATAAAAAAAAACATCTTATTAACATTGGATTACATGGATTTTGATATGTGTTTCATAAATCTATGATATACACAATATTAATACCATGTATACCATATAAATTATTTCTGTTTACTTCTATTTTGATGGCATCTTTATATTACCTTATTGTAGCATACATTTTAATCAAATATTTCTTAGACGAGAATCTTCTTCAAAACCACAGTTTCATGCAAATATTATTGCTAAATGTACACTCGGTATCACATAATTAGAATAAAGGAATTTCTTACAAATACTATGTATTTCATCGAGTTGTTGTCCAAGCTGCAATTTCTTAACAACATTCTACCTACCATCTTGCTGCACACACACACCCACATTATCTGAGTGTGATGCTTTGTAAAACCATTAAAGGATGATTGCAATTGACTGCACTCATGTATAATAAGTAGAGATATGGGCAAGTGTATATCAATTACAAATAATATTTTAAAATCTATTGCTTCTTTGTTGCCAATGTGCATATGAGGAATTATTAAATAAATTAATTTTACTTATTAATATTAAGACAAACTTACTTACCATACTTGATACATAAAAGCATGCATGATACGTAATTAATAACAGGGAACTGTCTTACAGGAACTCTTTGTGTATGTAGTAATTAAAACCGATATTAAATTGTTTTGATTTTGATGTGTGTTATAATGTATTGGAAAACTGTTGAAATATATTTAATTATACGCCCAAACAAGCTACATATATGCATACATACATACATACATACATACATACATACATACATACATATGTATATGTGGGCTTAGCAAATATTTAATTATTTTTTAATATCACTCATACACCCTCTAGGTATATGTAGTATAATTTTTGCCAACGCTTTCTTTAATTTTCGAAACATTTTTAATCAGTAGTGTTATGCATTCCTTATACCCTCAACCATTTGTTAAGATTCTTTCACTCTGCCTAAGCTACAAACAATAACATGCAATGTGCCAGATTAGTATATTCGTGATGAAGTTGTCATAGTCTCTAGTAGGTAGTGTGTTTGCTTATTAGACGTGAAGACATAGTACAAGTTCCAGGTCAGACATCTTCAACAAAATGACATCTTCATATGAATATGAAAATTTCTTCGGCAACTTTCTCTCAACAGATTTCTGGCAAATAGATAAATTTACAATGAATAATTTCTTTAAAATCTATCGTTTGTAGTCAACATTAAACTGTAGGTTACGCTACTCATGTATAAAATTAACACACACAACACGGGTGGTGTTCAGAGCTAGATCGCAATCTTGACTGAAGGGTTGTAATGTCCAATTATGTATGTATGTATGTAATTATGAAGTCACCGTAGTCTAGTAGGTAGTGTGGCGTGAAGCCTCGGCTCATATACCAGGTCAGGCATCTCCAACTAAACGAAATATGAAAAAATATTTCTTCAACGACTTCCTCTCAGCAGATTTCTGGCAAAAACTTTGAGAGTAAATAAAATTGCCATGAAAAGTTTCTCAAAAATCTGTCGTTCGGAGTCGACTTTAAACTGTAGGTCCCGCTACTCATGTAAAAAAAATTAACGCACACAACATAAGTGGTGTTCAGAGATAGATCGCAATCTCGACTAAAGGGTTGCAATGTCCAATTATATATGTATGTATGTATGTATGTATATTTGTCATGAGAATGCTTTTTAAATTAAAATAAGAAAAAGAGGGATATAGTAGAGCTTAAACATCTATTGCCTTGAAGGCTCTTTTATTCACTAATAGAAGAGTACAATAACATTACCTGGATTCCTGCTTTCCTGATGGCGCAGGACCGATTTAAAATGCTTTAACTTTTTGTTTGAGTTATACGCCCAACTTACTCAATTGCTAACCAAAATCCAAAAACTACGTGAAATGTCTTCTGCCGACATCGAGCAATTTAATGAATTTTTACGAATCTTAACATAAACAAGTCTTTTAATTTAAATGGTATAACAACATTGGATAAGACTTATAACATAAAACTATTGTTTATTAACAATAAAAGTAGTTTTCAGGATTATTGAAATTATATTCATAAAACGATTCAATTTATGCAGATCTTTCTAGGGGATCGCACTATACATACATAATTGGTCATTACAACCCTTCAGTCAGGTTTACGACTTAGTTTCTCACACCACTTATATTTTGTGTGTTAATTTTATACATGAGTGGTGGGACCTACAGTTTAAATTCGACTCCGAACGACTGAGTTTTGAGCAACTCTTCATGGCAATTTTATTTACTCTCAGAGTTTTTGCCAGAAATCTGGTCAGAGGAAATCGTCAAAGAAATATTTTGTCATATTTCGTTTAGTTGGAGTTGCCTGACCTGGGGTTTAAAACGCTAGCCCACGGCAACTTCATCTCCATGACTCTGGCTCATAGATTAGGCTTGCACTATAAAAGGCTTAAATACAGAGGGTACTACTAGATTGTATTGTACGTCCAGCTTAATTTGTTTTATTTTTGAACTTCTCTCTGACGCTCCAAATTATATACTGTTTTAAAAATGAAAGACTATTAGTTGTTTAGTTTCCTCTGGCCACAGGCCAAGCTTTTTTATGTTTTATAAGTTCATTAGATAATAATTCAGTTTCCATAAAATGTATTCTAATTCTAGTCTTCGAGTAATGAAAAAACCAATAAAGTATTTAAGCAACAATAAAAGAATTTTAAGACACTTAGACAAGAAGCTTGTTCGACTTTAATAGCTTTTAGACTGATACTTTTAAATTATGGTCACCATTTGGTGCATAAAATTGCTCTGTAGTTCTTTGAATCCAATAAACATTAGCTTACTAGATGACAGCTCGTGAGTTCAAATCTCAGGTCTAAGATGTCGAAGAAAACAAAGTATCAAAAAATTATTTCGTTCTGTGCCTTTTTCTCAGCTGTCTTCTCGTAAAAAATAGGAAAGTAAATCAAATTGCCATGAAAAATTTTTCAAATCTGTCACTCGGAATTAACGTTAAACTGTAGGTCCCGTCTATTATGAATAGAATAATGAATAAATGGGTGGTGTGAGATGTTAGGTCATAAACGTAATTAGAAGGACTATAATGGCCAGCATGGTCTCCGTTGGGTGCATAAAATTGCTTATTAGTCGTTTAAATCCTGTAAACATTATATTGGAAATAATAATTAAACAAAAATATACCTTCTCTACGTTATCTATTTATGTGGAACACTGCAATCGTTTTATTAAAAAAAATTTAAAAAAAAAATTTTTTTTATTATTCGAAAGCACATTGTATTGCATTTCCCACCATAGCGTATGAGTTATATTTAGCTTTTTTTAAAGAATTAGAATTATCAGTGGAACGTATGAGTTATATTTTATAACATTATTTTTGTTAGCAAATATAACTCATACGCCTTAGTGATAATTCAACTTCTAATTAGTAGTAGAAATTTACTTGGAAAAATATTTCATAAATTTTATATTAAATTTCCAATTCCTTCTAATTAATATCTCATTTACTACTACATTCGCAAGAGTGCATCACAACAGTTATAGTGTTGTGTAGTAGTGTTGTTAATAAATAAAATGTGTAATTAATTACGGTCCACTGAGTTGACGGCAGATATTAATTATACCAAGGAATATGCTTCTATTTAAGAATATAATTACTTAGAATGAATAATATAAATAATGCTATTTTCCTTCTCTGAGTAGAAGACATTGTTTATGAAAATTGTCAAATTAAAATAAAAATATTCTCGTAAGTAATTAAAAATATTATTCAAGTCCTGAGACTATCGTCGGCTTGTACTTAGATGAAATAATTCATTGTATTACGAACTAGAAAAAGGTACAATATTTATAATGTTCAAATTAATTTTCTTTATTCTTGATTTATTAACAACAGCATTTTTGGAAAATTTAAGCAAAAGATTTAAATTAATGGCGAGTTTATTCAAGAGAAATTGGAGTAGAAAATTAACTGCAACCCTTATTACACATAAAATAAAAAATCATCATAAATATAGAAAAAATTGCCTGCTTCGCACGTGGAAAGAAAATGTAAGGGGTGGCACAATATTTTCTCATACAAAAGTGTACACAATCGTATGGGTAACACCTAACTAGCAAGTTATTAGATATGCAGAATAAACGTGGGTATGTTAGCTACAGTATCTACACGCAAATACAGACATAATTGGTCATTACAATCCTTCAGTCAGAATTACGACCTAGCTTCTTACAAACCTTATGTTCTGTCTGTTAATTTTATACATCAGTTGCGAGAACTACAGTTTAAATACGACTTTGGACGACACATTTTTTCATGGCAATTTTATTTACTATCAGAGTTTTTGCCACCAATTTGCTGAGAAGGAATGTCAACACACATGCCTTAAAAACCGCAAGCCAAGAAAGCTCGGATGAGATACTACAGGAAAAAAAGTGTTTTTTGGCAGAATTGGAAGAAGGAATATAAGTGCCCGGTATATGCAAGTTTATAGCTAAAATTTGTGAAAGTGTTTTCACTGCTGAAACGCCAAGACGTGAGCGTGCTCGTACAGTGCGTACACTCGAAAATATATGCGGCAGCATCGACTTCAACTCGTCATCGTTCTTAAGAATTAAACATTTCGACGCCTTACAAAGTTCAATTGGTGCAATAGTTGAAGCCGCATGACCATCCGCTTCGTTTTCCCTTCGCTAGATGGGCCACTATGATATCAATTTTGCCAAAAAAAAAGGTATCTTTTCGGTTGAAGCTCATTTTCATCTTGATGGAGTATTTGGGGTCAAAAACTTACACGTGGCCCTACAGAAGCCAATTCACTAGTTAGGCGTTACTGTTTGGTGCGGCTTGTGGAGCGGAGGCATCATTGGCTCACATTTCTTTGAAAATGAGGGCGGTGCAACCATTACGGTCAATAGAGACCCATATCGCACCATGATAACCGTTTTTTTTTTTGTACCCGCTCTTCATGGTATTGATGTGAACGATGTTTGGTTTCAACAGGATGTTGCAACTTGCCATACATCTAATGCCACAATCGATTTATTGTGTCAAACGTTTGATGGCCGTTTAATAAGCCGAAATAATGATGTCAATTGGCCGCCAAGAAATTGCGATTTGACACCGTTGAACTATTATCTGTAGGGTGCCTTTAAAGAAAAGTGTTATGCGGACAAAACAAAGACTTGAGAAAAAGTGAATGAAAATTGGTCTGATCTAATGAGGTACTATGAAGCCAGCTGCAACAGCCATATGAATGAAATAATGTTCCATCGCTAACTGGAAGAAGTTTACTTCACAACAAAATTGCATTTTTAAATTTAAACGTTCATGTGGCCCACCCATTATTACTTACCACATTACTTATACTGATTCAAACCAATGAAATTAAATACAAATTGTGGTCACTGCTAGCCCAACCCCAACTATTTTGTACATTGTTTTTAATCAAAGACATTAAATAATATATTCATTAATACATTTATCACTGCCACAACCAACAAACGTTCATTCATCCAGAACAGTTCTGTGTCACTCCAGTGTTACTATCAATTTGAATGTCTATGCTTTTGCTGTTATTATCTATCCAACACTATCTCTTGTTAAGCAGAGTATAATTAAATATTTTTTGATTCTACTCTCCATAAGGATACTTACTGCTAAAGTATAGTTCTCTTGTATGCTTTTATTATTCATCCAATCCATCCAAGAGCTGTAAAATATAATCAAATTAATTGCATGTCCTGTTACATTTAGGGAGAAGCTACAAACAACAATCCACAATAAATTGAAAAAAAACTGAAAGAAAATGAAATTAAAATTTAATGTCATGTAAATACAACATCTTTTAAGGGTTTTTCTTTTGAAGGAAAAAGAAAAGGAAAATAAAATAAAGAAGAAATAAAACGAAGAGTTTAATGACTATGGTCATGAATTAGTTTCGAACGAGAACAAACAGTCCAAAAAAGTTGTATTTTTCTGTTTGAAATGCATTTATTAAGTTATTCTATGTTGATTAGAAATGGAATTTGTTTGAATTTAATTTAGTTTCCTACTAAAAAGGGAACAAAAACGTAAATTTTGATCCAAAGGCTTCAAAAACGATGTAATATTTTTTTTCATCCATTATATTAAATCATATTCCATAGCCAGTTTGGCTTATCTGGAACTAAAAGTCATAGATCATATGACTCAGACTGTTTTCGAGCGTCCTTCTCTAGGAAGTCCTAATGGTGTCTATTGACACACATGTAATAGGACTTTCTGGGTATATGACCTCCTTTTATGAGTGTCGGCTAGGCTAAGTTAATTCGATTTTCGGACGTCTTCGGCTTTCACTCTAAAATATGATAAATGTTGGTAATTCAGCTTTTTGCGAAATAGTTGTGTGTTAGCAGGCGCTGTAGTTTAGTAGGTAGTTTGTTGACGTTTGATGTCTCGGTTAAAACCCCAGGTCGGACATCTCCAACAAAACGAAATATGAAAAAATATTTCCTCGACAAATATTTTCAGCAGATTTCTGGCAAAACCTTTAAGAGAAAAGGAATTTGACGTGAAAAGTTTCTCCAAACAGTAGGTCCGGCCACTCATGTGTAAAATTAACATAAACAACATGAGTGGTGTGAGAAACTAGGTCGTAATCCTAACTGAAGGTTTGTAATGACGAATTGTGTACGTAACGCATAGATACACGTTCTTTGTTTGAAGTGGAAGGATACTAGAAGAGGTATCTAATCCTCCTCGTTACCTAATTGTTTTCCGGAATTCCCACTTTTTCAGTGCAAACCATAATACCAGAAAATGAGAGGAATTATTCACATTACACTGTTCTTCAAATATTCACATCCGTAATGTTAAATTTTCCATGACTCTGACACATAAATCAGACTACATTTGAACGTTGCTATGCGCTATATTAGTTTTGAGGACCACTTTAGATTGTGACTTATTCACACACAACTTCGATTTAAAAAACCCCACAAGAAAAAAGTTTACGGTCAATTCCTGGTGGCCAGTTTCCATCACCTCCACGTGATTCAATTCCCCCGCTTAAAAGATGCAATGTGGCATAAGAAGTATGACATCCAGTTGAAACCAAATGCTGTTGGTGTCCAGATCATCAAGCTGAAGCCAAAGGAAGTTGGTAACCTATATAAGCTTGCCATTAACTGTGAAGGCCTACCTATCGTCGTTCTCAAAGAAAAATGGGCCAATGACGCCACCAAACCAAGATGCTCACCAAACAGTGACTCTTTCTGGATACATTAAACGTTCTTAAATCCCAAGTGGATTGCTTTCGCCCAAAATTCGACAATTTTGTTTGTTCAACAAACTGAATAAATGACAACGAATATGACAGATGTAGCTGCCGAGAGGCAGTCGCCGAAGAAATATTTTTTTCACATTTCGCTAGGGTTTGAAACGTGGCCTCGCGTCTAGTAAGTTATTTGCTATTATAGTCCTTTAATTAGGATTACTGCTTAGCTTTTCACATCACACACGTCCATCCACAAATGATCGCCTGTGATAGCCATCATGACAATGGACTAGTTACTCACAGAACTCTTATCAGAGAACTGCTATGAAAACTCGTCAAAAGTAATATTTATTTCATATTTTTTTTCTCTTTTTACAAGCTGAAATCAAAGCTAAGTACGACTAGTAACTCTAGTCTATACCGTCCAAACAGTAGCCATTAGACTATGGAGACCAGTGTAGTTAAGTTCTGCAATACATTTGCTTGTTTAACTTGTATGCCATAATTTATCCTTTTCGACACAATGAAATACAAAAGCCTCTTAACTAAAATAAAATATTGAAAAACAAAAAACTTTTTAAATCTTTTTCAAAAAAATCGATCTCAGATTGTAACTTCTTATGCTTATTTGCTGTCGACTTTACCTATGATTATAGCAACTATCAACGCATTCGCACTTTGGTGTTATTAGCATAAACACTACCTAACACACATACGTTACGCTATACTTATACGGGAAAAATAAATAGAAAATGTAAATACTACGTCGCGTTGCGTCTATTAAGAAGTTGGCATTACAAGTGCTAAATGCTGTTGACACAAAGTCAATAATAAAGCCCCCCCATGGCAAGCAGCAGGCATTGAATGGGCTTATATGCTCTCTAACACTTGCATGTAAATACATACATACATATACACATACTGTGTATCAGTGTTTTTGCCAATATTTATACAATCAGTTATTTGCATATACCCGGTAGAATCTTTAGTGCCAATAAAACTAAACTAATATATACAACAAGACTGTGATTTACAATAAAAAAAACAACAAAAACAAAATTAAAACGAAACAATAAAACGGTAGTAAAATTTATAACTTAAGTCCCATGCACACACATACACATCTAAATGCTAATATGCTTATATATTTAATCACACATACATTAACGCATTTTTCCTATGGCCGAGGGAAAAGAAAATATATTTTTTTAATACCCATACTACCTTTTTTAAATGGATATACAGTTGTACGCAACCTAAACCCCAATTGTCACACACGTTTATGTGTTAAGCAGGAAAGCAGGATGTAATATATGGTAGGGCTTGAAATGTAAAAAAGAATGAAAGCCAAATAAAAAAACCAAAGAAGAGGAAAAGATCTTGTAAATTTGCTAACAATTTATTAAATAAAGTAAAGCTACTAAGAAAATACAACAGAATCCAATTTGAATTGGTTTTTAAGCAAAAAAAAAATAAAAAATAAGAAAAGGAAGCAAAGAAAAAACTAGGAATTGCTAACCAAATATACATAAACTCTTAAAATCTCTCTCTCTAATCATAATACAAACAGCATTAAGTAAAGCACTAGGAAAAAATAAAAGAATCCTAAGCAGAAAATAAAATAAAAAATTAGAAACAGAAACAGAAATAGAAATAAAAATAAAATGCCGAGAAAAAAAATGTAAACCATGACTGGTTTTACTTTGATATTTAGTAAAAACTATAATACTCTCCTGCCTTCGACTTGCATATGCTTAAGTTGGTAGCAGTTATGTATACGTTGGCATTAGTAGCACTAGCAATATGTTATTGTAGGTCCTGTTGGAAAAAAAATTATTCTCTTAGAAAATTGTGTGTTAGCATGGTATTGATAGCAGTGTCGGTCAAAAGTGCTGCTTGTAAAATATTAATACACACATACACACATACATATATACATAATCATTACAACCCTTCAGTCAGAATTATGACCTAGCTTCTTCCACCACTATTTCTGTGAGTTAATTTTATCTGTATGTGGCAGGATCCACAGGCAGATTTTTCTTGAAAACGTATTGCAATGATTTCGTTTCTTCCACATCTTGACAGCTTCTGCAGTACTCCTGGTGGTGAAGACCTCGCTTGTCAGTGAAATTGCCGGTAACTAAGTGTCTCATTAAAACTAATGTTAGAGTGCGAACCGTTCTTTTATCGAACTCAAGTAGTCCTCTGGTTTTCCTTCTACCCACTGCCGAACACAGTAGCTTTGAAATTCGACAACCAGGTATTTTGGACCACCCATGGTTTGTTGCATTCCATGCTGTTTTTCTAATTTAGAAAAGTATTCCTGAAGAGGCTCATATATCCCCTTTATCGTCCCCTCATCAGATATCTGTGATCCTTCCCGTCCAAGTTCGGCCAACTTTTTGTTCCACTCAAAGGCCACTGTCGCCGGAATCCAGTAGAGGCGGGTGTTGTATAAACGAATACGATGAGTTTAAATTGGTGCTTACCGTCAGAAGAGACGACGTTTTATAATTTCTAAAGTATTTGTCTACAAACACAGGGAAATATAACAATTTTTCAGGACAATCAGACACTGTTCTATTTTAAGAATGAACGTCACTTTAGGTAAAAAAGGTGGCTTCTGAACTCATTTAATAGCGACGATCAAAATGTGTTTAATTTATAAATAAATTCTTCATAAACATAAAACTCTAGCAAGTGCTACGCCATATTTCAGCCCGAAAACACCACACACTTCAAAAAGTGTGTTGCAGCAAAATAGTAAGCTAAACAAATAAAAACACAGAAAAACTGTTTTCCAGGACCTACAGTTTAAAGTCGATTTCCAACGACATATTTAAGAAGATTTTCATGTAAATTTTGTTTACTCAACGTTTTTGCAAGCAGCCGCCTAAAGAAATTCTTTTTTCATATTTTGTTTTATTCGAAATATCTGATCTGGGGTTTGAAACACGGGCTCTCGTCTAATAAGCCAACTCACTGCTTACTAGACTATAGTGATTTCATGGATATACTAACGTATTCATAACTAATAACAAACAAATTTTGTGGAAAAATAGAAGCTTGAGCTATCGACAATCATAAAACCGAGATTGATTGTATATTTTGCTTTTATAATCGGATGTGTTTTCCCATGAAGCATGTAGTCTTTGGAAAATCTTTTCGATTTTCTGTAATAGCATAGTAAAGTTGTATACATACGTACATATATACACAATTGGTCGTTACAATCCTGCAGTCAGTATTACGACTTATCTTCTTACACGACTTATGTTGTGTGTGTTAATTTAATATATGAGTGGCTGGACCTACAGTTTAAAGTCGACTCCGAACTACAGATTTGTAAGAAACTTTTCATGGCAATTACAGTTACTCTCAGAGTTTTTGCCAGAAATCTGCTGAGAGGAAATCGCCCAAGAAATATTTTTTCGTATTTCGTTGTTTTGGCGATGTCTGACCTGGGGCTTGAACTGTAGCCTCACGTCTAATAAGTCACCACACTACCTACGAGACTAAAGCAACTTTAGAATGTAAAGAATCAAATCAGTTCTTAAATTTCTGTGCATTTATCAGCACATAATTTTATGTACTAAATTTTTAAAAATTTTTACTTTGCAGCATGATATTCCTTCTTAAACAAGAGAATTATATATTGAAAAAAAATTAAAGACTCAAATTTTTCCTTGACCACTGTACATGGCCACATAGCATTTGTAAGTATAAGTAGTGTGTGTATGTGTGTGTCCTACTAAATGTTTGATTATGGTTATACTCACTCGTATATGCAGTAGGATAATGTATGCAGACGATTATGTATGTTTACTTGGGCCAAAAGCTTATTGAATTGCAAATCAACTAGAAACGCATAAATAAAATACACTTCACAAATACACACATACACACACAAACGCACAAGAATTTTAAAATACAATTTTACACATACTCGTATTAAACCACACGCATACACTAACACACAACCACACTTACAAAAACATGACTTAAATGTGACGGCAAAAAGGCAACGCACAGCTCTATTGCCACAGCAAGTTTTAAGCAGATGTAACACAAGAACACAAATAGCAGTTGAAGCTGCATGCAGCAGATGTTCGATGTCGACACATTTTTCTATTCTATGTTTTTTCAAAACACAACAACAAAAAAGAATGTGGAATATACATTAGAAAACATAGAGTGAAAAAGAAAACGTCCGCATATCCGTTGCTGGACTTGAAAAAAAACTTATAATAGAGAGGAGCTTAAAAGAGTATCACTTTACTTTCGAAAACAGTTTCCTCGTCAACAAAATAACTTTTGCGATGTAAAGCACTTAAAATTGACCAGCACATACGATATGTTGAGAGTGAATAAACTTAAGGCACCAGAAAACAAAAAGATTTTAAAATATGAACAAAAAATTGTTTCTGTGTTTATGTATGGGTTTATAAAGGCTTAAATAGTTAACGGTTTCAAAGGAAATGTGAAATAAAACACTCATATAAGGCTATTACACGGAAGAAACTTTTATTTTAGTAGAATACTTGGACCTTGACAGTATGCATGGCATGACAGGCAACTTTTTGCGATAGTTTCCGGTATTACGAGTATTTCGCATATTTTGGAAGGAATCGTAGCTATAACTGGAAGAATGTTGCCTTTTAAATGCTCCTATGTCAGGATGTTATTCGTGTAAACTTACAAAAAAGTATAAACACATGAAATCTTATTATCTTGACTGCCAATTGACGATGCCAAACGTAAAACTCGTTACGGATATGTTTCATGCTATAAAGCCAAGTCCATAAAGTAAAGTTATATACAGAAATATGAAATATCTTTGCCGTCTTTTAATATAAAAAAGCTTAAGTTAAGCATTTTAATATTTTAAGAAAATTACCTAGTGAAAGATGTACCTCGCTCTTGTCGAACAGTCACGGAAAAGTTAATGAAACTTTGCAATTGAAAAAGATGGAGACTTAACCTCAATCTTATAATGGAACTACCATCTCTTTAATATTAATTGAATTACTTGACAGTGACCAAAACACAAAAATAAGCTTTAAACTTAATGCGTATGATCATTTTTATTGGAAATAAATGCTTTATTAAGTTTTTTTTGAAGAAAGTGTTCGTCAAATTATTATCCATCGGAAACTAAGACACTTTTTTCCATCTTTTAGGAAATTCTTTTTTACTTCCTTTACTTATTTATTTAACTATCCATTAGCAACTCGATTAACGGATTTCGGCTTGCCTTAATACATGTTTCTAGGTTTATCTACTTCTTTACGCGCCTTCGCCAGTTGGTCATACCAATCGATTTGTATTGTGTGAACGACTGAAGCCATTCGTCAAAACACTAGTTGAACTTTATCAGTGAGGCTTAAGACCTGGAAAATCCATTAATGACCAAGTCTTTACACTACGTCAAGTGCTGGAAAAGACTCATGAAAAACAAGTCGACACACACCATCTGTTTGTCGAAAGCCTCATAAGGAATTGTGTTAGGTAGGAATGGACCTCTCCGAAACTTGTCATACCGTGCGAGGTTTTAAACAAGGCAATACCTTATCATGCGACCTCTTCAACATAGTCATGAAGAGTGTTCTGCGTAAGGCGGGAGTGTCCAGTTGCTTGCGTACGCCGATGACATTGACATCATAGGGCGTACCAAACGAGGTGATATTGCTGCCTTTAGTACGATTGAATGCGAGTCAATTGAAGTATATGTTGTTAACAAGTAGGTACATGTGGCGGATAGGATCCCAAATTGCGTCCGATAACTATACATATCAGTGAATTTGTGTATCTTGGGTCCGCCGTTACCACCAAATAGGATGTCAGTCTGGAGAACAAGCCTAGGATCACTCAATAGGTAACTGAGCAGCTGAGACCTCTCCTGTGCGATAAGTATATGAATTCAATCCCAAAAAATCCGCAAGTTTTTTGAGGCTACAAAAGAATCGAGCCTATTTTTGATACCCTGTTCTGAAGTATTCTGTTTTCCAGTCAGAGTGCTTTGCATCACTTGAATGAAATGGTAGTTCGAAGGAGAGAGGCTTGACCTTCTCATCTGCTGAAAGCTCAAATAGCTTTAACCTGTGCTTCAATATGAAACTGAGCGCGGTCATGATGGACAACAACGGGCATCATGCCCAGTTGCTCATTCTGGTTGTTTTCAGGCCAATGCTCGCTTCAAACAATTTAATTTTTAAATTTTAATTGTTGTCTGTACAGGTCTTTAGTGCAAGTTTCCCATATGACCCACATATTTTCTTTGCAAGTTTTAAATTGAGGTCATCCAACCACATCAACCAAAATCATCTCCTCTCGACTTTAGTTCCTATTGCAGACAATTTTCTTGCTGTTGAATAATTCCTACAGTTTTCAAATGATTTCATACAACTGCTTGAGTCACGCCTTATGATTGTACAAGCTCTTCTTGCTTCTGACAGCCATTTAGATTGATTTCATTTACAGAACTGAAGGACTGCCCATTACTAACGCGTGATAATCCATAGTGATGTTTACTGGAATCTTTTTATTTTTTAAATTACAAAAATTTACGTTATTAAGATGAGTATACATACATATATACATAATTGGCTTTTACAACACTTCAGTCAGGATTACGACCTAGTTTCTCACACCACTTATGTTGTGTGTGTTAATTTTATATATGAGTGGCGGGACCTACAGTTTAAAGTCGTCTCCGAACGACAGATTTTTGAGAAACTTTTCATGACAATTTTATTTACTCCCAGAGTTTTTGCCAGAAATCTTCTGAGAGGAAGTCGCCGAAGAAATATTTTTTCATATTTCGTTTTGTTGGAGATATCTGACCTGGGGTTTGAACCGAGGCCTTGCGTCTAATGAGCCAACACACTACATATAAGACCACGGCGGTGAATATACTAAACAAAAATGGAAATAGAAAAGAACATTGGTTAAGTACAAAGAAGACCGAAAGTACACAATAATGATAATCAGACGTTGTGCCAAATAGAGAAATTACCAACAATAAAACAATTACAAACAGACATGATATCGTATAAAGCTTGAATTTAATACTCGCTTAAAGGTACTAACGTAAAGGTAATCTTAAATTAGACTAAAAAGAATTTGTTTACATTCAGTTTGCATATGTTTTAAATAAACATTTCAAAAGATTACGTATAATTTAAATTATTCCCAAATATGTATGTACGAGTATGTACCTATCTGCATGTGATTAAAATAAATATATATTTGCCTCAATTTAATATGAGTACGAAAATCATTTTAAAATCGTAAACTTCAACGTAAGATTATTGTGAAACATTTTAACAAATTTTAATACACTTTAATTAAATGAGTATGTGTGTTCTAAATGAAAACGGAAATTAAAGACTCCACTCACATGTGCTCTCAATACCATCAAAGATGTGTTCTCAGCAAAAAAAACACACACACTAACACAAGCAGAGTTAAATGATTTCACAAACAGTTTAAGGCATTTAATACTAATACACATAGAAAAAATAAAACAAGAACAACAACAATATAAAGTGCAAATAGAAATAAATTGCAGAGTGGAGAAGAGTACTTAAAAACAAATGCACACACAGATGTTTTAAAATAATTTCTTTCTATTTCAATTTATTTCTGTATTTTTCGTACTCTTTTTAGTTTTCCATTTAAACAAGTATTCGTGTATTACGAATTTGATACAAAATCTCAAACGACAACAGCTTTAGCAATTAAAACTTGGTAGAAGTTAAAACGACAGCGAAACTTAGTATCGTAAAGTAAAAGATTGAATGGAAAAATAATTTTTTTTCTTATAAATTTTTAACCAAATAAATAGATAGTTATTCTTAACACTTATAAGCCAGAGACCAAGTATTTAATTACGCTCTCGAAAACGGAATCCAAAATTCGATCATAAATACTCTTGGTTTAGTAAACATTTTTGAACATTTAATTACATCTCTTTACATACATACATACGTACATACCTACATACACAATTGGTCGTTACAACTCTTTAGTCAGGATTACGACCTAGCTTCTTACGACCTAGCTTATGTTGTGTGCATTAATTTTATCCATAAGTGGCGGGACCTACTGTTTAATGTCGACACCGAATGACAGATTTTTTGGCAACACTTTTCATTGCAATTTTTTATTTTCTCTTAGAGCCAGAAATCTGCTGAGAGGAAAAAAATAATTGAAAAATCAATGTCCAAACAGTTCCACAATATATTGTGTTGTGCTTTAATTTTATGGAAACTATTTTTTGCCACCAGCTTACGAAATTTCAAGAGGCCAGCTACTAACAATATGGTCTTCCGTACTTATTTTTTACTGCCAAACTGTTGGCGTTTCTCAAGGAAAGATGGTGGCTGTCTGTCCGATAATTTAGTGAATATATGCTTATGACACTAGCGCTAAGTCTAGACATATCCAAAGCATCTGACAGAGGCTAGAAATTGACATTGTTTTCAAATTTATTACTTTTGATGTAATAAATTCCATGGTTAAGTTTAGGCAAATTTCTGAACATTTTTTCTTAATGATCCACTCTCTTTAACTTCTAATAATATCTACTCTTTTGCAGATAACAATTTAATTTTTTTCGTAAGCCTTCAACTGTAATCCAAGACATTTGAAGATTGAGGCTAAAATGACTAAAAGGAATGACACACTCGATACGCTTTAAATGTGATTTAAATACGTTGATTATTTACTCAAAAGTGCACCATAATCATTCACATACATAATGGGACATTACAACTCTTCAATCAAGAATACGGCCAAGCTTCCACACCACTTTTGTTGTGCGTGTCTTAATTTTATACATGAATGGCAGAACCTACAGCTTAACGTCGACTCCAAACAACAGATTTTTGAGAAAATTTTCATGGCAAATTTATTTACTTTCAGAGGTAATGTCAGGTAAAGTGTTGGCTTATTAGACGTAAAACCACGGTTCGAATACCAAATCAGACATCAAAACAAAAATACAAAAAGTATTTCTTCGGCGACTTCCTCTCAGCAGATTTCTGGCAAAAACTCTGTGAGTAAATAAAATTACCATGAAAAATTTCTCAAAAAATCTGTATTTCGGAGTTGACTTTAAAATGTAGGTCCCGCCACTCATGTATAAAATTAACACACACAACATGGTGTGAGAAACTAGGCCGTAATCCTGACTGAGAGGAAGTTGCCTAAGAAATATATTTTCATATTTCGTTTTTGTTGGAAATGTCTGACCTGGAGTTTCCATCGTTGCCTCACGTCTAATAAGCCAACACACTACCATCTAATATGAGGCGACTTTACAGCTACAGATAATTTAATTGAGAAAAACTCTGAGCCAAATAACTTCCATAAAAGTATACATGCAGGATTACGCCAAAATATAAGACCAGGGAAGAATTAAATATAGTCTCTCAAGCCAACCTACTTCTGGCAACAGAAATCAATTATTGAGGACACACCAATCTTGATACAGTCCAGTAAATCTTAATTTCAATTTGTGAACTCTACCTAATATAGATGAAGAGAAAGCTGTACCGTAGGCACATACATAGTTACAATTCACCATACCTAGTGCGGAATATCCATAATGACATAGGCTCCTATCGCTGAAGTCTGTGCCATGTTTTCCCAACACTATTGAGAAAGATTAAATTCCAGAATGATACGGTGCCAGTTCAAAAATTTGTCATTGTTAGCAATACAGTAGTTTAAAGTGGTAACCTTATAAACACGTTTGATAGTTCAGTGGTTCCATTTTTTCCATTCCATTCCATTCCATTTCTTGTATCCAAGAAAAGATGCGATCAACATTAAGTAATATTATGTGTTCATTTAAAAGATCTGTATTCAATCAATAATCCAAGCGACACAAATTCCTTTACTAAACAGTTGAATACCGTACTGTTGGCGATCACTGACAATCATAAAGTGTTCACATCGAAGACAATAAATTCTTGATAAATTCTGGGTGGCCAGAAAAATGTTTGCAACATGACTGCAGTGACTACTTGGTCAAGTTGTTTTATTAGATTCTTTGGCAATATTTTACAGCCATTAATCCCTGCTTTTGTGGGGACTTGTAATCATTAATAAGGCAAACCAATGTGAAAAAGATTTCCATGATCAAAGCCAACGGATTACATGTCGTATCTTATCGTAGCCTACCTCAGAATATCTTGTCTCTGTTATAAAAGATTCACAAGCAATAATGCTACCGGATTTTTTGAGACTTTGACCCAAAGCTCTTACTATAAATAAAGCACCGAAACTATTGAATAAGGCAGAGAAATAAAAAAGATATTTGTCAATATTATTGTTATTTCCCTTTTAGGCATGATAATTTAACATCATGCCTCTTTTCTCTCATTGTTTCCGATAACTGGGGGCAATTCTCAGTACCTTTAATTCATTGAATGATTTTAAAAATCATCACTAAAGGCACAACAGCAACATACAAGCTTTCCTTGTCCAAGTCAACTAAAACAATGCAGTTGACACTACAATTATGTGCAAATGTTTTTAAAGAATTAAGTTCTGATTTAATTTCCTTAACTGTCATTCCCCTTATACAACGCATTGTTTGACTGTAGGGTATAATGACACCAGCAAACGAAAGAACATGCAAACAACATTTGCAGAATAACTAACAGAAAACACAAGAATATTAAAAAAAAATAGAAGAAAAAAGGCATAAAAAGTTAAAAGAAACATTTTACGAACGAATGTCATTTAGACAAACAAATAGAATTAAAAATGCCAAGTGACACCAACACTGGCAACACCCCCCCCCCCCCCACAATATAGCACATCATTAACACTATTTTATCAACAATAACTCCCACCCATCTTTAACACACTCAGCACCTACACCAACAGTGTCAGCACTTCCATACGCTAAAAAAGAAGAAAAAAAGGAATTCTAGAGTGTTTGAAATTTCTACAAACACTTTGACAACGACATACTCACGCATATGCAATGATACCTACAATAATAGAAAATAAATACGAGGATGAGAGAACACGAGAAATATATTTGAATAATATGTACCATGCCTCACTTTCTTCATTTTTCCTCTTTGGAAAATGATTCTCTTGTTTTATGTGCAATAATGTGTCTATTTTTACTTGTACGACACTTAAATGGTGTTTTTTTTTATTTATAGAACATAATTCAACGTATGTGTGTGTGTATGTATGTTTTTGTGATTTATCTACTAATCTAAGAAACAAATTTCAACAAACAAGTCAATGAGAAAAAAAAAGGAAGAAAATCGTAGTCAAAGCAGAATGGTATGAGAAACCCACCCACGCTAATGCTATGCGGCATGACTTGACAAGTTCTGGAAGTACAAGAAAAGTGTTAAGTGTTCACACTGATGTTGATGTTGTCAAGCAATAAAATTTTACTACACAGAGGGTTAAATTTTACTACAATAATAACAACGACTCTAAGAGGTTTGTGTTAGAAAATAATTAATTATATTTAATTTGGTTTTCTAAAAAGGGTACTTGAAATCAATTTATTGGATAGATTCTCGCGCACACTCAAAGCACAGCTTCGATATTTTCCGTTGTATGCACTCTACGAAAACGCTCACGACTTGGCGCATTATCTAGCATATACCGGGAAGTCCTTTTCTCCGACCAAACTTTGTACGACATTTTCGTGGAATTTCCGAAAAATTATCTTTGTTTTGGAAACAAAAATTTCCAATAAATCACAATGTTGCTCAAACGTAAATCGATTCATTACGTTCAGTGGAGATAATATACTGAATTTTGTGACAGAATAGAATGACATAAGTATTGCCAGATTCAAAATAACCGATGGTTCAAATTTAAACCGATAGATGGCACACCCGATATATTCATTTTTTGTAATTTTAGGGAATTAAAATTAAATTTAAATGAGTGAAAGTATAAACAAATACAACAAAGGCGACAAGGATAGAGAAGTTTCAGATTCATATAAAACAAAAACAACACGCCTCCAATAGTCATTACAGCCAAACACAGTTAACGAGTGTTTATATATTCGTCGTACAATCTCAGTTTAAGATACGAAAACATGTTTCATTAAGGACATAATGTGTTGCCGTTTCCTACAGTTTTCTAGCTAATTCACCGAAATACAACAAAGACCAATCACTTGGACAAGCCAAGAAAAGCAGCAAAGCAGCCGATGTCATTGCAAGCTTCTTCTCATCGCCATTTATTTTTGTCCACAATAAAGTACCATTTGGCGATACTTTCTGTAATGGACTAAATTGTATTCCCTTACATAGGTTACGTTAGGTTAGGTTATGTTAGGTTAGAGGACGTGTACTTGTCAATTAAGACAAGTACAGTACCCGGAGGTCGAATTGACCCATTGTACAACGTCCTAGTTTCTCACACCACATATATTGTGTGTGTTAATTTTATACGTGAGTGGTGGGACCTATATTTTAAAGTCGACTCCGAACGACAGATTCTTGAGAAAATGTTCATGACAATTTTTTATTTACCCTCAGAGTTTTTGCCAGAAATCTGCGGAGAGGAAGTCGCCTAAAAATATTTTTTTCATATTTTCGTTTCGATGTCTGACCTGGGATCTTTACTTACCACAATTTTATTTTTTAAAACAAATACACAAGGTACATTTAATTTAAGTAAAGTAAATCTGAATCAATTAATTCTATGAGAATATCCGTAAAATAATACTTGAGTGTCCTGTATATGAACGTATTAAATCATCATAATCGCATGATTCCTAATGTTGTTTAAGAACATAATATATATATATGTATGTATATGTACATACCACTGCTTAATATTGGCCTTTTTTTCAAACGAATTCTGTATAGAATATTTGTTTGAAAATTCAACGTTATGCTTGAGATATTTTTCTTTTTATTTTCTGGTGTTGAATTTCATGTAAAAATTTGGGTACTGCAACCCATAAAAAGTAAAACATCTTGAATTTGCTTGACTTCACAATCTAATACCAATTTCGTTTCTGTCTTTTTTCAAAGGACACTGAAAAAATGCTTGAGTCTTTAAAATTTTAACCAAGAAAAACAAAAACTCAAGCCTTTGAAACATAAAACAAATGAAGATAATTTTTCTTTCTTTCTTTCTTGTAGACATTTGAGCACTTTAAAGCGCTTATAACCATGATGTTATTTTAGCCAGCACCACCATACTACATACTATCGTACATACGACAGATGACATAAAAATCACATATGATGGCAAAGATATTTTGTTTTTAAACGAAGATAATAAAAGATAAAAACAGTGTCATGAGCCATGAGTATGAGATGAAACTCACACACGCACATAGTATGTATGTGTGCATATGCATACAATTAATGAATGAAAATGGCGTCATCAGTCTTAGCATACAAAATAACCATATGCTTATAAATGCTTTTTAGTTCTTTATAAATTTTATAGTTCAGCTGCATCACCGAGCAGTACAAATACAAAAATTATGGCAAAAAGTTGCTGCACTAACTAAAAAGGAAATCTACGAGTAAAATAAATAAATTTAGATCTGCAGAGGTTTTCCACATCCACTTCAATTTACAGTGATATCCAGGACATTATTTTACGGCAACCACTCTTTAAGCTTCCTTAGTGGTGCTAACGCAAAAACTGATAACAACACCTTGTGGAATCTTTCTTTAGTGTATGGCACAAAGGTCGTTGTTACTGATAACACGTGATTACCACACCTTAAGAATACAACGCCGAAGTCTAGTAGGTAGTGTGTTGGCTTATTAGACATAAGGCCGAGGTTCAAACCCCAGGCCAGACATGAAAACAAAATATGAAAAATTATATCTTCGGCGACTTTCTCTCGGCAGATTTCTGGCAAAAACTCTGAGAGTAAAATAAAATTGCCATGAAAAGTTTCCCAAAAAAAATCTGTCGTTCGGAGTCGACTTTAAACCGTAGGTCCCACCACTCATGTATAAAATTAACAAATACAACATGAGTCGTGTAAGAAGCTAAGCCGTAATCCTGATTGAAGAGTTGAAAGGCCAATTATGTATGTAAGAATACAATGGAGGCAGCTGTTTATAAAGCTTCGTCCTTCAGTTACAAGCCTGAATTTGCATCTATAGAGGATTACAATGCAGCTTATCACACCACCTAAATTGTGTGTGTAAATTTTATCCATAAACGGTGTGAGCGTCAGTTTAAAGTGGATTTCGGATGACAGATTTATCATATTAGACTTTAAAAATTTCATTGTCGTAAAGAAATTGTGTCAAATTACAAATTTTGTACAGCTGTTCCAGTGAAATCATTACATTATTTAGTCATGTAGGAATATACTTCCTAAACCATTTACTGCGCAGGTTATACTGATCAAATACATACAATTCATGAAACAAGAAATTGTTCTGGTTTTCGCAAATTATATTTCTTCGTTCTTGCTTGTGTTGAGTTTTTTTTTTTTTTTTGATAACCTTACTTCACTTGTCGCTCAGATCATTAAGGTTTGTTTGCATATAAGCATACATTACTAATAATAAATATATCATCCACGTAAACGACATCGAACGAACAAATTTCTTTTTTCTTAACAACACATACATAAATGGTCATTACATCTCTTCAGTCAGGATTACGACCTAGCTTCTCTCACCACTTATTTTAAGTGTGTTAATTTTATACATGAGTGGTGGGACCTACAGTTTAAAGTCGACTCAGAAAGACAGATTTTTGCGAAGCTTTTCATGGCAAATATATATAGGAAATTGCCGAAGAAATATTTTTCATATGTATGTCGTTTTGTTCAAGATGTTTAACCTGGGATTTAAACCGTGACCCCACGTCTAGTAAGCCAACACACTACCTACTAGACTACGATGACTTCAAGAAAAAATATACACTTTCTTTAATTGTTAATTTTCAAGTGGTCGGCATAAAACAAAAATAAGTTGTAGTGTGATACTAAAAAGAATAAAGTTTTAGACTTAAAAATTCCTTACATCACTATGTGCTGCAGAAATAAAATCTTTAATTTCACCCAAATTGCAGAGACTAGACGAAAGCGTAGAACAACTACTTGACTCATAAACGTTCAGGTCAGACATATAAGATAAAGTGTTCCTATGTTGAGCTGCCTTATTAGAGAAGGACTCAAGGAAGTTAGGCTTACAGTACAAAGTCCTCACATATAGTTTCAAGACTTCTCAACAAACAAAATTAACAACAAAGATTGAGGTTTCCTTATAACACCTACGCAATAATAATTGTAATAAAGTTAGTCTGATAATATGAAAATTATTTTATTTTCGTTTCGCGTTTGATCTCAAATACGCACGAAAGATAATTCGACAATTCTTCTGTTCATGTGACGCTTGTCAAATTGTTTGAATTCAGAGTAAAATATCTGGTGTTGGATGTGAATCCAAAAATTTTGCGAAATTTAAGCCTGCTTTTCAACTTTTCTTCAAATTACTAACTACGCTGTGGTTCTTTATATCATAACCGCTTTATCTTAATACCATATTGAAAACGATTTGTTGTCTTGATATCGGTTATACTACAGACATCTTTATTATTCGATTCGCGTCATTTAGACACTGTCTGATAATTTCGATGTAAACACAAAATGGTTTATTTAGAAACTCACTGAACCTAATTGGCTATTAAAGAAGGATCAGGCCGTTTTATTATCTATGACTGAAGAAAATGTATTCGTAAGAATTTTATCACTTTTTTACTGCCACACTTCAAAGTATGTGTTTATATTCTGTTGCTAAATTAAATGTTACGCTCTTCTTAAAGCAACACTACAGTTTAGTTTGTAAAAAAAAGAAACACATTTTAGTTTTGAACGCTTCTTAGCCATTTTTTGAGTGAAAAAAATTTTTTTAATTTCCTCTATAAGTTCCTTATTGCCAAAGTAACCCTTATTCTAGTCAACTGATTTCAAAACTCTTCACGGTAAAACTGCTTTAGTAGCCAAAGTAAAGTAGACCAATTTCCTTGCATCCTTCAAGTGGGTTGTTCAGCTCAGTTGAATGAATTTAATTTAGCTCCATGGCTCTTTATCTGCTGTTATTCCCTTTAAACCACACATACTCTTAGACCTGTCTCCCCATTCTCCCCATATTTACCACACAATCCTTTATGTTTGCCATGCCACCAGAACACACATATATGTACGTATGTATGTATGTATGTAAATGAATACGTATGTGCATATCTATGAGGTGTGTGTGTGTATTGGTATCTATTTGTGTCTATTTAAGAGGTTTTTACACTTAATTTGTTAAGTGGGTCAAATAATGTTGCACACGCTTTTCTACAGCACAATACTTTTCTTTTTTCTTTTTTTTTTTTAGTGGAAAATGCTATAAAAAAGAAATACAGATGAAAGGAGTGTGTGTTTGATTGTCAATATAGCTCCTTTGTCCAATATTACGTATAGCATGAGTGTTTTTATATTTGTTTGTTTGGCTGCGTATGCATGTGCATACGTTTGAGTCTGTGCTTTATTGTAACCACTTTTTTCTTTTTGTCCTTTTTTGTTCTTTTATTCACAATTTACGACATTTAGTGCCTTCCCCTTTCGCCAATTTATTTGGTACGCATTACACATTTAGCTGGTTATCTGTGACGGTGGTGTCACTTGTTTAACTTGCTCATGTTTATACTTAAAGGTTAAAAATACCACCATTTATTGGTTGCATTAGCTTGCCAGTTACTTTTCCCATTAACGTGGCACAAACTGATAAGTTACTGAATATGTTACTCGATTATCGGTAGATCGTAATTATTAGAGACTGACTAAGAGTCAAACATTTTTTCGATGTAATATAACAAACCACCAGAGTCCCTAGTGAGAATCAAACCCATTAGAACACCATTCAGTCTCGTGCTGGACACCCGTACAAAACTTGTAGTATTCATATATTATTTATATTCATATATTATTTATAGCATGGGCCTCAGGATAATGGAGCTGCCATACGAGTCTTCAGAAAAGTTTTATAAATGTGGATTTGTATGGCGCGCTGCTTAATGCAAGAACAGTTCCCGATTGCAAATACGCGAGTATTACTCCAGCAGGTCCAAATTGAAAGATGGTCTCTATTTGTCTTGTTGATTTCACTGATTGTGTGCGAATATTAATTTATAAGACCACTTGTAGCAATTGAGTAGCAGTTGAGTAGCTGTCGTACAACTTATACTCTACAAGTCGCTCATCCTTTCCTTGCTTCTTTATGGCGCAAAAATATGGACAGAGAAAAATCCTACGTAAGGTTTCAGTCCAGTGCGAGTTGGCAAGGATCTGTATCCGATATAATAATGAGCTGCTCTACGACATGGACGTTGTGCAGGCATTAACATAGAGCGGCTGTGATGTCTCGGCCATGTCGTTCAGATGATGTTCCTGCGAGACGTATATTTGATGCAAGGATTGACGAAAGTCGGTGAAGAGGATGACCTTGTCTAAGTTGGTTGCAATTGAGTAAACCGAGTCATCGGTGGCGCAGAAGAGTCAGTGTTGCCTGGAAGATATGTTAAGCACATTGAAATCCGATAAATGAATTGTTAATGACCATGAGTAAGTAAAGTCATTGAATCCCAGCACTCGTCAGTTACCCTTTAAATCAGGCATCCGCATTACTAGTAAATAGGCTTGCTATTTAAGTTTAACTCTGATTTAGCAGCTTATGCTGCTGTATTCTCCCCAGACATATTCTTATAAAGAAGCATTCGGGCATGTTTGACCTTTCCTGTTTTAATATTCTACTACCATTTAATATTATATTGTTACTATCATTAGCTCTGAGAGCAAATATTGTGTGTTCGAACATGTCAGAAATTTCTATTAATGTTCGATTGTTTAAGCCAATGGTCAATTGTCTTGAAATTGTCACGTGGAAAGTCAATATATTATCTCCACTTAACGTAATGAATTGGTTTACGCTTAAGCCACGTTGGTAATTATTGATCTAACGAAAAACTGTAGAATCATGTCGATTTTGCCAATAAAAAAACCTTTTATTTTCGGATGAAGCTCATTTTCATGTTGGTGGATACGTTAATAAACAAAATTTCCATAATTGCAGCTCAAAAAACCCTCACGTGGTCTTTCAGGCGCCAATGCACCCATCACGAGTGACTGCTAGGTACGGCTTGTGGAGCGGAGGCATCATTGGCCCATTTTTCTTTGACAATGAGGATGGAGCAACCATTACGGTTAATGGAGACACCTATCTCACCACGATAACCGATTTTTTTGCACCCGCTCTTCATGGTATTGATGTGAACGATGTTTGGCTTTAGCAGGATGGTGCAAATTGCCACACATTTCATTCGAACATCGATATATTACGTCAAATGTTTTATGGCCGTTTAATTAGCCGAAATGTTGATGCCAATTGGCCGCCAAGACACTGTGATTTTACATCGTTGAACTATTATCTGTGGGATGCCGTTAAATAAAAGTGTCATGCCGACAAACCAGAGACAATTGCGAATTTCAAGGCCAACATTCGCGATGCCATTGCCGAGATACGACCCCAGACACATGAAAAAGTGCACTGAAATTGATCCGATCAAACGAGGTACTGTGATTCCAGATGCGACAGCCATATGAATGAATGAATATTCCATTTTTAACCGCAACAATTGTATTTCATAACAAATAAAAATTAATTTGACAAAAAATGTAAACATTTAAATCACCCATCCTATACTTTTTATCATCTTTCTTGTTTACAATAATTTGTAGTCAAGCGCATTAACTGCAGCATTAACTACATAAAAATGGATCATTTAGAACACTTTTACTATTTTCGTACATCATTTCTTTGAGTACTGATTGATCAATGCATTCTGAATGTTAAGCGTATGATTAATAATCAATGTTTATTGCTCATACGCAACATGTTCTAAGAGCATTATAAATCATACCACATACTCTCTATATCTAGCCTTTATATATGTACGTATATTAAAGACTTTAAAACAAACCTATGGCCGCTATGCATGCATGCTATATGTAAGGATGCATATGTAATGTATGTGCTTTCATACATACAATACATAAACATGTGCCTTCATATTTTAGATAGTGTGCGTGAGTGTCTCACTGAGTGAGTGTACAAAATTAATGTGATCGTGTTTGAGTGCCAATATGGGTGCAGTTGTCACTTATGGGTGTTTGTTTTTAGTGAGAACGTCTATGTGTGTGTGCGTATGTGTGATTATTCGTTAGTAAATATGGGCATAACAAATATCTTTTATATGAATTGGATTTGAATCTTTTGTTGTTTTTGTTTTCTTTTTGTTGTCATTTATAAAATAGATGGGACCCAGCATGTTTTATCAGCTCTTTAGCAGACACGAACATACACACACCAAAAATATATTGTATGTGGCTGTGCGTAAAGATTATTCGATTTACTTTTAAATTATCCAGAGAAGAATACGTGTGTGTGTGTCTATCTATGCCTCTGTCAATATTCTATTCTGTTATTTATTTCGTTTTTTTATTTTTTATCTTCGTATTACGGAAAACATTTATTTTGGCAAATTGCATTATTGCTACAAACTTATTTTGAATTGTTGGCTTCAAACATATTTAAGCAATTACAGATGCTATTCAGATAATGCTGTACATACTCTCGAATATGCTCGTAGACTTTGAAAGACAAGGGCGTATAAACTATTGAAATAGTAATGTTAACTCTTGTATTCTCATTCGTACTAACTTTGCTTTTTCTTATTTTTATAATTTGGAAATAAACGTTTAAATGTCAAAATTAAATACATTTTCATTACATCCAAACAGTTTACATTTATATTATGTTTGGTTTAGAGAACAACTTATAATCGACACGTATATACATATATCGAACAATATCATCAAATCAAGCCTTTAGGACGCAGCAAATCTAAATGTGGACATTGTAAGTTGTTATAATTACTGATATCTGCATATAAATCAATACAGAAGCACTTGGAATATAAAACATGGATTTGAAAAATGTTATTATTGAAAATCAGTTTAAGTCAGACTTGTTTTTAATCTTTTAGCATCTTACACTTCTTCTTCTGTTCTTTTTATCAACGAAAAACTTGGTCAATTATTTTATTGGTCAATTAAATTTCGGCAGTTGGGAAATTGGTTAACGCCAGGGAAAGACACCGTAACGCAGTGTAGTCATACGGAAGATAGACTCAGTTAAACGGTGGATGTATCAAAACTTTGCAAACATTTACATGTCACTATATTTACTTACTTAATTGGCCATTAGCAACCCGTTTGTTGGATTTCAGCCTGTTTTAACACATCATTCCAGGCGCCTTTGCTTCTCACCAATTGGTCACACAAATCAATGACAGAGCTTACTCAATTCGGTCCTTTCAATATAGAAAAGGCCATTATCTTTGCCGGCCACCGCTAATAACCGCATAAAATACAGGCATCATTTGGAACATCGGAATTACTTGGCATAGCCAGCGCAACCGCTGGGTGTTAATACGTTGCACAACGCCCATGTCGTTCAGGAGCTCATACAACGCATTATTATATCGGTTGCAGGAATCATCGCCAACTCACATAGGACTGAAGATGTTACGTAGGACTTTTCTCTCAAATACTCTCAAGTCAGTTACATCGGTGCTTAATAGTACACATGGGCATGCCACAATAACTTTTTTGCAAACAATGAAGCACAAGTATAGGGTGTTCTCTAAAATCATTAGACAATACACAAATAACTTCAGCGCATTTATCTTGATTGCCGGCATATGTTTACCATGTCTAGGAATTAAGTAATCCATTCGCTAAATACAACTGACTACCTATTCCAATAAATCTGGCAATATGGCATCAATGTTGACTTATACAGTGCTGTTTACGTGGGGATATAAAAAGGCAAGACAAAGCAGGCAACCAGTAGTAAGAATTCAGTCAGTCTTTTGTAAAGACGCGTTGCGTGTGAAAAGAACAGTCGCGGTTTGAAGATCGCCGTCGTAAATTTCTACCAAACAGTTGTTAGGGCTTACGCAAGCAGAAATGTAAAGAAGAATAACGAACTAAGCAAATTGTTGTTGCAATATCATGTTGTGAACAGTGGCACATAAAATTGTGCGAACAATAATGAATTTAACTGAAACAAAATTTATTTTTATTTTGGTTGCGATCAACGAACTCATATTTTAAACGTTTTTGTAAAAGGTAAAAACGTAACAATATTTTATGTCTTGTTATATAAATGAGTTTTATTAAATACGATGCAAATTAACATCATGATAATTGAAACTTAGTGACAATTTTTTATACGCCTTTTTAATTGTGCACATGTTCAGCTTAAGTTTCCAATTATAACTTCAAATTTAAATCCCGTAAAGCCATCCATCAATTGCATAAAACTTGTATCAATAAGCAGTAATAAAAAAGGAAATAAACTCTGCTCGAAGATAAATGAATAACAAGTTCAAAACAAAAACTAGAACGAAATAATAAAAAAAAATGTCACAAGCAGAAGGATAATTCAAAGGCAACATGTATCAAATTCTATGAAACCACATTATTGGGAAGGATTTAAAGGAAAACAGCCACCAAAAAGAGGAAAAGAATTTTGTACAGACTTAGAAAAAAAACTGAACTACTACTTGGATTAAGCTAACAATACAAATTAATTCAAATCAATACGTTTCCAATTTTTTTCCAATGATCAAAATCCTATTAATGCGAAAATGTCTGTAGCAAATAAGTCAATAAGTCACTGATGATGTCAATGCCATACAATGTATGTATGAACATAATACAAACATGTATGAATGAGTGAATGAAAGAATTACTGTTTGAATGATGATGGCAAATTCATTTTTATTTCAGCATACAATTGCAAATTGACTTTATATATGTATGTATCATGTGTCTTATTGTGCAGCAAGAAACGGAATTTCAAAGCTTTAATTTCATAAATTCAAGTATAATTTTTAGCATTTTAGTCGATCAATAATGACCACTTGCATGCATTTTCTAGCGGGTCTTACATTAAGCACTTCTCTACTTAAATTTGAGCGAAATAACGTGCGTATAAAATATCATTGAAAATGTAAATTCGCTAGAAGGGTCTATCAATGCCATGATGATGTGGAATATAACGTCATACATATGATGGCCAATGTACTCTTAGGTTGGAGCACATCCGAAATGTTCAGTTTTCCATGACCCTGGCGCATAAATCAAGCTGACCTTGACCGATGGCATGGGTTATGTTGGCTCTGTGGTATGTGGCTTATTACCATACACCTGCGACTTAAGAAAAACCCACAAAGGTGGGCCATCCATACATGCCGGTAATCGATGGCCATTTATTTGTGGAAATTTGTGAAATTTCCAAAGATAGAGATAGAGAATGAAGCCATGTTTGTCCTGAATAGCTGAATAAAAGTGAATGATAAGTGAAAAAAACTTTCTTGATAAATTAGCCGAATGTCATCATGAGTTCATCAAAAACTGAAAAGACATAAATAAAGAGGCCGATGATTTGCATTCAGCTCATTAACAAATTAAACATCAAAGATGTTGTCTCTCCTGGGTGAATTAAACTATCGAACATCAATTATTATTGGAAGATCCTTTCAGGATTTTTTTTTACTCCGTTTGGTTTGAGCTTGTTTGAGGCCTTAATGGGTAAAGTACAGATGTCAGTAAGACACAACTGATGAGTAGAACTTTTAGGAAATATTTGTTGAAAAGGGAAGGTATTTGTTGATTGTGTGGTATTGGAATTGAGTGCATTATTGACGAAATGCTTCATAAGAAAAATTCACATATGCTTACAGCAGTAACAAAAATTATTATTTAGTTTGTGAAATGTTTGAATTGGAAATTGAATTAAAAACACTAAGGTTTGGTAATGCTACTCCTTTTGTTCGGTGTATCTACATTTCTACGATAACGTTTTTCAGAGACAACTATTTTAGATCTCCTTACTTATATAAATATTTACAGAAAAATGAGAATGAAATTTATGCATGTTTGCACAATAGTTATTTAAAACTATTATGACCATACGGTCTAATATAATAATTTCTTCTCCATATCCGTTGCCCTGATAAACAACATGATGCTGCGGGTTTTCAACAAGGAGAATTTCTGCCCACAATCTAATGTGCATCCAAGTGTTTAATTCTGGTTTCAAATATGTGTTCTGATGATTCATTTTCATCATTGCACAATCTACGTATTATGTTCGAGATGATGCATTTTTTGAACAAGTATTCTATGAGTCTACAGACGTCGATTACTCATATCAACTGCTCGCAAAATCATCTCCACATTCCATAAATTCCCACATTATCTGAGAACCAGTAGATGAAAACCTTATCCCTTTACCTAACTGCTTCACCTATGTCAGGCAGTCTCATACTATATTTTAGTTACCCTCATAAGAGCCGAATGTGCAGATCTTGTGTCTTATGTACACTGTCCAAGTTGAATTGAGCGCATCTTTCGGCGATATTAACTTCATTTCTTAAAAAACCCTTGAGTTTTCCTAAGACATCGAAATTTTTTAATCTGGGGCCAATAACTTCCACCTCTACCCCTACATCTGTCCTCGACGCTCCTCTATTTTATAGAATGCGCCCTCTTTGCAAGGAGTATGTAACCTCCAAGTTTGTTCATGCATTTCATTACTAAACTCGTTGCGAACGATTTACCAAAATCATAGAGCTTACTGGCTCTGCCCAGGGGACATTTAAGAAGGGATTTCATGACCTGATAAATAGAGGATATTAGAATACAAAATCCTCTATAAAAACTCGTATTAATCTTCCCAACCATTATTCAACCACTTGCTATAACTTAACTGTTATCAATTAGTATTGTTCACCATACATACATACATAATTGGTCATTACAACCCTTCAGTCACGACACGGCTTCTCACATCACTTATGTTGTGTGCTTTAATTTCATACATGAGTGGCGTGACATACAGTTTAAAGTCGATTCCGAACGACAAATTTTTGAGAAACTTTTCATGGCAATTTTATTTACCCTCAGAGTTTTTGCCAGAAATCTGCTGAGAGGAAGTCGCCAAACAAATATTTTTATTAAAATTTCGTTTTTGATGTCTAACCTGGGGTTTGAATCCGGGCCTTACGTCTAATAAGCCAACACGCTGCCTACTAGACAACGGGAACTTCTTATTGATTTTATGTTTTACTAGCTTTATTGTTCACCAGCTTTATTTAAAAAACATTGAAACGACCTCATTATGTCATCAAATATTAACCAACAAATAATTAAAATTGAATTATTTACCATACCATCTACTTTTGCCTTAAATTCTGAATAATTCACTTAATACAGGCCTAATTGATAATGAAATTTTTTTGTGATATTTTCACGCAATGGCCTTTAAAATTATAACAACGATATGAAATCATTACTGAGCTTCTATAAAGACCAATACCAATACAATTATTCATGAACACAATATCACATATAATATCAACGTATATAAATCACATCACGATAAAAACAAAAAAATCTTCGCTTTGGAACACCTACATTTCATTTTGTTGTTGGCCAGAGAATTTTAATTTCATTACCAATTAATCTTTCAACGTATGCTTTGGACATTTTCGTTTCGCTTTTGAATTGAAATTGTGGGAGTCCAACTATTATCATTACCAGCCAGCAAGTGCCTTCAAAGATATACAAACACATTGACTATATCCATGGTTGAACACACTTTCTATTACTTCATATCCATATATGTATACATATGTATGTATATATCCATATACATATGTGACTGCAGCTCCTCATGTTATATTTCAGTGTATTCATGTATGCGTGTGTTAGTATATCAATATATTTTATAATCTTGTTGGGTGTAGATTAAATACCCTTTTCATCGCCATTGCCACCAGACCAACTCTTTGTGGATAAGTAGGTGGATTTCAATGTATTGGTGAATCAGAGAATACCATAGAATTATAGAAAGAGACAGAGAGAGAGAGAATGGAATGAAAAAAAAAGAATTAATGAATGAGTGTATGTGTTTGCTATTGAATAAATTGTACAGGTTAGTAATTTATCATTGAATACATTAGCTTAAGTAAACCATCATGTGCATTCCAATACATTTTTGGTAGCACAAAAAAAAAAAAAATAAACGGGTCCAATGATAAGGAGTGTTAATGGTTACTAAATTAAGTTTCAGAGAATTAGAAAATTTTAAATCTTCAATTTACAGAATATTTCTAGTATTGTTGTTTAGAGGAACGCGCAAGGTATTGCATTGCCAACCTTAACTTAAATAGCATTTCCATATAATGGCTCCCCCAACCTACTATCATGTCAAATAACTCCCTGTCACTAACTTGATATGCAGCAAAACGCCTTTGACGTACCAAGTATGTGTTCTGGGAATTCGTTTCCTCCATCTCAGAGTCTACAAGACCCGATCAGTTAGTCAGTTAATATTTTCCCAGGATATTTCTAAAAAAATCTGATACAATACTCAAATCTCTTCTTCCTATAATAACCCACGAAAGGAATGAGAGAATCATTACATCTAGCTTGAGCAAAGACTCAGACTCTCTTCTCAGATTCTCTTCAGAAATATTTTGCCATAATTGGTTTAGTTGGAGATGCCTGACCTGGGGTTTGAACCGAGGCCTCACGTCTAATAAGCCAACACACTACCTACTAGACCACTGTGACTAATTTACAATAACACTTAGAAATAAAAATAAAAGAAGAATTTCATTCTTATTTTACAAAGCGATTTAGTTTTCCTTTCATTTTATCAATTTTATTATACCCTTTAATGCGATTTGATTTAAATCAGTTTCCTTCATTATACCAATACAAACGTGTCCATGTGGTATTGAAGTAAAACAAAAATTTAATTGAAATTACTCTGGTCAAATATAAAATTTATAATTGAACAAAACTAAACCAAAACGAAACGAAACGAAATGGACACACTCAGCATTTTAGATTTCATCTCACATGTAGACACACATATCTACCATACACTTATACATATATACCTCACTGATTATATTAAATTCAAACGTAATTTTTTTCTTTTTTTGAAATCAATTTTGTTTCAAAATATTTAGCCCCTGAAAGAGTTAAAATTAATAGAATATTAAATGATTTAACATACCACTGTAAACATAAGCATTGTACAGTGGTTCAAATGCCCAATATAGTAGGCAGTTTTAGTTCGAAGAGTATTGTTTGAAGTTACAAAAATCTGTAAAACGGTTGCTCAATTATTTTTAGTTACAGCCATTGAACCCACTGTAACCAGTGCCTACTAATAACTTACTTGCGAATAATCCAGATCCAGATTCCTGTCAGCGACGTAATTTCGCAGTGCCCCAACCCAGCCAACCTGTTCTTACACTGTCTATAGCAGGCCATAGACACCTAGAAACATAACAACCCGATCCATTCACCCAACGCCTCTGCTCTTCCCCCCTGACTCATCCATTGATGAGGCCGTTGAGATGGCAGATTGGGGGATCAGGACCAACTATTAAATCGGGTGATTTCCGTTATTTTTTTACATTTAAGAGCCTTGTTTCAGTTTCGTTGATCTAGTTTTTGTCTTTGCTAAGGAGGTTATTGGTCTACCGTAACAAATAATCTAATGATGATAGGATAGCTAACTAACTTTGGTTATCTCTGAATATATAGGATGGAGCATTTAACGGTTTATTTTAAGAATCGGTTATTTCGAATCTGGCTATACTTATGCCATTCCATTCTGTAACAAAGTTCAGTATATTATCTCCACTGATTTTCTTTAAAAATGAGGACGACGAAACCATTACGGTCAATATATATACAACTCTGATTTGTCTGCATAACACTTTCCTTTAACGACGCCTCATAGAAAATAGTACCACGGTGCCAATTGACATCATCAATTCGGCTAATTAAATCAATATTGGCATGAGATGTGTGACAAGTCGCTTCAGCCTGTTGAAACCAAACATCATTCACATCAACCCCATGAAGAGCAGATACAAAAAAATCGGTGCGATAGGTCCCTTCATTAACCTTAAAGGTTGCGCCGTCCTCATTTCCAAACAAATATGGACCAATGAAGCCTCTGCTCCAAATAAAAATGAGCTTCATTCGAAAAGAATGGCAAAACCGACATCATCGTGCAGTTTCTCGTAGGCCCAAATATCCAATAAATCAAAACGTCATTCAATGTTAAATCGATTCATTACATTCAGTGGAGATAATATGTATACTGAATTTTGTGACAGAATAGAATGACGTAAGTATCGCCAGATTCAAAGTAACCAATGATTCAAATTTAAACCGTTAAATGACCCACTCTATATAACGGGTGATTTTTTATGTATTATCTTTTTGGCAACACTGGTTTAAACAGCTCACGCACGTTTCGTGTTTTGTTTCACTGTCAAACATCTTCAATTTGGTCTATAATTTAACCATGAATCGTCTTACAAACGAACAACGCTTGCAAATCATTGAATTTTATTATCAAAATGCGTGCTCTGTTAAGAAAGTTCATCGCGCGCTTCTTCCATTTTATGGTCAGTTTAATCGACCCACTGAAGCGGCTATTCAGGCTATTGTGAGTAAACTTCGCACCAAATTTACATTGTTGGACATTAAATCACCAACACGTTTACGAAGAGTGCAAACTAAAGAAAATATCGCAGCTGTATCGGCCAGTGTTAATGATGACCATCAATTATCGATTCGTCGCCGTTCGCAGCAATTGGGCCTCTGTTACTCAAAAACGTGGAAAATTTTTGCGGAAGAATTTAGGTGTGAAGCCTTTCAAAATACAGCTGATGCAAGAATTGAAGCCGAACGACCTACCGCAAAGCAGAATTTTTGGAGAATGGGCTCTTGGAAAGTTGGCCGAAGATCCACTTCTTTATCGAAAAATTGTGTTCAGCGACGAAGGTCATTTTTGGCTCAATGGATACGTAAATAAGAAGAATTGTCAATTTTGGAGTGAAGATCAGCCAGAAGCATTGCAAAAGCTACGGTGCGGTTTATGGGCTGGTGACATCATTGGACCGTACTTCTTCAAAGATGCTGCGAATAGTAACGTAACTGTGAATGGTGAGCGCTACCGTGAGATGATATCCAACTTTTTTTTACCCAAAATGCAAGAGCTTGACTTGCATGACATGTGGTTTCAACAAGACGGTGCTACATGCCACACAACACGCGTAACAATGGTCTTATTGAGAGTCGAGTTCGGTGAACATTTTATTTTACGTTCGGGACCCGTCAATTGGCCGCCTAGATCGTGCGATTTAACGCCTTTAGACTATTTTTTTGTGGGGCTATGGGTAAGCTCATGTCTATACAGACGAGCCCGCTTCAATTGACGCATTGGAAGACAACATTGAAGCATTTATTCGTGAGATACCGGCCGAAATGTTGGAAAGAGTATACCAAAATTGGACTAAGCGGATGGACCATTTGAGGCGCAGTCGCGGTCAACATTTGCATGAAATAATCTTCAAACATTACTATCGATTCAAATAAAGATTTCATGCATTTTTCTGAATTTTATGTGTTTTTTTTTTTGAAAAATTTTCCTATAGCTAGTCCAGTATTGAAAAAAGTAAAACAACCTTTCTTTTATCTTTTCAAAGTAATCCTAATAACTTTGAGATTGGATTAATCGTAAACGGAAAATACATATGAATTCTGCATAAAATTGCTCAGCAAAATTCAGAGTTTGATTCACCATTTGCATTCATGGTAAAGTATTAGTAACAAAAATAATTAATAAAGAATAAGAAAATTGCATTAACAACTCGAAAATAATTAATTTAATTTAATTTATTAAACCAATAAAATATTTACAAATAAAATTTTATAATTAAAATTCTTACTGAGTAATTTCAAAGCAATAAAATATTCGAAAATTCTTTTGTTTGCATTTACAAATTGCAAATTGCAAGACGGCCAAGTATGTAAAATGCAATTTTCTTCATTTACACTACATTGTATTAAAAGCTCATATTTATTATCTTATATTCTATATATGTATGTAACCAATATTTAAATTAATTTTTAATAACACCTGGTTTACAGTTTCCTCAATAATTTCCTAAAAAACAATTTTCTAACATTTTATCTTAAGAAAAAGAATTAAAAAAGCCTCCATGCCTGTTAGCCAAATAAATATTTTAGAGAAACAGAAATTCATTACAAACCTTGGTTATATGAGAAAGCCAAGAAAAAAGCAAAATGAATAAAGGTCTTACAATAATAATAATAACAATAATAAAAATACAATAATACTGAAACAATGCAAAAATATTAAAGTTAGTAAGTAATTTATATTGCGGTAACACAAAACTGAGGTTTACCACACGCAAACACATATGCAAGCATTCACTTTAAATACGAATACATAAAATGGGGGGAACCAAGACAAATACGTTCTATAGCCAGACTAATATTTATAAATGTTCTCATTGTTTTATGCAAAAATACAATAAATACAGTGGGAGACAAAAGAAATCCAAGTAATGTTAAATACCATCACTTGTATTTGATGTATTGTAGGGAATGGATACAGATTTAGTGCGTCAACAATTCTTTAACACATGATCGATTGTGACATGAGATGTGTGGCAAGTTGCACCATCCTTTTGAAACTAAACATCGTTCTTATCAATGCTATAAGGAGCAGGTACAAAAAAATTTGTTATCATGGTGCGATTAGTGTCTCCATTGGCTGTAATGGTAGCGCCGTCCTCAATTTCAAAGAAATATTGGCAAATTATGCCCTCCGCTTTACAAGCCACAACAAACAGTCCCACGTAATGGGTGCATTGGCTTCTGTAAGACCAAGTGTCGGTTTCTGAGACCCAAATACGGTAATTTTGCTTTTGAACGTACCCATCAAGATTAAAATGAGCTTTATCCGAAAAGTTGATTTATTTTTGGCAAAATCATCGTGCAGTTTCTCGTTCGCCCATCTAGCGAAGCTAAAACGAAGCGGATGGTCATGCGGCTTCAACTCTTGAACAAATCGAACTTTGTAAGGCGTCGCACCTATCCGTTTTCACAGAATTCGACGTTAACAGCAGCGTGAAATGTTCAATTTTTGAGAACTATAACGTGCTTTTGTTGATGCATTATCACGCACACTCTCAGCCTCAGCTTCAATGTTTTCGGGTATAGGCTCTGTAAGAGCACGCCTACGTCTTGGCGCATCAACAGTGAAACTAGTTTCACGAACTTTAGAAATAAACTTGAGTATACCGGGCACTGTTGCTTCTTCTCTGCAATCCAATTTTGTACGACATTTTCGTGCAATTTTCGCTTAATTGTCGTTGCTTTGGAAATAAATTTCCAATAAATCCCAACGTTACTCAAGCGTAAATCGATTCATTACGTTCAATGGAGATAATATACTAAATTTTGTGACAGAATAGAATGACATAAGTATTGCCAGATTCGAAATAACCAATGTTTTAAATTTAAATCGATAGATGGTCCACCCATGAGTGATGGGACCTACAGTTTAAAGTCTATTTCGAAAGACAGATATTTGAGAAACTTTTCATGCAAATTGTTTTTACTGCCAGAGTTTTTGCAAGAAATCTGCTGAGAGGAAGTAGCCGAAGAAATACTTTTTCGTTTTGATATCTGACCTGGGATTTGAATCGTGGCCTTACGTCTAATAAGCCAACACACTACCTACTAGACTACGGCGCAGCCATGCTACTACTGAGTGAAAAGTTTTGAAATATTTGGTAAATTAACGGTTACTCTGATTAACGTACTGCGATGATATTTTTCCACTGGTTTTTCACTTGCTTTTTAAATCACTCTTTTATATTGATTGAGTTCAAGACACAATGTAATCCTTTATAGGCTATAATGTTTATTGAAATTATTTTTATTACAGCGTCTCTAATTTTATACCGCACTGTATGTAAGCAGAAGAATTTTAGTGTTAACTAAGTAAGCATTTGTGCTTATAGAAAACAAAAATGATAAATTTTTCAGTTTGTATGTAAAAAAAAAAAGAAAAGAATATTTTACATTTGAATTAAATTTCAACATATTTTAAGTGGCAACATTTTATTACAGACAACAACTACAATACAGTATGCATTCAAACGAAGACCAACAAATCCTTATTTATACCCCCTTTAACAACAAATTACAACACGTGCAGATAACAAACACCAACACACACACATAGACAAACTACAACCTAAAAGGACAACAAGTGTATCAGTAAGTATGGGTACATGTGGGCTATGGAAACACAATTCTTATCATAACAGATAAATGTAACACACCAATGACCCAGTGTTTGTTTGAAAGTGTGTGTTATGTATGGGTATAAGAGTTTAGATTGTGTATGTATCTTTTCATTACTAAACCCAAAAACCATTTCCATTAAATTTTGTAACTTTTAGAAAAAAAAAGAAAACAATGAATGAAAACAATGAAAAAAGGAACAAAAATTTAGCCACAGACTACAATTGTATGTAAATCCATTCACATATATGCAAAAACACACACGTACACACTAGTTAAAATATAAAAAATTATATTTTTATGAAAGAAGAATTTTTCTTATTTAGAAATTTACAAAAATTGCGAGAATTTTTCTGAAAACTTTACAACAGTGGATGTAAAAAAGATTGTGAGAACAGATGCGGGTGTACCAGAAGCAACAAAAAAAGACAAACATAGTGAAACTACAATAACAATGAAAAATTTTTCAAAAACTCCATTCGTGCGTTAAAAAATACGAAGTGTAAAGAAAACGAAGGATAAATTGTACAACAACAACAACAAAGCCAAAGATAAATATTTCGTTTTCATTTCCTTTCATTTTCCACTTTTTCACATTCGTTTCCTTTTTCTTCATCTACTTGCTTTTGTTTTAAATTTTTTTTTATTGTTGTTGGAGAGCATATTTCATTTGTTTTTCTGTTCATTGTTCATTTACAAGGTCCAATTTCCAAAAACCTCACAGAGGAACTCCAGCTGCAAGGATCCATGGCATAGAAACAAAACGAAAAAAATTTAATTTCATTTCAATAGTGATAGTGTCACATACAAATGTAAATGAAGCTGTGGCAATAAGAAAAAACGGAATCCAAAAAATATTAAAAATAAAATAAAATATTCCCAACATAAAAATTGTTGTGTAACTTACTAGCTTGAATAATTAAAAGACGTAGTACAGTTATAAGTACGGATAAGTTATACGATGACCTACATCGCATACATCACAGAGAGCTTTTGCAAACTAAATTCGACTCAGAGTGGGAAGTTCTAAAACGTTTACACGCCATCACCAGTATCATCGGAATTCTTTCTTTTCATTCGAAATGACAAAGGAACTGCCAGTATGGCGAACGACTTTGTTTCTAAAAATTAATTATCTAAATGTCAGCAACATTTGATTCCAATTTAGCTACACACACCCATAATTGGCCATTACAACCCTTTAGTCAGGATTACGGCCTAGCTTCTCACACCACTGATGTTGTGTGTGTTAACTTTATACATGAATGGCGGGACCTACAGTTTAAAGTCGACTCCGAACGATAGGTTTTTTGAGAGACTTAACATGGATATTTTATTTGCCAGAAATCTGTTGAGATGAAGTCGCCGAAGATAGATACAATAGATTTTGGCATGTAATCTGTAAAGTTATTTAGGCGAAAGCCAACTACATATCACAGAAAGAACTTTTGCAGTTATACTACTTAACGAACCAGTAATCTATATCGCAAAAGATTTCCTTTTTTAACGAGAAGTTACACCACCGAAATTTTATTAAAGTTCACTAAAAGTTCTCACCACAAATACGTCAATTAGATTCAGCGAATTACACTAGGACGAGGTTCCAATCGTGTGGCATTTGTACTTTTGGCGTAAGCGATCTTACGATACCTTTCAGTCAAATTGTTCTTTCAGCTTAGTTTACGATGAGGAATTAAACTTAAAGTTTCACAAAAATCTGGCGTTCGTAATCGACTTTAAACTGTACATTCCGCCACTGATGTGTAAGATTAACACACACAACATAACAGGGGTGAGAAGATAGAGTGGAACTAATCCTGACTAAAAGGCTGTGATGACCAATTATGTATATATATGGTAACCCTGGGACTAGACAATACAAATAGTGATACTTTGTATCGTCTTGTAAAAATAGTCGTATCGGTTTACCATAGTAAAGATTATCATTAAGTCCATATACAATATTCAGGCAAAAGTTGAGTTCATCGGATAATTCCTAGTGTACATATACCAGAAGCTCTACAGCTTTCAAGCAAGATGATTTAGTTCACGTCGATTGGAATAATTTAAAAAAAATCAGTTTAACAATCGATAATCATAGATCCTCTTAATCGATTCAAATATCCAACTCCATATATAAAATATTAAAATCAAATAATTTTCAATCTGTATTGTAATCAAATAGTTGGTCCAGCAATCTTTGTAAACTACTTTAAATCATTTTCTATCTTCTCCAAATTTTTGAACATGTTTTTGTTCCTAGCCTGCCATATGTATGAATTATACATTTATTTCGATTATAAAAGAGCAAAACAAAAAATACAAATTTATCGAAACCAAGTAAAGCCGTAAAATAGTATCGTGTAATCTCTGGTAGAAACTTATTTAAAATTCCACTCATGCAATGACAGACTCATTGTCAGTGGTTTATAGCTGTTACCACAAAAAACAATCAAAAAAATTTTTTCCCCTTTTCAGTCCAAAAAATGTTTACCTATAAACGCCATTGGAAAATTAATGGGTCAGTAGTGAAGGTGTTGTTGCCAATAAACGTACCAATGATAAATGGATAATTATTTTGAACCGTAAAAAATTTTGTGTGTATCTCACTTACCATACCATTGTGCCGCCGGAACGTATATTTAAATTCATTTCATATCATTTCCTGTTTATCATGGTGGTCACATATTCGTATATCAGCAAACCTTAATCTTCCAAAAAACGAAATCATTCATAAACAAGCCCTCCACCACTAAATAAATATGTAAATAATAGTCGAGAATACTTATACTCTGTCATTGTATGTGTAAACTTATTCGGTTTTTTTCGGACTATTTAAAACAAAAACAAGAAAAAACTGAAAGTCATTTATTAACAAAAACAGGTTTTATTTTTGTAGAAAAAAATGAGATAAAACGATTTAATTCTGTTGGATTTTTTCCCATTTTATTTTTTAAACCCATTCGTAATATCCTTAACTTTATGTAAATATTTCGAATAAGAGTTAAACTTCTAGTTTTACACGCAACATGGACATGTGCACGTATTTGGTTGTATAGTTTTTTGTATGATACTCTGCTAAGGGGTAGGTGGTGCCAATGCGTTTGATACCTAAACCTACCATTGATTATGGCGATTAATTCAAAATAATATTTTGAGTAAAATGGTGTATGTTTTCTTATTCGTGCACTTGTGTCCACTTGCCTTAAAACTGGATGAGCACGCAAGCCGTTGTAATTAATTTTAGGCGTTTTAAATATGAACAGATATATTAATTTTATATTAAAATATCTTTTTGAAACCACTTCCATTGAAGTCACCGCAGTCTAGGTAATGTGTGAACTTGTTAGACGTAAAGCCACGGTTCAAAGCCCAGGTCAGACATCTCCAATAAAACGAAATATAAAAAAATATTTCTTCGATGACTTTCTCTCAGCAGATTTCTGGCAAAAGCTCTGAGAATAAAGAAAATTACCATGGAAATTTACTCAAAAATCTGTCGTTCGGAGTCAACTTTAACCTGTGGGTCCCGCCACTTGTATACAAAAAATTAACACACACAAACATAAGTGGTGTGAGAAGCTAGGTCGTAATCCTCTCTGAAGGCTTGTAATGACCAATTATGTATGTAAGAAACCACTGCAATCAACCGCATAACATTTCCTTAAACTACTATACGTTATTACTACGCTCGGTGATCAGCCTTTTTGCAATTTTTCCATTACTCTACCCCACACAGGCTGTGTTTTAATTTATTTCAAGTTAGTCTACAAATTTGTTAACTTTTTCAGCCCCTTCTTTAACTTCCTTCAGTGAGTGTTATACTAAAATTGTCAACCGTGTCTCAGATCTTTTGGAAAAAAATCACCCCAAATCGTACTATCTACCGTCAGAGTCTGATTGATTAAGTATTCCATTTTGATGTTCGCCAAATCTCGTCATGTCTTGTTAGAAACTGGATTAGATTATAGTTGACCACTACTTTTAATCCACTACTTTAATTTAGCTTTAATTCAGCTTCCAGTAGCTGGGAATAATTCAATGCTGGTGAATCATACAATTACACTAAATCCGTGACAGTCATATGAGCATTCTTTTAATATGCTTAAGTTCTCATACATTTGCCATCAGTAGTTAATTTATATTCAGCTTTAGTTGTCCTTCCGAGAGAATATTCTCGTAAATTTCGAATTATAAGCGAACTTCAATCCTTACCGTCAATGTATATCGTCCATATTTTAGGTTTCTATAAATATGAGCAAATTTCTTTAATCTGATTTGATTCGATTTTGGGCTGGTGGCTCATCGGTTCAAATTTGTTCAAGAACGATGTCGGCCAGACCACCACCCTTCTTTACACCTGAATTGGATGGTCTGGATATGAACGCCATGTGGTTTTACAAGATGGCACTACATTCCAGACTGCTAATGCCGCACTGTATATTCTGCAAAAACGATTTGAGGGCATGGGCAACCCGAGGTGATGTGAGTTGGTCACTAATATCGTGCGATTTGACACCGTTAGACTTTTTGCTGTGGAATTTCTTAAGTGATCCTCAAAACCATAAAAAATTTCCATGAAAAGTTTTTCAAAAATCTGTCGTTCGGAGTCGACTTTAAACTGTAGGTCCCGCCACTCCACTCATGTATAAAATTAACACAAACAACATAAGTGGTGTGAGAAATTAGGTCGTAAGCCTAACTGAAGGGTTGTAATGACCAATTATGTATGTATGTATGTTTTATAAATAATTTTAAATTCTTATAGAGAGATTTAAAAACATTTAAAATGCATTTCTTTTTTTTAGAATTTATAAAAGTTACAATATTCCTATTGTTCACTCGTAAATGTATTTAAAACATTTAAATAGAAGTCATAAAAATGTTTCTTTTTGTATACTTTTTATGATTTTGTTTTGTTTTGTTTTTTTTTATTAAAATTCATCAAAAAGCGTTTTAAAATGATATGTTATGATACGATACATTTTGTGTTGTCAGCTAGTTTTTGAAATTTAAAACCTTCTTTCAGTGTAACATTCCTACCCATTTCATTCAATTCCTTTTCAAGTTTATGGACAGTTTTTTGTATTTCATTTGTTTATTTCGTTATTGGATTAGGATTTGAATTTGGATTTGAATTTACGTTCATGGCATTATGATTTTCATTGGCTATCAGTTTTAGTTTTAATTTTTTCCATTCTTTTCCTTGACATTTTTATTCGTTTGATATTATTTTGATTAGAATTTACAACACTGCCATAAAAATGTTGAAAACAAGAAAATTGTTTGTGAAGTTTTATTTCACAATCATCAAACATGAAGTCGATACATAAAAATGCTGCAAAACTGAAATTTTCAAATGGAACTGGACTATAACTGAAAGAGTACTTTTTTGCATCATATGGTACTTTTATAAAAAAATATTTACTTATACTTAATACACGTACGGAGTGGAATAGAGACACTAACGTCTGATACAAGTTTGTTATAAACCCATTGTACAATGGGTCAATTCGACCTCCGGGTACTGTACTTGTCTTAATTGACAAGTACACGTCCTCTAACCTAACCTACTCTGGCATTCATATCTTTTCCATCCATAATTATTCTCTTAAGTGTCATCAAAGTGCTCTAAGGCATCCTAGAACCAATATGCTTCCTGGTACTCCCTGTATTAACTCTGATCTTTTCAATTTTTGAGATCAACAAGTTATTTCGTAAGCAAAAAAGAAATGAAAGACTAGATCCATCATCCATCAATGAATTTTTCCTCTTTTAAAATTAAATCAAAATTAATTAAATTTTCTAAAGAATAACTCCTATGTGTAACAATATGAAAAATATAGAATGTTTACTTAAAAAATGTCGAGAACAAAGTACCTGTTGTTAGCGTTTACGATTTGAAAGAGCATGCATGTGCAGATAGGTACCCTTTAAAGAAAGGGGATAATTCCTCATATAGTTTTTTGCAAATCTCAATCCCTTTTTTAACCTTTTCTATGATTTCTGTAACAAGCAATCCGACTCCGTTTGTTATTGATTTTAATTACTTTATAACACTGTTTTTCCAATGAATTTTTTTGCCTAAAGTTTCCATATTTTTTTCTGCCTTCGCGTAACCTTGGATTTTACGAAACAAACAAGTCAACTATAGATTGAGGTACAGTTGTGTCAGACGGCTCTCTTTAGTGTGTTTCTTCTTAATTAATCCTGAAGTTAATCTCATATTAAAGTAATTCTCCTACTTTGTTATGAAGCCCTCCTCCATACTAAAAGTTTTTAAAACTGTGTTCAACAGATTGATAAATAAAACTTTCAAGACTTAGCATTGAAGTGCTGGACGAACTTCCTTCGAACTTAATCATATGTGTGGACAGTCAAGTAGCAGTCAAAGCGCTGGGATCCCATTTCGTCAAAACAAAGGGCATCAGCAGTTGTAGTGTATACGTCGACACAACGACAGATTTTTGAGAAACTTTTCATAGCAATTTTATTTAATTAAATTTTCAGAGTTTTTACCAGAAATCTGCTAAGAGGAAGTTGCCGAAGAAATATTTTTTTCATATTTTCGCTTTGATGTCTGACCTGGGGTTTGAACCGTAGCCTTGCGTCTAATAAGTCAACACACTACCTACAAGACTACGGCGACTATTTATAATACATGATGTAATTGCGAGTGTGACAATTGATCGCTGACAAGAAAATGGTTTTAAAATGTATTAAACTCTAAAAATATTTAAATAACTTAGAGAAGAAGGAAGTCCACAGAATCGATTGTATGTAGATTCTTGAAACCCCCTAAGCGGAACTACTGTTCAAGCTTAGCCATTGCTTTCGTGAAAGTAACAAAAATTTTAAACGAACAAATTACTTAAATTCTAAATAAAATAACTTCGAATACCAATACAAAATGGATATAAAAAATTTACTATTTTAAATTCAATGCAAACAAAAAAGATGAAAAAAAGAAAACTGAAACACTTTTCAGAAATTCTCAATAATTTTCTGATTGACTTTGTTTGAAACGAATGTTATTCAAATATTATATACACAAAAAAAACGAAAGACTAAAACAGTTTGTTGAAATTTGATTGAAATTTAATTAAGAGCAAAATACCAAGCGTTACTAACTCCATCGAATATTCACAAATAGTTGCCAATGCACAAAAAAAAATGAAAATCCTTGATAACCTTTCCACTCTTTTGCATTTAATCTGAAATTGAAAAGAGAGCGTAAAAATGTGTAAAAAGTAAATGTGTAAATATTGTATAACAAAATATTCACAAAAAGACTATTTTTTTTCATTATAACCTCACAAATGAAATACAAAAAGATGGAAACAAAAAAAAGCCAAAGGAAAATAACTTCCAGAGCAAATAAAAATAAAATGTATGAACAATAAAGGACTGTATATGTATGTATGTGTGTACCGGTCATCAGTGTGAAACGTGTAGAAATTTTTAAGCTGCTACGAAAAAAAATTTAATCTAAAGTTTGTATTAGAGGGGAAAGGAGGACAATCAAAAAAAATCACCAACGGCTTAGAGGCGAAGTATGTGGATGAAAATCATCGTCATAAAAGAAATATTGTATAAATAAATGAAAAAATAAACTCAGAAATAATTTTTTTTATAACATTTTCACACAATACGTGGTGGAGAAATGAAAAGGAAATGTAGCCGCAGTTTTAATCCAATTTAAACCAACAGCAAGCAAATGGCTAAAATAAAAAAACAACAACATAGAAAACCTAATGGACAGGTTTAGTTGGTTAGACCGGAGGCGATTACAAAACTACCAACTGTTTTAGTTACTGGCATTAGGGCCATTAATTGCCAATTGATAGGACCTGAAAAAAAACAGTTTTTAACAACGTTTTTCTGTTTTGAAATTTAGAATTTAGAGGAAAAAATCTCTTTTTATATACATTGGACAAGAGAACATACGTCTCAGTTGCAATGCCATAAACCAAGATCTTTCAATTAGAATTTTTTTTGCTAAGATCACTAAATACTACAGCTGGTTACCTTGTTTTCACTTGCCGTCGTTAGCAGTAATAACCCACATATATTTACTATATTCATCATATTGTTTTTACACAACTGCCCGACTAACAAACAGCCTTCCAACAAAAAACACATCACATCTGTAGCAAAAATTTTAAAAATTTATGACTTTTACATCTAAAACATTTCAAAGATTTCCTATCCTCTCCTATTTTTATATTATACAACCACAATTGAATGTGAATACAAAATAATGACGTTTTGCCATAGAAAAGGTAATAGAAAAAGTTTCTATAGAATTGATAACAAGTAAGACCACCTTAACTCAATTTAACTTCTGTCATGTGATGATGAGATGAGAGATTCCACATACTGTTTTGTATGTTATTGTTTTCCCTTTATATGCTTCTTCCTAACTTACTTAGTCAGGATAGTGACGTAGTTTCTCACACTAACCATGTTATGTGTCTTAATTTTTTGCATGAGTGGCGGGAACTAAAGTTGACTCCGAACAACAGATTTTTAAGAGACTTCTCATGGCAATTTTATTTACTCTCAGAGTTTTTTTCATATTTCGTTTTGTTTGAAATGTTTAAGCTGGGGGTTGTATCATGTATCTACTAGACTAGGCAACTTCATTGTTTTCATTTCTCTCCATTCCAAGACAAAAAAAAACCTGTACTAAAGTGGCAATAAGGACGACGGCTTTGAATACTATGGTTAGAATAATAACAAGCACAATGCGAGATTCATTTGGAGATTTCGTGACCATGACACTTGTCTCCTGGCCAGAACCAATTGACTCTATATTTTTGAAAATTTCTCACTACAAGACTGAGTAACAGAAGTACCTATAGGCTACATACTCTTTTTGAATCCATCATGGAATCAATCTCTAATATTCAGTTGAGTTTCAAAGATATATTGGGAGCGCGGCAGTTTCTTAGTCTTAGTCTCCAAGCACAAGTCTATGCCATTGAAAGTAGTAATATTACATGGCAGTCCGTTTGCCATCCGAGCACTCGGTTCTTATGATTGTAATTCAAAAATAATATGAAACACTCTGGAGAAGCTAAATCAGATAGGTAGAGCAAATAAAGTTAAAGTGTGATTTCGTGGCAATGAGCAGGCAGATTAATTTGCAAGGAGGAAATCATCCTTGCCGCTGATAGGGCTGGAGTGTAAAGAGATGTCAACAATCGAAAAGGTATACACAGGCAAAGACTCTTTTTAAACTAAGTGGGTTTGAATTAATAAAAACTTTTGTTCGATCACTATAATGGGATGAGATTTGAATTATTCTTTAGACTATGCAGGAATAACTTGAGGCTAGTATTCGGCCTATTGACAGGGTATTGTACACTGGTAGTAAACTTGTTCGGACCGTGAATCATCTCGAAGCCAATATGTGGTGGTGATAATGAATCATCACAGCATAAATTTGAAACCTGTAAACCATATTGCAAAAGCAAATAGCTGCGTGCTAATCATATACTGGCAAGGGAACTATCCTTATTGTTACCGAATAGCATTCTGAAGTTTATCAGAGCAATTGGCTTCTAGAAGGCCAAAAACTTATGTAAGTTGATCGAAAAAATATTTTAAAATAAAACCACAATTATACTCTTAATGTCTCAAACCAAAGAAATGCAACAAATTACCCTAATTTTGGTAATATTTTGAATACAAATGGGACATTTAGACCAGCATATATATATAGCAACTACATACGTAATTGGTCATTACAACCCTTCAGTCAGGATTACGACCTAGTTTCTCACACCACTTATATTGTGTGTGTTAATTTTATCATGAGCGGTGGGACCTACAGTTTAAAGTAGACTCCGAACGCAAGATTTTTGAGAAATTTTTCATGGCAATTTTTATTTACTCTCAGAGTTTTTGCCAGAAATCTGCTGAGAGGAAATCGCCAAAGACATACTTTTTGTATTTTGTTTTGATGTCTGGCCTGGGGCTCGAACACTGGCTTTACGTCTAATAAACCAACACACTACCTACTAGACTACGGCGACTACCTACTAGAATATAGCAACTGCATACACGAAATGCTATTCAAAACTATGCTCGTTTAATAAAGTAAATCTTATCAAAACTAAATGCAAAAAACGTTGCAATGTGTGCCCCGATTGGCTACAATGAGTACCGAGGCCGTGGGTTCGATTCCCACAAGATTGGGAATCGAGTGTTTGTTATTGTCAGACAATAGAAAATATAAATAGAAAAAAGAAAATGAGAATTAATGAAAATGAAAAAAGTAAAGTAAACTCTCTATACCTTCTCCTATAGCTATCTTTCCTTAATGCCCTGCATGAATATGCGTCATCTCCTGAGTGTTACTCTAAAAAGAAAACAATTAATCCTTCCAGTCTTTCTTTAATTTTAAGTACGAATTTAATTCGATTATAATTCTTATTAAATCATTGTGCAATAACCCATATGTCTGAATGTATGAATATAACAAATGATGATGATGAATAAAAATATTTGTTTGGCTTTATATGCAATATTTTTTTTTCTTTTTTTTTTTTGTTGATTTCATTTTTTTTTTTTTTTTCGTTACAAATATTGTATGAATTTAATTTTATATGACTTTTGTACCTTAAGCCTAAAGGTTAAATATAAAAATCTATTTGAAAATACATTTAAACCATAACATAATAATGTTTATGTACATACATATGTATGCCATATTTTTTTTAAACAAATGAAATATTAAAAAATATTTCCCAAAAAGAGAAAACAAAGGATTTTTCATTGTTTTCAAAAAATATCACATTTTGAATCCATTTACCACATGCTGAGATCAGCTAAAAAGTTTCTTTTGGCAACAAACAAAGCATACTGTGCCCTAGTCGTCTACGCTAAAATCAAATTGGATACAGTCAAACCAAATTCGACAGCACATGTGTATGGTTATACAAAAAAAAAAAAAAAAAAGCAGAAAAACAAATTTTTTTTAGCCATAACCATGCGTTAAGGCCTTGAGTTGTAAAATGTTAACTCAGTTATTTTTTTGTATGGTAAATATAAGCATCGAAAAAACCAACAAAATGCTAAAAATTTTAAGTAATTGTTAAAACGTGTGTAACCAAGCTAAACATATGAATTGGCATTATTCTAGCAATGCTTCTAGTCGGCATATGAATTAATTCTCACTAGTTTTTAATAAAAATTGTGTCTTTATTTTACTACAGAAAATAGCATCATCTATGATACATACATACATGCATACATAATTGGTCATCACAACGCTTCAGTCAGGATTACAATCAAGCTTCTCACACCATTTATGTTGTATGTGTGTTAATTTTATACATGAGTGGCGGAACCTACAGTTTAAAGTCGACTCCGAACGATAGATTTTTGTGGAACTTTTCATGGCAATTTTATTTACTCCAGAGTTTTTGCCAGAAATCTGCTGAGAGGAAATCGCCGAAGAAATATTTTTTTATATTTTCGTTTTGATGTCGGACCTCGGATTTGAACCGTTGCCTTACGTCTAATCAGCCAACACACTACCTACTAGACTACGGCGACTTCAGGCACGTACAGTGAAAAATTACCTTCAGCGATAAGTCGAATTCCTTAATGAACGAGTATGTGAACAAACAAAATTCACGAATTTGTGATGATATCAACTCACATGATAACCAAGAGCTTTCAATACATCCTACAAAGTCGCTATTTGATGTGGATTTTGAAATGGTGACGTTATCAGTTGCCGTTGACCAAGCCATTCCTGTTAACAATGAGCACTATAGGTCGATGATTATTATTTTTTTTTTGTCTGAGTTCGATGATCTGGTTGATCTGGACACCAATGACATGTAGTTACAACAAGACAGCTTTATGTACCATATTGGAAATTTTGCGCTAGCGATTTAAGGGCATGATCAACTCATGTGGATTTGACATGAACTGACCAACAAAAACTTTTTCTTGTACAATATTCTTAAGTAGTAGGTGTATGCGAATAAGCCACAAAGCACAAAGGTCCTCAAAGCCGTCATAACCTATGCTATCGGCTAAAATTTAGCCTGATTTATACACACGAGTCGTGGAAAATCGGACATTTCACATGTTTTCCGCCTAGATAAGCTATGGAGGATATTTAAAAGATGCTACATTCCACAGATAAAACCATCAATAGGTTTTTGAATGGTATAGGACACATCAAACTGTAACTTTTTCGGAGTACATTGGACACTCTTGGATCTTATTGGGTTGGATTGAAATCGTTTCAAAATCGAAAATTTTGTTTGTTCATGATTTTTCGATAAAAAAAAAAGAACGGCTCAGTTGCAAGCTGTTTCAGAACTTATTCAGCGCACACAAGTCGTTTGCCTTGGGTTGTCTATGGTAATTTAGTAAAAACAAACTGAATAAATGACAGCTAATTTGACAGACGTAGCTTGTATAAGATGGGCATTATCAACTATCAAAGTTCGAAACACTCTATACCCTATAATTTTGATGTAAAACACAGACATTCAAACTGATCGTTTCGTTAACATAACGCCAGGTGTGAACAACTTTTCGAATAAATTATTGATTTGTGGAAATTTTTAAAAACTTTGAAACCAGTCGACATAAATGTCTGTTAAGTAAGGGGTACACAAACACATTTAACACTGAAATATTTTTAAACTTTTTTATATTTTTCTCATATAATTCTCAAATATTTATTGGAAAAACTTGTACCTTGTCAGCTAAAAAGCCAATGGGCCACGAAAAAACACTTTAGACCAACACATTGCGTTTATTTGCTTTGCTTCAATTGACAACACAACACATAAAAGACTCCATTTAGGGGCATCACTTGACCTCACATTAAAATTGAATGTAAATAACCAACTTCAGATAGTGTTTTCATCACTTGAATAAAATGAAGTGAAGGCAATAAAATAAATTTAATGATGGAGTTAAAAGATGCCTCCTTTGTCAACAACAATTATCATAAACAACAACTGCAACAGCTGAACGAATCAACGAACAAACGAACGACAACGAACAAAACTCTTAAAAACCATAACCAAAGATTTGCCACAAGAGCCATGGATGCGGAAGTGTGAAAATAAAAGTTTATAAAATATTCATTGACTTTTAACAAAAGAACTATTAACCATTAAAACTGTTGTTTTTTATTATTCTTTTCGTCGATGATAATGTGTTGCTGTTGTGGAAGTGATGGTCAATAGTGTTGACTGTCTACTACCGGGCAAAAAATAGCTGTTGGTGATAGCAACGGCCATTGGAAATGTTCATTTGCGGATGGTGTGTGATAAAGTGAATTGAAAGGCAGCAGGAAAGGAAGTATAAAATACAATAAATTATGTACTCCCCTACTTTAACAAAAACTCAACAGTTGTGTTGTATTAAAACACTACAGAACATACACATATGGGATCCACTACCTGCCATTGGTAGTGATAAAAACAACACACATTTGGCATAAAACATAAAACATTAGCAACCAAACAATGATGGCAAAAAGTGATGAATACGAACATTTATTTCGTAAATTAATGAAAATCAAAACAAAACTAATTTGCATTCAAATGTTTGATCACATCAAACACTTAATCAAACCCATGTACACTCGCTTATACGGTCTAAAGGGTAGACTGTTTGGCTACAAATTCTAAAAGGCGACACATGCATTATTTACACAGGTTGCAGGTCATACATATTACTTAACCATTGTACTTCATGCGGAGATTTTTGCAATTGAACAAGCCGCAAGTATGTTTGAAACCGGGGACCTACCTCCTTCAAACTTGATCATATGCGTAGACAGTTAAGCAACGATGTTAGAGCTGGGCTCCCATCTCGTCCAATCAAAGGGCGTCAGGAGTTTCATGGACTCTCTACACCGTATACATTGACACAACACCCACCTCTACTGGGTTCCGGGAAACGAAAAAACAAACGATCGGGCGTGAAAGGGATCGGAGTTGTCTGGGAGGAGACGATAGTTGGGATATAAGCGCCTCTACAGGAATACTTTTCCAAATTGTAATTCGAAATTGTAATTCAAAAAACTGTGGGTTGTCCAACATACCTGATTTCTGAATTTCAAAACTGCTACGAACTTCTTGAATTCGACAAGACAACGGTTCGCATGCTAATAGGAATTCTAACCGAACACTGCGCTATTGGTAGTTTCACTGACAAGCTCGGTCTACTCCAGCAGGATTACTGCAGAAGCTGTCATAATCGGGGCAACATCTGTTATGCAAGTGCGCTGCAGTTCAGGACAGATGTCATTGGTTTTGAATTGACAGAACGTTTGAAGATCTCGGCATGGTGGCAAATGTGCCAACAAGGGATCTAGCCGGTTTTCTCCGGACCTCTGGGTGGTCCAACCCCACCATTAGCGGAAAATGACCAGCAAGTTTACCTCACACTAGGCAACACAATGGACCATATGACCACCGTCATGACAAAGGACCTTAACTCACATTAGGTAACTCAATAAGCCATATGGCCACCAAGTGACTTGAATGTGAACTACAAGCAGCTCGCTAAATTCGCCTAAGCTAAGATAAGAATATAACAATCATTGGTGTTGTTTCTCAACATGTTGAATGATAAAATATATTAAAAATTTTTCTAAAAAAAATCATCTTTTCGGTTGAAGCTCATTTTCATCTTGGTGGGTATGTTAGTAAGCAAAATTGCCTTACTTGGGGCCCAAAAAACCCACACGTGGTCTTACAGAAGCCAATGCACCCATTTCGAGTAACTGTTTGGTGCGGCTTGTGAAGCGGAGGCATTATTGGCACATATTTATTTGAAAGTGAGTACGGCGCACCCATTACGGTCAATGAAGACACCTGACACACCGCGGTAACCGCTATTTTGCTACCCACTCATCATGGTATTGATGTGACCCATGTTTGGTTTCAACAAATTGCCACACATCTCATGCTACAATCGATTTATTGCGTCAAACATTTGATGGCCGTTTAATTACCTGAAATGGTGGTGTCAATTGGCCGCCAAGAAGCTTCGATTTGATACTGTTGCACTATTTTCTGTGGGGCGCCATTCAAGAAATGTGTTATGCCGACAAACTAGAGGCAATTGAGCATTTGATTCGTAATGCCATTGCCGAGATGCGACCCCATACACACTCGAAAAAGTGCACAAAAATGTATCCGATTGAATGAAGTACTCTGAAGTCAGCCGTGGCAGCCATATGAATGAAATAATATTTCAACAATTGTCCTTCACAACAACAAAAATAAATTTTGGCAAAATTTCAAACCGTTTTTGTTTTTTTTTTTCATTTTTAAATTTAAACGTTTAAATGGCGCACCAATGATGTTTAATTCTTTGCATCTTTTTAATTTAATGTTGCATACTTTTCGGATCTTACAGTATAAGCACTCATAAGTATGAGCAATATTTTTTGAATACAGCAGCGTATTCCATGTAACTCATACGCCTCAGTATTGATTGTTATTAGGATTACTAAAGTATTGAAAGCAAAATGTGCTGCAACTGCATTACAAAAACAAACTTATTGATTTGATTTTTTCTGTTTTTTATTCATTTTTTCTCTGGTAATTAGCAAACAAACTAAAGTTATTGAAAATTTCCACCAAAAATTCCAGTGGAAGTTAAAGATTGCTTTACAAATTTTAGACGACATAGACCAGGTGTCGTTGAAATCAACATTCCGCAGCTTGAAAAAGCACGGTTTTTAAAAGTATTCACAACAGGTATGTGAGAGCGTGTAGTAGTAGAGAAATCCAGTAATTCAGGTTCAAATGCAGAGCAAGACGGAAAAGTGTTACTCGTGTGCATTTATACGTCATGTAGTGTACATATGTAGGTATTCCTGTAAAGTCAGTGGCAAAATTTCAAACCATTTTTGTTTGATTGCATTTTTAAATTTAAATTTTTAAATCACCCACCCAATATTTCTTGCGCCATAACAAAAAAAAATTATATAATTATATAATTACATAATCGACTTTAAAAAGGAATTACACAATCAATGCTAATAAATTCTTTGTCTATGCCTTCCAACAGTTTAAAGGATAACAACAATTCATATATAAATTTCACCAAAGAGTTTACAAAGCCATTTGTTGCAAATTCACCCATCATTCATTCATTATCTTTCCATGTTAAACTCTGAAAACTCGTTACGAGTTTGTCATTTCGAATGGAAAACTGCTAATTTATTGGACGAAGCATAATTCGACTAACGTAAAATTGGAAAGAATTTCTAATAAAACAACAGAAGCTTCAATAAAAGCATTGTTTCGATAGTTTCTTGCCTTCCATATGTTTTACTACCATACTATGAGATGAGATAAACAACAATTGCAACAGCAGAATACGTAAGAAAATAAATGAAACGTATGAATGAAAAGTGTGGTCAGCCAAAGAAGAAGGAAATCAAAAAATAAAAAGAAACCAAATCATTTACGAATTGAACCAATGAAAGAAAAAAAGAAGAAAAATAAATTCTACTCTAATAGCAGTGGCAGCCGTTCAGAATAAGTAGAATAGAATTCATTTGAAGAGCTTTTAACTCACTGCTCTTGAAGAATACAAAAAAAAAGAAAAATTTTTACGTAAACAAACAAGACAAATGGACAAAAGAAATACGGCTAAAGCGAAATGTACATATCATGGCCATGGCGAAACTGGAGCATAAAATGCTAAAAAAAAAATAAGGAAAGAAAACTGAAGAATTGAAGGGAAAACTCTTGAATTTGCTATTTGCCAAATGCTGATGCAGATGCTGATGTTGATGTTGAAAAATCGTATAAAACGCCAAATGTGGCGAAGTATGTTGACTGTTGAAGTGGAGTAAAGTAATGTTGGCAATAATTTTCTATGCACTTTTGCCTCAATAAAAGCAGACCATTTGAAAATGAAATGAAAAGATTTTTCACAAAACAAATTTAAAAGTGTTTTTCAACAAACAAGCACTTTTAAGGCACAAATACAATGTCAACTCTAAAGTTCAAATGTTTTTGAAATATTTTTGGGGAAAACTTGATTAAAATTTTACAGACTATATACTACATGGTAGTCCAAAGGATGCTCTTTCCATCCATGGTAGTGGGATAGCTGAACTAATTTTGTGAGTAGAGATTTTCAATTTTCAAAAAATCAATTTTTGGTCAAAAATTTATGAAAATTCTCTATAAGTTCAGTGACCATTTTTGGACATTTAAGAAATAGTATATCATACAGACTATATGCAAATGGTAGTCCAGAGGATGCTCTGGTAGTGGGATAGCTGAACTAATGTTTCTTTCAATCAAACAATCACAAACACCCAGGCAATCGAATCCACGGCCTCGATGCTTGAAGTTGAGCAGACTACTAGCTAAGCCATCGGTACACTTAACTATCAAACAAATGGATTTTTAAAATCTCGATTAAATGTCAGCAGTTCTGAATGAAACAAATGTTGTCTGTAACCTTTTCTGTAAATACGTCGCCAATAGAAAATCTCAAATTTTTTAGATGTTTTTTGCCATTCTAAGGTAATTGAATATTAGGCCAGTGGCGTCCTATGAATGAATTTCTCAAATATCCAGCGATCTGAGTGATTTAAGTCTTTAATAAATACACGGCTATGAAATGTGTAGTTATGGCTCTAATAATCTACCATTTCGTTGCAAACTTTTATAAACATATTCCTTAAGAAAATTACTCTAGTCTTATGATTAAGGACCACAACAAGCAACAGATTATGGCAGCATATAAATCGGTCCTGCAGAACCCTATGAATACTATAATGAACAATTACAAATATCACTATAAATTGGTAACAACTAGGGTTCTAAACATGGCTTATATTTGATGAAGACTCTTATGAAATTAGTTGGAATGAAGTATTCAAACTCATGATGAAATGTGAATAGAAAAATTTATTCATTAATCTTTCATCTGAAGCTGCACTTAGTTGTGATGGCCTTACCGTTTACCACATGAAGCGGAAGAAAGGGTTAGATTGGTAAGTAGAAGTGGCTGTCCAACCACAGCTTTTCGCTACACCCTAGTCCTAGAATTAGTTATGAAGCGACTTGAAGTGCCATTGGCAATGCATGATCAGATCAGCTTTGTAATAGGCACCAAAATGGATTAAAACAGGTAAAAATGTTCGACAATCGTGCAAATTCAAATGGGTTCTGTTTTCATGCATTTTGCCGTCGTAATCGTCGATTAAAAAGAAATTTTTAGAATATGGAAGTCAGTGTTTCTTCATAAAGTACTTTTTTCGGATAGCTTCACTTATGTTAGAGGAAGTGTGGTGGATATTCTGAGTTTTTATCAAATTAGTTGTCATATATTCATCCCGACACCGTGGTCTAGTAGGTAGTGCGTTGGTTTATTAGACGTGAGGCCTCGGTTCCCACCCTAAGTCAGTCATGTCCAACTAAACGAAATATGACAAAATATTTCTTCGGCGACTTCCTCTCAGCAGTTTTCTGGCAAAAGCTCTGAGAGTAAAATAAAATTGCCATGAAAATTTTCCCAAAAAATCTCTCGTTCGGAGTCGACTTTAATAAAACTGTAGGTCCCGCCACTCATGTATAAAAATTAACACACACAACATAGGTGGTGTGAGAAACTAGGTCGTAATCCTGACTAAAGGGTTGTAATGAGCAATTATGTATGTATGTATGTATGTATATTCATCCCGTTTTGCCAAACCAGCACGGACGAATGTGACATTAGACAATATGTGCGAATAATAAAATTGTTTTATCAAAGCATCTTATAGCATCAGAGCTCGGTGAATCCCATTCCTGGATAAATAAGTAGGTGAAGAAACAAAATTATGGAATTTAGCTCGATACCAATACATATGACACCAGTGGTGTTGTCGAGCCGGAACGCTCCGGAACGTCGTTCCGGTACTTCCTTTTTGGACAGGAACGCGTTCCGGAACTAAAGATGATTTCTGATAACGAGAATTGGCTGACGTTTTGAAAAAAAATTAAAAAGAATTGCTGATTTTTTTTCTAATTTTTGACGCAATTTTATATGTATTTTTATAAACAAGGGTTTGAACCGAACCCGAACCGTAACAAAAACCGAAACGAACCGGCTTTTTTTCCGAACCGTGAACCGGAGTCCGGAACGCGTTCCGGTAAAAAAAACTTAGCACAACACCACTGTATGACACCCAAGTAATTCCAATGCATCCCGAAAATATTACTTTTTTACATGAATTTTAGGCTCGCGTTGCCTTCGATCCATATTTCTTGGAAAACGAATTTGAATTATAATCAGAAATTAATTCTCTGCAGTTAAAATCTAAAATTTTTATTCTTATCTACGAATATCGATTGACTTCTCTGTTCAACTCTTATTTCTTGAATAACCGAAATTAAATTTCGATGTTAACAAAACGAAAGAATAATTTCTGTTTTTTTTTCGTAGTCATACTAAAGATTACGAAAACAGGAAAAAATGCCAAATAAATTTGGAGGTAAATAAAGTTTACGTAATTGTTTTCATTGTGCCGAGAAGGTTGCTGGGCATTTGTTAAACAAACACTATAGCAGATAAATGTGCAAAAAAATATACATTTCTTGTGCAATATATGGTTACAGCTAGATCCAGTTATGTAGACATTTTATTTGGTATACAGAATCTTGAATGGATCAAATATTAGCAACCATCTAATAGATGTTTGAGAGGATACTAGATCCATCAACTTTAGAAATTCATATTTAAATATATTATACAGAGACATACAGAGACATTAGCTACAAACAACACATAAATATCTGACGAAGCCACCTCTTAAGAAATAATAAAAAAAAAATAGGTAAAGATGCTCTGTGATAGTCCTATGGGGAATCAATTCACCGTGTTCGGTGATCGCCAGAGACGTATAATGCTGCATAAGAAAACATTTCTATTTAAGTGATACCAACTGTATATTGTTGTAAATTAAAATCATAAAATCTTTACTCTTCGTTATGCTTTAGTGCTGTACTATACATAAGTGCATATGTATGTATAAGCAGTAGTTGTAAAAAAATACATATATGAACACATACATACATATGGTACGTACGTACACTAACATGGCTACAGGAGCATAAGTAAAAATGTTATTGCAAATTATTGCCGGAAGTTGTTCATACTATACGGAAACGTGCATAAGTAAAAGTACTCAAGTATGCACTACACTATTAAATACTCTTATACATACGAGTATATACAAACGAACATAGTCGTAGATAATGGGTGATTTTTTTGTATTTGATTTTCACTTCACAATTTTGGGACATTGTGTCGGAGCTAACAAAATCAGTTATGGGAATAAGGAACGAGGTAGCATCAATCTCTTGATATCATAAGTGACAGGAAAGACCTCTGCAGGAAGGCAGTTTCATAAGTGAATAGTCCAACTAAAGAATGATTTTTGTCTGTAATGCAGTCAACAGTCGCCGTAGTCTAGTAGGTACTGTTTTGGCTTATTAGACGTAAAGCAAGGGTTCAAACCCCTGGCCAGACATCAAACTAAATACAAAAAATATTTCTTCGGCGACTTCCTCTCAGCAGATTTCTGGCAAAAACTCTGAGAGTAAATAAAATTGCCATGAAAAGTTTTTCAAAAATCTGTCGTTCGGAGTCGACCTTAAACTGTAGGTTCCACCACTCATGTACAAAATTAACACAAACAACATATGTAAGTGGTGTGAGAAACTAGGTCGTAATCTTGACTGAAGGGTTGTAATGACCAATTATGTATGTATGCAGTCTGCAATCCATTGTCCAATCGCCCATTGATTGTCGAGAAAGAGAAATGTTAGGTAGGAATACATGGTTCTCGGGAACAAGTCCCCTTATTTCAATTGAGAAATATCCGTTGCAGTCGAAATTGAGAAGTGTAGCACTAGCCATATTACGACGTTGCTCTAATGAATTATTAGAGTTGGATACCCCTCTCTGCTATACGCGGTAGAGAAACCTTAAAATAGACTTCGAGGCACATAAAAGTTGTATTCCATTCACGATTGGATATAAGTGGTGTACATAGTAAGAAGATTAGACGAAGTGCAATATTTATTGCTCGAAGGCACTTGAATGCTTCTTTCGACACTTGAAAAATGTGCTGGTTCCACATTAGACTGAATTTTCATGCTCAAAACATCTGGCTCTATAGTATTTACACTACTCAGAGATACAGATGATGCAATATTATTGCTGAGCTTATGTGTGAACAAACAATACCGGGTTTTTCTAGCGTTCATCCGACCCCATTTGGAGATTGACCGTATGTCGGATCAGAGTGAGTCATTCACATTACATTTCTTCGCATCAATCTGCAAAGTGTTCGGCCTACAAATAAACGAATATCCATGACAAATATTGCTGCAAATGCTCGCAAAGTTTTATCATTTCTTCATGAATGTACTCACAAAGGAATAATGCCTGCAAATTATTAAATTTGTACCACACATCTTCTGAATGAATGAAAAGGAGCAAGATTCCCTGGGGGCATTACTGACTTTTATTTCCACAAAATTGAAAAATTTGTCTTGTCTTAAAATCTAATGTTGGCCTTCAAGATCATTCTATTCGATTCCACTGAACAATTTTTTATTGGGATATGTGAAGTCTCTCGTATGCACAGACAAATCAGCCACAATTTCAGCTCTTGAACACAACATTTTAGCTACCATCCGCGAGATACCGTTCGAAACGCTGGGAAAAATATACCAAAATTGAAGTACCCAACTAAACATTTTACAAGGTCTTGAAAATTTTCTGTGAACTTTTTAAAAAATTACCCGTTATGTTTATAACTACGTTTCCATTTTAAGAATTATTTTTATTTCTTTTTCAAAGTTTTTTTTTGCCTTTTTATTGTTGTTCTTTTTTTTTTTGAGCAATCAACCGAAAAATATCTACTTACATACATATTTATTTTCAGCCGTAAAATGTTGCAAAAATTTTTGTTGTTTTTTTTTCATTAACCAGAAGCAATAATTATTCGCAATTGTAAGTTGTTGATGAAATGAAAATAACACGCAGGCATGCAATTTATTGCCTTTTGCCATACACATACAATAGTTGAATAATCGATTGTTTCGTAAAAATAAGGATGTCAAATATATCGGTTAATCAAATTAAGCAAAACAATTGCATGCATTGATCAAATGGGCTGGGTTTTAAAGAAAACAGAATGGAACATTATTCACAGACTCTTGTGAGACAAAATAAGACAGTACGAGTAGAGAGAATAGGAGAGTAGGAGAATAAATACAGTATAACAAATTAAACTTGCAGTTCGATGTAGAATGGCAACATACAGAAATTGAAGCCATATCAACTGCATGCAAATCGATGCGATATCCTTCATACATATGTATGTACATACATAACTGGTCATTACAACCCTTGAGTCAGGATTACGACCTAGTTTCTCATACCACTTATATTCTGTGTATTAATATTATACATGAGTGGCGAGACCTACAGTTTTAAAATCGACTTCGAATGACAGTTTTTTGAGACCCTTTTTATGTCAATTTTATTTACTCTCCAGAAATATGCTGAGAAGAAGTCGTACTTCGTAATACTTCGTTTTGTTGAAGATGCCTTATGTCTAATAAGCCAACACACTACCTTCACAATGAGCCACTAAGCATGCTCAAGCAGTGCCTCTTCCCCGTTATTATATAACGGAACACCATAATGAGTTTAAATTTTTCTTTAATTTCAGCTGTTTTTATGTACATGCAACTTCATTTCATATTTGCCAGAGTTTTAACAACATATTCAGCTGGAAAATATGTTGCAGCTGTACCATTAGATAGAGTTCAGTCCAAAACTGGATGCTAAAAACTATCCTGCGGCGCCCATGCTGCAAACTAATGGAAAACACTTGAAAATTTATATAAAATAAACTTACTCAGGGCAATGTAATGAAAGTATCCAACATAAGATATCTCTCAAAGAAAATGTCAGTTATTTACACAACTTTCAAACGCTAAACTTCATAACAAAGAAACGTTCAAATCTAAAAATTACTTTTGTTTTATTATCGTTGGATCTTTACACCATTTAACTTAACCTCAAATATTTGAATAGACTACTACGCAAACAAAAAGTAAAAAAGGAATATTTGAAACGTTTTCCTTTGCTTTATATCATTTAATTTTTTTTTCTTTATTGCCAAACATTTGGGTCGTGTTTCACAAAAGGAAAATTCCTTTGTATCGTGGTTATCCTTCGGGCACAATTTGAAGGATATCATTCTTTTCATTTTCATTTTATCCTTTCACTAAGTAACGTTCCTTACATTTTGTTAAATTAAGAATGTTTAGATAATTTTTGTTTCTTACTTGTTTCTTGTAAGCGAAAGATTTTATAAAGAAATTAAATTCCTAAACAAAGGCAAACAAAATAAAATTTTTATTCTGATAAAATAAAGAAATTGTTGGGGTTCAAAAGCAAAACTTGTTAAATTATCAAAAGCCAGAGAAAAAAATAACATGAAAATACGTTGAATATATTTTTTCTTTTTTCTTATTTGTTAAGCCCATTTATACTGTTTTACATCCGCTGTTAACAGTGCATTTCCGCGGCCTATACGTAAAATTCACTTCCATTCACCCATTTACTTTCAAGCAACCCCATCCTATTCTGTCGCTTGTATGTCTGACTTTTAGTAACTTTGTTATTGTTACAGTTTTCAAATAAGGGAAGCAAAAAAAATAAGAGCTACGGATACCAAACAGAAAAAAGTTCGAAAACCTAAAAAAAAAAATTGTTTTTTAATAATAACTGTCGCTATGGTACAGGCATGTTCAAACTATGGCACCTAAATGCTACATTTTGTATAAAGAACATAGGATTTCTTACACTAAATTTAATTCTTGGCGGCCAATTGACATCACCATTTCGGCTAATAAATCGATTGTGGCATGGGATGTGTAGCAAGTTGCACCATCCTATTGAAACCAAACATCGTTTACATCAATACTCTGAAGAGCGGGTACAAAAAAAAATTGGTTATCATGGTGCGATAGATGTCTCCATTAGCCGTAATGGTTGCGCCATCCTAAATTTGAAAGAAATATTGGTCAATGATGCCTCCGTGCTTCACAAGCCGCACCAAACAGTCACTCGTAATGGGTGCATTGGCTTGTGTAAAACCACGTTTAGGTTTTCTGAGCCCCAAATACGGCTATTTTGCTTACTAACCCATCAAGATGAAAATGGGTTTCATCCGAAAAGATGATTTTTTTTGGAAAAATAGTCTTCATCGTGCAGTTTTCCCTTGGCCCATCTTGCGAAGCGAAAACGAAACGGATGTTTATGCGGCTTCAACTCTTGAACCAATTGAACTTTGTAAGACGTCTTACCGAGATCTTTTCCAAAATTTGTCATAAACTGATACGTGAAATATGGTATTCTTGAGAACGTTATTTTCGGGTGTACGGATAGTATGAACACGGTCATGTCTTGGTGCATCAACAAGGAAACCAGTTTCACAAACTATAACTATAAACTTCCGTATACCGGGCACTGTTGATCCTTCTCTGCAACCAAATTTTGTAGGACATTTTCCTGCAATTTCCGTTCAATTGTCGTTGTTTTGGAAATAAATTTCCAATAAATTCCAACGTTGCTCAAGCGTTAATCGATTCTTTACGTTCAGTGGAGATAACATACTGAATTTTGTAACAGAATAGAATGACGTAAGTATTGCCAGATTCGAAATAACCGATGGTTCCAATTTAAACCAATAGATGGCGCACCCGATATTTTAAATCAAGCCACAGTTTATTATTCCATTGTGAACTTTACTACTTCAACTTTTTAATTTCCAAAATTTGATGATGTTAACTAACAAAGATACTCATCCTTATTTTCAAAGAGTTTGTACAATTCTGTTATTAAAAATACAACAGAACACTGACAATAATGATGATGATTATTATTCTGGTTATGGTTGCTAGTGAAGCATTAGGAGCATTAGAAGAAGTCTGCAGAAGAAGCGTTTTAGTGTTATTAGTATTTCGGTTTTTGTGTGAAAAGCATATTTTGTTTATGTTGTGTTTTCTTTACATCAAAGTTTTTATACTCGTTTGTTTTTTTCTCCAAGTACTTCATAAACTGTGGTAACTGTGCAGTATGTTTTTGAAATAAATGAAATGCGCACGATGATATGTTTTGTTAGATGATTGTAAGGCAGATAATCAAATTATCATTAGAACGTATCTTTTTGCTAAACCAACATTAGAAGTTATTTTTTTATAAACACAATACACAAAAAAAATTGTATGGCTTAATTTGTAGTCATAAGCCCTGCAACTAAAATTTTTTAAATGATACAAGATTTCTTAAAAGTTTTTGTAAATACGGCCCAGAGCAGGAATTTCTTTGCTTTAATTTAATGTAAAAATTTTGAAGAATTTTATGAATTATATGGAACAACAATACATGAACAGAATTTCTATCTTTTAATACAAAAAAAGTCGAATGTTTCAATTTTAAAATTCACAATGCTAATGAATTGATAATCAAACCAATAAATTAAAGTACTTTTCTCAATGGAAGAGCCATTACAGGTTACATTACATTACTACATTACATTACTAGCATTTTCAAATATTTTTTATTGGAAATTGAATGATAAAAGAGCTCTTTGTCCAGCCTAAAAATAAATTGATAAAAATCGACAGAAGAAGCGTGATTATTGATATCGTTAAAGCATTTATCGTACACCCATAACATACATAATTGGTCATTACAACCCTTCAGTTAGGATTACAACCTAGCTTCGCACGCTACTTATGTAGTGTGATAATTTTATACAAGAGAGACGGGACCTATAAATTAAAGACGATTCCGATTTTTTTTTAATCGTTCATGGCAATTTTTTTTAATTTCAGAGTTTTTTCCAGAAATTTGCTGAGAGGCAATCACCGAAGAAATATTTGCTCAAATTTCATTTTGTTGGAGATGTCTGACCTGGGGCTTGAACCGTGGTCTCACGTCTAATAAAACAACACTACCTATTAGACTACAACGACTTCTTTAATCATTGGAATTGCAGTAAATATTGTGAATGTAACTGAAAACCAGTCTTATTTTTTTGTCTACCGAAAGCTACGCCTTTTCCCTATTTTTACGGATTTAGTTCTAGAATTCAGCCAATTTTTGATATCCTGCTCTGAAATGAAACGTATTCCAGTAAGAACGTTCTGCAGAAGGGGCAAGGTCGGCTATTCATACATAATTGGTCATTACAACCCTTCAGTCAGGATTATGGACCTAGTTTCTCACACCACTTATATTATGTGTGTTAATTTTATACATGAGTGGCGGGACCTACAGTTTAAAATCGACTCCGAACGATAGATTTTTGAGAAACTTTTCATAGCAATTTTATTTACTCTCAGAGTTTTTGCCAGAAATCTGCTGGAAGGGAGTCGCCAAAGAAATATTTTTTTTTTCATATTTTCGTTTTAATGTCTGACCTGGGGTTTAAACCGTGGCCTTACGTCTAATAAGCCAACACACTACCCACTAGACTCCGGCGACTCCCAGGTCGGCTATACGGTGGGTGATATAAAACTTCCCATCCACTCTTTTCCAAATAGCTTTTGATGTGTCCTAGATTTGTCATAATCAGAAATTACAGATTCATAACTGCTTGCATATTCAAGGCGTTTTTCGGTCAACGCTCACTACCAATTCATTGTTGCCTGTACAGGTCTCCCATTATATTCTGACTCGATACTTTGATTCCATCAAATACCGAGCTTGACCTTGGCACATTAGCCCTATATTTTGCTGGTTGCTAGCTCTCTATATATGTGATGGCTTGCATTTAGGGTTGTAGTAATGAATACATTTTTCGTCGCCAGTATTAGTTCGATGATAAAACGATTTATTTTTAAAGCTTGCAAAATCATCTTTCAATTTCTCTCTGTGGACCTAATTTCTTTGCTTTTTAAAGAATCCTGCTGCTTATAAACGTTTTAAAATGCCTACTTGAGTCATGCCTAATGATTGTGCAAGCCGTTGATCGACTAAAGTTTCCAATTTATATTCTTCAAACTTTTTTGGTTATTGTTGTATTTGTTGTTTGACATTACCACTTTTGAAACAAGCAAACCACTCGGTACACTGTATTTTACATAGAGCGTACTAACTGTAAAAACTCCACTAACGGATGATGATACGCACAAGTTGTTTTCTTTGCAAAAAGCGGCTCATCAAGAATTTTCGCAAATTATGTTTTTTCAACAGTTTGAAGGCTTTTTTCATTTTCAAAAGATGACGATGAAATTATGAGGAATCAGTCTTTGAAATGGCGTTTACATAACCAGGTTTTTTATTAACGATTTACAGCTAACAGAGAACAAAATCGAACCGTTCTTAAAGCAAAATAATGAAGATGTTTGAGCTTATTAGATGGCTTATTAGATGTAAGACCTGGGTTCAAACCCCAGGTCGGACATCAAAACGAAAATATGAAAAAATATTTCCACGGCGTCTTCATCTCAACAGATTTCTTGAGAGAGTAAATAAAATTCTCTGAGAGTAAATAAAATTACCATGAAAAGTTTCTCAAAAATCTGTCGTTCGGTGTCGACTTAAAACTGTAGGTCCCGCCACTCATGTTTAAAATTAACACACACAACATGAGTGGTGAAAGAAACTAGGTCGTAATACTGACTGAAGGGTTGTAATGACCAATTATGTATTATGTATGTTAAGCCTAGAACTCACAACAACACATGGATAAAATTAACACACATAACATGAGTGGTGTTAGTAGCTAGGTTCGTAATTACCGCTAGAAGATCGTAATTACCGTTTAAATAAAATTAACTCCTGTGACAGAATGAATAATTTATCTCTGGAGTAGCATCAAGACCTTCAAATATTTGTTAAGTGATGCCATTTGAAGACTTAGAAACATTTCAATCGATTTCTTATAGCATAGGTTTTTAAATTGTCATGATATTGAAATTAATTTGAACTGACTGCTGTTGCTTTTCCATACTATCCCAGTAACCCTGAGTAAATGTTGTATGGGGATTATAAGCTGATTTGTGTATTGTTTTATTTTTTTTTTTTTTTTGATATTGTTATAAAAAAAATTGCATTTCATATTAAAATGTTGCTCGTTTTTTATTGTGACTTGCTTTATTACACTTCAAGACGTATGGACTACGAGACTCATCTGCTGTTTTTAAACATTTTATTCATTTTAATAATTCAAATCAGACTTATATTACGTTTTTTATGCTTTCTATTTATAATCCCTTTTTCTCTCGCCTGTCCCACCACTCATCAGTTAGCTAGTAGCAGCTGTATTTAACAATTATCTATAATTGCAATGTGGGGGTTTCCCACAATTCAGCAGCAGTACTTCAGTGTTACTATCGTCGTTCATTCGCTCATTTACTTATTTAGTCGTCTGTCCTTTAGTCGTCTGTCATTCAGATGTTCGTTTATTTCATTTGTGAAAACACACGCATTGTTACTTCAAATGCTCCATCCCCTAACCCACTCCCCCTTGCAGGCATGCCTGTTGTGTAAAATGTCATGTTTTTAGAGTGGAGTGTGTTTAATACTCGTTTTTCATTCTTTTTTTTTTTTTTGTAGGATTTTTCATTATTTTCATCATTTTTATATTGAATTATTTGTTGTAACACAAGCGATTCTATGCGTTGATCAATTGTTCACTTGACAATTGAAAACATTCAATTTATTTTGTATGAATTTTCACCATTAGAAAACATTCAATGATTTTCTCTCTCCATTTGGATTTTCAAATTTTTTTTTAAATTTTGATGAGTATTTGGTTCGTGGAATAAATGACGACAATTCATATTTATTTTGTATGATTTAATGAATTTTTGTTTCTGTCATTTGTTCACTCATTTTTTTTCTTTTTTTACAGAGAAATATTGTATAAAATTTTAATTAAAATGTTTATTTTATTGTAAATTTATAGCATATTTTAAATTGACGCTCTACATATGAGTATGAGTATGAGTATGACTATGAGTACTTAATATAATGTTTTATTAATACAACTGGGTGTATGATTTATTTCAATATTTTCTTATTTATTTATTGGAATACAATAATAAATTATTTTCTAATTATTAAATTAGGAGGCTAAATCGAACTAGTTTCTCAGAATAATACATACCGATGGGTATCCACCTTCAGTCTGAGACAGAGTTAACTCCCATGTCAAAACTCGTTATATAACGAACTGTTTGTTAAAGTTTATAATCTTACTTACGTACCCACTTAATTTTGTCATTACAGCTCTTTAGTCAGGATTACGGCATAGCTTCTCACACTATTCATCTTTTGTGTGATAATTTTATCCATACGTTGTAGGACCCACAGTTGAACATTGCTTCCGAACTTTTGAGAAATTTTTCTTGGCAATTTTTTAAACTCTCAGCGTTTTTGCCATAAGGCTGCTGAAAGAAAATAACAGAAAGATATTTTATTTTTGTATTGAACTTACAAGCTCTCTTCTCGTAAGCCAATGGCACTTCTTACTAGATTATTTAAATAAATCTTTTATTTATTTAAATTTAAGAACACACTTTTATTGATAACACTACGCTTTCAATTTCATAATACGATCCTTTTACTGCATCTAGCTACTTATGTATGTATGTATTGATGTGAACGATGTTTGGTTTCAACAGAATGGCGCAACTTGCCACACATTTCATGCCACAATCGATTTATTGCATCAAACGCTTGATTAGCCGAAATGGTGATGTCAATTGGCCGCCAAGAAGCTTCGATTTGATACTGTTGCACTATTTTCTGTGGGGCGCCATACAAGAAATGTGTTATGCCGACAAACCAGAGGCAATTGAGCATTTGATTCGTAATGCCATTGCCGAGATACGACCCCATACACTCGAAAAAGTACAAGAAAATTGATCCGATAGAATGCGGTACTGCGAGGCCAGCCGGGGCATTCATATGAATGAATGAATATTCCATTTCTAATCGGAACAATTGTGCTTCACAACAAAACAAAATAAATTTTGGCAAAATTTCAAAACGTTTTTATTTCTTTTGTATTTTTAAATTTAAACATTTAAATGGCCCACCCATGATGTTTAATTCTTTGCCTCTTTTTAATTTAATGTTGCATACTTTTCGGATCTTAAAGCAGAAGCACTCATACGTATGAGCAATATTTTTTTAATACAGCAGCGTATCACATGTAACTCATACGCCTTCGTATTGATTGTTATTATGATTACTTATGTATGTATTGAAAGCAAAATGTACTGCAACTGCATTCCAAAAACAAACTTCACTGATTTTAACAAAAAAAAAATTTCTGTTTTTTTTTCATTTTTTTTTCTGTCAATCAGCAAACAAACTAAAGTTATTGAAAATTTCCACCAAAAATTCCAGTGGAAGTTAAAGATTGCTTTACAAATGTTAGACAACATAGACTAGGTGCCTTTGAAATCAACATACTGGCACCAACCTTTCGCAGCTTGCAAAAGCCTATTTTTAGAAGTATCCACAACAAGTGTAGGGTAGCGTGTAGTAGTAGTGTAATACAATCATCGATACGTATTAGAACGTGCATTTGAACGCATGCAGTTTACAGAAACTATTAAATGAAAATTCAATGAAATTTCTAATTCAATTTCCTAAAATGAATTTCTTTTATGGAAACCCCAAGGCGGTGTATCTAATCTGACATATGGTTGAATGCCTTCAGGCAACGATAGGCGACCATAATCTGCCTTTATTTACAGAATATTATTTCAATTTGAAATTGAGAAAATCGAACTAACCAGATGCAAGATAAAACTGGTAGCAACAGATAGACAGATCCGACCGAATTGATGCTGCCCTAGGCTCCACAATGGAACCACATGTTTAAATGCACATTTAACAACAAATAAAAACCGAATTAATGAGCGTTTACGAATTTCGTAGCGTCATTTTAAGGAAAATAAAAATGTTAAAAAATAAATGAAATTATAATAAAGCGAACAAAACTTTGTAATACAAATTTGACAAAAAAAAGTGACCAAAATATCAGACGTTCGAACGATATTATATGTTTGTTCTGTGACCATTCCAGCGGTGATGAGTCTTTAGAGCCAAAACTGCAAAATCATTTTAAAAAGTTCGTTGTAACATTGTCTATTTTTAAACACGTACTATCAATGTGTCATCTCTACCTATAGACAGTGTATGGGTAACCGGATGGTCTAGTTGGTAGTGCGCTAAACTTCAAATACCAAGGCTGTGTCTTCCATTCCAACCAGAGACGGTGGGTGTTTTGTGTTGGATTAATTGTTGATATTATATGGCTAACCGAAATAGAAAAAGAAAGTGAGAATTATTACAGAGAAATTCTAGAGAAAAAAGTGACGAAGTTTTATACACTGGTCATAAAAAACAACAATGTTTCAAAATAAAAATTTGTCGCACACTACACTTATTTCCTTTATCCTATAAAAAATCCTTCAGTTATTCCAACACAATACACTACTTGAGTATGAGTTCATCATGCAGGAGATGCTGGTCTTAGAAAAAATGTCGCTGTAGTCTAGTAGGTAGTGTGTTAGCTTATTAAATGTAAGGCCACTGTTCAAACCCCAGGTCAGATAGCAAAATGAAACATGAAAAAATATTCCTTCGGCGACTTCTTCTCAGCAGATTTCTGGCAAAAAATCAGAGAGTAAATAAAATTGCCATGAACAGTTTCTCAAAAATCTGTCGTTCGGAGTCGACTTTAACTGTAGGTCCCGCCACTCATGACACACACAACATAAGCGAGAGAAAAGTCCTACGTAAGATCTTCGGTCCAGTGCGAGTTGGCGATGATTTCCGCATCCGTTCCAACAGTGAGCTGACTATGAGCTCCTCAACGACATAGACATTGTGCAGCGTATTAATATCCAGTGACTGCGCTGGCTCGGCCATGTCGTTCGAATGGAGGAGGATGCTCCGGGAAAACGGGGATCTACGGAAGTCGGCAAAGAAGAAGACCTTGTATGCGTTGGAAGGACAAAATCGAGGAAGCCCTGTCATCGATTAGTGTAATACACGGGCAAAGGCGCGCAAGAAGCAGAGGCGCCTAGAAGGATGTGTTGCGGCAGGCCGAAATCCGTTAATCGGCTTGTTAATGACCAATTAAGTAAGTGGTGTGAGAAACTAGGTCGTAATCCTGACTGAAATGTTGTAATGACCAATTATGTATGTATGGGTGGTCTAGAGAAGCAAGCCAATAAAATTACTCCACTTATTTGTCAATTTAGTGATCGATTGGCCAATGGATTGCAAAATGCTTTACAAACTTTAGCCACTTTACACTAAAGTGGACCTGAATGCTTGAATTGTTTATCACAAATGATTGTAATCTCAGACAAGCCTCAATAAAAAATATAAAAATTCCATAAAATTTAATCTTTAGCCAGATATTAAATAGAATTTCATAGAAAAAACAAACATAGTTATTTGCTAATAAATGCACCATAATAACTATTAAATATTTAATTATATTCTAAAGAATCCACTTAATAAAGCCTTTATTAAAATTACAAAAATTCCTGATTTTTTTTTCTTTGTTTTTATTTGTTATATTTGTTAAGCTATTGTAACTTGCATTAAACATAGGCCTCATGCCATATAATTGTAGTAGTGCAGTATAAAAAAAATTGTTTAAAATGTTCGTATATTTAATTGAATTCAATAAGACCATGTAAATATTGAATACTTTCAGTTTTTGTTTTTATTTCTTCTTTTGTCAGTATGGAAATTTTTCTATATTCGATATGTATCGACGGAGAAATGAACCAAAAAATAAAATAAAATAACATTCATACCCCACATGCAAACATTTGATTCTTTATATTGAATTTCCATTCCATTCCATTTCCAATTTCTGTGCAAAAACAAAAAAGGAAATAATAATAAATAATAAAAACAAGAGAGGAAGATACGACAGGATGAACACGACTTAACGGATGCCCTATTTTAGTATCGCCGTGACTTTGCTATTGGGTTGCGTGCAGGGTTCCCTCCGATCCCCATTCAAAACAAGGGATTTTACCGTACTCTGTAGAAGACCAGTTACTAGTTTATTCTGGATTGTTTGATTGTAATTCCTCAACAAAAGTTTTGATTGACTCAAACCTATTTTGTCTGCAAAGAGTCCCTTGCTATTACATTAACTCCACAAGAAGGTTTAGGCTACATCAATAGCGTAGAGGCTCTAATCCTTGCGTATGCCTACCAATTGCTGCGAATTTCCACAGGATATCTACCTTGCTAATGCAGCTTTCCCAGGCAGTGCAATACTATCTGGATTCATCCTCATGGGGCCTACTGCTCGTATATTGGACTGATTGCCAGATAGTATTTCAATGTCCCATTTGAATTGAGCATATCTCTCAATTGTGTAGTCGTCGTAGTCTAATGGTAGTGCGTTGGCTTATTAGACGTAAGGCCTCGGTTCAAACACCAGCTCAAACGAAATAGGAAAAAACTCTGAGAGTAAATAAAATTGCCATGAAAAAATAAAATCTGTCGTACGGAGTCGACTTTAAACTGTAGGTCCCGCCACTTAACATAATAGTTGTGAGAACTTACTTACTTAATTGGCCATAACAACCCGTTTATCGGATTTCGGCCTGCCGCAACACATCCTTCCAGGCGCCTCTGCTTCGTGCGCGCCTACGCCAGTTGGTCACACCAATCGATGACAGGGCTTCCTCGATTTGGTCCTTCCAACGGATGCAAGGTCGTCCTCTTCGCCGACTTCCGCAGATTCCCGCATCAAATACCCGTCTTGCCGGCGCATCCTCCTCCATTCGAACGACATGGCCAAGCCAGCGCAGCCGCTTGATATTAATACGCTGTACAACGTCCTTGTCGTTGAGGAGCTCATACAGCTCACTGTTGTATCGGATACGGAAATCATCGCCAACTCGCACTGGACCGAAGATCTTGCGCGGTACTTTTCTCTCGAACACTCTCAAGGCCGCTGCATCTGTACTTAATAGGGTCCATGCCTCTGCGCCATAAAGAAGCACGGGTACGATGAGTGTCCTGTAGAGTGTTAGTTTTGTCGTACGAGAGAGGTCTCTGCTACTCAATTGCCTATTGAGACCATAGTAGCACCTGTTGGCAAGAGTGATCCTGCGCTTGATCTCCAGACTGACATCATTTCTGGTGGTAACGGCGGAGCCAAAATAGATGAATTCCTTGACCGTATCAAAAGTATAGTTATCGGCCGTAATCTGAGAATCAATACGCCGCGCGTCTCGACTCGTCGATAACATATACTTTGTTTTGCCCTCATTTACTGCCAAACCCATCTTGGTAGATTCGCGTTCAATAGCACTAAAGGCAGCAGTAACATCTCGCTTCGTACGCCCTATGATGTCAATGTCGTCAGCGTACGCAAGCAACTGGACACTTTTTTGAAAAATAGTGCCACTGCGATGCACTCCTGCCTTTCGCAGAAGACTCTCCATGACGAAGTTGAAGAGGTCGCATGATAAGGGGTCGCCTTGTCTGAAACCTCGCACGGTATCAAAAGGCTCGGAGAGGTCCATTCCTACCTTGACGGAGCTACAGGAATTGCTCAGCGTCATTCTGCAAAGCCTTATCAGCTTCGCAGGTATACCGAGCTCAGACATTGCGGCAAAAACACGATCCCTTATGGGGCTATCAAAGGCAGCCTTATAGTCGACAAAAAGATGGTGTGTGTCGACTTGTTTCTCGTGGGTCTTTTCCAGGATTTGGCGTAGTGTGAAGATCTGGTCGATGGTGGACTTGCCAGGTCTGAAGCCGCACTGATAAGGTCCAATCAGTGGTTTGACGAGTGGCTTCAGTCGTTCACACAATACGCCTGTAAGAACCTTATATGCGATAGGGAGAAGGCTTATACCCTTATAGTTGGCGCATATAGTAGGGTCTCCCTTTTTCAGGACAGGACAGAGGACACTGAGGTTCCAATCGTTGGGCATACTTTCCTCTAGCCATATTTTGTAAATAAGCTGGTGCATGCGCCCTACCAACTCATTACATCCGGTCTTAAACAATTCAGCGGGGAGGCCATCAGGACCTGCCGCTTTATTGTTTTTAAGGCGCGTAATCGCGACTTTGACCTCTTCATGGCTAGGCGGCGGAAACTCCACGCCGTCATCATCGATCGGGTTCGGAACATCATCTCTAAAGGCGGTATTGGTGTCGTCATCGCCTTGTAGCAGAGTAGAGAAGTGTTTCCTCCATAACCTCAGTACTCCCTGCGGATCTGTTACTAAGTTTCCATTTTCGTCCTTGCAGGAAGACGCTCCGGGTTTATAACCCTCGGTTAGACGCTTAACCTTTTGATAGAATTTTCGAGCGTCATTCCTACATCTATACATCTCGACTTCCTCACGCTCACGCCTTTCCTGCTCCCTCTTCTTGCGTCTGAAAAGGCGTCTCTCATCGCTTCTCTTCTCTCTATAGTTCTCGACAATGGCTCGCGTAGCGGCAGACTGCAACGTTTTCTTGTATGCGGCGTTTTTCGCTGCAGTTGCCTCGCGACACTCCTCATCGTACCATTGATTTCGTTGGGGTGGGCGTTCGAAACCAAGGACTGTTTCCGCAGTAGTGCGCAAGGAGTGGGAGATGTTGGCCCACAGTCCGCCAATGTCGTTGAGATTAGATGGGGAACGACGGAGCTTATCCGAGAGTTGAGCGGAGAACGCCTCAGCTGTCCTTTGTGATCGCAGCTTCTTAACGTCCAGCTTTCGCAATGCACTAGAGTGCGCAGACCTCGAAGCGCTAATGCGCAATCGAAACTTGGCTGCGACAAGGTAGTGGTCCGAGTCGATGTTTGGTTTTTTGTGCGCACATCTAGTACACTGGATACGTGCCTTCCGTCTATCACAATATGATCGATCTGGTTAGATGTTGACCGATCAGGGGACATCCATGTGGCCTTGTGAATGTCGAGATGTTGAAACTTAGTGCTACATACTACCATGTTACGCGCCGCGGCGAAATCGATCAGCCTCATACCATTGGAGGTAGTGTTTGCGTGGAGGCTGAACTGTCCGACAGTGGGGCCAAAGATACCTTCCCGCCCGACCTTTGCATTAAAATCCCCGAGGACGATTTTGGCGTCATGGGCCGGGCACTTATCGTATACGTCCTCGAGTTTAGCATAGAAGGCATCCTTAACCACATCGTCCTTTTCTTCCGTCGGGGCGTGAGCACATATTAGGCTGATGTTGTAAAATTTTGCCTTGATGCGGATTGTGGCTATTCTTTCGTTCACAGGTGTGAACCCAGAGACAAGGTGACGAAGTCTCTTATTAACCACAAATCCGCATCCAAATTCGTGCTTATTTTCATGGCAGCTGTAGTATACATCGCAAGATGCAAGCCTTTTGCATCCTTGTCCTGTCCATCGCATTTCCTGAATGGCAGTGATGTCAGTCCTACATTTAATGAGGGCATCCGCCAGCTGGGCGGAAGCGCCTACCCTGTAAAGGGTGCGGACGTTCCAAGTGCCAATACGTAAATCATAGTCCTTTATACGTTTGCCGTGGTCGTCAACTTTAGAGGGGATCTTTTTATAGGATACTGTCTTGGTTTTCATTGGATATTTGTTTTTACGTGGTGGGTTCCAAGCCCTACGCACAACCCAAATTTAACGTCCAGGGGATTGGACATTCGCTGCACGCATTAGTTAACATCTAGCGGGTGCTAGAATGCCATCCAGGAGGGGCCACGAGGAGGCTGCGTGTCAACTTGAATACAGCAAAAACAAGGATTGTCCTGGTGGTCGCCACGTTGACCACAATCAGAAACTTTACCTTGTTTGCATGCATCTTCCCCCAGTTGTGAGAAGCTACGTCGTAATCCTGACTGAAGGGTTGTATTTATGTATGTACGTAAGTCTTTCAATGTCATAGACTTCCGCTTAGAAAATACCGTCGAGTTTTTTCATAGGTTAGAAATATTTCACTGTATAATCAAAAATCGCCGCTCCTGTCTCCAAATCTTTTCTTGATCCCTCTGTATGCCACAAAATTGACCCTTTTTAAAATAGTATGTTGCTTTTAGATTTCTTCATTCACTTTAATTTCGAAGTCTCGTTGCAAAGCTTTTGGCAAAACTATAGAATCCTCTCGTTCTTCCTAGAGGACAGACAATCGATTACTAAGGTCTCGACATTTATGTTAGCCTTGTCACCCAAAGCTCTGGTCTTTACATGTTACATGATGATCCAGAAATCTATGTATCCAAACGAGTTTCCAGCGCTGCTGTAGGACAGATTTTTACATGCGCTAGTCCGTGTATTTTCCATTTGAGCTCTTTCCATATGACCATCATGGTATAGATCCCCAGGATTTCCTTGCAAGCCTTCGCAGATCGTTATGTCATCTGTATATGAGCCTTCCATGTCAATTTAGTATCCATTGCCAGATATTTTTTTATTTATTATCTCTTCCAGGAGTCAAATATTCTTCCATTCAGGAAGTTTAGGAACGCCTGACTTATACTGAATACCCAACGGCTTATAATCTGAAGACCTCTTTGAATAATGTCGCAGAGAATCTCTTCAAACTTGCCTGTAGCAATCAAAACTATATCATCTGCATACCCTTGCTAGTCAACGCCAGCCACAGATAGTTTTGTTAGAACCTCATAAACAACCAGAATCCACTTTAGTGGTGAAAGGAGCCCACTCTGCGGGCATTTGCTGATTGTGCTGACCCTTATTATTTAATTTCCTGTATATGTTTCCACAGATCGCATGTATACATACATGCTACATAATTGGTCACTACAACCCTTTAGTCAGGATTACGACCTAGTTTATGTTGTGTGAATTAATTTTATACATGAGTGGTAGGACCTACAGTTTAAAGTCGACCTTGAACGACAGATTTTTGAGAAGCTTTTCATGGAAATTTTATTTGCTCCCAGAATTTTTGCCAGAAACCTGCTGAGAGGAAGTTACCGAAGAAATATTTTTTCATATTTCGTTTTGTTGGAGATGTTTGACCAGGTTTTTGAACTGTGGCCTTACGTCTAATAATCCAACACACTACCTACTAGACCAGGGCGATCTTGGATCGCGAGGATAGAATCCATATTGATTCGGCGAGTATAGGACCGAGATAATAAGCTCTATACCCCTATTCTCTCTTTGAGAAGTGTTATCAATTCCGCCTTCCAAGTCAAGGACTGCACATTTGGTCACCTTTAAGGACTCCTGAATGGTTCTCACTAAATTCACAAGAGCTGTCTCAGTTCTTAACAACTTAGAAGGCGTTAGCAAATCCGCATTAACAATTCTGCCTTCTATGTCAAGAACTCCACATTTGGTCGGCATTAAGGAATCCTGAATGGTTTCCACTAAATCTGAAGGAACTGTCTCAGTGAATCTGCTAGCTTTTAAGCAGTTGTTAATAACTTTCTCAAGAGTTTTCAGCATGGCGTATTGGCTTAATTTTGTTTAGTATAAAACATAAAACTATAAAAAGATTAATGCCTTTATTTTCATTGAATTTTCCACTGTAATGAAATTTCCAATTGATATAAAAATATTTTATTTTTCACTAATTTGTGAATGAATCAGTTTTTTAATCATTTAATATTTTTGAGTCTTTCAGTCATCCAGCCTGTAGAATATACTCTGTACACCTGTACAATGCGTAGGGCATCAAAAGCAATTGGAGTCTATACTCACCTATACATTGAAGAGCATACGAACAAACGCATACATACGCACAGTTAACAGAAGAGCAGAAAAACAATAAAATAATAAAAATATTTCGTTATCAACATTTAAACATAAAAATGCCTAAAATGAAATATTCCATACCAATGGTTATAGTTATATATACACACACACAACCATATAATCCCACAAAAAGGATCATCCATAGGAATTGGTTGAAGCTGTTGTTCTCACCGTAACATTAAAACAAAAACAATAACAAAAACAACAACATTGTAAAGAACATGTGAACATGTGAAGCCTACCTTTAATAGCAAAAGGTCGCATATACAAATACATATAATACCCAAGCATAACGGGGATAGAACTACTATTGAACAAGTATTGGTATTGACAGTAGTAATAAAGCGGTAGTGGTAGTGGTAGTAGTAGTAGTAATGGTAATAGTAGTAATGGTGACATTTGTATTGCAAACGGTAGTGGTTGGTAATGATAGCAGAGAGCAGCTCAATACCCAATATTTTATGAAATTTCCGAATGGCATACACATTCCAGTAAAAAAAATACCATGAATTAATGCTGCTGCCAATACCAAATGCAGTAAATTGAATAATCGACGGTAACATACCAACAAAGCTCAACCAACAATCAACCAACCGATAAACAAATAAAATATTTTCTATGTACACAAATACCAACATACATATGTATGTCCGTATAGACAGAGTTTTGCAGGAATTCATAGAGATACAGCATACAACGGGAGATTGTATTTGTGAATATATGTATGTACATACGTAGGCATCTAGAGTAATATAAATCGCATTCATACATACATGCAAAGTGATAGGTAACGAGTCGAGGTCGTTATGGAACAACCACAATCATAGCCATAATCATGGAGTTATATTGTTGTACAACAAAATTTTGGTCGGGTCTTTTGCGGATATGGATATGATTGTTGAATTAACAAATATTCTATAAATTTATTCATATCGATGCGTCAATACAGTGACAAACAAAAGTTGTTTGAAATGTTCAATAGCAATTGATTATGCATTTAAATTTTTATTGTTTAAAAAAATAGAAATAACGAAAGAAAATACTGACTTTATTAAGTTTTGATCATAAAAAATTTATACCAATCGAATTTTGTGGAAATTAGGAATAATTTTAAGTTCCATTGCTTTCTGAATAATTGATGCTTGATCATATTTCATCGTGTAATAAGTGAAATCAATAATAATTTTGCCGAATAGGCTCGAAATTCCGCAAACCTTAGACGATATTACTATAATTTCTTTTCCAATTCCATTGCCTTGACAAAGTTTAGGATACTGTCAACAAGGACAATTTCTTGCCCAGCACCTAATATAATCTTAGGTGTTTCCTACTGGGAACATTAGTATCTCACACTTTCTAGGAATGTTTTCTGATAGCTCATCACCATCATCACAAAAACTACATGTTGGGTTCAATACGATCCCCATTCTAAACAAACGATTTTACAGCACCTTGTAAAAGACCGGTTCTGGGTAGTTTGTTTGTAATTTCTGAACAAATGTTTTGATTGACTCAAACCTATTTTGTCTGAAAAGTGTCTCTTACTATTACCTTACCTTACAGGCTGCACCAGTGGCATATAAGCTCTAATCCTAGCGTCTGTCTGCCTATTGCCGCGAATATCCACAGGATCCCTACCTTGCTAATGCAGCTATCCCAGACAGTGCCATACAATCTCGATTTATCCTCATGGGGTCTACTGCTCGTATATTTGACTGATTGTCAGATAGTATTGCTATGTCCCATTCTTAATATATTTTATCGCAGTTGAACTGAACATAGCTTTCAATTGTGTAATCGTCGTAGTCTAGTAGGTAATTTTATTTACTTTCAGAGCTTTTTTTTCCTATTTCGTTTGATCTGGGGTTTGAACCATGGCTTCACGTCTAATAAGCCAACGCACTACCTATTAGACTACGACGATTACATATGTATATACATACATACATAATTGGTCATTACATCCTTTCAGTCGGGATTGCGACCCAATTTCTCACACCACTCATGTTGTGTGTGTTAATTTTTATACATGAGCGGCGGGACCTACAGTTTAAAGTTGACGTCGAACGACAGATTTTTAAGCAACTTTTCATGGCGATTTTATTTACTCTCAGAGTTTTTGCCAGAAATCTGCTGAGAGGAGATTGGCGAAGAAATATTTTTTTCACAATTCATTCTGTTGTTCTGGGATTTGAAACGTCTAAGAAGCCAATACACTACCTACATACTAGACTACGGCGACGTCAATAAGATATACGACTTTTGTACGATATTTAAATGCTTTTTAGAGTCAAAACATTTAACAACCACATAATCTTTAAAGAAGATCGTTCACTGTCTGTGTTTAAACACGTAATATTAATGCGTCTTGTATTTAACAAGCTTGACTTTCAAATTTCATATTCAAATGCAAGATAAAACAAAACTAAATACATCGGCTTATTGGTAAAAACTCTTGTCTGAAATTGGACTGTACAATCTTTCATTACAATTTACTTCGAAAACCCAATTTTTGTGTTAAACACCCATCTTGAACTCAGTGTGCCAACAGCCAAAACGGAGATTAAAAAATATTCAGAAAATTATTTGAATATCCTTTCTGACATCCTTTCTCACATCTCTGACTTATAATTTAGTTTTTTTTTTGAATAATTTTACACCACACTTTTAATATTTGTTTCCTTATTTATCTGCAATAAAATACAACGAAATCGCCAGAGATACTCATCTACTGTATACTGAACGATTGTGTGGAATCTACAGCACAAATTGAATATTTAGTACCTACTCTACTGCTAGAAAGTTATGACATTACAAATACATACGAGTATGTATATATATTTTATTGTGTGTGCATATATATGTGGATTAGAATATCATTTTAAATTGTATATCTCCCGTATATATATATTTACTTATATATATAGAAATTAAATTAAATATTGAAAACAAATACTTGAAATACTTTACTTTATTATTGATGGAGGCGCTAGAGTCGATAGCTTACTTGGTGGTGGTGCTGTGTCTTCACCATTATTAGATGATATTCAGTGGAATACTTGTGCCCCAATCAGATATACCGTACAATACTATATACTCCTTATACAGTGTAATTTACACTTGAAGTAAATGACAAACACAATGTCAATGACAAAAACATAAAGAAATAAAGAAATGAACAACACGATTAAATAAAAGTTTGAAATGGCAATAACAACTACAACAATACGAAGAATAACAATAAGAATAGAAAAAAGAAAAGCGAAAACTGTAGTGAACACACAATCAATACACCAGAAAAACACCAAACAATACCTATTGTTCTTGGAAACATGAACAGCCTTTTCTATTAGGAGGAAAAAAGAGCATCTAAAGGAGGAGTATAAAGACCACAAGACACTAAAAAGAAAATGATTTGATATGTCTAGTGAAGGCCCACACCATATTGATTTGCTGTAAGCACAAGAAACTTAACTTCATTAATTAAAAATTTTAAAAGAAGGTAGTATTGTAAATAGGCCTTCAAACGACAAACATTATTTTTTTGTTAAATTTTAAATCGTATAAAATTTTTATTTTCTTTACAAAATGTCAATAATAGATGGATTCAATTTAATTTCTGAGTTTTCCCTTTACCTACAGTTGGGAATTTCTAAATGCTTCCTCTCTGGATAAGACCGCAAATTCGCACGTCTAGTTGATTAAAAAGTTTTATTACCTATGGCGAAATGATAACACAGTCGAGAAAATAACACGGAACAATCTGAATCCTTGAGAGATGCATTAACCTTTGCTTCATACTTTTTGGAGTGTGAAGTGAAGCAAAGTTTGGGGATGTTATTGAGGTGACCTTCAACATACGATTTGTGACTGTTGAATTTCCTTAAACTGTCTCTGTCCTTAGAGCTATTACAGGAGTATATGTGAAGATTATAAAGTCTTTCCAAATAACCTGTTAGTATAATTTGAAGTCGCCGTAGTCTAGTACGTAGTGTTTTGACTTATTAGATGTAAGGCCCCAGGTCCGACATCAGACGTCTCCAACAAAACGAAACATGAAAAAATATTCCTTCGGCGACTTCTACTCAGCAGATTTCTGGCAAAAACTCTGAGAGTGAATAAAATTGTTTCTCAAACAATCTGTCGTTCGGAGTCGACTTTAAACTGTAGGTCGCGCCACTCATGTGTAAAAATTAACGCACACAACATAAGCGATGTGAGAAACTGGGTCGTAATCCTGACTAAAGGGTTGTATTGACCAATTATATATATATGTATGTATGTAGTCTATTAGATAGTGTGTTGGCTTATTAGATGCAAGGCCACTGTTCAAACCCCAAGTCTAACATCTCCAACAAAACGAAGATTGAAAAAGTATTTCTTCGGCGACTTCCTCTCAGCAGATTTCTGGCAAAAACTCTGAGAGTAAATAAAATTGGCATGAAAAGTCTCTCAAACAATCTGTCGTTCGGAGACTAACCTATAATTTAGTTCCGCCACTCATGTATAAAATTAACATACACAACCTAAGTGGCGTGAAAAGCTACGACGTAATCCTGACTGGACGATTGTAATGACTAATTATGTGTGTATGTATGTAAGCCATGTACGTATGTGTAAACATATTTTATTTGATTGGGGGTAATCATAGTCTTAGCTTAAAAGAGGTAATCACGGTAGATACTTTCCCATGTTAGCTTGGCGGTCAGTGACCTGACTAAATGACAAAAAAATTATCATTAAAATAAATAGACGCCGTTAAGCATTGAGCATGGCCATTATGACGTGCCTGTAAAACCGTTTCAATTACAATACCATGATGAATTCGTAAGAATTTTTGATTAAGGATCAATTTATTTAATATATTTCCCTTAACACCTTCTAACATTCAAGAAAATTGTTAAACATTGTTAAACATTGAAGCAAAAATCAATGATATCAGTAGATATGATAGTTGGCAATTCATTATCACAAAAACAATAATAAAACTGAAAGCGAACGAATACAACGAATGCAGCTTAACATTACTTATCTTAAAAGATCCAGAAAACATTCGCCTACCAACCCAATACATATTTACATTCGATAAATATTCATTGAATGAACAAACTTGGCCAACCGACTAACCAATAGTCAGCCAGCCATAATACGTACGTATATTTATGCAGCTTCAATTTAATGGCTTTAATGACATTTACCACCCCTGTAATGGGTATAAAATTTCCGTTAAACTTCGTACAACAATAAAAAAAACAAGCAACACTCAGAATATTTTACAGCATCAGTCTCTTACAAGTACAGCAACAACAACAACAAAAACAAATACTTTTAACAACAAAACAAAAAAAAAACGTAACAAAAAATTAGAGAGAAAAATGGAAAACAAGTTGAAGAAGTATTTTAACTACACTTTGTTAATGGCGCTTAAATAAAAAGTTCAACAACAACAAGGGGAAGAATACGGTTTTGTTGTTGTGTCATTTGAAAATGATACGAGACCAGTGGTTGTATTGAATTTCATTGAAATTCACACTCACAGATATTAAAACCCACGCTTTAATAGGGGGAAATATACAAAGAGAAGTTAGCTGATCTATTCTTTTAAGGGCAAAATGAGTAAACATTGTTTATTGAATAGAAACAGGTTGTCTTTTTACATGGGGTTTTTTTATTGTAATTATTTTTATTTGTTTAAAGGCATTTACAATGACACGAGTGGCGTTGAAAAAAAAAGAAATGAAATTGAACACCAACATTGTCTTGTCTTGTACTAATTTACTCCTGCCGAAAATAAGACAAACTTTGTTTCATGTCTCAAAACTTGAACTATACACGGTGATTTTCATTGGCAAAAGAAATGGAGGTACTTTTATTAACATTTAACTGAAAGGAGAGCCAACTATGAAAAAGCTCATGTAAAACTCTTCCAACGCTTTCCTGTTCTCAAAATTGCAAACACCATTCAAAAACCCAATGATTTGGTGTGTTTGAGAACATAAATTGATAAATGAGTTCCAGACTATTTAAAAAAAAAATCATCGAACTCTGAAATTACTTTATAGTGATAGTATTGAGTTTTTCTAGCCATCATATCAATATCGAAACCAGGCAGGCTGTCCCATATACAAATCTTTAAAACATTACCATTTACTTTTGCAAGTTTTAAAAGACGTCATTGTCTAGTAGGGATTGTGTAGGCTTGTTACGCAAAAGTCCATGGTTCAACCCCTGGCTGATACATCTCGAACAAAACAAATATAAAAAAATATATCTTTCGGTGACTTCAGGAATCTTCTGGCAAAAAATCTGAGATTAAATAAAATTGCCGTTAAAGTTTGTCAAAAAATAGTCGTTCGGATTCGATATTGAACTGTAGGTCCTACAACGTATGAAATAAATTAACACAAACAAGGATTACGGGGTTGCTTCTCACACCACTTATGTTGTGCGTGTTAATTTTATACATGGGTGGGGGAACCTACATTTTAATGTCGACTCCGAACTACTGAGTTTTGAGAAACTTTTCATGGCAATTTTATTGACTCTTAGAGTTTTTGCTAGAAATCTGCTGAGAGGAAGTCGCCGAAGATTTTTGACCTGGGGTTTGAACCGAGGCCTCACGTCTAATAAGCTAACATACTACCAAATAGACTACGGCGCCTTAAATCATTGCCAGCAAGACGAAAGATATTGCACAAAAGATTTTTCTCGAATACTCCACAGGCAATTACATCTTTATGTAACAATGTCTATAGAGTAGCAAAGGTGGCGATGAGAGAATTGAACAGGATTTGCTTCTCATAGGGACCATATGACCAATTGCGACATCTATTTCTGCACTATCGATGTGGAGATATTCAAGCAGCAATTTAGCACATATATCTGCTTTGAAAAATTCGTTTCCAGTGGCATCTCAATATACCGATGGTCTACCTTGTTATAAAACACTGAATTTCTTGATCTCAAAGGTATTGTATGTATTCATGCCTACAGACTAATTTAAATCTATACGTCGTTTACGGTTGTTTCTAGGTAAACCTAGCTTAAAATTTAAAAAATATGCCTCGTTAATGGTGTTACTATCAGAAGTGAGTATTAAAAATAACAGAAATTTCTATAATATCTACACATGTACATTGTAGTGTAGGGTGTAAAGAAAAAACAATTTCCCGATAATAATAGCGAAAACCGATACCGTACCAGTGAAAGTTATTTTTGTTGGATAATATTTATTTCTTTTTCCCCTCCTTTTGTTTCTATCGTTGTTGTTGTTGTTGTTGTCGGTGTTTTATTTCATTAATGTATTTTTTATTATTATTCTGTAAACTCAACTCAGAGGGAAAAGTTTTTTCTTCTTTCCTCTTCTTCCTCTTCTTCCTCTACTACTTCTGCATAAATTTATACGTTCTATTTATTTTTAATTAAAAAAGTTTCTTTTTTTTCTTTTTTCTTTTGTTTTTGCTTTTGTGTTTTTGTGTCGTTGATTTCAACAATTGATTTGATATCGAGTGACATTTTAACACTTTTACGTATAAAATAAAAATGCTCCTTCAGTTGCGATGTTAACAATTGTTAAAGAGGAGAAAAAAAAATGAAAGTATTTACGTACAAGAGGTGTCCTGGTTACATACTAATGTATGCTTTGAAAAGTATTTTGAAAATATTTCTATGACACGCAATGTTTCCAAAATAAAAAAAAAATAAAATGAGAAAGTTATAATTAAAAAAATAGTATTCCGAGTCATTGATAATGTCAGAGTAATTTAAATTATTTGATACGAATTCTATATAAATTTCTCAACTCATTATTTACATATTAGTACGTAAATAAGTTTATAACTTATTCAACATGTAAATTGAAGGCACTAATGATTTCTTAACTAAAGCCAACTCATGTGTTTTTGAAAGATTAAGAGGCCGTAAATAGCAACATACATAATTGGTCATTACAACCCTTCAGACAGGATTACGACCAAGCTTCTCACAACACTTATTTTGTGCGTGTGGACCTAGAGTTAAAAGTCGACTCCGAACGAGAGATTTTTGAAAAACTTTTCATTGCAATTTTATTTACTCTCAGAGTTTTTGCCAGAAATCTGCTGAGAGGTAGTTGCCGAAACAGTACATATTTTCATATTTTCGTTTTGATATCTAACCTGGGGTTTGAACCGTGGCTTTACTTCTGATAAGCCAACACATTACATACTAGATTACGGCAAGGCTTGGCAAATTATTATTGTCTTTTATTTTACTTCCTTGGTGTGTAATTGAAAATTTTAGTTCAAATACTTCCCAAAGTATTTATTCATAGGCCTCTAATAGAACAAATCCTACGAGTTCTTATAACTTGAACTTGCTCACAACAAATGCAAAAAAATATTTCTTTCGGCAAGTTCTTCTCAGCAGTTTTCTGGCAAAAACTCTAAGAGCCAATAAAATTGCCGAACAAAACTGTAGATACCATCACTTATGAATAAAATTAAAAAAACCAACCAATAAGAAATAAGGTTCTAAATAAAAAAAACTTTAAGAATCCACTCCTTCAAAAAGCCTTCAAAAAGTGTAACATCGTTAAAGAATATTGTAGGAAAGCAGCTCCACTTCTTAGAAGAGTGCAAGGTAGCTAATATTTATTACAACAACGAATTTTCAATACAAATGTATTTACTTTTGGCAGCCCCATTATCTTATGATCCATTAGTCTGTTTAATGAAATTGAAAAAAGCATGGACACTATTCAACGCCGTTGCAGTAGCTCTGAGAGTATTAGAGAGAAAAGTCCTACGATGTGAGTTGGCAATGAATTCCGCATTCGATCTAATAAAGAGCTGTATGAGCTCCTCAATGACACGAGCATTGTGCAGCGCATTAACAGCCAGCGACTGCGCTAGCTTGGCAATGTCGTTCGGATTGCATAGGATGCTCCTGCGAGACTTGTATATGATGCGGCGATTAGCTGAAGTCGGCGAAGACGGATTACCTTGTCTATGTTGGAAGGACCAAATTGACGAAGCCCCTGTAACCAACTGGCGAAGGCGCGCAAGGTGCAAAGACGCCTGGAAAGATTTATTAACGCAGACCGATATCCGATAAACGGATTGTTAATGGCAAATTATGAAAAAGAATATGAAAATAATCAAAGGAAAAGTCAAAGAAAGAATAAGAAATATATAAAGTGGGCCTTATCACCTACGCTTCTTAAATTAATTAAAAGAATAAATAATATGATGATGATTCGAAACTTTCCAGCCAAACTGAGCCAAGGTCCAATATCAATTTTTTTTTTTTTGGTACTTTGCTTCATTGATTGCCATGCTGCAATTGTCATTGTTCTCGAACTGGCTTACAAACCGCATAAAACAGTGCACTTTTTATGATCAAATGAAAGCTTCTGAACTGACTTTGGCTACTCTTCAAAATACAAAATTTAAGACAAAAATGAGCTTCGCCGAAAAAATGTTTCTTACACGGGTTAAATTTAAGCGTTATTCGTTGAAGCGAGAAAACTTGCTGGGCATTTACCGCATTAGCGCATGTCACGAATCTGATTTTTTATGCTGAAAAAAGTTTCATTGATAAACCAAACCAAATAGCAAAAAAATTACCCTTTACCATTTTATTTATTTATTTTCTTTTTTCTTTCAATAAACATGTACTCACTCAATCTTTCAGTTGTTACACTTTCGAAAGAGCAATCACACATGCGATGAAATATCCTTACGCAAAATTATTATTTGAGGATTTTGATAATTGTAACGGCTTAGGCTATAATAAAAGCAATTCAGTTTGACTTTATTTTATTTGTAACCTCTTTATTCATTTTTTCTTTTTTTTGTTGAATTGGGCCAACTACAAGAAAATATAAAATGGAAGGTCTAGCAATAATTGAGTTCCTTGAAAATGTTCGAGTGTATACATAATAAGAGTTTATCCTTCTCTATACAACTTCATGACGAAGCTCAATATTAATGTAGAACAGAAAGAGGTATGGTAATGATGATGATGTATTGATGCCCCAGTAAAACATTAATAATGGGCTTAAGTTGAAAATTTTTGCTACTGGCAAAGATTTATTATACTTTACATAAGTGTTTACACACGCAACTCTTATGCTCTACATAACAACTAGTAAAGGCACGCATAGAGAACGAACTATTCTCATTACCATACCCTAACAGGATATAAAACATTAAATGTCCCCTTTTCTTCCAACAAAGTAAGGGATATGGCTGCCAATAAATTTTAATATGAATTGTGAATTGTGCCTTTCCATTTATATGTTGTATGTAAACAGAAGTTTTCTCTTTTTTAAGGACGTTGGAAATCTAATATGTGGAAAACTTTAATAAAATGACATGTCGGAAGTGTTAAAATCTTCTAAACCAAACACAACAGATTCAACCTGACAAAATTAACCACATCAAAAGTTATAGGGCAACAGGACCTTCTCAACCGTATAAAGGGATAATTTTTCTTGTGGGAAAAAAAGGTAAGTTTTGAAATTTTAGGAAATCGTTTATAACACGCAAAAAAATAAAAAAGCAGGAAAGTATAATTATGTATAAATTCGAAAACATATAAAACAATTCTAGCTCGGATATAAGGATAACATTAATTCTGTGAATGCGAAATTTATCATATAAAGGATATTTTTAAAACTTAAGAACGATGGAAAGGTTGTCTTGAATATTAATTTCCTTAAAGTTAAGAATTTAATTAAACTAAAAAATATTTTAAATTAATAGTAAGAGTAGAAGAAAAAGTTTTCTTAAGAGTTTAATTAAAGAATACGGCATGTTGACGTATATTATTTTGCCAATTTTTCTCAGTAAAACCATTCCTTCATAAACTCTTTGTCTTCATAGTTAAAAACTGATCCAACTGTGTTTCATTGAACTCGATAGCATCGTAACTTACATCATTAAGACATTTTGCTAAATAGCCGGGCTTTATGGTAAATACATACATCAATCCTTCCAAGCCACACTCTCTCGCTTTCTGTTGGGTTGTTAAGTATGTGTGTGATTCAGCGTACTTCAGTACTTTTGTACTTTTTCATTTCAAAAATACCGCAGTACCCTTGCGGCGCTTTCAGTACTTTTTTATTATTGCATATTTTATGTCTTGCGCTTTTCAACTACTAATGCATTGTCAACATGTTCAATGCAATGCTAAAGATCGAATTAGGCTTTAGCCCCGGTTAGTCAAACTTCCACAGAACGTACATTTGCTTTTAGAACACGAAAAGCAATGAAAACGCTTGCCGAACCGTAATGTAATTTCAGTAAATATTTGCATTCATTTTCGTATGCTAAAAACGGACGTATGTTACATAACGTTCCATCGACGTTTGACTAAACGGGGCTTTTATGTTCTGTTAGATTCCGAATCAGCTGTTTTTGTATTGTATGTGAGGAACACGAATAAGTCGTTTGTTGTTCTGTTCCTATGTCATGACATCCGTATGTCGTGACATCTAATAAGTGGTGTGAGAAGTTATGTCATAATCCCGTTCGAAGGGTTATATTTACCAATATTTTGTATGAATTTTTTTACAAAAGTACCATTTAATGCAAAAAGTACTCGTTCAGTTATAGTTCAGTACCATTTCAAAATGTCAGTTTTGCAACACTGGTGTGATTTGCCGTTGTCATGATGGAACCCTACACCTGTTTAGATTATTAACACAATGGGTACGAGTACATGTAGTCACCGTAGTCTAGTAGGTAGTGTGTTGGCTTATTAGACCAGAGAACTGTCTGAGTTGATTCACTTTCGCTGTCCATTCACATGTAATTTGCTTTTGTTATGTTGTTTAACATCAATATTTTTTAATGATATTCCTTGCACTGTTGACTATCTAACAACTGAATGTAATATACTCACTTTTGTTTTTTATGTACTGTTAGCATAAGTATATAAAAAAATTTTACTGTTGTTTGATTGTTTTGTATAGAAATCAAATAACTCACAAAAGCATGTGAAATTTTGAGTTGACTCAGTATTAAACTTTAAACGAAAAAATGAAAAACAATTTGAAAGTTTTTAAAAAATTCAATACAATGAGTTCCGAGCTGTTAAGAAATATTGAAAATGAAGTTTGCCGTATAAAAAAGAACACAATTAGTAGAAGCAAGGCTTGTTTCTTGCATCCACAAATCAATTCTTACCTAAATGATAACAATTTAGAAGAAGTAAAAGCGTTTTGTATTTCCGAAATTACGAAGTCTGTATCGTCTTCTCCAAGTCCAATTCATTATTTAACGTTTAATGAACCACCACAAGAATTCCAATTATTTTTCTCAAATTTTATTCAAGCAAACCTATCCGCTACGGAAAGTATATCCGATGAAGTAAATCGTTACAGTTATTTAAGAATGAATATTGATATGAACTTTGATGTGTTGCAATGGTGGCAAAACCACACTTCGGAATACCCTCGTTTACACAAAATTGCCCAAAAAATTTTGAGTATTCCCGCAAGCAGTGCGGCTTCCGAACGCGTATTTTCCGCCGCAGGTAACATAATCACCAAAAAGCGTAATCGCATTGATCCACAAACTGTAAATAATTTACTTTTCCTGAATTCTGTTTATAAGTATGAGTAACGCAATTATTTATTTATATACAAAATGTACATAATATGTATGTACTAAATAATTACTTAGTCTACTTTACTTGGTGAAACTCAGACACGATTTAGAATATTTTTTTACGTTTTTTATACATAGATATAGCCTATGTAACTTCTTCTTTTTCCGATATATAAATAATAAAATAAAAATTCAAATATATTTTGTATTATTTAATAATATTTATATTATAGTAAATTACAAAACTCCTCGGTTCACTTGAAATGTTACATAAAGCAACATGTGTTAGAAGAGTTTTTTAAAAAGTATTCAAAACACTCATTCTGATTCGTTGCTTTTGTGAATCATATAAATAAACAGAAGTAGCAAGCAATGACAAGCAATTCTTGACAACAGTCTCGTTTATTTGAATCATGTATTAAAATATTTAATTTTTTTACTGTCATGTGCTAGCTCAATATTCATTTTAGAAAATACAAAACTATGCCATTTGATTCACAATCATGCAGATCTCTGTATTAGACGTGAGGCATCGGTTTAGACCCCAACTAAACGAAATAAAAAACGACGACTAACTCTCAACAGATTTCTGGCAAAAACTCTGAGAGTAAATAAAATCGCCATGAAAAAGTTTCTCACAAAATTTATCGTTCGTAGTCCAGCCACTCATGTATAAATAGTAACGAACACAACATAAGTGGTGTGAGAAACTTGGTCGTAATCCTTACTGAAGGGTTGTAGTGACCAATTAGGTATGTATGTATGTCTCCACAACGATTTCATTTGTTGGCTGCATTTATTACCATGTCTTAACATTGATTTAACTGAAATATTTTAACAAGCAGTGTGACCTTAATACCAGTTTGTGGGATTGATGACCTATTCCATGGTAAAGAAAAACAGGCCAGTGTTTTAATTCTTTTAAATCAAGAGTGATAGAATTCCAACTGGTCATTATCTCTCTGTATTATGAAAAGGCTTCTATTTCCAATACTTCTCTTCCATACGAATTTGTATTTGCAAATAAATATTCCTCTCAAGTAACATTCTCCCCTTGGGTTAAGGGCACACAACGTGCCTATTTGCCATCTTAAAGTCTTAAAATCGAATTGAAATGTAAATATTTGTTTAAAAATTTATTTTCAGTTGAAAACTTATAAACTTTTTAGTTTTTTTCTTTCAATAGAGTGCAAATCTTTTAACAATTTTCTAGAATGTTACCTGATTCTTTCACAGGATAACTTATCTTATATATACATATACATACGAATAGTATCCTTTTAAGGAGATTAAAAATAAAATCTTTTAAGTAGACTGTAAAAATATAAATAAAAAAATATTTAATAATTTTATTCTATTTGGCAAGCAATTACTAAAATAGAGCTAAAAATTTACTCAAACATACTCCAGATACACTATCTTTGCCATGTCAGGTGAATTTTTTTATAGACAATACATACATACATACATACATGGTAAATTAAATTTATGTTTGTGTGTGTTTTACAAAACTTAAAAGATATTTGAGTGTATTTATGCAAAAGAAAGAACTCTTACTCACCCACAAACGCACACCTACGTACATAAGTTAATAAATAAAATTCTGCTTCATAGCCATTGTCTAATGGCATAGCATAATCTGACATAGCATAGCGGGCAGGAGATGTTAAGGGAATAGGACAAGAAAAGTTACAATTTGATTGATTACAAATTTCAATTAGAAAATTGTTTTCTTTTCTTTCTCTCATTTATTCTTTCACAATCCCATGCTCATGAATATGTGTTCATTGCAGACGGGAAGAATGTGAGCGTGTGTCCGTTTAGAGAATATCACAAACACATGTGCAAATGGATTTTATAATTAGTTTATGATGTATTTCATAAGATATGACATGTTCTTATACAAATTTTTTTGAAATTTCAAAACTGTTTTGTTTTTTGTTTAACATCGAAAAATTTATTTGGAAATATAATGGAGTTCCCTAAGGTTTTAAAAGTTTTAGGGATCTTGTTAAATATTTAAGGCGGCATTGTTGATAATTAATAAAGTTTGACCATAAGATAGATTATAATAGATGAGACAAAAACACAAGGGCCTGTCTTGCACTCATATATTATATTATGAGTGAGCAGTGTCCCACAAAATAATACTCCAACCAACAAATTTTCTTTGGAAAGATTTGCCCTATCCACTGACCAACCATTTAGGAGCGGAACTATACGCGGTACGTATAACATACGTCAACATACGCAATTGCAATTATTTTATTAAAATTCTATTTGTTGAAGATTAATTAAATCAATAAGGTATCCTCAATGAACTCAAACTCAAGAATCTTACCTTCATACATACATACATAATTGGTCATTACAACCCCTTAATCAGGATTACGACCTACCTTCTCACACCACTTATATTGTGTGCGTTAATTTTTATACATGAGTGAGGGACCCACAGTTTAAAGTCGACTCCGAATGACAAATTTTTGAAAAACTTTTCATGACAATTTTATTTACTCTCAGAATTTTTGCCAGAAATCTGCTGAGAGGAAGTCGCCGAAGAAATATTTTTTCATATTTCGTTTTGATGTCTGACCTGGCGTTTGAACCGTGGCCTTAGATCTAATAAGTCAACACATTACCTAGTAGACTACAGCTGTGGCTAGTACTCACTTATTACATTTTGTTTGTGGGAAACAGAAAAGCAAGAATTCTATTTTATTTGCTCTCAGATTTCTGCTGAAAAGCGGTCACCGAAGAAATATTTTTTCATATTTTGTTCGAACCGTGGCATCACACCTAATAAGCCAACATACTTACTACCTACCAAATTCGTATACAACGCAATACACTTATCTCCGCCTAATAATGCCTCTGAACCTTCAGAAAGGGAAACGAACATCAAATGCAAGGTAGGCAATTGCAAATCTTTGTAAAAAGTTGGGCACAATAAGCACCGAAATATAGCAGCCGAATTCGTTTGCACAGAGGAAATTATTTTTAGAGAATGTTGTGTAGCAACCTCTTTTAAGGATTTTGGTATGATGGATGGATGGAATTTCTTTCTCCAACTCCCCCGAAATAAATTAGTAACAACGCAAATTACATTGTTTTCTCATGCTTAGAATATCAAGATCACCAAACACCATCTCTTAGAAACCGCATAGCGACTATAAATATTTCTTTTTAAAACTTTAATGAGCCTTTAGTGGCTATTATGAGGGATGTTCATCTTCTAATTAGGTTTTGCATATTTTTCTTTTGCCTCCTTTCAATAAATTTTTAAAACTAAAAATACATTCGCGATTTTAAAACAAGTCGACATGTTAACAGAGATATGAATGACTATTTACTTCTTCCTTTCTTCAATAGATTTGCCAGGCGACTACTTACTTAGTTTTGTTACTGTTTTAAGCTCTCACGAAATTAAGTCTTCAGAACTAAAATCACCGTAGTCTAGTAGGGAATGTGCTGGATTACTAGACGTGAGGCTATGGTTCAATCCCTAGCTTAGACATCTCCAACAAAATGAAATATGAAAAAATATTTCTTCGGCAAATTCCTCTCAGTAAATTTATGGCAAAAGCTCTGACAGGAAATAAACTTGGCGTGAAAATTTTGCCAAAAATCTGTAGTTCGAAGTCTACTTTGAACTGTAGGTGCCGCCACTCATGTATATAAATTAGCGCACAGAACATAAGTGGTGTGAACAACTAGGCCGTAATCCTGTTGAAGGGTTATATTGACAAATTATGTATGCATGTTGTGTATGTATTAAGTTCTCACGTGCTCAATTAGTTGCCTCGCAAATTAGTTGAATTCTTAATACGTAGAACTGCAACAGAGTTGACCAATCCAACGAGAAGCACGCAAAATAGCTGTCCAGAACGTTGATTTACCTTCTTGCTGTCTTAGTATTAATAATGGATGTTTCCTTTGTAATCCTCAGACCATATTTAAATGGCATAAGCAAATTATCTGGTCTACCTGATAATAACTGAAAGTATAGAACTTTGGAAATTTTAACACCTAAAATTGAAAATATTCCGTTTATTATTGTTTCTTTAACTTACTTAATTGGTCATTACAACTCTTTAGCCAGGATTTCAATCTAGCTGCTTACACCACCCATGTTATGAGTGTTAATTTTATCCATGAGTGGCGATATCTACAGTTTAATGTCGACTCTGAATAACAGATTTAATGGCAATATTATTTACTACCTCCAGATGTCGACATACTACATCTTAGATTACTGCGTCTTCAATGTTCTATAATCAACAAAAATTAAACAAAATCAAGCATGTAAATCTTCTGTACCACAAAGCTAATGAAATATTTCTCATAAAATTAAAAACAACTCTTATTTAATTACCCTCTACATAAATTTAATAAACACATGCACACACACAGATGCACATAGTTGCAGAGTTTTATTAAATTTATATTTTGAACATCGTATTTATTAAAGTAAATAAATTTCTTTTCGTTTACAATTAGAGAAATCAATTTCTATAACAATTTCTTAAAATCACAATTTACTTAAGAATATAACAAGAATAGATGAATATATGAAAATGCATGGGTAGTTTGATAAGTAAAAAACATTTATAAGAAGAAACATTATGTGAAATTTAACTACAATTAAACAACAACAACAATATTTTGTTAATGAATCGTATTATTTTCTTCATTTTCTATTATCCCTCTTGAGGGCATATGGTTTCTACAAAGCATCTACACTTTACACGGTTTTCTGCTGTTATTTTCGATTCTTTTCCTGTAAAATTGTCCTGCTATAATTCCCGGAATATTGTAGGTCTCCAGGTGTTATTGGACAGAATACAACTTGAGCTACTATTGTACCATCTTTTCAAGATTCTTTTTGATATTTCGATCTCCATTCTCGCCACTATTTCCTCCATTTTATATGTATTATAATAGGTTTTATTTCCAATACCATTCTCGGGAGCATATGGCTTCCATAAAGCATTTTCCATTTTATCCGGTTGGTTGTTGTTGCCATGAGTTTCAATTAGTTTTTATTTTGTCTTGTTTCCGTTTCGTTAATCTATTGTTGTGCCAGCAAAGTAGGTGATTGGTCTGCTATAGCAGATCCTAGGGTAGCCATCTATAGTCGCCTGAAAACCATGTCCTCCGACTATGTGCTTTAGTAGTGGAGAACCTTTCTATTTTGTCTTCGGTAGATTATATAATTTATTATACATTCCTGGATGGTAAAGTTCCGGAGTTGCGTATTGTTCATGCTATTAGGCTAAGATCGCTTGTATATGATGCTGAGGAACTTGTTGATGAACACCAGTAGTTTGTACGTGATACAGTTTAAAACTTTCCAAACCTCACTGCCGTACGATTGTGTTAATTTCACACATACATAATTGGTCATTGCATTTCACACAAGCGTTGAATATTTTGAAGTTACCGTAGTCTAGAAGGTAGTCAAGAAGGTTGTGTGTTAGCTTATTAAACATAAGGCCTCGGTCCAAGCCCCAGGTCAGAAAACATGAAAAATATTTCTTCGTCGACTTCCTCTCAGCAGATTTTTGGCAAAAACTCTGAAAGTAAATAAAATTGCCATGAAAAGTTTCTCAAAATATTAAACTGTAAACATTAAACTGTAGGTCCCGCCACTCATGTATAAAAAATTAACAAACACACAACATAGGTGGTGTGAAAAACTAGGTCGTAATCCTGACTGAAGGGTTGTAATGACCAATTATATATGTTATGTTATGTATGTTGAACGTTTTAACATTAAGTCGTCTAGACATTTGTGAGTTTCTTAATACCGCTCGCATCTTTTAACTCCGCGCTCACTTCCCTTAACTTGTTATTTACCACCGTCCGCTGTATTGTCTACCTGACAGAAACCATGCATGTACTTAACTGGTTGGCCTTGGATGATGTTATCAGAGCTAGCGTTCTTAATTCCTTTGGCTTTAGTTTGCTTGACATATATCTCAAGTCATTTCATTTGACTGCATTTGGGAGATCTTCTACGAGAGAAGGCGTATATCATCCATACAGATCCAGTAGTCGAAGTAGTGTGAGATACTCCATGTAATTGCTCTTTTGTATGAACAGACTTCGGTCATGATATTATCCATCAAAATGGTGAATAGCTGAAGTAGTACTCCATTTATATTTATTTATTTTTTTTTTTTTAAGAGTTGACTGAAGTTGACTCTTTATGAACAGGCTTTTCCGTACTAATTTACTTTACTTTCTAGGAGGTATGAAAAACGTCTGCAGGACATAAAAAAAATTGTCTTACGCCAAGCTTTTACACGTTCATGTATGGGTGAGATGCATTTCTTATAATTTGTAATAAAGTCCGAAGAACAACATTTTTTTGAACCAATTTTAATAAATCACAACTCCTTCGGCTCTTAAACAATATGCTGGTTAATGTTTCTGACTTTATAATATTTACACTACACATGGCTATATATTCCTAGAAAAAATTTTCTTTTCCTGTTGATTCCATGAATTAGCAATTGAGTGGCCATACTTTAAGAGATTTGGAATCGAACTTTAAGTGTAATTTGCTTAGTTTTTTTTTTTTTATTTCAATGAAGATGTAGTTTTATCACCACTTGTTGCACAAATTACTTAAAACTGTACATCACATAGCGTCACACACATTCACTAAGGGAAGATATGTTGGGTCATAGAGTATCATTCATTTTATTGGTTACGTTCAACCGGGCGATTGCTTTGCTTTTATAAAAACTCTCCTACTAAACAAATTTAATCTTACACTTAGCAAGTCTTCCTCGTATATAAATATGAATGTATCTATATATCTACATACATACACAACAATACACTAAAACGTACATATAAGTGTACGTAAGTATATTTTGCTTATGTTTTACATGTTTTAAGTCTGTGGGTGTAATTTGAAGAGGGTATTTGTTTTATTACGAATATAATGTGGAATGTTTTATGCATATGGGGTATGTATGATATGATCTTGATGTTGGTTATCGTTGTTGCGGCTGTTATTGATGTTGTGTTTTTGTTTATAATCTTGTTGTTGTTGTTCTTGTGTTATTCTGAGAATTATTCAATGACATTTGAATGATGGGCAATTAATTATATCTATCCGAAGCTATTCTTCACTTTTTGTTTGTTTTTTTTTGAGTGGATTTCACATACAAAACCATACAAAACCATACATTTCAAAAAGGAAAATGAACCAAAGACTGATAAATGAACAGACGACAGGCAAGCTATCGAACTGGTCTTGAAACAGCAAATTAAAGTAGAATTTATTAAATTCAATTGAAATTTATTGAATTCCAATGAAGTGTTCATACAATAAACTAATTTAATAAGATTCTATAAGTAATTGCAAATATTACTTCTAATCAAAGGGAAATTATTTTATTATCCTTTGCGTTCTTGAAGTTCTGCTTTAAAATACCATTATTCAGCTTTAAAAGAAGACTAAGATTATAGTTGAGAACTCCAAGTAATTTTGTGCATGAAACTTATTCAGCATAGTGATGGATATTAACGGATACATACATACATACATACATAATTGGTCATTACAACCCTTCACTTATGTTGTGTGTGTTAATTTTATACATGAGTAGCGGGACCTATAGTTTAAAGTCGATTCCGAACGACAGATTTTTTGAGAAAATTTTCATGGCAATTTTATTTTACTCTCAGAGTTTTTGCCAGAAATCTGCTGAGGGAAAGAAATACTCTTTGTCTTTCGTTTTGATGTCTGACCTAAGATTTGAATCCTGGCTTTACGTCTAATAAGCCAACACACTTCCTACTAGACAAAGGCGCCTTCAATATTAACGGATACGTCAAGTTTTTATTCATCGCAAAGTAGAATCAAATGATCTGGGATCCAGTAGATGGTAGCCTAACTGTCAGATAGTATTTCTATATCTCGTTCTTCGTATAACCGATCTAAACTTTTGCTTGAAAATAACTCGCAAGCTTTACCATGGACTTTTATCGAACACCCCAGCTGCTATTCCACTATATATCCTTGACCCTTAATCTGCCTACCATAGAATATTCTCTCTCTTAACAGAATATGTAGGAAACAAATTGCTTTTTCATTCTTATGACTCAATCTGGTACTTCCGCAAAAGAGCAGTTGAATCCATATGGGGCCTCCAGCCCAATATTACACCCTGGATCTATTCTGCAGTCATCGAATCCAACCTCTTATATGGAGTTGCTTTCTGGTGGAATGCTCTTAGACAATATAATACCAGACTTCGTGACAATGTCAGAGGATTTGTAGCTATTCACATTACAGGTTCTCTCCTGTGATCTCTGTTCTGTTCTCTCCCACTCCTACAAAAACCTTGTTCCCACTGCGCTACTTGCTAAACAAGCAGTCAAACTTTCCAGGACCAATGCAAAATCCATGCCATGTCTCGCTGGCGCATCATACCTTCTGGGCACTCTTCTATTTTGGAGGTTAACCTCCCAGCCCCATCGAACATAAATTATCACCCTATGGAATTTTGTTTGGACAGAGGATTTCATTGTCTAATCGACCTTTACATTTCCCCCCGACTACCGGATCACTATAGCGTGTTTCAAGCTGAGGTGTTGGCCATTCACCAAGCAGCTCATTGGATCATCAACGGCGCTTCTTTCAACTGTATCCAAAACTTTTCTGATAGCCAATCTGCTATTAGATCCGTTTCCAGCGTTAAGGTCAACTCCAAACTCGTCAGAGAGTTTCATTGTTGTCTCGACCTCCTTTCTGAGCGTGTCAGTGTCTCAGTTGTCGGGCACAGGAACATTCCAGGCAACTGTAGGGCTGATGAGCTCGCCAGAGCAGGTACACTCCTTACGGAACCCTCGTCAATCGAATTGGGCATGACACTTACCCACTTGTACCGTGTTGGATAGAAAACATACCAACCAACTACTCAAATTTGATTGCAATGTCATCTCGATCACAGTGGCCATGCTTACGGGTTATTGTGTTATGGGAATACACACGGAAAGACTACAGTTTCCATCAAACAACTACTGCCGAGGTTGTTTGTCTGCGGAAGAATACTGAAAGCTGTTATTCACTTTCTTTTCTTTTTCTTTTACTGTGCAGCCTCTGTGCTGACCAACTTCTTCGATTAGTTCGGTGGAATATGGCTATGCATGCTCAATTGAGCTTTGGTACCATATCTACCACTCTTACCTAACCTAACCTACTCATTCTGTTTGCAAAACATTTCCAAAAATCGTAGAGTTTACCGATTATGACCAGAAGACAGTTAAGCCATTCGATATGTCAAATTACGACAACCCCTGACAAATCCCGGCAAATCTCCATGGCCTAGTGTTCACTACCATGTGTTTCCATCCATCCATCCATCAGCACCACCATTGCCGTTATAGGGCAGGTTCTCATTGTTATCAACGCTAGCCCATCTCGATATATTATGCAACACGACCTGAATTGTTTACAAAACGTTTCGTTACATTTATGAGTTGATTATGTAAAGCAGGAGTTTCTGGCTCTTAAAATCAAAGGATGCCTCTTTTAAAGTAGGTGGAATGATTGTATGTTTTGCAACGAAGTTGGTGATCCTGTTTGTGATGTACTCTTTTTATGTTATAATAAATTACCCTAGAAACATTCATATGTTAATAATACTCCGGTATTGCTGCAAGAAACACAGGATAATAGGTCTGGATAAAGCAACCTCCCCCATTTAACCGAATAAAAATGACAAAGTACGGTAACAGAGGGGAAAGTGTACCATATACAAAGACAGTAAGCACCGAACCAATTACTGACACTCTTGCGTATAATTATTCTTTATTTATAAGATTTCTATGTACAAATATTACTCATGCGTTTGGCATGCCATTGACAGAAGAAAGAAACTTAAAAGAACTGCGATATTCTCTTATTCGAATTAAAATGAAATTCAATTATTCGGAAATCCTATTAAAGCTTTCAAATGTTTTTGATTATAAATTATCGTTTCAGTTTTATTTTTGCATTTTTTTTTTCTTTTTTTTTTTTGCAGTACAGTCGTTCTCCTTTATTTTAAGGACAAATTTAAATTTGTTTTTATTTACACTTCTTTCATTCTGTTTTTTTTTTTATTTTTATTTCACTGCACTTCAAATTGGCAGTTTTTTATTTTTCTCTCGTTTTTTTCGCAGATAAATAAAAAGAAGAAAAAAAAGGAACTGCTGTCGTCAAAATAAACTCTGGCATGGCATGTTTTGCTTAGTGAGTTGTTCTGTATAATATTATTTCCCTTTGCATTGGTATACTCATATCTACGCTGGAGCATCCAAAAAGAATGTGCAAATCAACAGCAGTTCCGCTATATCTTCTCCCCCTTTTTTTTTTGTTTTCCTATGCAAATCCAACTGTCGTGATTTAAAAAAATTTTTTTTTATTTCCTCATTTATTTGTACTTATCTGTGCTTTTTATTTAGTTTTATTAATTCGATAGAAAATTTTATCATCAACTACAGCATGCTCTTTCTCATGCTGTTCATGCCACAGATTTCTTAGATAAGCCGTTTGTTCAATTAAATGCCATCTGCTAATAAGTACATGCAATATGAGCAGATGGTTCCAAGAATTATTAATAAATGCGATTAAATTTTAAATAAAAAAGTGCCGTATAAAAGTTTGATTTACGTACAGTTTAAAATTTTATTCAGAGCCTTTTACCTGACTTACTTAACTTACTTAATTGGTCATTGGGTAGGTTATTTGAAATTAAATTATCATTAAAACCCTTTAGTAAGGGTTACAACCCTGTTTCTCACACCACTTATGTTCTGTGTGTGTTAATTTTTATACATGAGTGGCGGAACCTAGAGTTTAAAGCCGACTCCGAACGACAGATTTTTGAGAAACTTTTCATGGCAATTTTATTTACTCTCAGAGTTTTTGCCAGAAATCTGCTGAGAGGAAGTCGCCGAAGAAATATTTCATCATATTTCGTTCAGTTGGAGATGCCTAACCTGCGGTTTGAATCAAAAACAATTGGTTATCATGGTGCGTTAGGTGTCTCCATTAACCGTAATGGTTGGGCCGTTCTCATATGGCTAGTTGCCATATCCTGTTGAAAACAAACATCGTTCACATCAATACCATGAAGAGCCAAAATACCAAAAAAATTGGATATCATGGTGCGATAGGCGTCTCCATTTACTGTAATAGTAGCGCCGTTCTCATATTCAAAGAAAAATATGCCAATTAGACCTCCTTTCCAAAGGCGCACCATACATTCACTCGTAATGTTTGCATTGGCTTCTGTAAGACCACGTGTGGGTTTTCTGAGCTCCAATTACGGCAATTTTGGTTATTAACGTACCCATCAAGATGAAAATGGGCTTCATCCGATTCATTCATTCAATTTTTTCGGCACCACCGACATCATCGTGTAGTTTCTCGTTGGCAAAATAAATCCCAACTTTGCTCAAGTGAAAATCGATTCATTACGTACAGTGGTGATAATATACTGAATTTTGTGACAGAATAGAATGACTTAATTATTGTCAGATTCGAAATAACCGATGTTTCAAATTTATACCGATAGATGGTCCAGCCGATAATTTCCCATACTACCCATATTGTGTGTGTTAATTTTATCCATGAGTGGCGGAACCTACAGAGTAACTTCCACTTAAAAATATAGATTTGAGAAAGAAATATTTTTTTATTAAATTTTTCCAAGCAAGTAAGCCAACACAATACCTGTTAGACTTCGGTGGCTACCTAAAGTAGCCATACATACACTTTAATACGTACCAATTCAAAAATTCATTTAAATTATTACATATACTGTGGACAGCAAAATATATTTTGACAAAAAAAAGTCCCCACATGCTTAGTCCCCATATGACTTCAAGAGAGTATTTAGGAGATCATTTGAAAAACGGTTATGTAATCGCTAAACCTCAAACAAAAGTCAACCGAAAAACTTGCTTATGGTGCCACCAGAAAACACTAAACAAAACTTGTACATTCAATTCCAAATGGGTTAAGTGGAGTGCTTGATATTAAGGGATATTCTACTAAATACAAGGGATAACATTTTCATATATTAGGCCTTTGAATTTTAAATTTACTCAGGGTTCTCCTTGGGAGTACTTATGGAGTCATCTTAAAATTTTCCTTATTTTTCTCTTGTTTTATGAAAAGCATTAAAAAATTGTTTGTTTTATAATAAAACAGAAATAAATTAATAAAATAAATATATAAACAATAAATTTGTATACAAACTTTTGGCTAAAATACATAAAATTGCTCAAATATATTGCCGTACTAAGACTTTTGCTGTCCACTGTACATGTGCGTATTATTATGGGTGGCCCCCTTGAAGTAATTCGGTATTTTAATATCGAACACAAATATTATTTTGGATTTTAATTTACAAACAGCGAAAACAAAAACAAAAACTTTTTATATTAACGAACTTCTGCAACAGCTGCTGTTATAAATGTGAAATTATGCTGCGATAATAAAAAATGTTCGTCTAATTAACACACACAAAATAAAATTTTACACATTCACCGAAAAGTTAATTTGAAATTTTTTATTGGTGCCGCAAAGGCGCCACAATTAAACAAAAAAAATATCGAAAAATATCCGCAGGATAGAATTTTATTTACTCATGAAAATCTTTAATAATGTACGTGTGTTAACAATATTTTACTTCCGTCTTTTGTGTTAAGCAAACGGTAAAAAAATTTCATGAATACAAAAAAAAATTCTAAGCATTTTGCATTCATGAGTAAAGAAAGTTTGTTTGTTTGTATGGCAGCAATACGCAGTGAATTTAAAGAAATAAATTTTAAACATAATTATTAACAGGTCCTTGCCTGATTTAAAATATTTGAAATATTTATTACAATACAATTTCTGCTTTAATTATATGAAATCGGGACATGCTCCTCTTTCTTTTTTGAAAAAAATGGGGCTTTGTCGTAAAGGTATAAGAACTCAGCACAATCAAATCTATACAGTAAAGTATTCCTAGCGGTATGCACTGGAATACTCTAAACGGTCGGGTACTCTGGGAGCCTTTTCCGTTCACTATTTTTTCTCTTTTCTACGTTGCTGTTGGCGTACGTTAATTGTTGTAGTCTCCTAGAATAGATAACGCCGTCGCCATTTTATTTGCAATCTAGATGGTTTAACACCGATTAGCACCTGTTTGGCTATGAACATCTGTGCCCACAAGGAATACTACTAACTCTTGCATTGCCTCCCTGTAGATGAATATGGGACCCATAAGGGAGACTACACCTACGGGTAAATAAAGTACGGTTCTCTCTTATTATCATCTCTAAACTAATGAACTAAAACCTGACCTGGGAACTGCTTGGCCTACGCCAAGTAGTAACCAATTCACCAACGTAAGGATTAGTCTAAAGGCATATAGAATGCGGAGATCGGCTAACCGAATAATCTCTAAGCCGGTTGCAATTGATCCCCTACATCTGTCCAAAGATGAAAAAGGTAGTTATAACAGACTACATCAAGTCACCGTCATGGTTGGTCATTACAACCCTTCAGTCAGGATTACGACCTAGTTTCTCACACCAATTATGTTGTGTGTGTTAATTTTATGCATGAGTGGTGGGACCTATAGTTTAAAGTCGACTCCGAACGACAGATTTTTTTTTGAGAAGCTCTTCTTGGCAATTTTATTTACTCTCAGAGTTTTTGCCAGAAATCTGCTGAGAGGAAGTCGCCGAAGAAATACTTTTTGAATTTTGTTTTGATGTCTGGCCTGGGGCTCGAACCCTGGCTTCACGCCTAATAAGTCAACACACTACATACCTACTAGGCTATGGCGACTTCAAAGTCGCAAAGATATCTATCGGACGCTAAAAAATCCTGGGCTAAATTGAATAGAAAGCGTATTAATCAACAATTAACTGGACGGGAAATATATCCCACATCTAAGCGAAGTGAGTTGACATGAAGAAAGACTTTATCTTTTAAAAACTTTTGTAGAGGTTGGAGATCGGTCGAAGAGGAAAAGGCTATGGATCACTTCTTATGCCAAAGTCTGCCACTAGCTTCGCTCATTTGGTTAATTAGCTGAGTTTATAAAAAGTCAAGTTTGAAAACCATCAGCCCATAAGTGATCTTAGCTTATTAACTAAATTTTTGCCAAAAATCATTCCCAACCTACGAGTATACATATGATTTGATCACCAATGCGCCATTCTTATCACCAACGTAAGTCTAAGCATTACCAACATAATTTCCTTTTAATATTATAATGTATTTGTAGTATAGGATACCATGTTTCGTATTAATTGCATATTATTTCTGATTTTATTTACCAATTATTTATAACTGACCATTAAATTGTATTGAAGAAAAGACAATCTTAAGTTTAAATTAAGTTTTGTTGTTAAATTGACTATTTTGGCCCTTGATATTGTCTTACAACAAAAGTAATAAACTTAGAAAGAAAGAAAATAAGAAGAAGAAAACACGAGAAAAACTTTTAACTTTAACCCTAAAACCACATACGCACACCCATAAAACTAAATTGAACTTTAAAATACTCAATAAACTACGAATTTCAAATTGATTCATGGGGGAAGAAAAACCATCCACAGCTAGTGTTTATTAAATAGTAAAGAGGATAACATTTTAAAAAATTATTTTTAGTTTACATTATGATTTTCATATTTGATTCCAAATAATGTTCAGAAAATATGCTTTTGAAAAAAATATTGAAATATTGACCAATCAATGAAAAATGAAAAAAATTTTCAGATCTAACGCCCGTAGAAGCAGAATCTTAAATCTATATTGAACAGAAATTCGGCATAAATTTATACATTCGCCTTATACGAGTATAGAGTGCGTGTGATCAGGATAAAGGTATGTATATGGGTGCTATTGCCAGAGCAATTCTAAATAAATCATGGAGGAATTGAGCCGATTCTCAGGACTACTTTGTAGGTTCTGATGGTGTTTTTAAAATATTTCTTTTTTACTTATAAGTTTGATTCTGTATTCGAATTGAGACAAGATTTCTTTTTCTAAACCACACCATTTTGATCGCATGCATTAAAGCGTTAGACGACGAAAAACAAATACAAGCTACAATGATGACCTATCCAACGACTTTCCTAAAGAAATATGGATCGACTGCCAGTCCAAAATCTCATGTGGGTTAGTAAAATTCATCCAGGAATGATCCTGGTGACTGAAGATAATTTTTCGATGAGAATTAGAAACAGTTGCGAATATCACCAAAGCCAATACCACGTACAGACGTCGTTGTCTATTGTCATCCATAGTAATTTGGCAAAACAGACTAAACAGAATAAGCGATAACTAATTTGCTAGAGGTCCCTGTTGAATGTCTCAGGAGTCAAATAGAACAACATCAATTTGGGAAACATTTTTTTAATATTGTCCCTGTTTTGTATAGAATGAATTTAATATCGTTTTTTTGTTCTCCAGTGCAGCCACACAACAAAACCTGTGCCAAAGCCGAATTTTCACAGTACCGAATAGCTATGACATCTATGTATGGTCTATTATGAATTCTATTTATTTTTTTTTATTCATTCCATATACACAATGTTAAGGAACGTAGTACACTTCAGAACATATTTTCCGCATCTTCCAATTCCATTAGTGAAGTTACTTTTACCTGATTGGCTTACTGTAGCAAGTTCTTCGATGATAGATAGAAACAACGCCATCTGGGAGCATATAGTAAATCGAGTGTGAAAACTTCTGTGATGTTCGTTGTTTGCTGTGCGTGTTATCCTATGTGGAGTGGTAGGAGTCATTCGTTGTGGGTATTCTCGGATGACATTGAAAAACTATGTTAAACAGGGTTTAAATCTCAGTTAGCTAAGGTTTGTAATAGAGCACTTTAACCGCTGCACCATGAATATAATAAAATTTAACAGGATAAAATGATTATGAGGTAAATTTGAAAATAATATCCCAGATGACGGCCTTTAATGTCATACTAAATAAGAAAATCGACATCAAAATAAATACCAGCTCATTATACACTTATTAGGTTTAAAATTGTGCCATTTACTATAAGTTCTTGAAATCTGATGAGAATATTAAAGGAGGCCTGTACCGGAGATACACAAGAGCACTTGCTTTCTAAGGTATAACCAAACAAGATCAACTGAATACCCATATTATTGAGTATTAAGGGTGACAAGACCAAAAGATCAAAATATCAAAAAAATTATCAGAACACATTTTTACATTTTATGCAGTTGATACGTTTGAATAAAGCAAAGAATGGTAAACCACCAGAAATAAAGAAATGTATCATCATGACAACGATTCTTTTCATGGTGCCATTTAGAAGGAATTCAAATTGGCACATATTAGACCCTATAGCTGAATTTTGTTTTTATTGGTTCCGAATGTCTCAGCTGGATAAAGCACTACTTTGGGAGAACCACTAGATTTTGGCCATAGAAGGGTAATGTCGCAAAGGATGCACTATACGTTTAAGAGTTGTACAACATTTCTTACTTACACTAGACGTTAACACATGCACTAAAAATAAAAATACTATACATAATACATATGTACATACATACATACATACATACATACATACATACATACATACATACATACATAATTGGTCATTACAACCCTTTAGTCACGATTACGATCTAGTTTCTCACACTACTTATGTTGTGTGCGCTAATTTTTATACATGAGTGGTGGGACCTATAGTTTAAAGTCGACTCCGAACGACAGATTTTTGAGAAACTTTTCATGACAATTTTTCATTTACCCTCAGCCAGAAATCTGCTGAGAGAAAGTGGCCGAAGAAATATTTTTTCATATTTCGTTTAGTTGGAGATGCCTGACCTGGGTTTTGAACCCAGGCCTCACGTCCAATAAGCTAACACACTACCCACTAGACTAAGGCGACTTAATACATGCATATGTAAATACATAATTGGCCATTAGAACCCTTCTCTCAGCACTTATGTTGTGTGTGTCAATTTTATATATAAGTGGCGTGATCTACAGTTTAAAGTCCACTCTGAACGACAGATTTTTGAGAAACTTTTCATGGAAATTTTATTTAAATCTGCTGAGAGGCAATCGACGAGACGATATGTCTGATCTGGGACTTGATCCATGGCCTCACGTCTAATAAGCCAACACACTACCTACTATACGCAATATTATTTAATTATTTACGTTCATATTTGCTACTATACGCTGATGGGATCACAATCAACATTTTCTGGTATGAGAAAAAGGAAACTCTTAACACTGTAGTTACTAAATACCCACATATCGAAATATCTAGAAGTGTTCTTTGTTAAAAATAAAAACTTCTAAAAAAAGCAATATAAACGCATGTACGGTCATTGGTTACAGAACCCAACTATATTGCACTTGGTGTGGTGGCAAGAGAGATCATAGAAAAACTTGCTTGTGGTTTCTTAACGATAAAATAAAGTTTTTCCGTTTTTTTTTGTCTAAAGAAAATGTTTCCTCTTTCTTTATGTTTCTTCTTAGTTTCTAACACTAGTTGTTGATTTTTATACTCTTATAAATTTTGGCTTGAGATTTTCTTTCTTGTTCAGCTTTACTTACAAAATGAAGATTTCCTTTTGGAAGACTAATAAGAGAAAAACTTTTTGTTTCATTGTATATACATACATACATATGTACATACCTACTCAATAGATGCTAAGGCGACCGGCATTAGCAGCAATATCAACTCCATCACTCTAGTTTTTCGACTGCCGTAAAAACAAAAGGTGTGTGTATTTCAATTGCAAGCAAAAGGAAAGAAAGAAATTTTTTTTAGAGATGAAACCAGTGGACCAAAAGTATAAGTACTTAAATCGCTGGGGAAAACTTAAACATGCATTTAGTTTGAATTTCTCTTGAGGCTAAAGCGGTAGTTGCAACAACAACAACAATAACAAGAAAAACTTCAATATCAGTAGTAGTCCAGTTCGATGGAGTTGTGGTCGTTAAAGGCAATACAACAGTGAACGGAAATGAGTTTCAACTCTTCAACTTTTCTTGAGAAGACAGCAGCAGCAACTACAGAAAATTTTTTTCTGTCTCTCTTTCTCACTCTCTCTTTTATTATCTTTTGTGTTTTTTTTTTCTTTACTTTACATTGTCAATTTATTAGCTGGCGAGAAGGGGGCACACGATTTCTACAATTTATTTGAAAGCATTACAATACCCCCCTCTATGTTTATAACAACAACCGACGCATATATAAATGAATGCTGGCAAGTGGCATTACAAAGACAGGAATTGGGGGGAGTATAAAATAAAGGAAAATTATGTGAAATTAATTCTGAAGAGTTGTCAGTTTTACTAATTAATTGGAATGTACATATTAAAAGCATACGATGTAGGAACAGTGGACTCTGCATAAAACATATCAAAAAAAAATTTTTGTTTTTGTCATAAAATAGCAGAAATGATTTTATATCAGTTGACTGCCATGTTTAGGATTATGGGATCAATGTTTGCATTTCAATTTAATTGCTGGCTTTGAGGAGCTCTTATATCTATAGCGTCTATCGAATTCAGTCGATCCTTTTTTATGGCGCAGAAGCATGGACACTATTAAGCACTGATGCAGCAGCTTTGAGAGTATTCGAGAGAAAAGTCCTACGCAAGATCTTCGGTCCAGTACAAGTTGGCGATGATTTCCGCATTCGATCCAAGAATGAGCGGTATGAGCTCCTCAATGATGAGTACGTTGTGTACAGTATTAACATCCAGAGCCTACGCTGGCTCGATGATGTCGTTCGAATGGAGGAGGATGCTCCGGCGAGACGGGTATTTGATGCAGGGATCTGCGGAAGTCGGCGAAGAGGATAACCTTGTATGCGTTGGAAGGACCAAGTCGAATCAGCCCTGCCATCGATTAGTGTAACCAACAGGCAAAGGCGCGCAAGAAACAGAGGCGTCTGGAAGGATATGCTGAGGCAGGCCGAAATCCGATAATCGAGTTGTGAATGGCCAATTAAGTAAGTTAGTAAGTAAGTTGTTGATTCCTAAGTAGTAAGTAGCTGTTTTCACAATGGAATCCTTCAAGATTTTATTGCAAAATTTTTCTATTTTTTATCACGTTTTTCTTTATAATGACCCCCTCTACACCATCTATCCCTTTTATATGGAAATAGAAATAAAATTTTTCCTACCCACTGTGCAGTAAATCTTACTACACTTGTTATAATAATTCGTTTCGCATTCTTCTCATTGCGTCGCTCCTCTATAGTTTAGCTGGCAACTGAAATTAATTGATTCTACTGAGTCTATATGCCTTATTCGTTGTACTCTGATTTCGATAGGTGTGAGGTGAATGACTGAAACCACATTTCAATGTTTGATTTCATATTAGACGGCTATTAGAAGAATTGATTGTTGAAACGTTTTTCTTCTTCAATCGTTGTCAATGCCATTTCATTTCCCTTTTTCTTTTTTTCTTTGAATTGATTTGATTTCTTAAGCTACACTCGTATTCATACCTTTTCTTATTTATTTTCTTGATTTTCTATTCCATTTTATTGTGCGTATAATTTTTATTTTTCTGCATTTAACCTAATAGATGTTGAAATTTTCTTGACGCTTAATAGACTGAAGCAATTGAATGTACCACATACAGCTGCATATAAACAAGCAGCATTTTTATCTTAGCGGCTAAGAAAGAAAAGTCAGCTGGCTGACTGAATGTCTAAAGTCGATAATTAGAGGGTTGCAATAGATTTATGTCAGAGTCCATTAAAATAATGGGAAACATTTAATTTATAAATCTCTATTCCAAAATAAAATCCTTGTTTTAGAAGTCGCCGTAGTGTGGTGATTATTGTGTTGGCTTATTAGACATGAGGCCTCGGTTCCATTATACTACTTCGGCGACTAATCAGATTTCTGACAAAAACTCTGAGATTAAATTGAAATTGCCATGAAACCAGGTCTTTTATTAGGATACGCTAAGGACACTTTTTTGGCATTGGCCCAATTGGCCTCAATTTATTTCAAGTAACTTTAAAATCGTATATTTTTGTTGCAGATTGCGCATTAGTATAGTGGATCAGTTTCTTGATGGTATCATATTCTGTATTTGTCGTTTTTCGTTCAAAAACCAACAAAAGTTGTTTCAATGACAGTAGTCTTCATCATATTGGTAACACAACAAATATCCCTCAGACCTCATATATTTTTATTTAAATAATGAGACATAACTATCCGTGGTATCTGTAATCATTAGATTTGGAATAATCCGGGATGACCATCAACAATTAGAACAAGCTTCCACATTCTTTGTCGTTTTCCTATGGATTAACTTCGTATGTTTTATTTTAAGGCTTCCTGAGTTTTCTCCGCCGATAGTGTACCTCTGTTAATTGTATCTTTTATTCGCCACCAAACCTGTAGGAATAATTCCTGCACCGCACTAGCCACATCCAAATATATGGTGCAATGAATACTACACATCATTTAGTAGCTTCTGCTAAAAACAGATAACATGCTGCTCTTGGATGTTACTTTCAAGATTTCTTCATAGACTGGTGAAGCATTCATACTTACATACATAATTGTTCATTACAACCCTTTAGTCGGGATTACGAGCTAGTTTCTCACACCTCTTATGTTGTGTGCGTTAATTTTTATATATGAGGGACCTACAGTTTAAAGACGACTCTAAACGACAGATTCCTGAGAAACTTTTCATAGCAATTTTTTATTTACCCTCAGAGTTTTTGCCAGAGAGGAAGTCGCCAAAGAAATACTTTTTGTCTTCCGTTTTGATGTCTCTCTGCGAATGGGTACGTTCTTTTGCAAATGCATGAAGATTTTAAAGGTGTACATTATAAAATTTCTAACCTAATCTAAAAAGACCTCAACTAAAAGTTCGATCTTTTAATTAAATTATATTTTTTTTTTCAATTTGATGAGTACAAAATTTTCTATTATGCAGGGTATTACATAATCAAACTATAATTTCTTTATTTTAATTTAAATAAAACCATGTGTAGAAAAAATATTTGCGCTTAGTGTATGGTACATACAGTGGACAGTTTTAGCACAAGTTTTGTTTAGTGTTTTCTGGTAGCACCATGAGCTAGTTTTTCGGTTGACTTTTGTTTGAGGTTTAGCGATTACATAACCGTTCTTTCAAATGATCTCCTAAATAATCTCTTGAAGTCATATGACGACTTTGTGCAGGTGTATTAAGTCTGTGGGGACTTTTTCTTTTTTCAAAATATATTGCCGTACTAAGACTTTTGGAGTCTACTGTATATGTATGTATTTATTAGTTCATGCAATTTGTGTGTAAACATTTCTGTACCAATGAATCTTTAAAAGAAAATAATGCGTTAAAGAATAAATAAAAAATAGTGTTTGTAGTTGTTGTTGCTATTTGTTTCTTCATAGCTATTTGTGTTCATGTATGTACAATGTACATACATACATATGTACATACCATAGATATAACTAATGTTGTGAATGCCTGTTATAGACTTACAAGTTGATTGAGTTTCTAGTCAATTGGCTAGAAAAAATAAATAAATTGCGGAAACATTCGATTCACACTTGAGCACATCAAGTTCCATAGACATTTTCACAACTTCTAAGAAAAATGATGGTGAATAAGAAAGTCTCATCTCCTGTTAAGCAGGAGTAAACAGAACCTATGTATAGTATATACAACTCTACCATGATGCTCTCTACCACTTAGTTTATAATAATTTATAAATACAAATGGCTTGTTGTTGTAGTTATTGTAAGACACTAAAGCTATTTTTTCCATGGCTATGTACTGTTGTTATAGCCATTATTGTTGTCGTTGTTGATGCTGTTGAATTACATATAAAGTACATGTTCTATTAAACAACTGTATGCAGTCATAACGGGTACCTCTATCTACACTGTTAAAAACTAAAAGGATGAAGGAAAGGTGGAGGATGTTATATTGAACACTTAAACCGCAACCATTTCCTTTTTTTTCTTTTTTCTTTCCTCTTGATTTAATTTGACGTTGGCTTATTTGCCATATTCGAGGCATTAATTTAACATGACATTTTATTGCTGATTTTATTTATAAACGATTTTCAAGAACATTTATTTTGAATTTGTAGTGATTGAAAAAAAAATATCTTCCTCCTGTTTACTGCCTCTCTATTGATTTTATTTATTTTCATTTTTTTTTCCCTTCTTGTTATTCCAGCAAGTGGTAACTATTAGATAAGCTTTGTAAGGGTTTTTTTGTTGTTGTTTGCTTTGATTGGAAAAAATATTTTCAATATTTAAGCAGCCAATCATGCTGAAGCCATACAGAATTTAAAATTTAATAAAACAAATACATTTTAATTTTTAATTGATATCTACATACAAACCCTTTAGTCAGGATTTCAACCTAGATTCTCACACCACTTACGTTATGTGTGTTAACATTATACATGAGTGGCTGGACCTACAGTTTAAAGTCGACTCCGAACTACAGGTTTTTGAGAAACTCTTCATGGCAGTTTTATTTACTCCCAGAGTTTTTTCCAGAAATCTGCTTAGAGGAAGTCGTCGAAGAAATATTTGTTCATATTTCGTTCAGTTGGAGATGCCTGACCTGGGGTTTGAACCGAGGTCTGACGGCTAATAAGCCAACACACTACCCACTAGACCACGGCGACATCAATAACGATACGATACGATTACGATAACGTTATAATAATTCTAAGGGCAACAAATCCTAACCAAATGTGTAAAAAAGTGGAAGTTGTTCTAAATGTAGTGCTTCTATGGATACGTCCAAAGGGACTTAACGTTATGAAAATTGTATTTCTTTGACAAGAAGATTTTAATATCCGACCAGATAATGTACTTTAGCATTATCCTAGATCGAAAATTAAAGTAAAGAACTGTGTAAGCCGATAGATGTTGACATATGTGTAGGAAGGTCATTGATTGTAAATGGAACCTCAATCCAAGGACGATACAGAGGCTCTACAGAAGTGTAGTTAGACCTGAATTCGAGGCTTGTTTACGTTACGTTTACAAGTTCAGCATCAAATTGTACAAAGGGTTCATAGAATGTGCTGCATGGAACTTAGTGGAGAACCTCGGATTCAGGCTGTAGACAATGGATTAGCCAGAGCCACCATGCATTCCACCAAGCATGCCTCTTAAATCTGGATACGACAGATATCTCTTATGAATAATCATTGATACCGGGTTACCAATCTTGGTCAAACTGAACTCTAGCACAGTTGGCGGTGGGTGTTATTTGCCACAATATTTGCCACAAGACTCTAAACGTTGGAATAAGTCTGCACTAAGAGTCTACCTTACCATAATATAGTGTTCCAAGTGGAACTGCCGGAGCTAAACTGTAACCACTTTGGTTAGAATGTAGAAAAAAATTAAGAATGATAGGAAAATGCTTAACTTCTTTTCCTATTGTCTTATGGTGCATACTTTAAGATGGCGAATATTCCAGCTAACATAGTTGGAGAATCCCATAAGAGAAACTTGGAAAATGCAAATCCTTTTAGGGCACGACACAGCATGCAAAATTATTAGTAATCTCTGGGACAATCCACATGTAAGAAGCTCCAATTATTTTATGGATGAGCAGGCACAAATTGGAAAAAAATCCGAAGCAATAGCTTAAATTAATCATTGAACCGTCCAGTCTGCTTCGTTTCACCTACTTAGCTGTACTGTCTGACGATTCAGTTGGCAGAGGTAGGGAATGAAGACACTTAATTTTTAAAATTCGAAACATTTTTTAATGAACTGTGTATGGGCGTAGGATGTCTGGATTTGTAGTCAAGCATTTTAACCACTCCACAAAGTCACCAATAAATACTTATTGAATGCGAATTTTCCTTTTTCACTATCAAACGATATAATAAAAGCTTCAAAATTTTAAAAAGTATTTTTATTACAACCAATTGTTATTATTCTTATGGTTAGAATAATGATTTGAAATTTTGAAGAGGCATACATATTTAATGGGTACTATTACAGAAACCTTTTTTTTGCTACCTTTTACAATAAGTAGCTAAAATTTATGAAATTTCTTTAAATAAATTTCAATTTCCAAAAAATAAAAAAAACAAGGGAAACAAAATAAAATCTCTTAAAAATTTCTCTCAACTTAGCTACCATAAAATTATATTATCGAAGCAGAAACAGAAAAAAAGAAAAAAATGAATAAAATATCCAAACATAATAGCAAAAGAAACCTCAGGAGAACAATATTTTTGTGGCACAGAGAAGCATACATTCTATACGAATTGAAAATTGTAAAACCACAAAAAAAATGAAGAGAAAAAAATCTAAAGCACTTTTATTTGACAACTATACTGCCAATAAATGGTAGAAAAGAAATTTGGATTTTCATTTTCCACCTTCGCGCCGGTTGCCAGCAAGTGAACAAGGCACATAAAGAAAATAACCAGGCACAAACATGAATTTCAAACCTGACTTGCATAATAAAAGGAGACTTCACCTAAGCTTTTGAAACTCTTTTTCTATTTCGTTTTTGGTTTTCAAATAGGAATGTAGTATTTAGTACAAATGTCTGTATGTAGCTACAGTTTAAATACATACAGGGATGCTAGTTATTGTCCTTTATAGTACAAATGCTGTGATAAACTCCCACACAATCATTTTCTATCTGTCTCTCTCTCTCTGTCTCTGTCTCTTTCTCTCTCTCTCTCTCTCTCTCTCTGTATCTTTTTTGTCTAAAGCTAATATTCAAACACCAACACACATCAAACGTAACAATTTGTTTTATAATTATTTCCGTTTCCGTTTTGAGGCCAGCCCACACCCAGATTCAAAATTGTCAAACAAAATAGCAAAAAAAAACAAACGTTTTTACAATCAGCAAAATTTTTGAACGAAACGTGTGGAAAACCATCAAAAGTTCAGGCGTTGTTGTATCTAGGAATAATATAGAGAAACTGTTTTTTTTATTTTGAATCTACGTTGATTTGCTTACGCACTCTACGTCTTTACTCCTTAATAATGACACGAATATCAATAAAATTACAACAACTAATATATTATAACTGTAGTTTTTGTTATTAGCAGCATGGGGAACGAAATATTAACAAAATTAAAATAGTTAACGTGCTTCCTACCATTCCCCTCTTTTTCGAAACCTAGAACTTAAAAATTCCACCCTAAAAATGCTCAAAAATAAACGGACAGGAGTGATACATAGAGAAAACTAGTTTCAAAAAGCTGAATAAACTCTAAAGGAATAATGAGAGGACAAGTCAAAATCAAAACAATAAACGTGGGCCCTAGTATTGTAATGGGTAAGGTGCTAGATTATAAGTGAGGGTGCCATGGGTTCGATTCGCACCAGAGACTTTGGTCTGTCACACTACACCGATCAAAAAGTTCTAAGTTACTCAACTCGTAATAATTATAATATAGCTTGGAATTATACAACAAATGTCCAAATAAATGTACCGTTCATCCAACAGTGCCTTTCGAACTTTGATATTTGATAACGGACATCTTGTTGAAGTTATATCTTCAAAATTAGTTATCATTTATTCAGTCTTTTTTTGCCAGGTCGCTATAGACGACCATAGACAGCGTTCGCTGCATGTGATTTCAACAGGACTGCGATTCGTGCCATATAACTCATGCCACATTAGATATTTGAGGCCACAGTCATCCGACGTGGAAGTAAGGTGAACTAGCCACCGCTATCGTACGATTTGATTTTTTCTTAAGAGGTTTTCTTAAGTCACTGGTGTATGCGAATAAACCAGAAACCATGGTGGTCGTCAAAGCTAACAATACCCATGCCATTGATTAAATTCAGCCTGATTTACACGCCACGGTCATATAAAATTTAGTAATTATTTGACAGTGCAAAATGAAAATATAAAAAATGGGCCTGTCTTCGATAAATAAGAAGAGCTAGTCTTCATATGTAATCAAAAAATGTATTCAAATACACCAAGTTCTAGGAGACCAGACGGTTTAAAATGTCAATAATACAGTGAAGATCTTGAAGTCCATCATAATTTAAGCATATTCCCAAGGTCGCTCGAAACCAATGGCATAAAACTGGATACAAAAAGAGGTGGGAGAATGACACTCGAATCTACGAAACATTTTCCGAATGTCCGAATGAGAAGAAATGGAAAAAACCTCATATACCGAATATTCATTTGCGAATAACTAAATCGCTAAAACGCAAAAATTTTAAGCCAATGCTGGAGCAAATAACGACTAGTAATGCAAGTGCGAGAGACGCTTACGGCAATATCAATCAGAAACACTATTGAATACATTACACAGAACTCATAGAAAAGTTACCAAGGCGAGAAAAACTTTGCCATGTGTCCTTGCAGTTTAAAAGGTATTAAAAAATTTAAGTCGCCTTAGTCTAGTAGGTAGTGTGTGTTGGCTAATTAGACGTGAGGACACGTCTAACATCTCGAACAAAATGAAATATGAAAACAATATTTCTTTCGGCGACTTCCTCTCACCAGTCTTCTGGCAAAAACTCCGAGAGTAAATAATATTGCCATGAAAGAATTTCTTAAAAAATTTGTAGTTCGGATTCGGTTTTAAACTGCCGCCACACTTAAATAAAATTAACACATACAATATGTGTGGTGTGAAAGGCTAAGTCGTATTCCTGACTAAAAGGTTGTAATGAACAATTAAAGAAGTATTATTGCTTGAAACAAAAAAATACAAATTGCATAACCTTGGGTACAAAATATCCCATATATCTGGAATATTTATAATTGTACATACATCCATATATATAGAAAAATATAACCACCTGGTCAGTTGCAAAATTAGATAAGTTGGAACAGTCGGCATAAATTTGTCCCCTTTTATAATTTTTTATATGTATACAAACTACTGCCGGTGTTGTATACTTCAGGTCATCTAATTTTGGAATTATCCCGTATATATTTTCTCTTCAACATTATTTAAAAATAAGATATAATTTTAAAAATATGTATAGTGGACTACAAAAGTCTAAGTACGGCAATATATTTTGACAAAAAAAGTTCCCACAGGCTTAATACTCTTGCACAAAGTCCCAATATGACTTCAAGAGAGTATTTAGGAGATCATTTGAAAAACGGCTACGTAATCGCTAAACCTCAAACAAAAGTCAACCGACAAACTTGCTCATGGTGCAACCAGAAAACACTAAACAAAACTTGTACATTCAATTCCAAATGGATTAAATGGAGTGCTTGGCCTAAGTGATATTCTACTAAATATAAGGGATAACATTTTCATATATTAGGCCTTTGAATTTTAAATTTACTCAGGGTTCTCCTTGGGCGTACCTATGGAGTCATCTGAAACTTTTCCTTATTTTTCTCTTGTTTTATGAAAAACATTAAAAAAATTGTTTGTTTTATAATAAAACAGAAATAAATTAATAAAATAAATATATAAACTATATATATGGCTAAAATACATGAAATTGCTAAAATATATTACCGTACTAAGACTTTTGCTGTCCACTGTATATATAAAAAAATATAACAACATGGTCGGTTGCAGAATTAGATAAGTTGGAATAGTCGCCATAAAATTGTCCTCTTTTATCATTTTTTATATGTGTTCAAACAACTGGCGATATTGTATACTTCAGGTCATCTAATTCAACATTATTTAAAAATAAGATATTATTTTAAAAATATATGTATATATGTATGTTTTGTTTTGTTTCGTTTTCAAATGACATGTATTAGAGTATGTTAAATTATTACTTGTCTATTTGATTCAATATCTACCTACACAATCAAATATTTAGAAAGTTATGTTAGCAAATAGTCATGAAATTGAGAGTGAATTTTGCTTTTTAATATCCTACGGTTATAAAAAAAAAGTTGATTTTAATTTGCTTATGCATATGCATGTATGAAAAACTTATTTTCTGTGCTATACATGCTCGTATATGCCATTGTCTATTTAAACAACTTTCAAAAGCCATTTTTGATGAATTGCATGGCAATAGTTTGTATTTTAGTTGACAAAAATAAAATGTTCATTTCATTCATTTATGTTTCGTTTTAATGTGGGCAGGATTAAAAAGTTATTTGAAATTTTGTTTTAGAAAAAAACCCTTTGGAGTCACTTGGCTTCAACTCTTATGGCAGAAAGAATCTTGCTACTTGGGAACGTTTCAAAACTACTGCTTTATTTATTTATTTACATACCAACATGTTCGTAAATTTTAAGATAGGAATTTAGATTGTTGAAGTCGCTTATGAGACATGAGCTCGCGGATGATCAGATCAGACATCTACAGCAAAACGTAATATGAAAAAATATTTCTCTGGTACTCTCAGCAAATTTCTGGCTAATACTCTGAGGGTAAAAAAAATTACCATAAAAAGTTTCTCAAGAATCTGTCGTCCGAAGTCGACTATAAACTGTAGGCCCCACCACTTTAACACGTATATAAAATATTTCTATACCAAGAGACTTTTCAAACTACCTGCTCTATTTTCAATTTTAGTAAGTTAACTTTGTATGTCCAATTTAGTTAACTCAACAAACGTAACCAAAAATAAAATGAAATTTTACTTTTGTCTTCATTTTATTTCAGTTTAGTTTAGTTTAGTTTTTTTTTTTCTTTATTTCTTTTCTTCAATTCTTTTGTAGCAAATTTGATATTTTTAACAATTTTTTTCTGCAATTTTGCAACAAATTGAATCTTTTATCTTGAATATGAAAGGATTTTGTTATAAGTTGGATGAAATCATTTTGTTTTCATACATGCCATTTAAAATTTTAATTGAATTGATTATTTAATTATATTGATTTCGTTTTCTTTGTTTAAATAAAAGACAACAATATGAAATATGAAAATTACTAAGAAAAAATTAAAAAAAAATATTTTTTAATATAAATTTTTTTAATATAAGTTTTAATCACATACCAAACATAATAAGTAAAGACGTGCAATTATAGTGTTTCCAATAGTAAACTATACTTTAATGACTTCCTTTTGTTTTCCAAAGGCTCTAATCACACGAGACCAATTTTTAGTCGCACAATTTTTGTTCTTTTCAAATCACTCGGGATGAATATTAGTTTGGCATGAAATGGATACGTATACACAGCTTTGTTTGTATTAGTGTTTTTGCATTCATTTGATGTTTGGCTGATTTTTCAAAATGTGCATGTATTAGTTTTGTGCTGGTAATACGGGGTTGTAGCCGGTTGAAACTTTACGCCACCAAAAAACCATTCTATTCATTTCTCTTTCCTATAAACTATCATTTTACGTCAGCACAATTGTTATCGTGTGATTAGAGCCAAAGAGAATATTGCAATAATTATGACATTATTGATTGATCTCAACTGTCAAAAATATTCTTGTGAGAACTTGCTGTTGCGTTATACCCAAAAAGAACTATGTTGAGCAGATTTCACAATGATTAATTAAAAATCTGCCGAAAAAGAACGATCGCTCTTAGAGACGCAACGGCCCACATACATTTATTTTATGTAGCTAAAGCATATGCTAGATAAAGTGTAACAGACCATAGTCTCTGATGAGAACTGTAGCCACGACCCCCATTAGACTACCAGGACATCCAGGCTTCATACATGTTTGTGTAAAAAATACTTACTTTTTAAAAACGTTTAGAATGTGAGCTCGTTGATTGCATGCAAAATAAAAATATATTGGTGTTTAGTTTCAATTAAACTCTTTATTGTTCGCACTACTTTTGTGTGCCACTATTTACAAGTTGACGTATGTAACAATAATTTGTTGAGTTCGCTATTCTTCTGTGTTCACACCCTTTGCGTAAGCATCAACACTTGTTCGTTAGATCTGTTTAGCGGAGATTTTCAAAACACGACTGTTTTCTTCACACGCAACACGTCTTCACACAAGACTGACTGAATTCTTACTACCGGTTGTCTGCTTGTCTTGACTTTTTATATTCCCACGCAAACAGTCTAATGAATGTTCTTGAAGTGGAATGTTCGGGGTTTCGCTTTTTCGAGAACTCTATCACGACTTCATTGTTGTTTGTGTACTTTGCTTATGTTGTTTGTTGTTGCTTTCTTTCCTAATTGTCTGTCTCCTTTTCTTTCATACTGATGTTGTTGGTATATGCAAGCAAGTTCGTTGTATTTGTTTGTGTAGCTTTTGTTTATCGTTTTAGTGTTAAAAGATGGTACATCGTTTCCATTTTCGTAACAATATAAAGAAAATAAAAAATTATCACACTGATCATTCTAGTCATTAAATTAAGAAATTTCAAAGAATTACAATATAATCCATTAGATTCTAAATGCCTTGTATACGACGTAGTGACCTAACCAAATTGATCTCCAAACAATAATATTACATATGCAATGCTTTAGCGACTTTTTTATGAGACCAACACTCAGGAGATGGCTCCTATTCATGCAGTGAATTGTGTTGTAGTACAGACAGCGACTTTTTTTCAATAACTAGCATATATTTTTCTTTTTTTTGTGAATTGCTTTTTAGTAATAATTCTCACTTTCTTTTCTCTCTTTTATGAGTAATCAAAGACAAATAATCAGACAATCACAGACACCCAGAGTTTCTGGTGGGAATCGAACCCAACACTTTGGCACTTGAAATTTAGCTCACGACCAACCAGGCCATCGGGGCACTTAAAAATGAACTGAGGATAGTACTCTGTATTTATTGGTCTCCTCCTTCTTATTAGGACCTCAATCTGAATTTAATAAATTAATTTTTACTCATAAACGTTCTTAATACGATAAAGCATGGCTGTTGTAAATATTGTTGTTTGGAGGTCATTTTCCTACTATGGTGTTAGGTCTCAATATAGTATAGAATGCATTTAAAAAGTGGCATATTATGTGTAAATCTTAGAAATTCAAGGCCACATAATATCGAACATAAATATGACGCCTTGATGCATTTTCCAGTAGGATGTTGACCCTAAATATATTGCAAAATGCATTAAGAAATGGTTGAACTATAACAATTTCAATATATTATATCCGTCCGCACTATCTTCAGATCCAAATTTTAGCGATATTTGTAGAGTTATACCAAAATCATGTTGACCATATGCTTAGATAATGTCAACCAGTTTTAAACAACACAAGAGTCCTTATAATGTTTCAATTAAACTGCAATGGAGTAGGGCATCACTAGACGTCGACGTAGTCCATTAGGTTGTGTGTTATTGTTCTTTTATTATACGTGAGGCCGTGACTGACACCCCAGATCCGACGTCTCCAACAAAACGAAATATTAAAAATTTTTCTTCGGCGACTTCATCTCAGCAAATTTCTGGCAAAAACTCTGTCTGGCGTGGCATTGCTCTCCTCAAGGACTAAAGTCAAAGCTGAGATGCCAATTATTCGGTTTCTAACCCAAAAACAAATTGGTTATCGATCACCTAAATACAAAGAATTATAGTGGAGAAACCAGCGAAACGCCGATCGCATTCTTCATTAATTTTGAAAATATGGTTCCATCAAATCTTAAAATCATTAAGATATGCATGGTAATGGAAGATGCTGATTCTTTCATGAAAGTAACTTGTGGGTGCACACTGTACTAGTATTAATGATTAGGTTTTGTATTAGCTTAAATTTCTTAATATTGGTTATTTTTTTATTTATTATATTTATATTTTGTTTTTTTCTTTTGGAATAATCAATTTAAATTTTTTTTTTTATTTTGCTCACACTATTAATTTAGCATTAAGAGTTCAAATCATTTTGGTTTTACGAACCATAACAAAATAAAATCCAGTCTATTTATACGTACACATTAATGGCTATTGGCAATAAAAATAATTTTTATTGTCATCGCAAGAAATCAACACCAAAAAACAGGAAAAAAATTATTACAAATCCTATAATAAAATGGCCATTACCAGAAAACAGATGCCTTGAGGATAGATGATGGCTGGACAATGAAAAATAAACTAAAGTCAGAGTAAAATAAATAAATCACAGTTGCGATTACAAAACTTTCATTACAAAATAAAATAATGTCTGGAAAAAAAGAAAAACACAAATGAAGAATAACATTGACAAGCGTTAAGTCAACAACAATTTACAACATTTAGAAAGAAAGCTTTAAAAACGGTCAAAGCAGATAAAATAATGAGCTTAACGCTGTACGTAACAGAATTGTAATCAAAGGTGAACCCTATTTAGGGAGTGCATTGTGTAAGAATACAGGAAAGATAGTTTATAGAATAAGGGAAAGAAGGAGTAGTGTGAGACCATTTTTTAATGCCCAGTGTATATACCTTCGGAAGCCGCCGTGGTCTAGTAGGTAGTGTGTTGGCTTATTAGACGTGAAGCCTAGGTTCTAATCCCAGGTCAGACATCAAAACGAAAATATGAAAAAATATTACTTCGGCGACTTCCTCTCAGCAGATTTCTGGCAAAAACTATGACTGTTTTATAACTTTTTTGTCACAAATGAAAGGATTGGGTTTGATTGACATGTAAATTCGACGCGCGATGAAATGAATCTTTTGAGAATCTTTGAGGAATTAATTTCATGTTTTAAAGCCGTCAATTGTACGCCTAGATGATGTAACTTGACCGCACTGGAATATTTTCTGTGGTATATGAAAGCTTTGTGTGAGCAGCAGCAATATACCCAAAAATTTTACCCTATAAGATAGCATTAGTCACCTAGTAGTCCAGTAGGTAGTGTGAGGCGACTTCCTCTCAGCAGATTTCTGGCAAAAACTCTGAGAGTAAATAAAATTGCCATGAAAACTTTCTAAAAATCTGTCGTTCGGAGTCTACTTTCAAACTATAAGTCCTGCCACATACGTATAAAATTAACACACAGAAATAAGTGGTGTGAGAAGCTACTTAAGTCGTAATGAATGTTTGTAAGTTGTTAAGAGAGCATTACAGCTGCCGTTCTTAAGAAATGCTAAAAAAAAGTATGTTCATTTGTCTGCATTTGCTTCAATTTTGAAAACCCAAACTAACTGTTAAAACCACCCGTTACTTTTTTATAAACTTTTACTCTTTGCAAATTTGAGTATGATTCTGCAGAATGAAATCAATTGTCAAAAAAATATATATAATGTCGTTTGTTTCTTTTATTTTCTTTTCTTCAAATTATATTACAATTTACTGCAGAGGACCCTCCCCCTCTTGGCAATGTAAAAGTCCAATAAATATAAAAATAAATATAAAATTACATTTTCTCAAATCATTGCCTGTAATGATTTTTCTTTAGTTTTTTTTTGTAGATGCTTTACTAGCAGTAAAAACTTTAATGCGCATTAAAAATTTAATTTCCAATTTAAATTCATTCCATTTTCTTTTAATTTTGCCTTTCAAACTGTTCTATTAAAAGGATATTCTTTAAACATTCCTTATGTACTATCTATACATACACATACCTAAGTATACACGTACAAACACCCGATACCCGGTTTTTGGCAAACAGGAAAATTAAAATCAAATTAGGTTGATTGCCATAGATGATGAAATATACGACGATGTTATCCAACTGGACTTGAAAAGTCCAAATATAAAAAGATGCAACTTTATGAAGCTAAATGTCAACGTGTCACGTTTTTATTTTTATTATTTTAAGAGCCATCATAAATTAGAAACCCCAGTAAACTCATAAACTTAGTCTAACCATCATTTAATCCGAATGTGGTTTAATAGTCTGGAAGAGACTGTTCCAGTATTTACAACATGATTTAAACGGACCTGAACAAAGTGTCAACACGGATACGATCGTAGTCATCTATTTGAGATTTTCACGCCAGAATCACAAAATACCATTAGATGATCGGCAGTTAAAGATGCATGAGCTAGGTTGTATAATATTATGCATCCAATATTAATAACATCGTAAAGTTGTTTCCGGTGTTCCGGAGTTTGACGAATAAAGTCGAATTTTTGAATTGATTTCTTAACACAGATGAAACTTTGTTCTACCACTGCGCACACCTGAGACAAAAAACACTCAAAGTCGTGGACTGGATTGGATGAGGCGTGTAAATGGACGACAAAAACTGTTCCGCCTGCAACAACGTCACGGTGTCAAATTCTTAGGCGACATGTTGAACTAAAATTCAGTTTCACATATGTATAGTAATCGAACAATCGTCTACGAACGAATATGCTAGACGAGTCATTGGTATAATATGCAAAAATATTCTGCAATTTCTAGTATTGTTATTTGATTCGGTAGTTTTCAGGATTATTATTCACACCCTCTCTGGGGATCGGTGTTACATGTTAGATGTTAGTTAGCAACCACCTAGCAAGAAGAAAAAATTGCAACACGATCCAAGACACTGAAAATGTTGGCTAATGGAGGAGCGACCGTTAAAGAACACTGCTTCTGGACTAGTAATGGAATACCAGCCGGTCTTGAAGATTTCTTAAAGTTGAGCTCAGTAAGAATCGTTTTAATAGCGCAGGCGGGAAATAAGTTCAATGGTTGATTGCTTCCAGGCATTGGTTGGAATTATTTGTCAATATTTCAGCTAAGGAATTAGCTTTATCAACTAAAGTAGTGAATGGACGGTCATTCATTATAACAGTAGGATTCGAAGTAATATTGTTCGCCATCGTTTTATTGATTGACCAAAAACTCTTATTTCACATTAGAAAAGAAAGGCGCTGCTCACAAAGGGCTTTGTTTTAACAAGATAATGTTTTTATATCGAATATATGTGTTGCGTGCGTTGACGTTGTAGTCGACATAGTCTAGTAGATAGTGGTTGGCTTATTAGACATGAGGCCACGGTTCAAACCCTAGGTCAGACATCTCCAAATAAGAAAATACCAAAAAATATATCTTTCGGCGATTTGCTCTCAACAGATTTCTCGCAAAGTAGCTCTGAGAGTAAATAAAATTGTCATGAAAAGTATCTCATAAAATCGGTGGTTCGGAAAACTGTTGGTTCTGCCACTTATGTATAAAATTAAGACACATCATAAGTGGTGTGAAAAACTAGATTGTAATTCTGGTTATAGGTATTACAACAGGATCTTAATGGGCTGCCAATTTAATGCAAACTAATCGAACGTCACAAGAGGGTATATTACTATCTGATACATAATCTCCTAGAGATATTGACAGATGAAGAACTTGCATTAGCCTGTTTTACGATAACGTTATAATAATTCTAAGGGCAACAAATCCTAACCAAATAAGTAAAAGAGTGGAAGTTTTTCTAAATATAGGTGGTTCTATGGATACATCCAAAGGGACTTAACGTAAACCCTGTTCATAATTTAAACGTGCTGCTCAAATTCTGCGGTTCTATTTTTGTCTATTATACTCTTTTATCTAATTTTGTCAAATAATTTTATATTTTTAATTTTAATTATTATTTTTAAGTCATACTATACTTTATTGGTACTGAAATTTAACAATAAGATTGGAAAGGCTTAAAATGCTGCGAATGTATTTTTTTAAAGACCCCAACCTTATAGACCCTTTATAATTTTTTAGATGAAACAACAATAATTTTGTTTTTTCTTAGAAAATGTTTTCAATATAAAATAAGAATTAGGCAATGAAAAAAGGTCTCTCTTAAATTATATTGCGCCAAGTTAATTTAATTTTTCCTCTAAATTACGCTTTTTCACAAAGTTATTATAATTTTTCTTATTTTTTTCAAAAACTTTTGTAAATAAATACGTTTGTAAGAGTGTAACTGATGGGTTTGTGTGTTGCTCCGTTACAGTATAAAACACAGGCGTATTTCCGTTATTTTGTGGCATACAACACTGTCACTTAATTGCCATAATTTGCCTTGTTAGTCCCCTAATTTTTTTTTTTCATTTTCTTTAACTACCATCCTACGGTCATCGCAGCGACTTTGTAGAAATTTAATTTTAATTTGAAGCAACCAAGCAAATTTAAACGATACCTTAGAAGTATGAATTTAATTGTTTAATGGTAAAAAAAATAAAGAAAAAATATCAACCAAATTGACTTAGTGTCAATTTTTTTCATTTTTGTCTTGGTCATCATATTTTAATTTCAGATTCGGGTTCTTTTTTCCAAAAGAAAATTCTGTCGACATGCTTATCCCAAAAATTTTTATTTCATTAAAAGAAATTTATTAGGAAATTTTATATACAAAATCAAATGCCTGTTAGTTTGTTTGATTCTCTTAAAATCTTCAGAATATCTATCTTATTATCAAGCTAAGTTTGGCAGGTCCTAGGAAAATACATAGTATTGCCACGTCTTGTTTCCTAGAAACAATACAATCTAGAGCAAAATTTTCCATGTGAGAAACTTAGTTTCATTTAAATTTAAGAAATTATAATTAACCCTGGACGGTTACTGTTCGTCAAATCGACGAAGCTCATTTACTCTTTATCATATAACTCTTTTATGTTTGACCAAATTTCTCTCTTTTTTTCAACAACGTTAGTTGATAATGAAAGCTCGCAGTCAGTAGACGAAAAAAAAAATTTTTTGTTCGTCGATTCAACGAAGAGCAACCTTACTGTACAAAAATGACCATCCAGGATTAAAAAAATGGGTGGCCAGAGTACGTTTACTCACTACAAGCTTTCGTTATCAACCAACATTGTTGATAAGAGCGAAATTTGGTCAAACATAAATGAATTATATGATAAAGAGTAAATGAGCTTCGTCGATTAGACGAACAGTAACCAATTAGGGATAAAGTGTTCGTCGATTCAACGAAGAGTAACCTTAATGTACAAAAATAAAGAGTAACCGTCCAGGGTTAAGGTAGCAAAGCACAATGGTTATTACCTGCTATAGAATCTTCCAAGTGCGAGAATTAGAGTCAAAAGCAATTTGTACTTTTTAGTCTTCTCAGATTTACCATCCCTATAGGAACTCAGTAAACATAACTCTTTCATCTCAGTAAACCTAACACACCCTAATCGGCTGTGAGTGATGAATGGCATCCAAAGAATGTTGCTGCTGCCGTAGCATTACACGTTACTGCTCTGTATGGTTATAAATACCGTTTTCAATGCCTTTTCACTCAAGAGCCAGCTTGAAACGCTTCACTGTACCGACAACAAGTATGATTTTTTTCTTACAGGCTTTGTGATATATAAAACAAGGTAAGTAGTCTTCCCAAACTCAATCCAAAAAGAAGTTACTCTCAGAATTAGGAGCTCGAACCTACAGCCTCCGAACAAATATAATTTGGAGACTTTATTAAACCACTAAATAATCCATTCATAAGGCTCAAACAGCATCCGAACGTCATAAGAAGGTCAAACAACGACTCATTGTAAGAAAAGATCAAATAAACAACCCAATACATTTTCAAATGAAGCTGAATAACGTACTGCTTTGCAGACAATTTCTAATGCTATGCCATTATCATCACAACCTGATAACCATATTTTACTAGATAATACCCCTCCCAGTACTTAATAGTACCCAAGTCATTAACAACTATAATCTAAACCGAATTTTTAAAGATAATTTCCCTGAGATTGTAGATATAAGGTTATTAGACGTGAGGCCACCCCAGGTCAGACATCTCAAATAAAACGAAATAAGGAAAAATATTTCTTCGGCGACTTCCTCTCAGCTGAGAGGAAATAAAATTACCAAAAAAAAAAGTTTCTCAAAAATCTGTTGGTCTCGCTGCGTATATATCAATTTAACACACACATCAAAAGTGGTGTGAGAAGATTGGACGTAATCCAAGGCAGGTAAGAATAAATCTGAGTGATATTCGATCGGGATTTATTAGCTGATAAAACTTGGTTAAAGGAAGATTCCTGATCGGCATGTGCTTAAAGAACTAAAGGAATAATTATAATATAAAAGGGAGAAAAATCTTAAAAAATTTTTTAAATTAAATTTGCACAAATCTTCCAAATCGGAAGTGGTGTCAAATGAAAAAGGAAAAGTAAAGAAACTTAAACTTGGTAGATTCTGTATTTTATATTTTTGTTGGTTCAGCAAAGTAAAAATTTTGCATTCGCAGCCTGTGTTGTATAGGTGGTTGTAAAAGATAGACAGACAGACATAATAAATATTTTTTAATGTGACCTTTTTTCTTGTTATGCTCAAATAATTTTTTTTTTGTTTTTGTTATCCTGTCCTTTAGTCTTTAATATCGTTGAATTTTATGTTTTTTTTTTTTTTTGTTATTTTTTCCTTTTATTTCTGTTATTTTTTTTTTAATTTTTGTTCTAAATTCAACCAACAAGCATTTGCTTATGGTTTAATGGTTCTTTTGTTCAAAAATTATTACAATTGTTCGGTTGTTATTTAACATTTTTTTATCATTTAATATTTAAAATTGATCTTTTCAAGTAATATTCTGTGCACTTGACGTATTCAATGAAACCATAATCAAAAATGGTTCTATTATTAAACAGCTGAAATGAAAAGAAAAATCTTTTATCAACGCTTTCACTAAATAACAGCCAAATGATAATGTTTTTGAAGTCAAAAAGAAGTATTTAAGCCTTAATATGCGTGCATTTATTAAATGATTTTTGAATTTTACTTGGGCTAACTCTCAGAGTATGACCTTTTATCATAAGGTTTGTATCGTTTTAAAGAAAATATTTTCCATAATATAAGGCAAAAGAGAGTAACATTGTTTCCGTAATGTATTGTACTATTCACTATTGAATCAACTGCAGTGTCACTGACTTTCTTTTCAGACACAAATTAACTACGCTTTTTAAAAGATAATATTTGTGTTACATTGGTTCCTGACAGAAAAATAGACTGGTGCGTGTTCAGCTCGCATAACAATTGTTTTAAACCCAGTATCAGGTTTCTTGTATTGTTTTTTATACGTTATCTACCACATCACAGTACTAATGACGATATGTTTTTATACATACATACATACTTACATAATTGGTCATTACAACCCTTCAGTCAGAATTACGACCTAGCTACTCACACCACTTATATTGTGTGGGTTAATTTTTATACATGAGTGGCAGGACCTACAGTTTAAAGTCGACTCCGAACGAAAGATTTTTTGAGAAACTTTACACAGCAATTTTATCTGACCTGGAGCTTGAACCGTGGCCTTTACGTCTAATAGGCCAACACACTACCTACTAGACTACGGCGACTTGCTTTTTATGCTTTTTTAAAAAGCAAGCACTAGGGAGGAAAAGCGATAAAACTCCACCATATGAACTGTCCCTGAAAACTCTTATAAGTGAATTAGTCAACGTAGAACTACATTCCCAAGTGGTACAATCAGTATAAAATGAATAATATAACAGGACAGGCTTTGTGAAATTTACAATAAGAGAAGAATATTGAAAACAATCGAAAATTTAAGTGAATATACCCTGAATAGTAAAGAAAAACTCTCATTGCCGCTAACAGTTCTTCTACTACTACATCTATGCCTCTTTAGATGAGATTTATGTGGCAAGGAAAGTGAATAGATTCGCGCCACAGGAAGCACACCACCCTCACCCTTGCTGTGGAATATCGTAGTAGAAGAACTGTTAGAGGAACTGCAACGGCTTCTTGGTTAAAAGTTCAGTAATAAACTCCGTAATAGGCTCGCTAACATTGCGCTTATTAAGGGCCCTGACAACAGCCTTCAAATGGAATTTGTTGAAGGCGCCCTTCACGTCAATGAGAGCTGAAAGTGAGTAAAGTTTATAAACCAGACCTTTCTCAATATTCTCCACCAAGGACCTTTGTACAGTTTCAGTAGACCTGCGCCTAGTGTAAGCATGTTAAGCACTGCTGGCAAGTATGGGAAAATGGTTGAACCTTATTTCGAGGTCCAGAACCCTTTCCATTATTTTGAGAACGAATGAGGTCAATGAGCCAATGACCCACCGAAAGGTTTGCATTGATTTTTCCGAAAGACGGAAGACATGTCTGTGTTCGCAATTACCCGAAAAATGTGTATCAAGGAGTACTTTAAGAATTTTCTCGTTCGAGATGGTATTAATACCCGACCTGAACGACAGTTGTGAAGTCTGCTAGCCTCATTGGATTTTTCCATTCCCCCACAAAAGGACCTCCAAGAGCACCTCTTCGCCTTCCGCGTTACATCTGTAAAATCGCGCAACTTTTGTTTGTAGCCAGTGCAATCGTTCGATAGTTTAGCCTCATTAAACAACCTCCTACATTCGCCCCGCAATGCTGGAATTTCAGGGTTTCTCCAATGGGCCTTAGCTTTTCCACTTGGAACCATTTCCCTGCAGGCTTTCCTATTACCAATTGTGTAGGTGCTTGTCAGACTGTTTACAGCCTTATGTAGACTAGCTTTGTCCTGAATAACCGATAAGTCTCCTAAAACATCCCAGTCAGTATCCTGCCTATTACTATACGCCTCGATTTCCTGGGAACTCCTTTAAAGACATAAGTTATGTAAGTATAAGTCCGATAGAGAGCATGCGTTGAAGACCATACAGCCTGTAAAGTCTTCCCTATGAGAGCCACTTACTAGAGTTATGCCAATGACCTGCTTACGTACTAAATTAAAGAACGTAAATTCCTCATCTACATTCAAGATCGACAATTTAAATTGCATAAGAAATTCAATGATTGGCTCACCTCTTACATTACTATCCGAGCTTCCCCATAGGCGGTGATAAGCATTGGAAACAGCGCCAATTAATACGAAAACTCCTTCTTGTCTGACTTCCACAGACAGTCTTTAGGTGGAAAAGAGTCCTCATACGGCATATGGTAGGAGAAGATCCATAAGGATCTGGCCCCGGGGCGATTGGAGCTTACCTTAATCGCCATCATATCAGCATAGCTAAACTGATTAAGAACAAAATGGATTAATTCCATTCTTGATTAGGACCAGGAGAAATTACCAGCATGTACCCCCTTAATATTGGGGCCGCAAACCTTGTCCCATTGGCTGTTGGAGCAGAATTATATCTTCACCCCCATTAAAAAGTCGAAGAAAAAATGCTGTTGAAGCAGCTTTAGAATGATGAAGATTAATCTGCAGTACTTTCATCCTCTTTGGCCGCTCCGATCGTGGTGTCCATCTCCTCGTCTTCCTATATATTACACAACACACTGTTACTAGAAGTCATGATTCTTTTGTGTAAAGAATGCCAGACACATGCCATATGATCCTTTCCAGCCTCTAATATTTAATTAATACCGCAAGAAACATATCTCTAACAAAGGATATTTCAATGACCACAAAAGCAAAAATTTAAGAAATGAAATCCAGAACTGTTGTTGAATGTAAAAGAACTTTTAAGGCACAGTCGAGATACACATGTGAAATGCGCATTGTATATAATACCCAGTGAACTTGACCAAAACTTAAGTCTTTCAGGATTTTTAGAACTTAGATTCTTCTATTAACCTCTAGTAAACTTCACAAGTTAACTTGCAATTAAAACTGCTTCAAATATTCTTTGGTGAGAGGAACCAGTGTAAAAAGTATAATACCTGGAACCATTAACGACGAATAGTATTAAAATACGTACAGATTTAATAACAATCAATCATTTTGTAATAAATATTTTATATTTTTCTTTTTTATACTATCAAAATATATTAAATACTTAATATGTGAAAAGAAAAAAGGGTGGACTTTAAGCACAGTTAAAACTGTTAATTAAGGAATTATGCAACAACTAAAGAGTTAACTTAAATAAAAAAATATAACTTATTTACGCAAAATTATTTTTTTTTTTGTTTTTCAATTCATATAAAAATAATATTTAAAAATAATATAAAAACAGTGCAGGTATAAAGTAAATATCCAAAGAAACATCATTAATAATCCAAAAAGCCAAAGATACAATTTTTAGTTGGGTTTTATACACGAAAAATAATGAGCAGATAGTGATTACGATTAGCATTGAAATTGTTAGCATTAAAATGAAAGTTACAGCCTTTGCATACGAAATCAGTATTAAAATTTGTTGTAATTACGACTTTTTGGATATTTCAACATGATAAACCGATACTTTGGTCGCAAAATTATCGTATGCAACATGTTATTCGAATTTTATTTTATGTTGGTATAACATTTTAATTTTTTTATTTTGTTGTTTAAAATTCTTTGCAATATTAATGAATTCAGTAGATTATTATATTCGAAAGCCATGAGACAGTAAAAGAAAACATCATCTTTTAAAGTCGAATGTAAAATTAAAATTCCAAAAATCGTTGGCAAATATTAATTAATATAATTTGGTGGTCCTTTTTCAAATAAAAGTTCATTTTAAGATTTAAATATTTTACGGTAGCAAACATGAAACAATATTAAATAATTTTGGATATCAAAAAGTAAATTTTTGCAACAAAAGAAAGTCATTTACATTATTTAATTTTGCTTCAAGTATTAAATATCCCCAGCTATAGTTTCTTAGCAATAGGAAAATAAAATACATACTAATTGAACAAATTTAAATCCAAAAAAGAAGTATTTGAATCAAATTGTTTAAGAGGATTCCATTTCGAAATGACTACTACTACTTGTTATACCTGTTATACGTAAATTTTCTCCATAAAATTTGTCCCTTGAAGCTTATGATTATTTTGCGCTCAAAGTAAACGTTGTAAACTATTTTAAAAGCCTATTATGTTAGAATTTTGCTTAGCCTCTTTGGTAATACGAATTACGAACGTAACGAAGCCAAGCGTGATTGCATTTCTTGTAAATCTTCTTCTTCTTCATCATCGTCCGCATCATCAGCCACTGCAACAGCAGCTGGCGACTTTTGTTTTTCACTAGCAGCCAATTCATCGGGCGGTAGAGGAGCTTCACCCAATTTACCATTGGTGATTTCCCACAAGACCTTATCCACTTCCTTGGCAGCCTCCTCCTCCATCTCCTCAGTTTCCTCCAGGGACTCCATAGTCTCTTCAAGCATTTCTTCAATAATGCCAGCTTTCATCATTTCTTTGGACATGTCACGCATAATACCAGCCAGTTCAGGATAGCGCACTAAATTTTGCATTGCTTGCATGACTTCGGTGGATTTCTGCAGGGAACCGGCCACACGTAATGTAGCTAAAGGAAATGTTTCAGCGTAATCTTAACAAAAATGATATGCAAACCATAACTCACCTAATTGATTTTTCATTTGCAATTGCACTGAATTCAAATGGGCCTTAGAAGTGTAAATGCGATTGATTGCCTTACGGGCCCCCACTATTTCCCTGGCCAAAATAATACAGGTGTCACGATCATTTTTGGCAGCTGCCTGCTTTAGAGACCTTTTCACCTTTTCCTCCTCCCTTTGTATACTGCGTATTTGACGATCGAGTTGATTGCTTTCTTTGCGTAATTTATGCGTCCATTCCTGAACCTGTGACCGTAAAAGTTAAAATTATTTCTGTTCTCGTACTCTATTTAAGCAAATGATGTCGTCATTGCTAATGTTTACCTTGAACTTTTCATATGCAAATTTCTTTTTATTACCTGTTCCTTAGGATCTTTTGATTTTGTTTGTCCAAATAAGCCCATTTTTGTGTTTTATAATTATTTTAATTTATCAAATTTATCAAATTTTATCCAAAATATTAAAATTCTAAATGACTCATTTGCGAAATTGTTGACGATTTTTTTACAGTGGCTATGATTTGTATTTGTTTTCTGTTTGTACGTCGTTTTTGTTTTGACATTAACAAGTGAGAGAAAGTAATGAAATGGAAAATGAGAGAAATGTTAAAAGTCTTCGTATCTTGAAAGAGATGCCAGACTTAATGTTTTTTAATAATGTGTATTACACTTTTAATATTATGACCTTTATTTTTCATAATATATTCTAAAACGGATCGAAACTTCTCTATCCTACTAATGACCTTTTTATTGCTACAAAATACTTCATTCTAAAAACGAATAGGTTAGATTTAAACAATAAAAATTCCAAGCAACTAGCAAGGCATTGAATTTATTTTTACTTTCCAACAACTTTCATTATTAATATTTTACTTCTTGACTTGGCAACCCCTTCATCTTGTGCATACAGTACAACTATCATATGTTTTGTTTTTTGCCAATTTCTTACCATATGACATTTGAATCTTATAAATTTGAGGTTATAAACCGCTTATTTGACAGTTTATGAACAGTTTTTTGTGTTCCAACAAATTCATTGCATCACAATCAATATAGTTTTGGTGTGATGCTAAATTTTTTTTCATTTTTAGTGTAAATACATTAAATTTGTGAATGAAATTATTGTTAAGAAATAGTTAATAGTTTATAAAGTTTATATATAATGCAAAATTCCCGTAGAAGTCTGACGTTACTCTGTACGGCTACACAAAATTTAACGTTAAAGTCGGCCTTACCAGGGCTGCAGGCAGTAACTGGCGCAGTAGTAGCAACACAAAGGTTGCTACATGCTGGCCAAGTGCAACAGGCTCGTAATCGTAAACCACAGTCCGGTAATGTTTCGGCATTATTTAAACCGGTGCAAGTCCATCATAATGCTGACGAGGTTGATGTTGGTTCAGAGCTGGCGGGAAAATTAGAAAAGTCGGCAATATTAAAAATTCTGAATAAATTTACGCAAAGAAGAGAAATTAAAGCTTTGTGTACCGAAAATGGTTTAGACAGTGAGTCAAAACAATTAAAATTGTTTGCATTAAATTATTAATGAAATAAATGATATCTCTCTTTAAGACTATTTACAGCAACAGGCCTTTGCCTCATTTAGACGTTATTGCATAGAATCTGAAAATCTTCCTGTAGACATTCATATTACATTCAGTGATATAATCAACGGTGCTGGACATGTTGACGATATTTTCCCTTACTTCTTAAGTCATGCCCGCACAATATTTCCCCATTTAGAATGTATGGACGATTTAAAGAAGATTTCAGATCTAAGAACACCTGCAAATTGGTATCCCAGTGCACGTGCTATAACCCGTAAAATAGTTTTCCACGCCGGTCCCACGAATTCGGGTAAAACGTATCATGCTATGGAAAGATTTTTAACAGCAAAATCAGGAGTTTATTGCGGTCCTCTAAAACTGCTGGCCTCAGAAGTATTTAATAAGGCCAATGAAAAGGTACTAAAAGACAAATCAAGTTTTTTTGAGTGCATATATAATAATTTAAGATATTAATTCTTATGATTAGGGTACCCCTTGTGACTTGGTGACTGGTGAAGAGCGCAAATATGGCATAAACGAAAATACACCAGCCGCTCATGTAGCCTGTACTGTGGAAATGACTTCAGTCAATACTCCTTGTAAGTAATATTCAAATTATATAAAATCGAATATAAATCGTTCGAAGACAAAAGAAACCCATGGTCGGTACTGCCGTCGATGTTAAATCGTGAGGATCGAATTATTATTATTTCGGAAACTGAAGCTATGTAATGTTGAGTATAAAAGGAATAACTATTGGTTGTATTTTAAAATATAGAATTAGTTTCTTTATGATATTACAGATTTTATTTTCCTAGACTTTTAAAAAATTTTATCTGCGAAATAAATTTGAATTTGTAAATGCCGCAGATCTCAGGAAACATGGACATTGTTAACGCAATTCCTTAATAATCCATCAAATAAAGTTAAATTTCCTTATTATCCTTTTAGACGAAGTTGCTGTCATAGATGAAATCCAACAATTGCGGGATCCTCAAAGAGGATGGGCATGGACTCGTGCCTTTCTTGGCATCATTGCCGAAGAAGTGCATGTGTGTGGTGAAGCCGGTTCACTGGATCTACTACAAAAAATATGTGAAACAACCAATGAAACCGTGGAAGTGCATAACTATAATCGTCTTACTGAATTGACTATAGAAGACTCTGCATTGGTTACATTAGACAATATACAGCCTGGTGATTGCATTGTTTGTTTTAGTAAAAATGATATTTACTCTGTTTCCCGTGAAATTGAAGCTAGGTAATGTGGTTTTTTTATAAATTTAAAAGTATAATATTGTAATAATAACCCAAATTTATACTTTTAGAGGTAAAGAAGTGGCTGTTATATATGGTGGTTTGCCACCTGGTACTAAATTGGCTCAAGCTGCTAAGTTCAATGATCCCGAGAACAGTTGTAAAGTTATGGTAGCTACTGATGCCATTGGCATGGGATTAAATTTGTAAGTATGAATGAAATTGTCCAGAATACAATCTACTAACCAGCCTTAATATTTTAATAGGAGTATAAGACGCATCATTTTCTATTCCCTTGTTAAACCAACAATGAATGAAAAAGGCGAAAGAGAAATTGATACAATTTCTGTATCGTCAGCCTTACAAATAGCCGGCAGAGCCGGTCGGTTTCGTACACAATGGGAACATGGCTATGTTACCACTTTTAAAGCAGATGATTTATCAACACTGAAGAAAATTCTAGAACAAACACCGGAACCATTAAAACAAGCAGGTTTACATCCAACAGCCGATCAAATAGAATTATATGCCTATCATTTACCAAAATCTACTTTAAGTAATTTAATGGTGAGTATATAAAAAAGAAAACTAAACTTTTCAGCTTTCGTTAATAAAAACCACATTTTCTTACAGGATATTTTTGTTAATCTTTGTACAGTAGATGACTCGTTATATTTTATGTGTAATATAGAAGACTTTAAATTTTTAGCTGAAATGATACAACATGTTCCTTTACCATTGAGAGCACGCTATGTATTCTGTTGTGCTCCTATTAATCGCAAAATGCCTTTTGTGTGTTCCATGTTCTTAAAGGTACATTTGATAACTTTTGTGTATATTTTGTTTGTTTTATTTTATTTAATTAATTTTGATTTTATCATAGATATCCCGGCAGTACAGTCGCGGTGAGCCTCTTACATTTGAGTTTATAACCAAAAACTGTGGTTGGCCTTTTAGTTTACCAAAAACAATCGTCGATTTAGTACACTTAGAATCTGTATTCGATGTTATGGATCTGTACCTTTGGCTGAGTTATCGTTTTACTGACTTGTTTCCCGATTCAGCTTCAGTTAGAGCGGCTCAGAAAGAACTCGATGAAATTATACAGCAGGGTGTTTTCCAAATTACAAGACTTTTAAAGAATACTGAAGCTAATCAAGGTGCCAGTGATGGTGACACTTCTTATCATATGAGACGTGTTGCACATACTAAAGGTAAAAATTTGTTAATAAAATATGAATTCTGATTTGTTACTAAACAATTTCATTTACATAGAACCACGCATTCCCAGTTCTAGTCGTGGCCGTTTAACTGATCGCCTTATAGCACAGGGCCTTTTAACACCAGGAATGCTAAGTGAATTACGAAAGGAATGGGATGCACGAAAGGAATGGGATACCTCAAAACAACAGCAACAGCAACATCAGAATACAAATACATCTGATTCTACGAAAGATACTGAGAGTGAGGATTCTGCATTACATAAAAATGTACGTCGAAAACGTAGAAAATAAATAATTCTACAAATAGTTTAAATTATTTTAAGCAATATTCTTAACACTGTTTTTTAATGAGATAAACAAAAAGTTTTTTATTGAATCTTAAAAAAATATACAAACTGGATTCTTTAAAGATCTATGCTGACAAACTATGTAGTGTACAAACAAAATTTATGTTTAAAATATAAACAAGTTAAGATCAACTAAATTAAAAATATTACGTTTTAATTATATTTGTAATCAATAGGACCATACATCAATACGATGGTGCAAGTTGTTTACACTTCATTTTTTTTTTTAATAGCGGAAGTCAATAGAAATTCCATAAGGCTCTAAACCGTGTCTAAAGTTCAGGTTTCATCTTCAAATGTCCATCGTGTGTTGTTGTCTTTTGAAGCTTCAATTGTTTCTGGATTGTACTGATGGATGCTATCATTAATATAGCTTTAAAAAGAATAGGGCGTATGTATAAAGTGGAATTAGTCTTTACGTTCTGTTACGTTCCGTTTCTGTTGTGTATATTTAATACACGTACGGACAACTAACGACTTATACATGTTTGTTTATACGGCATTAGATGTCATCGACTCAAACTCTTCGCCCAATATTTTCACTTTCATTTCAACTGGATACGAACAAAATAAAATTGAATGATTTTTTTATTAAGATTTTATTAACAAAATTTGATATATTTATGTTTATCTTGTTGCTTTTATTTATTTATTTATTATTAATGGTATTATTGGCAAATATTTCCTCTTATAATGATAATTTGTTTTTTGTTTAGATTTTTATTTAATTAGACTGTGGATTCATATCAAATTTCGTAATGAAATTGCACAGCAATGTTGTTGAGTATTAAAAAAAATTGTTCCTTGTTTTAAAAAATAAATATCTTATTATTATTAATAATATTTAATTACAAAAACTGATTAGAATAATATGATTTATAAAAAACAGTGCTTTTTATTTAATTAAATCGTGTGAGTATTTTATTGTTACTTTTTTCTTTCATTATTTTTTTTTTATTTATTTTTCTTTTTTTTTTTTGTTATAATTTTAATAAATAAATAGAAAGATATCGATAACTTATTTTTAAAAATTGATATAAAAAAATTGTATTTTTTTATAATATTTTTTCATATTGTTTGTTGTTACATAAAAATTTTACAACAAAAATTCTTACTTATTAAGATTTAGACATTTTTGTTTTGTGGTTATAAAAAAATAAACGTAATCATTTAATGTATTTTAAGCATAGTAGTTATTTTATAAAGTTTTTTTTGGGAATGTAAGACTTAACAAAAATCAAGATTTAATATTTCATACGTACATACACACATTTGCTATAAAAAAACTTAATTTTTTAACTTTTCTATATTGCAAGTACAATAAAATGTACAAGTCATGCTTCATTTAAAATATTTTTCATGGAATATTTTGCTTGATTATTCACATGAATGTATGTACGTAATATACTAGTTTAAGAACTTGTTTCCTACCATAGTGTCGGAAGAAATTATAGGAGCATAATAGGTTTTCTTAAATTTGTATTTAAATGAAATTCGATAGAAACATTATTAAGAAATCATTTGGGTTTTTTTAAGGTAAGAATTGAAACAAAATAGTTTAAAAACTGAATGCAATAGTAATATTTTTTATTTTTCATAAACAAATTGGTCTTAATTAGTATTAAATGTAGTGTGCAAGCACACCTATTGATTTAATATTCAATAGCAGTTCCGGTTATTCTAAATACTCTTTGATGATAACCCTATGATTCTAGAATCTGTTGAAACAATTGGTTCAATAAAAAAGTTTCTTAAAGAATAAAAAAGGTTTTGCCATTCAAATAATTGTTTATGCTTACTTTTCTGTAACGTTTAATTTAAAGATAGAAAATTAAAAACGTAATATGATTACGTAATACACTGAAATAGTGTAAAAAAGTTTCGTAACTAAAAAACTATTTATCTGTAGCGTTTAATTTAAAGATAAAAAACTAAAAACGTAATATGATTACGTAATACACTGAAATAGTGTATGGCATATTACCAGAAGAGACATTATGAGTTTTATCTTCTTCCGACACTATATGAAAATGCTTCTATATGTATATATTATTTTTGTAATTTATTTTTAGTTAAGTGCCAATTTCATTTTAGTTATTCTTTTAAAGTTTTTTAATTAATTTTTTTTTTATTTTCTCGTTAACATTGTTTTTAAGACAGTCTCAATTGAAAATATATTTTTTTTCTTTAGTCCAATTACATAAAGAAAGAGAACGAGAGAGTTTTTGTTAAGATTATACAAAAAAATGCCAATAGTTTTCTTTTTAATAGATTTATTAATAAAAAAAATTTGTTTTTATTAATACGTTAAGCTTTACAAAATAAACATTTTTAAATGTTTTGCTCTTAAAAAACATTATAATTTGTTTTTTTTTTTTTTTTGTTGTAATTGAAGAACACATTCTTAATTCTTGGATTAATAGTTGAATAAAAATGTTTATTGCCTTAGACAAACACGAGTACAAAACACATTTAGATTTAATGTTGCTGTTTAGCTTATAAATAATATCTTAAAAAAATATTTTATAATTTATTTAAGTATGTAAAATTACATTCAAAACACATACATTTAAAAAGGTAGAAAAATAATTTAATTTATAATTAAATTTTTTTTGTTTATTTTATTCGATTTGTTTTTAAAGTATTTGTTGCTATTTTTCTTTAGTTTTAATTTGTTTAAAATAAAACATTAAACATCAATTAATGCTTTTTTAAATTTTATTTATATATAATTCAATTTATATCGTGTATTTTTTTCGTTTTAAAGCTTTTTTTATCAAAGACAGATTTTTTTAAAAACAATGTTGTTTTCTCGTTTCGGGATAGAAATTAATTTTTTTATTATAACTCCCAAAAACAATCTAATAAAATAATTTTCTGTTTTTAAAAGTATTTATGGCAGGTAAAATAGAGCAGAACAGAAAAAAAATTTTTTAACAAATTTTTTTTAACAAAAATTTTTTCTGAAAGCTTTTTAAAAATTTAAAGAAAATTATTTAAATTTTTTAATTTTACAATTGGATTGTATGTTTATTATTTTAAAAAATAAATTTATTTTATAAATAAATTGAAAATTATTATGTTGTTGTCATAAGTATAAAAACAATAACATGAACGAATGTAAATGAATTCATAAGAAAAATATAAAACTTTAATTATTTTTTTAAAAACAAATTGCTTGAGCGTCGAACACCACACTGTACAAACTGTTGCAAAGTCATTTCTAATTCTATTATAACAGATAACTGTATACATATGTTTCAAAATTTCATATCTCTGCCATAAATACTATGTATGTGAAAAACATTATTTTTAAATGTGAATTCATTCACAGTTTCATTTACTTAATTTTTAATTCATTAAATGATGCCATTAAATCAATACAATTCAAATATAGATATTCATCATCTTCTTCTAATTATTTTTTTGAAATAATTTATATATAGATACTAGACATTCTATCAGCTTCTTTCTCACTTATGTATATGCATAACCGTTTATATATATTATTAAAGCGTAGTTGTATTTCAAAAATGTTTTGAAATTTTCTAATAAACTTTTTTTCTTAACTTTTGAACATTTTCATTAAATACTGACTGTTTGCGTACTGTTTATCATTTAATTATACAAAATATTTCCATACATACTTAAAGGTATCCACTTTTAAAAATGTTGAATATAAAAATTAAAATAGAAAAAAGAATTGTAATAAAAAAAAAAATACTTTTGATTACTTCTATCACAGTGTTCTAGAGAAGATACATTATTGTAATCTTTCAGCAAATAATCATTTTCTATTCTTATAAATAAGAAATCATTTACATCCGTTAAACTTATAAAAGTAAAATTGATTCTGATTGCTAGAAATTCTCTCACAACAACTATTTGTTATACAACTGTAGTTAGATACACATATAGCAGGGCCCTAGCATACCACAATAGTTGCATCCATCTAACTTCGTCTTGAGTAGAGTAGCATATCCATTCAAACTATCACGAATACTATATTGTTATTATACTGTAGGACTTGTGAAACCATTCAGCAATCCAAATAAGAAACTTCAAGACAAAGAAATAAAAAGACAAAAATTACACTTTCCAGACGTGAATATTACTCGTGACGTTATGTGGCACAGAAGTTTTCATTCTTATGCCAACAGATGTAGTTGTTCTTGGTGCTGTCGAGTAAAATACACTTCATGGAATACAAAAGAGACCCACATATGTTAGCGACGAGCATAGGCATCGTATGAATTACGAATTCAATCGAAGTTAAACGTATTAAATTACAAAGACTACTTGGTCACGTCGTGCATGTGAGTGAGAATGTACTTTAGGGTGCAGTTCAATATACATTAAAATTACGCATTATGTGGTGGTCAATTAAAATTGAATCTATATTCATTCTCAATGCTTCTCATTCCCTTCACGCGTAATCTCTAAGGCAATGTTACTTTACAGGGTTGTTGAGTCAGTTCGGCCAATTGGCGAAATATTGTAGTTTAGTATTTTCGAGTAAGAGAATGTGAAAAAGCGCTGACAAGGTCGTCCTATGGCCATACCTGCCGCTATGCGAAACCGGTATCTCAGAATATGGTGATATACGCATATTTGCCGACAGTAAAATGACCATTAGATCCCTAGAGAACGTGTACATCATGTCTACCAGGTGTCTCTGGAGAAGGTTAGGTTAGGTTAGGTTAGAGGACAGGAGTGGTGGGACCTACAGTTTAAAGTCGACTCCGAACGACAGATTTTTGAGAAACTTTTCATGGCAATTTTATTTACTCTCAGAGTATTTGCCAGAAATCTGTTGTGAGGAAGTCGCCGAAGAAATACTTTTTGTATTTTGTCTTGATATCTGGCCTGTGGCTCGAACCCTGGCTTTACGTCTAATAAGCCAACACACTACCTACTAGACTACGGCGTCTTCAAAATATGCCAAATATGCCCGAAATAGTGGAAAAATTGGTAACAGAACCACAAACAAACGAAACTGTTGCATTTTCAGCTCTGTAGAAGATAGTGAAACATTATATGGTTTCACAACGGAAAATTCAATTGATGTGAATATGGGAATGAAAAATAGGGAAAATGGTCTCACACACAAACTTCTTTTATTTGTAAAAGAAAGAATCCACTTGCAGAGAAAACAGACAGACCTGGTCTGATATGAATATATGGAGATCAAAATTAGTGTTAAGTCTGATTAGATTTTATTTTACGAACATTTTAGCAGTTATAACGGGACACTGGCCCCTGAGTACACATACCCGAAAATTCGGAATGTTTCATTCCATTTGCAGAAGCCGAAGAAGAAGAGGAACTTACAGAAAATCTTCTCTCTGTTCTTGATAACCTAAGAAAAATTATTATTGACAGAATGTGTCTAGGCAAAGGCCATTTCAATAGAATTTAAACCTTCATTAAACTATCTAGATGGCTGAGTGATGACAACCAGAGTTGTCATTATATGGTGGGATCGCTAATATCGGGATAGTAACTATGCCCATTAATGCGGCTGCCAATTCATCCTAACCTAACTTTATCTAGACATTTGAATTGTTTAAAGATTTAAACATTTGCTTCCGAAATAAATTGAAAATCATGACTATTAACTGAGATAATAATATATCTTTTAAAAACACTATTAAAACTGAAATATACAATAAATTTTCATAATTTTCCCTAAAATATTAATTGTTAACATAGCAATAGATAGTAAATATAAAATTTCTGTTTGAAAAAGGAAACAATGATATATATTTCATTAAATATAGTATGTATGTATAGATATATGTATACATATATATTTGTTTAATATTTTCAAAATTTAATTTCACATACTCTTCTTTTTATAAATTGTGCGTATAAGAAGTTGCATTTCTTTGATAGGTACTACGTTCCAATAAGTTTATTTCTTTAATAATATTTTTTATATAAATTTCAAATTTTATAAATTTCAAGTTTAAGGTACTGAACAAATATACACAGTCGCTTATTATAGAATTTCAAAATAATTTCGAAATTTCCATTATTTTTAGGACTCTGGAGTTTAAATTTGAATTACCGCCCGTAAGATGAATAAACAGGACGTTGATGTTGTATACTACGACTGTGTGGAGTACCTTAACTAATTTGATGTATTCAATACAAACATGAACTCAAGCATTTTAACAATTTTAACAATTTTATATTATCTTTTCTTTCTTTTATTTTCAATATCTTACATTCTATCTATCTATCTATCTATCTATCTATATACCCCTTTAATTTAATAGTGATAACATACCATCTATAAAGTACGAGTATTTTTGTTAGGTCTACGTTCCATTTTTGTGAAGTTAAACCCGAGTGAGTATAATTTTTATATCATTTTTAAGTAAATGTTTAGACTTTTAAAAATCTTAATTCAATGCTTTGATTTTCGCAGGTAAATTTAAATTAAAAAAAACTATTATTGATTTTAGAAAAAGGATTTCAATTTTGAAGGATTTCCTTTTGGCAAAAGTATAAATAGAATTTGTCATTTCTAATTAAAAAATTATTTACGAATCGATTTTCAACACTATCGCAATCCAAAGTTAATTAAAATTGCATTGTATTGATTACAACAAATTAAATTTATAAATTATTCTATACGATAGAGTAAAGTATTAACTACAAATGCTATATGAAATGACAAAGCGGTATATCGTACATACTATGTAGCACAGATAATAAAAAATAATAATTTATTAGCCATACAAAACATACAGTTGAACTATGATCATGCTGATCTCTATTAATTCTCATTTCCATGACAAAAAAAAAAATCAATTTCGAAAAAAGTGTGAGTTAGGGCCTTTCTACGTTTTTTAGGTTAAATGAAAACCCATGATTTAAAATATGTTTGTCTTCTTAATTATATGAAAGTGGCTTTCTTTGGTTAGCACTCGCACTTAAACTTCTTAACTACATCAACTTCACGGTTTGTTTAGTGAAAAATTTTCCAAAGCATAACAATCAGAAACTGTAATAATGAAGAATAACTAGATGAAGTTCATTCGTTTCATTAAAGTATATATTTTTTTTAATGCCGTTAGGTTACGAATTACAGGCATCATGACGTGTTAACAACTTTTATTTGAACAATTGTTAATGAGATGGACATCAGCATTATGTTTCAATGAAATGATGCGCAATGCCAAATTATTGGAAGGAGTAGTTTTACAAAATTCTGAAGACTGCCGGACTTAAAGCCTATAACAGAAATGCTTTATAATTTGAAACAAGGCAGGTTAAAGGCAATTTTCAGCAATTGTTAAGTTGCCCGGCCACACATCAAATAATGGATGAAACTCGCCTTCTTAGTTAATGTGTTCGTGAAAATCTACTCACACGTATAGACTGAGAAGAGTTTGAAGAATATCAAAATACTTTAGATTTGCGCTGCCTGCGTTGCATAAATCATATGTTCTTTTCTTCTTCACAACAACAATACAATGCAGTTTGAAGGTTCAATTTTGATGTGCTGCTGTGCTAAGCAAAACAAATATTACCAACACATATGCAAATTTGATCAGTTAAATTTGATACGTCGCCATGCGCCACTTTTAGATGTCGTTGGGTATTAATTGAATTTTAAAAATGTGATTAATTTGCATTTGGAAAAAGAAATTTTAACTTGAAAGACACTGTATATACTTTCCTTCGATGATCAGTACTAAAGGCTATACCAAGCCACTCGCATATTCAATATTCAACTGTATAGCAATTACATGAACTAACAAGTTAGGGCAGAATAAATATGATGTAACAAAAACTGAAGCAATTTTCTTTTTTCATTTATTCATTTACTTTTCATTTCATATTAAAATCAATATTATTTAGAAAAACGCATAAAAAAACATATTCTGCAAGCCATTGCGGAGGCTTATTTCCAATAGCATCATAAATGTAGTTACTTATAATAATAACAATAATATCAAGAACCAATAGTTTACCAATTCAAGAATTTGATTAAGTAATATCACAAGATAAATTAATATAATATATTATTTTAGTTAAATTTAATAATAAATTTAATAGTAAATATAAATATAGATAAAATCACTTTATATATGTAGTTTTTTTTTCTTTTGGGATTGTTTAGTTAAAAAATATTAATTTGAAGAACAAGTTTCTTGTTTATATTCGCGAAATTCTTATTTTTAATTCTTTTAAGTACTTTCGTTTCGTTTCATTTTTTTTTTTGGTTTTCTGTTTTTATTTATAATATTTAAGTGTAAAGTATAAAAAAAACTGTATGGACTAATTTATTACTCTAAATAGTTAATTTTATTTATTTTTAATGTTTGTTATTTTTTTCCAAGTTTCATATATAAAAAAAGTTATATTAAATATTTATTTTTTTTACTTTAATGTTTGCGTTTAATTTTTGGTTACCAAAAAATAATTCATTTTATATACTTAATAAATATGTGCGCGTAGAATTTTCAAAGTTAAAGTGACAAAAAAATTACAAGCTAATTTTTTATGTTTTTGTTGTTAATTATTCTTTAATTATAGTGATTATTTTTTCTCTTTTTTTTACCAGAGTCTAATACAAAAATTGTCCTATTTTTATAGTTTTAAACAGTTGGCCAGCATAGGATTTAATAATCGTTTGCAATCAGTTACTTTATTAAATCCATTTAAAGACTCTGGTATTACAAGTTTAAAAAACAAAGTTACAACACCTTGCAACAGTCACTTCAAGCTCTGAAAAAAATCGAAATATGAGCTGAAGTGGAAACTCTGAATCATAATCATTTGCAAAACAAGTTTGTTTTTAGTGCCATAGACAGAAAAAATACTGTTACAAAAACATTCTTGTCGCTTTAATGCGTTAAAAATATGTATAAAAAATATAAAATTACAATATCTATAGAAAATATAGACATGAACCTTATGAAAAATTTGTTTCAAGTTTAAAAGTATCGTGCTGTTATTTTCTACTTTATTTTTATAGGAGCCATTAAAAATGAAGGATCTCAGTGAACTTCAAAACTTGGAAAAATTTGCTTTATAAGCAATGTGCCTCTTATGTAATACAATATTATCATTAAAAAGGTTTAAAAGGATCAATTCGATCAATATTAAACCCGAAACAAATTCTACTCTAATGGAGACTGTTTCTGCGTTTACTGGATGTCAAAATTAAAATGGATCTGCACAAAACGAACGTAGATGTTCTCAACTAATTAAGGTGCCCACTCTAACGATTTCAGACAATTTGTATGAATATAACTCAAAAAATTTAGTTAGTTTTTTTACAGAAATAATCGTTCGTTTTAAATCGCTAGTCCGGGACAAAAGGATTCAGTACTTTTGAGATGTGACAACCAGATTTCATAATAAAATTAATTCGCGATGCATTATCCGGTTTAATACATATAGTCTAACACCGTGTTTTTCTGCTTTTAGGTTAAGATATCTCAAAAACCTAGTGCATTCGAATTTAAGGGCCTGTGTTGTCTTTAAAAACAGTTGAAAAAATTAAAGATTTTGTGAAAAATAAAGTATAAATAAATCTGCTACTGAGATGGCAAAAATACAATGCATAGCTCTTGAAATCTATTAGCTGAAACTTTTGATGCTTAAAAGTCTTAAAATGCATTTAAATTAACGTTTTTTCTTAAAATTATATTAAAATTTGAAAGACAACATTATCTATGGCAATTAATAATCATATAATTGGGTGTAATTCATCCTTTGAGTTTGGTTTTGCAAGCTGAATGTTTTAGACTTGACATCTAAGTATACCAAATCCTCAACACTTTCTTACGAAAAGCTGTATCATTAACAAATTTTGCCACATTTAAAATAACCACAAGCAATGTATATAAAAAAATTAATTTTTGTTTCGTTTTTGACTCATTGGCATTCTAGTGAGCTGATTTTCAAACACAACTAATTACTATTGACTCAATTTAAGGAAATTTAAATAAAGAATAAGTGTTCAACTGTTTGTAATACACTTTTCAGATATGAATGACAAGTTAGTTCCATGTAAATTGAACGATTTGAGGCAATTTTAATGGCAATACAAAAAAATTATAGAAAAACAAAAATTTACTTCGAAAATGATTGCGCGTATTTTGCTTTTCCTTTGAGCTTTTAATAATATTTTCGTTTCTTTTCGATTGCTGCAGGGTGTTATACATATTTATGTTTTGTTTCAAAATTACAAAGACAATATATTTGTACAAATTGTATCATTTTAATTTGCACTTACCAAAAAATTAATTTTGTTTTCAATATTTTCCTTTTTTAATAAACATGGTTTATGTTTATCTTGTTGTTGTTGTAGTAGTTGTTGTGTCCAAAATATCTTAATATTTTATATACTACAGATGTAATTGTTTAGAAATTTATTTCTGAATTGGTATTCTTGTGTACGTTTAATGTCTTACACAAAATCCAATTCAAGACCAGTCTCTATATCGACAGCAACAACGTCAGCTTTAGTTGCTGTTCCACCATCTTCTTCTTCGACATCATCATTTTTGGGTTTTTTTGATTTGGACTTATCTTTCGTTGAGGCGAAGGAAATTAATAGGCCCAGGCCACTGCCACGACGAGAAGATTGTCCCAACTGCTCGAATCAGGAATCCACTAAAACATGCCATCGTGCTAACAGTTCGCCTTTAGCCATGTCACGCATATCCACCCAATGCGCCACTTCTTCTGGTCCGGATGAGTTTAGGCCGAGGCTAAACCAACCGACCATTTCGTTTTTCTTCATATTACGCTTAGCGTAAACAGAAACCATTAACGTAACATCGTTTAGTTGAAACAAGGCCACCTAATTGTATAACAAAACAAACGAAATTGTATTTAAGTTTTTCAAAGTCATTATATTTCTCTTAATACGAGGCTACTTGTACTTAAATGCTTACCTGAAATACAAATGTCTCTTTAAACAGAGGATTTGGTTGACCACGTCGCGTTGATGTTTTTGCCCTTGAGATCTCTTGTCCTATACTACTAACTAAACATAACTTAACGTAGGTATCCGGCGCCTTGTTTAAATTTAAACTACGAAAATGACTGCCTTTAACTATTTCAACAGTTAAACGACCAGTGGTACCATTATAACCTAAGCCTAAAAGTAGCTCGGGTACACCTCCATGTTGCATTGAAGTGGTCGAGCCGGCACTATCGGAACGAGCTAAACTTAACAGATCACTAGATGATCCCAATATCTGAAATTAAATAAAATTTTTGAATAAGAATTGAAATAATTTTTGATTTCTTCACTATTATATGGTAATTAAATATAGTGTGTATCAAAAATGAATTCTACGTTAAAAGGGGGTCAGTAAAAATTATTTCCGATAGGGTCGAAAGCTTAAACCAAGGTATGACAAATATATGCATTCGTCTTTAAAAATTTGACACTTATCAAAAACGTTAAGACGTTTTATTGTCCTGTTATTCTCATTTAAATTCGAAATTTTCATCATGTTGCAGTACTAGCTATTTTTGGAGTCTTGTCCAGGAAAAAGGTCTGCAATTTCTATTCAAGCGTCCCTTTCAATCGCCAACGTTCAGAATGCGTTTAACAATCGTAATACATTCTATTTGAAACATTTTCCTTTCTTGATACGTTTAACTTTATTGTACCGATAAACTTAAAATCACTTTCTAAGTTAAATAAGTTACACGTTTTACCCAAATGAAAACAAAAGACAAAAAAATATTTGTTTTAACAATGTCTAAGGAGGATGATCGATATTGTGGAGAAATGGGGCTTGCTGCAGGTATCCCATTATATACAAATTGTAGCCTCAGCTGTCCTTAATAAAACCCAATTAGTGGTATATCCCAAATAATTTTGGTATTTTACAAATCGGGCGTGAAATATTCACTCTGTTAACAGCGGCTGGGTAGAATGAAAAAGGGACTTGTGCTAGAAATGGACCTAGTGGGATTCAGCGATTCAAATAAACACATTTCCTTACGGCCGGGAGTTACTTGGCACCAGAGATACAAGCGACGAAGCTAATTGGTTATAAATGGGGCTCAATCTGATGAAAACTAGACCTGTGGGAAAAGTGGACCTAGTGGGCTAGATAGCCATGATATCAAGGATTCCAAAACAGTTTTCCTTAGGATCAAGCTTTACTTGGGACCGATGACGTAGGCAACAAAGCTAAGTTTAGGTCAAAATAAAATTAAAAATTATAATAATTCTCATTTAGTTAATATGCATTTATATGTATATATAAAACAAAATGTCGTATTTTTCGCAAGTTGAATTTCTTTGGTAGATGACTTGCCTTTTTTAGGTCGATGACTTGCCTTTTTTTAGGTCGATGACTTGAATTTTTAATGATGACTCGGTTTTTTGGACGGACTTGCATTTTTTGGACGATGACTTGCATTTTTTGATCGATGACTTGCATTTTTCAAGTCGATGACTTGCAGTTTTTGCTAGATGACCTGCATTTTTGGTCAATGGCCTGCATTTTTTTGATATTTCCGGTCTCAAGTAACGCCACACCGTAACGAAAACTGTTTTGAAATCCAGCCTTCTAGGTCCAATTTCCCCTCAAGTCCATTTTTTATTCCATTTAGGATACATGAACAAATTTTTCCATCATATCGATCATCCTACCCAGGCACTGAATATTTATTGGGTTTTATTAGGGACACCTTAGGCTACAATTTGTATATAGTACCTGCAGCAAGTCCGTTTTTTCCACAATATCGATCATTCCGAGACATTGTTAAAACAAAAAAAAAATTTTGTGTAAGTTTTCCAATTTTCAAAAGAATTACCAACTGTTCCCGTCAGGAATATGTGTGCCAAAATTTTTAAGGATTGGAATAGAGATTCCATTAGATTACTATTAAAATTTAATTGAACTAATAGGTGGAAGGAATAAAAAAATTATAAAAATCTTCTTTAATTTAAATTTCCAATAATTTGCTCCAAATACGTTTAAGACACGGTAAGAAAAAGATATGAAAGAATATTTGGCTGTGTAAGTTATCTCTTGACTTTACCAAGTCTGTATAATTATGGACATATCATGGGATTTATTGTGTAAGAGTAAAACATTCATATGAATACTCATCCATTATTATAATATTACCATCTATAATAAATAACAAAAAAAAAAAACACTTACCGATGATGTATTTCTTGGTTCTAGTGGCAGCCATAGATTTGTTTCCAATTCTAAATCTATGGTAGCAAAACTCACATAAGCTTCACCAATCAGTCGTTCTTTGCGTAAACGTTCGCAACCGTATAGGCGCACACGTAAACCCATATTGTTAACTTCTTCGGGTGTAACACGATGCAGAAGAAAGCTCTCCATATATTGAGGATTTTCACCCGAACGTATTTTGGTCTTGTGTTTTTGTTTCTTATTCGGCAACATCAAAAGACGAACTTGTGTGTGCGTTTGCTGGCCATTACCCAATGTGGGAAGACCGCGCGCTTGCAAAACATGAACTGTCATCTTACGCATAGGCGCGTCATACAAAAGAGAGATTTCAACGCTACCGGATTTGCCGTAGCATTGGGTTTGCATAGAAATATCATCGGATTTAATAGACCTTAAATCGCTAGTATCAAATAAGGGTTCCTAAAGAAAAACAAGCTAAAAAGTTAATGTTTAATTTACAACTAAGCGTTAAGGGATTAACTTACATCTTCATTATTATTATTGTTGTTATTGTTATTGTTGTTGTTATTATTATTATTATTGCATTGTATATTAGGTACATCTTCTAAACTATCTTGACGGGGCGGTGTGGTTGTATTTGACGTATTATGAACTTTTTGATATTTAGTTGTTTTACTAGCATCCGAACTTAAATCTATACGAGATTCTTTAATTGAAGCTGTAGTTGATATATCGGAAGCTTTACTTATCGAGTGATGTCGTTCTGGAATGTATAGAAAAGACAGATTTCAGATAAATGAAACCGTAAACAGGAGAATATATTTTATATCACTTACCTTTCTTTTCGCCAGTTAATATGCCCGTTTGACTGTCAATCAATGCTTCCACAGAATCATTTGAACTGCATTCACTATGTGACGAAGGTATACCTACTTTGCCACGTTCAGCTATAGCTAAAGGGTCACGAGATGAATCCCGTGGTGCCACCGTGACCCGTTGCAAATCACTATTGAAATAATTAAAATTTTGCGACAACGGATTCAACTGATTAATACCATAGTTCGTATAAGAACCACCACTGCCATTATTGGAAGCTATGCGGGCCTGTTGTAAACGTAATCTTCGTAATATATCCTCCTCAGAATCTGAACTTGTATTATCATAACGCCGTTTGCGGGCTACTTGAAAATAAGCGTAATTGTTGTATGCATAAGCAAGTGATTGTAAAATATGCTTTTTAACTAACTTACACAACTTTTGTACACATTTTGATGCCAAATGTTTCTCATCACAACAATGTATTCCCCGTCGAGCATGAAAACACCATTTACGATTTACATAGAGAAAAAACAATAGCATTAATGCTATCACACCAAAAAGCGCTGACAATACTGTGGTAATTTCAACAGTTCCTATAAAACAATACAATACAGTACAAGTAATAAAAGCGTTAATGGTCATCGACTAGGAAAATTCTTTAAAAAGAAATAAATATACTACATTATATGTTAAATATACATACATATGTATTCGTATTCGTATGTTGTAAAGTATGTCAGATTTATAAATACAGTATCGGACAAAACCTAAGCACCCCCTCAGTACATTTTTTTAAAATGATTATTTTTTTAAGAAAACAAAGTTATTAATGTTCTATTTTTTTATTTATTTATATCCTTATTATTGAAAAACACAAACTTAAGGAATTCAGAATTCAATAAAAAAAAGTTAAGACTCAAAATACATTTTAAGTCGCAAATATAAGCGGACAAAACTAAAGCACCCCCAATTTAAGGTACAGATAAAAACTATTGAAATCAATATTTCTTTGCGAATCCTTTATTCTGGATGACACACGCACATCTTTTAGGCATAGAGGATATTAAATTATTAATTATTTCATGTGATATTGCTTCTCAGGCTATTTTTGCGGCTTCAAATAAATCTTCTTTAGTTTTTCAATTTTCTCGACTGATTTTTAAGTTGAAGATCTTCCACAAGTTCTCGATTGGGTTAAGATCAATTGAGTGCAAAATATTCGATCAACAGATCAATTATTTCTAGGCTAATTAAAAAGTTTTTGCAGATTGGTCGCACACCTCCTACTTATCCTGGAGGAAGACCACGTGAAACTTCGCGACATGAAGACTCCTGAATTAAAAAAACAATCCAAAATGATCCTACAGCATCTTCTAGTTACAATAATACATAAGAATAATCCGGCATCTACCGTCCTTCTGCGAATCGCTCTTTCGCTCTTTTTTGTAACTAGAAGCCAGCATTTTTGAAAATTTGTAATCAAATTCGAGTCTTTTTTGATTCTTCTGAGCGATTAAAAAGCTAGAATATGCCCTCATTTTCTGATCATAAAAGACTCTTTTGTCGGGAGAAAAAAGTGACTACGAGCGACCCTTCTTAAAAAGTCATTTATGTGTCATTTTCTATATTAGTTTAGAGTAATTTTCGACTCTTTTTCTAGTAGTTTTATGAGCATTTTGGAATCGCTTTCTGATCATTTATTAGTCTTATTTACCTTCGTTTATGATTCTTTTTCGAGTCGTCTTTCAGTCATCGTTTAATCGCATACGAGTCTTTTATGAGTAATTTATCAGTATATTTAGGAGTCCTTTTATTATCATTTATCAGTCATGTTTGTATTAATTTGGACTACTTTTTACGTCATTTATAATTATAATTTGAGTCATTTATTAGTCGTATTTCAAATGTATTTTACTCTCTTCAAGTGTTTTTAGTCGGTTTTCTAAGTCCTACGTTTACACTGCCGCGATTTCAATAATCACGTTCGTATGAACGTTAAGTAACAAATAAAGAATATTAAGTTTATATTAGTGATGTAAGTACATCAGACATCAATGTTTATTTAAAAAATATTTTTTTTTTCGTTAAAAAACAAAGAAACATTTTCTATTTAAAACAAAATTGTACTTTATATCATAGCCATCTTGTAATTATAATCACTTTTCAAACACCTGCATGATCTTTTGTTGATTAAGCGTTTTTCAATCTTCAGTATAAGTAGAATATAATAATAAATAACGGAAATAATAGTCACATTTTAAACGTCTGGATGATTAATTTCCGATTGCTATACAATTTTTTATTGTATTTTAAATGTAACTCATTTTACTCATTGACGCGAATAATTTTTGAGTCCTTTTTTAATCGTGTAGCTGACTAATAAATTTTTTAACACATACGTACTTAATACGCACATATATACATATGGCTTTTAGGGAACAATATTGCAGTAGTTACGAAGCAAATAATTCAAATATTGATTTTCTAGAATGGCGATACCTCAAAGAAAACCTTTCTTTCTTCTTTATTTGGTCAAAGTCATATACCCAGAGGGACAGAAGCAGGATGTTCGATCCCAGAATTAAATATTCAGAGCCTATATGGGAACTTGCGAGATGCTTAAAATCGAATTTTTACGCCATTTAAAAACGTGCTCAATTCAACTTAAATAAGAAGTACGGAATATAACAATACTATCGGAAAAAGAAGTTACCAACCGTGTGCTCAACTCCTATGAGGTTAACTCAATATTAGAATGGTTAGTATACCTCAGAAGAAAGCACTTGGCTATTTCGCAAGTAAAAAACTGGTAGTTATTCTCACTGATGCTCTACGAGTGTCATTATCGGAATATACTACAGAAGTTGAGAGCATGGTATTCCATTACCTCTACTCAACAACAGTTACAATATGGGCTGCCTTCCAAAATGTATCAATACAAAGTTTGTATACAGTTCTACTACTGTATATAAACTATGTAGATATGCAAAGTAACCAAACAATGCATCAACTATAAATCCGATGTCTGATTGCTTTTTGACTGCGTGAAAAATACACATTGGCGACATTTTGAAATAGAATACATTGTAAACATTTTGTACAGCGGCATTATAAAACACGATACTTTGTACAAACACAAAGCAACTAACATTTTGGAAGGCAGCCCTGGGGTTTGAACCGTGGTCTCAGTTCTAATAAGCCATCACACTACCTACTAGTTAACGGGGACAATAATTCATTCTTATTCTTATGATTAATAACAATTGTAATGAAATTTGTGGACGTATTTTAATAAAACTGGCTTGCATTTGATTAATGCTTCATGTGAGACTTATTTATCCTCTTACAGTAAATCAATACGAGAGTTGCTCCTTAAATTGCTCTCCAATAAGTTATGTGCATTAGATATAATATTAAATTTTCTTTCTTGAAAAAGTAAAAACCAGAAGTTTTACTGAATGTATTTTCCATAATAAATCAACAATTTGCATTACGTGTCAACAACGTATCATTTTTCCCTTGTCCTTGTCTTTGTCAGACTAGATTGATTTACATCACGTTTGTCTTAACAATTCAGTGTGTTGTTAAAAAGTCTACTGCAAGAGTGTACCAGAAAATACGAATGAATGGAGTTGCCAAAACTATGGAAACGGAAAATCCCATTTAAGGACACATACTTTAACATACCTTTGAATATATTAACGCTTAAAGGGACGTGTATTAATGTCATTAATATGTATAAACAATGAGTGTAACAGCAATAACGGCTAACGAATAAACTTTCAATGTCAAATCCATAACAACAAATAACAACATTGTATACAACAACATGGCAAAGTTAATACACAACAACAAAAAAACCAAAACAAACAAAAAAAATGAAAAGGGAAAACCTAAACAATAACAATAACACTTACATTTCAAGTTCATTAATAATTAATGATAGACACAATTTAATCGTTATATTATTTCGAATACGACTAAAACACGCTTACACCGTTATTTGTTTCCACCTTTCGCGTTGTCCATATGAGTCATAAACGTTAAAGAGGTTAATATAGGTCATATAATTAAAAGGATTTATTTTACGACATACTACATGCATTCGAAAGTATTCTAAAATGTTCTTTTTTAATTTGAGATTTGCGTTTTAAGTTAATTTTTTAATTAGTATACAACTACAAATTATAATTGGCACGCTGCGGTTTAATAAACCAGTGGGTCTGGAGGGAATCGAAACTAGAAATTAAATAATTTTGTTCTGGAAAGTCCCCAGAAGTGGTTTAGGTCCGAGTTAAGGTCTGACGATTTAAAAACTTACTTCGCTACGGCTGCTTAATTTTTCTGAAACAACTATTTTTCAATTCCAGTTAAACGTTTGGAATCATTGTTCTGCATAAATTGGCTCGTCAAAGGCACTTCATATATGCATAGGATCTGCTGGTTCATAATTGACAATGTGGATAAGGATCTGCGGGTTCATAATTGACAATGTGGTTATGGATTCCGTTGCCGACAGATGGGCCAAGGATAGACGGAAGACGTACGAGAAATCTGCGTAAACTTCAAAGGATATTGAGTAATGGGCACATACGTGCAGCGCATCGGCCTTAGACACATGATAAATGCAGAAGTCCTGCAGAGATGAGAACGAGAAGGAAACTTTTCGTTACCTATTGGGCAAATGCCCTGCTCTATGCCAGTGGAGCAAAAAACATTTTGGTATCTCCTTTGTGAACAATTTAAACGAATAGTCAATGATGGGCATCGGTAATCTAAGCCGCTTCATCAGAAGCTTCGGGTTTTTCAAAGATTAGGGAAAGAGCTACACTGCGGTATCACAATGGACCCTATGTGGCTTAATTGGGTTTATCAGCCACCTCTACCTACCTACCTACCAAGAGTTGTTTAATCGAATAACTGATATTTCAATAAAAACTCGCTTCGTCGATAAAAAAAGCAAGCACCTGTTAATTTAAAAGTTGTTGCACTTACATTTCTAGAATAAGCGTTTTAAAAAGTGAAATGCTTCGAGTCCTTTAGCCAAGTCACAAGATGAGTGGGAAATTGAGAAACGAATTGAGAATGATGAAAATCTTAATACAAGTGATATTCACAACCTGTGCTACGCTAAGACAAAGGAATACAATAGTTTACAAGCTTGCATTAAAGGAACAATTTTGAATGTTTATAACGCCTCATAACAAACAACAGTTAAAGTAGAGGACGATGTTGAGATTATCTTAGGCAAGCATTTGCCCATTACGGGTGCTATGTCCTCAATATTCGCAAAGGAGAGCGCTAGTTTGCCTTTTTCGTAATTCATTAAAATGTAATGATAATGTGGAGTAGGGGTTCTACGTTATACACGACTAGGGCTACGATTCTGCTCAAAGAAAACGCAATATTTACAAATGGTTCCAGTACAATAGAATTATTTCTCATACATATTACAATACTTATAATGATTAATTATAATTATATAGAATGGAAACATTTAATAACAATATTTGTTTAATAGGAATTATTTTGGAGTTTCATAATATTACTCACCATTTAAAGCGTAATTTCCAACATTCGAAGTAACTATCATTTCCGAATTTGTATTTGAAAAATGGCAAATATGTATGTAGTAGTAACACCTTATTCCAACACTAGAAATATTACAAAAACAAATACATGTACTATTTCATTGTTGCTTTGATTTTATAAGAAAAAAAACATAAACATAAACACTATGCGGCGTATAAAACAATCAAAACAAACAAAACTTAATCACATTCATTATTATCCTTCGTCTTTCTCTCACTGTCTCTCTCTTAGTTTCTCTCACAAACGCTCATAAAATATACAAACCACAACAGGAAATGTGAAAGAGAGAGAGAGAAGAAGAAAATGAGAGTGAGAGTGAAAGTCATTATGAAATAGAAAGTAAAAGTGTAAATTAAATACAAAAAAAGACATCCTATTAAAGGAAGAAAAAGAATCGATTTTTCACATATTTTTTGTTATAAGAATTTTTGATGAATTTATGCCACTTTTCCTTTTTATTTTAAACTTACAAGTAACGAAGAAACTCTGTTGGTGTTTTAAGGACCTTTTGATAAAATTTTTATTTTTTGTGGTTTTATTTCTTTTATACGTATGGAGCAATAAATCATTTATTTAATATGTTCCATTATTGTTTTTATCTACAACTAATCTGGTTCCAAGTGTTTAAAAGTTTTCTTTTTTACTCGTAACATTTGTTATGATTTTATAGAAATTTTTCATTCAGATTTCTTTAAAACTTTCACAAAACTTTTATAAACAACGTAAAAAAATATATATTTCTTACTTATTACAACACAAAATCAAAGCGTTTAAAAGAATTCTTGAATATTATTTATCTTAAATTTAATTTTTTTTTTTTAATTTTTTTATGTGATTATGTGTGAACCGTTCTCTAGAATAATGTATCTACGTGTGACTCAAAAATTGTCTCACACAAGTCCTTTATTATCACTTTGTGTCATGTAAAAAAAGAGCTTTACTTTCTCCAAAAAGGAAGAAAAAAGCTTTAACTTGAGCCAAAGTAAATGTCAAATATTGACACAATTCGCGTATGACAACTGTTGCTTTCAATGTCCTATTAAGGACACACAATTAAATAGTGATGATATTTACTAAAAAAAATTAGCTTAGTACAATACTTTTCGTGGATTCGTGAATAGTACTATGGCAATCAAGTGCGAATTCAAATCATTTGCTGAATGAGTACAAAAATAAATTTTTTCCATTTTTTAATAAACTATCACGAGTTAGTCACCTAAAAAGATATTTTACAAGGAGTTTCGTATTATCTGTTACTGAAAACGGCTGTAAAATTAGTTAAGAAAAGAATAAGAGATGCGGATATATTTACTTACTCAATTCACCATTACAACCCTTCAAATAGAATTAATTTTATCCATGAGTGGATACCCCGAACGTAATTAGCCTCATTAGGCATATCCGAACACAAGCATAGAACTAAAAATATAAAATGGCGATCATAACGGAAAGATTGCTATCTCTTTTAGTTTCTTTAAGGGGTATAAGGCTGCAGAAAGCCACCTTTCTCCTTTCATTTGTTTCGGCTTCCGTTTTTTCAGTTCCATTAAATAAGTTTCTGATTGGGTTGAAATCTGTACATGCCTGGAAATAACGCTTTCTGTGGAACTGTATTAAGGACATGGATAAGGAGTTTTTTCATTTTTGTTTGTTTCGTAGTCCAATTTTATAGAAAAAATATGTTTCGTAAAAACTCAAATAAAACTAAAAACACTTCCCGCTTTAAATCGTTAGTTACGGTACAAAACTGACAACTTTCAATTTGAAGTTTATCTCAATCAGTGTTGCCAAGACGAAAATTTTTTTGTAACCAACATTTGTGAAAAATATTACCAAATAAGAAAAAAAAACCAAATATAAATTCACAGTGTTTTTTAGTTTATCATGTTCACAATTAAATTTTGTGACAAAAAAACGAGATAAGAAAAAGACAATATATCCAATTTTGGTTAGCAATGACCAAAAACGGCAACACTTATCTAAATATATTTGAATATAATTTTAAAATTAAATGCTTTCCAAACCATACTACCATTTTAGGGTTAATTTCATTCATTTAATACCTATAGAAAACAACACTGTGTTGCTTGTGTTAGTTTTGCGCGCTGTCAAAAATCAAAACTATATTCCAACCGTCAAACACGCGTTTTCCTTCCATATTCTTCTTTCTTGTTCTTCTCGTCGTTTGTTGTACTTTATTTTAGCTAATAAGCTGTGGAATTCTTTCAATCAACGTGCCGGCATCTTTTTAAGCAAAGAAAATAAGTCATTAAAATCAGTGTATTGTTCAACGATTATATAAAATAAACTTTTAGAAAACTATTTTTATAATTAAATTAGCAAAATGTTTTGGGGTAAGTTATAATTATTTATGGGAAATATGTAATATTTTTTTCCAAAAACTCTAGCCCCCCACCACGTGTTGAGTTCATATTTTAAAAGTATTTAATTTCGATTTAATATAAAATATTTCATTTGTTTTCTATTCACTGTAGGTCTTAATTTGAAGCCAAATCGGAAATATTCTCAAACCACAGAGAAATCGTTTCACATATCGCAGGCGGCCTTGGATTCGGACTCATCCCAGGGCGGTCCAACACAAATTTTCATCAGCAGTGAAAATCAGCGGTTTTTAGTCTGCACTTTACGCAAGGATGTTTGCGAACAAGTCATGTTGGACTTGAACTTTAGCGAGGGAAATGAAATCTGTTTTCAAAGCATAGGTAAGTACGGCAATTAATTTTTGGCAGAAGCTTTAAGTATTCATATGTGTTAATTTGTGTAGGCAGTGGCAACGTTACCTTATCTGGCTATGTCATGGAAGATATGGGTGATGATTTCATGAACGGCGATGAGGAAGAAGAGGAAGATCTTGAATCTGCATCCGAGACAGAAGAAATCGATTTGCGCAATGCTTTAAATGCTAAAAAATCTAAAAATAAGAAGGCTGAAAAAGGCAAAGCAGCAGCTAAAGCTATGAAAGGTGCCGAAAACGAAGATGATGATGAGGATGATGAAGATGACAGCGAGTTAGATATTGAGAACGATGACGATGAAGATGATGAGGAAGATGCCGAAGGCGAAGAGGAAGAGGATGATGAAGATGATGATGAGGAGGATGAAGAGGACGAAGAAGATGAATCGGAGGAAGAGGAAGTCCAACAACCAAAAGCTAAACAAGCTAAATTGGAAAAACCTGAAAAGCAGCAGAATGGTGTAGCTAAACAAAAGGATAACCAGCAAGCTGAAAAGAAGTCCAAAAAGGAGCAGAAAAAGGAAAAACAACAACAAACAAAAGCTCAACCACAGGAGAAACAACAGAAGGCTGGAGTTGAACGCGTCTTGTCCGGTGGTGTCAAGGTTGTTGATTTGCGTGTTGGCACAGGTCCTGATGCAAAACCCGGCAAGAGAACCCAAGTGTACTATGAAGGACGTTTACTATCAAACAACAAAGTTTTTGACAGTTTGAAATCTGGTGCAGGTTTTAAATTCAGTTTGGGACGTGGAGAAGTTATTAAAGGCTGGGATGTCGGTGTTGTTGGCATGAAAGTTGGCGGCAAACGTCGCATTACATGTCCTCCTCACATGGCCTACGGTTCCCGTGGCTCTCCACCAGCTATTCCTCCCAATAGTACATTGGTTTTCGAAGTTGAACTTAAAGGTGTAAACTAAAGCCAGTGCATACTTTTAATAGCATTTTCATTTTAACTAATTTATCTTTTAAGTAATTCCATAGAGAGTTTTATACATAAATACAAACCAAGTCCTTTAATTTTTTTTAATACTAGTGTTAATATACGAGTTAAAAAGAAAAATAATTCCTTAAATTGTAATAACGCAGTGGTTCTCCAAGTTTTAATTTAGTAAGGGTTTTACCGCTGTGAATAATTTTTAAAATTCAGTTTCGCAAAAACAATTTGATTTTCGTTTCTTATTAGTTTTCGACTTATTCTTGTCGTGTTATTAAAATATCTTAAATTTTTTTTGTTCTCAATATGCCTTTAAGGATTTGTTTCAGTTCTTTTCTTTTTGATTCTACAAATTTACCAAGTTATTCACTTATTGTTTAAATACTTAAAACAAATATATATATAGAATTTAAATAAATAACATGCTTGTTTTACTTTAATTTTGCAAATGGCAAGGGTATTACTGAATATACGAAGGGATGCTTGAATCCTTGTAGTCAGACAGGATACTTTGAAGGTTAAGGATTGTACCTTTCAGAAAGTGTAGGGTATCATGCTAGTCATGTAGCCTAGCAAATTAAATTTAATATTTTTGGAAAAATATAGTAAAATACCGATTTGACAGATATGTTGACAGCTTAAGTAGGTAAGTTCAAATATTGTTTCGCTTATTTTTTATTCAAAATAATGAAAAAAATTTCCTATGACCCACTGTGCTTTAATAGATTTCCTTTACTTTACAAACTGTCATTGCATAACAAACGTCAAAATCAGCTGTTCAAGTTTTGTTAATTGTGCCTCAAATTCGATAGCCGCATTTTATTATCCAAGAAAAAAAAATTATTTTCACAAGTTTCATTAATTAAAATGTTGAAAAATTTGTGTGTTCAACAAATAAATTTGTTAAAAACATGTGCAACACTACAGCAACAAGTCCGAGTATGTATAATGTGAAAGTCCCCTTATTAAATAACAAACTTACTTTCCTGCACTCTTTTCATGTAGACCACTTTCATACTTAAACGTAGAGTGGAACCACAACTTCACAAAACTAACCAGAAACCGAAGAAGATGCGTGGCAGACACCATATTTATGAACTGGTTGAAGATACGACTACAACAAAACATACAAATATTGATGTCATATTGAAGAGCTTTGTCGAGGGTATAGGTGGCAAGGGAGATATCGTATCTTTAAAGCCAAATATTGCCTACAATAAACTTTTGTTACCCGGCTTAGCTGTATATAAAACGGATGAAAATGTTGCCAAATATGCTAAGAAGGATAATGAAAGAGTTGATACGGAACACAGTTCACAGTTTGCTCAAAGGGTAAGTTCAGAAATTTTATCTCTATCCAGGTTATTATATACAATTACATTAAAATTCATTGAGTCCAATGAAGAATAGACAAATTGTAAATTGCTGAAAGCTTGTAAATAACAATGTTTAGTAGTTGATGTGTTCAATATCTTTGGTTTATTAAAGAAATCCAAAAACAGTAGTCGCACAGAAAATAATCCATGCTCGTTAAATTTCGGAATCTTAATTGCCAAATAATTTCAGAATTTCGTTTAGATTCTCTTTCCATTACTTTCATTTTAATAATTTAATTTATTGATTGTGTTTTCAAAACTATTTACTCGACGACAACAAACGGAAATACAAAACGAAAGCTAGTTTTCTCTATATATTAGTGCTTAAATACCGCCCATTTTGCTTGTTTATGTACTTACTTTCTTCAGTAGTCATATTTTTCGACGGTAACGACACGGATTGATATTTAATCTGTTGTACTGAGCCAAACGACTTTGCCGATTTATTCTGTTATACCAGTTGGATAATTATAACGATCCAAAATATTCACAATTTAGTGAAATTGTATGTTGTAAACGTATAATCAACTGTACCTGGTCTTTTTAACGCACGAAAATACGTTATAATAGTAAAATACGCTACAAGAAATAAGAAAAAAAGAGCGAAACTGAAGCTTTAGAGAATCTGCATTTAAGAAAAATATTTTGTTCAGAACAACCGCTAATATTATTTCAATTATAATATGTTTCAATTATATTTTCAATTATAATTTATCCAAAGACACATTCAAATAAGCTAATATACTAAAATATGTATAATAATACCCAGCCAACTGACAGTCTTTTGTGATTACCTACATACATATGTTCCTTTACTGGCACTGATAATTTAAGGATGGTGTCAAGCTATACTATAGGCTCCCTGATTAAAATAAATTTTAAAGCGGATTGCGCCGACGAGTTTCTGTCTGCATATAGGTGTCACAAGTCTCTTGGAATAGTATTGCGTCATATTGTACTTGGGCTTCGTGTCATCGTGGCTTATTGGGCAAAGAGATTGCTGACGAACTGATTAGGGATAAAGCTCAGGACTCCCTTGGAATTTTTTTAACGCTGATCGACCAGGAGATCACCGTGCATTGGAGGTTATTGTGTCTTCAGGTAGTAAATGGATACGCCATTCTAAAACGAAATGCATTCTGAATCTATATAGGGAATCTATTAGGATCCTGATACATTTTTTAACGAAGTATTGAAGTTTTCGAACCAAGGACCAGTTAGCGAGAAGCTGAAATCAACGACTTTATATTGTACTTCTGCCCTGGTGAGCAGAAACGAAGTATTACTATTCTAGACTGAGGTTCCTCAGTCTAGTTTCTCATTTTAGTTTTCTCTGCATTTCAACTAAATTACATAAATTTCTAAAAGTGTTTCACGAATAATATGAACATTTTACTTGGGATTAAAGACGTCTTCGTATGGATAGATGGTTCAGCTGGTCATATTATTTTTTTTTATTATTTTTTTTATTATTTTTTTTATAATTATTTTCATACAAATTTGTCACCAGTTTTGGATTTTATATTCGAATAAATGTTGAATGCGAATTATTGTTCATTTATAACCATTAGACCGTAAACATGTTGGAACGTTTAAATTTGGCTGTAGTCATGAACAAGGATCATCCCTGGATTATTGAGCCCTGGCACATTAAGGCTTCTCTACGCAAAGCCGGCTACATTTGTAATGAAGAATGTATAACAATTCCTAAAGAACCTATCGAAGGTCCCGATCTAAAGAAAGAAAATAAGGCGTTCTATTGCACAGTTACCGTAAATAATTTGGAGAAGGCACGTGTTAAATGTCGTATACACCATTGGAGCACTGACCCTAGCGAACGTTTACCTTATGTATTCGAACATTGGAAATTACCTGCTGAGCCGTTGATGGGCATTGAACAACCTATTACTGGTAATGATGGTGATGCTAAACCACAAGCGTAAGGTATACAAATAAAGTTGTTAAAATAATTTAATGTAATAAAGTAAATCGCAATTACTACACAAAAATTAAAGTGTCTTCTATTAAGATTTTGCCGGTAATAGTCCTAAGATATTAAAGACGTTAAATTCTATTTTCTTCAAGTAAGAGTAACAGAGTCAAATCTTTATTTAATTTAAAATAGTAAAATAAATTAAATCTCAAATCCAAGTAATTGTTTAAAGCAAACATGGATTATACATTTTAAGGCTGTAGATTTTGTATGATCCAATCAACATAGTTGCCAACCCTAGTATAGACTCCGGGAAATCCTTCTAAACCACAAGGCGTAGGTCCAAATGATACAACACCAGCCAAGAAATAGTACGAACGAATTCTACAAATATTATAAAACATATATTCAAATTCTTATTATTATAAACTAAATTGTACAAACTTATTAGTGGTATCCAAAGTAACAAGAGGGCCGCCAGAATCACCACGACAGGAATCTATACCCTCTTTACCGCCAGCACAAATTTGACTATCTTCTAAAATAATATTTTGACTCTTATAAGCGGCACGACACTTATTCGTATCATAGCCTGCTACAGAAGCTTTCAGTTTTAAATTTGATGCAGATAACGTTTCAGTTTTACCCCAGCCAGCAACATCCATTAAAATGCCCTCAAATGTTGATGCACGCAAATTTGCATTTGTGGGTAAACATATTGGTCGCACAAAATCTGTGTATGCCACACTACGCTCCAAGCGTAGAAGAGCTATATCGTTAGCTTGACTTCTTGAGCTAGGGTTATACTGACTATGTGGAATTGCTCTCTCGACCCGTACATCAAGATGTTCGGGAGCACAATCCTTCTCACCACGGCTATCAATTTCACAATCAGGATTTGTGGTTGTATCCCATTCACCCAAACGTACACCTGTTAATTTCCAGTCTGTCGGTATAGCAAGGCCATTTACACAATGAGAAGCAGTGAGGACATATCGGGTATTTATTAAAGAACCGCCACAGTGATGGCCTTTCACGTTGTTAGCTGTATATAATTGAAATAAGAGCATATGCATTTAATCAATTACCATGTTTATAGAATTTTCAACTTGTTTAAAAGCAAAATTAATGCTCTTAAATGATTCTAAATTTAAATTTCCTTTTGAATCATTAAACTATTTGTACATGGATTAAGAGATTTGAAATTTGTACTTACGTTTAGTGTATTCAATTAAAGCCATCCATGGGAATTCGTCAATTTTTGTTACATTACCACCATAAATACGATTTGATAACACATTGCCGCATTGTCCTGGTTGTGGTAAAAGATTATTTGAATAACTTGGTGGTGGAGTAGGTTGTACTGTTGGCTGTACAACTTGGCGATAACGATCTGGACAGCAAATCTATTACAAAAAAAAAAACAATAATTCAGTTTAATCTCTTCAAAATTTACAAATTAAACTTAAAGAAAAAGAATACCTACCAAGACTTTACCATTTTGATAGCCACATTGGCTACGACTTAAATATAAACGATCTGTTTCTCTTAAAGGTGTAGTGACTAAAACATTAAAAAGATATTTGCAATCTTCGAGTATTATACATAGTGCTCTCTCCCGATTGGGTGTTATGCAGCGACCAAAATTTGGTGTGTCAAAATCTTCATCGGGGAAGACTATTTCTAGAAGAGAAAAGCATGTCAATTGAATTAAAACAAATTTTTAGCACTTAAGTAAAACAAGTTGTGCTTTTTCAGAAGATATCTAACATATATGTAAATATGTATGTATATGTCTGTATATACACATGTAGATCCAAACAAACATTGTCTGCACCCTAAAATCAACTTTACAAAAAAAATCCCCCATAATATTGTAGATGTCTAAATTCTAATAGCAAAATCACCACCAATACAAATAATACCAATAATAATAAAAAAAGATTCAATGTTTTATACTAATATTTGAGAGATTATTGTTTTCTTCACAAAAATATTTATTTTTTTATTAAAAACAAAAGAATTCTTAAACAAGTTTTTGGAACTGCTGTTAAAAAAAAGCGAACTAAGCGGTATAACCTTGTCGTGCTATATATACACTTTTTGTTTAAATGAAAAATGTTTACTAAAGATTTATATTTATAAAAAAAGCTGTTCTTAAATTATCGCGTATTATTTGTAATGAATAAATTTCAATTTTATTATCCAATATTTAAACAACAAACAACATTTTATTTATTAAAATAGATGAACGGTTATTTTTTAACACAATTTTCAGATGATTTATGGACTTAAAATTTGAAATGAAGAGAAAAAATGTTTTCTAGCTACGTATAACATCTTCTATTCTGGTAAATTTATTGAGAGAATAATGTACACGGTAAATAGGAAACAAGCTTAGGATTTTGCAGCACTGGACATACATACATATGTAGGTATTTAAAGAGTGATCTTTAAGTATTATTTACCTATGCCGTTCCTAACATATTACATACTCTGGAACTGGTCTAACTTCTTTTTTTCTTTACGAAATATATGAATAAATAAAGAATCTAACTCGTTGTCTTATAATTTCTTTACTTTGTTTCACAAAGAATTTACAGAAAATGAGAAAAAAAAATGAAAATGAAAATGAAAATGAGAAAAAAGTCGCCGTGGTCTGTAAGGTAGTGTGTTAGCTTATTAGACGAAAAGCCAGGGTTCGAGCCCCAGGCCAGACATCAAAATAAAATACAAAAAGTATTTCTTCGGCGTCTTCCTCTCAGCAGATTTCTGGCAAAAACTCTGAGAGTAAATAAAATTGCCATGAAAAGTTTCACAAAAATCTATCGTTCGGAGTCGACTTTAAACTGTAGGTCCCGCCACTCATGTATACAATTAACACACACAACATAAGTGGTGTGAGAAACTAGGTCGTAATCCTGACTGAAGGGTTGTAATGATCAATTATGTATGTATGTATGAGAATAAAAATCACACGATAGATTTATTTGCGTTTACAGGGTTGTTAAAAAATCAAAATATAAAAATGCCTAAAACTGTGTCCCCGATCTTATAAAGTTTTTGAAAAAATTCGAATAACGAAGATAGCCGTACGACTATCGAATTTTCATTTGAATAAATGACGCAATGAAGTAATGTCGCACTCATTACATATTAAGTTTACACTATACTATCCGCTCTCTTCTATACAAAGCATTTCGTACATCTTTAAAAAGTTTTCTAGCTAAGCAGGTTCTAGTATAATGGGATTCCCATCTGTCATTGTCTAAAATAAAACTTCCATTATTAAATGAGTTGTTATTATATTTATCGTCATCTCATAATTGCTTTGATTATGGCTATGAAAATTCAGTAAATTGAGATGCAATCCATAATCTCAAATTACTTACTCTACTTTTGGAAGAACATTTTTGATTCCTTTAATTTAATTTAATATTCTGATCAAATTACTAAACAGAAAGAACAATATTCGGCAAAAATTAAAAATATTTGATGGAATAAAGCGAAATAAATTACTATACTCCACATTTAGCTTTAATAATCTACATTTTACATTGTTTAGGTGATGGTAGACAGATGAATACAAATTATTGATAGCTATCAATAATTGCTTGACTAAGTTTTTTTTCAACAAGTCAGATGACTGTTGCTACATAAAATTCTTGAATCGAATTTTTATCTGAGAATCGCTGATGAATCTCAGCAAAATTAACCCATTTGTGAAAAATTTAGTGATGAAAATTGTGTATTTTATGAATAATATGAACAGGAGCAAACATTTTTTGTTGTACCATAAGCTTTTCTCTTACGACTAAATTCTTAATTCAGTCAGTAATAATGCTTTGGCCAATACTATAAGAATTGTGTTCTATTACTATAACACCAGACCATACACATTGATAGTGACTATATGGATTGAATTTCTTATGTCGGAACAGTCACCAAATAGTTTTATTGGGGAATGGAAGCTTGTAAAAATCGGTTACAACAACAAAGACGAGGTTTACTATTCGAGAATATATGGGATTTGAATGTAATCATTCTAAGTATATAAATAATACAAATTAATAATACTAAAATGGTTGTCATTTTACTACATCTCCTATAACAACGATGGGTAAAATTTTTGTATAAATCTAAAGAATATTGTTTATAACTGGCTGTTAAACTTTCTCGTCTTTTAAGCAACTTTCTAATTCATTCTTCATTATTTAAATTAAGAATACATTTTTGATTTCTGCAAAAAAATGTGAAATGATATTGTATGAAATCAAGTTACCTTGGTCAGAACAACGGGTAAACGAAATGAAACAATATTTTTGCTTTGTGTTGGCTTGTAATTTATGTTGATATCAATAAAATCACAATGGAATTTCCGAGTTTTTAAAGCACAGCTAATACAAGTTTGCTTTTTTATTCTGTTTTATTTTTTTAAATTGCAATCATCAAAATTTGGTACAAATTTCAGAAATAATTTATCAATTGTAACCTCAGATTTAAATAGAGAAGTAAGGGCTGTTTCTAGTGTTAACATTGTTTATTTTCTTTATTTTCTACATTAATTAGTCTGTTAGCATTTAAGTAATTAATAATAAATAATAATAATTTAATAAATGATTAAATTCAAATACAATATAAACATCAAATGTTTATAGAATTTGAATTAAATGTTAGACACACTTAAACTTATTATTTATTTACATGCCTTTAATTGGCAATCACTTTTTTTACCATAATTCAGAAATTTTTATTTAAATTCTAATTACAATATAGTGGTGTATGTATGTACATGTATATGTAGTAATTAATATTTGTTTTTATTTAAAAACTCTAAACTTACGTGCAAAACTTAATGTCTGTATTATTAGCAAAATGCCAAGAATTAAAAATCCTTTAATTGATAATAATTTTCCCATTCTAAATATTTGATTGGTTTTTTTTATATTTCTTTTGTCGTCTTTTTTTTAAATATTATTCATTTGATAATAAAACTGTTTTTGATTTTTTTGTTATATTAAGATTTCTACAACAAATCCTTATTTATTTGCTTAATTAATGATTGTTCAAATTCAAATTTTTATTGATAATTTATACAAAACAAATTAACATCGAATTAATAATTATTTTTTTTCTTTTGTTAATTTTTAATATTTGTTTACAATATCCCGTTTATTATTCTACACGAAATATTGTTGCGACTTTAAGACTGTTGAAAACGAACTGACGCTGTGCGTTGTGTGTTTTTGAGCGCTTAAGCTTTTAGTAGCAACTGAGAGATGAGCTAAAGATTTGTTTATATGTACATTAATTATACTACCAATCTCTAGCAAGTTAATACATATAATAGAGAGTTCTTAACTACTGTTACTTTAGTAAAACATGTTATATGATGTCGTGTTATAAATATCATTTAAAAGCTTGTTGTAAAGTTACCAATCAATTTTATTATTTATCATTCCCAAATAGTATTTACAATTCATAAAATTATTATTAAATTAAATTAAAAAAACACTAATGTTACAGTTTTTCTGAGAAATTGCTTATTCAATGTACTTTTGCAAGTATTCATAATAATTCTAAAATTAAATTACAAAAAAAAGAAAAATGCAATTGACCATTTCTAATTTAAAACTAATTGAAATATTTTAATCAATAGTCATAAATACCACAAACAGACAATTTGTGAGGTTTGTTCTTCTTAACTTACGTAAGGCAAAAAACCTTTTGAAATATTACTCTCAGAACGGTCAACATCTGTCTACACTTGCAAATATCAGGCTACTACTGATCGTAAAATATAGCTTGTCAAAGATTGCTCTTCTATATGTCTTCTATATTGTGTCGCTAAAAATTACGACTATATTTCTAATAACTTATTTATTCCTTTTTGTTCCTTTATGGGGAATACACAGTGAGCATGCTCTGTGACCTACTTAAGATTTTTGATATATAAAATGGAATATAATTTTTACAATGATCTGTTCTATGACTTACTCGCTAAAATTTAACGATGCTTGCTTGCAAAGCTTAATGAATAATTAAATCATTGCACATACATAAATACATAATTGGTCATTACAACCCTTCAGTCAGGATTACGACCTAGCTTCTCACACCACTTATGTTATGTGTGTTAATTTTATACATGAGTGGTGGCACCTACAGTTTAAAGTCGACTTTGAATGACAGATTTTTGAGAAACTTTTCATGGCAATTTTATTTACTCTCAGAGTTTTTGCTAGCCGAAGAAATATTTTTTGTATTTTGTTTTGATGTCTGGCCTGGGACTCGAACCCTGGCTTTACGTCTAATAAGCCAACACACTACCTATTAGACTACGGCGACTTAAATCATTGTGTGTCTTCAAAAAGGTTCTACTTTACTGTACTTTTTATTATTTTAGTTACGGTTTACTTGATCATTCCTTTTCTGCTGCCACTACCTCTGTCGCAAGCTTAAATTTGGATAATTTTGGACTTGCTACATGCAAACTAATATTACTTACAATAAAATAAAATAATGGCAACCCTTTTTTATTACTCTTAGTTTGAATTTGATTTATCCACTACAGAAAAACTATTGGGTCTATCATATAGAATCCCTACTGGAATTAATTTTTTTTCTTATTTAAATATAAAATTGTTGTCTCAAAGCGACTTTTACGCAAAAAGAAGATAAATCTTGATGCTAAATAATAAGTAAATAATGGTTTAACGTGAATTTACTCCTATTTTATTAGCAGTAAAAATTTGCTATCGTATTCGTAAAATTCATAATTGAATATGTTAACTTTAGGGCATTCCATTAGTGAACATTTGACCCCTTCACCACGTTTGGCTTCGAGTTGAATATGATGTCATGTTCGCGACGTGTCGTGTGCCAAGTTTAATAATCTGCTTAATTTTCTAGCGTATTATTTAACTTATAATTCAAACTAATATTATATGGAAATATCAGAGCCGATATACATACATTTATGCTGTTATCCTGGATAACACTTTTTAATTCCTTTTGTCTGCCATAAAGCATCAACTAGTTTCTTTGTTTTATTTCAGTTTCATAAATCAATTTTTTGCAAAATAGATCTTAGGACGATAGGCTTGTCATCTGTCTTTGCCTGAAACTTGAACGTGTACTGGTGGACAACGATGTAGTGGTATGGAACTTTGCTTTCTGAATCCTACTTCTATCTCAAAAGATTGCTCTGTTCAATATGATATTTCTTGATGTTATTCCTCAGGAGTTTAACAAAGATTTCAAATCACCATGATATATATATGTACATAAGGCTGATTCACATTAAATATCAACTAGTATTAAAATTGAAAAAATCCAAATGAACAGTAACTCAAAAATGGTCTCTTCCTCCTCTTCAGACCCATACATCCGCCAGAAGTCATTTAAGGGAATGCCAAGTCTATCGGCATGAATTCCAATAGGAGAGTGTCCTGTGAGAGCCGTAACAGTACGCAGGATGGCAAAGCAACATTCCTTTTCATCTTACCATTCTAAGACTTAAATAATTAGACACTGCTTTCAAGATAACTGATGAAAGTACTCTTATCTCTGCGTTTTTTTTTGAATACTTTCGTCAGCCCCTTATTTAAGCAACTCAACCAATATCTCACAAAATTTTTCATACCTAGCATGTCACTTTCTGTATTCAGTTTTTTAAGAAATTTAACAATTCCTTGCCAATAACTTAGTCTCTTTATTAATTAACTTAATTACAAAACTACTTAAGGTTACTGACGTTACTTGTTAGTGCGAATTTTGCTTGAATAAATTAATATGATAAATTATTATACTTGAACCGGAGTCGTCGTGTAAAGGCTGAAAATAAAATAATAAAATTATTAGTTACTCGGTGTTTCTATATCTTTCCACTACAGTCTTTTATGAATACAAATTTTTATTTAAAAAAAAGCAATCTTAGCCGATTACATTTTTTAAGAAATACTTTTAAAAGTTAAATTTATAATGTTTGTTCTTTTATAATTTTTTTCTTAAAAACAAAACAAACGATTGATATGAATATTATAAGTAACTGAGTGCTTAATAGGTTAATGGATTGATTCAATGATATTTTCTCTCTTCATTTGAATTTTATTGTTTTTAGAAACGTTTGACAGTTGCTTTGAAATCAAGATTTTATACGTTAATTAAATTTATTTAAATTTAAAATTATTTTCAGATCTCAAATCTAATTACATTATATTTTAAATATGGCTGAAAAAGAAGATCCACCAAAATCATTAACGAATATTGTTGAACATCTCAATGATATGTTGGATAAAGTTAAAAATTGTGTCTGCGAATTTAAAATGACTGAAGCTAATTGGGGATTATGTTGCAGTGCTTTTGCATATTGCGTGGGTGTTATACTTACCTTTCAGTTACGCCCTGTAGCTTATGAATTTTTGAATTCATATTGTTCGTAACAAACTTTTTAATCCTAATATCATCGATTCTTATATGCAAAATAATCATAAGCGTTATATTTGTATTATTTTAAAACGTAACGTAATCAATTGTATTTGTAGATATTTTTGAAAAATTTTCATCAGTATCTACTTTGCAATGTATTCTATAGTTCCTATGATCATTTAGCTCATAAAAATCGATATATGTACGTTATTTCTATAAAATTTACTCTTTTAAATGATATATTTTGATATAAACTAAAGGATTTTAGTTTAATTTGCATTAGTTCAAGTCCGTGATCTTAAAAACTTTCTCTAAAGTAAACTCATAACTGAAAATCTTAACTTTCCTTATCAGGCCTTGCACTATAATATCTGCTGCTCTCTTCATTGTTACTTATCAACTTTGTGATACAAAGCATAATCAACCTATAAATCTATTTGCAAAACTTGGAAAGAAAGCTCAAGATTAAATCGGAGAATTTTTATGGTCTCTGATGTTTGTAAGGATCGAGATGCTACTCACCATGGATCCTATAATGTCAATCTGTTGGACCAACAACACTATAAGATCGTTTCATACAAGCATCCTGTTGAATTTTAATTAAAATTTTCATTCAAATGTACATTTGACTCATACTCAACCCAACAAATTGTAGTCAACAAACTAATGTTTCTGACGGTAGCTCTACCTACGTATTTATATCAACTGCCCTGTGCACTTCAAAAGAAATGTGACTTCCAAAGCTGCTGGCTATACTGGTTTCAATGCAAATAAATATCGCATCAATTGTCTCTCTCTGTGGTTTAGAGCTAAACAAATAAAAGCAAAAAATCCTGTTTCCAATTACGTATTTGTTAGGACCTTGAACCTCTTTTCTCTTTATAAAGGCCATGAATCGTTAAAAGTTTCTTAGACTCTAGGCGAAACGTATACAACCACAACCATTCTGCCAATTACAGTGCCTTGAAGGTTATTTTCACTTTTGAAATGAAGCAGAATCAATATGTTCTTAGAGTCTAAGACAACAATGATGCATCAGTGCATCATTAAAGAAGAAAGAAAAGAAGAAATTTTCTTAATGTAACAAAATATTAAATAACTGGGACTGCTTTAATATTATACTCTTTATGACTTTGCTAATAAATAATAAAGTTTCTAATTAGTTTCTAATGTAATTAGTTCTCTAAGTTGTCATTGACATCTGCTGACAAAACTCATGATTCCACTTTAAGTTATGTTCTGTAAACGGAGTACAATATTTTATATAATAAAGTTAATATTACTTACTTGTGTTTAGATACGCCAAACGAGCAATCCACGGATAGACTTCAATATTGCGTACGGAGGGTAATATGTCACATCCCAATGAAGGTTTTGGTGTAGTCCTCTACACTGTAGTCGTAAGTTTATTAGGGACATTATGAGATTGCGGAAAAAATGGTACATGCACATCGTGACCAGAGCGGTATTGGTCGCGTAATAAAAATAAATATCGAATTTGTATGCCTGTAGCTAAATTGTGCATGTATGTGTCTTAAGTCTTTTAATAGTATCAAGTGAAAATGTTAAAATATGCAAATGTTTGTGTCTTAAGTCTTTCGTGTTTTTTCTCTTCTCTCGTTCTCTCTGAAACAAGCTTCTTTTCAACGATTATTTTCGATTTTGTTTATATTTTTTTCACATTTCTTTGGTATTTTTTTTTCTCAAATCAAGTTACTTTTATTTTTTTTAGACGAATTTGTTCACTTACAGCACCACTCGATTGTAATTTTATTGAATTTGAACTATGATTCACTATTTATATTTTATTACCGGCTTCTATAAAACAAATTCATGATCAAGGCAATTAGTGGCGTCACTGTTGTATTTGTATGTTTGTGTCTATCGTTAAGGGGTTTTTCTAATAATTGTTTTTTTTTCGCTGTCTGGTAAATATTTTTAAAAATTTGCGGTTTTTTATATCACAAATTTTGTTCGTTTATATCTATTGTATTATTGTTTTTACTTATATTTTCTTTTTTTGTGGGAAATATGACATGCAATTATGAAATCAATTAAGTGCTCATGTCTATCTGAACTCTTTTATAACTTTAATGAAACTGACCTAGTTAAACCAACCAACCAACTGTTGTTGTTTTTGTTTTTTTTATCCGCAAACCGGAGTTTGTATATATGAATACGAATTTTTACTGTGCTAATCGAATATTTTTTTCTGTTAATATGTAGACAAGAATTAGCAAAGGAGAAAGAAAATCTTGAAAATTTCCACCTGTTTTTATTGAAGGCCAAATACTGAATTTGTTTGACCAAAATTAATCTGCAGGCTTTCATAGGCTTGGTATTATTCGTTTATTTGTTTTCACTTTCGTTTTCTCCATATGTAGAGCATTTTTTTCTATATGCTTTAATTCCTTCATACGCCTATCTTCAATGTCTATATTGATTGCTAAGATTCATTATTTATTTTGGATTCGATTTCATAATATTATGTATATAAACATTTCTAATAAAACTAAATAGAATACAATTTAAATATGAGTAAAAAAAAATATGGCAGCAGGTCAGTAGCAGTTAAACAAAAATAAAAAATATATGCTGCTCAAGAGTAGTGGGTATGGTATATATAAAAAATAAAGGCATTAAAAGTTATAAAACTCATAGCCATAAATAACTAACGGTTCTTATACATGAACTTAAACTTCAAAGTAAGCTTTTATTAGCTTAGGCTTTTGCAGCAGTGATTTTCAAACTGTATCAATCACATCTCACATTTAACAAAAAAAAAAAACGTTCTTTATATACATATATGTATAAATAAATAATTCGCATACTCTTTCCGTTTCCGGGTTTATTAAGTAAAAATTAAGCCCCATTTGTTTAATGTACTATTGTGGTCTCTTAGTGTTAGTTAGTTAGTAGTAGCCTTTTAGACGCCCAAACCCCAGGTTGTTGTCTGTGTGGATGAAGGGAGGGATGCTGGTTGGTTTGGAGAACACTATTCGTTCAAAAAGGCAAAAAATCTATTCTTTTTTAAGTGTTGTGAATTTTGTAGTTGTGGTGAGTTTTTACAAAATGTGGTGAATTTATCCGGTGTGGTGAATAAAATCTAAACTCACCAAAGTATCGTTATTCAAAATGGTACTTAATCATAGATCCATGTACTCTATATCGTGATATGGACGGTGTGTGTCTAGAATAAGTTATGTTCACATCTGTCAGTGGAGACATTCACCGATATACCCGTCTACCATTACACTGCATTACCAACCGTGTGGTTTGTGTTTGTCATTCTCGATTAGTGTTGCCATTCTATTTAAAATTCTAAAAAATTAAAATTAGAAAACTGTATACAAAAAATAATTTAATTTAAATTATTTTGTAAATTATTAAAGAATTCATTCATTTTTTCTCTTTTTCAGAAGTTGATTACAGATTTTTAGTTTCCTGGCAACATTTCCGTTTCAAAACTACACTTTCAGTAATTTTTTATTATTACAGATTTTATGGTTTGTGCTTTTCAACTAACTATAAATGGGGCTAGGCTAATGCCAAAGGCCTTTAGCGCCGGTTAGCCAAGTTACCGAATGCTAAATGAATCGTTGTTACGTTACGTGGACATTTGACTAAACGGGACTTTTACGTTTCGAATCAACTGTTTTTGTTTTGTATATGAGAAACATGTTAGTTTTTCTATTCCATTCCGTACAGTATTGAGTATATATAAATATATTTTTATAAAAGTACCATTTGATGGAAAATGTACTCTTTCAGTTATAGTTTAGCACTATTTCAAGATTTCAATTTTGCAACACTGTCACTGACTAAATTCTGCATGGAAAATAATTTCCGATTCATGTCTTGACTTTGTACCATTTTCCAAAAAATTTTATCGGAAATTTCTGCAAATACTTGACGTGTTCCTTTACCATTTGTTCTGTGTAATGCCACAGTTTTACTCGAAAGGTAAACAGACAGATGGGGACAGATGGTTTGTAACTGTAATTCAATTTAGATTTGAATAATTGTATTTGAGTATAACACATAAAGGTATACAAGTTTAGACGAATTTCCGCTATAAATTTGTGGTTGTGGAAAGTAAAAAAAGTCTTTTAGAGATAATGTGAGCTACGCAAAATAATTTTCTATAAATTCGGAGATAATCGGACTAAATAATCATTGGATAAATTAAAAGATAGGTTACATAATCGATTGTATAATACTTAACGCAAACTTTTATTTTTCGTACATGCCCCTATAGTGTAGTAGTAGTAGGTTAAACTGCGATTGTCGAGTGTTCGATTCGTCCAAAGGGCTCTGGGTGTTTGTGACGTTTTAAATGAATTATTCAATAATTATGTGATAAATTATGTTGAAAAGAAAGTTAAAGAAAGTTTAGGAACACAGGGCTGTCGAAAAGCATCCTTTTCAACTGCTTATATTCCACATTGGAGCGATGAAAATAATATTTTTTAATAAGCAAGTGCTTATTAAACCATTATAACTAAAACCTCTTCATTATCATATGTACACTGTCATGCGTATAAAGGTTAAAGAAGAAAATGTTATATAATATAACAGCCTTTCAATGTTTTATATCCACAATTGGCATATAAAACAAGAAAATAGTTGTGGAATGAAGGAAAAATATAACACAATTTTTTTTTTAATTTCTGTGATGTCAAAGTTTTCAAAGGAAAATTTATAACAGTTGTGTAATAATAATATATGTATGTGACTACATTTTTAAATGTTATAATAACATAGAAGAAAATTTTGTTAAGTAAACTGTATAACAATAATTTTTAACTATAAGTACTGTATAATCATCATTATTCACGCCTTATGGCAATGAACAAGTTTGTTAGAATTTCTCTTATAGCGCGGTGTTGTAAATTAATAAATTTAAAAGAGATGACACTCAATACATGAAAACAATCGATAACTAGTATACAAGTTTTGTTCATAAATAAATATGTTAAAAAATGTATTTTCCTCTTAAATTAGCAGTAAAATTTATTATGAAATATGTTTTTATTAATATTTTTATAATGCAAATAAAAAGATGCGAAAATAATAAAGCACTATCTATATTTATCTAAACATATTTATCGAAACCATTAACAATAGAATATAATTTGTCATCTCTAGTACTACAAAACAGCTGATATTTTTTAGCAATGCATGAACCAAATAGAAAAATAAATGCATTCTATGCGTTTTCTTCGGTAACTTTTCGCGAACAACTGAACTGGTTCTACTTTTTTGGTATACGTATGAAACGCGTACTTTCCGCTTAAGATCCGCGTTCACAGACATTTTTTTGTTTGTCAGACTCTTACAGCAAGGAGGTCTGTGGCATTCCCAAAATCGCAATGCTTGTGAGTTACAGGCTTGGTTGCACCTTTGGTGTAATTTAGATTAAGAATTTCAGTTTTATGGTGTTTAAAGTGCTATCTATCGATCAGTGGCCGAGTTTTTTAATTCGGCCCTCCATAGATAAAATAAATATAAAACAAGGTAAGGAAATGTGTAATAATTAATAAATGTACCTGATATTACTAAATAATTAAAAAAAAACAACAAATAAACCTGTAATCATTATTTCTACACATACATACACACATATGTATGTATGTATTGTTGCCTGTTTTAGATAAGCGTTACATTTGATTCCAGGCCACAACATAACGTGTAAATATATTGTATATTTAGTATGTATTCCATATGGGCAAGAGTGTTTTTGATTATTATTTACATGTGGTTTTCGGTTATTAAAATCATATAAAATATTAATTTTACCATCTGACATTCATTTCGACATGGTGTTTGTGAAACTATATTCGGTAACATATTAATGTGTCAGTAACATAATTTAATTGTAAGGAAACAATATTAAAATGTTATATTTTAATACAACATAAATGTTACTTAATAAACCGGTCAGAGACTAGCAATTGTAATATGTATGGTATGTGCATTGCAAACTTAATATGGAAATAAAGGCCGTAATTCTCCTTTTGTTCATATTCGGCTTTTTTTCTCATTTTTCGACAAATTAAAGAGCTCCAGTAAAATTAACAAAAATTCAAGCAATTAAACAATATTTGTAACAATAAGACTGTGCATTTCATACGTTATTCCATTTCCTTTCTATAAGTATACAGGTAAGGCAATAAATATAGTGATGCAGTAGTATTTTGGTAAATTTTAAATTTTATTACTCAAGTAATGAAAACCAACAACCTTCCCGTAAAAAATATTTATAACACAAGCTTATATGTAATCTGAGTTTTTATAATTTAATAATTGTTATATATAATCCATGATTCTTTATTATTTTAATAATACGAAAAGCCACAGAATTAGTTCATGTATTAAACTCATTCTTGTCAATCTTTAACCACTCCTCGTTAATGTGAAAGTATTACGAGAGAGTTTTTTCTGGCACTGGCAGTTAACGTCGACTCTAAACGGCCAGATTTGAGAAGCTTTTCATGCAAATTATTGTACTCAAAGATTTTTTTTCCAAAAAAACTGCTGACAGGAGATCGTCGAAAAAATATTTTTTTGCAGATGTCAGAGCTAAAGTTTGTACTCAAGAGCTTTCGTTTAGTAAGCCTAAACATAACCTACCAGATTATGGGCTCCGCCTACTCTTTGCATAAATTTTAGCTGCAAGGATTCCCCAAAAGTTTTTGATTGCATCAGTTCTGCATCCAGACTATAAAAGTGGATTAACATTTTTGGCGTAACATGTACAGGCGCTTTATCTTGTTGAGAAATATAGGGAGTTTAAGGATATATTCTAGATATCTTAAGTATATCTTTTAGAAATTCCAAATTAGATGCCAAATTCAATTTGGTGAGAAAAAAAGAACACAATGAAACTAAAAGTTACGAGATAATACTCACCACACCGTAACGTCACAAAAATTTTTCTTGGATCGTATACTGCTTTTCGATTACAACAATCTGAGACGAAAGTAATCCCATGTGAAGCACAGTTAAAACGCCAAACACTAGTACGAGTGTGGTAGTACCAGAAGTGACTGTTAGCTGATGATTTTTGGTCGCAGATGACAGCACTGCACTGAAAATAATTGATTTGTTTTAAGACCTCTCTGGAATAAACTTCATGATTTCAAAGAAATAGTATTTCTTTCGAAGCGGTATACATATGCTGTTGAAGATATAAAAAATATTTCTTTAACTACAAACGGATATAAGTATCAGGGTCTTTAAATGTAATTAGAACTGCCGTTGCAAATTTGAAACCAAATCTACAGTATTTTTCTTTAAAGTTCTATTATATTTTCGTGTTGCAAAACGTGTGTTTGAAAATTATTTTATTTTATTTTCTTTGTAAAACGATTAACACATTGCAACAAAATGCCATAATTATGTTAAAGAGCTTCGTCGCAGATATATGCATGTAAGTCAGGCTAAAAGAACGGCATTAGCAGCAAAACAACAGGATCAAAAAAGAAAAAACAGTTTAAGGACTTTTAAGCGTGAAATGACTTTAAAGTGTTCATAAGTATTAAAGAGGCTTTAAAAGTAAGTGTCATGGAATTAAAAAGCGTGGTTAAAGAAACCCCTACAAATGAATGTGAAACAGTCGTATGTAAATAATTATTTTGAAAACTTACAGATGTATGTACGCATATAAATAAAATTTTAATTCAAAATTATTACACCAAATATGTAAACAACTGTAAATAAAATTGCGATAAATGTTTCAAAATTAAAGTGTTTGATATAATGTTACTTAGTTCTTCACACCACCCATGCATGCTGTGTGCATTCATTTTTATCCATGAGTAGCGGACTTAGAACTTTAAAGTCGACTTTGAACGATTTTTTTTTATTGATTTTTTAGAAACTTTTCAATGCAAACTGCTAAGAGCAAGTCGCAGAAGAAATCAAGACTATCCGTCTACACTTGAAGTTAGTTCTACTACATGCAAGATGCTATGCATTAGCATCGCTTTCTTTTGACAATTTTCTCATGTAATCTTAACTTTTCTATAAAAGTTACTTTTCTCTTCTTTTATCTTTATATTCGACATTTAAAAAAAAATTCTTCTCTTTTGTTTCCTTTTTAGCATCATGTTACGATCATGTCTTTAAAAGTCTATTCTATCTCAATCAATCAAATCGAAATGTTCATCGACTTTAAAATCAACTGCACAGAATGGAAACCAACGGGATAAGTGAAAAAGCAAATGTACTGGCAACAACGGTAAGTAATTTAATACTATTCGTTACTATAGTATGTAGCATTTTGTGGGTTGGCAACCAGCGTATGTGTAACAGGCAGACAACGGAACATACGAGCACAACAGCAATTTTCCACTTTTACACAATCACGCACAGGAGAATGCAAAAAAACATCAATCAATGTCACACTATTTTGATTCTTTTTCCTTATTTTCGACATCTTATATGATGCAAAATTTTTTGGTTTTAGTAAATTTTTTTTAAACTTTAAAAGTTGAGTTTTTTTGATAAGTTGATAATAAAAAAATTCGACCTGTCGAAAATTTTCTTTAAAATTTTATTTTTTTTAATTCCAATTAGATTTGCCTACAATGAACAAGTAGAACCAGCGATTGATAAATATTTTAACCTGCTAGACAATTCTATATAAAGCAGGCATAACAGCAATTGAATTCGAAACCGAAGCCTTTTTATATTATGTTGAGGGTATATATAGTATATATGTTCCTTTACTCCTTTAGGAAGCATAGAGCATGTTGAGGTTAAAGCAAATTTTTTCCAAATTTATTGTGGTTTCTTCGATAGATTGGCTAATTTTTTGTCCAGCCCTGGTATGCACAACATTGTTTGATCATTATGACTCTTCTAAAGCAGCATTCCGTCTTATTGTAATACATTTTCGAGGTAAATTTTTCGCCATATATTGGATATTTGAAGTCGCCGTAGTCTAATAGGTAGTGTGTTGGCTTATTAGACGTAATGCCGGGTTCGTATCCCAGGTCAAGCATCAAAACGAAATATGAAAAAATATGTCTTCGACGACTTCCTCTTAGCAGATTTCTGGCAAAAACTCTGAGAGTAAATAAACCTGCCATGAAAACAGTTTCTCAAAAATCTGTCGTTCTGAGTCGACTTTAAACTGTAGGTCCCGACTCATGTATAAAATTAACACACAACATGTGTGAGAAGCTAAGCCGTAATCCTGACTGAAGGGTTGTAATGACCAATTATGTATGTATGTATGTATATCGGATATTTATGTCGGGTATGTATTGTTCAATATCAATGAAATGAGTTTTGTTAGATAGAAACTTTTATATGCCATTTGGCGTAATCTGAAACATTAATTTCCTAACTTTTCGCAGCTTTTGCGATTTTATTTCGCCAATAACTCTTTGAATGTTGATTTCCAGATGTTCAGTTGCCTCTGAATTATCGATGTAGACAAATGACTTTATATAATCCCCAAGGAAATAATCCAATGGAGTTAAATCTCTTGATTTTAGTGGCCATTTAATTGGATCGTTACGTGAAATGAATTTTTCAATAAAAGTTTCTGTAACTGAATCAATTGTAGTGTGTGTTGCATAGCTTGTGGCTGGGCTTTCCTATTGAAACCCCACATATCAACAGGATTATTGGGAGCTAATTGAGATATGAAAAACTTTTTAATATGCTCTTATACCGTTTCCTATTCACAATAACATTCTGACGCTACTTGACTTTGTTATGATGTTGGTTGTCGAAGCCTGATATTAATGCTATTTTTTTAAGTTTTATTTAATGATTCAAATTTATAGATTTATTTTATTTTTATACAGAAACAATGTTTTCATAACATTTAAATACTCTTTTATTATCCATAATCATGAAATTGAAACTTTAATTTAAAATTCCTGCATGAATAAATTATTTGAAGTACATTTGATTATTGTTTCGTTGTAATAAAAACCCAATGAAAATAAATCCGGATTTATTAATATTTTGCTGCAGATTAGCAATGTATATGTTTTGCTATTTGCAACCTGTTAAAAAATTTAAGTTGTGGGTTATTTCTATAATTATTATACTCTATACTTATTATTATATGTGATATCATTGGTTTATAATTCAGATTTGAGTGTAAATACTCCAAATAACAAACGTCATATGAAGAAAAAAAAAAACAAAATCATCAAGTATTGGTAATTTACATTCAAAATTTATGAACATATATGATTTTCCTGTATATCACTATAATCTGTTCAATTATGTAATTACATTATAATTACATTATAATTACATTATAATTACATTATAATTCAGATTTCAGTGTAAATACTCCAAATAACTCTACAATTTGGATCTGGGAGATGCAGATCTTTAGCAAATTGTTATCAATTGTTTAATCTGGGATTTTTCAAAGTTGCCGTTGTGTTACAGCTTTGGAGGAAGTCATTGGGTATGTACCCAATTTGGAAAACTATTCTATAAACGGGTTTGTTGTTTTAAACTACTATAGGGTCTTTCAACAAGAGCTTCTGAACTTTGGCAGTTGATAACGGCTATCTTGTTGAAGCCATGTATGTACATCTGTCAAATTAGTTGTCATTTATTCAGTGTTTTATGCCAATTCACAATGGTCAACCATAGACAACAACGTGTGTTTGCTGGATGGACTCTGAGTCTAATTTTCAACGGCGTGCTTTATACATGTGGTTTCAACAGGCGCTTCGTGCCACACAGCCCATGCTACATTGGATAGGTAGTATTCGTATTTTTTTGCCTCAACCTCATAACATCTGAAGATTCTAGTTTTTGATAAATATTCAGAGAGAAAATGTCACAATTCCGTAAAAATAATACTAATTACATACTGAAATATAATTTAATTTTCAATATATATGTACACACATACATATAGTCATTACCTCTTCGATACGAGCAATTTAGGTATGAAAATATAAAACAACATTTAATCCGATTAATAAACCGAATAAAAAAGGGCAATAAAATTAATTTATTAAATATCTGTATGTACATTGAAATATGATCATAGAATTTAATTTTGATCATATAATTAATTTAATTATTTAAAAAAACTGTTAAGCGTTTTTGAAAAGTAATTTACAAAAACGTTTTTTAATGGCAATTAAATTTAATTGTATTTTTACGAATGACGAATTTCGAACACAACATGTATTTTTCAAAACAATTGACAATAATCTGTATATACTATATATATATAATAATTTATATGACTGTAATTCAAATTAATAATATTTTAGTCCTAGTTTACTAGTAATATTAGTAGTAAAGGATAGTAGCAAAATACAAAGATTTTAGTTGAGATTAGCAAGTTTTCGAATACGTAGCCCATTTATAAGAAAAGTCTGAACTCAGACTCTTAAGGAATGAATACCTGCAGTGTTACCTGTATGCGGTTGTCAATGCTATCATTGAACACGTCATTTTGAGAACAACTGCTCTCTAGATCACAAAACTGGACTACATTTTCAATTTTGATGTTCCTTATTATAAATAATTTCTGAGTTGTAGCATTAACACGTAGGGTTTTAGTCTTAGCAGGGTTTATTACAAATCTCACCGGATCTCTTGTATATTATATTCTGAATTTGGGGTTAGTTAAGGGAAGTGTAAGCTTAATTCAAATAGCCTTACCGATTTTCACTGCTGGCATTCTATAATGTGATAAATGGAGCTGCAAAGTTCGGAAGTCCATGTTTGAAAAAAAAAATAGAAGCGTTATCGCCATCAATAGATTGACTATAACTCGGAGATTGTTTATATGGTCGATAACCTATTTGTGACGTCTGTCATGGACGGAGATTTTTTAGCTATTATTTGTTGACGTAATACAATACCAATTATTATTACCTCTCTTGGGAATGTTTATTGCTATGCCTTCTACGACCTCGTAGAGATAATTTGTCGTTTGTATAAGTGACTGAATTAATAGCTGGCGACTAATTGGACTTGAAAATATTGGTCACGTTTATGATCCCATTGGCGAAATGTGTTGTAGTTACTTCATTCCGTTTTATAGAGGTAGGTCTCTATGCCGTCGCATGTGTATTGGTAATTTGCCATATGCACTGGTACAATAAAATTTCACTGTAGCTTGATTCATTCACACTAGCTGTGTAGTGGGCTTTGTTCTTGTCCAGTTCGTTGTATTGACTTTAAAGACTAAATTTGGTACAAATTTGTCTTTATTAAGATTAGCCTTTACCAGTTAGATTATGTGTATATAAACAGATGTATATAAAATTTTTATATATGATTTCATCGGTTTAATTGCAAAAACTAAATATATTACAACCAAGGTTTAACAACAAACTGGGGTTCCTGCCGCTACTTTCCATAAATAAATTTTATTTTTTTTCTAACGTATTTAATTTATCTTTTCGTAATTATTACACAATTTAATTTTTGAAAATTTGTTTTTAAATGTTTGCTGTTTATTTGGCCTTATTATCGCCAAGCCGATAATACAATTGTTTTATTTATTTATTAAAAATAAATTTGTGGAAATTATAAAACTGGCAACTGCGGTTTAATAATTTGCAAATTATTGTATTAAATTCCGCACAAAAAGTATTATCTCAACATTATAAACATATTTTCTCGTATGTTTGAGGGTGTATATTGCATTTTAATATTAAATTCTAATTTCTAACCCCACATTTGTAGCAAAAAAAAACACTAATTACAATTAACAAGTTATACAATAAGAAAAAATTACTAACAAACAATAGTTCATTGAATCTAATATTATTCATACATACATACATACATATATACATATTTATGTACATAATGTATTGTATTGTATTTACGTATATTTAGTATGTAAGGATATAAACGCAGATAAAAAACCGTTCAAACCTACATTGAGGTTTTAAAATACAATAGGAATTTAAATTATCAGTTTGAAAAGGCAATGATAGTTATAAAAAAGTTTATGATTTGAAATAGAATACCATAATGGTCCATTGCATTTAAAAATCTTTAAAAAAAATTTTATTTTTCCAAAATAATTAATTTTTTTTAAATAATTAATTTCGATTGCTTGCGCGTCGTTTTTTACATCTAGTCTGCAATCAATGAATCTTGTCCATAGGAAAGTTATGCGGTGGCTATTTTTTGTTTAAATGAATATATGTATGAGGATAATAGAGAAATTAATATGGAAGTTGAAGTAATTGTTTCAATTATCTACTACTCACACCATAAAATAATATTTTTAATAAAAAAGATAACTATAATAATAACGGTAAAAATTTATTACAACTGTTTTTGACATTTGTGGTGTAAAGTTATAAAATTTTATTTCATTTCATTTTGAACTTATGGCTATAAAAAGCAACAAATACAATATTATTGTATAAAATGAATAACAACAATAAAAATATTTGCATAATGCAAAACATAATTAAAACTATATAAATACAAACAATTTTGAATTAGTTTTTTTTTAACGAAACAATAAATGGATGAATAATATTACACTGTGGCGGCATATTGAGAGTTTCAAACTCCCTCCAAATAATCTAGTAAAATAATTTTAATCAAAACACCAATTCTGAAGAGCTGTTACGAATTATAAGTGAAAAAAATTTGAAATTATTTTTTTAATAATAATATTGCAATCATTTATATGCTTAATTACAACATATAATACATAAAAGCAAATAATATGAATGAATTTATTATGGAAATCAGGTTGTTTTTCTATATTTATACCTGCTATTTTATTTTTTTACAGACGTATAGTATGTATGTCAAAACTCTATACAAAAAGAATATAAATATAGAGTTATACATAAATTTATTTTGATTCTAATTAATTAAATTCAAATTCACTCATGTCCAATACAATATATTCATTAAATTATTCGAAAAAAGAAAATAAAACACTTCAAATAATGATTGTCATCATCGTCATCATTGCAGTCGACAGCATAATTTAAATGCAGAATAATTTTTCATTCATACAAATACATACATATGTACTTACAGTGGTGGAAAAAATAATATTTCTTCTCAATAAACATGCGAGGAATTTTTGTGGCTTAAACTCATTGTATATCTCTTAGAAATGTAATAGTATTTAATACACTGAGCGAACGTTTTTATTTTTGGAAATTTATTCGACTATTCTCATTTACTTTTCTCGCTATCCTAATAAAATGAATTATTTCGGTGGTGTTTACTCACTTTTGGTGCTCAGTGTATATTGAATTGTTCCTTTTAAATTGAGATCAAGCAAGCAAATTCTTATGAAATTAAATTGAAATAAAGAATGATGTGCGATGATACAAAGAATGTTGTAGGCAATGTGATGAATTTGAAAGGCTTTGCGTAGAAAGTTGAAGGCATAGCACAGAGATTTATGAAACTTTAAACCGACTTCGTTGGAAAGTTTCCTATTTTAGAAAAAACTGCTGAGGCCGATTTAGTTGCAAAGTTTTCTGTCTTACAGAAAACTAATGGCGACAAATTTAGTGATGTGGCGAAGGAAGTCATCTACCTTCATTACAACCCTAGCTAGGATTACGACCTTGTTTCTCACATGAGTGGGAATATTCCGAACGACAGATTTTTGAGAAACTTTTCATAGCAATTTTATTTACTCTCATAGTTTTGCGAGAAATTTCCTTAGAGGATGTCGCCGGAGAAAACATTTTGATATTTCGTTTTGTTTCGTTTGACCTGGGGCTTGAACCGTGGTCGCACGTCTAATAAGCCAACGCACTAACTACTAGACTACGGCGACTACAGTATAAATACATTGAAATTATTTAGGTCGCTTGACAAGAGGTTTTAAAAACGAAATGATCTCCGGCCAATAGAAATGATATAGAAATGATAAAAGGATGTATTGATATTGTTCGTAAAACATATTTTGGCTACGTTTTTAATCTCTTTTTTAGTCAATTTGAATACAAATAAAATAAAACATTTGATGTATTTTATTTATGTTGTGGTAAATAAAAATTTGACACTTTACTGTCTCCCTATTATTTGTTTCAACAGTGTGTATGTACCATATAAATGAAATATATTTAACGCAATTTAAACATCAACAACAACGAAAATTTTTGGTTTTTTTAAATATGATCCAAATAAAATTATGCAATAAATAGCATTAAATTTTTGCCAAATAAATGTGAATTAATATTTGACTGCCTTTCATGATTGGCACATTTATTACATTTTGTTCGAAGTAGGTTTGAACGAATTTGATGTTTTATATTTTTTATGTAAAAAAGAAAGACGATGTATGAATAAAAAAATGACATTTCATTTAGAAAACTTTTTTTGGTTGCTGTTGGAACTATATTCTGCTTCAGTGGTTTAAAATAAAAGTATATAATAATTTTCTGTTTTTTTAATAGAAAAAATTATAAAAAAAATTTATCATTTTAATTGTGAACATGCTCAGCAATTTTTTATCATTAAAATTACCTTCTTAATGGCACTATTTTTTTTTTGAGGAAATAATCTCCATATACTTCAAAAGGTCAGGAAAAAGTGTTTGAACATACATGTACATATGTACGATCGTATTTGGTTTTTACCTTGATAAATGAAAAAAAAATGCATACGCAAGGTGAAAGCTTTTGATTTTATATTGACAAAATATTATTACTTTTTATTTTCTATTTTTACCTTGTACTTCCTGTGTATTCGAGGATTGCAATTAAAAATAAAATTTTTTTTATTTACTGTGTTCATTCCTGAATCTATTTGATCATAATTTTTGGTTTCCCAACTAAAAACTTCTCAAACGTTGAGCTATTTTAAGCTGTCAGCCTTTAATTTTGAATTTATTTAATTGGATTCCGTTAAAGAATTTTGATTTGAAACACTTTCTGGTCGTAGCGATCTTACTTTAGGTTTAAAATCAAACTTTTTCAACATTTATACGATGTGCTAATTGATTGAAGTTGCCGTAGTCTAGTAGGTAGTGTGTTGGCTTATTAGACGTGAGGCCATGGTTCAAACCCCAGGTCAGACATCAAAATGAAAATATTAATTCATCGGCTTCAGCAGATTTCTGGTAAAAACTCTGATAGTAAATAAAATTGCCATGAATAGTTTCTAAAAAATCTGTCGTTCGGAGTCGACTTTAAATTGTAGGTCTTGCTACTCATGTATAATATTAACGCACACGACATAAGTGGTGTGAGAAGCTAGGTCGCAATCCTGACTGAAGAGTTGCAGTGACGATTATTGTAGAAAGAATTATTTTCCTCAATCACATTAATAACTGCTTGACATTATTTTTTTTTTTTTAACAATTCATGCGCAATTATTGAAGTCTTTCTCTTTTTATTTCCACGATAATTTAGTTGTTTGTTTACTTTCCTGCAATTAATTTTTAATTTAGAGTGTCCTGGCAGCCTGCTAGTCTATTCGTGTGAAAGATTACCACAGGAGACTAGGGGCTGTTATCCTACACTGACCACAAGCTCCTAGCGTTTCAGCTCTTAATAATTAGAATGAAAAAACTGACTAAAATTACAATGAATTTCATTTAAGAAAGTTCAAAACAAATTCTTATATTATCGAAAAAAAGAAATTGTTTACTTTATTTTTTCTAGCACTGTACTTAAATCAATAGCATCATGTTTTCTATTATTTTAAAAAATTCTACTTACAATAAAAAAATGTATAGTATTTGAAAACAGTTAAACTTTCGAATCGTACCGCGTAGTAGTTGAACTTTTTAGTTTTTAACCAAAACAATTAAAGTCCGCGAACAGTGGGAAAAAGCTTAAACCAAATAAAGACAACAAAAACCAAAAAAAAGAGAGAAATGAAAATAAAACATTCCAAAATTTAACATTAATTTGTGCCTTCTATTGCAGTGGCCACTAAATCTCTCTCGCCTTTGGTTGCTAATTCAAATTTAATCCGTGTGGGAATTCTGCTGGCATTCTTACCAGTGTTGCAAAATTGTAGATACGTTTAATGGCTGCAGAGGCATATCACATCTTTTATTAAGCGTTTTTCATGTTTAAGTTAAAACTAAACAAAGTGTATGTATGTGAAATATAATCGAAGTTTTTTTAATTCGATTGAAAGACTTATTGATGCCATTACGTGTGAAATATAACAGCTCCGCAGCTTCTCTGGGTGGTGTGCATCTGAAATGTCAAAATTTCTATGTCTCTGGCGCAGAAATGAGGCTGAATTTTAACGACGGTATAGGTTATGTTGACTTTAAGGACCACTGTGGCTTATTCACTTATATCTGCGACTTAAGTAAACCTAAGGTTAACGTAGTCATATCGCACGATCTCGGTTGTCAGTACACATGTGATGAACTTGCCTTCAAATCGCTTGTGAAGGACATCCATTCTGGGAAAAACTTTTTTGCCACTTAGCGCCGACCTGTTAAAAACATATGTCGTTTTTGTCCAAATGTAGTAAATTTCTCTCCTTTTTTAATGGCCAGTTTCTACTTAAATTTTCCTCAAGTTATTGCCGAGATACCAAACAAATTTTGCGGAAAAGTGGTTGAAGACTATCGCTAAAGGATCGAGTGCTGCAACCAATCCAGAGACGGTTATTTAAGTGTCTTTGTATTTCGTGCATAATGGGGTCCCTCTTTTTATTATATTCTATCCTTTTTTCGTTTGTAATCATTCTTTAAATTCATGGTTCTGCTGTAGTTTTACTTTTTCATCGCTTTAAACATCAACAACACAATGATGTTTTTGTTTTGTTGCTTCTTATGCTGCCATCAACAACAATTGAGTCGGCAACGAGTACAGCACTGAATAACAAACAATTTGTCAGTAATTTACAACCATGAACTACACTTATTGCTGTTGTTATTGTTATTTTCATGTTATTGTTATAATTAAAGGGAGGGAAGAAAACAACAACTACATCAGCACCAACAAATAATTCTTTTGTGTTGCTTTTGTATCCTTTTATAGAGCCTTTTCGTTTTTAATAGTTTTTCCAAATCGCAAATTATCTACGAAATAGAAATTGTTGGTAATTGTTTATCCTCTGTATTCAACGTCTATTTCTTCATGGCAGTACTACATTGCTGTTTAAAGTTTTTGTCTTCTTAATATCTTGCTTTGTTGTTGTTTTTAATTATCTCGCTTCAAGTCTTTAATATTTTTCTGTTATCATGCGACATAATGTTTTTTTCTTTCTCTTTCTGATTGTGTGTTTGTTTATACAGACAAGAATTGCCTTCATTTTGAGGGTTCACCATTGGAAGCGAATAATTAAAAAGATTTCTGCTTGCCGGATGAGTAACTACTATGGCCTGCCTCTTTACATAACTGTCATGCCGAGGATGAATGTCTAGATTTTAATTAACAGTACAATATCAGCGAAGCAAGTTCAAGTTTATGCAATAAAAAAGGGGAAATTCTGTTAGAATTTCTTTATTTGAAATTTCTTTCTTTTAAAAGCATTGTTTGGAAGATAATCTGTAAATTTAAATATTGCAGTTACAAGAAACATTAAACGTTGCTTTTTATATTTTAAAAGAAAAACGTTATTTTCGATCTTGTATTGCTTAATTCCTTTAGTTTGAAGGAATGTGCCTTACCGAATATTATCCTGAATATACACCATTAGTGTGAAAGAGGATTGTGAGATTTTGTAGTGGTAGAGCGCTTAAGTTAGCCGAATAGTTCGAAAATGGTGAAATGCAAACATCACTCCATGAGGACTTTACTAAAACTACTATGGCCTGCCTCTTTACATAACTGTCATGCCGAGGATGAATGTCTAGATTTTAATTAACAGTACAATATCAGCGAAGCAAGTTCAAGTTTATGCAATAAAAAAGGGGAAATTCTGTTAGAATTTCTTTATTTGAAATTTCTTTCTTTTAAAAGCATTGTTTGGAAGATAATCTGTAAATTTAAATATTGCAGTTACAAGAAACATTAAACGTTGCTTTTTATATTTTAAAAGAAAAACGTTATTTTCGATCTTGTATTGCTTAATTCCTTTAGTTTGAAGGAATGTGCCTTACCGAATATTATCCTGAATATACACCATTAGTGTGAAAGAGGATTGTGAGATTTTGTAGTGGTAGAGCGCTTAAGTTAGCCGAATAGTTCGAAAATGGTGAACTGCAAACATCACTCCATGAGGACTTTACTAAAATTCAATAAAAACTTGTCAAATAAGGGGGCACACTCGGGCAGCAGTTTCTTAGCGTTTGAAATCAGCAAGAATTATCCAAACCAGATATGTTTAAACATAATTTTGCGTGTTCGAATTGCCATTTGAATGAATCATTATTGGCCAGGAAAAATTGATCCATTACGACATTATGATAGTAGTAAGCTCAGAAATTCAATCAGCCGTTACAATGTGGATGCCATTTTACCGAATAGAATTAATTTTTTTGTAGTCGCCGTAGTCTAGTAGGTATTGTGTTGGCTTCTTAGACGTGAAGCCACGGTTCAAACCCCCAGGTCAGATATCTCCAATTAAACAATATATGGCGACTGCCTCTCAACAGATTCCTGGCAAAAACTCTGAGTGTAAAAAAAATTGACATGAAAAAGTTTCTCAAAAATCTGTCATTCGGAGTCGACTTTAATTGTAGGTCTCGCCACTCTTGTATAAAAATTAACACTAACAACATAAGTGGTGTGAGAAGCTAAGTTGTAACCCTGACTGAAGAGTTGTAATGACCAATTATGTATGTTATGTTATGTATAAAGATGCAGTTCGTATTTTAATTCATGAATTTTTTAAACGAAATTCACCTTTTACTGCTTTATCTCAGTTGGAACCCACCAGATGGTTATCCAATTCATTTTGAGTAGACAAGTTCTCTAGGTAATTTCGAAAAAAGGTCCTCAATATGTACACTAATAACACAGCACTGCATGGGTTTTGCAAATAAGATTGCTCCAGGTGTTTCCGAAGGCATTTTGTGCGCTGAACGCGAATCTGGTTTCAAAAATTTTCCATCACGTCAGGTCTTCGAGAAAAGGGGCCATTTTTGAAACATTGTAGGGCTAAACACTGACGTGCTAGAACCATGCTATTGTCAAAAATTGATAATTGATCTTTGCTCTTTAAAATGAGTCCAAAGCCAAATTGTTTGCATGCACCCAATATTTAGCGCATGGTGTTGGAACTAGTAAAATGTGTTCTTCAAGGGAATATGTAGCTGTAGTCCAATATGTAGTAGATTTCAGAATTTTAGAAAGAAATTTTGTTTAATTGACTCCTAAGCAATAATCAGCAAGTGGATTTCATTTTGAAGTGTTCAGCATAAGTGAATGAGTGAAAAAAATTTATTTTTTTTATCAGTATTTGTGTTCAAATTTTGTTTATAAAAATTATTTTTATTCCTTTTTAGATTTTAAATCTCAAAAATTAAATGATTTGAAGCAAGTTTTTAAAAAGAATCATGAAGTGGATTTCGTTCTTTACACACTTTCAACAATTGTTTACAACGTAGTTGCTTATTAAAGTACTTCTGCTGATGATTTTCTAACAAAAAACAATTTTCAATTATTTTTAAAAACGGATCGAAGCTAAATTTAAAACAAAAGAAAAACGTTATCGTCTGTGACGAAGAAAAGTGGAAAAGTGAAAAAGTGATTGATTAAGTGGATTCGGTCAAGTGGTTGTTAATTAAAAAAAAAGTGTCGATACCGGCAACCACTCAATTGTTTTTCGAGAAAATTGTTTACAAAGGAAAATGGCACAAATGGTAAATGAGTTCGTTGGTCGCTAAATGAGTTGCGTATTGAAGGATAGCACAAGTATTAAGGGACAATGTGCTTTAATAAGGGGCAGAGATTACTTCAAGTACCTTTTCTAACACACTTTTTCAAAAAAAAGGAAATTAAGAAGAATGGGGTGATTAGCAACGCATATTTACATAAGGCAGTCTTATTTACACAAAAAATAAATACAATCATGAAAAAACAATGAAACCTCTTGTCAAAAAATAAAAAAAAAATCGTAATTCGATTCTTTTAAAATTCACTTGATTTAAGGTGAAGATACCCATGTCACGTAATCAAGCTAAGCTAAGTTGCACAATGGAGCAGCACCTCCAAACCATATCCGCATGATAAAAAACCTTTCTTTATTCAGTTGTTAGCAGAATCGAAAGTATTGTGCTGATTTTTCTGAAGCAGTGGTGTAGATGCTTGTCAGCAATCAGTTAACATATGAGGGAAGCAGCTGATAACATTTTATAATTTTCGACCAACAGCTATTATATCTGACGTTACTGCAGATGTTTTACAAACAATTCTTATATCATTTGCTTCATACCTCAGCGTTTGTCTCGATTTGAAATAATTTTTTTCCCAGTAATTTAACAACGTGAGATCTAAAGGACGTTAAAAATATAGTTAAAACCAATATTTTTAACATATTTTTTTGAACTTTCACTTTTCATTTACCGCTTCCATGAAGTGTTCTTAATAACAAAAAAATGAAAAAAGAAGGCAAGAATTTCATTTTTAAGGTGGAGAGAGATTAACGAAGGGCAAAATAAATTAATTGCCATTTAGTTGGCGTTTTCTCTGATGTTTTTCAATTGGTGGCCATTTTTTCTACTTCAAAGATAATATTTTGTTGGTGTTCGTTGCCTCTCTAAAATGGCTACAATTAAATGTTAATTTTATTAATACGCGCAAGAGTTTATGCGGAAATAAAAAATTAAAGTTTCAAAAGAAAAGAAAAATGTTATCCTCAAGAGAATAGAAAAAGAAAGAAAATAAATTTCCCTTAGTTAACCTTCTTTAATTGTCATGATTTACAACCTTTTATTGAAAAAATATTCTTTATTTTTGTTTCAAATGCAACATCAAAAAAAATTAAACGAATCTTACAAAATGCGAATTAAAAATATCGTTGAATTTTTAATGGCAACAGCACATTTAGGCTCTCATGTATACTCATATACAGTGTCGGTGAAAACAAATTGTACAAATGTTATTTTAAACGTCATTACGTTTAGTAAATTTTCTAAATATTTACTTAAATTTAACTTGTAAGAAAACTATGATTTATTTTTTAAATTCTATTTTTACTTACTGACTTACTTAATTGATCATTGCAATCCTTTAGCTAGGACTACGACCTAGCTTTTCACACCTCCTATGTTGTGTGTGTTAATTTTATACATGAGTTAAAATTCGATTCCAAACTACAGACTTAAGAAGATTTTCAGCTGAAAAGAAGTCGCCGAAAGACATTTTTTTTCATATTTCATTTTGCTTGAGGCGTCAGAGTTGAGGTTGTTAAACTCACGAGCTCTCGTCTAGTAAGCCAACATACTGCCCACTACACATACATACGGGACTACAATTCTACTTTCACTGTATAATAAACAGCTTAAAAAGACACCTCATACACATACAGACATATATACATAATTGGTCATTACAACCCTATAGTTAGAATCACGATCTAGCTTCTCACACCACTTATGTTGTGTGCGTTAATTTTATACATGAGTGGCGGGACCTACAGTTTAAAGTCGACTCCGAACGACAGATTTTTCAGTAACTTTTCATGGCAATTTGATTTACTCTCCGAGCTTTTTACATCATTTAAGCCATCATTCGATCAGTGTAGGATGAGTTTCTGTGCGAAAATCCAATCTAATTGAATTATGTATGCATCTGTGTACCGAAGTAAGGTCTGATATTCTGTTTTAATGGTATGCAACACGTTTTCTTTTCATTAATTTCGGCCGTTTTTATTGATTTGCTTGCTTTAGTCCTGTTAATTGTTGACAGTAGAGATCAGAATCAGTAGAATATAATGAACAATCCAATTCAAAACCAAATAGAAATGCATTCTTATTTTTCTTGGTGTCTTATTTTCTGGAGCTTTACCACCGTATGGCTGTGTTGTTGTTATTCTTTCATTATTGCTGTATATGATCCATTTTTTTTATCACCCATACATTTTCGTTTCATCATTGGTTTGACTTTTTTAAATAAGCCAAATATATATACATACACATCTGGTATATGTATATTTATATATTTATGTATGTATGTATTTCTGTTTATATTTGTTTATTAAGTGATGCATTTATTACATACATACTTATATGTTCGTATGAGAGTGTATATTTTGAATAAATGAAATTGGAAATAATTTTTTATGATTTTATTGGAATATTTTCCACGAAATACAATCTTACTGTATAGACAAATATGTATAAAGTGGGTAAGAGCGATCGTTATGCAATTTTCCACATGAATGACGAATCGTTTGTTTTTGCTGGTAAAGAAATATATTTTCAATTTTCCAGTGCATTTCATTGCACAAAATTATATTTTCGCACATTATTTGTGTGATTGCCAACTGTATAAGCAGTGAGTGTTTGTAGTAGGTAAAGTATAAAGAAAATAGTTCCTGTGCAGATGTATTCAACCTTGTGTACAAGTAACTATAGGCTACCTTGCTAAATGTCAGTTGCTTTGTTTTTGAACAAAGTATCGTGTTTCATAATGCCGCTATACAAAATATATACAATGTATTCTATTTCAAAACGTCGTCAATGTGTATTTTTAACGCAATCAAAAGGCAATCAGGCATCGGATTTATAGTTGATGCATTGTTTGGTTACTTTGCATATCTACATAGTTTATATACAGTAGTAAAACTGCATACAAACTTTGTATTGATATATTTTGGAAGGCAGCCATAGTTTTTGAATCATATGTTCAATGAATGATGTGTTCAATGAATGTTATGTTCAATGAATGATATGTTCAATGAATGTTATGTTCAATATTTAATAATATTTTAAGAATTTTAACAACTAGAAGAATCTTTACGTTGGATGTATGTGACCTTGCATTGCCATGGTGGAGTATAACAAAAACTTTGATTATTATCCTTCTTTTGCTCTAAAGGTCTAGTTGTGGATAATTCTCTTTCAATACCATTAAATGCTACTTTAAATACATACATAATTGGTCATTACAACCCTTCAGTCAGGATTACGACCTAGTTTCTCACACCACTTATGTTGTGTGTGTTTATACATCAGTGGCGGGACCTACAGTTTAAAGTCGACTCCGAACGACAGATTTTTGAGAAACCATTCATGGCATTTTTATTTTATTTACTCTCAGAGTTTTTGCCAGAAATCTGCTGAGAGGAAGTCGCCGAAGAAATACTTTTTATATTTTATTTTGATGCCTGGCCTGGGGCCCGAACCCCGGCTTTTCGTCTCATAAGCCAACACACTACCTACTAGACCATGGCGACTACAACTACTTTTAAATAGCTTGGTCTGTAAGTTGCAAAGTTTCACCCACTTATCGGGTAAATGAGCGACTCGGCTGACTTCCAGTTTTGACAAACAAAATTTCCTGTACTGAAACTTGCAAGACAGTCCTCGGTCCAGTATTTAGTAACCCCATATTTTCTCTCTATTTACATTCGAAAAAAAAAAACAATTTGTCAAATTCAAAGTGCTTTTGATAAATGTAAGTGCTTTGAACACAGCATTTAGTGCCTCTTATGTTTTTTTTTTATTAGCATTAGGTTGAAGTGTTAGGTGCATAAGGTTGTAAAGCACGCTAGTAGTTGCCTGTGTTTTATGTATATTCGCATATGTAATATAAAAATTCTAGTTCGCAGGAGAAATGCAGAAAAGTTTTCCCATCTCTGATACTTGCACTTGCAGAACTACTTTTTTGCATATTTCCATAAAAGTGCGGTAGCATGGAGATTCGTTTTTTCTATCATATAATGTTCAAACGTTTGTGTTTGTTCATATCTTTATAAATATTTCTGTTCTGATATTGGTTTTAATAAATATATGTACATATTTATTGGTGTATTGTCATCACTGTTCACATAAATAAGTTTAAATTGTTTCCTTAAAATTTTAATTGAATTTACATACATTTATACTTATGTATGTATATGTGTCTTGATTTTAATTATGAATGCAGTTTTCAAAACACTTAAAATGTTGAACACATCTTAGATTTCCAATTTGCTAATGATGTTCAATGTAGTTCAGTAAGTTCATGGTATCTCTTGTAGTATGGCATATGGCACAGTCTTATTGGAAGCACATGTTACCGAATTACATTTCCTCAAAAAAAGTTAGTAATCATTGGACGGTACCTTAGTCCATTGACTGTATGTTGTTGTGATGCTTATCATTGAATTGTTTTTATCTGCTCTTCACACTAAATTTGTTTATTTTACGAAACAATCTTGGTCCTCCCGTTGTCCTAACGTTAGCTGTAAACGTGCAAAGTGTTCCGGTATAGATACCATTTGCTAACAAAGCTGACTAGTCCCCTATATATTTTGGCAGACTACACGGGTTCATCAAAACCTTAAAATTGTTTGATCGCCACTACAGACATATGTACATACATACATATTTGGGCTTCTCATACCATTTATGTTGTGTGTGTTAATTTGATACAAGAGTGGCGGAACCTACAGTTTGAAGTCGACTTCGAAGAACAGATTTTTTGAGAAACTCAGAGTTTTTGCGAGAGATCTGCTGAGAGGTATTCGCTGAAGCAATATTTTTTCAAACCCCAGGTCAAAATATTTCTTCGGCGACTTTCTCTCAGTAGATTTCTGGCAAAAACTCTGAGAGTAAATAAAATTGCGATTGCTTGAAATTCGTTATAATCATATGCCATTGTATGTACGTAGTATACCTACGTATATAATAATAATTCTAATATGATGTAAAACATAAAGGATTATGCATAAACTTTGAAACTTTTTGCCCCCATTTGAGAAGTTTTCTTTTTGTTATAATAAAAGAAAAGAATTCAAATATTGCCTTCAAAATTTAAAAACTATAACAAAAAGTTTTTTTAGACATACAATTTGAAGAGAAAAAGGAAAGGAAATTCCTTTCGCAACTCGTTTACTTTAAAAAAATTCGTAACTTTTCAGCAATTTACCACAAATTTAAAATTACAATATCTAATGAACTCTTATACAATATTTTTGATAGTGTACGAAATAATTGTAAAAAATAAAGGGTATTCTAGACTTTTAAAAAATTCTTTATATGGACAGTCAGTGAGTATAAAAATTGTAAATAGAAAACCACAGAAAACACTTTTTGCTGAAAGCTACTGCAAAAAGAAAAATCGCAAGTCATCGACCAATCAATGTAAGTCATAGGCCCAAAAATGTAAAACATGAACCAAAAAATGCAAGTCATTGATCAAAAAAGGCAAAACATCGACCAAAAAATGCAAGTCATGGACAAAAAATTCAAGTCATCGACATCAAAAATGCGCGTTATCATTACAAAAGCAAGTCATCGACAGAAAAACATGCTTTGTGACGATTTTTTACTCATAAAAAAGTTTACTTCGTCGCCTATAATGGACTATCCAGCCCATTAGGGTCATTTCCCCCACAATTTCATTTTTGTACGATGTATGGAAAGTTTGTTCATTTAAATTTTTACGTTGTATTGTTTCTATTGTAAATTATTTTCGATTCTGCAACAGTATAACTTGGCAAAAGAGCCTTTCTGTTTATTTCAAACTTATTAGCTTAAGTTATACGTATTTAGCAGTGAAAGCAAATCTAAATTTTTGTATAATAATATGAAAAATCAAAACTACAGTGAATGATCAAGAAATGTTTTTTCGAAACCAATTTTTTTCTTTTTGCATGACTAAATTATCTTCCAACTGTTAGTGTTGTCTGTGTATCATACATAGAGTAAAATGCCAGTAGCAATTTCTAATAGTTATAGCATTAGTTTTGAACATACTTACTACATATTCACAAGCTGAATATGTTTTGTTAGCACTTCCACTAGCAAAAATTAAAAATAATTTTTTTAAAGTTAAAATCTACTACGTGGTATACCTCATGGCAAGCCATTATGCAGTGTGGATATGGGTATGGGTATGGTAAATAAGGAAATAAGAATATAATTTTATTAACAGCAAATTATTTTTGTAGATTTTAGATATTTTTGTCACATCACATGAAACTTTCTATGAAAACTTTTGTGTTCTCACGTAATAAATCTAATTACGTTAGTTTTAAACAATATTTTTACATTATTTTTTATGAAATACAAGTGAAAATAGGAAATATTTTATATAAAATATATAATACAAGAAACAATTTTATGTTAACAAAATATTAAAAAAAAAATTCAATTCTCTCCCTCTTTCAGGCTCTCACTTTCTTTATAGCATATAAGGTTCTTACGTGTGTATTGTGTGCACGACTTTCGTCAAAGCACATATCAGTTCGACTTTAGAAATGCTAAGACCATCCTTATTTAAAATAATCCCAATATATAGTGGGCGTATGTTTGTATGTACAGGTTATTCAGTTGAAGACTATTACCAAAATCCTAAGTATGTTGTCGCTAATTAAATCTAATTAATTGTATATATGTATGCCTTGTTTTTGCATGACTGATCCCTGTTTTACTTTTTAATCATTAACAATCTTTTTACATTACTTTGAATGTAAAAAAATATTAATTGAGTTTTTGTGTAACAATAATGTCTTCTCTGTACGTGTGAAATACTTTTAACGCACACAAGTTTCCCTTTCTTTTTCTCAATTTAATGTCTTCTTAATATCAGTCGTGATTTACAAAGTGAATGTTTTAAATTTCAAAAAGAGAAATAAAAAATAAGTGAATATCCTATGCTTAGGCAAAGAGTCAGCTAAAAGCTATGTTAAAACATGCTGCATGATCATTGCTTAAGTCAATGACCTAATATGAGAAATTATATTGTTACGTTTTTACCCTTTTAAAAACGTTTAAAATATGTGTTCGTAGATTGCAAATAAAAATAAAAATAAATTTGTGTTTAGTTTTAAATAATTTTTTTTTGTCCGCACAATTCAGTGTGTTCGCACATTGATTTAAACAAAAACAATTTACTTGTTTTGTTATTCTTCTTCCGCGTACACACTAATAGTAATAATAGTAATAAAATAGTAATAAAAATTTGTTAGATCTTTACAACGGAGATCTTCAAACCACGATTATTCTCTTCACATGCAACGTGTCCTCACACAAGACTGACTGAATTTTTTTTGATCCCGTTGCCTGATTTGTATTGCCTTTTATATCGCTGGGTAAACAGTCTGATGAATGCTCTTGAAGGAGAATAATTTTGCCTTCGCGAAGTCTCTATAAATGTAAATATGTTGCTTACGTTATTGTTGTTTGTGTATTTTGTTTACTTGTGTCCTTGCAGTGTTGCTGTTGGTTCTTGTTTACTTGTTTGTCCCTTTTTTATACTGATGTTGTTGTTATATTTTTGTTTATTCGTTGATCATGTAAACAAGTTCATTGTTTTTGTAGCTTTTGTTTATTACTTTCATGTTAAACGATAACAGCTTTTCCATTTTCGTAACAATATATTAAATTGCAATAATATCACAGATTAGCTTTTAAGCATCAATTAACTACGCGATAATTACGACTTATTGTAGTTAAAACCAATAACACTTATCACCACTCTTTACTTAGACTGGAGTGTAAGAAGAAAACTTTTTTATTTCCTTTCTTTTTTGTTTGTTTATATTTTCATATTCGGCAATAATTTGTTGTGATTTTCTTTGCATTTCAGTTCAGTTTCCTCATTAAAACGAAATTTCCACAAACTTTTGTAATAACGGTTGGAGTATATACACGTCCACTCAAACTAACTGAAGAAACCTTACATTGAACGTCAATTCTACATTAAAAACACAATATTTACCGCATTAAAGTACCTGAACTTAGCTGGTAAGAAAGCTTGAATTGTGTTTACAAATTATACGTGTATGTTTAGAAGCGGCAATTTATGAACTCCACTCAATATGCTGCAAAACCAACTGAACTAAATCGCTAAGAGCCGAACCAAAGGTAAGTGTTACCGTTATTCTACATTAAACTTTTATTTCACACCAAAATTTAATACGATCTTTAATGAAATGAAATGATAATAATTTTAAGTTATAAATTGCATTGCATCTGATCGGATAAAAAATCACAATTTTGGTATCATAAGTGTATTCACCAAATATGACTGTTGTTTTCATATAACAAGATTAAAAAAGGACCTGCTGAAACTGTAGTATTTGAAAATAATTTTCAATTTGTAAGAACAATAAAAAAAATATTTAACTTTGGAATATAATGAGACAGCGAAAAAACATAGGATAATTAACTACAAGGAAAAGCTTTTATTTTTATTTCATTTTAATAAATACTGAGTGAAGGAATTTTCAATTTCACTGAAAAACCAATTTAACAAATTGACTTGGCTTTTAGTGTTTCTCCGATTGCAGTGGCTACAAGTTTATGAATTAAAATTTTAATTTTGTTTTATTTATACTTATTTTTTTTTCATAATGGAAAAGAGATGTTTTGCAGTTGATGAATGAGTTTGGAATTTCAAAATTTCTTTATCAAAAATTGAAGATATATTGACATGAAGCATATAAAAATTTTCTAACATTTTGTTGAATGAATTAATTATTCTAAATTTTATCATTTATTCGTTTATCAAGTACATACACAAATAATTTTTAAAAATTTTTTACACTTGGATTTTTTATTACAAGCATGCAATAGAGAAACGAATAAAAAACGGAGAAAGAATAACTGACAGAATGAATTAAAAAAAACTAATATTTTCGTCAACGTTTTTAAACTAAAAAAACAAAAAACTTTTTTAATTAGTTCAACTTTTTAGAGTTCTTAGACAGTTTTCCGCTTTTTTGTACCAAGATTGGTTGCAAACTTACTCATATTCTTAGAAAGCATTTTCAAATGCACAAACTTATATACTTTCAACAGAACAACATCAATCCTTTAGTATATTTCGCGTACATACTTTACTATACATTTCAACATTCCTTTGTAAAAGATTTCAAGGCTTTACAGTGTAAATTGTTTTCATAAATTTTCTTCATAAAAATCAAAAAAATGAAATAAAATGCAATTGACAGGCTTATCGTCTCTATATATGGAAAATTATTATAATTCTTCTATATTGTATATTATTGTCATATTTTATCGTATGACATTTTGTGCTTTTGTTTCAGTTTTTTTAACAAAGTTTTTCCAGCATATAATTGATCTGCTGTAGCCAGCACCAGATTAGTGTAGAATGATGATAGGGTAGCCATTTGCCTTAAAACTATTTCATCTGTCTGTCGTCTTGGGTGTGATGTTGAGGATCATTGTTCATTAAATCCTATTACTTCCCAAGAGGGCGCATTGTCGAATCATTCGATAGAATTAAACTGATGTTATCCTTCTAGGGGAGCATAGGTTAGGTAGCTTACTGATTATTTGGATACTTGATAAGATACCAAGTGTGTGGTTTGATTATTACAGAATCTATGTATACATTCGGCATTAAGCAATATCCATTCTAAATAAAGCCGGCTACTATTCTCCAACCAGAAGTAGGCACAGATCTTTTATCATTGTAATTACTTAGCAAAACTTTAAATTGTCTCAAATCCTTTTCGGCTTTCTTCATCTTGCTTTTCGCCAAAAACTCCAAACTCCTCTTACTGCCCCAGAGAAGAAATCTTGCAGAAACTCCCATCATTGGAAACTCATGCGTTAATTCCAACGTGACCTGGTATCCAGCAGAATATTACCCTGTTTGAGGCAAGCATCTAAGTTCTCGAATGATGACCGGACTATACAATAGTACTGTTAGATCCCACCCTTTGTACTCCTCTCTAAGTTGAATTGAGCACATCTTTGATTGACACCCACTCTCCCGTCCTACTATTTTTCTTTTGACCGATCCCAAAGAGCTTTCTGGCAATGTTAAGCGGAGAGTTAAGAAGGGAGCTTTCTGCCACTTGATTTGTGGCCAAGATATCTTCTGTATAATGTTGACTTATCTCCCATTATCCTAATTATAGTTTCATGAGTCTGGTGCAGTGGATTTAAATCCAAAAGAGCCTCTAACAATGTTGTAGAATAGTTTTTCATTGCCTTGATTATACCAAAACTGGTCAGTCATTGTACCCTTTCCAATTTCATCTGAGCAGTTTTTGAAATCGTCTTGCATGTCCAAATAATGATCCCATGGGTCCTGCCTCTTATTATGGCTTCTTGAAATGCTCTCTGTATGATACTTTTATCCCCATTTTTTATCGATACCACCTCAAAAATATTTTTCCACCAATTTTTTGCTGTATAGGTTAATGAACAAGTATCACTACATGATAGCACACTTACAAAGAAATATTTGTTATTAGAATGTGTTCCGCTGCTAACGCCTTATATTTTTATCCTTTCAGCTTTTTTTTCTTGGAGATTCTTTCGGAAGTTAGCTCAAATACACGTCGAAAGTTTAAAAGTATTGAAGGAACAAATAAACTAAGTGAAGACGAAAAAGAAAATGAGAAAAAATTTTGGCATTTAACACCCATCAAAAGAAGTTTGAAAGTAACATAAAGCGTAGCCGAAGGAAACAATATTTGTAAACACATAATGATTGTTATTAAACAAACATTTTGTGGAATTTTTCACTTTGTAGATTATACAGTATACATATACAGTGTTGAAAGAAATTAAAGGTATACTTTCATAAAATTTTGTGCACTGAAATTTTGTTGTTGAAATTGGTATGTTATTTGTCTTCCTAGAAAAAATCAAGTAAAAAGCAAGACAACGGTCTGCTCAATCGATGGGCTTGTAAGTTTACAATGTTTTTTTTATTGCTCACTGTACATATGGTATATCAACTTGATCAAAAACTTAAATTAGAAACGATGTTTGTTTAAATTTCTATTGCGTAGTAGCTGATCGAATATGGTTTAAAAGGACATCTTATTGGCAAGTGTTTTTAAATATTTCCTGACAAACAATGGGGCGTGTTAAAGACATTGTTCTTCATTAACCCCTTCATCGAATAAAACTATAAATTCTGCAACTGAGGGCAAAAGAATTCACTACCGCATCATTAATATCATATTCATTAAGGCACTCATAGTCGTGGCCAGCGAGTCTATATAGATGGTAGTCAAGTTTTTTGTTTTTGTCAGATTTTCATAGCAAACCATAAAAGGAAAACTGGGAAAATAAAAATAAAATAAAAGAAGAAAAAAATATATTAAAATGGAAAAATATTATGAAAACAAAAGTAAACAAACCATTACTACGTCTCCATACATTTTTATTCATGTTTTTTCTACTGTGTCTGCAGGCAAGCAGTGCTTATAAAGGGGTATTTAGTTATGAGAACAGTGTAATGAAATTTTATTCACAAGTTATTTGAAATAAAAAAAAATGTTTAAAAGGGGTTGTAACATGAAATTAATAAGGCCTGGCATATGGTCTTATAATTAAAAATAATAATTAAGAATTTCTACCGAACCATTTTTACAAGTTTGGAAGTAGAAAATAGTCAAATCTGAGGAGTAAGCAGTATTAAATTGATTTGTGTTGAAACAATTAGTGGATGTGTGCATAGCTACTTTGTTTTAATGAAACAACACTTTCTGTTTGGTCGAGTTTTTTAAATAATCTAAGATAGGTTATCATAGTCGTCCCCGTTATAAAAATAATTCCTATAATTTAAAAAAGTCTTGTGTTATGACTTTGTCGCTAACACGTAAAACTTTTAATCCGTGTCTCATCTAAATGTTTAAAATTAGATTCGTACAGCCTTTTCATTTCATTAATGTTTATGATTTCAAATGGACCCTTCAGCCCAAAAGCCATTTAATATTACGAATTTTCTTAATCAATGCCTCAATCGTATCCATGGTAGTGGTCATAGTCTAATAGGTAGTATGATGGCTTAATAGACGTGAGGCCACGGTTCAAACCCAATGTCAGACATTTTCAACAAAACGAAATATGAAACACATTTTTTTGGCGACTGCCTCTGAGGAGATTTCTGGCAAAAACTCTGAGAGTAAATAAAACTGCAACGGAAAGTCTCTCCAAAAATTTGTCGTTCGGAGTCGACTTTAAACTGTAGGTTCCTTACTTGAAGGGTTGTAATGACCAATTACATATATATGTATATATGTATGTATGTATGCATATATGTATGTATGCATGTAATACCTACATCATTCGATCAGAATTTAAACTCTGCTACCCTGTATTTTATAGTCTAAAATGAAGCAACAACCCTTGTGAACGAATTGATAACTAATTTCAACTTCGGGAGGATTAGTGAAAGTGAAATACCTTACACAGGATATTAGAATGAAGTATCTGCCCTTCACATATAGTTTCAAGACGCAAACGGTTACAAGATCAAGAATTTATTCCGAAGAACTTTATTTTCTGCATCTCCCGAATTGCCCGATAATTGCATTATTTTCTAGGTGGAAGTTTCCGCCACTGATGGAATCACGAGTTGCACAACCTGAATGTAATCGATTAATGCTTTCAATTATAACGTGAGCGACATAATAACCAACTGGGATGGATCACGAGTCAATCGTTCGTGCGCAAGCGTACTTATAACCCTCTTCAGTTGAGCCGTCAAACTTGGTATAAATGCTTAGACGTATATAAGTGCGTCTGAATGCATTCGTCAGGAGTACTGAATAGTTCGAAAGAAAACCGCAAGAAATATACATTAGACTGGGCTAAAGAAGTGAAATTTTCAGGATGTCATAGTGCCGAATAGAATCTCCAATTTCAGTCCATACAACCTAGGAAAGGCAAGATACAATTTCTTTCCTAGAGATTTTGCTGCATATGTGTATTGAAAACCCGCGTTGCCCGGCATGGTCCTTCGATTCTACATAACAAAACACTTTTTGCTGCTCAGTGTTAAAACGTCAACATTATTTTTAAATTTTTTTTTTATTAATTCTTCGTTGTTTCTCCCAACGATTTTTATTGTAATTACAAGTTAAATGAGACCAGCGGCTGCTGTGAATACATTCGGCGAACATGAGCATATACAGCCCCTTAGTTTGTAGTTTTGGGCTCAAAGATATTTTTGTTTATTATTTGTCTTCTGTTTCGTCTTGTTTTTTTGTTTTTTTTTTGTTTTCTCTTTTGCAATTCTCTTTTAGAATTTTTAACCGCATCAAGAAATAAATTCTACCACAATAACGTTGATTTTTCTGGCCATCTTCGTTGTACTCACTACTGTTTGGTTTTGTGTTGTATGTTGCAAGTAGAATTTCATGCTGTTTTTCTATCGCTGTTGTATGCCACGCCAAGTGACAAACAGCAGTAGCCGTTACAGTACAGATACTGTTGAAGGAAATGTTAAAATCTTGTTGCCGAGCAACTCAACGGATGCTAAATTATGATGTTGCATATTATGCAAGAGTATAATATTTGTGAATGCATTTAACGATGCGAGTACCATGCACAACCATACATACATACATACATACATACGGGCATAGACGAACTGGAAGTATCAAAGGGGTTTCTTTTAAAATATGAAAGGATGTAGGGAATGCAGTTGTAGTTGTATTTGTATTTTGTTTGTATTCATTTTTATTATTAAAACTTAATTGCCTTTGAAACCATCGCTGGTGCTAAACTATCATAGAGTCTCATACTGTTTGAGCATCATTAACTGTTGATTACAGTTAATGGCTTTTAGTTTTAGTTTGTTGTATAAAAAAAAACCTTTTAAATAAATGTTTTAAATCGTTAACGAAATATTTATTTCGTTAGAATTCTGATTCCAGAATTGTTTTATGAAAATTCACTTTAAACTTATTTGGCGGAGGGAAAGATTTGAAATTCGACGTTTTTACATGTTTGTTTAGGTTAACAGGAGCGGAGTATGTATTTGTTTTCTTAACTCTTAAAATATGAAAAATATTGGAGTTTAAATACGAAAACTAATTTAAGCAGAAATTTTAATTTGTATACCTGTTAAAATAGATTTATTATTCCCATGAAGAGTTTTAACGCATATCGCAATGTATTCGTTTAAATAGTAATGATGGTGTGGAATTTAAAGGATTTCACGTCAGTCGTTTTAAGTTACCTACATCCAACAACGAATTCTTCTAGCACGCGATGAGATCGCACAATGGAGATGACAGCATATGATCAATATTGGAAACTTATGAGCGAAAATAATGTAAAGCGTACTTCAGTAATGATAGGTTTATTACCCTGGCCGATTTAAAAAATTCCGAACAATAATTAATTTGCAGTATTGCAGCACTTGTGCCGATATAATCTTATTTATTTTATTAGTTATTACAAACCTTTAGTCAGGATTACGACCTAGCTTCTCACACCACCCATGCTGAGTGTGTTAATTTTATCCATGTGTGGCAGTGCCTACAGCTTAAAGTCAACTACGAACGACAAATTTTTTGTGAAACTTTTCATGGCGATTTTCTTTTATTCTCAGAGATTTTACCATAAATCTGCTGTAATGACGTCGTCGAAAAAATAATTTTTCATATTTCGTTTTGTTGAAGATGTGTGACCTGAGAAACTCTTCATGGCAATTTTATTTACTCTCAAAGCGAGTAAGAACGCAGTAAAGCAATATGAAATATTTCCTACCTACTTGAAAATTTTATTCCCTACTTTGCCATATTTTCAGTTAATTTAGTCACTGAATCATTGAATCGTGCCTGGTAATAGATATCTGCAACCACATTGACTTTTGAACACAGTTTAGTTGCATCTTGCAAATGAAAAAAATATTTTTTTTCATATTTTGTGACTAGAAGCATATGAAAACTTACGTTCATTAATGAATACGGATTACAAAAGTAGAAAAAGAAAAACTGATGAAAATTTATTTTAATTAGGCAGGTATTACTTTACAAATATACATTTAGAAATGACTAGTACCACAATGAAGGTAGAAACGCAGAAAAAAGTTAAGATATGCGTTCATTTGACACATGCATTAATGAGAATATAAGGCCTCAATTGTATAAAAACCAAACATCCGATATGTGGATGATATTTACAGATAAATTTTATTCATATAAAAATCAATGTAGATTGAGTAATGATTCATCAAATGGTTCGTTCATAGAAATATCTGTAGGGAGAAAACTGTTTGATAGTTGACGTCCTACCAGAGTATCAATTTCCATCAATGCAGTGCATGCCACATGCAACGTCATGCTTTACATGAAACTTCTTTTTATTATTTTTCTCGTTTTTCTCTTTTATTTTATTTTTTTTTTCGCTTTAATGCTCAGTTATGCATTTTCTATTGCAGTTGCTATCGATTGAATGACTCGTGTTATAAATTTCTGATTTTGTCACTTTGAAAATTGGCAAAAAATTGTGTTTTTCTTTTTGAATAAAGAAATTTTTTAACTATTTTTATATGCAGCAGTTTTGGATGCAGCGAAAATTTTACATTCACTTTAGTTCAGTTCATACTCATTCAACTCTGGCATTTGCAATTTAATGAAAAAGTTCACAACAACAAAAATAAAAAGTGATGTTCACTTTGTAAAATTCTGAAATTATGTTCTGTTTTGTTTTTCTTTGGAAAGTGAACTTTTGGTAAGATAGAAAGCTATGCGGCAGATCATTATTATTTTAGATAAAAACTTGCAAGAAAAAAAACTATAGAAGCTATTTAAAATGTGTATTTAATATGCAATCAGATAAGTCAAATATTTGCTAAAGATTTCAAAAATTCCAAAAATAATGTTTGGAAATATTTGTTTTGTTCTTTTGAAGCTATTCAGATATTAAAGAATGTAAATTTTAAAGTAAAGCATACACAAACGCAATGTAAACTGAATTAAACTAAATCCTTTCAACATAATTATTTAGAAATTAGGTTCAAGAAACACTTATGTCCCCAATTACTATTTATTTATTATTTAACCTACATTTGGGCTCGTAAAGAGTAAGTCAGTAAGAATGCAATTTTTCTCATGAATATCGAGATGATCTTCTGAGTACCAAATTTAGCAAATTTGTGTATTTACTAAGCCTTTGTGATGAAAATGAACTTCATCGGAGAAGACGACTTTTCTCCACATATTTCGACTTTTGCAGTATTAATAAAAATAAAAATCCTTAGGAATTAAATTCCTTTAAATTTTTATATTTAATTTATTAATTTATTTTACTACGCATTTAATGTTTTTTGTTTATTTTAAAATCTGTTTTCATGTTATCCTAATTTTTTTTTAATTTTTTCTATTCTAAATTATTCGTAAATATAAAATAAAAATTGTGAATCTTTTGTTTGCACTTGTAAAATGCATAGCATTCGAGACGTATGAGTTATTTTCAATTCAAACATTACTCATACCATCTATATGTTCTAACAAATTAGTGATCCAATTTGTATGCAAAAAAAAGGAGAAAAATATAAAACAAATAAACCTACACACATGTTTTTTATATTTGTATACTATATTTATGAATAATTTTGAATTGCATTTTTACATTAAAATAAAAAGGGTTTAATGTTGAACTGAATAGATTTGTTTATAAGTAAATAAAAAAATTATTAAATAGTAAAACTTAAAATATATACGGAGAAATTGCTTAACGTCGTGCGTTCAATGGAGCCACTACAAAATTCCCAATATTTTTCTCCATATAAAGACTGTGAACGTATTTATGCTCGCGATAACTCGAATAGGAGGCACTTTATTGTTTAAGTCTTATATAAAAATCTTATATAAATATTAATAGCCAGTCATTAACATGACATAAGTAGTGTGTTTATGGGGTTTCGGGGGCACTTATTTCATACAAATTTAGGAGCATGCCTACGCTACAGTCGGTGGTGTCGGTTAGTCGATAGGTTTGTAACATGTAATATGAAAATTTATGTACGAATGATTGGACGGACCGAATGAGTGTGTGTGTAACATGTAATGTGTATGATCGTGTTTTTAATAATAAATTCATGGCACGTTTTAGTCCTTATGATTTTTGTTTTTGTTTACAGAATGTACACCTGTATGATTGTTGTGTGTTTTTTATTTTTTGTATGATTTAATTAGAAGGATCTTTAATTTTAAATGTGATAAGAAAGGGTAGGTTGGTTGTGCGGTTGTTTTTTATTTTTTGTATATTTAATTAGAAGGATGTTTAATTTTAAATGTGATAAGAAAGGGTAGGTTGGTTGTGCGGTTGTTTTTTTATTTTTTGTGTGATTTAATTAGAAGGATCTTTAATTTTAAATGTGATAAGAAAGAGTAGGTTGGTTGTGCGGTTATTTTTTATTTTTTGTGTGATTTAATTTGAAGGATCTGTAATTTTAAGATGATAACAAATTCTTGGCACGTATTATCATTCCCAATACTTTTTTATTCATCAAGGGGAAATTATATGAATTTTCTCTTGAATAAGCAGATGTATCGAAATGTGTTGGAATATCATTTCTAATATCATCATACATATCATTTGTTTTCACATCATATATAAATGAATCGGTATCCATATAACAGAGATTAATATTATCAAGATATTTTGTCTTCATATAATCGTAATGAAAGTTATACATTTTCCATTTTGATAATTTTTTCATATTAATTTTGATCTGCTATGTATCTGTTCCCGATCTGCTTTATATCTGGACACGATCTGCTATGTATCTGATCACGATCTGCTTCGTATCTGCTCACGATCTACTTGGTATCTGGTCACGATCTGCTTCGTATCTGCTCACGATCTGCTTTATATCTGGTCACGATCTGCTTTGTATCTGCTCACGATCTGATTTATACCTGATCACGATCTGCTTGATGGCTTGTGTCTATATCCATTGATTTTGAGTACGCTATATCGTGCTTTCTACAATCTACATCCAATAAATTTATTCCTTTGCCTCCTCTTGCTAATCGTTTTTGAAGTTTTGTATCAGGTCCACAAAACTGATAACCAGGTGGATGTAATTCAACATATAATTTGTTTATTAAGTTGTCTACAAATCTTCTTCCAATCTTACACTGATTAGGTGTTTTTCTTTTGACTGTAGTTTATAACCATTTTTTTCATTACTTTCATACCTCTTCGCATGAAACACTACACCAGCTATACCTGCTATACCAGCTATATCAGCTATACCAGCTATACTAGCAAGCTGTACTAGCTAAACTAGCAAGCTATACAATCTGTACTAGCTATACTAGCAAGCTGTACTAGCTGTACTAGCAAGCTATACAATCTGTACTAGCTATACTAGCAAGCTGTACAATCTGTACTAGCTATACTAGCAAGCTGTACTAGCTATACTAGCAAGCTGTACAATCTGTACTAGCTATACTAGCAAGCTGTACTAGCTATACTAGCAAGCTGTACAATCTGTACTAGCTATACTAGCAAGCTGTACTAGCTATACTAGCAAGCTATACAATCTGTACTAGCTATACTAGCAAGCTGTAGTAGCTATATCAGCTATATCAGCTATACCTGCTAGACCAGCTATATCAGCTATACCAGCTATACCTGCTATACCTGCTATATCAGCTATACCAGCTATACCAGCTATACCTGCTATACCTGCTATACCAGCTATACCTGCTATACCTGCTATACCAGCTATACCTGCTATACCTGCTATATCAGCTATACCAGCTATACCAGCTATACCTGCTATATCAGCTATACCAGCTATACCTGCTATACCAGCTATACCTGCTATACCTGCTATACCAGCTATACCTGCTATACCTGCTATACCTGCTATACCAGCTATATCAGCTATACCAGCTATATCAGCTATACCAGCTATACCAGCTATACCAGCTATACCTGCTATACCAGCTATACCAGCTATACCTGCTATACCTGCTATACCAGCTATATCAGCTATATCAGCTATACCTGCTATACCTGCTATACCAGCTATACCAGCTATACCAGCTATACCAGCTATACCTGCTATACCAGCTATACCAGCTATACCTGCTATACCTGCTATACCAGCTATATCAGCTATATCAGCTATACCTGCTATACCTGCTATACCAGCTATACCTGCTATACCTGCTATACCAGCTATACCTGCTATACCTGCTATATCAGCTATACCAGTTATACCAGCTATACCTGCTATACCTGCTATACCAGCTATACCTGCTATACCTGCTATATCAGCTATACCAGTTATACCAGCTATACCTGCTATACCTGCTATACCAGCTATACCTGCTATACCAGCTATACCTGCTATACCAGTTATACCAGCTATACCTGCTATACCTGCTATATCAGCTATACCAGTTATACCAGCTATACCTGCTATATCAGCTATACCTGCTATACCTGCTATACCAGCTATATCAGCTATACCAGCTATATCAGGTATAGCTGCTATACCAGCTATACCAGCTATACCTGCTATACCTGCTATACCAGCTATACCTGGTATAGTATAGCTATATACCTGGTATAGCTGGTATAGCTGATATAGCTGATATAGCTGGTATAGCAGGTACAGCAGGTATAGCTGGTATAGCTGGTATAGCAGGTATAGCTGGTATAGCTGGTATAGCTGGTATAGCTGATATAGCTGGTATAGCTGATATAGCTGGTATAGCAGGTATAGCAGGTATAGCAGGTATAGCTGGTATAGCAGGTATAGCAGGTATAGCTGGTATAGCAGGTATAGCTGGTATAGCAGGTATAGCAGGTATAGCTGGTATAGCTGGTATAGCAGCTATACCTGATATAGCTGGTATAGCTGATATAGCTGGTATAGCAGGTATAGCTGATATAGCTGATATAGCTGGTATAGCAGGTATAGCAGGTATAGCTGGTATAGCTGGTATAGCAGGTATAGCTGGTATAGCTGGTATAGCTGGTATAGCTGATATAGCTGGTATAGCTGATATAGCTGGTATAGCAGGTATAGCAGGTATAGCAGGTATAGCAGGTATAGCTGGTATAGCAGGTATAGCTGGTATAGCAGGTATAGCTGGTATAGCTGGTATAGCTGATATAGCAGGTATAGCTGGTATAGCTGGTATAGCTGATATAGCAGGTATAGCAGGTATAGCTGGTATAGCAGGTATAGCAGGTATAGCTGGTATAGCAGGTATAGCAGGTATAGCTGGTATAACTGGTATAGCTGATATAGCAGGTATAGCAGGTATAGCTGGTATAGCTGATATAGCTGGTCTAGCAGGTATAGCTGATATAGCTGATATAGCTACTACAGCTTGCTAGTATAGCTAGTACAGATTGTATAGCTTGCTAGTATAGCTAGTACAGCTTGCTAGTATAGCTAGTACAGATTGTACAGCTTGCTAGTATAGCTAGTACAGCTTGCTAGTATAGCTAGTACAGATTGTACAGCTTGCTAGTATAGCTAGTACAGCTTGCTAGTATAGCTAGTACAGATTGTACAGCTTGCTAGTATAGCTAGTACAGATTGTATAGCTTGCTAGTACAGCTAGTACAGCTTGCTAGTATAGCTAGTACAGATTGTATAGCTTGCTAGTTTAGCTAGTACAGCTTGCTAGTATAGCTGGTATAGCTGATATAGCTGGTATAGCAGGTATAGCTGGTGTAGTGTTTCATGCGAAGAGGTATGAAAGTAATGAAAAAAATGGTTATAAACTACAGTCAAAAGAAAAACACCTAATCAGTGTAAGATTGGAAGAAGATTTGTAGACAACTTAATAAACAAATTATATGTTGAATTACATCCACCTGGTTATCAGTTTTGTGGACCTGATACAAAACTTCAAAAACGATTAGCAAGAGGAGGCAAAGGAATAAATTTATTGGATGTAGATTGTAGAAAGCACGATATAGCGTACTCAAAATCAATGGATATAGACACAAGCCGTCAAGCAGATCGTGATCAGGTATAAATCAGATCGTGAGCAGATACAAAGCAGATCGTGACCAGATATAAAGCAGATCGTGAGCAGATACGAAGCAGATCGTGACCAGATACCAAGTAGATCGTGAGCAGATACGAAGCAGATCATGATCAGATACATAGCAGATCGTGTCCAGATATAAAGCAGATCGGGAACAGATACATAGCAGATCAAAATTAATATAAAAAAATTATCAAAATGGAAAATGTATAACTTTCATTACGATTATATGAAGACAAAATATCTTGATAATATTAATCTCTGTTATATGGATACCGATTCATTTATATATGATGTGAAAACAAATGATATGTATGATGATATTAGAAATGATATTCCAACACATTTCGATACATCTGCTTATTCAAGAGAAAATTCATATAATTTCCCCTTGATGAATAAAAAAGTATTGGGAATGATAATACGTGCCAAGAATTTGTTATCATCTTAAAATTACAGATCCTTCAAATTAAATCACACAAAAAATAAAAAATAACCGCACAACCAACCTACTCTTTCTTATCACATTTAAAATTAAAGATCCTTCTAATTAAATCACACAAAAAATAAAAAAACAACCGCACAACCAACCTACCCCTTTCTTATCACATTTAAAATTAAACATCCTTCTAATTAAATATACAAAAAATAAAAAACAACCGCACAACCAACCTACCCTTTCTTATCACATTTAAAATTAAAGATCCTTCTAATTAAATCATACAAAAAATAAAAAACACACAACAATCATACAGGTGTACATTCTGTAAACAAAAACAAAAATCATAAGGACTAAAACGTGCCATGAATTTATTATTAAAAACACGATCATACACATTACATGTTACACACACACTCATTCGGTCCGTCCAATCATTCGTACATAAATTTTCATATTACATGTTACAAACCTATCGACTAACCGACACTACCGACTGTAGCGTAGGCATGCTCCTAAATTTGTATGAAATAAGTGCCCCCGAAACCCCATAAACACACTACTGACATAAACATGCGAGACTTTCGACAACATCGATACGTCCATGCCTTTATGTTTCTCACTTTACGTGTTTACTTTACTTTAGTTTAGTGACCACAGATATTCGTAAGACATCCATACAGTCATAATATCATCTATATTTTCTTCGGATTATAGCAAATTTTGCGAGTTTATCTATTACATGGATCCCCGACTATTTGAATGATTACACGGAAATACAGTCTCCATAGCAATTAGTTGTACGAAAGAAGCTGTAAACTTTTCTTTTTTTCAACTTAATAAAGAAAACTTAGAGTTTCAAATTGCCTTTATTATGCATTTTAATATGTATAGTATAATGTAACTGCTTAGCGATTCTTTTGATATCAACTTTACCTTTCTATTTGTATGATTAAAGAGTTTTATTTTGTAATTACGTGGCATAAGCTGTTAAGTACTCTACATAAAAGCATTACATATTAACTTCATTTTGAGTTCTAGCATTTTTTGCGCGAATTAAATATTATCAGTAGACAACAGTTATAATTTTACTATAAATTACTTTAATTTACTGCTATAAACAACAACAGAACCGCAGTAGTTTATTGAATAATGTTTTAAAAATCTCTTCTACACGTAATTCTGTAACTAGTCTCTTTTATACTGTTATACATTGCTGCTATAAATTGTTACACTTTACAGTTTACTGCAGAAATCTTGTAAATTTTGTAAAATCTCTGCTAAAGTATGTTGTTTTAACAACTCTTATACTGTTCAATATTTACAATCTGTTATACATCACTGCATCAACCCTTTTTCACATTATATTGCTTTCACAGAATATTGCTTTACAGTTTTACAGCAATTTAATGTATGAGTATGTTAAGTTATAGAACTGTTCAGCAATTATGTTTTAAGTCTGTAAGAGCACTCTCATTGTTCTGTAAAATACGAAGAAAAAAAAAAACAATAAAACAGAAGTAACTAAAACGAGTCCTTAGCAGAGATATTATAGTAAAAAACAAATACACCTGAAAGCGAACACACTGTACGTATACATACATATTTATATATAAAAACGAACTTGTATGTTCGTAACATTTTTAAAAGATAACAGAATAGATTTGTTTAAAAATGAAAACATGAAATGTATTCTGCAGGAGCAATGGTAGGATTACAAAGAAAAACCTGTAAAGCATTGGTATACAGTCAATGTAATAAAATTTCAGCTGTTAACAATGCTTGCCGAATAAAATAACAAATCCAAACGACAAAGACTAAAAGAATTTCAGCACTGTGCCCTTTCGTATGTTGAGACAGAATTCTGAAATTCCTTCAAAACGAAGTAAAACTGTCAATGGGATCGTGTTTTAACACAATGCTACTTACCGAATTAAATTCTAAACAACAAAAACAAAACACATGACTTATACCTACGCAATTAGTGTTTTACTTACTTCTGATCACACGTATTAATAAATGGCGTTCGTACACACACATAGAAAACAAGTAAAGGTCATAAGCTTGTACGTTTGTTTGCGTATTTTACGTTTAACAACGGCCAAGAAAATGTGAAATAAATAATGAAAGCAAGAGAAACAAAGAGCTAAATTATGATATATTGAGAAAGTAATAGACATTCGCATATGTATATGGACATATGTATGTATGTATGTATGTATGTATTTTGTAAATGTATATGTTAACACGTTTTTATTTCTTTGTTTTTGTCTGCATTAGGTTAAATACTTATTGAGAGAAATAACAACATCAATTTGTGCCTCAAACCATTGTCAAATTGATGGCGGCACATGTGATGGTCGCTTGGCTTTAATCTTGAATATTGAATATGAAAGGTTTTTTAGAATCTCAAACAGCCACTGTACAGCAATTACAGTTTTTTCTGTGTGCATTGTTCGTCGTCTCATGGGGTGTATGTTACCGATAAAAGCAAAGTTGTCCGAAAACAATTCATTATTGTTCGAACTAGCCCTTCTGAATGAGCATTAGCGTAGACCATAAAATGAATGAAGTTCATGATAATCATTTTTATAAAAAAATTTAAAAAATTTGCAAGCGTTGCCTTGGTGGAGATCCACCCATAATGAAATGTCAGTTGTCTAGTAAAGCAGTGTTGTCCACTCAAAGTTATGAAATTTGAATTATACAAACACCCATTATGTATGTACTTGCGTATATAACATAAAAATATCTGTGAAATAAAATAGAAAAAAATTTTTTAAATAAAATTGATTTTTATTTTTCGGTTCTCTTTTTTGTTAACAAAATGCACGTAGTTATGTATTGTTTACGTATTTACACTTCATCAATATCTTGTATGTGGTCCACAGGAGTGTGCATATGCATACAAATATATTCGAATATGAATTTGACACATTTTACATGAGCTTTGAAGTATATTATAAGTAGAGGGAAACTACAGTAGAGTTCGGCTTTTACCAGTTTGAAAGCAAAATTTAAAATTGTATATATGGTATCCGCTGTCGACTGTTTATCAAAAGATTTTAAGAAATATGTGAGCTTTAGTGCCAGACTTATACATCAAATTAACTGTTTTTTTTTGCAAAATTTCTATTTCTAAATAAGAATACACTTCCAGATCCCTGAAATCCTCAATTGAATACTACTGACCTTACTACTGTCATTGCTAAGGAATTAAAAAATTATTCAAAACATAAACTTGCACTTATTTTGTCAATTTGTTTAAAGCGTTTTGAATGCAGAGAAAATTCGGTGTACCGTTACCTATGTCCACTTGTTGGGTTCGTATATTTGTTTACTATTTGCAGTATTACTGTTGAATATGTTTGCCTATGTATGTATAGGCTGCGGTATTCATATTCAAACAAGTGTGTCCACAATACAATAAAGCAAAAACCAGAATTGCAATTTCAGAAAGAAAGAGAGATACACAAAGAGAAAAAGTTAATGTGAATTTTTTAAGGTTCGTTCCAAATACTAATTTAAGTTAGAAAAGTCCTCAAACATATTCTTAAAAGATTACCATGTGCCACAATTTTTTCTTTGCTCAGATGTAAGATGGACAGGATTTATCGAGGCCATCTAAACCGATTACTGTGTCAGATTATATCATCGTTAGAATCAAATATTTATCTGTCGAGGCATTTTTAACAAATTGTTCTTCTGGCATACAAATCGTCGTTTCTGTAGCATCTCTCTGGCTTAATTACGACGAATACCGCGAATGTTATTTTTGCATTAATTTTCCTTTTTTTTAATTTTCCTCCAATCACACGGTAGTCTATTGTCGGTGGTTGATAAACACAAACAAAATGACACACACAAGTTGTGGAGTGGAGTATTGACAAGATTAACGTTGCCCTTTCATTTAAGAGCCTGACAAATTCAAAAAGTCACGGTATTATTGATCCGCTCTCAAATGTTTGTGTGTGCGTCTGAATGCAATTATTATTGTAGTGAAAGTGTATATGCATGCATGCATTTAATTCCATTTACGGCTACGGCGTTGGCTGTGTGTAATTCAAATTGAATCGTCAATACATATTGCTTTCATACAGTGTATATCCCATGAAGTTTTCATTAATCAAAAGAGAAATTGGACAAGCGCTGTTTTTCGAGTTTATGATTAATGCTTTAGATAATAAGAAATGCTCGACATATCACACTTTAATTGCCTGGTTTTGTGACCAATAGATCGCAATATTTTAGGGAAGACATAACCCGTCTTAGAATATTGAGAAACTGAGAAAGTTTGTACAAGATACAGGGTTCCTACAGAAACTAGGGTTGGCATGCTGTAATGAAGAGTGCACAACAAGTCTACTTGTAACTTCTGTGTATGCCGATAGGCACGAAACTCTTCGTGGGTTTTATCTCTTTAAACCAAGTTAAAAACTAGGCCGAACTGTAGGTTCTAAATGTTAGTCTTTCTCTCTAAAGAGTCGTATATTTATATAAGAATTATAGATCCCGATGCAAAAGTTACCAAAACAGTGAATACATTTTTAATAATCTGTTCGAATCACTATGTTGAGTACGAATTTGTAAAGAAAAAAGAAGTTATCGACAACGTGCATGCATGAAAAAGCCTTGTTTCCTGACGTCTAATTTTTTGAAAACTAGCAAACTCGTTTACCATTGTTTATGAAGTCGCCGTAGTGTAGTATATAGTGTGTTGGCTTATTAGACGTAAGGCCACGGTTCAAACCCCAGGTCAGACATCAAAACGAAAAAATGAAAAAAAAATTTCTTCGGTGACTTCCTCTCAGCAAATTTCTGACAAAAATCTGAGAGTAAATAAATATTGCCATGAAAAGTTTCTCAAAAATCTATCGTTCGAAGTCGACTTTAAACTGTAGGTCTCGCCACTCATGTATAAAAATTAACACACACCACATAATTAGTGTGAAAAACTAGGTCCATAATCCTGACTGAAGGATTGTAATGACCAATTATGTATATTTTAAAAACGAGAAATCTCGTTTTCCGATGCGAGTGTGTTAAGTTAACAATCGGAATGTTTCGTGAATACAAAAAAGCGAATAAAATCAAAGTAATTCTCTCTATGTCATCAGGATTTGAACGTATGCAAAGTGTTACCTACTTCACTTGCACAAAATGGCGTACACAACACTGGCCATACGTCAGCTAAGTAAAGTTTGTCCTCACCAATAGTACCGAAATATGCAGACAAAATTGTATTAAAAAAATCCAAACATCAACAGGATTTCTAATGACAGCACAAAACAATAACAAAACATAAGCAAAATAAATATTAAGAACGTGTGTTTTAAATTATTTTCGACATAAAAACCCGGTTTATGTATTTCGTAAACATTTGGTTTCCAGAACATCGCTTTAAAATCCAAAAAAAAAAAAAAATCAAAAAAATTAATTAAAGCTTTAGACATTGTTAAACAAAAAAAAGAAAACGTTGAAAAATAATTGTAGTTGTCATGGGTTTTTAACACTTTTATCGAAAAAATGTTGCTGCTGCCAATGGTTGAAAATAAAAAATGTAAAATCAATAATTTTAATAAATATTCAACAATATTATGTCACATGAAAAATATTCGCATGTTACGACACTCGATGATGCACATGGGCTTAATTAGTTTGTATTAAACGGACACAGGGTTGAAAAAAGTTCAATATATATGGCATGGTATATAGATTTAAGTGCTTTACTATAAAGCTTAGCTCTTCAGGTTCAAAACTCGGAGAAGATGTAAGAATTTTAAATATTAAAATACTTTAAAAATAATTTATTCAGAAAGGCTATTTAGAGACGATTACAAAATAACGAACATGAGAGCAAAGTAAAGCACTGCCTACTCTTGAGAAAAGAACTACAACAATTTGGCGTGAAATGGAGTTGGAAATCTAACTTTTTGCAGAAAGTACGGCCAATCCTCGAACACTTTTTTTCTCTTATTTTAATTTCACCTTGACCTCAAAAATTTTAAATTTTTTATGCAACCTATGGTACTTCGCCATACTCGCCATATTCTAGTAGATAATGTGTTAGCTAAATTGCCAACAAAACGACATATGAACAAATATTTCTTCGGGAACATCTTCTCAGCAGATTTCTAGCAAAAACTCTGCTAGAAAAGTAGGCATTTATGCAAGATTTTGATGAAAATTGTTCTTTTGGTGGAAAGTACTACCAATCCACGTCCACTTCTGTTCTCTTATTTTGATGTGAATGGCAACATGCTTGAGAGTGTTCGATATAGTGTTGTATCAGAATATTTGTAACAAACATCAGAGATACGTATTGTGATAATACTTGCATTGCGAAACAATAAAATGTTGATTTTTAATTTTTTTATGCAACTTATGGCACCTCTTTGACTATATTACTCTCACCTTCTTTTATTACGTCGGACACTTTCTTCAACAGCTCGATACTTTGCTAAACATCTTAACTGAAATGTTGACGTCATTTCTAATGATTTTTTCTACTACCAGTTTCCAAGTTTCATTCGGTATCGAGTCCTTACGATTTTCCTTTTTGAGACCAAAATGCTAACTGGCAATGTTCATAAACAACCTTTTTAGTACAACCCAATTACAGTAATAAGGCCTGTTGCAACCATTTACTACGCTTGTGGAAAATGAAGGGGATTTTTCTTACGCCTTCTCACATAGTCCCGACTACCATTGCTTGAGATCCCTGCAGGATATTTAATTTAATTAAAATGCGAAATTTATTTAAGAATTTATTTAGAAAACTTTTAAATTTATTGTGTATTTTCGAGCATCATCCGTAAGCCAAATTAGTTAAAAAAAATGAAAATCGCGATGAAAGAGTTTTATTTGTTTCAGTTTTTACACAAAAGGATAACAGCGGAATTATATAAAACACCTGGTCTTACTACTACTCATGGATTCTTTGCAATATTTCAGTATTTTTTTTTTGTTTCGGATTTTCACCCGCTATTTGTATTTGTAGTTGTTATTTATTTTTATTGTTTACTTACTATTATTATTATTTTTTTTTATTTTTTATTTTTTATTTTTCATTCACTATTGTACTCGAACTATACGAACACTACAGCTATTTGCTGTAGTCTTTGTTACACTGTATGTATGTATGTACGTTTATGGCCATTATAATGGTGAAAGAAAATAAAAAAAAAACCAAAAAAAACGAGTGAAATAAAATGAAACAAAAATAGGAGAAAATGCACATTAAACAATAAGAGTAGCAGTTGGCAATAACGTTTATTTAATTGTTTTTCCGATTTTACGCTATTCATAGCAATATTTGCAATGGGTTTTTGTTTTTATTCGAATGTGTACCTGTCTTTTTCGCTTTTATTGCGCTTTAATTTGAACAACCCGTTTAATTTGTTTGCGTTCATTTTCGGAACAAAAAGAAAAAAACTCTTATTTTCTACCGAAATGCTTTAGTTTTCTTCTTCTTTTTTAAAACCCAATTAGGAAAGCTCATTTGGCAGTTGGGTTAGTAACTTATAATCCAAAGACACTTAAGAAAGAATTATTCATTCTACAATATTTATTTAAATGAATAAGAATTAAATTAAACTGCCCAAGAATGAAAATTCAGGATTACGACCTAACTTCTCACACCATTTATGTCGTATGTACTAATTTTATACAAGAGTGGCGGGACCTACAGTTTAAAGTCGACTCCGAACGACAGATTTTTGAGAAACTTTTTCATTGCAATTTTATATAGTCTCAGAATTTTTGCCAGAAATCTGCGCAGAGGAAGTCGCCGTAGAAATATTTCTTCATATTTAATTAAATTGAAACACTACCACAAAACGATATGGTGAGATCTTGTTTTAAATGCTCCACGTAATGCAATTCTTTATAGTTTACTGCGGTAGATTTTAATAATGAGATGTGAAACTCCTCTCAACTTCAAAATATTTAATTTATATGCCTTTTAGTTGCACAGAATCATCCTTATTTTTTGAATTAATTGGTCGTTACAAACCTTTAGTCCGGCTTCTCCCATCGCCTATGTTATAATTTCGATCCATCAGTAGCAGGGCATACAGCTTGAAGTCCACTCCGACCGACAGACTTTTAATAAACGTATCATGATTATGTATTTTGTTTGCAGCGTTTTCGCCAGAAGACTGCTGAGAAGAAGTCGCCCAAGAAATATTTGTTTGTATTTCGTTTGGTTTGTGATACCTAAGCTGGGTTTTGAAACACGGTTTTGTGCTTTATAAGCCAATACTTCTTTTTATTGGTCAGTCAGCACTTTTGTAGAAGACTTGATAATTAATAAACCAGAGCGAAAATACACGTTATTGTTACTCTCCTGGGCATACAACAGAAGTGTTAAGAAAAGCAATTTCCCTCTCATTGTTGGAATCTTTCATATCGACACTTTTTTTGTAAATATACAATGATATCAAACTGGTATGGTGTTCTATGTCGGTCTTTAGAAAAATGCCACTTGCATACCCATCTCTGTTGAATACAACACTTATATAACAGAGCATAATTGGTCCTTGAAAAATTCTTCAGTCGGGGTTTCGAACTAGCTTCTCACGCCACTTATGTTGTGTGTGTTAATTTTATATATGAGTAGGGACTTAAGGTTTAAATTCGACTTCGAACGATACATTTTTGAGAAATTTTTCATGGCAATTTTATTTCCTTTGCTGAAAGGAAGTCGCCAAAAGAAATATTTGTCCATATTTCGTTCGAGATGTCTGACTAGGGGTTTGAACCATGGCTTCACATTTAATAAGCCAACACACTACCTAATAAACTATGATGACACAACAATACAACACTTACCAACCCAAAATTTTAAAACTTTAAATAAGCAATTTTTCTTAATATTTCCATCCCAGTTTCAGATTTCGTATAAGTACTCTACGAGATATTTAAACAACAACGATGTATCGTTTAAATTTTTAAATTTATTGAATCATTTGACTTCAAACGCAGATAAACAATTTGACCAGCAAATAAGATATTCGCTTTTATATGTACTCGTATTGAATGGTATTGTATGATATTTAATGATACGATTAAATTATATACCAGCTGAATATTATTATTTATCGATTTAATACTCTTTTACCACATACATGCATACATATTTATAATTTTTAACGACAGTCTCTTATTATTTTTATTATTTTTTCCTCAATTTTATTATTTATTAATTACCTTCCCATCATCACATGCTGATTCTTGTCCATTTTCATTCGTGCAAATTACTCTATCCAACCCAGTAGTTTTTCCTCGGCCTAGTTTTTTTTGTTTTTGCTTTATAATGTCAATAAAATTAATTAAAAGTTAATATTCGCAGCACTTCTTAATTTGGTCATTTGGTTGAATAGTCAAGACCGAATTTCATTTGTTGTAAAAAAAAACGGAAATAATTTTTTTTACAATTTTTTTTTTAAGATGAAAATTTCAAAGAAAATAAAAAATTTTATTCATTCATTAAGTGCGTATATGACGTGTTAATTTTTTCCAGTTTTACAATAATATTATCAAGTAAAGCTTAATTTCATCAGAAGGTTTTTTTTTCACTTCCGATAGTTGGTTGATTGCATGGTCAAACGGTGAAATTTTGTGGTTGCCATTAACAATGCCTTTTGCATTATTATTACTGTGTAATCGTAATGAAAAAATTATTCATTAATTAAGTTCTTCGTAATATAAATGAAAAGTTTTCTAATTTAACTGAAATTTATTTTGTTCCACACTCTGCTGACATTTCTCGAGAAAACGATTGAGCCGTTCTTTTTTATTTTCTCTTTTTTTTATTCCATGTACTTCGCAAATTTCCATCAAAATGGATGATTGATTAAAAATTTTAGGGACACACCCAGCTATTCACGAACTGGAGTAGTTCATTAATACAACAACGTAGCGATCCTCAGCGTTCTTTACATTCATATCTATCCTTCTTCTTATTGTTTTGGCTGCAACACATTGTGTGCAGTTTTCTATTTAATTGACTGCAGGCTGTTCACATCCTACTAAATAGCACCTTAGTTTCGGGTTAGAAGACAGCACTACTATCAGTTTGGTTGATATGTTGGCGTCCATGTAACCACATACCAATTAGCTGTTTCATTCAATTTAATATGCTCTCACTAGAATGCTTTTATGTGAAATGTTGTTGTCGATAGGATAGGATATCACTGCCGTCATTATATACGATAACATTCTTATTGACCTGGTCGTAATATGGGTAAATCGTGCGGTTATCCGCACTACTGTATTTAACACTGTGTTCAGATATGCACCTTATTGCGTAAATCGCAACAAACGCCATTATTGAGCTCAATATTTCATATAAAGTTTCAATTAATATTGTGCAATAAATACGCAAATTATTATAATATTGAGTAAAACTTAAAATGCAGCACTGTCACAAGCATGTTCAGTGAGCATAATACAATTAACCGAACACTTTCTATTGATATTTGACAACTCAAATGTCAACAACGACAAAAAAAAAACAATGTTGTTGAAACAACCAGCTGTTTTGTTTACCAGCTGTTAAATGAATATTGAATAAACAGCTGGACTGCGTATATTATTATGCCTGAACACTTAAAATGTTATACTCAATAAACCGAATATTGACTCAACAAAAATGCATATCTGAACATAGTATTACACCTCTTTTATGAAGACTTATCTTTTCGAGCACTAAATGTTAAGGTGTTGTGAGTTGCAATAGCTATCTGAGCATGAATAGCATATCTCATCGGAAAATGTAGCCAGAAGCTCACAACGTTTCATAACCCAAGAAGATTCCGGAAGTGATATCAGTCCTTTTTTATCTTCATACGTGGTAATAGCGTCCGACGTAACGAGGTGCTCCAAATATCCGACCTGTTTTCAAAATAGTGTGCAGTTCTTTATACTGAGTTTTAATCTAGCAGTAGATATTCGTTGAAGAACTTCAGTCAAGTTTTTTTGCTGCTCATATATAGCCTTGCAAATATAAAGATGCCTTGCAGAAATCACTCTGCAAACTTACAAAATCATTGCAGAAAAGATTCCCATCTAAGATTATTTAAATAATTTGTAACTGATTCTGCAACTTGTGGTTTATCGCTATCCTTATGGTCTTTACGCTCAATGCTGACTTGAAGATCCTTCTAGCAATATAGACAAACGAATTATGCGTTTTCTTGTCTTTCGTGTTGTTGTAGCAATGAATCCATTTGTTATGTTCTATCTCAGCTGATGTAGTACCAATTTCCTTGATTTTAAATGAATTTCAACTACAAATAAAATGTCTCAAATTGCTGTTCGAGTGACTTTCAATGATTCTGAGTGGTTTTCTTAATATGGTCAACAAACTTCATAAAGAAAAGCTTCCATGTTTCAACATCTTCGTTTTTATTTCCCCTGGATAGTATTTGTGAAAGTAAAAAATGGCGTAAATCTCGCATTTTGATTTAAATTTCTTTATTTTAGAATAAAGTGATTAAAAAGCCAATACCATCTACTTGTAAAACACCTTACACCCACTCACTTACTTTCAACACAATAGCCGTAAGCGATATTTCAAAATCCCGTTCAGAAATTTTTATCAATTTTCAACTCCTAATTCCGCATAACGTTTATAAAGAAGAAGAAAGAAAAAAATGCAAAACATACATCGTGCATTTGCATATTTATTGAAAAATTATAAATTTTGTGTTATTTTTTTCACGAGCGTTTGTATAATTTATATCTGTATATAATATTTAGGGCCTGTACGTATGTTATTTTAGGTAAAATATATGTAAACTTGTATTCATATATTGTAAGATATTGATGTGTTATTTGGCGTAAAAATATTTCCAAATTCTAGTCTGTTTGAAGTTGTCTCTCTTTTTTTTTGGTGCTGTTTTGTACAATATTTCCTGCGGATAAATTTACTTTTATTTAAAAAAAAACAGAATTGCTTTACAAATTTATTTTTTATTTCCTTGGTTTATTTTTTACACTTTTTTCCAAAGTTAAGAATCCTTAGAAGTCTTCGATTTATTCCCATGAATAGATTGCATGGCTTGTACATGAGTGTGTAAGACTGTGTATATATTGAGGTGTTTGAAAGGAAATTTATTAGTTTATCTGAGTGCGATAGACATAAATAAACAGGGATTTCGTTGTGTTATCTTTAAGTCGTTATTCTTGTATTTAAAATTCGAAACCAGAAAAGAGATTTAAAGCTAAGTATGGTAGGTAAAGTGATTTAATGTTAAGTTTATTTTATTTTATTTTTTTTTTGAATTCTTTGCATCAAATAATATTTTTTGGTTGTTATGCGAACAGTTTCATAAAAGGATTGAACAGTGACAGAGCAGTTATTCTATAGGGATTTTTGTCACTTCTATATGGACTGCCAACAGGGATTCCCGAACTTTGACATATGATAACGGATATTCAGTCATACACAGGCGATCATAGAAAACGACGTGTGTTTACTGAGACAGTTAGCAACTGATTCTAGTTTTCATTAAAAAGATGAGATGAGATGAATTTTTAGATGAATTTAATATGATACATATCCCATTAAGTGAGACGGAACTGAAGAGACATGGCACTGAGGAAGTAATTTTGCAAATATTCCGTCCATGTTTATGCACAAAAACCGCAGTATTACTATTGGGCTACTTCTGCCGTTTGTTTGGTGTTGTTGTTACTCTTAACCCTTCTCTAATAGCCAAAGATTACATAGACTATATATAAGACCTCTGCAGAGTTCGCTTGTTTGCCTTTGTTAGCCGATGAAACTGTGGCCAGCACCTTAAAACCACCGTTATGAAGAACTTCATTTTTTGTATTTTAGTCTTCCATTGGTTGTCTTTTTTTTCTTCATTTGCTAATTTCATGAAAAATTGAAAAGAATTTTTCCCCGTTTCATTGTTTATTACTTTTATCCGCTAAGTTTTCCTCATTCAGCCAATATTTTGCCATGCAAATCCTATGGTTTTGTGTATTTGAGAGTGTATTTCATGGTTTTAATTTCATTTGAATATCTGCAGTACGTCAACTTCATGGCTCAACGTGCACTAGATGTTGCTGGGCGTCAGTGATGATGGCGGTGATGTCGAAGAGTCTATAAAATTCAATTCACAAGTGAAAATATTTGCAGCACAAAGAAAAAACGAACAAAAAAAGAAACGAAAAAATATAAAAAACGTTGAAAGTGAGTGAATAGTGCAGGCAATCAATATAAACGCCCAAAACAAAAATCAAGAAAATTAAAAAATTTTGAAAAGTAGACTCAACCTATTTTATCGTAATTACTTTAGTAATTACATTATTGGCAAAACATAAAAATGTTTTTAAAATCATATCTACCGGTATTTGTCTAAACTTGCCTTGAAATATTTCATCATAAATTTCTATAGGTTGTGTTGCAGCGTCTGGAATATTAAAAAGTCATTCTCATTACCAACTTTCATTGCGATCTATTGAAAATTATACGTTTACAGTCAATTGTAAAGGCGACATCTACTTTCAACCATTTGTCTTAATTTTAATTAGTTTGTCAAAGTATTCTTATTATTCTCAATTGATCATTGCAACCTTTTAGTCAGGAGTACGACCTACTAGCTTCTCACACCACCCATGTTATGTGTGTTAATTTTATCCATTGGCTGCTGAACCTACGGCGCAATACTTTTCGATGTTTGTAAAGCTTTTTTGATGGTAAAAATTGGCTACCGCAGCAGCTGGTGATTAACACGCAGTGAGCTATTCTGCCGAGAAATCATAGAAGTTCTGTATCGATGGTAATAAGAAGGCAGCAGAAAGAATTACGGACTTATTTGATTATAAAAAAAAACTTTACTGCAGGCACTTTTGACTTTCTATGCCTGACAACACAAAAACTACAACAACAGATTCAGTAATACTAAGAGAGAAACTCAGAGGAAAATAATTTATTTCAGTTAGGTTAGGTCAGCGGATAGCTTGTCGTTCACAGACAAGTTCACTCGGTGGCCATACGTCCGATTGTGTTATCCAGTGTGAAGTAAGCCCCCTCCGTTAGTAGTGAGTTGGTGCTACGAAAGTTTAGTTTTAAACTCTTAGAACGTGTGCCCCGTTTTTTTAGGCCAACGTTGTTGTTTTCTGTTTACTTCATATTTTGTTTATTTTATTGTATTAGCACTTTCTTTTATAACGTTGTTTTAAAAAAATTTTCACTTCGATTTTGAAATTGTTTGTTAACGTTGACGTTGTTGCCTTTGCCTATTTGGCTATAACATGCCTTTTGACGATGCAATAGTCCTAGAAACGTAAAACGGGGAACTATATTGTCACATACGAGAATGAATTTGTTACTTTACATTTTACAGTCATGGAAAAAAAAATATGAATGGAAAGAAAAGACTTGTTAAAAGTAAATACGAGAAAATAGGCCATTGTTTGTGAATATTTATATTGTTTCCCATCATATTGTTTTAAGTGCTCCCAAATTATATAGTTTTTTGGCACTTCCTTTTACGATCGTCTCTACGGTCTTGGTGATAAAATTTTGGAGCGTTTCGTTCCTGGAAGTTCTAAACATCCTAATTGTTAAAATCTCGCATCGTAACAAGTTGGTTGGCATAGTCATATAAAAACAAGAAATTGGTACAAGCGTAGTAAAGAGCATTTGGCCTATTCGGTTTCTGGTTCCACCAAAGATCATTCTTCGTGTAGACCATTACAACAGGCACCTCCTTTCAATCAGAAAAATATCTCTCACAGAAAGAACACTTCATATATGATCTTAATCTCTATAATAATAGAAATTATTTTCGACTGTATCTACAAAATACAAGAATTTTATAAAAAAAAAATCTTTTTGATGTGCAGAAAAAAAGCAAACAATCTGGTTGCTTAACTACACAAATAAGTTTTTACTATTGTTGCACGTTTTGTTACTGCTGCTGCTGCTGCTGCTGTTCTATTCTTTTTTGTCATTTGTCAAACTGTCATTTTGTCAAGAATTTCACAAGAGTTTTTATATTTGAGAATTCTCTTCCTGTCTTCTTTTACTGAAGTTTGTTTATTTGTTTTTTTTTTTTTTTTGTTTTTAGTTACGAAAAGCAAAATTAAAAGTAAAATTTATTTTTTCTATGAAATTTAAACGGTATAAGTTAAAACAATATATTTTCATGTTTTATTTTTTTTTAAATCGATCAACTTAAACAAGAACATGGGGTTCTAGGGGATACACATAAGTAAGCGTGAAAATTTTTTTCCGCAAAGTTACAAAGTAAACCTAAAAAAAACTGAATTGAATTTCAACCTTAATCAACACTTTAATTTATCATAATTGCTACAGAAATAACGAAAATAATTGCATCGAAAAGAAGCTTAAAAAATTACTCTGAACCACTTTTGACGGATTATTGAAAACTCTATTATAGTTGCGGATGAAGAGAATAACAAATAAAAGCAAAATTTTTATGAAAGAAAAAGTATTTCATTCTATTTTAGGAATTTCATTTGATCATTACCTACTATGGTACCTCTCTTTACTCTCTTTATCTACCGATAAACAACAGGGTTCTGAACAGAACAAGCATGGGCCGTAATGCTCTACTCAAAAGAGAACGGTAAGGTTTTTTTTCATGCGGACCAGGATCGTGATTCTAGCTACCAGGGTCTCGACTTTAGATGACACGTTCCAAGCTCGTGCGATCACTTTAAGAGCCTGACAGCTGCTACTTTTCGTGGAACTGAGATAAACCAGATGGTATGGCGCAATATAATTAAGAACATCTTAAGGACTTTCACTGTTTTACTCCGGGAAGCCAAGCTCTATCAAGCAAAGTCTCATTTAAAATATATATGATTGAATGCGCAGCATATTCAGACCGAATAATAACAGTGCAATGATAATACACATGACCGCCATTTAATAAGCGGAGGGAAAAAAGATTAAATTTGCTAAAATAACTGGACTTATTTTTTGTGAAATATTTCATTGCGCAACCCTCGGCTCAGACATCTCGAACAAAACGAAATTTTAAAAAAAGTATTTCCTTCGGCGACTTTCTCTCAGCAGTATTCTGGCAAAAAATTCTGAGAATAAAATTAAATTGTCATGAAAAGTTGATGAAGTCTGTCGTTTGGAATCGAAATTATACTGTAGGTTTCGCAACTCATGTATAAAATAAACACACACAACTTCAGTGGTGTGAGAAGCTAGGTTGTAATCGTGGCTAACGGGTTGTAATGATCAATTAAGTAGGTTAACACAAGAGGATAGGATTGTTGCATTTAGACTATGTATTGAATTGTGATATCGTGTATTTCCCCTAGTCCAGGGGTTGCTCTAATGGAACACTTAAATTCCTAATGTTCATTTTGCACATGTAATCGGGATTGTATAAATAGTAGATACTAAAGTGCTTTCTCTCATATGTCCACCATAACGTTGGACATGTACCCAATTATCTGGAGAACACTTCCATTTTTTTTTTGTTTCTGCAACCCCCACAAAAGTCATTTACAACAATTGGTGTTACATTACCACCAATAATGTGATGTTTAGCAAATTCACCTTTAACGTTTAAGTAGACTTTCCTTATTTCCGAAAACACTGAGCGTAAATAAAATTTCCATGAAATATTTCTCAAAAAATTTGTTGTTCGGAGTTGACTTTAAACTGTATGTCCCGCCACTCATTGATAAAATTAACACACACGCAGCATGGAAGTCGCCACAATCTAGTAGGTAGTGTGTTGGCTTATTAGACCGCAAGGCCACGGTTCAAACCTCAGGTCAGACATCTCGAACAGAATGAAATATGCAAAAATATTTCCTCGGCGACTTCCTCTCAGCAGATTTCGGGCAAAAACTCTGAGAGCAAATAAAATTGCCATGAAAAGTTTCTCAAAAATTTGTCGTTCGGAGTCGACTTTAAACTAAAGGTCCCGGCACCCTTGTATAAAATTAACACACAACATGGGTGGTGTGAGGAACTAGGTCGTAATCCTGACTGAAGGGTTGTAACCATAGCTGCCAGATTTGACGATTTATCGTCATTTTGATGATTTTGAGCGCCAAAAATATTATATTGACGATTTGACGATTTATGCCCTTATTTTGACGATTTTTAAAAATTAAAATTTTATATCATATTCTTTGAATACTTCTTTATTCACACTGTAGTATTCCTGGAATCTAGAATATAGCCTAGAATTGCATAGAATCGAAAAAACATGTAGCTTAATTCCAAATTTATGGAGTACACTTCCTTTTTAATTGTATTTGAAATATATTACTCATACGCGTCATATTACATGTACTGGAATAGTTACCCTGAAAAGTATGCAATAAAAAAAATTCGATTTTGTCTTGTATGAAACTAATGGAATTAAATATAACTCATACGTCACATATGTTCTTTGCATTATGAATTTTACATACATACATATATATTTAATATGAGCATAATGTGAGTAAATATAATAGGTTGGCGATCTAATTTAAAAATGTAATAAAACAAAACTACTTTGAACTTTTGATAAATTTATTGTTTTGCTGTGAACTACAACTACTCCGGTTGGAAATGGATTTTTATTACATTTATATGACTGCCGCGGTTGGCCGCACAATCATAGCTTCCAGATTTATGGCCTTATTTTGACGATTTTTAAAAATTAAAAATTTACATCATATTCTTTACTTTAGTACATTAAAAGCCACTTTAAGCTTTGCATTTACTTTGCAATTGTTACATACATACAGACATAATTGGTCATTACAACCCTTCAGTCAGGATTACGACCTAGTTTCTCACATCACTTATGTTGTGTGTGTTAATTTTATACATGAGTGGTGGGACCTACAGTTTAAAGTCGACTCCGAACGACAGATTTTTGAGCAACTTTTCATGAAAATTTTTACTCTCAGAGTTTTTGGCAGAAATCTGCTGAGAAAAAGTCGCCGAAGAAATACTTTTTGTATTTTTATTTTTGATGTCTGGCCTGGAGCTCGAACCCTGCCTTTATGTCTAATAAGCCAACACACTACCTACTAGACTACGGCGACTAATTGAATTTGCAATTGTTACTATTCGAAATTTATGTTAGTTAGTAAAAACAAGGAGTAAAGTATTGTACTTTTAAGTTACTTTCGAATACCTGTGATGATTTTTCTATATTTTATTCCTTTTTAACCCCTTAAAAGCTGAAAAATTACAACTTGTAAATAACCTAAAAAATAATAATAAATTATGGACACTAGGCTTGTACATTTTTAAACCATAAGTAACAGGACCATAAGTAACAGACCTCTGCAGGAATTGATTTCCAAATACGAATAGTCCGACTAAAAACCGTATTTTTACTGTAATGCAGTGTGCGATCCACTGGCCAATCGACCAATGGAATATATGATTTTCGAGAAAAAGTTCCCTAATGCAACGATGCTCTAATGATTCAATGGAGTTGGATACACTACCGTCATTAACGAGATGCTATGGCCTCTCCTGTACACTGTCCTGAAACCGCAAAATAGACCTTGAGGCACTAACCCATACATGAGAGTTGTATTCCTTTCTCTGTCAGTTATAAACGGTGTAAATAGTAAGATCAGATAATAAGAACTTAAAAAGAACTGAAAAATATGTCAGCATTACACTGATTTTTTATGCTCAGAACATCAAAAGCTTCTGACTCCCTAATACCTACATCGCCCATAGATATAGATGATGTAATATTATAGCTGCGTTTATTTGTCATTAAACAACGCTGAGATAGATTGTTTAAACCTTAAAAAAAAGTATTAAATGAAGATGAGGGACGCTAGCTTCTAATTTCCAATAAATTCTTTGTTAAATGTTTTATTTTTGAACTAGGATATGTAGATACATTGACTTCATATGTTTTACTACAATAGAAATAATTTTGGTTTTTAAATTTTTTTTATTTATTTCCTGACGATTTTTTGATGATTTTAATAAACGTCTTTGACAATTTTGACGATTTTTTCTCAAATATTTGACGATTTGGTGCCTCATTTATCTGGCAGCTATGGTTGTAACGACCAATTATGTATATATGTATTTATGTAACACACACATACACAGCATGAGTGGTCTGAGAAGGTAGAGTGTTATTCTGTCTAAACAGTTGACCATTTCAATAAGAAAGGGATTTATTTAAATAAAGAATTAAAAATAAATTAAAATAAACCATTTCTTTTAGTCGAATAATTGCAATCTTCGTATTCACAGGAAATAATTGTTCTCAATCATGATAAAAACGTAACAAAATCTGTGTAATAAACTGCAATCGCAATATTTTATTAAAAAAAATAAAGTATTCTATTCATATAGTAATAATTCTATTGGTGGCTTTTTGTTAAACTTTCTGGAATGTAGCATAATGCCTTAGAAAACCCCCAAACAATTTGTTGATGAATCAATTAATTTGTGTTGATGCTTCAAAATATGCTTTCAACGTGTGTATACATTGTTTTGATTGTATGTATATACCTGTAAGTACATGTAAGAGCTCGTAAATAATAAAATTCCTTAAAGAGCTGTCGTCATTGCTGCTAATAACGATGACACAGATATATACATACATACATACATACATACAGTATAACCCTTTACTCCGTAGCACCTTTAAGAACTCATTGAAATTAGTTTGAATTTGAAAACTATATTGGAAGTTTTGTAAAAGTTAAAGTGCCATTGCCTGATAAGGATAATAGAAAATTTTAAGGTTTCTTAATACTTGCTAAATATATTCCTAATTGAAGGATACCAAAAAATAAAGAGTGGCAAATTAATTAATTTTAATTAGATAGGAAGGAAATTCTATAATTTGATGGTTTTCATACAAAGTTTTAAAATTCAATAATAATGCTTAACACTCATGATGTTGTTTAGACATTGAACTGAAGTTTGTTTGGCGTGAATTGATAAGCAATATTATAATGGAATTATTAATTGATTTCGAGGTTGCGGAAAATTCTGCAACTCATGATGATTATGGTAATCATAACTACAATGGCTTACAGCTTATTTCGCATGCCTATTTGTGTATAGAAAGTTTTACAAACAATAGAGTAAAATGTAATGACAAACATGAATACATTTATTACAAGGCAACACAAAAGTTGTCACCCTATGACTGTAATTTAATAGAAAAACTTAAGTTTTCTGTGTGTTTATTTGATATGTAAATTTTTTGGTGTATGTTATATGTTTTCTATATTAAATGTATTGAATATATCGCACAATATATGTACATATATAAGTAATCATAACTGTAAACCATTCTAAAGGAAACGACGGCAAGTACTTAAAAGGTACTTCCAAGAGGAAGTTAATAATGGAAACTCTGTTGAAGTTACATCTGTAAAATTAGTTGTCATTTATTCAGCCTATTTTGTCAAATCATCATTGACTACAATGGAAAGGACAAGTGTTCACGAAATGGGCTTTGTAACGACTGGCAACTGACATTCATTTTTATCGAAAAATTATTTTGAGCGATGAGATCCAATATAAATAAATGGGTACGTGATCAAATAAAATTGTCGAATTTGCAACAATTCCAAATCGCATGACCGAAATCGCTACTGTTTGCTGTGGCTTTTGATTTAGCGGAGTCGTTAATGGACATTTCTATGAGAACGATGTTGACCTAGCCATCACTGTCAACGGTGAGTACTTTTGCATTGAATTCTATAAACTGGACATCAGCGGCAGGTGTTTTTAACAGGACAACTTATTGGATATTGGTAGTAATGAAAACTAGTCACCAAAATTCTGCGATTTGATACCATTAGACCTTTTGTGAGGTTATTATACGTCGTAAGTGTATGCGAATAAGCCTTAAACTACAGTGGTCCTCAAAAGCATGAGGGCATGAGTTATGCCATCCATCAAATTCAGTCTGATTTATGGACCAGAGTCATGGAAAATTGGATAGTTTTGATACGCTCCACTTAAAGAAGCTGTGGTGGACATTTCAACGATGTTATATTCAACACATAATGCCACCAATAGATCTTACAAACGAATAAAAAATTTTGATAATACAGACTTTGCTTTATTTAAATTAAAAAATAGGAAGCGCTTAATACAAGTCCCTATAGACGTAAGTTTATAATGTACCTCGACAATTGGTCTCTCTGACGCAAGTGGCTTTAGTTCATTCCGTGATTTAGTTATTATCACTCATGTGTCGTTGCCAGATTCGACTTGGGCGTCCCCTCCGAAAGGCTGTCTTTGTGATAATTAAAGGCTTGGAATCCTTTATGGACTTTGATATTTTTTTCGCTCAATTCTTGCTTTCACAAAAAAAAAAAAAAAAAAAAATAATACAAAAATTAACATTACAGCAGTTATTTTACGAATTTTAATACAGGACCAGTGAATTACAGAACTGCCTCTAACAAGAATGTAACATAAAATCTCTCCTTTCATATTAGCCTTCCTATGACCTTCAAATCATCTAATGACAAAGGAGATTAAAATTCTTTTACAAGCTAGTTTGCATACATGATTGTGTCAACTATTTTCTTCTACTTTTTAAAAATCATACACGTTAAATAGGTTCCCGTTAGAGTGTTGAGTTTACGTACTTCGAACAGTTGTTTAAATATTTCCCCACTTTTTAAAAGAATCTTTTTACACACGCACCTCATCCATATCGTATCTGTCTTTACGCTTGAGAATAATTTTGATTCTGCTAATGAATGTAATAAATAACTGTACTCTTGTATGTAGGTTGTGAGTACTTGTGTGTCAACGTCAATATGTACTCAATCCATTGCAGCATCTAAACCATCCAACCAATCATATAGTTACAGTTACAAATACAAGTTCATTAGTATTATTTTGTTTGTTAAAATCTAATTTAATTTTGTACAGGCTTAGATGTACACATACATACATACAAATATGTATACAATTTTAAATACAATGTATTTTGACTACATAAAGTTAATTAGGATATACTGTGTATGTATGTATGCACACAAATATGTAAACTGGTTGAGCAGTACATATATGGTAAATTGTAATAAATTGTGACAGATATTCCAATGAATCTTCTCTTCGTACGCAGATACGTACGTATGTTATTACACAGTATTAAGCTATTTAACCCATAATAAGCTTTATAGATTAATTTCGTTTGTGTGACAATATATTGCAGTTGTTTAGATAAAATTATTAATTTTTGCTTGTATTGTCTAAAGTTTACACATTTTAATGTTGACGAACAGTTGCTAGAAACCAATTTTATATAAACATTTAAATCATCTTATATTAGAGACATGTGGTTGAGGGGTGCGCAGGAAAAAATTAAGTGATAAAAATTGATTGATAAACAGTGATTGAAAACTAATTTTACTTAAGCGCTAGTCATATTATATTAGAGACATGTAAAGAGTGCGCACGAAAAAATTAAGACTTACACTTTTCTTTATAGAAATTAAACTTGTGAGTCATGGTAATATTGCCTATTGTTCCATGTAACATAATATAAAAAATAGGCAAATGTAAGAGTTACATAAACCCTGATAAACCATAAAAGTTTCTTAACGATGGAATTATAAAACTACGCGAAATATGCAAGCAAAAAATATTTTTTAATGCGATACGCTATATTTTGTAATAATCAGTCAAAGATGACAGGAAATGAGGGCCAAGAACCTCTGCCTCTGCATAACAAGATCTGGATTTTGACACATGAGATGGCTGATAGCTGATCCAACTCCTTTTCAAAAATACTGTTGCTGGAGGAGATATGTTTTTGTTTCATCCATAAAATTTTTACTGCAGATATCATTCAAAAGGCATTCGACGGAATGTCGAGTCAATCGAAGCTTTTCTTCGTTTCCATCACTGAACAAGGTGCAGGTAGAAAATGATTCAATGATTTCTCCGCTTTTTTTTTGTCTAGGTAACATCGCAACTTTTTCAAAATTCTTAGCATTTATGTAACAGAAAAGCAAATGACACAATAAAGTACAAAATTTTCTTTAATTTTTAAGTGAAAAACTTTCCACCGAATGATGGTACTTTAGTAATATCTCCTGACAAAATGAAGCAAAGCTTCAGTCAGGATTACTACCTAGCCTCTCACATTACTTGTGTTGAGTGTGTTAATCTTATACATGAGTGTCGGGTCCTACAGTTTAAAGTCGATTCCGAAATAAATATGTTTGAGAAACTTTTTAATAGCAGTTTTATTTACTCTCTGAGTTTTTGCCTGAAATCTGTTGAAAGAAAGTCGCTGAAGAAATATTTTTTTCATATTTCGTTTCATTAGAAAATTCTGACCTGGGGTTTGAACCGTGGCCTCACGTCTAATAAGCCAAGACACTACTTTAGTGTGGTCTCATGCAACACGATTTGGATATCAATTTGAATTTCTTAGTTGACTTATTTGAGAGTTGGAGTTGCAAGACCAGTTAGCTTTTACTCTTTATTTTAATTCAAATTTTAATACCAACTTAAAAGTAGGCTCACAATAGACCTGAAATAATAATATGTAATATGTACTGTATTACTTCCCAATACATACTTTTATACTGTCGCCTAAACACTCCGTATTAAATTAAACGTCAACTTTACTATCCATCCGCTTGAGTCACTCAGTGACATATTAAGGTGAATTTGATATTGAAAGTATGCTTAAAAATTGGATGTTCATTTGTCATACTTACTTATGTTGTATTTATGAAAATTGATATCTTTGATAAAGGTTTACCAATGTAACGGGAAAGGAACCCAACATCATTTTATAAAATTTCACCATTTTGATCTTGTGATATGAAAATCGTATTTTTCTAAATATGAAAAGCAAAAATATATTGTAAAAGTGTTGTTAGAGCGTTAGAAAATAGAAAACGGACTAAAAGTACGGCTAATTCGAATAGAGATACAAGAAAGGCGTGCAAAAATAATTCCAAAAGCAAATATATTCCTTTTTATATTCAATTTCTATTTCGATTACTAATTTTCAATTACATATTATTGCCATCATCATCATTATTAATATTTACTTGTTGCAAATGGTTCTAAGTGTAAATGTTTAACATATTTTTTCAAATTCAATTTCAAAATAAATCTGTTTTTATGCAACACGTGCATATGTTTACGTCGTACGTAACAATACTAAAAAGGTTATTTAAATTATGCAAAATGATTTTCTGTTGAAAAGATTTTTATGAATACAAAATCAGCATAATATGATAGAAGTGTAAAAAAATTAAAGTTAAGGGTCTTCTTGTTGACAGCCAACTACTGACTGATATACATACACTGTTTAATATAAAATTGGAAAATTATGGGTGAATAAAAGTTTGTCAAATATTGAAACTTGAAAAATATTCTCTGTTCTCTGGTGTAATGTCTCGAATATGAAAATGATTATTGCAAGTCTAGTGTAAGAATTTTGAAAGATTTGTGTGAAAGGAAATTTTCTTTGCAGAAATCCAATATAAAATCAGCTTGAAAAATTGAGAATGTGTGTGAGAATAAATACGAAAGACCTTCCTAATAATGTCCTTTGGATGCAGAAGTCAGATGCTTTCCTGGATGGATTGGTTTTGAAAAGAACCTTTCTTCTGACAATTAGTGGGAAAACACTTCATCCCGCTTTCTCAATACATGAATAAGATAAAGTTTGAAACAAACTAAAGATGAAAGTATTTCCACTCCGGATTTTGTAAATGGCAAGTACCTGATGCCAGGTGACTTCATGCTTCTGCACAAAAAGAATTTTTCTGAAGCAAAATCTCATGATCTTGGTAGCCAAGGGACTGTTACTGAAGGAAAGATTAATTGGTCATCAAACTACGGCTTACGGCATATGACATGGTATTGCTGCAACCACATATGTAATTGTCATCACACGGTACTTTGCTCGATTGAACGTAGTTTTGCAATATTAATCGGTTCGGAAGTCGCCGTAGTCTAGTAAGTAATGTGTTGGCTTATTAGACGCGAGACCACGGTTCAAACTGCAGGTCAGACATCTCGATCAAATCCAAATATGAAAAATATTTCTTCGGCGACTTCCTCTCAGCAAATTTCTGTCAAAAACTCTTGAATACTCTTAAATAAAAATTGTCATGAAAAGATTCTCAAAAAAAATTTTTCATTCGCAGTCGACTTTAAACTGCAGGTCCCGCCACTTATGGATAAAATTAACACACACAACATACATAAGTGGTGCGAGAAGCTAAGTCGTAATACTTACTGAAGGGTTGTAATCCAAACCAATTATGTATGTATGTTATCGGTTCAGGGGTTCCTTTGTCTCTTTTGTCCTGAACTAGGTCCGTCTGGTAACGTATCATTACCTTCCTTTTTGTGGCCTCTACAACCGTAGTAATTACGTCACCCAGTTTGGTAATTTTTATCCATGAGTGGCGGGACCTGCCGTTTAATATCGATTTCAAACGATAGATTTCAGAAGTATTTTGATGGTAATTATTTACTCTCAGAGCCAGATAATAGCCGAGAGAAAGTCGATATAAGAAATATCTTTTTCACATTACATTAGTTTTCGAGATGTCAGAGCTAAGATTTAAACTTGTCTATTAATCTATTGCACTATTTACTAAACAACGTCGACATCGACGTATCCATTGACTCAATAATGAGTCTTGTCTCTGAAGATAATTTGTAGGTATTTTATGTCAAATCTAACTGATTATTTTCGGTATTGTCGCATATCTCGAATCCTTTTTATATTGAAAACGATGCAGAAGAAATTATTATCCTTTTTTCTGATATACAGTGTAATTTCACAAATTATATCCTTAAAATAAATAATTTTTAAATAATTTCTGTATGATTTTTATTTAATTTGCAACACTTTACTATATTTTTTATATTGAAAATTAAAAAGTAAATTTTTTATTTCGAACTACTACTCATGTTTATTATTCAACGAAAGTTCGACGAAAGTGCTAAAGAATTGCTCTTGAACTTTGGCATTTGCATACATAATACAGAATGTTCAGACACTGTTGTTTACATAAATATTGCATGGCACAGTACCAAGTAGATGCAATAAAAATAAGACAACATGTAATAATTCCATTGATATCACTTGAATTTTAAACAGAAATTACAAACGAATCAACAACAACAACAACAAGTTTGGATATGTATGTATGTATGTATGGTATGGTATGTAAATGCATGTTTACATTGCATATGCAAATGTGTATACATGTCTATGCCTCCTGGGATAGCATGTACTACATGCAATACACAAAATGAATATTTAACTTATGTTCAATTGCCTTTTGGAAGTTTCCAAATTCAGACTGTCAGAAAAATAGTGGCACTTATGAAAAGGACATGGGAAGGGGAAGACAAACTAAATTAAAATATCAATGAGTTAAATAAAAGTATTTAACAGAAAAAATATGAAAAAGTTTTTAAAAAAATACTTATAAATTCCCTTAATATGATCGCAAAATATTTTTACTTCCCAAATATTTATGTGTTACGATGTGGTCTGGTTTACTAAACATGAGGAAATCATTATAAAAAGAACAGAAAAAAAAAATAACAAGTCACATACTGAGATCGAAATAAATAAAATCAAGATTACAATAACAAAACAACATAGAAAAGTTTAACAACAAGAACAAGTCAACAGTAAGTTCTAGAAGTTGTCAAATATAAAATAAATGAAGCATAAATTACCACTGCTACGCAATCGTTGTATTAAGCGTCTGGTTTAAAATGTAATAAAATAATTCAAATATAGAAATACCGGGGCTTAGCTGGCTTAATTTCCTTACCTCTTAAATTTAGCATTGAAATCTGGAAAGGAAGAAAAATAATTAAACGTTTTGTCCTATTGAGAAGAGTTTTTAATAAAAAAGTGAATGACATGTCACTTTTAGCTTTTTTTTCTATATATTGTGACTCTTTATAATAAATTTTTTTTATTTTTTTTAATATTTTACCACAAGACATCAAATAACCGCAAGAAAAAATTATTGAGAATAAAAGAAATTTCATAAAATTGCTTCTGAAAAAGTAACCACAAATCAAAACCCGAATGTTGCTTATGTAGCAGCAACAATCCCACACTACAACTTAGCTTTTTTCCCTCTATTTATGACAAATAAGCAAAGAAAAATTGCTAATGTGTTTGAGTGCATATGACAGTGGCAATAACAAAGCAACAAGGAACACATGCTTAAGGATACTAGAGTCTTCGAAATAAGCCAATGCATGTGACATTGCTTGTTGCAACAATTTATCTAAACGAGTCGCGAAAGCATAAAAAACAATACCGACATTGACAATCAGGCGGATAGAGATATGTACATACATATATTCATGATTCACTTAAAATCCGGTCGTACAGTATTTCGAATTTATTTAATATACATTAACGCAGATTAGGTCTGCCTGCATTGCTGGAAAATATTTCATCAAAAGCTTCTGATCTTCATTTTTAAGTAAAACAAAGTGTGTATGAGATATCATCGAAATTTTTTTTATCATTTGGGGGACCTATTAATGCTATACGTGAGCAATACAACACCGTTCAAACGTCCACAACGGTTTATCTGGGTGGAGTAAATATCAGATGTCTAATTTTCCATGCCTCTGGCTCAAAAATCAAAATAAAATTAATCGATGGCATGGGTTATATTGGCTTTGAGGACCGCTGTGATTTGTAGTTTATTAGCATACAACTGCCACTTAAAAAACACCCACTAAACCCACCCTGTTTACGTCATCTCTACGTGAGATGACCATGGCCTCAATTCGCTTGTATACATTATGTAATGTGTCATAAACTGTGTAGATCGTTGCGTTGTTCTGTTGAAACTACTTGTTGTCGATATCCAGAACACCTAATCCGATGGCCTGTTAAATGTCTTCTCCAAGAAATATGGACAGATGACAACACACCACTTGAATCCCATATAGATTGGTATCATCCCAAATTCGACAATATTTTTTGTCTACGTGCCTCTTCGTCCAGAAATGGGGTGCATCGCTGAAGATGATTTTTTGTATTTTGCACGTGTTCTCCTATGGTACATTCTTCCACGGTAATTTGACAAAATAGACTAAGTAAATGACAACTAATTTGACAGATGTAGCTTCAACAAGATGGCGGTTATCAACTGTCAAAGTTCAGAACTCTCTGCACACAAGCCGAAGTTTTATTAAATTTATGATTTCCAAGCGTTGCTCGTTTGTTAATCAATTCAAGATAAAGTGACGAACATTACTGAGAATTTTTGTCTCATTAGCACATGTCACGATATTTTTTTTTTATACTACAAAAATTTGCACTGTAAAACCAAAAAAAAATACTTGGGTTTTTAGTATGATTTGAATGATAAATTGCATACTTTTAATACACCTTAGAACTAGCAGGCTGTGATGGCTGCTGCTTTTAATCCAGTTTTTATTTTATTTTTGCGTAAAGTTTTTGGTTTGTTTATATTATTTTAAAACAAGTGCTTTCCAATAGCAATAACGGTTCTGTGGCCGGATTTTATGTGAACAAAAGTTTAATATGTGGATTCCACAATGCCCTCTAACATATTCTAGCTAAACATAAGGAAATATATAATAAATCTATAAATCTGCTCGTTTACTACACAACACTACAAACAGCAGAAATTGCTTCAGTGGCAAATCCGCGAATTCAGTATCAAAAGAAATAAAGGAAAAGAAAGAAAAAAAGCGGAAATCGACAGCTAGACAAACGAACAACAAACTCTTTTGAAATGAAATGATTGCTGATAGTAAGAAACGGATGTTATATAACAACACCATTTTGAAAATTACTATCTCGATAACAATGATAGCAAATAGAAATAGCTACGATAGCAACAGCATTGTTAATGTTGGGAAAGGGGAAGGGAGAATTAGAAAATTGGTTAATATTATGCACTGTATGTAGAAAGAAAGTAAAATAATGTTTTTAATGTTTCATCTTTTATGGGAGATAAAAGCAGGCAATGAAGCTATTTTTTTAAGAATTTAATATCCGAAAGAGAGAATTATCGGTAGTGTATTAATTTATTGTCATTACCTTGCCCACCACTGGCAGAGTGTAAGGCACTACAATCATTCTTTGTGACGACCCCGATAAATAGACAATCATAAGTATTTGAAGATTGAATAACAACGACTTGAGTTCACTAATTATACTATTTTTACGATGTCAAACCATTTTTTTTTTAACCCACTGTACATATATGTTTACTAATATTTTAGTTTTATTTACTATTCTGAGGCAATCCGCTTGAGATTCTATTTTTACGATGTCAAAACATTTATTTTTTTTGACCCACTGTATATGTTTACTAATATTTTATTTTTATTTACTATTTTTCATTGATGTTGCCTTTGTTGTTGCAGCAAATGTTTATATGCAAAAAAAAAGAAAAATTGGTTTATGTTGCGCATCACTTTTCACTTTGTTTGTTTGTCTTAAACTTTCAAATGTTTTTCTTTCATATTTTTCTTTTATTGAACTTTTGTCATAAGTTTTATGCTTTCATGATGCCATGTTTACATGTTTTCATTAATATTCCGCTAATTTACAAGACTGTAGAAACGAATGTAGCGTTTAAATTGAGTATGAATTTTGTAAATAATAAAAATAAGAACAAATAGAATGTCTTTAGTAACGAGTTTTGGTTGTTTATTTTTCTTTGGCATGCTACATAATTTATACCCGGAATCAAACAAATCAAATTATAGAATCTTAAAATATTACAACATCTTGGGCATCATTAGCTTTCTGCATTTTATTTGCTAGAAGAAAAAATATGATTTGAAGGGAAATTTGCACAAGAGTTCATACTCGAATTCACTTTTTTAATGGCAACAATTAAGTATTGGGTCTCCATGTATGCTATTGGGTTACAATTAAGCTTTTATATGATATCAGGCTGGAATTGTAGGGACAGTATTGGAGCCGCCGTAGTCTAGTAGGTAGTGTGCCCCGCAAGTCCACGGTTCAAACCCCAGGTCAGACATCAAAACGAAATATGAAAAAATATTTCTTCGGCGACTTCAGCGAGAGTAAATAAAATTGCCATGAAAAGTTTCGCACAAATCTGTCGTTCGGAGTCGACTTTAAACTCTCGGTCTCGTCACTCATGTATAAAAATTAACACACACAACATAAGTGGTGTGAGAAGTTAGATTGTAACCCTGACTAAAGAGTTGCTACATTATATTGAATAAAAATATGTCATTTCGATGCATGTTCCAGCAGGATAATGACCCTAAAGATACTGCAAAGTGCCCTAAGAAATTGTTCGAAGAATTACAACATAATCCTTTGATGCAAATTATACTATTTCAGTTCAGTTGTGCCTTCAAATAAGTCGACCATGGTTCAGAATTTTTTATTTAGAATTTTTAAGTACACATGTTACCGCCCTCTTTAAAATCATTCTTAAACACTCTTAATGTATGAGTTGCTGTTACTAATTCCTTGTCAGTCGCTTCCCTTCTACGTATGTACATATATTGATGTATTTGAGTGTTTGCTTGTGTAATTGTTGTTGTACTATAAACTCTGTTTGTTTGAACATATTTTCTCAAAGACAAACTTTTTTTCATCAAACAAAGAAACGGAAAAAATTCAAAGAGAGAATACTTCCTGTAACTTCTGAAACTTCCGTGACTTTTTGAATGTAAGTAACTAATGAAAAAAGTTTACAATGTATTCTTTGCATTTACAATTAGTTTATAAGTATGTATGTATTATGTACACGCATTTCGTTTAGCTGAGTGGAGTTCAGTCCTTTCTTTTTTGTTACATTCAATACAATTTGCTTGTGATTTGGGGAATTATTTTTAAATTCTATGGAATATATGAATTATTTTTATTTTTAATTTTAAGGTTATTTATTGAAAATCAAATGCTATACAGAAGGTCCTTTTCAACGCTTTCTATCTTCATATATAAATAAAATAAAGCGTGTGAGATATTATAGAAAATCGTTCAAATGACTTCTCTGATGAAACGCATCTGAAATGCCAATGTTCCATGACTCTAACACTTAAATCAGGCTCAATTAACCGATGGCAAGGGTTATGTTGGATTTAAGCACTGCAATGGTTTGTGGCTTATTCGCATTCGTATTTTACTTCATTTCGAAATTTTATGAGTTTAAATATTTTTAAGGGTGTTGGTTGAAATAACCTGGGAGTCACTGTACATTTATGTCGTGCGTGTAGACTCATATGTACATACATAATTGGTCATTACAACCCTTTAGTCGGGATTACGACCTGGCTTCTTACACCACTGATGTTGTGTGCATTAATTTTATACATGAGTGGCGGGACCTACAGTTTAAAGTCGACTCCAAACGACAGATTTTTTTTTGAGAAGCTCTTCATGACAATTTTATTTACTCTCAGAAGTTTTGCCAGAAATCTGCTGAAAGCCAGTCGCGGAAGAAATATTTTTATTCATTATTTTATTCGTTTTGATGTCTGACCAGGAGTTTGAACCGTGGCCTTACGTCTAATAAGCCGACACACTACCTATTAGACTACGGCGAAATAACGGAAAAAATACTTAATTTCATACATGATCCAATATATTCTTAGGTTTAGGAATTTTTAAATCGCACATCTATATAATATGATGAAATTCTTTGACTTCATAAAACTTTTTTTTTTTTCAAAATGTTTTGTCACTTTCAAATTATTTTTACTGGCGTAGTTCAATAAATGTAGAAACACGAATGATAGATGTACATATACCCACCTAAATGCCACAAACAAATCACCATATGTTGCTTATATCTACCATATATTAATTGGAGAGCGATGACTTTTTTTAGTCTTTAAAGCTTAGAATCATTGAATAGCTAGCCCTACATCGAATTGTTGCACTAAAGCTATTGTTTATTCTCATGCTCCCAAAAAAAAAAACAATGTAATCAATTACAAAAACAAATTTTTTTGTTTGCTTTCTTGTGTATTTTCTAGAAACACCAACACAAACAAATATTTGAACAAAAAAAAATTGGATCTCTAAAAAAAAGAATAGAAAAACTAAACCAGATTTCCAAACAAAAGGTGGAGTATAAGAAATTTTAGAATTAAAGAGAAAAAAGTACTCGAAATACAAAAATTTTTGTTCGAAAAACTTTTTAAAGTTGTCGGTTGCAACAGATTTAGTGCCTAAAGTACACAACTTAATTAAAAGCACTACAACGAACATGTAATTTCTAGGTTTTCTTTTCTCTCTTCTTTTTTATTGTTTATCTTTTTGCATGTTTCTTTGTTTATATTCGTTTTGTTTTGCAGGTGTGTTTATTTTAATTACAAAATTTTTTTTCTTTTACGAAAGAGTAGCCCACTCTCCTTCTCTGAAACTGTGAAAGCTTACAAGAATGTGAGAGTGTGTGTGAGTTTGAACTTCATGTGTTGGCAGCAAGAGTGTTCGTATGTGTAATTTCTTAAAAAGTTGTGGTCTTTTGTTACAACTTTATTGTTGAATGATCCTTTGTCTGTAGTGCTGTTTGTTTTTGTCGATTTTTAACACCAACAACAAGTTGCATGAGTACTTAAATTATACACATACTCTGTACACCACAGAAAAGCAAATATTAAGACACAAATTAAACGATACAAGAGAAACAATAATGTGAAGTGCATCTTGCTCTAGTCACTAAAAGGTCGTTGAAATCATGAGAAAAAAATTGAGAACTACCGACAAATAAACAGCGTGGACGTTTTAGGAGACTAGGCAAACAGTTATGAGTCCTTGGAGGAAATCTTGATGAACGCACATGAACTTAAGAATTTGTAACTCCCTGCTAAACCAACCAAAATCAAATTATTTCTGAAGCGAACGATTAAAAGTGGATTAGGTATGATAATATGCACGAAACAAGGTTAGGTTAGGTTAGCGGTTAGTTTGCGTTCTCAGGCTAGTTCACTCGGTGCCCCTTGTCATGATCCGTTAATGGTGGGTTTGAACCATACCCAGCTCCGGTTGTAACCGGCCAGTGCACTCAGTTGCACGTTCGCCATGCTCATATCTTCAAACGTTCTGTCACCCAAAAACCGTGCACGAAACAAATTGTAGAAACTTTTTTGAATGAATCTCGAGAGCCTGTATAAGTATTCAGTTTTTTAAATATGAGTACAACTAAGTGAGTTGTGTAAGAAGGAGACGATGTGGTTTTGTTGATAGTTAGAAAAGAAAAGTCGAGTTAGAAAAAATATAAAAGAACAAAAAATAAATAACAATAGAAGAAACAGGGTCTATTCATTATACTTCTGTTTACAAAACAACAACAAATTTATTTATTATAATACAATGCCTACCATGTAGATGTGTGAAGGTATATCTTACCCTCTACAGCATAGCAAATGTTTTCTTTATTGTTATTAGTTGGTTGGTTTTCAATTTACTTTCAATATTTTTTACAAATAAATGTATTTGTTTTAATTCTGTTCATACGTTCATAGTTGTTTTAGTAGCGTTGGAATTTTTTTCTATCGTCAAAAGTTCCAATTTTATTGGAATTTAGAACTACAGTATGTCTGTAGTCGTCGTAGTCTAGTAGGCAGCGTGTTGGCTTAATAGACGTGAGGCCTCGGTTCAAACCTCCAGGTCAGACATATCAACCAAAGCGAAATATAAATATAGGTGACTTCCTCTCACCCGGAATCAAACAAATCAAATTAAGGAATCTTAAAATATTACAACATCTTGGGTATCATTACGTTTCCGCATTTTATTTGCTATGAAGAAAAATATACTTCATACTCGAATTCACTTTTTTAATGGCAACAATTAAGTATTGGGTCTTCATCTATGCTATTGGGTTACTATTAATTGTGGTTGCCTCAATGACAATCTGTATTGGACAAGCTTTTGTCCTTTTGTGCGATATCAGACTGAAATTGTAGGGACAGTATTGGAGCCGCCGTAGTCATCTAGTAGGTAGTGTGTTGGTTTATTAGAAGCAAGGCCATGGTTCAAACCCCAGGTCAGACATCAAAACGAAATATCATAAAATATTTCTTCGGCGACTTTCTCTCGGCAGATTTCTGTCAAAAACTCTGAAAGTAAATAGAATTGCCATGAAAAGTGTTTTAAAAAAATCTGTCGTTCGGAGTCGACTTTAAACTGTAGGTACCGTCACTCATGTATAAAATTACACACACAACATGAGTGGTGTGAGAAGCTAGGTTCGTAATCCTGACTGAAGGGTTGAATGGCCAATTATGTATGTATGTGTGTATGTATTCTTTTATGTGTCGTTGTTCTGTGATTTCCTCTCACCCGATTTCTGGCAAAAATTGTCCTGAAAGAGTTTCTTAAAAAATTTGTTCGTCGGAGTCGACTTTAAAATGTAGATCCCGCCACATCGAAAATATTAACATACACAACATAAGCAGTGTAAGATACTAGGTAGTAATCATGACTTAAGATTTGTAATGACCAATTAAGTAAGTTCGTACGTAACCTTTATATGGCAATATCATTTACTTACAGCCTCTTACAAATTTTATGGATTTTTTTTTAATTTTCAATATCCAAACGTTGAAAAATCCCAGTAGTAAACGTTCTATTTATTTTTAACAACACTAAAGAGTAGTTGTTACGGTCATCTATTGTGTTGTAACTAAGAATTTTTGATATTTTTTTAATTTTTCTTCATTTTATTTTTCGTACCACTAAGATTTTAATAAAACTTTTTTAATACAATACAATACATACATACATATATTTAAACTGTGTATGGTAAATAGAAGTTTATTTCATATTATTTTATGTTTTCAAATTTAACTTGATATATTCCGTTTATTCTGTTGCTCTTTTTTTAGTTTTACAAAATTATCGTTTCATTTCATTCTTCTTTAACTTGTAATTTATAACATTTCAGCGTTTTTCTCATTTTTTCCACTTTTATTAGCTGAAAAGAGGAGAAAGACACATAAAAGCATTCTAGGAGATGTTTTTACATTCATTGTGTGGAACATTTTCTGCATATTATATTTTATTTTTCTTTTATTTTACTTTCATTTTATTTTTATTCTATTTCTGTTTCTCTTTCTGAATTCAGCGTTCGTAGCGTTTACTTCTTGTTCGTTTTTGGTTTTTGTGTCATGAGTGTTTACTTGGTTCAGGGAACTTTTACCAGTTTATTATCATTTCTGAACACTTTCTGCAACAAAACTTTGTCTTTCTTGGCTGTCTTGGTTTTCTTTTTATTGTAGGAACATCTACGCAGTGGTTAACGTACAGCAGTGTATGTATGTATGTGTGTGCATGTGGATGAGTGTTTATTTTTTGGTGGCAAATGCAACACAAATAACTTTTCTTATCCAATTTACTTCTCCACAGCATCTCAGAGGTTTTCAAACTATTTTTTTTGCTATAAAAGCATTTTCATCTTTTAAAAGTAGCTAAAATATGTTTCTTTTCTTTATTTTTTATTTTTTGTTAAAACTTTTTGTTGAAAAGAAAAACCAACAATTTTATAAACAATTTATTTTTTACCGAAGAGGGGGTGGTTCTATTTAGAAATATTTCATGTCATATTCTATTTAGAGGACTTAAAACCAGACGGTAATTTATATCGGTTTTTATTTAAAACAATAGAAATTTAGTTTGAAAAATATAGTGTGCTAGACTCTTAACGTGGGGGTTGTGGGTTCGATTCCCACCAGAGACTCTGGTCTATTACACTACCCCGAACATCCTAAACATAAACTTCTGATTTTCTAAAAGCACATCCACAACGATCATTATAGAAAGGCCAACAACCTCAGGAGAAAAAACAGGATATCATACAACAGTCGAATGCATTTTCACAAAAGCCGTTGTTTCTGTACAATCCATACATATGGCATCCTAGAATCTGCTGAAGTAAATCAATTACCTGCTGTGTTAGAAAAATTTGTTTAAAGGAACGAATGAAACAAAGCAAAATATTAGTAAGTAAGTGGGAAAACCTAGAAGGTAGTGTGTTGGCCCATTAGAAGTGAGGCTGTGGTTTAAACTCCTGCCCAGACATCACGTACAAAACAAAATATGAAAAATATTTCTTTCAGCAACTTCCTTTTAAAAATCTTCTGGCAAAAACACTGAGCATAAATAAAATTGTCATGAAAAAATTTTTAAAAATCTATCGTTCCGTCCCGCTACTCATGGATTTTAAGTTTTTTATTAAACGACAAAATTTTTTTTTAATAGTTTGAATACCTAGCCTTCTGGAGGTATTATTATTATCGTCGTAAAGGGACGCCTTAATACTATTACCACACGATCTATTGTACTGCCCTCAAGCTTTAATAATATCTCTTTCAAGCCTATTGCCTTAACATATTTCAAGATGATGCTTGTCAACAATGACAATATTCCGCCTAGAACTTAATATGCACTCAGCTGTTTCTTGCTGGCGTGTTTTAATGCTCCACTCGTTTCGAAAATGTGTTCCTATGATTCATTCGCAACGTCGCAAAATCCTTATATTGGACTCGAAGCACCCGCCGTTTTATATAAGTGTTCCGTGCTTTGTCAAAATACCGGTTACTATCCTTAGATTATTCCAGGCTAGTCTGATGCTTAATTCGAATCCTCTCTTATTGTAACTTTGCAGCAAAAGTTTCAATTGGCCTTCATGGTGGCCGCTCTTTTTCTGCCCTTTTGTTAAACATACCCTTCCAAACATCCGCACGTACTCCACTGAAGAGTTCTGGAGCCATCAGCGGAGTGAAAGCTCTGCATATTGCATGCTCGTCTGCTCGTAAAATACCTGGAATGCTCACATGACCTAGGACCCAGCAGGGTGCAACCTTATTTTCCTTACCTAGCCGATTTAGTTTCTCAAGAAAGTCCCAAAGGATCTTAGATTTCACCTCATAAGAGCACAGTTCTCCAATTGCGGCTTGACTATCAGATAGTACTGTTAAGTCTTGGATTTTATACTTCATCCAGTAAATTTTAAAGCTAGTTTTCATATGAAAAGTTATTACGAGTGGCTTCAGCTTAAGGTTTCTTTCATCTGCTTCATTACTGTCCATCTATTGTGGCTCTGCATTCATTTAGCACAAACATAAGGAACTTTCTAAACCCTAATCGCTGTAAGTAATGAAAACAAGATTATTTGGTTTTCTCCTTTTTGCTTTCAGAGAATATTATTAATTAACACCAGTCGCAAAAGTTTTTTTCTTTTTTTTTTTTTGTTTGGCACACATTTATAACAAATTTTAGTGTAAACGTTTAGCAACACCAGCTTCAATACAAAACCAACCACAACAAATTGGTGCCTATTTTGCATATTTTTTTATTGCTTCTGCTTAACCAACAAAAATAAAACAAAAGTTTTTAATCAATTTGAATCTTTCAATCAATGATGATAAAATACAAAAAAAAACCCAAATACGTATGTATGTAGATGTACAATAGTTTTACTCTACTATTTAAAAAAATTGAAGTAAAAGTTTTAAAATATTAAAAAGGGTTTCTTTCTATCTTTCTAGGGTTGATACGTTGTTCTACAGAAAAAATTTTGAATAATTTAAGAAAAATTCAACAACAGTCGTTAGATGATGCTTACAAGTAAGTACAGAAAACTTTTATTCCAAAGCAAGTTTCGTATTTATTTTTGTTAAAAAATTAAATGTTTGATTGTTTTTCACATCATAAAAACAACAATTTAAACTTATACAGATTTACTCAATAAACAATCTATAAAAATAACATTTTATTCATAAGATTTCACAGAAGTTGAATAGATTTCCATAAATAAATAAATCTCTAAAGCTTTTGATTACGCCGACTTGCATTCATCAAACATCTTGTTTTTCTGAACAAGCTTTCTTAAATATTTATTTATCTATTGCAATACAATTTCGATTTATATTCTAATTATTACGAGCTGAGTAAGTTAGATCTTATGCTCGGTGTACCTACCCACTAGACAACCAGGGCACCCCATCTTTTTTAAATAATTCCAAAGTGATAACTTATATTTCGGTTTTGCTCTGCCAGTTGGAAAAATTCATTCACTTGTTTTCAGTAACTAACCAAACAAACCCAGATAACGCATACCATCCCCATGTTTTAAATTTTTTATGCATTTGCAGTGTTTCTTTTTTTACAACCTCACAGGTCTCCTATTACCAACTGGATATGTTGATAATAATTCTTTTTGTAGGAATATTTTTCGAAATCTTGATTAAAGCAAGCACCTCTCAATTGTATAAACTGCGCCATTTTGTTTACCAGTGACAGCAGACTAATGCATGGGTGTGGTCAAAACTCGAGAACTCAAAATGAGGGTGGGATAGATAATTACAATCAGTTTTACCAGTAAATTTCAGTTTCATTCTGTCATTGTAAAAGGTTCTGAAAGTCAAGTTCGTGCTTCCATATCTAAAAAAGATAAAAACTGTATGAGTTGTGTTGGCCGATTACATACATTCATACATAATTCGCCATTACAACCCTTTAGTTAGGATTACGACCTTGCTTCCCACACCACTTCAGTTGTGTATGTTAATTTTATAAAGGAGTGACGGGACCTATACTTTAAAGTCGATTCTGTACGATAGATTTTTGAGGAACTCTTCATGGCAATTTTATCTATGAGGGTAGATAAAATTTTTGCCAGAAAACTGCTGCGAAGAAGTCGGCGTATACATATTTTTTTTTCAAATTTCTTTGTATTGGAGTTTGACCCGATTCCTCACGTCTAATAAGCCAACATACTACCTACTAGACTACGGCGACTTCATTGCCATTGTGTTGGCTGATTTTAAATTGAAATTGCGGCATATGGTTTAAGCCATCTGCAACTTAGGTGGAATCAGTTGGTTATGTCAAAGCTTCCTAAAAGACGGTTGGAGCGTTTCCTATCAAACGCAGTTGTGTGACAATTCTTTAGGAATCGTTGGATTTGGGGAAAATCATGAACACATTTCACTTTTCTAGCATCGTATCACACAGCAGTTGACTGAAAGCACTGGTGAAAATCGCACCGGCTCATTTCCATAATTGTGGTGAATGCAACAATATCAGAAGGGTTTGAGATTGTTCGAAAAGTAGGCAAACGATCTGATTACAAATCCAGTTAATGCTTAAATCCGGAGTGATCAAATGTCAATAATGTGTATGAAATTCTAATTCGAAACGACATCTAAACTCATTATAATACAGATATTAAACAGTCTCCGACCTCTATATGTAACATGCCAAAAAAAAGTTGGTAAGTGTTAAACAAATAAAAACAGTGACCAGAAAATAACAAAATTTATTTGCTTCCATTATTGAATAAATACTCCGCCTTGCAGACAATGAAGATTGCAGGTCGTTTAATGACAATCAACGACAATAACGAATTTACCATAGAGTACTTAAAGCAAATATTTTTATTGCTAGTATTGGGATTTGTATGTTTGTTGTTGTAATAGTGATTGTATCGATAACAATTTACTTTTCCCAATGCAATAGAACTCTACAACATAGTATTTGCCTTAAATGAAAAGGATCATCATTATCTTCCCGAATATTGATAATGTTATGTATGCCGTGAGTGTAAAGAAACTATTGTTAACGACAAACAATACATAGTAAAGTTTCACCAAGTTTCGTTGGTTCTGATTTCTATGATAATAATGTTGACAGAGGAAGTAATCAAGGGTTTATTTTGTCATTCGTTTAGAGAAACTGAAGGTAAATTACACAAACAGCCATAGGTAATGCGCTATTATTTTCACAACATATGAGGGTACATTAACATTCAACTAAATGTACATGTAGTAGTCATATACAACAAACAAGCATGACGGAGAACATACATTCTGATGATGCTAGAGTTTTACCAAATTTTCTTACCCTAACTAACTGTTTTTAATATTCGCGAAACGAAATGAATGCATCTGTCTGCGTGCGCGATTATGTGTAGATTTGAGAACAAGTAAAATTGTAACAACTAGCAGCAACTACCAAAAAGACTGCAACATCTTGTGTTGCAACAATTTAGTTCATTAAACAAAATTGAAAGTTTACGGCAAGAAATATGAACCAAAAATGCACTTCCTTTTGCCGTACCCCTTTCTGTGATATTCAATAACATAAAAAAATAGAAAATAAAGAGTACATTATCATCACTTTACGTATCACATTTTTGTTATTTTGTTGGTTAATATTTCACTGTAAAAAACATCTCAAATCCAACATAAAAATGTTTATCTGTGTTACTAAATTATACTCAGGAGTTATTAAAACTATTTAGAAGTGCCCAAAAATATGTTTTTGGACATTATACTGCTGAAAATGACAGACAAAGTTTATAAAATAAACCATTTCTTGTTTGTCATTCTATCAAACATACACTAACTGACATACATATGAACGAAACTTTAACATTAATGTTGTATTTTGGGTACGAATTAATAATGAAACTCTAATGAAAAGCCACAGTTGTCTACTAATTTATGATTTCGTAGTATATGGGTGAGTCCGTACGCATATTATTACATACAAATAATGTGACAAACAAATTCTAGTCAGTTATTTTACACCACATAACTACAAAAATTATTACGAGCTGATTAACATAAACTTTATGCTCGATGTAGTGCAACAGGCCAGAGTCTTTGGTGGGAAACGAACCCCTGACCCTCACGCTAATAGTCTAGCATACTACTGACTCGACTACCAGGACACCCAAATTGCATTTCTCATAAAAAAATTTAAAAAAAACCAAAATTTAAAAATTTGTTAAGGTTCGTCGATATTGAACTAAAGTTTCCTTTATTTTAAACCGATTTTAAGAAGAATTGTTTTAGGTTAGGTAAGGTGGAATGGACCCTCCTTGAAGCAAGAGGTCCCACTTAGGCCAGTATTTAGGTTAATTGTGATACCACAATCAATATTCAACTCGTAAATCAAACATTCTCTAGAATCATGTGAGGTGAAAGACAGTCTCCTCCACCTCTTCAGAATTCATTTGCAGGTGTGCCAAGTCTTTCGGCATGTCTACTAAAAGGACAAAGGTCTGTGAAAATCGCTATTGTACGATTGATGGCCAAGCGCTCTTCTTATCCATACGTATCAAACAGATTCTAACAATATTGTACTATTCTCTTGCTACCAACGAGTGGATAGCATCTAATTTAACCGAGGTAATCGGAATACCTATGATCTGTAACATATCGGAGATTACGAGCTCCGTATCAACTCCAGCCAGGTCATAAGCATAGCAATTTCTAAAACAAAGGACATGTTTATAACAGCCTAACGTTACACGTTTATCATCGTTTTCAGACTACGAAAATACCCAAACTCGGAGATTAGTACACTTCCCTCTGGAATTATGAGGAGACCAGGTTATGCAAGTTTCATGGTATAAGAGCACGAAAACTTTCCAATCAAATTTTGAAGATTCATAAAAGTCGTCTATGGCACACTACTACCTACCATGAGAGAATGCTACTTATTTTCTGTCCTGTAGTTCTAGAATTATTACGACTAAGTTGGAGGCACTAGAGATCCAAATTAATGGATCGTAAGGTCTTAGTTTCTCAGATTTGATTCTATCGTTTATAATTATCCTTTTCAAGCTCGATTTCAGCTATGTTTTTGCCTTACTTTATTGCAACCCCCATATGTTCATTTACACTATGTATTGTATTCATATGGAAACGGTGTATATTATAAAGTGTTTACCATTTCCTTCCTGCCAACTTTTATGTGGACTACTACAACTAAACATTAAAATAATAAGGCAACAGGGTTAAAATGACTGACAATCGCATGCACAACGAAAACATTTCGGTTGATGAAGCTGTTGCTAAATTAGGCTTAATATCTCCACTGAGATAGTGTGTGGGTATTATGTTTGGCATAGTTTAGACAGTAACTTTGAACATTAGCAACTACACATGCAAACCTATAGCTGTTGCTTTATAGCATTGACCGACATTCAAACATCTGACTCACAAATACATTGAACCATTTATTTCAATCAATTGCACAGTGTTAAGGTGGGCAGTAAAAGTAAACATATATTTCCATTTGATCTATAAAATAAGAAAAATGTTCATATAAAGTTTCACAAGATGGTCTTCATATTGAAAACATTTTTCACTTTAAAACCGTTGTTTATAAGACCAAATTTTTCTTTTTCAGTGTCAAAGCTGATGTCAACATCTTTAACTAAATTCCGTAGGCCTTTATCTCTATTTATTCGGTATTCTTTTCGAATTCAGTATAACATTTTTTGAATTATAAAACCTCTTAGGCTGCCACGTTTTATAAGAGAAAATAATTTTTTTTATAGAGCTCTTGAATTTTTCTTTTCAAGGCATATTGAATGTCATAGTCAAAGAAATTTTGTTCAATTGAATCTTTACCTTTAAATTTTTGAGGAACTAGTTTTGAAGTTTTTGAGGTCATTCATCTGCTCGAGTTAATATTAAACACTGCTCTGCACCACAGAAATATAAAGCCAACTATGTACTGAATTTAAATTAAAGAAATCCGTACATAAAATTTTTTTTACAAGTATATGTACACTCACAGGACAAAACGAAAATATATTCAAACCTTTCAAATTTTTTTTATAACGCAATCACAGTTTGCAACTTTATGTACTCATTTCATCTCAATTACAGTTGTAAGACTTTATGTGGTCATTCGCAAGGTTAATAAAATATCCTTAACATCTACAAGGATTGTCATTATGGAAGTAGTAATTCATGTTCTCCCGACTACCGTTTCCATTACCATCAGAGTAATCACATTTATGTACGTTTTATTAGTTCTTGCTCTCTTCTCCCAGTGAGTAAAATGCCCAACTTTTCTCCTGCAGAGCAATTGCACGATACATTTTATTGTAGTTGTTATAATAATACGCACAGTGTCATAATCCTTTGGGCTTTTAAAGTCTTCTCTGTAATAATACTTAGTCAAAGTGATAAATAACCAACAAAATGAAAAGAAAAGGAAAGGAAATAAGAAAAGAGATAAAAAAAAATCTGGTTCCTTATCTCTAAATCATTCTCATCAAATTTAGCGGTGTCTGTCTTTTTTTAAATAACACACAACATAACTAGGCGTTAATAAAAATCATAAATGCATACAAAAGTACGAGAATAAAAATGTGTTGCTTTATGGTCAACATTAAAAGTAACAAGAAAAACTTTCATGGTTAGGATAAAAAGGCCACGAATGAGACATCATCGAAATGGTAGACAAAGAAAAAGAAAATGTTCGTCGGCTAACGCATGGTATACACAGTACGACTAAAGGTATTTTGAAACTTCCCAGCTAAGTAAAGTCAATTTGTGGCAAATCAGAAATTATATGTATGTGTGGCGTTGTTAGAAAATTTTCCGTTTTACAACAAAAATTTTATCCTCAACAGTAAAAGTGATCAAATAATTAACTGCTCGCTTGCGATCACATTTAAAATTATTCACTCAATTTTTTGAATTCGTGCAATGGCCCTGTACCTGTAAGAATAAACAACAGAGATTTAGAAGAGCAAAACTTTGTCCCCGAACCACATAGTTAAAGATGACTCCAGAAACACTTCGAAACCAGCCGTTATTTAATCGACTACGAGAAAATGCATCCTTGATAGACACCTTCTATACTTGTCTTTAAAAACATCTACAGAGGAAATGAACCGAATATAGATATAATGGCAGTAGTCGGCTTTGTTTTGAGAGTGCCCAGCTGGCTCCAACTTAAAGACGCGTATACAATAAACGCCCTTACAATAATGCAATACTTTACATCCAATTAATCATTTTAGAGCCCGCAAGCCATGTCATAACGAAAAGGCTACGACACCAAAAAATTATTTCATCACCTCCAGGTACCGAATGAAAGTGGGAGTCCCAGAATAGAAGATAATAGCATCCTATATGAACAGCTCTTAAATATTTGACCTCATAGGAATATTCCGTAAGCTTTCCTTCATTCCTACTTATTTAATTCCAACAGTTTCCATCTTAGCTTCACCCAGCACCATGAGTGTGTTAATTTCATCCATGAGTGGCAGAACGGAGCGCTTAATGTCGATTTCGAACGATAGATTTCAGTAATCAGAAGACTGCTGAGAGGAAATAGCCAAAAGAAATATTTTTTTCATATTTCGTTTTGTTTGTGATGTCTGACATAGGTTTGAACTTCAGGCTCTGGTCTACAGTCTGTTGACAAAAGCGACTCTTATTATATTACCGAGATTTAAAGATACTCCCTGATCTGACAGCAGTCAGTTATATGAATCATACATACATATGTACATACATAATTGCCCATTACAACCCTCCAGTCAAGATTACGGCCTAGCTTCTCACACTACTCATGTTGTGTGTATTAATTTTATACATGAGCGGCAGGACCTACAGTTTAAAGTCGACTCCGAACGACAGATTTTTGAGAAACTTTTCATGGCAATTTTATTTACTCTCAGAGTTTTTGCCAGAAATCTGCTGAGAGGAAGTCGCCGAAGAAATATTTTTTCATATTTCGTTTTGAGGTCTGACCTGGGGTTTGAACCGTCGCCTTACGTCTAATAAGCTAACACACTGCCTACTAGACTACGGCGACTTTATGAATCATAGTCTTGTTTAAAATATCGTATCATCATCATCCTACGTAGGTTTGTAAGAAGGGCGTTAAAGACCAAAGATCTGAATAGGTAACGAAGTTCTCCTAAATAGCATCATTCGCTTCTTATTATAACAGTTTGAGTATCCAAAGACGACTACTTGTTCCTTTAGATGAAACACAAAGACAAAGATGAACATAATTTATACCTAGAGATGGACTACGTGTACTTGGCTAAAATCAATGCATTTTTCTCAGTTTTCTTCTGGAATACATCTCTTTTAAAAGGGCAGCTTCCTTTACATTTGAAATTTCACTTGAATTTAAAATTATTTGTGTTTTATGGCATGCCCTTACATTTGAATTCGAGAAAAAATTTTGATACGAATATAAATACAAGAAGGCAATATCGAACATTTCGTTGCAGTGGCATCATTATTTTCGTTGTATGCTTGTTTTTCTAATCTACTTAAGCCATTATATAATATATAAGATACATACCGGCTGCATTATTTATTTAAATTGTTTAACGTTTTGTTTCTCTTGAATGTAATTCTCCTCCTGTTTTCTTTGTGATTTTAGTGTACATGCACTTTCATAAGTTCCCTTTCATTTTCTCTTATTCCTGATTGTTACTTTGAATTGCTTTTTCATTTCTACTACTTTTTAAGCACTTCTTTCATTCTTAATTGTTTCCCTTTTTTCTTTTGTTCATTTTGAATGGCTTCAATAAAGTTGAAGTTCTAAGAAGTTGTCTGAAATACTTGTAGTTTTCTACAAATTCGTTGAATATGTAATAAGTTTTGCTCAAAAGTTAAGTTAAAATTCAAATTCTGTCTAAAGAACTTTGGTACATGGTCATTTAGTTAATCCAGTTTTATAAATTATTTTCGTAGGTAATGTGTCAGTGGCTTAAACCCCAGCCCCGACATTTTGCATAAAACCAAATATAAACAACTCTAAAAGTAAGTAAAATTACCATGAAGAAATTTTTAAATAAACTGTCGAACGCAACCGACTTTAAACTGTAGGTTCAGCCACTCCTGGATAAAATTCAGGCACACAACATAGGTGGCGTGAGAAGCTAGGTTGTAATCCTAACTAAAGGATTGTAATGACCAATTAAGTAAATAGTTTATAATCCTAAGAAAGAAAAATTCATAAATTTTAGTTTTTCTACAAATTTCTTGTTCTAGGATTAATGGTTTCCATTAAATTTATTGCAAGAAAATAATTTTAGTTATCACCATTTATCCTCGTTTGTAAAAAGTATACGTGCCGTATTATTTTATTCAGGGTATGTGTCGCCGTAGTCTAGTAGGTAGTGTGTCGGCTTATTAGACGTAAGGCCACGGTTCAAACCCCAGGTCAGACATCAAAACGAAAATATGAAAATCAATCAATTTTGAATCATCAAAAAAAAAATATGATTTCCTCTCAGCAGATTTCTGACAAAAACTCTGAGAGTAAATAAAATAAAAATGCCATGACTTTAAACTGTAACGCACACAACATAAGTGGTGTGAGAAGCTAGGTTCGTAATCCTGACTGAAGGGTTGTAATGACCAATTATGTATGTATATATGTATGTATATATGTGTGAAATCGTTTAACGTCGGCCAATATATTGTAAGTGTTGCTGAGAATAAACCCCAGAAAATTTAAAATTCTTATTGATTTTTCGTATTTGAAAGAAGTAACTACAGCTCAATTTGCAATTCGAATATATTGTATTTGATTGCGGCTACAATGGTTGTTCTTGTTGGCATTGGTGTGGATGATTTTAAGCGTTAAATGTTTTGGTCGTAGCCAGAACAAATAAAAAAGGATACATTTAATAAAAGACAAATCCACAGATGCCTTAAACGGGTATTTAATGGTTTTAAAATGTTTGAATTTCTTTCTACTTTTTCTGCTTGAATTTTTTGAGAAAGCAATAGTTTTTTGGCACCAGCTACAAAGTAATGGCACAACAAGTGTGACCACTTAACGTATTGTTAAAGCATTTAATATTCTATTGTAGACCTGTATCTATACGACCTCCATGGTGTTTAAACAAATACTTTAAGGGTATATTCAACACTGAAAATTATCCTTTATAGGCACAGCAATTGATTTGTGTTAATAACTTGAAAGTTCTGCAATGACAGAAGGAACAAAGAAGAATTTTTTATGAAGAATTTGTTAGGTGTACAAAATTTTAAAAGTTTGATGCTTAAACTGCAACTGATGAATACTATTTTTTTTAAATATTTAGCGACATTAACTGCAAACCTTTTCAAATAGTAAAAAATCTAAAAATTAAACTAGTCAAGATGATTTTACAATGAAACGTTTTCAATGAAACGTAAACGGTTAAACTTCATGGTACATAAATACATACATAACATAAATAATTGGCCATTACAAACAACCCTAGTCAGGATTACAACCTAGCTTCTCACACCAATTATGCTGTGTGCGTTAATGTTATTCATAAGAGGCGGGACCTAGAGTATAAAGTCGACTCCGAACTACAGATTTTTGAGAAACTTATCATGGCAATTTTATTTAATCTCAGAGTTTTTGTCAGAAATCTGCTGAGAGGCAGCTGCCGAAGAGCATTTTTTTTCATATTTCCTGGGGTTTGAACCGTGGCCTTACGTCTGAAGCCAACACGCTACCTAGTAGACTACGGTGGCTTCTTGATATCTGAATAAAATATAAAATATTTGTATTCAAAATGAATTTCATTACCTTATGCGCATCACTGTAACTGTAATTTATCCTTTCTTTCTTTTTTGTTTTTCGTCCTCCAAAAAATACCAAGATTTTATGGTATTTTCTGTACAAAAAATACTTCATTGATTAAAAGAAAGTTGGTGGGTGTATGTATGAAGAAATAAAATTATTTAAATCTGATAATTAAGTTGTGGTTCTTAAGGTGCGAATGTTTGGTTTCTGTTTTTGCAGGGAGACAGCCCAACCGTTGATTCAAATACGTACAAGAATAGCCGATAACGAATACGTAACGTTTACTCACTATTTACTTTAATTTTAACTGTGGCCATCATGAGACTCAGTATAACGCAATGTGTAAGCCTTTTAACTAACATACGCTTGAATTCGTTCAAGAATATGGCTGAGACGGTTAAGGATAGCAGAGACACAGGAGATTATTTTTTATTCAATTTCAAAAAGGAATTTTTTCTTTGCTACTCTGTGTAATACCATGGCTAATGTTGGTGCTACTATTGAAAAATACAGCAACGAAAATAATACAAAACAAATTTTATAAGCGCTTCATATTATTTAAGAGAAGGTTAAGAAAATGTAGAAAAGTTAATAATATGAGCATGAATGAGAACAAGTTCGGACATAATTTTTATTCTCTTAAAACAATGAAAATAATTTTATAACAGAAAAGTTAGTTTCACAGGCAAGTTCACTCGGTGGCCATATGGCCCATTGTGTTACCCAGTGTGAGGTACGCCGCTTATTATGAACTGCTAGTGGTGGGTTAGGACCACGGCCCTTAGTGGCACAAAAAAGTTAGAATCTTTGAATTAAAAAGTATAAAATATGAAAATCTTAATAATTTGTGTGATATTTTTAACCACAAACCAAAAATTTTATTTTTCTTTCAATTCAGGTTTTAGCCTCAGCTATATAGGCGTGATAAGAAGTCGCTGTAGTCTTGCAGGTAGTGTATTAGCTTATCATAGATCACGAACAAAAAGATATATGAAACAAAATTTTTTTTGTCGACTTTTTTAAGCAGACTTCTAGCAGAAACTCTGAGCATAAATAAAATTCCCATGAACCGTTTCTCAAATCTGATATTCGAAGTCGATATTAAACTATAAGTCATACCACTCATGGATAAAATTAACACACACAACATAGGTGGTGTGAGAAGCTAGGTATTAATCGTGGCTAAATGGTTGCAATGACCAATTAGGTAAGCAAGCTAGTAACTTTAAATTAATTATCAAATGAACGTTTCAGTTTTCGAAATTTTATGTATACCTGAAATGTTTACGTTTCAATTATTTATACGTATACTCACTGAGTTCATTTTTAATATATGTACATTGTGAAAAAAAGAAAAACTTTAATAGGCCTATAAAGTTTTAATCTTAATTCAACCGAATACCATAAAATTTTTATTTATTTTCCCCTTGTTATTGCAACTATTTTTCCATTTTCGTTACAAATTTTATTCATGTTTTCAATTAAGAAAATATACGATAGTTTATCTCTGAGCTTTACACATGTATCTGTCGTGTACGTACATATCTGTCTGTTTGTCTGTTTTTTTTTGTTTTTTCATTGCGAAATGTTTTTTCATTTGTAATTTGCCGAGTTAATTTGGTATGAAATCACGTAAATAAGCAATTAACAGTGGAGAAGCCATTTATTCCTTTCCTTTACTGAAAGAACGAAGCCATTGTTAAAGATTGATGATACAGTTACTTAAACAGTTACACATATGCTTATATAAATAACACATGTGTAGCAAATGTATCTGTATCTGTAAAAGTATTTGTTGTATGTGTCTACATACGCATGTAGAAAATGTAAATGTTGACAGCTTCACCACATAAGACTTACACACACACACACACAATGAATTTTCGTCTGAATAAATACTTACTCACCTACTGGCGAATAAGCTTTTATAGAATAAAAGCTGGTTACAATTGGATATAACCGAGTATCTGATACTGTACAATATTATGCCATCACAATATACCTGTATTCATCAAAGAGAGAAGACCTTTAAAAAAAAACTTTTAATTCCGATTAACAATATCCCCGATGCTAACCACCCAAAATAAACCAAAATTTCTACTTGATTTTTATGAGTCCACTTTTGCGTAATTGTCCCGATTTATAATCCAACTCACTGCTCTTCACTTCTGTTTGGAAGTAAAAAAATTTATTCATCAAATACTTAATGATTAGGAGCACAATCAAACGATTAGAATCAATTGCATTACCGTGGTAGATACAAAAGGTAACGTTCTTGTGACAATTTTTGAAAAACTGCATGCCAAATACCAACACAAACAAAATATATTCATATGGTTGTGTAGGGCATCAGTCACTAATTAAAAGACAAACGTGAATCTTGTGCCAGCAACAAAAATTATTGTTGTACAGAATTTAATAAGAGTTCCTACCATGTTTTAGACGAACTGTTAAATTCAGTTTGAGTTTTTTGTGAAATTGTTAACACAAGTAAACATTTAAAATTTTTTATAAAATTGTATATACTTTCAAGTCTGTTACCTTAAAATCCCAAGCTATAAAAAATTTAGTTTAAAGCTTAAAACATCTTAAAGGAGGGATCAATTGTTCAACACTATATTCCACATATTGTTAAAGTCAAATGTTGTTTATTTTGTTAAGTTAACATGACACTTTCCATATACCACATCAAAACAAAACAAAAAAGGCCGATGATACCAACCACACACAAACCAGTCAAGTTTAATGGATGCCATGTTAAGCTCCTAGAGAATTATCTTCGCTTCAAGTGAGCTCCATCATTCAACACTGTTCTTTGAGAAATATGCTTGCCTTCGGCCAGTTTCAAATGATTGCCAATGGTCAAGTAAGTAAAAATACTTGCGTTTTCAAAGTAGCAAAAACTCATCAAGTTGAGAACGACGAAGAATTGACATTTCTTTGTCTTTCTTGAAGCTTCACGCTGTGGCAACAATTTTCTCTTCGGTATGCGTATTCCTTTGTCTTGCGAAAACGATCTATAGCTGCACAAATTGTTTGCTCTCTTGGTCGAATATGTTACAGCATTAACTTCCTATATAGATTTATTTTCTTCCAAGTTATCTTACACAATTTGGAAGCATAGTTCTGACATTGAGGGAATTACAGCATCAACAGTAGGAATTACAGCGGCCTTTACAACGGGAACACTGGGAATTACACCGAGAACAGAAGGAGCGATAGTAACAGCGGGAATTATAGCGGGCATTATAGCCGGAGGAAGCCAATGTAGTCTAGGAGGTAGTGTGTTGGCTTATTGGACGTGAGGTTACGGTTCAAACCCCAGGTCAGACATCTTCAACAAAACGAAATACAAAAAAATATTTCTTCGGCGACTTCCTCTCAGCAGGTTTCTGGCAAAAACTCTGAGAGTAAAAAAAAATTGCCATGAAAGGTTTCTCAAAAAGCAGACTTTAAACTGTCACTCATGTATAAAATTAACACACACAATATAAGTGGTGTGAGAAGCTAGGTCGTAATCCTAACTGAAGGGTTGTAATGACCAAATATGTATGTATGTATTAAAGCGGGCGCGACGCTGGCAGTGACGCAAGCAGCGACGCTGTTGTAATTAACACATTTACGTTTCCTACTTTTTCTTAACACAAAATAAATATTTATTTACATTTACCTTTCCTACTTTATCCACCTAATTTTGCTCTGCATATCTCTTGCTTCAACATATTTACTTTGCAAAACTTGTAACATTTTTTCTCCCTCTAAGTAGAGGGGTAAGCCTGCTGATTTCAGCGTGCCATAACAGTAATGATAATAATATGGGACATTATTGTATAATGTCACTTGCAATATCCAGTAAAAAGATTTCACGTTCAAATGTTATGCGAAAACAATGAATAGTACAAAATTTTATGGGAATATAATGTTCAGTCGCTTTGCGTTGGACTTTTGCAACTTGTGTACAAACATTGGTAGAAACCCTGTATGCTCGTGTGCCACCTACAATGAACGAAAAATTGGAAATAAAAAATATTTTTTAATGCCAAATACAATAATCCGGCCTCTTTTCCCAAAATACCAAACTAATGATGTGTTAAACCATTTAATTGGTTGTTAATGGCTCTCAGGAGAATAGGAAGCAATTTTTTTCTAGACACCATTAATTACTGTTATGCAAATAGGTATTAGGGATCAATTAAAGTAAAAAAAATACAACAATAAACAGCATTAAAATAAATGTTAGTGATACCACATAATTTAAATTCCCATTAAATATTACTGGAATACGGACAGATCCATTAAGACATTTCAATGCAAAATAATTAAAAAACAAATTTTGTTAAGGCTTTTCGTATTTTCTACCGTCTCTAATGACTAGGTATGTATGTCTATATGTGCTGAGTGTAATGCTTTAAATGTATTGAAATAATTTCAATGTTATCAATACAATACTATTACAATACAATTTAATTTTAGAAGTGTGTACTCTACAGTAGTAAGGCGGCATTATTAAGAAATTTCAAAATAATATTTAAAAATTGCAAAAAAAATTAACCAATTATACTCTAAAAATTATAGAGCAGTGATTTGGATCTTATACTACATCTTGGATTCTAGGCTCATAGCAAAATTTAAAAAAAAATTTTAGTTTTAAAGTATTTTTTTTCATACAGAAGTATTTGAGAAAAACTGATAACTCGCATGCTGATTGTATAAGACGACAATTGCAAAATTGCAGTGTTGTAACTGTTGCGTCTATTGTGTTTATAGCATTAGGCCGTTAGAAATGGTCTATGAATGCCAGGATTGATCAGATTTGTTTGGTAAGGACGATTGACTCTCCCTTGAGAATGAAGATCGGGAAGATCTTCCGTATTAATTAGGTTTACAATAACCAGCGATGCAATAATTTGATTGTGGTGATTGATTGTCACTGTCAAATAGCATCAACTGCGAGTAAGAATGAATGAATAACGAATTATTGGTCTTTTCAGACTCAAATTAAATCAATCGTTAAACTTCAAAAGACGTTCGATGCTTTGTGAAATTAAACTGAAACTTGTTAAATGTTAAATTTAATTTATAGGGTATTGCTTGGTCTTTTAAACCGAATTTATGTCTCAAAGAGACCATTAAAATTTATGTTAATTGCTAACAGTAAATCTTTAAGGATTTTTCTTCTTCTCTAACAAACATTTGTTTATAAATTACTGTTCTTATCAATGGAAAAGAACAGGTGATATCTTAAAAATATAGAAGGAAAACAATAAGAAAAGCAAAGTATAGCGTTGTATCATAAAGAATAATTTACTTAAACTTTAAATGCAAGCTGTCGGTCAAAAGTATTTATTGTTACAATAATTATTGGATTGCATTTGATGCCACAATTCCATTGGCATTGCTGCTAAACGAGTACATAAAATAGGAATTCATTTTCATGTTACTGCAGGTGTTGCAAAATACCGCAAAGCTGTAATAGAAATTTAAAAGTGTGTTCAGGTTTTCCAGTCACACTAATTTAATTTTTTTTTTGAGAATGTGTTGCTAGGATGGATCCAGACGAAATAGCTACAGATTTAGCACTATGGTTTCTGAAAAAAAAAATGTATTTAAATCGGTTTGTAAGATACGGAGTTATCCTTGCATTCATTTATAAATAAGCAGATGATGATTATTTTTATTGAATAATTTGTTAAAATCTGTATATATTGCATGCTGCCCACTATTAATTCGTATACTACCCATCTTTATTTGATATATTGACACGTAAAGTTCTATATTTTAGCAAATAATAATGTGTGCACTCTTAAGAGTTGCATATGAACATATTCTGAATTTATAAATTTTTTAAACTTCAAATTCGTAGCTAATTTTTTCCCCCCAGTAATAAACTAAAAACAAAAATAAACTTTAAACAGAAAAGGGAAAGTATTCTTGTGACTGATGTCATTTGCCATGACTGCATACAGAAACTGTATTGTCCATAAAAACATTACCATTAACACCTAAACAACGAGCAAAAAAACACACAACGAAGAAAGACAGAAATCCAGAGAACACCTACCACCACCAACTGAATAGCAAAGTAGTTGTACTAAAAAAAGAAACAATTTCTAGCATGAAATAACAACATTAGCATTAACTTCACAATTCCAATGGAGATGCAGATGTAGATGTAGATGAAAATACTTACAACATTACAATCCACTCTACTCCACAAGTATGACCATTTGAATTCGAAACCAAATTACCTTAAGTTCATACCAAAGTAAACAACTTTAAGATCCTTTCCTTCCAATTTACTATAATTCCTTTTTGCTTTTTCCTTCTTTACTACTTCTAATTTTATTCTCATTCTCTCAAAGTTGCAAATACCGAAAAAGAATTCTATGCTGCTGTTGCTGAAATTGCCACACAGTTGTTGTTACTGCATTACCGTCAGTTCTTAAAAGCGACGGACAAATGTTGCCAAAGAAAATTCTGCAATTTTAAATGCAATATAAAAATATTTCTTGGAAAATGTTAAATATTCTTCTGTTGCAAGAGCAATGTGATTTTTTATTTTTTGTTATTCTTATTAAATTGTAAGTTTTCTTCAGAAGGCGAACTAACAATTTGTATATCTTTCTATCTTTTTAGAAATAACATTAATTATTATGCATCTTCGTCGTCGTATTGGGTTTGCTGTTTCTATTCTTCTCCATCGGGTAAGTAAGCATAATTCATAACTTAACATTAACTTAATAAGGCGGTCACAAACACCCGCCCGATTCATTACTACACATTCATTGCATACTGAATTTATGTACATCGGTATCCATAACCGATTTGACACTTATTTTAGCTAAACTTTTACTGTAGACGATTTAGAGGCTCGGTAGAACGAATCGATTATTGGTCAACCGAATATTGGAAATTTTCAAAAATGTTAAGACTTTATGACCTCTTAAGAAAGTTTAGGGCGTTTCAAAAAATTATAGGAAACACTTCGTCAACAACTTCGTAAAGATTTTTATAAGTAGCTCGAGACTGAATACAACTATTAAAGTAGGCAAGTTTTCGAAGACTGCGTGGTTAATGAATTATGCAGATGTGGTCCAACCATTGACGAGTGATTTTTCTACATCGAAAATCATATAGAGAATATGCAAGAAATTCCTCGATAATCATTATCATTCACCACTGTTAGCGTTTGTTCCATAATGTTTGCTTCTAAATCCAATTTAAATCTTCAATTAATATTGGCATTAGCTTGGCATACGTGTTTTTCGAACGTTTTGCAAATATTGGATAACTGACTTATAGGTCTGTAGGCGTAATCCTTTCCAAACATGGAATTGCCAATATTTCCCATCTGTTCCAAAAACGTTGGACCAACTCCATACTTATTTCATCGCTAATATTTGACCCTTTATAGGGCTTAGATCTCTGATTAGATCTCTGATTTTCGAGTTTCTTGATACTGATCAACTCTGTCGGAGTTCTAAACAATAAGTTTTCGAAGCAATTCGTGTTAAGATCTTATCGAAATTTAATTATAGCTCTACTTCAGCCGCAGTTATTGAAGAAGTAGGCCAAAATTTCGTGCAAATCATGTTTTCTTAGCAAAAAATTCAAACGTACTTGAGAAAAAATGTTTTTATTTCTAAAAAAAAGTATTAAACTTTTTCGAATCCTAGATTATTAAGATATACACCAGATATCAGCAATGAGTATTCAAAAAGATGAGTAGAATCGAATCATACTCATAATTTCTGATACTTATACGCATTCATACTTATTTTAATATCATACTCATACTACTCATATTCAAAGCTTGACGTACTCATCGTACTCATACTTAACAATACGCATGCTGTTGATGATTTCGACTCTTTACTCAACATTTACAAGAATCACAAAATAAGTATGATTCGCGTACGAACACTACAATACTCACTAGAAGATTGTGTGTTTGTTTTGCTTGCTGTCTTTGTCTTTTCCTTTCTTCTTTTTTTGTAAATGCAACAACTAAGACTGTAAATTTTGATGAATGATTCGAATCACTTAAATCATTTATGAGTATTATAAGTATTTTTCTAAATTGAATCAAAACATATGAATGAATGATATATGAATCAAACATATTTCGAATGTTATGAGTTTGATGTCAACGTTGTACTCATACTCATTGCAACCTGTACTTATAAATCAATGTTGTAGTGAGTACGGATAAATCAGAGTAGCTGAATTTCAATACTGTTGACTCACTCATAATCAAAATTTCATGAGTACTTATGAGCGAAAAAACGATTCATTGCTGATCTCTGATATACGCACACCATAAGTTTAATAACTACATCATCATCAATGAGGAATTAGAAGTGTAGTGGAATCCAAATCGTTTCTAACACCCTTTATGATTTAAAGAAATTAAGTTAGCTTACATACAAGCCTTTTCACTTGGTCTGGCCCACTCTGATATCCATTTAATTCGAAATATCACAGTCATAAAGGAGAGTTGAAGGGTAGTTGACCAATACATCTTGAAATTATCAGTAATCCATAGAAATTAAAGGATGAAGTAAGACCATTAAAGTTGCAACAGAGTCTTATAGACTTCTGTCATGAATAGACTTTTGTCAGCACCACTGCCAGCCAATTCCGTTTAGTGCTGGCAAACGCATTGACCAATAGTTTCTCTTTTGCTGGAGTATATTTAAAAATTATTATGGACTGATTAATATTGAGTCCCAATTATATTGTTTACACTTTAATACATTATATACGATATAATTCATATGTATTCAATACATATATATATATATATATACGCTTGGGGTTTAAAAATTGAAAACAGAATATTTGCCAAAGCGTAAAAAATATTCATTAAGTTCCTTAAGAGTAATTAATGTTGCTATAATGTTGGTATAATGGAATTGTTGGACGATTCATGTATTTAGACAAAAAAATTTTATTACGATCAAATTGCCGCATAGCTGCTCAACTTATAGGTTCTAAACTCGCCTCTCTCTACATAGCATCACATGACGTGTGGCACATGACATTGTCTTCTTTTGTCGATAGAAATAGATTTCTTACGCAGTACGAATTTCGATAATTCGTTTGTTAGTCTATTCAAAAAACAAATATCTTTTATTTCTAAATAATTCCATAACAATTACTTTCAAGGATGAATATAGAAAAAGTTAATTTGTATTCATGTGCCTGGCATTTACAAAATTTTGCAATAAAAAGCCCGAATACGTTTGCTTCAGTTTTAATTGAAATTAAGAAAATAAATTAAAGCTACAAATAGTTTTAAGAATGATAAGAATTCTCTAATTGTGTAGAATGTGTAGTCGAAAGAAATTGTTAATTTCAATTAATAAATCAAAAAAAGAAATAAAAAAATTAAAAAACTAAAGAAACTTCCAGCAACAACTTCTGATAAATATTTTATAATGTTTTGTAATTCAATGCAGCAACAACACATTTTTCTTGCAAAGCGTGAGACTAGTCTCTGCTAATAAAAATCGTTTTTTTTCTCTTAATTTTGTGTTTCAGCTAAAGACGTAAATGCATTTGCAAGGTTAGGTCTGTTTTACACGTACAGCACGTAATTGAATTTCTATCAATGACATGCGACTGTAATTAAAAAAGAATTTTTATCACTACGCTGCCGTTGAATAAATGGCATGAAAGAAAAACAGAAACAGGAACATTAAAGACAAGACACTTAACAAGTAGAGTTTAAGGATTTAAAAAACTACTCTTGAAATGTTATATGTGCAATTAAATTTGCAATGGAAATTTATCTAGGAAAACTTAAATCGTTTTTAGTCTAGCTAAAGCTACAATTGAATGTGGACAGCGCTACGGACACCTATCATATCAGATATTCTGCACGAGTGATTTGAGGACATGGTTATCTCAAGTAATGTGAATAGGTTAGATTTTATTTTGAGAAGTTTCCTCAACTCGTATTAAGAGAATGGTGTATGTACGAGTCGCAAATTACAGTAGTTCCCAAAGCCCTTATAATTTATGCCATCAATCAAATTCAACCTGGTTTGTGCGATTAAATCGAGGATAGTATAGGACCATGTGCAGGAGCTCAATCGCCGTAGACGGACGTGGACAGCGTCCTGTCCATCCTGAAGCTCCATCAGCGGAGTCAGAACCCTTCTGTGTAATGTGTGCTGATATTTAGAAAAATATACTCAAAGGAAAGGGAAAATAATGAAAGGCAAGACCTCAATTGAAATCAAGTGGAGTTAAATAAAAGGAGATCTCAGTTATGCATCTGCCTATCCAATAATAACCTGAGATTGGTAAACAGTTTTCTCACAAGGGCACTATAGACTCCGAGCATATTTATTCAGAGTGGGGGTAGATTCTGTGACGATGAAAATGGGAAGGGAATTGTGATCGTTGACACCGAGCAGCATCCTAAAATTTGTATGACAATAGGCTTGGAGAAGACATTACAGGCATACCCTATAAGTTTGAGGAAAGTACAATAGGTTTTATGGCAGCAGGTATCTCTTCATGACAATAATAACAACAATAATAATAATATATACGTACATACGTACTTATATTAACTAATTCTATGCATTTTCTTTTGCAATCGGACGAACTTATCTGTCTGTGTCAGAAATCTTAATACTCTGTAGTTGATTTTGTTTTTGAGGCAAGTTTCGTTTATATTCACATTCAAAAAAACAGAAACATAAGCGAAATAAAAAAAAAACTAAAACTTGTAAACAACTTAAAATAAAAGATAAAGTTTCTGTTGAATTTATAAAATGTTTTACGGAACTTTACACAAAGGGCTCACATACATATTTAAGTTTACCTGCCAACGATTTACTTTCTCAGATCCTTGTTAAATTTGAGGAATAATGCAAGCAAGAAAAGTTAAATATTTTTACTTTGAAAAGTAAAGCAGGAGAGAATCTTTATAACTATTTTTGCAATATTTTTTTAACATACCTTTTCAAATGTTAGGTATTTATTTTTTATTGTGGTTATACAATTAACTTTACTAGCATTATGGTGAACACTACTGCCCCACATATCATACGTTATCTTATAATTTGTGATTATTAACTGATAAATTAATAAAAATAATTATACGTATACGTTATAAAATCATATTTCCTTTAATAGAAATTTGTTTTTATTTTCTTTTTTTTTTCTTTAACATTTGGCCTAATGCATACTGAATTTTTTCTCAGTCACTAAACCATTTTAAAAACTATTGGGTTTTCGTGAAAAAAAAATTAAAAATAAACCAAATGTTGGTAAACCACTGCGTTTTCCTTTTTTATAATTCGTTATCATTGTTGCGGCCTGTGTTTGTGGGTTCATAACTTTTTATGAGCAGCCTCATTATATTTCAATTATTTTACAGAGAATTAAAAAAATCGTGTATACCGCGTATTTAAAATGACAATTGAAAGAAGTATTAACGTCTTTATAACGGGCTTTATAATTTGAATGAAAAAAATCACATAAAATGTTAATGGGCCTGCTTTGAATATAAGTTCACATTATATGGGCGTATACTTGATATTTATTTGAATAAAGTTAAATACTCATACGCCACAGGTATACGAAAACAATGGAAACCAAAGAGTATTCAATATATTCATTATTTTATAACTTACAAGTCAACTTAAAAAAAGGGTTTCTAACACTCTTTCGCGCTCTAAACGAGAATTTCTGGAGAAAACGAGAAGTCTGAACTAAAACCAAATTAATAGTATACTTTACTTATTACTGTGAGTCCTGGTCATACTCTACATTCAGATAAGAATCAAGTACAGGCAATGGCTGTTATATATTTTTGCAGAGTGGTCGGAGAATCTAAAAGAAATAGAAGATGGAACTCTAAATAATTGCATAAAAAATTTAGAGTCAGATGGTAGGATGAGACAGCATGACTGCAAAAGTCATACAATGTGAGTACATAATTGATATTAACAGAGAAAAAATCAATGAAAAAAACGGAAGTTACTGTACAAGACACAGTAAAAGAGATCAGCAGTATGTTAATTAAGTAAATAAAATGTTAAGTAAGTACCCATCACCACCAATTTAAATAAGAAGTTAAAGAGAGGAATTATTTTTTTTTTTTTTTATTTAAACAAACAGAAAATGAGTACATAAAATACACACACACTCACACAAAATGTCGTATTTTTAAATGCTTAGTATTTTATTTAATTTTTTTTTTTTGTTAATTAAAGAAGTTTTTTAAGCTTTTAACAGAAATTTCTCTGCACAGACAGTACTAGCACAAGAATGTTAAATACAAATACAAAAACAAAATGAAGTCAAACAAAACAACACAAAATAAAAAGAAGTAAAAAAAGAAAATTAAAAAAAGAATGAGTAAATGAACAAGAGTTGAATGATAAGTGACAAAAACACAAAGAGTACACACGCATTCATTTCGATTTTAAATATTTCATAAAATCTAGACTCAGAGTTTAAATAAAAATAAAACTTTGAAGGCTTGATTGGAATCTTAATGAAGTAACTTGTCACACAAAGACAAACATAATGTCCAAAGATACAGATCTGGAATGGAGAAGAACAAAATTAAAACAAAACAAAAGCCAAACATCCAATAGTAGCGGTATGTGTCATCTTCAAATATAACTTTTCAGCTTTAAATTGACAATATTTTTGGCAACAATTTTATGAAAACTACATTCTATTTAAGTGACACTACATAACATTAGCAAAAGTATGATAAATAAAAGTAAAATTCAATATTAACAGCAACAAATAAACTGAATTTGGATAAACTATACAAAAAAATAAAAAATAAAAAAGGTCTTCAAAACTAATTATTCTATGCCTTAGAGGAAACTAAATATCGAACTATAGAACAAGGAAGCTGATGATCTTTTTAATTTAATCCTTCTAGAATATCATTCATATTGAAGTAACAACGATCTAACTCTACTAGACAATTTTTGTTCTTAGAAATACGTAAAGTCTCTCGTAGACAGACAGCAATCGACCACAATTCCGTGAAACACAGCATTACCGCTGCCATTAGTGAAATAACGTTCCAAATTTGCAGCTTACGACAAAGCCACGAGTAACATTCACATGAAATAATCTTTAAAAGGGAAATGGCAGGCATTTATTTACCGTCTTAAATAAATATCGAATTCTCAAAACCGAAAAGGTTAAAAAATCACCCGCTGCTATTCTAACACAAAATACAGTAAGACCTCGCTTAACGCGGGGGATACGTTCCAATAAGTTCCAGAGCTAAACGAAACAGCGTTAAATGAGGCAAATTAACACGTACTTAACTGATAAATCAACTGTGACGCAGAAAGGATGCGTTCGGAAAATACAAAAAAGAGCGTTGAATAAGATACATAGTACACACAGTCGATATATAGTGCACCGTTTTTGGTTGGGGCATGGCCATTTCATTTGCAAATATATACAACAAGTATCAATACAGTGTGCGATTTAGGGAAATCCCAATACTACCGCGTAATACTGAAACAGCATTAAGCGGACCAGCGTTAAGCATGGCCTTACTGTATTTAGAACCGTTATTTTTCTAATAAATGCTGCGCTTACCTATGGCATCACAAAGAGCCACTAGGGGTGCTTAAGTGTGCTCTGGTAATCAAAGATACCGCTTCAACCTAACCTAACCTTACCCTATTAAAAATTCAATTCAACTGATCTGGATTTGCTTAAAAATTGAGCACATAGTTTTGATTCATCCATTTAGGTCGTTGTGATTGTTTCATTTCTGACTTTTGATATTCTAATTCTATGTATTGCAAAAATAAATAATTATTCTTACAAAAGTTCAATGAATTCAATACAATTTGATGATATCTTTAAAGGGCAACTTTAATTCTCTTTCAAATTTTTATTCAAAATAAAAATTTTTTTTTATAAATTTTGTTCATGAACAACCGCCACACGTGCAAAAGTCTTCATGTAAATAAATAAATTGTAACAATTCTGAAAGATACATTAAGACATTTGCTTTATTTTATTCTATGTGCTTAAATATTACTTTGTTTCGCTTCAGCGACATGGAAATAATAAGAAATTGTTTCAGTATATTTTATGCAGAAAGGAAAATGTTATAAAAACAACAGAAAAGTGAAGATATACAGTCATTTATTAACTTAAATATTTATGCGAAATATCCCAATAAACAATTTAAAATTAAGAAAATGTTTATCAGTAGTCGCGCGTAGTCTAGTAGGTAGTGTGTTGACTTATTAGACGTGACGGCAACGGCTCAAGTCCCAGGTCAGTATCTGCAACAAAACGAAATATAAACAAAAATGTTTCTTCGTCGATTTCTTCATCATTTACCGTCACCTTCAGATCATCATCGGGCCAATGACTCCACAAGCCTATAAATTGCCCCAAACAGTCTCTCTCTGTGAATGTACTGGTACGTACCAAGTACAACAATTCTATTTATTTACGTACCTCTTGGTTTTCTGGGTTATCATCATAAATTGTTCTTCTAATAGGGTATACTTGACTCATTGCTCATAGAATACATTTTGCAGATCAAATGCGAGTTGATTTTTTTAACAAATATTTTCTTTTTCATTTGTTTTTGTTGTTTTATTTATTCATTTCTGAGTATTGAAAATACATACATAAAATAATTTGTTTATTTATGTTACCAGTAGCAGTACGTTATCATCATAAATGACAATCGTGTAAAGACTAAATCAGGAGTCATGACAATGTAAAGAATCGTTATGACTTTAGTCTTTACATTGTCATGACTCCTGAAATTATAGGATTGTCATTCGTTTAAGAATAATTTAATTATTTGAATGATAATTTTCTTTCTCTTTAAAATAATTTTTCAATTATTTAAAAAGTAATGAATTACTATAAACAAGATGACGACACTGGTTACAAAAAGGCAACTCATCACCAATTTGTTGCATACAATTTCCTCTTGTTTCCTTACTTCCTGGTATTCTAACACAATAAGCTGCATGAAAACGGGACATCCGCAGAGCGTTAGTTTAAAAATTTCATTGACAAGAGTAGTGCCACGGTCACCATAATACTCAGTACAACTAACCAAACAACAAAAGAAAGTTTAATGAAACAGCAAATGAATTCTAAGAACGTCAACGCATTGTTTATTGTAGGCTTGGGTCCCTTAAAAAGGAACAAAAAGTATTTTTGATGCCCACTATAACTACAATTCAAAAATTTTAGTAAACTGCAATCCTCATCACTACCAAAAACAAATTTGCTCTTTAGACATTTATTTAGAAGACCTAGACACTGACTTTTAGGTCATCGGCATTGACACTGATTAATAAATGCTAAAAGCCTTGTGTTTAATGATCTTACAATCATACATGACACATTTTTATTCACCCATAATGTAAATGTATATTTTTAATTAACTTATCCATGGTAATCATAATAATAATAATGAAAATAATAATCATATCCTTTAACTATCAAAACAACAAATAATCAAATAATTTCTGTATAGAAATCTTTAAATTTGTATTTATGCAACACATGTATATTTTGTACGTATGTATTATAAACTTATATGAGTTTGTTTGCATGTATGTAATTTCAATTAATCCATTGCAACTGTATTCATTCTCTCACATACACACAGGGCCGGGTAACAACAAATAATTGAAAACATTAACATTCAAATCACAATAAATAAACTATGATGCCTGTACTGTTACATTAACAATGTCTGTGTCTGATACTTAATATTGTATGTGAGTGTGTATTATAAATTGTATGCATTACAAATATAGATTGATAAGTTGTAAACGAAACTAAATTAATATGTATACATGCATACATATCTCAAGATGAAGACAAACAAATAAACATAAACAGATAATAACATTAATGCAAAATAAGCATTCAATTAACAAGAAAGAACATTAAACTCCGTCAACACTCACTACATGTTAGCCAACACTATATGCTTTGGTTTAAACTATACTGTACGGTGCTTTTTTGATTGACAGACAGAGTGGCTATCGGCTATCGGTGTTCTAAAGAAAGTATTTCACTTACTCAAACCCAAAATGTGAAGCTTACGGAAATGGTGATACAAATAAAAAATATTTTCACAGCAAATTTTAGTCTAGTCTCTCCTATGATCCAATGGGCAGTGAGACATACTCTTTCGATATCTAGCATGTCGTCTCAGTAAACAGTACAGAAACAATGCAAGAATTATTATCTAAATCGTGAAAGAAAAATTAACTTTTGCGTTATTCTATTGAAAATGTGTTTGTGGAATAGAATTTACTCCCAATGCCCTCTGATACCCCTATAAGGGAATCACTTAAAGATATTTAAATAATGAGTACCGCCATTCCCCGAATAAATAAGCGACAAACATGGCCGTCGTTATCATATTCAAAAGAGAATCTATGGATGCCTAGCTGTTGGTGGCGATCAGGGAATTTTCTGTTGCTGCTTAACATTTTAATCAGCATAAGAATAGACTTGGCCTTCGCCTGGAGAAAATCTACAGTGATCCAGGCATATGTAGGAGTATTTAATATACACACAACAAACCTCTTTCTCATTTATCTTCGGGCAATAGGGCATTCCTTAAAAAGTATACGCCATACGTTCCTGAGAAGAACAGCTTCTCTGTTTTGAAAATTTAAAAAGTTTGAGAAAAAAATTTACTTGTTTTAACAATGTCTGGGGAGGGTGATCGATATTATGGAAAAGTGGGATTAGTTGTAGATATCCCACTATATAGACATGGTATCAAGGATACCAAGTCAGGTTTCCTTGCGGTTGGGCATTACTTGGTACCAGAAATATAGGCGATGAAGCTAATTGTTTAGTTCAAATGAGCAAAAAAAGTGCTCTGTGTAAATGGCATTAAAGTGGATAAAAAAAATGGGGTTGAGGTGGCTGGACTAGTAGGCTGTGGCTAGGATTCCAAAACAGTTTTCGTTACTGTCGGACGTTACTTGGGACCGGAGATATAGGGGACGAAGCTACTTTTTTAGGCCAACCTATCTTCCTAGGGATTGCGTCAGTGGGGTTATTACTTAAGCAGATAGAAAAAAATTTATTAATGAAATTAAAGAATAGAAAAAAATTAATTCAATTATACCCAGTATCGTATCCGTACGATATCAAAAATGAAAAAAAAAAAAAAAAAAAAAACTTCAAGAAAATGTGAAAATATTGGTGTGTCCCTATTATTTCTTCCATCATTGCATATACCATATTAAACAATGCCTTTTAGTATGATGAAAAATTTAAATAAATAACTGTATTAAAAACGTAAAAATTACTCTAATTATAGCTGAATAAGAACTACAAAACACAACATTCATGGAATATTATTTTAATGAAGTAACAGCATCTAATTCTGATACACTTGTTTATCAATGTTTCTACAACCAGAACAGTTTGAAAAACTTTTTATTTTGCTAATTGGGAACAAAAACTTAACTGCAATCTCGTTGGGACTTTATATTAGTGTCCGTATGTTTTTTTTTTACAGATGACAACATATTCGTAATTGTATTCATTTTATGCAAAACACATGACAATATTTTGTTTTTGAATACAGTTTTTTTTATAATATATTCGGTTGGGAAAACTTTTCCAAAAGCTTTCTAAATGAGGGATAATACATACATATGTATATGAAATGCTATACATCAGTAGAAAGTTGAATTTTTTCTATTAGAATTTTTCATAAAATATTGCAAAAAAATATTCGTGAACATACGAAAGTAGATTATATGTATACCATATAAGGGTAAAGTTTCACATTCATTTTGAATATGTTACCTTTTCGCACAAGCTTTTAATATTCTATGTTTGACTAATTAAAAGTTATAATTTTTATCATATTTTTTTTTTACTTAATGAAATTAATTAATGCTGTTCACACTTTTATACGGAATTAAGAGCAAGGCTCTATAATAATCGTTTTAAATTATTCGTTTAAGACTAAAGATAAAAAGCTGCAAAAGTAAAGAAAAACGCCTGGGTATTGGTCTCAGCTAAAAAGAATAAAAAATACAACAATTTCTCTATTTTCAGATATTTGTAAAAATTTTCACTTGAGAACACAATTCTATTCTCCATCAATTTTAATATTGTATTCGTATCGTTTTAAAATTTTTGATTTTTTTCATTTCATTTATTCTGTTTATTTTATACGTTTGATTGACATTTATCACTGGCACTGGCAGTGTTCTACTTCAAATCACGTATCGCTGAAGTTATGCGAATTTTTTCTGTCTTCACAAGTTGCAAATATTTTATTCGTTTTATAAAGAAGGATATGTAAGTATGTTCATATGTATGAGTACGAACACCAGTATTAACTGTATTACTTGATTGATAGCTGGATGAATGACTCGCTGTGTGGACATATAATATCCATTTGATAGGTTCAATCAAGTGACGTTAACGATATATGCTGTTGACACTATGTTTTGTTATAAAGATAATTGAGGCACAAAATTGCATGGAGACAAATTTTAATCAAACTTTTGATACAGTAAAGAAAATATCTTTCATACTAAGTATATGTATGTATATGTGCATGTGTAAAATTGTATGTGTTTGTAACTTGATCTAGATCGCTATTTTGCCAAGTATTATTGTTCAATATGAGCACCCAAAGTTCAAAAAAACTGGTTGAGATATGAAATGATGAGCTAAATCAATAGATTTCTAATTTAAAAAAATCTAACTTGAACTACTGAACATGTAATTAATGCATGCATTCAATAGAATTTACTCAGCATAAATCGAGGTACTTGTGAAAGAAATACAAGTGTTAGTACGCAGACCTGACTTGTTGCAATAAGACTTAATGGCCTGCCACCGTAACACATTATGAATATTATTTAGGCATTGCACTGAAAAGACACCGCAGTCTAGTAGGTAGTGTCTTGGTTTATTAGATGTAAGGATTCGGTTCAAACTTCAGACATTTCCAACAAAACGAAATACGAAAGGATATTTCTTCGGCTCTCAAGAACAAGTCTCAAGCAGACTTCTGACGAAAACGCTGAAAGTAAATTAAATTGCCATGAAAAGTTTCTTAAAAAATCTGTCGGAATCGACTTTAAATTGTAGGTCCCGCCATTCATGTAGAAAAATTTTACACGCACAGCATAAGTTGTGTGAGAAGCTAGATCGTAATACTGAATGAAGGATTGTAATGATTAATTAGGTATGTATGTATGTATTCTGCAATAGTATCTCAGGGCCTGCTAAGTCTTTGTGAAATTCACTATACCTAGTCTGAATTGAGTCCTGGTTGGAGATTGCACATTGAAATGAAAAACAAAGCAAACGTTTGTGGAAGTCTACACAGACCTTTCTAAACTGAAGAGTTTAGGCATTTTCGACCAAGAGCTTAATGCTACAGAAATGAAGCTTAGAAAGGGATCTCCAACTTCAAGCATAACTGTCTTTCTCTAGCAGCCAAGCGGCAATCGAAACTATTTCGGATGCAACCTTTATATCTCACTTGGTCAGTATATGCCTCAATTGCTTCGATCGACTCCCGATGTATTTTCGTATTAATCTTGTATCGGTTAGTAGTACGACAGTTATTAACACGTTACCGTAGTATGCTATGAATTTGTAAAATGTTTATTATTGTTTATAGTTCCCGTAGTTTAATAATTTACCAAATAAACGTGAAATAATGGATCAAATTTTATATTTCTTTGTTTTAGATTGCCAATCCCTCTCAGATCTTAAAAAAGGGTGCATGTCTTGGATATTTGTATGTAAGTATTATGAATGAGTTCTTAGCATATTTTATTAGGTTATAACATACGTCTTAGATTCTTTTAACGGCATCAAATGTTGATAGGTGTCAAACTTGCTTTAATGCTTGCAATCAGTGTATGCTTAAGACTTGAATAAAGCCTAATGTTGGACATTTTATTGTTTAAATTAATTCGATGTCAACTATATTTTGTAGTACCTCGAATATTGTTGTAAATATTTAAATCCGTACCAAAATACACACACTTTTGTAGTTTATTTCAATAAATTTTAAGCAAATGACCATGGTTTTGATTTCACTTTACTGCAATATATTCGTATTTATTGTTTATAAATTAGTTTTAAAATTATCACAACCGTTAAATTGCAAATGCAATAAATCGAATTGCAAATGCTATGTGTTCATACATAAAACGTAATCAATGTCCATTCATTTAGACATTTTCTACATTATAATTAGAAAAATGCAGTTTCAGTGCATTAATTATATGATATCACAGAGAGAGAGAGACATATTTATTTCAGAAATGAGGAAATATTTTATAATTATTAAATAATTATCGATATTTTTAATTGCGGAAGGCATTACCATATGTTCCTATAGGAAAAAAGTGATACAGGACTAGACTTTAGGGCAAAGCAGCACATGAGCCAGAATGACAGAAACAATATGTTTTATAAGTAAAACAGTTTATTTGTCCATTCCTGAATGCATTAATATTATGGCAGCGACTGTACCTTTAAATGATTGTCTTCACATTCTTGTTGATGTTTACCTACTAACTGCACTGATGATGTTGGAGATGGCGATGGCAAAGATGACTGTATTGGCGCACGTCAAATAGCTTATCACGTGCCACAACATCAAAGCTTTGGCTTTATAAGTCAAAAACAATGACAATGTGAGTATAACACGTTTTCAGTGAGTTATTTTACAATTTGACATTCAAAACAGTGGCATGAAAATGAAAACCTGTAACGGCGCTGGAGTCTCTTTATGATTTAAGCCCACTGCATATGGCAGTGTGGAACAATCCATGGAGAGTATGGTTACAATAAAGGGAAATCTAACGCGAAATGCATCAAAGGTCATCGTGACCTAAGACAGACAGTTCTCTTCCTTTGCTTTATAACGAATATGAATAGAATTCATATTCCTAACAGAGGAAATTCTCTGTGATATACAGATGGGTCAAGGACGTACAGTGGAACAGAAGCAAAAGAATTAAATCCCAGAATATTCAGAGCCTGTGGAGATTTTTTTTCAAGCGTTTCTTACAAGTCAACTTGAACATGAAGCACAGGCAATGGGACATAGTAATACTATCTGATAATCAGGCTGTTTTCCGAACACTAAGCTCTTGTAAAATTGACTCGAGATTAGAAAGGAAAGCTTAATCAGATAGGCAAAGAAATTAGGGTTATCCTCTGTTGAATCTTCGGTCATGTGGAAATTTGCAGTTGATGAGGCCATAATTTTTCTGTAGAGCAGTTAGTAGAGTTTGCAAGGGTATACTTGAAGAAAGAAAAGCTGAAGACACTTTCCTCAAAAGAGTTTTATGTAATCTCAACTTTTATTGTGGTATTAAAATTTGAAAAAGTTTTGAAGACTATCTACATGGATAGCCAACCGAAATCCGATCGGACATTGTAGGCTGAAAAAAATTCTTGTTTTAAAATAGGCATCAATTCATGAATAGTAAGTAGACTCCGTAAGGATGAGAATGAATCACCAGAACACATACTTGAGATATATATGGTAATATATCTCATACTCATTTCTGGCTACTTATCAAGTAACAGAAGCCTGAAGTGTGTCAGGTTAACAGGTTTGCTGGGGACAATACGGGGATATTCTTTCTAAATAGGGGCGGCAATCTCCTACACCTAGGCAGGAAAAATGACATTCTGTTCTTTTACTTCCATTCTTTTACAAAAATCAATCGATGCATCGATAGTATGGATGTATTTTGTGATAAATCGATAGCGATGCATTGAATTTCCATACATATTTGAATGAAGGCTAAAAAACATGTCCTTACTATTCTTAACCCAGAGATAATCATAATTTTAAAAGTTTTAATTTTTTATTTAAACTTTAAAAGAAATTTAAGCAAGAAATTTCAGTAAAATGTACTCGTTATGCTGTGTTTATCTTTTCATTTCGTTTTTATTTCTTAAAAGTATTTTGTTATTGGTAAAACGGACATTGTTGCAATTAAATTAATTGATATTGGCCTTAAAATGCAGTTTAAAGTTCATTTAAAGCGATAAAAACAGAACTCAAATACAAACATTAAACGAAATATACAAGGGGAATGAAAAAAATTAAAAGTTTCAGAGAGTTTCCAGAGTTGGTATTAAAAAAAGATTAAAAAGTGCAATAAATGATAATATCAGCACTGGCCTTTAAGTTTCTATTTTAATAAAGTTAAGGTATAAAAATTGTATCGAATTTAAACAACAATTCAATTAATTTCATACGATGTCGGTGGTTGTCCAGCTCAATGCTATACGAACTTAAATTGACTGTTGATTGGCTATTTTCTTTAGGCCAGTGTTCGCCATTATTCTTGGCCAGAAAAGGCGAAAGACTATCTGCAAAAATTTGTAAGTGGAACCTCGCACAACGTTTGTAGCACGTGGTGCTCCATCTTCCATGTTTCAATTTTTATGAAGATAATGAGGCTTAAGCTGCACTCCATGAATTTCGAGTCCGATAACTAATCTCCTGTGAGTCAAACGCCTACATACTCCTTCCTAAATTTGTTAAGTGTTCTTAATTAAAAGCTAACATAAGTTGAAGCTGCAGATCTCAAACCACCCATAAAACACTGTTTATCTTAAGAAAACAAATAGAAAACTAAGGCAATATTATATGCGAGAGTGTTTTAACTAAAATGCAAATGTTGGCTGTATTAAAATATTCATTAGGCTGCTGATGGAAGTCTCTTCAAATAAGAATCAAACCATTTGCCTGATTACTATGCCATACATGTACCGCGTTTACCTTATGCCTTCGATATTAAACAGTATCCTGTGCAAAATATCCAAGATAAACTAACAGGGGTTTTAAATTTTTCTTAGATTTCACCGCTGTTATTATTTCAATTTGCATTTTGAAAACTCAAAATGTTTTCTTTCAAAAGCTGAAAAGAAAAACGTTAACCAAGAAAAAGAAGAAGAAGGTGGAAAGAAATGTGAGTTTATAGGATGTGACATCAAGGCAGTATATTTTTCTTTTTAATATTGCAACAACAATAGCTTGTTTTTGAGAAGTGTGTTGTTTAGATTGAATGTAATTCAGCCACACTTTTATGTTTAAATATGTACGTTGATTTATTTAGAGTGTTCATTTTCAGAATGTACATTTACATTAAAAATTTACTACATGAGACAACGTAGCATATCATTAATATAGTGAGGCTTTGTAAAAATTTTTGGAAACAGTTATTAACAGTTATATGCCATACAATAGATAACTGTTGAAAACTTAGTGGCAGCAACTAAAAACTTTATTTAAAATAAATAAACAGTACATCAGTTCATAGGTAAATAAAAGACGAAAGCCTAACACTCCGATAGACCCTTAAAATTTGTAGTAAGAGTTCAATTATGAAAGAGGTTAGGTTAGGTGATATGACAAACTTAATTCACAGGTTCATTGTAACACCATAGGATTCCAATTAAAGAAAGTCGAACCAAAGCTCTTCAGGTTTAAGTCTGAGGCATATTCATGGTATAGGATTTCATGTGTGCAAAAGCAATTTAGTACTTGACGAATGGAAGTATACATACATACCTATTAGGTCATTACAACCCTTCAGTCAGGATTACGACCTAGTTTCTCACACCGCTAATGTTGTGTGTGTTAATTTTATACATAAGTGGTGGGACCTACAGTTTAAAGTCGACACCGATTGGCAGATTTTTGAGAAACTTTTCACGGCAATTTTATTTACCTTCACAGTTTTTTCCAGAAACCTGCTGAGAGAAAGTCGCCGACGAAATATTTTTCATATTTCGTTTTGCAGGAGATTGTCTGACCTGGCGATTGAACCGTGGCCTCACGTCTAATAAACTAACACACTACCTACTATGCTAATGCGATTATTTATTAGTATATTCCTTTAATTTATATAAAATTGGGGCATTACGAAACTTTTTGCAGCAATTCTATCACCAACCACTTGATTGATTTCAAGTTATTGTAAACTGCCAGAGTGGTTGTATTAGGTAGTCTTCTAAGGCTTTCGAAAATGTGTGATAAGGCGTCTCATTATCAATATGTGTAGACCAAAAGAACCTTAATTTCAATGAAGACGAAAGACTGAATCGTACCGATTGGCTTTGATTCTGCGCTCCATATCTCACTTTTATATGAGAATATGGATTTTAGAGCCGAGATACATATATGAAATCACTCTACATTATGCTTGGATGATTTTTATATTTACCGTCATTGCGTTTAATTTAGAATCAATCCTACATTTAAGCCATACGCTTTTTCTACAAGCCCATGAGATAATTTTATAGTAAAACCTATTAACTATATAATCGAAATCCTCCATGCAGTCATTGATATGCTATTAAATCCCTCTACTAGACTGCCTAATTGGTAATGCTATCCAGATCGTTGTTATTCATAGAATAAGTCAACAGCACGTTATTTGTCTGACAGCCCTTTTTCAGCAATAAATGGTAGAGTAGAATTAAGCCGTAAGCATTGTAGCACAGGTTTGTTACAAGTCTTGTTCTCCATCTTACGTCTCAGTGCCATCGGGGCAGCTTACTTTGAGAATAAATTATAGATTATTTCACTATTGTCCTAAGACTAATGAGATAGGCAATGTATGCTCTTGCGAGTAGAAAAACTACCTAATAATTCACTAATTTTCACCGTTTAATGCCTACATGTTTAGCAAACCGGGGATTTCCGGTAAAATATTAGAACGAGAGATAATGTACGATTTTCCTCGACGGTCTATTTTCCTTAGTGCTGTATTAAAGTGAACTAAAATATTATTTTCTTTTGTGCTTAAAATATTGTATTTCCTTAACAAATGAATTAAAAAATATTCTTGTCATTAAAGGTAATCCACATTTATTTTAAAAATGCGTTGTATTTAAGTCTTTTTATTTCGTTTATACGATTTTCCCTGAAATACACTCACTCTAGGGTTTAATGGAAAAATGTTTTAAAACTGAAATCCTGATGAAATATTCATTGTAAATAATAGCTGGCAATGACCACATTCAATATAAATTGTTTTAAATATTTTCATTTTATTTCAACTTTTTTTTCACTTATATGCGCACATAACAATTACAATAACGGCAATTGTCGGAAACGGAAATTGCTACACTTTATCTGTGAACACTCGCCAACATTCAACAAATACCAGACACAGTAACAACATAGACAAGATATGTATGTATGCAGACTGCATAAAATACACACCTACATCCTCTCTCTCGCTCTCACTCACTATAATTGTTCTATAAATTGTTCATTACTTCAGTTATTATTTTACCAATATGGGCTAATAGCCATCACTGTTACTGTGTTGTGGTATTTCTTAAATTTCATTTGATTTAATGATTCTTGTTTTCCATCTCCGTAAATTTTCTTTTCAGTGGAAACCATGCTTTCACCAAAAGAATTTGCGAGAAGTAAAAAATAAATGTTTCCCGGATCGTTCTTTTCGTAGAAGGAAAGATTCACAGACCTCAGCTAAGCAAGTAAAATTAACTGTTAAAACATTTTAAACATCTCTGGGAGAAAAGTAACCAAAACAGTGAAATGGTTTGAGTCTGTTTTCAAAAAAGTTAAAAAGAGTTGGTATTTAAACATTTAAACTCCTTATTTTCTATATTTCATATTAAATATTCATATTTAATAATGTTTACAAACAGAATAATTTTATAGAATTTAATTCTTTTTTTTCATTCTTTTTATTGGAATTTTATTGGTAGTTCATGGAAATGCAATAATTAAAAAATTTTTTTATTTACATCGTTGGTCTACACTTTATTAAAAATAACTTTATTATGAAATATTATTTACACACATACGAAGAATAGGAAAAAAAATAAAAATAAAAGCATTCTCAATTTGATTATTCTGTCATGGAGAATAATATATGACTTCCTGAGAGTGAGTGTGAGTGATAAATGATTTATTAAAAAGTTAGAATATTTATCTACAATTAAGAACATATTCATTTGTTTAACAAATGTTACGAATTTCTTATAGAAACCAATAAAAGACTATCATTTTACAAATAAAAAGGATACAATAATTTTAAACTGTGGTCAATATTTCTAAAAATAATCTTATGAAATTTAATAAAATAAAATTATATGTAATCATGGCAATTGAATTATTGATTATGCCAGCAAATGAAATCAAGTCAGATAATAAAATTGTTTGAAAACAATTTTTCGTATCAATCTACAGGCGGTGTGTTGTAGTCAGATTTGCTAATTAGCTAACCCTGTCTTGATAAGATATAATATTAATGGACTTTGCATGCGCCCGAGAAACTGAGAAGTGAGAGTATTAAAATCTATTTGATTTTGAATCTGTGATGATATATTGTAAAGAAAGAACATACGAAATTTCAGCGCAATTCTTTTTTAGCTTTTTTGGGAAGATTATTGAACCCAATGCGTTACATTGTGTGTGAGGCTTCATTACAATAACCTTTGCATTTCTCTGAAATGTATGTATTCCGACATGTTGAGTAGACTTAGTCTTTGCTAATACTTTTATTTATGTGTACACTTATCATCATCGTCCAGTGCCAGAGAATAGGTAGCACAATTATTCCTCATCCAATTTATGTGCCATATGGCAACTCATGATCCAATGATGGTAGTACAGGTATTTTGATCGTCAAAATCGAAAATAATTCGGTTTTTAATAATATTTTTAGGAATGCAGTGTACAATTATCATTAGTGTCAATTTACGATATTTTTGTACACGAAACTTTCTGAAAACAATTTTTTTTCTTTGGAAACAATTTTTTTTTTATAAATGTTTTCAGCTGTCCTCTACAACATTTTTTATTCTTTGCCATATAAATCTTATTGAAAAATGTTTAAATAAATATGTTTTATGTAAACAAATTTGTGTCTCACTGTATGGTAATTGCTCTTTAACAACAACTGAAACCTTAATTGAAATAAAAAGGAAAAAAAGTTAAAAAAGGAATTGTTTTTAGATTTTTTTTTAATCTTTCCCTTTTTATAGATTTGAAAAAACTTTGTACATAAAATTCTTCTCGCAGTCTAACTGGCGTAGAGATATGATATGCATTTACTATGTTGTATGTTTGTATTTTTCAATATACATATATACTGTTCGTTTTCCATTCCTATATTGTTTTATAATAAAAAGAAATTATAAAATATTAGTAAAAATCACAATAAAAATTTATTACAACTGATTTTGACATTTGTGGTATAAAGCAATAAAATTTAATTAAAAGTGAGGTTATAAATAACAAGAAATATGAAATAAAACAGGAAAAAATAACTATATGGGCAATTTCGTGTCAAGTGACCCAATTTTTAAATTCGATTTGGATGAAATTTGCACCAAGGTTAGTACTATTAGATAGTAGGCCAGACACAAATTTTCAACTCTATCAGTGAAGATCTGCCGGAGCTAGAGGGGGTCAAAGTTGGACATTTTGGTCATACAGGGTTTTTTTAAAATGTGTGTAACTTTTTACCTATTGGTCCTAGCAAAAGGATATTAGATAGCTTTTTAAATTAATTTTTTTTTTAACTTTTTTTTCAAAATGGACTTTTTTTTTCAAAAGAAAGCTTATACAATTTCCTTTAAGGCCTTTATAATCGCTTAATGGGAAGCGAGTGGGATATCTATTAAAAAAATTATTTTTTAACTCAAGAATAAGATTTTTCAATATTTGGCATAAAAACGTACTACCTAAATGATCTTAAAAAGTATTTATTTGCATTCTAAGCACATTCGGAAATTAGTTTTTTATAAACAGTGTTAAAATTTGGACGTGCGTTATTTACTGATTACTTACATAATTAATCTTCACAATGGCTTCCGCTTCCACAAAGAAAATTTTGACTTCTTTTTGTTGTAATCCCTTAAAAAGAAGCACAGATCAGATATGCGAAATATATCCGACAATTTATTGAAAAAATTCCCAACGCTTATAGGTTCTACTGAAAAGTTAGAACAACCATCATCTCCTGCAGATCTGTCATCATTTTCAGTTATGTTTTTTTGTTCTCATCTGGAATAACCGGTAATGTGTCCAACTTTCCTATCATTTTCCTGCACGATCCACAAATTAGCAAACGTTTTGAAAGCGTTGAGAAAGCACGCGTAATCGGAAGACATCGTTTTTAAAAATTGGGTCACTTGACATGAAATTGCCCATATATATATATATATATATACACGCAAGGCGTTGCATACTTTTAAGATTGTTAGCTTATAAATATATATTGATACAAATTCTTTTTCTCATATGCTCTGTCTCGAAGATTTTGGGCCATAATGTGCTGCTTATACTTTAACGAATATGAGTTGTACACAGCTTCTGCTGTTTAGGCAGCATAATGACAAAGAATAATGGCATATAAACAAATAAAACTATAGAGTTCAAAAGATCGCGTATGGTAAAATTCAAAAATATACAAGCTAATCAGGCTTTGAATCTTAAGCGTCTGCGTAGAATCTACTGCTTTGTATGGAAATGAATCTAAGACAAAGCTTATTTATTGGCGAGTGTCTGAGGGTCATTTGCAGGACATTTTCCATCAATATACAATAAGTATGCACATATGCTTGGAACTTATCTAATAAGAAACACATAACAAAGGAAATTAAAAGTAGAAAATTCCTGCAGGCTATATCATGCGATGATGAGTTGCATTATTACATGGATAACACATGAGACTGAGAACATCAGGAGATACACAATATTTCAAGACTTATTGCTTTCGAAACTGTTTTCTTTTTATGTAGGTTGCCGCATCTGTCCACTTAAAATAGCTCTGCATTCTTTAACTTCCAAAAGCTTTAACATTTTGAATTATCCAGTCGCTTCCGGCGACGGTCCATCTCCAAAGTAGCCGTGTGAATAAAGCCTAGCTTAATGCATAATACTTTTAACACGTGTTGCTTATTTTCCAAAAAAAAAATTAAAATTTTAACAAAAATTTGTAATTAAAAAAATTTTGAATTCAAATTTAACCCCTATTTTTGTAAGACGAACAATAACTCAAAAATATGTGAGTAATTGTGTGTATTTCTATAGAAACCGATCGATTAAGCCAAGCTAACTCCATGCTTCAATACAAAATATTCACATAAATAAACATTCAGTTTTGACAAGCATTGAATTGTGGTGTTGTGGGAAGGTATGTCGGTGATAAGAAGGGTGACTAAGTATACCACATAATAACACCAATGTTGCATAAGCGAAAAACAAAAATAAGAGATTTATTAAGCGCTGGTACGAATATGTGTATTTATGCTGATAAAGTTAACAAAAACAAAATCTCTGTATGTCACAACGAGACCCAACCAATAATGCTGATTTCGATACTGATGATACTCTAATATGATAACGATGTCGTGATGTCAATTTCAGCTACAACAACGATGACAATGATGATTATGATGTTAGTAGGAAAAGTGCTTATGTAAAAACGTAGTGATGGTGATGACAATAAGTCAACGACAAAAATTTAACAAACAAAACATTCATTTATTATATGACATTCGAATGTACGAACTCGTAGCGATACATACATACAAGAGACTAAAAGTCTCTGTACTTTATTTTTAGGCAAAACTTTACAGTCCACATGTGTACATATAAAGTATACATATAAATATGTCTATATATGTATATATATATATATATATATATATATATATTTAGTGGGATATATGTAAGTACATATGTAATGTGTATCGTTTTTGTTTGTACATTTTTTCTTTTTAATTTATTTTTGTTTTTGTAGTTAATGTTTGTTCTTCTGAGCTTCTGAGTTTTATAAACGTTTTGTTTTAAAAACCTTACAACACGTAATTTTTCTCTTTCTTTTTTGCAGTTAATGAATTGGTTTCTTGATTAGCAAAAGTAACCACAAACCAATTGAAAAATACAAAGAGATTAGTTTGTTTAAAAAAATTTTAAATTAAGTTCTGCTTCTGAGTGATTTCCACAAAGACTTTTTAATTTGTGCACAGAAAGAAATCTTTAGATTACAATTTAAAGACATATTTAGTGATGGATGAGTATGTATATATTAATAATTTTACATATATACCACTAGACTATGGCGTCTACATTATTTATTATGATCCTTCATGGACCCTGTTACAGAACATCGCCATATTTGTATATGATTTCCATTTTTTTTTTTGTTCTTTGCCTCTAATGTGATTGGTTGCCAAATACGTGTGCAAGCAGAGTTATAATGGATTGTTGCAACAAAACCTACTATTTATGAAGAATATTCTTTGTTGCATGTCCAAAGTACATATATAATCGAAACCACCATGACATCATCATCAAAAACATAAAATTATGTTCTTTGAAAACTGCATTGAAGAGTAAAACAGCCGAAAAACGACCACTAAAACTGCATTAATTTCACTCCATTAATTTTGTTTTCCCTTGCTTTCCCTTGCGTACACCATTTAAACTCTTCAATATGGTTGCAATTCGCTTTTTATGAAATGAAAAATTCAAATTTTTGTTGAGAATTGTTTTGCATGACTACCAACGGAAGATGCAGATGCTGACGATTGCTGACTGTGATGGCGATAGCAATTATGTTTGAATTGAGGTAGTGATGATGGCTCTTTGGCATCATGACGGTAATAAGCCAATGTTGGTAAAACTTGTTAAAAGTTCTACGTAGAGACTCGCAACGGACATGAGGTAAATAAAAAAAAACAACTGCGGAACACCATCAATTTGTGTTACTACAAATACTTCCTGTTATATACTTACTACGTTACTTTCGTGTTCTTTTTAAATTATAATTTTCTGCAGTCGTTCGCACATACATACATAAGCTATTTTTAACTACTGACGAAAATCTAATTGTTATTAGCATCTGATTTGTTTTGTTGTAGCATGTTTTTATTTCATAATAAGAGAAATAATTAAAGAATTGTTCGTTTATCTGAAGTAAAATCAAAGATCTTAGTGAGTGAACAGAAACTTTGAGAATGAGCTGAAGGCCCTAGTTGCCTCTCGTTTTCTTAACTGCTTAACTGTGCATGAATTCACACTGCCATGGATATTTTATACAAAGAAGAGTAAGAAATCAAAACAGATTGTTGATCGCCATCAATTTTTTCCCCTCCAAGTTAATTTGATTAAGATGACATCTATCGTTCGGAGTCGACTTTAAACTGTATGCCCTGCCACTCATGGATAAAATTAATACACACAACATGGGTGATGTGAGAAGCTAGGTCGTAATCCCGACTGAAGGGTTTTAGTGACTAATCGAGGTGTTGGGAATCAACAATCATCTCATATGTCCATATAAGACTTGGCTTGGTAAGGTACCTACCACTAGATTCAAATCTTAAAAGTTACTACCAACTAACTAACTAACCCAAAGCAAAAGAAAACAACTAAAGACGAATAAAATGAAAATGCTTTGTGATTTTTAACGGTGATAAAGGAATAATAATAACTTCAAACCGTTTAACAGTCAACAGAATTTATCAAGAGAAAAATACCAACAAATTTCATTAGCGTTTTTATCTCTTTAGATTGTTTTCGTTTCTCTTCCACGACGTAAAGTTTTGTAGCAGAAGACAAAACGACCTAAAAAAATCTACAAATAAAAGCGAAATCCTCTATTATCCTTTAATACAATTGACCATTACAAAGCAATTGTCTGTTTATCTAAAACTATGGGACCAAAATGTAAATGGGAATCACAACGACATTGTGATTATCATTGTCGTCATCGTATGATAATTTTGATATTTTTCACTTTTGGTCTGTTTAACGTTCAACTTGTTCTTTAGTGTTCTTTCTTAGTTACCAGCTATAGATGCCTGCATGTATATACATATATGTATGTACATATATATTGATAAAACATATACATATACCAACATTATACCATGCAATATGTAATATATGTATGTATTGTTTGCTGTTATTTTGTCTATTTTACAAATAGTCTGGTATTATACTTGTGGTAGCAGTGTCCTACATAAAAGAGAGAATATTTATGAAACATCGTTGAATGAAATAACAACATTGTATCCTCCCTCACCCATTTCATCCAACAAAGACGTTAAAAAATTTGAATCTAAATTAATAACTGGCAGAGTAATTGTGAATATTGGTGAGATAATAAGAAATTAAATTGTGAACGAATAAATACTGTAACGTATGGACTACTGGAATAGATCTGAATTAAATTTCAATAATGAAACTGTATTACCAAGAAGAAATTTACTTGTGATGATATGCTTGTAGTCGCCGTAGTCTAGTAAGTAGTGTGTTGGATTTTTAGACGTAAGGCCGCGGTTCAAACCACAGGTCAGGCATTAAAACGAAAATATAAAAAAAATATTTCTTCGGTGACTTCTTCTCAGCAGATTTCTGGCAAAAACTTTGCCAGTAAATAAAATTGCAATGAAAAGTTTCTCAAAAATCTGTCTTTCAGAGTCAACTTAAAAACTGTAGGTCCCGCCACTCATGTACAAAAATTAACGCACACAAGTAAGTGGTGTATGAAGCTAGGTCATAATCCTGACTAAAGAGTTGTAATGACGGATTATGTATGAATGTCAACATAAACCGTTGATGTGAGAGACATTGGCCTAACCCTACAGTAGGAAAAGACCTCCAAGCAACAATATTACCGCCACCATGCTTTACAGTCTTCAGAATGTACTAACGATTGCATAAACATAGTACACTGGTCCCTTGACAGTATGACAACCTCGATCTGAATAAAATACATTAATTTTTGCCAACAATTTTATTATAAATCCACTAAATGAATATATCGACAGGGGAGTTTAGTAGGCTATTGATATTATGTTTTGAAACTCTCTAATAGGATACCTATGGCGAAGCCGCGGGCAACTAATTTAATAGCATTTAATTGTCAGATTTTATTAGTCTCTTTAAAATATATATAAAAAACGTTTCTGAAGTTTATTTGTGTTTCAATTTAACTTTAAAATTTTATTTCATTTCCAATCAGCACGAATAATTTTTCGGTTTTGACGTACATACACGTGAATAATTCAATTACTCTGATAGTAATTATAATCACGCCAACGAAGTTTTTACGAATGAATGAAATCAATGAATTCGCATTGTTGTATGCCATTAATTAAAATGGAAATAAACTAAATAAAGTCATGCTGTTATAGTTGATATATAGATACGTATGTATGTACGGTATTAATGTTGTCTACACCAAAGTATCAAAAAAAAAAATAGAAGGTGACTGACTATCAGCAGGTGTAAAATATTTGATCAAAAAAATTAATGTTAACGAAATCAAAAAAACTTTTCGCATAATAAATTGAATAATTTGATTTATTTTATATACAAAATATACTAATGGAACAGCTAAACTAATTGCGGACTCAAAAAAATTTTGATTTAAATGTTTTCATTTGTCGCATAGTCATTCAAAATGTTGACAACTGAAAAAATTATTTAATTTGTATATTAAATGTACACAAACAAAAAAAGGAAATCATATAAAAATATGGCTCTGTAACAGGGTCCATGAAGGATCCAAATAACTAATGTAGACGCCATAGTCTAGCATGCAGTGTGTTGGCTTATTAGACGTGAGGCCGCGGTTTAAGCCCCAGGTCAGACATCTCAAACAAAATTTTGATTACAAATATTAGTTTGCTTTATTAAATTAATTAAAAAAATTAAATAAAATTTTATGTATTTGCAGCCACCAAAGTGATCAACATCTTCATTGAATTTACCTACAAACAAGGAATACTATCGCTGTCACGAATGACATGTTCTAATTGCAATTAATTATGCAATGTCCAGTAGACCAATTAGCTTGATGATGATATCCTCTATACGAAATAAATTTTGGAGAGGCAAATTAAACATCATGTCGGAATACAATTTTGGATTTAAAAGTAAGTTTATTACTTTAGAACAATGTTATACTTATACCAATAGGCCTTATATAGCTGATAGTGCACTATTATCCAAGTAATATTGCAAATTATTATTATATGCCCAGGTCAGACATCAAAACAAAATATGAAAAAATATTTCTTCGGCGACTTCCTCTCAAAGTGGCAAAAACACTGAGAGTAAATAAAATTACTATGAAAAAGTTTCTCAAAAAATCTGTCGTTCGGAATCGATGTTAAACTGTAGGTCCCGCCACTCACGTATTAAATTAACGCACACAACATGGGTGGTGTGAGAAGCTAGGCCTTAATCCTGACTGAAGGGTTGTAATGGCCAATTATCTATGTGTAGTATTATATGCCATCACTGACTTATATATCAGTTTCTTCCTACGGTAAAAAAATTGCTCTGTTGTCCGTTTATATAATAGTCCAATTCCACTAAAAGTCTGTGTGAAATATTTAGGGATGCACATAGATAAGAAGTTAACGTGGAAGACCATATTAAAACAAGGCAACAGCAACTTCAATATTAAAACTAAAAGTACTTGTTTTCAAGTAATTCGCTTCCCTTTTATTTAAGGTGACTTTTTTATACGCATATGTTTTACCTTCATGGGGATTGACGCTATGTTGTCGTATATGTCACTGAAAAGTTTAGCTAATAGCCACGCAATTGTCGATGTGCACTGCTTCAGGAGTAGTATAGGAATACTATCGGGCCCAGAAACTTTTTGAAATAGATTTTTTTCCGTAGTTAATATATCTTGTATATATCTACCTATGTATATATTTTGTAAGTCACTATAGTCCAGTATTTAAAATAATCAAATGCAATATTTCAATATATTACGACACTTGAATAAATTTTCAATTTTATTTCAAAAGATTATTTAAATATGAAGACCATTAAATAAAATTCTAACGGTAAAATTCTATTCGATTTACTGAAAAGTTTACTGAAAGTTTATTGGCGTTACCAATTCATAATTCAAATTAATGCAAATGTGTGCTATAAAACTCAAAACAAAAATAAAGACATTTTGTGATGGTCACGAATTTTTTTCGATCCTGGCAACACTGGTGGAAGTTGGAAAAATTCCTCGGTCTACCCTTTTGAACCAGACATGTCGGTGAATACCTCCGCTAACACAGGTGAAAATGACTTATTATAGATACACACCTTCCAATTCACAATATATGGTATATTGGTCTATGGTAATACAGTACCATTTCGAATAACGACACTTTAGTGAGTTTCGATTTTATCCACCACACTGTAAAAACTCACCACAGTGGAAACTCACCACATCAACAAAATTCACCAAATTTCAAAAAAAAAAAAAAAAAATTAGAAATTAAAAAAGTTATTTATTTAATTAAAATTATTGACAGTCTGTCGCACATGGACCCAAACTCCAATAACAACGAAGAGCGAATGCAGCAGGAACACAACCACAATCACAACGACAACTACATCCCCTTTTACTCATTTCTCCCCTCTCACACTACTCCTACCACCCAAGGCAATAACACACACACATACACACCAACAACCAGCAACACACATCCATCAACGAACAACGCAAGACATAAAATATGTAATAATAATACCCCAGCCTAGCGGGGGTACTGTGGTACTTTTAGAATGAAAAAGTACTGAAAAAAGTACAAAAGTATTGAATTTGTCAACACTGTGACAGACAGTAGCATAGTGAACATAGTTATTGCCAGCTGAAAGAAATTTGTTTAAAGATAATCCTATACGATATAAAAAGGAAATTAAAAAAAAACGCTTTAGATAATGATTGGCAGTAATTAAAAAACAAAATTAAGTGGATAGATGTAAAAATTATTGCTAATTTATTTCAATTACTTTTTAAGTGTATTTTCTTCGTATAAAATATGACATCTGGCAACACTACATTCAATAGCTGTCATATTTAATGGAATCATTTTTTTCTTGCTCTCATGTGTTTTTGTGTGTGTTTTCGTTTTCGTTTTTTTTTTCTAAATTAGTATTTAAAGTCGAACAAGCATAGCGCAGCACGTTCCTTTATCTTAATTTCTTTAGTTTTGTTTTTATAATACTGAAATTTATAAAACTAATTTAAGACAAGAAAATATACAACCGTATATATATACCTGCATACATATATTATAAAAAATAAAGTGATAAACTCTATAACACTGCAGTTGTAAAAAGAAAATTGAAAGAAACGAAAAAAAATGCTGACTGAAATATCGAAAAATAGCAATTTACAGAAGGTAATTATCAGTACGGGCAACATATTAAATGTGGACAGTGCGACTCCTCTGCGTAAATCGAATGAGGAACTATTGGAGTCTTTGAAATTATGTACAGACTGTCAGAAGGCTAATGCAACAAATGAAGAAAAGCCGGGTTGTGTGCCATCAGAGGGCGCCGAGTCAAATTGCTGTGTGGAAAACATACAAGTGGAGAATTTTGAAAGTACAGCACAAGTACTTAGAGCCAATCGAGACTTGGAAGAGAGAATTAAAGAGTATTCACGGAATGAGATAAGCATTGCGGCGAAATTATTTCTTAACAAATCCTCTAAGCAGGGTGTCGAAGAGGCTGTCGATGCTTTAATGCGCATTTTAAAAGTAGAACATGTAGATAATCTAGTATTGGCCTATCATCCTTTGGAAACTGCTTCCAAGTCTTTGCCACAGACACCTGACGTTACAAGTGCCGTCTCCTATACGGGAGACATGAAGTGGAGCAATAGAAATGAGAAAAACATTGAAGTGCTTAAAGATTTATGGTCTGTCTTGGAGGAACTGCATGAGAATAAGAAAATCTGCCAATTGGGCATAGCTGATTTGGACTACGATGCCTTGTCCGAGTTGCATAAGAATGCGAGAGTGCCTCCGGTCATCAATCAAATAAATTTGGCCAATTGTTGTGTAGTGCCGCCAGAATTAAAGGAATTTTGCACTCAACACGATATACAACTGCTGACTCATGGTGATCCAGAGATATTAATTAACGATGAGAATTTCATCATACCAAATTACACAGTAGACTGGTCATTGCGCTATCAAATACATGTGCGCTGCCGTGGTGTACTCACTGCCAAGGGCTATATACTGCAGTCCTCAAAACTATCCTCTGACACAGAGTGAAAAGGGCTAAGCAACATATTAAATTTGGGGAAATTTTTAATAATTTAATTCGAAATGTTTAACATCTATACACAACATCTAAAAACTAAACATACAAACAAAAAAACTCTATATTATGCATTTCTAAAGGTATCAAATCAAATGAGATAAACAAAAAAGAAAAAAAAACAATTTGTTAAACAGCTTAAAAGAATGAAGAGATCTTATGATGGAGAGTTTTTAAAACAATTTTTTTAATTATTCAATTGAAATGAAAACCTTTTAAAGGATAGAGGGTATACAGAAGAGAATGAAACATATATCTTTATATTTTTTTATTTGTTTTTGTTTAATTAAACTTTATCTAATGGTACTTATAGAAATTGTTATATTTTTGATAATTTTTTTTCTTATAACGATAATATTGTTTTTCGATTATTTTCTTTAATTTTTTTTATATGAAAGCAAAAAAAGCAAAAAGAAAATGTTTAATTTAAAGTCTGTTTTGTCTAATTTGTTAAGCATATTTAAATCAAAAGCGAGAGAGAGCGAGAGAAGAAAAAACATTCAAGTAAATTAAATGCAAATAAAAAAAAATCAAATTACATTTATTTGAAAAAAAACACACACACAAACCACTCTCAAGTTGTTTTATTATTGTGTAGTTTATTTAAACACGTTTTTTATTTCTTTCAACTGATAGGCTTTGTCAGTTCTGGAGATTGAAAAATTATGTTAATTATTGAATACAAGTCTATTTTTTCTTTATTTTATTGAAATTAGTCACATCCCTTCTAAATTTAGTTTCGCTGCAGGCATTCTGTTTTTCCATTTCATTTGTGGTGATATTTTTTTTCCATTTTGCTTTAAAGTGGTTTTTATAATTTGTTGTTATTTTTAATTTATCATTGTCGTTTTATTGTTGTAATCTAAACATTTTTTAAATTCATTTTTTATATGAGACTTATAAATGTGCTCAATATACATCGCATTAATTAGGTCTTTTATTGTGGTTGTAAATTTCAGTTAACCCTTTAGGAGATGCTAGCAATTTGGTTCGATTTTCAAATGCAATTTATTCGAAATTGTATATTATTCACAAGGAGTGGTACTATACCTTCATATATAGGCTTAAAAATAATCCTAGTATTGTTTATTTAGTTAAAAGCAAAGCTTTTTTTGCAGGTTTGGCAGGCATTTAAATATGTAATTCTATTCCTTTTTTATCGATATCGTATCATATTTAGGGTTATTAACCTTTTCTATTCTCTACAGAGAATAAATATTTTTTTTATATTCGGAACTGAATGGTGAAAAAAATTTGTTTGCCTTCTTTATGGATCATAACTACTCGCTTACAGTTTAATCCTGATTACTACCATACTTCATTTTAATCTAAACAATTTGATTTTGCACTTGAGTAAAACTAGGAAGTAATCATGAGTCTAAGAATTACACAATATTCGTCAATTTGTTTAGAACTAAATTATTTTATCTTTATTGATAACAGTTACAGTCATTGTGAGCACGTTATGAGCTTCACATTGGGTTTTAGGTTTCATTAAAAGCTGATAATTTTTGCGATTCCAAAACAATTTTGTATTCCCTTGCTACATATATTATATATTTTATTTTCTTTTATACTCTCCCATAATCTAATCTAAAGCTAATAAGCTTATATTTCATATCTATTAAATAAAAAGAGACTTGATATTGCACAAAGTATAAATGCAGCCATCTCGAAAAAAGTCTGAAGTGTCGTGAACTTAATTGGAGAGTTTCTATGGTGGATCCTTTAAGTCTGTACCTGTTACTAAATCTATAATAATCACCTGTTGTTGTCTAGAGCGAATAAAAACTTGTTCAAATCTCAATATGGAAACAAATTCTGCATACATGAACGAGATGCGCATACGTTGGAAGCGTACATCATTCTTTACATAACCCATATCGATTATGTTCTAATTTGAATCTGTATCAAAAGTGGATCATAACTCCTTTCAAATAATTTTTCTGAGGTGCTACCTCCATAAATTGTTGGAATTTTAAGAACTTTATTAGTTTGTACATCGTTGTTGTACGATTCCGCCTTTCAAACTACGACATACGGGTAAAATAATGGTATCTTATTTGTGAAATTAAGCGTGCTGAGGGCTTAACATCCTTTTTTCCTTTAATTTCAAGTTATAGAAATTAGTAAGGATTCAATTCTTCTTTTAATTATATAAACTAATTGAGGTGAGATTCCATTCTTGATCTTGAGGCCAACTACTTGTAGTAGATTCCTGATCTCGAATTCTTAGGATAGGGCATGATTGATATTAAAACGTTTGTTATCTATCCACTATAACGCATTTCGACTCGAATTAAAACTTTTCGAAATCCAATGCTTTATAGCGTAAAATTCGAATGAATTTTCTTACGAATTGAAATACATAATAACCCCCTGTGGCTATTAACTAATGTTCGCCTAAAATAGGGCGAAACGGACTACTGCATAGGATAGGCTAATCAAACCTAAACAATAGCACTCGTAAACATACAGATAGGCCACATAATTTCTTCAGAATATTTCCCTATTTTATCACATGATTTCAAGTGTAAGAAAATTATCGAAATTGTAAATCTTTAAAATTTTAAAAAATTGTGCCAAAGATTAAAAAACGTGATTTTTTATTACAAAAAAAAAAGAAACATATAAATTCCAAGTAAAGCCATAAATCAATGATTCAGCTGAATTTATTAAACAATTAAACGTAAATCATAAAATAGATATTAAAATTGAAACATTTTATGATCCATTAATAATTTCGTCACAGAAAATACGAGAAGTTTATGGACAACACTTAACATGGGTTAAAAATAAATTAGATTCTAATCAAAAAAAAAAATAAAAAAGCAACAAATGTATCAAGAAACATACAAATATGCACATCAACTTCAACTGGAATGACTCTGGACATGCCAGTGAGTTTAACAATGACTTTGTAAAAATTACTATATGTATACAAATTCTAAATGCTATTAGGTAGGTAGGTTTGTATTGTGTTTTAGAAACAAATACAAAATACAATAATGATAACAATATTCAGGAAAAAAAAAATAGAAAAAAAACTCTTTTACTCTGTCTGCTAGTATCTAAGCAATAATGGGAGACAAACAAAGAATAGAAACGAAAAGAGAATTCTCACAATTGTAACTCGTTAAACGAATCCAAATGAAAAACTACTTGACACATGAGAATAGAGACCGAAATAGAGGAAGAGAGAGAACTTGGAGAATTTCGAATTCGAAGAGTACTAGTGTCATACTAATAGAATACTAATAGAGAAACAGTAATTATAATATTTTAACATTTTCATTTCATTTCTTCATATATTATTCATTTACATACACATACATATATATTTATAACTAATTACATAGACAATATAATATATTTTTATTTATTTTTTGTTGTTTTTTCATTTCATTTTTTTTTGTTAGTGTGATTGATTAATAAATTAATAATAAATTTTACATTGTTGCTGTTTTAATGGTTTATTGTATTGAATTAAATTTTTGCGTTGAGGTTTAACTAACAAAAAATATACAAAATAGGTATACTAAAATACTAAATCCTAAAAGTTAGTTACAGGTGTGAGCGCCGTAATAATTAAACGTAAATTAAAAAAATAAAAAATAATGAAAACTTAACAAATAAATTGAAATTTATGTTTTCATTTAAATGTGATTAAAGGACTTAAGAACACATTAAGTAAATACTTTATGCCACGCATTAAATCACGCATACGAGCATCGACAGGCGATTTGATTAGAGAATCTAATATAACGGGTGTATTGCCGCGGTCACGACACTGTACACACTCTATGGCTGCCAATTTTATGTGGGCCATAGTAGAGCCCAATATAAACTCTTCATGCCATTGTGAAGACGGTAATGACACTACACGATTGTTGCTAAGCGTACCATAAAAATGTACACGATCACCCTCCACCAGACGACGTGTAAAATTTGTAAATTTATGTTGAGCCTGCAAAACAACTTCCTGTTTCTTATCCAATAGGCCCGTAGACATTTTAACGCGTATTTCATATTCATAGTTATTCCATTTGTGCAGAGAGCATCTTTGTTCTAAGCGAGCATTTTTAAGTATATTCTGGTAATCCAAACACAATTGGTCATGTGGATTGGAGCATTTGAAAAGAGTTTCTAAACGTTCACCCAACATACAGGAAATCATACGACTTAACCAGACAGGCAAATATTTATTGATGTACCAGTCCGGTTTGTTCTGAACACTGGTTATTTGTACTTGTGTGACATCACCTTCCCAAGCCACGGCTAAACCATTCAAATGGGCACACTTGAGTTGAGTTTTAATTTTATTATTATCCTTCCACCAAGCTTGTGGGCCACAATGTGTATAGAAACGTTGCCAGCTTAGGTATTCAGAAGGTGGCGGTGGCATATGAGTTTCTTCTACCGGCAGCGTGGTGCTTATAACTGGTTGATGTTTAAAATCAGGTATCATTGTATTGTAGCGTGCGGTTTCCTTAAAGCTTGATGTCATATATGGGAATGTTAAGACGCAGGCGAATGTTATGCAAATAAACAGCTAAAATGAAATTGAAAGAAGAGATGAGGTTAGCTTAAATTTGATAAGTTTGGAAAATGTCTTCACTACTGTGAATTTTACTAACCTGTATTACCGTTATATATTTCTGTGTTGTACGATTTATAGCCAAGAAACAGGAACCCAATAGAGCCAGTACTGATGCAACCACCGTGCTGCCCAAACGTATATTTGGATCGGTAAAGCCTAACCATTCGATGACTACAAATACCGGTATTAGCAGAGAAACCAAACCAAACAAGGGCAGGAATAGTAAAACACCAGCCAATCCCAACGTAGCTCTTGCCACACCAAACATAGTGGCACTTTGGGCACTTGTTATACATAATTGCAGCCAACTGAGAGTAACACAATGTGGTATAAGATGCGTATAAGTTCCATGCCAATTTGATCTCTTGGCGAGATGTACTAAAAACATCGGTATTAATAAATACAAAGCGGTTCGGCAGTTCAAACAGAACTCTATGCCATTGCCTATAACAAAGGAACAGAATGTGGGCACCTTGAGATCCAGAAAACGCCAACCTGTGGTAACAACTTCATCCATTTCGTAAGGATATTTTGCTAAGACATTAACGCCAAACGAAACCAAAACTATCCAATCGGGAAAACGTTGAGAGGCATACATAAAAGCAATTAAAGACACAAACACAAATATGCCAGCTACGGTGGTAAGCTCTGAGTGAGGCAACCATTCCGCGGATATTAAAGGATAGATCAATAAATTCCCTATAAAAGCACAAAAGAAATATAAATACGGTTTCATGTTGTTCTTCAAAAACAGATTCTCCGACATATCTGCCTCAATGTTATGGTCGCCATAACTTAAAAATAAACCAGACCATATGCGAAAATCTATGAAATCATGTTTAGTTTTGAGCATTTTACAGGTGGACCAAATCATTATCGACCAGCACAAATAATAAAAACCAATAGGCAAAAGCACGGTAAGATTATCACTGGAGGCCAGCCAGTATAAAGATAGTAGAACAGCAAAACGTACACTTTGGGGCACACGTTTAGGAAATTCAGATACCATATTGATTAGGCGATGGTAGAGCAAAGTAAAAAATAATATAGGGTGGAATAGCAAACGATGAAAGCAAGGTATATGATCGAGTGCGGAAGGATGTGGTACGGTCAGTGTTAAGGCATCGTTAACAGCTGGCATACGTCCTGCAGCATAATTTACAGCAGCCGAAACGAGATTCTCTTCAGTGATATTACTGTCGGTGGCGGCAAAATTATCGGGTACATTTAAGCGCTGTTTACGTGGTTTCCGCCTACGCTCTCCTGAGCGACGAGATCTTAAATTTATGGAGCCATTTGATATAGGAGCCGAACCGTCCTCCAAGGGCTGATGTTCGTAGGGATCATCATCCATATCATCTTCCGAAGTAGAGGTGGAATCTCCGGGTTGTCTTTTGGCTTTTTGCATTTTATAAATTTCACGCATTTTACGTTCCAATTGGCGGGGCGAAATATGTTTACCACCATTCGAAAGGCAAGCGAATAGTTCACGGGCTGCTTTACGAGCTGCCCTTTCTCCTGGAGTCATAGATAAACAGGAGCGAACTTCATCTTCATTGTTGGCATTTATGCCGCAACCCTCATCATAGCACTTTTGTAATAAATTTGCGGCTTCTTCATGGCCCTGTTGTGCAGCACACAGTAGCCAATGCACCGCCTGTTCACTGGATGCGTCTCCTTGGTGATCTATAAAATCAATAAGAAGAAATCAAGAGAATTGAAAATTTAAAAAAACTATTTTTATGAAATACCTGCTGTTTTGTCCAGCAGCTGTTTGGCTAAATCATACTGTACTTCCGAACAGCCTTCCGAGGCAATGTGATATTTTAAGTTATTTAAAGTTGTGCGATCTACGGAAAATATATTTTTTTTTGTTTGAAAACTGATTTAAAGACCATCTGTTTCCCTTTCGATGCTTACCATCTAAATTCCATTTACGTCTCGCTGTAGCACCGCTCGGTTGATTTTTTGTCCATGTTGCCATTGTTTTTCTTGTTTAATATTTTTAAATGAATTTTTTCTAATATTTTAATTCATTTTTCAATTGTTTTGCTCTGAAAAAAATCAACAGCTGCCAACGGGAAATAAAATTTGTTTGAATTTCGCCAGCTGACGTTTGTTTGGGAAATTATTCTTTAAACAGTTATTTTTGAAACGAGCGTTACCATACCAACATAATAAGTTTAGTGATTAATATTTAAAACTTTTTATGACGTATAATTCTATAAATAAAAGAAATATGAAACTTAATTTAGTGGAAAACAATAATTCATTACAAACTTCTAAGTTACCGTTACTTAGATTTTTAAAAACTCTCATGTACTACAAAAAGTTTCAAGTTTAATAACACTGGCATCACTTTTAATTTAAACACTTACCAACACTATTATTTAAAGGCGCCACACATTTTTTGTGATTGTCAAAATAAACACCGGTTTTGTTTATGTACTGCGGAGGATTTTATTATAAAAAAATAATTAAAATTTTAAATAAATAGATTATTAGTGAAAATGGATAAAAATCTACATCAGCAATTATATACCGGCTTGGCACGACCTTCATTGGGTGGCTCTTCGCCCGGTCTACGTACCCGTCAAAGCTCAGCCAGTTCTTTCAGCAACGCAGGGCGGAAATCTTTAGGAGGCTCAGCATTAAGTTACGGTGCTGGAGGTATAAAAAAATCATCAGGCGCCGGTAGTATAGGTCAGAGGTAAAATTAAATTTTTCATTTGTGTGTTCGTGTGTAATGCAAAATGCATATTTTTAGCCGCTACAGTATCTCCGGGCGTTCAAATCAATCGTTTATGGGCATACGTTCCGATTTCAATCTCATTGAAAGCTTCGGACTTCAATTACCGGTTTTAGTTAATGAAGCCCTTACGTTCAGTGAAAAAAATCAAGCAGTTTCGGTGCGTTGTGGTGAAAACGGTTGGGCTTGGGTGGTACATGGACGACGTCTTTTAGTGTGGCAATACAAAGACGTGCGCAATTCTGGCACAGGTAATTCTCCACCTAAAAGTGCTAAGGAACTTTTGGCACGTAGCCATCAGAGAAGAGGTGGTACCCTGGCACAATGTCGTGAACTAACACTACCCCACTGTGACATTGGCCACAAGGCCTCTTTAGTCAGTGTATTCCTCAGTGAAAATCAACAGATGGCATCGTGTGTTGCCGTCTCGCCCACTGGTGATGTGCGTTATTGGCCTTCCATAGCCCATGATGGCAGTTCAGTGGATTTAACAAATATTCTTGATGGCCAAGAGTTCGATTATATGTTGACGCTGCCGCAACAACAAATGCCTCTGAGTTATTTACTGGTCACAACCACCTGTAGCATGGTATTGTTGCAGTTACAATTGCAAAATGGTCGTCATGTGTTGCAACACAAGACCATACGTCAGCCTTCAGGCTTTTTGGGTGGTATAGGTAAAAAGTTTGCATCGATTATAATTGGAATGAATAGTGGCAACGAAAAAGAAAATGTAAGTCCAAAACAAAATATTAAATATTAAAATATTCGTGAGTATACTAAACGTTTGATTATTTACAGAAATTTGTAGCAGTTGCTTGTGATACTGAGGCGTCAGTGGAACGGGAAACTGTTGTAGCTGTTTTAGCCGATAGATGGTTACAGCGTTGGCGCTTAAATCTTTCTGGCAATAGTGAACAATTGTTATTTGAAGATTTCGATATTGTACGTAAAATACGTGATGAATTTCAACAGAAATTTTGGAACATAAGAGGTATATTAAGTAAGAAATGTTTTTAAATTTTTTTATTATTTCATCATCCATAATTTAATTTTGCCTACAGATAGTATTAATCTTGAATTACAACTACTGGATATGCATATATTTGAGGGTAAAACTTATGTATTGGCCGGAGCTGTTAACACAACACAAAATCCCCAAATGTATTATGCCATGAGTAAGTTGTAATATTGTTCATATTTGATTAAAAGTAATAAATTTCTATTCTCTTTTTTCTTTTCTAGGCGTTTTATCTACCACCAATGAAGGCATGCGTTTATTAACATTTACGCCCTTTAAGTTTTCACATTTCTATAGTGTGGCCACGGAAAAAGATTGTTTATCTTTGCGTTTTATAATCTGTCGTACGCATATTTACATATACAATGATAAGGTAGTATATCCTCTACCCCTGGCCAATATAGAAATTGGCGAAATAGATGCCGAAAAAATAGAATTTCATTTACAAGATGATCGTATACTTAGCGCTGCTGTTTGCACTAATATTCCCTTAATATTTAGTCGCACTCACGGCTTGGTGTCTATAACGCCGGGTGATTTTGACAGTTCGGATATTATGAATGCTTCTTGCACTACTCCGGAAGTATTTTCTCCCATGGCCGATGTCACTCTAAGAGAACAAAGTATTCTGTCCTCTTCTATGAGCAACATAAATGAACAGAACTTGTATATGTACGAACTGGATCCAGATTCCATATATTCGGAATTTAAAGATGAAGTCAGCCAGTTGAAAGCGGCTTTTATATATCGCTTGAAGCGTAATACCAATATGTGTAATACAATTTTAAATGAACTATTGAGAAATGTAAGCGAACCGCAAGCCACTGGAGAAACGACAGAGTTGGATAAGTATGTTAATAAAGTATAAAATTCAAATCTTTATTCTATTTTAAGTTTTAAAATTTCTTTTAGAATTGTTATTACCATAGGTGAGGATTTAGCAGAAGATATACCAGCAACAGATCCACGCTGGGAACAATTATGGGATGAACCCAATGTCCATAAGCATGCTTTGGGTAGTTCGTCGTCTTTGCAAATTTTAACGCAGCTAAGGGAAAAGAATCTGGCCTTAAGGCATTTTGTAGAGTTCCTGCATGCCACCGGTTTATGGGATAAGGTAAGAATTTTATTGTAAAATTGATTTAAAGTGAAATAAACTAAAAATAAAACTTAAATTCTAGCTAACAGCCATATCCAGTGCAGGTGGCAATGTTTTAAAACCCACTAGTTTTGTGGTGTCAGATATCAATGAAAGAATTGTAGCCGCAATAGCCTTAAGAAGTATACAAAACAAGTAAGTTGTTTGGTCTCTGTGAGAGAAGAACATTATCTTTACTAAGTTATACTTTTGGATTCTTCAGATATAACAAACTCATTGATGATGCCATTAATCTATTGGTCCAACGCTGGCAAGAGTGTCCTCAAGGCAATTTAACGGCTCAGGACTTATTTTATGTACGCATTTGCAAATTTCAAGACATTTTCCAGGCGTTTTGTGATCTGGCCGATAATCGTATTGAAAATCAACATCAATCCTCGAATGTGGCTGCATTTATAGCGGACATAAATACCATAGTTTTATATGTGATTACAGAGGTTATGAATTTCCGTGAACAAAATTCTACAATTTATTCATTGCCTGCTGATAAAATGGATACATACGAGTATTTACCATGGACTGCTATGTCCGGTAATATCGGTTTAAGAGACTATCTTTCGCATCTGGTAGATATTTCCGTAAAATATGGTGCTCAGGCTACCAGTGATCCCGATTTAAGACAACGTTTATATCAACAAATATTGGAATTGATTGATTTTATATTGGATGGTCGTAAACACTATTTGGATAGTGTCAGGGATACAGAGAAATTCAATGTTTTGCAACAGCAATTCGAGTCACAAAGAAGAGATTTAATATCGATACTGAGTGAGTAGTATACAAAAGAAATAATTTTTAAAAGATAATTTTAGAAGAATTTTCTTGTGATAACTGCTAACTTTTTATGTTTGATTGTCACGTAAATATACGTTTACTTTAGTTGACAATAATCAATATGAAGCTGCTGCCAAATTGGCTGAAAAATATCTTGACTTTCAAAGTCTTGTTTTATTGTGCGATGTAACCGACAATCAGGAAAGACTAGATGCGTACATAAAGAAATATGAGGAATATGACTTTTCACAATTTGCCATAAATTGGCATTTAAGACAGAATAGACAGGGTGAGGTATTTGAACGTTTTAAAGGTAATCAAGCAGCTCTATCACAATTTATGCGTGATCATCCAACGCTTGGTTGGATACAACTCGTGTTCAATGGTGATTTTGAACGAGCCTCTAAAATACTATTTCAATTGGCTCAAAGTGAAACTGAATTTGTACAAAGAAAAAAAGTAAGTGCACAGTTATTCTAATAATAATTAAAATATCGCAACAATAACTCTTTAAATTTTGTGTTTCAATAGTCCATGTTATCATTGGCTAAATTGTCAGCATTTGCTTCAACCGGTTCGGATTTGTCTTTGCAATTGGAAACCATAAATGCTGAATTAAATATTGTCGATTATCAAGAGCAATTAAGTGAACATTTATTGCTTGCATTCGGTTATGATGTTGAACATCAAAAAGTTTTAAAAATAGAGGAAATCATTAATGTAAGTTTAGTATTGTTTTTTAGTATTGTTGTTTAAGCAGTTAATTTTCTTTTTGTTATTAAAGTTATTTATAGCCGAAGAAAATGAGACTGCAAATGAATTCGATTTCCGTAAAGCTTTGGAATTGTTAAATTATCTGGAAGATCCTTTTGAGGCACGCCATAAAGTTTGGTGTGCGGCTATATTACGCGATAACTGGTCTCAGTATGATACTAATACTGCTGTAGATTATGTACAAAATCTTTTATTCTTTAAATTAATCGAATTGTGCCATTTAATGGGTAGGTGTTGTGTTGTCAATCATTTGTTTTTAATTCAATTTTTTGCTTTTTTTTTGTTTTTCAAATAGATGGCGACTTTGAAAGTTTTCTGCCGCCCATGGAAGAGTTCTTAACAAGCAAAGATCTTGAGGATTTAGTGAATAACAAATCATTTCAGTATCTATTGAAGCTAACCTACGAATATATTAATGATGCCTATAAGAAAAACGATGAAATTATGGAAATGTGAAACCAATTAATTGTTTAAGTTTTAAATTTCTAAATGAATGAATGAAATGAACTTGCATTTCTTAATTTTCTATTTAATATTCTTTACTGTACTTTACTTTACGTTACTGTATCAAAATTTTCCAATTCATTAGGTTTTAGCTCATCTCTCTTTGCTTAGTTTGTAATACATTTTGCAGAAAACAAAATATGAAATACAATCGAATCCATTCAATCCCATTTTTACTATAATCGCTTATTGTAAAACAAATCACTGTTTGAATTTGAAATATGCAAATATTGTAATTCATTTTTTTTCTAATTTTTTTCTATTTATTGTCTATTTTTAGTTTTATAATAACTTTTTTTTTATTTTTAACAATATTTTTTATTCGCCCATTGAAACCTTAGCAGTGCGTCAAGTGATTCAGTTTTATGCACTGGTTTATGTCGACTTTAATTTTAATTTCACCAGAGTTTAGTTACTCTTTAACCAGCGTTACGTTTACAACATTATTTGTTTTTAACACAGTGATAGAAAAGTAATAGAAAAAAGAAAGAAATTAAAAAAAAATACAAAATGGAGGATGAAACAACTCCTTTAACGTCCACTTTTATACCGCAACCGCGGCCTTCGACATCCGGTCCGGCTTATGTATTTCCTGGCGGAGTTTCACCGCGTTCGCGTCGTCAGAAAATGCATCAATTGCAATGGTGTTTGGGATTAACATTTTTGTGAGTGTGTTAGAAAAAAATATGTGATGAAATGTTGGCAAGAAAAAAAAAAATACAAAAAGGATAATAAAGTCCTTGTTGTTTTCAAAATTGAGAGAAGTATTATGTTGGTAGAGTTTATGATAAATAAATAGGAATTATAAGGTGTAGTGAAAATGAAAGTCCTTAAAAATTTAACATTTGGCTTAAGCAATCTGCCTGCTGTGTTGTATAGCTTTGTAAAGCCAAAAATAAGTTTAAACATGATTTCGAAATTCTAAAAACAAACTCCAGCGAATTTAAAAAATAGCGTTTAAAAATGTGAAGTGAAGTGATGTTTATGATCCCGATAAAGTGCACTAATTTGGTTTCATTGATTCAATTCTTCGCGTGTAGCATCAATTGGCAAAAATGTGTATAACACAATGAAAATCACCGAGTTTGAATGTCATTTCTAGGTCATGTCATTGTTTGGCGAAACGAGTTTCTATTGTGACGCCCAAACAAATTCAATAAAATTTTTAGGATCAAATATCCGTCCCGAGAACGTATTAAATGCACTGTGAGAAGCGAATACTGCCTAGCGATGAAATTTAGGTCGCTTACGTCAATAGAAAAAGGTTGTGGTCGAATAAAGAAGATCCAGCGCAAACGTTGGGCAAGCAAGAATAAAAAACTGGAAAGGTTTTGATGAGTGTTTGCTAGTGATTAGCGGGTAGTCCTATATTATAAGCTACTTGCTACTCCCCCTCTTAATTTCGACCTACACTGCAACAATCGGCCAGTCCGAACATACAGTCTATATGAAATGGCTGGCATTTCCAATGATATGGTGAAACATTTTATTTTGAACATTGCCTGGCTGTTTTGGCATGCAGACATTGAGCGTAATTTAGTATATATTTGATCGGAAAGGCAGGCAGCAGATTACTTGCTTCGTTTACCGATTTCATAATCAATTTTTCCCTATGTTGTCTTAAAGTTAAAATTCAGAGTGAGCAGCGAATGATAGTACAGATCAGATGGTCCAAACAATCTGTTTGTGCTATAACAAACAGGCAATCACATGAAATTAATGGATGTTTTTGTACTACACCTTATATTATTGCTGAAGTAATTAAAAAAAAACAAATATTTTGCATTCTTAGGGCTACACCATCATTGTTAACTTCAACATAAAGAGTCTGTTTAAACCTTAACACACATTGTAGTTGTTATTGTTATTGTTTTTATTTTTAAAGTAATTTTCTCTTTACTATGCAATGCTAACTTAGTACACATATGTATTAAATTACTTACCCAGTAGTTTATTGGCCTACTTTTGATTGCATTACTATGCGCACTTCTTGCCAATTTAGGTAAACAACTTCGTACAATAACAACAACAAAAAACCTATTTGTTCGTTTGCGGTTTAAACATTTAAACAATACCGTGCTTTTGTGTGTGCGTGTATAAATAAAAACCACAACAGTATGACAGTTTGAGAAACTGTTATACTTGATGTAATAATTAGTATTCCATTGTTTATTTAGAGTCATCATTATTGCATCTTTAGTCATTGTCTTGGCCATAAATAATGAATACACCTATCCGGATGTCCTTATACTGGTTAAAAATGATACCGCGGATTATTCCAATTTCACGGTAAATTCAACTGCGATACGTGAGAGCGTGGAAGCTTTAAAGTTACCTTTAACTGACGAACCAGAAACAGAGTGGGCTCTTAGAGCACAACACTTAAATAGCTCTCAAACCGATTTGGCTATAAGTGCAGGCATTAAAGCCTTGGGCGATCGTGAAATCATGGAGGAGAGTATGGAACCCACACCGGTAGATTCACCCGCTTTTCGCCACTATCGCTCAATGAGTTCTAATTCAGCTGCTAGGAAATTAGCACGTAGAGGTGTGGTGGAAAATGAGGCTACCCAACACATAGCGGTAGCTTTTAATTACACTCGTGGTCGCGAAAGATCGAATATAGGGCATGGCCCCAAAATAATCATACCAGATCCTACAAACGATATAATATGTGACTTTAATGCAAAATATCGCCGCTCTACTGGTATCTGCAATAATAAAAACCATCCTCGCCATTGGGGAGCCGCTCTAATACCCTATCGACGTATGGTTAATCCAGACTATGCAGATGGCATTTCTTTGCCAAGAGGTATATTAAAAAATGGCACCAGCTTGCTGCCACCCGCTAGACAGGTGTCTTTAAATATTTATCGTGCTTGCTATGATACGGATTCGAATTTTACCGTTATGTTGGCTGTGTTTGGCCAATTCTTGGATCATGACATAACAGCCACATCTTTAACATCCTCTTTGGAAGGCGAGTCCATAGATTGTTGTGCTCCTCCATTAAATAGCACAACACATCCTGAATGTTTTCCTGTCAAAATATTACCAGATGATCCATTTTATTCGCAGTATAATTCAACCTGCATGAACTTTGTACGTTCGGCTCCAGCTCCTACGGGCCATTTTGGTCCTCGACAACAACTTAACCAGGCCACCTCGTTTATAGACGGCTCTGTGGTATATGGCAATTCGAATTTGCGTCAACATCATTTACGCACCATGAACAATGGTCTGATGCGCATGTACATTACCAATGATAGTAGGGAGCTATTGCCCATTTCCACAAATCCAGAAGATGGTTGTAATCGTGTGGCTATGGTTAAGCAGGGAAAATATTGTTTTGAATCAGGCGATGATCGTGCCAATGAGAATTTGCTCTTGACTTCAATGCATTTATTGTGGTCTAGGCAACATAATTATTTGGCCCGCGGTTTACAACAGGAAAATCCCAATTGGGATGATGAAACAGTCTTTCAAGAGGCCCGTCGTATTGTTGGTGCGCAAATGGCTCATATTACTTATAATGAATTCTTACCCATACTTTTGGGTCGAGAATGGGCCAATAGAAAAGGTATAACACCGCAAATACATGATTTAGATGCACCTGATACCTACGATCGCAGTGTTAATCCCTCTATAGCAAACAGTTTTGCAGCAGCAGCATTTAGATTTGCACACACCTTATTACCGGTGAGTTGAGATATTTTCAATTAAAATTTTAAATCCCGTTTTTTAATAACGAATTCAACTTTTTAGGGTCTATTTAACATCACCCGCAATCATAGCAATCCAGAGTATGTGGAATTACATAAAATGCTATTTAACCCGTTTTCCTTGTGGTCGAACCGTGGCATTGATTCCGCTCTCTTAATAGCCGCCGATACTCCAGTTCAACGCGTTGATCGTTTTTTTACTGCAGAAGTAACCCAACGTTTATTTGAAGATGATTCTGATCACTTACCAACTTGCGGTTTAGATTTGGTTTCATTGAACATACAACGAGGACGTGATCATGGCTTACCTGCCTATCCAGTTTATCGGCGTCACTGTCAACTACCACCAGTGGATACGTGGGAGCAGATGGCTCAAGCAGTGGATAAAGATTCTCTAAAATCCATACGAGAAATTTATAAGTAAGTACAGAGGTTTTATCCGTATTCCATTTTATGTCCAAAAATTTTAGAGCTATCGAAATTATTATTCCACTCTTCCTAACTTCTATATAGATATGTACATACATGTACACATAATTATCCCTACACTCACAGCTCAACCTAAGGTTTAAGTCTGAAAAACTTTCCTCGAGAAGAATTTCAAGAAGAAAATCTAAACGTAGTCATATTCCACCGTATCCATTTTAAAGTCTTGATTAATACTTGAGCGTATAAATACTATGCTAAATGCTGACTGCTAAACTGTTCTGAAATTCTTATTCATAATTAGAAATTGTGTCAGTTTCTGTTAATGTCAGCGGCCACACACATATTATCGGCTCATACCGAAATAGTTCTACTCTTTTATGGTTTAGATTGGGCTAGATGGTGCCACTCGAAACAAAGATTACGTGAGGCTTAAACTTATATCAATTATTAGTTCCATTGTGCAATACATTACAGAGAATTTGAAGGAAGATCTGTCTTCACATTCCAATAATCTCTATTTGAGATGGCGGTGTCCAAGCACATGCTCATAAAGGTGTACAAAACTATATAATCAATCGGTACCTACAAGTAAAAGTCTATGACTCTAGTTTAGGCCTGCATTTGAACGGGTTCAGTCCGATTGCCACAGGGGTTACCTGTTGTTCCAAAGAAAAATCGGTATGAAACCAATTTAGCATTGTCTTGGTCAGTGTCGTTGTTCCTCAGGGCACTGGTAATATGACTGCCAGATTAGCTCAGGACATACATACATAATTGGTCATTACAACCGTTCAGTCAGGATTACGACCTAGTTTCTCACACCACTTATGTTGTGTGTATTAATTTTATGTATGAGTGATGGGACCTACAGATTAAAGTCGGCTCCGAACGACATATTTTTGAGAAACTTTTCATGGCAATTTTATTTACTCTCAGAGTTTTTGCCAGAAATCTGCTGAGAGGAAATCGCCGAAGAAATACTTTTTTTTGTTTTGATGTTTGGCCTGGGGCTCAAACCCTGGCTTTACCTCTAATAAGCCAACACACTACCTACTAGACTACGGCGACTTCAATTACAATTTTAGAATCTTGTAGTCTGTAGTCTGTTAATTATAAAATTTCTTCAAAAGAAATCTGAATTGCCATCTCAGACGTAGTTTTCTCTGTGTATTTTATTTGAAAGGCTAATCGTATATCCTAGCTATGCTTTAAGATAAATACGTCCTCAACCAACTGATTTGAATTAGAATCCTTCCATTCGATCTTAACTTAACGCATATAACACTCCAAAACTCAACCAAATCAGCGCTAACATTTAGTATAACGCCGACTCACTCAAATATGCCCTGCATTCCCTAAATGGTGTTGCGCATAAATAATTTTGATCTCTGTCTGCTAGTATGGTAATCAGTTTTTGGAGCCAGGGGCAACTTACCTATATATATAGATATGCCCAGCATTTCCTAAGTGAAATATCGTAGAGACACCTTCGATCGCCGTTTGATTAACCAAAATCACTTTATAGGGCCAGGGTCAATATAGAATGTTTAACCAACTACTTCAGAGAAGCTGGCATTTCCGAAGTAGAACTTCGTAAAGACGCTTTTTAAGGGGAATTTCTGCTTTCGAGTGAAAATGAAATACAAATGTACGGATGCCTTGAAGTCTATTTCGAGACTTCTTTAACGCATCCAGGTGAAGGTTTAGTGTTTTTTAACGGCAATAGGACGTCTACTGTATTATTTCATTAGAATGCTGATGCAATTTTGTACTCGCAGCACAACTCACTTTTTCCCGTAAAGTGGTTTTGTTAGATGTCAATCGGCCTATGCCTTACAGTGAGTCGAACTATTGTCTTGCTGCAAAAATCTTTACACTGCTTCATAAAGACAGATTCAAATCGAGCACTTGTTCGTTCAATGAGCAACATTTCTCGCCATTACCAGCCATTGCAACAACATAATATATTTTCGGACAATATCATTTCCCGACAACAGCAGTTGGTAACCCTAACATCCTAGAACTGGCTATAGTCTAGCCTATTTACCTGCTTAGGAGGAAAAAGCTTGTTTAATAAAACTGAAACAAATCAAAAAATAATAACAAGATGGGAGGGATTATTATTTGTTTTCTCTCTATATTGAGTTCCAACTGTAGGTAATGTTTTCTTCGGCAGATATTTGTTTAATATGAACGTACTTCTTTCATAAATGTTCAACATAGAAATCTGATTTCTTTCAAGTTCTCCTCAAGATGTTGATGTTTATACCGGAGCTTTGAGCGAACCACCCATGGAAGGTGCGATTTTTGGACCTCTTTTAGCCTGTATGGTGGCCGATCAGTTTATGCGTTTGAAACGTGGTGATGCCTTCTGGTATGAACGCAAGATGGGTCCACAAAAATTTACTAAAGGTGAATACATATATAAGTATTTATTATTAAACAATTAAAATTTATAAATCTCCGATGATTTTTCTATATAAATTTAGATCAATTAAGAGTGCTGTACAACACCACTTTATCACAAATAATCTGCCGCAATTCAGATAATATTCAACAGATACGTAAATATGTTATGGAACATCGTGTCAACGAGCCAAATAATGTTGTTGATTGTGATGACATAAAACATTTTAATTTTACACCCTGGAATTTAAATGAACAACCTTTACAGCTATTTAAGGCCCACATTAGCTCACAGGCGGCCAGAGTGCATGTGCTACGCAATACGACTACGAATAATACTTTGCATCGTATAAATTAAGAAAAACTCATGCCATTGCATACCATGCCATTCCTTGCCATCATCATAATTTCCAACAGCATAATCAAACACAAATAAAGTTTAATGACTTTAACAAATATTGTATTTGTTTTATTTTATTTTCAATATTTTTAATTTGTTTTTTTTTTATTTAATTTATTTTTCTTTTTTTTTTCTAATTGTTGAAACAGTAATTAATTTGTTTACATACAATACATCCATTATAGTATTCATAATTACGCTTAGGATTGATTGCTAATGCTAATGATGAAGATGACTGTTCTTATCAGCAGCAACTTGAGTATAATCCACTGAGGCATGGTTTTCCCTGTATGGCTGGTTTGGTCTGTATGTGGGAATATATTTGTGCATCGGTTGCACACAACTTTACACACTCCTTGCAATATCTAATTGACAATGAAGTTTGTTTGCACTCGACATCATCATCGTAATATGGATCACTGGAACGCGGCTGATGTAATCTTTTAAGGAATTACGGTATGTTTAAATAATCTTTTGTTTTGTAGTTTATTTTATTTATTTATTTACTTTTTCTATTGTATTTATTGTTTTATTCGTATTTTAAATTTAATTAATTGTTGTTCACTTAGTAATAGAAAGAAATTTATAATGAGTGACCGTGAACAAATGAAATTTATGAAAATGACTTCTGATTACATACATATTTATGCGATAATAATCACGTCAGACAATAGGTGATTGAATGAAATGATAGATAAATAATATTTATTCGAGGGAAGTTTTGTGCGAGTATAGTCAATTTTAATACTTTTTTTTTTTTGATTCTTCTCAACTGCATAGAAAACGATATCCATCTCTGTAGGACATCATCATATGTGGCTGTGTTTTGCTGTTTTATCGCTACTTTCACGGAATGTGATCGATAGAAATTAAGAACCTCGTTCTCGTCTACTAACGTCCGCCGACGTCAAATCGGCCAATTTGTCTTTCTCTACTACCCTCGAAAATGCAGGACAATGACAGATTCAATGCATAATGGCTTCATCCTCAACACCATCATCACAATTTTTTATTATTGTTTGTTGTCCTGAAGAGGCACTAGTATTGCTACCATACGATCTTCTAACTTTATAGGGTTCCCTATAATGTCTCCTGCAAGCCTATCGCCTTCATCGTTATTCCACCTGTTATATAATTATTAGTAATCGGGCGTCTGTAAATGCTAATCATTGCAGATGATCTGTTGCTATCAATATGGGTTCAAATTTGCCGTTGTCCAAACCAACCTTATCTGTTGGCAAAAGCAGGGAGACACACTCATGTATTTAATAACCGTAACAGACAATCTGATGCCAATCATTGACTAAATTCACCACAATATCTGCATGAATCCAAGGAATTTTCAAAGTATAGTTTACTATTCTATTTTTATTAAAAGCATTGAAATCTGCTTGAATATTTTTAAGGTTACAAGCCTGCCTTAGCCATTTAAAAGTTCAATAAATTGCAAAAGATCGACTTAAAATTTACTGTAACCATCTCTCGTAAGTTTCTTTGTTTAATTTGTTGTTTGGACATTCAGCAGTTTTAACTGTTATTGCTATGGCATCGAGCTTTTTCTAATTCTACATCGTAATTGATATTCATGATTCTTTACTTCTTTTAAGTACATCGGCTACGAACATATAGAAGAGATATGGAACAATGTCAGTTTCTTTCATACTGAAGAGAGACCATAAAACCATATTTCTTCTTTCAATTTAGCGTTAGCTCTGACAGTTCTAGTGATATGTTATCTTGTCCGTGATCTTTATCTTTATAATGTCGTCTGTGTCATTTGCGAGTGAACTCAACAGCTTTTCGTTAATGCTGTAGTGTATGGTATTAAATGGTAAAATATTATGTACTCTGGCATTAGTTATTCAAAAATCTTTTAATTTCTTATAAGTGTACATACATATATGTTTATTAATATTATAATTTTTTTATTTGCTATTTAATGCTATTTATGCTCTAAATAGTGGATAACTTGTAACAACGAATCCTTTCATTATTTTCATAATTTCAAAAGTTCAATATGAGCGTGCCAACAATAACAGACTCTTTTGTTGTGTCTTATCAATGCGTGTGTAAATATGTATGTAAATTCATTGGCAACCCAAATTATAACAGTACATTTAGATGCAAAAATTATTAAAAAATTTTTTTTAAATATTAAATAAATGTGAAATAAATTCATTGTATGGCATGTTGTCTTTAATGCTTTGCTGATAAAGCATTCGCTAATTGGGCTATACACGGATTTTTTATTTCCATTAACAATATTTTGTACTACATACTACATATGTACATACCATATGTACATATTGTGTAAATTGAAATAATTTTTGTTTTTTAAAAGCGATAATAATTCAGCAATATGAGTAAATTTATTTCCTTGTTATATAATTACATAATTATGTGTAAATTCCTTCTTTTGTTTTTTTGTGAAAAGCGATAAGAGACAAGAGGCCTTAAGAGGCGAAAAATCTTACAGTTGCTTAATGAAATGAAAGAAAGGAAAGAAAGTATACTGACACCAATTAATCTTGTTGTCTGATATGAAAGTGTGAAAAAAATAATAATTTTATCTCTAAAATCTATACTAGAAAGGGAAATGTTATTGCTACTTGAATTTAATAAGATTATTTAAATTTGGTGTTTAACTTTAAAAAAACGATACTTTTCTTAATAAGTGAACTCCTCCTATAAGGAATTCGATAGTAAATAAGTCTAGTAAATATCGGATGTTTGTTAGTTAGTGCGTTTATTTCATTTTAAGAATATCGTCTCAAATCATTATGTCTTTTCTCTTGTTTCTGTATATCAGTTTCATTCACCATCTAAGCAGTGTTTGTGCTGCTAGTTACCTCGTTGCCTGGAAATAGTGAACTGTGTGAAAATATATTGGATATAGTAGAGAGAAACTTTTGGTCTCCGGTGGATCAGAGGGCTTTTGGGGAAATTATTTGGAGGCAGAATTAAGTGTAATAAAGAAAATCTAATGTAAGCGGTGTGGTTTCCCTTAAAGCTGGAATTCGTTTTATCGTTGCTATCCTTTAATGTGGTTTTCGACACCCTAAAGAGAAATATAAAGAGCAACAATAGATGACTAACATGTGGTAATAGTTTCTCTTTATATGGCATAGGAGCAGGAGTTCTTGGTCTTAGAATTAAAAATTCCGAGACCACAGGAAAACCTCTGGCATTTTCCAAGCGGAAGCCTATGCAATCGAAAGATGTGCTTAATTCAACTTGGTAGGAGGCACAGAACACACTACATACTAATATTATGTGACAGTTAGACATCCATTGAGGCACTCAGCTCTTATGGGTTTAACTAGTAAATAGTACGGGACTGCCTTGAGAAGCAGAATCGTCTAAGTGGGGAAAATAAAGTTAACCTCTGCTGGGTCATGTGGGAGTATCGGCAATAAGCAAGCCTTGAACCAGAACCCTTCTGTATGCTTAACGAAAGGATAGATAAAGAGAGGCAGAGAGAACCTTCTCAATCGAAAGTGTTGTTGGGAGACTACAATAAGAGGAGATCTGCATCAGTCTATCTAGGAACAATCTAAGGTTGGCAGCCGGTCTTTTGACAGGACACTATAGGGTAGACTTAGAACTTGTGTGGCATTAATGCGTTTCATGAAGGAACATCTGCATGAATATTAAGTGCTAGGAATTATCATTGTTGACAGTGAGCTGAAGAAGATATCATAGGGATACCCTATAAAGTTTGATCGGAGTACAATTGCGAGCACTCTCTAGCATATCTACCTCATAGACAAACAGGGCACCCAATACCAATACAACATATTATGAGTTAATAAATTTCAAATTAAAAAAAAACTTTTCATATTTTACAATACCCTACAAAAGTAGGTAAAGAAGCTAAACGTCATCGCTTTTACGACTTCATTCTGTATTTAACACGCAGTCATAGCAAAAGAGTGTCAAAAGCTAAAGTGTGGTTCATCTACTGTTTATATAGAGATTGTAAGAGAGTGAGGCAGTGAGAGAGAGTGTGTGTGTGTATGGAAATAAATCCAATATTTAAATAATTTGATAATAATGTTTACATTTTTGAACGTGTGCTTGCTGTTGTTGTTGTTTTCATCATCATTGTTTTAATTACGGAAAATAATAAAAATTTGTTTTAAATACAACAACAACAACAACAGCAGTGACAACAATTTATTTTTATTTAACTATGCTAACTTCGAAAATAACCGAAACAGTTGAACAATAACGCTTGCAGTGCTAACAACAGGCCATCAGCGTAGAAAATTTTGCTATTTAAGGACCAAAGACTGGGACTGACATTGTAACTTTTGTGTTAATGATAATTTCCAAAAAAGGCCGAATTTCTAAATTCCGCAGTTGTTTAAGGAAATTTGTCAATAAAGACAAAAAGAAAACAAAAACGAAAACTAAAAAGAAAAAATGAGCCCCAATGAGACCTCAAGTCTATTGAAAAATTATCGCGAGCAACAATATACAAGCGATTGTAATCATAATATTAGCAACGGTGGTTATCATGCCGTAGACGATAATAATCATATTGTCTATGTGAACAAGGATGCTTCCGAGTATGAGCCTATATTCTGTTTAAATGAGTAAGTTTTCGAAATATTCAAATATGTATCTGTATGTTGTTTATTATATTTTTAATTTGTTTACAGTTATTACTCTTCCTTAACTTTGGATGAATTATTGCCATACAAATTGGATCCTTGGTGGCAAAAACTGCGCCGCATATTGTTCTTGACATTTTGGCTGACCTTAATTATGACATTTATAACCGCCTGTCTGTTATCTTATATAGAAGCCGGTCATGCCACCTGTAATGTGATACCAAAGTCCGCAGTTATCTCTAGTGGTGTATTAAGCCCAAGTCCCTCAGTAACAACTTTACCTACGACTATAGCTAAAGTTTTATCAACTGATCTATTGGGTAGTAAATTGGCAGCTGCTGCACCTTGAAGTTGCCTTCTGCTCTTTATTTTTTATTGTAGTGAAATATTTAAAAAAAAAACTTCTATGAAGTGTTTTTAAACGAAGTTAATTTAAATTTAGAAAAATAAAAAGGTATTTAAATGATGCTCATTAATAATGTCGTTTAAATTATGTTTTATTCGGGCGATCGCGATAAAGGTTACTGAGTGTTTAAAAACATAAAAAGTCTGATACTGAGAGTTACAGTTTAAAAGTTGAGGTGTGTATTACCAAGTTCTTATGTATTTTAAATATAATACTTGTTTTCTTGAGATGCGGTCTTATTAAGTAAATATTTGTCTAAAAGTACTGTACAAAAATTTGTGCATACATTAGTTGGATTTTTTGGGATTTTGGTGCAGAGAAACTCCATCGAATAGTATTTTAATATTGCATTTTGCTGAGGTTATGTTTGTTTCAACAAATATTTGCCTAATGTGACTTTAACATTTTTTCTTATATTCCAGTTTCTAATTATTATTTTATAGAATTTATTTTTCTGATTCAATTGCCTTAATTGGAATTATTTTTGTTATTATTTAATAGAAAGCTAAAAATCTTTTGTTATCAATTTTACATTTGTAATAATTTAATGTTCAGGGGGTTGTAAGGTGCGTGAAAATACACTTCCTAGTAATTTCAATACAATCTCGTATGTCAGTAAAACAAAATCAAATGCGATATTATTATTTCTTAAATAATATCGGCATTCACTAGCTTCTATGTCCTGTTTACAATTAAAACTCTTTAGCTTCTTAAAATGCTAACCAATTACAGGTTTTTCAGCTTCATTGCTGATAAATTCTTGAAAACGATTCATAAAATTTTGAAATAGGAATTAATTAAGCGAGAATGACTTTGCCGTACAGTAAGAATACAATTTGGCTTAGCGCAGGAATTTCCTTCTGAGATGTATTAATACCGGTTCCACGCTTGTGTCTTGATCATTCATTCTCCTCAAACAAGAAACTACATATCAGGCTTGCAGGGGTGAAAATTCTTAGAGTCTACAGGAGACTGTCAATAGACCGGATACTCATTTCAGGCATTTTCTCGTTGTATTTACTCAATACATACATAATTGGTCATTACAACCCTTCAGTCAGGGTTTCAACCTAGTTTCTCACACCACTTATGTTGTGTGCGTTAATTTTTATACATGAGTAGCGGGACCTACAGTTTTAAGTCGACTACGAACGACAGATTTTTGAGAAACTTTTCATGGCAAATTTTATTTACTCTCAGAGTTTTTTTTGCCAGAAATCTGCTGAGAAGAAATCGCCGAAAAAATATTTTTTCATATTTCGTTCAGTTGGAAATGCCTGACCTGGGGTTTGAACCGAGGCCTCACGTCTAATAAGCCAACACACTACCTACTAGACCACGGCGACTTCACTTACTCAATAGAATTCTAAATTGTCTCATTTGTCTTTAGAAGAGTCTCCATCTCTTCCCGTCTCTCCTTTCGCCGCGGTTACCCTTCAAAATATTTCTTGCTTTATCAAGATCAAAATGGAAGATCCGCTCCATAAATTCGAATATGATCTGAGATCCAGCAAACAGTGAACCAATTTTCACCCGTTTAACTGATTCAATTTACCAAGACAGCTGCATATCACGCTCGGTGTAAATCCATATGAGCCGATAGTGGTCTACAAGTCAGGTAGTATGATTTGTTTTGTACCGTCCTGCGTATTTGTAGTGAAAGTTAACTTACATTTAAGAAATCTACGAGTTTCCCCATGGTTTTCAAATATTTCACTTTGGGAGCGAACACCATGCTTTTGGCCTGTTTCCTGTCTTTGACACATACGTCATAAAATTCTCGCTGGTCTAACGTCACTTGGGTTATGGAAACAAAAATCCGAGAAAGAGCTTGGGTATGGTTATGGAAGGTTAAGGTAATTGGCTTTGCATAAAAGATCCTCTTTGATTGAAGTGCTTACTGCCTTCGAGTCAGTTTATTATTATTGATATTGATGTTGCAAAGTTCCCCCAGAATTAATCAAGCTTAGCCTTGGTTAGAGTGATTATTTTTTTTCCATAAAACGAATTCTTAATAACAGCATAATATCGTTTATCCATGTTCTCTTGAAAACACGCGATAATCTGCTTTCAATTATTGACAAAGGAAAATCCGAAATGAAATTATGACAGGACATGACTGACAGATGCCTGTTGGAAATATTTGTTTAAACAAATTAAAACAGCATTTTTATTTTTAATTATTATGTTGTTGTTTTTTATATTTTGTTTTGTTTTTATTAATAATGTCTTGTTATACATTTAAAGATTTTTAACAATTGATTTCAGTTTAATGTTTTTTTATTTTTTATTATGTTTTGTTATTATAATTTTCTTTTTATTTATTTATTGATTTATTTTATAAATTATTTTTTCCTTTAAAAACTACAATACTATAAAGTTCTCTTCTTTTTTATTTATTTATTTGACTCTTATTTATTTAAATTAGTTTTAAAAAAATTTTTCTTTTATTTTTTTTTTTTATTTTTTTATACGTAGAAAATTTTGTTTAAATATTTATTTAAGAGTGTAAAAAAAATTCTCATCAAAAAAAGGGAAAATTTTATAAATAGTTTAGAATAATAGTAGTTGCTGGTTAAAGAAGGATATACGAGGGTTACTAAGAGATAACATTTTTTTATGAAATAAATTTCATTGGACTTGGAATAGAAAAATTGTTTTTGTATATTTTTTTTTATAAAAAGTTGCATTTTCTACATTTTTTTTATTTTTTTTGTTTTGTTTCTATTTTCCTTAGATTTCTTTAGTGTAGATTGTTTTGTTTTTCTTTTGCTTTCAAAACATAATTTTTAATTAATTTTTTTCCTTAAAATTTTTGCTTTTGAATAGGACGTATAGTCTTTTGTTGTTTATATTTTATTTTTTTTTTTGTTTTTCTCTACTTGTTAATATTGTATTCAAATTAAACACATATGTACATATAAATACAATACAAATAATGTGTATGTAATAAAAGGTATCGTAAATGTGAAGCTAAAAGAGTTCATACAAAAATTTTTAAAAAATGTCAAAAACATGAAATATTTGTGTTATTTTTTAAATTTTTTTCTTTGTTTTTGTTTTTATTATAAAATTACACCATCTATAAAATATATCGTATAAATTTAAAGTCATTACTAAAGTAATTTCTGTTTGTTGATTGAAAGTTTATTTTTTCCTTTCTTCTTGAAAAAAAACTTTCTTCTCTTCCCTATTGTTGTTTAAAAAGAAATGAAATTTAATTAAAAATATAAAAATTAATTTTTTTTTCCCAATATTATTTATAAGAATAAGAGCTAAGAAATACATTTTAAAATAAAAAAATTACAGTTTTTGAAAAATCATGTTATAAGACTGACCACTTCACATTTCTTCCTGTCTTTTAAAAATTGATGTCCACATTTATACAGTGCATATATGCTATGATTAATGGTCCTACGAAGCCGTTGTTTGGACATGCTGGACGATTTAAAAAAATCTTAAATCGATTTGGTTAAGATACAGCGACTGGTGTATATTATCTCCAATATTCATAAAAATTTTTTGGATTCGTAAAAGCTTTATGAAACATTATTCGTATGAAAATTTGTTTCAAAAACCTTTCATAAATTAAAAATAATTTTCATAAATATGGCAGCATATACTATACATACTATATAAACGGAGCTATAAGCTCTGTCGTATCTATGATCTCTGTTGGACTATGGTTAGGATCATAGGAGAGAACTCTGATAAGTGATTTAGTAGGTACCATTTCCACTATTCGCTGTCTACATTTTGCTGCCTTGAACCGTAGCATTTCGATATCAGTAACACTTCACCTTCATTTAGTACTGATGCACATAGGCCTGTTGTACCCATTTCAATTCACATATTACGCTTGAGAATATCAGTTCTTTCTTGTTAAACCCTTAAAATCCGACTTATAAGTCTAAAAAGTGTGAAACTTTGGACTTTCTGTCTAACTTAATGGAGCACTGCTCAAACTAACTATTCAACTATAAAAAGCATTGATTTGTGACTTTGAAAGATAGCCAACAATCAGACATAAGGATCGTAGTAACATTTCGTTATTCTTTTCATATCCGATTATGTTTAGGTGAGGAGTTTGTGGAGATCTTCAATCAATGTTACGATCAAAAATCGCAGAATTTGACGGTGTTAACTATACGACGTTATGAAGAAACCAATCTTTAGAAAATTGCAATTGCACAATAGTGCTTTCCAATCCAATTGGGTGATACATAGTATCAACCGATACTGTTCGAACTACAACTGTCGACGTGTTAACTAGTTGTCCTTGAATATCATCTGGAAAGAGTTGAAAGTTCTAATGAAACGATTTCAATCGACTTCCAAATAGTTAATTTAGGATCTCCAATACATTTTCATAAATTATGATGGCAACTCTACTATTTCAGATCCTGCCAATTACCTACTTAGCTGGCAAAAATTGCAAACTGAAATAATAAGAAAATGGAAGAAATGTTTTGTTAATGAAAAGAAATAAATAAAAAATGGTGGTCGTTGGCGTGTTATCTTTGCTATTTTTGAACATCGTACTGAAGTGTATATTGTTAGAATAAGTCAGTTAAATGGAATCGTTTCTTGACTATGTGGAAGACGTAATCCAAACCGATGACATCTGTTTAATTGCATTTAGAAAAAGTTGCGTACGTTTGATTTAAGGGACTCTAAGGTAGAATTGTGAACAAAGTCTACTAAGACAAAAATAATATGGACAAATATAGAACACAGTCATCGGCCTATTCCATGGTATCCACTGCTTCTTTATACTGTACTTGAAGTCCTTATGAAAATTTTCTTTTATATTTTCAATTGTTATAGAAAGTACGGTAAATAATGTTCAACAAAATTTGAGCCATTATAGGTTAGTGAACCAGTTACAGTTGCGCTTAAAATCATAAATCGTGTTTAATTTTAGAAAACAACAAAATAGAAAAACCAAATCATAAAAATAAAAACTCAGATTGAAAATATTTCCATTTTTAGTTTGTTATTTTTCACAAAAACTAATTAAATTTATTTGTTTAAAAAAAAATATAAATATTAAATAATAAATACAATTTTTTTTTCTCTTTTGTTTATTTAAATATTCTAAGTATTTAGTTCTCAACCATTATCTATTCTCACTGTTGTTGTTGTTGTTTTTAATATCATTTAATTAATTACCATTATCCTTAATTTATTGTAATTTTTAAATTTTAAATTACATTTACTTTCAGGACACCATTAATATTTATAAAGAATTTTTTCTTTAAATTTTAAACTTAAAAATTTATTTTTAAATTTAATTTTTTAATTTTAAAAAATATTCTTTTTTTCTTCTAATTTTATTGACTAACTTTAATGTTTTATTTAATATTGTATTATATTTTATCCTTTGGCTTTAGTCGTTTCCTATGTATTTCTCTTAATTTATTTATTTTAACAATAATGTACAGGGGCGAGCATTAGTGATGATATTTTGGAAGTTTTCATATGTTTATGTCTGTCAAATAGCGGTTGTTTAAGGAATTCATTACGATCATAAGCATCAGGTGATAATTTTTTACTCGTACATACTTATGTATTGTAAACGAGAAAATAAAGAACGTTCCTTACAGGAACGACTTACATTAGAAGTCTATGATCATATCATTATCAAATTTATAAAATAAATCACTATTCAGTTCCGCGCGTTGTCAGTTTGGTGAGTCCGAATGTATTAGCCAACCTGCTCACCAATTGTCTAAATGAGTTTGTATTTAACGACGAAAGAAAGAAGCAGTAGTCTGCCAGATAAGTCTCTTAACAGATGCCTGTAAGCCGTTGAAAAGGCCAAGGAAATCTCGCGATGCTAATATGTTTTTCATGAAAATTACGTCCAAAATTCATGCAATTCTCTCAATGTGGATTATAGCTAGAAGAGCAAATGTTGCCTGAAGAGACGAAAATCGTGGGATAACATTGTAATAGTTGAGCCTACAAAACTCTTGGAAGACTTACTATTTGAAAACTTAACAATTAGGTTGAAGAAATGCTAGCTTAAGCTGATAGAGCAAAATATGAAGCTGAAGTCGAAGACAAAGGAGTAAAATGCTAAAGATTCTAGTTTGGTAGAAGCTATACAATATCTTCGGAATACATTAAATATATGAGTATATAGACTTCAATAATGTTCAAAATTATTCCAAATATTTAATGTGTAGTGTTTCAACTGCTAACTACAAACGAAGGCAATTGAGGTTCAAATATTGGCGAAGCAGGAAAAATTTGTATTGTTCTCAAATTTATAATTTAAGATTCATCAAACCCCCCAACCTATTCCGCCAGAGAGTAAGGCTGCAACAAAGAAAATTATGGGAAGATCTGACAGCGTCACCTCCTGAGAAAGAGTAGAATTAAGTTCGTAACATTCTTCGCCACTACAAACAATATAACTCAATACATTTTCCTAGAGGGCACTGTGACGAAAAAAAAGAGCGGACGTTTAGAGCCCAGATGCCCTAGCACCTCTCAACCAGTTTTATCCACTTATAATGTATATTTCTGGAAAGCTTTAATGTCGACTCTCCACAGAGTATCTAAAACCTGAAAGAAGCCCGCTACCCCAGGATCCTACTAAGAGCTAATGGCAACCCTATCATCCTAGAACCTGTTACAATTGAGCAATCAAAGAATATCGTGTAGGGAACACGGAGACACTAGAATGTCTAAATTGCAGAATCACTGAAATGAAGGGATGTTAACGGTCGCAATATTTATCAGGTGGATTTAGTTCGTATGGCTCAGATATTTCCAGAGATCTGTGCGCTTTTCCGCTTACTGGACAAGAAAAAAGTAGGTAATTTATTGTAAATCCAATACAAGGCAAAAAGCAGTGCTAACCCGTTACATTTTTTACCTTGGACTTCCAATAGGATCCTATTAGTTTTTGGTTATTCTTATATTCATGGCTAACACCTATGACATTGCGGTACTACAAAGTACTACAGAAAAAGGAAAAGATTTCATATTTTTAATTTAATATTGAGCTAAACAAGTTCCACAGGCCTTTATTTGATTTATTTCCCAGCTTTATACAGAGCTTATAAAATAAATGAGTTTAAAATCGTTGATTTAATTATTAGCACTATTAGCCACCACTTAAAGATTAAAACAGAAGGAACACATCTAACTAATGCTCGCCGCTATATAGTTATCGTTTTCTGTTTTTTTTAATACTTTAAAAAAGAATTATTATTTTATGGTTTTATATTAAAAATTAGATTTTAACAAAATTTTTTAATTTTTGGTTTCTGTTTTTATATTCTTTCTATTTCATTTCATTTTATTTTTGTATTTGGTTTTGCTTATTATGTAAATATAATCATACAATATATAATAATTTAATATGTATTTATTTATATAAATTTAATTGCTTTGTTAATCGTTTATAATTAAAAAAAATATATTTATTTACATTTATTACAAATAAATTACAATAATTTCATAATTAATAATACCATATACGAGTATATTCATTGTATGCACTATATGAACTTTTTTTTAATGGTAAATAACAATTTAAAATAAATATGAATGTAAATTTTATTTAATATTTGCATTAATTATTTAATTGGTGTTTTAATTTATTTCGTATTTATTGGTTTGTTTATGTAAAATTATAAACCAAATAACTTGAATTTCATTGAAATGTTAAGCATTAACATAACATAACATAATGTTAAGATGTTAACATAACATTTGCTTAGTCAAGCCACTGTTCCTGTAGAAAAGAAAATCGAAAAATTTAGTTAGCATACTTTTAGGTGTTTCATGTTCAAATACACTTCCTTTATTTTCTGGTCGCCTGGTAGAATGATGGATTTTAGAAATTGCATTTTTCGCAAAATAAATTGACACTCGGGAAAAAAAGTTGGTAAAAAAATTATGTAACTAATGAATTTAAGGAAGCAAGTAAATAAACTGAATGTAATAAATAAAGTTTAAGTAAACTTTACAATAACTACTCAAGATAGTCATGATTAGGCAATGGTAGTGCAATGGTGGTCCTAATTACTAGCCTGGGTCGTGTTAGATTGGAAATTGGAAGTGATGGGTAAGGTTTTAAACAGCTCTATGTAACGAGCCACTATTGATGATTGGTTTTGAAGCTGGAAAGGAGAATACTTTATCCTACTTGCTCTTGAGATTAGAGTAACAAAAAGTCTGAGAATTATAAAGCTGTCTTTTGTAAAGCAACTGATTTCGAGAATAGTTGACCAAGTTTTGTAAAAGCCAAACTTTAAAACGCCTTTGCCCAATAGAATAGAGTTTTTCCAAATCGTTTTAACTTTGGGAAGATATAACATAAAGTATTCTAATGTGGACCAATGAACAGGATCGTGATTTTCTGTCTCTGAAATAGTTACAGGATTTGAGAAGTAGCACATTCTAGCAAGAATACTAATCCAATTAAATCTAAAGTTATGAAAGGTTATGTTAATGATTGAGCAATAGAAGGAGTGCCATTAGGCATGCATAACTTATTTTGGGAAAGCGAAAGAAGTTCCACATCACAACCTATGTATGTTACGTCGTTACATGGATGTACTCAGTATTAGGTGACGATGTGAAATTGATCTCCAGATTTGTAACACTTCTTTCTTTTTCCCTAACATTAAAAGACTTCTCCTGCCTTTTTACGCAATATGGGTTGAAAATGTGAATTTAAAGACACTCTCTTTTGGAAAAACAAGAAGAACTATTTTAGTAAAGTCTGATAATTTTGAAATTAAAAAAAAAAAATAAAAAAATTAAAATTATTTTTGAGGATATAAGAAGTAAGCTTTTGCTGAAAAATTTTAGAAATTTCAGAAATTTTTTTTTGCGGGTTCCTGCTTAAATTATAAAAGTAAACAGAAATAAAGCAAAATATTAATAATTTCCTTTTTTGTTTAAAATTTAATTAAAAATTTACATTTTTTTATAACAATTTTTGTTGTTGGTTTGTTTTTTTTTATTATGGACAATGACTTGTTTTGAACAAATTCTTTTTAAACGCAAACATTCATTAATTTTTTTGTTTTTTAGGTTTTTTATTTTTAATAATTGATTTTTTTAGCATTTTTTTCACCCTCTTAAGGATATTTAAACTTAAAATTTAAAAATTTCATAATTTCATTTAATTAAAATTCTACTTAAATTTATACATTCGAACATAAAAAACACGAAACGAAAATTATATAAATTTAAATTTTAAATTAAATTAATAAATATTATATCGTATTTAAAATAAGAAAATATTATTTCTTGTTTTTTTTTAGTTTTGTTTTTTGGTTTTTTTTTGTTGTTTGGTGTTTAAATATATAATTAAATTAATAACAATGCAGTTCTTGTATGTGTTGTTGTTTTTTCTTCGTTTTCTTTAATATTAAATTATTAACAAATAAAAAAAGGAAGAAATATTTTCATTTTTTAACAATTATTAATTATAATAAAAAGGCAAAGGTAAAGCAAAAACAAATTTCAATATGTATGAAACCAACCAGAATAAAAGCAATTTTACAAAAGTTTTACATTTTTGGATTTAAATTAAATTATAAAAATTAACAATTATTTTTTATTTATTTTTAAAAAATTTTTTTAATTTTTTTTTTAATTCTATAACATCAATTTTTGTTTTGTTTTTATTCTTTTTAGGTTTTTGGTAACAATTTGCTATTTCAACAATATATTTTTTTTTTTGCTAATTTCAATAATAATTTATTTTTTTTTTAATAATTATTTGTAATGTTTTTCTTTTTATACTTTTGCATTTTTCATAAAAAAATAACATTCTTTGTTTTTAGTTTTAAAAAATATACAAACATTTATTTCGTTGCTAAAATTATTTTTAATTTTCTTTTTTATTTTTTTGTTTTGTTTTGTTCTGTTTTTACGTTCTGTTTAAATTAATAATAATGGCAAGTATATTCGTTTAAAGGATTATTTTTTTTAAATTACTTTATCTTTACGAAATAATGTAAAATATTTTAAATAAAAATCTAAAAAGGAAGTTAAATAATTAAAAGAAATAATAAGGAAAGTAAACGCTGACTTGGTAAAATTTTAAAATGAATTGCCTGAAATTTTAAAACATTTTTAGAAATTTTTTGAATTTAAAAGTTTAGTTTTAAAACGGTTTCTATTAATTTGTATATATCAAACGTTAATAACCATAGACAAGATAGAAGCTTAAAAGATAGCATAGAAACTTGACAAACATTGCTTTCATAAATTTTTAATAATTTTACCAAATCTTGTAATTTTGTGTTGACATAATTTTTTATCTTTTAAATTTTATTAATAAAACAAAAGCAATGAAAGAAAATATATAATATAAATAAAAAGCAAACAAAAATCTATCAACATAAAATCATTATTTTTAACAATTAAATTAATTAAGAAAATAATACAATTAATTAATAACGAATTATTCTTCTTGGACTGTACAATACAGTATGAAATACATAGAATTTTTAAATTTACATTAAAATAAGAACATTAAAAAAAAAACAAACAAAAGAAATAATATTTAATTGTTTTAACTATAACTTAAATTATAAAAAAAAAATAATATTTTTTTTCCTTTTTAATTTATTGTATGTATAAAGTTTAATTTCTTTTTATTTATTTTTTCCTCATAAAGTAAATGGTAAGTTTTGTTGTTGTTTTTGTTAAATTTATAAATTAATGTATTATTTTATTTTTTGTAATTTATTTAAAACTTTGCGTGATTGATTGTTTTTGACCACAATTACGAATCTTTCAAATAATTTTAGAAAAAAAAATAGTTTTTATTTCATAAACAAGAAGTTTCTGTTTAATGAGTATATTTATAGACATGCTTTAGCAACATTTTAATGGCGACCAAAGTTAAAATGTTGCTTTTTAACTGTTAATTGTATCTAACAATTTTCTAAATTTGAAATGTTTGTAAGCATTGTTGGCAAACATTTGAACATGTGAACATTTCAAGTCTCTTTGAAAGACTCAAAATTATTAAGAAATTTTTGTGTTTGTTTAGAGAGTTTAAATGTATTCCTGAAGCTTGTTTTCTATAGCAACAAATTATGGCCAGCAACAAATATTGTTATGGGTAATCGAACACAAGTGCTTTTTATGTTTAAAACATACGAAACTGTTTCTCATCTGATCTTTTAATCAATGTTTATAAACACATAAGACAAAAGTTTATATACATTAAAATAAATGTTTATAAACATTAAATTCTGGATTTGTAAATATATGTCTACAAATATTAAACAAATGTTTATTAACATTAAAACCATTTATTTTGTTTATAAACATTTATAATAAATATAAAATGATGTTTATAAGTGTATAAAGATTGAAGCCAATGCATAGAGAAATTTTTTGAAACACCAAAACAAATGCAATATTCAAAATTTATTTATAAACATTGGTAAGCAGCTTTCAGAAATAAATCAAACGTTGAAGCCAAGATCAATGTAGTTAATAGAAAATGTCAGTGTGACACGTTCAAATCAGCCATAAGTTTATAAAATTGCAACCTTGCTGCTAAACAAACTTCGAATGCAATATTTATAGAGAATGATTTAGAAACTTTGCTTTTTGTTGACAGTTTAAATTCACAAATTGGAAATAAATTTCTTTTTCAAGCTATTTTGTTATACAAAGTTGCTAAACATTTGATCACCTTCTAAATATGTTGCTAAGCAAATTATTTGTAGATTTGTAGACTTCTTGTTTATTACATATTTGGATTTCGAAATTGCATTTAAATTTGACTATAATTTTTTTGTTTGTTTTAAAGTACTTAGTGTTGATATTATCTATTTAGCTTTGCTAAATTTATAATTAAATTAAATTTATTTTTAAGTTTTAAATTTAATTTATTTTTACTAAATTCTGTTTTTTTTAATTTTTTTTTAATATTTTTTTTAATAGTTTTTTATTTCTTTTAAATGACTTGAGTTTTGCTTTTGCATGTATTTTTGTTTTGGACTTAGAAAAAAAGTTGTGAAAAAAATGTAAAGAAAAGAGAACAGATTTTTGTTTCGGTTTATTTGTTGGTTCTTTTTTCTAGGATTAAATATGCCTCATAATTTAATGTTTTTGTTTTTGTTTTTGTTTTTGTTTTTACCTTGTGTAGGTTTTCCTGGTTTTCTTTTTTTGCTTTTTTAGATTAAAATCTAACATTAAGTAACTATAAGTAGTTGTAGTTGTAGTTGTAGTATTAGAAGCTAAGTTTAGCTTGTGTTTTTTTGCTAGGGGTTTTTTTTTTAAATTAATTTTATTTTCCTTCTTCTTCTTAACTTATTTTCCTTCTGTTGTTGTTTTGTTGTTGTAGTAGTACTAGTAGTAGTAGTAGTAGTAGTGGTAGTAGTAGTATGTAATAGTAGTGAAATGTTTATCAATGTTGTATGTGTTGTATAGTATATATAGTATATATAGTATAAATATATATAAAGTAGATTTTTATATATAAAAAAAATGGTTGTTACAAATAGTAATGCTGGTATATTGTTGTTGTTGTTGCTGTTGTTGTTGTTTTGCTTTAACTGTTGAACTGCTATTGAATTTAGAATCCTTGTATAACTCCATAGGCTTCCAGTGTGCTCACCAGCAAATAAATAACCCATAAGCTAAACAATATAATACTGCTGCCAATCTTAATGTTTCGGGGACCGCCCAATTCACCGCCAACCTTTTTACTGCGTCTCAATAGGAGTATAAGTATAGCGATTAAAGCTTCCGAACAGAACAGGGTTACCGAAAAGGCAATACTGAAAACAAAGAAATGCAATTAAAAAACAAACAATTAAGCAAACATAGCATAGAGCAGCATAGCATAGCATAGCATAGCAATTCATTGCATAGCATTGCAATGAATGAATGAATGAATTTCTTTTTTTAATTTAATTTTAAAACTATTTACAACAGATTCAGGATTCTGATTTAATTAAAATGATTTTTTGTTGTTGTTATTGTTGTATTTTTTATTCTCTACTTACGTTCCCGGTTCAACAACAAAAACGTTGCCCTTGGCTTCATGCACAATGGCTGCTAAAGACCACGCAACACCAATACCGAGGAAGACATTTACAGCATTACTGCCGGTTACATTACCCACACTGGCATCTGCATATTTATCTTGGATGGCAGCAACTTTACTGGCAAATGTATCTGTATTGCGAAGAGAATAAAAACAAAAACAAAAATAAAAATAAAAATAATAATATAGTACAACAGAACATAATAGAAAATAAAAATATTTTATAATTAAAATCAAATATTTAAGCATACGCGGTTAGGTCGTTTTAAAAGCTAACAATACATATGGCAAAAAACAATTTGAAAAAGAAAAAGAAAAACACAAAAACAATATCGAAAAACTAATATGTATTCTAAATATCTGGCAGGTTAAGTTAACCGCAATAAATGCTTGGCAAGATTTCTATTTTCATTGCTGTTTACCTCAAAAAACAAAAGAGTTTCGATAACATTTATCTATTTGTTGCTAATTCTAATGCTTTTAGTATCCTAACTACCTGTTAACTAACTAACTATCTTGTTAGGCAACACATCATAAGCTAACTGTTTAGTGTTTGTCTGCTGTTTCTACTAAAGATTTTAGTATTTAAAGAAATGAAAATGCTGAGTACCTGTCAACAAGGCATATGTGGTTAATAATTCTAAAAATGTTTAGATACAATGTTTAGATACAATTTTAATTTCTTTCTTTCTGATTTAGTATATTTTTTATCTTTTATTATTTATTATTGAGAATATAAAATATGTATGTATGTTCAAAAGTATACAAAAATGTATAGAAACATTGTTGAGCAACATGATTTATAAATAAAAATATTTAAAACACAGTTTTTAAGTTATCATGTATATGAGTGTTGCTAAAGTCTCATAACCTGTAAATCTGTTGCCTTTTTTCTCCTGAAAAAATAAAAGTTCTTCATACCAACTTTCTTAGTAATAAAATATGTTTAGAAACATGTTTAATCAACATGTTGCCTTAGCTTTAACAGATAGTGTGAAAAATTTACCTACAGCTTTAAGTCGACTCCGAACGACAGATTTTTGAGAAACTTTTCATGACAGTTTCATTTAATCTCAGAGTTTTTGCCAGCAATCTGCTGAGAGAAAGTTGCCGAAGAAATATTTTTCCTTATTTCGTTTGAACCGTGGCCTCACGTTTAATAAACCAATACACTATCTACTCGACTACGGCGACTTGGAATATTCTTCCAAACACAAATTAAACAGTTTCAAATCCATTTCTATTTAATGTTTCTTATCAATCAGAAGCTAGTTTCTTAATTCCATTACAAGGCGCCACTGCCTGTATAGCAACAAACCTTAACTGAAACACAATAAGATTGACTACTTTCTAACCTCCTATGGAATCATAAGGTGAAAGAGCCGTTAGTGACATCGGAACAGGACGGTTTTGCCTTATAATTTGGATTAGATTGGTGGAACCTATGAGGGACAAGATGTAACTTAGTTAGGTCGCGGCTTGGATGTAAATCCCTGTAAAATAGACGTGATGCTTTTCATACGTAAATATACAGTGTTGTAATTACAGATTTGTCATTGATGACGGGAATATTACTTATCACTTATCGTTTAACGGATTTCTTATTTAACTAAAATTTATAAAAAAAAAATTTGAATAATTTTTTTTTGCTTCTGATTACTTACCTGGTATACTTGTACCCAAAGCAACAAAACAAATGGCAGTGACGGCATCCTCTACGCCCAACGTACAACCAAAATATGTGGCAATGTCACCAATAACAGCGGTGACCACACCGATTGCAAATATTGATACCACAAAACATAAATAACCGCCGGCAATATCTGAAATTTAAATTCAAGAAGAAATTACAATAAAAAACGCCACAACAACAATAATAATTATTAATAAAACAACAATAAAATATAAAAACAACTGAAATAATCAAATGGCAATAAATAAATGAATGAATAAATGAATGAATATTTAAAATGAACGCGAATATTTATAAAAAGGAGAACAGCATGTGCTTATTCGGTAGCATTTACCATGTGAATGTACGTGCGTAGCATAGTGTAGATAATCATCACACACGACATTTCTAGCAGCAACAGATTCATATTTATTGTATAGGGTGGTCCATTTTTCGGTTTCAAAAGTAAACTTGAGAATAAAACACACGTAAAGCTATGATTTCAATGAAAGTGTTGTTTCATTATAATCCTTGGTCCTTGCCATTTATGGTATGTACGAAATACAATGTCATTGCAATAATCGCCTTACTTTGAGATGGTTTTCGAACACTATTTTTCAAGCCCAGATTTCAGGCTGTATTTCAACAATAATTTGTCGCATGTTAGTTGTCAATTTCTCCGAAGTTCGAGAGTTACACGCGTAGGTACAAAATCGCAATCAATAGTTTAAAAACAATGGCACTTGCCACACCAGCGGTTTGGATAACCCCTTACAGTTGGTTGTCATTTTGATTCATTTAGAAAAAACAACAACATTTAAATAAAACAATGAAATAAAATTTAAAAAAATATTGTTTTTTACAATCTTTCAAATTTAAAACAGAACACTTGTTGTTAGAAGCCACGGTATGTCTGTGACTGTTGCTCTTTATTCTATCACAACGAAAAATAATTTGTTTTAAAAATTTTTAATCAAAAAACAAAAATCCAAGCAACAGTATTTTAATTTTTATTGCTGAATTTAATAACAGTCACGCCATTGGCGAGCGAAAATATTTACGGCATGTCCTTAAAGACATGATTTCTAAACAGGCCAGCTAAACTGCCAGTCATTGAGTCATAAAATGATTTTGTTTTTAACACACACATCTACAACTAAACGCGGTGAGATGACAAGTCGAGTTAAATGAGGTTCAAGGTTTACTTGGAAATACCATTTCTGTCTTTTTATTTGTATTTTCTTCCTCCTTCCTTTTATTCTTTGCTTTCATTTAAATGGCGGGTATAAGGTTTGAGAATTTAAATTTACAAGCGGATTGTATTAAAATTTAACACGAATTTAAACTTTAATTGGTCGTAAAATTATGTTGAACTTAATTGGGTTTAAAATGTTTTCATTACGTTTCGTTTCGTTTTTTTTTCATTTTCTGTTTCCAAAATTGCTTTTAATGGGGAAATTACTTGGAAGAGAAATTTTTCTTTTACAGTGGCGCAAACATTTTTCCATTCAATGGCATAAAAATCAATTTGAGCCTAACCTGTCCACTCAGTCAGAACCTAGATTCATTCAAACAATCTCAAAACCCTTACAACAATTTGAACAATTTTTCTTTCATCTGAAATTATCGTATCGTTTCTCACTTGCTAAACTTCTGAACTTCGACTACACAAGCAATCCAGATTCTAAAAATCCAGAATCTAAAAAAAATCATCACGATTTGAAAATTTTAAAAATTAAAAGGGTTAGACCGCCCTCAATCTACTGCAAACAGGAAACATCCTGAACACCTTGAAAGAATAAAAAGTTTGGAGTAACGTGTCATCGACAGCAGACTTAGTGTTGCTATATAGGCCAACAGGGAATATAAGTAAACATCGCTCCAATTATCAGAAGTAGTTCACAGCAAAGTAAATTTAAACCAATATTTGACGATACATTTTGATTATATAGGGTCTACCAACAGACACTTTCGAACTTTGACAGTCTGAATGCAATGGTTTTCGACAATGCCATTGAAGTTCTGTTGCACTAGCATCAGCTCGCCATCAGGTTAGGTTAAGTTGTAAGAGTGGCACACCACTACAGAAATCAGAAATAAGTGTCTATAGGTAGCATGCCTTCAATGGCTTTCGTATCAGTTCAATATACATTTCCATGCACGATAGCAGAGTAAATCGGACCTTTTCTCAATAATTCTAAAGACGATGCCTTTTGGTGATTTCACTGACCTCTCTCCTATCGTTACTTTCAACACTGATCGTAAGGATGCCAGTTCATCTGCAATTTCGTGTTTAGTAACGTCGCAATGATTAGGTAAACCGGATAATTTAATTAAACAATCTGACATAGGTTCGCTTAGCAGTGTTCTACACTTGTAGCTATATTATTAGTTGTGATTTATTTAGTCTGTTTTACCAAATCCCAAAGGACAACCATAGACAACAACTTATGTTCGTTGAATGGAGTAGTTGGCAGCTGATCCCAATTTTCATCGAAAAATCAACTTCAGCGATGAGATCCATTTCTGTGTGAATTGAATGGTTACGTAAACAAAAAAAAAAAAAATTGCCGAAGTTGGAACAATACCAAACCACATAAGATCTCCGAGTGTCCACTGCACCCTAAAAAGTCATTATTTGGTGTTGCATTTGGTCTGGCCAGATCCCGTCAAGTAGTTGATAGATGGTAACACCGTTATTCTAGAGATCCTGCTACATTAGGCCAATCACCTGTTTAGCTGACAAAACTTTATTAATGAAATTAAAATAATGTAAAGAAATAAAGGTAAGATTTTTATCAGATTTAAGTTCCTTGAATTGAAGAAAGGGAATCGAAGACGTTTGAGAACATGGTTGCAGCTGTGCAGCTTTCTGAGAAGGATGCGGTCAATAAGTTTATTTTGGCAGTTAACAAAGTGCCCTAAAATGCCCTAACAATGTTACAGCTCGTATGTAAATTCTAGTTTCAACTCACTGGAGCGTGAATTCATGCATCAACACTCAAACCAGCTGTGCTCGTTAACCCATACGCATTTCACGCGGTCTGAATTATCTTACACTCAAGACAAAAAGTTTAAATTAATTTTCCGAATTCCAAAGGATATAGAAAGCTAATCGTATACTATTTCGATACTGATTAAAAACAATTCTTACATATCCCAACACATACAACTTCTTTTGGCGATAAGGTTCTGATCATAGGTATCTTTAGGCGATTTATTGGTGGTACTTTCCATATTGTGAAATAAGTCCATTTTCTCGTTTCGAATGGAGCTTTATCCAAGCTTTCCCGTTCTTTGTACTTTTTTCAGTTAAACTTCTAATTCACTTTCTTTCCCTTTTGAATGAAAAATGTTCAATTTTATGTACTTCTCTGCCGTATTCAAATTGAAGAAAATAAAAAAAAGGAAAAATAATTACATTTGCATACTTGTAGCAGCGACAAATTCAATTTCGATTGGAGTAGAGTACAGATATGAGACATTTGCACACGATAAGCTAGCTACACGTACATACGTTTTAACAAATCACTACACCTTTCTCCTTTTTGCTTTTTAACTACCGAAGCGAATAATTTAAAATTCAAATTCAAATTTTTGCGATTTCAATCATTTCAGTCTTTAGTCTTCTACTACTATTACTCGTATTTAATCATGACTCGTGATAATTTTCACTTGCAACTGGTGAAATGTGTTGGTTGCATGGCTGGCTAAACATTGGATCGCGGTATTTTCAAGAAAAACAATTTTTTTCTTTGTCATTCACACGACGACTATAGGAACCTTGTTTTCAGCCTTATTGTCGTAGTTGCCACGGGTATACATATTTAATAACAAAAACGAAAAAAAAGAGTGAAGAAATGGTAAAACAAAATTTACCTGTTGGTGGGATGAATGCAAATAAGATTTTCCAGAATAATGTTAAGAAATGCATCACATAATCAAAACACGATGGTGTTGGCGCCATACCCTCCTCTGCACCTTCTTCGCCACCATCATCATCACCTGATAAATAAGAAAATGCAAGCAAGGAAATAAGAAAATGAATTAATTTATATGGGTTATTTTTCATTTCTTCTCTTCCTTTCTATTTCATGCTCTCTCTCTCTCTCACTCTCTCTCAACTATTTAAATAATAAATTTTTATTATTTTTTCACTATCGCAGCCTTTAAAAAATATGCAGCACAGCACATGTCTACTGTAACGTAATATGCTGAAATTTTTTTTTCAAGAAAATAAAATGAGAGAACAGATAGAGCGAGTGAGAGAAAGAGAGATTTTTTTTGGATTATTTACCGGCAGTAACTGTAAGTGCTTCAATAAATTGCTCCTTCCACGAGGATGTACCAATTACTAGAGATGCATTGGCTCTTTGTACCAGTTTGTCTACAGTATTCTGTAATAAAAGAATAAAAATTATTAAAAAAAATTGCAATAAATGAATATTTTATTGAAGTAAATTAATATTTATGGTTAAACGTAAGAAAAAAACAAAATAATTTTTCAAATAAAATTTTTATACTAGAGACGGTGATACTATGTTTCCAAGTTGTTTAATTCTATAGATTTAACGCCATAATAAACAAGATTGTGTTTCAAAGCTACGAATATGAAAAATTTCATAAAAAGAAAGAATAAGTGATGGAAAATATTAAAAGTTTTGTTATAATTTTTTTAAAATAGCTTCGGCTCAGAATAAACGTTTCAAACTGCAAGGAGATAAGCATCAATCCTTTAATTTAACGACCTTTTTGTTCGTTTGAGTTATTTCTGTTTCATTACTGGCTTAAATTTACTTCATAGGTCATAGGTCTTTAGTTAGGATTACGACTTAGCTATTCATAAATTTCACCCATGTCATGTGTGTTAATTTTATCAATGAATGGCGGAATCTACAGTTTTAAGACCATTCCGAAAGACAGATTTCTTCTAATGAACATAATTGTTAGTCTGACAACTGTTAGAGATTTTGAGACAAAAATTCGTAGACCAAAATTTGATTCAATCGGTCATATACTTTGTAAACGATCTGAAAAAATATCTGAGAAAATATGCAATCAAGTTTTTGTCTTCCATCCATACGAAAACAATAATCCAGACGACCAGAATACAAATAAAAACAATAAATGCCACATCACAATATCTTGGAAGAAACTTCAGAAACATTGGCGACCTCAACGATATACCGGCACATGGGCCTACATTTACTTTAAAGGCAGCATCAAATTCTCAGCCGATTTTAACAGTTCCGAATGTAGACACCTTTGGGATTGTGCATCGAAACAAGTGATTTGTTCGAAGTGTTTTTTGGCCTAAAAATATGCAGAATCAGCCTTGAACCCCAACTACTTCATCCTGATAACATTCGCCCACATATTGTAAAAGTATTTCAAAACTATTTAGAAAACATACGCTGTGCACATTTGCCTGACCAAGCCTTTGCCTTTTTTGTATTTCAGACCACGTTCCATTCGATTGCTATTTGTTGCGATCGATTTAGAATGCTTGTACTGAAGTTAGCTTAACAAATTTGTTGGATTTTTTCTTGGCCTCTAAAAACAGCAGTTGTTTTGGCGGGGAATCCGTTTAATGTTAGAAAGGATGGAAGGATCATAGCTATCTGAGGCCAATACTTTCAGTAAATTTGTATTCCATCAATGTTTTCCAAAAAGGCATAAAACATGCAAAAAGTCATGCAACAAAACGTAGATATATATTAAAATTGTAAAGAATTTTTGTACAATGGGTCAAATCGACCTCCGGGTACAGTACTTGTCTAAATTGACAAGGACAAGTCCTCTAATCTAAACAATTTCCTTTGGGCGATTTTTGTAGGTGATGTATTCGTGTGTGTGTTTTTCAGCTGACACAGCCTCCAATATTCATTTCATTCCATTTTTAGGGTTTCTTATATTGTTTCTTCATTATGTCGACGTATTTTTAATTATTTTTTTTTTCAATTCGATACAATTTAGTATGGGAGTCAAAAGTGAGTAAACACCAATGGATTATTTCCTTCTCTTAAGATAACGAAAATAATAGACTATATAAAACGATTTATTTTGCATAAATAAAAGGGTTAATACATTATTTATAACATTAAGATTAAAAACTTTTAAACTCAAACAACAATTCTTTTTTTATATATTCTTACAAAAAAAGTTATAAAATTACGCGTCAAAAGTAAGTATACACCTACACTTAAACTAAGTAAAACTTCAGCAAATTTTATACCTTTCGGAAAATTAATATTTTGTTTGGCCTCCCTTTGCTTTTTTACACATTTTATTCGGTTTGGCATAGATACCACCAACTTTTTGGTGTACTCGGTCGATATGTTTACCCATTTGGCGACACTTAGTGGAACGTTTTTTTTCTAAACTTTGTACCTAGCCTTGCGCATTTATTGTAGTTTCAATGAAGTCAAGCTCTCCAACCCCAGACGCTGCGAATCATCCCCAAACCATAACGGAACCACCACCGTGCTTAACGTTGCATTGAATGTTTTGTTCATAGAATTCCTTATTCTTTTTTCTCCAAATTTTTCTATGCTTTTCTCCACCATAAATTTCAAACTTACTCTCATCGGTGAAAAGAACAGTTTTCCAAAAGTTATAGTCCTTCGTTTCATACATTTTAAAGTAATCCAAACGCTTATTTTTATTTACTTTTGAAATGAAAGGCTTTTTCCTTGGACGTCTGCCATGAAATCCATGTCTGTGTAATATGCGTCTTATGGTACAGCTGCTAACTTGCTTCTCAGAATCGGAACTGATATCTTTGGCAATTTGCACAGCACTAGAACTTGGATTATTCTTGTCTAATGCAACAATCCTCCTTTTATCTCTTTCGCTTAATATTTTTGGACGACATGTTCGCTGAAAATTGTCGACTTTTTTAAAATTTTGTGATGTTCACAATTTTTTTTACGGAAGTATGATGCCTACCTACAATTTTTGCAATTTCACGGAAAGGTTTGCCTTTTTCTTTTAAATCTATTATAATTTTTCTGCTTTCTATTGAAATTTCGGTTCTCATCTTTGCAAAACAATTGGTGGAACTTTAATGACACTTTCACGATAAATATCAATGACTAATTAAACGAAACAATTCTTTTCTGATCATTCTCGTTAAATTTATCACAAATTTAGCAGTAAGTGTAACGGTTTTAGTAAATAACAAAACTGGGAAAGAGTGTGTATACTGACTTTTGCTGCGTAATTTTAAGAGATTTTTATTTATAATTACAATAAAATATATTGTTGTTGTAATTTAAAAAAAATTTGTTAGTGGTCAAGTTGCAATAAAGTATTCTCTTAAATTTGACTGGAAGAATTATTAAAGAGCAAAAAATTTTCCTCGTAATATAAGAAACTATAAAAATATTTCCAGTGTTGACTCACTTTTGATTCTCATAGTATGTAATTAGAAAATTAAATGACAATTTTATATGACATTAGGGGTAGGCATGTTAAATAAACAAAATAATATTCACATCAACCACATAATTTATAACAGGAACTGTAAGACAGGAATTGGGAAAGGGAAAGGCAGATAAAGAGAGAGAGAGAGAGAAAGAGTAAAGCAAAGAGATGCTTTAAAAACATGTGTATTTGATTGTTTACAAACGAACATACATGTAAATTGAATAACGGAAATGTATTTGTATTAGTGTAGCAGCCAAAATAATAATTAAATTGTGATAGAAACCAGAGAAAAAAGAATTTTCTCTCTTTAATTTAAACTAAAAATTATAATAAAAAAAAAATAATGAAACAGGATATACTTTACCACAAACATTTTCAAGGTTTGCATAAATGTGTGTGAGAAATAAAATATTATGATAATTTTTGTTTCTTTTTTTGTATAATAAACTGCATACAAAAAAAGTATACAATAAGAGGCGTTAAATATAATAAAAGTTTTTAGCTTCAACATATATGTATGTATGTATGTATAATGTAGGAGAGAATGGCTTTACTCATATGAATTTTAGTTTTTTTTTTTTAAATTAAAATTCAAAAGTTTCTCTTCGATGTTGCTTGAAATTATCAAGACACCAGGCAAAAATGTAAAACAGGATACTTTTTCCCAAGAAGAGATAACCATAAACATTAGAATCATTATTATTTTATACTATTAAGTAACATGTGCTAGTTGAAAAGACCATGAGTGTGAGCCTCCATTAAGAAGCCTTGGAGCTGATGTTTAAAAAAAAAGTTTTTTTCGCCATTAGTTTATCGAAATATGAGAAGTGAAATACTAGAGAAAGTTCCACAGTTGTGGGAATATTAAACATAATTAAAATTTGTTACTCTAACATTTTTGAACCTTATTATTATTGTATAGAAAGTTATTATTATGGTATATAGAATGGTGTATTTTAAAGGTATTTATACTTTACACCAACACAAATGAAAGAGGTATGCAAAGTAATGAACACAGGGTCTTCACAAAGCATTTCCATATCATTTTATTCGGTGTTCGTTTGTATTTCTTTGTTTGGTTTTAGTTTCATTAAACAAGCTGGCTCTGGAATAACATGATTGCAATTCTACGTTGCTTATATACAACGCATACCTTCTTTATGAAATGTATTCAGTTGTTAATATTGTTAAATGAGTAAATCCTACTATTTTTCAAGCGTTGATGCCTCCTGACCTTCCTATGAATTTCGATCTTTACGTCATTTCCCCTCTAATATCAGGGTTCAAGGGTGAAGGTAAGAAAGATGTTTACTCTAATCATTGCAACTCTAATATCAGACATATCTTCGTTAGGATTAAATGCGTGCAATTTAGCACAGTTGGTCACTTACTCTTATAATTAATTGCCTAAACAGAAATGCTTAAAAGTTTATTTAAATATTAAATTAATTAAGAACATTTCTTATGTTTTATTTAATTATTTTTTGCTTACAGTAATTCTTTGCAATTAAGCAAAATAAAATACAGAATTTTTTGTGGGTCTGCAAAAGCAGTAATTAAGTGTGTTAGTAATTAGTCACAGAAATAGTAATCCTTTTAAAATTTTCTATAATTAATGGAGTCCTTTTCTAATGTTACAGATGGATGATAGACTTGGCAAAAACATTTACAATTTCTGCTAACAATGTAACAATATTTACACACGTACATACATACATACATAAGTAGACAAAGATTAAAATTGTAGCACTTATTTAACTAATAAAGTTAAAAAAATAACACATAATAAATGTGACATTGGCATTCAAATGACAGACAATGCTTTATACACGTAATGAGGTGGCATAATGTAGTGGTTAAATCGCTTGAATGCAAACCCGAGGGCTGGACGGATATGAATGTGAGAAAACACAAAAAATATTCAATTTAATTTTCGAATTTTGCGAGTTAGAACGCTTAGCAAATAACTCAGAGAAATATTTCTGATTTTTAACACTCTACAGGGGATAGTATCAACAAATGAACGTTATGTTACAGTCAGGTTTCTTAAGACAGATTATGAATTATATATTTCTTGAACTTACAATATTACAGCCATCACCTGTTTAGTTAATGATTTGCCTATAAAAGAAACCAAAACTGTCACTGCTAATTTCCTTCACTCTACTGTAAATCTTTCTTAAATACCCCAAATAATGATTTTGAAATATCTTCCACAACAAATACACACACGTACACACACTTAAAAGCACATATAAATTCTTATCCTGGTTTTATATTCTGTTTAAAGAAACCATAAACAACTATACAAGGAGAAAGAATTTTTTGAGCGTAAGATAAAGTTGTTAATTCTTTATGAACGACAAGACATTAAATGTTAAATGAAAAAACAATAAGAGTATGTGTGTGTGTGTGCATGTGTAGGGGTATGTGTATGTGTGTGAGTATAACAAGAGAAGAGTGAATATAAACGTCCATACAACATGTCAACCATCATAAAATCGTGCATGCAAATATCAGACACTGTCTATCTCTTTCTCTGAACAGTCCCTTTACGGTATTTAAAGTTCTCATCTCTCACTTGAAATAACAATGAAAAATATTGAGTGTGCAAATGAGGTTTTGCTACACAACATGTATGAGTAGTAGTGCTATAAGGTAAAATGTGTGTTTAAAAAAGAAAAAGAATGAAGAGAAAGTGGGGGTCAACAAGTGCCATAATAAACAATATCCCAAGACACACACCACACACACACACTTGCTTGTTTACAAACAATTAACTGTATTACAACCACAACAATATGCTGTTTTGCTTTTAAATCATCTCATGTCTGTCTAAAAAGAAATACTGATGTTTATGAACTAGTACAACAAAAATAATTGTTATGTATGCACGTACTGTTCAACATCGTTCATTTACAGCAACATATGTTTCTGTCATTTGCCATTTCAAAATTGTTTATTTCTGATGCTTTTTTTGTTGTTTTTCTTTTGCTTTAAATTTTATTAAATTTAGACAAATTGTCTCAAGAATTTATACAAAGTTTTGTTATTAATTAATAAAGATTTAAAGTGTTAGAAAATAGAAAGTTTTACATAAATTATTAGAGAACGAGATTATTAAGACTTTCATGATATACATGACTTTCAAATACAATGAAAGAGAAGAAAAGACGTAGTGATTTGCATGAATCAAAAAGTCTTTCGGCAGATCGACTAAAAGAACTGTGGCTCATGAGAATCGCTATTGTACGAGGAATGATCGCATGATTTAAGGATAGATGTGAGTTGGTCGTCTTCTTATCCAGATGTGTCTAACAGAGTCTAGAAATATTCCGCGTATCCTAAATTTAACTGAGGCAGTTGGAGTCCCTATGCCCTGTAACCCGTTGGAGATGGCGAGCTCCATACAGGTATTGGGAAGCTCATTAACAATGTAATTTCCAATGATATCCCGATGTCCTGGAACCCATATAAACTTTACCTTTGAATAATCCGAAATTTCTCTTAGAAATCCTAAGCATATATAGACAAATACGGACGCTGGAAATACGTCCTTTAGGGACTTAACAGTCCCTATAAATTAAGAGATTTTAATGGAAAATACCGCAGACTAACAATTATTGCTGCGATGCTTTTATAATCGCCATGACCGCTGCCTAGAAAACACTGCAGTGGTCGAGTAGCCTGTAAGAGAAATGAGATTTTGCTAACATTGAATGAAAATGGAATTCGTGATAGGCAAGGTCATAACCAATAGAATGGGGGTGGTGTTTAGCCTTCGAGAAGATCAATCAACCCGTCAATGAAGTAGAGCATATAACAGAGGAAATCAAATCACAATAACACGCCTTATGAGCACGACAGTGGCTAATGGAAGAGTATCATTGAGGCTTCGCTGCCGTGAATTGAAATCACAAACCTTACAGTGACAAGCTCATAATCAATGGTAGTTACAGGCACCATTACCAATAAAATAGCTTGTATACATACATTATAGAATTATGTAGTGGGGTACAATTTAAATTAAGTTGAGCGTGTTCTGTAAGTGGCATTTAGTTTTTAATTTTATCTTTTTTCTTTCTTCTGTTTCAAAATGCTTTAGAGTGAGAGTTACATCACTGTTTCCATAAATGCTTTCAAAAATTATTCTCCAAATTTTTTTTCAAATCAATAAAAAATGTTAAATTAGGGAGCCCTTTATAGTTTAAAATTACCTTCCTATTTCCCTAGCATCGTATCGTATAGATCCCCCATCATTTCTATTTTAAATTGTGTTTATGTGGCATCATACAGTGTCTATCGTTTGTTGCTTGAATAGAAATTGTTTGTTACTCTGTAGGGCACCATTAAAAAGTTGTGGGAGAGTAAAACCGATTAAAGTTTTACAGACATTTACACACACACACAGACACACATGCTCATTTTGCTATCCACTTTTTTATCTTTTTTGTTTTGTTTTTTTATGTAAAAAGTTTTACAGTTACTGTTAGTGTTGCATTACTTCAAAGTGAAAGTGTATAACAAAACATGTGTACTTTTTTTCAACATTTAAATTCCTTTATGCTCTTAATTTCTATTAAGTTTTCTCTGTTCCATACACTCCTTTTAGAAGCATGTATGGTGTATAGTGCAGAGTGAGTTGGCGTCTTTGTATTTCAAAGCGCGTTTTTATTTTTGTCGCCTTTGCTTTTGTCGCTTTTGTTCGTGGACGACATAGAGTACCCCATCCGTTTAATTAACTTTTAACTTTTATGCTCTTCAAACTTAATGCTTTAAAGCATTCAAACAGTTTCCTTTCTTTCACCCTTTTTTTGTAATGGTGCTGTTGCTATATGCATATGTATACCATACATGAAAGAAAGGGAGCGTGTGTGTTGGGAGAGTGAGAGAGAGAGTAATTATCACAACATTTTCATGTGGTAGTGTTATGAAAGGTGAGATGTTAAGACTCAGAGAGTAAATGGAATTGATGCTGCTGTGTATTTTGAGCTTTTGTTGAAGAATACTTGGAAGTTGGTGGCTGTGGGGTGCGTATGATTAATACAATATTCACTTAAAAAAATTTATATTCCTCATACGCAGTGTATTACAACCGAAGTATCAATGGAGTTGGTTTACAATCACAATAAGTTTTCCAAAGGCAAAAGGTGTCGAGATTTAGCATGATAAGAGCAAGAGGGTAAAGCTCTTCCAGGAAGTCAAGCCAATACCGAAACTCCTGATGAAAACGTTGAACAAACAAAGAAAATGGTTATGGAATATTCACGGCTAACTACATATTAGTAAAGATGGCGGAGGTGGGGGCTAGTCGTCTGTATCAACTGGTAATTATATCGTATATTATATTGATGTGTACATGCGAAGCCACTAGAGAATGGTTCATTATAGACAAATATAGAGTGAAGCCTCAGTTGTGATTTAAATGCTTTAAGTGGCGAACAAAGTGATCAGGTCTGTAAAAAGAAGAAGGAAATGGTTGTTGCGAGAAAGTTCAGTCAATTATTAATCTTGTAGAGATCAATTCCTATGTAAGCCATTGGATGAAGTTAAAGGATGGCTTCTACGACAGTTAACATAGTTTGACAAATTTTAGTGCCTTGGATGGATGGTACATTGAGTGAGGTGACGAGATATTCTGTTGGTACTATCGCCTGAATAAATAGGCACTTTAGCAAACTCACGCAGTAGACGTACTTTAAAACATATCTATCATATGACTAGTTTTCTACTATTACCGTTCAAAATTGAGGTTGATCGACGCTACGAATTGAATTGAGCGAAGACCAGATGGGAAAGACAATCAGCTTGATATAAAACGTTACAGATTTGGGCTTAATATGGCAAAAAGGCCCCTGATGATTATTCTTGTTTATTTTCCTTGCAAGTGTACGGACGAGTGAAAGAATTTGGATTGGATAATGGATTTTTGCAGAAATTATAATGAAATGTAAGAGAGTAAAGCCATGACAAGCTTTCTGTCATTGCTCTGTATAGTTTAGTAAATGGGGAAGCTTTCTGTGCAGTAACTTTCCGTCTGAATTGGCCAATCACTCGAAGGTGGTTGCCATGGGTTTAGCAAAATATTAAAAAGATTTAAGATTGATTAAAGAGGTGGATAATGAGCGGATCGCATAATTCGACCAACAAACAACGTTAGAGGTCATAACTTTTCGGAATATTTTGAGCACTATTCTATCATTAGAGATCGATATAGGCTTCAATTGACCAGATGCAGAACTAAAATGAAATGAAACATCGCGTAATATTCAGTAAACAAGTTTGTTTGATTGATTAAGTCGAAAACAAGATTGATAAAATGCCTCAAACGTAAAGTTCGTCTATGAAGTAACAATCATAAAGAGATCTGGCAACTTTAATGGTCACCCTGCTTTAACTATTTCGTGATAATGACTTTATATGGATTGATATGTAAATCCAAATGTAAAATACTCCATGATAAGCATAAATGCCGAGGACGTTATAGAATTGGCAAATTCCGATTATACTTGACACTTCCTCTAAAAGAAACAATATTTTCGGTACTAAGTACATTGCCTTGATGTTCAAGTCTGATTACATTGCAATGCCTCAAGTTTCCTGAAATTTCTTTACAATGTTGCTATTCCCTGATTCTAATTCACCATTTTTGAAAACAGTTTTACTATTTTGACGAGTTATTTGTTGAGCGATACATGGTGGTAAATGGAACACCTTTCACTATGTAAAGGATATCTCGGATAAAAGATATTTAACAACAAGCCTTGCCAGACTGAGGGTTTTGAAACAATATGATTCATATTGTGAAGGTTTTGTTGTAATAAAAAACAAAAAAAAAAAAAATATCCCAATACATATTTTGTTTTCACAAAACCAGTAAAAGTGTAAAAATATAAAATTTTTTAAAATCAAAATTTTTATAAATTCTATCCCCATTAAAATTTTCCCTCTTTATAATGATTCCTAATCACGTATGTATATTTTAATTTTAATATTTATTCTAAAATTAATTAATCATTGTTGGGTACTTACCTTAAATTCTTTACTTTCTTTAATGCGCAATTGTGCGCGTACAATATCACCATTCTTTGGTCGCCCCAGTAGAGCCATTTTATCTTCTTCTGTTAAATCTTCGGGTGCCTTATTTTCGGCCTCCTGTATAAGTCCTGCCAATTCATCGTCTGTGGTGAAGTGTAATAAGAGTGTTTTTTTTTGTGTGAATTTTAGTTTTTAATTAAGAATTTTAAATACAGAAATTAAAACAAATTTATCACAATTAAAATGAAAAAAAATAAATTAATTTCAATGGAATAAGAGAAACACAAAAAATATCGTTTAGATTTATGATAAGTTTTCTTTCTTTTTTTTGTTTTTTTTTTGTTTGTAATATAAATAAACAAATAAAAAAATATTCAAAAATTTACAACTGAAAAGTTTTACCAAAAAATAAAAACTAAAACAAAATACATAAAAAAATTAAAAAAAATAAAATTAAAATAAAAGTTAAAAATATTGCACATAAATAAAGCAAAAATATACGCATTTACATACACACATCATGCCATAAAATTGTTTACTAAAAAACATAGAAAAAAATAAATAAAAAAATAAATAAAAAGAACTGTACATACATACATAAATAATAAAAATAGCACACATAGCCAGGCAAATCAATCAAAAAATATTGCAAATAAAAGCAAAAAATTTTTTTTCAATACATATACATACATACACAAAACAATAATAAAGGAGTGAGAAAGAGAGCGTAAAATAAAGCAAAAATTTATTTATTATTGCTGTAGTGCTGACTTTCTTTTTTTTTTTCTTTAAGAAAATAAAAAATTTTCTTTTTTTAAAATCATTTAAAAGATCTTCTATAACAAATCATACATAAACTCTGAGTGAACAACTAGAGAAAGACAGAAAGTTCAATTATTGCGCAATGCGCCATGAATTCGATTTAAACTGTTTGCGCTTTTCAATTCGTTTTGGGTACGATGATTAAATTTTGGACTCAGTTCCACTGAGGGTTTAATAGAAGGAAAATCTTTAATTTAAACTTTTACGGCCTGTGCCTTAAGAAAGTCTGAAAAGGTAGATTCTGAGATTAGAACTTTGTCCCAGGCGCAGTAAAACGAGCAGAGCGAGAGCGCTATAAGCAAAGCATAGCTACACCACTCTACAAACCATTACACAATTGGCTTCGTAGCACATACTGATTTGTAGTTTCAATGTCTATCTCAGTGATATATTTTAGGTTAAACTGGCAGACGCCTCAATAGGCCCATCTTTGCTATAGACCAATTGTTGGAAATGATCTGTTAGGACATGCATATTATCAAATGAAGCGCCAAAGTCGATTGAAGGCAGTCCGGATATAATCGAGGTGAGCCAGATAAATAAGTGGCCAAGCCAGTATTGACAATAAAAATATTGTGTGATTGGCAGTGTGTGATACATTTATTATGAGTCGCGTCTCTAAAGCCGAATACTTAATTCGACCATATTCTGCCAACAATTTCACCGTCTGACGGTAGTAATTACTTCCAAATGGCCGTAAGTCATTTGTATAACGCAGGCCACATATGTACATACATCACTTGTGACTTGTGTAACGTTTAGGAAATTTTATTGGAAGTTTCTTGTGAACGAATCTTTTAATCCAAAAAATAACATCAAATGCTTATCATCTCTTCCTGACTACAACGATTAATCCTGCTGGTAAAAAAACACACCCCAAAAGATGTTTGCGAAAATCGATTGCCATACTCTTTTGCCAAAATGAGCAAAAACTTTTATGAGAGATACAAAGCGGCTTTCACTAAACTCCATAGGGTTATACTAAGTTGGTCTTCTTCAAATTATATCTTGTAAGATGCTCTACTGATCTCAGTATGATTAGAAAACGAATTTTACTGTTATTTTCCTAATTGTTATCTCATAGTTAACTTTAATTACTTTAATTAATTAATTGCATAACTAATGTTCGATCTTAAAACTCTAAGTTAAGAGTAAAGCATGTGGTGGGTGCTAGAATTTTGCAGTGCCTTTACAAACATACAAATACGTTTAAACACTTTAAAAAATTTATTTTCTATTTTTGTTGTTGTTTTTTTTTTTTTTTTTTTTTTTTTTAATAAAATTCACCGCAAATATTTTACACAAATAACCGGCCTTGTGGCAAACAGAAATGAATTTTTTTTATTCAATTTTATTTGCAAATATATTTTCCTGAATTTTTTTAATCAACAATAGACGAGTTTGAATGCATAAAAAATGATTTTTTTTTTGTTTTGCATGTTTTGTTTTCAACTTAAAATGTTTGTAATAAAAATATAAGAAAAAAAAACATAAATTTTAGACTTTCATTAAGGAAAACTAACTAAAAAACTAACGACCAACATTTCTGTATGCATTTTGAAATAAAAAGGGCGATACAAAAGTAGGAAAAATTTAGAAGAGGGAGGCCAATTTATTAATAGGCAACACACCTCAGCGATAAAATTACTTTCCGATTTATTTCTACTTTCTTTATTTTAGTCTGGTAACTTCGAGAAGTTATTGTTGGTTTATCATTGTTTTTATTTCTATTTTTAGTGGCAAATTTACGTAGTTTTGTTATTGTAATTTGACTAAATAGAATAAGCTCTAAATAAACACTAGGTCTTGGTGGTAAGATTTAACCCAAGAAGAAATTATTGGCTCTTAGGTTTTGTGATTGCTTGACTTAAAAGCTTATCGAAAATGTGTAAATACGCCAAAAGGTTGTCCTTGTGTTATAACTGCCAACCATACATAATTTTTCTTTCATCGATTTAATTTCGGTAAAAAACAGCGTAAGCCTGTGTTCGATAGTCCAGGAGCTCAACAATAAAGACAATCTGGATTATATGACTTATAGTCTAGTGAGTATTGGCGCGGCTTGATAGAGGCGAGCCCATCATCAGGCATCTTGAATACAATGAAATATAAAAAAATATTTCTTTACGGCAACTTTCTCTTCTGGGAAAAATTCCTAGAGTAAATAAAATTGCAATAAAGTTTTTCAAAAACCTGTATTTCAGAGTCGACTTAAAGCCACTCATGGATCAAATTAACCCACATAACATGGGTGGTATGAGAAGCTAGGTGGTAATTCTGGCCAAAAGAGAGACACTATATGTTTGCTCTAAGAAATCAGCAAGGAGTTTAAGAGAAAGAAAACGAATGATAGAGACAAAAATTACAATAACAAAACAACAGTCTCTTTTCTAGAAGTTGCTCTACCGGATACAAATGAAGTATAAATAGTGCGAAAGATAACGTAACGTCAGTGAGTAGTAATAGAAACTGTATGCATATATACATATATATGTATGTATAAAAGGGTTGTGGCAAAAGTGGTCCACGGTAATTGCTGTGGGCTAACTCAAAAAGTCGTACTATCTGTACGAGTAACGATCAGGAAAGATTTTTTAATTATTTTGTGAGAATTTTAGGTCATATGTTGCTTGCTTATGGTCATTCATTATAATCTATAGATTTAACATATGGATTTTTGCAAGGTAAGCTACTGCTAACTAGCCAAATGCAGGTCATGGTCTTTGGTAATGATTACCCTGAAGACTCTTGAGCTTGATTGATTGATTGGTAGGTTCTTTTGCATACACCTAGTTGTTTGGTACCTACTTTAAATTCATAATTTTGTTGGTAAAAAATTCTATGCAATTTGTTTATTGAAATGGAAGTTTCATTACAATTATAAAACTTAATAATTTCTTGCATGAATATTGAAATTGTTTTTAATACACCTTATAGTGTATGTAGAAGAATAATTTAATTGCAGTATATTCGTTTATTAACTTTTGTATTAATTTTTATTTTAAACAGTTCAGTCAAAAACAAAACATCAAAAAATACTCAAAACATTAACGAAATGACATTAAAAGTTGATTAAAAGAAAAATTATTACTAATAATAACACGATCTAACATAAATTAACGCAACGATTTTTATGAGATTCCTTTTCATAAACAAATTATTTCGTAATAAAAATCACAGGGAAATAGAAAAAATAAAATTAAAAATTTGGGTAAATATTTACAAAAAGGAGAAAATAAAATTTCAAAATATTTTTGAAAAATTTAAAATTATTTTTTACAACAAATACCAAAAATCAACTAATAGATTAAACAAACTACTTATTGGCAAAAATCAATTTGAAAAAGAATTGTTTTTTTTTGTAAAAAATATTCAAACAGGACAATATTATAATATTTTGGACTTATTTCTGTGTGTTCATTTTCAAAACTACTTAAAAAATATGTTACAAAACTAATTTTTACTTACAAAATGTTTTTGTTTTATTTTGTTTTTTTCATATGTTTAAAATATTTTTCAATTTAAATTTGAATTTGCGTTTGGATTAAATGTACAGTACAACAGCATTATTTTGTTATTTTTTTTTTTCATTCATTAATTTGCACACGCAGACACGCAGTTTAATTGAATGGTGATGGGTTTTAAATTTTTGTTTATTTTGCGTTTTTTGTTTTATACGAATTGCAGTAATTTGTTGTTGTTGTTGGTATTATATTTAAATACCAATACACACACAACAGACCAAAATAAAAACACAAACAAATTGTAACATATTTTGCGGATCAACATTATGACAGATTGAAATTATTATGACAGATTTATTTATTCATTTATTTTGTTTGTTTTTTTGTTTTATTTGTTATTGTTATTAATTGTTGTGTTTTTGACGTATAGTTTTTTTTTGTTTATTTTTATTTATTTATTTTTTTTCATAAAATTTTGGTTTAATTAAGTCACGTTTTTTTTCGATTTTGCAAAAGAGTTCATAAATTTTGTTTTTCATTTCGTTTTATTTCGTTTATTTATTTATAGCGGAAAGAGTACAAATAAAGAGAGTAACGTTAATTGTTGGTTATATTACACACACACATATACATACAAGTCGGTATATATATAAAGAAAAGTAAGAGAAAATATAAAAGAGTATTATATACAGTTATATAATAATAATTATAGTTGTTAAGAGTAATTCATTTATTGTATGTAGCGAGTGAAAGAGAGTGGGAGCGAGAGAGAAAGTTGAAAAGAGAACGCATACGATAACGAGAGTATGGAAAAACTTTCGAGTGAAATTGAGGGTGTAGTTATTGAAAGAATGTTCTGTTTTGGTATTTGAATTTTTCATTCTGCTGCTTTATGTACTCGTATGTATGGATGTATTGGTAATAATAATTATTGTAAATATTATAGCATATGTTACGGGGGTTATTTATATTTTAGGAATTAAAAAGTTGCATTGGTATTAGCAATACATTGTTATTGGCATACGTTGTTGTTTTAGTTGTTGTTGTATTGCAATTGTTTTATAACAACCGTATATAATAATTTAAGCTAAAAATAACATTTTATAATGAATTAATAAGATTAGATAAGTAAGATTATGGGAAATAAAACAATGTAAATATTTTTCAATGAATCCATATACATATATTTGCAATTGGGTGATCGAAAAAATGTTGATTACGTTAAAATGCAGTAGCCTTGGTAGTGTTAATTGGATCCGTTGACATAGTTAGTTCGAAAAGCCATATGCTAAGCTATACTCTGTCAGAAGACATCATTGAATTTACATTATTTTGTGAAAAGTTATTCGCAATGTTATCGCAGCATTCTGATTTTCTACGATACCAAGGGAAAAAGCTAGAAAGTGTCGTCAGGTGTACAAAAAATTTGTTTACGGAAATAACTCTGTACCGAAAAAATAAGGTGAGATCCGTAAAGGAATATAATGAAATGCTTTCCGGCCAGAGGATTTGCGGAAATCCTATTCAGGAGGTGTAAAATTTCTCTTTTATTTGATTCGATATCTAGGCTGTAAATATCATTAAAATTATGTCTCTATACGGCAAAGTTTAAGGCACTGAAGCCACAATAGATTTGGAAAAAACCAAGAATGATTGTTAGAAAATCCAATTAAAAAACAAGTTACTCCATGATTTTCTTGTCTAATGCTCCAATCGGTTTTAAAATTTTATATTTAGGAATTCAAGCCTAAGCGTTTTTATTAACTCCGTTAATAAAACAAGAATGAGTACATTAAGCATTTGTTTGTAACAAAGAGAAAGCCTTAATGGAGCAGAGAAATCTTAGGCATATTGGATGATCATCGGCCTTAAATGAAGAACATTTCCATCTAGAAGATTTTGTAGCAAAGGACACAATTTTTCAAACGATTGATGAATATCGTAGTACAGAAGGTACTTTTTAAGAACTCTTAAATCAAAATAGTAAAATCAAAGGTAACAATGAAAAGTTGAGTGTATTTATTAGGTATCCACACAAAGTAGTAGTACTGAAACAAGAAAAAGATGTCATAGTAGCAGAAGTAGTCAACCATATCATTTTCAGTATAGTCGATAAGGTTCATATGTGACTAAAAAGTATTAGTTTGGAACAGTAGAAAAGTAGTACGAAAACAGTAATCTATGGCATTATTTTTAGAAGTTTTTTTCAAAAATAACGAAGATAATCATAATAGCAATATTATTAGACTAAAGATGGGGCAAGTATAGTAGCAGTAGCACCAATAATCAATAAAATCCAAATATCTTTAGTAAATATAGTATGAAGAGTATCATTTGTAGCATAATGAATTAATTTTGTAAATGTCAACAAAATAGTAGTCGGAATGTGAGTAGTAAAGATGGAATATGGCGAGTAAAAGTTGATAATATTTGTAGCATTTTTTTAAATTTTTAATGGTAATAATATCTTAATAATATTACTTAAATCAGCTACTAGGAAGGAATGAGTACAAAATAGTAGACGGAATATGAATAGCAATAGTAGATTTTTATTGGAAATTATTTACTTATGAAAAGTTATTAGAATATTTGATGGTAAACGTTAGTATTAAGGGTTAGGCTTAGTTGCAATACAGACCAAAGAAAAGGAAAATTGTGATCGAAAGTTATTCAATACTTCAATAGCAAAGTTAGCAAGAAAAGTAGTGTTTGTAGAAGATTTATGTTTAGACCAACAAAGAAAGCGTTACGAGTTCCTTAATTTTTAATTGAATTAATGTTTCGGAAATATTTGTGATTGCTTGTATGTGTGTGTTCTTTTCTTTTTTTTCATAACGAATTGATGTTTCTCTCATAATGATAGGATAACATAATATTTGCATGTCATCATTATTTTAAAGCACTGCAGATTGAAATATGGATTTAAAATAGTGTTTGCGTAGTAAACTAATGTTGTTGCTGTTGTTGTTGTTATCGCTTATGATGTTATGATGCCATATGTCAGGTGACAGCAGTAGCTGTGTGTGGCAGTAGCAATAAAAGTATGGTTGTTGTAGTTTAAGCCATAAAATCAACATTTGCATGTCATAATGATGCCTTTCAACGTTTTGATTTATAGCCACCATCAGTTGCAAGGTTTTTTTTTCTTGCTGATGCTGCTGTATTTAGAGTAGAGTTGCTGCTGTTGCACGCATTGCATTGTTGACAAGCTCCCAATTTGGTTTTAAGCTGATTGTAAAGGTGGTTGGTTGGTTTGGTTGCTTAGGTTGGCTAAATAAGCTCGCAAAAATTGCATATTTTTATGGGGGGGAATATTAAACAAACAAATAAAAATAATCCGAAAAGGTTCCATCATGTTTAATGTTTTTTTTTGTTCACGTTCTCAGTAAATTTCAGTTGAAAAATTAAATTTTGATGGAGTATTCAATTTCATTTTGATTTGTAAATTTCTTTTATTCAATTCAATTTCAAAAAAAGGAACTTTTTCAGTTTCAAGCAAAATATTTACTTTTAAGGTGTTAATAATTACAAACGAAAAAAAAATAGGAATGAAAATTACGTTTTCAAAAAAGCGCAAGGAATAGTAGAAGTACTTTTCTTTAGGGGTTAATTTTTTGGGTAAAAAATAAAGTGTTGTTAGTCACTGAGTGCTTCATTTCCAAAACAAAAACAAAAATTAAAAATATTTACAAAAAATTAACAAAAAATCAAAATCAAAACCAAAATAGCAATTAAAAAGTAAAAGAATTAAAAAAAAAATAAATAAAAAAAAATTATTTTCAAAAAACTTAAGCCCTTGTTTTCTTAATTGATACAAAAGAACCAAAAAAATCTTTTTTTCTGTTTAGTGCGTAGCTTTTTTTTTTATTGTGATGAAAACTCACTACGTTTGCCTGTGAAATATTGCAAAAATAAAATAAAAAAAAGACATCGAAAAAAATTGATTAATTTTTTTTAATTGTTTTTGCTGCTGAGTATTTAAAATTACAATACATTCTACAATAAAAACGAAGTAAAAAATGATTACAAATAATTTACAATTCAATATCTACGTACGTATGTATGTGTATGTGAGAGAGTGTGTTTTTTGTTATATAAAACACATATACAAATACAAAAAATTAATACTTTTAAGTGTGTGTGTGTGTGTGTGTATTGTAAACAAAAATAAATTACAATACAATTATACTACAGAAGAGAATTAAGAGTGTTACTGTGGGAGTACACTGATGGTTGGTTGTAACAAAATAGATTAAAATGAGGAGGAAATCATATTATTTTTAAAAATTATGAGTTCAAATGATAAAAAGAAGACAATTCTAAAAAACAAAACACGTTTAACTTTCTTTTTTTAATACAATATAGCGCAGTACACTGAAAAACTTTAATTAAATATGACAACCTTATTGTAACAGAATGGATGAGTTCGGCAAGGCTATCAGTTGTTAAATATCTTTCAACTGAAGTGCCATTCAAGGTTTGCTATTTGCGAATATGGTTCCTTCAACAACCGAAGATTACCTAAAAATACTTAAGAATGACTACAAAAATAGCAATTCAAACATGTTCACTTTCGAACATCGACGTACTGTTGAAGCAATTATCAGAATTAGAAAGAAATTTAAAGAGGCTTGGAACATTACAAATATGGTCAGTCAATTTACTTCCAAGCAAAAGTTTACACCATCGATTGACGTGCACAATTCAACTTGGAGAGGAAGTAGGTCGGGGCATAGCAATACAATTCTCTATTGATAACATGTTCATCAAACTTTCTGGCTGGCTTTCCAGTGTAGGCTAGTCGTGCTTTTGATGTGCAGCCTTGCACTGACCAACTTCTTCCTCTTCCCTGATTTTGGTGGAACTGGGTCAGTACAGGGACTGCGTTCACCCGTGGCATCACAACGGGCTGCTATGCGTGCTCAAGTGAGCTTTGTGATATCAGAGCTACCACTCCGACCTAACCTAACCTAATACTATTATTCTCCATCCATTCAGTTCCTATGAGGTTGACTCGAGATTAGAATGGAATGGATCAACAGTCACGTAGGAATTCGCGCCAATGAGTAGGTAGATAATCTTGTAGGGGGGGATAGCTTCCACACAGCTGATGAGACCAGAACCTTTCTGTGGTGTAGAAAGAGGCTTTCGGTAGGGTATGCTGAGCAGAAGGAAGAATGAAGAGCGGCTGATAGTCTTCTCGTAGCGAATGGATTTGTTGTAACTTTTGTTTGGTAATAATTGGCTATCAAAAAGTACATACATAACATACATACATAATTGGCCATTACAACCCTTCAGTCAGGATTACGGCCTAGCTTCTCACACCACTCATGTTGTGTGCGTTAATTTTATACGTGAGTGGCGGGACCTACAGTTTAACGTCGACTCCGAACGACAGAATTTTGAGAAACTTTTTCATGGCAGTTTATTTTACTCTCAGAGTTTTTGCCAGAAATCTGCTGAGAGGAAGTCGCCGAAGAAATATTTTTTTTTCATATTTCATTTTTGATGTCTGACCTGGGATACGAACCCGGGCTTTACGAATAGTAAGCCAACACACTACCTACTACACCACGGCGACTTCACAATCAAAAAGTAACCTGAGGATTATAACCGGCATTTTACCGGGCATAGAGGTCTCAAAGAAGGCTTGTTTTAGAATAGGGATCGCTTCAAGTCCAAAACGCAGGCTTCCTGACGAGAACGAATCATAAATGCATCTCAGAGAGAAGCAATTAATAGACAGGATGCTGTTCTTATTGACAACGAACAGCATCATGAAGATAATGCGAAGGACATCTAGGTTGCGGGCAGCACAATAAATCGTCTGGTCGGGATACTCCACCATCTTTAAGCAATAATGAGTACATTCTGTTTTTTTACTTCCATTTTGTTATAAAAATGAATAGATACGCAGATAATATCGATGTATCTTGTGGAAAATCAATCTAAAACCGAAAATGTGGTGCGATGCATATATATATGATCCTAACTTATGTTCCCTTTTGAAAAATTTTTTTAAGTTTGTCTTCTTTATTTTTGCATATTTATTTATGGAGAAAATAAAAATAAAATGTATGAGTATCCAAAAATTGTTTCTTTAAAAATTATTTTTTAAAAAATTTCCAAAAGGAAGAAATATTCGGTAAAAATTTCTGTAATAAAAAATCAAAATAATTATAGATAGACAACCAATAAAAATGGGAACCATTCATTCGAAATATAAACAGGGCCAATAAAGAGAAGTATGTGGCTTACAGAGAAACGTAAATATTGACATTTACATCAGAATATAAAAGAAATAAAAAATAAGAAATACGAAAGATATCGTTAAAGCAACAAGAGACGAAGATAATAATAATAAAGTAAATATATTTGAAATATCTTTTTAAGCATTTTTGTTTAAAAATAAATTTTGTTTTTAAATTAAACTTACGTAGAAAATATAAAGAGAAATAATTTAATTGTATTAAAGAAAACAGAAAAGAAAAAAAACAGAGACATTTCATTTAGAACAAGGACATGTTGTTAACAGAGTAAAAGAGTAAAACGTTTATGAATTAAAAAAATATATTTATAAGAGGACAGAGAACACATTTAAACGCAAATAATACAAGAGACACAGAGACAAAGACAAACAGAGACAGAGTTAGAGTTAGAGAGAGAATGATAAATAGATATTGAAAGTTACAGCTTAAATAGCGGCGTAAAGTATTACACAAAAATATTTGATTAAAAAATTTTTGATTAAATATTTAATTGATTTGAATGTATAATTTGTTTACATTTAGATTTGTACATTTAGAATGTTTTTCACATTTTTTTTGTTTACAAAAAATATACGACACTTATGATGTTTACGTACCCAAAAATTTGTTAAAAAATACAAATGCATCCTTTTTATTGGAACTATTATCTGTTGAAGGATAAAAAAAAAACGAGGGAATATTTTTTTAAGGTTTTTTTCGTTGTTGTTTGTTTGTTTTTAAGGATTTTATTTCTGAGAGAATAAAAAAAATATAAGAAATGAATGAATGGAATTAAATAAAATAGAACAGAATTTTGAAGGAATGAACAACATGATGGAGATGAATTTGAATTTAAGAAATTATTTCCTTTAAAGGGAATATTCTATACAAAATTCAAAAAAACGATTTCTGTTTCTAATCTATTTCTCAGTTTAATATATTTTACAAAGGGATGTGGATAGTGATCCTTATGGAAAACTCTTGTAAATTTTATTAAAATGTGTAAATAAATCGAATATTTATATCATCATACATCATTACATATCAAATTAAGGGATTTAAAAAAAATATTTTATTGACCATCATTATACCAATCTTATGTGTTTTTTTTAAGTAACTTTTATACACTGAGAAAATTTCAGAAGACATTGAATCGTAAAGTAAGAGTGTCAAAAAAAAAAGAAAAATTACTGAAGAACGGACTAGAAATCCATTTTTTTTAGTCCTTAATTTAAGGGATCAAATAGTGTTTTAAATTTAAAGCACCTGAACTCTGGGCTATCGTTGTTAGTGAGGCTAGTGGAAGCAAATTTATTAGGCAATTTGGTACATACTTTGATAGACCTACATTTATCCAAGGGTCTAAACAGAATATAATGTTGTAGCTTTTAAAGCTAAACAGAATTTTTTGATTAGACAGCTGATGCTGCTTGACTATAAAAATTATACGAATATTCTTGCTGAATATACGATTGTTTCCTAATTAGTTTACCACCCTTTAAATAACAGATATTTAGACTAGAAGCCTATGAAAAACACTTTTTCTTCATCCACTTTTTCTACAAGCCATCGATTTGGCGATATCCATATTGATCTATTCGACTGATCTCACTTTGGGGTGTAAGCGACGATCAGGTCACATTATGGATCTAGGCGGAAAAACCATTTTGGAATAAGAATGAAAAGCCCTTAAGCCAAATGAGGCGGCTAAGATATGGTTGTGGTATAGTTTTTTAGTTCCTACTGATAACAGGCCATTGTGGTTAGTCTTTCCAAATTCTTTGAACAGTTAAGAGAAGAAGATGCTGCTCAAAGGTGTGCATTACATATCACATCATATCTTTGAGAGCGGCTTGTGTAGTAAATATAACGGGATATACCATTAGGAAACACCTCGAACTAAGCGCACTTGGAGTCTGAAGACATTGTTTTCTGATCACATCATGCATATATTATTGGCCATTCCAAGCCTAAGTGGCACCAGCTCAGAATTTGACATGAAATATCTCAAGTTCAAACCAAAATTGGTGGTTATATGAAGTGGCTGTATTGTTTTCTATCACTTCTAATCTTTGCTCAAAGAATTCCTTACTCGAATAAGAATACGAAATTCAAAGAGCTGTCAAAATTTTGAAGATATCTCAAAGATATTTTTCTTATTTCGTGTGTGGTAGTGACTTCTATTACAAATTCCTAAAGAAAAACTTACTACATCTAAAAAAAAAATAACTTTTGCATAGGAGCTGCTTTATAATAAGGCCAGCCATAATTAAACATTTTAATGCAAGAATACATAAGTAATTGAAAACTTAAATTAAAATTCAAAAATTATTTTTAAGGATATGGATTTTGTTATCTTCAACATTACGATCTAGCCAAAAATAAATTTTTCTCAGCGTATAAAGAAACCAATTAAATTATAGAGAGAGAGAGAGCCAAAATAGAATACTTGTGTAATACATAGCAAATGCCAGCATAGAATTTTTTAAGGACTTATGCGGTTTCTTTGCAGCATATGCTAATCATGCAATAATTGCCTCAGCAACGAAAACAATTTTGTTTTTTTATTTCAGGAGCACTTTTAATAGCGGCATTAGCTTCATTAATAAATTCTACTAAAATATTTATGACATATGGAATGAATGAATGCGAAAATGAATACATGAATGCATATGAAATTCATAAAATGAATGTTTAATGAATGCTTATGATAAGAATTAATAAGAGATGAAAGATAAATTTGTATGGATGGGGCAGTGTTTTACATAATTGAAATGTTATTGCAGACTAGAGTGATGCTCATTCTTAGAACACTTGTGTGTGGGTTATTTTCATAGGAAAGCTAATTACGCTGCATTTATTGAAAAAATATAGGATTCAATATTTGTATTTACTGGGATTTAACTCAACTAAACTACTGGGTTAAATTAAGATAATCTATAGCTTACTAACTCAAAATTTTTTTGCACAATACATTAGGCCATATAGATGCTCTTAAAAACTATTTAGAAATGCAACAAAAAGGCCATTTGAAAAGAAAAAATAAATTTTTTCTAACAACAAAAGGAATGGGAAATAGAGTCACAATAATTTATAAATATTTTTTTCATTTTTCAGAGAGCGGGAATGTTAGACACATAGAATCACAGCAATATTAAAACACTTAAAAAAATGTAAAAAAAAATGAAAAAAAATTAAAACAAATAAAATAATAAAAAAAACACATTTTCTTCAAAAAAAAAAAAAAAAAAAAAAAAAATAGACAGAAGAATACGACGACGCATACAAATCTAAACACGTATTTCGGGCCCATACAAAAAAATTATTATTTTTTGTTTGGTCTAAAAACTACCAAGAAGACCATTACAGTTTTTTTTTAATTTTTCATCAACATTTTTGTTTTAATTCTTTTTTTTTTTCTAAAAAATTAAATTTTGTGTCTGTTTGTAGTGAAATATTGTTGTGGTAAGTGTTAGGAAAACTAAAACTAATTTCTTATAAAAAATTTTTTGATAAATAAATAAAAAAAATTGTTTCAAAAATAAAAAATTTTAAAAGAATACAAAATAGAAACCCATAAGGGAAAAAGCAAAATACAAAATTATAAACAAAAAATTGAATTTCATTTGAAAAATGAGAAACTATTTAAAAAAAACATTATTTTTTAAATGAAAAAAAATATATAAAAAGCACTAGAAAATAAGCATCCATACCTTGATTTACATACAAACAAAAATTGTTTCTTTAAATAAATGAATTACTGGGAAGATCACATTCAACTTATTTTTTGTGTCAAAAGCAATTTTGTGTAAATCGAGGTAGGGACGTAAACCAATACAAATTCCATTTAATTGCACTTTTTTGTTCACACTAGTTTCCTTTTTAAAATGATTTTTTGGAATTCCAAATTGAATTATAAATTTAATGAATGCAATAACGAATATTATGCTCCGTTTTAAAGACATTGTATTCAATTCTTTTTTTGAAAAATTAAAAGCGGCTTAAAGATATTCGGCTGAAAATATTAGGATTAGGATTCCGGAAGCATCAGAAACTGCCTTGGAGATGAACTTTTAAAACCACGAGAAATGATTTGAAAGATGAAGATTAGAATCTAATGTATTCCGCGGCAAAGAATCGACCAATTGGCCAACAAATACAAAGATTTTTAAAATTTTAAGGAAACATCTTTAGTGCCAGTAATATTCGCAAGTGGTACAAATGATAGAGAAACAGTATGATTATTACAGAAAAAAATTCCCAGCTTCTTGTCTTTCTTTCCGTGATGGACTTAAATGCATGGATGCCCTAGTAGGAAGTGTTCTAAACTTCAAGTGCTGAGGCGATGGGTCCGGTTCCCGCCGGAGACTCTGGGTGGGCAATAAAAAAGACAGTGAGAATTACAAAACTATTCTCGAGAAAAGCAGGGACAAAGGTTTTATACTGGTCATCTAAACAAAAAAAATATTCCTGAAAAAAATGTTTTAAAAATAAAATTAATCGCACACTATCCCTCTTTCCTTTCTTCCATAACCATCTATCTGTTATTCCAACACAAGTTATCTCCTGAGTGTGGGTATTACAATAAAAAATTTCCATTTCCATAACATCCTATTGCAGTTGCAAGAAAATTAATCAAAAATAATCAGGAACTTAAAATGCATGTAGCATAACACGCAGCATTAGCGAAATATCGAAATGAGCTTAAAATTAATGAAACTCTTTCAAATAGATACGCGTAAAACGGTAAACAACTTCGAAAAACGTTCATTGAAGGTCGTAGTAGGCAATTGAGAAAGTCTACAATTAACACGAAGAAATCTTAGAAAACCTATAAAGCGATTAAAAACGAGCAATGCATTCTTATGCGGTAAAGTGGTTTATTCAGTGAAATGGGTATTTTAACACGCACAATGATCATACGATCCACCACAAATCTAACCTCACTTTGATTAAATTTATCAGACAGAGTGTCTTGGGACGAAAATTTCCTTTCGAGTATACAGAGCTTTACGAAACGGAATATGTATGATAGAATATGTATGTTGACTTGTATTAAAGTTGAGCTAATACCATGGCAGTGCCACAGTGCAGTGTAGGAAGCCATTCGAATTGCAGCTTTGTCCTTAGGAAATAAAGACCTAAAGCATATCGATTTCTATCCATGGGTTTATATCATTGATGGCGTGTATTAAAAAAGCCTTGGAGAATAATAACGTGCCCAAAATACCCTGACATACATATGTACATCATTACTATATGGTGCAATTAATGTGGACTAGTAAGCTCTACTAACATGGAGAGAGTACGAGTTATAGTACACAACTACTAGTTATTGTACACAAGTACTATTTATAATACACGAGTACTAGTTATAGTACCTTAGTATCAATGGAGTATCTAGCACTCTATCACATAACGCCAAATAACTTTGAATCGCATCGAAAGGCAAACTAAACTGAAACCAGAATCGCTAAGGCGGTAAGAAAGCAATTGGCCTGAACTGGAGTATCAGCTTCAAAAATGTCTACTGGCTGTTGTACTATTAAGCTTTGGTGGTTGACTTCAAAGAAATGAAATAATAAAATCCAGTTTGAACATACTATGAGGCTGGTAGCAGTCATGACAACAGAGGCTCTTAAAACTGCATCACCTTAACTGGTTACTACCAGACATATTGAAGGAACAAATAGCCCCGATATTCGCATAAGTAGTGTGCTGCAGATATAGAGATGTGCAGATGTAGAGGTTGTGCCTTAAGTTCTCAGATTGTCATCAAACGATGACGAAGGTCACAGTTAAAATTTTCAACTAACAGCACAAATAATTTTTGTTTCTAAGGTTAAATGAATGAAAATTTCAGCTTAAAAAATGAATACAATGTCTTTAATACACAATGTTCATTAAATGCTTAGGAAATATGCTCTTTAAACTTTAAGAGCATTTTTTAGGGCAAAAATATTTCTCAATAAAATCACATTTTTATGACAAAACCGTCTTAAATTACAGTCGAAATTTTTTGAAACGCGTTTTTTTATTAAGGAAATATCGTAGAAGAGTATAAGAAATAAAAATGAAAATTAATTTTTAATAAAAAATTTAATTTTTTTTACTGAAATTCATGGTCGATACTAAAGTTGGAGAGGCGGAAAAGATAATAAAAAAACCATAATAAAGTAGCCATGAAAATATGACAGAAAGAGAAAGAAAGAAAGAAAGAAAAAAAAATAAATAAGAAGAAGAAATAAATAAATAATGATGATATAGACACAAATTTAATCATAATTTTCTTATTGCTTAATATTATTGTATTTGGATTTATGCTCTCTTAAAATATAATTATAAAAAGAAAATATTTATAATATTCCTATTATGGTTCTTTTCTATTTTCTATTTTCTTCTTCTTCTTTTTCTTCTTCTTTTTCTATTTTTAATGCCCATTTTTATGTTGGCAAAATTGTAAAAGCGGGCTATAAAAAGTAAAACTCTAGACAATAATTTTCTTTTGCGTCTTTTACTTATTTGCTGTTGTTGGCGTCGTTATAATTGTAAGAAAGGGAGAGAGGGAGAGAGAGAGGATATAGGAACCACACTTAAGAAAGGAAATTTGGATAGAAGGAAAGAGAAAGGGAAAGAGAACGAGATAGAGTGAAACAGAGTGCAAGGACCTTTAATTAAAATGTATTTCAATTCATTTCATTTCAAATCTCTTTAACCTCAAGCCAAAAAAGAATCTTTTGGGATTTCAATTATTTTAACTGGTTAAGGATAACAAAGGAAACGGAACCAGGGAGCAGGGAGTTGTTGGTCTTTAGCTTTCTAACAAGGCTTTCTAAAAGAAAAAAAAAATTGGAGCATATTTATAGGGAAGAAATTAAAAAAAATAGCGAATTTATGGATAATTTTTGGTAAGAAGTCTAATCATTTTTTGCTTTTCTTTTTATGGTTTTACCAAAGGAAATGAGTATTTCTAAGTTTAGTATATGTAAATATATATGTTTGTATGTGGTTAGCTATGTGTATGTATGTGTATGTGTGAAATAAGTATGTGTTTGTATGCTGTTATGTTATGGTATGCTTGTATGTAAGTTGTGATTTCTTTAACTCGATTGTGTGCATGTGTATTATAGGGTTTCGATTCTTTACGTGTCTTTATCGTTGTTGTTATCGATTTAATCGTAAAGACATTTCATAATAAAGAGAATACTTAAATTGATTGTTGTTCTTGTTGTGTTTTCGTTTGCATTTTGTTTTTATGGAATAATTATAAGCTTACCTGGAGCCATTATGGGTTCGCCAATGTTGACATAGAAGAGTACATCCTTTTCATAACTGCCTTCTTCAATTATACCCAATTGTATAATTTTTCTGTGTAAAAGAAATTTAGAAAAAAGGGAAAATTATAAGAGAATTTACAAAAACTTTTTGATTAAAATAAATAAAAATGATTAAACAAATTGAAAGCTTCTTTAATGAACACTTGATTGGTTTTTCGATTAAAGAAAGAGCATTTCATGATGACAACCACAATTCTTAATTTATTACGTTGAACTTGTACATCGTAATTTCATGAATTATAAAATTTTTTATGCGCGCCTATTTACAGAAGTCGCTGTAGTCCTGTAGATAGTGGGTTAGCTTATTAGACACGTGTTCATGATTCAAAACCCAGCGTAGACATAATCAACAAAACGAAATATGAAGAAATATATTTTCTGCCACAGTCTTCTGGCAAAAACTCTCATCTATTATAAAGTTTTTCAGAAATCTGTCATTCGGAGTCGACTTTAAACCGTAAGTCCCACCAGTCATCGATAAAATTAACACACACAAAAAGTGGTGTGAGAAGCTAGGTCGTAATCCAGACTTAAGGGTTTTAATGATCAATTATGTATGTATGTACAGCAGTCGTCGCAATCTAATAGATAGTGGGTTGGCTTATTAGACGCGAGTCTACGCCTGGCTCAGCCATTTCGAACAAAACGAAATATGAAAAATATTTCTCCAGAGACTTCCTCTCACTGAGCCACAGAAGACGATGCTATATACAACATCATAAGAAAGAAAGAAAGATAGAATCTTAAAAGTCTCATATAAATTTTTAATTTATCAACAATAAAATTAACAAAAAAGCATAAAAAATAAATATTTATAGAAAATATTGTTCATTAATAACATTTTTTTTGGTAATAATGATTAAAAATATTTGATTTTTTTAAATTGATTTATAAGTGGATCTTTTTATTTTCCCCCCATTGAAAATCTCATCATTTAAAAACACAATCAACATTAAATTGTAATAAAAAAAATTTTTAAATAAAAAAAAAACTTATATCAACACACCATTAAATGGGTTCATAAAAAAAATTTATTGTGAAAAGAACACAAAACAAAATAAAATTATTTTTCAAAATATTTTAGCAACCAGATACAAAATTTATATCGTTTGCTTCTTAACGCGACGAGTACACTGTAGTTCTCTTGTCTGATTTGTTGTATTTTTTGATTGTTTTTAGTGTGTTGCCCGTATTTCATTACGTTTCATAATTTCTAATTTATAAAGTTCTTCTTATGGTTGTTGTTTTTGTTATGCTTCGGCTAACGGTTTCTATTTTATTATAATTATTATTTATTAATGTTGCAAAATGTTTCATTTACTCATTTACACACTCATACACATCGTTGTCGTCCATTTTACTCATTTTATTTATTTGGGCAACTAATAACAACAACAACACTAGCAGCTATCGCAGGGAATATCTAATACTCAGTTCTGTTAGAAGAGAAAAAAAAAACAAAAAACCGTATAAAAAAAAACAAGAGAAAACAAAACGTACAGAACAGAAGTACAAATTTGTTTTGGCTGCAGGCCAAAAAATTTTAAGCAGCAGACATGTTTTAGAAGAAAAACATACACAGGAAAATTTATAAAAAACAACAAAAACAAAAAACAGGTACAAAAAATGTTGCACTTGTAGTTTTTGTTTGCTTTTTTATGAGTTGCGCATGTTGTGTTGACGTTTTTTTTTGCTTGTTTGATGGTTAACATCGCAATATAGGAATCAGGGATGGCAACAAATATTTATTAAAATAGGGGAACTGATGTTATAACTATTTTCTTGATGTATTTATGGTTTAAGTGTTACGTTGTTTTAAGAAAAATTACTGTCCCATTTACTAACACAAATTCTCTATTAGGATGGACGTTGTATTGACTACTTTAAGGACCATCAAAAAATCATCACTAATTTACCCTCCATTGCCGTCGAAGAAATCAACAAATATTCCTCATCCTAAAACAAAGCTTCTTATTTATTCATCTGAAATAAAAGCCACTCCTGTACATTTACCACTAAAACGATGAAATTAAACGCGTGCTCGATTAGTATTATTTTCTCACCAACATACTTTTATATATTCTTTCCCTATTCAGGTACTTTTTCTATCCCTTTTTATGATACTAAAATATTTTTGGTAATTTTTTTTATCAACTTACTTCTTCCTTTAAAATAATTATGATTTTATGGCTAACAGCCTAAATAGTAAAAGACTCTACATGAAAATTAATTAAAAAATAATGTTTATCCTCTAAAAGCACCAATTTTAAAAAAGTACCAAAAACTTGTCAAATATTTTATACTAAAGGGCAAGAAAAAGTATCGTTTGTTTGTACACTGCATGATTTGATTGCAAATTATTGAAATTAAAATATTTAAAGTCTAGGCAGAAATAGTATCGACTCGAGGGACAAATTAAGCCGTTGCTTCTGCTCGATTTTACATTTAAAAACTTCTGCTAGAACAGACATACTCCTACCGAACGCCAATTCACAGATGAGGGTACACATCTGTTCTCTGTCCATTAAACAATGATATTTATTAGTCGCCATAGTCTTGTAGGTAGTGTGTTGGTTTATTAGACGTCGATCAAACCCCAGGTCAGACATCTCCAACTAAACGAAATATGGAAAAATATTTCTTCCGCGACTTCCTCTCGGCAGATTTCTGGCAAAATCCCTGAGTGTAAATAAAATTGAAATTGAAAAAGTTTCTCAAAAATCTGTCGTTCGGAAACGACTTTAAACTGTGGGTCCCGCGCCACTCATACATAAAATTAACACACACAACATTCATAAGTGGTGTGGGAAACTATGTCGTAATCCTGACCGTTTATGCATGTATGCACAGTGAGCTTCATAAGTGAGTCAACACCCACTATAATTTTAAATTTTCTATTATGTTCTTAAGTATAAAAAAAGTTCCCTTGTCATGAATTGTTTTTTTGTTTTAACATTTTAAACGTTTTTATTTTTGGAAATTTATTCGACTATTTACTTTTATTTACTATATTTACTTTTCTCGCTATCATAAGAAAATGAATTATTTCAGTGGTGTTTACTCACTTTTGACGCCTACTGTATGTATTTATTAGACTGTGCAAGAATCTATTTTCATTGCCGGACGCATCTAAACGGTATAGAAAGTGTAACGATTAACTACTTAAATTATATCATAAAGACAACTCTATAACTGTGTTTTTTCTTATGGGTCATTGAGTAATGGCTAATAACAGCTCATCTCTACATGGCTTCTGCAGAGGTTGTAGATCGCTTGAGTAGGAAGAGAGTATTGTTTACTTCATGTATCAGTTTGCGTGTGTAGTTCGTACTTTCGCACTGGTATTCAGATTGATTGTAAGAAAGTTATGTTTCAAATGCGATGCCCTAAACTTGTCAATAAGCCATGGGGCATCGCTTCTTTTGGTACAACAACGATACCTTTTTTGTTAACATAGCTGTTAGTACTTTTTATCCTATTCTATTCTCTTGAATACAAAATCAGTCCCCTTTAAGTACTTTTATCAAACATTCTGTTTAAGTAAGAAATTAAAATTTTTAAAGAACCAAACTTGCTATATTTTTCACATAAACCTCGTATTAAAATATGACAGCATGTATGTGTATGCTAAAAACCTAGTCATGTGAGAGTAAATCTATTCATACGTATAAGAAATGATGCCTACAGTTTGTTATTTAATTTTGAATACAAAACGACAAATTCTTTAGAAATGAAATAAATTAAAAACAAAAATAAATAAAAAGTTTATACAATTCAAATTTTTAAACAAAAATATAAATTTCAATAAATTTCTCAAAAAAAAAAAAAACGAAAAACTAAAAACTATAATTTATGTTACGAGTGTTGCCAGTATTTGTTCGAGTAGTTGATCATTTAATAAAAAAATTTATGATTTGTTTTTCTGTTTTTGCTGTGTGTGGTTGCTTTTGTTGTCATTTTAAAAACTTTTTTTATTTATTTATCTGCTTAGAAATTTGCATCTGTATCAGTATCTATTTTGTTTTTGTTTTGTTTTGAAAAATGACATCAAATATTTAATTTCATCACATTTTTATGATTTCATTTGAAAAAGGTTATTTATTACTACAAAACAACAACAACAAAGAAAAAAACGATAAATTTGTAATCTTCATATCGATATTTGTGGCAAATATAATGGCGTATTATGTTGTTTGTTTTGACAGGACAGTTTTTGCATTTTCCGGTAGCACACAACACTGCAATACAATTGCATCTAGCATTACAAATGGCATTTTAAAGATCATATTTCGTATTAATGTGTGTTGTTTTGCACTTTATTTCCTTCATTGGAGAACAATATAAAGCTGACATACGCCATCTCTATATAAATCCATTAACGTACAAAATAGTAACGCTGCTGGAAGCAAGTAAGTGTAGTATGTTGTGTGTCGTTTTATGATATGTGATGCGATGGTTCAAAAAGAAATATGACTTCGGCGACTTTCTCTCTACAGATTTCTGCCAAAAACTCTGAGAATAAATAAAATTATCATGAACAGTTTCTCAAAACTCTATTGTTCGGAGTCGAATTTAAACTGTAGATCCTGCCACTTATGGATAAAATTAACACACACAAAATGGGTGGTGTGTGAAGCTAAGTCATAATCCCGACTGAGAGGTTGTAATGACCAATTAAATAAGGTAAGTGACAGACTTTTAACAGCTAAAAGCCTTCAATATTTCGTTTTGTTTTAATTGTACGGCCTAGGGTTTGAACCTCGGCCTCGTATCTAATAACGATTGTATGAGTTTTTCGCCTGAAAATAGTTAAAGTTGTTTACAAAGGTGGTGATTTACTAGTTTTCGAACGTTACGAGGCGGTCATGACCATAAGAAATTTGAAGACACTGTAAGCATTAACAGGCGAGTGCAAGTACATCATCGCAATATATGCACTCCCGAAAATATCATTTCGGATCAGCCAATTCAAGCAACAAATAAAGCCGGCTGATGACTCACAATGCCGAAGAGATGCTGAGGCTTTCAATGCTGATTTGTTGTACAAAATTTGGTACTGAAAAATACCATTTCGTTATGCAAAAGTCACCGAATGTTTAGTGTACGTATGTATGGCTATGGTATGGAATGATAAACGTAGTCTTCTATAGATCAGCTGTTGAAGAGTTTGAACTGGACGGTATATAGTTTTAACGAGATGGTACCACGAACTAATTAACACTACCAATTTAGGCTTTATTGAATGAGAAGTTTCGCGAAGAAGAAATTTCACGTTTTAGAACGGCAACTGGCCAAGATCACGTGTCTTTTTTGGTATTGCTTTGAAAAGGATTATGTGAATGCAGATAATTCCCTAACCTTAGAGCTTTCGTAAACCAATATTCATGAAATGTGCAAAAAAGTGATCGTAAACTACTTCAAATGGATTGATCATTTGACTGACCAATCCAAAGTTGGTCAGATAAACGGCATTGTAATATATAATGACCAAGATCCCAGCATTATAATGAAATAAATTTTTTATTGAATTCATAGTTTTGTTTGTGTTTTGTTAAACTTTACTTTGAAACCGGAAAAGTACTATTGTTGTATTTAAAAAAGTACTTTTAGAGAACACGTGAAACATTTGATAGTAGTAAACGTTTGACTTGTTGTTGTTTTAAGAACTTAAGGTCCCGTATTTCGTAGTCCTTTTTGGGAACTTTTTAAAACGTATTTTCTTTAAGTATTAAAACATACTACATACATAATTGGTCATTACAACCTTTCAGTCAGGATTACGACCTAGTATCTCACACCACTTATGTTGTATGTGTTAATTTTATTCAGGAGTGGTGGAACCTACAGTTTAAAGGCGACTCCGAACGACCGATTTTTGAGAAACTTTTCATGGAAATTTTATTTACTCTCAGAGCTTTTGCCAGAAATCTGCTGAGAGGAAGTCGCCGAAGAAATTTTTTTTGTATTTAGTTTGATGTCTGCCTTGGGGTTTGAACCCTTGCTTTACGTCTAATTAGCCAACACACTACCTACTAGACTACAGCGACTTCATCATTAAAACATACTAAAACTATTAAATTATTGTGATTTTGCCATTTAAATACAATTTTTATTGGATTTATTGTTGATTTTATTAATTTTCCATAATAAGTACCATACGACACAATCAACTTAATTTTAAAAGTACTTTTTAAAATATTTAACTCCTTAATATACTTTTTGCTTATGCTTGCTTATTAAACATAAAATCAGCAAAATTACGTAGAAGAAATTTTGTTGTTTTAATTACTTTCACCAAATAACCACAATAATAGGCCGTTTTTCTAATTCGAGCTAACGATGTTAGCGTGCTGCATGCCATTATAGTACGACACAATATAATGTGTAAATATTTTAAAAAAATTTTTTAAATTATTCATGCAATTTATTTAATTAAAATTTAATTCAATTTTAATTTGTATTATTTTCTTTTATAAACAATTTTATGAACATTTTGTAACGCAGGAAAAAAAGAATTTGTGGAGTTTTTTTTTTGCAGTAATAATGGTGATTAAAAATAGAAAGAATCATTTTTTCTTTACTTGCCATTCAATTAGTCATTAATGGATGTTTGCTTGTCTACGGCAATAGACATTTTCATTAGGAAAAGCAAAAGCGTTGCTATTTCGAAGAATTTTTGATTGAAATTCAATTCAACCTTTTGTACTGTTTGTTCGTTCGTATACATGCATGTGATTTGTCTGCCTATACAGACAAATTTGTTTCTTTTAATAGAAGGAGAATGACAAGGGTTGACATTCAAAATTTTTTAAAAAGAAACAGAAAGAGAAAGCAAAAAAAAACACAGAAATTGTTAATAAAATTGTCATTCTTGAAATAATTAAAGCATAAATAAATCATTTCATACAATACATACATATGAAATGGTATTCGTTTAAAATTAATTTATGTTTTACAACAAAAGAAGCGAACAGAACAATAGAAATTCTTTAAAAATATTTCATAAAAAAACGACAAGGAAATGCTTACTGTGTGGTGGGGCAAAATATTTGATTTATAGTTGCTTGAATAATTGAAGCAAGAACGTACAAAAAGACTACAATAACAAGATACATTAAACGTTAAGGTCGACATAAATATCAAGCCTAATTCAACTTCACTAAACTACGATTTAAAACAGATTTAATTTTAATAGATACGTTCGTTGCAAAGCTATAGTCGTCCGCTGGATTTATTCGAATGGTTATCGAATCTAATCTACTTTATGGAATCTTCTTGGAATCATCTGGTGGAGTGTCGACAATAAAAATTGTAATATGAAGCTCTTTGATGAAATTGAAAGATCTGTTGCGATATAGAATACGAGTACGTTGTCAACATAAGACACCAATTGAGGATCGTCAGACATTTCATTCTGGTGAAGCGCCTTTAATTAAAATTGCCAAGTGAAGCCATTTGATGAAGTGGGCAAATCTGTTGCGATACAGAATAGGAGTGCGTTGCGCATTAGCCTAATAAGTCCTCTCTAATATTATTGGCCAGTCAATATAAGACACCTCTTGCAATGCGATATAAGGCACTGTCATGCTGGTAAATTATTTCCTCTGGGCATTTCTACACCCTTTTTGAGGATGAGCATGGGTAAAATTGGCTGAATCTGAACTTAGATATGATTTAAAATGACATTTTGAAAAATAGCCCTCTAGTGTGGCCAGTTTTTGCGATTCTATTGAAGTTCGTAAAGACAGTTCTACACTTGAGAATAAGATAGGCTGTGTAGTTGTCGGCGCAGGATATTAACCAATATTCCCGACTACGGTTAGTTATAAAGTACATTGACCCCGAGTAAGAAATATTCAATTACTAGCATTTTTATTCACTCTGGCTGTCAGGCACAATTGATCTCTTTCGGATGGTACTTTCAGAGCATATGCCATGAAATTTTTGATCGACAATCGCGTCAACCATGGTTCAGTCTAATATGGGTTCCTGGTCACAGGGTTGATATAATATTTACTGCAGGCACTTTCCATCGAATGGCAATTCCCCATTATATTAGGCCTTCCTCTTACCTTTATTAGGCTGTAACTAGGCAAAGAAATTTATTGGCGGTATTTTCCTGAGTAAAGATAAATCTCGTTTAATTATTAGATTCACCTGGTCTAATAGGATAGAAAACATATCAATTAATTACTTAAATTGAGTCGAAACTAACAAATTTATCACTGTAGTCACTCAGAGAGACACATGAGACTCTCTCTGTTTGGCTCACCCTTTTCTGATAGCTATCGTTCCGAAGTGTCGGATTGCTTAGACAATTTTTTAAATTTTCAATTTGGTTTTCTGCTTGATCCGAAGGAGCTTATGCTGTAAAAGTAAAAGCGTGTTGCTGATTGTTGAAACCGATTTATTAAGACTTGTCAGTTAGTTCTGGGCATCACTTCATGTGGTACTACAACAGGTTGCTATTTAAGGCTGATTTCGCGAAGCTCATACTCCCTTCTACACTATTTCACAAAGTAAAAATCTGTCATTTATACTCGCCATGTTTACAACATTTCAGTGAGAAAGTCAGTTGAGTCCTATTTTTCCAAGGCAAATTGCCTTCTGAGTTTTCTTAGCAGTTTACTTAAATAGCTAAGTGCCAGCTGATGGTTTTTTAGCAAAAATTAGAATTGAGCTCCTAGCACTTAATTGTTCGACCTCATCTTTCCACCTGAGTGGTTAATTATTATAAATAAAAAAAATTCAGTAACAAATGCTATCTCGTATATACTATTACATCTGATAGTGTAGGGCGGTGTAGTTGAAAAATTTTTGATTTTTTTTTTAAGAGGCGCTTAATTTAATGTGTTAAAGGTCTGTACGCACCGCACATAGATACAGTTAAGCGTATAAAATTATAAATATTATGTTTGGTTAGTAACATCCAAAAGTTTTCATACACTTTAAATTAACTGTAATGCAATAATCGATTTAATCAGGGATGACATGCTTATCACATGGAATAAGAAAATTAATTCTAAACAAGAAAATTTTATTGGCAGTTTTGAAGTGTGTGAACAATTTATGTTACCAACTGTACCCGAATAAATAAAATACATTAATTCAATTGTTCTATTAGGTTAAAAGAACAAGAACATTTAATAGGGAATGAAGTAAAAATAAATAAAATTATATGCTTTGAAATATTTTTAGACTGTGGATGTAAAATGAAATGGAAGGATGGGAGGTGAATTACAGTTCACCCTGTGCCAACATGGTTTCTGAGTTACATATATTTTAAAAAACTTAGAGTTTGTGCGTTATTTTGTCACTTCTCTAAAACATTTAAGTAGAAGGTAGAGGTAGAATATTAATCTTTTTGTGAGTGCGACTGTTTGAGAGATCAATATAAAGTTTGTCAATACGCTGTAGTCAATGGTAATAGTAGCAGCGGCATTAGTGGATTTGTCGAATTTAAAATATTTGATAATGAAATTTGGAAACAACGAGGTGCAACGGGCATAAAGAAAAACAAAAAATTAATAAATAATTAACTAAGAACTCCTCCAATAAATAGAAAGTCTAGAAAGCTTATAAGAATGTAGCAACAAGCATTATCAATAGAAATGCTATCGTTGATTAAAATACAGCTGCCTCCTCCGATAAGTCGAATATTATCGCTTTAAAATATCGCTTTAATCTAATCACCGATGGATTTATTTTATGATCCCCATAACCATACATTTCGTTTCTACGATTTGATTTCATTCAATATTTTCTACGCCTCGAAAAAGTACAGAAAAGTTTTTTAGTTGATCTTGTGGTCAGTTCGTGTGAACAACATGTTTTCGTATAACGTGGCAATAATCGCTATTGCAACTGTTTTAGTTCTAAGCTGTGTAGTGGCTTTGCCAAAATGCCAGCGAGACGATGAAGAGTGTCGCGATCGTCATATGCATCCCGATTTGCCGGAAATACCCAAACAATACCAGCGTGCTTTAGATATTGAAAATACCAATGAGTACTGGAGGAATTTAGGCCAGGATTTCATTTTAAATCAATTGCTTACAAAGCCAAACAAGAAACAGGCTAAGAATGTCATCATGTTTTTGGGCGATGGCATGGGATTGACGACAATAGCTGCCGCCCGGAACTTATTGGGTGGAGAGGAAAAGAGTTTATCGTTTAATGAGTTTCCCTTTACCGGTTTGGCGAAAACCTATGCTGTGGATAAAATTGTGCCCGATTCAGCCTGCACATCTACGGCCTATTTGAGCGGTGTTAAGGCCCAGGAGGGTACTTTGGGTGTTAATGGCAATGTCGATATGCGTGATTGCCAAGCGGGCAGAGATCGTAACAATTGGGTTTATTCCATAGCCAAATGGGCCCAGGATGTGGGTAAGAGTACTGGCGTCGTTACAACCACACGCATAACACACGCCTCGCCAGCTGGTATATACGCTCACATAGCCCATCGTGATTGGGAAAACGATCAGGAAGTTGATTCGAATTGTGCCACCAAATCCGGTGTAGAAGATATTGCCTATCAGCTCATAAAGGGTGAGATTGGCCGTAAATTGGATTTTGTTATGGGCGGTGGTAAAAAGCATTTCATTGATGCCAGCCTTTACAAGAACGGTAAGAGAGGTGATGGTTTAAATTTGGTGGAAGAGTACAAAAAGCAAAGTCCCAAGAATTTATATGTGGAAACCCGTGATGAACTTATGTCTGCCAATTTAAAGGATTGGGATCGTGTGTTTGGTCTGTATCAAGATGATCATATGCTGTATCATCTGGAGACAAATGATAGCACAACACAGCCCACGTTAGAGGAAATGACTCGTAAAGCCATTGAATTTTTATCGCAAAATGAAAACGGTTACTTCCTATTCGTAGAGGGTGGTCGTATTGATTTGGCTCATCATCAAAATTTAGCCCGAATTGCTTTGGATGAAACAATTGAGTTTTCCAAAGCAGTTGCTTTGGGTCGCGAATTAACCAACGAGGATGATACGCTTATTGTAGTGACAGCTGATCATTCACATGCCTTTTCCTACAGTGGTTATGGGGTAAGTCTGACACTGGAAAAGAAAAAAAAAAATCTCGTTTTTTAATTTAAAAATTTAATTTAATTTCAGTATCGCGGCAATGATATCTTTGGTCGTACTCCTGCTAATCCAGAAGACAAAATACCTTTCATGACCTTGAGTTATGCCAATGGTCCCAGTTATGTTAAATCTTTTGATACAACGAATGGTCATCGCATTGATCCCACTACTGTTATTACTGGCGATAAATATGATGCTTATCCCTCCTCATGGCCGTTGGAAGACGAAACCCATGGTGGTGAGGATGTCGCTGTGTTTGCTTCAGGACCGTGGTCTCATTTGTTTAGCGGCGTTTATGAACAGAACGCTATACCGCATATGATGGGTTATGCCTCGTGTTTGGGCAATGGCTTGCAAATGTGCCAAAGACATGCAGATGAGCAATAGTGCTGAAGAGAGTAAAATTTAACAAAGTCCATGTATAATTACAGATTTTGATAAGACGTTGTGTGCCATAAATACTTGAAATTGAAGTAAACAAAGCTATTGAAAAAGATACTAAACGATAATAAACGAAAGAACTTATACAACGGAATAATATTGCGGGTCGATAACATCTTATTATTGTGAGACTGTTGAGCGTAGACAGTAGGCGATTAGAAAGAATTTTTTTTTTTATAGAAATTGTATTTTAAAGAGGTGTTCTAATCAACAGGCAATAAATAATTTTTAATACGATTTGATTTGCTTTTTAAAATGTTGAAAAACTTTAATAAATAAAAATATCATTTATTTATTGTGATAGAAACACGTGACGCCCAACATTGTTAATCTTTATAACTTTATAACACCTTAGATACGTTAAGAAAACAAATACAATACACTGAGTTTGTGATAAAGTTTGTGTGCAAGTAGTTGAAATAAAATCTATTTATAGTGATCGTGTTTAAGTACATATATCTTGTATCGTTTGCAGAGAGTTTCATTACAAGGTTCAAAGTTTCAGTGGAAATGAAAATTTGGGAGCTTTACACATCATGTTACACAGTGTTCTATGAAAGATACCTTATCTAAGACTAGCTTGATGGTTGTAACGAGTAATTAAAAGAATGCTTTGAATCCATAAAATCAAAGCTAAGAGTCAGCTCAAGATATAGAAAATTTGTATAAGAATAAAAGAGAGAAAATGTAAAAAGGTAACCTGAGTGGTAAACGTGCAAGTAGGCATAAAGCAAAAGAAAAATGCAACCAAACAAAGTAGAAAATTAGTATATCAGATAGTGACAAATAGTATACCTCTGTAAGGTCAGGTAGGAATAATATTTTTCTCAGGTATACCATGCCCAAGTGACCTTAGTTGTTCTAGACTGCTATTCAGAAAATTGGAAAGTATATAGAAATTCGCTTAGTAATCTAAACTTTGTAAACTTGCTTGATCACCGATGAACACACAGGAAGCAGAGAAATTTTTAAGTTCAAAGTGTACAGAATTAAAATTCTCAACCAATCTGGTTCATCTTAATTGTGTTAATTTATAGAAGCGCTCAAACTGTCATGCACAAGCAGGATCAGAGAAGGGAATTATGTCCATCAACATTGATGCTAATACTTGTTTCGAGACTGTCAATAAACTGACTATGTAAACTAATTGTGAGATCGTATTTGAATGCAATTTATTCCTGATTTAAATACAGAAGAAAGAAAAAATCGTAATTGCTTCGAATCTTAAAAAATTAAGAGGAGCACTTAGAGTTTTAGAGAGGATAACATTAATAACATAACTCAAACAAAACGTTTTAAGGAATAGCAGATATCTTAAGCAAAGTTCTTAACCATTACTACTCTCTATGCAGCAAACCAACATATTTCATATGATGGCATTGCTTCTAAACAGGGGCAGCTGGCAATCGCATCATCCTGGGACCTACCACAATAGGCCAATGAGTTGCTCAAGTGGCAAACCTTTACTTATGAAACAGACACAACAAAAAAAAAAAAAAAAGAGAAATAGATTCCTTAAACGGAGTGAAAGAAGCCTTAAAATATTTTAATTTGGAGGAGTAGATAGCAATCGGCTGCTGCAAGGTCCATACTATAAGACAGATGAATAAAAATTTCTAAACCAACCTTTCGAGGATTTTGCTGAAGCATTATCAATGATATGGATTTGCTTGTCCTGAAGGAATTCCACTCTTGTTCGCTAAATCTGGCATTTTGTGGGCACTTTACATACATAATTGGCCATTACAACCCTTCAGTCAGGATTACGGCCTAGCTTCTCACACCACTCATGTTGTGACCTACAGTTTAAAGTCGATACCGAACGACAGATTTTTGAGAAACTTTTCATGGAAATTTTATTTATTCTTAGAGTTTTTGCCAAAAATCTGCTGAGAGGAAGTCGCCGAAGAAATATTTTTTCATATTTCGTTTTGACGTCTGACCTGGGGTTTGAACCGTGGCTCTACGTCTAATAAGCCAACACATTACCTGCTAGACTACGGCGACTTTAGACGCTTCAATTATTAAAAGTTTAGCTCCGATTTGAGTATGAAGTATGAAGCAGTAGGAAGAAAAAATTTCCTCGGCAGCTTCTTCTCAATAGATTGCCGGTAAAAACTTTAAGCGTTAAATAAAATAAAAATGCCATGAAAAGTTTCTCAAAAATCTGTCGTTCGGAATTGAGTTTAAATGTAGATCCCGCCGCTCATGCATAAAATGAAACAACATAAGTGATGCAAGAAACTAGGTCGTAATCCTGACTGAAGGGTTGTAATGACTAATTATCTATGTATGTATAGGTCCGAATTAAGAGTTTGATAGTATTTCTCGGGTAAAGATGTCAAATGTGCAGAAAAAGCTAAAAGACAGTAAATGTGATTGTTTTTTTACATCACCAAACACTTTTCGCTTCAGAATATACATACATTGCTGCGATTTTGTAATACTTTCCTGAAGAACATTTCCTTTAGGTACATACATATGTCAGAAATCATCCTTACATCCATATTCTTTTCGTATCACACCTTATTTAAGTGGCTTTAAACGTCTACAACTTCTTTAAAATTTCAGAGCATTTTATTATTAATCTTATATATTTATTAATGTTTGTTTGTAAATAAATCATGACTATTAACTCTTTTGCGTAAACAAAAATGTGAATATTCATGATTTATTTACAAACAAACAAAAAAAATAATAAAAAAGAATTCCATAAATATGAGTAATTTTCGACTCCCAGTCACAGGCATTTACAAAATTTCATTTTAAATTTAAATTTTCCAAATTTTTGTTGAATTTAATTCGTTTGTTTGTAATTCATTCCTGGAAAATGTCTTCATTATTCATTCATTACTTTGTTGGCGTTGCGTAGGTGATAGCGTTTAAATGCATTTCTTTTTGAGAATGTGTTGTCAAAAATAAAAAAGAAGAGAAAAAATTAAAAATCGTAAAAGAAAAGTTAATCAGACACAGACAGGTTTCCATTGAATATGTGAATTAAACACACACAAAACTTAACAAAATTTTATCACATTTGCTTTCATTCAGAGTCATAGGTTTATTTAAAACTTTTATGAAATTTAAACACAAAAATCGGTAGAAAAAAAATTAATTTTTTCGTTTTGAATGTGGAGAGCATAGGAAAAAAAAATTAGAAAATGTGAGAAGTTCAATAACGCAGTAGATGACCATGCGATATAAGGAAAGAAGATAATCAATACTTCCCATTCCAAATCAGTCGTCCAGCAATGTTTAGCAATATTACACATGCTGCCGTACTGCCAACGAAAGTTGGCAAGAGAATACCCAGTTTGGGTATTCTGCCTGAGGTAGTCGGAAAACCTATGTCGGAAATTGTAAACTCTGTACTAGGGCTAGCTTGGCATCCAATTAAGAGTTATCTTTGAATGATCCTAGCCTAGAGGGTAGTGTGGTGGATTATTAGACGTGAACCTGTGGTTCAAAACCCAACTCAGATATCTCCAACGAAACGAAATCAGAAGTGTAATAATGCAGTAGATGGCCACGCGATGTAAGAAAATAAGAAAAACAGTTTTACTCTTTCTAGATCAGTCTTCCAGAAGAGTTTAGTAATACTGGCCATGCTGCCATTGTAAACTCTGTACCACCGCTGGCCTGGCACCCAAATTAAAGTTATGTTTCAATGATCCTAAGCACCTTAGCCTAGTAGGTAGTGTGCTGGATTATTAGACGCAAGCCTGTGGTTCAAAACCCAGCTCAGACATATCCAATGAAATGGAATGAAATATAAAAAAATTTTCGACCGAATTCCCCACAGCAGTATTCTTGGAAAACCTCTGAAAGTAAAATAAATTGGCCATGAAAAGTTTCTGGCCGCAATTTATGAACAAACTTAACACTCACAACATGGATGATGTAAGAAATGGGGTTGTAATGTTGACTAAACGATGACTTCCTCACTAAACCTAGCTTTTCACACCACCAATGCTGCACGTGTGATAATGAGCAGTGGCGGTAGTATACACAAAGGGTTGTAATGATCAATTAAGTAGGTGAGTAACCCACTTAGGGATTCAAAAAGTCAAAGCATGTTTTCATGGGATTATTGCCTTTTTATGGTAAAAAAAGCATCACAGATATTTCACTTATTTTCAAATCAATTCAATTTATAACAAGATCAACAAATTAAAGAACTTTCTTCAGTAAAAAATGTTACCGGAAGTTACACCCGCCTAACACATGTTTGTTTGACACAATCCATATCGTGTTGCCCAATATAGGATGGCAAAAGCCTACGTCAACTTCTTATATGACCCAATAAATATGTTTGAGGAGACAAATAACCCCAAATTAAAAATAACAACCAAAAAAACTGAAATTTTTATTCAAAGTTTTAAAAACGCAAATTACAAGCAACAGGCATAAAAAGACTCCAACAATAATACAATATTCAAACGAAAAATCTAATTAAAATGTAATTATTCGTTAATTAACATTCTCTGATAATCTTTTAAATCGAAAAGAAAACCAAGAATACAATTGTAAGTCTGCACAAACTAAAGAAAGAATTAGAGAAACCACAACGTAAGCTAATAAAACTTTAAAACTTTTACATTCGGATTGTAATAATTTTATTGGAATTGAAAATTCAATGGTCTTTTGTTTTATTTCGCTTTTCATTTCTTTTTGTTTTTGTTTTCTTCTTCTTAAATTAAATGAAATTTGAAAAGTGGAGCACTGTAGCTATAAAATCTAAAAAAAAAACAAAAAAAAAACTGGAAGAAAATATAAAAAAATTCTAAAAGGAAATCTAAAACAGAAACTGAAGGTGTAGGACAACAACTTTCGGTTGGTTTTCTGTTTTTGTTTCTTTTCGTTTATTTTCAACTAAAAACTTAAGGCGTCCAATTTAAAATTCATTAGCCTAATGGGCAGGTGATTTTCCACCATAAATTTCCCTTTTTTCTCTTCAATTTTCTTTCAGTTTCTGCTTGTTCCAGTTTTCTGTCCAACACTTTTTGGAGTGTGTGTTCAAAAGGTAGTCTTTTTTCTTTGTGTGTGTATGTGTGTGTGTGTGTAGTAAAACATTTTCAAGTAAATTTGCATTTTATTCCATTTATTTTAAATTTTTCCTGATAAAAAATAAACAGAAAATAAAAAAAAATTAACTGAAAATAAAAAAAAAAATAAATGCTGCACGCAAACTTTGTTTTCGGTACTTCATTTCACTTCAATTCAATTCATTCAAGTCATTCATTTCACTTTCTTTACATCAACTCTAGACAAAATAAGGTTAAGGCAACATTAGGGGCAGTTTGTTCCATTTCCAACACTCTCTCTCTCTGTTTAACATTGTGTGCTGGTTAACAAACGCTGTTCTAGAGTGTAAGAGTCTTGACTGCACTATGGGTTACACGCAAAGTAATATTTTTCTTTTATTGTGTCCTACGAATTACTAAAAATAGATATCAAATCTAACTTGGTACTTATTTTTCCAAAAACATTGATAACAAGATACAGTCGATAATACTCAACACGACTTCAGTAAGGCTCAGTCAACTAGGGCTGTACTGACTTTTATGGTTGGAACATTGAGAAAAACATTTATCACCAGCAGCCTTTAAGTACTAAAGTTTATAGCGAAATGGTGCTTGTCGTAAAGTTTAGGCGTCAATCTGAACAATGCTTTTCACCAAGTAGAACAAGTTTGTCGATTTTCAACTTTCCCAATTCACGAGGGCAGAATGCCTGGAGTTTATTTTTGAATCCTAATTATCCTAGAGAAATAGTATAATGAAGTAATGAGAGCGGTAATAAATGGTCGTGGGTGCCGTTTTGGGGACCTAGATTAGCTAATCGGTGTGTGGTGGAGTCAAGCTCACGCTGAGCAGACTGTACGTAAATATTAATCTTACTGTATACTGATAGACAGAGTGTGGAGGCAGTCAGATGCCCCACCGGTGCATTCTGTGCTACCCGTGGGGGCTACCCATGGACTAAGGAATTATAGGCTTCTCTCTGGTATTCTATTGAAAGACTATGCTGGTGGCCGTAAGGCTAAATACAATTAAACTAGACTATGGCATGGTTATGATACTCTGAAACCACATAGTAGGAGATTTGATAATGCGATTCCAGGGACTTCTCGAATGTCTCGATGACTTCGAAGTATTCTGTGTGATACGCATTAAAGGTAGTAATATTAGACTTGGATTGCCTGATCACTGAGGCATAAAGCTTGTTTAGTGACTGAATTTTCCGGACTTAACGATGATATTCCTCACGATTGTCAACAGGACATCCATCTGCGTCTTTGAATGCCGACAATTTCTTAGGGAAATTTGTGGTCACACAAGAACTTTCCGAACTGACCAAGGTTGATACACAGCTCACAATCTTCAACATGTTACAGAGAATAGATGTTCCGTTCACTTGAGTTAAACTGGGTCATCTCCGGTCGTTTTAAATGAAGATTTAACTTTGGCAGCGTGAGGTTGCGTACATCGCATTTTTATGGTTCTCACAAGCCACTGGAAGCCTATAGGAAGGCAAGTCGCCTGGGAATTGCGTCAGTCTTTTTCAGAAAGTACTCCTTGATCTTGTTGTTCTCCTCTTGGAAGTTGAACCCTCTATATTTGCAAAATTCAAAAAATATGATGAATAATTGGAAACGAAAAATTTAAATCATATTTTTCTCATTTCATGCCATTGTGCTGCTGTACGTACGCTGTAGTACATGGGGTTGTTTTCATTTCAAACTAATGACCACCACCACCACCATCACCGATGTTACTACAGTTACAGCGAATGTTGAAAATAGACCATTTACAACCAACACACTTGCAATTACATTCAGACATCCATACACATACATACATATACATACATATGGACACTCATAACCGAGATTTACTTTGTGAAACGATGGCAAGTTATGACTGAAAAATTGAGGTTTTCCAAACATAGCCCAGATTAGATTTTTTTCTTTTTTAGTTTTCATTTTCTTTTGTTTTTCTTTCTCTTTATATGTTTTTTATGCACTTTTCGAAAAATAAAAAGAATATTAAAGAAAAAGAAACTATAACACGGAAAAAAATAATTATAAAGTGCAACACTATATTGCGTGGCTTTGTAGTCTGGATTTTAAAGTCCGTTTTTTTAAGGAGTAAAATTTTATGTAAAAGGCCAATAGAGGAGGAGTTTAGAAACACGCACGTTTTTTAATGGTTCTGTTGGCTGTAGTTTTAATTAAACAAAAAGCCCACAATTATTTTGTTAAATGCAAATGCTGCTGCTGTTGGCCCTAACGAGAAACTGCAGGTGCACGAATACGAATATGAGTACAAGTTTTGGCCATAATTGTGGCAAATTAGTTTTAAAGACTGATTTTTGATGCCAAACACGTTTTCCATAAAGTTAGTTGCATACACCACAAATTAAGATGTTGGAGAACAATTTTTGCAAAAAAATGAAAAAACGCAGAGAGAGAGAAAAACTTTTTGCATTCGTATGTATTAGAAAAATGAAAATGGCATACGTTTTCCACCTGTAGGGGATTTAATTTTATGAGAGGTGGTCAGGTCTCCCTCCTCTTGTATTGTATCCTTGAATTTTAAACATCATTTTCGTTAATTTGTTCGGTGCTTCTGTTTCTTTATTTAAAATCGAATTGGAGCAGCTTTAATGAATACAATTTTAACCTGCTTATAACCAATAACACAATATGGCAAGTAATTATTGTTGCTGTCGTTGAAGACAGGCATATGTTTTGGGGTTGTTGTTGTTGTTGTTGTAATTGTTATATGACATGTAAATTGCATACACAATTTATTCATTAAAATTTTTGTTGTAACTACCACTGTTATTATAATTATAAATGTTGTTATTGTTGTTGTTGCTGCTGTTGTTATTGTTATACATTTTCATTTCACTTCATTTAGGAAATAAAATGTTGTAAGCATGTGTACATAAAACCAATATAAATATGCCTCCTTTACACTTGTATAGGAAAAGCTATACCAAACAAATGCTATTGAACGATATGAAGCATATGAGAAATTGCACCCTACCCGACTATACAGTGTTCACGTGAGTGTTTGTGATAAACTTAAACTTAAAAATTAAATTTTTTAAACTACTGTAGGTTATCTTCCGATTACTTCGTTACATTCTGTAGCAACTATAAGTCTTTGGTTGATGGACAAAAGCAATTGCCAAGTATTCATACTTAATTGGCCATTACAACCCTTCACTCAGGATTACGGCCTAGCTTCTCACACCACTCATGTTGTGTGTGTTAATTTTAAACATGAGTGGTGAGACCTACAGTTTAAAGTCGATTCCAATCGACAGATTTTTGAGAAACTTTTCATGGCAATTTTATTTACTCTCGAGAGTTTTTGCCAGAAATCTGCTGCGAGGAAGTTGCCGAAGAAATATTTTCTTTCATATTTCGTTTTGTTTGAGATCTCTGAACCGGGGTTTGGACCACAAACTCATGTGTGATAAACCAACACACTATCTACTAGACTACGGCGATTTCAAGAATTCATATTTTATTCTATCGAGATACATCTGCATGTAAGTCTGAGCCTAAATTCAGACTGGTAGTGTCAGTAAATTTGGAGAATAGTGTAGCTAATATGATTTCAAACTCTTAATAGTATTAGCGCTCATGTGCTGTCGAATTTCTTCGATGTATTCGGTATTATTTGGTCAGAACAGGGACTGCGCTTACCCGTGGCGTCACAACGGGACGCTAAGCGTGCTCAAGTGAACTTTGGTATCAAAGCTACCACTCCAACCTAACCTAACCTAAGCATTAAACTGTAGAAACATCCTTATCGGAAGCTGTATTACTGACCTGTCTGAAGTCGTCCTGTATAAGATACCGAAGAGGTGCTCCAAGTACTTTGGTTAAAACCCAAAAAAGTTTCTTAAATTACCGTGGCAAGTTAGTAATTCTTCCGCACACAATCATATTGTGATATAGAGCTCCATATAGTCAGTCGTCTTTACCCAACAGTAAGTAATTCCTTATGTTCTTATTAATTAATTTTAAATTAAATATTAATTTCAACATGAGTGAATCGAATGTAAGATTAAATTTTCTTTTTGGTGAGAGAAAGATTTTTATTTTTTAATTTTATTAATACATGGCCCGGCCACCATCACTCCTATGTGTTCTGTGTTTCTCGTTCGTGTATAAAATCACAGAAGCACGTTAAAACTGAAGGTGGCTGTTGTGGAGACGAAGGAGCACATAATGGCAGAGGGATTTTAAATTTTATTTTGTTTTTGTTTGCTGGTTTGGCATGGTAAATTTAAAATTTCCTTCATTAGAAATTCAAGAGAATACAGGCAGTAAATTCATGAAAATTGTTTAAAAATTTGAATTTTTCTCAAGAAAATGAAATTTAATACATTCTTAATGCACAATGTATTCAAATTATTTTCAATTATATTTTGAAAAAATTCTAGACAGCTTAGGAAAAACTGCATTTAAATTGAAATTATTTAAATCGTATTTTTTTTATTGTAATTCAATAATAAAATGCGAAATTATTTTCAAGAAAAACCATCCTCTTACAAACCAGTGCGTCTAACAAACAAACACACAAACGCAAAATCTGATGTCATGACAATTTTCATACTCTACTATTTTCTTTAACATTTAAAAGAAAAATTATATTTAAAACAAAAATTAAATTGTTATTCTTACCAAATGTATTAAGCCAATAAGATTTAATAATCCAACTTACCTAAAATGAAAAAAATTAAAAAAAAAGTTAAAATCAATAACAATTAAAAATAAATAATTTTATAAAAAACAAAATTTTAAAATATAAAATTATAAAAAAAAATTATTAAAAAATAATAATTATAAAAATGAAGTATACATTGCTTTTTATTCATCGTAAAAAATCAACCCAAATTAAATTTTTACTGCTTTAGAATTTTAAAATCGGCTTTAGGAAACTATTGCTGATTTAAATAAAATTATTTTGTTAAAGTATTTATCTGAAATAGGTCTAGACCGTCGTAGTCTCGTCGGTACTGTTCTGAATTAATAGAAATGACTCCTTGGTTTAAACTCCAACTCAGATATTTCGAATAAAACGGCGACTTCCTCTCATCAAACGTCTGGCAGAAAAACTCTGAGAGTAATTCAAATTTACTTTAAAAGTTTCTCAAAATTAGTCGTTCGGAGTCGACTTTAAATCTGTAGGGCTCACCACCCATGGATAAAATTAACGTACACTCAGCATGGGTGGTATGAGAAGCTAGGTCGTAATGCTTAAAGTATTAATTATGTTAAGTAAGCAAAGCCTAGACCAATTTCTAAAGCAAAGCTTAAATTAAGCAAATATTTAGCATGATCACTTCCACGTGAGGTGCCCCATAGGTTTGTGCAAAATATTCAAGATGACATGAGCTATGTCCCTCGTATTCGCTAGTGTCCAGAACATTTAATTTAGTCTTAAAAAATTGGTTATCGTTGATTTATACTACTTCCAATCGAAAGCGATGGCTGGCCATCGACAGTGATCGACGATGTCGACAGCCCAAAATCCACAGAAAAAGGTGGGTTTTCGAAATGTGTTTCACTTTGTTGTCTATTTCACTATGAAATGTTCTCTCTATTATGGCCGACAGTTGTCGTAGTTGTCGAAGTCGCCATAGTCTAGGAGGTAGTGTGTTCGCTTGCTAGATGTACGGCCACAGTTCAAACCCCAGGTCAGACATCAAAGCGAAAATATAAAAAAAATATTTCTTAGGTGACTTCCTCTCAGCAGATTTCTAGCAAGAACTCTGAGAGTAAATGAAATTGCCATTAAAAGTTTCTTAAAAAATCTGTCATTCGGATTTGACTTTAAAACTGTAGGTTTCGCCAATCATGCATTAAATTTACGCACACACCATAAGTGGTTTGAGAAGCTAGGTCGTAATCCTGACTGAAGGGTTGTAATGACCAATTATGTATATGTTATCGTAGATGGTTTAAGCAGTCCTTTTAATCGACCTACAGTAGTTGTAATCTTTTCTTTAGCTATCAAAGCATCTTTTCTTATTAAGTTGGAGGAAGGTTTTATTTATGTCATGCTGATGCGCATGGTATCTGTAGTATTTTTCTTTATTTACTTTGAAAAAAGGGGACGAAACGTATATATTTTTTTAAAATTTTCTTGATATCATTAAAACAAGTAGCTAAAGCTATTTAAATTTTCCTTTTATCAGTATGTTACTGTGTTTATTTTAATTTTTATTGAATTTTTATATTTTTTACGAGGAGAGTTTCTTAGATCATCTCAAACTAACAAAATAAATTTGAAATGCTGAGAAAGTTTTGCAGTCAGAATGATAAGATATTTATTTATGCGATGGCTTTCGCATAAATCAGAAAATCAAATTGAAAGTTTTTAACTCAATGCCTTTGGATTGTGCGTTAATAAATCAGTCCATAAAGCAGCGCTATTGCAGCTGCTCCTTATTACGGTATTTGATTAGATTCATAAAATTCTAAAATTTTTGATTTGATTTTCTCTCTTTGCTCCCCCCGTCTTTTATTACTGTTTTTTTTTATAGTTTTCTCTTGTTTGCATAAATCGTTAATGCCCCACTTTGTGCAATACAAGTCTAAATAGTTATAAAAACCTGTTATAAGGCCAATAAAATCTTTATTTCTTCTCTATCCCTTCCACTCCCACTCTCTCTATTACGTTGCCTTTGCTTATATGATTTTATTCATTTGCTTTAAGACCATTTTGCAAATGAAATTAACAATCAACAACAATAAAAACAACAATAAAAACAAGATTTTTATATCCTTTTTCTGTGATTGCATTACATTAAAGTGGCTTTAAATGGTCTGTGACTGCCAGTATTCATTGCATGGAGGAAATAAAATGAAGGAAAAGTATAAAATTTTTTAGTTTTTAAATTCAAAATTAACACTGAAAAAAAACAAGAGTAATAGTTAGCGACTTTGGCTTTAAATTGAAATTAAATTTTACTTACTCTTAGATTTTGTATTTTTTTTTCAATTTATTTAACGTAAAAGTTAAGGAGGATTTATTTATTATGTACATACATACGTATTTTATTTAACAAAAAAAAAAAGTTTTATTTGTTTGCTTTCGAAACTTTTGCAAACAGTATGTATGTCTAGACGAATTGTAGAGAAAAATTTTATTTTGAATTATTTTTTCTCTTTTCTTTGTAGTTTGTTCCGTTTCTTCATCTTTTTTTAAAGAGAAGTCAACAAAAAATATTTTCAGGTTCTCAATGTAATCAATAATACTAAACGCAATAACAAAAATTAGTTGGGGTTCTTTCACAAGGAATGCATTTTCTTTAAGTCCATTTGTAAGGAAAAGCTTGACTTTAAATGACATTAGTAATGACACTCTTGCCATGTTGCCGCTTTTATAATGATATCACGTGAACTCGCCGTAGTCCAGTAGGTAGTGTGTTGGCTTATTAGACGTAAAGCCAGGGTTCGAGCCCCCAGGCCAGACATCGAAACAAAATACAAAAAGTATTTCTTCGGAGACTGCCTCTTAGCGGATTTCTGGCAAAAACTCTGAGAGTAAAATCAAATTGCCATGAATGGTTTCTCAAAAATCTGTCGTTCGGAGTCGACATTAAACTGTAGGTCCCGCCACTCATATATAAAATTAACACACACAACATAAGTGGTGTGAGAAACTAGGTCGCAATCCTGAATGAAGGGTTGTAATGACCAATTACGTATGTATGTATCACGTAGGGTTGTTTATTCATTCATTCAATATATTTTTTAAAAGTTTTTTCATCAAAAATATCTGGGAGATGTCAGAAATCAAAAAGTCATAGAATATCGTAGTATATTATTAGACGTAAGGACACGATTAAAACTCCAGGTCAGACAAAACGAAATATGAAAACAAATATTATTAAACTTAGGCGACTTCCTTTCAGAAGATTTTTAGCAAAAACTTCGAGTGCAAAATAAAATTGCCATGAAAAGTTTCTCAAAAATCTGTCGTTCGGAGTCAACTTTAAACTGTAGGCTGTATAAAATTAACAACATCAGTGGTGTGAGAAGCTAGGTCGTAATCCTGGTCGATATGTTGTAATGATCAATTATGTATACATGAATGTGTATGTATGAACGCGAAATCTCATCTTTTGTATGACACAAGTGAAAATGCCACTTGTTGTATAAAAAACTAGCAAGTTTTCGTGAATCTCTGTGTTCGAAAATTCTTGGCATTTTCTGATCCATAACTATGTCTCATTAGAAACAGAAACTCATATCATTTGAGATAAAGAGGAGCAAGTCGCTTTGGTTACATTCTTAGAAAGGAATCGAATGATGTTGTTTTAATTGCCGTAGATAAGAGAATACATTCCATACAAATCGAGATTAAGACAAACAGATGCGGTCAGAGTTGTTGTAAAGTAATGGCGGAAGTATAAAAAAACGGATAAATGTTTTGGAAATTTTTTGTGGGCTTGTGTTCCTCGTATTACAGGGCATAAGTATTGATAAGATTGTCTCAGTCGTAGGCAATATTGCAGGTACCCTTAATATTACTTTTACAAGATTCTACTCGACACGTATGGTTTAGACAGAACCGAATCACATATATTCCTAACTCGCATGACCATCAATCGTACAATAGCGATCTCACGAGCTACTGGCCTTTTGGTAGGCATGCCGAAAGTCTTGTACTGTGATGGAAAAGTTTACATGGGCAAACGAATGAGGTGCAATCAAGAAGTTATGGTGGGAAAATGACAGCCGTAAAGTATCGTTTGAGGCAATTTATCAAAATTTTAATCAGACTAAAATGAAGAAGTATAGATATACATAGGAATGGCTTCCCACACTTACTAAAAAAAAATATGTTCCCATCTTATGATTTCAGTCCTTAAAATCTCTGTAGAATTGTTTACATATAGTGCTTGATATCACTCAAATGATTGTCCAAAAATAGTACCAAGTAAAGTAGTAAAATAACAAATATTTCATGTGATTCATTGCTTAAGAAAAAAACTACAATATTTTTTTTGTCTCTCTGGAAATAAAATTTCACATTCAGACACTTTCAACAATAAAAAAAAATTAAATATCCAAAATACAATCAACAGAGACAGAGAATGTGTGTGGGGAGAGAAGAGAGCAGTTTATGTAAAAAACACTCTCGGGAGAAAAGGAATTAAAAAAAGGACCGTTAAAAAGTAAAGTGAGTAAGTGAGTTTATATTACAGTTACATGTACAGAGAAATTAAATTGGAAACAATTTATAACACAGTGAAAAAAAAGTTTGTGTAGCAAAGTGAAACAGCAGTGATCTCTTAAAAAGAAATATATCCATTAAAGGATTCGGTTTGCGTTTTCCAAGTCAGCAGAACTGATTACCCATTGAAAAGTTTTTAGGTAAACTTATGATAACTCTGTACATGACTGTCCAGAGGGTACCTATGTTTGAAAGAAATTATAATGTTTTTGAACCTGTAAATACTTGAATATTTTTGAGCCCGCAAATATCTTTTTGGCTTCTACCACTCGGGTAATCGAATTAGAAGATGAATCTTCTCCTTCTCTTTTAAATATTGTAAAGAAACAATACAAAACGGATAACAACAAAATACACACAGCGTACGGTACACAGCATTATACAAGTGAATACGTGGACTTTTACAAAAAGGGAACAAAATCAGAACAACAACAACAATACCTAAAGGCAGGTCGCGCAGTTGCCAGCCATAAAACAAATTAGTGTAAATCCAGCAAAAAACGATGTTGCCAGTTAGTAGCGAGTTGTGTGTCAGTAATGCGATATAGGTCCGTGATTAATATGGACTTTAGTAATTTGCGATCATAATTTTCGAATATGGGGTTTTTGCTAACGAGCATACATACATTCCTACCAGTGGAATATTTTTGAAGGCCTGATACTATGCTTGACAGCATTTCCCATTTTTTGGAAGAAGATCCATTTATCGGGATGGTTCTACTTTTCCTTCCGTCGTTTTCATATGAAACAAGAAAATTATTGTATAAATTTACTAAATAGTTGAACTCTGCTGTTGCCTTGTATCGCTTTATTAGAGTGAAATTTAAATAAAGTTTTCTGTTGTTGCACATGAGTTTGTAAATGTCTCTGGGAGTTTTTGGTGTGGCCACTTAATAAATGTGAATTTATAGAAACACAGAAGGTTTTCCTAGACAAACACTACCAAGTACCATAAAAATAATAGAAAAAACTAAGGAAATCAAATTAAATGAAGAACTGTTCACATAATTTATTTCTCATTTAATTTAATGAAATTTTTAAATTTTTTTGTTTTCTTATATGCGACATCCGGGTACTGTACTTGTCCTAATTGACAAGTACACGTCCTCTAACATAACCTTGTTTTCTTATTTTTCAAGAAAATTTAGGGAATTTGTTGGATGATAATGTACTTACATATGCGACTGTACCCCTTATTTGCATGTGGCTCAATTGATGCTCATGTAAATTTTAAGAAGCATTTTCCAAATGAATGGTTTGTTGTTGCATTTGTCATGTTACAGCAGATTTAGATTTTCTTTAGTTTTCTTTAGGTTTTGCACCATTTAAAATGGAAATTGTATGTGAAATGAAAAACATAAGAAAATGTAAAGTTTTAGAAATGAAACTGAATGTGAAATAAAATATAGCAACACATGTGATTCGAATTTCGAACAGAACTTTTCCTCATCCACTTTACCATCATACGCTATTACCCGTAGCTACTGCTATCCTTAGAATACTTGGTTATACATGAACTTTAACTGGAAAAATATTGTAATTCAATATGGCATCTCAAACCAATATCGTCAAAGTATTTAAATTCAGAAATGCTGTTCGTGTTAAAATATAAAAAGAAAAAAAAACTAAAAAGTTGAAAAGGAACACATGATTAAAGACTAAAATGGAGTGGACTTGCGAAGTGAATTTTTGAAAAATATTTGCTAGATTTGTGGTACATTTTCACAGAGGAGGTTATTGCTACAATGGAACTATCATCTTCTTAGGTGGAAGAAATTTAATCAATGAAAGTGAAAGAAAGCATTGAAATAATAAGGAGATGAGTAATATGCTCTGTGTGACAGTCGTTAAAGGAACGAAAAAGGAATAAAAAAAATCATGATCCATCCATCCAATCTGTCCTATTGACGATTCCAAAGAAGATTTTCTCAATGAAAAACTGATTTAAGTATCTAAAAGACTTGCGTAGACTACATACACAGCTTGCGCACTGTAATAGAATAACCAGTCGAATGAGGATTGACTCTTTTCCTGGTCTTCATCCTTTTCGTTAAAGCTTTCGGCACAACACTAAGGGTGTACAAGGGATTATACTGCAATACAAATTGTCGTATAATTCATCTAAAAGTTGTAGTCAATACAACCTAGTAGGTAGTGTGTTGGTTTATTAGATGCGAGCCATTTGGTTCAAATCCCAGCGGAGACATCTCGAACAGAACGAAATATGAAAGAAATATTTTCTTTTGGCAAAACTCTGAATGAAAATATAAAAATGCGATGAAAAGCTTTTAAGAATCTGTCGTTACGTGTTGACTATAAACTAACTATGGGACCCTACACTCATGTATAAAATTAACACACACACCACATGGGTGGTGTGGGAAGCTTGGTTATAATCTTAACTAAGGTTAGGTTGTGGTCTGGACTAATTAGGTAAGTAAGCAAAAAATTCCACTTAAAGCGAATGTTTGCCAAAACTGCATTCAATCTGCGCTACGTAGAAATTCAGCAATCAATAACAGTGACATGATGTCTGCTCGTTCTTGATTACATTGACGACAATACAAGACACTCAAGTCACGAAGTTAGAATTCTGAGTAAATGCCAACAAGACAAGGCAGTGGGCATAAAAGCAACATCAAAATTTAGAATGTAAACAACTTTTGCTAACGGAGAAGCATCGTAACGACGACTATATTAGAAGAGCCTGACACGTTGTCGAGCATCTTTGCCCAGTATTGAAATCAACAGTAATATTCAGTCACATTTTCAATTCATAAGTGAAATCTGTTCTCCATGGGTGCAATACGTGGAAAATGCTTCCAAATTTAAGAAAACTTTGTGAAACTTCAACAGCAAATATCTGAGAATATAAGAATGTTCTGGCCCAACAGTTGGGGCTCCACTTTTCAGAGTCAAATACACATGGAAGTTTTGTGAAGGCAATGGCGATAGATTGGTTATGGGCAATGCCTCCCGTGATGAAATAAAGTGAAAGCAAGTTTACACTTCACGAAAGCAATATGACTTAGCAGAATGGACAGTAGATAAGCATAAACGTTTGCAAAAACTTTGTTAAGGCTGTGCGTTTCTTCTTAAAACAGTGCCAGCATACATACATAATTGCTCATTACAGCCCTTCAGTCAGGATTACGATATAGCTTTTCACTCCACTTATATTGTGTATTTGCGTAGCGAAACCTACAGTTCAAAGTCGACTCTGAACAAACGATTTTTTGAGTAACTTTTCATGGCAATTTTATTTACTCTTAGAGTTTTTGCCAGAAATCTGGTGAGAAAAAGTCGCCGAAGAAATATTTTTTCCTATTTCGTTTCGTTGGAGATGTTTAGACTGGGGTTTGAACCATGGCCTTACGTCTAATAATCCAACACACTACCTACTAGACTACGCCGATTTCAAAACAGTGCTAAGTAATGAATAAATGGGAAGGTTCAATTCTGTTTTAAACATTTTAGAAGCGTCCATCGCTTTCATTGTGTTCAATAGTCACAGTAGTATTTGCATGACTATATATTGTTTGCTGTTGTTCACTCTATACTTTCCTTAAATGCAAATCTATTCTATGGTGTATAGAAACGAATTAAATTTGACCACAAAAAAAAGAGAAAGAGAACACAAAACAAATAAATACTTGGGTGGAGTACATAAAATAACACAAAAAGGAGAAACAACAATGTGTAGGTGTTAAATTGTTGGTCAGTGTTAAATAAATTGTAGGTTTTAAAACAATTTTAAAAAAAGTTATTTTCTTTTTATCGAAATTTCTTAGATTGACTGCTGCTTAGAGTAGAGAGTAGAGGGTAGAGAGAAAATCTACAAGAATTGTTTGCATTATACAAATAGGCCATTAGGGTGAAATTATCATAATAACAGCACATGATGATGATGGAAACCCAAAGTTGGTGCCAACTAAATACGTCTGCCAAAAAAGAAAATAGGGCTCCTATAAATTTTAAAACAAATTTAAGTATACACTAAGGAATCTATTTGAAGTTTGATTATTCTTTCTTGGTGTTACCAAAGAGTTTTCATTTAATTTAAAATGTAGAGAAAATAAAAAAAAATAAGCAGAGTTCATATAACAATATACACCAAAAAGAAGAAAAGAAAAATACCAGAAAAAAATTTATAAAGGAAACCCATGTAATATTTTTAATTCATTTCTCTAGTATTTGCCTTTATTTTCCTTGGCTATTATAACACGAAATAAGAAAAAATTGAAGGAAAATTGAATTGTAGTGTTTGAAAGCGTTTTCCATTATGATTTACAATTTCATTTTATACTCTTTTTCTATTTTACACTACTCTTGTGTTTTTTCTTTCTACTCTGTTTTGTCGTCGTTATTGCTTTTTAAAATATTTAATATTTGCACGTATTTGAATTGTTGTGGTCTATTGTCACAATTTTTCCAGCGGAAATTAAAAATTTCTATGACGAGCTCACTTCTAAACGCTCTTAACAATACTAGAAATGCATTGTGTTTGTGGTGTTCACATTTGAAATTCTATAGAAATTTTGATTGAAATGTGTGTGTATTTGATGAAATAGTTCGTTTTGTATAGGGTCTTCCAACAAGAACGACAGTTAATAACGGTCGTCTTGTCATTTTAAGTATCATTAACTCAGTATGTTTTACAAAGTCGCCATAGAAGGATATAGTAACACGTGGAAATAATAATTTTTTTTATCCAAATGGGCCTTCTGTTCAGGCAACGGACAGATTCGACCTTTTATCGTCTAACCACAATGTGATGGATAAATTCGAGTCCATTGGTTCAGTTAACGATCGACCCATACGCCGACATACGTATGTAATAGATTTCGAGTCGCTTGCAAAATCTCTGTCTTTCGCGGGCCACAACTTTTTGTGTTGTGTCTTGGATCTGTAGTCGAACAAAATTTAACTGACCTGAGGGCCAAGGGTAAACGGAAATAGATAACTACGTATGGGCTCTGGAGCAGTTGGCAACCGAACTTAGTTTTCACCGAAAAATCATCGCCAATAAGGCCCATTTTTGGATGAATGTGTACGAGAGCATGAGATCAGAGATCGTCCTGTGGAATGCGTTCCGAAAAAATTACTAATTGGAATGGATTTTTGGCTCCATATCTTACCAACAATGATGTTGGCCAGGCCACCACTATCAACGGCGACAGGTATAGTTCGATTATAGCCAAAATTGTTTGGTCTGAATTCAATAACCTGGACGCTAACGACATACACACAGCTAATACTGCATTGGATATTCTGCAATGAATGATTTAAGGGCATGATTATCTCACGTAGAGAGGATGCTAACTATTGATCACGGTCATGTGATTTGACCCCGTTAAAATTCCTCTTGTGGGATTTTCTTAACACGCATTTGTATACGTATAAAGCACAAAGCACAGAGCTTCTCAAAGCCAACATAATCAGTGTCATTTGCAGGTCTTTCAAACGAATAAAAATATTCCGTTGAAATCTCACACACAACTTCTTTTATTTAAATTTAAAAATAAGGAAGCGCTTTTAAAACAGACCCTTTATTATGACCGTCTTGTCTTATTTAATTAAAAGTATAACCACCACAGCGTATGATTGATATTTAATTCATTACGTTACTCATACGTATGATGGTGGCGGTGGTACAAATAATATGCAAGTCTTCTTGCTTGGTTTCGTTTTGAAAATTTAGAAAAACAAAAAAAAATTAAGGCAACCATTAAACATTTAAAATTTATACAGACTATATAATAAAGGCCATCCGATGTTTTTTTTATAATGTTTTATACAAAACAGGGTAAAATTGCATTGCAAAAGTAAACGAAACGAATTGCATGAAAAAATTATCCACAAAAGAAATTTATTCATTCAGTTTTCTTAACAGACAACAAGATCCGATTGACATTGAGTAATTTAGATATGTATTTACAAATATACTCCGATGTGCGGAAGTGTCCGCAAAACAGACTGCGATATGGATTATTCAGAATAAAAATTGCTCTGGAAAAACTTTCCGGAGGGTTCTATTTATGCCTTGAATCCTTAATAATAATAAGATCGTGAGACCGTGGGGAATGTTCCAGTTTATGTTACACATTATATAGAAGGCAATCTTTTAATATTTTCGGTGTAATAGTAGGTGTAAGTGTAGAATATTGCCCTAGACCGAAAAAACCAACACTACATAATATCGGGTGTGCCATCTATCAGTTTAAATTTGAACCATTATTACTTCGAATCTAGCAATACTTATGTCATTCTGTTATGTAACAAAATGCACTATATTATCTCCACTAAACGTGGTGTGAATCGATTTACGCTTGAGCAACGTTGGGATTTATGGACGAGCAACTGCACGATGTTGTCGATTTCGCCACACAAAAAACATCTTTTCAGATGAAGCTAATTCTCCTCTTCGTGATTACGTTAATAAGCAAAATTGCCGTAATTGGGGGTTCAGAAAACACACACGTGGTTTTTAGTCATTCCCCCACACTGCTTTGAAAATGAGAACGGCACAACCATTGCGGTCACTGGAGACACCTATCCCACCATGATAACTGATTTTTTTTGCATCCGCTCTTCATTGTATTGATGTGAACGATGTTTGGTTTCAACAGGATGGTGAAACTTGCCACACACAGCTCATGCCACGATCAATTTATTGCGTCATACATTTGATGGCCATTTAATTAGGCGAAATGCTGATGTCAATTGGCCACCAAGAAGCTGCGATTTGACACCGTTGGACTATTTTCTGTGGGGAGCCTTTAAAGAAAAGTGTTATGCCGACAAAGCAAAAAACAATTGAGCATTTGAAGTCTAACATACATGATGCCATTGCCGAAATACGAAAAAGTGCACTAAAATTGGTGCGATCGAATGGCAGCCTTTGCAGTTATATGAATGAAATAATATTCCATTTCTAGCCGGAATAATTGTACTTTACAACAAAAAAAAATATTTTGACAAAACTTCAAACCTCATTTGTTTTATTGCGTTTTTAAATTTAAACTTTTAATTTTCCTACCCTATAACAGTTTATAGATTTATTTTCAATAAAGATAATTAAATTTAACAAATTTTTTAAATAAGTCAATAAACAGAATCAAGTTTGAAAATCTTTTCAGATTAAATTTAAAAAAAATTTCCACAGTAACTATTCAGTACAAGAGTAATTTCAATAAGAATTAAAGGACTCCACTTTAATTGCAAAAATTTATTCAAATGAGTCATAAGTGAGAAAAAAAAAAGAATGAAAAATAAATCATATTTGCAAGACAGAAAGAAAAATAAAGCAATTGTTTATAAATTTATGACAAATAAAGTTCACTTATCGTAGTTTTTCTCTTTCGCTCTTCTGTTACCAGTCATTAAAAATCTTATAATTTACCAGCCTTAAGGCTGCATGAATGGTTGTTTGAGTGGTTGTAAGACAGGCGGCGGTTAATGTTTGTGAAAATGTTTCAATTAAAAAGCAAAGAAAACGCAATAAAATAACGCACAACCATGTAAATTAACATTTATAATTAACCAAATTGACACAAATAACAACAACAACAGATGAAGTAAGAATCAAATGACTGCAATAACAAATGCAACAACCAACATACGTTGGATCATAACATAACGCTTATCGTTATCAATAAGCAAATAACGAACAATTAATGACATCAACTAAAGGATTATTATTTAAAGAGAGCACAAGAGAGAGAGAGAGAGAGAACAACACCAAGTGCAAATACGTAAAAAATTTCCATTTTTGGTAGCAAAAGAATTTCCGGTGGTAAAACACTTGGCTGTCTGTTGGTCTGCAGCCGAGTGAGTGCTGCAACAACTACAAAAATAAAATAAAACACGAATAAATAAAACCCAAAACGTTGAAATAAAATCGATGTGAACGCAATTTGAATGTGTCAGGGAAAGGAAGGGCAAAAGACAGACTTTAACAAATGGTCTTGCAAACCAATACAAATGCTCACACAAATACATACACATGTATACATACACACGTTGCCTCAGTCACTGCTAAAAACACAAACATATGATGTCTTGCATCATATTCACAAACCATATGCATTGACTTGGCAGTACGAGTATATGCAAAATAAATGCAAAAATGCACAAATGCATACACATATGCTTGTATGTATGTACATATGTATGTATGAATATATTAATGTACGCATATCAATGTAGCTATTGTGTAGATTATTGTATGTAAATAAATGCCATTGTACTCTGTATAAGTCGTTTATGTAATTGTCTGTGCGTATGTGTGTGAAAATCCATCAGTAAATACTACATATTGAGACAAGAGGTATAAAAAAAACCAAAACAATACTGCCGGTGTTTATTGAAAATTCCTTTGGAGAATGATTTCAGTTTAAAAACGACGTGTTTCATATTCAAAATCAAAACGATTCAAGATTTCCCTTTTCCGAAGTCGACATTGGCAAAACTTGCTTTCCCTCTTAGTCCGTTAATTGATAATTACAACTCTTTAGTCAGGATTACAATCTAGCTTCTCACACCACCCATGTTGTGTGTGTTAATTTAATACATGAGTGACGGGACCTATAGTCGACTCCGCATGACAGATTTTTTTGGGAAACTTTTCATGGCAATTTTATTTACTCTCGAGAGTTTTTGCCAGACGACACTGCGTATATTATAATTTACAAATGGGAAATGGTGTACTGTATCTTAAACAACGTATGTACATGTGTCATTAATGTAACCATGTGTCACTTACACTTACTCAGAATAGTGGAACGAAATACACATGAAGCATACCTGAATATGTTCCATCAATTTCAGAGAGCTAAAGTTGCTTTGTGCCGTTCAGACTTCTGCAATTATAATTAAGGGATCATAAATATCCGAATATCTTCAATGATCTCTTCCTAATCAATATTGTGAACAATTTTAAATTTAGTTACAATGCGTAGGGAGAACAGGCGCACCTAGTTTTCATATTGCATGATAATTTAAAATATTTCATTATGTCTACGCTTTAAATGAATATGAAACTGTCCTTAATGTAAGTAGGAGTGCGTCAATATATAGAATACTACGCCCTCCCCCTCATCCTCTATAAATTCTACAACGATAATCACAGTTTAATAATAGAAAATTGATTTTCATTTTTATTGCATCGTTTTTTTTTCATTTCCAATTGTGTGCTTAAAATAAATGCAATATTATTAGGAAGGTTAAGTTGTATATTTAGACATAAACTAGTACATATTCCCACATACAATATAATTAAAATAAATCCTTGTTTTTTTCTTTTTTGTTGTTATTTATTATTGTGTGTTGTTTATTCATTGAATAGACAAAATATTAAAATATTCAAAGCCATAATAGATGCATAAATACGTAAGAGATTTAATGTTAAAAGTTATTTTATTTAGTTTAATTTAATTAATTAAATAAATATGCATTTTTAAGCCTTTAATGCCAAGCATTGTTTGCAGTTATTATGTAGGGATTGTAAAGCATTTGAATACCAACCAAACATTTATTAACACAGATCAGGTTGCATGCATCATAAGCATTGTAAGCTTGAATTTTTAAATGCTTAAAGCTTTGTTACTGAATATAATTTATTATATGCTGGATAAATAATTTAATCACTTAAATACTATGGAGTAAACTATGCTGAAGTTAGGCTAACGTGTCAGAATTTATTTCGCCATAAGGTATGACTCTATGCAGACAGTTCCAGAAAACGTTTTTAACCATTTTTAGCTAAAAGTTCTGAGAATAGATAAGTAAAAGAGGGGAAATATCAGTCGTAAATAGAGAAAGAAATGAAGGAAAACAAAAATATGTGTTGGATACACCAATAGATGTTGGCCATATAGGATATGTTTCAGTCTCTTGTCTGATATTTTCATTGTTCTTTAAGTCCGTTAAGTAGAATTTTCTCCACTTCTAATCAAAGTTACATCTGATTTGCCAGAGTAAAATGAGTATACATTTTTCTACTTCTCATGCTCAGCAACTAGTCATAAGTTAAAAAATAAAGAAACTCTGAATGAGACCAGAAATCTTAATCCTAAATACGCTAGAGCATCAGAAACTTGAGAAAACAATGAAAATCATTAAAGATGTTAAAGTCGCTGTAGCCTAGTAGATAGTGTGTTGGCTTTTTAGAATTGAGCCTTAGGTATCTCGAACAAATCTTCGACGACTTTCTCTCAACAGTCTTCTGGCAAATGCCCTGAGAGATTAAAACAAAATTGCTTAAGAAATGTTTTAAACTTTAGGTCTCGTCTCGCCACTCATAGGTAAAGTTAATAATTTTGATGATTTTTATTTAAAATCTCAAACTTAAGTCAGGGTACTAACCTTCTGATGACAAATAAAGTAACACTGCTCTGGAATATTCTGTACCCATTTATTCAGAAATTCTTCAGCATATGGTTTAAATATGTTGGTAGGGACACTCAAATCTATATCTTTTTTCAGAAGAAGGAAGGGCTAACAACCAGGATATATGTGTGTACATACAGCTCTATAGCAGAAATTTTGCCGTTTACAGCTCACTTTCAAAGGAACTAGAAAAATATCTCTGCCACATTATCAAGTTCCTAGAGCAAATGAATTCCATAACATATAAATATGGTGCATCCTGTAAATAATACGTGCCTTAGCTAACAATTGGATGTGGCGTTATGTAGAGGTTGTGTACATTCTGGTTCATACTCAGCAGCAGTCGAAAATTTTTTCAAAGAATGTTTGATTTTATAAAATTAAGAGACTTTAATTCCTTCTGGTCAATACTAAATGTTATGGAAAGGTTAGGCACTGTTACCTCTTTGAAAAAAGTAGGATTAAGTCAACAAAAAGTGCCTCAACTCTACACCCAGTACATGTACAAGAGTGTTAAGGCAATTGCAGTTATCGTAAGACATGCTACAGCAGACTTATCATCAGCATAGTCAAAGAAATGTGAGAAGGTGTGTAGATGCTTTGTGATAACTTCGTATTACTTAAAGCAATAAAAAGGAATACACTCAAGCTTTCAATTAATATCAGTAATCAGCTCTGCATACATCTTTCTACATAAACTTTCCTACATATTCCTTGTACATGTTATAGGTTTTGCCTTTTAAAAGATAAACAGGCAATTCTACTTCAACCGTTCTTAAATGGAATAACATCCTCATAAAAGTAAAAATGTTTTTTTTCGCTTGTCATAAAACAAGTCAACAAATTATGTTTGGTAAACAAAAAAAGAAAAAAAAATCTTACAATACAATGGTAAAACCTCATGGTAATATTAATTCAAAGATTCCTAACTTTTCTTCCCCTATGTTTACTTAGTCTTCTTCCATTTTCCAAAGCAATAAACATAGCACACCACATTAATACATTCATATCCATAAAGTTAATGTCCAATTACATTCAATTCGATACAAAAGAATTCAGTTGAATGCAAAAAAACAAAAAAAAAACAGAAAAAATTCGTTCATTAACTTTTCCATTCACATTTCAATCTCCATTCCTAATTGACAGCGAAAAATTAGCAGAACAAAGAAGAGAAAAAAAACCAGAAAGGAAAATGAACGAAATAAAAATAATGAAATTAATTGCCATTATCATGTCATTATTAATCAGGGAATACATCATTTGGTACAATACAAGAATCGACAAAAATAGACAAGAATGGAGAAAATAAAACAAATTTTGTTTCCATGTGTCATCATTAAACATTTCTTGTCTATCGTTTTTATTTCCCCCTATCATGAAAAGAATACAAAGGGAGGGAGAGAGAGAGAGACTTCAACACCTCCGCTTATGGATGGATGTTGATGGAATTCATTGGAGGTTGAAAGTTTTATTTCATTTCACCGACTAATGGATGGATTTTGTTTATTTCGCAAAATTTATTGTTGAAACAATAAATTTTTTGTTTTTTTTTAATTTTTTTTTATTTTTTTTTTTGCAAAATTCTTAGACATTTAACAACCACAAAGGCATGTGAATTATGCATGAAAGTTTATAAAATACAGTGGCGATAAAAAACAAAGTTAAGGAAAGCAAATAGAATGGCAAAGACGACGTCACAAGCAGGCTGAAAGAGCAATTAATTGCGATTTGTAATATTCTTTGAAGCGGACCCTATGACTTCTAAAAAACAAAGTGGGTATTTCGATACCCACTTCCAAAATATTGGCATAAAAAGTTTAATACCAGGAAATATTATTTGATCATAGCCTGGGGCATAAGAATATGATTTTAGCTCGGAAAAATGTAAGCACAGCTTTAAATCGTTGAGGGGACTAAACGTAGCTAAACATTAAGGGTTACGTAATAATGCACGTAATACGTAATAATCAACGTTTCAGAGCCACTATTATGTACTTCCATAATGGGTCACTACAATCATTTAGTCAGGATTACAACCTAGCATGTCACTCCACTCATGTTGTGTGTGATAATTTTATTCATGAGTAAAGGGACCCATAGTTTAAAGTCGTTTTAGACCAACAGATTTATAAGAAACTTTTCATTACAATTTTAGTTACTCTCTGAGTTTTTGTTAGAAGACTCCGCGAGTATGTCACCGAAAGAAAAACTTTTTATTTCGTATTCCGTTTTGATCCAGATGTCTGAGCAACCAAGGCCTCCCGTCTAATAAACCAGCACACTAGCTGCTAGACTGCGGACCTTTACTGTGTAATATTATGTATGATGGTGATGAAAGAGACTACAGACGTGAGTTCTGTTGATCCTCTTATGGCAATTGCTCTCTCAAAACTCCTGCAAATGATTTGCTATTTTATCAACACAATACAGGAAGGAATGATCTTAAAATAGGCTTAAAGACTTTTGGTTGCTCCAGTAGTTTGGCGGTAAGATGTATGATCTCAAAAACATTGTTATTGCCCGTTTTCTTATAACAAATAAATCCATGAGATTCAGCAATTTGCAGAAAAAACTTTGCGTGTAAATTTGCGTGTAATACCCAACCTTCATTTTAAATCATTTAAAAAAAATTGAATTGAAAGCAAATGAGCTTCCTAAGCAATGATTTTAAATACCACATCCTTTAATTAAAACACCAAGTTTAGCAGCGTATGTGAATGATATTTTCTCATTTGCCTATTAGCAGGCAACTATAAAGAAATGATTCCAATTTTATAGGGAAATACCTTCAAGTCTATGACAAAATCCCATTGCAATGATCTGTTATCTGATTGTTTATATCACCATGTTGCTTCTAGTTGTCAATTCTTTTTAACATTTATTAATATTCATGATAAACACAATATTTATGGCATTGTGAATGGTCAGCCATCTTTAATTGTTGCAAAATAAGCTATAACGAGGCTTTAGGAATAATTATTAAGAATGCTGTACAATTGACAAGTCGACGTAGTCTAGTAGGTAGTGTGTTGGCTTATTAGACATAAAAGCCAGGGTTCGAGCCCCAGGCCAGACATCAAAACAAAATACAAAAAGTATTTTTTCGGCGACTTCCTCTCAGCAGATTTCTGACAAAAACTCTGAGAGTAAATAAAAATTGCCATGAAATGTTTCTCAAAAAAAATCTGTCGTTCGGAGTAAACTTTAAACTGTAGGTCCCGCCACTCATGTATAAAATTAACACACACAACATGAGTGGTGTGAGAAACTAGATTGTAATCCTGACTGAAGGGTTGTAATGACCAATTATGTATGTATGTATGTAGAATTGACATTTCTATTTATTCAAATAAATTGTCATTTTTGGTTCGATTAATCGAACTATTTTTACTCAAATGATAATCACAGCATAGAGTAATTAATGAGCCGGGGTTTTATTATATTTCTATTGAATGTATTCAACACAATTTTGTGGTGGTGTGGTGGTGGCGGAAGTTTTTCCGATCATTTCCTCATTACAAAAAAAAAAAAAAAAAAATCCAAACTATGACGTACGGGAACAAATTGAAAAGCATTTAATTTAATCAATCACAATAAATTGTTAAATCGTTAGTCATTTTTTAATATGAGCCTCTTTGTTAATTAACACTTTATTTATGAAATTATCAGAAAGAAAACATGAAAACAAAATAATAATAAAACTACAAGAGGAACACAACAATCAATTAAAATACATGAAACCATTAGAGAACCACTAAGGGAATTTAAACAAGCTACGTTACTTAGCTTTGATGCTACGCTTTTGTGCATTCTCTCCTCGGGGACTCATTATAGAACTCGTAATCGAATTTTTGTACAAGAAAAAAAAACGCGTATAAACTATTTACATTTTAATTACGTAGGACAACACTTGCTTGTTTTAAAGGCGACTTTCTAAGTTCTTCTATGTTGGAAGGCATTGCTAAAATCATATTTTTCTGTAAAGAGTTATGTGTGTTGAAAAATGAATGAAAATTTCAAATATTATCGTCTTACTTCGCTTTTCTATTGAAGAAAACATACGAATATACACGGGCTGCTGGTATAATTTGAGAAGTTTATCGGTAAAAAAGTCAGTAAATCCTAGAAAAAGTTGAGAACGGCCAAGACATAAGAAGATTGGGAACTAGACTATCATCTCGTGGCACTTACAGACCATATGAATAAAGATGGATGCATCGAGAAGCTCTTTGCTTGGGTGTCTTACAAATTAACGTGGAAGAGTTAAATGAACCTGATTTCATTCTACGATTCACTGCTGACACGGAATGAAATTGAATTGAATTGAATCACGTGCGACAAAGACCATGGAGAAGATAAGGTGTAGGTTCGCTCACGGTGCCAAAGGTGAGATTGAAAGAATTGTTCAATACGAGCTGGTCAAACGATCTCTATTGTCAGCAATTATGCAACACAATTAACAAAACAAAACAATATTGCTTGAGGGTGCCAATACTAAACAAATCTAAATCGTATTATTCGTCGATAACACGCCTAGTCTTCTGATTAATTAAATTCGATGGCCCATCGGAACGAATTTGAATCATTTCAGAACCGAATGACTATGAGAAACAGAAATTGAATCACGTAAGACAGTAATGTACGGAAAGTTTCATCATAGGCAGGACAAGGTGTAGGTTCGCTTACTGTACAAAAGGCAATGCTCTGCGTATGGTGGGATTAAAAGAATTATTCGATACGAACGTCTACTAGCAGGTCAAACGATCTCAATTGTCAACAATTATGCAACGTAATTAAAATGACCGCAATTGATCAACAGTAATAGCCAGCCCGCTCCTATTTAATGACTATGTAGAAACTTGGTTGAAAAGTTCCCATGCAGCTCGAATAATTTTTCGTTAGTGGGGTCTTTGAGTACCGCTTAAAGTGTCGATAGATCTAGATTGTGTTATTCGTCGATAACACACGTCTGGCCTTTAGATTAATTACATTCGATGGACCATCTTCACTTTATTTGTTTTCAACATTTATTATAAAAAAATTTATTCGGCAAAATCAATTAAAGTTTATCTTTTAGAATTCTCAGAAATATATGCCAAAATATGAGCGATAAATTAGGTTAAGAGTAGCGTTCTGTTTGTATGTATATGTTGTTTATATGTATATGTTGGTAACATGTTTATTCTTATAAAACTTGCTACAGACTTTCTGGTTTTCTTTTTTGTTTTTTTCCTGTAGTTTTTCAACAACCCATCATTATTTTGTGTTGTTATAGCAGCAATGCTGTAAGAATTAAGTGTCATACGTTTTGTTTAATTAAATTTATTAACGTTAATACCATCACAGTCTTAAACAATTTCATTCGTTAATAAAAGCTGTTGCTAATCAATATAAACTTTTATTAACAAAACTAATAATGAAACACACTAACATAGTCTTGTCTACTTGTAAACATTCCATAACATTCTCGGTTGTTTTCTCTTTAATTGAGAGAAAATATAGTTAAACAATAAAAGAAAGTATGTATGTATGCAAGTGTGACTATGTATTTGTAAAGAAGAAATAAAGAAATAAGGTTGTCCTGATTAAATAAGTAAATATTACAGTCAAGAGCATAAAAAATAGAATGAAAAGAAAAGGAGAGAGGCTGAGATATGGAGCGAGCAAGGATAACGTAAAGAGAGTAAACATTTACAGCTTAATAATTAAAAAAATAAAAAAAACACACACACAGCCAATTAAGAGTCAATATTATAAACTTTCCCACTAAGCAGCTAAAGGACGAAATAAGTTGAGACAGGCAGACAGTCAAGTAAATAAGCTGGTGACACAAAGAAACACAAACAAAAAAAGTGATAAAAAAAAATAAAGAAAAATTTGAAAAATAAGCACTTCAGATACTGTGGAATAAATAAAAGCAAAAAAAAAAAAAGAAAAAATAAGTGCGATGGTGTATGGGTGGTGTAAAGTCAACACTTTTATTAAAAAAAAAAATAAGTAGACAGGCAGACAGTATCTGTCACAAGAAGTGCAAGAAAAACTTGCAAAAGTAACATACAGACCGTCAGAGCAGCTTCAGAGATATTGAAGAGTCAATTGTAAGGGCTTATAAAAGCCTTTGCAAAACGATAAAAAACTTTTTTTTTTCAAATTATTCACACACTTTTCTTTTCGTTTTCTTTTTTTATGGCATTTCATTGATAAGTAGACAGAGAGACAAGTGTGTGTGTGTAGGTGTATATGTGAAGAGGAAAATTGTAAAAATATTTAAAGAAAATGCCATGAAATGCCTTCACAAGAGAGAAAAAAGAGCAAACGCATCAAAAAAGGACAAAGAATTATCGAAGAATGCTTAAAGAGTCGATTTTTTTAAATTCCAAGTGGAAGAAATTTTTTTCCATGATTTTAAATGGAAAGTACAGTTCACTGGACTTCCAGGATACCCTAGCACCTGGAGTTGCGAATAATTACATTCAATGGTCAAACTTTAAGTGGTGCCTGTCGATTGGAATCAATAGGAATATTTGCTACGAAATGGGCGTCAACACTGAGGGGCCTCTCATGGACGTTTTTATCACTTCGTCCTTGGATTACAAATAATGGGCATTTGTGTTTTAAACTCCAGCACGGATATGTTCAGCTAAGTACACAGAGGTGACTAGCTTCCATTGAGCTACAACGATAACTCTCTTATGTGTAAGCAAAGTCGCCGTGGTCTAGTAGACGTGAGGCAGTGATTCAAACCCCAGCACAGATATGTCCAGCTAAGTACACAGAGATGACTAGCTTCCATTGAGCTACAACAATAACTCTCTTGTGAGTAAGCAAAGTCACCGTAGTCTAGCAGACGTAAGGCAGTGATTCAAACCCCAGAGCAGATATGTCGAATAACACAAAACGACTTACTTTCAGCAGTCTTCCGGCAAAAAACTCTGAGAATAAATAAAATTGCAATGAAAATTCTATTAAAAATCTATCATACGGTCTCAGCACTTATGTGCAAAGTTAATACACAAAACGTAGTTGCGGTGAGAAGCTAGATTGTAATCTTCACTAAAAAATTGTAATTCGTTAGAATTTACTTTGAAACTATCTTTTTAGAAAGCTTTTGTATTATATAAAGCCTAGTTGCAAATTTAGTTGAATGTAAACCGTAATGTTATGGGAAATAATGCAACCTGCAACATTTTTCAGCAAAAAACTACTAGGCATACTAAACATGCCCAGCATAGTTTCCAATTGATTTGATTATTTAATTACTGTGTGTATGTGTGTGTAATATTATTGAAAAATATTGTCTATAAAAGCTCTCCATTTAATTCTGTATAATACTTTGTGGCCTGTAAACAACAACAAAAGCCTTTTAATACTCTTCACATTACGTTAAAAAAAAAAATAAAACTCACAATTTTTATACAAATAAATATTTTAAGAAGCACTACTCAACTGAAATCTATTTGAATAATAAATAAATAAAGAGAAATAAATTCAGAAATAAATAAATTCAATTTAATGTGCATATTTGTAAAGCATCAACAAAATATTTAAAAAATAAATGCAAAAAGAAAAATAGAAAAAAATAATAAAAATATAAAACAAAAAAAGTATGAAAATAAACTTGTTAAATATATAAAAAAAACTTTTAATGATATGAGTATATTTGTGTTGTTTTTATGCTGTTATTTTTAGTCATTTAATTTTTTTTTTATTTACTGAAGTGCATTATTATTATACGACGATATATTTGAAATGACTGTCTGTCTGTATTAAAAATAAAAAAATCTGATTTATATCAGTTTCAATAATTGAGTTCCATCATACAAATCAAAATGGGGAAGACATACAAAAACACTCATAAATATGCGACAGGTATATGAAGTGTTTCATGCCTTACGAAAAGCATTTGAAATATTGCAAATAAATAAACTCGAGTAGGTATTAATTGTATCAGAAGTACAATTATTTAATTTTATTTGATTTTTAGATGAAATGAATAATAATTCTTAGATATGTTACTGCAGTAACAAAAAAAAATATTTAATTTGTCTTCTAATTGTTTTGTTTTTGTAATGAAATTCTTTATTTTCAATCCATTCTACAATAGGAAGGTGGACAGGTACAGTGAATTAAGCGCTTGACTACGAACCCAAGCAATTCAGGTTCAAACCCAAGAAAAGGCGAAAGGACGAATATTATCGTCATGGTTTACGAATTTTAAGAATTAAACTAAAAAAAATTGTCTTGTCGTAGTCTAGTAGTTAGTGTGTTGGCTTATTAGACGTGAGGTCTTGGTTCAAACCCCAGGTCTGATATCTCCAACATAACAAAATATGAAAAAATATATCTTCGTCAACTTAATCGCAGGAAATTTCTTTCAGAAACTCTGAAAAAAATAAATTTAATTGCCATAAAAAGTTTCCTAAAAAAATCCGACATTCGGAGTCGACTTTAAACGGTAGGTCCCGCCGTTCATGTATAAATTAACACACACAACATAAGTGGTGGGAGAAGCTAGGTCATAATCCCTACTGAAAGATAGTAATGAGCAATTATATACAGTCACACAGATAATTATACGTACCCCCCTAAAAATCATTTTTTTAAAAAGTAATGAACTTCTAATCTAAAATTTCTTTACTTTAGCGTCTGTAACGACACATTTACTTAAATAAAGAAAAAAGATTCCCAAAATCTATGAATTTGTGACTGCAGTTTGCTTAAAACCAATATGGCACCACAGAAAATTATACGTACGACGTATATTTGGTATAAAATTTCTCCAAGTGTAGCCCGGTATATAAAAGGTATTGTGGATAAAAATACCTTAGAAATATCGTAGAAATACGAAATACCTCGGAAAGTGATCACAATGCTTTTGTGCATTACGAAACAGTTCGAAGTTTCTTGAGAAAGAACGGTTTCCGCAGCCGAGTGCTGAGAAAAAAGTCACGATTGGAATTTGCCCAATAATATATGGACAAGTCAACTATTTTTTGGGCGAATGTAATATTTAGTGATGAGAACAAATATAATTTGTTCGGCTTGTGACGGAAAACAAAAAATTAGTCGCAAAAATCAGTTGACTTGTCCATATATTATCATTTTAAATAAAATGATTTTTAGGGAGGTAAGTATAATTATCTGTGTGACTGTATGTATGTATGTAAACTAAAAATTTTTCCGAAAGTAGAGCATGAAACTCAAAAACTTGGAATATAAGTTTTGGTCTGCAAAACTGGAAGTGAACATAGACCTTGTCTTTATAACGCTATTGCTAATTATGGCTAACAATAGATAGGTACTTTAGTACCTTAATTACGGCTAACAATAGGTAGGTACTTTAGTACATTGATAAACATTCTCCCCTAGAGTTCAATAAAGCAAATGATCTTAAGACTTTGTCAACTTCTTTATTTAATTGGTTCTTACCACCACTTTAGTCAGGATTAGGAGCTAGTTTCCGACATCACCCATGTTATGTGTGTTAATTTTATCAATGAGTGCCGGCATCTGCAGTTTAAAGTCAATTACGAACGATAAATTTTTTTTCGATAAACTTTTTATGGTAATTTTATTTATTCTCATTATTGTTACCAGAGAAAGGAAGTCGGCAAAAGGAATATTTTTTTTATATATTTCGTTTTGATCGACATGCCTGAGCTAGGCATTGAACCATGGGTTCTTGTCTAATAAGCCAACGCTATACCTACTTTATTACATTAGAAAATATTTTCCAGAAATTTTTCTGTGTAATTCGCAATCATATTATGTTTGATTAAAAATTTATTAAATACTTACAGTACACATACAGTCATTTTAGAAAGAAATTTTCAACTTACCTGCAAAGAAAAAAAGAATTATTTTTAATAAATTAAGGAAGAATTCAATTTAGTTTAAATAAAGTATTAAAACAAGTCTACTCTGTAAATTAAACACTAAATTAAATTAAAATAATTTATTTTATTTTTTTTACTCCATTCAAAAAGGTAGAAACAAACTTAAAAAAAATTTCAAACATTTACCGACTGAGCGATGCACTTATTTAAACGCTTCAAAAACAACAACAACAACAAAACTAAAATAAGCGCAAAAAAATTTTTAATTAAAAACTTTTCTATTTTTTAATTTTTATTTAAATGCAACAGCAAATGTGTTGTTAAATAATGATGATGCAATTAAATGGCGAAAGTCTAAGAGTACCAGTGGAGTCTCTTTTATTAATTACAACTCTTGTACGATTCATTAGTTGAGAATTCTTGTGAACGAAAAAAAAAACAACTAATTTTTCTTTTTCTTGTTGTTTCTTGTTTTTATTTCAAGTTTGTTAAGAATTAAAAGATTTTTTATTCTGTACGTCTCTCTGTTTGAAATCTACACCAATTAGCAGTAAAAGTTGTTAATGCAGTCAGTCAGTCCGTGAGTGTGTACTATATAATGCATGCGGGTGTTGAAATATTATAAAAGAGCAAAAGACTAAGTTATTGAAAGAGAAAAAAGAAAAAAAACCGAAAAATAATTTTTTTCTTTCAACTTTTTTGAAGAGCCATTAGAGCAGCAGCCATTTTCTGTATACACAGACATTAATTTCTAAATGAGTTTTGTACGCTATAAACGTAATACTATGCGGTAATTACTTTAGCAACATAAACGATTAATGCTCCATTTGAATGATTGTTTCTCCACTAATGATGAATATAAAAAAAGTGTTTTACTAAGAAAAAACTGCAGCTTAAAAAATAAAACAAATTTAATCTGTTGTTTAAATTTCAAATAAAAATATTTCAAAAAATTTTCGTAAAAAACAATTTTTGTGGGAATAAATTCTACAAAAATAGTAGGATATTTACAATTGTTTACCAGATTTGACAACTTTATAGTTCAGACACTTTCCAAAGAAGTTGTATTTAGATTTGGCTATATACATATGTATGTATGTACGTATGTATGTATAATTGGCATTACAAGTCTTTAGCCTGAACTGCAATCTAGGTTGTCCTACCAACTATGTTGTGTGTGTCAATTTTATTCATGAGTGGCAGGACGTACAGTTTACCATCGACTCCGAACGACAGATTTCATGGCAATTTTATTTATTCTTAGCGAATTGTGTTCTAACTCTTGAGAGGAAGTTGCCGTTGTATTCGAGATGTCAGAGTTAAGGGTTGAACTCAAGAGCTCTCGTCTATTAGGCCAACACACTATCCGTTGTACACATTATGAGTTCTAGTGCGACCTCAATCAGACGAATTGTTGAAAGCTTGTGAGAGATAAGATTTAAAGCAGCAAAGCTAACTTCACCTAGCTAGGTTTCTTTTTTGCGAAATGTTGATTCCTATGATATCAAACCAAAACCCTGAGTCTAAATTTTTCTATCCAGTTCTGTTGATTATGAATAGGGAAGAGGATTGCACATTAATCCTCGCTATTTGGCAGGTTGAAATAAGGCCCAGTCTAATATATTTGATTCAAATTGCCAAAGATGTCAGGAAAATAATGGGCAAGCAAACAGAATATAGGAAGTAAGATACTGGGGTTAAAGAGCTCGATTACAAAACCGAACAATCTAAGTACAAATCGCGACCGCTGCGGTGAAAGTGTTAGCATAACAAATCGAGCACATCTTTGTATCTTTGTGTTCGCAGGCTCTTACGCCAAGTATCGCGTTCAGAGGCAGTGCTAAGGGAATACTTAAAAGATATGTAGTGAAGTTACGATATGTATCGGGTCTTTCAATAAGAACTTTCGAATTTTGACAATTGATAAGGGAAGAGAAAGGGTGCGTGAACAAACTAAATTGTTGAATTTAACACAAAACCAATCCACAAGAAATCTAAGAGCATCTAATGCATGACGAAAAACTTACTGTTTGATGTGGAGATTTCCCTGAGAATGGCATTGGCCATGGCAAGTCCTATATATATTCTTTTGGTCTGAAATGAAGGATCTGGACGCCAACCTGATGGCGTTATGTGCCACATTGGATATTCTGCAGATACTATTCGAGGGTATGGCCGTCTTACGTAGAGGTGATATGAATTGGAAACAGATGTCGTGCGATTTGATCTCGTTAGACTATTTCTTGTGGGCCTTTTGATGTTGTAGCCAACGTAACCCAAGCCATCGCTCAAATTCAGATGAATTATACTCTCGAGTTATAGAAAACTAGACACTTCCGATGCGCTCCACCTAGAGAAACAGTGGCGGACAAGATTTACACGATGTTAGACTCCACGTCTTTGAAGGGAATAAAACAAAGTTCGATGATGTCTCACACACACTTTGTTTTATTAAAATTAAAAGATAAAGAAACGCTTAAAAAATACACGATAAAAGCAGTTGATGCTGGACTGCTGTATACATCCAAACTAAAATAAGTTTTCTTTTAAATTTTAACAGCTTATAAGTCATTATGTGTTAAGCTTTTAAAAATAAGAAAAAAAAAATATTCTTTATTTGTTAGCGAAACAATTTAAAACAGATTTTCGTTCTATTATTGTTGAAAATCAAATTGTGTGAGTATATTTAAAAATTTAAATAATGTCTGATTACATATCTGGGTGTATGTTTAAAATGCGAGTTAATTATTACTTTTAAATGTTTATTATTTTTATTGTTGTTTGTATTAGAAATGAAATTTTCAATATGTTCATAAAAATTTTTCAATATTCATACTATGTGTGCTTGCGGGCGAACAATTGAAAATAATTGTTATTCTTTAATTGAAAAGAAAAAAATCTGAAAAAATTAATAAAATTACGAAGATAAAGAAAGAACATTTTTTTTTTTAATTATTAATGCCTGAATAAGCAGACACTGGCATTATTGAAATATAAAAGTATTTACGAAAGCACGACGTATGAGTAATATTTTGCAAAATTCATTACGCCATATTACTCATACGCCACACATTGGCGAGGAGTTACATGTCTTACATGCGTTTACTTCAAAACGTACGAGAGTATACGGGACGATGAATTGTACATTGTAAAGGGAGAGGAAAAGAAAAACGATAAAATATAAAAAAAGGCGTGAAGTCGCCGTAGTCTAGTAGGTAGTGTGTTGGATTATTATTAGACGTAGGACCGTAAGGCTGTTCAAACCCCAGGTCAGACATCAAATCGAAAATATGAAAATATTTCTTCGGTGTCTTCATCTCAGCAGATTTCTGGCAAGAACTCTGAGAGTAAATAAGATTGCGATGAAAAATTTTATCAAAAATCTATCGTTCGGAATCAACTATAAACTGTAGGTTCCATCACTCATGTGTAAAAATTAACACACACAGCATAAGTGGTGAGTGAAGCTAAGTCGTAATCCTGACTGAGGAGTTGTAATTAACAATTATGTACATATGCATGTATGTATGTATGATGTTTAGATTTAAAAAAATTAATCTTTTTGTGTGTTAGAATACCTTAAGCAAAAACGCTTATTCCCATCAGGGGAAATTTATTAAATTTAGTTATGCAAACTTAGTATGTGAAAGGTATTGTTTAAAGGTTTACATTATCATGGCTCAGTGATTGCCTGATGATGATAAACCCTAGATTTCATAAACCAATTTAAAATTATTAACATTTGAATTGGAAATTGAATTACAATAACAAATATTTGACATTTTATTGTATGTATATTTAATCTAAAGATTTCTGGAGAATTATTTTAAATTAAAATTTAATGAAATTGGCAAAACAAAAAGGAATCCATTTCATTATGTGTAAATGCCTTATCCCAACTAAAAATCAATTGCCATTTTAGCCATTTTCTTAAAATAAAATTCTCAAAAATTTGGATTTTGCAAGGGGGATTATTGAATAAAAAGTCCTGCATAAATTTAATATTAATTTCATATACTCCTACAGTTTATTTTTTTATTTTTGCGAAAAAAAAAAATATTGTCAATCAATCAATCAGACATTCAAACAGAAAAAGGATTTTCTCTTCAACGCACAACAAAAAAGAAAAAATCAAAAGTAAAAAACAAATTCTGACATAAATGGCCAACGAATATTGCCTAAAAGGAAAGTCAAAAAAAAAATATATTTTTAATACTTTATAAGCCAGTTAAACTTCCGTCAAAAGAAAGTTTTCTGCCTTTTCGTAGTCAACCAGGGATTTTACTTTTTAAAAGTTCTCTGGAATTTTCCTTAATAATGATGTCATGTGTCGGAGGCAAGAAAAAACCAAACAAGACTAAAAAAAAGAAATAAAAACTAATAAAATTAATAAAGATTAATAATTGAAATTGAGAAATGCCTTCATTTTCGTTAAGAGCTTAACGCATCAAGAAACCTTTTAATGGAAAGAGAAAGAAAAAAATGAAAACAATTGAAGAACTGTTGCTTGTAGAAGTAGAATTTATTATTGGCCAAGTTATAAACGTTTATTTAATAATTATTGCATTTTTCTTACATTCTTATTTCGTTCTGTTTCGTAATAAAAAAGAAACGAACTGGCCAATGAAAATATGCTGTCAGCGTTTATTGCTTTATTTTACGACGCAGACAATGAATGACGCTCTCAAAAGCACTGTGTTTGGTAAACATTTTTATTTTTTGTTTTCTTTTTTCGTTTTCTTTGCATTTCATTGTACTTAAAAACACTTTTAGCCAGGAGGATATCAATTTGTTACTTGATTTGGTTAAAAAGAATATATAAGATCACACCATACATACTCCGCTAACAATAAACGAGTATAACCAGAACAAATGTTCTCGAAGAAGGGTGTACTTTCATCGGCAATTACTTTTGTTGAACGCCAACAGTAGAGTATAAAATAATAGGGAAATTAATTTTTAGTGTAATATTATAATGAATTGTATGGATAGTATATGAGTACCATTCCCGACATGGGCGGGTGATACTAGGGAAGGGAGATAATGTAAAATGAAATATTTTAGCAAAATTTCATTTATCATGCACGGTCATTGTCCAAAACTAACTGATTAGATCCGATTAACCAATCTACAACCCTTGCAGAACACATTTGCAAAAAAGCAAAGGCTCTTCGCATGCCTACACATTACTTAGCGACTTGTGAGAAGAGATACGGTGGCACAGATGTTTTTAAGTTACAATTTAAGTGGTTGATCATATGCTTTTCAACCAATTGGTGCCACGTGAGTTTGTTAATGAAGCCTCCGCACTCTAGTAGGTAATGTGTTGGATTATTCGACGAGAGGCCGTGGTTCAATCCCAGCTCAGAGATCGCGAAAAATATGAAAAACTTAAAAAAATATTTCCTTGGAAAGTTCCTCTAGTTTTCTTTGGAAATAAATAAAATTGCCAAGGAAAGTCTGTCAAAAAATTTGACGTTCTGAATCGACTTTAAACTGTAAATACCGCAATTTATGGATGAAATTAACGCACGCAACATGGGTGGTATGAGTTAAAAAATACTTTTTTTAAGGGCTGTGAGTTACGACCTACAATATCCCAACAAGTGAATTTTGCAACACATATGTATAAAAAAAGGAGAAAAAAGAGGAGCCGCAATAGTTACATTGTACGATAATATTTTTAATAAAGAACAGCCCTTTTTCTTATTTATTTTACTTGTTTACCCCACTGTAAAGCATATAAATTATCCGTAAAACTTAACAAAAATTTATCTCCACGTGTGTGAGTGTGTGTGTCTATTCTTATGCATTTTTATTTGATTTTATCTTCATTTTCTTCTGCTTTATCCCCATCATATTAACTCTCTCTGGTCATAAAAATGCTTTTATTAGCAAACGCCAAAATATATGTGCAACACACAGATTTTTTTTTATTTGTTTTGTTTCTTCTTATAGATAGAAAGGCAAACAAAAGCAACAAATAAAATAAAAAAAGAAAATAAATAAATATAAACACTTAACTGGCCATGTTGTGTGACAACAAATATAACGGCAAATATATTACACAAAGGGATGGAGAGGATAAATCCAGTACAAGCGTGTATAAAATATCAATAAATGCTTAACAGTGTGTGAGTAAAATGAAGAAAAATGAGTATTAAAGTAACATTGTGTGCCAATTTTTTCTTGTTTGTTTTTGTTATTGTTGTTGTTGTTGCTTATCCTACTCTATTCTTTTCAGTTTTATTTTTTTTTTGCAACCATTTTTGTATGTTTTTGTTTGAAAACCGCCACATATTGAAAACGAAAAAGACAACAGAAAACGACTTTTTGAACTCTCTCTCTCTCTCTCTATCTCGCTTAAAACAACTGTAGACAACAAGACGTCAATGAGTTCTTATTGTTGTTGTATTCATTGTTTTTTCCTGTGTGTATTTATACAACAACTAAATTGTAAAGCTGACACGAAAACTCTCTCATACTCATGAGCAATGCAGTAAAGTAGGGTGCGAATGTACAGGAAGTGAAATAAAAAAGTTATCGAGGCATTAAAAATGAGAATACAGCAGAGTTGTTATAAAAATTGAAACAAAAAAGCTTCATTTTGGAAAAAATGTTTTCTTTTTTTGAAATTCACGAAAAAAAACAGAGTAATTGCGCACCACACAAGCTGAAGCCTAGAGATGTTACGAAACAATCTTCAATATTTTGCTTGAATACTGCAAAAGGAAGTAATTTTTACATCAAATTAGTGGTGAGATAAAAAATGCTTTCATCGTGACATACCGAAGCGGAAGTAATCATACGTAAAGGCCAGTCTCATCAATGCGAAAATTCAGTATCCTTGGTGTCAAGGTTATGAATGGCTAACGCCGGGGTAGATGCCGACGTCATGACGCATTGTAAAGTTCAACTAAATGCCGACGAAGTCCAGAATTATAATAACAATGGCACAAGTTATATTCATTCCTGTATGAACGGGTTGTCATTTTTATTATTATCGTAAATAGGCATCTTAGCACTGCGATTATACCGTCTATTGTACCCTCCTCTCATATTTTATACGGTTTTACTGTAATACCTCCTCAAAAGCAATTGCCTTCATAAACCTCAGAATGTTGCTGGAAATCAACAACGACAGCTCACTGTCTAGCATTTGATATACATCCTAGTGTTTCCTAATGGAATGCAATATACCCCACAGATTCTAAAAATTTATTCCGCTAGTTCATTCTCAGCTACACAGAATCTACATGTTGGGCCTGAGAGAATCCCATTCTGAGGCTATCAAAACCTCATGTTATTTCTAGATAGTCTGATGCAGAACTGAGATCTGCTCTTTTTGTAATTTCTCAACAAAAGTTTCGATTGCATTAATTCAAATTGGATTGAGAAGCGTCTTTGATTCTTTTTATCTTTCCTTTCGTTGAGCATCCATATCTAAACATCTGCGCCCACTTCACAGAAGGTTACTGCCCCCATCAATGGTGTGAAAGCTCTATCCCTCAAAAGTTCATTTGCTTGCTAATTACGGAGGGAAGAAGGTATATTCTGTCTACTTAACCGATTATAAAATCACAGTCACATAAAATTTTTGATTTAAACTCATAAGAGCCAGAGAGTATTGCTATGTCCTGCTTTTTGTACTTTCTATACAATTTAAATTAAACACATTTAGAGTTTATTTTTGATTTGTATTTCAAAAAAAAAAAATTCAAACATTGAAGAAGGAATGGGTAGTAACATTCTTTTTGTCACGAACTGTTAAAATTTTAAAACAATACCCTCCCAATAGGCTTCCTTCATATTTAATGGTTTTTTATTAAAAAAAATATTTTCAAGTATGAGTGTTTGTTTGTGAATGAGTGAGCATTATTTACTGCATATGAGTATAAAGAAAAAAACATAAATTTTATAAAAAGAAGCCGTTTTTTTTGTATATTTTTTTTCAAATTTCAGTTTTATAGCCAAAAAAGAATAATAACAACAACACTAAGGTAAGCCATAGTTTGTTTTACTTTTTAAACACTTCTTTTCTTTTTTTATTAATATGAGATGAGGGAAGACAAAGTCGAAAAGTAACAATAACAATAACAAAAAACAGAATCAACAAACCAGAATGAACAAAACAAAACAGAACATAACAGCATTACTTATGAGCATAAACAAGCGAACAGAGTTTGTTTAAGAGAAAAATACGAGAGTATAGACATACATACGTACATATGTGTGCTTATTGTTTATGTTTTTCTTTTTGTTGTCATGTAAGTGTGTGTGTATGAGATTCATTTTCGGGAATATTGCCTTTATATTACGCGAGACTATACTATGTATGTATGTAAGCGTTTGAAGAAGCAAAAGAGTATTTTTTTGTGTTAAAATATACTGATGCAACCAGCTTGTTCTGTTAAAACTTTTTACAGTTTTCACATACACACTCAGGTACTCGTTTCCTTTGCTTCATTGCTATTTAATTTTCATACCAAAAACCAATTGAGCTATTTACAGTGGGTGGAAAAAAACTACGCTCGTGTAAATTTTATTATTTAAACAAACGGGACAAGAAAAATGAAGAAAATGTGTATTTCCTTTATAGGTTGCTAGTGGCCGAAAAATGTTTTAAACATTATGGTTTATGAAGTTTCTATTATTACTTGTGCGTGTGTGTGTCTGTATATATGTATATAAGAGTCAAACCAAAACTCTTTGAACAATGTTCACTTTTTTATGATCATTCGTTTTGTTTCCTGTTCCTTTTATTCATATAAATTTATAGAGTTGTTCGTTTTTCCATTTTCATTCTCATTTTTCTTTTATTTCCAATTTCATTATTTAATGAATTCTGTTGAGCACGTGTGGCTCGCTCGTTTTTTTACGTTTATTTCGTTTTTATTAACAAAATAATTCGCTCGCATAGTTAAAATATTTTTAACACTTGTTCTCCATCCATTGTAGTGAATCGTGAATTGGGTTAAAACGAGAAACAAGGAGAGAGTGTGAGTGAGAGAAGCCTGCTTTTTATGTTTATTTGTTGGTTTTTTATATCAGTCAGGGTAATAAAAATTATTTTTTATTTTAAAACCTCTGTGGTAATAGAGTTTTTCATGTGAGAAAAACGAAAAAAAAAACGAAATTTTTTAGCAGAAAATAAAACGTACACAATTATGGTGAAATTACTATCAAGAATTCTGAGAAATTAACAAAATTGTTAGTGAAATATAGAGCAAAGCAATAAAATATAACATAATACAACATAACATGGCTTAAAGTCGAAATGAAATAAAAAAATATTTCATCACATAATGTAATAAAAAAATGGAAATAAATTATTTGGAATTACAAGAAGAATTTTGGCACTACTAAGTGAGTATTATAAGGCAATTAGCAACAGTTTTTAGTAGTTTTATTCATTCATTTATTCATGATAATTATAAAATTGTGATCCACATGCAATTTTAAGAAAATTTTAAAAGAAAAGTTTTTGGGATAATGAATACATTTGGGTTTAGACAATATTTTACGAAGTTATGTTGACTTTCTGTGGATGCAAGGTTTGAAATTCGAAATAAAAGAAAATTTTTACTTTTCTTTGTTGTGAGCCATCAATTGTATTCACTATAAAGATTAAACATCACAGTGAAAAAATCAACAACAGTGTCATGTGTACTCTAAAGTCGCCAATTGTACGTATTGTCTTGGCTTATTAGACGCGAGAACATGCTTCAAATCCAGACTTTTCGAACAAAACGAAATCTGAAAAATGAAAAAAAATCCATGAAAAATTTCCATGAAAAAGTTTCCAAAATCTGTCATTCCTGGTCTATTTTAAACTGTAGATTCTGTCATCCCTTAATAAATGTAACACACACCAGATGGGTGGTAGGAGAAGCTAGATTGTAATACTGACTAAAGGGTTGTAATGACCAATTCATTTAAGTAATTATTTTAAGTAGTCGCCGTAGTTGGATGTTGACTTAGACTTGAGTACACGGTACAAATCCCAGATCAGACATTACCAACAAAATGAACTTCCTCTCAGCAAATTTCTGGCAAAAACACTGAGAATAAATAAAATTTTCATGAAAAGTTTCTCAAAAATCTGTCATTCGGAGTCGACTTTGAACTGTAGTTCACACCTCTCATGTGTAAAATTTATTCACACAACATAGATGGTGGGAGAAACTAGATTGTAATCCTGCCTAAAGGATTGTAATGACCAGTTAAGTAAAGTAAGTAATTATTTCGATAACATTTTTATATTTTTTTTACAATTCATTACGATTCGTAGTACGCGTGAATCATAAAAAAGCAATGAAAAATAATTTTTTTTTAAGTTTTTGGAAAATTACTTCGAATAAATTTTTTCACTTTAAAAAAAAAGTCAATTACTCCCTGCCAAAAAATGTTTAACACGACAAAAAGAAAATTCTTTTTAAATCATGACAAATATTTCTAAACACAAATAAATAGGGTTGAAAAATTTCATTCAAATGTCACGTAATGTAAACACACGAAATTAATAAATTTCTATTTGAAAACTTAAAGGAAAATCTCTACAATTATTAGAATTTAATTAAAAACGAATATACATAATGCTAAGAGCAATAGAAAATTAATTAGAAATTCTAGTTAAAAAAACATATACATTTTTTCGTTTACTTCCCCAAACTCAAAAGAAAAAAATTAATTTCTAAACTTCTTATTTTAATTAACAGTTTTCCTATCAAAGGATATATAATGCCAGCCATTACAGCAGTTGAATGTAGTAATAAATCGAAATTTAAAGCAAAAATAAAATCATAAACTACTACGATGACTACAAATTTAAAAATATTGTTATTTATAATACACATACATACACATACACAACATATCTTCTCTCTTGCTTTGTTTACACACATACACATACAAATGCAAAAGAGAGATTAGAAAAAGAGCTCTCATGACAACATAACACGACCGCAATAACAAGCAAGAACATGAGAAGAAACAACCAAAAAAAAAAAAAAAGATAGCAGAAGCCAAGCCAAAAATTAACGCCGTTATTTTTACCACTACAAGTATAACGTAAACAGCTAAAATCGGTCTCACTTGTAGTGTTTGACAGAATCGCATACAGTGAGTCATAAAATAAAACGTATATTTTATAAAATATTGGAACGAGTACCACATAATGTTGGACTTGAATTTCAGATGAACGGCAAAAAAAGAAAACCAAAACTATGATACAATTTTAGCACAGAGAAAATAAGTCGAATACGCGTCGAATACGTGTATAGTTATTAAGGCAGCATATCATAGCATCGTAGAGAAGATAACAAATATTCGGACAACAAAATTATAAAATATTCAAGATGGAAAGTGTATGATTATTGCACGGGAAGGGGAATATATTCTTCGATAAGTATTTGAGAGTCATTTGGAGAATATCCTGGTCTCAAAATGTTAAAACACAGAACTCTAGACCTGATTCAAAGACAAATCTAAGCTGAAGCAAATTTAATGTAGATAATGCAGGTAATCGCCTTAGACTAGTAGGTAGTAAATTGTTCGAACCCCAGGCCAGACATCAAAATAAAACACAAAAAGTATTTCTTCGACGACTTCCTCTCAACAGATTTCTGGCAAAAACTCTGAGAGTAAATAAAATTGCCATGAAATGTTTCTCAAAAATCTGTCGTTCAGAGTTGACTTTAAACTGTAGGTCCTACTTCGCTTGTTAAAAATTAACACACCCAAGATAAGTGGTGTGAGAAACTAGATCTTAATCCTGACTGAAGGGTTGTAATGACTAACTATGTATGTAATGAAGGCAATAACGACCAGGAGAATGATGTCGAGGCTTAAGAAGTCAAATGCGACCAAAGAATATCTGGAGATAGAGTGACCTAACATTGCATTGTTAAGAATTAGATTGACTTTCGTTATTCTGGAATAGAGCAACACATTTAAAGTAGAAAAAAGTGTGATTTACCATAACAATGTGAAAAATTTCCGAATCCGTATACAAATCCCAAGAAGACTATGATATTCTTCTATGGGAGAGTAATCACTCATACTTTTTAGTTTTGATTCTGGATGAAGGCCTCTGTTCTCCTTTACATAATTCATACAAGAAAAATCCTTTTACGTTCCGTTACGATTCGTAAGCATTCGGTTACTTCAACCATTAGCTTATGCTGGCAACAAAATATTCACATACTATTGTCACTCAGTGTAAAAAAAAAGAAAATTGTTGTTATCTTGTCTAAATTCTAAAAGACATTCTGATAGACACACAGAAAGGGAATTAAAGAATTAAAGAAAAAACAAAATGTAGAACCACATTTGAAGCCAAAAAAAAAAATAATGGAAGCCTGTCTAAAACCAATTTTATGGTAAAGATTTACAATTATTTTTAGGGGAAAAATATGAGGACACAGCAAAAGGAAAACATTTTAAATTGCCTCTAAATTGTTTAACTTATTTTAACTTTTTGTGGTTGGTCTACCATTAAAATTGTTTCCTTTCTGGTGTCATATTTTATTAAATAATGCATAAAAGGTTATTAATTTTGTATAGAAAATAAATAAAAAATTATTTATTTATAACACACATTATTACGAAAACAAATCAACCCACAATATATAAGAAAATTAATTTCTCATATAAATTATTAAGTGCTCACAGGGGAGACAGAGCGTCACATGTAGGAGATAATGGCAGTGAGTGGCGTAATGGTTTAATAAATGCAACCAGTAGCCACAGCCTTCATTTGTATAAGGAGACTGTTGCAATGATTTCTTATAAATTTATAGAAAATTTAAATAAAAATTTTTTCTTTTTGCATCATGTATTGCAAAAGTTTGTATGCATTTTGGCAATATTTTCAGAACATGTGTCAAACAGATAATTATTTGTATGTCTGTCTGTCTGTCTGTCCGTTGTGCTAATTGTAAAGAAATAAACACAAAGTCTTGTGAGTGTTCAAAGTGTTCCTATAGTTGAGAACTATTTTTAGCCCCAACTATTTGATTAAAATTTTCGAATACTTTCACCTTAGAAAAGTGAATTTTTCAAAAATATTTTTTACTTACAAAACAAACTGAAAGAATTCTTTGTGTTAAAAAGTTTTTAATTTAAAATTAAATACTATTAATATGGTTTATACCGTATATCGTATTTGATAAAATATTCACAATATTTTCATCGCATATTTAAAACGATTATTCACTATCCTTTCAAGTACAAGTTGTCTTTCAATTCATTTTTCTTCTGGTTTTTACTTTTTACAGCTGCTCGCTAGACACTCTACCATTTTTTAATTCGAAAACTGTATATTTCTACTAAAGCTGGAATAAAAAGCAATATGAGAACAAATAAAATTGTCAAGTTTAGTCATAGAAAAAAACACCGAAAATATGTGGAGTGTTGTAATATAATGACTGACTGCAATTCAGAAGCAATCTTGGTGCGATTCGTGGTCTTTTTCACCAAATAATACATCCAGGAAGCCTTCTAATCTCCCACATACTTTCATTCCAACCTTTAGTCGGGATTACGACTTATCTTCTCACACCACTCATGTTGTGTGTGTTGATTTTATCCACGATTAGTGAGGCCTATAGTTTACAGTTGACTTAAAACGACAGATTTTTTAGAAACTTTTTAATGGCAATTTTATTAACTCTCAGAGTTTTTGCTAGAAGTCTGCTAAATGCAAGTCGCCGAAGAGTTATTTTTTCTTATTTCATTCCATTCGAGACGTCTGAATTGGTGTTTGAGCCACGGGCTCGCGTCTAATAAGTCAATATAGTACCGTATGTGACATATGCGGTGACTTCACATAGCATAACAGTAAACAACACTGCAAGGTCATAAAGCATCATAAAAAATCAGTAGAACTCAATGAACACTGTTTGTGATCACTATAGCCAATACACAAACTATGCAACGTCTCATGATAACCAAATAACTCTACGATCTGCCTTAATAATAGACCTTTAGAACTTAATATAACTGAAACAAGAATTGAATTTGAAACCATCTTCTATAGTGTGTATGAGGTAGATACCTCAAGCTCTGGGATATCATTAGTAGAGTGGGGACACAGCGAATTTTTCATTTCTGTCGCAACCAAATGATCTAATGTACCCTTTAAGCCTATTACTTGGACAAATTCCAGGATGCTGTTCGGACTGAACATTGACAATTCCCTGCCTTTCTTCTGCAAGGCATTAATGTCCCATGAGTTCTAAAAATACGTTCCGATGATTCATTGTCATCGTCACTAAATCGGACTTAAGTCTGACCGAGCATCCAACGCAGTTGTAGAACAGGTTCTCATTTCTCCTGTTATACTATCACGCGCTAGTCTCTGTATCTTCAGTCAGCCTGGTTTATAATTATCCCATAGTGGTCACTATTGGTCTAACCCATCATGATATACAACATACATACATACATACATACATACATACATAATTGATCAATACAACCCTTCAGTCAGGATTACGACTTAGCTTCACACATGGTGTACAAACAGTGCTTAGTCCCTAGATTGCACTCCAGGATTTAGCTGCAAGTCTTCTGTATACAATTCTGGCATTTCTAACCGTTACTGAAATGCTTTCTATATGAGACTTGCATGTTGATTTACTACTCTGTGGTATTTCTAGATAATTCACTTTTATTTTATGTGACATTATCTCTCCCAGAAGTCGAATATTCTTTTATTTAGAAAGTAGCCTTGTTATTGCAAATGGTACTATTCAGAGATCAGCAACGAGTATTCAAAAAGATGAGTAGAATTGAATTATACTCATAATTTCTGATACTTATTTTAATATTATACTCATACTACTCAAAGTTTGAAGTACTCATCATACTCATACTTACAAAACGTATGAATCACAAGTACACGAAAGTAAGTATGAATCGCGTACGAATACTACAATACTCACTAGCAGGTTGTGTGTTTGCTTTGCTTGCTGTCTTTGTCTTTTTTGTAAATGCAACAACGACTATGACTATCAACTTTGTACTCATACTCATTGTACTCATACTTATGAATCAATGTTGTAGTGAGTACGAATGAATCTGAGTCAATATTGTTGACTCGCTCATACTCGAAATTTCATGAGTGCTTAGGAGTAGCGAAAAAACGATTCATTGCTAATCTCTGGGTTTAGTTCTCTTATGCAACAATGACTTGATCTGTAGACTTTTTGATGATTTGAGGGTAAGAAATGCTTTCCCATGAGATCAGTCCTACAAGTGCAGAATAATTAAAAGGAAGCATTCAACGATTTAGTGAAGACGGTCTCTGAAATTAATCTTCATTGCTCTAGATCAGCGTCTTTTGATCTTCAGACATTTGGAGAATTACTTTTGGATTTCCAGGAGGACATTCAAACGCGGCTAATCCTATCAAAATATGTATTTTTTCCTTCATAATAATCGCAAAAGGATATGATTAACTATCCGATTATAATTCATCCACAAATAATATTTATTCGTAATAAATGGCAATAACCCACGGCATTTAAAATGAAAAATTTCTTTATATTCTTATTTTCCTCTCCCTTCTTTGTTTTCGTAATAAGGGGATAAAGAACGAATGAACGAGCGAATAGGGAATTAAATTTAAATTTAAATTTTGTAAATAAATATTGTATGTATGTATGTATGTAATGAGTATTTACACATCAATAGATTTTGCAATTGCTTGGGGACACAATTATTTGCAGTCACCGAAATACATATTAATACACAATGTCTGTCTGTCTGTTTGTCTGTCTGTCCGCAGCACATATCTGTAAAAAATATAAATCATATGCAATAGCATTACGTACATATGTACGTACGAAGAGAGAGTCGTCGCTGTATAATGCCATTAAAATTAATCAAAACGAATGAATAAAACAGAAGCAGCTATTCTACCGAAAAAAGAAGGCAAGAAAAAAAAACGAATTAAAATTATACCCCCAAGTAAAATTATGCCGCAGTACATGCATGCAGAGGAAGACAAGAGGTGTTTGGGATGAAATTTTAAATAGAAATGTATTTTAAATTTAAAATTTTAATCAAAACTTAAACAAACCAATCGAAATGAAATTGAAATTTATTCATTTATTTATTTATTGTATTACCTCAGATGCAATAAACAAAACTGTTGTTGCTTAAAAACGAAATAAGATTTCTTTTGATCTTCTGGCATAAACATTCATTCTAAATTAATTAAACGCCCACTTTAAATTCATGACCATCCCGCCCTTCACCTTATGCCATCCATCCATCCATCCACCTCATCTCTTTTATGATCGCTTAATTCGTGTTGATTGCTTTGTGTGGTCGAAGACTACAAATCAGTGCCGTTAAGCCATTGCTGTAGACTATTTGTTACAACAAACCATGTATTGGGTGTATGCATTAATTCATATTGTTCTCTTACCGTATTGTGTTTTTATAAATTTTCTCCTTCAGTTTATTAAATAACGCAGCTGTTGAATGCTTGAAATATTTACCAGAAAATGGGCATTTCTGGGGCAGTAACACTTGCAGTCAAAACTACAAGAAAAATCGTTTAAACATGCTTAAGCTGAGGGCATTTGTTATTAAACTTTTAAACGATTCTAAAGTAATGTCTTCGATAAGTTTAATAAGAACGATTTTGAAGAGCCATGTGATTATGAACTTAAAAATTTAAGGCCTTCCAGGGTCCTAAGTAGATGATAAAGAGATGGCACTTAACCAACTCATTCTATTTGAATGGAAACTCGAACTCAAACACAAGACTTCGACAAATTGAATGTTTGAAAGAAGGTAATACTTCTATGACAAATGAATGAATAGAGTGGAATAAAATATCGGGTGGGCCATCTATCGGTTTAAATTTGAATAATTCATTATTTCAAATCTGGCAATACATATGTCATTCTATTCTGTTACAAAATTCATTATATTATCTCCACTGAACGAAATGAATCGGTTTACGGTTGAGCAACATTGCGATTTATTGAGCCAACGAGAAACTGCAAGATGATGTCGATTTTGCCAAAAAAAAAAAATCATCTTTTCGGTTGAAGCTCATTTTCATCTAGGTGGGTACGTTAAAAACCAAATTTGCGTATTTGGGGCTCAGAAAACCTACACGTGGTCTTACAGAAGCCAATGCACTCATTACGAGTGACTGTTTGGTGCGGCTTGTGTGGCGGAGGCATCATTAGCCCACATTTCCTTGAAAATGAGGACTACGCAACCGTTACGATCAATGGAGATACCTATCGCACCATTATAACCGATTTTTTGTACCCGCTCTTTATGGTATTGATGTGGACGATCTTTGGTTTCAACAGGACGGTGCACACATCTCATGTCACAATCGATTTATTGCAGCAAACGTTTGATGACCGTTTAATTACCCGAAATGCTGATGTCAACTGGCCGCCAAGAAGCTGCGATTTGACAGCGTTGGACTATTTTCTGTGATCGTTAGAGCACAGCATGCTCTCTACTAGAAAACTCGACTAGATTAGCCTCAAATTACTACGTTGATTTTGAGTTGAAATCTTTATATTTTCAAAAAGAAAAAAGAAATTTCTATCCGTATTTGTTCAACTGCCTTTAGCAATAGAAAATTAATGCATATACCCAATAACTATACCCTCAAAATAATACAAAAGCAAAGAATTTAATCCCAACCCAATAAGATTTATATTAGAATAGTCCTAAAATAACAACCTCAACAACAACATCAGCAACAACGAAATCCTCTTGGCAAATCCACAAACATTTTTTATAGCAGACGCTGAAAGACTGGCTGACTGACTGAATAAAAATAGAAGATGAACGAGAAAAAAATGGGAAAAAAAGAAAAATACAAGCAAAACAAATGAAAAACAAAAAAAATTTCAAAATATTATGACATAAAAACCAAAACCAACCAACGACAGCAATAGCAACACAAACAAATTAAAAATAAATACACGAGAAAAAATAGAAAAAAAAATCGAAAAAAAAAATACAAAAATAGTTTCGTTTTTAAATTAAAAGAAAAAAACAAGTCGAACAAAATTAGAAGCCAACACACGCACACATGCACACAGCCTAAAGCGCCTACTACTGCAACAAACACTCTCTCAAAGAGCCAACGCAAGGATATTGTTACTGCAACCATGTGCTCTACCTGATGCACTAGATTTATCTCCTGCACTATTACAGTAAAGACTGTATAATGAATAGCTCTTAAGCAAATCGTTCAATTTTTTATTTTAAAAACTAAAAACAGTCCATTGTAAAGACATATTACTGTAGATACGTACACATGTATGTGTATGGCCATGTAACAATACATCACCAGAAAAGAAACCTGGTGTTACACTTTGTGACAAAAATAGAATTTTTTTTTTACGATTTCTATAAATAAAATAGAGAAACAAGAAGAAGAAGAAGAACAAGAAAATTAAAAACAGACTTCCGTGTGTGACATCAAAAATAATTGAAACAGTCTGTGAGAGACAACACAAGTAAAAATTAGGAAAAGAAAACCCTGTTCGACTAAAATAAAGAATGTGTTGTGAAGACAAAACTCTTGAACAATTTAAAAATGAACAAAAAAACACGTATTATACGATCGAAATTCGTCTACAAACACTGACGAGAGAGAGAGAGAAAGTGTTTCCCTCTTATACTATCCAGCCAAATATCAACAATTTTTGATATTCATCAGGCCAAGTTTGCAAAAAAATTTTGCTGTATTACACGGGATGAATGGAAATGTGAAATATCCAATATGGAATATTAGGCTCGTCAATATGGGCTCCACACTATATTAAAATAACTGCGTTTTCACAATTGGATGACAGTGTAACGTCTTGCCAATGTCTGCAAAGATACCCGACATTGCTTAATGAGGAGCTGCATTCCGTGATTTGCATTCACCCGAAACAACTTCACAAAACTGTTAGTGCACTACGAGTTATGCTCTGTATAGTCGGACGGTGCGTCCGTGGGCCAAAATGACTAGACGTATACTATCTGCTGCTGTTGTGATATAAAATTGTTTGAATTTCCTGCAATATATCACATCGTCTGGGTTTTGCGCTCATTGGCGAATTAAAGTTGTTCGCCTTGTACTTGACGTATTGTATTTCCACGATAATGACCACGTTGTAATGCAAAGGCGAACCATGATATCCACAGCTCTCGAGAACATAAGGGAAATGTTGCACGATACGATCTTTCAAAGGAGTCCACAAATATAATTGTATAAGAGACAGACTATACCATGCATATTGACGATTGATTGCAATTAAAACGGCAAGGCTAAGAGCTTGCTTACTTAATTGATCATTACAACCCTTTAATCAGTATTACAATGTAGATTCTCCCACCACCCATGTTGTGTGTGTTATTTTTAGCTATGAGTGGCGGACATTGACTCTGAAAGAGAGATTTTTGAGACAGATTTCATGGCAATTTTATTTACTTTCCGAATTTATTTCGAGGCGTTCGCTGGCAAGAAATCGCTGATATTTTTTTCTTTCGTTTTGTTCGAGAGCATGAGCTTTTCTCTAATACGACAATACACTACATACTAGACTTTACGTCTAAGAACAACTTGTTTTAAAAGAAGAACTGGACAAACCGACATACAGAATGAATGAAATAAACTTGTTACAGCCCTAATAACATACATACATACATAATTGATCATTACCATCCTTTAGTCAAGATTACGACCTAGCTTTTCACACCACTTATGCTGTGTGTGTTAATTTTAAACATGTGTGGCGGGACATACAGTTTAAAGTCGACTCCGAACGACAGATGTTTGTGAAACTTTTCATGGCAATTTTTATTTACTTTTAGAATTTATTGCAAGAAATCCGCTGAGATAAAGTCGCCGAAGAATTACATTTTCATATTTCGTTTTGATGACTGATCCGGGGGTTTAAACTCATGTCTAATAAGCCAACACACTAGCTACCAGACCCCCGCTACTTCAGCTTTAATAAAAATATTCTAAATTAAGGTAACCCTTTCTCCTGGCTCCTCAGAAATAATAAAAAATGAACAGTGATCATCAAAGAGCCAATTTTGTCACCACAACTTCTGAGACATCATACATTTTCACAGATGGTTTTAGGTACCTACAAATGTTAATTCCATTATTCTAGAACATGTTACAGGCGATCAATAACCTGCATAACAAAGCAAAGGAAAATTTACAGCATGGGGGATATGCTTTGTGACATTATGTTCATTGAAGGTATAAAATTTTGATTTACATAGTACATACATAATTGGCCATTACAACCCTTCAGTCAGGATTACGGCCTAGCTTCTCACACCAATCATGTTATGTGTGTTAATTTTATACTTGAGAGGCGGGATCTACAGTTTAAAGTCGATTCCGAACGACAGATTTTTTGAGAAACTTTTCAAGGCGATTCTATTTACTCTCAGAGTTTTTGCCAGAAATCTGCTGAGAGGAAGTCGCCGAAGAAATATTTTTCCATATTTCGTTTTGATGTCTGACCTGAATCGCACTTCCTACTAGACTACGGCGACTTCAATTTTGATTTATTTCTTACATTTCGATGAGAATTTTCCTTTTGACCTTTGGGTATACTTCCCCAGAAATACATTGAAAATTTTTCATGCCATGCTGAGTATTTCTTTTGTGCCAAAATATCCAATAAATATGATGTTTTTTTTTCTCTCACTTTTCATTATTAAATTAGTGGAGGGATAATAATAATAAATTTCTAAACAAAAATAAACTCTTTTAACCTCATGTTTTAGATCAGAAACAACTAAAACAAGTAAAACAAGTAAATCTTGTTTAAAACCCTGTGTTTATTGCACAATATCTCTACTTTTTTTATGTCACCGTGCTTGTAATCAGCTTTAGAAAAATAATATTCGACACTGTGTTGACACATCTAATGTATATACTGCTGCTCTGTTTTGTGCTGTTCGTGTTTGAAGACTCAAAAATTTTTGAAAAAGAAAAAAAAAAAACCGAATAAAAATGCTACAAAATATTTAAAAAAAAAAATGAAAAAAATAAACTATAACGAAACAAGACAAAACTATTGTCGTATAAATGACGGCAATTGTTGCAACAAATGTTGTTGAAAATAAAAATAGAAACGGGAGGAAAGAAAGAAAAAAATGAATAAAAAATGCAAGTAACGACTGCAATAACAAAAACAATTGAAACAGAAATGGCAACAATAGCGACAACGACAACGACAAGCGGCAGCAATATTTGTTTCGTGTTAAGAAAAGAACTTAAAAGAAGGAATAAAAAAAAACAAAGAAATACAATAAATTTATGAGAATGTATGTGTAAGTGTGTGTCTATGTGTGTGTGTGTGTGTTGCACATGTCTTAGAGAATTTTGAAGAGTTTCAAAAACAAGTGGTTTTAATAGACACATACACACTTAAGAAAAAATATATAAACAATGGAGAGCATGTTCTCTATGAATACACAAACACAAGACAACACATGCAATCAATATACATGATTTAAAAGGAGAGAGAGAGTAGAGGAGAGGGAGAGAAGGAAGAGGGCTATAGGGTTAACCATTTTACTGTTTCAAAAGTAAGGTTATGTGAAGCACTCATGAAGCCATTATTTCAATGTATTTCTTGGATCGTGCTACATACCCGTCAATCAGGATTACGGCCTTGATTCTCACACCACTTTATACATGAGTGACGGGTCCTACAATTTAAAGTCGACTCCGTATGACAGTTTTTTGAAAAACTTTTCTTGGCAATTTTTTTTTACTCTCAGAGTTCTTGCCAGCAGACTGTTGCGAGGAAGTCGCCGAAAAAGTATTGCTTCATACTTCGTTTTGTTGGAGACGTCTGCGCTGGGGTTTGAACCTGTGGCCTCAAGTCTAGTAAGCCAACACTCTATCTACTAAGCTACGGCGACATCTACGTACGAAATACTCTTGATTAGATGCGTTAATAAATCGTTTTATGGTAGTTTTGATCACTATTTTGCACATTTTGGAAAGTGGTTTGGAAGCAACTTGGGGCTTGTGTCCCACAAAAAAGGCATGTGACTTTAAATCGATGAAAAGTGAAATACGAAAGGAGGTCACTTTTAATTCATTAGTTTCTTGAGAGGTTTAACGTCTTTTACGCTTCTTAAGCAATCCATATTTGTTTTGTCAGCAACAAATCACTCAATAACTAACACTGCAGATGAAAGGCAATTTTGAAATCCCTAAATGGATAACGCTATACGTGAAGGAAAATTCATAAAATTCGAAATACAATACAATAAAACGAGTCAAATGCATACATACTCAAATTTATTATTTAAAGTAGAGCGAGCATCCGAAATGTTTCAAAAACATGTTCGTCGTCTCTGTTCTCTGTTTTCAAGTAAAACTGACGCTTAAGAAAACCATTTTAATGGCTGCAATAGAATACAATAGCAGCAGCAGCAGTAGCAGTAGCATTAAAAATGAAGAAGAAAAAATATTTGAAGAATTGTAAAGGAGTGGCACAAATAAATACAAAAAAGGGCACGTAGAGTCAAGTTTTCTTGGAATTGTTTTCTTTCTGCTCTTTTTTTTATTCTATTGTTTTAATTTTAGTACGTTTGTTTTCTTAAAGAACAATTTTTAACTCAATTTTTTATTTGTACTGGAAAAACAACAACAACAACAAAATTATCCTTTATTTGATTTTTCTTTTGTTCTTGGACTGAACTGAACGAAGCAAATTAAAGGAAAGTGTGTTTACTTTTTTAGTTTACTGTTGTTGACTTTTTTCTTTAAATAAACAAAGAGCGCAAAGAGACAATTTTTGTTCTTCTAAATGTTTAGAGGCACTTAAGGGAAATTGGAAACTTTTTTTAAATCTGGTAATAAAAGTGCAGCCCCTCGGTTTTTTTTTCTGAGAATCGACTTCGTAACCATCCCTTACCGTATCACACCCATGCCAATGGTTGAGAAATGATTTTTTTTTTTGTACAAAGCAGAAGGAGAAGGACGTTACGTATGTTAGACTAGAATCCGTGCCTCAAACTTTGGCTCAGGCATTACAAACAAAATGAAATATCACGAAAACTATTTCTTCGGCGATTTCCTCTCTTCTGGCAAAAACTCTTGAGGTTAAATAAAATTGCCATTAAAAGTTTCTTAAAAGTATGTTGTTAGGAGTCAATTTTAAGCTGTAGGTCATTAACACACACAACATAAGTGGCGTACGAAGCTAGGTCGTAAACCTAAAGGAAGGGTTGTAATCACCAATTATGTATGGGTGGTGTGAGAAGCTAGGTTGAAATCCTGACTGAATGGTTATTACAACCATTTTAAGTCAGTAAGTAAAGGAGAGGGAATGACTTTAAAGTAGCTTGCGATAAAGATTGCTTTTCGTATAAGAGCTAACTGTATTTTAAAAGCATTGACATTCTTCTTGAGTATGCTAATGCTGGTTCAATGTCAGAAGTGATTTACACAAATGCAGATGATGAGTTAGTTCGTATGTTAATTTTAAGAATACAGCAGCGAACATAAATGCTCTACGATGTTGAGAAGTAAAATTAATTTGGAAGGTATTAGAAACAAGTATAAACGGTGGACCACAATCTGCAAATAAAGGTGTGATCTGCAAGTATTAAACATTCAATGTAAATCGATTCCAAAATTAATTTTTTTGGTTTTTTATGATGATAGACCCTAGATTTGTAATCTTTTGTGCTATTTTTTTGCTTAATAATAATAAATGACGATCATTTACATTTAAAATAATGGATTTTCTTACTATATTTTTAATCCAATCAATCTTACCAAAAGAAAACAATGGAAAAATATCTTCATGGGCACTTACCTGAAATGAAAAAAATAAAAGAAAAAACGTTAAAAATTAAATTTTTTTAACTGAATTAAAAAAATAGAAAGTCAAATCGTGGCGTATGATTAATTTAAATACTGTTTTGTATGTATAAATTACTCATACGCCCGGTATATAAGTGCATTCAAAAATTCTTATGGGAAGAAGGTCAACGTAGTCTAGTAGGTAATGTATTGGCTTATAAGACGTGCGGCAGTGGTTTAACTCTTGGCTCAGACATCTCGAACAAAAACGAAATATTAAAAATAAAACATTTATTCGGCAACTTTCTCTCAGCAAACTTCTGGCATAAGCTCTGAGAGTAAATAAAATTCATGGCAATTTTAGTTTTGCAAATCTTATTCAGAAAAGGATGAAAATTGCTGTAAGGCAAGTTAGTAAATGGGAATCTAATCGTATCCTAATTGTAAATCCTGGGGAAACGAAGGTAGTACTCTTCACCAGATGGTATAAACTACCAACTTTTTGCCATTTGGGATTGTATAGAGCCAATCTTGGACATGAATTCGAAACTGAATATACTCATCAGATCGGAAACAGCCGTTATTGTTCTCTATATTTGTAATGGAGTGTTACGAAGAAAATAGGGTCATAAAGGGCCTCTGTATGTCAGACCGAATAATAATTTCCAGTGCCCGTAGTGAAGATAATTTTAAGATCCTTTCAGCGATTCGAAACTGAATGTACCCATTAGAATGAAAAAGTCTCCATTGTTCTTTATGTTTGTAATGAAGTATTGGGAAGAAAAAGGAGTCTTAAACAACGGATGCAAATATTAATGTTCAATTAATGTTTAATCGTAAGAATTTAGCATATAATACTAGTCAATGGGCCCTGGTCACTACACTACGACTTCTTTAGAGAAGTTCAAGATATCCATTCCAGATTGCGGGAAATGTAAATGAATCCGTACGAATTTTCACGGGTTATGCGACTCTGCATGGAACTATAAGTGGAGGCATCTTTTTGGAGTAGGCAGTTATAGTTCACCTTATTAAGGTTGAAAAAAAAATGTCCCTTGGAAGTGATATTAATAAACTTTCTAATAGTTAGTCGGTTGTTAGAGCCGTCGGTTCTAACCTAACAACCTCTAGCATTGTTTTCGGCTACCTTAAGTCTCTTAAAGAGATGGCAGGCGGAAGAAATGCCATTTATAATGGTTTTCAATATCTTTCTTTTCGTAATGCAGTAGATTATCTAAATTTGATTTAAGTTTCTGTAGAAAATTTTTTTGAATTATTTTTTCTGCAGAAGATTTTTTTTGAGTTTTTGGGAAAACTTTTTCAGTGCGGAAAATTCATTGATTCATTCATTTTAAAAATATGGTTTGGTATATTGGATTTGTATTCTGATTTCGAAACTTTTTTATGCACACAGTTCAGTGAAAGTCTTCAGTCTTCAGTCTTGATATGGATTATTTCCCCAATTAAAGCTTTGAGTGCGATACCCTCCCGGCTATTTAAATACCCCAGTATCAACTCAAAATAAACTTCATTAGAAATTTTTTGTTGGTTTTCGATTTAAAATCTACTCTTAAATTAAAAATGAAAAGAAAGAAATTTAAGAAACATTTATTCTGATTTTCAAAACTATCAGTTGAACAGAACAAAAAAAATCTCTTTAAAAAAACTCTTCTTTTTTCTTCTTGCGTTAAACTATCATAAAACAGCCATTAAAAGGAAAGTTTCATGCCAAGTTAGAGTTGCTGCTGCTGCTGCTGCTGCTGCCACTGTTCCCCCATGAAAGCAAATGGAATTCGTAAACAAAACTAAATAAACAACAAAAGTAGCAACAACAAAAACCAAAAAATTTCACAAAAGTTTTCCAAAATCACAGATAAACAGATACAGAATACGATACGAAATGCTTACGGCAATAAATGCTACTACGATAGCTCTAAACAGCTACGAATGTTTTGGAGTATTTAACAGCAACAGCAACAACAACAACAACAACAAAATAGTAACAAAATACACTCCATGAATTTCTACCACAAACACTATTTAAGTATCAATTGTCAACGAAGGTTTTGGTTTTCACTGTGAACTAAAAAAAAAGAAAAAAAAAGTGAAAACAAAACCATCAAATGAGGGTAAAATTGTGCTTTAAATTCAAAAGAACCTTCATTCTGTGGGCCATCAGTACCCAAATAGGAGAAATGATGGAGAGTTGATTAAGAGTTATGCTGCAAAAATAAAGGCTCAGTCAGTCAGTTAACGAGCCAAACCAAGCCAAGCCAACTAACTAACCAACCAACCATTCAACCCTCCATTGAGTCACTTTTAAAAGTTACTGATTAGAGTTAAATGGGCGTACAAAGATTGGTAGGGAATGAATGAGTGAATGTCATGAATGCATGACTGATTCTTTGCATAGAAATATGAGGGCACTTTACCACATAAACACACACACAGTGATACTTGTCTATATAAATGGCATTCGATTTTAATTACAAAAAGAAATTTCAAAACCACATGCACACACACTCGTAAACAAGCGAGACAATTTCAATTCATAAATTGTTCTCGATAACGAATGAATGACATTTAGATGCGGGACATTAAAACCACGTCTTATGTACGTGTGTTTTTTCGAGTAAAGTTCAAAGGTTACATTTGAATAAATGGCAATGAGGAGAGGTTTTCTAACATTTTATTTCTGATAAAATTGGAATGTTGTGTGGAGTAAATGATAAATGATTGCGATGAAAAAAAAAATGTTTTTGCAGCCGCAAAATTCCCTTAGTAAGAACAGATCTTTTTCCATTGTTTTGGCAGAAACATCACAGTAACCTGTACTATATACCCTCATCAACAAACGATGACATGAACACCGCATCGCTAATCAAGCTATAATAGAGAAACATTGGAAATAAGTTAAGAAAATACGGCAGAGACATACTATATGCAGTCGATGCTAAAAAAAGTTCACACTAAAGATCAGACTCAAAGGAAATTTAAACGAGTTTGAACGACCAATTCAGTTACTTAATGGCCAGGATTACAATCTAGCTTCTCACACCACCCATGTTATGTGTGTTAATTTCAACCATGAGTGGTTGTATCTACAGTTCAAAGTCAACTCCGAACGAAAAATTTCGAGACATTTTTCACGGCATTTTTATTTTGCCAGGAGAGTTCTGAGAGGAAGACTCCGAAAAAATATTTTTTCATATGTAGCTGGGGTTTGATCCACTGACTCACCACCTACTAGACCACAGCGACTTAATAGTGGTTTACTTGTCCATTTTATTAAAAAGAAAATATTTTTCTTTCATTCCTTATAAGCGATTTTTTGTATATATTTTGCCAATATTCTTTCTTTTCTTTTATATTCTAAAAAAAAATTAATTCACCATCTGACGTAGTGCTAAAAGCTCTTTAAAAGACTTCTGTTACTACAAAAATTTTAATGTGGCGCCGAATTTTATTTGTTCGCGTTAGTTTTTTTCTTCTTTCAAATGTTTGCTAAACAAACATGCTAAATAATTAATGTTTATAATTACTTTTGTCTCCCACTGGCCATTTAATGTAATTTATTTTGTTAGAGTAAAATTCAAAAACTTAAATGCCACAGGTGTTAAGGATTTTTTTTTGTGATTTTTCGAGGAGGGTTGATTGTGATAATTTTAACAACAACAACTACAACAAAATTTATTTTTCAGGGTCAACAACAGGGTCAATTAAAACAGTAAAAAGCCGCCATTAAGTGTTGTTGACAACAACGATTTTATAATTTATTATAAAACATTTTCATGCTGGCGAGTATAAGTACGAGTATGTCTTTGTGTGTGCGTGAGAGAGAGAGAGAGAGAGCGAAAACACTAGAGTGTGAGAGAAAATTCGATTTGGTAAATGGGCGCCCATTTTCAGTTTTTAATTTAAATTAATGGCAACATTTTTAACATTTCTAGCCATTAATGACAGTGACAGCTAAAACAACAACAACAATAACAACAGCAATAATAATAATATTGTTTACAATAACAACAACAACGTTTACACACCAGAGCATACAAAATGTTAAACGACAATGACAATATTTTATAAGAATTTCTTCGTGTTTTCATTATTGTTTTTAAGCGAACATTTTTAGTGCAAAACATGAATTTTCATGCAATTATGCGTGTGTGTTTGTATAATTAATGGACATGCAAACAAAAAAAAAGAGGTTATAAAATCGTACACATACACGCAAGCAAGGAAATAAATGAGCATACGTACATACTACAACGTAAGAGAGCAATAGAGAAAGTATTCCTACTACTCATTATGTAGTGAGAGAGAGAGTGAGAGAGGGAGTTAAATGTTGTTTGTTGGGTGTTGTGTGTTTCATTTTAATGGCTTTGTTTTGCTACCGTTTCCTACTTAATGTGTTTGACTATGTTTGCTGTATGTATGAGTGCGTGTGTGTATTTGTGTAAGTGTGAGTACATATGATGCACCCCCATACAAGAACACAAACAATTATGGTTGATAACAAATCACACACACACACACACTCATTGCTAGCATGAAAATGAAATTCTCCCACAATCACACACAAACACATACATACATATGTATACGCATGAACTCATTCACAGTTCCACCTATAAAATGTGGCATGTTTGCGGTGCGTTGGTTATTTCGGTTGTGTTTGTTCAATTATTTGCGTAGCCGTTCTTGAAAATAATTTTCTCATCATCACCTTTAAATATGACACACAGAAATATTTTAAATTCTAATGTTTGTTGTTCAGATTCTAATTATTTATTTACACACGTACACACATCTTTTTCTCACACACACACTCTCTCACTCTCTCTCTCCCTATGTGTACGTTTAGATGGTTATTAAATATGTTGCGGTTTAAAAAGCAGAAAATTTTTAATTCCACACACCAGTGCAATGAAAATGAACAAAATTTCTGTGGTTTTTGGGAATAATTTTAAATATTTTTGAACTATTATTTTTTAAAAATATGAGAGAGAAATGTTTGCTTAAAAAAGATATGTTTGAAATTAATTTGGAAAGAATTAAATGAAATGGAAAAAGTCAATTAAATAAGTGTAACACACTTGATACGCTGTTTCTTCCAAAAAATAGTTGAGACAATCCCCATTCTGAATAAGTGTGCTCTGAGTCTCTACAATGCTCTGCCAAAAACTGGTTACCAACCTTAGGTTATTTCTGGATGGTCTGATGTATGACTCAGATCTCCTTTTACTGTAATTTCTTAACAATAGTTTCGATTGACTCAAAGCGACTTGGCTTGAAGACACTTTGTCTCTATTTTTCCTTTCGCTGATAATCCTTTTGCAAACATCCGTTCTCTCCACAGATGAGTTCGGATCCCATCAATGGCGTGGAAACTGTCCTCTTAACAAGCTCGTCTGCTTGCTCATTGCGGAGAATTCCCCACATGACCTGAAACCGAGCACAGGATAATCTTATTCTGGCTATCTTACTGATTGGGTTTCTTTCAGGCAGTCCCATACTATTTATTTATTTAAGCTCATAAGAATCGAGTGCTCGAGCGGCGGCTTGAATGACAGATATACTGCCAATAACTGTCTTTTGTATCTTCTATCCAAGTTGAATTGAGCACACCTTTCGATGGTAGAGACCGTTTATATTACACAGTGTTTACATCAATAATCAAAAGCTAGAAATGATTCTACAGACATTGAGTATTGACTTGACAAGTGCGAAATACTGTTTTACTGCCATAGAGAAAAGCAATTTTGCATCACACCACAAATAGCGATTAAAGATGGATTCACTGCAACAACTTAAATTGAATGTAATCGAGGAGTCAACGATAAGATTCACATGAGTGCATCACAATGGACTTGTACCGAGAACAAATGATAATTTAAGTGGACAAATTATAAGGAAAAAAGGCCACAAACATATTCCATGACTTGAAAAATAAAACTATTTTCAAAAAGTGTACGTTTAACCCGCCCGTATTATAGCCCATGTTTTATGCAGACGGATTAGGATTTCTTTATATTCTCTGTGGAATATCCTTCAGTTTGCGATAGTTTATGCGAATTTGCTTTGATCCAGAGGCATAGATTTCATGGCCAAAGACTTTTGCCTTTACAGAAAAGCAGTTAACCTAACATCAATTAATAAAAATGAAAGAAGAAACACTCACATGCACACTGATTCCAATGGGAAAGAACACTCACGAACTTTTAGATTTCTACACTTATTTTCACACTCATCCTCCCTCATCTCAAGAATTTCGGAAACCAATGTGTAATGAATTTTTCTCAGCTGTTAACAAATCATGTTTAAATGGTGGCATTGAGAAATAAAATTAAAATTCTAACTGTAATTTCCGTATTATACCGCACATACACAGACATACCCATACACAGCGAAAAAAAATCCTTAACTAGCACAAGCTTATGAATGAAAATAAAACACGAGCCTTCTACTTTTACCACAGCCAACCCTTTCATATTAAAAAAAAAAATAAAATTTTTGCAAACACACGCACCTAAATCGGAAACAAAAAAACGTCTGTCATATAAAAACAATTTAAGGCAGTCAAATTACTTATGAACACAAAAATTCTTCCACTCATTTTGCAGCTCTTAAGCACTGTTTACAAACTGAGATAAAATGAATAATAAATTGAGCAATAAAAACCATTAACACGGGCCTATGTATTGAAAACAGGAGAGTGTTAATGAAAAAGAGAATCAAAGTGAACATTCATTCATTTTACTTTTACTTTATACCTCCATGTACATCTGTATTTGTAATCTAAATTGAAATACTACCAGAGAGTAAGGGAGAGAGAGAGAGATAAAGAGAGAATAAGTATTTGTTTATTACCTTTAATATGTCAACAAACCATGGTAGTAAATGTATATAAACATTGCAATAACATTAAAATTCCACAAAGAGAGAGAGAAAAAAAGGAAACAAAACATTACAATTACAAAAACGCACACAAACACAAACAAACAGTCTTTTAACTGAGAAATTTTATCCTTTTCATGGAGAGTACAAGCATTCGTATACTCTTTTCAATACTCGTGCTTATATTGTTGTTGTGTATTGTGTTGTATGGGTTCAATCATTTCATTAAACCGTTACGTTACAACACAATTACGAATGACGACTATTCAGCAAACAAGAGTCAACGACAATAATTTTCATAACAAAACGATTGACGCTCGTTCGTTCGTTCATTCATTCATTCAGTTGTTCGTATTATCTGGTTTTGTATTGTTTTAAATGTTGTTTGTTGTAATTGTAGTTGTTGTCATTGTTCTTTCACCTATTGTAAGTTATTTAGCCCTTAAATTAAGGCATTGTTGTTGTTGTTTTGGTGTGATATTTTTTTTTTCGTTTTTATTTCAACATACAATAGCAAGTAGTTGACTGACTCTCTTTCGTTTCAGAGGACAAATATGTTCGTTGTTGTTATTGTAAAAATGTGTATGCGTGTGTGGCGTGCATTTGTTCGTGTAATATAGCTAGTGGGTATTGTGTTGTAATTGTTTTGTTCTGGGTTTTGTCTGCGACAACTTTGTCTTCTATTGTATGGAGCGTCAAATACATGGCCAGTACAGTTATGGTGTGCTAGTTAGTAAGACTTAAACTTGTTCTAAGCTTTAAGGAAGGGGAAACGATAGAAAATGTCTATATTTAATGTTCGATAGTGTATTTAGTACGAGATAAAAAATAAAAAATTTCATGGACTTTCAGATTACAAATTGAATTCGTATTCCAATGTTGAACTAAAATCTCTTTACTTAAATAGAAGTCTTGAAAATAAATTCCCATTTTTCCAAGTGCCTTTCTAATCACCAGATCTCAACTGTACCTTTGTGTTCACATGGCCTGTAAAATTTTTTTCATTGCTTATTACCACTCATACACTCACATTCATTGAAACAAAACATTTTACAACAGCATGCCTATGTATGGTGTACTGTATATGTACATATGTACGTGTATTGAGTGTGTGTTCATAAGTGTATGCTTGTGTGTTTTGCACATGGTTTTAAACCATGTTTTAAACGGCGTATGGAGGATTACAATACGGTTTTATATGACAATTCTGTTAAAGCCACTGGTTTATGTTACAACAACAGAAAAAAAGGAAGCAGAAAAACGAAAACGAAAACAGTGGGAAAAAAGAGGGCAAAAAAAACACAACACAAACACTCAAACGAATGGCGAATATAAACTGTTGTTAACAACAATGACATCAAAACAAATGGCGAAACGAAACGAAAGAAAAAAAATTACGAAAAACCAAAAAATAAAATAAAAAAGGAGATAAAATGAAAGAAAAAAGATCGATTTATTTTTAAATATTTTATATGAAGTCGCTAGAAGAAACTAAAACAAATCGAAAAAAGGTACAGGAAATAACCTGAGGAAAAAAAATAAAAAAAAGTTTTTTAATATAAAAAAATTTTTAATATTTACTGTGAACCTGTGAGTTTATTTATATGCATTCAATAATATTAAAAATAATTCAACAAAAACAAAAAATGCATGTTAATGGAAGTTAAATTTTAATTTATTTGTTGTGTGACTGAAAAAATTTCTGCAAGAAAAGGATTAGACATGTGCATAGTGCTGCTGTGAAAATAGTTTTCACTATAATTTATTCTACGATCGGTCCATCGGTCAATCGATCACAAAGTGATCCTTGTGAAAAAGACAAAAAAAAATACAACAAAAGAAAAATTGATTCAGGCAGTTTCTTTAACTTACTAGAGCACATTGCGCTATAGTAGCGGTAGAACAGAGAAACGCAATTCGCATTATGACTATGTCCAAATGAAGCAATAGAAATGAATGAATGAACAAATGAAGCAATAGAATCAGAAAACTCTAGGCAGCAGGCAGTCGAAAAGCCATAAAATAATGAATTTTCATTTGCGGTTCACTGCTAAAACTCACTGAAAAAACCACAGTCGAACAAAAGTAATTTTAGCAGACAGTGGCAAAGCTAAAATTGACATCAAGAATGGCAATGCCAGTGTTTCTGTTGGGATTGAAAGACAATTGTTCATTACATGCTTTTTTAACCAATTCAAACGATTGATTCTAATCACTATTGTCAACATTATAATAGTGAAGGAGTAAATATACGTCAAAACACAACAGACACTAAACGCTTGTCTGAAAAGTTTTGGTGCATTCACCATATAGCCTAGACTTTGCAACTCCTGGGTATCATTTGTTTGATTATCTTTTAAGGGTGTTCTGTAGAAATGATCAAAATGAGATTGAATCAGGTTTCTTGAAGTCTTAAATGCTTTACTCTATTTTGGCAAAATGTTGTCGATCCAATATTATATTTGGTTGAAACGTACCTTATCAAATGTAAGAAAAAAAGGTTATGATGAAATTTATGATCGTATCAGATCCCCATAAAATTTTTAAGTATCGAAGTCGCCGTAGTCTGGTAGATTGTGGTTAAACACCAGCTCAAACATAGCGAAAAAAAAAACGAAACATTGAAAAAATATTTCTATCGGCGACTTTCTCCCTCAGCAATCTTCAGACAAAAATTCTGAGAATAAATAAAATTGCAATGAAAAGTTTCCTAAACTGAATTCAAAAATTATCCCCAGTCCGGTTGTTTATATTAAAAAATATTTTTTATTTAAATAAATTCCTCAATTATTATGGAAACCCCCATACAATAATATTCAATTTGTTCATTTCCATCATTAACAAGCAAAAAAACCTAATACCTATGCACTCACACTCGATATCAACACATGCATACATACATCCATGAATGTGTGAGTGCGAGTTTGTGAAGGCACAAAAACGGTTAAATTATTATGTTGTTATGCTGCACCACTTTAATTGCAAATAAACTAACCCTTTCGCCTACACACACATATATACTCATGTACAAACAAAAAAGAAACATGGTACTTATGCAGTAACAACAACTAATAATACAACTAATCAACAATAGTAGTAACAACAGCAACAAGATTTGACTTCCGTGTTAACAATGTTTTTAATTTGTTGGTCAGTCAGCCATTGGGATGTTGATGCACCATGTTTAAATGTATGTGTATGTGTGTGAGTGTGAGCATGGGTACGAGTACAAGTGCGTGTGAGTATATGCATGTTATCAGGTTATTGAATTTAATGTTGACCTCTTTTTTCCGCTAAATATTGATTTCATTACGTGCCATTTATTTTGAAAAAATTATTTTCTTTAGTTTTTATTTGTTTTGTTTTTTTTGTTGTTCTTGTGTTTGTTTTAATACCGCCGTTTTGTTCGGTTTTGTTTTTATTTATTCAATTTATTTTGTTTTTTTGTTGTCATTTTGTCCATGACATTCAGAACATTGGGAAATTTTATGGTTTCCGTGCAATGCCACTGTTTTTAGACCAAAAAAAAAACAAAAATTAGAAACGTGGATATTGAACGAAAAAAAAAAGAAAGAGAAAGAAAATGTGGATTCTAATAAGAGAACTAAGCCATGTTAAACAAAGTAGAATTGAAACTATTTATACAACCAGAAGAAAATTATGAGTAAATTGAAGATTTATTTGAGACATGGATTAGCAAGATTCGACGATAAAACAATTTATAAAGAATTTTAGAAAAAGAAAGTGAATAAATAAAAACCTATAGTCACCCGACAAGCAAACAAATAAATTAAATTAACATGTAAGCATCTTATTCTACAGGGCGATATAGAAAGGATTCAGAAAGTGTTGACGCTTGCACCGTATTGCCGGCAACATTACGTCATTTGGGTTGAACGAATATTTGTGTTTGTAAGGAAACATTTGTGAGTTTTTTCTTATTTCGATATAGGCAAAGTAAATAAGAAGGAGAGATCAGACGAAGTGAAGTATTTAATGCACTTTTCCACAAAACCAAGGTATTTGACTCTTTTTAGGATACGAAAACATAAAGGGAATTGGATTAGACATACGAACTTCGATAGAGTGTAACCTACAATGTAGTTGTTAAATAGAAAAGGCCGGTCGCACATGAAAAAAATTTAAAGTTCAAGGCTTCAGCAAGAGATAACTTAGCTTAGGTTAAGTGGAGGGCAAAAAACGCACCCAAGAACTTTTGATTTTTTTAATTTTTTTTTTTTTTGCTGGAAGAATAGTGATGACAAGCTTAACGAATAACAAATATGAACGGAAGAATATTTTATATTTTAAAGGAGAAAAAGTTAATTAAAAATTTTAGCAGATAGTGGTAGCACAAACAGGTTAACTGGATTATCTTTAGCGCTCTGTTAGTACCAAGCGCATAAACAACCTTAACTCTAAGCGATGACAGTGGAGCGATATCGTTACCTCAACAGGCCATCCTTTAAAGCCATCGAAGTCTGCAAGTTTAGGTCAAGACACCACTTAAGTAAGTGTTTATTCCCATCGTGATTCTACAATTAATATTCAACGCCGAGATCAAACTTTTCTTAAAGGAAATCTAACGAACGTAATAAAAAATTTTAATATTACAGCAATTTGGTTAGACAGCTTAGTCAAGGGTGAAAGAATAGGAATGCTAGTCTTATCCTAATACTCAGGCGCACAACTCCAACAGAATGCCATTTCAATTAGACAGCAGCGCATGATAATCACAATTATAATGATAGAATAGATCAGTCGAAGTCGCCCTAGTGCAGTAGGTAGTGTGTTGGCTTATTAGACGTAAAGCCAGGGTTTTGAGCCCCAGGACAGACATCAAAACAAAATACAATAAGTATTTTTTCGGCGACTTCCTCTCAGCAGATTTCTGGCAAAAACTATGAGAGTAAATAAAATTGCAATGAAAAAGTTTCTCAAAAATCTGTCGTTCGGAGTCGACTTTAAACTGTAGGTCCCGCCACTCATATATAAAATTAACACACACAACATAAGTGGTGTGAGAAACTAGGTCGTAATCCTGACTGAAGAGTTGTAATGACAAATTATGTATGTATGTATGTAATAAATCAGTCCTACTATCCATACAAAACCAGCACAGCACGTTCAGCTTCTCTTTAAAATGAGCAGAAAATACCGAACATGCCAGGACAACATGTCAGCTCAGTAGCACCCCTGGCATATTCACTAACAAAGCAATTTCTGACGATATACGTACGTGTTGCGACACACACATAACAGTTATCTGTGAATGATTGGAAATTTCCTTAAGAATTGCTTGGAATTAGTGGATGAGAAAGGACGTCATAGTGGCTTTCGTGAGGGAATTAATCACAGCTTGTCTTGTAGCCGCCCTAGTCTAGTAGGTATTGTGTTGGTTTATTAGAAGTGAGCCCAAGGTTCAATACAGACATCTTGAACACAACGAAAAATGAAAAAAAAAACTGTTTCTACGACTACTTCCTCTCAGCAGTCATCTGGTTTATTGCACGTGAGGTCGTGGTTCAAACCCCAGTCCAGGCAAATCGAAAACGAAACGAAATATGAAAAAAGAAATAAATAAGTTTTAGCGCGAATAACTCTCAGCAGCCTTCTGGCAAAAACTCTGGCATGAAACATTTCTGAAAAAATCTAGCGTTCCGAGTCGACTTTAAACTATCGGTCCCGCTACACTCATGTAGCAAATTTTTCATATATTATTTTAAAACTTTTTCACAAATTTTGCTTTCTCTTGTACTCTTTTAATTTACCAACATTTTTCATTCGAGTGTATTAAACAACATGTACATATGTTAGCATACATTTATTAAATGAAGCAGAGTTAAATGCTTTTTCGTTTTTTGTTTTTTTTTTTTTTGTTTTTTGGTGGTTTATATGGCTTTCGCATCCATTATTGACCCATAAAACAGATTGAAATATACAGAGAAAAAAGGCAATAAAAATAAAAACATGTTATAAACAAATTGTTAACACGGCTTCTATAAAAATATATTTTTTCAATTAACAATTAATTTTTATGGATTTTTTTCTTTTTATTTCCTACATTTTATTTCTATTAAATCAATATTTTTCCCAAATACGAAAAGGAAATATTCTTTCAATATCAAGATCGGCAAGCAACAGCAGCCATAAATAATTTTTTTTTTGTTTTGGTTTTTTTGTAAATTATTTTCAAATTTTCATTTGAAATGATGAATGACTGACTGACTGGTTAAATGAACAAGAACGTGTGTGAGAATAAATATTTATTTTTAATTTTTTTAATTCTTGTGTTTTTGTTTTAATTTTTTTTTTGGTCTGTTTTTTGGTTTTTGGTAATTAAAAATCGAATTTTTAAATACCACAACAAAGTTAACACAAAAAATAAGTAAAGAACTGATGAGTGATGAATTGTTTTTGGTGTGCGATACAATTTTTTTTTCTTTAAAGAAAAAAGAAAAACAGTCCCTTATAACAATAATAACTTCACACAACATGTGACATTGAACGGAAATCCCTTAACATGGATGATTTTCCTGATTTTCATTTGGGTTTTTTTGGTTTTTCATTTGTCTAGTCAATATTTTTATGGCAACAAAATAAAACAAAACAAGAAAACAGAGAAAAGACACCAGAAAACGGTTCTAAACGCCTAAAAAACCTACACGTTACCCTCATCCACACAACTTAACTCAGTTGAGCTCAGTATTTTCTGATAGCAGACACAAAAATTATGTCATTCCATAATGACGTTTCATTATGTCATTCCCAACTTTAGTTCAGTTCGTTTGTATGTGTTTATGAGAGAGAGTGTATGTGTGCGTGACATTGTCGTGTTTAGAAATCTTAATTAGAATGTGCGCATAAAAACGACAATGAAAAGCGAAAGAAAAATAATTTTTAAAAAGTTGTTGTCCATCATCAATACCGCTGACACCACCACCACCACTACCATCACTACTGCAATCACACAATCACAACCACAACCACCCATAATAACGATATCAACAGGAGTTACGAACTCCATACGCATTTAACTGATACGATGAGTAGTATCAGCAAAATCTATAGAAAAGAGAATTTCAAGGCCATGTTTCTCGTTCTTTAGCATGAGTCTTTATGACGGTTTTTCGTGAAGTTCTTAGCAAAGCGGATGACTGACTGTCTCTATAACTTTATTAGATGGGATTCCATTTAATGTCTTCTTTTTTGCACCCACACCAAGACAAGGCACTCTCTCAGTTAAAGTGTAATTAATGACTGGAAAAAAATACACACACAAGGACATTTGATTTTTTGCTGAAAGAAAAGTGATGTCAGGCTTAACGAATGTCAAATATGAATGGAAGAATATTTAAACTTTTAAAGAGAGAAACATTTTATTAAAGATTTCGGCAGATAGGGGAAGCACAGAAAGATTAACTGGATTATCTATACTGGTATGTTAGTTCCAAATTCATAACCAATGTCAACCATTAGGAGATGATGACTGCGGCAGCAGAAAAATTCATTTGTCCAGAATGCCACAGCAGGGCAAAAGTCTTGTAGATGCTGGCGTGATAAGTGCATGCTGTAGACAAGTGTTGAACAACAGAGTCTATTAGCCTATTATGTCCACATATAACAGGTCAATGACTAGTTTTGAAACGGAAAAATTGATCTTCGATAGTCTCAAACAACTTTTCAGAAGCTTAGTAGCGTTGCTTAAGCCAAACTGAAGCCTAGCTTAGCTGTGTGAAGAGCTGAGCTAAAGTATGGAGCAAAAGTGGTAGAGTTTTGTACTTAAAGCATCATATCCCGCCCTTAGAAAACAACAAACAAACAATTTTTTCTACAGAAACTATTGATAGGCACGACAAAATACCCCCTTTCACTTGATCCTAATTGTACCTAAAATTTATATGTGCAAAGTTGTCGTAATATTGCCTTAGATTCTGAATTATTTTTAATTCAGTAGAGAAAAAAATTAAAAAAAAAGAAAAAAAAAAATGAATTTTTCATTGAAATACTCACTCAGTTTCATTATTTTCGAATACCAATTCGCCTTGTTGTGGTTCAAAATCCTTGCCACCTTTGGCCGTACCATCCTCCGTCCAATAGGGGATGATAACTTTGCCACGCGCACCCGAATAACGTTGCACTTTGAGCTCGTACGAACCAATTGATTCAACCAATTCATGATCTTTTTGATTAATTGCGAATATACCAGCATGATCGTCATCCAAAATCATAACTGTGGCCACTTTGGGAACAGAGAGGACAGCCGGATCTGATGGATTACTGAGACGAACATAGAAATGTTCATCCTGTTCGAAGACATCATCGTCGATAACTTCAATTTTGAAGCGTTGCTCATCGACACCGGGCGGAAAGGTGAGAACACCTTTTTTGCCCACATAATCACTGCCGGCTTCGGCACTGCCGTCTTCTGTTTGAAATTCGACCGTGGTATAGCCAGATAGATCGCCACGTCGAACTACACGTACTTCAAATTCACCACAGCTTTCCATTACAGTGTAATGGCCAGGCTCGAAGAACACCCGAAGGGCGGCCTCGTCCTCGTCAACATTAACATCGACGCGCTGCAGTTGGGCCTTGACCTCGCTGAGATCACTTTGGGCACGTTCTTGAATTTTGCGCATTATATTGCCACTGCCCATCATTTTACGTGTAGCCTGGATGCGATAGAAGGCTCTGGACTTGGGACCACGGTTGATCATTTGCTCTTGAGCCATCATTTCTAATTGCTCCAGATCACTTTGTGGATACTTTTTACGCAGGTCTTTAAGCAAAGAAATGTATTCACGCCGGGCCTCCTCAAAGTCTTTCATCTCTTCGGTTTCCTCCAGCTGCTTGATTTCGTCCTGCTGGTTCATTTCGAGCGCTGCGTCGCCCTCAGCGCTCACAATAACGCCACGCTTGTTCATGCGATAGTTCTTGTCCAGATATTTGTAGATCAATAGGCGACGGTCGGCTATGTACGCTGTCAAAACAGTGGCTGGGAAGAACATGAACGTTAGCAGACCTTCCCACACCTCGACACGTCGCGGTGAAATTTGAGCCAGTATAAGATACAGCCAAATGTAGGCGAACACCGACCACGTAGCTGTAACAAAGAACACCCGCAAATGTTTAATTTTGCGCACCTCACCGTCGGGCACCACATATACGCACAAAGCTATGATAACGAATAAATTGTAAGCCGCGGAACCCACAATGGTACCGGGACCCAAATCGCCCGCTTCAAAGTTTTTGGCAAACATTTCAATTACCGACAATAGGATTTCCGGAGCACTCGAGCCCAATGCCATCAGCGTCAAATTAGCCACTGTCTCGTTCCACACGCGCACCACCACAATCTGTTTCTCACCGTTCTTCTTCTTTATCACCACCTCTTTCTCCTTGGACGTGATCACTTCAATTGCCGCCATAAAGCGATCGGATACAATTGAAACTCCGATAAACAAGTAAATCATTGCGAAAAAATACACCAGACCACGTGCCACCCGATCACCAGTACTGAGATTGGTCTGTGGCATCCACATTGGAATAACCAGACCTTCGTTACAAACAACACGGCTGGATGAACTTTGTGCCAGCGCCAATGTATCATTACCATACGCCGGTGATGAGGAGGACAACGTCGACGACTCATCATCATTGCCATCGTTATCATCCGCATCACCATTTTTAGCTTTAATATCGACGTCATCGTTGTCGTCGCCACCATTTGCTATAACGGCTCTTAACGTTGTGACCTTCTGTAGCTGAGAAGCTGGACTTGTATCGATGGTGTCATTATCAACGTCACCATTGTTACTATCATCGGCTGCTGCTAGTGTGAGCGTTATTGTGCAAGACGCCAAGAGCACACATAGTGCTACGATTATATGCAGTTGAGAGCATGGTTTCCACCATAACGAAGCCATTTTTTGTTTGTTTTTGTTTTGCTTTTGTTTTGTTGTTTTTGTAAACTGATTCTATACGATTCGATTCGATTCGATTCGATCGTTACAATTTGTCAATTTCGAAATAAATTTGTTTGTACTTGTTGTTGTTGGCGTTGGTGTATATTAAAATTTCTTCGAATGATGAATGCAACTTCAATCACAAAATCGACCACAGCAGCGTTGGTTTTCAAATCACACCTGAAGCGGAATTTCCGAATTCAATGCGAGAAACAATTATTTGCTGTTTTTTTTTTTTTTAAATTTGTGTGGTGAATACAAATGAGAATGATTATTGGCGGACGGTTAAAACTCAACGAAAAACAAAAAAAAAATGAAAAACGAAAAGCTTGTTTTGATCACTACTGCAGCTGTTGGTGTTGTTGCTGTTGTTGTTGTTCTTAATGCAGTGGGTAGGTGATGAAGCAAAAGGAAATGCTTAAAGGATCACTTGAGTTCGTTTGGCTTTCTCTTTTTTCCGTTCGTTTGTTTGTTTTCTTCACCTCTGATTGCTTCAACTATTTGTTGGCGGGTGGTGAGAGAGAGAGAATGTTTAACAATTAAAAGCGTGTGTGATGTGTTGTTGCTGTTTTTTGTTTTTGGCGATGATGTTTTGTAGTTATTCTCTTGCAAGTTTGTTTTTTCTTGTTGTTGTTGTTGTCTGTCTTATAAATGGAAGTTTAGTTAAGCTTTTAAGCCTTTTATCTCACAGCGTATACTTAAAGTGCTTACAGCTGATGCTAATGTAGTGGTGGTGGTGGTGGACTAATGCGTGGTGGAAGAGAGCGAGAGAGTGTATGTATATGTGTATTTCTGTGCTTTTATGATATCGAAAAGTGCAGTTTTTCTATATTTTTGTAAATTTTTTTTCTGTAAATTTTTTTTTTTGAATCTCAATTCTCTCTTAACGAGTTTGTGTATCCTTTTTTTCAATGCCGTTGTATTGCGAGAGAGAGGTGATTTGTTTTTCTGTTGTTTGGAGGGTTTGGGGATAATTGTGGTGTGGTGTGGTGTGCGCTATAAACTATAAAGCTTTATACTCATCACTACTACATTTGCTTTATCTACTGGCTGTTGTTGTATTATTAGAAGCTTTGCTTAGAATTTTGCTGAATTTTTTAGTTGCCGCTGAATGTTTTGTTTTGTTTAGTTTTTTTCGATCTTTTTTTTTTGGTTGTTTGTTTTCCGAAAGAGTTTGTTTGCCAATTTTATTTTGAAAAAAATTTTTTTTTTCTTTTTGAATAATTGTGTAGCGTTATTTCGGGTGCGTTTTCTTATTTTTAATTACGAGTTTCAGTTTTGAAATTTTTTTAGTTTTAAACTGGATTTTAATCACTTGGTTTTATTATCAGGTCATGTTGACAGTTGTAACTTGATTTAGTTGGTATAGGAGGGCCTAAAAAGAAATAAAGAAAAATAGATTATTAATGAATGAATTACAATTGTAAAGGAAAATTAAAATAAATAAAAAGAAAAGTAATTATTGAAGGGCCCTAACACCATACAAATATATGTATGTATGTATGATGAGTTTTAGGCTTAATTCATTGCAAATAAGTGACTCGAATATCAAGGTAAGTTAAACCTGTTCTTAAGAATGATACAAATCGGCTTCTGTATATAAAACCGTATCATTAGATGGGAACCGCTAGCGTTAATAGACAAACAATTAAGGTTTTGCCACTGAAACCAGAGATTTTTGTGGCCACTTTGCAATATAAATTCCCAGCGTTTAATCCTTTAGTTAATAAAACTGTCAATCTTAGTGGAAGTAACGTTCTGGAGTTATGTAAAGAATACCCTACCCTGTATTACTTACTTTAGTTAGGATTAGAACCTTAGCTTCTTACACAACCCATGTTGAGTGTGTTAATTTTTATCCATGAGTAGCGGGACCAACAGTTTGAAGTCGACTCCGAAGGATAGTTCTTTGGAAAAACTTTTCATGGCAATTTTAGGAATTCTGCTTTGCCACCTGCTGTTTGGTTTCCGTAGACCTTGTCGTATTGGCAATGTAAGGAGATGGCTAAACTTAGGCGATGAAAGCTATACATACGTGTTAGCGTAACAATATAATGTATGTACATATCGTTTGGGTAACAAGACAAACTGACAATCCAGGAAACTAGTAAGGTGCCGCCCAATCATCGAAGTCTCCAATTAATTCCCCCCTTTTAGAAATCCGAATGATGACCTGCGATAATTGAAATTGCAGTCGTGGAGGTTTCGTACACAGCCAGAAGGGCGCACAGATGTCTCCTTAGACTCCAAAGAGGCATGTTCGATGTGCTTATTGGAGTCATTACTGGGCATTGCATTATAGACACCCATGAAAAGCTCATGGAAGCTGTAGAGATGAGAAAGATGCAATATTGCCAGAGAAGGAAAATGCATGTTAGCATCTACCATAAGGATAATCTGAGCGAACTGTTAGCCTAAGTCGTTTCATCAGGAACTATGGTGAGGTGATGGACCTACTTTTTTGACGCTCTAGTTCTTCTGTAGGATATTATATCCTTCATATTTTATTTTGCTTAAAATCTAAAGAGATTTAAAAGAATGCCCATATTTTTCATTAAAACAAAAAGCTACTTGAAAAGAATCGCTCTCCTAAGTGTATTTGGGTATTTAACACTTTCAGAAATCAAGTGTTGTTCTATTAACAAATAATTTTTTAATATTAAATAATCAAAAACATTATAAATATTAATTTTTATTTAATTTTTGATAATTAAAGACCAAACAACAACAAATCATAACAAAAAAACAATTTTTTTTTTTTTTCATTTTAATTATAGAAACGTCCGCCGCCGACAACAGACAACGAAAATCGAACTCATGATCACAGAAAGAAAAAAAAATTTCTAAAAAGAATATTAAAAACAAATAAAAAAAAGAAACAGAAAAACAGAAAAATGAAAAACGAAATTAAAAAAAAATTTGGGAAATTTATCAGGCAGCTGTTTAGGTTCTAAGTGTTGCTGTCTCTAAGTGTTGGTCTAGGAGAACTTGTGAGTCGCGTAGACAAAAGCAATTGAAGAAGAAAATGAAAATAAAATTTAATTTTTTACATGAATTCATATTGAAATATAAAATAGAAAAACAAAACAAGAAGAAAAAGAAAAATTTATAATAATAATCAGAAAAAACAAGAAAGAAAGAAAAAAAACTAGTTTTTGTGTTGCTTTTAAAGGTTGTTGGTCAACAAATTGGATGACATTCAAATGCATGTCAATATTATTATTTTTATTTTATTTTATTTTACGTATTGTGATGTATTTTTGCTATTAGAAATGAAAGAAAAATGAAGAAGAAGAAGAAAATACATTTCAAAATGTCGTAAACCGTAACACGAGCAACAGTACAACGACAATACAAAACAGAAATAATAGCAACGTCATCATCATCATCATCATCATCGATAAAATAATTAAAGACAGAGAATTTTTAAATCGAAATTAAAAGTAAAACCAAAAAAGAAAAAGAAAAAAATACTTCTCTAAAAGTAAAATATTTAAAAGGACATCTAATGAAGATTTTTTCTGGGCAATAAAATAAACGTTTTTCTAATTTTAAAATTATTATCCAAGAGAAAATTCATTTCATTTCGATTCAATTTATTTGATTTTATTTGGTTTGTTATGTTTGTATATTGTTTAGACAATAAACGATAAACATTTTGCAGGTACTCGTATCTAAAAACCCCCAAGAATTTCTTTTAAAATCAACAGAAATAATGAAGAAAAAAAAAGCCAGAATATCAATTTAATTTGACGTTCAACAGATACCGTAAAAAATAGAAGAAGAAAAAAATAAGAAATAAATTCAGCATCACTGTAATATATGAATGTATGTATATTTATAGAGAAATCCTCTAAATACAAACAATTTATAGTTTGAGAGAATAAAATGAAAAAAAAATATATTTTTTTGTTTAAATGTCTTGCAGAGAATTAAATCTTTGAATAAATTAAAAAAAAAATAGAATTCCTTTACACAGGACAAAATTTAAATTTACAGCATACTTTTAGGGGTTTAACATTGTATTTCTAAGGATTTAATTTTTTTTTTTATAAATTCGATTTGTTTATTTTGAGAAATTTGACAAGTCAAATGAAGCATGAAGGCCATTAGAATTTCTAGGAAATATTTTAATACCATTGTTAGTATTTAAATTTTAAAATGCCAACAAAATATTTAAATCATCGAATATGCGGATTAAAAAAAGAATTTTAATAAAGTCGTGGCAGCATAAAACAATAAATCGACTAATAAGCCTCAGTTAAAAGGCAGTAAGATGTAAAACAGTGGAAAAAATGCTGCAAAAAAAAGCATGCCCTTACTAAAGGCCAAGTTGCACGAAAAGTGTTTTATGTAAGAGAAGTCAGAATGCAATTTTTAGAGAATTCCATTCGTTCTTTAAAAATGAGAATAAAAATTTTATTGGCATTTTCACATTTAGTAAAATACCAAAACAAAGTAAAATGAATGCATCACGGATGTAATGAAGTGTGATGGCATTTGGAAAATTTCAGAAATAAAAGAAAGCCATACTGCCGACTACCAAATTTGCATCCATATTTGCTCGCCCTCAATGCATACAAAGTCTAGGCATGTCGTACAACTTGTGTGTTCATCTAAATCTTCCTTAAATAGATGGCCCGATTTGAAAGGAACCGAAATTATCGTTTTATTTGAACTTAAAACCACCATTCTCACTGTAAAACAATTGAAAAATTCTGAAAATTTCAATTTAATTTTTTTGTTGATGTCTGTTCGATAACTTGTTGCCGTTCTAAGAGTAAATAAATTTGCCAAAAAGTTGAAAAATTTCTCAAATAGTTCGCTCAGGGTTTACATTAAACTGTAGGTCCCACCACTCATGTATAAAAATTAACGCACACAACATAAGTGGTGTGAGAAACTAGGTCGTATTCCTGACTAAAGGATTGTAATGGCCTATTATGTACGTATGAGTCCTCTATGAAAATCGCCTTAGTCTAGTAGACGGTCGTGTTGGCCTATTAGACGCGAACGTAGACGTTTCCAACAAAACTTAATAAAAAAAATTTCGACGACTTTTTCTGAGCACTAACTCTTTTGACACAAATCTAGGGGTAAAATAAAAATTGCCATGAAAAGTCTCTCAAAAATTTGTTGTTCGGAGTCGAGTGACGGCACTCATGAGTAAAATTAACGCACACAATATGAATGTTGTGAGAAGCTAGGTTGTAATCCTGACTAAATGGTTGTAATGATCAATTAAGTTAAGTAAGTCCCTCTATATATCTCTATGTATAGAACAATCTGTATACAGTGATGGAATAAATCCCAAAACATGGCTTAATTTCGACAACAGGTGATAATAAAGCCAATACGTGCGTAAAATATCTTGTAGTTGTTGGCAGTTGACGTCCATTTTTTTATTGGTACGTATTAAGCTGTTGTAAACAAACTGACACTTACATGCGTTATACATATGTAGGTTATGTCACATGTAATTACATATGTTAATATGAAACCGAAATCGAACAAGCGAGTCTTTCAAAACTTAAGCACTTGAACTTTAAACAATACTTGTATTCTAGAATTTACTTAATGTTTCTATAGAAGGATGTATGTTATGAATGCATGCATGTACATAAATACATTGTAATTATAATGTTTAAGTCTTTTAAAGTACTGACCCTGTAGATGATTTGAATTTTACAGAATAAAAATGTAGTTTTGTAGACCTTAAAAAAATCATCATCGATTTGTTTAAAAACGAAAAAATTTTTTTTGTGTGTTCATTTGTCTGGCTTTCTTACTTTTACGTCAGATTGTCGTATTGTATGTCTGTCTAACAGTCTATATTTAATATGTATGTGCTGTATAATACGTTATGAACATAGTTTTCTATGCAAATGAGAGGCTACAGAAATTTGTAATTTGTTTTTGAGGTGGCAGTAGCATCAGCAGCAGCAGTAATGTTTTTTTTTCTTGTTTTCTGTTTTCGATTGTAAAAAAAAACTCTTCTATTGAATGTTTATCAAATATTGTATTGTATTTATTATGACTACAATAAAAACAATAATAATAATAATAATAATAAACATACTAAATAATGTATATATGTACGTACATAGATATATCAGCTCAAATACCTTTGAATATTTAAAAAAAATTTGTTGAAAATTTATTTTCGATTTAAAATGATCAGAATCAAATAAGACAAGTCAAGAAAAGGAATAGAAAGAAAAAAATGTTTGAAAAATATTTAAAAAATATTTTCTCCCTCCTTCACGCAACTAGATTTTTGTGATAAAGACAGACAGACAGACCGTCATGATTCATGTGTCTATGATTGTAAATACCCTCCCATACTCTGATGATTTTTTGACGATGAATCTGATTTTGATTTCGATAAGTAAAGAAAACAAATTTTAAATAAAAAAATGCATTAAAACACCACTAGTTTTTCATTCATTTCCTTCTCTATCTGGGGAGGTGAAAAGTGTGCGTATAGATGGGTGAGTTTTATTGTTTGGGGAAGCAAAAAAAAAATATTTTCCCTGAAACTCATAAAAATGTCTGTGTCTGCTTGCATACATACATTGTATACCAGTCAACCAATCAATCCAGCAGCAGCAGCTGAAATTTTATTTTGATTCCTCATTTGTTTATATTTTCGAGAAAACTTGTCAAAAAAAAAAAAAAACAATAACAACAACTGAATAATCGAATAAATTCGAAATAAATTTTTTATTGTCGATTTCTTTTTATTGCTTTTCAAAGCATTTGTTATTGTAATTAACAAATTTTGGCATTTTAAATGGATAAAAAAAATATGAAATGCTGTGAACAGAAATTATCCAGAATAGAACATGGATTGTATACGGAAGTTATTAAATTTACAAACGATTGATATTTTGAAGAAAAAGGAAAATAGCACAGAAGAACAAGAATTAATTACTACTAGTATCCACAACTTAAACCGTTGATTAGTTCGTTTTTAATCTAAGCAAAGGTTACCTGTACACCTGACTTGTTTGTGCTTAATGGTCGCAATGCCACTTAATGCCCTATAACATTGGCACATTATTCCCTTTCTGAACTCCTCAATCCTATCTGAGGATCCTAAGACTCTGAATGAAATTTATTTTACCTCATTTGAACCTAATCTTGTCAATAATAAGTATTTCTACCAAACATACCCCCATAAATCTACAAAATATTCAATAGAAAGCGGCTGTGGGCTGGACAGCCCGTCTAGAATCTAGGATTCCAAAACAGTTTTTGTGACGGTCGGGTAACCTTGGGGACCGTAGATATAGCCGACGACGCTAACTTTTTTAAAGAAGCAAACAATTCTCTACATATGTATGTATGCATGTAAATTTAGTAAAATTCGATCAAATTTAAAAAGATGCGGTGAATCAAACATATTTCGAATGGTATGAGTATGATGTCATCGTTGTACGCATACTCATTGCAACCTGTACTTATAAATCAACGTTGTAGTGAGTACGAATGAATCAGAGCAGATAAATTTCAATATAGTTGGCTCACTTATATTCAAAATTTCATGAGTGCTTATGAGTAGCGAAAAAACGATTCATTGCTAATCTCTGGTTAATGACTTGCATGTTTTGGTTGATGACTTACATACATTTTTTAATTGATAACTTGCATTTGTTGGTACATGATTTGCAGTTTTGTGGTCGATGACTTGTATTTCTTTGGTCAATGTCTTCAATTTTTTTTTTGCCGATAACTTGAATTTTTTGGTACATGATATGCAGTTTTTTTGGTCGATGACTTGCATTTTTTTGGTCGATGACTTCAATTTTTTTTTGCCGATAACTTGCATTTTCTGGTCGATGACTTGCATTTCTTTGGTAGATGAATTGCACTTCTTTGGTTAATGATTAGCAGTTTTTTAGTCGATGACAAGAATTTTTTTAGATAGAGCACTTTTTTTGCTCATTTGAAAACAATTAGAGTCGTGGAATATATATCCGGTCTCAAGTGAAACTCGGCCTTAAGGGAAAACTGTTTTGGAATTCTTGATACCTTGGCTATCCAGCCTACTTAGTCCATTTTCCCCACAAGTCCATTTTTTATACGATTTTGACCGATTTATATATAGCGTTGTTTTCTTTTTTTTGTTAGAATTTGAGAAAACAATTAACTTCGTAGGCTAGATCTCTTGTTCCAAGTGTTGAACGACCGTAAGGAAAATTTTTGATGTTTTGCAATCCTTGATACCATAGGCTCAGGATGTCTGACCTTTCCTGAGCCTGACATAATGGTATGCAAAATATTTAAAGAGATATCATGAAAGTGCAACCCAGGAATTATGCACTGAATGTATGCCGTGATGGCCAGACCAAGAGTAATCTAAGGGCCAATTGTCTAAGCAGACGGAAGCTACAGAGACTACCGTATGTTGGCATAACAGGGACAATGGAAACATGTCCTACAGCTGTGCTGAAAGCTCTGTTAGATTTAAGTCCGCTGGACGTGACAGTGATGTGAACAAAGTTTTGTAGCCTTTGTGGGATGATGGAATTAAAATCCTTAATTTACCTTCTCCTGTTCAGAACCAACGGGACTTAGTAACAAAATAGAAAGGAGTAATCTGGAAGCTGTATATTGAAAGTATGCAGACAGGTCTTATGAAACGAATTTAAAATTTTGAAAAGAAAATGTGCTTTTGACGTGGACGTAGTCGTCAATATTTAATTATTTCCAATTGTTTTTGTGTTTTCGTAATGAAATGCTAATGATTTAATTAATAATTTGCAATTATTAAGCGGTAAATAAAATTGAATTATGTGAAGATGAATTGAATTATTCAATGAAATTTTTTTGGGGTAACCAGAAACAAAACGATACATCATCACTTGTATGACATTTAAGCACACATTTTGTGTGTGTGTGTGTGTGTGATTTGACTGTTGTTGTTGTATTTTTGGCAACTTATTGCATATTTATGGTGTATCATCTATTCTATTAAAATTTTTTACAAATCTTTGGGGATTTTTTCTTTAAATTTTTACTCTCGCCATTTGCCTTTTTGACAAACAGAACATTAAAAGAGGAGAACAATACGAAGTAAAATAATAATTAAAAAATGAAAAGAAAAAAAATGAAAAATAAAAATCTCAGAATTCCATTTTAAAATTAGTCGTTTTATTATTATTATTATTATCTTAGCAAATTTATTATGGTTTTTAGTGTGTGATTTCATATTCATTTCGAATTTATTTTTTGTTTTACACGAATGGACAGACTCAAAACGGTATGAAAATAATTTTCTGGTTAATCAAAATTAATTAAAATTTTTTATATGATAATTTCTGTTTTTTTTTTAAGTGCTGTAAGAGGGTAGGGGCTGGGTTTCCTTTTTAGAATTTTAACACACAGAAAAATGCATGCCTCAGCAGTAGGATGGAGACAATTTGTTCTGGTTTGTAAAAATTAAGAAAAAAAAATCAAAAACAATGGCGTCAAATGTCAGCGAAACAAGTGACACTAGACAGCAATAGAATACAATTTTTGTTTGAGTTTAATTGTGGAAGAAAACAGAATGGCAGACTGCTTAAGACACACACACGCTACGATCGGTCCAATGAGAAACGCCATTCGCCGTTTGTAAATGGTAAACCTTTCACACTTTAGATGAAAGAGATTTAAAAGATGACGGCCTAACCCAAACGGCGGTTTTGAAACCACTAAATGGACTAAGGTGATGGGAATAAGACTTAATGCAGTCAAGTCCTTACCCAATCTAAATTACAGACATGCCTCTATTCTGTGGTTATAGAATGCCAACTAGGGAATTATGGCATAAAGTTGGTTTCCAATGTTGGTTTAAGGTCTTAAGGTTTACAGCGATGGTTCTAGCATGGCTGAAAGTGTGGGATGTGGTACATGTCTTAAGGATTCTAACATTAAATTTTCTTACAGCGTGTGTAATCTCTGCAGTGTTTTCTTTCTTACTTGTTAGTTGGCGGGATTTTTTTCTCAAAATCTCTAGTTTGCGAAATATGCCTCTAACGAGCGTAGTTTCAACGTTCGTCCATTGCGATATGAACCTATGTTGCTATTATTTTACGCAACACTGTATATTTTATTGACTACATCTGCTTTGCAGTTACGATACCACCATCTATTCTTTGGTAGGAGAATGACATCCAAATGACATCATATTGTGTGTCTAATGCTGTTGTCTCAAATGCTATTGTTGTTGTTGATATTGTTGTTGTTATTTGTTTTATATATTTAAGATGACTAAACGCTGATGATGATGTTGATGCTGATGACTACAACAGTTAATATTGTAATGGCATGAGGGTTAGTTAGAATGGCAATTGCTGGCCATGACATTGATGGAGATGGAGACAAAATTTAGAATTTATGTTAGCATTGGCACGCTCTGGCTATGGCAAAAATTAACACAGAACACAAACTGGTTTCATAATTATTTTTAATGGCATAACGGAACCATGAAAATATATTTCATCATACAATGACATGATACGATTGAAAATATTTATATTTCATCGTATAAAAACATTGTAAAAAAAAGAACTTAATTTAATAAAAATAATTTACAACGTAATCAATAATCAAAATGGAGTAATCAATTTGATTTATCAGTGGAATATGTAACATTGTGTGATTAAGTTATATACACATTAATACTTTACTTTATTAATTTATTTACTTATTAAAGTGGTCACTTAAATGGAAATGTTTATGATCGATGAAAAAATTCATTTCTTAAGTGAAATGTCAGGAAAAAACTTAAAGAAAACGAATTTAATACTCCTACGACAGTGAAATGCTCAATAAAGGATTTGAAACTGAAGTTTGAACGCTGAAATATGCTTATTGTGTCTATAAATTTGTCCATCTCTGTATGTAATAAAGGAATTATTGAATAAATATTATCTTTCAGTGTATAATTGACAGTTCAAATACAATCAAACATAGCGAAGTACAATTGGTCAATTCTACCTCCGGGTACGGTACTTGTCTTAATTGACAAGTACACGTCCTCTAACCTAACATAGCGAAATTCATTTACATTTGCCAGTAACTTGACAAAGATACATTAGCAAGCACGGTTGAAAAATTAAAATTATAAAAAGTACAGTTATTTCAAACAAAGTACAGTATTTTACAAACAGGTATTGTTGTGGCGAAATATCACGGGAAAATAATAATTCGGGGAAATAATTAAAAAAAAGAAAATGCAAACAATAACAAAACAACAAAGAAATTACGAGTGTAGGAACAAATAAAAAGTCAATTACAATAACAAAACTACAATAAAAACATAACAAGTGATAGAAATGTAAAGAATAACGACAACAAATCAACAGTAATCTCTGGAAGTTACCAGATCTAATATGAATGAAGTATAAATAGGGTAACAGAGAACGTTGTATAGTTTTCTGAAAAATTTTTCTACAGATATTGATTTACGTGCATACAAAATCGAACAGACGCCTTCCTCCTCCCTCGCATGAGCCGCCTGAGCAGAATCTCAAAATGTTGATGAGAAGTAAGGATTTATCTTTGTTTTGTTTATGGTCCAGTGGCACTACTGTCTTCTTAAATCTTCATAAACCGTGATGCAGAGCTAGTGATGCTGCAATTTAATTGGATGGTATAAGATTGTTTATAACTATTCGTTCAAAGGATGAATAATTTTCCTTGATGATTTCTCTAAGGATATGTCATCTCACTTGTGTAGATTATAATTGAAGACTTACAACACAAAATTCATTGAGTTATTGCAGTAAGATTAGCTGATATAAGTTCGCGCAATCCTCTTAAAGAAAGAGATCATACTTAGCCCAGCATTTATGCCAATTGTGATACATATGTACATACATTCATAATTGGTCATTACAACCCTTCAGTCAGGATTACGACCGCACAACTTATGTTGTGTGTGCTAATTTTAAACATGAGTAGCGGGACCTACACAGAACAACAGATCTTTGAGAGATGCATGCAAAAGCATGGCAATTTTATTTACTCTCAGAGTTTTTGCTAGAAAACTGCTGTGAGGAAATAGGCGAAGATATGTAAATTTTTTCATACTTCTGACATGAGGTTTAATAATCCAACACACTACCTGCTAGATTACGGCGCATTGTGATACCAAAATAATATTGAACTCGGCGATCAAACCTTCTGTAAATAAAACCAATCCGGGTCCGCAATAAATATTGCTATTGCAGCATTTTTTCGATTATGGAGTGACATTATTGTCTCCTTATGACAAGAAAAGGGTATTGACACATGAGGGGGAAGACAGCCTCTTCCACCTGCTCAGGTCAACAACTGCTGCAGAAATCATTTTATGGAGTGCCAAGTCTTTTAGTACGCCTACGAAAAAGACAGTGACTACTGCAGAATTCATGTTCCTGAATGCCAAGTCCTTAAGCGTGCCTACGAAAAAGACAATGGCCTGTAAGAATCGCTATTTAAGGATAGACGTGAGTTGGTCTTCTTCTTATCCATGCGTGTAAGAGCTACGTGGCACTAGTTGTTGCGACACCAGCATGATGAGCATTCCATTTTTGACTGAAACTTCAAACTTTAAAGCCTTTCTGTCAACTTTATCAGAAAAAAATGATTTTTTAATTTCAAACATAAATTGTTTTAACCATTAATTACTGTTTATATAAACAAGAATATATCAATTAATTTGAATCAGTTTCACTTTTGTGGATATTCTCTAAATACACTGCAATTAATTGGTACTCAAAAGAACATTCAGTACAGCCAACAATTTACAGGTTTTCATATTTATTCTTGCTATTATTAATGAGATTATTTATCACTCCAAATAGATTTCTTTTCCAAGGAAAAAGTACTTAATAAATAGTACTTAATAGTACCATAAATGTTTAAAATGCAGTAGTACCGGGATAAGAAAGGTACAATAAAATACAAATTTTTTCAACTCTGCTGTTAACATAGAATTGAAAAGACATGCCAAAATAATAATTACCATCAGGGTTTGTATACTAGTGGGGGTAGAGGTGGGTGGTAGTAAAAGAGGACTGAGGGTATAAAAGACGGTGGGTATTTGAGACATTTTTTGTTCTACCAACACAACAGCAACAACAATGTTATTACGATACAGAAATGTTATTAAATACACGCATAGACAATATTTTGCATAAATACATACATACATACATACATATTCAAATTATTCTTTTTCTCTTTTATTCTCCTTGACTTTTTTTTATGCAATTCAACACATACAAATTAAAATTTTTTTTTTTGTTTTCATTCTTGTTTTCTCTTATAATTTCTTTTGTTTTGCCAACATAAATTTCTAACATGCATAGTTGTTGTTGTTGCTCCTGTTTGTCAAAACAGAAACAAAAACATTCTTTTTTAACAATAATTTGCATAGAAATTTAAGAAATTTTGTTTTACTTTATGTTGGGGTTTTTATTCTCGTTCTTCTATCACTTTTCTATACTTTCATATGTACATGTGTGTGAGTGTGTGTGTGTGTTTGAGAGAAATTGAAATTATACGATTTTTTCTCTTTTATCTGACAGGAGGAAGAGGGAAGAGGAGGAGGAGTAGGTTAATATTATAATTGTAATCATCTGCGGAATATATTGTATAATAATTATTTTTTCTCTCCTCCTCTCCTCTCCTCTCCCCACCCTGTTTTTCTCTTTCATTTTGTCTGTTTATGTTTAATTGTTATTTATGTTATTCGTCTAATTACAATTGTACTGATTATAGAAATGTCTACATATATTATGCACACATACATACATACATACATATGTACATAAGTACATAAACTTGTGCAGGCATTAAGAGCACAGAGAACGAACGATTAATTGATTAAATAATGTAAATGGCAAGGTTGGAAAGGCTGGTGTATCACATTAATTTTGTAAGAAGAGTTTTATGATCAAGAAAAGAAAAAAGCGGAAAATTAACATTCAAAAAAATTTCTTCCAATTTATTTTGTTTATAGAGGAGGCATTTAATTTGTTGGCTGTGTTGTTTAGTTTCACATCCAGAAATTTTGAGTTTAAAATGCACAATAAAACTTTAAAAGAAATGAGAAAAATTTATAAAGATTTGTAGTGTTTAAAGGAGACTTTAAATTTCTTTTGTTGTAATGCTTACTACTTGGATGAAAACGCCATAGTCTAGTAAGTTGTGCTGTGGCGAAAGCCCGAGGTTCAACCTTTGGCTTATTTATCTCCAACAAAAACGAAATAAAAAAATGTTCTTTTCGACGATTTACTCCCTGAGCGTTAAAATAAAAATGTTATCAAAAAATTCTCAAAAATCTGTCGTTCGGAATCGATTTTAAATTGCAGATCCTGTCTTTGATGGATAAAATTAAAGCACCCAATAGGAGTGATGTGAAAAGCTATGTAGATGGTAGTCCTGACTAAAGGGTTGTAATGACCAAATATGTAAATAAGTAAGTGAAAGAGTAAACAGATAATTACTTCCCATCTCTGGCTAGTTGTTACAAAAACCCACGGATAGTGTCACAGATAATTTATATCTTGCCTTCGTACCAGCCATTCCTTCCGCAAAAACCAATTAAAATTATCAATGCTAGAAACTTATCAGACAACCCAGTCAACAACAACTACAACAACGAAAAATGGTCGAAATAATTAAATTCATTAAAAATAATTGTTTTTTTTTAAGAAATTAAAAATTTAAAATAATTTCAAAAAATTAAATACTGCGACTTAAATAGCCGTTTGAATTGAAAGGTACCAGCAGCTTTGAATTGAAACGAAAAGCATGAAAGAAGTTCAAAGTTTTTTTTATGATTGAGTGGGGTAGCAGACAACAAAATTGTTGTATTCGAACCTTGAAACATCTAGAAACAATTATGCATCTAGAAATATTTACGTTTCTAGCTTCAGTTTGGGGCATATTTCGCTGTGACATTTCAAGTTATTAGAGACATTTGTTTTAAAAATAACGCTGATAATGTGTTTACAATCAACGGATTACAACATTGTAACATGAACGCAATTTCACTTTGTAGACGACTTGGTAACGAACAATTTATAACTTCAACAACATGCCTACTCTGACTACCAAATGAAAATAATTGAAACTTTGCAAACTCTACCATAAATACGCCGTAAAATCGCCGAAAATTGTATAGAAAATATCACAAGCATTTGCAAAATACCATTTTTAGTTAAAAAAATAAAAAATACCACATCACGTCGTCCATATTTCGTAAAACATGGTAATTTTTCTCTCAGAATGTATACAGGTTTTAAAATCGAATGCAAAATATTTAAAATAATCAACAAATATAAGTAAACAGTTCCGATTATTAACTTTTTTGTTTAGGAAAATGTTTATCAACATTTCCTTAATTATTGCTAACATTTGCAAACTAAAAATGTTGAGAAAAATAAGTTTAAAATTATCATAAGAGTTTCAAGGAACAAATGTTACTAGGCAATGTTGATTACTTTACTTTGTTAGAAAGTGTTTATCAACATTTTTTTCAGTACATGTTGTTGCTTACACTTACTGTATAAATTTGTCCAGTTACTATGTTGCAAATGTTGCTAAGCAATGTTGATAGATATAACTCCACGTTTGTTGAGGGTTTGTTTACATTGTTTGTTTAAAAACGATGGGGAGAGATATTGATCGTTTTTTTCTTTTCTTTACAACAACTACACAGTGACTTAGAAAAAGAGAAATGAACACTTATTTACTTGTCGTTAAACAAACCACATTAACTTTGTTTACATTGATTTGTTATTGTTTAAAAGTAACTGTTTTTACATTTGTTGGTGATTCACTTCTTTCTCTATATCTTCTCTTTTTTTATTCTGATTTTAATTGTAGAATTTTAATGTAAACAGAGAGGGGATTTGTGTGAAGATACCATAAATTATGCTGTGCATTGCTTTTCCAAGGTTTTTTTCACACTTTCTTTCAAATTTTAATTAAAAATTTTCAATTTTTTTTTAAATGAAAAATCGAAGATAAAATATTTTGTTTTATTTTTAGAAATCACAAAATTTATTCTCACATTTTTATATACTTTTTTAATATTTTTCTTTTCTTTTTTGAAAGAAAAAATAGCTAAAAATATTTTTTTTTAATAATTATAATTTTTTTAATTTAAAAATATTTAAAGAGATTTTTTAATTTTTCTTGATGTTTTCGTATAAAACTACATTTAAAACAATTTTCACAATATTTAAAATTTTTCATAAAAATTTTTTCGCTTTTCTTTAATTTTTTTGCTTTTTGTTACAAAAATAGTTCAGCAGGCAGCTGAGCAGAAATACCGTGTAAAGCAAAACAATCGAAAAGAACCGAAGAACAATCGAAAGTCTAAAAATCGAGGAAACACTCAAACACAACGAACCGATACGAGCTCATTGATCGCACATGTTCTGTCCGATGTCTGGTCAAGAAATGTTGCCTTTGCTATTGATTTTTCTTTTTTACTTTTGTTTGTTTTTGCTTTTTTCACTTTTTCATTTCGATAGACAATTATTGGTGGCCCATGCGTTCGTTGGTGGCACTTTTCGTTCGAAAACTAAAAGAATCAAACACTTGAAGAACCATGCAAAACACACAAATTGATTCACAGAGAGTAGAATATAAAATTTTAGAAAAAAAAACTTTTTTCAATTCTTCTCTATTTTTATAGATCAAGGCAAACAGAATTTTTTTCCCGTTGTTTTAAACACTTTTAAAGAAGCTTAATTTGTATTCTTTTACTTCGCTTCTTTCATTTTTAAACTTCCAATACAATTTTCATAACTTTTTGGGGTAAAATTTTTAAATCTCAAAATCAAATCCTCACAAACATTTGACTGACGAAAAAAAACACTCTAAACTTGTTTACCAACAGACCGATACTCTTCTACTGAAAAGCCAGCAATTAAAAGCAAAACATTTTTTGCTAAAAGCAAAAACAAAAAAGCAAAAGACACACAAAAATCATAGAAAACAAACGAATACTCATTTGTGTTGTATTGCGCTAACAGTTCTGCCGCTGCTGTTGTTGCTGCTGCGTTTGCTTATGGCGAGGTTGCTGTAGTTAACACTACCTTTGCCACAATTGCTGTTGTTAACACGGCTGCTGCGTTTGTTTTGATTTTTATTTCTTTTTATGGTTTTGTTAATTTATTTCATTGTTTTCTTTGTTATTTTTATTTTCTTATTGTTATTGTTTCCTCTCTATTGTCAATTGTCTTAAAAAAGTTTACTTTTTTCTTTATTTTTAATCTCCACAAAACACAATTCAATTGCATTTAAACTGTTATGCTCTCTAATTTAATTGCTGTTGCTTTTCTTTGTTCCCCTCAAAGTTTACAATGTTTACAGTGTGTTGTGTTTTATTGCAACATTTTTAAAATGATGCTGAGTATTTTTAACATTTTTAGATGTTTATCATTAATGAGTAATTCTGTTTCTTAATTAAAGTACTATTTAGCACATGGTTTTCTTTTAATTATAACAGCATGATGATGTTTATTTACAGCGTTGCAGTTAATTTTTAACAACTAATGCGTTAATAAAGGGCTTAAAAAAGGTTTTTGGTTTAAAATTAATGGATAAAAAAGACACATAAAAAATAAAAAAAGTTAAAGAAACCAAAAAGACAAAAAAAACTTTCCTCTGTTCTTGAAATTCATAAAAACTATTAAAGAAGTGCAGAAATAAATTAGCATCACCTTGTTAAAGCAATGAAAATTAATGTTAATTTCTTTAGAAAAATAATTAAATATTTATGATGCGTTATTTAAACAAGTAAACGAATTTCGCAATGATAACAAATTTTGCTTTAACAAGATGTTAAATTGCTAATGATAACGATGATTACAAACATTAAAAATTTTTTAGCAGTGAATGTTATCTTAACAGAAAATGTTAAGGTCTAACGCTTTAAGAAAAAGGAAAAAGATTACAAAAATAGGCCAAAACTTGGAGAAAAAAGTAAAGCAATAACAAAACAAGAATAAAAAATTATGTCCTCACATAAAAAAAACGTCAGGGCTGGCCAACTATGCTAGAGAACAGCTAAGATACACACAAACAGCGATCGATCACCGTCTTTGCAGTCTTAAGCTCCCTTATTTCAGTCACTTATTCATTTCTTTATCTTTAATTAAATTGAGGATAATGTGGCTCCACACATATATAGGATGTCACAGATCCCTGCTTTGTAAAGTATTCGCAGCTTTGTTACCTAGTCCTCTACGGGTCCAGGTACCCAAAATATCAGAATTTTATTACAATTTTTCAAAGCAATATCCGACAAGTTCGTATGCTATGCGGTTTCGAATACCAATATAGAGCCATTGGTATACTCGTTAAGATCAAACCAGCTACGAAGTCCCCAATGGATTACCTAAATAGATATGCAAAAAAGGCCTAGCCAAGGTATTAAGAATTCCACCGAACATCCAAAGGGTCAAGGGATAGTTTGATGGAGAAAGTAAAAACCATCTTGATCTTGGCCTGTATTTACCAAATGTTTTCCAGTTATACAATTAATTGTTGCCTTTTCTTTAATAATTGTTTAGAAAAACATCAACATGTAGCTTCAACACTGTTTACCATTACAGCAACATGTTGCTTTAACATTATTATTTATTATGCATAAATTTTATATTTCGTGTATATTTTTCTACCAAAAAAAAAATGAAAAATTTCGAGAGTAAAATTGATTCACTTTGAATTCATGATAATCGAGGTAATAAAATCAATCTTTTTTTCGTAAAAACGATATTAAAATCATGGATTTATTTATTGAATGATGATGAAAGTATCAGATTTTTTTATTAAACATAATAAAATAAGCTTCAATCGATGTTAAACATACAAACGCATTCGCACTGACAACTTTACAGCCATAAACATTATTGTGCAGAGAAAAATTGAAAATAAAAAAGAAAAAATTCATTCAGTTTCGAATAAACAGAGAAATCCATTAACGAGATGCATATTTAAATGTATATTTAATGGACGAACCAATCAGCCTTAAACAACAGACATAAAATGAAATTATGGAGTGGAGTTCAGTGGGAGAAATATAATTTTAAAACGAAAATCGCATTTAAATGGGAGAAAACTTGTACAGAAGTTTAACAGTTATTACGCCGCTTAGCAAAAAATCTTATGGAACCTATGGAATCCAGTAGCTGATTTAACTTTTTTTCAAAAAGAAACTTTGAAAAAAATATTCAATTTTCATGATTTTTAAAAATATTTTATAAGCAGCTTAGAAAGTCATTTGTTGCTGAAACATAATAATGACATTTAAAAAGTTTCTATTCAAAGAAACTGAAAAGAACGCATAGTCTTTTGGGAAAAAAATATTCAAAATAATCGCTGCTTGCTATGAATATCCTTTTTTTTGTAGAAGAAAAGATACAAAAGCTTTTATTTTAATAAAAGTAAAAATAAATTGGCAATGAAAACATTTTTATGACACAATAAAGGATGCATAAACAGCGTTTAAAACGAATTGTAAACCAGTACACCATTTCCAGCAGGTTTAACAAACTGAAGTCATTTAAATTGCATTGCATTTCGTACATAACGGAAAAATCCAAGCCCTACAGAAATCAAATTTATATCGTATTATACTCTCGAACGATTAGTAAAGTGTTAATGGTTTTTATGTCTAATTTTTTTTACAAATGAATTGAAATAAAACAAAAATTAAATTTTGAATTTTGTTGCATCTGCATTCTGTTAAAACGTTACATATTTGATAATGAACTTAAAATGCATCCAGTCAGTGTTGCATTCTATGAGAAACCAAAAAAGAAAAATAATTGGAATCACATACAACCGATACACAAACCTTGGCAAACATTTTAATATAAAAAAAAGACAAAGAATTGTAGAAAGAAAACATTTGAAATGTATTTGTGGAACTCTCTAGCCGCAGGACAGTGGTATAGGTAGATATTTTTAAATTTCCATAAAAAAAGTCTTGTCAAAAATTTGTCATTCGGAGTTGATTTTAAATTGTAGGTCCAGCCCCCCACATGGATAAAATTAACACACTCAACGTAAGTGGTGTGAGAAGCTAGGTCGTAATCCTGACTAAAGGGGCTGTAATGACCAATTAAGTTTAGTATCATACAGATGGGAACATATCGCCTTAGTCTAGTAGGTAGTGTGTTGGCTTATTAGACGTGAGGCCTTGGTTCAAATACCAGATCAGACATCTCCAACTAAACGAAATATTAAAAAATATATTTTTTCGGCGACATCCCCTCAGCAGATTTCTGGCAAAAACTCTGAGAATGAAAAAAAATTTGCAAAGAAAAAATTTCTCAAAAATCTGTCATTCGGAGTTGATTTTAAATTGCAGGTTCCGCCCACTCATGGAAAAAAAATTAACACACTCAACGTAAGTGGTGTGAGAAGATAAGTCGTAACCCTGACTAAAGGAGCTGTAATGACCAATTAGGTTAAGTAACAAGGAGATGGGAAGCATTTGAAAGAGCTCGCTTCTATTAATACTATGAACCACATCTTGCGCATGGCCAGTCATATTGCGCTTTGATAGAATTTATTATTTTCAATGGCTTAGCTTTAAATTTCTACACCAGCGACATGACCTTACAGTCTACGGCAGCGAAAATCTTTCGAAAATCAATCAATTCGAGGTATAATGTCGACTTGCATTCATTGCATTGCGATATAATCAGTCTGAGACTGATGATATGAGAAATAAAGGATCTGTTTAGTTGAAACACTGCTTTCCTTTAATTTGTGATAATTCGATTGAATAAAATCTTTTGAAATATTTTACTAAATGTAATGTCTTGTCAGTTATAGCATTTTTTTTTTTCAATATTTTATCACAAAAAATCCTTTAATTTTGACCTTCTGACCCACTGTGTCTACCTCACATTTGTTTATTTGTATGAAATACATACAAATTTTGTTAAATGTTTATAAAAGAAAAGAGAGAGCCAAATGGATTAATGAATAAATCTATGTGAACTAGTGTGCATATGTGTGTGCATAAATAAACAAAAAAAAGAAAAAAGAATTTTATGTGCAGCACATAAAATCGTATTTTGTTAACAAATTCACATGTTTTCTTTTATATTCAGCAGCAGTTGCTGTTTTTGTTTTTATTTTTCATTTTCTTCTTAATAAATCTCCGTTTCTTTTTTTGTTTAATTTATAGTTTTAAAATGTTTAGTTAGTTTTTTTTTAGGAAAAAATGAGAAAAAAAACAAATTGAAGAACCAGAAAGAAAATCTTTATGTTACGTGGCATATACGAAACCAACCCCAAAAAAAGTACGGTTTTAAATGTAACGCGCTTAATGAAGTATCTTCCTAAGAAGCGCGTCCGCTTACGGTGCTATTGCTATTGCTGTTGCTTTCATAAGAAACGCTTAAATGAATGAATGAATGAATAATTATTCTTCTGGGAGGATTTCTTATTTTGTTTTTCTACTACATTTTATATTCTATGATCTGTTGTTCACTGTGGTTGTTTCCCACCAGAAAAAAACAAAAAAAAATTAAAATTTGAAAAAAGCTTTTAACAATTTTTGTTTTTCTTATGTTTTTTGTTTAATTTTTATTTTATTGTGTAGAGAAACTCTTTTTTAAGTGTATGAGAGACTATAAAGTGTATCTGAATTTAGCAACACGCTGTTAAAATAAACATTTAATCTACTGGCGAAGAATAAATAAAAAATAAAAAACATTGCGAACAAACGATCAAAAACACATTTTCGACATGTTTATGGGCCACTTAAGCACTGCCATGCATGTATTCAAATAGTTTTAGCCACACTTGCAATCATTTTCATTCACATGGCACACGCTCTTTAAAATGGCGAAATATTCGCATATTTTGCAATCAAATGATATATAATATAAGGTGGTCTTGACACAAGTTACATACACGCTCCAAGGTTCTATGCTGGAAACTAAGATCTAAAGTCTCTTGTGCTGCATATATTTTCTTCAAATGAATAGCAAGTTAGTATAAGCTGACAGCATATGATTACTAATTGAGGAGCCAGATTTAAAGTACCTGATATGTAAAAATAAGGCGTTATACACACATAATTGGTCATAACAACTATTCATTCTGGATTACGACCTAGCTTTTATATGTACATGAGTGACGGGGCATACAGTTTAAAGTCGATTCCGAGCGACAGATTTTTGAGAATTCCTTGTCAGAAATCTACTGAGAAGAAGTCGCCGAAAAAATATTTTTTTGTATTTCGTTTTGTTGGAGATGTTTGACCTGGGGTTTGAACCGTATCCTCACGTTTAATAAGCCAACACACTATCTACTAGACTGAAGCGTTATAGGCTATACGATTTTGTGTAAAGAACGTTGAAAATAGTCGGAAAAGCCTTAAAATTTGATAAAATTTTAGCTTTATTGTTGACCATGGTTTCACCACAGTAACGACACACTCAAAATTTTCCACAAGTTGTGATACGGAGAAAAAAAAATCGTAGTCACCGTTGTGCTTCAGAAGAAGTTGCCGATGAAATATTTTTTCATATTTCGTTTTGATGTTTGACCTGAGGTTTGAATCGTGGCCTCATGTCTAATAAGCCAACACACTACCTACTAGACTACGACGACTTCGTTGATGATTATTAGAGACGACAATATCTCAGGCAGAGGTATTGGCATCGAACAAACCGTCTTTTAATAGAAATAGGGCGGCCAGACAGTAAAAAGTTTCTAAAAGCTATCGGTTACAGTCGACGTTAATTGTAGGTGCCGTTACACACCACTTAGGTGGTGTAAAAAACTAGAGCGTTATCCAGACTAAAGGGCTAATTATGTAAGTAAGTAAGGCACAACCGTTGAACTTTCAAATATGTTGCCTATATTGGGAACCCCGTTGAAAATCTGACACGCAAACATGGCCAAGCGCAAACAGAGCGCGCACAGAAAGTCTCTTTATTTACCAAAGAAGCACGGTCAGCATAGTCGTTGTAAATGTAATGGTCTTATGTATAGGGCCGATGAATTCTACAGGAGCTGAATAGAATAAGCAAAGAATTGTTTTTCACTTGATGAGTACATGGCCAGTGAGAGAAACTAGGTCGTAATCCTGACTGAAGGGTTGTAATGACTAATTATGTATGTATGTGAGTACATGGTCAGGGTTATGTTGGAGAAGGAACAAACCAATCGCAATCGCATACCCCAGCTATATCGATCATTTCTTCTATGAACTTCAATATAAAATTAAAATGATTTTTGTACCCATAATTCGTTAAATAGGCCTCCTACTTAAAACATAAAACGAATATTTGTACCGAAAACTTAATTTAAACAAAAAAAATTTTCTTTTACACAAAGCAACAAATTTGAACAAAGTTTTCATTTTTATCTTGCCAAAGAACAAAAAAAAAATTAATACAAGCCATGTATCCACGTATAAAATTTCCCCCAATTGCCGGTTAGACCACGTACATGGTAAACAGTATTACATGCAGTTCATAGAGAATTACTTTTTTTTCGTTTACTTTACGTATCTGTTTCCTATTTGCAAAGGTATTGTAGCATAAAGAGTACGAATATGTATCTTAAAGGTTTATGTTGACACTGTTATTTATATATTTCGTTGACAGTTTTTAGCTTGTTATTGCTGCTGTTGTTGTTGTTGCTGTTGTTGTTGCAAATTTATTACTTAATTTCAAATGTTTGTACTTCGTGCAAAAATTCACAGACATTTGAATACGTTTAAAAACGTTTGATTGCTGAGCGTAATTGAGGAGTGCGCAGGAAAAAATTTTTTGCTTATTTTTAGGAAGTCACTAGACGATATTTTTTTATTTTCCCCCATAAAAAGAAGTCCTTATTAGTTTGCTTTTTATTTTTGAAACACCAACAACTACTACCCATCATGGGCTGCTCTTTTTCCTCAGTCATCCCTAAGTAAGTCTGTGTGTCTAATCTTTGGATTATGAACACGTAAATAAAATGTTAGGCATGCCGAACTCCAAATCTAATGAGAGATACTGCGGAGGCATCAAAAATATGTTTGCTTTTGATTGAAAACTAGACGGCTCTCCTTTTAAATTTAAATATCAGGGAACAGCTGTTAAGTTGGTACAGCGTTGTACTTGGTCCAATGCAGTAGATATACTATAGAAGATCGTGTGTATATGTTACAGAGAATTTACTGCATTTCCGAATGATATCAAAGGCATTCACATGATACTAATAGGAATTCACAGGGAAGAGAATTGCGCTAAATCCACCAAATATTTAATTAGCCTTTGAAAGCGAGTGACAGCCTTTCGAGCCTTTCCATTTCTTTCCAATGACTTAGGGCGTAAGAGATTAATTAAGTCAGAGCTCTCTTGAGTGAGATTGTAATCCTACAGGATCTAAAACAAAAAAATTAAAACAATTTCCACATGTTGAAATTTTTAACCTCTGGTCACTCTGTGGAACATTGGACACCAGAACTTGTTTAAAACCACCAAAGTTATCATAGGCATTCAGGCAGTTCAACTAAACAATCACCTTGCCTTTGGATTGCTAATGGGAGTATAAAATCTCCGATAGCAGCCCCATCTTAGAATTCCTTTTTAGGGCATATAAGTTCACCATAACCTTAATTAAGTCTTACGATAATTTTAAAAATTGTTTTACGGGCTCTCCTCCTCCCATGTGTGCACATGTACGTGGTACATACATACTCTGTTATAAATTTAGTTTAAAAAAAAAGAAAAAAAACAAGAAATAATTTTGAAAATATCGTACAATTTTTATTCAAATGCAGAAGGAAAGGGAAAAATCGTCAAACAGCATGAAAAGGTAAAAACAGAAAAGAAAACGAAAAGGAAAAAAACTTTTTAATACTCTTCTCAAGTGTTTGTGACACTTTATTTTTGTCTCTTTGTGAGTGTATGTTTAGCTTTTTTTTTTTTTGTAAATATTGTTCGGGAAAATTTAGAGACAGCAAACATACTTGTAAGAGCGGCTCTTAATAAGTTTTAAAAATTTTGTTTCCATTCCGTATATCTCACTGCATTTCCAAATAAAAGTGGAACATTTTTTGTATTAAATTTATTGAATTGTTTAAGAGGAAAAAAGAAAAAATTTAATTTATTTCTTAAAAACATATTCAGAGCGTAACGAAAACAATGCAAAAATATATGCTAATTAAACAGCAAAGACATGAACCCTTTAACAGCTAATGAATGCCCAAAGCTGTTAAACTGTTGATTATAACGGGGTTTTCAGTTGAACTTGGATCTTGACAGTTGATAACGGCCATCTTGTTGAAGCTTCAATCTGTCATATTCTTACTTAATTTAATTGGTCATTACATCTCCTTTACGCATGACTACAACTTAGCTTCTCACGCCATCCATGTTGCGGTGTTGTGCGAAGCTAAATTGTAATTCTAACTGGAGAGTTATAATGAGCAATTCAGTAAGCATTTCTCGTGCATAATGGCTTTATGATGTATTTTTTAATTTTACTTTTGAAAACCGAAAAGTGGATATACATACGTACATACATAATTAGGAATTATAACCCTTCAGTTATGTTAACGACCTAGCCTTCTCACACCACTTTGTTGTGGGTCTTATTTTTATATATGAGTGGCCGGACCTACAGTTTAATGACTACTGCGAACGGCAGATTTTTGAGAAACCTTTTCATGGCAATTTTATTTTTACATTCAGACGTTCTGTCAGAAATTTGCTGAGAAAGGGTACCAAAGAAATATTTTTCATATTTTGTTTTGTAGGAGATGCCTAAACAGGGGCCTCACGTCTAATAAGTCAACACACTACCTACTAGACTGCGATGGCTTCCAAGTGGATAACGTTCCCTATTTTTATTCATTTTTAAACGCAGATAACTTTGCACCGGTTATTCTAATAAAGTGAAGCTTAAAATGTCAACTTTTAAACAAGCCACAGTGTTGCCTAAAGCAGGCGCTACCATCTACCGACAACTGCTAATCCAAGTTTCTTGAGAACCCAATATAAGAACTCAAGTTAGGAAAGAAGCTTTAAGCATCAGGTCAGCAGAAATAAAGATTTTGTGTAAATAAAACTAGGCCCTAATAATGCCACACAATTGTATTTTAAATAGCACATAATGTCATACAATATGGATGACTCAAATTCCAATTAAACCAGTACCTGTTAAAAGTTTATTAAAATTTCATTTCAATATTTAATAACAAGACCAGCGTCAGCATTTTATTGTATTTTTAATTTTTAATAAACAAAGAAGGCGAACAAAAAAATAAGGTTTGGGGGGGTGTTTTATTTCGTACCTAACAAGTCTCGTATTCATAAACAGTCATGTTAGGCAATCATTTGAATTATTTATTATTGTTTATATGCCTATGTTTATATATGTATATGATACATATATACATACATACATATTTATTCTATAATATTTGTTTATAAATATTTTTAATAATTCTTAAAATGTTACTGAGATTAGGTAAACAATTACAAACGAATTGTTTTTAAGTTAGAAAGACCCCCAGGGTTTTTAATTCTCTATTCTCCAGCACAGTTTGATATGATTGAAGTGTGTCTGGATGTTTGAAGGTGTTCCCCAAATGGCCAGCCATTTGTTTTGTATTTAAAAATAATTGTGACTTCAATCAGCTCAAGTTTTAAAATATTCCAAACGTGACTGTGTCTTTCTATCATTCTTAGTTAGCAAAACCAAAATGAATGTTTAATTTTAATTTCGTTTTTTTTTTTGTATTATTAAAATTCGTTAGGGAACTCAATGTGTTTGTTTGTTTGTTTATGTAACTGTCAGCATTATTTGCTAATATTGTCAGTCTCATGTCACTTTTGGACAATGAAGAGTCAAGAGATTCGATATTCCAATTAAATAAAACTGTTGCACAATTTATTCGATTCGATGCCGGTAGCTAAATGGAGGTTAGTGTTGTATGCATAAGATATGATGTCACTGGTAGTGGCAATAACATGACATTTTTCATATTTATTTAGGAAATATAACGTAAGTGACGCCACCCTAAAGTACCAGTAGAAGTTAGTGAAGTTAGTTTTCCATATTTATTAGGGAAAAGTTTCAAGTCCTTAGTGTTGTTCATTACTAATAGGAAGAGAGATTTAATTGCTTGCACAATGCAATCAATTTTTTCGGGATTTTTAGAGACTTGACTCCCCCTTTGGATTCTTAGACTGAAATATAGTTGTAACACATAACTTAGGAGATTAACTCTGCAATCAAAACTTGATTTCTAAAATGTAAGCAAAAGAGTTTGAGGGATCAATTAGATTATAACAGGGAATTGTTAAGAATTTCTTTTCTTTTTTGTACTGATTTCCTTAGGAATTATCGTAATCTACCATGTACGCCTTTGTAGCTTAAGAATTTGGATTAAGGTCAGCCCATACCCACAACAAAGTTAGCCTATGTACAACTACAGACAATGCATCACCTAGATCTACCCGGCTATGAGTTTTTAACAAGAACAATTGACAGTTAAGAATGAAATGTCCAGTTTATTGTGCGCGGGAAGTCTTCAAAAATTACACACAAGTGTCAAAGGCATGAATACCGTGAAAAAGTGATAGCGAGACAGCAATCATTTTTTATCTCGGTGTTTAGCTTTAGGCCCTGAAAAAGAGTCCCCCGATATACGTCAACTGCTGCAGGGAAATACTATATGTCTTCTCCTATCGTACATTAAGTTCTTTCGAGATAATTCTATGAACAGCTAGATGCAAATGTCAAGGTAGTTTACGGTCCTCTATTGATTTAATATTCACCTCGAAAAGAAAAATCGCTAAAACACCACATTTTTCGACGACTCTAAGGCAGCATTTAATTGCCCTATAAGGGATCGCGTTTATAAGGCGATATCTGAGTACTGTATTCTAGTGATGCTACTAGGACTGTGCAATAAGGCTTTGAGCAACTCTTGCTGCTCCATCTATGTAGATAAGAAAGGCCGGGCCCGAACGTTTAGGTACCATGCGATGTTTCAGATAAGGAGACTCATGTTACCTTTTCAATTTCGTAATGAAAAGAGATCTACTGAACACGGGACTCATCACAATGGCACTATTTCTTTGGGTATGCCGTTGACGTTGGCATCATTGAGGGCGCAAAGTAAGACGTCAACCTTTGCCTTTATTGCTAAAGGAATGGGAATCTTTCAAAATGGGTTTGTCCGAAAATAAAGGCAAAACGAATTACATGCTGTTGTCAACACCTTCAATGTTGGCAACGTCTTTATGAGCGACAAAATGTCAGGATATATGCTCTTTAGGCCATTCTTTCTTATCATACATCGAGTTGAATAAGCTCCTCAAATACATGGAAAAATTCAGCGGCTACGCTACTTCGGCTATGTCATTCTGATGGATGAAGATGTTCCATTTGATGTGGGGTGCAGCTACCCTCTTTGTAGAGGAGAATACTGTGTGCATTAGATGAATTAAGTTAAGTAGGCGCCCTTATCGATCGCTGTTAACAAAATGGGGGGAGAGGGTGGCTGTCATCAACAGTCTTCTTGCAAAATGACTGATAGCGACCAATGGCTAAGAAAAAGCTTCTCTAATCTATTTTTAGAAAATACACTTTCATTGCCACCAGTTTTAGATTTAAAAACAAGAAATATTTATTCGGGCATAAATTCGATGAATGGGATGGTTAAACATGAATTCTAATTCATGTTTTATGCCACTTTAGTGAGGTATTTAAAGTTCTATCAAAGTAAATAATGCAGTTGCTTCTAATTTTAACAGGAGTCAAGTGACAGATACCTGTATACTGTCAAGAGGTATGAAAGTCAAAAAGTCAGTGATTTAGTGCTCACTTGAAGTCGCCGTAGTCTAGTAGGTAGTGTGTTGGCTTATTAGACGCAAAAGCCTGGGTTCGAGCCCCAGGCCAGGCATCAAAGACAAAAATACAAAAAGTGTTTTTTCGGCGACTTCCTCTCAGTAGATTTCTGGCAAAAACTCTGAGAGTAAATAAAAATTGCCATGCAAAGTTTCTCAATAAATAAAAATCTGTCGTTCGGAGTCGACTTTAAACTGTAGGTCCCACAACTCATGTATAAAAAATTAACACACACAACATAAGTGGTGTGAGAAACTAGGACGTTGTACAATGGGTCAATTCGACCTCCGGGTACTGTACTTGTCTTAATTGACAAGTACACGTCCTCTAACCTAACCTAACCTAGTGCTCACTTAATTAAGCTGCAACTATTAACGTATGTATCGGGTGTAGGGTAAATCCGTAGTGTAAATCCATATTTGAAATACAATTATTTTATGACAGCTTTTGTATTTTTTTTTTTTTTTTTTTGGTTTTATTGGATTTTATTTTAATTCCCCATAAATGCATAAAAAAGCCTTTGACTTTGTCTATTTAACACTTTAATTGTCATAATTTAGATAAAATCGTAAACAATTAAATGAACGAGTGTGTTGCGAACAATTGAATGACTCAACAAATGTGTGGCAGGCCACGAACAGAGTCACAGACAGACAGTTTGACGGCGTAATACGTTTAAGAAAAAAGGTGTGAAAAAAAAGCGCAGAAACATTTACAATCAAATCGATAATGAATTGAACTCAACTGTATAAAAACAATATGTTTCTGCCTTTTTTTATACACTTTGTTTCTGTGCAATGAAACTTGACTGGTTGACTGACTGTGTCCTCTATGATTAATTAATTGTGAGTGAATATTTGTTGACAGACTATTAACCGGAATACATGGCGTATGTTTGGAGGGGAGCATAAGAAAACAAATTCGATAATAATCATATCAACTAATGATAATTATTTAATAAAAAGTGAAATAAAAAAAGAAAATTCAAATCAAATTCATATACTTACAGAATAACAACAGGTCAGTCACTTGATTTGCCTTTTTTTTTTGCTGTTCAAAAACGGTTCAATAACAGTAGCGTGGGTGCATATGGCAGGGGAATTTCTATTGTAATTATTTAATCACTGACTCACTTCCATGCCATTCAAATGCACAATTTTGCTTTGTTTTATTTTATTTTATTTTGTTTTTTATTTTCTTTTTTTATTCATTCATTCATATTAATATTGTGTATTAATTTATAAATTTTTTTTCTCTTTTCTTTTTTTCCAATTTCATTTAATTTCTATAGTTTGTTTTACTTTTTATTTCTGTGTAGTTTGTGTAGATTGTATCAGAATTATTGAATTTTATTCATTAATTTATCACTTTTTGTTTGGCTAAGAACGAGAACAGAGAGGTAGATGGGTGGTTGAACATAGGAATTGTTTATTAAAAATATTCTGAATAGTTTTATTTGCATTAAAATTAAATTTATTACACCATATGGGAAATTTTATAGGAATTTATTTAATTTTATTACGTTACGTTATAATTTCTTTTTTTTATTATTTATTTATTGCTGATTATTATGACTTAAAAATTATGTTTTTTTTTTAAATTTATTTTCATTCTATTTTTTCACAAATTTTTCTTTTTGTTATTTAATTAACATTTATAATTGCTTTTAATAATAATAATAATAAATTTTGTATATAAAAATATTAATTTTATTTTTTAAACTGTGCTGTTTTATTTGCCATAATTATTGCCCTTTTAAGCAGAGCACAAGTTCATCAAATATGGAGCATAACCGATCGATATCTGAGCTACATTTATAAAATGCAAATGCCCATGAATTTGTAGTAGTCCTATTACAGAAACAGGCATTTCCAATGTGGCGGAAATGGTTAATCTCTCATGACATTTAAGTAACTACTCAATAGCAGAGTATTCTCTGGGAATATATTGTCTAACAGCCAGGTTAGTATAAAGTTGCTTTCGAACATCATATCGAGTATTTGTCCATGGCCAGTTCTTTGTAAAAATCAGTCTAGAAAGTACTTAAATTTCACCAGATTGTAATAAAACCAGGCTTCCTGCATAGATCTCATCGGAAAAGGTTGATTTGTGTTTACTACTGTCATCGTTCGTAGGTTGACAAGTCGTTTCTAATGGTATTTCGGTACCGATGTGGCAAACATATTCATTATAGCTCTACTAAGCCTTGTAAGCGTCCAAACTTCAAATACTTCATAGACATTTGCATTCCATTCAACTGCGCAAGTGATTTCAAAGCGATCGAACTGAATGTAGCCTAGCCTAGCAGCTTAGGAGATAGTGTGTTGGTGAACCTGAGGTTCAAATTCCAACTCAGACGTCTCGAACAAATGAAAAAATAATTTTTTTCAACTTCCTGCAGTTTTTAATCAAAAATTTGGTGAATGAAAATAAAAAATTGCCGTGAAAAATTTCTCAAAAATCTGTCGCTCGGAGTCGACTCAAATTAAAACACACACAATATGGGTGGTGTGAGAAGTTGGACCATATCCTTAGTAAAGGGCTGTAATGACCATTTAAATAAGCATTTAAGTACTGAATGATGAGTGATGAGTTCAATATTTAGTAACGATAACTCCGTTAGAGAATTGGAAAAGGGTCAACTAAATGGGAGTATTCCGTGTAGAGCCAGACACTGCCATTTGCAAATGGAGTAGGACTCTTTTCCTCCTCAACCAATATGCTATCTCTGCAGAAGTAATTTGCAGGTGAGAGACGCCTACGTACCTACCCATTATGCAATATATACTATAACCGAGAAAGACTACGATCTGATTTAAATATTGGTCAGCAATGGGAACTTTTCTTATTCAATTTAGGCAAGTGTGCCAATGATATTCTTCTTCAACCCAGCATAATAATAAATTTACGCGTGGATTGATATTGGGTACGAGAGACTCTGCTCTACCGAATTACCCGGAATATTCCTATGACCAGAAACTCATATGAAATTGACATAAGACCACAGCGAGACTATAAAAAACCAATTTTGATTTGAAGTTTGTACCCGAAAGAGATATGAATGCCACTTGGCAATCTGTGAAGGAAGATGAAAGTGCTAGTAGCAGAAAGAATATCCTATCAAAACTAAATTCCGACGAGATACGTTCAATTGTCTTAGGCTTTGGTTGCCCTCAGTTAAGAGCTTTTTTAAAAACAATTTTTGAAAACCCTCTTTAGGAGAAATAAATTGCTGAGCACAACTATTTTTAAACAATTTTTTTTAATTTTTAAACAATTTCAGATTTTATTTTTTTAATTATTAAGAAATTCTTGTTAGAAATTTTAATTTAAAATAAATCTTTTTTTATATAGAAAATAACTCCATAAACAAGCACTTGTTAATTAAAAAAAAATAAATCACACGTTTTTCTGCTCAAAAATTCAAATAAACAAACGTACAAACGTAATGAAAACAATATTTTCCATCTACGCTTTGAACAAAAAAAAAACAACAACAATAACCCACCCGCACGAGTTGCGTTACGGTGACGCTATGTTCGTGTGACGAAACGATACAATTTAAAACACTTTTAATTTGAACCGGGTTTTGTGCAGGGGCTGTTACGACGTACAATAGATCAGCGCACATTTAAATGTTCCGCGCACACAAGACACACAATATCAACTGAATTCAGCAAAACGGTTTGTTTTTTGTGCTTCTCTGCTACTGCTTGTGTGTACTTCTAATAAAATTCCCGGTCATAGTAAAGCTCACTGGCGAGTGTCAATATTTTGTTATCGTTTGTTGTTATTGCTTTTGTTTTAGTTGTCACTACTAAACAGTCAAAGAATTTTATAATGTGTCTAGCTGTTCCCATATGTGCGTTTCATGCATATATACATATGTATGTATATGTAGGTGAGTATTTGTAGGGAGAACAATTTGTTTTTCAACATCTCTGTAACGGTATTTTTGGTTGTTAAATACATTCACTCTTAATTGCATTGAGAATTAATGAAGCCAGAGATGGGACAAATGAATCTGTTAATGTTTTAAGGTTTAATAGAGAAATTCAAATGGAATTTTGTAGCATGAGACCAAATTGTTAAGCTGTACGCAATAATAATTCTTATTAATTAATTACTATTAATATTGTCCTCACACGTTATGAAAGGAAACCAATAAATTGCGCACAATTTTTTTGGGAATTCCAGTTAGCGATGACATTGTAGCAGGAGGACCGCTGTGTTTCGTGGCTTTTTCACATACTACTTCGACTTAAAAAAATCCCCCAAAAAAGTCTAACGAGGTCCAAAAACACGATGCCGATGGCCACTTCACGTCACTCAAATCGCTAGTGCAGAACATCGAACGAGTGTGGCATAAGTTTCTCCGTCCTGTTGAGAACTCATTAAGCGAACACACGTTATTGTCTGTAGTTATCATTGATGATTTGGCAAGACAGTCTGAATAAATTAAAACTAATTTGACAAAAGTGGCTGCAACAAGGTGGCCGTTATGAACTCTAAAAGTTCGAAAGACCGTATAGAATCGAATCCCTTTTATAGCGCAATTTAAATATGATATGAGAAAATCTGATACTTTCAAAGCTCTCTGCCGGCTCTGGTTTAGCCACATGCTCGTCTACCAGTGCATAAAACTATTTGAGGAGACTAAAGGTATTTTAAGACCGCCACCGGTCGAGTCGTCCATGGACAGCTCGAACGCCGCTATTCAGAGTAGCCGTCAAATCAAGAAACAAAATTATGGCATGAAAGATGAATGTCTCGCAAAAATCCAGGAGTCGAATTATCGAAGTAGACTTGGGACATTTGTTGACCACAGCTTTGTGCGTAGCACTTTAATAAATGTTGTTTATCGATGACAATGTTTTTATTGTGAACAAAAACTTAACGAGCAAAATGATGGTCATCTAGGAATGCATTTGAACTAATTCCTCGGATATAAAAGTGTCATTACACAGCATCAGTTATAGTTTTGGGGAGTATCGTTTATGGTGTCGACTACTGTCCTGCATTTCTGTGAACAGGAGGTCAAAATCGCTTAATCGTCAATGTTCTAAAACCAGCCGTGAACTTTTCAGCAAGATTCTGTGCCAGTTCATAATACAAAACAAACCAAATTAGGCTCTGAAACAATTTACCAGTATTAATCATCTCTGGCAATTCTGATTTAAATTCGCTGGACTACAAATTGTGGAGCGATTTAGAGGGCATTGCCCACAAAAGATATTGCCAACATGGATTCTCTTAAGACAGTTTTGATTCGTGTTGTGGTCAATTTTAGCGTTGTAGAGGTGCATCGTAGTCTAGTAGGTAGTAGATAGTGTAGAGAACCTAGGTCGTAATACTGACTAAAGGGTTGTAAGGACTAATTATAAATGTTTTTAGAGGTGCATGCGACTAAGACTTAAGTGACCTAAGACGGGCATTTTCAATAAATAATTACTGATTTATAACACGTGTATATTGAGAACATATGGAATAAATAAATAACACAATATAACTTCCAACCCTGCAGGTGAGATTTGATTTCCCGGTTAGTGGGAAAATTTTTCTGAGTATATTGTTTTAAAAAGAGAGCACAAATTATGCTCTTTTATTACGTTTGTTATTGTTTTTGTAGATGAAAAAAACTGTGATTTATTTTCTTTAACTGACCAACATGATTTGATATGTTTTTAGTTGTTTTTGTTGTTGTTGTTGTTTTCAGCGATTTTTGTTTCGAGCAAATTAAATATTTGTAATCAAATAATGCGAGCAAATAAATTAAACGACGATACAATTTTAATTTACTTGTTGCTTTATTCTTTTTCATTATTATTGTTATTATTGTTGTTGTTGTTGTTTTTATTATTTATTGGCTATCGGTGTTACGCTTCACAGTAAATACTTGAGTATGAAAAAAAAAATTGAAATTATGCCTGCGATAATAAAACCACGTTTTTGTGAACTCATTTTTAAAAATAAAAAAAAAAAATAAAAAAAGTTTTTAGTACCGATTTACATACGTCAACACTTTTTCTTGTTGTTCAAGACGTTCAACACACACTTGTTCAAAACCAAAAAAAAAATAAGAAGAAATAAATGACCATCACTGTTACTCACACACACACACACACAGTTGGAAACACACAGATTTAGGATTTTCTTTCGTTTTCTTGCAAAATATTTTTGTTTTTGTTTATTGTTTTCAATTTTGATTTTGAGTCTGATTCTATAACTGTCTGTCTGTCATTTTATCCGATTTTTAGACTTCTTTTCAAAGGTGTTGGGTTGGTAACACCTAAACATTTAATGTGTTGTTGTAGTTCTCCTTTATTGCTGTTGTTGTTCGGTCTATTGCGTGCAAAATTCCCTTGATGTGGCACATTTTTATTTGAAATATTTTCGTTTCTTATTTCTTTTTTAATTTTTTTTGCTCTTTTAATTTTTAGTTTTAATTTCGTTTTGTTTTACTATTTTTTGTTTAACGCACACACATTTATTTGCCACATTTTTTTTTTTTTTTTTGATTCTTTATGTGGATTTGATTTGTTCTGACGTTTTTTATTTTGTCTGTCTAGGATTTGTTTTTCTTTCTTTTTTTTAATTAAAAAGAAAATAATTTCAGAAATAGACAAGAGAAAATGAAAAATATTTTTAAAAAATATTTTTGATGTTTTCTTTTCATTTTAAACGTTTTTTTCCACTTTTGACATTCTTTGTCTGGCACTACAATTGTAAAGCGGCTATAATGGGCTTAACAAATGGTTCGTTTAAAAAAATTTCAAATAATTTGTAAATCTACTGTTCCTACACTGTTTCCATTTGTATTTAAAAAGGTTCAATATTTTTCAAAATTCTTTTTAGGCTTTAAAAAGCCGTTTTCACTTAGTATTGAGTTTCAATTAATTTGTGAAGAATGCTTGGATTTCTTATTGATTTTTATTAGTGAAGGTTAGGTCAGTAATTAGACAGCCATTTACGTGTTCACAAGGAGAACATATGTTGCATGGAGACATACCTAAATATACTTGACACAAACGGTCCAAAGGTTAGAATGTTCTGTTCAACCAACCAATATGCGCATAGCCGATGGTATCTTGAAGTTGGAATCTTGAAATCTTCGAATCTTGAAGTCGCCGTTGTCTAGTAGGTGGAGACACAAGTCCGTGGTTCAACCATCAGCTTTTTTTGGTTTTGCTTGTTCCAGTGTATTTATAATAAAAATAATTTCATAAACGTATTCTGCCGTAATATAGTGAGTAGGCTTAGTAGACGCTGGTCTAGGGTTCAAATCCCATCTCACACATCTCAAAAAATAAAAAGAAAATATGATTAAAAAATGTCTTCCGGCAACTTCTCAACAGTCTACTTGCAAAAACTCTGAGCATAGAAATAAAATTGCCATGAAAAGTTTCTCAAAAAATCAGACGTTCAGAGTCGATTTTAAACTGTAGAACCCTCTACTCATGTATAAAAGTTAACACATACAACATGGCTGATGTGAGAAGCTAGGTTGTAATCCAGGCTAATGGGATTAATTAATCAAACTTTCTCACACTTTAGCCATATGGAGCTTGTAATAATAAGCCTGTCTTAAGACAATCATTGTTGGCATAGTCAAGAAAATTCAAATCAGAACTGCAAGAGAGTATTAATGCTGGTAAATTTTTTCAGAGCCTGGTTTTGTTTGTCGCTTTACTATATGAACTGGCTCAGATTCTTGCAGGAAAGTTCACGGCTGCTTTTAAAGCATTAAGCGATGGAGTGGTTTTGCAGCAGCTGAAAATTTTGGTTCATGTTTTTACCCTTTGTGCACAGAAATGCAAGTCAGTGGTCTCATTCAAAACCACACACTCCACACACAATATAACTGAAGCTGTGTAATGACATTTTGGGATTCGAGGAATCAGTTCAGATGCAGCCTTAGATGACTGGGTATACAAGCTACCATTTTGGTAATGTCTTAACACTGTCTAACAGACTATAACTCTAAATAATGTATGTATTTTAGATAGAGTATCTCAAAGTCGCTGTATAAAATCTGATACAAAATGTTTAAAAATAAACTTTTTTTGTATGTTTTAAACACGTATTTTTTTCAATAAATTTTTATGTTTTTAGTATTTATGGGTCTGCATTAAAAAAACATAACAAATTATGGCAATAAAAGCCCAATTTAACGGCAATTTTACAATGATTTAAAAGCCAATAAAAAGTGTACCATTTTTAGAAACTTATTAAGCGAATAAAAAAAAGAATGTTTTTAAACCCTAAAAACAAATGAAAAATACAAAACTTCCAGAATTTTTGGAAAAATCTTTCTTTTTTGTTCAAAAATCCATTAAAACCTGATTTAATTACGTTAACACTCACCACCATTAACATTATTAGGCACTAAACGTACAAATATTAACGGTTCTCCACAACAACGGTACTCTCATTTGCCATTGCTGTGACAGTTTTTATTTTTTCTTTTGCTTTAAATTTCATTTCCCTTGGAGGGGATTTCATTTAAAGTTCGTTTCTTCGTTGGTTAATACGTCGTTCATTTGATTGCTCCTCAGGGTGCCGAAACGATTTGAATTGAAAGTCATTTTCATATTCAACGTTAAATAAACTTTAAATCAGTCAGCGCAGGAGTACTTTTGCTATTTTTCCATATCCACAGGCTATGTTTGTCAACCACCCAGCCAGAGTCTATTCAGGCAGGCAGGCAGGCAGGTAGAAAGGAAGTGCCAGTGTTTCGTAGTCAATTTATTTGCACAACACCTTGGTGTTGGTTACGGGTGTCTTTCTTTTTTTGAGAAAATAAAAAAAAAAATATCCGACAACAACAACCACAACAGCATTTATTAAGGAGGTAAGTGAGAAGGAAAGAAAAAGGAATTGTTAGTGTGTGAGTGCCTTCAAAAAGATGAGTGTGAGAAAGAAGAAAAAATAAAAACACGCAAATGTGTCCATACCTGAGCCTATTTATAGTTTGCCGTCATGCATATGTGGGAGTGTGAAAAAGGAAAGGCTCTCCATGGTATTTCCGAGTTAAACACACCGATTACATGAAATTAATTGGTCAATGAAACGTGGGTAAACCCTGTAATTAATGAAAAATGCTTGAAATGAAATGCTTATTTAACAAGCAGAGCAAACAAGTCTACAAAACTGAATACCAATTAAAATTTTGTTAAAAAAATGGTGGGTTTTTCGTTTTCTTAGGTTCCGATGAATTGATTTAAATTCGAAGTGTTTGCGAGAACGTATGTAAGCAGAGATGATTTTGAACTAATTGATAGTGTATCTGACTTCAGTTAGTATTACGGCCTAGTTTCTCACGTCACCCATGTTGTATGTGTTCAGTTTACCCATGAATGGCGGAAACTACAGTTTAAGGTCGACTGCGAATGACAACTTTTGTGAAGCTTTTCATGGCAATTTTATTTTACAACAGAGTTTTTGTAAGAAGACTGTTGAGAGGTAGTCGCCGAAGAAATAATTTTTGTTCGAGAAGTCTGAGATGGGGATTGAACCAGGGACTCATGTGTACTAAGCCTACACACTAATTACTATACTGCGGCGACCTTGTAATACGCTTATGAAATTATTTTTACTATAAATACACAGGGGCATAGCAAAAATCACAAATAACATTGAAAGATCAGGCATTGCCAATTCCTAAAGAATACTTTATGAGTAAGACTCCCTAATAATATGCCCAATCCAATATGTTTTTACAGGAGCAAATAATGCTGCATTCTGTAGGATATACAGATTTATTCGAACAGCCAGGCTGCGATTAAGTCCCCAAAGAACGTAGTTTCAGCGTTTGCCGTTGTCGGACATACAGATTCACTCGAACAGCCAGGCTGCGATTAAGTCCCCAAAGAACGTAGTTTCAGCATTTGCCGTTGTCCATGGTGACGATTTTCCAGAGAAATTTCGGCTCCTTTAAAGGTAACTGCTATATGGACTCCGCGACATTGTTGGAAATAGCATGGTTGATATGCTGGCCAAAGCCGATATGTTACAAGGCTTAGGTGTTCTAATTGCCTCAGTTAATCTGAATATTTTCTACTAGTTTTACAGGGAAGCTCAATCTCGTTGACAGCAAGGGGGTACGTGCAATATTGCTAAACTCTGCTTGACACATATGGATAAGAAGAGGAGCTACTCATTTCCGTCTTTAAGTCGCATGGCCATGCATCATACAATAACTATTCTTACGGGCCATTGTTTTTTTTTTTTTTTTTTTTTTTTGTATGGCATGCCGAAAGGACTGTCATTTAGCAAATTACCTTTGCAGGACCTATGGATCTGAGCAAGAGGAAGAGACTGTCTTTCACCTCATGTACCAGTGCAGTGGTTTTGCCATAAAGAGACAAAGGTTTTCAACTACTCTTCCTTCTGACATCCTTAACCTCTTTAATGCAAAGATTTTTGAAATAACAAGATTGGTTTGGGTTGGTTTCCTCTAAGGAATGTTTGATCTCCAGGTAAATGTTGGCCTAAGTGTGACCTCTTTGCCTAACCAAACCTAACTACTAGACTGCTAAGGCATTTGGAGGAGATTTTACAAGGTAATTACAATTCTTTCCAAAGGCATTTAATTGATCCTCAAAATTTCCGTATTTTTTCAGCGTTGCCAGATTTTTAAATTGTATTCATGGTTATTTAAATACATTGTAATGTATAATAAAAATTAATGGTTAATATATGACGATATTTCCACAGTTGTGATTGCTTATTTTATCTTTGTCCACCTTAAAAATTACTTTTTGAAAACCTAAACGATTTAATACCTTCCCTTACCAAATATTTTTGGTCTACCATTGGAATGAACCTGATTATTGCAGTTTAAACTGAATTAATAATTAAATACGTCAATACAAAATGAATGGAAAATAAAATTAAAACAAAAAACAACTGACGATATTAAACGCAATGATGTCATTGGCTGGAATGACAGGCACACGATAACGTATTTGAAGTGGCCAAGTGGTTATCGATTAAAAAAAAACGCTCTTTAACGTCATTAAATTTATTATTCTTCAGGCAATAATGAAATAAATACTGTTTTTATTTATAAAAAATTATTTTTTCTATTTTTAATTTAATTTTTTCATACAATACATACATATACATATGTATGCATTAATGAAAATACTTGAATTTTAATTCTGATTTTTCTGCAATTATTTTATAAACATTATTTTTTGTTAAATAGCCAGGCTTTTTACAACATTATTACAAAGAACACTTTCATGATTTATTATCATTTAAAACATAATAAAATTCCCGTTAATATGCTATCCAAGTGCAGTTAATTACGAACTTATTTTTTCGAGTGTTTTATTAACCCACAGATACACCACAGATTACTTAACAGTTTATTGTACAAATATTTGATTTATAATCTACCACCCCGCTCCTCCTTAATGTGTTTAATAAAAACATATAATGTTAAAAACAAAAACAAAAAAGTGAAAAAAATTAACAGTTATTTACTTGACAATACAATTATTATTGTATTGTTTAATAACATTAACATTTTGTATAAATAAACGAAATGCTTAACAAGTTAATGGGGGCCATAATTACAACTACAGTGGGCACAATAATTAATTATCTTCAGTTGTCAACAGAAGAGCACATTGACTACACAGCATATGTTCGTTAATTAGCAAAATAATTCAGAGATATAATTGGTTGGTCATGTAATCATAGACATAATAACGCTCTAAACGAGAGGAGTGTTGCCAATAGAACGGCACTTAACAACGCCCTAAATTTGTAGAGTGTTGTCAATCTGATAATGGATTGGATAATAAAAATATGATATCCTGAAGATATTAGTTGCAAATTACTGGATATGTATGTAGGATGGCGCTTATAAAACTTCTGGTCAGGTACAAGGTGGTACAGCAATTAGAGTGCATATGGCATGGAGAATGTGAGGTTAAGTTCGCAAGTAAGGTGCATAAATCTGATAAAGACTTTGCAATTATTTAATTTAAGATAATTAGCTGATTGGGATATTACATACGATTCTGGATTACATAATTCTAATACAAACCCCCGTAGTCTAGTAGGTAGTGTGTTGGTTTATGAGACGTAAGGTCACGATTCGAACCCAACTAAATCAAATATGGAAAAATATTTCTTTGGCGACTTCCTCTCAGCAGATTTCTGGCAAAAACTCTGAAAGCAAATAAAATTGCCCTGAAAAGTTTCTCAAAAATCTGTTGTTCGGAGTCGACTTTAAACTGTAGGTCCCGCCATACTCATGTATAAAATTAACACACACAACATAAGTGGTGTGAGAAACTAGGTCGTAATCCCGACAGAAGGGTTGTAACGACCAATTATATATTTATGTATGTCACTTATAAGACTTCTGGATGGGTACAAGCTTGAACTGTGTTAGGTTTCGAGGCATTGGAACGTGTATAGTAACTAGAGTGCATATAGCAAGAGAATGTGCAATGAAGTATGAGAGTAAGGTGCATAAAGTTGCTGAAGACTTTGATAATTATTTAATTAAGGTAAGGTAACTAGCTGTTTGGGATACTACATACGATTCCGAAGTATAGAATGCCAACATAAACCTCACATAATTAGGTTAAACAGCTCAAGAACATGTTTATATAACGAGATGATAGCTACAATGAAGTTGCTGTAGTCTAGTAAGCAGCTTCTTGATCCAAAGTCGTGTTTTAAACACCAACTTTCGAACAAAAATTATTTCTGCGGCAATTTTCTCTCTGCAGCCTACTGACAAGAACTCTGGTAAGCTGTCGTTGGGAGTGGACTTTAAACTGTAGATCTCGCTACTCATAAATAAAATTAACACAAGCAATAGGGGTGGTGTTAATGAGACTATGGGCCAGCAAATCGAAGATTTGAAGTTTTGATCCTAGATAAAGCCTACATAACATCAGAAAGCAGGCAAGGCACAGTGAAAATGGCATGCTGGATGACAAATAGATTTAATTCCCCTTTCGACAAGCTTCCTAATCGAGAGAATTAGTGCATGAGGGACAAGTTCATTGTCTAGTTAATGGATAAAATATTGAGCCAATGGAAGTTTGCGAAAATATTTGGTAGAGTGCCCTTAATTGATGGCTACGGTTCTGGTATGTTCGTTTCAAAAAAATAAAAAAAAACTTTGGACCATAATACGCATTAAACAGGCTGCTACGATAGGCAACCGCTTATTCACAATTACATCCGTGCACTAAGAGCCCTATAAGCGATAGTTCTATGAGGGGGAAATGAACTTCATCGCAGAATTTTTTTTTTTTTTTTTTTTTGAAAAATCTGCATTGATAACCTGTTCCTTTAACATTCAATCAGCGTAACTACAGCGTTACAAAGGTTCACCTCGCTTCAGTTGTTGTGTAAGTTGAATGGAGTTGCAAATCTAAATGCTTAGTACGTATGTATCGGAACTAAGACCCAATGGTTGAGAATACAATCGATTTTATGGGAAACACTTTCTCTAACGGATGCGTTGTTTACGGCAGCGTGTCCATTGCGAAATTCTTTATAATCTTGCCAATTCCATAGCAAGTAATTCCTGGTGGAGTAGGTCCATTTTGACGCCTATAAACACTTCGTAATGCTCAAAAAGAGGCCATGTTTGAATCATCATCATCATTATCATGCTTTAATCCCTAGTCAAACTATCCATATTTGTGAATGCTAAACGTGACACTTCATATGAAAGATATTTAATCTGATATTATACTTGACCTTTGACCTTAACTAAATTCGACTACCATAAACTAAAAATGTATTAAAATCAACTTTATTTCTCTTTGAAATCTGAAATAAAAATTAACGTTACGTGAAGAGATAACTGTAAAATCAACTTATATTGTTCGCATTCAAAACAATGTTTTTATGACTTCTTTTAAAGTACCGGGCTTATCTTTATGCGGCAATGTGGCGTCATTTTTTTTTGAAAAGCTTGAAAGAATTGCAACGAAATAACAAAAGAAACAAAACAAAACAAATTTTATGTCTGATGATACTGACAATAATTTTATGATTTGTTTGCCTATAAAAGAAATCATTCTTTGGTCTTCTTTTTCTCTTTAAATTTTCTTTTTATTTTTGTTGGTTACGAATATAAAATGTTGGAATTTCGTATGAAACAAGAGATAAAACAGATGGAAGAAATAAAAATAACAAATTGTGAAAAATATTTCCTTTTAAGTGTAAATCATAAAAACAAGAAGAAGAATTTTCTAAATTCTACAAAACAACAACAAATTACAAGACAAAAGAAATAATTACACGTTATATTGCCACTAAATGGTTGCGCCCTAATATTATTGGCAGACTGTGCAAGCAAGACTTTCCTTTTTGGCTTACTTGTGCGTAAAATTTGAAAATGATTTGACCTTTAAGGGCTCAATTGCTAATTATTGTTAATTGCGTATGAAATACGATATGGTTTGTATTGAAGCAACTCTAAACGTTTACAAGTGCTAGTCTGAGTACTAAATTATGAGGTTAGGCAGGGAGAATGAAATGAAATGATGTGGGAATTTAAAGTACGTAAGGATTTTCGAATGTTAACAACAATTTAAAGCACAGTATTTCACGATAAGAAAACTATAAAGCATTGCTATAAAGCAATGCTAACCCTTTAGCCATGATTACAACCTAGCTTCTCACAACACCACCAATGTTGTGTTTGCTAATTTTATACATGAGTGGCGGAAGCTACAGTTTAAAGTCAACGGGTTTTTAAGAAACTTAGAGTTTTTGTCAGAAGACTGTTGCGAGGAAGTTGCCAAAGAAATATTTTTCCAATATTTCGCTTTCTTCGAGATGTTTGAGCTGGGATTTGAACCACGGATTCGCGGCTAATGAGCCAACATACTACCTACTGGACTACAGCAACTTCACCTACACTTTCTTTCACTAAGATTTGTAGAAGTCCACAAAATAGTATTGCTTGTGATGTGACTTTATTCAAGTCCCTGATCGAGCGAGCAATACATTGTTTTGTTATTTGCTCATAAAATAGTAGGACAGTTGAAGTATACGCCATCGAAACACGTGCTAACATTAACAGAAACTACAAGAAATAGGACATAGTAATAGTAACTAACGGCGTCAAAACGGGCCGCTATGCGTGCTCCAGCGAGGTTTGGTAAGTTACCACTCCGACCCAATAGTAACTGACAGGCCACCATTTCCCTAGGACAGGTTAAATCGACGTTAGCATGGTACTGTCTGGGCAAGCGAAACGAAGGAAAATGGAGTTACTCTCTGCTGGATACCAGTATTACTGTCTGGTATGTCTGTCTAGTATGGTAAGCTTGCAAAAAGGGTAGTCTCCATGCCGCTAAAGGGGCCTCATGGAAACATAGGCTACAAAGGCGTGATTGGCATCTGTCCTAGTAACCTAAGATGACAATGCTCAGTAAATAATCCTGTCGTTAGACTTGCCCTACTTATATTAACTCTCACCAGCAATTCTACTCTACAAGCTTCTCTGATTGCTCTCTGTAACCCATTTACAGATGAGTCGACAGTTGCAGCAGATTGGCATCCACATCACCCCAAGGCAGCCATCTCGTTTCCAAATATAACACTATGCCCTGGAACCTAACAGAGACAGAGTCGATCCGGTTCAAGTCCTGTTTTGAAGACCTTTTCGATAATGCAGTTGCAGTTCGGGAGCTTTACAAAAATGCCCCAGTACCAGTGTGAACATAGCTTGTGTCTTATTCTCTCAACCAATAACACTTTCATCCGTTCAGCTACTTCATACACTTTACACTGCCATAGTGATAAAGGAATTCCAGATAATTGCATTGAAAGACTTCAAGTTCAGTCTTAAGCGTTACAGAATATCATTTTCCTTTCTGTATACATACATACATATATTTTATTTATTATAAGCCATTCATAATGGCGAAAAGAGCGGAAAAGGGCAGGCAGAAAATAAATTTGTTGATGATTCTCCTTCTGCAAAATTATTTCATATTTTTGGCGAAAGCTTTACAGAGTATTAAAGTACTTCAAGCGGTATTTGTCGGACTAAAGGAAGGATTATCACAATAATCAGCATCGTTATCGTCATCGTCATCGTCATCACAATCATTATCAATTCATTTCAAGCAAACAAAAAACACAATGACAACGAAATGCTAACAAATAAATGCCAGAAATATGTCAGGTTTATTGTACACCATTTCCATGGAAAATTTATAAACAAAAAAGGGAAGAATTTAAAACAAATCTTTCATAGACTATTTGCAGTCGATAAATATATTTCACCTGGACATGGTGTAGATACGTATCAGGTTACAAGGCAAAGAAAAGAAAACGAAAGAAAAACAAATGCAAGAACAACTAAGAAATGTAAAACTGTTACATCAACAAAAAAGCAGTGACAGCAACAGAATTTGAAATTGAAATCGATGAGCAGATAAACTACTTGAGTATCAGTGTATCAGCTTATCGATAGCAGCAATAGAAGAATAAATAAATCGTAAATGTAGAAAATAAATAAAAAAAGAAAGAAAATTAATAAAAACGGAAAATAAATTCTGATTCAATTACAGCAAATAATGTGAATGTGGGCTGACGTCGTCATCCTAAGTATCCCATTAAACTTAATCTAAACACGTTTCGTAAAAGCCTTAAAACTTTTATCGATAAAAAAACAGCAAAAAAAAAAAAAAGAAAATATGGAGAAGCAAATTATAATCATTAGAGACTAAGAAAAGTGTCTCATATTTAAAGTTTAAGTTGTTTAAGTAGGTTTAAATCATACACTGGAATACAATTTAACTCCTGTGATACAAACTTAGTATAAAAATTCTAAGGAAACTAGAACTGCTTAATCCATCTTTAATTAGGAGGAGCGTTTGAAAACATTTGATAACTTTTAAGCGGAATAACTACAAGCTTTCTCTATCGTATGCAGTCAATACTTATCCAAGTCAGTAACGTCGAATGCCGTAGTAGGTAGGCGTAGGATGCAAACCCTAGCTCAGTCTGCTCGAACAAGACGAATTATGAAAAAAATATTTCTTCGACGACTTCCTCACAGTCTTCTAAATAAAATTGCTTTCATTTAGAGTCGATTTTAAATTGTAGGATTCAACACTAAGGAAAAAATTAACATAACATAGGTGATGTGCGAAGCTAGGTTGTAATTCTTATTAAAAGGTTGTAATGACTAAAACGCTGTCACCAATCTCACGTTGGTGAGCAACAGCAAGCCGATTGCTTCCTTTCCATAACTCATTTTCCCACCATAGTTGTAGCAGATTGGGGAATTAGAACCGACCACAATATCACCCCAGAGCGGCATACGCTCAGATTTCAAATAATACCGCTAATCCCAGGAAAATAACAGACACTGACCCGATTTCCGATTCAAGGGCTCTTTTACATGCCTTTTCGATTATGCAGCTGCAGTTCGGTAGCTTTATAATAATATAGTACTCCTGTACAGTAAAAGCAATTGCGGTTCACATAGCTTGTGTCTTATTTTGTCAACTTATCACGCTTTAGTCAGTTCAGCGACTTCATGCACTTTAGACTATCTCGTAGCTAGTTTTGCTAGGTTTAACATCGTCTATGTACACTTCACTCTTTTTTCCAGTGGCATAAGACGCATTTTTTACTTTTCTTCTTGTCTTTATTTTCGATTTGAATTAAATTTTAAAGAAATTTTCACAAAAAGCAATCTTATGTGTTTGTAAGTGCTATACGCTGAATAAAATATTTCCCAATATTTAAGTCGTGTATGCTTTACCTATGCATCAACACATTGTACACGATTTTCACTTAAAGTGATTGAGAAAAAACTCTGAGAGTTGAAGGCCATAAAATTGAGTGTTACGAACACAATAAAAAAATTTTAAAAATTCACACTTATAAGCCGACACATATAAAATAACGGGTGATTTTTAAAACGTTTGAATTTTGAAAATTAAAGAATAACACAAAAAATTGTTTATTGCCGACGTCTAGGCTATAGGTGGCCCATCTGTGAACTCTAATTCTTACTTTTTCCCACAAAAGCTGGTTGAAATGGAGTCAAGTTTTGTGTTCTTGGCGATCAATTGCTACAACTTACTTACATACATACATAATTGGTCATTACAACTCTTCAGTCAGGATTACAGCCTAGCTTCTCACACCACTTATGTTGTGTGCATTAATTTTATACATGTGTGATGGGACCTACAGTTTAAAGTCGACTCCGAACGACAGATTTTTGAGAAACTTTACATGGCAATTTTATTTACTCTCAGAGTTTTTGCCAGAAATCTGCAGAGAGAAAGTCGTCGAAGAAATATTTTTTCAAATTGTCGATTTGATGTCTGACCTGGGGTTTGAACCGTGGCCTTATGTCTAATAAGCAAACACACTACCTACTAGAATACGGCGACTTCATTTGCTACAACTTACTTACTTTATTGGCCATTACGACACTTTAGTCAGGGTTACTACCGTGTTTCTTAATTTTATCAATTAGCGGCGAGAGCTATCGTTTAAACTCTGAACGGCTGATTTTAGAGAAATTTTTCAAAGTTTTTGCCAGAAGGCTACTCAGAAGATGACGCCGAATATTTTATTCATATTACGTTTTGTAATAACTGTAACGTTGTAATAACTGTAACGTTGCAATGATCATTGTTCTTGAAAAAGATCGGTTCAATCGTTCCGTCGGAGCACAGCCCACAAACTGCATCAAACAATGATGCCCTTCGCTTTCGTCTCTTCCTTATGGCTTCAGTTTATATCAAATCAAGGAATTTTGTTTGTCTGCGTGTTACATTATTGAGTCACATATTTATGTTGCCAAACAAAATACCGAAAATAAATCACCCGTTACTATTTTTGTTCGTTATAGACACGTATTATCTCTCATCTCACACCAATTTATCGATTTACATCTCCAAGCAAGCTTTAATATTCACAGATGCGTATACATTAATATATTAATGCATGTATGTATGTGTGCATGTGTGAGTATGTTTGCGTGGTGTAATAATACCTTAAGGTGTAAATAATTTCTTAGATTTTTACATGTTCTCTAATCATGTTTATATTTTATGAGTTTCTCCACTTTCTATCCGCCCCTCTCTTTCTCACTCTCTCTCTCTCTAAACTTTATTGACTGAATGGCTTCCTTTAACAAAATCCTACTACAAGTTGTTGGCAGTATTGTTATTATTATTGTTGTTATTAGTGTAGTCGCAGTATGTGTGTATTTGTGAGTGTAAAATTCTGTTATAATAGAGAGCATCTCTCTATTGATGTTCATATTCGAAGACAACCTTATGCGGTAGGAGGGAACTACTTGGGCTAGTAGTGTTGCCTTTAAGCGTTTTATGCGTATAAATAATATGACTCGCTATGGCTCGTTTTTGCGATTTTATTAACTCAGAAGGGCTTTAGAACTATAAACTGTTTTCTTGGTTATTTTATTAAAAAGGTTATGAGATGCCTTTATATGAGCTGCTTCTACATAGGGTTAGTGGTGGACAATATACACTGATGATGCACCAGAGTCTTAACCTTACAAATCGAATGACAGACAGTTTCGATCTTAACTATCCCCTAGACAGTACCAGCAAACTCCATGATTTTAGGCAATGCTTTGCAACGCTACTGAATAATAAGAGGGAAATGAATTATTTGGCTACTACATGCTCTTCTGTGATATACTGATAGGTCAAGCACATTTAGTGGAACAGTCCCAGAGTGAAATATTCGAGTTGCTTGCAAGCGAAAGTTTACGCCATCAGAAAACGTATTCAATTGAACTTGGACAGAACATACCAACGCTATCTGACACAGTCAGAACAGTCGTTTATAAAATTGAAAATTGTTATTGGCAACATTGGTTGTTAATCTCCATCACATCAGATTTATTTATGATTGCATGTTTGTGTGTAAGTACTTGTGTGTGTGTATGTGTTTGTATAAATGACAGGCCTTTGGTAATATTTTATCTTTAGTTTTCGCCTGCTTCTCCTCCTCCTCCTCTTACACATACTGTCCTGCCTACAGTAATGACATCTTTAGTGAATTATTAATATTTTTTTCTCTCTTCTATCTGCTATTGTCAATAGCTTTGTTGTTGTTGTTGTACTTGTTACCTTAACAGAGTAACAAGTTGTCATGTTTCTGAATTTTTTTCTCTGTGTTTGTAACATTTTCTGTTTGGAATGCCTTAAAAAGAGTTTTTCTTCCCTCTTTTTATCTGTGCAAGTAATTGAGTATCTTTGGTTTACTGTGTGTGTGTATGTGTGTGTTTATGGATATTGAATTTCAATTTCTTTATTTATTTTATGTGTGCTTGTATTTGCTTGTATTTGTTGTGAAATATGAAGTCTTTTTAGGGACGCTTAGAATTAATGGTTTTCATTCCTTTTTTTTTTTTTGTTATGGTTAGGGGGATTACATTTCTTCTTCTATATTTTTGCCTCAATACTTTACCCATCAAATTAAAGACAGGAGTAAAGATTTATGGTTTAACAGAATAAGTTATGGTTTTTCTAATGAAATGTATTTTATATGTGTAACGATATTGTAAATGAAACAGGAATAAAGAAAAAAAAAATTTTTTGAAATAGAAAATTTAATGGTAAAACACTTGAGATTGTTTTAATTACATCTTTGGGGAGGAAGAAATCATGATGCTGCCAAGAGGCAGAATGGTAACTCACTTGAGATTGTTTTAATCACATCTTTGGGGAGGAAGAAATCATGATTCTGCCAATAGGCGGCTTTAACAGTCCATATCTCGGGCACTTGGAGGCGTTGGAAAAGTTATATTTAATATTTAAGGAAGGAACTCCTTTGTCAGTTGCAAGATTGTTTCTTTGATTGTGTATTTCTGGAGAAAGTACCGAATAAAGTAGCCGCAGACTAGTAGGTAGTCTGTTGACTTATTAGACATGAGACCACAGGTTCAAATCCCAGGTCAGACACCACTAACAAAACGAAATATGAAAAAGTATTTCTGCTTCCACTTTCTCTCAGCAGATTTCTGGCAAAAACTCTGAGAGTAAATAAAAAAATGCCATGAAAGGCTTCTCAAAAATCTGTCGTTCGGAATCGACTTCAAAGTGTAGGTCCCGCCACTCATGTATAAAACTAACACACACAATATAAATGGTGTGAGAAGCTAGGTCGTAATGTTGGCTGAAGGGCTGTAATGACCAATTATATATATACATATGTATGTATGTGATGTTTCATAAGAAGTGACCAAACTGTACCAAAAGTCTTGAGTTTTTTAAATCTGAAAATCTTTCACAAACAGTCTTTAGTTCTCTGGTTCATACGCGTACTAGTTTTAAAAAACAATTAATTTTTCTGTTCTAATGCTGCCATCTAATGCCTTCCATGAATCTCAATACAAATTTCAAAAATAAAATCTTTTCAATTTAATTTGAATCCTCTTACCACTTCTCATAATCCCCATAATTTGAAATGCTTTATTAAATTAAGCATTAAATTACTTTTAAAAGTAAGAACACACACAGAAAACTAAACCAGTCTCATTAGAATCGTTATAAATCCTTAGAAACTAGGTTACCAGCTCCTCAAGCAGGTGTAAAATTGTGATGATGGCTTAAGATAAATGAGGAAACAAAAAAAAAACAACAAAAATCCTGCATAACTTAACGTATAAACAATACATAACGACAATAAAATAGAGCAGCCTTTACATGTACTTCTTTCTCTTACCCTCTCTCTCTCTCTCTCTCTCTCTCGCTCTCGCCATTCAAAACGTTAATAATTTCAAATTACAAGACAAAAACTAACATCAACGACAAATAAACAAGCACTACCACTACAACAATATTATCATGACATCAGCATTTATTATGGCAAAACAAATCATCAGGCTTAAAAACGACTCTGTCAATAACAAGAACGGCAGCAACAACAACAGCAAGTAACAAAATACCCAAATCAAAACGTCTCTAACGAGTATAAACGACAATTTTGATTTTGAGGACAGACAACGAACACGATACCAAACAAAACTCTTCAAAATTTTGTTAACCGCCAGCTAGTCAGACAACCAGACAGCCAGGCATCTTGTTGTCTGTATGCTAAACTGCACCGAAACAACGACAGCAACAACAACAACAACAACTACAGGGAAACAAGGAACTCATGAACCAAAACAAATATTCATTTAAGCAGCAGAGAGCACCACAGTGAGCGAAGTGCACGAGAGCGGAAACTTTAAATATATTACAATAACAATAACAACAAAGAAAGAAAAATAAAAACCTGTTCATAACTGTTCACAAATACCCTTAGTAGAGAAGAACATTTGAGACGAGCAGTACGTAGTCGTTGTATGATGGTAACAACAACAACACCCCTTAGAAATGTAATACACTTTGCGAGTGTAATCGTAAAATGGTTGTGTTTTCGCTGGGCTGGCTTAGTATTCAGTGTTGGTGTTGCGGTGGTAAATATTGTTATTGCTGGATTTCGAATTTGTGCACTTTCCTTTCACTCTCCGCTTTAATTTGTAGCAAAAAACAATAGCAAGAGCAGTAATAGAAAATTTTATAACGGAAGCAACAAAAAAAAAAAACGAACAACTGAACGTTGCATAGATTACCTCCTGTACATGTACATAAGAGAAGCGAAATTTAATGGGTGGGGAAAGTAACCCAATGTAAATAATTGGTACAAGCGTTAACATTTCTCTGTAATAATTATTTGTACAATAAATATCAGATGTTATGAGCATAATTATTAAGGGAAAATAGACAGTTTTAATCAGGTCTATTCAGTTCCACAAGTAATTGATCTATTGGATCCAGTTGTAGAAGAATAATTTTGATATTCATCGTTGCCTAGAAACAACGCCTTTGTGTCACGAGATTGTGTGACAGTCGGCTATAGTTGCCAGAAACTTTTGTTTACTGAGTTGTAATCTTTCTTATAAGGTGACCCTGCCAGACCTTCCTAGTATATTTATTGTTGATGTTATTCTCTCTGGAGACATGTGTCTGGAAGCTTCCAGGATAGGTTATTTGAAGGGGATTGACGCCCATTTGATTTTTAGAATTCGAAAATTAAAATGAAAGTGAGTGCATCACGAAGTTTGAGTTATGCACTCATACATAGTTATTACAAACCTTTAGTCAGGATTACGACCTAGTTTCTCACACCACTTATGTTGTGTGCATTAATTTCATACATGGGTGGTGGGACCTACAGTTAAAAGTCGACTCCGAACGACAGATTTTTGAGTAACTTTTCATAGCAATTTTATTTACTCTCAGTGTTTTGAGAGTAAGTCGCCGAAGAAATATTTTTAAATCTCGTTTTCTTGGAGATGTCTGACCTGGGGTTTGAACCGAGTCCGAGGGGTTGAAGCCAACACACTATATACTAGACTGCGGCGACTTCAATGTGTTGAATTACGCACTCTAATTACTTTATTTACTTTCAGAATATTTGCCAAAGGACTGCTGGGAGAAGGAAACATTTTTTGTTTTCATATTTTCATTGGTTCAATATATCCGAATCAGAGCTTGAACCACAGGCTCTCGTCTAATAAACCTACTCTCTAGCCGTTAGGCTAAGGCGGCTTTATTGTGATTTTAATATTTCCGAAAAGAGAATTGTTTTTACATTGTTACACAGTATCATCTCCTAACTGATGATCTTTTTTACGCATGGCGGTACCAAAATAAATAAATCATACAGCGTTGTACCACCTGCCAATATTGATAGGGTGCATCAGTTTCGTGTATTTCTTGTGCATTGAAAGCAACAACTTAATTACATGCCAATTTATGACTAGAGCCACCAACATCGATGCCTCTTCGGTATTCGCAAAGGCCGTAATTACATGATAAAGTGTTACGGCCATGTTATCAATATCATTGGCTACATCATCCACCCTACTTTTCTCTGAATATTGCTCGGAATGACTATGATTCATAAATTTTTACTATTCTTGGCCACGTATGGTGATAATTTCTTAATCTTGTGACGTCACATAGTGAATTAGATTCGTTTTAGCCTCTTCAATGCCATTTTTAATTAAATTCAGTGGCTTTAAGCTACTTTTTCTTGATACTGCTATCGTTAAGCACAAATTTAACACATTGAATCCACCGAGTTATAATAGCCTGATGCTACAATAGGTACGCTTTGAAACGTCTCTTGCAATCTGTATATTTGCTTTGCCTTTGCATGAATCGCAATACGTTTAAACTTCTGTTGCTTTTCACCACTTTACTTTCTAAACTGTATTAATTTCTTTAATTTGGTGGTAGAAATACTTCCCATAAATACAGCGCTTTAAACACTCATTTAGATAAAAATGCTGATGAGCATAAACCTGGAATACTCTGATTATTTCCCATCATTTTTTCTCTCTCTCTCTCTCTCTCTCGCTCTTATTTATTTCATTTTAGAAAACAACATTTATATTATTATTACTACCGTTTTATTGTAGTTGTTGCTAATGTGCTACGGCATTTCGTTGTTGTTGTTGTTGTTGGTGTTGGTGTTTTCAACAGCATCATTAAGTAGTGCGAGTAGAGTGCACGATTGAGGTGGCACAATTTAAAATGGATTTATTTACTCGGTTTCCCCCAAGTGGTGAAAGTGTTAAGTGTAGATGCATATGTGTAAAGGTGTGTAAATGTGTGTGTATGTTTATTGAAACCTTAAACAGCAGCGGGTAAAGAGAGTAACTGAAATGGTTCCACGGCTGCACAAGTCACTAGACTGCTGAGTTCCTAGTGTTTTGCGTTTTTCATGTGCTGTCGTTGGCATCGTTATTAAATGCTCAATAGTGTTGAGTAAAAGTTTTCACAACATGCTGATGGGGGTGTATATATGTGGGAGTGTATGTGTGAGAGAGGGCAAAGGTTTCAAAACTCATATACAAATGAAGGCAATAGTCGTTGCAATTAATTTTTATGATGAAAAATTGAAAATGTAATTGCCTTTAAACGTCTCATTTACACACACTTCTCCCTCTCTCTCTCTTTCTCTTTAGATTTTGCACACTTTCTCCTCCTCAAAACGGTTGCGACAACAATGTCTGGAGAAAACGTTCTACATGGGACAAGTAAAATGAAAAATCAGCGTTGGCAAGTAGTCACAACCAGAGACGAGTGGACAAGAAAACAATTGAAAGGCAAAGCAATTAAGGAGAACATGGATGGACGACACCAAAAGGTAAACTTTTTCAGAAAAGTCATGCTGCTGATGAAAATGTCTGCCTGATTTTCAATTATTTATTCACATCGACATGGTCACAATGAAAATGACGAGGGTATTCAGGCAATTCTGTGTAAAAATAAGGTTGAGTCATGTGTGTGTTAATGATGACAATGATGCTGATGATGATGTCAAAACTTAAGGGCATGAATTATCTATTCGCACCCCATTTTTAAAAGTTAACAAATCATGAGATCTTCTTCAACTCCTCTTTATATTCTCATTTTTCTTCCTTTCATTACTTGCTTTAGGCGTTTTTATAAGGGAAACTAAGCAACATTTTTAGGTTACGTAACAACATTGTTTGCCATGCTATAGTTTAGACGTTTTTGTGGCAAATATTTGTCTTGTTTACACAGTGGAAACGATTAAATGTTTCATTAGGAAGGGACTACCTTTTATGAATGATTAAGTGCTTCAGTTTGCAAAAAGGGGAGTAATTTTTAAAAGGGGTTATTTTACATTGAGATCAGGTCATTAAATAGTTAACGAATGGCATTTAATTTGGGTTAAAAAACTTTGTTAAGTAAACAAAAATTCTATAAATGAGAATCAAGAAGGTTGAATTCAAGTCTTGCAAAGCTTGTCATGGTGTTTTGAATATAAAACTTGTGAAAGCAAAGCTTGTTATAAAACTGCTTACCACTGAAAAGAATCACTCAAATGGAGGGGCCTGTAACTGTCAATAGATCAATAGTAATAGAAAGACATAATGCCAAAAGGCTTATGGAATTTTAAAAAATAATTAATTGCTGTTGCCTCATGGCAATACAAGTACTTACGTTTTTCCGCTTTTAAATTTCTTTTCGTGTTAGCAGTGCTTAAATGAACATTTTGAACGATTCTTGGTATTCCTCAGGAAACTTCGTTGCTTCACTATTACTTTATGATCTGAGATTTCATTTCCATATGGTATACGAGGACATCGTAGCGTAGTCGTTTATAGGGTTATTAAACGAGAGCAGATGGTTCAATCCTGGCTCAGATGTTTCGAAAGAAAAGAAACATGAAAAAATATATCTTTGGTGACGTTTTCTCTCAGAAATCGTCTGGCAAGTACCCTTAAGAGTTAATAAAATTGCCAAGAAAATTTTCTTAAAAATCTTTCGTTCGAAGTCAACATCAAACTGAAAGTCCCGTCACTCCTGGATCAAATTAACACACATACATAATGGGCGGTGTGAGAAACTAGGCTGTAATCCTGACTAAAGGGTTGTAATAACCAATTAATCGCTGAACTTTGAAAATTGGAACACAATCTATTTCGCAGTATCATTTTTATCGTAGTATTGAGGTTATGTTTATCATGTTAATAAGATAGGTTATGTTAAATTGAAATAGTTATAGATGAGGCATGATTTGCAGTTGTAAACTTTGTTTTTTTATACTCTTCGAATATCAGAACTTACCTGAAAAGAGAAAATAAAAGGAATAGAATTAGAAATTATTGGAATTTAAAAGTTAATTTAAAATCAAATTAAAGTTCTAGAATAGAAATCTATGAGAACATGAAGAAATTATTAGTTTTTCAAGTTTGTTTCCCTTACTTTAATCAGACAATGACAGAGAGTTCCAGAGCAGAAGTTCAATAACCTTCTGTTCTGCCCCTTCAGTACTTGTTTTCTTAGAAGTTATTGTGGATTGGTCTCGATCTAAACAAACCAATGATATCACAACCTCCTATCTCTTGCTTAGGAAAGATGGAAAAATTACCACCTTGACCAAGCCCTCTATGGATCATGAATCAAGTACTGATCATAACAGGACTCTGATATCCGCAGATACACGTCAAAAGTTTGAAAATGCTCTAGGATTACTGCTGCAGAAGCTATGAAAACGAGGAGAAGTGCGAAATGTAAGTTGCTATCGATAGATGTTTTCTACCCAGAAGTAATGCGTACAATAACCTTCAATTTGTTCATGTTCGTGGTAACGTGTTGTTAAAACCATATGCCATCCAGATCATAATCTTCCATGGCAAACAGCCACAGCGTTTTAAATTAACAATAACAGTTCATCCAGGATAATTATCGACAAAATCCGGGCAAATAACTATTACAGGCCCAAATGCCCGTCGAACTCTTTCCACAATCTTTCCCGGCTTCTTCGAGTTGCATATACGCCAACAGCCAAGTAAAAAATTTGCTTCAACGCTAAAAAAAAATTTCTGCGCGAATTCAGCATTCACCAGTCAACATATTTATGGCGTTGTGAGTTAGGTAGTGTGAGAAACTAGGTTGTAAGCTTGACTAAAGGACCAATAATAACCAATTACGCACACTTTGTGAAGAGTTTGTCCTGTCGAAATGTAGAAATCTCTGGGCATGAGCAGCGGCTTTAACAACCTTCAACGAAATTGCAAAAACCAATTTGAGCTCGATTGGCAATTTTTTGAGACTTGAGGTAAAGAGAATACGAAGGTGACTTGCAGGTCATTGGAATTTAGGTTTGTCGACACCAAAAAAAAACCTTAGACTCTACAGGAGGCAATTTTCCTATACATTAACGTCGCCTATAATTTTTATAATAATTTTCGAATCCTTTTATGTCTTTGAATATTCAATTTACGAAGAAAAATCGAAAAACTTTCATAATCAAAATCTCTCAATTCTATTATGTACGTACATATGTATGCACGTATGTATGTATGGATGTATGTATGTAAACTTAAGCAGAGATAACCTACCTTCTTTCTATTAGATTATCTGCTTAGAAACCATTTACATGTCAATTTAAATAGAGTTCCCCAAAAGATATCTCTCTCCCTCTCTCTTTTCCTCTCACCTGCGTTTTTTTCTTAAAAAACCTGACCATTTATTCACTTCACTTGTCTCTGCAAAAATAAATTTATCACATACAGCAGCCACAAAAACTTGGGAAAAATGTGAAAAACTTGAAAAGAAAAGAAATGAAAATAAAAGAGAGAGAGAGAGAGAGAGAGAGAGAGGAAGGGAGGGAGAAAGAGAGTCAGGTAAACTTTATTTTTTTGAGGTTATGTGGTTAAAAAGATAACAAAAACAAGAGATTTTTCCATCGCCTGTGGTCACAAACAACACTGACTTGGCATTATTTTCGTTCACAGGAAATCTTTTTATTTTTGGAAATTTCAGTTTTTCAGAAAACCAATTAAATTTGTAAGCAGGAAACCCTATTTAAAATTAAATTTTTGGTTGAATTGGTTGAATTAAATGAAAATTAAATTTCAATTTAATTGTTGTCCTTTTTCCTTCCTCTTGCTCTTTCAAGATAAACAAGTTTTTTATGCGAAGCAAATAAATAAACGATGGGGCTTTTGTAAGATTAAAATTGCTTATGATGCGTTGTTGGTTGGGTGCAGAAAACGGAATTAAAATTAAAACGGAATTTATTTTTGTGACACTTTCAAATTTAATGCGATATGAAAAGGCTTTTAAATTAAAAATGGAAAGGATCATGAAAATAAGATGAAACTTTTTAGATAGAGGCCAGTAACGACACCTAGGCAGACTATGCTTGGTGTCTGGTGGGCTTGAAAGTGAAATGTTCATTCTCAGCCTCTAAAACCTAGTCAAACTATAGACTCTTATATGTATTGTTAATAATTAACACGATTGTTTATATGTCGACGCCATAGTCCAGTAGGTAGTGTGTTGGCTTATTAGATAAGAGCCCATGGTTCAAATCTCAGCTTAGACATCTCGGACAATACAAAACTTTAAAAAATATTTCTTTCGGCGACTTTCTTTCAGCTGTCTTTTGGCAACAACTTCGGGAATAAAATAAAATTGTCATGAAAAGTTCCTCAAAAATCTGTCGCCTAAGTCTCACCACTCATGGATAAACTTAACATACACAGCATGGGTGGTGTGTGAAGCTAGGTTCTAATTCTGACTAATGAGTTGCAATGACCAATTACGTAAGTTCACTGTTTTTTTGTGGGTGACATCGTCCGGTAGTAATTAAACGCTTTGATTCATATTTTACTCTTACGACTGCTGTATCAGAGTTTTCTGTTTGATATTCCGAAAATTCCTTGCACTCTTCTTGGGCAATTATTGGTTAAAAGTTGCAATGTCTTGACGTCTTCCTGTTTCCTTAATGATCTTGTAGTGATGCCTAGAATTTCCTAACCATTGCAATTATTAAAATTAAAATTAATCTCTTATTGAAAATTTCAAAATAGTTTCTCCAATTTCCAGTGTCTTTCAATTAAAATTTAAATTTCTGTGTTTCAGCTTGTTTTTGAATTGAATTTGAATTCATTTCCTGTGCGGTTAGTCCTGAATAATTATTGAAATTATTTCTCAAATAAGTTTATCACAGCATTTAAATTCAATGGTTTTGCATTTAAATGAGAAAAACTGATTTCAACAATCTCAAGAATCTCAAAGTATTTCTATAGTCAGTCAAGACAAGTAATTCATTCAGTCATTCACTCAGTCATTCACTCAGTCATTCATTCATTCATTTATACGGTCACAGTGCACCAGATTTGAAATACTTTTGCATTGTAATGAAAGCAATAAAAATCTAGCATTGCATTGCAAAGAAGTATTAAAGATTTACACCATTTCCATTAAGAAAAAAAAGACGTGCAATCTATATTTATCTTTAAACCTTTCTCTGCCCGTCATATTTTGTTCAAATTTGATGGAAAAACATCCACTTAAGACATACATACCCAGAAGATTTTTCTCATAATTTAGATTGTCCGTGTAAACAGTGTTCTTTTCTTGCAAATGCAATACCGTCAGCCATCTAGATTTTGTTTTTATGAAAATATTTGTGTTCGAATAAATTAGAAAATTTATTTCACATCTTTTGTGGTTTTACAAAAAACTTGGTATCTCTCTCTCCTTTTCTCTCTGTGTACATATATACAGTGTCACAGTATATGGGATTTAAATTCTTTCCACTTTATTTCAATTTTTATTATTTCAACCACAAAATTGACAGAGATCCCCTGATTTGTAAGAGATTTTAGTGTTTACCACAAAAGAAAACAAAAACAAAAAAAAAAGATTCGGTTTTAAGCCATTCTATACCTGAAAGCATACACCTAGAAAATAAAACAGTGATGGGCTTAATAAGAGCATAGTTTAGAAAGTACTTGTTTATGAGACTAAAATAAACACCAAGCCATGTATTTTTGTGTTGTTTTATTCATAATTGAAATCGCCGTAGTCTAGTAGGTAGTGTGTTGGCTTATTAGACATAAAGCCAGGGTTCGAGACCCAAGCCAGACATCAAAACAAAATACAAAAAGTATTTCTTCCGCGACTTTCTCTCAGCAGATTTCTGGCAAAAACTCTGAGAGTAAATAAAAATTGCCATGAAAAGTTTCCCAAAAATATGTCGTTCGGAGTCGACTTTAAACTGTAGGTCCACTCACCACTCATGTATGAAATTAACACACACAACATAAGTGGTGTGAGAATCAAGGTCGTAGTCCTGACGCCTAACACCTGTAAAACTATATTATATTGAGATCTAGTTTGCCTTAACACTGCAACCATACTATCTATTGCGATCTCCTCAAACTTTAAAAGGTATTCCTATAATGTCTCCTCCAAGCCTATTGCCCTGACAAACTTCAGGGTGCTGCTCAGTGTCTACAATGACCGTTCCCCGCCTAGCACTTGATGTTCACCCAAGTGTTTCTTCCTGGAATGCCTTTATACTCCACAGGTTCAAAGAATGTGTTCCGATGATTCATTTTCATCAGCACAGAATCTACATATTATGCTCAAGGCAATCTGCATTCTGCATAAGTGCTCTGAGTAAATGCCCTGAGTCTACAGAGTCCTGTCAAAAGACTAGCTACTTTCCTTAGATTATTAATGGATAATCAGATGCATTACTCAGTTCACCTTTCATTGCACTATCGAGATGATCTCTCTTTATCTTCCGCTTCCACTACTTAGAAGGATTACGGTCCCATCAGAGGCGTAGCAGCTCCCACTCGCAAGCTCGCCTATTTGCTTATTGCCGAGAATTCTCATATGACCATGGAAGGACCCAGCAGAGGGTTCTATACTATCTTCGATTTAACTTCTGCTTTGTACTTCCAATTCAATTTAAATTGAGCAAATCTTTGAATGGCATAGACAGAATTTCCCGCGCCATTGTAGGACATATTCTCATTGCCCTGATACGCATTAAAGTTGACTTTTAGCTAACTTTGTTTAATCCCACATACAATATCTAGGAGTAATTTTAAATGTCAATCGGCTTTCGCGATTGTTCTCCCATTCTCTTTGCCACTGCAGAGATCTTCTTTTCCGCACTTCAAGAGTATTTTAATTCAAAACTTTTGGATTTATTTTCGCCAAATGCTACATCCTGTTTTTTCTTTATCACATTATCTGTGGGAACACTTGGTGCTACAATATTTTTGCCCCATTCTGTAGATTCATATACGACTCACAAATATCTTACACTCTGGTTTAAATACTTATTAACATCGACACCACATACTGTGCTAAATACACACATACACAGACACTACACACACACACACACTACACACACACACACACACACACATATAAGCTCTCCCACAGTCAGTAATGTTATTATAAAACAAGAAAAAAAAAAACAAATACAACAACAAAACCTCAGTATCAAAACAATAAAAAAAGAATAGATTAAAAGAGAGAGAGAGTGAAAGATAATATAGGAAGAGTAATAAAAACAAGCAGGAGAAAGGAAAAGATAATGATGACACGGTGTCAGGTTTTTTGATGGATAAATTTGTTTTCATTATAAGAGACAACTACACACATACACATGCATTCACTTGTGTTTGCTTACGTAAGTGTAAGTAAAAATATGGTTTCCTTTGTAAAACCGCACAGTGGTGGAAACATTCTTCAAAGCTGTCATTATTATTTTGAATTTCTTTTGGTAGGGCAGGAAAGTTAGGTTAGGTTAGCTGGCGGACTTGTCTTAAAGGAAGAGGTTCTACACAGGCCGGCATATAGGCCCACTGTGATACCATAATTAGTATTCAACCCGGGAAATTAACATTCCCAAGGGGAAACCAACCGAAGTCCAAAACACATCTTGCTATTGCAGCAATCGTTAGAAAGTTCTGTTAAGGATGTCCGAAAGTGAGAGGAAAAAAAGTCACTTGCCGGAACAACATGAGGTGTAAGACAGTCTCTTCCACCAACTCACACCATCTTCCTTGCAAAAGTCATTTGCTGGAATGAAAAGTCTGTAAGCAAGTCTGACAGGACAGCGGTCCATGAGAGTCGCTATTGAGCGGAGGACTCTTATTATCCATAAATGTCCAGCGGAATTTAGCAATATTACAAGTACCCTGTTGCTGTCAATGAGATTGAGTTTACCAGTAAAGCGAGTGAATAATACCCTGATTAACAGAGTCAATTAGAATACCTATGCTCTGTAACATGTCGGAGATTGCAAGCTGCGTACAAGTCCCAGCTGTGTACTAGTCCCGAGCTGCTGAATGGTTCGAAATTAGTCTGAGATATAATCGGCATTCGTGTACACGAACGGACGTTGAAAATACATAAGAGACTTTAAGAAAAAATCAAGAGATTTTCAGGAAAAATCTCGTCACCTTGTTATCAGCACTTCTAATCCACTGTGCTAATACATTAAAATGTTGTCAAAACAGGTTTGTGTAGTAATACGAATATGCTTAAACCTATTTGTGAGTGTTTGTGTGAGAGTACACATACATACATATGTGACATCGCCTCATAACGCCTGGTAAATAATGATGCCCATAATGATGAGATGAGTGAAACTGATAAGATTTCCTTCTTTTAATTTTTTCCTGTTTTGTTTTCTGTTTCTGAGAGTGTAAAGGACTTGTGATAACTGTTTGATAAAATCAGTCTTAATCTTGTCAAAATAAAGTAGTCTTGTCAACTTGGATTTTTCTCTCGTTTTTCTTGTATATTTCCTTAAAATAATTTCGTTTAAAGATCAACAGACTAACACACATGAGCACATGAGCACATGTTTATTGATGTAATAAGGATTCAATGTCTTTTGAGCAGGAGAGCTTAATTTGAGATGCCTTTTAATGTCAGGAATGAGGAAGAATACTTTTTTTTATTTTCTTCCTGACTCACTCATACTTATCACTAACAACATGTAAGTCAAAGAAAATTTTGTATTTGCTTCGGTTCGAATATCACAATGGCATGAAGTACTTCATTTCATATGACTTCCTTTATGACTTCACATCACATGGTATTCAATCTGTTTGCGTGTGGCACAATAATTTAAACACATTTTCTCTGACTTAACATTACCAAATAAAAATTAATTTTCTTCGGTGATTGTCTCACAAAAGTCTTTTGGCTAAAGCTATGGGGATATACTCGTATATGTACTCGCCTTCGTGTAGTAGGCAGTGTTTTGCCTCATTAAACGGGAGGCTGTGGTTCAAACCCCAGCGCAGATATCTCTATCAGAACGAATAATTAAAAAGAGGCCAAAGGACGTTGAACGAAAACCTCTAAAATATAAAAAAACTCTTCACCTTTAGGGAGAGAATCGATTATGCTGGCTATTGCAGGACCCATCAGGATGAGGCAAATAAGTAATTGGTACAACACTCAACGACAACTTAGACGCAGAAATCTTCTATGATATGCACTGTCTCAACAATGTGACACAAGCAAATGTGGTTAATTTCGTATGTAGTTCCGCCAAGACCACACGAAAGTCTCATGCAGGTTTAGGAAGAACTGAGTCGGTTGTGCCGTCATATATCTGGTATTTCGGATCTTTCATGAGGTAATCTGATCTAAAATTGTTTCATGCATGACCATTAACGTGCAATATCGTGCAGCCATTATCAAAAGAAAACAAATGAATGAATGTTTGGAGGGACTGCCTGTATGTAAGGAAATGCAGGCAAAAATACTTGAAACATAATTTCACTTGTCATCTCGAATATGTTAGGAACTAGGGCTTGATTTGGCTTGCAAGTTACCTCAAAGATACTCATTAGGCATGGGTTAGGAACTTTGAAATGAAACTTCTTCTCTTAGAGCTTAAGAATATTAATCGCCAATGTTGGAAAGACAAATTTTCATTGCAAAAACCGGAAGCTGTGTAGTTGTGTAGACTGTATCTTTTAAAAACTGCTCCAGCTTCGTATTTGCTCAAACGACTCACAATCGCTTAGGAATAATGTCATACGAACAGATCAATAGTATTATCCTGTTGTTTGGGTAGCGGGATTTAAACCTAAACAGCATATATCGTTTTTACTCCATAGTCGAGTGGGTCACGATGTTACCGTGGTCTAGTCGGTATTGTGTTGGCTTATTAAATATGAGCCTGCTGTTAAAATCCGAATTTAGACCGATCCGATTTTGAAATATGAGTTCAGACAATATGAAAAAATATTTTTTGGTGGCTGGCAGAAACTCTGAGAGTAAACAAAGTTACCCTATAAAGTTTCTCGTAAAATCTATCGCTTGGAGTCGACTTAAAACTGTAGGTCTTGCCGCATATAGACAAAATAGACGTACTCAACATGGATGGTGTGAGAAGCTAGGTCGTAATCCAGACTAAAGGGTTGTCATAACCAATTAAGTCAGTAAGGGACCTACAAATTCGAAATATGTTGGGGTTATGGCTCAACTGTGTTTTGAGGTATCACCCGAAACCGTACTAAAAAAGATCAAAAAAAGCGAAATTAGTCCAATCACTGCTTACATGGACTATAGTACACAAATTTTATTTGTGAGCGACTAAACCTATTATATTTCAGGAAGAAACTAAAACTTCTTAAGTAGGGGGTGCAATTATAGTTGGTCCCTATGAAAGTGTTACAGAATTTAAAACAAAATCGGAACACCTATATTCGCATGATTGCATGTTAAAACTGTGTCTGCCTTCATTTAAAAACAAATGGAAGACATGAAAAAACATGAGAGAAAGTGTAACGAGACAGCGAGAGAGAGACTATTAAATGACAAATAGCTGGAAGTTGTAAAATAACAATGTTGACTCTTTTATTACTTTTACAAGAACAGAAAGAACAAACATGACATTCTCTCCCCCCATATTCATATTCACTTATAAACATACACCCATACACACACACTCCCAATTACTTCTAAACACCGAGCAGTGAATAATAAACAGAAAAAAAACGAAATGAAACTTTAAATGTTTGCTTAAATTTCCACTTAAGCATAGCATTGCATTCAAACACGCACACACACGCACGCACGCTTATTCATATGCATGCATGTTCTCTTAGAACACATTTATTAAATGATGTTACAAATGCCAAGGCAGTCATAATACATGTGCATTCACATTTATACACACTCAATGTGGGTGCGGATAACAGCATCACTTAAAAAGGAGAGTATATGTGGAGATATGCAATTGTTAACATAGCCATGTACATCATAGCATGCACACACACCCAGATTTACACTCATATGTACTCGTATGTTTATTGCGTTACTGAAACATTAGAGGTACGTACTCTTCTTATGAAAATTTTAAGCAATTCATTAGAGAGTGAATTCGGGGGAACCAAAAAAGAGAAATTGTGCGAGAAAAGGGAAAAACTTATGATTTTTGTTATTGTTATTGTTGTTGTTGTTGTTGTTGTTGTTGTTGTGTTCCAATGACATTTATTGTTGAATTGCTTTATCTTTTATGGAGGATTTTATCGAAATTAATTTCAATTTCTTTTAGAAGTATCGATGAGACAACTTCGTCCATCTTTTGAAGCAAAATAAGAAAGACTAACAGAATTATTAGAATATTTTCTTAAACACTGTTACATTGATTCGTTTAATATACGAGAGTTGATCAATATGGCCATGATATTTCAGTTGCCCGACTCTTTATTTGAAAAGCAAAACAGCAGATATGCATTGAAGTAAATGTTTGAAATCCCCAATTAATAAAATTTTTTAAAGTCGTCGTATTATACTTGTCTAGGCTATGATTGAAACACCAGTCATCTCGAACAAAACGAAAAAGGAACAATGATTTCTTTAGCAACTTCCTCCCGGCCATCTTCTGGCTTTTCAGAGTCGACTATAAGCTGTAGTTTCCATCACTCATGAATAAAATTAACACACTAAACATGGGTGGTGAGAGAAACTATTACGTAATCCTAACTAAGGGGTTGTAGTAACCAATTGCATAAGTAAGTCAGTAGTTGAAGTTAAAAAATATTCATTTAATCAAATGCGTTAAAATTTATTAAACATTTCCAAGATAAAAATTTTTCCAAACCAAAATAAAAAAAAATTAAACAAAAGCACCCTTACGTTAACATACACCAGCTGTTGCTTAAATTTTAGATAATTGTGTCTCACACATAATTTAAGTTCATAAATTAAACCACAACAAGTATGATAACAACACCAACAACAATCAACAACTTTTTTAAGTCTCTGAATATAAGAGTCACAGAACAGAACAGTAATAAAACAAACATAAACTGAGAAGGCAAAACACCAAAAACACAGCCAGAATAATGCCTACGCCCCAAAGGAATTGGCTGGTAACGTTTATCAGCATAAAAACATCTGTTTAATGACGTTAACGTTGGCGTTGACTTCATACACTTGAGTTAGTTGATCCTTTTAAGACTACAGTGTGTTTATGTTTCGAACATCATAAATTAGGCTTCAAGGGGAGAGAAAAATACTTGTTTTTGATAGTTTGTTTAAATTTTTTTCTTTTTTTGTGGTTGCTTTTAAATCATGAAAGAAAGTTCTGAAATTTGTGGTTTTTTTTTGGTTTTTTTCATGGAACATGTACGGAGGTTCACAGCGAAATAAACAGCCAGAAAACTATCACGTCTTCAAGCTCGATATTTAATAGTTTTTCATGAGAGTAAGTAAGTCATTGCTGAAGAAAATTTGTTCTTTAAAAAGCCGAAATTAAAAGCCTGTTGCACTAACATTCAATCTAGTTATTGGGAATGATCCGGCGACTTTAATTCTTTCATAAGTTCAACTTTATACGGATTGAGGTGCAAATCCAAATACAGAATGCGCCACCATAAGTTGATAGATGGGCCCAATTACTAAGAACATGGTGGAATCGACAAATTCACTAACAGAAACGATACTTTCTGAAAATTGCACTGATGCACAGGCCAGAATACATATGTAATTCTTCCTATCTCTCCAAATTTGTATACAATTTTGAGAATTGCTTATGCAGTAGATCGACAATGACGAACAAAAAGGGACCATATTTGAAATACCACTACCATAGAAAGTTTTGATAATTTGTATGCCTTTAGTGGATGTCGAACGCTTTATATTCGTAAATGGCAAACGTTTTACTAAACAAAAGGCACTTTAGAATGAAAGGTTTCCATTACTCTTAATTTTTATTTGTAGAAATTTTAAAAGTTTTCTTTTGCCACTGTACAAAATACACTGTGACCCACTGTACATTAAAAATAAGTTTTTTATTTTGCATATTTTGTGATGCTTTTTGTTTTAAAGTTTAAAAAACGATTTGTTTTGAACATTTTCCTCTTCTCTGTTGTCTTATTTTGATTTTTAATGTAAAAAAAGCAATTTTTGTTTAACTTTTTAATTCGAATTTTATGAACCACGTTACTTAAGTAAGACTGCATGTTTACGATTTATTCGCTTTTCGTTTAGCACTCTCTCTCTCTCTCCATCTTTATCTAGTTTATAAATGTAAACAAACAAAAAATTAGTAAAATTACTACTAACAGTAGGAGCTGACTAACTTAATTGCTGTTGTTTTTCAAGAGACTGAAACAAAAAAACACAAAGAAAAACAAGTCACGTTTTATAGTATAAAATTGTTTTTTTCCTCTTTCTGTCCTCCCTCTCGCTTACTTCACTGCTACTCTAGGCTTTTATTTACCACAACGGCATTAACAAACATAAACAAAAAAGAAAAGAAAAAAAGACGCACACAGTGACAACATGTACTCTCGAGTTTGTTAAAGTTTCTCTTTAAGTTTGACCTCTTCAAAAATAAACAAATAAACTACAAAAACACCAACATGAAACGAAACGAAAAAAAAAACAAAAACAAATTGTTAAACCACCACTATCACTACACAACACACCCCTCAAATACTGTAAGCCCAGCGTGGTGTCCAAACAACTGAAATGTTCAAAGTAGATTAGAAGTTTCTAATAAAAAAAACAGAAAGAGAGAGAGAGAGAGAGAGATAGAGTGGGGTAAAGAGAAACTATTTTCCATAAGTTGTATAGACTTTCTTCGAAAATCTTTTTTTTTTTTTTGAAAATAAATTGAAAAACAAACAAATTTAAATTTGAATTTGACCACCACGACGTGTTCTTAATGTCAAAAGAAACAAAATTGAATTTAAATTTGACTACCACGGCGTGTTCTTAATATCGATGGAAAACGCATCAATCATACGCCACATGTTTCAATAATTTTTTTAAGTACGTATCTAAGTATAGAAGGAAAACAAAATAATTTTTTCGCAATGATTTCTTATAGTTTTCTAATAAAAGATTTTAAATTTCGTCAAGAACATTAATTTTAATAGAAAGCCGTGTCTAGATGATATCATCTCATATCAAATAAAATTTTAAAAACAATTTCAAAAGTATGGGGTTTTTCTCAAAAGCACTAAAGTGTGTTTCAAGTATTCGAAATCTGTTTTAAAATAATTTAAAGACTCTCGCACAAGCTTCATAAAATTGAATTTCACTGACTGCCTAGTTCGCGATTGAGACGAATGCGTTTGATTCGGTGCTCAACAATGCATTTTAATAGCCTCCCACCGCACAAAACCTGGAGCTGATATTATCTCCTCAAGAGGCTATTTGGAGAGCTTGCATATTTTTTGATTGATTGATAATTTTTTCAACTAATCATGAGCATTTGATTGACAGGTTCAAACAAGATTGCCAATCTGTCATTAACCAGACACAATAAACTGCATGAACATGTATTAGAAGTAATGGTGAGAAGCTTTCATACTATTTCTTCTAAGGGTGGAGTTTAGTCTGATATTATTTGTTGATATTATTCTCCCTAAGAGGATCGGGGGTCAGAGTTTGAGTAAATTTTATAAAAAATTGAATATCATTTTTGAAGTTTTTCTTGCTCATAGTCAAACACTTTATCTACTAAACTATGATACGTTCATCTTAAATAGAAGCATTAATCCTCACTAGATAAGAGATCTTTTGTTAATTTCTTTTACAAAATAGGAAATTTTGGTCGTTAAGAGTGATAGAATATATTCCAAATTTATAAAATTTATTTAACAACTGTTAGATATAACCCCTATAGGTCTCTCTGATAACTTTTGAAGCCTTCTCTATCAAGCAAAAAAATGAGATTTGTATTTAAGGGAGGGTGAAACAATATACCTCAACAAGCGTTTCCTAAATAGTTTTAAACAGCTCGTGTTGCCCAGCATCGTGAAACATAAACGGTGTCATGTCTAGTCCCATTTCCGATCTCTTTGCAACCACTACTCGCTTCGAGTTCTTCAATTATATTCGATTTAAGCCACTTGTGATTTTGTGTGTTGGTTTCTGATCTATGGCAACAACATATTTAACTAGTCGTTACAACTCTCTAGTTAATATCACGAATTAACTTCTCACAGCACCCATGTTGTGTGTTTAACAGACCAAAGTCTCTGGAGATAATTGAAAACAAAACCCCAATGCTCTCTAATTGTCACTTTACTACCCAGATTTCAAAGGACATCTGTTTGTAAGCACTCCAAGCTATCATTGTTGAATATGTTCTCTAGATCTGAGATCTCTTATTGTTGTTGCTGTTGTTTTCACTATTCCATCGAAAGACTTGAATAAGTTAGAACACATAAAAGATGTTCTTCTTTCAAAATACTTAACGTTCCATTGAAAGCCTTTAAAGATTATCCATCCGTGGAGGACTATCTAGCTTTTAAATTAAATTTGAATTCCCGTATAGTGTAGAGTGCATTAAAAAGCAAAAATATTTCAAAATCCTTAACAAAATATCTTAAAAAACATTGCAAAATATGTTGCGATATTCCCAGCTGTGGAGCACAATAAATACCCGAAAATATGTGCTGCAACTTTAATGCTGTCAATAAGACACACCGGCGCCCATGCACACACGCACACATATAAACACTTAAAAAAGAAGAGAGAGAGAGAAAAAAAAGGAAAGAGAAAATAAACTAAGAAAACGGGATTTTAAGATTTCAAGCAAAAAGTATAAAAAAGGCGACAATAAAATTCGTTCATTGTTGTTGCTGGTTTTGTGTTTTTTTTGCTTCCATTTGGTACACTTACACACACACACCAACAATAACAAAATGGCTCAATTAACACCTCAGCTTTATTTTTACTTGGGATGTGCTTTTTTGTTGCGTTCTTCGGATGACAAAAATTCCTTCTTTTTTTCTTTTTTTTTGGGAAATTTTGTTCTCAACCATTATATTGCGTTTTAATATTATTTTGTTGTTGTTGTTGTCGTTGTAGTTGGTGTCTTGTTAAATACCAAAGGGTATTATAAGAGAGAAAAGGAGAGAAGGAACGACATACAAAGTACGGGTAAAGACAAAAGCAACAGCGGCTGCAAGAAAAGAAATTCTCGGGGAAAAAATAAATAAAAAACAGCGAATAATAAATGAAAGAAAAGAAGTTTTAAAAATCAAAAAGTAAAACATGGCAATAAGGAGAAGAATACTAAAACGGTTAATTTCCAAAAAAAAAACAGAAAAAAAACAACAAAAAATACGGAATTTCTATTGTGAGCAAGAGAGCCTATACATGTACGTATGGTATGTATGTATGTATGTTTGTGACAGTGGGAATTTTTAGGCATATTTTTGTGGATGTTGTTGTTGTAGTAGTAAAGGAACACTTGCATTGTGTTTGAAGAAGAAAAAAATTTGTGAGTTGCCATCATATCCTTAAGGAATACAACACAGAAAAAACTCTGCCTTGGTTATCATCAAGACTCTTATAAAGTTTCCTTTTTTTATTTTCTTCTTGGTTGAAAAACCTTTTTTTTTTCTTTGTTACAATAAAATTAAATTTGATTTAAAAGATTAAAAGATTTTCTTAAAAAAAACACACAAAAATTAAAGAAAAACAAGATTTTATTTGATAAGGAACAGTGATGAGGGTTTTTAAAGAAAAGAGAAGAAGTGGAAAACAAGCAAAATTGTTACAATTTATTTCAACAACGAGAGACTGTGTTCTATAGAAGGGGTAAGTAAATATGCCACAGACATTGAATACTTCTTACTCGAAAAGAATAAATTTTAGTCCGCGCTTTATGAGTGTAGTTGTGGCAAATAAAATGTATTTTATATCTGTACAGTACATGTACAGAATAAAGAGAATTTTCAATACTGGATGTTGCGAAATGCCACCGGCAATGTCCAGCATGTAAAGAGGGTAATTTCCCAGGATACAGCTATGTCCCGGCATCCATACAAGAGTTATCTGTGAACGATTCAAAATTTCCTCTTAGGAATCCTCGGCATTCATGAACAAGAACGGACGTTGAAACTAAGTTCATTAGGGACTTAATCGCAGTCTGGCTGTACGTCAGCAGTCTTCTGACAAAAACTATGAGAGTAAAATAAAAATGCCATGAAAAATTCCCCACAAATTTGTCGTTCGGAATCGAATTTAAACTGTAAGTAAAATATGGGTAGTGTGCGGAACTAGATCGTAATGCTTACCATTTAAGTAAGTAAGTATGATGAAGCCATAGATATTTCACTCGGCCACACATTGACTCGATTTAATGACAATTTCCAAAAAAAAAGTGACCGTATTTGGCCAAGAAAAATGTTATTTTCTAATTTGTTGCTGGTCAACAAATATACTCAAAATAATGCACGAAATGGTAAATAAAAGTCCATAAATTTTAGCAAAAACTATTAATTTATGTGCAATAAACAAAAACTGTTGTAGTGCTAATAATCATTGAATGTTTTCCTTTCATTATGTATTTGCGTAATATCTACGCATTCATTGGTCTTAAGGCCAATGGAATATCAATTAAGGACGACAATTAAATTAAACACTTTCATTGTGATGATTAAACAACTCCTTGTACGACTGAGTGTATCACATTTTAATAGACAAAGTGCGTGTGGCATGCAACTAAGAGGCCACTTTAATTCAAAAAAATAAAACTACAATATATTTGAGGCAAATCAACATTGTAAAGGAAATTGTACAGCCACGAAATACAGCTTCAAGTTACGCTCTTTAAATTCTTATAATTGCTGCAAATATTATTATCGAGTCCATAGAGAAAAAGAATAAAAAGACAAAACAGGAAAGGATAAAAAGAAAAATTAAAATTACTTGCGGTCTGATCGCTAAAAATAAGGTGTAGTAAAAGGAATTCAATGCAATATTTTCATAGTTCATATATTGCTTGATAAAAGAGCGATTAGTTAGCCCCGTTTTGACTTAGTTCGAGAACGTTTCAATTATAAAAAAGGAGTCAGTTGAGCATTAATAGCAACGATTCATTGCAATTGGCGAGAATTGATTTTCAGGAGGCATTTTGCTGTTGTATGTTGAAATTGGCAGGTAAATATATGCTATAATGTCAGGTACTCCCCTACTAGTACTCTCCAACAGGGATTTTTCATCATTGTTTGGACGACATAAAAGAACCAACCACCCCCAAGTAGTCTAGTTTCGATGAGTAGGACAGATATTATGCTCCATGGAACCATCGCTCGATTACGCATAGATAGTGACTCACCAGAAACAGCGGAAGTTTACTATAGGTTAGGAAGATTGTTATTAAAAACAGCTTCATCCGGAGACCAGAAAAAGTTCATTGTGGTTAAAATACGCAAATAAACGAAGGAATAGAAAAGAACAAAGGACAGAAGACCTAGAAATGAAGAAAAAAGGAAAATTAAGAAAAGTGAAAGAGATGAAACAGATTCATCCAATAGGCTAGGTAATGTCAGAGATGAAACTCGCAATGTCACAGGTTCTAGCAGAAACTAAATCCCCAAGACCGTTGAAGAAAAGCCAACCCAGAACTTTAAGTCTTCCTCTCTGCACGACATGGTGGAGACACACAACCTGGAGAAAAGACTCCAATACATACACATTACTACAAACTAAGCAGTAAAAAACGGTGCCACAATCTCACTTACTAGTCAATGGCTTTATGGCATAATGGCTTGTGAAATCCAAATACATTCCCTCCCCAGTTTCAGTAACAATTTTAGAAGGGTTAAATCTGGACCTCAGTAGCCAGGAGATTCTACCATCTCCATTACGCCATGAAAAAGGTCAATCTTCGTCTGATCACCTGATCGAAGAAGTAAGGAAAAACGCAACTGACCATCAAAAGAAAGGAATTTTGCTTCATCACTGCAATTTTTACTTACTTACTTATTTAATTGGTCATTAAGACCCTTTAGCCAGGACTACAACCTAGCTTCTTACTCCACGCATATTATATATTTAATTCTATCCATGAGAACTACGGTTTTTCAGAAACTTTTCATGGTAGTTTTATTTACTCTCCCAGTTTTTGTCAAAAGACTATTGAGATGAAGTCACCGAAGTAATTTTTTTCCATATTTCACTTTGTTCGAGATATCTAAGATAGAGTTTGAACCACGGCATTGCGTCTAATAAACCAACACACCATCTACTAGACAACAACGACTTCATAACACTGTTGATAGGCCAAAACCTTAACTTATATAGTTGAGACTTACTAGGCATTCATTGTGCGAAATTGATAACGAGTTTCTGCAAAAGTTTACGTTGGTCATATTCAACACAATAGAGGCTTTTGAAAATTTATTGTCGCAGTTCCTTAGCCATAGGAGTGGGCGCCTTTAATTTCATGCAAATCGAGTGGCATTCATGTTTTACTACACTTCCCTCATTATTTTTCATTGTAGTGCGATGGCGTATGATTAATTTCTATTCAAATAACACGCTTGTATATTAATTATACCTACTGGTGGCCAATTTAAATTAATTCGCTTTAATGGAGTGGGAAAAATTTGTTTTTTTTTTTTGCTTTTTTCTGTATTTTCTAACAAGCGTGTAATTATTTTTGAATAAGCACAAGATTAGTTGGACAAGTTAATAAAGTTGTTGTTGTTATTATTATTTTTTACTGCATTCGCTTGAGAAAATAACCTTTCGCATTAAAATTTTACATTACATCCCCGTACACCACTTGAATCAACCAATCACACAGTGATTTAAGCAATTTGAGGAATTCGTTGTAAATTTTTAATTTTTACTTTTTTTTTCATAAAAATTTCCCCGCTTTCATTGTAATAATGTATGGCAGTTTATTGATTTATTAAAACGTAACAAAAAAATTATAAAAATAGAAATAAATGGTCAATACCTACACATTTACACACTCGAACACATACACATAGAGAGAGAAAAATTTTGTTTAAAATTTTTGTAACACATGGCTACTTAGAAATGCATGTGAGTGTAGAAATGTTAGTTTGTGTGAGAGAATGAAATGTTATCGCTTTTTTGATTTTCCATTCAATTCAATTGTTTACCTTGTTTTGATGTTTTTGTTTTTTTTTTTTTGTCTTCTTTATTTCATTTTCTTTTATTTTGTTCTACTGCTGGTAACGTTTTGGCTTTTCTTAAGCATTTGTTTACATTGTGCTGTTCTTTGCGTTTTGTTACCACGTTTTTACAATCTTTGTGTGTATATATGTGTGTATGTGTGTATAATTGCCTCAATTAAAATTTCCAATATTTACCCAGACAAATATGCTTGGATTGTAGCATGTTTTGGCATGTCTGTGTGTTGTGTGTGAAATTCTAAAATACTCAAACCAATTCATATTAAACCGAAGAGAGAGAGAGAGAGAGCGAAAGAGAATGAGTAGGACTTTCTGGTGTTTGATGAATAGGAACAATTGTTGTATATTACACATACATACATACATACGTAGTAGCTACAACCCTTCAGTCAGGATTACAACATAGCTTCTAACACCACTTTATTTAAGACTCTTTTCATGGCAATTTTATTTACCCTCAAGAGTTTTTGCCAGAAATCTGCTGAGAGGAAGTTTCCGAAGAAATATTCTTTCACATTTCATTTTGTTGGAGTTGTCTGACCTGGGGTTGGAACCATGGACTCTTGTCTAATAAGCCAACATACTACCTACTAGACTATGACGACTTTACTGATGCTTTACGTATGATTAAGTAAATCTTTTCAGTGTAAAAAAACTTCATGGCAAGTAAATCGGTGGTTTGTTGGAGGACAATAAAAATTTGAACTTCACAAACACTAAAGCATGGTGCCGTGCTATGCTTGCTGATTGTATTTAGCCCAAAATGAAAGAGTTAGACAAGTGCTTTCAACAAGACGGTATCATATTCTACACCGCAAGCAATACAGTCAACCTATTGACAGGAGAGTAAGTTGAGCAATTAATATCGCGTCTTGGAGCAGTTCGTTGACTGCCAATATCATGCGATTTGATCAAACTGGATTAGGTTTTAGTATAGTATAGTATAGTATAGTATACTATAGTATAGTATAGTATAGTATAGTATAGTATAGTATAGTATAGTGTAGTATAGTATAGTATAGTAGAGTAGAGTATAGTGTAGTATAGTATAGTATAGCATAGTATAGTATAGTATAGTATAGTATAGTATAGTATAGTATAGTATAGCATAGTATAGTATAGTATAGTATAGTATAGTATAGTATAGTATAGTATAGTATAGTATAGTATAGTATAGTATAGTATAGTATAGTATAGTATAGTATCTCGGGCAGAAGCCAGACACAATGCTAGCCCTAAAGTTAAACTATGGATGTTACTGATGAGATATTGTTAGAAATGCTCGAAGAAGTATTTTAAAATTAACTTTTCAAGCGAGCTACAGTGTTACCTAATAAAACTAACATTACTCGTTGCCACGATAATCGGACCGACGTTCGGGAACGACTCGACTACACATCGGCCAAGGAATGTCAACCTTGGGAAAAACTTCCGGACACAGCGGCAGAGCTGTTACAACAACAACAACCACATCTGATATTACAAGTTCTATTTTTAATTTTATGACTAGTTTAAAGATATATTGTAACCGAACGTTTGCAATTTTCTCTTTTTTGTCACTATTATGATGACTACATACTGTTCTAAATCGTTTAAGTGTTATACACGCTACAAATATTAACCGGAATAATAAAAATAAAGCAAAATAGAAAAACAAAGGAAAATATTTTCATAAGGTAAATTAAAGAGAAAATATTAAAGCAATACCGTTACAACGACTACAAAAATTTAACACACACACACTATTTGTTTTGATTACAAAATAAAAACAAAAACAAAAACGAAAAGACCTTCATATACAAACACAGCTTGAAATCAAAAGCAGACACATGCTTCTGCTCTTTCTCACTCTCTCTCACACACACTCTCATCCCAAAAAACAATTCAAACACTTGTAAAATATTTGCTCATTTCTGTTTAACTGTTAATAAACCATTTCGTTGTTGTTATTGTTATGCTTTCTGTTATTTATATTTTTTTTTTAACTTCAGATTTGGAAAAAAAAACAAGACATTGTTTTTGTTTTTTTTAACACTCCACATCACCTCAAAACAAATGAAAGTTTAATCCATAAACCAGCAAACCGTCTGGAGATTTAGGTTTTTTCCTTTTTAAAGAAACTAGCAGAGGCGTATTCATCTTTAGCTATGGCAAAGGGAAATATTATTTTCCGTATTTGTCTAACCAAATTCCGAATTTTTAACGTGTTTTGTTATCGATTTTTAAAATGTTTATTTGAAAAAATTTTTTCTCTTAAGTTCTGCCATATACTCGCCTAAATGAGACTGGCAAGGTTAAGTAGAAAATAATAATTTTTTTCCATAAGTATTGGTGTGCGTGTTTGTTGTATGATTATTAAACAATTTTTGTGTTCATGTCAGGTTTGTTCGTTTATTTTCACTTTACATTTTACTGACAAAAAATTTGTCTGACATGAAGTAAAAAAAAAACCGGAAAAAAATTATTTTGAAGAGCAACAAATTACTGTCAAATAGTCACGCATCGCTTGATAAGTTTTCGTTTCATCTTCTGTATTTAATTTTTTTTTATTCAAATTAATTTTGAAATAAAACAATTCAAAAACCTTAAGCGATACATTACTTAAGGAAAATTATTTAATTTTTATTATATGTATTCATGAATGATGTTGAAGAGAGAAACTTTATACATCTGGTCAATAATACAATATATGGGTACTCAACAACAGAACTATGAAATTATCATTGTTGCAGCCATAAAACAATGATTTTGAGGACGAATATCTCATTAAAATCTTTTCCAAATGCATTTATTTTCAACGATACAATTAAAACAGATTTGGTAGTAAGAAGTCGCCGTTGTGTAGTAGATAGTGTATTGGCATATTAGACATAGGGCCACGGTTCAGATCCCAAGTCAGACATCAAAAACGAAAATATGGGAAAAATTTCTTTGGCGACTTCATCTCAGAATATTTCTGGCAAAAATTCTGAGGTTAAAAAAATTGCCATGAAAAGTTTCCCCAAATCTGTCGTTCGGAGTCGACTTTAAACTGTAGATCACGCTACTCATGTATAAAATTAACACCCAATGTAAGTGGTGTGAGAAGCTAGGTCGTAATCCTGGCTGAAGGGTTGCAACGACCAATTGTGTATGTGTATATGTAGGTAGTGTGTTGCCTTATTAGATGCGAACCATGGGTGAAACCATAGCTCAGACATTTCGAACAGAAACGAAATTTGAAGAAAAATATTTCTTTCGCCAACTTTCTCTCTCAGCAGTTTTCTAAGAAAAACTCTGAGAGCAAATAGTGTTGCTATGAAAAGTTTCTTAAAAATTTAATATTCGAAGTCGATTTCACACTGTAGGTCTCGCCGCTCATGACAAAAATTAATACACACAATATGGGTGGTGGTAAGAGATGATAGGTTGTAATCCACACTAAAAGGATTGTCATGACCAATTAGGTAAGTAAGTAAGTGAAAGAGGGTAAAATATAGCTGGACTTCAATATTGTTTGGACTGAAGCTTTTAAATTGAAGGTATTAAATTATATTTTTCATAATTCACTGATATCGCGTTTTACTGATTGCTGAAACAGTAGCTCATGGCAGAAGTTAGAAAACAATGCAGCGTTTTGAAGCTTCAAAACAATTTTTTGTAAGATTATCACTTTCTTTACGTTTGGTCGGATAATTTAAACAACTCCTTCGTAGTACATACGTAATGCTGACTTTTAATTTTCTATTTGCATTCGCACAATAATATTTAAATTTCTATTGAACCATCCATTAAGCGTTGAATTCAAATTCATATGCATTATTGATTTTCTACTTCCTTTGAGAGACTTCATAGAGACAATATATCTCAGCTCTAAAACTGATATCAATTCACGATTCCCTATAAATGATACACATGAATGAACAATTGATTGAATGAATGATGGATTGAACGAATGAATAAAAAATTAGAAAAAAAAACGTTGCTTAAATTTTACCGGAGAAAAAAGCGTGTAAAAAGAGAGTTCGCTTCCGAAGCCATTGATTGCAGCCACCACATATCACGGAGAAGTGCTGGCAAAACTATTTTACACCCGCATACGGGAAATTTCATTTAAACCAGCCAGCAAAACAGTCGACTGTTGAGGCGAATAAAAAAAAACCAACAAATTTCCAATAAAAGCAAGCAATACGCGTTAGATAAGCCGTCAAAGAAATGCCTGATTTCAGGTTTCTTTTTTTCTTTTGTTTGCTTTTTTTATTTTCTTTTCTTTTTATTATTCTTTCACAATCCATGCACACTTTTATTGTTGAAAAGAAGAAGAACTAAAAGAAGGAAAAAATAAACTGTTAGACAAACCCTATTTGGTGAATATTTATTGACGAAAAAGGTATTGGTATGTTTGGTTGGATGTCAGTCAAACGTTTTTCTATTTGATTTTCTCAGTATTTTTTTTATTGTTTTGGACATGATACATGTGTCAACAGTTCCACTTTTTTCCATAAAGACTTTGTATGCTTCGAGAAAAATGAAAATTTATTTGTTTTTTTTTCCTTTTAGAATCCACTCCCTTTTTTCATTTTGTCTGTTCAATATGCTTGTGTTTGCAAAAGTTGAAAGGCCTATGAAATGGTAATTGAATGTGAAAATATTTGAAAAATCATATTGACAGCAGCAAACGATGAGGATTTTTTTCTCTTTTAGTTTCTTTTAGAAAAAAAGGAAAAACATTAATTTAAAAAGGTTAAAGAATACCAAAATAGCTTGTCACAACACCTAAGTTTGGATCTACAGTACAAAGAAGTCGACTTTGAACTGTACAACAGATTTTTAAGAAATTTTTCATAGCAATTTTATTAACCCTCAGAGTTTTTACCAGAAGATTGCTGAGAGGAAGTCGGAGAAGAAATATTTTTTTATATTTCGTTTGGTTCAAGAAGCAGACGTTTCAGGGGTAAAACACACTACCAACACTCTGGCAGCACACTAACTACCAGCCTACGATGACTTCCAATCTTTATTCTACAAAAGTAAAACCGTGATTCCTGGAAAATCTTGCAAACGTACAATAGTCATCCTTCCCACCGTCAGATCGAACCGTTATGGAGCATGTATGGATTGTCAAAATATCACGACTAAACGACCAATTCTTCAGACTCAAAATAAGCAGGAAATGTGGACCTTGGTATGAATTTCGATTTTATAAATTCAATTAATCGACAATAAAAATAAGCTATCGAAGGATTTACGAAACCACCGCCCCTGTATGTAAGCCTTCTGAAAGATTTTCAAGTTAAACTTAAATCCGAAATACTAAATGAAATGATGGAGCAAAATTTTCAGTGAACTTTAACGAAAAGCTTTGTTTGCAGTGAATATTTTCATATTTTTTGCACTCTTCACTCTTCACACTTAGAATTTAATTTCCAACTCCAAATAGTTTTCTTTAAATTTTCTTAATTAATTAAAATAATAAAAATATTTAACAATTAATTAAAGCCATTTAATATGCTCTAACCAAAGTTAAACTGACAAGGCAGTAACACAAACACACAACATTAGTACACTCAGTGCATAATAATGCTCATTAATAAAGAAAGAAAATAACACACAAAATTCTTTATGTTTCTCTCTCACTCTCGCTCATAAGCATAGAAAAGAAAAACAAAAAAGAAAATTATGAAAAGAAAACTTAAGTAAAAGAAAATCAGTGTCTTTTTCTATTTTTTTTTTATTTTCTTTGTAATAATTTTATATTTTATGTTCTGTTATTTCTTTTATTTCTTTTTTCGCCTTGTTTTTGTTGTTGTAAATTACCCCTCAAATATTTTGGCAGTCTCTGAAAACAGCCAACACGACATCAACGTCAACGTCAATATCAAAATCAACGTCAACGTCAACGGCCATCATGTAAAGGGTTATCCGTTTTTCGGATGCAAAAGAAAACTGTATACTGTATAACTGTATAACAGTATTCATATACATACATTTACTCGTATTAGTAATTGTTTTTAATGTCGCTTTTATGCTTGTACGTGTATAACTGTCGCTGTTAGAAAGGCATGGAAAAGAAACAAAATTCTTGTGATTTTTTTCTTCTTTTGTTTTTGTCTTTAAAATGATGGTTTTTGTTTGGTTCGTGCATACTATGCCAGAATCATTAGGTTATAGGGTTAAAAGCTGCGAAATAGACATTTTGAATCAAATATGAATCCAAATACTAATCCCTATGAGAGTTTTATGGAGCCATAATGACTGCTGTCAGCTCTAAAACAATTCAATTATTCGGTGGAAATATATTTTAATCTAGAGCATCAAAGAGTCGGACTTGACCAATTGACAAAACTATGTATTTCACTTGTGTTGTAGTTTAATTGGGTTGTTTTATAGAAAAACATACCAACACAATGATGATGATAATAATGATGCTGCTGCTGATGCTGCTACTGATGCTGGCAATAATGATGCCAAAGATAATGTAGTTGTTGTCATTGCTGTAGTTTAAATGAATGAAGGAATGATTATGAGCATAATGCAGCAGTTGCTGATGACACAGTTATTTCTGCACAAAAGCAAAAAACTGCACAAAAAACCGAAAACGTACCAAAAGAAGAACAAGTAAAACAGAAAAACCAGCAAAAACCAGCAAAAACCAGCAAAAACAATAAAGAAAAAAGAAAAGAGAGGAGGAAAAAAAATTAAGAACAAGTGCACGTAGAAATTATGCAGCTCACATAAACATGTGCACTCAATATACTATATATATACACAAACACACACTTACAGACATACATACATATCCATGAACAAACAAAAGTTTTCACTAACACACACACAAAAAAAGACAAAACGGCCACAAGGTGGCGGTTTTATTAAAACAAAAAAGTATGGTTTTTTTGTTGTTGTTGTTGTTATATTTGTTTGTGTTCAGCAAGAAAAACAAACACACACACACACAGAAGCATATTGAGTCTTGTCGACACGTCGCCCCTAAAGAGTAGATTCAAATGAGAGCAAAAAAAACCTGATCGGGAATAGTTGAGAATAGTTAAGAGCATAAGAGAGAAAAAGCACCAGAGAGTATATAAAATTGTTGTTTTCTTTTTTTTCATTTTTGTGTAAAAAAATTTTACTGCAGGAAGAAAAACCGCTACAAGACGTACAAGTATAGTGTTGCCATTTTCATATAATTTAAATGGAATTGGTACATTTGAATTAAAATAAGAATCGTTATGACAATTAATCTCAATATTGTTTTTATACCGTTGTAATGTAATGATCATTACAATTTTTAAGTCAGGATTACAACCTAGCTACTCATACCACCCACGTTGTGCGTGTTAATTTTATCCAAGAGTGACGGGACATACATTTAAACGGAGACATCGACTTTAAACTATAGGTTCCGCTACTCCTCGATAAAAATTAGCACAGACAACAAGAGTGGTGTGACAAGCTAGGTTGTAGTCCTGGCTTAGAGGTTATAATAGCCAATTAACTAACTCTGCAAGTACGTTTGCTAAAAGTAATAGGATAGATTCCGACAGTATAAGACGGACATGATCTACAAAAGCCAGCGAAAAGTAAAGTTCAAAAAATATAAACGAGATACGAAATAGAACTTCCAAGAAGTCGTGATAACATTCTATGCGGAATTTCATGATGACATCATGTTATGATATCTTGAATGATGTACAGCGAAATGCAGCTGGAACTTATAAATTCGATTGGACAGTACAAAAGGCTGGAGTTACTTTCATAAAAAATCAGAGATAAGTGTTGGTAGGAGCGATACAAAGCCCATAATATTCAATAAAAATTTGCTCGTCTGGAACCGCCTACAATAGATCGAACAAAGGTAAAGAAATGTTGGAAATATGGAAGCAAAATGCCCGTATGTTTCTTAAAGTAATGAAAAGAAATAACAAACTGCTTCTAATGTCCCAATGAAAAAGAATCTGAAGAACACTTTGTGTTGAAATACTGAGATAAAGAGTTTACTGTATAGAAATGGAATCTGTAACCGATAAGCTTCTAAAGGTCGGTAATACAATGAAATAGCTTCTGTGCAGTCATTTATTCATTGAATTACTTAACAAAGCTTGGCATACAAAAGAATATATCATCACGAATGCCGAAAAGAATTAGACGTTGATGGCAGTTCACACAGCAATGTTAAGAAAGTGGCCAACTATTCTAGCAAATCAATCAAAGCATTGGAAGGCCATGTCAAAGTGTCTAGTATCGGTTTTTATATGCTCTTTGCAACATTGCATGGTTTTCCTTTGGATTGATGGGAGAAGCTAAAGCACTAAAGCTTTATTGAAGTTTATAGAGTGGGTAAGTTATCTGTTTAAGTTTTGGAGAACTCTACGTGAATTAACAGGCATTTCAGAATGATTCGGGATATAAGTTATACCGTAGTTGTATGACCATAAGCTCTGGCAACAGTACACCGAAGCAACTACAGAATTCAGATCATGCAGATCTGTTCCCATAAACTCAGCAGATATTCGATTTAGTATTACCACTCGAGCAAAGAATTGTATCCCATTTGAATTATTTGTGGATTCCTTCTCAACGAGAGCCTACTGTATTCATAACTGTCAAGTATAAATATAAGAAATTACACACGCACACATACACACATCTAAAAAGAGTTCAACTCGAAAACCATTTTTTTCTTCATCCTTTTTTATCAAAAAAATATAAATTTCAGCTTAAAAATTCATTTTTTTGTTGTTTTTTAATGTTTTTACGAGACAAAAACTATAAAAATAAATAGAAATTGTTTTTGTAAAATTTTGCGGATACGGATGCGCATTTAACTTTAGGAAACAAAAAAAACGAACGAAAATAAAAAAACAAAACGATTTGGCAACCGAACTGAGTGTGTAAATGAAATTGGGCAAGAACAACAACAAAGTGTAGCTGTGTGTGCTGTGTCTCTGTGGCTCTGTGTTAATATGCCGGTTAGAATCCATAATGCAACTACTGATGCTGCTGAGTGTGGTACTGCAACACATAAAAAAGGATTTTTTTCATTGTTGTTGTTTTTTTTTCTGTGTGTGTTTTTGGAAGTCAATGAAAATAAGGCACTCTGTGCATTGCAGCCTCTGTTATGGCACCTAAAATTTTTTCTGATTTTTTTTATTTTCAAATAAATTGTCTTTTTTAGTGTGTGTGTGTGTTTGTGTGTGTTTGTCGAGGTTTAGGGCTGGGTTCTGTTTGCTTTTTTGCCATTCTTTGTTTTTGTAGCCTGGTATGTATGAATGAATTGCTTTTTTGCTTCTTTCTGGTTCATTATTATTGAACTGAACTGGAGGCTGTTGAACCACTGAACCACTATTTTATATTAGATTTCAACCAACCAATTTTTTTTCTCTTCTGTTACTCTAATATTTTATCTCTGCTTGACCAATATTTGTTCCAAAAAACCGTTATACATTTGCTTACTATTTTATTCTGTGATATATCGTATAAAAAGCATGTAGCTTTTATACCCTACAATCGCATTTGTGTTGATATTGGCAACACTTTTAAATTATTACCAGGTAAAGTCAAGATGACTATTGTTTCGAACACTCCAGATAGTAGAAGACGAAGAGATTCTAACAATATTTGCAGAACTTTATTAAAATTCGAATAGGTAAGGTGATCGAACCTGCTTGAAATGTAAAGTTCCACTTAGGCCAGTAGTTATGTTAGGTTAAATGCCAGTCCATGATAAGACAAATTCATTTGCAACACTGGGAGTAAAGAGTCCCTATAAGAAATGATTCCAAAGACAAAATAAATTTCCTTTATTTTGAAGAGTTCAGTTAAATAAGACAAAAAGAAAGTGGAAAGAGTGAAAGATAAATAGGATCCTTCTACTTCTCAAGTCTGCATCTCCGGCAGGAATCTTTTAATGGAATGCCAAGTCTCTCGACGTGGCCTCCAGTAAGGTAGTGACAGTGTGATAATCATCGCAATAATACGTTAAAGGATCATGTGATTTAAAGAAAGAAGATTGTCACTCCTCTTCTTAACCAGATCGTTCCAGCAGATCATAGCAAAATTTCAAGAGTTTTCATGCTGTCTCCAAGCTGAGATACCTTGCGCCACGTAGTAAAAATATCCAGTTTAACTGAAGCAATCTGTATTGCACTGTACTGAAACACTGTATTGAAGGGTATCACATAGTCAGGCTTGACCGCCGCCTTTCTATATTTTTTTCTTTGTTTGTTTTTTCTCTTCGGCAACTATTTATAGACTTTAAAGTATGGAACATAGAAAATTATAATAGAGAGACTCGTTTCTTTTTTTTTTCGCTGTTTGTTCATTCAACATAAGCCTTAATTGCACAAAAGGAGTGAAAGAAAAAAGAAAACCAGAGAGAGAAAAAAGAGGTCCATGGCATAGCCAAAAAAAATAGAAATTTTGTTTAAAGCACACGTATAAAATTCATTTTTGAGTTCGTAAGCCAATGACCGTAATTTTATAATAGAATTTGGTTGGGTTGGACTCCCAACATTTTGGTGCATTTGATTGGAACAGCGGTAGAGGAAAAAAAATTGAATATCATTTGGTATGTTTCTCAGGTTTCAAGACGATGAAAAAATTTTAAAAATGATTAAACATTTTTTATGGTAAATAAATCGGCCATTTTGAATGGAAAAGTAAAAATTAAGTTATAAGTTTATCGCATCAGTTTATTATATATCATATCGTAGATTACTTTTGCATTCCTTTAAAGGACGTAAGGCTGTCACAAACTATATCCACGATATTCCCATAATTTTTGTGCCTTTTTTTCCCATTAAACAGATATAAAAAAGCTCAGAGTATCTCTTGCAACTCGTATGGCTATTGAAAGACAATACAATGCAGTCTGTTAAGAATATGGCAGAGAAGGCGATCGAGGATAAAGAAAAGATATGTACATTGGGTTGTTATTACCCCAAATTTTGAAAATGCTAGTAGCTAGGGCGCAGTGAAGGAACATGATATTCTTCAATGGACCTCAGTACCTGATTCAAATATTTAGAAAGCATTTATCGATCGAAACATCACATGCCGAACAGTTTCCTTCAAGGACGATTATATATGCAGATGTGAGCAATGACGGCTAAATATCAGGGTGGTTAAACATAAGCCTTAACCTAATTTGATTCCTTGAACTTAATTTGATAAAGCGATAGAAAGAAACGTTTTCATAAGCCGAAAACAAAACAGAAGAATTGAGTGGATTGGTTTACTCTTGATGGTGGGACATCTCACATAGATAATCGTAATAAACTGATTAAGATTAAAATGCTAAATACTTTAGGTTGAAACACTCATCGTTCACGTTAAGTTACGATCGCAAAAGAACTGTAACTCTGTCAACAGCTTCGTTATAGCAATTAAAAACGTACTACAAGCAGCAAAAGAAATTTAGAAGGCTATAATGATAATAGAGCACAAGTAAAAATGGAAGAGCTATAGAAAATAACACGGTAGTCCCTTTATTCGCAAGCTCATACCGTCTAGTATGTATCGCTTTTAACACAGGGTTACCAACTGTCTTTACCAATAAACAACAACTTCTCTGAAAATTAATTGAATATTTAATTTCGTAAAAATTCCCTTTACTTTTGGAAATTACAATTTTTAAAGTGTATCTTATTAGAAAAAGTTCATGTACACCGAAAGGAAAAAAATTGTTTGCTCTTTAGGGAGTTTGAGGTTCATTACAGTTGAATTTAAATCTTCATTGTTTACAATGAATTTAAATCTTATTAATTGATTCTTTGTGCTAAAGGAATAATCAATTATGCCAACGATTTTTCACTTCTAATGAGATACCTTATGTCAACGTTACTAATTTATGTGTTTAAGCAAGTCGTTGAAGACGTGTAATTATAACAATTGAAATAATTAAATTTGTTGTTGAGAACTTTCAATTAATTTTAATTGTTTTCAATTAGAATTTGCCTTTTAATTGCCGTAATTAAGATTTATAAGCAGCCATTAAAACCATAAATGTATGCTTATTGCACCTCAACCATATAAATGAGCCTAAAAGCAGGCATTAATTTTTTAAAAAGATTCTTCCTTTTGCAAAACCTCAAAGTATGCTATTAATGTGGAAATATTTATTTACTTTGAGTGCTTGCACATTTATTTATGCATCTAGCACATTTATTTATGGTTTTTGAAACAACTTGTATTGAAATTGATTTGATATAAAATCAAAATAAATTTATTACAAACACTTAAAAGTTCTCCACAAAATAGGCAATAGGAAAAAAATTATTGAAAATATTTTATAAAAACTTTTTATTTTTTCGTTTAGAACTTTGTTTAGAAACAAAAGTTTTTTTTTTTTTATTCAAAAGCAAAATGTTTTGAATGTTTTTTCTTCCTTTTTTAATAGAACGATTATTGAACTATTATAACTAACTGGCTTTGTGAATATTTCTAATTTTTCTAACACGAATCAATTGATGAGGAGAATTTTGGTTTTAGTTTGAAACAATTTATTCATGCAAACTAAAGTGTTTCATATAATTGTTTAAAATCTATGAAAAGAGGTAAGTATTAGCATGTGAAGTCGCTATTGTCTAGGTAGTATGTTTAAGCCCTAGTTCTGACAGTTTGAAGAAAGAAAATAAAAATAAAAAAATATTTCTTGCGGGAACTATCCTTCAACTGTCTTTTGTCAAAGCCTCTAAGACCAATTAAAATTGTCGATCAGGTCACTTCTTGGTCAAGACAATCTACAATAACAGGATTATGAACACCCAATAAAAAAAATAGGAATATTTTATACATAACAAGTTTCTTACTTAACTTGTCATTACACTCCTTTAGTCAGGACTCACATCACTCATGTTGTGTGTGATAATTTTATTCATGAGTGGCAGGACCTACAGTTTAAAATCGTTTCCAAACGATAGATATTTGAGAAGCTTTTCATGGCAATTTTATTAGCTCTCAAGAGGCTTTGCCAGAAGACAGCTGAGAGGATTGAAATTTACGGGCTCTCGTCTAGTAAGCCAACGCACTATCTACTAGACTACTGTGACTTCAAACAGGCTTTTATTAAAACCAATTTTCGATAAAAAAAAAATTCGATCCTTAACAAGAGCAAAAAAGTCACACATCTTATCTTCAATAGAAATTATTCTACGAACTATAATTTTTCTCTATGAATACACCCAAAAAAATTTAATTATTTTTCTATACCGCTTTTCATAATTTACATACAAAAATTATAATTTAATTATAAACAGTTTATATGTAACATATATATACATATATAGTACGTGCGTATATACATACATATTTATATATTTTAGCAAGTATTTGATAAAATAAAAGCTATTATTTACCTAAAAGTATGCTTTTGCTTAAAGAATAATATTAACGCCATATAACGTATAGAAATCCACTACAAATCTTTTCTTTCACACTGTTTAGTATAACAGTTTTTAATTTAATTATAAACAAAATACAATATTTTTTATATTTTTGGAAACACTTTATAACAATTTTTTTCTAGCAACTATTTTTTAACACCTAAAAGCAGGCTTTCAATTTAATTTATTTTTTATTTAAAAAATATTAATTTAAAAAGAAAAAACTATTATTTTAAGGAAGCCTTTTTATTTGTTAATATCACTTTTATTGTTCTTTTTTATTTTTATTTTCAAAACACTTTCTATTTTTTAAGAGCATAAATTCGAAAATTTTTGGTTTTATTTTATAGGTTAGTAAAGCCGAAATAGAATTCTTTTTTAAATTTCAAATTTTTTTCTCAATATTTTCTTCAATTGAAACCCATTTAAATGGTAATTAAAGTGTTTAAACTAGTAGAACAATATTGGCATAATTTTTCGTTTATAATTGTATAGTATTTTGAAAATATCATGATTTTCTTGAAAAATTTGTTTCTTTCTTTCAAATATTTTTTTAATTTTTTTTTATTTTTTTGCTATTTCATGCCACTTATACAGGAAAAGTTCATTCATGAACTTCACTCATATCAAAAACAAAATAAAAACAAAAAAACGTAACAAAATTTGTTTTTATTGTTGTTGTCCTGTTTAAACTTAACTAAAGTTCAACGTTCTTGTTCTTTTTTTTTTGGCTTTTTTACAGAATTTTTTTTCCAATTTTTTCAATTTTTTGGAATATTTTTCTCTTGGTACGCGCCCGGTTTTCTAGTCGTTCGTTTTTAAACCCGTTCTAATGCGCTCGTAAGTTTTATAAAGACTAAATTTTTGTTCTTTTATTTTGGTATCGCCTTGCTTACCATATGTTAAGTTTTCTTCTTGTTACTGCTGTTGTTATTGTTATTGGTGTTATTCTTGTTCTTATTTTGCTTTTATTATGGCCAAGTTAGAGCCCATATAACCCTAAGGATACTTATTCACAATAGAAAACTGTTATACGTGCAGCATAGACACGAATACACTCACTCATTGAGTGAATTTTTCCAACAAGTAAGCTCATCTTTCTCTTACGCTCTTGTCGGCGTCTTTTTTCTCTTTAATTTCATAAAAGAGAATTTTGTGTAACCTAGTGTAGCATTATGGTTTTAAATTAAATTTAAAAAAATATTTTTTGAATGGCTCTGTAGGTAGGGCTGGTGGTATTTTTGCGAAAAAAAATTAAGAAAATTATTTACTGAAGTTTACTGATTGAAGTTTTCTCTGCATTTCTATTGTAAAATTTTATACTGAAACTCGATTAGATTTATGAAAATAAAACAATTATTTATGACGATAAGAGTATGCCTGTCAGTTACTTTTTAAGGATTATTTCATGGACGTATTGCTGGTCCATTCGAAAACTCTAATTTCTATATATTTACACCAGCGTTTCGACCATAACCTCACCAATGGAAACTAAAATTATAGTCGGCTTATCCCTGTACATGATAAACTTCACCTATCCCCACAATTAATTTCAAAAATTTTAAAATAATTCACCGCGAAATAGCATTCCGTATGCCAATGAAGTCCAGTTCTTCCACTTTGAGCAATAAAAAGTCAGCAATCGTACCACAGTACCTTTCCCTCTTGACTCTAACTGTGCGATTTTCATTGCTCTTAAAAGTTAACGTTCCAGTGATGCCGACGGCCCAGGAACTTTACCAAACATCGTATCTTTCGTCGTCTCGAACTGCTTCTGGCTGGTCTTTACACAAAATTTTACTACCTATGGACGTATTCAGTGACCTGGGGTCTTTCGAACTCAACACGAATTTTGGTAATAAAATTCAAGGATTTACAAGTACTGTTAGTTTGTTCCTCCTTATTGAAGTCGCCGTAATCTAGTAGGTAGTGTGTTGGTTTATTACACGAGAGTCAGTGGTTTAAACCCCTGCACAGACATATGGAACAAAAACGGAACAAAATATGAAAAAATATTTCTTCCGGCTACATTTTCCCAGCAGTATTCTGGCAATTCCGCCATGAAAAGTTTCCTAAAACCGATTTTCTCAAGTAGACTTTAAACTACAGGTTACACCTCTCATTTAGAAGTCGCCGTGGTCTAGTAGGTAGTGTGTTGGCTTATTAGACGAAAAGCCAGGGTTCGAGCCCCAGGCCAGACATCAAAATAAAATACAAAAAGTATTTCTTCGGCGACTTCCTCTCAGCAGATTTCTGGCAAAAACTCTGAGAGTAAATAAAATTGCCATGAAAAGTTTCTCAAAAAATTTGTCGTTCGGAGTCGACTTTAAACTGTAGGTCCCGCCACTCATGTATAAAATTAACACACACAACATGAGTGGTGTGAGAAGCTAGGCCGTAATCCTGACTGAAGGGTTGTAATGGCCAATTATGTATGTATGTATGTATGTATGTATGTAATGAGCAGTTAAATAAGTAAGTAGGTTAGTTTGTTACTCCATTTAACTGCAAAACTTACTGAGAGTTTCTTTATACAAAAACAAAATAGCAATAAACAATTACCCGTTATATACACATTATGGTCATTAATGACTCCCTATTGCCACTTTTCGAGGCGCAAAATTATGGCTTAAGGGTCACTACAATTTAATCAGAAAGCCAATCATTATTTGGTCATGAAAAAGAAAATTCGCAATGGAAATTCGATGAAGCGTATTGCCAGGTTGTAAGAATATTGTAACCCCTTTTTGTTTTTACACAATATATAGAAAAACATTCTTCATATTGTTAATAATTATGTGTGTATGAAATTTCATCGTCATTCTCTAATAGTTTTTCAATTAATTTCTCTTTCCTTTTTTCTATTTCTTGTTGTTGCTGATGTTGTGCTCCATTATTTACATTTCAAGTGTCATTGCAAATGCTCTAAAATTGTAAAACTTCAAGTGAAAAGTTTCCATTCAATTGGAATTTCTTTTAAAAATCCTTTTAATTTCAAAATTTTTTTATTCTCGCAAATACTTGGTTTAATAGGAATGCAAAAGATTATTTATGTTTGGTATTCTTTTTAATTATTTTCTACGTTTTCTAGAAGAAGTTGTCAATTTATAAAATTAAAATGAAATTTCTTAATTACATGAGCTGTGGTAGTAAATTTGTTTATTGCTGGAAAATGCTTTCAAAAAAAATTCAAAAGTTTTGTGTGTGAAAAACAAAGTAAACATAGAGGGAGAGAGTGAATGCAAATTTTGCAAATTCGAAAGAACGTCAATGCGTATGAGTGATATCCATTAAAAGTCAATAATTAGTACTCATACGCTCCACTGCATCCTTACTTATAAGGCTGCTCTCATTGGCATTAGGACTGGTTTTGCGAAATACAGAAGTACTTAAGAAAAATTTAAAAAAATAAATTCCAAAACTTATTGTTAAGTCAGAGAAATTTGGATGCTTGAAACTGAAATTATTCTGTTCAACAATATTTCATAGAAAAACAAATTTATTTTAAGAACAAACTAATGCTGCTTACGTTTCGATCAATTATGCAAAGTGGCTGTAAACAAAAAATGAAATATGTACTCGTATTGCCTAGTTTTAGGTAAACAAATCGAACAATTAATCTTTTAGTAAAATACTTGACTGTTTTTTTTTTAATAAATTGCAAATAAAAGAAACTTTCTATTGTTTTAGAAAACAAAAAGGATTAAAAAAGGCCATTCAATAGGTACTCCAGGTTATACGGTTAATGTTAATAAGCATTTCAAATTTCACAGCATACTTTTAGGTTTGTAAGCCAAAAATTTTGAAAATTTTCGAAAAAGTACTTGTACTGTATTGTAGGACAATACACATTTTGAAATTCTTTTGTTATTTTTTGAGCATGAATGCAAAAAATGAGAATAATTAGTATTCAATGGACAACACACAAACTACAGTATTGGACAGCATGACGTGCGATAAGAATAAAAATGTATTTGGGTGCCTTTTACTGACATTTACGTTTTAATTTTTTTTTTCTAAAATAAAGGAATAAGTTGCACAATGCTTTGTCTTTTCGGTCCTAGAAAGTTCCATGTAATTTAAAATAAAATACAGATACAGAGTTAAACTACTGTTTAGCAACAGACTTCAGTTTGGAATTTATGGAACCGGTTTTACTTTTTTTACACCTTCACCAGGTAGTCTATGGCATTGGCTTACTGTAACTGAGCGTAGGATAATAGGCCCAACATCTGTCGTTGACTGCAAACTGCACCAAAGAAAACTCCATAAAGTTGTTGTATTAGCTTGGAGTCGCCGTAATCTATTAGGTAGTGTGTTGGCTTATTAGACGCAAGGCCACGGTTGAAACCGACATCAAAATTAAATATGAAAAAATATTTCTTCGGCGATTTCCTCTCAGCAGATTTCTGGCAAAAACTCTAAGAGTAAATAAAATTGCCATGAAAAAGTTTCTCAAAAATCTGTCGTTCGGAGTCGACTTTAAACTGTAGGTCCCGCCACTCATGTATAAAATTAACACACGCAACATGAGTGGTGTGAGAAGCTAGGCCGTAATCCTGACTGAAGGGTTGTAATGGCCAATTATTTATGTATGTATGTATTAGCTTGTAATTAGGGACTTTGTTCATTGAATTCCACCTTTCTTAAGCGGTTCCACTGATTGAATTTCTTATGATGTTTGATGTTGATCCTTTCCTCTCCAAGGAGGTCAAGAATCTGTGTGTTTCTAAAGTGAATTTAAAATTTTAAAACGTTGATGAACAAATTTTCGTAATCTCCCGAATTCGTATATAAATTGCAAAGATTGGTTTATAATCAAAACATTTTCACTGCACTACTTCATCATGCCACCTCTTAATCATGAGATTAAAATCAATAAAATGGGTAGCGAGTGCACTTTTGCCAGACTGAGTTGAGATATTTTTATTAGATTCGACTTGGGTGAAACAGCTGTAAATGTGCTTAAAGAACCATGGAATTTCAGTGAAATTTATCTCAAGTCCAACACTAGATCAGACTAGATCAACAACCAGATCTTCTAGACAGACAAAATTTTATTCGTATAATCGAAATTAGCTTTTGGACTTTAACTGCTCTTTTTTCTGCTCACTCTTCATGATATCATCCAGCATTATGGTGAAAAATAGATGCGATGGAGAGTATATTTGTTAAGAAAAAAATCTATATACTAAAATGTTCTTAAATATGTATTGAAAATAAATTCTTTGAATCGTTTAATTCGCATAAAGTAACATTGGCGTATGATTAATATTGTTGATGGTCTTAAGAAATTTATCATTCATACGTCGTGTTGTCCTATATTAATTGCAAGTGTGGGGTACATTTATACATACAACATGAAGTATTTTTAATGAAAATAAAACAAAAAAATTTTGTTTTCATATTCGTAATGACATAAAAACTTAAAAAAATGCCACACACTTCTTCGAATAAAACTCTACTTTTTATTTATCTTTAACTACATTTAAAGCAGATCTTTTGTATTGTTGTTGTTGTTATAATTCTTTTCAATTCAATGTAACCCAATTTCTTGCTTTACGTTTTAAGTGTTTTCTACTATTTTCAGTAATTTTTTCTTTTTTTTTTGGATTCAGTTTTCTAAATACATACAAAAGCTGCTGCTGAAGTTGCTGCAGCTGCTGCTTCATTGCTTTATTGCAGCAGCCAAAACCATGTGTGAATGTCATTTTAAAATTCTTTTCTCGTCTTCTTCTTATTTTTGTTTTTCTTTTCTTTTCTCTTTTTTCACTTTTAACTAAACGGAAATTAATAAATGCAAATGCAGAAACTAATGCTGCAGCATCACTTACATGAATGGCAAAATGAATAGGATTTAGAAAAATACATACATACATATGTACATACACGCTCAGGCATACACATGTATGTACATACGCATGCAAACAATCAAACACATCTTTATGAAGCAAAAAAGAGTATGAAAATTAAAAACCATACGTACAATAATTACACTAAAGCCTATATTAACGACAAACAAGCAGTCATTTAAGCATACACATAAGCATCAATATGCACATATACATACATGCCACATAAAGCATAAAGGAAATGCTCTAAAAAACGGAAACCCAACAAACATGGTTTCTTTCATACATTACTTGCATAGATTCTTTCCATATAAACTTTGGCAGCATTAGACAAAAAAAACACAGGCAAACAGGCAAAAGTACAGGAAAAGGAAAACAAGCAAACTGCAGATAGAAAGATAGAAAATGCAAAAGATAGTAGAATAAAAGAAACTTTAATAAATCGTATTAAGATTGTGCAGTTTTTTTTTCTTTTTTTGCAGTTTCTGCATTAAAAGGAGTAGAAAAAGAAATTCAAGGAACTGAAAAATGGAGTTTCTCTGGCGGAAATAAATTTTTATTTCCCGAATTTGTTTCTTCTTCTGTTTTCTTTTATAAAAAATACAAGAGAGTTTATGTTTGCATGAAAATAAGAGAACATGTTCTCGAGTGTGAACATGGAAACACGGAGGCAATAATGAAAAGAGTTCTCTTTTAAAAAAAAAAGTCCTGTAGAAAATTTAGAAGAAAATTTTCATAACAATGAGCCAGACTATAATTCAATGAGTACAGTTTCTTAACACTACACCCAATGCCGTATAGCCAAAACTATTCGACAGAGGGAGGCCCTTGGGGAAGACAAATGGAAAACCTATAATCTTAGAACCTGCTACAGTAGACCAACCATCTGCTATTGCAGGAAAAACTTTTTTGAAATTGAAACAAAGCAAATGAAGAAGATGTTAAACCCCTATGTTCTTTAAGGGTATGAAAACGAATGAATAAAATGCCTGTAAATTGTTAAATATACACACACTCTAGTGTAAAGTAAACGTTCATTTTCAATAAACTTTTCAGGAACAAAGCGACTTCATCATACACAATTTACGGTTGTTTACATGCATGTGTTCTTTGGTCAATATCGACTTTATAAAGCTTAAGGAATCCACTCCAGCGACATGCTTGTAGTAATGCTGGGCTTCATTCTGATAGTATAACCCAACAACCTCCATTTTCTACGTCAGATTCGTTAATTAAGTGCCAGAGATTGTAGAAAATTGTAATGGTGTTGACCCAAAATATACTGCATATGACACCTGCAGTTTTATGTAACCAGGAAATCTTCCCTTTCGAACAATAGAACAGACTTTGCCTACTTACTTTAGTCAGGATTACAACCTAGCTTGCAACATTACCAATATTTGTGTGTTAATTTAATTCGTAAGGGCCCCACAGTTTTACGTCAACTTTGAATAACAGATTTTTGAGAACCTTTTCATGGCAATTTTCTTTATTTAACAGTTTTTGATACAAAACTACTGAGAGGAAGTCGCCGCAAGAAATATTATTTTATAATTCGTTTTATATGAGATGTCTGAGATGGGTTTTTAACCACGGCCTAATAAGCCAACACATTAACTACTAAACTATAGCGATTTTACACATGCGATAAATATTCTAAGCTTTGTGCTCGTCATGAAATTTGTGAGTTTGTTCGCATGGATTGTAACCGTACGAATACCGCTAAGGTGGATTACTTGGAGTGTGACTGAAGGCTTTAAATTCTATTGCCACCAATAGAAGACCAACAGCAGCAAACTGTTTTGCTTATTTTCGATCTGATGTTGATGAAATTATGAAAAAAATGATGGATGTTGCTTGACGGCTAGGCCTTTATTAGATACCAAACAGTTACTAACCATTGGAAGAAATCTGGAGGCCACACTAGTTAACAGTAAAAAATATATTGAACGGAATCGTATCATAACTGCAGAGAATGATTACAAATGAAGATATGTTGATCACATATAGCAATGATATGAGTACTTCATGGATGAAAAGCAAGAAAGTGAATCTTCACAGAGAGTGGCAAAGGCTCTTGCACTGGCACTGGGGGAGTGTCTATGTTTTTGCTAATTATTCATTAGGATCCTCTACAACGTATTCAAGTCACTAACTCGGATCTTTACTATCAATAATAAACGCGATTGAAGCAAACAATTCAATTTAAACGTAAAAAAGTGATCGACATAAAGAGCAATGAGTACCATCATGATGACCCTACAAAAACTTAGCTTAGCTACAGAACAAAATGGTCGATAGAGACCTACAAAACGGAATTGCATTACTTTTTCGCTTAGGAACTAAAAAACTATTTAATGCAATAACTTTAATTATTTCGACTACAGCACATTTTATTGTTTCTCTTCGAATTTATAAAACAAATTGAGAAAAACGCTCTCCCAATTGGTTACTGCGCAGTTCAATGCTTGCTCCCTTTAACTCAAACACAATTGAGTGGATTTTTGATTTAAAATTAGAGCTTCTCTCTCTCTCTTTACTAATAAAGAGAGAGATGCAGTTTGTATAACAATTTTAGTTTTTTTTTTTCCTAAGGTTTGGAAAAACCGACAGTGAAAAATTGAGCATTTCCATATGTAATTGGCAACAGAAAGAAAATAGGAAAATAGGAAACGTAACAACAACAATAATAACAAAACAAAAAAAAAAAACAAAAACAAAACAAATATACCGGTGGCATTTTCATTAATGCTAAAACCATAATACTTACACGTACATTTTGTATTTGGGATTCCGATAAAAACGTAATTGAATTCTTCTGTACTTTTTTTTGTTTTTTTTTTTCTTTCTTTTTTTTTGCTTTTCTTTGAAAACAAAACGAATTAGAAAAAAAAAGAAAAAATCCAAAAAAAAAGGAAAAATAAAGAAAAAAAATTAAAAACGTTTCGTACGCAATTAAAACAAAAGAGCCTAAAAATGATTGACAATTAAGTGACAGAACAGCACCGGTTAGGTGAGAAAGTTGGAAAGGGTGCAGTAGGTAAAACGACAATAAAAACTAATACGCACGTGCTATTATACGAAGAAATTAATGAAAGAATAAAACAATGAATGAATGAATGAATGAATCAATTTGAAATATGAATACCGTGATCTATTGTTCGTTCTCGTACACTGAATGGATGATAAAATTTATTATCACACTCACAGTTACGTATTTAGTAATTATAAAATTAAGAAAAACAATTTAAATTTTCTATTATTTTTATGCAGATTTGCTTTAATGGTCTAAATTTTTAAGAAACCAATATTTTTAAAAACCGAATTGTTTTAAATCCACCTCCAATTGAAGAGAAATACAACTTTTCATTGCACCCGTTAAAGCTATACCGACTCCAGCTACAATTTGTATTGAAAAATTATGATGAGCTGAATAAGTCCATGATTTTTTGTTTCTTATTTACCACTAAAGCTCGAGAATTGTTGTTAAACTAGAGAAATATATGTGCTATGGGAGAAAGAAAAGAAGGAGTGGTGTTTATGTATAATGGATTTAAATCTGTTTTTAGAGAAGTGCGTGGTAAAATATCTCTGAAAGAGAGTCCCACATAGGAATAATGTACCTAAACGTATTTAACTAAGATGTTCTCTAACTTAACCAGACTAATTTACGTAGAAGGAGCAATAAAATAGTAAAACACATGTCCCGACAAATATGAGACATTGTTCTAATGCACCAATAGAGTTGGATAACCTACTACCATTAATAAAGGCCTTCATCCTTTCCTATGCTCGGTAGATATGTCTCGCCAGAGCAACAGCCCATATATAGGACTTGTAATCCATATTCCGACAGATATAACCGTTCGGGCCAGAACAAAACGAAATATGAAAAAATATTTCTTCGGCGACTTTCTCTCAGTAGATTATGTAGTAGATTTTGTATGTACATATGTTATGTATAAGCGGTTTTAATAATAAAAAGCGACCAAAGCTGTAGTAAAGAAATCAAGGCATGTGCCTTTTCAGCGAATATTTCTTTCGACACATGAGAAATAGTCTGGTACTAGTGCATATCTAATTGAATTTCCGTAATAAGAATATCAAGAACTTCTGACTCAACAATATTTATTCCATCGATAGCTATAAATAACCGACATTGGAAGATTGACTGAAGATTGATCGTGTGCATGATGCTTATTAATTAACCCGATTCGTCTTTGTCCTCAAATGCTTGTTGAAAAGTTTTTGACATTACACTGTGAAAAGTAATTTTTTTTTTAAATCAGCGCAAATTCGGAGTATTTCCATCATATTTTGATTTTCGTTTATAAAAAAGGCAAAAATGTGCCGTAGGTAGTTGAAAAACTTTGAGAAGTCTACGGAGATGATTTTGTAACTAAAAAATTAGCAGCATAATGGTTTGCACGTTTTCAATTTGATAACTTTATCGATCAATCAACTAAAATTCCGATGATGAAACCATTTAAAAATTGAGAAAGACTGACACATAAGCAGCGTGGATGCTGCTAGAGAACTAGTAGTTTGAATGAACGGTAAAAAAATTTAATTGACTTAATTTCCATTAGCAATTCACTGTTAACACGGAACAAAATAGAACCATTTATGAAAAGTGGGTAAAGTACGATAATAACGTGTAAAAAAGATCGCAGACGAAACAAAATGGCAAATGATATTCGAATCTCTACTGCCAACATACATACATGATACATTTTAGCACCGTCGGACCATACAATCTTAATGATTGCAAAATTTCAATTTATCCACCATAAGGTATGGCTCTTCCACGATCAGGTAAAGTAACTTATAACTCCGCAATGGCGTGAAAAAATTCTGCACAACTTCAACCCTACCAGTGGCAAAATATATCAATTAACGCGACTGATATTTGGTTTAAAGTGTATTTCGAATATGAAAAGAGAGTTTGTTTAATTTTTGGTGAATTTGTAAGCGAACTTTTTTGAACATCCAATATTAATTAGAGACTGTCTGCATTTGAGTATGAAAATGTATTCGATTTCAATTGCTCCACAGAATACAGTAACTGATTATGTTTTATAATCCAAAGAAAAAAATGATTAATTCGGTGAATATGCCTTTATGAAATACCTACGTAGGTAGGCAGATAGGTTAGGCATCGGAGAGGAGGCCAAGCCATCTTGTTGTGCGCTAAAAATCGGAATACTACCTTCCTTTCTATAGCAAGTCTGTACAGCATACAGACGAGATCCCAAAATGTTGTGAATGACACTATGCAAGGCATAACTCGTTTCAGAGAAGTGGATTGAAATATATCTTGCACAGGGATTTCGAGCTTATGAAAGCTAGGCAACGACACAAAGAGTGCTCCATTAATTTGAAATAAAGAAAATTAAATTCTTCCTAAGAAATGCTTAAATTGTTAAATACGTTTGCAGCCACCACCACATTGATTTATAATTTCGAAATACAAAACAGAAATTAATTACGATTTTATTTTTGCGATATGATTTGAAATAAAATGGTATTTTAAAATCAAAATGATATGATGTTATATGATGTTATATGATAGACAATGAAGTTAGTGAAGTGTTATGACCTTGTACAACCCAATGGGTACATTTTTTTTTTTTTGAGATAAGGCCACTTGAAACGAAATAGTGTTAATACCTGTTACAGATAAATTTATTTCTGTTCACTTTTTTTAAAGTTTTGGCAGCAACTTGTCAAACAAGTTAGTTTAATCGTAATCGAAAAAAACTCACACATATATACATATGTATGTAGGTGTGAGTAAAAAAGAAATTAATTTCAACTGAAATTATCTTAAAAAGATTGACGTCAGATCGATTATTTATAACGATAAGTTAGCACGACTAAGTGATGCCATTAAGAAAATTTATTACGACATGTGATGATTAGAAAAAATATGGTAGGATTTTTTAATTAAACGTGTTGAAATTGACATTTTTATAAATGAAAACTTTAAAATCCCAACAATATTTTAATCAGCAAAAATTAAAAACAAAACTGCTTCAGATAATTGTATACAATGCCGGTAGCCACTTTTCCGTTCTAGTAATTTCAACTACTTTAACAAATACTTTGTAACATATTTTGACAAACTAAACTATTGTCACAAGTGATAACACTATGCCGTAATCACAGTTCCATCTTAACCTTTAACGATTTACGACTATCGCTCTCAAAATTGATTTTTTTTTATTTTCTTCTTCTCCCCCTGAACTCAAGGTAAAGGTCTACCATAAATACCATAAATTTTATTTTAAATTAGACAATTCACGATAGTGAGTTAACCAGTGTTGTATTTTCTTAGGTTATGGCGAAGGCATTGCAAAACACTTAATGGCCATGTTAGTACACAATAATTGTAACACAAATGTGCTCTATTTTTAGTAAAGCAACAGATAATATAGAGGTTCAAAGATATGGTTATGGCGATAATTATAAAAATATTTCGCCACTTAAAATTTCAAGGTAAACAGATTGAAATATACGCATAATGAGTATGTTATCAGCTTGTCAAGACTCATCAAATAATAGCATGTTAAAGTAGATAGCAATACTTAGTCACTCGAGCGATTGAAAAATCTAACCGTTTCCAGAATTATTTGCAAATAACTCTAACTTACCGGATAGAATATCGAACTTTAAAGAGTATCAGTGTGTGGCCATGAACGAAAAGTTCATTAGGTTATCTTTTTAATGCGTCTTTTCTACTTATTATTTTAACTCATTATAGTCTTTTTGATTTTACTCTTTTGCAGATGACAGAAATACGATACCACGACCATAGAGCTGAAATGTTGTGACAAAATGATACGCTCACTTCTGAACTACAGTCTACCCCTGAGAATAATAGTGCGAATACGGTCAGTTTTAATAACACAGCCCTGCAAATTTGGATTTTTGTGCAAATAAGATGGCTCCAGGTGTTTCCGAAGGCATTTTGCGCGCTGAACACGAATCTGGGTTCAAAAACTTTCCATCACGTCAGAGAAAAAGAAACACCTTATGCAGGTCCTTTAAAATTAAAAAAAAATTTGGGGATCGCTGATTACAGATCTTCACTCCAATATGGCGGTCGAGGTTTATAAAAATTAATCAGATTTACTTGAAAATTGTTACTCGGGGGTTTTTGGGGTCTCTGATGACTAAAAATCTGTCATCAAATCAAATATTTTTCTCTTGCACCCCCTACTTTAAGGGTGCATGCGATCAATTTGGCTTTGGGCTCATTTTAATGAGCAAATATCAATTGTCAATTTCTGACAATAGCGATGGTTCTAGCACGTCAGTGCTTAGCTCTACAATTTTTCAACCCCCTTTTTCTCGAAAACCTGACGTGATGGAAAGTTTGATGGAAACACCTGGAGCCATCTTATTTGCAAAACCCATGCAGGACTGTGTAATTGAAAGCCCATAAGCACGTTAATAAGGTGCAAATATTGTTAAGTCATAATTAATTAATGCTCTGAGGGCCAACATTTATTGTGAAATTCGTTGGAACCCGAGTATTTCTTAAATGTCGAAAGAAATTTACATCGAAAATAAACATCACCCAATCTGTTCTCTTTGCTACAGGGTCTTCCAAAAGGAATGTCCGAATTTTGACAATTGTTAACGGTCATAACAATCGGAAGACTTTTCGCAATATAGTGGCTAAATTCAGGTGCACTAGTTTAGTAAAAGATTGACTAACTGTCGACATCAAGGTCAGCCTCTGCGCCAACGAAATGCAAGATCTACCTAAGATATCGCCGATTTCCGTGAGAGTGTGCCGTTCGCCGAGGCAGTCGATTTTGTGTCGTTGACAGGAGCTCGGCCTTACGACAATTTTACATCGTAACTTAAGCCTACACCCGTACAAAATTCGACTGATTCAAGTGCTGAATATAAACGACCATTTACAATGATGTGTGTTTGCTGAATAGGCTCTCAGGAGCAGTTGGCAACTGCGACGAGACGATACTAATCGAATACGAAAAATTAGTGTTTGGTGTGAATTTTAGGCTGTCGTTGGTCAGGCCATTACTCTCAACGACAAGCGCTATATCTCGATGATTACCTACTTGCTTTTTGTCTGTTCTATCAATAACAAAGTAGGTGAACAGAAATTTCTTTCTCAAGGCCTTTTAGATTTTAAGAACTATAATCTTGAATTTTGTGAGAAACAAAGAAGATGGCAACACATTCGACGGTAATAATCACATATGAGGTTTTGGATACGTGGATCAACAAAGTTGATGCACTTGCAAAGGCTAAAGCTCGAATCACACTACAGACAACTCGAATCAATTCATAGATAAGATTGTCATTCTTCTGCAGAGGAGTAAAGAAATTACCTCATACAAACTTTAGTAATTTTCAAAGGAAAGATGGGAAAGATATATACCAACAAGACAAATCTTGTCCACTGTGGACATATGCAGAACAAGTTTTAACGAAATAATGACATCTGCATACAGACGACCGGCAACTGGGAGTACATTACAACGACTTCTGAACAATCTGTAACGACGAGAAAGAAGAAGAGAGCACAGAAAATTTTTCTGTCATTGTTCGTCACTTGGGAACCTGAGGCGAATAATTTATTGACAGAACGTGTTTGGCCAAGAATAATTTGCATAACATCCACAATATCATTAAACTATCAGGCTGATTATATATAAATGACGAAATCAGTACTATCGGTATTACAACAGGACCATTGGCGACTGCCAATTAAACCCAACCTAAGCTAGTGAGCAAGTTTACTAATCGTTGTCTGTTATTCAAATTATAGGCTTAAGGGTTTGGATGATTGAAACTTGTCTGTTTTCATTAAATATCAGATTTGCAACAATTGATTCTTCTAAAACTGCATGTGTTTTCAATTGTAAAACCTCCGGTTTTGTTCAAATATGTATAGACCATGCATTGTACAAAAATGTGACAACTTACCCATGATTTTTGCGGCATTCCGCAGCTTCCAACAGAATTGAATGAATTGAATTTTATTGTTGGTTTGAATTGAATTTGATTGTTGGATTGAATTGAATTTGATTGTTTGATTGACTTGAATTTGATTGTTTTTTGCTAATTTTGTTATATTTTAAGTTAATCTGAGAATGAAAATTGTTGCTAAAATTAAAAAAAAAACTTAATCTTAAACTAAAATAAAAATCATTCTAATTATGTAAAAATATAAAAAAAATACATAAAAATAATAGGGACGATAATAATAAAATAAATAACCTATTTTGGTTAACCAGCCATACTTTAGAAAATAATTTTTTGTTGTTTTTTTATTTATTTAAAGATTTTTATTTCATTTTCTTTTTTTTATATTTAAAAACTACAATACATTTACAGCGGAGGGCGAAAAGAACAAAAAAAAATTTTCTTAATTTTTTTATTTTATTTTTTATACGATTCCATCATTTTTTTTATGTTAATAAATTATTATTTATTTATTTGGTTTCATAATTAATATATATTTTTTTCTTTTTTGTTTAATAATTGCTTAACAACAGAAAGTTTCAAACGGAAAAAGCTTTTTAAAGAATATAAAATTTAAAGATGAATCGGGGGACTGGTGAGTTGCCTGGTTCTCTCTTTTTTCTTGTTTTTTTTTTTTTCTTAATTATGAAAAACTTCAAATTTCAACTTAAAGAAAAATTATTCTTTTTAAGGTTTTAGTTTTTTTATTTTAATTTATTTTCTTATATTATTAATTAATTTATTTATTTTTATATTAAAATTAGGCTTTAACAAAAAACACAGAGTGTAGACAACAATAGTTTTTTTTTAATATTTTTTATGAATTTTTTTTTTCGTTTTTAAAACATTTTATAGTTTTAACCATAAAATATTTAAATTATATTTAGCATTTACGTTAGTGTTAATATAGTGTAAGTGATCTCTTTTTTGTTTAAATTATTTTCTCTTTATAATATCGTAATTAAATAAATATTGTTTGTTGGATTCTAAATTTTCTCATTTTTTTTTCTTTTCTTCTTTTATTTAGTTTTAACTTAAATTATATTTCTTCTCTTTTTTTTTGTTTGTTAATAGTGCTTCTTTTATGGTGAATGATTATTTTAAAATATTTTGCATGATTTAAAACAAATTTATTAATTCGTAGGTTAAATATATAGTTGGCGGCAGTGTTAAAAATTTTGTTGTTTTAATTGAAAGCCAAAGTAAGAAAATATTTGGACTGGCTAAGTTTTAGCATGTTTAATTTAAAAATTTGATAAAATCTGGTGTGATATAATTAGTACCACAGTTAGAAGACTCGTCAAAGTCTTCTGAAGCCAGGGTTTTAAAATTTTCCTAATTTTTTTACTTAAATTTGATGCCCTTTGATTTTAACAATTATTATCCACAATTGTTTGCTGTTTTAACCGCTTAAACATTTCCACTTTTGTGTCTCCTGTAACCTTCAACGTTAATCAATCGAAATTCCATGTAATAAACATTCTTATTTCCCAATTCCTAGGGAGACTTTAAACAAAAGGCCCAAAGCAAGGTTAGAATATCCCGTGTTAATAAACATTCTTATTTCCTAATCCCTAGGAACACTTTGAACAATAGGCCCAACACAAAGTTAGAATAGTATCTCACATAAAGTGATGGCCTTAACATTAAAAAAGGGGTTCAAAAAGTTTATATAAGGATTTTGATGTGAATAGAAAATTTTACGACTTAATATGACTTTTGTTTGTATTAAAAAATTTTAGTACTTATTTTCTAATACGTATGCCTTTTAGTACTTTATATTCATACTGAATGTAAATCCCCTTCAGCTTTATGTGGTCGATTTAACTTCATGTGTGACAAATGTGTTTACATTTGCAATTACAAATGGCAGTAATTTTAAATTCTTTTAAAGTATTTAGTACAAATAATATATTTTAGTACAAATATTTTTAGTACATCTGCTTATACGTATGTATATACACTTTATGTACACTTTATTTTAATTTAATTTTTAAAATTTTATCCAGACATACATGTTCGAAATGAAAGAAATGTTTTTTCGACCAAAGCAATAATATAAGTTAGGATTTGTATTGCCTTTGCAATACATTTAAGTATTAAATATTTCAATGGAGCATTATATGTAATAATTATTCCGAAGCCGAATAAAAACTACCAAATGCTTGACTTGATATCAGATACGTTGGCGTAAATCGAAATTGATAAAATTTTGCGGTAGGCCGCCGAAACAAATCGTATTTAGTACTAATTCTAATTAATTTTCAATACCTCTAGTCCATTTAGATTTTTCTGTACTAAATACAAATGATTGTTGAAAGAATGGTAAACTTAATTTTTAACTAAACTTGAATTCACCAGACATGTACTAAATATATTGAGTTGTTAACAATTTAGTACTCGTTAAACTAATACTATTAGTACTAAACATCTCTTGTACCTAATGGGCTGATTTGTTTTAATAGTTTTAGCGTAAATTTTAGTACAATATTTGTGAGCACAAAAAATATTTATTTGTACTAAATACCTATTGGAATTATTATAATATAATTTTAGTACAAATAAAATGTTTTATTAGTTTAATCAACATTCAGATTCTTTTATATTTTTTAGTACATTTGGTTTTAAATAAATTTAATACTAAATATCTTTATCTGTAGCTTAATGACACATATTTTGAGTTTACGTTTTAGTACTGTTGTATTAGTTTACAAACATATTTAGTACATATTTAGAATTTTATAGATTTTTATACGAAAACTTTTGGTACACTTTTTAACTTTTTCAATTTTGTGTACATTTTAATTCTTTAAACTAGAGTTAACAATACTTGATGCAAAATTTAGTACATTTATAGATTTACATCTATTTCTTTAAGTGCACATACATTTAATTTCCTCAAATAGACATTTTTATCACTTTTTAAAACTGTTTTTGAATCCAAGTTTATTAGCAAATTTAGAACAAACGTTTATTATTAAATCAGTAAGCAGTTGCTTCAATAATTTTTAAAAATATGTATATCACTCTTACGCACTAGAATTATGGATATTGCTTATAATGCTTTTCACTTTTAAGGAACAATAATTTGTTGCTGCAGAGCAATAAATTGAAACACGATCAAATACTTAATTTAGTACTTTAAGCCTTTACTAGCGGACTTTTAAATTATGACCACGTTATTTAAAAGTGTTTGCCTCTTTGTTAAGTATTCCCCATTATCAACAAAAGTGTCTCTTTCTAAAGAACGAAAACCAATCGTTTGGCATTCAAATGTTTTCATTTTATATTTATAATTTTGTATCCCTGCCTCGGCTACTCAAAAACCAATTTTATTTTTCTTAATATTGTGGTTTCATAAACGCAAGCCGCCTTATTTTGTTCGCCGAATCGAACATGAATTTCATTTCCTTCGCAAGAGTTTAAAAACAATTTAATCGCTTACAAAATTGTTGAAATTCATCTACAATTCGAAAAACATTAGAAGGCTTAATGAGACTATTTAGAGATATTCATTTCCTATGAACAAAAAACAATCCTTTCCTCAAATGCCAACTATATATGGTATTAAAGAATAAACAGGGTTTTGCAACATAACGAAAATAACATCATACAAAAAGAAATACCCTAGTATTTTGCTTACAAAAAAAAGCATTTTGAATTAAACACATTTGTTTTATTTTTAATATTTTTTTCTTTTTTTTTATTATTTCAACTTTAACTTCCTTTGTTTTTAGTTTTGAACTTATTTGTTAATCTCTTTCTTTTTCGTTTTATAAAGACAATTAAATTTAAAGAAAATGAATACGTAGGCTCGTTAAGAGGAGAGCGATGTTGTGAGTGTAATTTTTTTTATTGTAGGTAAAATGCAATCCAAAGCACTATTATTATTTAGTTAATGGTTTATAATTTATTTGGTTTTTTTTTTATTTTTTAACATGATACTATTAAAAAATTGTTTTTGTTTTTAGCATTTGGTATATTATTTTTTATTTCATTTTTTATAATTTTTTGTTATGTGTTTTATAATCAAAAGAAAAGTATATATACTAGACCTAAAGTTCTTTTTTTTATAACTAAAAAACATTTCTTTTTTCTTTTTAATGTTATAATATTTAATGAAAATCTGTTATTGATTAACAAAAACAGATTTTCTTGTTTATAATTTAAGATGCTGCTGTTAATGCGGTTTTTTTCTTTTTAAATACACCAAGAGTTTTAATACTCTTGAGCAAGGTTTTTTTGTTTTTGTTTTTTGCTATTGTTTTAGTTTATATTTTTATTTAACTACTCTATAAATTATTCTTAATTTTCTTTTTGTTTTTATATGTTTCTTTAATAAATTTTCTAAATTTTTGTCTTTGTTTTTTTTTCTTTTTACTTAAATCAACATGCGTTGTTTTTTAATTTATTTTTTTTTGTTGTTTTTGGTTTTTTGTGTAGAGTGAAAACGTTTAACGCTATACTGCAAAATTATCATCATTTTTATTTTTGTATTTTCCACTTTGAATTTTTTCTGGGTATTACAATTAATGTTTAATTTTTTTTCTTTTTAGCAAATATAGCCAGTTTTAATTTTTTTTTTAAAGAAAACTTAAATCGCCTATAACAATGCGTTTGTATGGCTGGCTGTAAGGGTTAAAGGGTATGCAGGAGGGCGGAGGGGGTCACTTAAATTGTTGATATTTGCGTATGATGAACCATGATACCATTTTGCTTTCCAATCAAGCCATTGAAATAGATACGTAGAAAAAAATCAGATTTAATTAACAAAAAAAAAATTGTTGTTGTAGTTTTTTTGTTTGTTTTTTCTTGTTTTTATTGTTTTATTTAATTTAAATCTTATTAATTTTATAATTTAAATTTACTTAATCGTTTAAATAATTATCTTTCTCTTTATTAAATAATAATTAAAATTAAAAAAATAATAATTGTTTGTTGTTGTATTTTGTTGTTGCTTCTCTGTTGCTGTTGTAATTGTTGTTGTTGCCATTAAATTTGTAGGAAATTTCTTTCTTTTTGTTTTCTTTGTATTTCAAATTTTAAATGTAAACTAAATTTAAATTTGTATTTATTGTTATATTCAATAACTAACAATAAAAGGCGGCATAAAAGAATAATGCGCTCCTCTTTTTTATTCGTTTCTTTATTTATTCTCTCTTTAATATAATAAAGTTTTTATTTATCGGCTTTTTCTTTACTGCTCTATATTAATGGTTGCTTTTACTTTTTTTTGTTTCATTTTGTTTTTTTTTCTTCTTCTTTATGTATGATAGGTAGTATATGCTTGTTGTTATTGCTGTTTTTCTTCTAACATTTTATAAATCGTTATATATTTTTATTTATTTTTGTCTAATTAATATTTGTATTTTCCATTTAATTAATTAATTAATCGATTAATGAAAAAAGGACATCAGCTGAGAACGCCACATTCATGCAACGCTGGTTATGATGTTCCTTTTTAAGAAGCCTTGGTGGTGAGAAGATAAATTGGTAGTGGTAGTAGTTGTTTGTAATAGTGGTGATACGAGTTTGAGGTGATTTTTTTTTTTTTTAATTGTAGTGACGTTGAGAGGGGACAGGCTATCACGGCAGGACATCTTTTTAAGGGACAAGATAAATGGATGAAGCAGCCATATAACAAAAATAATAATAATGTTGTTGTTTTTGTTTGTTTTTGTGGTTGTTGTATTGTTTAATAGTAGGTTTCTTGTTCCAACCAGCCACCGGGACTGCGACGCAAGTAAAAACGTCTGGTTTCATCATAGATAAAGATGGCCAACGCAAATGGAATGGCTGGCAACCACCAAACGAATCTGTTTGAATAGAAATTAAAAATGAAAAATTTTAATTTTCAAATCAAAAAGAAATAAGAAGCTTTACTTACTTGAGTGGGTACATGCGTAGACCCTTTTCCATGCCGGGGCAATATGATAAGAATGCAGCCAAAATGGTTTCAAATACTAAACCAAAGTTCAAGGCCCAATTTCTCATGCCCTGATGGAAAATGGAGTTTCGTCGTGTCTTACAAATGATTAAATCAGCCCATTGTACAACAACAATTGATACAAAGAAAGCAGTATGGCAGGTATATTCCAAAGTTTTACGATCGCGATAAGTCTAAGAGAAAAAGGAATACAAATATTTTAATATTTTTTTTTAAATAAAAAAAAATAATCAATTTGTTTTAAAATATAAACAATACATACCCATTCTTGACCATAAGAATCGGTTAAATCATTAACAGCCTTGGAATCCCACATTTTACGGATACCGAATAATTTTAAGGGTAAGAAACCATTTTCAGCCATTATAACGAAATAGACAAAGAAACCAGCGGCAGCTTGGATCATACCAATTTGACCATAAGCCATGGAAATCAATCTGAATATGGCAATTGCGATTGGTTTTGTGTGTTTTTTTTTTTTTTTTTTTATTGGGTGGAAAGGAAAATTTATACAAAATTTTTAAATTAATTTTTTTTTTATTGACGATGTTAAAATATTTTTTGTTTTAAATTAACTTTTAATTTTTTTTATATAAAAAGTGTTAGTAAGTGGTGTTGGTTTAAAATTTTTTGAGCCAAAAAAGGGTATGGATTTTGAAAATTTTTTAATTTTTGTTTGTCTTGTGAGAGAATTTAGACAAATTAATGAACAATTAGCATAATTTATAAAGAAGTGGATTGAATTGAATTGAATTGAATTGGATTTCTTAAAATGCCAAATTGTTTGGATTTTTAACAAATGGTGGATTTTTATTTTTTTTAAACACGAATTGTTATTAAAAAAAAATTAAAATTTTGAAAGTAGATTTTTAGTGTTTGTTAGGGTGGTGAATTGTTGTTAATATTTCATTTTTTTTAATATATCCTAAAATTAATTATTGTTGTTGTTGTTAATTACACTTTGTTACAATAAAATAAACAAAAACAGAGGTGAAAAAGCAGCATTTACTTTCGATTATTTTTTTTTTTTTTTTATTCACAATTTACAACTTTAAGCTTTTTTTTTTTTGGATAATGAACTCTGGTATTGGATCTAAAAATTTTAGAATGCCAGTAATTTCATTGCAAATTAAAGCATAAAATAATTTTTTTGTTTTTAGTTGTATTTTTTTACAAATGCGTGGTGTTGGGTTGCAGCAAATTAATTAGAGATAGAAGTAGAACAGATAGAGAGAGAGAGATAAAGTAATACAATACAGAGTACAAGAGTAGGGTGTAGATAGTGGTTTGGTAGTGGTGGCGTAATATTACAGACGCGTACTTTTTTTAGTTTATTCACGACATATTGCAGTTAAAAAGCAAAGCACTTTTAGGTTTTTTTTATTGTTTGTAATGATTTGCTAGGACAAATACACAAGTGACATGATGATAATGGTAGAACACAAAAAAAAATTAAAGAACATGAGATTTCTTTTTTCTTTTGTAAAATACAAAGCAGCCAAGATGATAAGCAAAAATATTTTAAAGAAAAATACACATGCATGCCGAAAAGATCATGCATTTATTATTTTCTTTCTATTAAATTAGACCATAAAATAAATAAAAACATGCCTTAAGTTATAAAAAAGAATAAAAAAAGAAATAAAATTATTTAATAAATTAAATGCACAAAAACAATTTACTTACGTCATAACAACTTTATATTTTGTTTATAGTAATAAGAAAATATTCTTAATTTTAAAAATTAATATTCAGTATAACAATTATAAAGACAACTATATATTAAGTCTTTAGCTCCTAAGAGAAAGAAAGCTGAAGTCCCATTATTTGGGGGTTAGAAGTATTGACATTAAGGAAAATGGAAGGAAATAAACGAATTGCAAAACAAATATTTAAAGATCATAAAGGACCAACTAAAAATGTAGAGAAGGAACTAGTAGTATATGATTCTTAAATTATATACTATGAAATATATTTTAAAACTATTGGAATTTATTTTGAAAAAAAAAATCGAAATTTTAAGAAATTTAAAATTAAAAGTGTGTTCTCCACACTAGAATTACAAAACTAAAGGATTAGATGGTTTAAACTAAAACCTTATTAAATTCAATATTGGCTTTAAACAATTCGTTCTACTATTTGCTATACGGGACTAATAAGTCTAGGCTTTAAAGTGTGTATTATCGACTTAATTAAACGTTTTTAAACTTATATTAACAAACATAAAACATAGAGACGTAAGAAATGGAAAATAAAAGAATAAAAAACATCAATTAATTAACAAAAAATAAAGGAGCCCTCTTCTATTTATATGCCTAAGAAAAGTTAACATTATTCTAGGAATTGTAATAAAAAAAATTATTTTTTTTTTATTACTTCCAAGAACAACATTATCAATCATCTTGCATAACCACATAGAAGCAGACTTTTAATTTTTTTTGTTTCTTATTACAAACCGATTTTTTTTTTTGTTTTATAAAATCCATTTAAGTAAGAATTTGTATAACAGAAGAATGAGTAATAAATTTCAATTTGTTTTTTCTTTTCGAATTTAGAAAACATGGCATAAAATGTTTGAATATAAAGTGCACTGGAATTTCAAAAAAGTATGTGATTTGAATGGTACGAATAATGAGAAACGCATTGGCCAATCGTTAGGAAAAACTATAAAAGATTTTTTAGTAGAAGGAATATAATATGCTTGTATGCAATTGTTTTGTTTCGAAAGGTTTTCCATGAACAATAGGAAATAGTCCCTCTTAGTGTCAAATATTTTCATTTTAATTATCAAGGCCTTTAAAAATACTTAATGTTGCTTTGGAAAGCAATGGAGAACTGAGAGATAATGGTAACGAATAGTTCGAAATGAAGCAACTATTCACATCAAAAATAAAATTCAGCTTAATTGGATAGAATGCATCTGAAAGTAAAAATATACAAAAATTTCCATTCATTCAGATACGTGTGCAGTCCGACAGGGTCTTGCAATAACCTTCCTACTAACGCTCAGACATTTTAATAATCTTTTTGGGATTCAATTTCTATCAGAAAGTATATTTTTGGTTCACTCATGAACACAAATGATTTCAAAAGGCAATTCTGCTCCTCATTGTTAGTTTGATTGACTTGTTTTTGTAGAAAGTAGTTATCCACACATGTATTTAAAAGAGGTGGTAGAGAGGTAATTTGATAGAAGAAAGAAAAATAATTTCTGTGAATAATTTGGAAAAAATCTATAAACTTTCGGACACAAATAATTGCAAACTATTTATTCCTTCTGTTTGAAAACATAACACTTTTTAAATGTAAATTTTTATTTCGAATGAAATGACGAATGATTTTCAGAACAATAAATACTTTTTTGTTTTCGAAACATAAAACTGGAAAACCATAACAAACAAAGTAAAGAATTTGTTTTTTTTTATTTTCGAATATAAATTTCTAAAAAAAAAATTTAAAACAATGAAAATTTTTTGCAATTTGAACGAAAACTGATAAACTACAACTAGAAACTAGAGTTTGAGAAAACTCGACAACAAACGTAAAACAATTTAACAAAACAAATGAAATTTTGTTACTTTTTTTTGAGACTGCCATCGAATAGAAAATAAATGTAAAGAAAATGTAAATTTTTTTCTTGTAGTCTAATCAAAACGGAAAGTTAAAGAACGAATAAAGACTACGAAAAATGCACTAGAAAACACACTAAGAGGCATCTTTTGTTTGTTTTTTTTTTTTTTTTTGTTTTTAAATCAACTAAAATAAGTTGTGTGTGTCTTTTTTATGGATGTTTTGTTTTTCTTCTTCTAAATTCTAAATATTTTTTTATTATTTTTATGTGTGTGTTTATTGTTGAAACGAGTGTAGGCATGTTTTGTTTAAATTCTGACCTGCGATTGACCAAGTTATCACGGTAAGGATTACGGGGTTGACGTTTCATAATATCGCTTTCTGGTTTCTCATAAGCCAGAGATATAGCCGGTACCTTTTTTTTATCATTCAAACCATTATAATAAATGGTTGGTTATTTTTGTATGTTCAGTTTATGGATTTAAAGTTTTTATATATTTTTGTTAGTTAGTTAGTAAACAACAAGAGTGCAAAGTTCATTTTTTGAGTTGTTTTAGTCAAGGTTTTTTTTTTGTAAATAATAGTATATAAAATATATTTTTTTTTTATTTTTGTAAAAATATAACAGGAAAAAATTTATAAAAAAAAATAGAAAGTATGATTAGATACGTTAAAAAAGTTATTTGTTTTATAAAATGCCAAAGAGTTTAAACAAAAAAATAAATAAAATAAAAAAATGTTTAAAAGAATTTCTTAAATAGAAAACTATTTTTTAATATTTTTTAATTTTATTTCTTTTAATTTTTGGTGAAAGTTTAGTTATAAACTAAAATTCTTAATTATTGTCAAGGTTTTTAGTATTGCTTGCTTGTATTGTTCAAGTGTGTTTTTGAGAGAATTTGTTGTTCTAAACTAAATAGTTTTAAATAGTAGATGCTACTCTAGATATAGAAAAAAATTATAAATAATATGATTAAAAAGATTTCATTATAAATAGTATAAGTAATCTTAAAAGAGAATGTTTTAATAATAAAATAGAGAAAATAATGTTTTAATATTTAAACTATTTAAATATAATATATTGTAATGTATTAAGAGAATGAGTTTTTACTACAAAAACTATTAATAATAAATAGTTATAGTTTGTATAATAGTTAGTTGTTATTAAAATTTAATTATTATAAAACTAGCATGTTTTCTTCTTTTTTAGATTAGTTATCAGATTTAAAAAAAAAAAAGAAATTATATCAAGTGTAGGTAAAGTTTAATATTTACTATGGGTATTTGTCTATAGAATATAGGAGGGTTGGGTGTTTATACGTCATATGAAGTACTAAAAGGTTTTCTTTTATATACAAAAAGTTTATTTTAATTCTTTGTAACTAAAAAAATTCACAATTCATTTAAAGTTTAAATAAAAACAAATTTAAAGGATAGTAAAAAACTAAAAAAAGGAATCTATAAAGCTTCAGTTGCTGGTTAACACAAAACACTTACCTTTAACAGGTCAGACAACTAGAGTAAGAGCAAGAATTTGTTAAAGTGTATGTTGTTTTTTTTTAATAAAAAATTATTTTAAAGGTATTCAAATCTAAATCAAGCATTTTTTCTGTACTCCTTATGAGAAAACTTAGAAATAAAAAACGTATCAAAATTTAATTTTATTTTCTATTCGAAAAGAGTAAACTTTGCCATCTCTGGAATTTTTTACCATGTTTAACTTCTTTCCAAAGAAGTAATAGAAAAATATCGAAAATTCCGGGTATAGTGACTGTACCTTGACATCTTATTATTTAAACAATATTCTGTACTTTTTTTAATTACAGGTCTTACGCAGCACACAGCATCTGCTAAGAAATAACTTGGATTTATATTGCCATATACAAGGTAAAAGAAATAATCTGATATTTCATCGAGTAGACATGGAAGTATAAGCTTAACTTTAATTTAATTCCTACTCGATACCCATCAATCTTTAAATTGAGGTTAAAAAGCCCCAAAATGATTTTTAGTTTAAAATGTATACAACAGCTGTGTTCGAAATTACAATAATTTGCGCAAAATCTGACACAAATATTAGGAAAGCTATTGAAGTTATAGAACTTCTTATCCTGTTGTATTGTTCATGCTTTTTAAAGCTCTGTAGCCGTCTTAGCATATTTTTTTGTACTTTCAATGGATATTTTGTAAATTATTAAGAATAAGAAAGATTTATTTTAATATTAATCTGTTTTCTATGGTATGCAAAAGATTTATTCTGGAAATAGTCCAACAGGATGTTAAACAATATGAACATTTCTCTTTGAATCGTACTTAGTGTTATTTTTTTTGTTTCGATGTTGAAAGCGTTATCATTGGAATGAAATGGCCTTTATATTTAGTGCTAACAAAAATATTTCTAAAGGTAAAGGGAAGTACTTTTTTAATACTTTTTATTTCTATGCATTTTAAGCTAAACAACTGTTCATAAACATTAAACCCTTTAAAATAAGGAACCTTTTAACATATTCTAATTATAAAATTAAAACTCGATATATTAAAAATATTTGTTAATCAAAATAATTTTCGAAAACTTTAACTTTAACAAATTCCGCTCATACGTTTCTTTTAAATTCTAAAAAAATTTCTTTCCGTCTATGCTCAATGATTTTTAAAATCTTCTTTATGGATATTAAAGCCGTATTAATATTTTTTTTTAAATATATTTTTAAAAATGAGGACAAAAATAGAATATTTAAATATTGAATATGTAATATGTATTGATATACGATATAAGATATATTTAGAAAGAGAAATAGAGGGAATAAAAAAAACTTGTAACGAGCAATATTATGGTGATAATATATGGTGGGTCGGTGAAAAAATAGGGCAATTAATTAGGAAAACAATATTATTATGTAGATATATAATATCAAAGAGGCGTAAAGGATATCATTTCGAAAAAAATAGTAATTTAAGTGAAAAATATAGAATTTTTTTTATATATGTATATATAAAGAGAATTCTAGCAAAAAAAGACTATGTAATGTACGTTTAGATATATATTTTTTATATATAGTTTTTCTTTGTGTTTTTTAGTTCTTTCATAGCATATATATAGAGAGAGAAAAATCTAACAAAAATTGTATATATTGTAGATTTTAAAATAATAATTTCAATAACTAACGCAAAAAGACGCAAAAACTAAATGTACAACAAAGTTAAAATAAAATTAATAATAATTGAATAATTAATAAAATAAAAAAAAAACAAAGAACAACATAAAAAATACACTAAAAATATTAAAAACAATTTAAAAAAAAAATTCTTTAAATTTAATTCCTTTTTTTAAATATAAAATATACTCTTGGTCTAATATTTTATTAAATAATTAAAAAATAATTATAAGGAAAAATTAAAGCAAAAATACAAATAATTACTAAAAAAAAATTGGAAAAATTTAGTTTATAATTGAATATTTATTTATGAAAAAAAAATAAGAAACAAGCTTTAATAGTTAAAAAAATACAAAATATGTATTACTAAAAATATAGTATGTACTTTGCTTTATAAAAAAAAAATCGAATGTTAAACAAAATATTGTATTGAAAGTTGAAAGATGTATTTTTTTTTTTTGATTTATAATATTTACGCATTTGTTTAGTTAGTTAAAAGGCTTTAAAAGATTTTGTATTAAATCATATATTTAGCGTTAATACTTTTGATTGATTGATTGATTTCATAAACTGACAGTGTTGGAAAATTGTTTATTGAAATTCTTTTTTATTTTACGTGAGAGAAAAAAGTAGAAAGTGTTTTAAAAAATTCTTTGATTGTTGCTTCTCTTTTTATAATAATTTTAAATAGAAAGTGAAAAAGAAGTCTGTGGTTCTTTTTCTAAAAATTTGCTGATACTTTTTCAATTAAAATTAAAAACAAATCTCAATTTTTTTTTTTAAGTTGAAATTGAATTTGTTGATGACACAAAGAAAAACTTTACCTTTCGTTGACAAGTTTATCGCAAAATGGATTCCTGGGCTGACGTTTCATAATATCTGACTCTGCTTCTTCATAGGCAAGGGAAATGGCAGGTACCTAGGTTGGTTTACATTTACAAACGTATTACAAACAATACTCAATAGTACACAACAATGATTTTAATTTTTTGTTTGTAGGCGCAAGCATTAGTTTTGTATACAAAAAATATGGTGGAATAAATGGCTTTTTGATTTAAATAGGGTTTTAAAAAGGGGGTTTTTTTCTTTTGGAACAAAATCAAATATTAAAAATTTTTTTTTTAAATTTTTTTGTAATTAAATTGTAGGGGAGAGAGCCGTAAAAAATTATTTACTTTTATAAAATTTTAAAAACAAAATATAAAAACGTATAACAGGTTATATTTTTTTAAAGCTTTGTTACAAAAATCAAATTTCGAATACAAACGAAAGGAATAATAATTATTCATTAAAGATTTGTAATCTAAATTTATACACACGTTCTTAAACTACCATATGTTATGTAAAAAATACCTAAAATAGTTTTTTTAATACTTATGGTTTCAACATACTTAGTTTTCCTTTTTTTGAAGACATACTTAGTTCTTGTTTCTTACGCAAAACTTAACATAACCTAACTTATTATTAAATTTAATGAATTTTGGTGATTTATTTTTTTTTTTTAATTAAAATTAAAAATAAATTTTTAAAATATAAATTTGTGCATTAAATTTTGTATAACGTATGTACACATACATATTTCAAATTTAAATACATATATTGTTTTTGTGTGTATTTTCTACATTTTCGATAGATTCGAGGTGAGTAAAAATCATAAATGTTTACAAAATAAACGCTTCAAATAAAAATAAACGTAGCTGCAGCTACGTCATGTAAAAATTTCTTGTTTAAACACGGCTTTAAGTTTCTATATACAAATTGAACTCACGTTGGCTATAAAATATTTACATGCGAATCATTTTTATAACGTAGGACATAATAAACATGGTTATTTTTACATCTCAAATTTTAAAATCAAGTTTTCTATTGCGAAACTTTACGTAACATTTGTCCCGTAAGTAGGTTTCGAATTCCGCAATTTGATAGTATTTTGCGTATTTTTAATTATTAACTTTATAATTTGCTTTACAAAAGAAAAAAGTATTCCTTTTTTCTTCTTTTTTTTATCAGGAAATGCTATTAACTTTGAAAAACCTAACGAATCACCATTTAATCACAAATTAAACGAACAAATGTTGTCAAATACGGAATTTTTTTAATCTTCAATACCATTTGTTGGTAACAACTTGGTAAACACCAGTTTAAAATGATTCTTTTATGCCAGAAACTGAGTAATTGGGTTTAAATCTAAAAATTTCTCAAATCTGTTATTATTTCAAATGCTTCTTGTATAGGAAACATACTTTTTTAATGGTAAAGTGGTAAAAACATTAATGCGGAACAAAAACTGATTCAAATCTTCTTTTTATAGAAGAATTATTGTGAAACTAATTTGAATCGAATTCAATAAGGGTTGTTCTAATAAAGTTTTTGAATCATTTTTTAATTGAGAATATGTTTTGAAGGCTTATCACGTATAGCCTGGCTTTTACAAACATCAGTGTAAAGAAGACATACGTTTCTTATACGATGGCAAGTGTTTAAGTTTACTAAACTATTTAGAATATCAGCCACGAAACGTTGATGAGGTGTAATATGGTGTTTGACAGACAATATCTAACGTGCCACAGCGATAAAACAACAGACTTTAGTGACAATAATGCTAATAAAGAAAATAACAGCATTCAACTAAGGTCAGTACAGTCAAATGTATCTCATGTAGAAGAGAATTTCGCATAAGCTTTTGAGATATCATTTCTTAATTACGATTTTTAAATATTAATTTTCTTTTTATTCTGTTCTTACGTCTTAAAAAATAGAAAATCTCTTTAGTGAAATGTGGTAACACTCTTAGAGCATTTCTTAACCTCAAAATATTGCAATTTACAGATATGACTCCCTCCTTTCATCAAATATTTATAATTTTTTTACAAAAAATTTTAAACTGAAATTAAGGTAACTGCACGATAAAATACCATAAATTCACAATGATTACTTTGCACAACACAATGAGAAGAGAAAAAAATCTCTACTGTGAACAAGACGTCACAAAATTAAACAACTTAACGAAGACATAAAAAAAAATCGTATCATTAATCAAGACAAATCTCTAAATTACCTAAGTAAACCTTAAATACACACAAAACATGTTAAAAAAAAATAATATACAATTAATTAAATACCAATTATTTTGTGCAAAAATTTCTAACGTATAAAATAAAATTATTAAAAATATTTTCGTTTTTTAATTGAAATCAAAATTTAAATTAAAAATTTTTTAGTAGAAATTATACGATAAACTCTTCTTTAGTGTACAAAAGTATACGTCAAGAGTAAGAACTTAAAATTTGAAAAAAAAAAATTCACAAGAATAATGAGAGATAGAGAGAGAGGATAACGTTGTTAGTTAATTGAAAACAACTGTCACAGTGCAATGATAATGAAATTATTGTTCTTCATATATATTCAATGGAATTCATTATGATTATGATGAGTATGAGACGAAAAACCCACAACATCAAAAGTAAAATATTTCAAAAGAACTTAAAAATTAAGAGGGGTATGATGAGATCAAATGCAATTTTATTACATGATGAACGAAGATAATGTCATAAACGAGTTAGAGAAGAAAGGGTTTAAATATTTTATTATTTATAATTGTTTTAATTGTTTTTTTTTTATTATTGTTTATTTTTATTATTTTGCTTTTTTATTTTTTAGTTTAAACAGTTAAAAAAAATAAACAGAAGACATTTAAGATTGTTATTTACGACAGACAAGTACGTAGAGAGAGTGAAAAAGGCATTTAATTTTAAAACCGTATGTTTTTACAGATTAACACATATATGTATGTATGTATAAGGTGGCTATGTATGTATGTATGTAAGTATAATATAGTATATACATAAGTGTAATATATAACAATCCAGCCATTTTGTTAAGAAATTAGTTTTTTAAGCTTATTTAGCTTAGCGTTGAAAGAAGGGGGAGAATATAGAGAGATTCTTAACTTGTTTGTTTAATTGTTGTTTCTGTGTTTTTGTTTTTTAGTAAAAAAAAAAAAGAAAAACCAAATACGTGTTAATAAGTTTGATGGGGGTGGTTGATTGGGTTAAGTTGTAACAACACATAAAAATGGAAATGATTAAACACAACACAGAACAGAAACAAAAATAATTAAAAAAAAAGAAAATTATATGCACCTTGAATTGACCAATTTATCGTTGAATGGATCTCGAGGTGGACGCTTCATGATATCGGCTTCAGCGGCTTCGTAAGCCAAAGAAATAGCAGGAACCTAAAGATTTACAATTTTTTTTGTTTTTTGTTTTTCAGAATACATTGAACATAACAGCAACGCAGTTGTTTTAAACAAAATAAATACACAAAATGTAAGTGTATTGTAAGGAAGGGTTATCGTTTTGTTTTGGTATGAGTGTGTATTTTTAATGGTTTTCACAGTGTATTTGTGTTCGAATTCGAAGTGGTTTTGTTTGGTTTGATTTGTTTCATTATTGTTGTTGTAGAAAACAATTTTTTTTATACACAACCACAATTAATAGCAGGGAGTAACACACACATGAATGTAGTAATTATAGTTGTAGTTGTATAGAAGTATAGCAGAATAAAAGATACAATAGTAATATGAGTAAATTATTAACAAAAAAAAAGAAATGTTTTAAAAATAATAATAAAATCTAAAATAAAATTAAAAAAAAAAAAAAATAAAACTAAATTAATTACCAAATTGAGTTGATAATAATGGTTACACAACGAGGTCTATAACTAGCCTATACAGATATGTATATATGTATGTATGTATGTCTATGTAGCACAGAGCTCTAACGATAAATTAGCTTAAGACAATACAATGTAAATAAAATAGATGGTAGACTTAGGTTTTCATTTAGCCTATTGGATTTTCTTTTTTAGCCTTCATCTCCATGTCTTTTTTGTTAGCCATTTACGTTCCTCAATCAGATAAGATCAGATAAGTACTTTTCTTTTTACCTTTCATTGACCAAGTTATCTATATTAGGATTACGTGGTCGTCTTTTCATAATATCGGCTTCTGGTCCTTCGTACGCCAATGAAATGGCTGGTATCTTAAGATTATGTTTTTTCAAAATGTTTTTTTTTTGTTTGTTTTGTTTTTCATCAAAAAAACGTAAATAAATTAACTTATATGCTAACTAAACTCTATTATGTTATTATAAAAATACAAAAAATGTATTATAATATAATATTTGCAATACTTAAAAATCATAGAAAGTCCAAAAAGAAATAAAAACGATACGAAATGAAGTAAAAAAAAAGAAAAGAAAAACTCAACAACTTACCATATCAGTACCCAAATCAATACACAAAATGGTAACGGTACCCAAAGGCAAGGGGATATCACACAAGATGAAAGCCAAGAAAGGTGAGATTTCAGGAATGTTAGAGGTCAAAGTGTAGGCAATAGATTTCTTCAAGTTATCGAAAATCAAGCGACCCTCTTCGACACCAGTTACAATAGAAGCAAAGTTATCATCCAACAAGATCATGTCAGCAGCCTTTATTTGTAACACACATTGCAATAATATTTAGTATAAATATCGTGTACAACAGAGAGAAATTTAAAAGAACTTACCTGCTTGGATACATCGGAACCAGCGATACCCATAGCAACACCAATATCGGCCTTTTTCAAAGCTGGCGAATCGTTTACACCATCACCAGTTACAGCTACAATAGCACCCATACGTTGGCAACCCTCGACAATGATCAGCTTCTGTTGAGGTGAGGTACGGGCAAATACGATTTCGGTGTGGTAACGTAAGATTTCATCTAACTGATCAGAGGAAACATCACGCAATTCGGCACCATGTACAACAGCGGCTTTGGCTTCACGTGGATTCACTTCGGAAACGGGTATATTTAAACGTTGGGCAATATCTTCAACAGTTTCGTTGCCTTCAGAAATGATACCGACAGATTTGGCAATAGCCTTGGCAGTGATAGGGTGATCACCAGTAACCATAATAACTTTAATACCAGCAGAACGGCACTTGGCAACGGCATCGGGTACAGCAGCGCGAGGAGGATCAATCATAGACATAAGGCCCACAAAACGTAAGTTATCAATGGGGAAGTTAACATCGTCGGTATTGAATTTGTAGCCAGTGGGGTATTTGTCAGACGGCAACATGAAATCACAGAAACCCAAGACACGTTCACCCAAACCTCCTAATTCCATGTAGGCATTGTTGAAAGCCTCCTTCATTTCTTCATCCAAAACCTTTTCTTTGCCGTTAATGAAAATTGTAGCGCAACGTTCCAAGATACGTTCGGGGGCACCCTTCATGACCAGTAAATAGCGTGGATCGGAGGGATCTTCAGTTTCGTGAATTGAGACCTGATACTTATTGGTGGAGTTGAATGGAATTTCAGCGATTTTCTTGTTGCGCTTGCGGATATTCATAACATCACCGAGAGCCAATTCCATACACTTCAACAAAGCAGCTTCTGAGGCGTCACCGCTGACTTCTTTCTTTAAAATTGGAACACCTTCTTGGCCGCCTTTGAATTCAGCACGGTTGCAGAGAGTGGCAATGCGAGAGAGCGCCTTGAAACCAGGGCTAGTTCTATCGTATTGGACACCCGACTGATCTTCTGTTGTATCGGCCTCAATGATCTGATTATCGAACCACATGTGAGCGACAGTCATACGATTCTGTGTCAGGGTACCGGTCTTATCCGAACAGATGGTAGAGGTGGAACCTAAAGTTTCGACAGCCTCCAAATTCTTGACCAAACAATTTTTCGAAGCCATACGTTTGGCAGTCAAAGTCAAGCACACAGTTACAGTAGCCAATAGACCTTCAGGTACGTTAGCAACAATAATACCAATCAAGAAAATAACAGCATCCAACCAATGGTAACCCAAGATGAAAGCAATAACGAAGAATGTTACACCCAAGAAAACGGCAACACCAGTAATCAAATGAATGAAATGGTGAATTTCCTTAGCGATGGGTGTTTCACCAGTATCCAAACCGGAAGCTAAGCCAGCAATACGACCCATAACAGTGTGATCACCACAACTGATAACAACACCTTTGGCGGTACCTTCAACGGCATTGGTGGAGAAGAAGGCCAAATTCTTTGTTTCCAATGGATTCTCATGGGTATAATCAGCACCGCGAGACTGGGGCTCAGATTCACCAGTCAACGATGAGTTATCGACCTTAAAGTTACGAGCCTCTATAATACGAATATCGGCTGGGATACGATCACCGAATTTCACTTCGACAACGTCGCCCAATACCAAATCTTCGGCACGGAGTGTAAGTTTCTCACCCTCACGTATAACAGTGGCGAATTGAGGAACCATATTTTTGAAAGATTCCATAATTTTTGAACTTTTTGATTCCTAAAGAAGAGAGAGAAAGAATTGGTTTTTTTTTTATTTACTTTCATGTTAATAAAGAAATTTAACGCACCTGATAGTAAGAGAAAATACCCGTGACTATAACTACAGCAGAAAGTACGATACCCAAATATAAATTATCATCTGAAGGCTCTTCGCTTGTACTAGCCTGAATGGAGTAGGCAACAAAACATAAAATAGCACCAATCCACAATAACATGGCGAAACCACCGAACAAATTTTTACAAAACTTAACCCATTCGGGTGTTTGTTTGGGTGGTGTTAGAGCATTGGGACCATCACGCTCTAGATTCTCTTTAGCCTTGGCATGACTTAGACCCTAAAGAAGCAGAATAACGTATATTATTAGTTTTTAGTTTAAAATATTTGAAAAATTATTTCAAATAATAAAACTTACATTCTCGGGATGTGTGTGAAAGCGCTGGTACAGCTCTTCAGGAGTGATTTTATGAAAATCGATATCTAACTCCTGTTTGAGATCATCTAAATTTTCTTTTTTTAACGCTTTAGCAGGCATTTTGCGTTTTGACTAGGGAGGAGAAAAACAAACAAAAAATAGGAAGACGTTAGTAAATAATGAATTAAAAAGAATTCATTTTGGAAATACAAAATTAAAGAGAAAGAAATTTTAAAACACTATGCAGCAAATTCCTTTTTTTTATAAATTTTGAAGCATATTTTCAGGTAGGTTTTTTGAAGATTTTTTACTGTTGCTTAGTGTTTGTTGTACAATAAATAGATATTCAAGTTTAGAGAGAGGTATGTATTTCAAGATACACCATATACCGCTGTTTTGAATATTTTTTTTTCTATAAAACCCAGTTACGATTCATGCCATTTTGTTGTTATTATTAAAGTGTGAATATATTTTGTTTTTTAATATTTATTTCATTAATTAAAGGTGTAAATTTAATATAAAAAAAATTACGCAGATATATTTTTGATATTGTTTATATAAATAATAGAGAAGAAAAGTGTTATTTTTTAATAAATATTTAATATATTGTGTATCTCACCATAACCAGTATTATACTGTACCATACATGTGTTATATTTATATATACTGTACTATTGAATATAATACAATATTAAAGAGAGAGAGAGAGAGAGAGAGAGAGAGAGAGCTATAATTACATATAAACAAAATACCAGAGGAGTAAATAAAAATATTTATTTTCGATTTTCTATTGAATACAACTTACCCCCTTAAAAAATAAAAATAAATTGTAAAAAAGAAAACAAATAAAATTGTTTAAATTAAATTGTTGTGTTTTAGTAGTTAAAATAAATCAAATGTTTATATATATGATAGTATGATAATAAATAAAAAAAGGCATAGAAAATAATATAAATTTGTCGTGAGAAAATTTAAGTTTTTTTCCTATAATTTTTTGCTTTCAATTGTTCTAAATTGAATAACCAAACTATTCCATTTAATTTGAATTTCTCATATTTTTATTTTAAATACCCAATGTAAACAAATAAAAAAGGGGGCATAAATAAAAACAAAAATAAAAACAAAAAATAAGAGATAAAACATTGTCACGTTTAGTTTAAAATCAATCATTAGAAATGAAATTTAATTTGAAACACATTTTGTTTTTCCCGCAATTTATTTTAATTTTAGAATTAAACAAGTATCAATAGATCAAATTATTTATTTTTATCATCAACTTTTTTTATTATTTTTTTTTTGTTAATTTAACGTCATTGATTAAAAATAAATCTCAATATGTTATCAAGTAAAACAAATTTAAACCCAAAAGATAATGAATTTGTACAGATTTTCCACTTTTTTTTAATATGATGAAATCTTTTCATTGTCGCATAGGTTTGACGAAATTCTGTACTTAAGAGGAAAATCGTCAAATCTTTTACTGACGTAATCAATGACGTGGTCTTTTATTAAAAAAAAAATTCTAAAATTTTAAAATGACGTTGTTTAAATAAAACAAGAGACCGTTTTATTTTAACACATTTATTTTTTTCTAATTTTTTTCCTAATTTCAGAAAAAGAAACTTTAGGGGCACTTGATAGGATCGAATATAGAATACAAATCTAAACTATAAACTGTTGCCTAAAATAATGTTTTAAGTCTAACATGACTATAAATGTGTTTTATATTTTACCATTTTATCGTTATTTTATTGGAATAAGCGTCAATGACCTTTATGGCCATCATATTGTTCCAAAAATTTGCCCTCCTGACTGTGTAACAGTCGCTTTTTCTTCTCTCTTCCTTTCTACCTTTTCCAACTTGATTTCCTAGGTTTAATACACTGCATGAATAGACTGATAAGCGGACATTCCCGGTTAGAACTCTATTTAATATATTATCCGCTAGAGAGCTCTATTGCAAGTGAAACTAAATTTTTCAGGAAAGAATAAAAATGTTGACTTTTTTAAATTTTCATATCTTCAAGGAATACAAGAAAAGAAAAGGCTCGCTGTGAAAATATATAGGGCGGTAGCGAACACTTATTAAAACCTACTTTTTGTCAAGATGTGGCCAAGCTATGAGCAGGTTAGGCATATTCCCTGAATGGATTGCTTAAAGCGAAATTTGAAGCATCTTTAGATTTTATATAAAGAAAACTATTTCGTTTTCTAATGGTTTCCAAGAATGTTAACCACGACCCTCTACCATTTTCAATTTTAATATTCAAAATTGAATGGAAAATGGAAAATCGAACAACATTCTGAAGCTTTGTCAGGGTAACAGAATTGAAACATACGAGATACATACATAATAGGGATAAGTTCTATAGATTTTGGGGAGAGTGATAGATGGAATAATTCCAGTTATGTAGCATCTTTACATAACAAAATGTTTGTGTGGTATTTTGAGTGTGACATAAACAAGGGAGCATTTGTGAATGCATTTTGAAATCAGTTTCAATGATTTTAAATTTTATAAAAATATTCAATCTTTTTAATGGGAATTTACAAGAACTTTAATTGAAAAGTTTATTCTCCAAAATTGCTATCTCTACGCATTAAGGGAACCGTGTGGATAGTCATGGTATAGTTTAATACAAAATTATTTTTGAAACATATAAGACATACATATTTCGTACAGAGAAACATATTTCGGTAGTAGACTATATAGCATGGAAAGATTTTACATACTGCTGAATACAGAAGTTTAAAGTAAAAAATTGGTAGCATGTTCGGTGGGTTATCAATAGAAAATACAATACAATTTTAGGTTATGTGAAACCCAAATATGAGATTGTATGTCAATTTTAGGAAACTTATGAGGACAGCTTTAAAGCAAGTCTTAAACTGACATAAATCAACTATAAAAAACAACAAATTGCAAATTTTAAAGGCCATAAATATGTATATAAATAAATAACTAACATATTTATTTTCATTTGAATGTTTGAATTGTATTGCAGAAACAGACTTAAATTTCTCACCACAAAAGTTTATATTGAATTTAATTGTATAAATAAAATGATACCAAACCAAATAAACCACATGCAAAAACAAAAATATTTAAAAATATCATAAATTATAAAATAAAGTGCATAAAAAAGCAAATAAATAAATAAAAAAATTTCTAAATCATGTCTACCAACAACAATGTATGCATGAATATTATTATTTTATTATTTTTTATTTTCTTTTTGTTGTAGCTAATAATACAATTATGATAAATGACAAGAAATGAAACATAAATTTTTATATACAGAACATATTGAAAATAATATAAAAAAAAATATGAAAAATAAAAAAAAACACACAAACAAAGAAAAAATAAAAGAAAAAAGTATTTACCTTGTAATGACCATCGGCTGTAAGATTGTCGTCATTAGTTGGTACAACCGTGGCGACACGATATGAGTCTGCTCTCCCATGCTAATATGATTGAATTTTTAAAATTAAAAACAACCATCGGGAAATCGTTTTAGGACGGCACATGAACAGTTACAAAAAAAATTTAATTTTTTTATTTCAAATGATGAGCGTTTACAAAACATAAGATGATAATGCAGGCAGGCATGAGCGGGACAGTACAGGCGTAAATTTTAAATTATAAACCATTTTGAAAACAAAATTAAATAATTTTTTTGTTTTTTTCATTTTTGATCACATAACAAGACGAGCAAACGAGCGAGCAAAAATAGCGAGTATCAATCAATTGGCGCATAAATTTGTAGGCAGGCAGGCAATTTAACAAATTAAGACAAAATGTTAATGATTTCAATAAAAGAAAATCACACGCACACACATAAAATTATGAAAAGAAAGAAAGAAAGACAAAAAACAAAATGAATAAATTTATTTGAAAAAAAAAATAATAAAAATGAGAATATCATAAAACTACAAATTATAATGATTAAATATTTAATACTTAATGTAATAATAATAAAAATAAAAATAAAAATAAACTTAAAGCGATCGAAATAATATGTTTGCGATGTGTTTTGCACAATTTATTTTTTTTTTTTATTTATTTAGAAAGGTTTATACATGAGTCATCACACTGTACAACACCCATAATATTTTAACCAACTATTTACTACTCTTTCTTTTCTCTTTTTTTGACCAGAAAATCAATTTTTCTGTAACAAAATTAAAAGAAAAGCTTTTTGTGGTGAATCATCAAATGTTATTTGCTATTCAGGCAAGGATAGTAAAATAAAAAATAAAAAAATAATGCAAAAAAAAAGAAATGGTTGTCCTATAAAAAGGTCTTACAACATGTGATTTGAGTATTTCTTACCCTTATGGGTGTCGTCAAGAGTAAGTATAAAGGAGGTCATACGATGACTTATAGATACAGAAATGCAAAATAACAGTTAAAGGACAATGAATTTTAGACAGCAAGACTAACAATTGTTCAAATAAAATTTTTTATATTATGACGCATGAGCTGTTGCAGAAAAGAAACGATTTGGCTTTAAAAAATATTAAAAAGTTTTGAAAAAATTCCTAAAAAAAATTAGACTAAGAAAAACAGTGTTTTTATCACAAATAGGTTTTTTACTTTCTTTATTTAGACTTAATTGTTCATAATTATTAAAAATTTTGTATTGTTATGCATCAAGTTAAATATTAACATTTTAATTAAAAAAAAATTAAAAAAAATTTAAAACAATAAAAAAAAATTAAAAAAAATAAAAAATAAAAAAAATAAAATAAAATAAAAAAAATTAAAAATAATAAAAAAATATAAATTAAAAATATTGGATAACTAAAAACTATATTTTAATTTTTTTTAATATTTTGGATAATTTTTCGGATTTTTTTTATTTAAAACTATACCAACCAAGATCTTAAAACCACCACTATTTAATTCTAAAATGTAAACATATCATTAAAATACCAGTAAAACATTTTTTTTATTTCGAAAAAGCAAACAATTTATTTGAATTCGAATCGAAAGAAAATTCATTCGATACTTAAGTTGTAAAATATTGAGTTTCGAAAATTCTTCTTTCGAAGCGAAATATCCACCCAAAACACAAAATATGGTGATGGTAGTTTATTTAAATTTTTTAAATTTAAAACTAGAAACAAAACTAACACGTTATAACACGTTGTAATATTCGCACATTCCTTAGTAACATTTTAAAGAAAATTTTAAAAAAAAAACAAAAACAAAAATTAAAGTTAAAGATAAACTGAAACCTTATTGCTGGCCATAATTCAAGCCACGTGCTTAGACCGACTATTTATACAATTACGTGACTAAATTATTAAAATCCTTTACACTTTGAAAACTTAAACGAATTTTTATGACAGAATACAAAAAAAAAACATACTAATAATGTGTTAAGCTATTTTGCATAATAAATATTAAGTTTTAATGACCTCTAGATGGAATTACACAATTGTTTAGAACAAACTAAATGAGAGGACAAAGTGATTATAATTTTTAATATATTTTTAAACAAATTTCAACTTCAGTAAATTGAAAGTCGAGTATATTTTCAATACATTACAACAATGATTTTATTTGTGTCAGTTAGGTATTGCTAAGTAAACATTTTGCAGCAAATTATAAGTGTTTTTTAAAATGTTTTTTAAATCTTTTTAGAATTTTTCTTTTCATTTTTTTTTTTCGAATTGATAAGATACGAACAGTGTTTGTTGTAAAGTTAATAAATATAATAAAAAAGATTTATAAGGCATTTTTTATATAATTTTAAACACGTTTTAAAAACAGATATTAAATAAAAATATTATGTATATATTCCATTTATTTCTTGACAAACTAACTTAACACAAAAATATTGGACTTCTTGTGTTGGCTTAAAAGAGGCGCGGAACCCATGATTCAAACCATAGCTCAGACATCTGGAATAAAACAACTACCTCTCAACAGTATTCTGGCAAAACCTTTGTAAGTATGTAAATAAAATACAATTGCTATGAAAAGTTTATCAAAAATTTGTCCTTCGCAGTTGACTTTAAACTGTAGGTCTTGCCTACATTATGGATAAAATTAGCACAACCCAATCTGGATAATGTGAGAAGCTAGGTTGTAATCCCAACTAAATGTTTGAAAGGAGCAATTTGGAATGTATGTTTCTTGATATATTTTATAGGTTAGTTTAAATTATTAATCAGGCCTTAAACATTACTAATGTGGGTACTGATACAGGCACCATTGGTGTGCCATTTAGCCTATTTATCGTATACCTATTGCTGCTATCTGGCATTACGTAGACAGAATTAAAATTGAAAAAATACGGGTACATAATAAAAGTGTTTTTTGTTACAATAAGTACATGGTCAAGGATATTTTAAAGATATTCAGGTTTCTCTCCCACAGTTAAAATTTCTTTGTTGGAATTATTTTAAGAAATTTTGTTGGCTAATTTTATTATATTTTCTATATTTTTAATAATTTTTGTAAATACCGGTTTTTATATACAAATACTGGTTTCTATTAAAAAATAATGTTTTTTTTTTTATAAAACCGTTATTATTTCAAAAATTTCGTTTTTATTTCAAATCATTTTAACTAACTTTTTATGAATTTCACCATCTTTTTAAATACAATCAAAGCTATATTAGTACGTATTTACAATTTATGTGGATTTTTAACGTGTTGCCAAGCCAATACTTGCATCATTAATGAAATTAAAAGTAATTATTTCTATATTTTAAAAAATAAATCAATTTTTTTTACAAAGATTTCCAGGAATTTTAGTGCGAGTACAAGTATTTCAATTTCAATAACAATTTTTTTTTTCATACTCAATGAACAGAAAGCAAGTGGCATTTATTAGTCATAGAAAGAAAAGTAGAAATATTTTAAATGTAAACAAACAAGTTTTTCATTCTTTATAAACAATTTCAATAGAACTCAATTTTTAAACATAATAAACGAGTAGTCCAGTGTAAGAATTGAATTTAAAAAAAATATTTTATTTCGATAAGGAAAGTCTTCAGGTTTCAATTTAAAGTTAAAAGCGCGACATGTGAATAACGCAGAGAAATTTGTTTAAAAATTAGCAAATGAATTTAAATTAAACTAATTATAATTAGGGCCCGAAAAGTTACCAGCAAAATGCCAATGAAGCATAAAATCGTAACAAAACACCCCGAAAAAAATACGTTTTAGATTAAAAAGAAAAATAAGAAAATAAAAAAAAATTTTAAAAATTCAATAGGTAAACAACATACAACAACAACACAACATGGTAGACATTAATTAATTTATGACAATTTGAAATGAATAAATTGTTATTGAATTTAAATCAATGGAAATTAGCAATCGCTGAGGTAAAACAAGAAAACGTTAACAAATTAAAGTTAAACTGCCAGACATTAAACAGCAACGAAATTCTTGGAAATGTTATTAATTTCGTATATAGAAACAGATTGAAAAACAAACACAAAATCAAGATGTTTCGACGTAATAACAAAGAGCGAAAAAAGCATGACAAACTTTTTTTAAATCATAATTTTATTTTGAAAAAAAAGTAAAAACAAAATACGTCAAAAAAACCAACCACGACGTCTTAAAGTATTAAAACGAAATAATCAAGTTATACAACATCTAATAATGAAAATAAATAAAAAACGAAAAATCAAATTGTTTTTAAATATAAAAACAAAACAAACATACAAAAAAGTGAAATTCGCACAAATTTGCCTCAAAATCATACTAAGTGTTCTTGAAAACACAACAATTTTTTTTATATTTTTAAAACAACAACGCTAGATTTAAAATACACATACAATACATTTTTTTCTTTTCGAAATAATAAATAAATAATCAAAAAAAAAAAAATTGGCGCAAATATCATGTTGTGTTCGTGTATTTTTCTCTCTCTCCCTCTCCTGCTTAATATGCTTATATTGTATGAAAAAAAGTACTTATTTTTTTCGTAAATAAAATCGTAATTTCGTATTTCGTTGGAAAAAAACCTCAACACTCTAAATTGCTTAAATAAACAAAACCCTCTCCAAAAAAAAAATATATTATAGTCTACACACTCCTTTCGCGAAAGCGTATAAATGTATTGTATTGTGTCATTAATATTGGTGAATGTCTTTGCAACCTTAATTATTTTCAGAAAAAAAAATATTTAATCAGCAAAAAAATCTAAAAACACGAAAATTAATAAAATTAATTTCTATGTTATAAAAAATTTATAAAATACTTGTATCAAGTTCAAAAACCTATGAATTAATATCAAACAACAAAAAAAAACTTTTATTTAATTTAATAATTTTAATGTCAGTTAAACAATTTTTATGTGTCAGTAATTCAATACACAAAAAATAAAATCAATAATTTTTTCATTGTATTCAAGCGTTCAATGTCTGGACTTTGATCTGATTATAAAAGAAAAATAATAAGATAATTAATTAACATATACTTTTATATTTGTTGTATATTTTATAAAAATTAAATAAACAACACAATATAAATATAAATCAAAAATATGATGAACTCACTACTGTAAGCAATAAAATTAAATACAAAAACTAACAAATACGTTAATAAAATAAATGAAAATAAAAGAAAAAATTATTATTTGAATACAAATCCGTTCGAAAAAATTACATAAACTACAATTTTAATATTATATTTGATATAAAATATTTACCATATATGTATAAAAAATAAATATAAAAAATAAATATAAAAAATAAATATAGAAAATAATATACAAATAAATCAATAAAAATTATTTTAATAAAAAAATTAAAAATTATAAATAATTATTAATAATAAATAATAAATAAAAAATAAAGAATTAATTAATAAAAATATTTTGATAAAGAATAAAATAAAAAATAATAAATTAATTAATAATAATTATAATAATAATAAATAAAAAATATGCATATAAAATTAAAAAAATTAATATAAAAGAAAATAAACAACTTAATGAATTAAAAAAATATAAGAATAAATAAAAGGGAATTTTGAATTTTAGCGTTAACAGAAAATAATATTTTAAAAAATTAAAAATTGATATAAAGTAATGAAAGTATACAATATATACAAATAACCAAAAAAAAATATTAATTTAAAAAATCCATTAAAAATATATAATTTAAATATAAAAAATATATACAAAAAAAAATAAAAAATATTTAAAAAAAATAATAAAAATATTTAAAAAAAAAATAATAAAAAATATTTTATAAAAATAATAAAAAATATATATAATTTTAGCAATAAAAATAATAAATAGTAATAAAAATAATTAAAAAATTTATATATGTATTTATTTAATAAATTAAAATAAAATTGCCAATTAGACTCTAATATCGTATTAGACCAGACCGCTACCAACTAGATTGCGAAGGTACCGTTATATTAATTTTTATTCAATTAACATTGTTTAAAATTAAAAAGGTTATTTTAAAAAGGTTACATTTAGTAATAATATACTTTTACTAAAAACATTCTTTCAGAAAAGACATTTTTTTAAGAAAGAAATGTTTTTAAAAATTGTTTTAGTTTTGAAATGTTAAAAAAGTACCAAAATGGTACCAAAAATTTCATTAGTCCACAAAAAAATGCGAAAATACTGCCAAACATTTCATAAAGACTTCTAAAATTATAATTTCCAAGGAATACAATATTCTTTATTTAATTGCATACTATGACTTCGATATTTAAAAATAATCTCTTTTCTCTAAAAAAAAAAGGTACCAATGGAGATGTTTAAATATAAATAGTGACTAAATTCAATATAAATAAAAAAGTGAGATCAGTAATTTTGTCATACTGGCGTTGCTTCCTTTTAATAAAGCCTAGTTACAAATTAATATTTGAAAAATGTATGGTATCCCCTAATAAAAAGGGAAAAATTTTATTACAAAATTTCTAATTTTAAAGATGACATTTAAAATGTTAGTGCCAATATAAACGGTAAAAAGGCTAAGTAAAATCGTTAAAATTGTTGCCGAATTAAAGCATAGAAAAGACGTCCATAAAATATTTAATTACCTCAGAGGTGCTTTTTAAAATTTTAATTAAAATTGTTTATTTTTATAATTTCGTAAATTGAAGCAAATATTAGCAGAAAAAGAAAAATATCTTTTTATACAATATTTGCTTAATATTGTATATATTGTATTGTATTTTTTTATTTAATTTTTTTTGTCTATGTTATTTTGTCAGTTCAAAGACCAGACCAGACTACTAAAGAACGTGTAGTCGTCTGGCTGTTTAGAAGTGCTATTTTTTCTATTGTTTTTTCTATTTTTTTTTTCTAAGAGACAACCTATAAATAGAGAGTAGTTTTGCTTTTCATTATATTTTTAATTTAAATAAGAAAATAAATAAATAAAAAAAATATTTATTTACATGGGTGAGTGAGTGAGTGAGTATATGATGTATGTGTTGAGACACAATTTCATTTTTAATTGAATTTTAATTTTATTTTCAAATCAATTATAAGAAAACATAAGCACAATAGGAATTTAATTTAAAGAGAATGTAAATAAAGCAAAATAGAATAGAAAGAAAAGAAATAATAATGAAAAGAAACGCAAAATAATAATTGTTTTAGAAATAAACAAAAAGGAAAAGCTGTGGTATTGATAAAAAAAAAACAAAGACGAAATTATTGTTTGATTTACGCATTGTGTTGTCGTATTGTTGTCAATTTATTAGGTTTTTCAATAACGTACTGCAAGATTGGAATGTATAAAAAAATAATTTAAATTTGTACACATAGAAATATTCATAGAAATATATGTACATACATACGGTACGGTAATACTTTCTAATAAATTAAACGAAATTAATTGTTTACACACTATACTAATAATTGTTTTAAATAATTTATTTGTTTAATAAATAAATTTAAAAATCCAAAAACAATGTATTCGTTGGCAAGCACCTACAGCTATAGTACAGAATAAAATACCAGTATTATGCTTAAAAAAAATAAAACTTACGTAAGTATTTTCACCTCTAAAGTGTATGAAATCATAACGTTTGAGTAAATTTTCAATACAATTAGTTTGGCAATGAAAATGTAAAACAAAAATGTGATTTTTAAATACTCCATGTGATTGCATGCAGTCGAATCGATTACAGTTTAAAAGTGCAATAAAAATAAATGTTTTTCTGTGAATGAAATTGCAATTACTATTAACGCATATTGAACACCTAAGGCTCAAACAGCTTATTATTCAATATTGTCATCATTGCAAATTTGTAAGTTTTTTATTGGTTTAGAAACTAACTTTACTGCTTTATGAAAGCTAAGAATTCTAAACACCTCAATCTAAATATCTCAATGAAAACGATCAAAAATTCGGGAATCGACTTAAAACTGTGGGTCCCACCCAACATGGGTGGTGTTAGATTGTAATATCAAGTGCCTATAAAATCTTTTTTATTTTTAAAGGTTAATTAATTTCATTTTTATAAAATTTTAAATATAAATACGCTGCCATCTGAAATATTCAAAGCATTTTCAATTAAATATCATAAAATATGATATAAATCTGTGGAAAAACCAATTAAATGATGAGCTTTAATCAGTCATATTAAAACTACTTAAGAAACTTTACAAAGTTAAAAAAAAATTTAAAAAAAATGAAAATAATTAAATCCGGTAACCAAACAGTGCAAACGTTTATATTTTTCCCCATTTTTTGTTTTACTAGAGCTACTACCTTCAAATACTTTTTCAAATATTTAACACAAAACGTTGAACAACAAATTAACTGTTAAATTTTTTAAATTAAAGCGTTTGTCTATCTGTCCGCCTGCCGGTTGTTTTTTGTTTTTATTTTTGTGTTTATTATTGAAATAACGGTTGAACTTGAAAATCAATTTACAAAGTCAGTTCATGTTTAATTCAGTTACGAAAAACAGCAAAACAAAAAAGCAACATTTTTTATGTGGTTTGTTATGCAGCAAAAAAACCAAATAAAAAAAATAAACATTGGGGATATTAGCAATGAAAAAAATGTACAAATAAATAAATATTTGTTTAAACATTGAAAAATTAGAATCATATTTAAACACAAAAATGTTGCTGTTCAAAACTGTACATACTGGGAAGCACAGCACACAATGATCTCAGAAAAGTTAGAAATTCAAAAAAAAATTTTTGGATTTTTGTTTCATTTAAAAAAAATCTGAACTTTTATTTCAATAAGAATATGATACATAAAATATATGTTTATATATATTAAATATATATATGTACATATATATATATAAAATAAAAAACAATAATAATAGAAATTAAAAAAAATATAATAAAACAAAGAAAAAATTAATAAAAAAAAATATCAAAAAAAAATAATAAAAACTGATAGAACAAACAAAAAAAATTAAATAAACAAATTAAAAAAAAATTAAAAAAATTAAAAAAAAAATTAAAAAAAAAAATAAAGAAATAAAATGAAAATATTTAAAAAAAATATTGAAAACTAAAAATAGGATATTTTTCTTAATAAATGTTTTTTTTATTTTCAGAAAGCTTTTGTTTATATGCGAGAATTATATGACAATTCTCTTGTATTTTTAAAGTTGTAATCTTCACTTTTAATTACTTTTATTACAAATTTATTTAAATAAATTCATTAAAATTTTATACGAAGTCGGTCGGACACGACTAAAAGTTTCAAATGAAAAAAGAAATTAACTTAGAAAATATTCCCAATTTTTTTTTATTTAAATACCATGCTAAATTAATTTTTTCTTATTAATTTCCATAATAATCTATAATTATTTGATTTAAAAAAAATCTATTTTTGTTAAATTTTTAAAAGAATTTTGTTGTTTATCAATCAACTTGAAACGTTAAGTTTTTAGCAGTTTTTACTAGTTTTAAGCAACCTGCCTTAAAATGCATACAAATTAAACTTTTTTACACTTAAAATAAAAAAAAATAGGTCTCCTCCCAATCAATCCGTCAGTCAACGTCATTATTGAAATTGAGAATAAAAAATAAAGAAAAATAAACAAAAAATAAACAACAACCATAAGAAAACAAAAGATCATGACAACAATGAAAAAAGATTTGAAATAATAAAAAAAAAAACACAAAAAGAAAATAAAAACCGGCTTTAAATGAATATTTAATTAAAATAATAACAACCATGCCCAGCTATCTCTCAAATGAATATCAGGTGGCTGATCAATGCATTGCACTGCTATAGGTTCCTATGTAGAGGCTTTATAATCGAATTTAACGAATCAAAAATAAAAAAACTGTATTAAGCAGCAGGTAAATTGTTAATTGCCGCTAATTTCGACTGGTTTAGACTGGTTAGTTTTGAAAATCTCCACAGCGAGCGAAATGAGATTATTTATACGATACAGGGAAAATTATGGAAATTATTTTTCTTTTCTTTTTTTCAAATATATGATAGGAAAAATACTGAACAAGATTTAGGAATATTTTTTTTAGAAACATAAAGTAAATAAAAAAAGAAAACGTAGAAAATATGTATGTATGTTTCATAAATTTTATAATAAATTTAGTATTTTAATTTTTAATTCAAAATACATGCTCACTAAGGGCTTTGTTTGTAGGCAACGACACATGGCAATCCTGTCTTTGTTGAACCCAATCAACTAATCAGTTAGAAAAACTTGTGTTAATTTTTATTTTTATTTTTCTTTCATAGGAAACGACCCATGGCAATCCTTTCATTGTAGAACTTGTTACGGTAGACCAAACACCTAATTAGTTGGAAAATCTTGCGTTATTTTATTTTATTTTCTTTTAATCTAAAAATTGTAATCATTTTAGTTCAATTGATAAAAAAAAGTATTACTTTTTGTTTATATTTCAATCGGCCTACTTTTAACTGTAACTGATTGATTAATTAAAAATAAAAAATAAAAAACAAGAAATAATAAGTTTGATAAGATTGTTAAATACCAAAACGAATTAATAACAAGTAAAATATCAGATTTTTATGACCATGGCATTAAAAAGTATTTGGAGCATAAGACTTTCGATTTCCTACTGTTCTCAACAGCACACTTTTGCCGTTTAAGGTTTAATAAAAAGCACACTTTTCTGCTTTTTATAGTTTGTATAGTATATAGAGAATGAATAATCGTTGCAACTATAATTGTAAACAATAATAATAAACAGTGATTACACGTATACAAGCTGACCACAGACTTTAATCGGAGAAAAGAAAAAAAAAACACGCTCTTAAACAGAAAAGCCAAAAACAAAAAAACCTTGATGTATCACGTGTTTAAAATAAAAATTACGAGAAAAAAAGCCATTCATTTGCACAGAGACTTTTTATTTTTATTTTAATTTATTGAACAAGCAACAACGTAAACTCAAACAAGTTTAAAATTCATTAACAAGTTTAGAAACTGCTACTCAAGAAGCGAATGCATTTGAATTTATAATTCCAAGAAATTTCGTTTCAAAAACCCCCGACTTTTTAATGAAAATACACAGTGTCTTTAAGGATCCCCCTGAAGTATTTTTTTTTTTTTGGTTTTGGTGTAAAAATCTAATCAATATCCTCATCTATTAATTGTAGTCCACATCTAAATCAGGCTTGTTTTCATCTTTAAAAGGTTCTGCTAAGAGTCTGGATTATCTCTACCTTGTAGAATATAAAACAGTCTAGCTCCTCCTTCTCTTTATTAAGCCAATCATATATAAAATTACTATCTGTAGATAATAAAGATGAGACTAGAATTTAAAATATTTTTCCATCTACCCCAAGAAGGAAAAAATAGATAAAAAAATGCCAAGCAATGCTGAGAACAAAAACAAGGCTTAACTAAAGTGACTTCAAATTGTTACCAAAAAGATAAAAAACTGAGTGCAATCATTACTAACTGGCACGTGTGTAATGCTAGTTCTGATAGGGAAAATAGCCTTCCAGTTTTAACACACCCTACGCTGCTTAAAAAGCATTTAAAGGCAATATATCATTGGGAATATTTTAAGCACGTATACCAAGGCGGCCAATTGCAATGCAAAATATGGGTCTTTATTTTGGTACACGTTGGTACATTTCCAATGGCTTTTATCGTCAAAAATAAACAAGTAAATAAATACAGTACCGGAAGAAATAATAGAGACAATTTCTTTCTTAATCATTATCGTTTTGTTAGTTGGATTGGCCCTCATGGATGGATGAGTTGGAACCTCTACTCCCACTTTAGAAAAAGCAATAAAAAAAGATGGTTCTACTCCTCTCGCATTTGTTCTATTGCCTATATTAGAGGCCAATAAAGGGTGTTGATTATTTCTATGATATACAGAGCCATTTTGATTCTCTATGTCGAGGGAGAAATATCAATGAATTGACAATTCATACAGGACATTGATATCGAATTAAATCGAGGTTTCAGGTGAGTCAAGTAATCCTAATACAGTGGCCTTCTTAATCATCATATCTTATGTTTTCATGGCCATATTTGAAATGGTGTTGGAAGACAATCTTTGAAAAATGGTTCGTTTGGGTGAAACTGGTACATTTTTATACAAGAATAAAAACCTTCATATGGAAAAGAATGCCTTTGCGCCGTGAAGAGAGCAAAACTTTAATACCCAGTCCTGTCTTTAGTTTAATCGTAGGAACATTGCATTACGGATATGCGTTTATGCTAACTACAATTGCTTACTATATGGCTTATTAAACACATGAAAATAAAAACCTAAGAATCGGCAAATACACTCAAATGCAACGGTATATGTAGACTTTTTTCCTTGACTGTACCATTAGGGGCGTTGCTGTGTATGTCAATTAGAAAGAAAATTCGTTCGAATTTGTGTTTCACAAATGTTTCTTTCGAATTCAAATACATAATGATTGATACCCCAAGGCTTAAAAGAAAACATTGATGAATTAATTAATAATGCATACTCAAAGAATATAGATTAATTGGTAGTCCTGTTAAAAGGAAAACACCTGATGTTTAGTAAATTCCATACAAATTTCTATTAAATTCTGTAAAAGTCATAAGAAATGCTAAGCTATTAATGTAATTACACCGTAAAAAAGCTTTAAATAATCTTGAAACAAAAAATTCCCCACATATTTGTGTTTCTTTCCTAATAAATTAATCATAGAGAAAAAATATCTTGTTTTAATATTATTTCGATCGTTAAGTTTTACAGGTAATAATGAAAATAATAAAAAAAATAATAATTTTTACACTTGTCTCGCACTTAAAAAAATACCCATACACATACATATATATGTATGTGCATATAAATAAGTTATAAAAAAATATTATTCATACATAGTATACAATATATGACTGAGTATAGAAAAATGTAAATAAGTTTTGAAAAGATTAAATAAATTAGCAAATAAAAAAATGTAAATATTTACATTTTATTTGAGAATATTTTTTATCATAATTTTAAGAGACAAAAAAGGAACGTGTGTATATGTAAAGAAAATGCAAGTATTTTAAAATGTAAAATAATGAAAATAAAATAATAATAATAATACGTGTTATAGTAACTACATATAATGATTATGAAGAATAAAATAAAAAATAAAATGCAAAAAAAAATATGAGAAAAAAAATATTTTAAAACCATACTAACCTCTATACTCATTTCTCTCTGGTTTTTTGTTTATTAATAAATAATTATTTGGTTTCGTTTAGCGGTAAAAAAAATTTTTTTTTCTGCTCGCAATAAAAAGAAAATAAAATAATACTAGAATAGGGAAATAATTTAATAAAATTATAGTACACAGTGTGAAATAATAAAACAAAATAAGACACACACAAAAATGTACAAATTATGCAATCATTGCCTTAGGATTACACAGAGAAAAACACCTTTTTTCATATTTTTTTTAAGGATAAAAAAACCACAAATCTTTAAGGTTTTTTTTTCATTCTCTTTTGTACTGTAAACTCTCTTGTGATGACGACCTCTCTCTCTTTTGCTCTCTGTGATTATTGTATACTCTCTTTGTTATAAAAATGAAGCATATTTTAGGGGGATTTATATAATCATTTTTAAACAAATCTGTAGAGATTAATAAATCCTTTTTATTTGAAAAAATAAAACAAATTCTGTGTCAAATGTAAATTATACTTCTTGTTATATAAAATTTTTGCAAAGTATCAGAACTTTGCAGGATATTCCAATGGTGTTTGTCTTTTAATTACATTCTAATCTGGAGTTCTGAGTATACTACATACAATTTTATAAGTATTATTTTAACAGTTTTTTAAATAATTTGTTAAATAATCTTTAGAACACAATAAAAAAGTATTCTTGTATTTATTCTCAAGCTCTGGATATAGTAATATGCGCACATATAGAGTATTCTATTGTAGTTATACATATTGATTAAAAAGTGTGGGCGTGGCATTTATTTTAACACTACAAATTGATTGAAATTGTCATAATAAAACATACTAATAATGCAACTCTTTATAAGTACAAGAATTAGGCTTACTTATATTAATAAATAAAGTGATCTCAGCAGATTTCTGGCAAAAACTCTGAGAGTAAATAAAATTGCCATGAAAAGTTTCTCAAAAATCTGTCGTTCGGAGTCGACTTTAAAACTGTAGGTCCCACCACTCATGCATAAAATTAACACACACAACATAAGTGGTTTGAGAAACTAGGTCGTAATCCTCATAATCCTGCCTGAAGGGTTGTAATGACCAATTATGTATGTATGTATGAACTCAGTGATCCCAAGTTTAAGGTACTAAAACGATTTTGTGGATACATTCTTAAACTAAAATTAGCCAAACGTTTGCAAAACGCACGTTCTTTTATTGCATACGAAAATACTGCAAATGCTTATCGAAATTATATTCCGGTTAGGTTATCATTCCCATTTGCTTTCGCACACTATCAACAAACGTAAGTTCCGTTACGTTGCGTAAACGTTCTTGACGTATTACTCTACGACTGTAGAACATGGGTTTTCATGGAGGATATATAAAATAAAACGAAGGTTTTTGGTAAATTGCTGCTTGAGTAGAATGAGTAAAGCATTCTAGTCTATTTCTATCAGTAGCCACCATATTTGGGCTAATGTCGGTGTTGACAATATAAATCTAGTAATCCATAGAAGAAAAGGATTAGCCATGTCACGTATAAAACTTCTAAGGAAATATGTAATTATGCTTTGGTATACACATGATAGCAGAGGTAGAGAACACCCAAAGGCGAAATCTTAATAAATTATGAACTTATTTTAAGATGTTAAATAAATTGGATTTCAACTTAAGTTAGCCTATCATTTTTTCTTTTTTATTATTATTTTAATCAATCTATAATAGAAATTCGAGTTTAGTGAGGATTTCTGTAGAAAACAGTTTTCAAAAGGAATTAACAATCATAAGATAAAATAGGGAATTCATGTGAGAAAAAATGCATCACCCGGGTACTGTTTTTCAAGTGTAGGTTGACGTAACTATATTTCCATATTTATTACCATGTCTGTACAGGTTTTTCTACTTGTTCTGGCATTAAAATCATATATGTATGTAATCAATCAATCAATTGAAGAAAGCTTTTTATGCGAACATATTTTTTGATCGACTTCAAAGAAGTTTGCGTTTTACTCTCAGAGTATAGGTTCGAATCTAATTCATTCAGGATTTTAATACGTTAAATTGAACAAACAAAATTAACCATTTTCAGGTCTTGTTTTTTAATTATATGTATAAATTTTTTAACTACTTTAAGAACCCACTTCTATATGCATAGAAAGAATTTATAGGATTTTTATTTCATTTTGGCAGAATTATTTTAAAAAAAATATAAAATTTTCCCCAATGCTTCAATTCTGATATCTGTTTTGTTAAAAAAAATTGCATAGTCATTTTTTATATGGCCTAATATGGATTGAAATAAGAGTTATTATTATTATTATTTCTTTTGAGGTTAGAATATTCAAAAGCGGCATAGAGGCATGATTATGTAACAATCAAAAGCCGTGATTTCGTAATACGAGAAAATGAAAAAAAATACTCCAACAAAAGCAGGGAGTAAAAGACACACTTTGTTTAAAACACAAAGAATTTCAGGAAAGTTTGGAAAACAAAAGTTAAATAATTACTTTAAAGATATTTCATTTTAAATTGTTTAAATTATAACAAACAAAAATTCAATTAATTTTTAATTCAATTTTTTTATTGTTTTAAAAAGAATATTTAAAAGTCAGTAATAATGAGAGAAAATAATCAAAAGGATAATTTTTTATTTCATTGAAGACAAAAGAGTAATAAAGCTTCAGAAATGGAAGTATTCTAGTTTTTTACTTCGTTTACTTCTCTCTTTTGCCATTCCTTGATTTCATATTTCATGTACAATATAAGAGAGCAAAAACTTCCAAACGAGAGAGAGGGCAACTGGAAGTATGATTTTCCATTGTTTAGTTGTATTTGTACTCTTTGTAAAGAAACTTTTGTTAAAAGGGTAGGTTTCTCAAAAGAGACTGAAGGAATTTTCACTAAAGCAATTAAGAGAAGTTCGGGACTAAATAAACCCAAAAGAGAGCTTTAAAACAAGCTTATAAATGACCTGCATAATACCAATACTGTTACTTGGCAGTTGCGAAAGGGAAGATTAAAGGAAGGAAACTTCAATTGTCTTTTTGGGTTAAAAATTAAGGGAGATTTTTTATGCTTCAATAAGGAAAAGAGTAGGAAATGATTGTGATGAGAGCCTTTTATGCAACAATTAAGAGAGAGAGAGAGAGATATTGTCAAATACGCTGGAAAGAACTTATTTTCTGGAATCAATTCGTTTGGGCAGTTACTTAACAGTATTACTCATATTTCTTACGCTCTTTAAGGATTTTACAGAATTCTTCTGCAGTAATGAGACTTATTACTGGAAAAAAGCTTTTCTTGTTTCCTGGTTTTCGTACTTTTTCGTTTATAGGCCAGAGAACATATACGATGAATACGTTTTTTTCTACTTAAAGAGAGCAAGAGAGCATGAAGAGCCTGAGCTTTACAGTAAGAGGCGAATTATTTTAATGTATAGATGGGTGTATAAAGAGTACAAAAAATAGAAAAAAATCAAAGAAAATTTTCATAAATCAATGATTTATTAGAAAATATTTTCAACAGCACACCAACTAACAGATGAACAAGAAGAAAATCTTCAGCCAATTGAAAACAAAACATGGCAACGAAAAATAGACGGACGCCTATACACACACATACACACCCGAAATGAAATGAAATTTTGAAAGAAAAAATTCAGGGCCATTTAAAACAAAACTACGTCTGTCCACTACAGACGTCAGAGCTAAAATGTGGTGTGTGTGAATGTAAAAAGGCAGGCTGTTTGATTTCTTCCTTTTTTTCATTTTTTTTTTTAATTTTCATCTGTTTCATTTCGTTTATAGACTGACCATAAAAATTGTGTATATTTTTAAATATAAACGAGACTAAATGTCAGACAATTAAATTAGAAAAGAAAACAAAATTTAAAAAATATTACAAAATAAAATTAATTTTTGTTTGTCTGTCTATTTGCTTAGAGAATGCGGGTTTTGGTATTAAGAAAATGGAAAAAGTAATGGCGCACAAATTTCTTTAAAAATTTAAGTAATAAATAAAAAAAAAATTCCATAATTTCGTGTTCATGATTTCAGATTTTTTCCAAGACATAAAAATTAAAAATATTTTACACAGTTTTTCATTCTATTCACACTTTTTCTTTCTTAATGGCATAAATCGTTGAGAGTCTGTTTTTATTTTCTCAATTCTTTTCAGAATTTTTTTTGTAGTTTATTGGTAGTTTTTAAATATTTCTTATTTTTCTTTGTTATGGAGAAAAATCGATTTTGAACAAGGACATCTCTCAGGCGTTGAATATCTATTTTTTGCGTTTTTTTTTCTTTCTCTATGATTTTGTATGTATGTTGTGGTAATTTGTAAACGGTTGTATAAGAAACGACGACAAATAGTTACAACAATAAAAACAACAACACTTTAGAATTTATAATTTTTAATTTTTTTCATTGAATTTTTTCTTCTTTTTCTTCAAAAATTTATTTTCAATATTTTTTTTTCTATTTTCATTTAAATTTTATTCGTTTTACTTTTCTTTAAAAATGTTCTTTTTTTACAAACTTTTTTCTTTTCTTTTCAAATTAAGGCTGTCGTGTATGTTTCTTATTCGTTGTGTGGTGCGCTTTGGGTATATTTTTTCTGGTTTTTGAATTGTTTGGTTTGGTTGATTACCTTTTTTTTCTGTAGCACTGGTGTTACACAATTTCTCGGTTTCTTTTTATTCTTCTTTTGCTTATTCTCGTTAGGGGTTTAAAACTACCCCCTTTTTGTTTGATTTTTTCCAAGCAAAAAATCAAAGTTTTCTTCTTTTACTTTCCAATAAAACTTTGCACTTTTCTTTACAACCAAAAAAAAAACAAAAATTGAAATAAAATTAAGGAGAAAATTTTAATAAATTTTTAATTTTAAAAAATTATTATATCCTGTTATTTTGTTTAATAAATTTCACAAATTTCTATTATTTTTATGATTTTAATTGTAATATTTTTTTATAGAGAAGTGTGATGTGAAAATTTTCAATATATATATATATACATATACTATATATATAATATATATATTTTAGTATATACAATTTATATATAAAAAAAATAGAAAGAGCTATTATTTGAATTGTATAAGCAACCCGAGACGAGATAATTATTTCTAAGACCGACCTCTTCAGTACGGTATCAGCGCTCGACTGAAATTTTTCAACGAGTTGCGAGTGCTTAAGCTTTCACACACAGCAGCGGTAGCAGTAAAGCAAAGCAATACAAATTTTATGAAAAACACATACAAAAAGCCAAACACACAAAAACAACACAATGATTTCAGTACACATACACATGTGCATTTGATAAAAATTTGTATTAAAAACAAAAACAAAAAAAGTAAAGAAAAAAATAAATACTCTCTCTCTCGCTCTCTCTGTTTAAGAGACAAAGCAAAAAGGAAGAAGACTTATACACACACGCATGCATGCACACATGCACACAAAGCCAAATTGAACAGAATTGAAAAAAGCAACAACAATAGAGGCATAAAATAAACTTTACACACTTACGAAGTAGCAGTGTTGCCAGCGCAGTGTTAAGTATTCAAATTTATTGAAAAAAAAAAAAATAAATAACGATGTAAAACACTCACTCAATTCCAAAAATTATGCAATTATTTAAACTGTTATCGATTACATTTTATGAGATAAAACCCTGATTAATCGATTTATTGCACCGAGATGGTTTGCATTCAAAATTATTGAAAAAAAATCGGTGAAAGAACAATCACTCAGTTACGAATTATTAAACCGTTATCGATTATATTTTATGAGACAAAATCGCGATTAATCGATAAAATTATGAAATTCTGGTAATCTGCAAAATTTTAATTTTTAAAAAAGAAATCGTTGTCTGAATATAAATTCTTTTTTATGTCTAGTTTGACAGCTCTCTTATTCAGAAAGATAGAGAGAGAGAAAATATTTGTTGCGATTGTTGATTTGCTTTAATTTTATATTTTATCCGGTCGAAATTGAACAGCGCAACCAATAGGTTATATTTTCAATACAAGGTTGAATTGATTTGCCCGTATAAATCATGTAAAATTTGAATTTGCTTAAAGAATATCTCATGGTAACTTTGATTTTCAGGATAGAATTTTTTAAAATGAGTGAATGGTGCTGCAAAAAACTCTCAGTACCAAATAATTTTGTTCGGATAACATGGCTGAATCAAACTTTATTGGAAAAGTGAGCATTTTTCAAGTACAAGCATTCAACATCCAATAATTTTTTAATTCTAAATAAAGTGCTAGAGTTTCAAAAAAGGTAAGAACAAAAATGTAGAACAATGGCTTAAAAAGTTTCCTTTTTAAACGCTTTTTACGAAACGTTGTCAACACTGTTCATAAAATGTATTTGACAGGAAAAGGAATAGCCAAATGAGCATGGAGAGTCATTGTTGTTGTTCATTTTTTTCTTCCAATTTTACGAATCTCTAAAAACTACATTTACGAACAAATGCCCTCAGTTTTAGTAGAATATCGCTCAATGTGAAAAATAATAGAGATGAAGAGATAGAGAAATGTTCTAATACTTGAATTTGTTGATATCTCTTTTTCTCTACTCTGTCTCTTGATATGACAAAAACACAATTCGACAAACAAAAACAATAGTTCCCAATAATATACAATAAAATAATCAAAGTTTTGTAATGAGAAAGATGAAGAAGAAAAAAATTGGAAAAAACTACAGCTGTGTTGTTGTCGTCATTTCAACAAAAATTCTAAGAGAGACGAAGGGAGAGAAACACCAGAGAAAGCAGAGATATAGAGATAATAAGATACAATAGAATACAACTTGTGATAAAGCCAACGTCAGAGGCATATACGTGTATGTACACACAAACACATACTCACTCGTAATTATTTTTTTTTTCTTTTGCAAGTGAGCACAAAGTAAAGCAAATAAAACTATTGCCGGAATTATCGATAATTTCCATAGTACGTGTAATGATAACAAAAAAAAAAATAAGAAAAGAAACCAAAAACTTTTCTAAATTGAAATACAAAAAGCTTACATACACACATACACATACCAACACACACATACCTAAACCTAGCTGCACTAGAGAAGAGAGTGTATATGTTTTAATATTGCCCGTTCATATCACCCCCATACGAATTTTGTTCTTTTTTTTATTCTAGTTAAACAAATAGTAATTTACTAACAAAATATAACAACAACAACTACTACTAAAACGTAAAACAATAATAACAACAACAGGCACTAGTAAAAAAAACTATTCTGTTGCTGGTGGCACTCTTTCGCTTACTTACGCTCACAGCGTGCTCTAGAACAGAAGAACATGAGTACTTTTGCAAGTATTTCGATTCGATTTAACCAGTGTTGCCGAAGGGCATTTTTTTAATCATTTCGCATAGTTTGAAATTAAAGAAATACACGAAAACAGAATAAAATTCTTTTTATGCACATTTAATCAGAAAGAAAGAAAATTATTTTTTTAATATCCCTCTACGCTGTTATTTCCCTCCTGTCAACAACAAGGAATTTTCAAACGGAGCTAAATCCAGAGATTTGTACGCATGAGGGAACAATTTCTAGCTGAATTAAAGAATTTCATCCACTTTTGAGCGAGAATCACTTTTGTTCACTGATTGCTGTCTGCCAATGGTTGTCAAATTTTGACAGTAGGTAACTGACAAATGCCCCTTAATAGGAGCAATGTTACACTTTCAGTTTAGAATCGAAAAAGTCAAAGTACATACATAGCAGATTGAGAACTAAAATATTTGCATTTGTAAATAACACTCGAAACATTACAACAATCAGTGCCCGCCCTTAATGCTGTAAATATAGTAGAATTTTGCCTAGTTTCTAAACCATTAGACCCTCGAACCATTAGAACCTAACCTAAGGCATCTTTAAAATAGTTTATCAAGCAGGTAGTTTGGTGCTTTTTTTTTCCTAAAACTCTTGTCGTTTTTCACTAGGGTTTACAAATCTTGCAGATAATAATAGTTAATCACTACCCGCACATATTACAGGATATAAAATTTCTGTCTGGGAATCTCGAAGTTACCTTTGTAGAATAAAACGAAATATGAAAAAAATATTTCCTTCGGCGACTTCCTCTCTGAGAGTAAATAAAAAATTGACATGAAAAGTTTCTTAAAAAAAACTGTCAGTCGCAGTCGACTTGAAACTGAAGGTCCCGCCACTTATGAATAAAGTTAACACACACATTATAAGTGGTGTGAGAAGTTAGGTAGTAATCCTGACTTAAGGGTTGTAACGACCAAATAAGAAGAAGTACTCTGATCTCTTCAATAATTAATAGAGCAAAAGTTTGTTATATATATAAGTTATAAAATATAAAATAAAAAATAAAATAATTTATAATCGGTATTTATGAATGACTGCATAGAAATCGGCAACACTGATTTGAAACGTAGCGAAGAAACAAAAACATGTGCTCATATCTTTACAGGGGGTAGTTTTCATTAGTGAAAAAAGACCAGTTGTGAGTAAAATTATTTAAAAAATCTTTGGAAAACACACACACACACATCTTTTTTCTTTATTATTGCAAAAAAACCGGACAAGTATTTTCTTGTGATTTATAACCGTTTCGGTAGCTATTGCCTGGACCTACAATTTTTATGTTGACACAGGCATCAGCGCCTTACAACTGTGGGACGCTGATAATTAAGGTTAGAAAAACTTTGAGAAAATTTTTAACTAGGCGGTCGTTTATTTTGATCAATTCAATCTCCTCATGTCATCTGAAATATTATACTGATAGATTATTTAGAGTAGGACAACTTCCTGAGTAGTCTCTACGAAACTTGTGACCGTGGTTTTGAAAACCTTGTGAGAGCTATGATTTTTGAATATTAACAATGAAGAGAGGATAAAATCAATTGGGAACATCTTTAACACATCCGACAACACAATCTTCCTAGAAATAGTGGCACCCTAACCCCAATAACTAAATACTTTTCTAGAGTGGACATCGTTTGTTAGCAAATATGGACTCATTATTATCCTAAGGCCTGCTACCGGAAAAACCTTAATAAAGAAACAAAAAAAAACAAAGAAATAAGATGGAGAAAATGATTTTTGTCAGTTCTATGTCCTATGTTTGGCAACAACGCGTTTTGACATTTCAAAAACTGTTGAACTTTTCGGCACAGCAGTAGTTCGGTACAAATCAGGATCCTTAGAAAGGAGATCACGAATTATGGTGGTCTATAGCACTGTTTAGTCTTGTGTTCCTTCAGCATTCCACCGACGTGGACGAGGGTATTTTGGTTTCCACAGATCTAATCAAAAAAGTGAACATATTTAAAAAATCAATATTTCAAGAATCAGAAAGTGTTTGCTTTTGACCACGCCTAAAAGAGAAAAGAAGTTAATCGACTTGGTCACTAAGAAGTTGATTTCATTTCACAGTAAGAAAACTTTTATCTGTGACAGAAAATTCCAGACTTTCCACAAAACCTATAAAAACCCATCCTCTTGCGCTGTCTTAAAAGCAGCAATACCTTCCTTATTTTTTTCTCTGTTCTTGAAGTTTATATAACCTTGAGGGTAACAGTCAAATACACATTCCTGATGAAGTCATTCCATTGTAGTGTTAAGTTCATATTGGATAAATTTAGTTTGGTCCAGTAGTTACCATCCCACAGTTATACAAACAGCATTGAGAAGATCATGATACACTTCTCTTCTCCATGATTCAAAAGTTTAAAAATATTGCAAACAAATCAAAGCAAATATTTCTGCATAAAAAAAATTTACTCAAAATTTATTCAAATTTTCTTGTATTTTTTTTTATCGATATTAAATGAAAATTATACCCGTAGTAATATTTTAATTAAAAAAAATAATAATAAGAAATAATACAAAAAATCAAAGAGAAAAACTATACAATCAAACGTAATGCTCTCTGAGCCTCTATCTCTCTCTCTCTCTCTCCTTTTAAAACAAAAATTTAAAAACGCATGCAGACTGGAAAATAAACAAATGAAAACGCATGTTTTCTTTTTAATTTTTTTGTTGTTTTTGTTTTTAAAAAATTTTAGATTTTTATGTTGTTGTAGAAAATGAGTGCAAATGAGCACAAAACAAAAACAACAACAACAACAACAGTTTGAAAATATTTCATCATTTCATAGAGTAAAGTAGAGCAACAAACGCATTGTATGGCAGAGAGTGTATACAAGAAAGAAAATTTTAAGAATATGAACAGCAAGTGTATGAAAATGTGAAATACAGTGTTGGACAAAACAAATCGAATGAATTCAGAAAAAGTATTGTACCCGTGGTGAGTTCTAAGGATGTTATTTTGTGGCAGAGAAGGCAAACATGATCGAAAGGATAATATACGAATGAATGGTTACTATTGCCGGGACACGAGGAGCATTCACTGATTTCCAATGTGATTTTCGAAAAGAACGCTCTACAGTAGACACGAAAAAGAGAGAGTGCATATCGCAAGGGACACAATAGAAGGCGAAAATTGGATGATTGGCCCCAAGGAATATTGTATGGCGGTTACACCCGATATTATGGATGCCTTTTATTCTGAGAACTTAAATGTTATGTACGACGAAGTACTGTGGCAGCAAATACAAAACGTGTCTATAATTGAAGTCTTCGCACAAAAGATTGCCATAGTCTCAGTGGCTAAGATAGTAAAAAGTGTAGAGAGAACGACTATTGCAAGATTCCTTCAGCCGCCTTGATAAGTAGAAGGAAAAGTCGAAAAAATGAAGGTAACCGCAGCAGGCACCAACATAGAATTGAAGTGGAGCACACATGGTTAGATTAAGTCTAATTGACAGCCGCTTGAATGGGTACAGCTATAAGGTCCTGCTGAAATAACGGTATTACTTATTCCGTCATAGAATTATAGCTCCTGCTTGGCATCTCTCAAGCATTCCGAGAGTATTAAGAAGGCTGCATTTTTCTTCAAAATCCTCTTTGAAGAGGACCTTACATACGGCAGACTGAACTTCGGACGCATCCGAGGATCCAAAGAACGCTAGCGAGAATACTACACACATACATAACATACATAATTGGTCATTACAACCCTTCAGTCAGAATTATGGACCTAGTTTCTCACACCACTTATGTTGTGTGTGTTAATTTTATACATAAGTGGCGAGAGCTACAGTTTAAAATCGATTCCGAAGGACAGATTTTTTGAGAAACTTGTCATGGCAATTTTATTTGCTCTCAGAGTTTTTGCCAGAAATCTGCTGCGAAGATGTCACCGAAGAAACATTTTTTTTTTTATTTTCGTTTTGATGTCTGACCTGGGGTCAGAGAATACTGGCTATGTTAAAGGACTACAGCAGTTGACGAGGAGAGTTTCTGAGAGAATGACGACGAAAGAAATATTTTTCTCATATTTCGTTTTGTTCGAGGTGTATGAGTTGTGTGTTGGGGGCGGTTTAACCCTTTTTTACTCGGGTGTAATAAGCCAACGCCCTACCTATTAGATTACGTCGACCTTAACAATAATGCATAGTGGAGTGGAACTTTTACGTGTGCGAGTTCATGACTCGTCATGGCGCTATTTCAGGGGATACCTGTACAAATTTGTACATAACGATTATCCTCAATGCTGAATGACTGTAAGAATGATTGCGAAACATGGGCCTGAGAAATGTATTCCAATCCGTGTCATCCACTCGGTAAAATGTTAAATTCGAGAAATCGTGTATAACGCATGGGTATGAAGTCAAGTTGTCCTTTCTTAAAATCCAAACGAGCGATAAAAGAATCAGGTTTGAAAGGGTCTCTCTAAACTTGATGTAAAACCCAATCGATAGGTTTGAAACTCGATTCTAACTCAGGCTTATAGTCAATATGTATGCTCTGCTATAGCAAGGCTTCGGTTTATTGAACGCCAATTCTATCGTTAGTTTTTTAATTTTCATGCTTACCTTGCTTGGAATTTAAAAAATTCTTCTGATAATAAAAGAAAAATCACTCTCAAGATCTAAATCGAATAGCGTCAAATTGAAATTTTTGGTTTTTCTATTTTGTGAACAATCTACGTAGGTAGTCTATTTTAAATCATTATCAAAAAGTGTAGAAATAAACTTTCTTTTAAAAACGTGTGATAAGTTAAGAGGAGTGTTTCGTTTTATTGACGACATAGTATTGAGTGCAATAATTTTAAGGATACTCTTAAAGAGATAACGCACAGCAAACTTTGTTTATCTTTCATAAACAGAAAAAATTTACCGAAAGAAAATAGAAGGAAGTGTGAAAATATTTAAGGAAATTATATTGCCCGGGGCAACAAATAATTCGATAAGGCAACAAGAGGACAAACAAGGGAAAACAAAACACAAACTCTATGACCTTGAAGGTTTAAGAACAAGCTATGAATGAATATCAAACAGCTTTTAATGATTAACCATAAAAGAAAAGGTTAAAGATTATTTTCGAAAAAGAGGAAGAAAGAAAACAAAAAGGGAAGGAAAACCGAAAATAATATCAAAAAAAGATGAGGACAGCATTACAGGTGAAAATCATCACATACAGAAAGAAAAATAACGGAATATACATTTTCCGTTGATTAGATAACATTTTCAGTTTTTTGCCACAAAGGAAAAAGAGAAAGAAAAACCGAGAACCAAGAAAAAAAGAATACAAGAAAACGTTTTAGTAATAAAGTTCAGGTTTTTTATTTAAAAAGGAAAAGAAGAGCCAGGCAGAACAGAGCGGAAAAGAAAAGTAACGCAGGCGCTTTACTTTGAAAACATATGGAACCGGATTATTCAAGCAAGAGAACGTCAACGAACAAGGATTAGGGGATGAAAAGAAAGAAAAAAAAACAAATAAAATCGAAACATAAAGCAGAAGAAGAGGAAGGAAAAAAGCATAGAAAATTTTACTCTTATGTAAAGGAATTCCAAATGTATGTCAAACCACAAAATATCAATCGAACACGAAAGGCAGACACAGAAAAAACCCCTGCATGCCAACCAAGCAAATCATGTTAAACACGAGGTTTGAACTAAAAAAAGAAAAATTATTTCAACGGAAAAAAATGCTTTTAAAGTCAATTAAATACCTGAGAATTCTTGTTTATTTTTTAAGCTTTTCTATAAAAAAAAGAAAAGAATAGAAATTCCAAAAACATGTCTTTAAACTACTACAATGTGGCTAAAATGTGTTACAAATAAAAAAAAAAACGCGAAGCTAAATATCGATTAAATTTCTTCAAATGAATTTCATTTTTTTTTATTATTTTTAACCAAAGCATGACGTCACACTGCGTCAATAATGGTGTCAATCATTGTTAAGGCATTAGAAAAACCGAAAAAACTGTCTTGAAAATAAATAAAATAAATACACATTACAATATCATATCATATCATATCTAAAGTATTATTTTTTTTTATATATAAATACAAAATTGATAATTATTAAAGGTCATCTACCAACTGCCAGTTTGCCACCCAACTATCTCCTCAACTCGTAGTTGAGCTTTTTCTCAAGTGGTTAAAATGCGTTAGAATAACATCGTCATCGTCTAACGTAGCTATTGGCCATGGCAGTAGTATTTATAGGCAGCAACAGTAACAACAACAACAACATTAAGTTAATGGTAATGCCAAATGAAATTAAACCACAAAAATGTATAAATACTCTTGGGGGACTATAAAAGACTTTCTATGCTCTTCTCTCATTACGAGGATATTAAAGCAGAAGGGTTATTGTGAATAGATAGTAGAATCATTAATACGATTAAACGCATTGTCATACTCTTGCAAAATAATTCACATAATTAAGTTCCATCACCCCACATCCGCAATCCAAGTCTATCGCGAAGCTATTACACTTCAGATTCAAAGGACTTCTACTTGAAACGATCAATACTCCCATTTTTTAATCGAATTTGTGTGACAAAGTTTTATTTTTTTTTAGTTTCATTCTAATTTTTCCTACTTGAAACTCATTATCCAAGTCAACTCTAAACTTTGAACAATGATTGTCAAGATCGTATACCCCAAAAGGCAATGACTTTTATGATACATTCTGTAGAAAAATGTTGAAGAAAAATGTTATCAAGATGATAGGTAATCATACTAGGTTTGTATAATCCGGATTACAAAAATTATCAAATGAGAATTTATGATACTTTAAACCAATAAGAAAATAACAACGCGGTATGAAAAGCTCCAAAGGGCGGGTAATAGACGAGCAACCGTTGAGGAGCACTGCTTCTAACATATATAACATATATAGCTGGTCATTACAACCCTTCAGTCAGGATTACGACCTAGTTTCTCACACCACTTATGTCGTGTGCTTTAGTTTTATACATGATTGGCGGGACCTACAGTTTAAAGTCGACTCCGAACGACAGATGTTTGAGAAACTTTGCATGGTATTTTTATTTTCTCCCAAAGTTTTTGCCAGAAATCTGCTGAGAGGAAGTTACCAAAGAAAGATTTTTTTCATATTTTTCGTTTTGATGTCTGACCTGGGGTTTGAACCGAGGCCTTTCGCCTAATAAGCCAACACACTACCTACTAGACTACAGCGACTGTTATAAATTCATTAATTTCTATACATAGTGATTGTCAATCATCTTCATATTCAATTCGACCTCACTTAGTCTCACACGCCAGCCAAAATCCGGTCTGTTCAGAATGAGGATTGCTTCAAGCCTAATATGTAGGTTCAGCGATGAGGAGAATCAATCATCAGAAAACATTTTGGGCGTTAAAGCATTTCAGAATTAAACACCTGGGTGTTTGTGAAGTGCCAGGCAGGAAACTATCTTTACTGATGTTTGTCAAGGCAACAGGATAGGGGTGTCCTATATAGAATAGGAATGATAATATCACATGTAGAGCAAATACATTCTCATAAAAAAACTAACAAATCCCACTGTGGAAATAAATCTCAATCGTTGTCCTTCTAAGCAACATTGGGGGTGTCACAAGGCATCTACATCAACTTATTCTTTTTTTTTTTGTTTAACTACTTAACATCAAAGTCCTGAGAAGCGTAAGTGCCCTTGCTTAGAAACAATGGTCATTGTGAAAATGTATTGAAGCTGACACATTGGTCGTAAGAGTAAGGAAAACTAATTCTTAAGCTACACTCTTAGTCAATAGGTAGCTCTGAGAGATCTCCTAAAGTTGTTCATTTTTGAAGTCGGTCTCTCCGAGGGCTTCCTGAAGGATTATTTGGAAAAAATTGAGCAAAAAAAAAATTTTTTTAAATTGCGACTTCAGTGCAAACATTTAAGAAACCTTTTTCCCTTCTCTAATACACTTAAAAAGACAACAAGAAATTAACTATATAAAGATATCCAAAATAGATAGCCATGAATGAAGAAAAATATGCGTGTTTCAAATGCCAATTTGGTGACATTTCTTATTCATTTCCTAATGAATCAAAAAGACAGAAAAAACTCAAGAAAAAATAATCACAATAAAAAGGAAGTTTTTGTAGCAGAAAATATTACGTAATAAATATAGCATGATAAATATGTACAAATAAACTGAAAAATGTAAGAAAAAATAGAACAAAAAAAATTCAAATACATACTCGTTGTACTTGCTACTCCACAGACTACCAATCTAAGAACAACACCAATGAACAGCAAAGTGTTGTTCAAATAAATGTTTGAAATGTTTAACAAATTCTACAAGAAAAAAAATCGATATTTTTTCTTCAAAGCACTACGACAATGTAACTTGTTTTTATTTACACAAAAAATAAATAAAAACAACGAGCGGAAGCAATGTCAACAAAATGAGACTTTATGTACGTACCTTTTCAAATGTTTTCCAATTCAAATCGGAAAAAATGAAAATCAAATCGAAAATAAAGTGGGATACCGCTCATCATTTAGGGCCATTAAAAGAAGATTAGTTTATCAATTTTGATGGACCGTTTCCTGCTTGCACCTGAAGTCTTAGTGATTATTGTGGTTTCAAAAGGGAAGACTGTGTGAAGAGTTCAATACCAAAATGTCTGATTGAATTACAGATTGATATAAAAATAATAATCGAGCATAGAAAAGAAGCATTGGAATGCCAACTAATAGGCCAGGGTGCTATGACATCCGTAACGATTGTGTTAATATCGGTACCCATGCGTTAATAATAAAACTCGCTAAAGTGCTGAGCAATTATTTGTTCGAAATGCCTCAGCTGAGATTTGAACCACAGGCTTGCGTTTGGTAAGTCACCACAATATCTACTAGACTATGGCAAGTCCAAAGTTCACATATTCTAACGCTTAAAATGGTAATCTTGGTTCATTTTTCTGGCGAATATTGCATTAAAACTGAGAAACTAGGTCGTAATCCTGACTGAAGGGTTGTAATGACCAATTATGTATGTATGTTGCATTAAAACATCACCCTGTTGTAAAGTAAAAATTTTGTCTTAAAAGGTAGTTTTTTTTTGTTGTTGCAAATATTGTATAACGGTTGTTATTGGAACAGTGTTTTTGTAATTTTGAGGGCAAATCTAAAGAACACGTAAAAAATATATTGAGGGCGATGACTACGACAGGGGGTGACGATGATGCTATGATGGTGGCAATGGTGTTGAAGGAAACACCCAACTAAGTAGGTTACAACGACATTTAAGTACGTTTATAAGAACAATAACAACAACAATAAAAAAGTTATAAAGAAAACAAAATAACTGTATACGCTTAGAATGCTTATACAACAATGTTGAGTTTCTTCTCCTTTATTTGTTGCTGGTTGATGCTTATTTCTTTCGGTTCAAGAATTGGCCACTATCAAGCACTGCTTCCTTCATTCCTGGCCACCAAATACCCCACTTCTTTTTTAATGCATTACACAACAACAATAACAACAAACAAACAGCAGTACATACTTGGGAATACAATAGGGAAAGAAGAAGTTGAACAAATTTGGCAAATTTCAAAGTTTCAGGCTTTGGACAGAAGAAAAAATGCACAACAATAATAGCAAAATTACAAAGCACATCAAGAAAATAAATGACCTAGAAAAGGAAAATCATGTAATACATTAAGAACACAACAAAAAAACGAAAGAAATAAAAAAAAATTGTGTGTAAATAAAATGACTTCAAATGCAGGGGTAGTGGTATTTTAAAAACAAATGATTGCATTGCATTAAAGAAAATTGTGAAAATATGTGCGTGTGTTACTAAGTGGGTCAAAAGTCATAACCTTTAAGGCAAATACATAAAAAGGTTAAAATAAAGAGAAAACCTTATCAAACCCAATTGTTTTAGTATGTGTGAAGATAAATTTTAATTTTGAAAAGCCAAGATGCAAACCAAAATTTTTAAAACAGAGCAAAATTTCATATTAATAGAGCGTCACATTTGACATTTATAGAGCACTGTTAACTGTTTAACAGTACCCATCTGAAAAATCCCATTATTCAGCGGCTAATTATAGGATACAGCCACAGAAAAAAGTGTACATACACCCCTGTATGCAGACTTTTCCCGCTAACTTTTTTTGTTTTCTTCCAATAATTTGTAGATTAAACATGTTATGTTCATTTTTGTATGCAAACAATTTTAATTGTAACTGCCTTAAACAACGTTATAACACTTTTATCAATCATCGAGAAAGAAGTGTACATGCAACGGTGTATGTATACTTTTTTCTTCGACTGTATATACCAGTTCCAGTACTAGTTTATATAACATTGACAAAATAGTTTCATGTGAAGTGGTTTTTACTTAAAAAATAGATAAATCTCTTAACGCCAGTTTTCCAGAACTCTAAGATTAATACGATTTCGTTACAGATTCTACTCTAGGGTTCTGTAGTCTAAGGGGTCGACTACAGAACCCTAGAGTAGAATCTATAACTACCACCTGTATATCATGAAATATTTCTAAGTAACAAATCTCCAAATTGTGTTCTTAAAGAGAAACACAGTGTTAGAAAACACTGGACGAAACTGCCATAGAATCCTCTCCACACGTTTTTATTGAACAGGAGGGGTTATACTTCAAATCAAAAGAAAATTCATTCGAATCTTACTTTGTGTAAAGCACTGTGTTTTGAAAGTGTTCCTTTAGACTCGAAGTACAGAATATCTCCGCAGGACGTAAATCTAAATTAAAAAAGCTTTCGTCCACAAGAAGACTACCTTGGACATATAAAGAAGAAGAAAATAAAGAACTTTTTAACAAAAATTCGCACATTTCAATAAATCCTGGAAAACTAACGTTTTTCCTTTTTTTTATAAAAGAATGTTCGCAGTTTAGTCCACACAACAATGACCATAATATTCGCTGATTCAAGACTAATAGACCTTTCCATATACATATACCCTTAAAAAGACCAAAGTACTAACTAAAATTTCTAAGTTTCGATCAAGGCTTTAAAAATTGTTCTTCATCGATAATGGAGCCAACTACTAATGGGCCACATACGCTTTAAAATTTTAAATATTTTTATATTTTTGTTTAAAAATAAGAAGAATAATTTAATAAAATTGTAGATTGATGATCACCAGATCACCCCTGTATGTATCCAGTATTCGCTGAATTGATTTATTTTCAAAACATAAACTATAAATAAAAATAAAAATGAAAATAAATACAATAAAATAAATAGAAATCAATCATATGATGTCGCTCGATATATCTACAATTGAGTCAGTATTGTTGAGTGTCCTCTTTTATCCCTCCCTAAATGATGCCGCCTAACCTACATGCAATTAATTATCAATTTTATCCAAAAACAAAACAAAACAAAAACATAAAAAATGAAAAGAAAAGAATCAAAACAAAAACAAATCAAAAATGGAAAACCAGAAAGAGACCATAAAAGCCGATACGATAGATAAATAAAGAGTGAGTCATGCTGTCATTAACAAAAATAATAAAGAAAAGGCGAAAAACCAAAAAAAAAATTCCAAACCTTTCTGTAGATGTTAGAAAAATTAATGGAAAAATCAAATTCGAAAATTATACGTAAATAACGTTCATACTCACTGGATGACTAGGCTAACTGACTGATGGATGGCTGGATAGTCATACACTACCACACCTGCTGTGATTAAAATATTAATTCTTTATGCCGATTTCCTTTTTATTATTATTTTTGTTTTTTGTAGATTGAGGGGATAAGAGTAGTCATGGTAGTTGTTTTTGGAGAAACTTTGTTTTATTTTCACTTGTGATGTCATAAAACTGAAAATTTAATTACAAAAACTCATACTTGTACGTTGTCTTATTAGCCATTAAGGGCTTTTAATTGTACTGGGAATTCTTTATTTATGCATCATTTTGCTATCTAATGGCCGCCAAATTGGTAATTTTATGTGGCCCAAATCCATTTATTCTGTTATTAAGGGAGCAGGCAACAATTAAGCCTAACATCTAAACAGTACCCAATAGAGTTGGGTAGTTATGGCGTTAGGAAGGTAGGAAATGAATAGTGAACACATGCTTTCGTATTATTTTGATGTTGAGAGGAAAATCTACAAACCTTAAAAGGATGATTAATTGTTTCTAAATGAAATATTAAAATGGGATTTTTGGATACCACATTATTTAATAAAATTGTTTATGAATTGCTAGAAAATTGATTCGCTTCTAACGCGGATAGTCACAGATGATGAAGAGTGGTGAGCACACGCAAACGCTGCGTACAGCAGGTAAGGCGCTCAGGAGAGTTTTATTTATGTTTCGCGATATAAGCAGGTAACCAACTATTATAAGCTGTACCCTTACTTTGAACAATTGAAAGCTGTGAAGATCTCAATTACCTACAAACAGCCAGCTTGGTATAAATGAAGGAAATCGCCTTAAGCTCTGGCAGCTTAATCGCAGGGTACTTATGCCTTTTATAGTCCATGGCATCAACTGATTAAATTGATATTTCGGTAGTGCTATATAAAAGGCTACATGAGAAATCATAATGCCACCAGGCATATATGTATACATAATTGGTCATTACAACCTTTTAGTCAGGAGTACGACCTAGCTTCTCACATCACATGTTGTGTGTGTTAATTTTATCGACTTCGAACGACACATTTTTTAAGAAACTTTTTATGGCAATTTTTATTTACTCTCAGCGTTTTTTCCAGAAATCTGCCGAGATGGCTCAACTATTACAATCTATTAGTCAGAATTATAGCCTAGCTTATCACACCACTCATGTTAAGTGTGTCAATTTTATCCATGAGTGGTGGGACGGACTTACCGTTGACGACATATTTTTGAGAAGCTTTTCATGGCAATTTTCTATTACTTTCCGAGGCTTTGCAAGAAGGCTGCTGAGAAATAATCGCCGACGAAATATTTTTTTTATTGCACACTTCGCTTTATTCGAAATTTCTGAGCCATTCAGTGTACCTACTGATGAACTACGGCGACGAGTCAGTTGTTAAAAATTTTAAAACTAGGAACAGTTATTCCCCACCAAATAACATCTCCAGGTAGCCCTTGAAGTTTCCTCACAAAATGTTACAGAAAAACGCAACAGCGACAGCCCTTGCTAAAGGATAGAACGCAATAAGCAAAATTTCTTAACAGCAAAGCTAAAAAGAGAATTCACCTATTTTCACATAGTGAGACAACGACATATGGCAACCCTGTCATCCTAGAAAATTTGATTAATGTATCATAATTTGATTAATGAAGTCGAAACAAAGCTAAGAGATGATGAAAACATATACAATAAAATAATTGATTGAATATGGTGAACAAAGCTACAATCTCTCTCCTTTCTCAAAAAGTGACGAGCAGTTATTATCTTTATAAGACAGATCTGACCATATTGCTATTCAAGAACAAGGCAATACTTTAAGATAATAAAAATACTACTAAAATAAGAATAAATTAAAAACTATCAAAGAAAGAAATGAACGAAACGTTGTTATTTTATCGAACTTATAACGAAGTGCTCAAACTTTGCTATATTGGGGTTTAATTTCGGTTTGGTTTCGAACCCATCATCACATATATGGTAAAAATATCTTCCCAGAAATGCTGAAAGTGGATCCTAACCGATTCTCAGGCTATAACATATTAAGGGCACAAATTCTGCATCTACTTCATTCAATTCGTTTCGGAAAAATCCAAAAATTATTGACGGAATGTGAAAAACCTGTGCCATCTACATGTCGTTGGGATATGGTACAAATTTCAGCTTAAATTTAAATTCAAGTTAAAGGAATACGATATAATTTCCATTTTAATTTAAATTCAAGTGCTTAAACTAGAAATATTTTTAAAACTTGTGTCATAAAAACAACGAGAAAAATTTTTTTTTATAATATTTCTCACATTCACTCCCACATGGTTTACCTTTAGTGTATGCTTAGAGGACATAACAATCATTGTAATAAATGGCGGCGGGACTTTTAGTTAATAATTGTAATAATTTTGTAGAATTTTTGTTTTTTTTTTTTGTTTTTCTTGATGATTTATTTTGCTTTGAATCGTTTTTAATGCTCAAGTGTGAATGAAAATGCACTTTGCACATCACAAGGTTTTCATTCTTATTTCTTTTTTTTTCGTTCTGAAGAGTAACGAACATCATTTCTTAATATGCAGTTAGAATGATTAGAATTAGAATTTATTGCACTTATTTTAAGTGTGAAAATTCTAAAATGTCTACACAGAAAGATTTATAAATGGGATTGAATTGGTTTTCTTTTCTTTTTTTGTGGTTGTGTCTCGCTTTGAATATCTCTTACAAGCGTCGTCTAAAACCTCGACAAAATCTAAATTGCTTCAAGTCAGTGAGGAAGAGGAGTACGGTAACATTGAATGAATGAAGAAAGATTACATTTGATAATCAGTTAGTCAGCTCAGCTAGTGTCAGTCATGCTCTAATACAATATGCCTGACTGTTTGTCTACATATTACTTTCAACCTTTCCCTCTCACCCTTACAATTTTACAACATTTTACGGAGATTTTTTGTTTTTCTTGTGGCTTTGATATTTACACTAGCATTTCATTTCATTTCATTGTATGTATTTGAAAGCCATTTGTGCCATTTTTTTTCTTGCTCAAAAAAAACTACAACTAAAACGATAATTAAGTTTTTCCGGACACAAATACAAACGCGACCATCACTATTTATTTGTTAAGATTACAAATCAAAACATAATCACACCCCAATTTTAAAACAAAGTTTAAAATGAATTTTAAAAATCAATAGAATCACGATAAAATGTTTTCATTGATTTTAAAATGTCAAATTGTTTGTGTTTATTGCGACATTCTTTCAAAATAGTTTTCATTCAATAATAATTTTGATGTCATCCTCAATATGATGGTACTCTGTCACTTTATAAATTACAAAAAGAAAACCAAAATCTCATTGCCTATGTACACCTTCATTAATTTTCAAGTTTCTTTTACTTGCTAAGGAAATCAACTCGAAAACAAAATGATCATATACCAGACAAGCAAATAATCCACGAAAACTGTATAATAATAATACACATGAATGACAAGGAAATGTTTTGCAAATTAAAATCTTAATCAGAATAAATTAAGACTTATAGTGTACACTCAGAGAAAGTAATGAGTGGTTTAGCAGATTTTAGAATATCCAAAGCAGAAAGAACATTATGCGGACACTTAATTGATCTGCAAAGTTGCGAAGTTGAATACAACTGGGCGTTAACTTTGGTTTGCCTGACTTCTTTCAAACGATACGAGTATTCAACATAGAATTCCAGAACAGTGTCCATTTATTACATGCTTACAAAGGTTTTCATTTGATGCCTCCGAAAATAAATAGAAATACTAAACAGATTAGCTAATCATTCGATCGCCTGTATATGCTTGTAATACCTAGGTATTACACGGCATCTATGATTACATTATCAATTCTAAACCAATTCATCCGCTCCGCAATTTCCTGGCAAGCCATTCCTGGTACCCATGATGAAATTGCTCTGATATCTCGTTGAGAGCCTCGCAGCTGTAAACTGCCCTATAAGACGTTACGTTCGAACCCAGTTCCCTGATAGTCGCCTAGTTATCAGAAAATATTTGCCAGAGATAAAGTCGTCCGTAATAATCATAATTTCAGCCGGTATGGCTATATCTGCCGGAGAAATAGCCATAGTCGAGTAGGTGGTGTGTTGGCTTATTAGACGAGACTCCGTGATTCAACCCTCTACTGAGATATCTCGAACATAACGAATTATGACAAGAATATTTCTTTTGTCGCCTTCCTCTCAGCAGTCTTTTGACAAAAATTCTGCCATGAAAAGCTTCTTGAAAATCTGTCGTTCGGAGTTGACTTTAAACTATAAGTTCCACCACTCATGTATAAAATTAACACACAGCATAAGTGGCGTGAGAAGCTAGGTCGTAATCCGGACTAAACGGTTACAATGACCAATTCTGAAAGTCAGTATATCTACCACCGTTTTTTTTTTTGTTCTACTCGGAGTGGACGTTTAAAAATTTCTTTGGAAAACCATAATATGGTTCCCAATCTTGTGAGAAATGACCGATCCATGCTGCTTACGCTGACCAGTATAATCGGCTGAAAATTTACAGCAGAGATCCAGCGTTAAGAGGTGCAAAATAATCCCCATCACCGAAGTAAGCGTAATACGCCATGCGCCAGTTATAATGTTGCAAGCTTTTCTTTGTACCCGTCGCATCAATACGAGGTTAGCATGCCATTCATAATAACATGAAACGTTTCCAAGGACTATGTGTAATTAAAACAAAAATTATTTGTTTTGTAGTCGCGGCACTTAATCATTATCATTTTTCATGGTCATGATCGCTGATGAAAATGAAAAATGAAAAAAAAAAATGAAATCATAAGCAGCATAAGTATTCAACATAATCATTATTAGCTTTGAAAATTCTCTCAAGAGATTTTTATCATTTTAACTGTGATGTGTACAAACTGTGATGAGTACAAATGCGTGGAAACTAACGTGTAAATTAACGAAAACTTTTTCTACCAGAATATTCTAGAATAAACGTGATAAACGTTTGAGATTTTTTGTGTTTTTTTTTACAAATATTTACGCTTTATTTCATTAGTAACGATGAGAGAAGCAACATAGATTTAAACGCACTAGAGCACATGGAAAAACACAAATTTTTTTTCATAAATCTATAGAAGACTGTGTGACAAAATACAAGTTGGCTACATAGACTTTGATTAGTTTTGATTAGAAAAATTAGACATTTTTTATTTTTGTATTTTTCCTTTTACGCTCAAGAGATGTGATGACTAATTTGAATGTGTCTCTCTCAGTTTCATTAAACACAAGTATACAAAATTAAAATTAAACAAAAAAAATTAAAATTAAATAAAGTTTTAAAGACCGTTTTCCTGTGTTCAGTCGTATTTGGTAATTATCGGTGTGTTTTAATTAATTATTAGCAATTTTTTTCTGTTTTTTTTTCTTTTAATTTGAATGTCGTACATTTAAGAAATTCTCCTGCTGTTATTCATGATGTTTTTAATTGAAAGTGCTTTTCTGCTGATTAAATTTAGTTGGAAATTTTGTTTATTTAAGAAATTATCAATTTTATGTTAAAGATTTTTATGTTGATAAATATAAAAAAATATAGCCTGCACGCTTTTCACACTTGGTAAGCCATTAAAAATAAATTAAAATAAGTTTTTAATGTTTATTTTTTTTCGTGATTTAATTTTGCCTACGCAATTTCCATTTATTATACAAATATTTGCATTTCTATTCAGTTTAATTATCGATATAAACGATAAAATTATCGATTTCTATTCAAAAATAAATATCGAGTATTTATGCAAAAGCGTGTATTTATTTACTCAAAAGTTTCTTTATGCGGGCGGTTAGTAAATTAATCAAAAACAAACGATGTCACAATTAATACAATATTATATTTTAAAAGTCCTTCTTCGTTTATGACTTTAAAATAAAATAAAAGCGGTTCCATGAGCTTCCAACCAAAACATCATAGAGGTCTGTCTACCTATTGGCATATTCACACCAAAATTGATTCCCAGAATCCATAAATGATATTGGATAATTGAGGTTGGTTGATGGTACGTAATCGAGGTGAAGTAATGATGAGCAATTCAAGAAGTATGCTTATTAACTAAAATTTAGATATGAGGTGACAGTTGAAAAAAAATTTAGTTGAGAAAATGATTCAATACAGAGTTCAGCGATGTTTAGTCGCAATAAAACTTGAGCTTTTGCAACGATTTGTAGCTCTGGACGCCAATTTTTAATTCTTTGTATAATTTTTTTTCTTTTTTTTTTCGGTGATAAAAATTTCTCGTCGCATACCTGCGGTTAATAGCTCTTTTAAGAAGAGAATGCAGTCTATTGCGCAGTTTTTCGGAGCCTAAATCTGAGGTTTGGCTAAATATTAAATAATGTACTTTTTAACAAGCCTCTTTCAGCCTTCTGGCAACTCTAGAAGTAATTAATTGCCATGGAAAAGCTATATATGTGGGGTCCCGCCTTTTAAGCTTAAAATTATTACAGACACACAGCTAGGATGGTGCCTAAAGACAGGCCTTTATCCTGACTAAAGGGCCATAAAGGAAATTAAGTTGAGAAATAAGTTCTGAATAGTCGAATAAGTAAGTTTTTCTATTCAATAAATAAAATATTTATAACTCAATATAACAATAAATCAATATATTGAGCAAATAACATTTTTCAGGCTGGAGCACTTACTTATATACATAAAATATTAGATATGAAACAAATTACACAATATGAATGATATGTAGCGAGTACTAAGGAAAAATATGTTTTTCTGTCAACTAACCGTTAAATGAGTTTAAAGTGTAAACGTCAGCCAAAATAGTAGCATTTCTGTAAGCATCTACTGCTATAAGCTGGCATTAGAAACAGCAAAAAATAAATCTTTGAATGACTTTGCAGTTGACAACGGAATTATTAGTGCTGGGCTTTAGAACAATTCATCTCAATTTAAAATGTCTACAAAATCAAAATGTTAATTTTCAAGGCAAATAATTCGGAGTGAAAAATAAGAAAACGAAAAATAAATCACACATTTACTTACAGTCATTTGGCAAGGAAAAAAAATCTTTAATTATTATTTTATTTTATTTTAAACTACAATTCAAGGTCATGCATAAAATAGTAGTAATAATAATAATGATAATGTGTGATTAGGAAGTCAAGTGTTCAAGCGTTCCATTGAAATATTTAGTGAACAGAGAAAAAAAGCAAAACTAACCAAGAAATTATTTTAAATAGATCGTGCAGAAAATATGCAACTTTCTGTCTATCTATTGGCCGATTGGTATACCACTTACTATATTTTTATTAAAGTAAAAATAGACGTATTTAAATTATTATTTATTTACAATTGTTAAAAGTGTTAAATTATTTTGGATTTTTATTTATTTAAGCCTTAAATGAAGCATGTTTCGTATACGTTTGCTAATTATTATTTAAATGCTTTTTCTTTTTTGTATTTTTCTTTTCATGAATTCATGACAATCAAAGATATTGATGCCGAAAAACGATTTTTCGTAAATAATTATTTTTTTTAAATCATAAAATTTGCTAAAATAAATTAAAATAACAATACGGGTATTTCATGTATTTAAAAATATATATAAACACTTTAAATCTCATGAAAATCAAGTGCAAAATATATCCATAAAATCTGTGTTGATAGAGTTAGCTGTCTAACAACTAAAATTTACTTTTTAGGATTAATTTTTGCCTTTTTTTCAAGCTACGCTTTCTAAATTATTGTTTCTGATTTTTTGCAACATCAACTCACACGAAGAGGTCGGTAATCAAGCTTTTCTGGCTTTTCGTCTAATACGCCAACACACTACCTACTAGACCACGGCGACTGGCCTTACACCAAAGAAAAATGAGGCTTATATGGTGTCTTTAGTTGTCATTTTAACGAGTCAAATCTCTATCCAACGTGCCATTTCTTCAGCTATGGAAGCAGGAAATAATCAATCGAGTCTACAATCGATGAGAGAACCATTCGTAATGTAATTAATGAAGTTTTATGGTGGATACAAAAATAATTTTCTCTTCCAAATGCGGCCGTTTTTAAATCCTGAATTAGTCAACCCAATATATTAGAATTACAAGTTTAACAATTAGTCATGAAACCTGCCTATAGTTATTGTTATTGTCTATAATCTTTAATAAATTTGAAAAGTTTTTAAAAACTGATACTTAAAATATCTAAATTTTTTCCAAAAAATGAAATCAAAAAAACTAGACAGTACTTGAAAATAACAAAAAAAAATTTTTGAATTCAATGCCAACAATTCAAATCAACACGTTTCCCTAATAAATGCCACAGAAAACAACAATGAAAATACAAAACTGGTAATAAATTATAAAAAATAACAAGTGGAAAGTGTTATTAATTAATCTCACTTATATGAACAAAAATAGAGAAAGCATTAACATTTGTTTTTAATCAATAATAAGTAAAACAGTAATAAATTAAGCACTCAAATAGATTTTCAAGTTTAAAAATCAAAATCACAAAAGCGGTAATAAAAATACGTCAGAAACTAAACTCTTCAGGACTACGTTTATCAATATTCCAAGTACGTTACGACACAACAAATTTACGCAAAAATCAAAAAATTCTCTAAGTAATCTCTAGAGAATACAATTGATAAACAATAAAATTGTTAACGTTTGATTAACTAAAAAAAATTGTTTTCTTTTACCAACAAAAATTTAGTTTTTTAATGAAAATTTAAAAATACACAAATATAGGCTAGAGAAGTAAGAAGTGACGTCATAAATGTGTTAACTGATATATATAATCGAATAAAAACATCGTCTGCAAACAAACGTCAATGACCAAAGCAGCGAGAGCGAAAAAAATCTGTTAATTTTCATAAGAATTGCAAACGAGATTTAAAATGTTTAAGCAAATATTGTGTGTTGAAATTATAGCATAAAAATACGTATGTACGTATATACTAAAGTGTATCGATTAAATTTTTTATTGTAATTGATTAATAAATTATTTTTATTTTAGCAGAAAAAAAACATTTCAAATTAATTGTCAATTTTTCAAAGGAACACTCTACGAACACGACATTCAGTTTGAGAAAGGAACAATTAACCGGATGTTATAACGCAAATGCAAATCCAATTGTGTAGAATTACGCAAAAGTTAGAAAAATTATTATATTATTAATTACAATACAATTAAAAATTATTTGCCATTATTAAGAGTGGATCGAGTAAGACACCAAGGTCTCTGGCGGTACTCGAACCTACGACACTAACAAACAAGCACAAGGTCCTAGAACAACTATTAGAAAACAAATATTTAGTCGAAGTAATTACAGTCAACCCTCTTATAACGCGGTACTCTCAGAACGCGGTTTCCATATAACGCGGAGCTGAAATTGCGGCAGCCCTCCTATAACGCGGTACTCTCAGAACGCGGTTGTCATATAACGCGGTACGCACTCACTGCGTTATAGGAGGGTTGACTGTATATAAGAATGGTATGACGACCATAACAGTTATTCAATGTCTATTTCAGCCGATCAACTTAGATTCACTGCAGCACTTAAATGAACAACATCCTCTCAACACCAGCGTTAAAAGAATTCAAAGTTTTTGCTCTTATTGATATGTATTGTGACTAGCATTTTGGTAGTCAATTGTGTATATTAATATCAAGCAAAACGGCCCATTTTTTCTAATGGTTAGTGCCAAATTGTTTTATCAATACCACATACTACCTCTTTCGCTCCCGTCATAACTAATTTTTTGCGTAAGTCACAATAGACTGCATTTACGAACTGTGTCATCCGTTATTAAAGGAGATTTTGACAAATGTTGGCTTAAAAACATTTTTCGAATACAATTTTTTATTCCGGTAAATAATTATTATTCGTTTAAATATTTCAACTGAAAACAATTTTGGATGTCATGGGATACTGTGTGTATTAAACAAATTTATCGGTGGGAAATGAATTCAAGTCCTAACTAAGGCTGTGGTCTTTTACACCACATCAAGCTTAAGGTCTTATTTGCTCAACCCATAACGTATGTATTATAAATAAAATAAAAAACAAATACAAAAATTGTAACGAAATTATTCATTAAAAATACACTCACCACTAAACTTGAAATAATTGAAATCACTTTTATCGGCTTGAATTAAAAAAGAATATAAAAACAAACGATTTTATTTTTAATTTGTAATTTATCGCCAGCAAAACAATTTTATCATTTGAATGAATCGAATAGAAAAATAAAACATGCGATCAAAATAATCAAATCGAATAAATGACGTAGGAAAAGCAAAGTAATCGAAACTATGACGTCTTTTTATATGTGATAATAATTTGATAATTTTTTTAATATAGACACGTCATTAATATTTGAAACAATCATAAAAAAATTTCCAGTTAAAATTAATTTTAAAACCTAAAAGTAAAGAAAAATCACACTCCGTGTTGTCAACAGCAGCATATTTATGACATTTAGTATTGCAATTTGTGGAGAAGGTGGGGTTAGGTATTGGATAGGTAGGTGGATAAGAGTGCTGCACTCTTCTTTTTCAGGAAGATAGAATGTATGTACATGTATGTATACACATGCATACGGTAAATATCTTGATAATATTAAGAGAATTTTATTTGTATTTACAAGTTGCTGCTGTTACTAGCAGTGTGTGTGTCTCTATTGCTGTTGTCGCTCACAGTATGAAATATATTTTCTTGATTACGATTGTTGCTGTTGTTATTGTTGTTGGTCTGCTTTTTTCCATCCGTCCACATCCATCCCATCCATCCATATTTTGAGTGACAATTGTCGTCATAAGGCATTAAATTTAATAAAAATTTATTATGATTTAAAAAGTGTCTTCGTGTAAAGAACAAACGCAGGCACATATACTCAGATAACAAATCATGATTATTACTACTATATAGATACTACAACAACAACAACAATTATTACACTACTATCGTACTAGTTGATGATGATGATGATGATGATGATGATGATGATGTGTTTCCACAATTTTCCAATTGTTTGCGATTTGTAACACATTTCAATGATTCAATGATTCAATGAATAATGAATGGATGGGATGGCAGTTGCTTAGTTGCCTCAATAAAGTCTTCTTTTTTTACACATTTCATAGCTTTTTTCGTGTTCTTTTCTTTTTCTATTTCTTTTTATTATAGAAAATATAAGATAATGATAATGATGATGATATAGAAATCTGTGAAGATATGAATTTCAATCTGCAATAAGAATAGATTTTATTTGTTTTTCGCTTCGTTACACGTTTCTTATGCTTGACAATAATTTATTTCGTATGCAAATAGTCAGTTGGGGGGACTACAAATTCATACTAATTTTGATAGAGGATTATGTTTTTTTTTACAGTGACACCTTAGGTTAGGTATCACGACGGGAAAAGAATTGGAATAGAAAATTAACTTAATGGGATGACCGTATGGCATAGTAATCAACCCTCTGAAAATAAGGCTCAATCACGCAAGACAATCGCATATAAGTTAAGCGTGGATTTGCTTTTTCTCTATATAGTTACCACTCCTATATACTCTTTACCCTGTAGAATGTAATTCTTGTAATCCGTTACAACGTTAAACCTCATGCGGCAATGTAAGCCAATGCATACATTGAAAGAGTTTCCGATTTTCGCTGTTGTAATCAATGCGTTTTCATCCGATCATCGTCCAGGTAAACTCTGTTCGAAAAAAGTTAAAGCACATCAACACTATGGCTTAAGTTCGAAAAACTTAATATTGTTTCTGCTTTACCAGTGTGTCAGTTACATACATACATAAATAATTGGTCATTACAACCTTTTAGTCAGGATTACGACCTATTATCTCACACCACTTATATTGTGTGCGTTAATTTTTATACATTAGTGGCGGGACCTACTGTTTAAAGTTTACTCCGAACGACAGATTTTTGAGAAACTTTTCATGGCAATTTTATTTACTCTCAGAGTTTTTGCCAGAAATCTGCTGAGAGGAAGTCGCCGAAGAAATATTTTTTCATATTTCGTTCAGTTGGAAATGCCTGACCTGGGGTTTGAACCGAGGCCTTACGTCTAATAAGCCAACACACTGCGTTCTGGACCACGGCGACTTCGAGACAAGGATCAACTTTGAATACTTTTTAGTTTCAACGTTAAGCTGGACTTTTTGACATGGAAATTTTTATCTTACATCGCTCAGTTCATGCTTAAATCTGATGTGCTTCTGACCTTAACAATAATCTCGCAGGCTTTCTTTGTTATAGAGGATCGACTTTAATTGACGATTGTTGTACAGACTGCTTTCAAAGCTTTGTCAAACTGTTAGTAAAAATCTGTATGTCGAGGCCAGAATCTAAACAACATCTTAATCGGTTTACTACCCTGTAAACACTGCAACCGTTTTGGTTTAAAAATGAGTCACGAGCCTATAAAACTTGCAGTTGCAATTTGGGCACGATAGGTCTATTGTAAGGGAAAACAACAAAAATATTAAAAAAAAACCTTTAATAAGTATTTAACTATTAGGTCCTTACAAGGTTCATTTAATGCACCTGCCAACAACGATGACACCATTAAAGTACAATCGCTTGAAGTAAAATCATTTTCTCAGATGAAGCTTAGTCCGAAAATTCATTGAAAAATCCTTCAAAATCCCGAGAATATTTTAAAATGCCTTTCGTAGTACAATTTGCATTTGGATACGGTTTTTTTTATCGACTTCATAACCGGCTTATTTTTTAAATAGCCCCGTGCTTTTTTCTATTGTTTTTTAAATTTTCTTTTGATTCTTTAAAGTACAAAAGGCTATTACAAAGCGGTTAGTCTAACAAAGTACTAATCGGTCTTCTGTTGCAGGTTCTAGAATGATATGATTGCCAAATGCCTGTGCACATGAATTGAGAGTGTGGTGGTGAGAAACTAGGCTTATTGAATTGCAATAGAACCATGATTGATGTATTGTATAAGACAAGTACATGTTATTTTCATACCAATTTCTTTGATGAGAATTTTGGTTTGAGTTTTTCTTTTATAAAATGATGATGGTATGGATGTATGTCATGTCATCCATCTGCAACCGAAAAGTTGATGCAATTTGCCTACTTTACGGATCATGAAACAGTAAAGTAAAGTAAAACAAAAAGATAATTCCATATAGGCATAGAAAATTTCAAAGAAAAAACAAAATTATTTAAAAGGATGTGAATATTACTTACATTTAACTGATTTTATTAGGATACATAAATCCTATCTGTATCGTTTTATTCACGACAAATTTTTCACACTTAATTCATACAAATTATTTATTTAAATAAATCCAAAGAATAAATTTTCTTATCTCAAGTAGAACAAAAAGAAAGATACAAAAAGATTCACAACAAAAAAAAATGACTAGAAAGATTTTGTTTTCCTCTCTACAATAATACAGTAGAATATCTAAGTTACCTATCAGTACATCTCGTATTTATTATAAATGAGGCCCATGTGTGAGAGTTTTTCAAACAGAAAAAAATAAACAAAAAAAATGTATCCAGCTGGGCCTGAGGGTTTTATTTGCATAGCATTTTGATAAATTCCAAAGATGCCACAGATGAAGAAGAGTGTATTTAAGACAGCAACGACAAGAAGGTGCAAAAAAGAACGCGTTTGATATTCTTAAGTACTTAACAAAAGTCACACTCGAATCTTAATAGAATATGAAGCAGAGAGAACAAGGTCAATTAATATAATGATTATCATTTCGTTTATTTATATTTTTTTTTTTGTTCTACTGTGTAACTTATTTAATTTGTATCGTTTCGTTTGGTTTTATTTTTTTATTGTTTAAAAACATTTATCATGTTACTGTGGCAAAATAGTACATAACATTGAATTATTTTTGCACGAGTTCATTTCATACAATATTTGTTACTTAAAAACACTCGAAAAAAAAATGAAAATAAAAAATAATAACGAAATCCAAATGTTGTATGCAAAATATCCCCACCAATACCATTACTGCTGAAAATTTTCGTAAATTTCATTCAAATGCATTCGAACGAAAATAAATGAATGAAAGAGCAAACGAATGAATATACATTCAAGCATTGTACGAGACGGCGGTGTTCATTATATGGGGAGAAATAAAAGAAATTAAAAAAAAAAAACATTTCGAAATACAAACGAAATTCAAATGGAAAAGTGTTTCATTTACAGCAGAAAAAAAACAAACAAAAAAAAAAACAAACTCATCAAATGCACATTCAAACTATGACCGCCAGAATTTGAAAATTAATCAATTTGACATGGAAATTGTTCATTTTCAAAAGGTACGAAAGAATTTAAATCGTAATGAGTAAATGTGTCATGATCAGCGCCATTATTAATTGAGGCATTCGAATCCACTGTCATAGTAACAGTAAATCTTTTGTCATTACGGTTATGTAAACGACGAAAACTAATTGCAATGAACTTGGAAAATAAAAAAAAAATAAAAAACTACAGTTTTATTTTCCTGTCCATGCTATGAGCAGAATAGTTAAACAATTTATTCGCGGATTGAGCCGAGGTTAAAAGGCAACTCGGCGCCAAATAAAGCCAACCTGGGTTTGCCAATCTTTGGTATAAGCCACACGAATAACTTTTTAAAGCGTAGCACAAACATTTGTACAATAAAAAAGTTATTTTCAAAAGAGAAAAAGTCTAGGCTGCATGCAAGGCATGACTTAAGCTACGAAATGGAGTGAATATATTTGGTTTCAAAAACCTAAAGTAGAAGTATTTGACTTTCACAAACGAATTCCTTTTGATGAATTTTGGAACGCAGAACAGAGCTAGTGGCAGTAAGGCTCACTGTAAACAATGGACAAGCTGCAATTCGAAGTCAGAGACACGCATACATACAGACAGGATTACGACCTAGCTTCTTACACCCCTGTTGCGTGTGTTAATTTGATCCATAAATGGCGGAAAGGAAACTATAGTTTTCGGCTCCGAACGACTGTTTTTTGAGTAATTTTTCATGACAATTTTATTTTACTCTCAGAGTTTTTGCCAGAAATCTGCTGAGAGGTTGTCGCCGAAGATATATTTTTTCATATTTCGTTTTGTTGGAGATGTCTGACCTGGGGCTTGAACCCGGGCTTCACGTCTAATAAGCCAACATACGCCCTACTAGACTACGGCGGCTACAGAGCGAAGTCAGAGGCACATGCTGGTTAATTCGGAGGTTCCTTTAAGTTTCCTTACTACGACATTTAGTTTAAAAATTCCAACTAGGGACTTTTTGTCCGAAGATTTCCAGTGGAGATTTATACCGCTGGCTGCAAAATGTTTGATAGGATGTCCTGTGGTATATATTTGTTAAAAGTTCTGGTATTAAACTTTCTCATAGGTTGCCTAACCACTGCAGTGTTTTCGAGATGGAGAACATGGCCATTTTGAAAATGGTTCAAAACTTGTTTAGAGGTAGAATTTTTTCTAAAAATCCATTGATTTACTCGGACAGACAAACTACGTCAAACTACATCCAATCCGTCTCCATCCTTTAATGCCTAGAATTTCTCAAGAGTATGTCTTATATTGAATCCAGGACATAGGGATATCATAGGAAATTACACTGCTGATGAACTGGTCAAGGCCGGTACGGAGTTCGCAATCTCCAATAGGTTATAGGATACAAGAGTCCCTACTGCCTTAGCTAGACTACTTATGCTCTGCTCGTTTCACGGGGAGGTTCAACTTCGCTAGAAGAAGGACGGTACATGGAATATTTCCAGATTCTACTGTATAAAATTAGGTCTTTGGAGGACTATTAAGATTGTTTTCTTCAAGCAGCCAATGTATATATTTTTTTCTCTTGTGACATATTTTTGCATATTTTTGTTGTAAAAATTGCTAGTTTAGCACTAAAAAAGCAAGCACTTCCATCGTCTCCCTTCTACGCTTTTTTAAGCATGAATTTAACCACCAGCATTTCTTGCGTAGAATTAATTTATTTTAAAATTTTTTAATTGCTTCCGTTTTGCTATTCTAAAGTTTGCATTTTTTTAATCGATTTCAAAGACTAATTTGATGATTAGTTTTCCTTTTGTTACTACTTTTTTTTAATAAAACTACAAACTTAAATAAAAAAACATTAAAAAGCACGTAACAATACTTGTATTATATAACGAAAAGTAAAGCCAAAAAAGGGCATTCAGTAATTCAATTAAAATTTAAAACTTTATCGCGAGTTAAACATTTTAAACACGACTCTATAATCCACAATTCATCCAGCCAGCCATACAATTCAGACATTTGGTGGTTAAAACTGGATTTTTATTGCCCTTAGCCGGTAAAAGCTGGCATTAGCCACTTGGAACAGCAACGTATTAGCAAATCTTAAATAATAAAGTTACAAAACGGGGAAAACAAAACGTGAGGTTAATAAAGAAAAAAATTAAAGTAAATAAATAATATTAATGAAATTAATAATAATAATAATAATATCAACAATACTGGCAGTAAGAACAACAACAACTATAATAGTAGTAATAGCAGGTATAGTATTCATTAACAAATAGTAATTAAATGAAAAGAAATTTAACGTGTTTTATTTATTAAATTACGACATCATCATTCGCAACCGTGTTAATTTCTAATTGTCGATTGAACGGATATTAGAAAAATTTAGATTATTAAACAATAATTAAACTAAAAACTGGTGAATAGAAACAAACAAACAAACAAACAGATTACAAATTAATCAAGTTAATCAGGGGCATTTTTATTTTAAGAGCAACTATGGACTTTCGATCCAATAGTAGTAGAAAAACTTTGAAAAAAGAACCTATGTAAATAGGACCCCCCCTTGTCCTCGGGATTTGACTCAGCAGATAAATGTTGCTCTGAAGGCAAGACTTGATTTATTCGTAAAATTTTTACTAATGATCTGAAGAGTATAAAAAAAATTGAACCTCATACAGATGCTAAAGCCTGTGCCATCCATCGTATACATCTGTAAACATTCAAGTGCCATGAAAAAAGTTTGTGTACTAAGAAGCATAATTAAAGATTGCTGCATCGCAATCAGGAAATATTGTGCCATTGTTACCATGGCCACAAAAAATATTTTTATTTTAGTCTGAGAAGTTTAATACGGATATTAAAAAATATCTCCGGTTATGAGATTTTGTGCTATGAATCCCGCAACGGCCATAAGCTATTCATCATTAAGAGAACTACAGAGTGTGTAGTAGGTATTGCGTTGCCTTATTAGACGTGAGATCACGGTTTAAACCCCAGGTCAGACATCTGCAACAAAACGAAATACGAACAAAATATTTCTTCGGCGACTTCCTCTCAGCAGTCTTCTAGTAAAAAAAAACTCTGAGTGTAAAAAAAAAATTGCCATGAAAAAGTTTCTCAAAATATCTGTCGTTTGGAGTCGACTTAAGCTATAGGTCTTGCAAATCGTGTATAAAATTAATACACACACAACATAAGTGATGTGAGAAGCTAGGTCGTAATACTAACTGAAGGGTTGTAATGACCAATTATGTATGTACGTCTGTATGTATATACCAGAAGAGACAATTAGCCTGTTTTTCACGGTTGAAATTTTCGTAATTATGTAAGCAAAATAATAGAAAAATGTGCAGTTCTATGCAGAAGGGCCCATCAATCTGATTAAAATCTGACTGGAGACTATAAATGCAGATCTAGCAGATCGTAACTCGAAGATATAAAAAGCATAAAAGCCTACAATGGAAATAAATAAAGTTAATATGACTTGTTCAAAGTTCATGAGGTACATAGGGGATTGTCTATGGCCTGGGAACAAAGAAAGCTGATCTGGACAGAGAAATACAGAAAACCGCCTGGACTTAGACCACTGATGAAGGTTTATAGAATACCCTCAGTCTCTATCCGAAGTAATGCTTACGCGGTCCCAAATGGAGCATGAGGTATACGGGCCTAATGGTCTAAAAAAACAAGGAATAGAGCGTGTCCAGAACGACAATCACTTGGGTTCTAACAACTTTGTTGAATTTTATTCGAATTCTTATTTTATTCAAATTTTATAAAATTATTTCAATAATTTTTATAAAAAGCTAGTCAATAATCTTTAGGGATTGCCGACGATAATAAATCACAACCCACACTAAATTTCGTACAGAGAGGGTGGATGGAAGAATTGAAATAAAAAAACGAAAAAAATAATTTCATTAAAATAATTAAAACAATTGAATTCAGTATCGATTGTTTGTTTTTTTTGTTTGTTTTTTTATGAATAAAAACTCTTCATTCCATTTGGAAACATGACCTCCCGCGCTGAACAACAACCAGCTTTTTTTTTAAGGTGTCATATATAAATTTGCGTTATGGCTACAGAAAACACGTTAACTGATTAGCATTTTACTAACTGATCAATAACGTTTTAACGCCATAAAATAAATGTGTTTTTTTCTATTTTTCTTATTCTGATATTTTGTTTTCTGTGTGTTTTCGTTTTAATTAAACCCTTTCAAAAAAAATACGTAGTACTCTATACCCATATGTATAACAGTTTAGAGGCAGACCTTTAAAAGAATTACTTCTGATTTCATCAATTAAACGAGGAATAGGAGCTAGTGTCAAGATTATTTTGTAAAAATGTTACTTGTGGCATCTTATGCAAGAGGTATTGTATTAAAGTTTTAAGTTGTCGATTTCAATAAAGAAGAAAAATAGAGAAAAACACACTACCACAGCTTATACTTCGAATCACAAGACCTGAGACACAACTCTTAACACTGGTGTCAAGTCAACTATTCACTGTCGTTTTTGCTAGCATCACAAGCGGAGTATGTTCAGAGAGAAGTGAAGCTAACTCGAATTATGCGAATAATGTCAGTTTCCTCTGCCACATACAACCAAAATGAAAAACCTAGAAAGATTAGAATGTAATATTGGAATTGGGAACTCAAGAAAACTAAAGCTGTGGCAAGAAACAATACCGTGACAACAGACGATGAGGATGAAACAGCAAGTAGTGCAAATAGTAGGCTTGATAGTGCAGCACTTGGTGATTATAGTCAGTTTTAAGAAGAGGCCAAGTGAACACATATTTAGAATATTGAACGCATGTGGAACTCAATATTGTAAAGCCTGGCTTATAGAGTGACAGAGGACGTCGGATGACTGAAATCAGTATGGAGAACCAAATAAATATCTAGACGTGCCATGTTTCAACGCATATATGAATTCAACTTTATTGTATGGATGTGTATCCCGGCTAAATCCAACTCAATTGCACCCTACCTCATTAGCAACACGGATCTCTGGGAGATAACATTCCCCCAACCCCTTTCTTTAAGAAAAACGGTGTCAGAGTGAAATACTAAGGCTCAAGAAACCTTGGATGACAAAAGCACACCTGCAGACGGACGATACTTCAAAAAATAGGACATAACACCATTGTCTGAGAAGGAGAAAGCCTGCTAAGGATTTGAGGTTTTGTGGAAGTTAAAGATATGAACTCTGAAGAGATAATAGAAAGAAAAAAAATCAATCAGACGATGTATTGTATTGATCCATTAAATCCCAGCGTTACTTTTTCTTTAATTATTTTCTATTCAAGAATTCATTCATTTGCCATTCTGTATCATTTTTGCTGGTCTGGTGTTGTGGAGTACACATGTGCCTCAACAGAGTTCTCATTTTTCATTTGTTTTTTTTTTAATTTATTTGTATTTATTTATTCGTATACAAACATGCATACGTACATATATTTTTGTTTTAATTTTATTTTATCTTTATTGATTAGCGTTTATTTTCTCATTGATGTGTAAAATGATACTGGTGGTCGATCGGTCGGTCGGTCGCCGGTACATTATACGAGTGAATTCAAATCTAATGACTTCTCTTACACACACACACACACACATTTGTTTTAGGCCGTTCTTCAGTCAATCTGCCATCACAGAGGGATGAAGCACGAGGAGAGGTCTCTGAACATTTATCATTTTGAATTTTATGCATCATTTTTAATTTAGAATGATGGTTAGGCGTATTGAATATTATTATTACAAAATATTGTTTTATTTGTTTTTATTGTTTTTGTTATGACATTTAATATTATTTAATAATATTATTTTCTTACAAAGCAAATACATACATTCATCATCAGCAATTTGTTTGCTTTCAGCGATCTAATTTCAAATTAATTGTAAAAACTTTTTGAATTGTTTATTGATTAGAGACAGAGAGCGAGAGAGAGAGAGAGCGAGACGCGGTGCAATAATTAATTGATGAATCATTAAAATCAGTTATCAAGTAGGCGTGGATTTAAATATGTAAAAACATACCGTTTTGTTATATAAAAAAGTTAAAAAGGTCTGAAGGCGCATTCCATTCTTTGGGCCGCAGCCGATTAAATTAATTAGGATTAATTAATGGACTTTATATATGTTTTTTGTTCTTTAAGGTCTGTTACAAGGCATCTCCTTCATATTCTTATCATTTTTTTTTCTTTGTTTCAATCGTTGCCTGGAAACTGCCTCAGTCCGCTCTATGCGGGTGAAGAAATTCATTGATGATGAAGGGTCTAAAGCACCTTCGACTGGTTTCGAACATGGCTTGTTTGGGTTTGTAGTCAAGCAGTTCAAGCACTACATGACTCACCTACGGACAGGGACTGCCAATCAAAATATTATTTCAAGTTTGCTGTCTAGCTTAATTACCCTCTAAATAAACTTAGTAATGATGGCTTAACTTGAACTAATATCGACTTATCCATTAAGTGGTTGCGGAACTGCCAACGCTGCCAGCTAATCTATATCTTTCATCTGAAGTGCCATTTATCTAGTGCAAGGTTTACCATTCACGAATAAGGATCATTAAACCGAAGGTCGAAAAATGCATGAAAATAATTGAATCTGCCTACAAAAGTAGCCACTTTTCAAGTACTTCGGAGCGATTATATCGGCCTTCAAAATCGGCCTACTGTGCAAGGAATTGACGTACAAAAATTTGAGGAGTCTGGAAGCAATGCTGGTGAAGTCAAGCCTATGCATAATCGCGTGCATTGCCGAAAATTTCACTCCTATTGCAGAATGTGTTGCAAATAGTCCGAATTTGTCGACTCCATAGCGTTCACAGCAATTGGGCCTATATTACGGCATATTATGGCATATTTTGAATTTCGATTTGTAACTCCATCTGTATAAAGTCCAACTCGCAACAATTAAAAACGTCTGATTATTCACAACCTAATAGAGTAAGGGGATTTCAATGTTGATCAATTAAATATAAAAAATTACACGGGAGTTTTTCACTTTTTTTTAATTTATAATTTTATTTTTATTTTTATTTTATAATTACTTTTTTTAATACGTAATTATTAAATAATTATTTTTTTAATAATTACATATTAAATATAAAAAAAATATTCCGAACAAAAATAAAATTGTAACGTCAACAAATCAACGTAAAAAAAACTATCAACAATAATGAAATTTTCAAGTGTTGTCAACAACAACAACAACAAATGAATACGATACAACTATTCAGTATGAATGATGTTTGTATGTCGTTGTCGCCCATTCGTCCATGCGTCCATTACACTCTGATGGCACATGCTACACTCTACTTGGCTTATGGTCGTCGTTTGTTATTGACCATATTCGATATGACAGATATTGACTCTTACACACGCGTACATGACTTTAAATGGTTTATTTAAATGTTTAACATTATTGGCTTAAAATATTTTATTATGAATTATTTTTCTTTTTCTTTCTACAATTTTGTTTTGTTTTCGTTTCTGTTATTTTGTTGTTACTAACTGCTGTTGAACACGTAAAATGTGAATAAAATTCTTGTTATAAACAAAAACAAATGCAATGTGAACAGCATTTTTGTTGTAAGTTCTTTTTAATCATAGTAAAAATAATAAAAAATAAAAAATATATGCCAGAGAGCAGCTTACATTTGATAGTTTTTTATTATTATTGTTGTTATTACATTGTATTGTAGGGCTTAGAAAAATCTTTTCAAAATTATTGTTTATTGAAAAATTCCCTTTAAAATAAATATTTAAATTTATTATAGATTTTTACGATTTGTTTTTACAGAAATTTGAAATAATTTATTGTCGCAATAATTTAGAATTATTTTAAATAATTTTCTTAGTTGACACACTTTGCTGTAAATTGTTTAAACAAAAAAGTATACAAAATATTTTCTTTTTATTACTATAACCATGTGTATGAAGTTAATTGCGAAAGTTATATTCTATTTTCTACAGGCAATGTTACGTCCCAACAGATTTCTGATAAAAACTCTGAGAGTAAAAATTGCCATGAAAAAAGTTTCTCACAAAGCTGTCGTTCGTAGTCGACTTTAAGTTATAGGTTCTCGTACTTATGTATAAAATTAACACACACAACATAAGTGGTGTGAGAAGCTAGGGCGTAACCCCAACTGAAGGGTTGTAATGACCAATTATGTACGTATGCATGTCATGTTAAGAGAGAATGTTAAGTTAACATAATTGAAAAATTTGGAAAAGTGAGGAAAATCTATGAAATCATTAAAATTGAAGCAAAGAAAGACGAAAAAAAATTTTTGAATTTATACAAGAACCACCTTGAAAGGTTACTGGTGTAGATAACTACTATCAAATTGTAGTAGTGTATCAATGGTTCTAATGTCACCATATGGTTCCACAAGAACCACCCTGTCACTAGTTCTATGGTCACAAGTGTAGACAACTACTACCAAATTGTGCTAGTGAATCGGTTATTTCAATGTCAATATAAGGTCCCAGAAGGACCATTTAATCATTAATTAGTTCTATGGTCACTAGTCTAGTGAGCCTGTGGTTCACTAGTATAGGCAAATTAAAATTTGTTAAGGTATCCTTCAATTCACAGATAATGAGATGGGGATGTGTTGGCAAAAATGTGCAGGGAATATCCCGGATCCATAAATAAAATGGATAACTACTCGATTCAAATAAAGCACAATTATAAGATGATCAATTTTTTCCGAACTCCTATCAAAGTCTATCTGCTTTATGTACATTGAAACTTCTGCGGAAGAGGTAATCTTTGTTTCTGGAAATCTTCTAAGTGAGGCATAGAAAACGGCCTGGGAGTAATCTCATGCTTTTTGCTAGGATTTATAAGATTCTAGTAGTCTTTTCTGACAGTCAGAGGGAAAAAAGTTTTTCATCATTATGGATTATACAACTATTTGGTTGCTATGTCCTTTCTCAAAAGCGAGAGAGCCATCTCAAACCTATCACTCTAACCCAAAACACCGACAGTGGCGTAGGGTCTAAATATCTTTAATTCCCTTCTCTTCTTAATTGATTTATGACACGGAAATAAAAGACAAAATAAAATACTAAAGATGTTAAATAACGATAAAGAGAAATTGAAATATTCTTATGGTTTAAATACATTATGGCATGTCAAATCTATTGGATATTACGAAGCACGTTAGAATAACCTCTTGAGTTTGAATGTGAAAAATTACACAACAAAAGTAGATACGGACTTATAATAAATTATTCGAAAACAAAGACAAAAAAAACTTAAAAACCAAAAAAACGTAGAAAGTTTAGTTGTTATTGATTTAAAATAAATGCTAAACGCCAGTTTGAAAAAAATTAATTAAAACAAAACTGCGTCATGACAAAAGGCAGCCTATAAAAAAATCGTAGAAAAAAAACGATTTTTATTTTAAAAAAAGTTAAGTTTTTTTTAATAGTGGTCATAAGAAAAATTATATTGCTTTCGCAATATAAGTTTTTTCTTTTTTTTTTTGTTTTTTGATATCTAAGCACTGATTACAAATTCTAAGGAGTACAATAAAATAATCGATTAATTATTTCGTTTTTTTTTCTTCTAAAACATGGTCATTTAACTTGAAGCAGAGAGAGATTATTGATTTTGTAGCGAACGCTGTTACTACAGATAACTGCCACTTGAAACGCAATGACATTGTATGTGGAGGATAGAGATAGTCAATCAAAATAATCGAAATCAGCCAGCAAGTGAAGTAGGCTGTACTTGAGATAAATACTGTTGGCTAATGAAACAAGTTATTGTTGAAAAATTGTGGCCTAAAACACTTTTCTTCATTATTTTGTTTTTAATTAAAAGAAAAACAAAAAGGAATCTGTTTTCTCCCTTAGTGGTGGTTTAGTGGTTTCCATTACATAATCATTGATTTTTCTCGCAATGTTTTTTTTCATTTCTTTTTGTTTTTTTTTTTTTGCAAGCGCCTCGGGTTATATTTTAGTTATTATTATTACTACTGTTGTTGGTTGGTTGGTTTGTTTTATTGGACTATTTACCCTTGCAACACAGTTGAATATACAGAATAAAGAAGCATATGTTGCAATTGACTACACAATTTAATTTAACTGTTATTCGCTGCTCTGCTTTATAACATGTCGCAGAGCACTGCATCCATAGTATGTATGTACATATGCATGAATATTTATGCTCCTTTGGGGAACTAAAAAAATGAACCTGAATAAGGGTCATGAATTGTCTTTTGTGTCTTTCATGAAAAACTATCGGTCTAGGTGTTATGAAATTGCGCTCGTTTAATGCTAGCTAATGCCAGTGGGGTACAATTGAACTTCTTAAAGTTTTTCTTTTATTTCTTGACTTTTTTTCTGTTTCGTTAATTACATACATAATTGGTCATTACAACTCTTCAGTCAGGATTACGACCTAGTTCCTCACACCACTTATGTTGTGTGTGTTAATTTTATACATGAGTGGCGGGACCTACAGTTTAAAGTCGACTCCGAACGACAGATTTTCGGGAAACTTTTCATGGCAATTTTTATTTACACTCAAGAGTTTTTGCCAGAAATCTGCTGAGAGGAAGTCGCCGAAGACATACTTTTTGTATTTTGTTTTGATGTCTGACCTGAGGCTCGAACCCTGCTTTACGTCTAATAAGCCAACACAGTACCTACTAGACTACGGCAACTTATATAGATTCGTTAATCAAGTTCTTTCAAATAAGCAGGTAACTAGTCTTCTGAAACAGATTCTGAAACTGCATGACCTTATTTAACATACTTTCTCCGATATTGAGTTTATCTTATGGATTATTTTGCACCTCCATGCATATAAATTAGAACAAGTAAAACTTGCCGATCATTTACAACTTCGTAGGCATTTGATTGGGAGCTAAGCACCTGGCCTTCAATGTTGATTTTTTTTAACAAAAATTTTATTCAACGATGAGACTTGTTTCTCAACCGGCTGCTAAGTCAGTAAGAAATATAGATGTTTGGAGAACCCAGAAGTGATCGTAGAAAAGCAATTGCATCTGCCAAAAGTTAACATGTTTTTGAAAAAACCGTTATCGTTAGTTGATAGCCTAAATTTTTTGTCTTCATTTGAAGGAAGATTGTGAACTGGACGGTATGAGATTTCAACAAGACGAACCCACTGCACTTCTTTATTCCAAGTTTTCAGAAAGAATAATTTCCTTTTTGGATAATTATCCACCAAGATTGTGCAGTAAACTGTATTTTAATTAGAAAAATATGTTACAGTAAGAAGGAAAGAGGGAGTGGTGTTTGTGGACATTAGATTTGAATCTTTTAGGGCAATTATTACAACTTGCCGTTAACTAAAGGGAGGATTTTAAATGGCAGATAAATTGTTTTCCATTATTATAAGTGTACAACAAGGTAGAAGTGAGCGTTAAGCTAAAGGGAGGATCATTCTACCTTTAACTCTTAAAGTTAAGTTTATGTTTGAACTTGCCATATTATATATTATTTTCAATATGGCAACTTCAAATATAAAAGACTTTTTGAATTGAGCAGTGTTATCGACATTGCTCCGGCATTGCCATATTTTTGAAAAAATTAACCCCATTTTATCATTAGTTTGTAATAACGAAAACAAGCTAAAGGTGACCTTAAAGTTCACTTTAGCTAAAGTTACTTTTAACTAAACCCAACTTTAACGGAAAGTTGTAATAATGGCCCTTAATATTATAAGTGACAGGAAAAAGGTCTGCAGTACGGATAGTCCGGCTAAAGGACAAATTCTATCTTTAATGTAGCGTGCGATATACTGGCTAATCGATCACAAACGAATTCGCTATTAATCCATTGTAGTAACGATAGAAAAATGAAACACGTGCCACATTGCGACATTCCATGTCGTCTTATACATACAGTAGGGTATTCACAAAATAATCACAGCGCAAGTGCATACAAAAAACCGAAAAAATTAATCCATAAAATAGTAATAAAAACAAAGAAACAAAACCAATAAAAGAAAAATCATCAAAAAAATAAAAAAAAATAGAAAAACAAAAATTTTCGCATAAATACAGGAAATCAACATAAAACCAACAACAATTTTGAAAACTTAGAAATTATTCAAAGGCATGACTACAATGAAATTTAGAATCACGGTTGGCGACAAAAGCAAAAAACCGTAAGAAAAAATGAAAAATTAAATAAAAAAAAAAAAAATCTGTGCGAATTTTAGTAAAATTACAGTAACAAACGACAAAAAAAGATACAGAATGATAAATAAACTCGTAACAGAAATTTATTTTCTATGAAACGAGTCGCCACGCGAATACAAAAAATTCAAAAAAAAAAAACAACATTAAGCGTATTCCGCAACGATGATCCAAAATCTCAGCAATTCTCAGAATTGCTGCAATGCAAAGATTTATTTTGGAATCGGATTAGTTTCTTCTAGGGAAATTCAGTATTGATTGTGGTATCACAATGGGGCCAAATGCTAGCCTAAGTGGGACCTAACTCCCTACTTAATCTTTTGGACTAATCACGTGGATTATTCAAAGCCATTGATATTCATTTTGAATTGTTTTGAGTGGTTTGACGAGTTTTAAATTTAATTGCTTTAATTCGTGTTGCCATAATCACAAAATGATTCAAAAATTCAGTGAAATGAAATGACTTTCAACACGTGTCGTATCAAATTTAGTTGTTCTTGAATGGAATCTATTGTTTGCAAACGTTTTAAAATTACTGTTGCAGTTGGATGTCAAGGATTTCTAAAGTTTGACAGCAAAGTTTCTAAAATATAGCTTCAAATTTATTCCCATTTTCAGAACAGCATTCCTCGCCTATTTATCTACAACGACCAAATCGATGAGTTTTCAAATTACAAAAGTAAGGAAAGTGGCAATGGAAAAACAAATGAAATTTTACAAATTTTATTAGACTTTAAATCAGAAGAGGGGATATGGAAACAAATTTTTTTTTGCAAATGTAATGCCAAACCCACCCACATCATATAATGTGATGAGGATGAGAATCAATTCGTATGGTTTTGTTGCCAGTCTATCTGCCGGTGAGCCAGTTAGTTAATCAAGTCAGTTTGTCACCATCATTTATCATTGATAAGGTTATAATGGCAGCGTGCAAAATTGTAGAGTAGTGTATAGTAGAGTAAGAAAAAGGCAACGGCTTGCTATTATCACAGTTTATGGGTACACACATACAGTCTATAAAAAAGATTTTTATCTACGAATACAATACACAGGTTATTTGGATACATTATATCAACGATTTGAGGTGATAAACAAAACTGCACAGAACAGAACTTGAAATGAATTATTTCATACTTAAAATATCCATGAATGAATTATTCTAAAAACACTCTCTACTCTTCTTCTCTTTGTAATACTTGTCATAATAGTAAGAGGGCTGATTGTATTCTATTAAAAATTCAATAATTTTTGTTCATATATATTGTGTATGAATGTGGTCTGTTGTCATATGGTATTGGTTTGTTTGTCAATGTATATATCAATCACACTAACACCATTTTATCATTAAATATTTAATTCATTGTCAGTTGATTAGATTTTTTTTATTGAATTATAATTCAATTAAAAAATCATTTCATTTGATAAAAAAAAAGTTTCGCTTTTTTTCTTTTTTTTTTGCATTACTTTTTATTATTTTCTCATGATTCTGGTATTTTCCAGTTTTAAAAGAAATCAAATGAAAATGAAAACGAAAATATTTCAGATTTAATCTAAGATTCGTTGCATGGCTGGGGTGTAGTAGTGTTTTGAAATTCACTTCTATAATTAAAAATAAAAACGAAAATAAAAATAAATTTATTTAAAAATAATTTCATATTTTTGGTAAGAAGAATCAAAGAGCAAATAGTAAATAGTAAGTATATCGTTTTGAAAAAAAGAAATAAATATCGTAAAGAAATATGTGTCATGTTGATTTAAATGCTTAAAGAGGCTTTAGTGCCCATTAACAAGGTAAAGTGTTACGAAATTTATTGAAAATTATACATGATTAATGGTGTGTGGAAAGCAGCACATGGCTTTCTGTCGTAAAGGTTTTTGTTTTTGTTATTGTTATTCTTTTTTATTGTTTTTAAACTAAAGATAAGAATCGTAACATAAAATCATGAGATCGCACAAACGCTTACTTCAAATAATCATATCAAAAGACGGCTTATATTAACATACTGACAGTGGGGGGAAAACATTTCCATATAATCACTGTGATAAAAAATGTATTTTCTTGACAATTTTGAATCGTATTGACTTTAAGTGTTATAATGTTGAATGCAATCCTAGGGACAGAACATTTTGCAGTAAAACATATGTGGCCAATTCACACGACTTTGTATCGTGTATGTTGTATTGAATACACTAGGTTGTTTGTGAACGCTCAATGCTATGCTGTATTGTGTATGTCGTATTCTTCTGCATAATTTTTGGTATTCAAACAATTTGATAGCACGAAACCAATACAACTTTTAAAAACATATGAAAAAATGTGTATGAGTGTATCGGATTTTTATATGAAAATTATCAACAACAAGCATACACCAACAATACAATGAATACAACGATACAACGGCTTGTGTGAATTGACCAATGGTAAAGTTATAGTTTTTGTAAATACTTCTAAATGAAATGAAAACGTTACTGTTGTGTCCTAGTCTGACAGTGTAAAGCTTTAGATTCAGTTTTCTCCAGTAATTGCTGTATGTTACTTTAGTTTTTGTTATATTACAAAATAATTAACCATCAGGTTGACTATTTAAGATATTTTTGCCTTCAAAGAGGTCATGAAATTTTTAAGTCATTGATGAATGACAGTGGGCTTAAGGATTAACCTGGTCAAGACCACAATAGTACCATTTACAAGTAGGAAATGGAGAAACATTCGATTCTTGGGTGAGATAATATTACAGAAAATGAAGGTAAAATATCTGAGTATAACAATGAATAATAAATTGACATGGAGGACTCACATAGAGAGTCTGTCACACAAGGTCAAACATGACACTAATGTTTAGAAGGCTGACAAAGAAAATCCTGGGAATGAAACCCAGGAATTATGCACTGGATGTATGCCACGTAGCATAAGCTCCCGTGGGGAAACTTGCGGGCATTCTCCAAGCAGAAGGCTATGCCATCGAAAGATATGCTGAATTCAACTTGGACAGACAATAAATGGATAGGACGTAGCAATACTATCCGACAATCAGGCTGCCATCTGCGCCCTAGGCTCCTATGAGGTGAACTCGAAGATAGCATTGGAGTGTCAAGGGAAAAGGAATCAATTTGGTAGGAAAAATAAGGCTACCGTCTGCTAGGTAATCCAAGTATGTCAAACTGCATTTTCACATCAACAACAGTAAAGCCTGCTGGCGGTGATGGTTGAGCTTCATTTGATCCTGGTACGTACATAAAATTCATACTTAGAATATGTTTGCGAATATGTACAATGATTCCATGGAAATGAAATATTTCATGGCATTATGGAAAGACTACGTATTTGTGTCACTGATCGCATACAGTAAGTTATGATTGGATAAATCGTCCGCTGTTGAATATAGAAATCTATATGTCCTCGATAGTGTCTCAAGGAAGCAATGAAATTACTGAAGCGAAGAAAAAAGTAAAACTACTTTCGGGATTTCGATTGTTTTGTGTTTTGAACTTGAATAGTCTAGTTGTCTCAGACTGTCACAGTTACATCAACGCTAGACGTGTATTAAGAACAAGGGAAGACAGTTTACACAAGTAATGTTGTTCTAGGAATATTATAATACGCTAGTGGGCCCACTAATGGCACGCTACTTAACCTAACATTACTTAGAAATAAAATATCTGAAAAATTCTAAGCGAAATCCTTAAATAAAATTTTATTTTCTTTAATATTTCCCTCCATTTTTGTTTGCCACAAAGATTGTCTTTTCATAAGTAACACACCATCTTTTCGCAAAGCAACAGAGCAGAGCGGAGCAGAGACGAACAGTCAAGGCTATTTATGTTTATTTAACTATTATTTAATCATAATAAAATAAATTTAAAAATGTTTTTATGAAAAAAAATTTTCCTCCGCGAAAGTAAGCAAGCAATACAACAACACAATAGAAAGAAGGAATTTAAATTTGTTTCGTATTTTTTTTTTCTTCTGTTTTGCTGAATCATTTTTAATATTTTAATTTCGAAATGTATAGAAATTATTTCAAAAGATTTTACGATATTATCTCGTTTAATAATCAAGATACAAGCAATATTAGACAACTATGTACAGATATATGTACATACAGAGTAATTAGAATGAAAACAAGTTCATTCGACGACAAAAACTATTCGAAAGTATTAGACGAACGAACATACGAACGAACTGAACGATATGAAAACAAATAAATTCTAATGAACTTCCATTTATAATAAACAGCAGCTACAACAACAACAACAGTAGCAAAAAAAATAACAAAATTATAGTAATTAACAACAATTAAACAATTTATTAAACAAAATTTTGATGTTGTTGTTATTGTTGTGCTGTTTTTTATTTTATTTAGCTTTACTGGTACAGCATTACCAGTCATAATCATCATCTCCATCATCATCATCATCATCAGCTCAATATTATTTTCATAGAGGAGAGCCAATAACATTCATTCATTTACAGTGTCTTGTCTCACTGTTTACTTATTCGTTCGTTTATTATTTGACGCTGTCATTGCACGCTTTTACAGATTTCCAGCGACTTAATAAATCTTGGTTAATTTTATTAAATTTATGTGAATATCAGACAATAAAACCGTTGGTTGTTCAGTTGTTTTTAAATGAAAAGTAAGAAAGAAAAATAGAGAATGGAAAATAAAAACAAATTATTGTAGATAATTAAGAAAATCCCGCTTTAAATATATGAACAGTTAATAAACTTGAGAATGAGCAGCGACAACAACAGCAACAAAAAAAATGCAAAGCCTGTCTGTAGTTTGCGAAGGCGTAAAGCTGTTTCGTTTAATAGATTTCCTTGGTTTCTCAGACAAAGTGTATAACAAAAAAAAGTGGAAATTATTTGCAAATTTAGCTCAGCAGTGTGGGGCACACATCTACAAGGGTATTAATATTTGATGCTTAAATATGAAAATCAACAGCTTTGACCGGTTATGTAAAGCTAGGAAAGGTTTAGAAAGTGATTACATAGAAATTCAGACCGAAATTGTTAAAAATGTCCAAAGGAAGTTTGACGTCAGAAGATTATTGCTGATTTCTGGAAAATTTTTGCTAATCAAAGTACACTATATTATGCATTTTTGTCACATTTGGAATAACTTTAAAATGTCATTGCTGTAGAGCATCTGTGGTTTAAAGGTTCAGTTATCGAACTAATCATTGAAGTTGCCTAAAAAACTGGAAGGGAGTCTCACCAGATAGTTTATAGCTGTTTAGCCTTCTGTGTAAACGTAATTTAAGGGACTTGAGTATAATATTAATCGGTAGTGTGCTCCTACGAACCCAAACGATCAAACCCCTTACGAGCCAGTTCGCTTACTGTATGTGTGAAACTTTTTAGAAATAAAAAACATATTTTAGTTTAACGAACATCTTGCTTTTGAATGAAGGACATTTTCATCTTAATGATGGAAACGTAAATAAGCAGAACCTTATCTCTAATGTTGTATAACGTATACATACGTAATAATCATATTTTGTTCACCTAAGCCACGGTATGAAAAGCGGGTTTTAAATAGCATAAGTCCAGGAGTGCTTAACAATCATAAGAATTTTTTTTACAAATTGAGAAAGTGTTCAGCCATCACTGTAAAGCTTTAAACAGTAATAAAAATAAGTATACGTCCCGGTACTGTAATAAGTAGTGTGTTAGATTAGATAGAAATTAGACGAAAGCCAGCAACCTTCTAGCAAAAACTCTGAGAGTAAAATGAAAAGAAAAATGACATGAAAAGTTTCTCAAATCTGTCGTTCGAAGTTGACACTACCCATGGATAACACAAACAACTCGAGTGGTCTGAGCAGCTAGGATATAAGTAAGTAAAAAAATCGATTTGTACCATTATAAAATAGGGATACGGCGTACTCTTAGTAAACAACCAGAGGAAGCATACAGATAAGCTTAGAATTGCAATTATCAGGGCAGGAGATGAAAGGGTAGACAAAGAAATGGAGAAAAGAGGTCAGTGCTGAAATAAAATAGAATTCCTACGAACTATAGACTAGCATGAGCAAATATTGTACATCGGGATTAAGAAAAACAAAATATAACAGTTGCGTAGAGAGTTGCTACCCTTGGTGTGCCTTTAAATAGAGATACTTTTCTGCTGTAACAACATTAAATTTCATTTTAATGCACCCTTTTAAATGCTATTTTTCTACACAAACGTTAGATGTCAATGAAATACAATAAGCCTAGCATAGCGTGGTATTGCATAGAATAAAAGAGGGAAAGAAATTGAAATAAAAACCGCTTTATTAAGTGTAAAATTATCAGTTTATCGTATTTTAAAGAAGACTTTATTGCAATTCTTTGTATATCGGAATTGCTGATTCATGTAAAAAAAAAATAAATCACAATATGTATACATAAATAAATAACAACAAAACAATTGGGTAATACGACTACCAAATGCTAGAAAAGCAATAAACCTACGACGCTACATACTTTTAAGCAAACACTTGCACTCGGATTGGGACTGGCAATTAAAACCACAAAAATATAATGAAAAGAAAATCAATAACGAGAAACAATGTGTAAAGAATTAAGAAACCCACAAAATAAAAATAAAAAATAAAGATTTTTTTTTCTATTTGAATAGCATACTTTTAGGATTTAAGGTATTACAAAAAATTAAGTATATTTTAAGGCTGCAACGATTAATAACTGCTTTTATGTGTTTATATATGTACCTGTTCTTTCTTTCCTCTCCCTCTCACAACCACTTTCATTACAATAAGTTTAGTAAGAGAAAATAAATGAATTATGAAATACAATCGGAGCGGGAAGAGGAAAAGAGTACTTCTTTACTTTTATTTTTTCCGTTTTACATTGATTGTGTGTAAATGCATTTACTTGGTCAATAATAATTAGTTAAACATGAAAATATAAAATGAGTACTGACACGACGCGCCCTAATGACACAAATTTTGAGGAGTTAGAGAAGAAAGAAAAAACAACAACATAAACATTAAAAGCATACAATACATACATATAAAGAAAAGAAGATAGAAACTGATACAGAGAGGCACAAAAACTACAACCATTTATTGTATAAAAAATATTTTCTTTCACACTCACATTTATTGTTGTTGTATCTTCTAACGTAGTCGTGTAAAAACAGATACAGAAAGTCGAACAAAGAACATAAAGAATATACTACTACAAGGGAGAGTAGTAGCTAGCCCGAGAGAGTAATTGTGTGCTCAATAATAACGAAATACTTTATAACTGTATTTGTTGTTTACTTGTGGGTACGAGTGATGATATAATGTTAGAAAAACTGAAGGGTAGCAACGGAATTTTCTATTTTTGCTCGCTTTCTTTTTGTTTTTGTTTCGTTCTTTTCTTTTGTAACCTGAGTATAACGGTTATATAATAATAATAAAAAAAAGCTTTTTATTTTTTCATTAAGCTTTTCTTATTTCCAGTAATTCCAATGGAATAAAATTCCATTAAAAAAAATAATAGAAAGCTTTCTCCTTTAAGCTTAAATTATTTTCGACTCTCTTAATGGAACAGAGAGAGAGAGAGAGTGTATGGTACCTTCTCTTGTTATTATCTTAAAACAACTACCAGTGTTGCAAAAATGAAATTTTAAAATTCTACCGAACTGTAACTGAAAGAGTACTTTTGCGCATCAAATGGTATATTTATATAGAAATACACACATAAATGGTCATTGCAACCCTTCAATCAAGATTATGATCTAACTTCTCACGCCATATTTTTATGTGTGTTAATATTGATACATGAGTGGCGGTACCTATAGTTTCAATTCGACTCCGAACGTCAGATTTTTTAACAAACTTTTTTGGAAGTTTAATAACCTGAGAGATTTTGACAGAATGAGGTACCCAAAGGAATCTTTTCTTCATTTTTCTTTTTGTTGGAAATGTCTGACATGGGATTTGAACCGTGGGTTCACATTTAGTAAGGCAGCACACTACATACTAGACTATTTATTTATTTATATTTAATACACGTACGAAACTGAACAGAAAAACTACCGACTTATACGTGTTCCTCACATGCAAAAAAAACTGCTGAGTCCCATTTATTTAAACGTTAACGTTCGTTCGTAGCATATGAAGAGCAATATAAATGCTTAGCGAAATTATATTACGGTTCGGCAAGCGTTCTCATTGCTTTTCGCTTATCCAAACGTACAAAGTGGAGCTAGAGGCTAATTCTACCTTTTGAAATGCGTTGCGAATGCATTGATAGTTGAAAAGCGCAAGACATAAAATATTTAATAGCAAAAAAGTACTGAGAGCGTCGCGGGGGTCTGCAGTATTTTTGAAATGAAAAAGTACTGAAAAAAGTACTAAAGTACTGAATTTTTCAACACTGACAACTACCCTTGTTGGACAGACAAGATAAAAGTGACTTTAATAAAGAGAACACACAGAAATATAATTCATCTCTTATTGAAAGTTCATTGCTTTTGTTAAGCAGTTGTTTGTTTAAGAGGGTAAATAAAATACAATGGGAGTAACTAGTGTCTTATATGTATGAGTGTATTCACTAAGCAGCAGCAGAACAATCTACAACAATTTTATTGATCATGAGTCACGTGTGTGTCATTTACATACATATATACACTACACACTCATCGCAAAAACAATTAAACAAGTGCGTGTAATACAGAATACGACAGAGTATTACGATTTATCCTACACAAATAAATTGACTGTCAAAAACGTCCATTTGGAAACGGTTTTTATATGATGTTGACCATCATTGCGTATATAGGCAACCACGGACTGTAGTTGGCTTCAATTGCTGCTTGTAGTTAACTACATAATTATTTTGAAGACTACCAATAGCAATTTAGAGCAGGTGTGTTTATATTAAAAATATATGTTTTAATAAAACCGCTTGTTAATTGAAAAATAAATCAGCTTATGTTGAAAATCATTAAAACAATACATTTTTCCTTTTAATTAAAATATCCTTTAGTGTTAAATAAGGTCGTCGTAGCCTAGTAGCTATGTATCGGTTTAGACATGAGTTCGTATAAAGATACGCATTTTGTATAGAATGCTTTTGTAATGAGGTTTGCAGCGTTGGAAGTTTTTTTCTTGTATTAGCAAGCACAGCTCACAAAACTATGCCTTGATATACGATACGATACTCAATATTAAAATGGAAGTTTAAAAATAAATTAAATATGCATATGTATGTAATGGTTAAGAGTCATGCATTTAACACATACAAGCCGTTAGACCACCGAATACACGAATTACTACCACCGCTTCCAAACAAATTTAGCCAAATAGTCAAATACTTTATTATTTTCAATGCGGAATTATAATAATAAAGACAGGTGATCTCTAACTTTGAAATTTCGAAACATTGAAAATTCACTACGAAAGAGATGTCCGAAGCGAATGTAACAAATATCGAAGCAAATCTTACCGAAATTCGCTAACATCGGCTGTAGTTAATGAGACGAGAAAGGATAGAAAGAAATAAACGAAGATGGTTCAAGAGTTTTTCATATTTAAAATACATATACTAAACCTCTTGTCATGCCATCAAAAGTTTTTTTTCCAGTACGAACATATTCGTCGTAGATAATAAAAATAAAATTCAAGACTACAGGCCACCAACTACACGGCTACCAATGCCGCTATGTAGTTAACTAACAAATGCTCTAGTCTGTTAATTTTCACTAACATAAATATAAATGAGACTAAATCGGTAGCAACTACAAAGGTGGGCGTGATGTAGCCATGTTGGCGTGAAAATAATAATTTTCACACACATTGCATTCTGCTTATGATAGATCGTAGCGCTGTTTCCAGAAGTTTTAAACGTATTTAATGCATTGATTTAGTTTGGCATCATCGATATTTACGATTGCTATTTAAAAATTTGTGGATATTCTAGGAGTTTTTGGTTTAAAAGCCCCATAGCAGCATATTCAATTAAGTCTGAAAAAATTTTACTTATAGTTTCCCTTATAATATATTCTTAATATGAGTTTACCCGTCTTTTTAATATTTTTGTTTATTTATCATATTAATTACGTTCAAAATTTGGCATAAATTTCAACTATATTGTACGCAATCCAAAATTGTTTTTATTTCACGACAAAAACAAAACACTGTATGCTGCCAACAGCGCTGTAACGATGATAAACATCACATGTATTACTAGACATATAAATGAAAAGCAGCGCTTTAACAGAGGTCCAACACAGTAAAAACACAGAGACATGTTGTTGTTGGCGGCATATAGAAGAAAGCCTGACGACGCAAAACAGTAATACAAAACAAAAACTATGAGAAAAGCACCCACATAAGCGAGACCTTTATAACCCCAAAAACATGTTGAACACAGCCAAACAACACAGGCTAATAAGCCAAAAACACCCTAAGCGGGTTACTAACAGGCCGACGTATTCGTAAAGAAAAGAAAAAGCCAGCAGCTGATTAATAAATTGAACAGAAAGAAGTCAATAGAAAATGCAGAGGGAGAGAACAGAAAATATGACGCAGCCAAAATGCCGACGCTATTAGTTAGCAGAGATGCAAAGTCAGAATTTGTTTACAATAACAACAAATATTAGTTGGATGGATGGTTAATGTTTGTTATTTGGTTGGCTTAAAAGGGCGTCGTCACCAACAAGACTGTTTATTTGTTGGTGAGAATTGAAAAATGCATAAAAATTCTAATGATGGTTGATTGGGTAGGTGAGACCAAACAACAGAGGAAAGCAATAAACGTGCCAAGAGACAGGTTTCTGTTTAGTTTTCATTTTTTCTTTTTTTTAAGGCAGTTTTGTTAAAAACAAATTGTGCAATTTTTTTCTTTGTTCTGCTTTGTTTTTTCCTTTTTTTTTGCATTTCATTGTTTCATTTTAAAAACACATGCTAATTATAATACGAATGAATGAATGACTGACTTATTTGTTTTGTTTAACTTAAACTCTATAAATTAATTATTTACTTATACCAATTTTAACTTAAGGCTTAAAATTATAATTTAGTATAAGAAATTAAAATTTGATTCTTTAGTAGGTACTCACCTCAAAATCCGAACGACTCATATTTCCAGCAGTGCACTAACAAACACTTGTTATAACAGCAAAAATGCACTTAATTTATCGTTTTTAATCACACACAAAAATAAAAACAAAATATTTAAACAAAAATTAATGTTTTTTTAAATGTTTTAAAACTAAAGTCGTTGTTGATGTCGTTAAAAAGAAAGAGAATAATAAAACGAAAACCGAATAAAAACCACAACTAAAACGCACACGAAAGACACAACACTGCGTATAAATAAGAAAAGCAGAAAAGTAAACGAAAACAAACAACACAAACAATGATGGAAGAAAAATATTAAGCCAGGCGCACAAGACTTTCAACACAGCAACAATAATGGAATGGATATGGTGAATTTATGTGTGAGAGCGATGTGCAGAAGAATTAAAGAAAATTCCAGCACCAACAGCAGCTAGCGCCGTTAAGAAACTTGAGTTTTTTTTCACTGAAATTCAGAATATTTTTTTTGTTTAAGAAACCACTCTCTTTACTACAATTTAAAATAAAAAGTTTTTTGTGTTAATCAGTCTAATTAAATAAACCACTTTTAGTTTTTATTTGGTTGTTTTTATATTTTTTTGTTTCTTTTAATTCCAATTTGTTTTTGAAGTTGGTCTTATTCGTAGATGCCACTGAAACAATACTTCGATACTAATACTGCCGGCTTGTTAACGCCTTTAAGTATTTTAAATTGCAGAAGGCGCTTTGGCTTAGCGACTTAAGTTGGCTGGCGGCAATCAAATTTTAACTGATCAAAATTTGTTTGAAAATCAATTGTTTTAAAAACGGAAGAGGGCGGAGGAGATTTTGAAGAATATATATATATATATATATATATATATATATAATAAATAAATAAAATGAAGCTTGAAGGCATACAAAAAAAAGAAACAAACATGTGGTGGAAGATGACCAGGCCATACAAGCAAGGTTGCCGGTTTTTGGTTATCTAGAATTTTCTCTTCTTGGCAACACAGGTGGTGTTGGAAAAATTCGAATCATTCTTTTCTCGTGTTCGGTTTATATTTAAGCCCCATTTCAATTAAGAAGAATTTTATGATGAGTGCGTGTTGTCGTTTGTGGGGTGCGGTTTTCTTCTTTCTGATTTGTGCGTGAGAGTGTCTGTGTATCTGGTGCAGAGTGAGTGTGTGTCAGGTGAGAGGAACGGGGGGTTTGTTTGGCTGATGCATGTGTATGCTGTTGTTGCATATGTATGTTGATTGAAGTTTGATCAGATTTGACGGGCATCAGAATTAATTAATTTTCAGTGTGGCGGTTTCTAATATGCTGAATTTTTGGGAAGTGTCGTGAATTTGCATGGCGTGGCGTGTTTTTATAAAGTGTGGTGAATTTACCCAATGTGGCCAATATAATTAAAATTCACCAAAATGCCGTTATTCAAAATGGGTACTGTATTACCATACATCAATGTACTGTCAGTAGTGAATTAACCGGTGTGTATCTAGAATAAGTACACACACCTACATTAGTGGAGCGATTGAGTTAAAGCAAACTCACCATATATTGGGGTGCAAAACAGGGATGGACGGCGCACGTAGCTGACATTACGGAAAAATTGAAAAAAACTTTATGAAATTGATTGAACTTGAATTGAAATTGGTTTTGTTGGTTTTCTTCTTTGGTGATTTCTTTTTCAGAAGTTGGTTACAAAAATTTTTTCCTGGCAACATTACGATTTAACAGTTGTATGTTGTGTTGGTAAAAAAAATACAATCACAATACACTGAATATATAGCATAAGTTTAGGATGTTTTATGTATGGTTAATGGCAACAATAACGAATTATTAACCTCTTAACTGCGTAATTTTATTACGTGAACTTTCACCTGCTTAATTAATTATATTTGAACGCAAACGAAATGGAATGGAGAAGATAGAGGTGATAAAAGTGGTATCATCAAGCGGAAACCAGCGTAAGTAAGTCATTCATAGCATAGCTGAGTTTTGAGTTTTGTGGAATTTTCATGCACATGAATAGCGAACTGCCGTAAGCTTTGGAAGCTTGGACTTACACCTAAGGGATTAATTTATCAACTGCATGTGATGAGTTATTTTTTTATTAAAAATTTGCCTCAATAAGCCCCAGTTGAAATCGACTGTCATAGTTTTTTGCCTTTTCCTTCTTTTTAGGAACATGGGGGGCTGCAATAAATCATTTCCCCATCTTCAGCAGTATCATTAATCACACTTCTTCAGCTAAACATGTGATTGGAACAATGTTGTAGGTTCTGGGATAATAGCATTCTATGAAGGACATTGATTATTGAGTCCCACTTTTTAATATCGTTTTTATGTTATCTCATGGGATTAGAGGATGAAATATTGTTTGCTTTTTGGATGAAATATTTTAAAGGAATATTGAGTATACTCCTAATACTCTACAAGATACTCATCCTCCCCTTGCTTCTTTATGGCGCAGAGTCATGGACTCTACTAAGCACTGATGCAGCAGCCTTAAGATCGGATTGTTAATAGCCAATTAAGTAAGTAGGTATTGAGTATGTCTCTTAATTTTCAAAAATCGAAATACATGATGGTGAATCTATATTGTTCGTGTTTACACTACGTCACCTTTCCACTACACCTTTAACGACGATATATTAGTGATTTATTTAAACTAATAAATAGCGTTTAAATTACTTACAGATGCATTTATAGCAATTTTATTGCATCGAATAATTATCATTTAAATTGTATATGAACAGTAATGACTATTTTAGTTAAAAACACTTTAAAAAATTTATTATTTTATATCTTTCCTTTTAAATTTAAATAGAATCTGTTAATTATTCTTTATTTATTTATTGTTGTTGTTTGCGATTTGTTGTCTAATCCAAAGTGCACTAACTAGTATCATTATATGTATGAACTTTTATTTAAAATGCATTTAAAATAACAAAAAAAAAAGTATTTAAAACTTGTTTTAACACAATAAAACGAGTTCCGATTTGGATGTGATAACATTTCTATTTGCTTTCCAAGCCAGTTTCTCTATACAAAAAATCAATATTTGTTGATAAACACGGCAATAAAAAATTAAAATTAAAAATCTGAATTCATTATATTTATATTTATTTTTCTTTTTTTTTATTATATAAATATGAATATACATATTTATATATTAAATATGGTCTGTACAATATATTCTATAAAATAAGACAGTTTAGTAAGAATAAGATATAGTATAGTTAACATACATGCATATATGTAATGCGTAATACCATAAGTTTTTGTTATATGAATGAAATACCTTGGAATCACAGAGTTTAACTATTTTACATTTGCTGGTTCCATGTCCAGACCGAATTTGCATGAAACCTATCAAGATTCCATCTGAGGTATTGCAGTTATAACGGTACACTGACCTCTGAGTGTTAATGCCCGGAGACTGTGAATACTTCATAATCACTTCTGCAGAACTTATAGTGACGATGAAAAGGAAGACATCACAGAATATTTTCTTCTCTTTCATTATCCTATGCTGGGGAACCTAAGAAGAAGAATTCTCGGACACTAAGAATTTAGTGATGAACTATGTCTGGCCAGAGGTGAATTGAAAACATTCACACCTTCATACGACTTTCGGAATGGTTAAGAGATGCCTACAAGAAACTACAATTATTTGACGAAATAGATATGACAACGGGATCTTATAGGTTCTAGTAAGCTGTGCCCATTGAGGCCGCTGCCAGTTGAATCTTACCTAACCTAAGTTCAACCGACTATGTACCAGCTTGCCAAACCATATGCAGTCTTATTATGAATTTATTCTCAAGGTAAATATTGGATGAAGGTAAATAAGTTCATCATGAAATTCAGACTCGTTTGTAGGAAAAATGCAGACCAAATTCGTCAGATCGTAGTCATAGTCCTTCGCCATCAAACAAAAGCTGTTTTTTTTTAAACGGCTTCCGGTACTTCAATGCTGGCACTGGACATCTAATGCCTGGTATACTTTTACATTTATTTCTTAAAGACAAGGCTTTAGGCTCCATACCAAAATATTTACAGAAATTTTGTAAACTTTAGATACTTTTTTTAGTAAAGTATTGTCAAAGAAAGTATAATTGATACGTAGTATCATCGAAATTGGTTTCTTTATTCGAAGCTGAGTGCTGTTTTCGCTAAAGTGTAGTTAAAATATGCTAATTTTCTGATGTACATTTCTTTTAGATTAGATATAGGTTAGACTTCGTGTTCGAAATCACGCGAGATAGTTTCTGAAACCAACAATTCCTTTATAAAACTAAGTTTGAAGTTATAATTGCCGCATGAAATCAGACACTTGGACATGATAACTTTCAGTTGTTAATCAATCTCTCATGAATCATTCATAAAATTAAAAAAAAAATAACTGAAATAAAATTGAAAATAATTATTCTAGACAAACAATTAATGAATCAATACGATAACACTCTTACGTCTGTCTAGTGAAACGAACAAGTTTAGCATTTAAAATTTGCAACAATTTCAGTCACTCAACGAGACATTTATTAACTTTAATGGGCAATTTTATTGGATCGGTGGAGGAGATTAGAATCGCAATTTCATTGGAAAATGATTCGTTAATTCATTGTGCAATAATGTAATTTGATCGTGTAGAAAAAAACTTATTTCAGGAAATTATTATTTATTAATTACAACAACAATCCAACTTGGTACTAGCAATACTAAGGGAACAGATTTCAATAATATTCCTCTCAATAAACAAATATCACACGATAAAAATAAAAGAGGAAAATAAATTTTTTTAAATAAAAAACAAACGCATTGTGTAAATTTAATTGATAAATAAAAAAACATAAAGAAAGAATTAACAAAATTTGTAAAATAACTTCCTATAATTTTATGTTTAAAAAAAGTAAAAAAAAAACATTGTAATTTACAAAGAGAAAAAATATTGTTTATGTAGACAAAAGCTTGAAACTGCAAGTCTAAGAAGACGACTGTCAGTTATGCTACAAATTTATTTAAAAAAAAAATTTTAAATTAAAACAGTTTGGAAAATATAAACGTTTTGTAACGCCCGTAATTAATTTCTCTTAACAATCAATTTTATCAGATTTCGGTTTGCTTCAGCATTTCCTTCCAGGCGTTTCTATTTGTGCGTGGCTGGTTAGTTGATTACTTCAATCGATGATGGTTTTTCCTCAACTTGATCCATCTGTCCGACATTCGCTGCTCTTCGCTCGAAATACTCGTCGCGCCGGATTATCATCACCAAATTCGCAATTACTCAAAAACCGTGCAAAATACACGATCTCTCAGCGGGCTATTATAAGATGTCTTAATGGTGGATTTTAATTGATTACGATGTTTTAGCCAGGATTGTTGGCCTATTAGACGAGAGTTCATGGTTTAAAAATCCAGCTCCGATATCTAGAATAAAGCGATATACGACGTCTTTCGACGTCTTCGTCTTTCTCAACACTCCTGTAATCCTGTCTAAAGGGCTATTATGTCCAATTAAGTAGTAGTTTAGTAGTCTTAACTAGAATATACCTGAAATCATGATCTTGATCACAATAACGCTCCCTATTATTACTCAATTTCCTGCTCTACTTGCTCTTCCTTTTGAAATGAGGAGGTTAAAACAGTAGAGATTTTGCTTTCCGGTTTTCTTAAAAGACAATGACACTGTGTTGTAATGTCAGTACCTACTGTAGGGTATAGTATAAAAACGTGATTGTCTATCAACTTTTTCTTTTTTTGGTTAACAACTAAAAATTAAAAATAAAAAATTTAAAAGTTTAAAAATAAAAAAAAAATTAACTGAAATGCGTTGTGAATAATTGAATTGAAAACCGAGTATAATTGATATGAGGGCGGGTGCGTATAAAGTTTGTGATTGACAAAACCGAATGGAAAAAAATTAAAAACTTTAGCTACGTCACCAAAAGAAGCTACTCTTCTTATTAAAATGGATTACTGACGATCAAAATTTTAGTTTTACGTACACCAAGCATGCTTATTTGTACGTGTTGAGTACAATTTGACTGGAAGTCGTTTTGGATTTTCATTCCATTCTACTAAAAGCGGTTGTGGAGCATGTTACCAAATCAGGAATATTTAATCGGAAGCACATTTAAGTTTGAATTTTTTTTTTTAACGCGAAATTATTTATTTAGTTTGACTGTATGTACGTATGTATGGTTGCTGTTTAAAATAGTCATGACCATAAATTTAGTTTCCATTGTACCTTACAGTTAAGGAGGTGTGAATTAATACATCCATCATCTGTTTATTGAGAATATTGTTGTAAATAAATAAATAAATAAACGAAACAAATGCTTGAAAGAATAGTATTTCTTATGAAGGTTCGACTTTGAAAAACTATTTGTTTTTTTTCAGTTTTAGCTGCTCAAGATTAAGGCAAATAGTTTCGTTTTCTGTTTCTATGTTTATTTTTCATATTTATTTGCTAAATTATTTGGCATTCTATTGAAACTACGAACTTTTAATTTTATTCATAAAATTCTACGTAAAAAGAATTGTACTCATTAGAGAGTTACTCTTTCTTCAAACAGTCAAATAAAATGATTTCACATCAAGCATTTGCAAGTCAAAATGCCATGGAGGTAGACGTTCAGTCTCAGGGGCTTAAAACGTGATATTTTCAGAAGAAACTGTCCAATATACTACACATATGAGACATACTATGTGGACACATATAGAAGTCGTCGTAGTCTAGTAGGCTTATTGGACGTAAGGCAACGGTTCCAAACCACATGTCAGACATCTCAAACTAAACGAAATAAAAAAAACAAACAAAAATTCTTCGACGACTTCCTCTCAGCAGACTTCTGGCAAAAACTCTAAGAATAAATAAAATTACCATGACAAATTTCTCAAAAATCTGTAGTTCGGAGACGAATTTAAGCTTTAGGTCCCGCCTCTCATGTATAAAATTAACAAATCCATCGACAACTTTAAGACTTTCGACACAATCACTGATCCAGAATGCTGTCCAATGCATATGTTTTCAAAAGTTTCTAAAAAGTCTGCACATACAGAGTCGTTTTTAAACTGTAAGTACTGGCACTCAAACATAATTGGCCATTACAACCCTTCAGTCGGGATTTCGGCCTAGCTTCTCACACCACTCATGTTGTGGGTGTTAATTTTATACATGAGTGGCGGGACCTACAGTTTAAATTTGTCTCCGAACGACAATTTTATTTACTCTCAGAGTTTTTGACAGAAATCTGCTGAGAGGAAGTCACCGAAGAAATATTTTTTCATACTTCGTTTTGATGTCTGACCTGGAGTTTGAACCGTGGCCTTACGTCTAATAAGATAACACACTAGCTACTAGACTCCGGCGACTTCACGACTACGGTACTGCCAATCATGGATACAATTAACCCCCACGATATGGAGTCTCACGTCACTTCGTTTTTGTCCCGTCTTTAGTCGGATTGTAATAACCAGTTAAGTAAGTAAGCATTGATTTACTAACAATGACAATTCAAATTTACAGTTCCAGAAAAGTGTTACGAATTTACAACATGGTTGTTAATTAAAAACATTTCGAGGAAATTTATCGCAGCCATTAAGAATTCTAATTAAAGAAATTATTTTTTATTTTATTTTTTACAAGATATAAGAGATAGGGAGTGAGTAGTGAGTGATCTTGCCTTTGTTTAATTAAATATTTATAATGTATTTTTTATTTATTTTTATTACAACATTTGATTCATTGAAATGCACTCATCACTCATGTTCTGCATCACTACGTGATAAATTTTAAATTTTATTTTTAAATCTGATTATTATTGCATACGAACATCTATCTCAAGTTGATTTTCCCTACCAGCGTCACAATAACTAATCAAGTCATTTTTCTTTTCCAACACCAACAATCATTCATGAGAAGTATGGAAACTTAGATTTAATTCGAGAAAAATATTATTTCTTACATTAAGAAAATAATTGAAAAACATATTTTAAAATTGACCTTAAAAAACTGTCATATATTTTTAGCAGCAAAATTTTTTGTTCTATTTCTTCAAAATAAAAAACCAAAAACATCATATAATTTATATTGTTAAATTAAAATAATTTAATTTAATTAGTTTTAGACACTTTCAAAAGTGTTATTACACTCAACAAAGTTCAACTTTAACCCCCAGCCAGTGGGTAATCCCCGTAGTCTGAAAGAAAATTTATGACTTCTGATTCAACATGAGATTAAAGTCTCTGTCAATCGAGTGGTTTTTTTCCAAACAATTGTTTTTTGACTGTCAACAAAACAGAAATTAAACTTTGCTACGTGATATATTTAAATTTAAAAATAATCATTTCTCTGGTTTATTTCATTGACAATTTAGTTGCAGCTTATATTCCAATCTAACTGGTCTATTTTTTTTATTTTCTGTAGAAAAAAGCTGAGACAATTTATATTGCTTTTGTGCTTAATGACATGAACTCAGATAATGATCTGCTAAGAAATTTATTTCTCTTGCATTAAAACATTGAAGGGAGGAAAAACTAGAAATCAGGCATCATTTTGAAGCTGAGAATTAAAATATGGCTGCAGATACAGCTTTCTAAACAGGGCTAGGGAAGGATAGCATGATCACGTAGGTCTCTTTATGCTATCTGAAGTCGAATAGACTAGGCTGCTCGGAAATCCAAATTCAGTACCCTCAGTAATAAAATAATTATGCATCAATGCCGCAATCAAATCTAAACTATTTAAAAATGCTAATGAACTCAGCAATAGTCATACATAGCCTACTAAAGCTCAATAGGCCTTTTCAGCAAGAAAATCTTAACAGTCTTAATAACCATTGAGTTCTGTTGGTAGGCTCACGTGAGCGCTCAATAAACACATAAAATATTCTCGAAAGATACCATTTTGAAAAATACCACATCACACGTAACCCTGTATTATTTCCTGCCTAGCATAGGGGTCTGACAATGTCTTCCGAAGCAATGTACCTGTAGTCCTGCTCAAACTGGTATCGAAAGCACTATAGTGGTGGTTAAGGTAGACTAAGCAACTTCACAGAAACTGTTCAACCGTCTCAATCACCATTAAACTTTTTAGAAATTCTAATCAGTCCATAAAACCCTATGAAGATAACCTCCGCTATACAGGGATCGTACCACATTTTTTCCTCAAAGCCGGTCAACAGCAGAGAAAACACGTATTGCTCTCATTACTTTCTGCCTAAGTAGTATGTAGAAGACCTAATCTACAATCCAGCTTACGATTCTATACGATAATTACCACTATTCTGCCCAAACACCATGTACAGCTGGCCTCTGTGAACACTTGTCAGTGATCTCTTGTTATCATAATGAACCTAAATCTACTCTGTCATAGCACTGCTAGGTTTTTTAGGTTATCTGACCTAAGCTATTGTTATTAGAGGAAAACCAGCCCTAACTTTATGACATAAGAAATTTAAGAGAATTTATTGACTGCCTTTGCTGGCCTTCCAGGTCCTAAATTAACTTCAGTACTTGCAAGCATTTGTTGTAACCAGTTAATATAGAATGTCGCGTTCATCTTGGCATCTAGACATGTCCGGAATTTCTTGTATTTCATATAGACTCTGTACAAGACCTTTAAAGTTGCTTTGGGTTTCAATAATTATGCAAATTGCCTCGTTAATAGTTTATATATTTAACGGATCTATAAATACTAGATGTACCGGTTTATCTCTTATCTATTATTCCGCTGTAGAGGCCACGCCCACTGTTCTGCTTCTCGAATTTAATTTATACGTATAAATCTCCTTCCGATCCATAAGTTTTGAGGTAAACACTTTGGTGAGAGATTATTATAAACATGGATAGAGAGAAAAATCATCATCTTTAGGGTGACAATGCCTGCCTACATTACTGGGTTATGAATTTGGATCATCATATCTTAGAACGTTGATCAGCCAAAATCGGTTTAATAGTCCGGAAACTACGATGACAGTGCAATGATATATGCGATATTTGTTGATGTAATCATCCAATACAGTATTTAGTTCCTCGAACGTTAACCGCCATTCAGAGCAAGATCCTTACCGATATTTTCTCCGACTTCTTGGAGTAACTTATGGACTTTAAAAAATCTTGTAGTATTTCTAAACTTTTGATAACTTTGCAGGTATCATGGTTGTTAATGCAAAGAAATTTATGGTGCTTCTTTAGCTTGAAGAACGTGGGTAAACTTATCCGATATGATATTCCGAGTAGAGCGCATATTGTATGGACTCAAGAGCTTCAACTTCTAATATCGATTATGTAATCTGAATCAGCATAAAGGGTTTGATTGATATGTTTAGAAGAGATATGAAGAAATATTTATAATTTTAACTCCATTTTGACTTCATATGAGAGAATATTGATCCTTAAAACAGCTTTACTGTCATATTACCTTTATTTTTTGAACAGGTTCCATAGAATTTCGATATTATAAAGCTTTATCGCAATAGTTTTCATTGTGTTTTCAAAATCGTTGCTCTGTATTTTATGCAACCAACTAAATAGCAGATATGGTTGTAAACAACTAAGCAAGTGACCGGTTAAAATAGTGTACGAATACAACGACAAATGTTAACAATTCTGGCTTACATACGTCATAACATAGCTTAACGTAGTAATGCTTGAATGGCAACGTAAAGAGCCAACCAACATTCAATGTTTTTTGGCTTAAACTTATAAAAGTAGAAGACAAATAATTGAAAGCTTTAGTTAAGTTTGCGAGCTGGTCTTGAATGTGTTAAAAACGTTGTATATCGGACGGGTGGTGTTTAAAGAAAAATATTAAAAAAAAAATTAAAAGAAAAATAATAAAATAGTAATATAGACAAAGCAAATATCGTGTATAAGGAAAAACAAGTTAAAAGAAAAGAAAAAAATAATATAACAAGAATTGGTAAATGCAATCGATAAATATTTCATGTTTAAGAGTGCAATCAATGCAGTTTTAAGCAATCGTTATGGGGTTTTTCTCTCTTTCTCTCTCTGCCAATTACGGTTTAAGCAATTTTATTTAAAAATTAATTATTTTTCATTGTTTTGTTTAAACAAATTACGGTCATTGTGCGTTTTTTATTATTTTCTAAATTAAATTGCTTGTGCGTGTCTAAAAGTTTCAACTTCAAACATCTTCATTATGATTAGCATCGTTTTTATTTTATTTTTTTCTCAACGATATTTCATGGCTTAAAGTTTTTGATTGAAAGATAAAAAAAGAAAAATTTAAAACACTAACAAGGTCTTTTATTTAGTTTTTGCTTTAATTTAAATAGTTAATGATGAATTTTTTATTAATTGTTTTGAAAAAAGTGCTTATAATTGCTCAACATATTTATGTATGTAGTTATCGCAGTCATTGTTATTAAATGATGGGGAAATAAAACTGGCATTAATTATTAATATTAAATAATTTATTATTTAGTTTAAATATGAATAAATTAATATATTTAAAATCATTTTTTAATTTTAATTTAAAATAATTGTTTTACAAAAATTATTGCAAATTAGTTGGGGATCTTTGATAAAAATCTTTAGCGAACTTTGTTTTTAAATGCCAATAATTAATAGAGAGTTTTTTTAATGTTGTGTTAATATCTGTAATTAAATGAATAAAATTAGAAACTATTCATAAATAATTTTTTAAAAAATTACTTTCTAAAACATATGTATTTCATTCATCATAATTATTATAGAAGCGATTACCTAAACTTGTCAGAATTTAATATGGTGGTGTGTAATTAATGTTTGACCAACCATTAATCTCTATTTTAATTACAGTGTAGAATTGTTTTGTAATCCATATCAGACAGTGATGCCATAGCAATTAAATGCTTTATATATTGTATATTTGCAACTACTTTCCTAGTTGAAGCAAAGAGCCAACAATATTCCTTCATCTCTATTAAACTCGTGCCATTTTATTTTGAAGCAAATTAATCCAGTTTATCAATCTCCTATTCTAATAATATTCACCAAATGTAGGCAGGTATTATTTGCCGCCTAACACCATCAGACTTCCAATTAAACTTCATCTTGGCTATATCCTGATGTAGTACTAAGCCGTACATTACTGTTACTAGCACCGAATAGCATCATGAAGTTTGTTAGGACTACAGGGTTGGGTGAAAGATATGAAGGAATCCTATGTAGTTGCAAGCCAGTACAATAGACCATCTGGTCGCAGTAATTTAGGCCAAAACAATAATAATATTTTCTTCTCTCTTCGTTGCCAAAGATCTCTGTTGCAAATACTATTCTTTTATACGAAGTATAATTTATTGAAACAAATATTGGCCATTTAAGTCCAATTTACGTAAAGTAAAATCAGCGAAAAATATTACAGAATTCCATACGTATTTTAAAAAAAGAGAATGAAAATCTTACGTAAAATTTTTAGGCGTTTACACAATTAGTCAAAGTAAAATAAATGTATGTATGCATCCTAATGAAGTGTGATGGTATTTGAAAAATTTCAAAAAATTAAGAAAGCCATACGTCTGGCAAATTTACATCAGTCGTACGCTCTACAGCTACAGAAAACCTTAACTTGTCCTACGACTTGTGTTATCGTCTTTACTCAATGATTCAAACGTGTCGAATTTTCTAATATGGTTGTTATAATCATAAATATGGTTGTTATAGTCATAAAGAAATTTCAAGCGATTGTTCTGCTCCGATTGGTATGCGCCTGTTACTAAGAGGTAAATAATGGCAAATAATTCAAATCCGTCAATTGCATGGCGTTCGCAGCAACTTGGCCTATCTTCCAGTTGATATTTTTTTGCATAGATAGTTGCACCTCTATCCCCATAAAGCGCAATTCATGCGATAATTAAAACCGACTTTCAATGCTAATTTTTCGGTCAAAATTTTATTCAACGGTTAATTATATTTTTTACTCGACTCAAAGATCCCGAGAACGATTTTGGAGAAATCTTCGGAAAAAGTGACTCTTTAGGAAGCAGTATTGTATGGAGGTGCCATTGATACATATTTTTTCCATGACTCTGAAAGAACCGAAAACGTTAATTCATAGCGCATAGGCCGTAATATAATCATCTTTCTTGTTGGCCTGCAATTGAAGATAATAAATAGATAGGCGATGTCCTGGCGAATTTTTTTTTATTTCATTAGAAGTCTTCTGAAGGAGTAATTGCATGTTTTAGCGACGCCAGCTGTCCATTCGATTTTATCCTACGCGATGGAGCATATACGACGCCGAGATATAAGTGAAAAATGTTCGAAAAATAATCCGATTGCTAATCCAATCAATCTAGAAGCATTCATTTAAATGCCATTAAATTTCTTACGGAATGACAGGGGCCAAGGATTATAATGAAATCATTGTTTTATGTGTATTTAACTTTACGTTTTAAAATCAAAAAAATGGATAACCCGGTGCAAATCCTAGTAGCGTTTGGAATTTCTATAAAAAGATAAATAATTTAAGACCTTCTTAAACAACTCCTGACAAATATTTGTTACTTAAAATCTCTTTTTTATATCTAATAACCTAACAGTATAAATATATTTTACAAACTATTTGAAAAAATTAGAATAAATACATGTTGAAATCTAAAATTTATAATTATTTCCTCTGCATTTAAGTATTTTATCGCTTCACATACATATACATACAGATTTTCTTTCCATCCAATTAAAACAAATTTATTTATAAATAATTTTTCTCCAATTTCAGTTAAAAAAAAATACAAATTATTACTGAAGAGTTGATAACCAAAGCCATTACAACGAAATCTACAACAACAAAATGAAGAGTTTTATTTGCTTAACAATTGCAGTTGCTGTGTTGGTTGCCTCTTCAATGGCCACAACAGTTAGAAATTGTCCAAAAAGTAAGTCAAGTTTTCTCTTCTTTCTCTTTCTCTTTCTCTTTTCCTATTTCTATTTTTAATTGTTTTAAAATTAAAACTGAAAACTTAAAAAGTTTAATGTGTTTGAGGTACAATTTGGGGTTAAAATTTTATTACTATTCGGAAATACAATTACAAAAACTACACCATTTTCTAAAACAACATGAATAAATTAGTAATTATGACAAGTGCTACAAGTTCACTAGAGATGCGAAGATTTTAGAACAGTTTAATGTTTTCAAATGATGCTTAAATTAATTTTAATTCTCTAAAAGGAAATGGTGTAAACTAACTAAATGCTCTTGACCAAATTTTAAGTTGTTTAAATAGTTTTAAGTGTTGATTTTAGTTACTTATTGTATTTATTGTTTATTTCTGTTTGTTTTTTTTTTTTCTTTCACAGCCAAAGCCCGTCAACTGGAACAGGGTGATGTTACCATTTCCAATTGCCCGAAAAACAAATGCATATTGAAACGTAATACTGAAGTCAGTATTGAAATGAAAGTCATACCCGATCGTGATTTTAAAGAATTGAATTCCGATATACAAGGCATTATTTTAGATGTCCCCCTACCGTTTCCCGGTTATTATGGCACCAGCGCTTGTCCACACATTTACGATGCTGAGGGTAAAACACAAGTGGGTTGTCCCTTAAAGGCGGGCGAAACTTATGTCTACAAGAATAGTTTTAAAATTCTACCCATTTATCCAACGGTCAGTTTGGATATACACTGGGGTTTGGGTGATAAGGAGGGTGATGCAGCCTGTTTCCAAATACCAGCTAAAATTAAAGCTTAAATGACGAAATGAATTGAAATGAAATGAGTTCATTTGAATACACAAACATATTGAGTTGAGTTGAGTTAATTTATGTGATATTTTTGAAAATAAATTTTATTTGAAAAAAATGTTTTTTTTATTATAGTTTTTTTTTTAATTTTTTTGGCCATATTTAAATGGAATGAGCTTGTATGTATGTGTGTTTTTTTGTTTTGTTTCTAATTTTATGGAAATATTTTTTTTATTATTATTTTTAAGAACAAAAATATTTGCTATCATAATATTAATGCCTCCAGCCCATGGACATTAATATTCAGAACAAATATTTTCTGCGTTTATTATTTATAATTAATTAAATAATTAATTTCATTATCATTATTATTAAAAAATTTAGTTTTTAAGTTTAAAAATATACAGAAAATAAATATGAATAAAAAAATCATAATGGAAGTGTTTTGTTTTTTTTCTCTTGATTTTCTTTAATAATTTACAAATATTTTGTTTTTGTTTTATTTTTTATACACAGAATTAACATTGAATATTTAATTTAATCATCTACCGTATACAGTTGAAATAATTTTTTTTAATTTAATTTTAATTTTTTTTTTAATTTTTCCAAACAATTAAATTTTGTTATTGAGTTTAATTACTCGTAAGCATGCAAATGCAGTTCATATATATATAATTTTTTTCATTTTAAATTTAAGGGGAAATATCTTGTTGCATTACAATACAATGTTTTTTTTTTAATTTTTTTTCCGTTTATTTAGCATATAAAGTCTAGTATTAGCAGTAGAAATAGGATTAACATTTGCTGTTCATTCTTTGAAATCCCAATCGTTTTCCTTTAATCACCTTTTTACCGCCCTTACTTATATGTAATCCTCGTCATTATTTAGTTGCTGTTGTTGTTGTTGTGTCTCCCTTTCCAATGCCCTTAACCAGTCATTATCGGCTTTGGTCAGCTGTATGCGCCTTAGATTATTGTAAAACGGTAAACGTCGCCATCTTTCACTGCTTACCGGACCATTATTGCTCTTTTGAAAATTATATTCCGTAGGTTCTAAACTATTTTGTTTGTTGGCATTTTTATTCAATTGTTTGTAGAAGAATTTTTTAAATCTTGTATCCGTTTTCAATCCTGGCTCGTTCACATCTTCGGTTTCCTTATTACCATCATGCGAATTGTCATGGGCTGTATTAATTTGTTCTTCCTGGCTGTCATAGTTATTCTAAAAGTGAATTAATTTTAAATTCATTTCGTTTTCTTTTTGCAATTCTTTTTAATTTCTCTTCTTACCTTTTCATTTAAAGCGTTTAAATCTTGAAAATCGACTTCTGTTGCCGGCTTTATGTCTGTGTGATAGATTTTCGCATTGCCAGAACGTTTGCCATGGGCTAAAATTAGCAAAATTCGTTTTAAATGATTAAGTATTGAACTTAGGTTCTCTAAAAGAAATACTTACCGCCCCAACAAGAATGGCCATATTCCATACAGGAACCTAAAAAACAAGTTACACATACACTCGTGATATATTTTTAAGAAAATAATAAAAAAATATGTTGCACCAATTAAAACTTTTAAAGGTCAAGAGGTTACATGCACTAATTGAACAGAAATTGTTAATAAATAAAAATATTATTAAACAAAATATGTATTTTTTAGAGCTCCTTAAAACCGTAGCAAATATTTCCGTTCAGTAATCTGAGCTATTACTACAGTCCTCCTTCCTTTTTTCTGAGATAATTATTTTGATCCTGCTATGTGTTGTTGGAGTTGCCGTAGTCTAGAAGGTAGTGTGTTGGCTTATTAGACGTGAGGCCACGTTTCAAACCCCAGGCCAGACATCTCTGACAAAACGAAATATGAAAAAGTATTTCTTCTCAGCAGATTGGTGGCAAAAACTCTGAGTGTAAAAATAAAATTGCCATGAAAAGTTTCTCAAAATTCTGTCGTTCGGAGTCGGCTTTAAACTGTAGTTCCCGCCACTCATGTATAAAATTAACACACACAACATAAGTGAATAAAATAATTGCCATAAAAAGCTTCTGAAATGTTGCGTTCGGTCGGATTTAACCGTAAAGTGTAGGTCCTGCTGTTTATGAATAAAATTAACGCACACAACACTTGTGATGTAAAAAGTCTGGTAGTAATGGGAAATAATTAATGTATGGATGCATCGTTTGGTCCGGATGTTGTTGTTCACTATCTCTTCGAGTCGAATCAAGACGAAGTAGGAAACTTTAATAAATATCTCAAGCCTACCAACACCAGGCACAGAATTTTTTAAAATACAGTTGTTTTATAACATTTTTTTGTTTAAAAATCTTTTTTAAACTTTTTTTACTTCATTTATTAAATCATTTGTAATCTCCCGTTGATAACGACGCATGTTTTTGCCAATAAAAATTTAAACGACTTTTTTTAGCCATTTGGAAAACTTTTCCTGTAACATTTTAGCATTTTGAAAGAATATGATAAAAAAAAATATGTTTTAAAGAAATGCAATCGCCACCCGGTGAGATTTCGTTTAGTTGGTCGGAAACTTTTTTCAACACAGTATATTTAAGCATTGGAGTTAAAAAGTTTTGAACTTTTTTGTTTTTATTATTAAAACATAGACAATAAATAACAATTTAAGAAAGTTATGAGACGTTTCCCCTACGACTTTTGCTAAATCAAAATGGCAACCTGTTGCGGCATATTAACCTTTTAAGACAATAACAACTCTTTCAAACATTTGTGCAAGGAAACTGGAAGCTAAGTTGACTTTATGGTATGCTATTACGCCCATTTTATAAATCAAAGAAATTTTGTAAAAATTAAATTCTTTCATAGATTTTCTTTTAGGTACTCTTGTGGTATCTTTTTATGGTACAAAATTTATGTACAAAAATATTTTCTTCTAAACAATGCTTAATAAATACTTTGCCTAAAAAGTTTTAGTTTGAAAAAATTGCAAAAACGAGTAATAATTTTAAGCTTCTAAATATCAAAAGAGCACTAAAGGAAGATAAAGAATTTGCATTGTAGTTGTTCTGAAAGATATTTGAATTTGAAAACTGTACAGATTTCGATTGCCCTTAAAAATGTTCACTCTGAAGTCTAACGACCGTCCAGGGAAAAACGATCAGGCAAAGTCAACGGGCAAGGTTGGATGTAGCAACACCCAGATGGTAGACTCCTTATCATTATAACTCTTTAGTCAGGTTTACAACCTAGCTTTTAACAGCACCCATATTGTGTGTATTAATTTTATCAAAGAGTGAAGGAACCTACAATTTAAAATCGACTTAACAAATTTTTGAGAAACTCTTCATAGCAATTTTATTTACTCTCAGTCTTTTTGACAGAAGATTGCTGAAGGAAGGAATATTTTTTTCATATTTAGCTTTGTTTGAAAGGTCTGAACTGAGGTTTGAGGCTTGGCCCGAGTCTTATAAGCCAACGGCGATTTCTTTTCAATTCTAGCCTGAAGAACCAACTACGCATCTCTTATATCTGAATTCATAGCGATGACAACACAATTCTATGCTGATAAAAAGCCAGCCATTGTGGCTTAAAAAAGTAACGCAACAAAAGTTTAAAAACAAATTCTAAAACATTGTTTATAACAACAATAACAACTTAAAACGTGTTATTAAATAGAAAAAATTGATTTAATAAATCAAAATAGAGAAAAAAAATTATTTCTCTAACAGTTATTTTGTTTAAAAAAATGTTTTGCTATCGAAATTGTTATAAAAGTGAATCAAATCCAAGTATTTTTTTAAATATTTTATCACTACACACACGTGTATTCCATACTTTAGGGAGTTCTTGTTAATGTTGAATAACTGCTTACGGAAATAGAAAATACGTGTGTGTATAGTGATTTAGTGTTAGTAAAAAAGCTTTACAATATGACACTGCTTTAGATGCTTTCTCTTTCACTCTTTTAGTGATAATGCTGTGTGAATTTTTTATAAACTTTATATAGTTTATTAACTTCTATTATTATTGTTATTATAAAAGAGAAACAACAGCAACAACAACAATGGTATGGAAAAAAATATGATAAAAATTTTAGTGTACATGTTACTAATGTTGTTAAATGTTGTATTACCGGCTAATAAATGTAGCACACCTTATAATACAAATTACCCGCTATTAACAAATGGTGTGAAGAAAAATGGCAAAAAAAGAAAACTAGAAAAGAAGACCAAGTTGTGAACTAAATTGTAGAATGTAAGGAAACAGTGTGTGCAAAAATAAATCTATTTTGTAAATAAGTACCATAAGAACGTTGGTACTTTTTTCAGATTTGATGGTGATAATTGTTTTCAACATTGATTAAAGGACTTGGGACATACATACGTATGAGACGGTTATCACATTTATTCAAAACCATGGAAGACAGGCGAGTTTATACGAATTTATACTCTACGTTCAATTACGTAAATATATCATCGGCAACAATATATCCACGATGAAAAAGATGTACAAAAGTCTGCTGTACCTACGGGTGAAAGTTGGATTTAAATTCTTCGTATCTCTAGCTATCGCGCTCTAAGTTTCTAGTTCTTTCTTTCGATCTAACTCTCTCTTTCTCTCGCGCTTTCTATATATGTATCCTATTCTCTTTCTTTGAATATATGTATTGCTCTCTTTATCTCTTTGTGTACGTTTTCCTCAGGAGACTCCTATACCACTCTCTTTAGAAGACTCTAGTATTGCTTACATCCGTAGAGTACTGTAAAGCTTTTTCAGAAGGTTCTTGTTTCGCATTCAACAAGACATCTACTTTCGTCAGAAAACTTTAAAACCTGTATCGTTTCTTCAGAGGACTACTGTACCATTTATTTTAGCAGACACCCCAATACAACTATTTTCAGAAGATTCCTGTACAGTTTTTTTTTCAAAAGGTTCTCATGTGCCTCTGTCTCCAGAAATAGAAGACTCTAGTACCGCTTTTTTAAGAAGCTCTTGTGTAATTTTTATCATAAAATTTCTGTGCTGCTTTCGTCAGTACCGCTTCATTTAGAAGGCACCAGAACAAAATTGCTTTACAAGCTTTTCCTAAACACTTTGAAAATTATTTGGAAATCTGTTTAAAATTCTTCTTTTTTGCCCACTGTGCAAAGAAATTGTTTTTATTTTAAAACTACACGGACTGTGTTAATGTTTTAAAAAAAGCCAAGTTAATACACTCTTACAACACAAATCTTAATAATGGATAGTATGTGGTGTGGTGGCCTTATGCAGTATTTCTATACCAAGAAAACAAAAAAAATATGTATGAAACGAATCCTAAACAAATACAACAAAACATATGTGGCAATGTCCTTGGGTAATAATTTTGATCATTATACAGCCAGTGACAAAAAATAGTTTGTAAAAACAGGTAATTTTGTAAAATTGAAAGCAAAATAAAAAATTAATGGACAAACAATGTTAAGCAATAGGCTGACAATGTTTATTGGAGATAGAATTTTCTCCGAAAATCTCTTGATTAAGAGTCAGGCTCCGACCATGTTTCCAATGAACATCACCCTTCGTAGGGAAATTTTGTGTCATACGGAAGTAAATCTTATATGAACTCCAGGACACAGGGATGTCATAGAAATTTTTATTGGTGATGACATGGCCAGGGCTGGTGCCGAGCTCACAATTTCCAACATTTTACGGAGCATAGATGTTTCGATTGTCACAGTTAAACTGGGTATTTTCCACGGTCGTATTACAGGCCGGCTAAATTCATTAGCAGCATGGAAGCAAGTGCAATATTGCTAAACTAATGTGGATAAAAACAGGAGAACATTCTCTCCTTAAATTGCATTGTCATAGAGAGCTTGCCAATAGACTTGGTGTCCCCTTGAATAGGTTAGGTTAGGTTAGGTTAGAGGACGTGTACTTGTCAATTAAGACAAGTACAGTACCCGGAGGTCGAATTGAGCCATTGTACAACGTCCTAGTTTCTCACACCACTTATGTTGTGTGTGTTAATTTTATACATGAGTGGTGGGACCTACAGTTTAAAGTAGACTCCGAACGACAGATTTTTATTTATTGAGAAACTTTTCATGACAATTTTTATTTACTCTCAGAGTTTTTGCCAGAAATCTACTGAGAGGAAGTCGCCGAAAAAATACTTTTTGTATTTTGTCGTTGATGCCTGGCCTGGGGCTCAAACCCAGGCTTTTGCGTCTAATAAGCCACCACACTACCTACTAGACTACGGCGACTTCATTACTGCTACAGGAATTGAAGAAGGCAGATACTATTTTTCAGTTATTGTAACAGGGCCCTGTCAGGGTGAGTGAAACGGATCTCCCATAAATTTTGCTCGTAGTACCAGTACAATGCATTGAATTGCCTGAGCACTGGTTGAGGTAAAATAAAACAAAGCTTCCTGCCGTTCATCAGAGCAGTATAAGTTAAAGAGGTATACGAAAATTAAACAAAAAATCCGATTGATTACTGTTAACTTGTGGTATTACAATGAGTCCAACCTTTGACTAAAAAATTTAATTTCCAAATGACACGCTATCACCTCTCAAATTCGTTGTAGCCCCTATTATCCTTTGCAGTAGACTTTTAAGAAGCTAGTGTACGGAATTACAAAAATAACTCTTTTGGATGTCCATTTAGCAACAGTTATATGATCTTTTTAGCACTTGTTGTATACAACAATTTGTTTTTTTTTAACGCACACATGCACATTTTAATACAAAAGAAAATATTTTTCTAAAAGCATAACACACACACACACCCATTAACAACTTTGCATGTGAGAGGCCATAAAGATATGCGTGTGTAAAAGTGTGTGTGTAAAAAATAAGTCACAGGTGAATTGTCATCTGCGTTAATCATAAGTTAAGGATAATAATTCTGGATTTTTCTTCTTCAAACTTTAGCTTCCACTGAATGAACACCGAATAAATACTTTAAAGGGGTGATACAAGGATGTAGGAGATGTCAACAATGTACACATAATTTATGAATAACTCAGGTTTTCTTTACATATGAATTGTAAAGAATTTAAAGAATCGTTTTTTTTGGAATTTTTTTTGAAAAAAAGAAATCAATTTTTGGTTGAAAATCTTATTTGTTTATGAAACCTAAAGGCAGAGAAGAAATCATATTTTTTTTCTTTGGTTAGAATAGAAAAATATTTGTGTCTACAAGTGTAGGGTTTTTCTAGAAGGTGCATGAATGCCTGTTGGTAGGCTTCTATTAACATATAAACATCCTTCAAAGTTTTTAAGCATTCCAAATAGAAAATCCTTCAAATGATAAATGCGGTTTCACTACGTTATCTTAAGGATTTATGGCGAAATTTATTTCTTTCAGATAAAATGTCATGTCCTGTCATGTAATCCCTGTACATATTTAATGCCCATTTAAGATTTGATTAAAACGAAACAGAAGAACAGAAAACAAAAAATATATTTTCAGAGTCTAATTGACTTGTCCTACCACCATAATAATTAAGTGATAAGAGTGTTGTTTGTAATAAAAAAGATTAACACTTCAAGTGTTATTGTTTTTTTGTTAAAAGGGATGATTTTTATTGCAGCCTTTATAAAAACAAAGAGAAAAAAATAAAAATCCCTTCATATATGACTTACGATGGTCAACATCAACACATTCTTTATAGCCTGCATGATGTAAAAGCAAGCAACAGTTTATTGTCTGTTGGTTGCAATAATAAAATTTAATGCCAAGATTTTTTAAAATGCCAGGCTTTTAGGAGAAGGTGTCATCATTTTTATTGCTTTTGTAGTCAAATTTAATTGAAAATTTATTACGGCGTGGTGGTAATTAGTTATGAAGTACTTAAGTGTTAAACAAGATTGTTTTTTAAAAGCTTTAAAATAACTCCCTATATAAAAATTAAATTAAGATTACATTTTCCATTATTTGAATCCATATGAGATATGAATCCACTCGGTTAGATTTGTAGTCATTGGAAGAGAGAAACTTATTTTACGACATACCTTGGCATACTTGTGTCACATATTATTTGTATCGAGGAATACCTAACGAAGAATTATTAGATTCGGATTATAACACCGTGATGTTTTATTCGAGGAAGTTTCTAGAGTTCAAACTTCACCTCACCTTGTGACAAACCTCACAAAAACCCCTGCTCAGTAGTCTTCTAACACAATATCTGAGAGTAATCTAATTGTCATGAGAAGGCTTCTCAAATCTGTCTTTCAGATTTGATGATGAAATGTTGTTATTGTTTCTTCCAAATAAAAAAATGTAGGGGCATGTAAATATGCCCAAGAGAGATATTACCATAATTTCCGGTAGCGAGGCACTCAATTCCAATGTGATAAACTCCAAGAAGGTGTAGAGTTGTCGCAGATATCTCAACAGTACGATATGATATCATACGGGTACCATGACACCGTGACATTCCAGGTAACTGCAGAGCGTTATGGCACAACCATCGATCTCTTCGATGAATTCTCGATTTTTGAAATCCCTTTGAAAACCTGCTGGCTTATAATTGTCGTAGGTTTCGTCAACAATAGATGAACGGTTTTGAACACACAAACTCTATGAATCTGGCCAAAGCTGGATGGAGAGTGCACAACAAGTCTACTTAAACTCCAAAGATGCACGCTCTTTATGGTTTGCAGAGTCATTACATGGCATTGAATTATAGAAGGCGCATGGGTTTGGACATCTTGCAAATGACTTTTGGAGAAGCAGAAGAGGGTATATGCCCGTCACTATGTCGTGGGAGGAAAAACACCATAGTGCCTACTATATAGACGGTATGAAAGAACCGTCAAGCATTGTGTTTAATACTTTGAGTAGCTTCATCGGAAGGTCCGATTAGTTTCGTGAGTAGAGGATAATGGAAAACTGTGGTATCACAAAGGATTCTATGCGGTCTAAGTATGTCCATTCAACCTACCTACTTACCGCGCCTCTTATGTTAGCAAAAAAATTTTGGTTTAATTAAAATCCAACCAAAAATATATTCTATTACGTTCCATTTCAAATGTAATAGTACAGATAATAGTATGCAAATAGTTACGTCAACTTATCACCAGATGTCGATTTCTTTGAAATCTTTGATTTTTGATTTCTTCATGGCACATTCGGTGGAAGTGGTTTCAAAACTATGTGCATGATAGTTGCAAAAAAATTCCACATGTTTTTTGCATTTAAAATGGCAAACTGATATCTAATCATAAAATGTTGGAATTTCCCCACAATAATCATCATCAGTTGCAAATATTATTTGTTCTATTGATACTGATTTCGAAAAAGTCATAAATTAAAATAGGGGACTGTTAACATATAAAGTTAAACCAGGTAAATAAATGGATTTATCAAAATATTGGTATATAGGCAGATAGTAGAAAGAGTTGAATATACCAATACAAAAAACAAAATATATACTTAAGCCGAATACAAGAACTGAAGTCGCCAATGAACTAAGAGCTGGAAATTATGGAATATAAAGATCTTGCGTTGCGTTTTTCCTTACGAGGAGGGCGCGAACTCCTACGTTTTTATATCACTACCAATCTTTAACTCATTCATATATCACGAACTGGTCTCTCTCTCTTACAAAATATATAGCTTCGAAATTGCTTTCTTCCCTTTCATTACTATGCCTCTTTGCCAAGCAGTTTACAAAATCTTGGATTTTAGCGGTTCTGTACAGGAAAAGTTAAAAATGGTAGGTGTCAGACAATCGATCTGTCAAAATTTTCTTTGGCGAGTCTTCTATTCGACCTATCCACCGTTATCGTAACCATAGTCTCTAAGGATTTTGTGTTGACTGCTGTAAACACGGAAAATAGAGTCACGCTTTGCTGGATCTCAGGGTAAAAAGCAGGCAGATAAACTTGTCAGTAGAGAAGCTACTACACTGCTGATACGACCCGTAAGAAGAGAAATTTATAAGGGTTTACACAGCGAAAGACAATACATTGAGGGATACTCTTCTCAAGTCAGACGGGGGCTAGGAACAATTTAAACTTTCATTAGATAATTATAGTTGGCACTTGAGTCACAGGATCTATTTTTTGATATCTCATTTTAATCCTTACTTTGCACTCGTTTTGAATTGCAATTTTTGTCTCTTCACAAATTAATTAAATTCCTTCTAATCTCTGTTATCACATCATATTTCTTCACATCTATGTTTCCAATTTTATACTTTTTCCCCCTTTTACTTTGGTGCTACAATAGCAGGTCATAAATAAATCCGAAAATTCAAAATCAACAAAAAAAAGAACTCCAAATCGACCCCATCGTCCATACCAAAGAGATATGGAAAATGCTATAAAACAACAACAGCAACAACAATTGCATTGCTGGTATGCGATGGGAACCGAACAACATGACATTATTGGAGCCTACTTTTAGAAAATTGAATTGAAACAACAAAAAATGAAAACGATAGAAACCAAGCGATACTTCATAACAAGTGTTGCGTTAAGGTAAGCGTAACACAATGTTTTTCGCTTGTCGTCATATGTACATGCATAGAATAGTTTTCAAGTGCTACCAGCCCACAATTTGGTTTTTCCCTTACGCGTGGCTTATGCCACACAACAACTACGTATTTCGCCAGTCTAGCATGGCTTCAAGTGTGATCAGTTTATGGCAACACTTTTGTGTTGCCAATGGGGGCGATCAAAGCATACCGCCTACCTGTAATAGGGAAATTTATAATCGATTAGATATTAGAGAGGTTTTAGTTGTTACAAACAAAAACAAACACACGATACAAGTAGTTAACAAGAGTAAAACGGTTAATTTTATACAATATTTAGAACATACATATGTACTTGAATATGTATCCATTTGCATTTGTGAGATAAAAAAATCATTTCGTTCAACTTTAGTACCAGTACGTACTAAAGACTAGGAGACTTTTTTTTAACATTTTTAATGTAAACAATTAACGAAAGAATATTTTAATATTTCTATTTTAACTGTCATATTCATAATGGTATGAAAATTTATTTCATAAACCACCTTCGAAAATCAAAAATAATTTTTATAAATATGGGAGTAAATATTGCAAATCAAATACATAATTAATCATTACAACCCTTCAGTCAGGATTACGGCCTAGCTTCTCATACCACTTATGTTGTGAAAGTTAATTTTATCCATTAGCGTCATGACATACGGATTAAAGTCGACTCCGAACGACAGATTTTTGAGAAACTTTTTCATGGCAATTTTTTTATTCTACTCTCACAGTTTTTGTCAGAAATCTGCTGAGAGGAAATCGCCGAAAGAAATGTTTTTTTTTTCATAATTCGTTTTGTTTGATATGTCTGAGCTCGGTTTGTACCATAGGCCAACACACTACCTACAGCGACTTAAGTGCAGATAGGTCCAATGAACAACAGACCAACAAACTACCTACTAAACTACAGCGATTTAAGTACATATAGTTCCAATGAGCTTACAATGAGATCCTAAGCCTTAATAATATTCGAATATATAAAAGTTTTAATCCTTTTCACCTCGAAAAAGTGACTATTTAAGGCGCATAATGGTCTGAAGATGCCATTGGGCAGTATTTATTGGAAAATTACTTTAAATGAAAGGCTATAGCTACACCCGAACGTTGTGACTGTATAAAAAACATTATTTTGGCAAATAATTGAAGATTATGAACTGCACGATATGTGATCTCAACAAAATAGTGCCATGTATTATGCAACCCGACCGATTTTGATTTTATTGCATGGAAAGTTTTCAAAGAGAATAATTTCTCATTTGGGCCATGTTAATTTTATGGGACTTCGTCGAACGCCGTATCTACATGAAAAATCCTCTCACGTTGGAGCAGCTGAAAATGAACTGTCTTCAAATTATCGCTGAAATACCACTCGAAATACGCGGTAAAGTGATCGAAAAATACCTCAAAAGAATCATATACTGCAACCGATCCAAAGGCTGTCATATAAATGTCATTGTATTTCTTACATAATGATTAGGTCTACGCGTTGTAATGAAATACAAATTTCAGACACAAAAAAATGAACAAAATCCCACAATCAAATGGAAGTGTCTGATGATATTATGGAGGACTATATTTTTTAACAACGATTCTCCTAAACTTGCTGTCGTATTATGCTATCAGTTAGACTAGAACTGATCAAAGGAAGCTTGGGTATCAAAAGAAAGATTATTTTTATGATCTATTCTGCTACCCCAAAAGCCTTGTTATTTGAACTAAATTGTATAGACCTCTGAAAGTTTATATTAACAGATTGTTGAATCTTTAAATAAGTTTCGAAGCATAGCTAGAAGGACTGACTGGACGTAGCTGGAACTCAATTAAATTAAGAAACAACTAAGGGTTTGACTAAAGATCCATTAATTCATTACTTATTCACTACTGATTTCTATTATAATTTTTAAAACCTTAATTTTTCATAAAATATTAACTTTAATTCAAATTTACTAATTTGTTTTTAATACTTCTGAATTTTTAATTTTTAATGAAATTATATTTAATGAGTTTTAAATTTTTAAGTAAATTTTCTTTAATAATTTTAATTGGTGCAACAAACTTTACATATGTATTTTTTAATTGTTATTTATTTTTCTTATAAAATTTCAAAGAAACAAATTTACCTTTCACCAGCGTAAATAAAATGATAAACATCCACAGTGAATAGTAAAATGTTTTAAACGCCATTTTCATTTTCATTTAAATTCACACACTTACTCTCGCTCACTGTTGAAAACTATTTAAACTTTTTGGCAAATAAAACTTCTGTGTTTTCCTCTTTTTATTGTACTTTATAATATTTCTCAACGATTTTCTTTAAAATAAAAACACAACCACACAAACGCAATTAGAACAGCAAGTAATGCAATGTGATGAAATGATGGAAAAAATTGAAATTAAAACACGTCGTTAGTATTTGTTTTAGTTTTGATTTCCTTCCGATTTCCGTTAGAGTTTGAAGCTGAATTTGAACTGTCCACTAAAACAACATTTACACAGGGTTTTTATACAACAACCATTGAATAAAAAAAATCGAGAATGAAAGAAAAAAACAATAACAACCAACAGCAATAAGAACAAAAAGAAATCGACAAGTTTTGTTCGTTTTTTTTTTCTGAAGACAAAAAATCACACACAACCAACACAACTGTTATACGGTAACAAACACATGCTTATTTTCTCTCATAAGCTTACAAATATAAGAACGTTCTTGTATGTGTGTGAACATAAGACCAAACATACAGAGTTATTAAAAAAGTTATCATTACAAGGCAGACAGACAAAAAGGCATACAAATACACAAAAGACGATAACGTATGAAATAATAAAGCAACCCAAAGATAAGATATAAAAACGCACAGAAAAATATCAGAGCAGAGGCGTTTAACGTACAACGCAGAAGCAACAGAATGAATTCATTGGTTGTGTTGGGTTAAATAGGAGTTGACTTTTGTTGTTTTTGTAAATTGCATTGGCGGCAGATAACAAAAAAAGAAAAAGATGTGCATGTGTTAGTAAGCATGTGTACTACACATATGATAAGGCAAACAATCAAAAAGAAAAAAGTAACAGGTTGTTGTCACATGTATATGGCGGCACGCACACTAATAACACAAACACTCACGCAATTTTTTTAAAATACAAAATGACTAACGGTTATAGAAAATTAATGCAATAGTATGTGTATGAAGCAAAAGCTTTATGAAGCAAAAGCTTTATCCACCACATACACTCATAAAATAAGTTAAAAAGTGTGTTAAATATGTATGGCCACCTTGCCTTTAGTGTAGGTGTAGTGTGTACGTTTTAATGTGTGCGTGTTTATTTGATGGTGCATTACGTTAATCATCCATTACAAGAGAATATTTAAGACACGCACACACACACCCATTTGTTTTGTTTCCGTTTGCAATTTTTCTCTTCTTTTTTTGGATTTCATTTGCACTTTCATTTTCATTGAATTCTTTAGAAACTCTCAGACGTTTATGAAACCCATGATAATAAAATGTGGTCTACACTGTGGAATAAAAAAATTTAAGGAAAATGGAAAAGTAATGTAAAGATGGTTTCTATACAAATATATATACATAACATAATTGGTCATTACAACCCCTCAGTCAGGATTACGACCTAGTTTCTCACACTACTTGTGTTGTGTGTGTTAATTTTATACATGAGTGGCGGAACCTACAGTTTAAAGTCGACTCCGATCGACAAATTTTTGAGAAATTTTTCATTGCAATTATATTTATTCTCAGAGTTTTTGAAGAAATATTTTTTTTATTTTTCGTTTTGGTCTCTGACCAGAGGTTTGAATTGGGGCCTTACGTCTAATAAGCCAACACACTACCTACAAGGCTACGGCGATTTCTATACAAATTGCCAGTTAAAAGTCATGGTGAAATGCAGTCGTATTCGTATTTACTTTAATTACACTTTATGCCCAATGAGACTAACGTAATAAAGTTATGAAATTCAATACATTTTATCAACAAATCTACATGTTAGTTGTACAATAAGGCTCACCAGCTCTTTTCAATCATAAGTTTCAAAAATCCCCATTTACCAGAATAAACGTGTAGTAGCCTGTATCACATAGGCCTCAGTTCTACGCAATTCCTTATCAAGCGCTTTATCGACCCATTTCCTCACAACAGAATTTATAGGTACTAGAGTCTGATATGCCCATCCTTAAAAGTGTTTTCAAGCTTTTTTCTTGTACAATTTAAGAACAGAGTCTACCCACTAGCCTCAAAGAAACGTATTTAAGGGGACCAATAATATCATTTCAAAATTGTTGTATAAGTACTGGGATATCAAAAATATGCAATTTGTTGAACCAGCATTCTAGTACCGGAAAAAAGATTTCAAGCACTTCTGCTACCTTAAAGCTGTATAAGATGCGCTCCAATACGTAATACTTTATGCTTAGATGGTTCTACTCCCAACATGCTCAGTGTTCATGATTCATTTCCTATTTTAGGATAACATATAATAGCCTTCCACACACACACACATACACAAACCCAACTTTGATGTCATTTTTTTATTATTTTATAGTTGTTTTACAAAAAAAAGCACCTGTTGTTGCAGCTATTACTGTTACTGCTGCAATTATTTCATTGTTTTCCAAAAGAAGTCAAAGTGTCAAGTTGTTAAAGTTCGAAAACCAACGTTTCTTTTTATCTAAAAAATTACAAAAAAAAATATATTTTCGCACTAAATTGTACGTCACAATAAACAATTTTCGTCACATTTTGAAATTATTGTAAAAATTCAGGCGATAACACAAGCATTCAGACGCAAATTATTTCTGATGATGATGATGATAACTTTTCACAGTGAATAAACAAAAAAAAACAAGAAAGAAAAAATGTGGAAAAATAGTACGCAAAACCAAAAACCTAAAAAAAAACTAATGATTTATACAAATTCTCCGAATTTTATTGTCTAACAACCGGATGTTTGTTTGATTTTATTTTGAATTTTTCTTTTTAAGTCCATGAACTATTTTTTTGTTTGTAAACTCAGCCATGTTAAAATGCCTTGTCTTTTATGTGAAATTTTATTTATTTCAATTCAAATTTATTAGGTTTACAATATAAGAATTTATATAATCAGTATTCCATTATATACACTTCAAATTTTCTAGCTCTTATTCAATTCAAGGACATTGATTGTCCAATTAATAACTGATCATTTACTTTCTCTAAAAGAGAGCTTGAACAAGTATCTGGGTTGCTACCATTAAGAATAACATTCTATTTACAACTGGTAAAACTGGTCTGAAATCAGAGAACTCTTAAAGCCGAGAACTCGATCGAAAAATCTCAATTTTGTTTTACATAAACTGTGCGACAAAACTGATCGCTGTAGTGAGCCGTGTTATATTTCCTGCAGCAATCCCTCTCAGCAGTATTCTAGCACAACTTCTGGTTTCTCAAATCTGTAGTTCAGAGACCACTCATGGATTAAATTAACACACGCAGCATGGATGGCGTGAGAAGCCATGCCATAATCCTGACTAAAGGGTTGCAAAGGCTTGTAAGGTGGATATCTAAAGATGTGTGACAGAACTGATCAAATTACTGATTAATTACAGAAAATCTATCAGAGTTCTTGTAAGATTAATTTCTTCGCAACTTAACATGTAGACTCTATAAATCGGTAGAAGTCGCCCTAATTCAGTAGGTAGAGTGCTGGCTTATTAGACGTGAGGTCACAGTACAAACTCCAGGTCAGACATCAAACTAAATACGAAAAAAATATTCCTTCGGTGACTTCCTCTCAACAGATTTCTGGTAAAAACTCTGATAGTAAATAAAATTGAAATGAAAAGTTGCTCAAAAATCAGTAGATCGGAATCGACTTTAAACTGTATGTTCCCGCCACTCATGTATAAAATTCACAGACACAGCATAAGTGGTGTGAGAAAGCTAAGTCGTAATCCTGACTGAAGAGTTGTAATGACCAATTATGTTGTGTATGTAGCTCTATTATAAAAAAGGTAAGCAAGCATCGCCGGCTGGCAAAATTCACAATTCATTTATTAGGATTTATTTTGTTTGATGGCAATAAACTTTTTCTCAATTTCAAATCCAATCATTTTTAAAGCATGAATTCGTATTTCATTTCCCATTAATTACGTTCACAATCTTTAATTTTTTAAACATCCATTTACAAGGTATAAGTTTCGAAATAAATGCATAAAACCCACAGGAATTTAGAACTATTAAATCCATTATTAGCCGTGGCTAAAATCGTACAAGACAGACAAGCAGAAGCCAATACAAATGATGGTCATCATAACGGGAAAAAGTTAATTAGAATATTGACATGTAAACGTGATGGTTATTTTCATGCCACTTTTATAATGGCTGTGTCAACAAATCTACATGCGGACAAAAAATTAAGGCAAAAAGGATAGAAAACATTGCAAAGGGAAATTTAAATAAAAGCCATGTTAAGTCAGCTCTTTAGGCAGTTAATATGACCATGACATGTACTATGAAACTATTGCACCATTGGCGAATGTAAAAAGCTGAGAAATTTATTGTGGTTTATGGAGGAGTATTAAAAGAGCAAAACCCAAAGAGTTGATTGACTTTTATTTGGTCTTTGTGACTGCCTACGCAAGAATTTGCTAAATTTTTTCTACGAATTCTTAGCTGTGCTGGAGAGAATGTAGAGGACTACATGTTTCGATGTTTGCAGGACTTTTCTCAATGCTGTCCGCCATTCCTCGCCTACTGACCTCGACTTCTAAACTTTATCATTCTCTTTTCACTCATAATCAACCCGAAGATAATTTATCAGCGTTCATAGCGGTGTAGGGTGAAATTTCTACTGTTTCTGGTACTACAGTTTTTACAGGCGACTCAAGGTTCTATCAGGTGTGAAGTCGCATGCTTTCTCTGAATCTGCCAAATTTACAGCATCCTCTAAATTCCAAAAAATGTTTACCATTTTTTAAGTATTCAAGCCCTGCGATTTCCAGACGTGTAAAATGTTGTAGTAATGAGGTTCTGATGGATCAAGCTGTTAACAAACAGCATCAGTAGAACCTAAATTCTCCGATGCAAGGATGATCTTTTGTATGAATAATCCATTACATTTGGTGCTGATGTGATTTTGAAATATCACTTTAGAATTGATGATAATCAAACAAGTTTCCGGCTAACTCCCTAATTAGCCTAACCCAAAAGACACCTATCCTTTGACGACATGTTTATGTGAGTCTACTTTTGTGTTAAAAGATTTTTTTTGGCAACAAGCATTACTAGGCCTGAATATTTCCTTAAATGATGACAGAAGTCAATGATCGAATATCTAAAATTAGCAAGTTTGAGATCAACGAAGAGAAGTTTTTTGAAGTCGCTGTAGTCTAGTAGGTAATTTATTGGCTTATTAGAGGAGAGGCCTTAGTTCAAACCCCAAACAAAACGAAATATTAAAGAATATTTCTTCAGCAACTTCAGCAAAAAGCCTAAAAGCATAAAAAATTGCCATGAAAAGCTACCACTGTAGCTCCCATTAATTGATTTAATTTTGCACATAACATGAGCAATGTTGGAAACGACGCTGTAATCCTGAGTAAAGGATTAATTAAGGAGGAAAAATATAAAACTTAGCTGGTATAAGATTTTAAAAATGTCAATAAAAAGATACAGATGGAAAAAAGTTGTTGATAAGTCTTGCTTCTTATAGAAAGGACGAAGAACGTATGTGCATACATAATTGGTCATTACAACCCTTCAGTCAGGATTATGACCAAGTACTCACACCACTTATGTTGTGTGTGTCAATTTTTATACATGAGTGGCGGGACCTACAGTTTAAAGTCTACTCCGAACGACAGATTTTTGAGAAACTTTTCATGGCAATTTTATTTACTCTCAGAGTTTTTGCCAGAAATCTGTTGAGAGGAAGTCGCCGAAGAAATACTTTTTGTATTTTATTTTCATGTCTGGCCTGGGGCTCGAACCCTGGCTTTTCGTCTAATAAGCCAACAATACCTACTAGACCACGGCGACATCGTATGAACGCATGTACATAGTTGCCTGAAAAATTTTGTTCTCCTCTAAAACCACTGACATAGTTAGACAACCAAGATACGAGATTAGAAAATCAGTTTAATTTTCAACAATCTCCTTGAGTCCTGTACACTTTGTTCAATTTGTTTTTCCCTTCCAAAAAATAAGATTTGTCGGACTACTCCAAATAGATTCATTTGCGAGATGCATTCACATCACTGGGTCAAGCCTCTTCCCATCGAGCCTTTTTGTTTTTGGTGTGGAAACAAGAAATATTTACCAAATTTCCTTTCAACAAAGAAATCGGATATCCATAGCCTTGTAATAAAAAAAACTATTTGGTTAACACAATAGTTTGTGAATTTTATTAAAACATCAATAAATCATTATAAAAATGAATCAATTATTTTAAAGTTCTGAACAAAACTGCAGCTTTATAGTGGATGATTTGGTTTTAGTATCAAGTAAACAATGCATTTTGTATGTATTAGTGTGTAAATAACTGTAACGTTATTAAAGTGGTAACTAAAAAATTGAATTATGCATGTATGTATGTACATACATATAAGTGTATTAAACACACACAGTCATAGAAGATAATCATATCCTTTATTCAATTTGCAAATTGTTTTACAGGTATTTTATAGTTTTTTTTATGTTGTTTTTGTTACTATTATAGTCGTTAAAAAAAACCAACAAAAACTACCTACAACAGATAACAAAGCAGAGAGGGAAAGAAAATAATAAAAATTAATCACAAAATAAATTTAAACAAATGACAACAGAGAATATAATAAAACATAAATATCCTTAAAGCCATGGAATATAATTCATACAACATTACTATCATACTCTTTCTCTCTCTCTCTCTCTCCCTGTCTCTAGCATGTGGTTTGTTGCAACAGCTTAAAAACGCATCAAAACAGGACAAAAGAACGAAAAAAAACTACAAACAGTGTAGTGCAGTGCAGTGCAGTGCAGGACATCGAAATGAAGCTAAAAGTAGAATAAATCTTAAGGATTTTTGCATAAACAAATTTCAATTTAATAAATGAATGTGAGTAAATAAAATGCACAAAAAAAACCCCGTCTTATTCCTCTCTTCTCTCTATGAGTATGAGTATGACTATGAGTATGTGTAAGAGTAGTTCAATACTTTATGACAGTGTATCTTATTTATTTGAATATCTCTGGTGTCTAATACACAATTGTATCGTATATGTATGGTCTGAGTACTGGTACAAAACTAATACGAAAATAAATGACCCTGATGTGAGTGAAGTTTTGGGAAAAACGTGCATGCGAAACCTTAAAGTTGTGTTCCATTATCTTTGACAACAAAAATAAATTTTTCTTTGGAAATGGTGTCGTCATGTATTATTTGTTAACTCATCATGTTTAAAATTAATTGCGTTTATGGCAGTTAAAAAATTAAGCAAGCTTTAGAACTATTAGTTTATGGTCTTAAGACAGTGACACAAAAAAAGTAAAAACGAATAAATAGCTACACTAGGCTGGGTCAAGTCTTGCGTATAGTAATATCAGATAGACCCAACAGTGAATAACGCACAATTTGAATATTTTATTCTATGAGTAATGTTACTTGACAGATTCAATTAGACAAAAAGTCTTTAAATTGACAGTCGGATATCATTTTCCAATTACCTGACTTATTTCATCAACAAAAAATATATTCTGGAAAATAAGTAAAGTGAGTAGTGAGCAGGTTATACGCGTATTTACGGACAGTACAGCGGTCATTATATTCCTAGACAGTGAGAACAGCTAGTATAAAATTGCTTTAAAATGTCAGGAACTCTCATGTGAGTTACTGGACATGGAAGCATTGAAGGTAATAAAGAAGCTGACACACTTTCAAAAGGTGCTACAGTAGCAAATATACAGAAAATCATACGTGAGATTGTAGATAAAACAAATGACTTCACACCTAACCAGAGTCCATTTAGCAATTTCATAGCACTCATAACGGGACACCGATTTCTGGATAATCCTCAGCAGATACTGAGAATACTTTACCCTACTGCTTCAGCATACATACGTACATACATACACAATTGATCCACACAACATTTAAGTAAGGATTACGAACTAGCCTCGCACACCACTTATGCTGTGTGTGTTAATTTTACACAAGCGTAGTGGAACCTACACTTAAAGTCGACAGATTTTTGAGAAACTTTTTCATGACAATTTTATTTACTCTCAGAGTGGTTGCCAGAAATCTGCTGAGAGACAGTCGCCTTGTTGGACTTGTACGACCTGGGGTTTGAACCGTGGACACACGTCTAATAAGCCAACACACTATCTACTAGACGACGGCGACTACATATATACTGACGAGCACACAAAGTAGGAGACCACCTTCTATTTCATTGTCCGCCACTTGGGATACTGGAACAAGGATTCTTTAGCACCCAGAATTTGTGGACAGAATGTGTCGAGCCAAAGGTATTTTGGATAAAATCCATATTTTTATAAAACTATTAAAATGGTTAAGAATTTCCAGCCAGGAGTTATAGTTGAACGATGGAATAGTTGAAAAGTACTGTTCTTTTCACAAAGGGGCCCAAGTAAGCTATTTCTTTGTCTATGTAAAATGGTCTTTAATTAAAATACATTCAGAATCTTCAAAGGTAACAAATTGAAAGTCTGTAGACCCAACATTTTACACTTATACAGTAAAAAGGATTTTATGGAGGTATTGTAAGTCTTATTTTTGAGATTACTGGACCTCCAGATATTGTTTAATAATGACATTGTTGTGGGAATTTTATAAATTCGACTTATTAAGGAAATATCACCAAATTGATTGTAATAAAGACGAGGGTAACTAATAATAGGCATATAAAAAAATGTTTTTTCTTTAATATAGTGACCGAAATACTCGTGTGAAATTAGTTTACAACAAAATATAAATCTGAGCTTCCACACAATCAGAAAAGTTAACTTAATAATTCACCCCCTTTTTTATAATGAATTAAATAGAAATCTTAAATTATTATTAAAACAGTGACACAGAAAGCAATCATCTGTGCTTCGTATAACAACTCAAATCTTAATAAAAACATTCGTATTTCTTTAAAAATAAAAACTTCAAGGTTTAATTATAAATTAAAACACACAAAATATATATTCTTAAAATAACTTACAAAATCTTAAATTTAGCAATAAAAATTAAAATACTAAGTCCATACAAAAACTAAAAAAGGAATAAGAAATATTTTAAATAGTAACTGCAACTTATGGATTTATTCGAGGATTATGTTTACGCTCCTGGGCAATGGTCTAAAAGAAAAAAGAAAATTTTAAACAAATAAAAATATATAATTAATAAAAAACAAATAAATTTACGAAATACCTGCAATAATGACAGTTTCGATTGCATTTCCGATTCACTTGAACCCCGATTTACAGACGATGAATTCGGTGTGGGCTTGCGACTTATGCTGCGTTGGGAATTTTGTGATCTGCGAGCTGTTGAGGATTTCTTACCAAATAATATGGACTGAAAAAGCAAATAAAAATTAATTAAAAATAAATTGTTTAGAGAATAATATCGAACCTTAAATGCTTGACGAAATTTATTACTCATCAGGTTGTAGAGTAAAGGATTTATGCAGGTTGATAAATAATACAAGACGCCAGAGACGTAAGTCAATATATTGTAAACTATCTCATGCTGTTCTTCCCTCGTGAACCCATTGTTTTCGATATCTTTAGCAGCGAGTAAAGAAACAGTTGCAGGAGTTTGTTGTTCAGTTGATTCAATACCATCATTTGTGCTGCTGCTGGTGGTGATGATAGTTTCCTCCTCCACACCAGTTATCACTCCTCTGGTGCCATAAAAAGCAATAAGACGCTGAGCATGAAATGGTGCCCAACACAAGAAGAAGCAGATGACAACAGCCACTAATTTAAATAAAAATTCAAAATATTATTAAAGTATTGTAATAAATAAACAAATAAATAAGCGTGTGCATATTAAGTTGTAAGTGAATTATAAATGAATACTTAAGCATCTAACACATGTTGTTTAATTCACCAAATGAACCATGTTCATTTTTTGATAAATACATACATACATACTTACATACATATAAACATACATATACATAAACTCTTAATTTGTCATTCGTATAACATGTGTAATAATAATTATCTTTATAGGTTTACTAAAGAATTTTATCATCGCATAGAAATTCGAATTAGTTATGGTGGTATATGTATCAACAAATATTCAATAAGTACAGTAAGTACAACCACAGGCACGCAAGAAACTCCTAAATATACCAGAATCTCCTCCCTGTGAATGTTTAAAAATTAAAACACGAATCGTAAACGAATTTTATTAAATTTATGGTTTCGTGAACACCGAGAGAAAAGAGAAAATTAGCTAAATTTGGCTAAAACCAAACAGCTGCTCTTACTTTAATGCAACTCTTTGAGCTCTGATTAGAAGACTATGACGTTTATATGTAACCCTTTAAGGATGTTAATAGCCACCGATAATTACGTTATTTATTTCTATGGTTTTAGACGATTGTTTGGAACATTCTAACAGCCCGCTATTGAACACAACCCTTGATCAGAGTTTTCTTGAAATTCTTCGAAGGCATTGTTTTATAATGGCACGTCTACTGCATGTCCTAAGGAGCATAATATAAAGAATTGAATTGAATATGGTTAATTTTATGAGCTGTGAAAGAGCAATAGAGCATCAGGTGGGTTTTAATTGTCCCAAGCGATATATTACGAACCTCTTATGTCAAACAAATCAGGCATCTAGAGAAATGAAAATATTCCTGACTTATCCTCATAAAGCCATCTTCAAACCTAGATTGATCAAACTACGGAGAAAGCAAATAAAAATGTTGGTTACATGGTTTTCAAATTTATAATGTGATGCTGTAATGTAATTGCTTCCAAATAATCCATCTAGAAAATCCCTGACTCATAGGAAGTCAATTTTTAATGTTATAGGAAATCAGGCAGTATAACCTCTTAAGCTAGAGTAGTACTCAATTAGCAAAAATTATCGCTACACAGAATACAAATTCACACACACGTAATAATTTCCAGGCGAAGACAGAATCGACTGTCATCCAAGGACTTGATATAACAGATCAATAATCTGCTTAGCTGGAAAAATTTTATTACATACATAATTGGTCATTACAACCCTTCAGTCAGGATTACGACGTAGTTTCTCACACCACTTATGTTGTGTGTGTTAATTTTATACATGAGTGGCGGGACCTACAGTTTAAAGTCGACTCCGAACGACAGATTTTTGAGAAACTTTTCATGTTTCGATTTTATTTACTCTCAGAGTTTTTGCCAGAAATCTGCTGAGAGGAAGTCGCCGAAGAAATATTTTTTGTATTTTATTTTGATGTCAGGCCTGGGGCTCGAACCCTGGCTTTTCGTCTAATAAGCTAACACACTACCTACTAGAGCACGGCGACTTCTAATTTTATTAGAACAACTAAATTAATAAGAAGATGGGGGATAGAAACGAAAAGGAACGAATATATATGTAAGTATTCGGTAATGAAACCTTGAATTATGCTGCAAGCGATTAAACGCTAATATTTTTTAATTACTGTTTTACAAAAGGTGGCTTGGAAATCCGAGATTGTTGGTTCGACAGCAATAATTCGATTGTTATAATTAGCAGATTATATAACAAATTATGAGGAAATATAACTCTAGTCTATTGCAGCTTACTCCCTCTTTTTCTGCTTCTAGAACTTATTTTTCGATATCTCAACATAAATCACTGATTGTAGGACCATGTCCCAAGTGTAGGCCTTAGTTTTAAAAGAATATTAGGCATGTTCTTGATTTGCTTAGAGTCTTGCGTACCTATCTGACAAGAAAGGATCGAAACATGAATTCACTAACAAAATTCCAGTCAGCTAACAGAGATAGATTAGCTACGTTCTAAAGAAATTTTCTAATGATATACTCAAAATGGCGAATGACATAAAACTTATGGCACCATGTAGACGTAAATGGAAGACTCGTGCAATGGCCTATTTATTGTATTTATTGTAGAAACAAAAGCTGAGCATCATGAATCCCTTGCAAATCGCAGTGGCAGTTAAAAAAGGATACAATTTAATTCTGAGAAACAACATTGCCAGATATTTTGTGTTTTACACTGGATTGAGAACATTTAAGTCATCTTTTAAAAATAGAATAATAATATTTGGAAATCATTGCTTGATTCATCTAAATTAACAAGTAATTCTTTTCGATACAATACAATCATTCAACGATTCCATTGCATTAATTCACCTACTTCTTTGAAGTGACAGTTAATTTCATTACTTTAATCGGAACAGACATCAATTCAGAATATCAATTTCATAAAGGCTTAATTTAAAAATGACATCTCATTACACTTTGGCCACTTTATAGATATTTTTCAAGCACATTTATTAGCTTATTAGCAACTCTCGTAATATGATAATTATTCCAAAAACATGAATTCATTTTGGATTGAGACACAGCAGCAGGTTAAATATGTTTGACTAAATTGTTGATGCCAACAAAGTATACATATGTTTGTATGTATTTACGAGTGTATATGTTTGTATGACAATATTTGCAATCAGACGAATTAAACGCTATTTTCGGTTGATTTTTTTCTCTGCTGTTTTAGCCAATAATTAAACATTTCGTAGGGGTTTAATTTGTCTTTTCTCTTGTTTGTATAACAAAAAAAAGGAATTGTTTTTGGCCAAACACGATTAGAATTGTAATAATGATGTCGAACAACATAATAATGATGTCGCTGTCGATAATAATAAAAGGATTCAAATTGATAAGCGTGATAATTATAATAAAACTTCTATGACTTGTTGTTATGTTTAGACAATATGTTCTCTCATTCAAACATCTATTACGTAATCAACAATAACAGCAACAAAAACTACAAAAATAAATATACAATTTATGAACTGTCATTATTTACATACATATGTACATGTTTAACATCAACACTAACAATATATTGTAATACGAAAATAATAATCATTTAGTTAAACACAGTAAACGATGACAGTAGAACTTAATTAAAACGAAACTTAAGCTCTCATACCTGATTATAATTAACCTTGAATTTTCTGATCTTAATTAAACGAACACATACGCATACACATACCACATATGAAATATAAATGCATATGTAATTACATACATGTTTATCTATATATGTATGTATGTATGCATAAACGATTAGCTATTAAAGCTATACGACTCTTTTGGTCACGGTATTCAATAAAGCGTATGTTTATTGAATAATTTTATTGTCATAATATCAACACCCACTTTAATAAGCGGGCCTATTTAATTCAATGACAAAATAATTAGTAAGGCAGGCAGGATTTTTATTAAATGTCTGTGGAAAATTTTTCTTAATATTTAATGTAAAATTTTTTTGCTTTGTCGACGAGGTTAAAAAAAAAGAACAAAAACCTGTGTATTACAAAAAAAGCTGGTGTAGTTATTCGTTTAGAACTTGTTTACCTGGTCATATAAGTTAAAACACTTTTTAAAGTCTCTTATAAATAATTGAAGATTGCAATTCTTAAAACACACTACTTACTAGTCTACGGCGACTTATGTTAATGTATATATAATACATGCATGTAAAATATATATACACACAATATACATGTAAAATACATGTGTAAAATACATTTAAAAAAATACATGTGTAAAATACATATGTGAAATACATACATGTGTAAAAACATATGTGAAATACATGTCCAAAATACGCCATATATTTTTAAAAAGGGGACGCAAATTACACTATTACGAAAATAAATATTTAAATTTTTTGTTGAATTCTATCGAAAATTTATTTTCAATCAGTGTCTCACAAGTGGTTAAAGCATTGCTCATTTTAGCCTTGTTTTACTGTATCCTATAACATTTTGATATTATCAGTACATTGAGTGTGTTAACTTTTATGGTAAAAATATAATTTAAATAAGTCCAGAGTCTAACACGTGTTTTTTCTTCTGTTTTTATCGGTTTTATCGGTTCTATATGGTAAATCATATTTTTTGTATCGAGTATTTTTAGAATAACTTGCAATAAAACAAAACGAAATAATGATTTATGGAACCGCCATAATTAAAAGCATTAGCATGTTAAATATACTAAAAATCAAAGCGTATTACTAACACAATTATTTATACAAACGAGCATTTAGTTTTAACTGCAAATACTAAGAATTTTGAAATTTCGCTACACAATTTCGTTTGTTCAGAAGCTAAAAATGTTTTCCTGAATGTATATATGTATGTGTACATATGTATAAACATATACCACATTTAATGTTATTCGAACAATATTTTTAGGTGGCCATTAACACAATATTGTGTACAGAAATAGTATCAATTTGACACCATTTACTCATTAAAGGTGAATCGAACATCCTTTTCAATGTGTTATGAAAACACTTCCTTTTCATGATTTAATTAAACTTTAAATGTTCTTCTCCTACATTGAAAATTGAAAACCTTTTCGTATGACATTTTATCGTGAATTTTATCTGATTCAGCAAATGACAAAATCTTTTCAACGAACGACTCACTTGTGTATTTAAATAAGGTGACCAATTTTAACAAATTATTTGTAAATGCGTGTGAATGATGAAAAATTTTGAAAAAGGTTTAGTTATGTAAGTGTAGTTATCATAGTAAATAGGCCATAAACAAGAATTTTATAATACCTAAGGAATATAAACAAAGGCGTCATAAACTGTACAATACTTTGACTTGAATAAACCCTGATAGAGATCCTTGTACACACGCACACAAGTAAGGTATTAATTACTATGTAATTATAAACAGCTGTGCAGAACTAACTAGTAAAGGAAAATTTTGGCTACATGTACTACAAATGTTTGCTTGGCACGGATAAAGCCAATTACAACACCGGATTTGTAACTTGCATATTACTAGTATTATTCATCGTCAAAGCTCACGTAAAAGCTCTTAACTTCATTGGCAATAACTGTCCGTTTGATGAGAAAATATAAAGAAGTGTCACTCTGTACCGGATTTTCTCTTAACACAATTATCAACACTGTTTCGATCAACAGAAATCTGTCAGTTTAAGGAGAAAATGAATAAAAGCGAATCTTTTGTGCTCATTAAGCATTATTTTTTTAAACCATCACTCAAACCAATGTCAAGTAAAATGTCGAACATTGTGGTCTTTACAACTAGTTGAAGCTTTTCCACCCAAAATAATGAATAAAACGTGCTTCACCTTTGCTCACAATCGCCCGCAAACGCAATTGTGTTAAAAGTTCTGAAGAGTGTTTGGCATTGTTCAACTACAATTTCAAAGTGTTTTTGTACAATATCGCAATCGTGAGAGTATCTTTGATACCAGAAACCGAAACAGTAGTCAAAACAGTAGGTCTCTTGCGTATAATCGTCATGAAAGAAGGCCAGGGTGTGTTTATCAGCCAAAAAGTTAATAAAGGCAACCAGTCTTTGGAATGCATTTATTTCGGATAAACGTAACCAAAGCGTGAAGTGTCAACAACACACCAGAGATCTATTAGAAGCCAAATAAAGCTGTAACCATTTTATAGGATGCCAGCACATCGAATATTTAATAACAATTTTAAAAACCAAAAACTTCACAATTTGGCTCAGAGTTATGTGTAGTTTCTTGACATATCTCCATGAATTAGGTTGCGAACAGCTCTCTCATATCTGTTATTCTCCGAATTTAGCACCTAGTGATTATATCTTGTTTTCAAATCTCGGCTCAAAGTGTTTTGGCTTTAATCACCACGACAAATCTTAGCCTTTGAAAGGGATAAGTAGAAAATTGAAGAGGCATCGAACACTGTGCTTAGGATTTGAAAGAGACTGTTTTAAAGAACTAAACTTTTAATAAAAAAAAACCTGAGATTTATTTAAAAAGCGACCGGTTTGTTAAAGTACCCTTACCCTTTTGTTATAGCTAATGTATCTTGACTACGTTCGCACGATGACCTGTCTCTGTATCTGTCTTACATCATATACATACATACATAATTGGTCATTACAAACCTTCAATAAGGATTACGACCTAGTTTCTCACACCACTCATGTTGTGTGTGTTAATTTTATACATGAGCGGCGGGACCTACAATTTAAAGTCGACTCCGAACGACAGATTTTTAAGAACATTTTCATGGCAATTTTATTTACTCTCAGAGTTTTTGCCTGAAATCTGCTGAGAGGAAGTCGCCGAAGAAATAGCCTGGGGCTCCAACCCTGGCTTTACGTCTAATAAGCCAACACGCTACCTACTAGACTACGGCGACTTCTTACATATTATAGGTTCTCGTTTTTTCCCTAAAGTCTTTTTAATCTTAAAGGCATTTGATCAAATTAATATTAATATGAACCAGACATGCCATTGCAACACAAATCAAAGAAGCAGTCGTAAAATAGTCTCGGGACTGGCTAGACACCAACCAGGGAAGCGACCCTACTCTCCGATAATACACAGTTATTGTAGCATAATGTCTGGACACTTCCAAGCATCAGAATTTGATTAATTGCGATCGATCAATCATTTGTCCACCTTAAAGTCTACCGATAATAGAAACAGAAGTAAAACGAAATGGTTATCTTAACATCAGGCATCCATATAAGTTCTCAAACTATTTTGGCCTAAGCTAACAGCATTTAAAAACAATTAAATTATTTATTAAACTCAATAACCTTTGAACTACTAACATAAAAAGTTTACTACAAACATACCATTTTAATATTTTTTAACAAGCATATAGTGGAGTTCTAACTAATTAGTTGACAGTGACTGTGGTTAATATTACTAACAATTTTATAAAGTGTAAATAACAAGCTTTACTTAGGTCTTACAAAAGCGAAATAGCAAAAATAGTGTAATTTTCCTTTTATAAAATAATTAATTAATTAAAAATAATCACAATGTAAGTATATATTTATATATATATACGTATGTATGTATTTATGTGCTTTACAATTTGGATTTAAAAATCTTATTATTTTATAAATAATTTAAATAACAATACTGAACGTACTTACCCAACATTTTCAAAACTCTTTTAGTGCCAAATTGATTGATGCGACCACGCACAGCACTGACTTGAGTACCGCCCGCATAACGATACAAGATTGTATCGCTTTGAGTACTTTTCATGCCAAGACGGCCGCGACGTATCTGTGAATTCTGAGCGTTATTTAAACCGGCCGGTAAATCGCTGCGATAACGTTGCAAATTTTTGCCATCTTGAGTTCCATTACTGCAATCACCACCGATAACATTGGCACGATATAAATTCACACCGATCAAGAGATACAAAACGAATATTATAGACATGGGAGCAAAGAAAAATATATACGTGGACATTTGGAATGAATGATCTATGATGATGCGTACCAAAATACATTTTTCTATGCCCATATGTGAGACCAGACCAAATTGTAGGGCCTGTGGTGTCGCAGTAATTATGGACACTATCCAAATGAGAACAATTATGCGGATGGCACGACTTAATTTCGAGATGGCATGACCAAAAAATGGATGACATATGGCCACATAACGCTCTACTGTAAAAGCCGTTATTGTAAGAACCGTAGCATTGGCTGACGTTTCAGCCAATAGGCCACGACCCACACAAAAATATTCACCAAACACATAAGGATATTTCGACCAAGTCAAATAGACTTCTTGTGGCACACCCGAGATTAGAAGTAAGAAATCGGAAATGGCCAAACTAAACAAATAATAATTGGTGGCCGTGTGCATGGAACGATTCTTTTTGATCACTATACAGGTACTGATGTTGCCAATAACGCCTGTTATAAAGATTAAGCCGTAGATAATTGTAACTGGTATGACGATTTTTAAAGAATCACGTTTGGGACCAAAATCTATGGGCGTTTTAAAATCGTAAGCATACGTAGCGGTGGAATTTGTACACTCACTAATATTATTTATTGTTATTGTCGTCGTATCAATCATTGTTCTCATCGTTAAATTATTAATTACGGTAGTATTGTTATTGTTGTCGTTGGAAAAATTTAAATAATTTTCATTGTGTTGTAAATCATTGAATAAACTTTTATACCATTTGGCCATAATTTCTTGAATTTTATTCACTTTTTTTAAATTTAATTTTTTAAATTTTTGTTTTTATTTGTGTTTGTTTATTTTCTTTAGAAATTTTAATTTTTATTTTTACACTGCAATTGTTTTCTTTTCTTATTTTTTAGTTTAAATATCGTTTTTGTTTTTTAAATTGAAATTTTTATTTTCTTTTCAAATTTGTGTTGAGTTTCTGTTGGTTGTAAATCTTTTTGTAGGCCAATGGTTACTGCAACAATGTATTTTGTTTTGGTCACTTCAAAGCTCATTTTAAATTATAATTAATCGTTTTAACTTGCCAAACGCACGCAAAGCTATTAAGGGGTTAGGGCCTGAGGCATATAAGATTAAGAAATTGTGATATTCACTTCAATAGAGTGTGGAAATACACACTCATAACACTCGTTACATATGAGCAACTGTTAGGCTCTTGAGACAGATTTTGGTTCGGTTTCACGCAAATGGTGTCCATCTAATATTAATAACAGGACAGATTTGTCTGTGTTCACTCTCCCATCTTTTCTTTGCGAATGAATGTGGTCTGTGTGAGATGGATTATTTAATCCTTAAGAGAGGAATTTGTTCTTCATTTATACTGTTACCTCCTATATACTACATACATATATCACCGTGTACCAAAAAGTATGATATATAGACTCTCTCATTAAAGGCTTTCTAGCCTTAAATTTTTAATGAACCAAAGTGTGCTTGAGATATCATCGAAATTTTTATTCGTTTAAAAGACTTTTTAACCATTATGTGTGGCATATAATATCGTTCAAATATCCGCCACGGCTTTCCTATTTGGAGCGCATTCTAAATGTCTAATATTCCATGAATCTGGCACATAAATGCGGTTAAATTTGACCCTTGACATGGCATATTCGCATACACCTGCAATTTAATGAAACTCCACAAGAAATAGTTTAACGAGCTTAAATCGCATGATCTCGGTGGCAAGTTAATATCACCTTCACGTGAGAAGCCCATGCCATCAAACCGTTTGTGCAAAATTCGGAGTGACATGATTTGTGTGACACATAGCGCCGTTCTATTGAAACCACATGTGAGTCAAAAGAAGTTGGTAGTCATCATCATCGCCGTTGACAGTGTAGGCATGGCCAACATCGTTCTCAAAGAAATATGGACCGATGACGTTGCCTGCCCTAAAATTCACGCCAAAAAGCAATTTATTTCGAGATGCATTGGACGCTCTTTAAACTGATGTAGATTGGAAAGGTTCCAAAGGTTATCCCTCATGATGATTATTCGATCATAATTGAAGTCAGCTGCCAACTGATCTAAAGCCTATTCAGTGAACACACATCGTTGTCAGGTCCAAGCCATCATCTAGAATTAGCCAAGTTGAGGTCTGCAAATGGCCAATTTCATGTGAGCGGCGGGAAAAGCTGCGAAGTTTTTGGCAGATCTGGGGATCAGTGGCTCGAATTTATTCAACACATTGTGAATAGTCCTATCGTTAGAATGTTTATATCCATCCTAAAATAGGCGAAGGGAACGGTACAAACATTTTGATAAAACAAGTTGTTGAATGCTATATCCGTCCATGATGACTTGTCAAAACAAATTAAATAAATGACGTCTAATTTAACAGATACAGCTTTAACAATATTACCATTATCATATTTAAAAATACAAAAGGCCCTATTGGAAGACCCGATAAAAAGGGAAGCATACTAGCACTTATAAATCCGAGTAAATAACCAAAATAAACAAAGCATGACATAGTAAATCACAATCTTTTTTTAAATATTTTAAACATTTTTAATAAACTTTAAAGCTGCACTAACCCCTTAACAGCAGCTTAAAGTGAAAAGGAAAATTACTTTAAACGTATGGGAAAGCGGCAGTTACTTGCAAGTCGAAATATGATGACAACGAGTACAATACACTTCAATTTGATTCGAATTGGAATCCAAGTTCAAAAGCAACCTACAATTTTAAATTTAATTTATTTTTTAAATTTAAATAAAATTCACTTTAAATTTTATTATATTCGAGTAGTTTTTTTCATTTGTTATTAACAAAATATTGACGAAATAATAATGCACACATAATAAAATAGAACTTTTTCGTATGTATTTTATTGTTTGTTTGTTTCTTATTTTTATTTTATTTTTTATTATTTTCTTTTTGAAAGTATGTTTTTATATTTTTTTTTTTATATTTTATTTTAGTTTCTTTGTTTGTTTATTATTTTAGCAATTAATATTATTGTTATTTGTTTTCCTTCCTTTATTTTTTTTATTATTTTTTTTTTCTTTAGATTTTCTCACAACACTAAACGTTTAATGAATACCAGGTGAATGAAAAACTATTATTTTTTTTTTGATCTGTTTCAGTGAGTGTCAGTTCTTTAAATACGAAATATATCATCCGTTTACACTTCTTGCAGTTTTTGAAAAGGTCTTTGCAGTTAAACCGCTCAAGTTTATCTGGCCGTTTGAAATTTCCGCTTCAAACGTTTTATGCTTTTCAATTGTTCCCGAAAAATAAACTGAATTGCCAAAATAAACGAAAACCATTTTTATTACAATTTTTTTTTGCAATTTTTCCTTCTTTACACTATTTTTTCCAAATTGTTTTTTTTTGTTTTTAATTTTCATTCAAGAAAATATCATCCATTGCGTATTTCGTCGTAGTTTTTCGTAGTTTCTCTTTATTTTTTCTGAATTTGATATTTTTGGAAATCCATTTCAATGCATTTTCATACAGGCAGCTGTCTGTCTCCTCAATTAACACACACATGTGTCACCATATACTATATTGTCACAGTGCCACCCAGACAGACATTCGAAGAACAATAGCCAAGCCATTATGAGACAACAACAATACTATCGTAATAACTAAAACTCAACTAAAGGGTGAAAATAGTTTTTGTTGCCGCATTAAATATAGCAACTGGTTATAGCATTCAAGAAAGCTTTTATGGTAAGAAAGTTTTATAAGCTTTTTAGTGAATAGTTTTATGGCACAAGCAGTTAAAACCCTGTTAGCTTCGTTGCTCCCATTATTGTTAGTTTAATATGTTGTGTTGGCAGCTGGCAACTAAAAATTTGTAGGCGTCATTAGGCGCACCAAGACGTAACTGCTATCTTCAGTGCTATAAGACGACAATCTGTCAAGATGGGTTGTAGCATTAACAAGGACAAAACGATTGGTATTTAAAATTACTCCTGCCAACTTGATAATCCTCTCAGTGAATGAACGCCGACTAAGAAGTAAAAAGGGAAAAGTCGAACGCTAGATACTTGGCGTAGTGGAGAGGTTCCGCATTCGAACTCATAATGAAGTGTATGAGCTCCTCTATGAGATGGACAGTACTCAGCGTAATGACATCCATCGATTTCGCTGGCTTGGCCATGTCATGCCGTTCAGATGAAAGAGGACGGGTATTTAATGTGAAATAAGGCACATTTAAGGAAATGGTCTGTTAGGCCGAAAACGAATAAAAGAGTTTTTTAAGCCAATTTGGTGTAATTACTTCAAATTGGGACTATCAATACGGTTTACAATATAATTTTTTTATTTTTTTTGTTTTTTTTATTTCTTGTTAGAAATAAATACCAACTGTTTACCTATTTAAATCCGATTGAATATATTTTGTACAATATTTAAGATTTAATTAATATTTGTTTATTTGTATTTATTATTTTTAAAGAATCTGTTTTTTCTTCTTCGCTTTTTTCAAATATTAAATATCAAACACTATTTAAATATTTTGAATCAGTATGTTTATGACAAAGTTACGAATATCTACTATTGATTGTTTTAAATATTTATTCTTAACATTGTATTGTTATTGTATGTTGGTACGGTTTTAATATTGTCTTTTATAAATACGATTCTAGTATAATTATTATGTAAAACAGTACGATATTAAATGAAAATAAGTGCCACAGTGCTACAAAAAAAAACATCAACAATAATTCAATAATTAATTAAAAAAAACATTTACATTTTATTGTATTTAGACTAGTTTACGAAGAATTCAAAAGTGCTGCTAAATAAATAACTTCCCAACAAAACGTTCTTTTTTTTCAAAAACAACATAATATCTACACTTTTTATGTAGGTTAACATTATCGTGATATCTCGTCTTACATTAAAAAAGAATCATTAATTTGAAACTGAAATAAAGAAAATATTCAATAGAATACACTTTAGAAAAAAGCATCTTAAAATTGTTAGAAAAGTACCAGCACCAGAAAAAGTATCAAATAAAATGTTTTTAAATATTTTGGTACTCTGAAACATATTAAGTGTATAGGTTCATAAATTAAGAAAATACCTTTACTTTTAAAAAAGTAATGTTTGCCTATTTGTGTACTCATTATTTCGTTTTTAATCCAAAAAAACAAGACATGCAGTGACTTCCACAACTGTTCACAAGAATGTCCTGCCAGGATAACAATAAATTGCCCTGCACAATCACCGCATCTTAATCCAATGGAAAATTGGTAGAAGAGCAGAACACAACACATTTCTTCTGCCATTGTTCGGTTAGTCTGAGTCGACTTCGTTGCTTTAACAGAATTCATTGTCAGAACATGTCTAGCCAAAATCGATTTCATAAAACTATCAGAATACCTGCCAGGAGTTAAATTAATGAATATGTACTATCAGGAGGCGACTGTCAATTTAAGCCAAATTAGTTTATAGATACCTTTTAATACTTATAAGATAGCTTTTTATAAAACTTTATAATACAAGTTTCTATCTTTAACATTATAATAGGCAATAAGTACCATAAGCACGAAGAAAAAGTACCATTTCAAAAGGAAATTTCTTACTCTGCTTTTAAATCATTTAAGAATTCATGCAAATTTTATAGAAATTTATACATTCTTCCTTCATTATAGTCCCATAATGCTGATAAAAAAAATGCCTATCCCAGTATTTTTTTTTTTTTTTTTTTGGTACTTTTTGTACCCCATTTGAGAAATACCAATTAAATCAAAAAATGTTGTTTGCCCTAGCAGTAGTCTGTAAAATTAGTTATATGAGTGGATTAAAAAGAAACTTTAATAAAAAAAGTACTCTAGATGGATAACACCTTGAAAAGTAGGCCTTTTAAAAAAGTACCAACACTGTGCTTAAGAAGTGTTCAATACTATAAACTCTTCAAACTTTATGCATACTTTTCTAATCACAGCAGATAAAAAGGAATCAAAAAATTTTTCACATTTTCTTCTCTGGCATGGTCCGCTATCAAAAAAAAATTACGAATCATCTACATATCGAATCATTTTAGAAGTAGATTTACATATACATATGTATGTATTTTTAAATAAATGCAGGTGTATGTATATGTATACAGAATTTTATATGATCCTCAAAAAATATCCAAAAAAATAAAACAATATTACAATTCACTAAAAGTAATTAAAAAACTACAAAAACAATTTACATTTAAGTATATGTATATATTAAATATAATGCATATATGTATGTATATAATACAATATATATATAAATAATAATAAATATAATTTTTTTTTAAAAAATAAAACACAGTTACAGTTCTGTTTTACAAAAAATATTGCGAAAATAAATGCTTAATTCTATAAAAAGTCTCTGGGCTTGGGACGGGGATTTATACCACCATATTGTACGCGTATATTGTACTGAATTTGCAGCTATAAATTCAATTCTAATATTTGTGGCTTCAATTGCAAGAATTTCTCTTGAACTTTTTGTATCTCCAAGGAATCAATGCCACACATGGACAGTTCTTTTAACGATTTGCACAGTTCCATAACATAATCAATAGATTTGCCAGTTAAATTAACGCAATTGCTGACATTAAGTCTTCTTAGTCTAGGCAAACCATGGGCAATATGCAGCATAGCATCATCATCGATCATGAGACAACTTGATATGGTTAAATCCTCTAGGGAGGGACAATTTTCCACTAGTTCCTCAATGCCCACGTGAGAGATTTTGTGGCAGTAGCCCAAAACCAATTTGCGTAGATCGGCAAATTTTAAAGCTTTGCTAAGAGCACGATTGGAAAGATTACGGCAACCACGTAAACTGAGTGTTTGCAAACCTTTAAGATTACTTATGGGTTTCGACGTAGAACCAAAACCCATTAAACCCTCATCGGTAATGCGTATACAATCATCCAGAATCAAATGTTGTAATTTAAGTTGGTAACAAAAGATATGCGATAGAGTAACATCGTTTACGGATTCCCGGCAATTTTCTAAACTCAAATAGGTTAGACAGGGCAAATGCTGGGCCAGCTTGCATATTGCTAAAGAATCGACTTCAGGCATATCATTAAGCACCAATGTTTTAAGAGTATTGTTGGTTTTCCTGGCTACACCCTGCAATAAACCATTGCAGGTTACTTTAGAGCAATGGGATATGTTAAGACTCTCCAAAGTATGGCTTAACACGGCCAACTCTTTTACCGCTTCATCGCTTAAGGCATTACAAAACATCAATTCCATATTAGCCAAAGTCCCCGACCATTTATTTATGATAAGTTTTAACAAAACATCATCCACTTGCAGGCCGCCACTTAAATCACAATGACGTAAAGGTGCTTCCTTGGGCAGGCATTCCATAATCTCTTTAAGCCATTGGTAACACGAAGTGCCCGTAATTTTTAAACACTCTAAATGCTTAAACAATTTAAATACCTGCTTCCATTTTGGTATCATTCCCGGATAAGAGCGTAAACAAATTTCCAAGTGCTTTAACGTTTCACTGTGAAACTGGAGGGTATAAATCAAGAGTTCCTCATGTTCCCTATTTAGTTCCAAGCACAACTTTTCTATTCTTAAGCTTATGTCGCGTGTTAGGTTCAATAACATATGGGTCTTTATATAGGTCGTTACATTGCTGCAGCCTATATCTAGAGATTTGAAATTCTTGAATTTACTTAGGTTGACGGAAAACGTATTGTCGCTTTGTACGGTGGGTATATGGCTCACTATCAACTCTTCCAATTCAGGCAGGCAATCATTAAGGATAGCAAATACAGGGGATTTATAAAGACGCACTTTATGTATAGTTGGTCCCAGGGTTTTCAAAATCAATTGTAAATCATCGCTCAATTCCATGCTATGCAATTCCAATGTGTCGTATGTCAATCTCCGACTTAATTCATCATCATTTGTTAAACTATTGTATATAGTGACCATGTGATCAGGATTAATAATTAATTTTGATTTTCCCATAAATTCTGGCAATTGCATTAAATCATGCCAATGTTTGCAAACTAAACGTATTTGTTGTAAATCACTATGGGGCAGGTATTTGAAAATATGAATCAGCAATTCATTGGGCAAGTTAGTCCATAAAACGGTACAATTTGAAGTCTCTAACTCCTCTCTTAAAACGGTAGCCATAATCATCATATTTTCCATTTGGTTGGTGGTGGTAATCTAAAATAAAAATATTTTTTTTAATTAAATTTCTTAAATAAAAATTAAAAAAACTTTTGTGCCTTAGATTTCTCTCTATTCCTTTTGGATTATTTTCTTTCAAAATAATTATTTTGTTGCGCACACTAGATATTGTTGCAATGTTTGCCGAACTAACTTTATAATTGTTTGTTTGTTTGTTTAGTGCTTTATTTTCTCTCTTATAATTTTCCATATTTTCTTTTCAGGTGGTTGCTTTTAAAGGATTGGCCGACGGTTGTCTTGGTACATTTTGTTTGCCGGGTGGTCGATCAGGTGCATGTGTTTTTCGTAGCTGGACAATTATTTTTTTTTCTCGTTATTACAAAAAATTGTTAAGTAAATTTACTTCTTCTATATATATGTAGTACATATACTATTACATACCTATATACTAAATAGGTGGTGTCCTAAGAACATACAATGCATGTAAGATTTATTCTCAAATGTCTTTTGACAATTTCCTTCCTTGTAATTAAATTTTTTGTCATGACAGTTTTTCGTTTTCTTTTTCGAATTTTGAAAACTATTCTTTAATTCCCCTACAAATAATTCATACAGTAAGCATCCTGTCCCCTGCCGACAACAGCGAAGATCGGGCAATACCACATATTGGTCAACCAAAGGTCAAAGGCGTCCCCAATAAATACGGTTAAAAAAATCAGCAAAATAGTATAGAAGAGTCGCGAAGGCACATGACCAAGTAATAGGTATTTAAAAAAGTGTAATCGCATATATAACGAAAATACTGAGAGTGCTGTGTCTCGTTTTTTACAACACAACAACAACAACGTCATTAAAAAGTTTCAGTAGAGTATTTGCCGATTACAACCCTTTAGTCAGAATTACAACCAAGCTTCTCACGTTACCCATGCTGTGTGAGTTAATTTTATACATGAGTCCAAAACCTACAGTTTAAAATCGAATCCGAACGACAGATTTAACAAACTTTTCATGGAAATTTTATTTACTCTCAGAGTTTATGCCTTTCGAAAGACAGGCTCTCGTCTAATAAGTCAACACACTACCTATTAGACTATTGCGACTTCGCTTTCACATCTAAGAAAAATTAACAGTCAAAACTATAGAATAAATTGATACAATTTTTTCTTGAAATAACGGCGAGTGCTATGCTAACTTTCTGCAACATTAAAGAGTTAAAGTTAGGGCAGTGAGCCCTGGCAGTCTAGTGGGTAGAGGATTGTGGATTCGATTCCCACCAGACACTCTTGTCTGTTACACTACACCGGGCATGAGGTTGAAGCTACTCTGCTCGTGACTAATTAAATATTATTTGTAATTGTATTGTGATTAATTAATACATAGAATAAATAAAATTAAGGCATTTGATGAAGAAGAAATTGTTGTTCTAACAAAACCATTTACTAGTAGTTATACATCCACATTGTGATAGCAAATATCAATGAATTAAAGTTGGAAATATTATCAGATTTTGCTCCGTTGGCAAATCTTCTACCAATAATAAGAAGGTAGTGCTGATGAGGTTGATGTCTATATTTTACTATAAAAAGGATATCGCAGTCATTGAATATCGCTGGGAAAATTGCCTCAACCTAAAGAGTTTGGAAAATAAAAATAATTTTGCCCAAAACAAAATTTTTTGTTTTCTTTGTTAAGTTGCCAATTGTCCGTATATTCTAACTCAAATGCGTGAAAAAATAAAAAAAAATTAAGCACAGTTTACAAATGAGAAACATTAAAGTTTTCATTTACGATAATAAACATACCTTTGGTGTTGTAAATGATATCTTCTCTCTCTCAATAATTAAAAGAAATCAATGTGTGTATTAAAAAAATTATCAATAAAAATAAATAAAAACATAAAAAAATATTGAATTATATGTCAAGGTTGATTTTTATTTGTTAAAAAACTAATGAAAGAACATACTGTACTTCAAAATATCATATAATTGTATCATTTGTTATGATATAGAATATATTATGTATGCATTCATTTATGTATGTATGCATACAATGAAATATTTTTTCAGCAAAAGCGAAAAGTTTTAAATATTTTACAAACATAAAGTTCCACTTTACAAAATATTTCATTACATTTACAGAAGAAAATAACCAACCCGCTCATGACATCATCATGAAATCTATGAATTCGTACGCATGATTGAGTTAAATTTAAAGACCGGTCAGTCTTTAGCGCTAAACTGTATTTTGTTGGTATTTTTTTATTTTTTATTTATACGCAAAAGTTTATTTACATTTTAGCCTTGTAATTTTAAAATAAATATGGAAAAATATCTGAAAGAATTACAAACAAACGCACACACACACACACATTCAGTGTACTAATTCACTGTCAATGTAAATGAGATTAAATTTTCAAGATATTTTAAACGTTAGAAATTATTTATTTTTTACCTAGAAGGTCAATAGGTAATGGGTGTAACAAATATTTGTTTAAACATTTACCAAATGTCTTCTACAGTGTCTTTCAAGTTGGAATTTCGTTATTAGCAGTATTTTAGTTTTCACAGATTTTTCATTCCTTACTTTCTTTCCACAATTTTCAGAATAAAAAAAGTTGAAACATATAAGAATAAATTAAAATCAACTGCCAAACTGTGGAGTAACTGTAAAACCATAAAATTTCTTGAAATAGTACTTATCATTAGTCGTTATTGTTGTATGTTTACACCAGTTGGGCTTATCTGTGCACATGAAGACGAAGCTTTGCGTATCTCTTGTGCTTAAGATTGAAACGAGTTTTGTTTACCAACTGAAAATTAATTTCCAGCAACGGATATGACTGCAAACCCGACATGTCCATTTTCAAATCCGGCAAAGAGCAAACAAATTAAGAGAGCAAAAGTCGGACCCAATCAGAAAAGTTCCTCACCACTGCCCCGAAGGCAACAACACAATATATTTTCACATGAGAATTAGTTTCTAGGCAAAGTCTGATGGTAACCCCATCCTTCTAGAAATGGTTATAGTAGACCAAACACCTTAGCTTATAAAACTTTATCAATGACCTATGTATGTGTGTTCCTTAAAGGAATGAAAAATAATAAAAAAATAATAATAAAAAAATAACGCAAACAAGATCAGACTTCCGCAATTCGGTGTTACAAGGCACACTGTCCACAAAGTATCCATTTTAGGAATTCTGAAGTTCGGATGTTACTTCTGAGACATTTATCCGTAAGATTATCTCGAATATAAAATTAAAATTCAAATAAATCAAAAATAATTCTAACCTCTGAAGACTAGACTTAGCATGAAATGTCACTGAATATTTCATTAATTGAATCAATTCGTATAGGTAAGGGACATAAGCACATGCTCGTAAGAGACATAAGATAGCTACCATCCCTTTAAAATATATTTAATTTGTATAATAAACTAAAACTCGAAATACCCTGTATTTATACAAAACGTACATATATTCTTATTTAAAATTTTTATCTTAAAAGTAAGAAAGCAACAAAACAATATTCACTTCATCTAGAAAATCTAAAGGGTTTGCACAATAGTTTCGTTGACTTTATTTTTTTTTTGTGGTTATTATTGTTAATTTTATGACCCTGATAGGTTATTTACTTACCTGATTGTTGCTTGCAACATTTTCCAACTTGTGTACCGCTTTCATTTTATCCATTTCGATAGTAAGATATGCACAAAAGATTTTTTTCTTCATACACTGTTATAGAAACGTCGGTGCTTTTTAATTTTTCTTCTTATTTTACTTTACGGTTAAAAATGTTGTCATATTAATTTAAAAATTTAAATATTCTATATGAATATGTACACTGTACATTCATTAAAATATTAGATTTCTCTAAATTCATAATTTTCTTTAATTTCTTTGCAGCACAGAATTTTAACTTCTTTTCAGAAAATCGTTGGGATACCAAAACACACACTCACAGAATAATAACTGACAAAAAAAATTGTCTGTATTATAATGTTAACATTGTTATTTTGTTGCTCTTATTGTTTTTGTTTTTTTATTAAAATTCTAACGATAGACAACAACCTGCGCAATAAAAATCCCTTGTTTTGTAATAGAAGTACGAAAACTCTACTACGTATTGTTAGTACTACAATTACTGCTCACACTACACTCTACTTCTACTGCGAGTTCTACATCGAATAAATACGACTAAACAAAGCAGCGAGTGTTTACAAGCGTGTAACTAAATTGCTTATGAAACATTTGAAATCTTTTCAACGCAATAAACACCGCACACAACAAGTACAATTTCCATTTATTGTATGGTCTCTCTAATCGTCTCCTATTTAAAATCTATGTGAAACTGTGTATCCAGTGACCGCCAGTGTGACTGTTCATTCATGTAAATCGCCTCAGTTTTTGTTGTTGCCATTACTTTAATTATGCTCATTATGCTCATTCTCTTCAGAAGTTCATTGTTTATAATGTAAAGATTGGGGAGAGTGATGTAATGACTCTTTTGATTAACAGTTCTCTCTATCTGTCTGGTTTATGGGGTAACTAGTTTATAAGTGTTGTCAGAAAGAAAAAAAAATGTTTTAAAATAGGCTGCACCAAATGCTGCACAGCAATTTTCTAATTGTCGCATTCGGCAAGCTGCATGTGCATGAATTATTTTTATGGCGGCAGTGTAAAAAAATTCAAAGCAAACGGTTAATCAATGATGCCACTAAACACAAATAACAACGTATGACTTTGACACAATCAGTACTTTGACGTCTATTGAATTTGCCGGCACACAATAAAAAATCTAAAGAAAAAAACCAAAACAAACCAGCCGATAGTTGTCAAAATAAAACTGGAGTAAAGGACATAAAAAACATGATTTTCAACTTTGCTGTCACTTAAAAAAAATCAAAATTTAACGTATGTTGGATTCTATGCGAGTCGGACTTTAGAAAAGCTATACTTTCCTTATAAATTAATACAATGAACGCATTGGCAACTCTTAGCTGAAATATTTATTTTACTCTCTCTGCTCATTTTCTCATATATAAACCTTTGCAGAGAAGATGAAAAACACAGCTACAACAATAGTGATAAAAAGTAACAGAAGAGAGTAAATGTATTTGAAAAATATGAAAGATAGAATTTCTACACCACCACAAACCTATTCCAAACCTACGTTCGTGACCTGTATGAACAATTTGAATAATAATCTTCTTCCCACACTCTAAATGAAAGAAAAATTAGTTAATTTACTAGATATATAATGATATTTATTTATTGATCAGTTTTTCTTTATATGTCATTGTATATACAGTGACCATCTAGATTTTAAAGACTCTAAAGAGTCGAGCAGCGCAAACAGTTGTTTCCACTTTGGAATCATTGCTGGAGAAGCTTTCACACTAAACTCCCAATATTTAAGAGTATCTCTGTTTCGCTCCAATACATGGAACAAAAGCTGTTCGTGCTTTTCATTCAATTCTATGGCCAACTTCTCTATATTCGGATACAATTCTCGTAGAATAGTCAATTGCATATGGCGCTCTCTATGGCCAATGTTTAAGGAGTCCATATTAGTAAATTCATTTAAATCTCTAGACAATTTATTGTCACTTCCTGGCAGAATCAATTGGATATTGCGCTTTTTGCCAAGCGACAAATTTCTAAAGCCTTCGTTCAATGAATCGACATTCTTAAATTGATCCACATTGCCACACAATTCACAATTTGATTTTTTAAAACGAGTTAAATTTCGGCGCGTGATATTTAAGCAATCGATATCATTATTATTTTTTCGCCTTAGATTCAATTGTATTTTGCGTTTATTATCAGGTGACAGATTTCTTCTATAAAAAGTATCCAATGGCAGGTATTCCTCTAACGTCGAATCATCCTTTTCCGTTTTGGGCTTTCTGTCTCGTGACCGATCTCTTCCTTTTATATTAGAGTTTTGGAAGTCTACAATTTCTCTAGGCAGTGGTTTAAGTCTTGGTACGCGAGAAAAATCCACACTTGTGTTCCAATTTGTGTATTTGTGCAAGTTGATAAGTACAGGAGTGTTATGAAGACTCAATTCACGTAAGGTCGGTCGTATCGATCTCAAAATGAATTTCATATCTTCATTTGTTTTCAGATTATAGAATTCCACATTTTCGTATGCCAATACACGACGGAATTTTTTATCTTTTCTTAAACTATCACATATAAAGTCTATATTTTCATGGCTAATAACTAATTTTGCCTTGGACATGAATTCCGGTAATCGCATTAGTGTATACCAACGTTTGCATACTAAACGTAATTGTAGTAAATCATTGAATGAGAGATTTTTAAAGATCCGTTTCAGCAGTTCATTTGGTAATTTATTCAATAAGGAATCATCAATCCATAAATTGTCCCATGGTGCCATAATTGTCATATCGTAAGGCTAAAAAGATTAAAATTATTTTTTTTTATTTAATTTAAATATTTTTTATGCAAAATAATGCAAAACATAGAGCGATCATAAAATATGCTGAAGAATCGATTTTCCAAGTTTCAACAGGTGTCGCTGTATTTAGTAAACAATATATTTTAGTTTAATTTTTAATCGTCTTCATTTTCATTAAACAATTTCGTATTTATTTTGCTCCAACTTAAGTGTATACATAATGGCTTTCTTTGCGTTTCAATATTATTTATCCTTTGTTATTTACTTACATCGCAGTCAGTATATTCGTCTACATAACCATCTTCCTCATATTCTTTCTTTAGAGCTTGACCCATTGTTGTTTTTCTTTGTCAGGCTTTTTCACTTTTAAACAATGATTATTTAATTATTCTTAGTTTTAAACATGCACCAAAAAATATTTTGTATTTTTACGAAAATATTAACCACTTTACTCGTTTTTACTTAGCGCGTGTTTTTAATACTTTTTAACTTTTCTCCTTCACATAAAAACGTCTGCATAGTCGAAATACTCACTGAAAATTAAATGCAAAAATCGTTTATGTAGCATAGCCAAAGGCTACAACGTGCATAAAGAAGTCAAATTATGTTTGTAAAGGAAGTATGAAAAACTCTACCTGTTATTGTAATACAACTACCCTTCTCTTTCGAGGCCACTATACAAAGGGATGAAACAGATTTACAACAGCAGGAAATGCTGCAAATACATTTGCAGAACTTTTTCTGTCTGTATGTGTTCTTCTATTTTTAACAAATATTTTAAATACCAACAGTAAATAGTCAAAAACAAAAACAACAAACCTAGAATACTGTTATTTACATGCATAATTACATTTGTATTTGAAAATACTGTTTATGCTCATTCTCTCTTTACATTCATGTAAAAATTGAGAATCACATGTTAACATTCTTGTTTACATTTGCGTGAACACGTAAGAGTTGCCAAGAAAGAAAAATATTTTTAAATTGTTTAAACTCCACCAAATCATACGAGTAACCTACACCGTAATGGATGTTTAAGAATATCAAGTATAAAGCATTTCAAGTTCGAAATCTTAATTGAATTCGGGATAAGTGGAACAAAAGACAGGACATAATAATATTATCTGAAAGTCAGGCCGCCACTTGAGCACTCGAACCTTATGCGGTTAAAGCGAAGGTAGTATGGGACTGTCTGAAGAATTTGATTCCGCTAAGTAACAAAATGGGAATTCTCGGCAATGAGAGAGCAGACGAGCTTGAGAGGAGAAACGTCGTTAATAGCGCCAGAACTCTTTTGTTAAGCGAGGGTGGTTGTTTGGAAAGGTGTGATCAACGAAGTCGCCGTAGTCAAGTAGGTAGTGTGTTGACATACTAGACGTAAAGCCAGGGTTCAAACCCCAGGCCAGACATCAAAATAAAATACTAAAAGTATTTCTTCGGCGACTTCCTCTTATCAGATTTCTGGCAAAAAAAACTCTGAGAGTAAAAAAAATTGGCATGAAAAGTTTCTCAAAAAAATCTGTCGTTCAGAGTCGACTTTAAACTGTATGTCCCGCCACTCATGTATAAAATTAGCACACACAACATAAGTGGTGTGAGAAACTAGATCGTAATCCTGACTGAAGGGTTGTAATGACCAATTATGTATTTCATACATACATCAGAATCATATCAGAACATGCAACAGACTTTCAGGAAATAACCTACGGTTGGCAACCGGTCTGTTGACAGGGTACAGCAAATTTCTATGACGACAAGAACCAGTATTATCACCCAATAGCTTAAAACTTTTGTCTTAGTGGAATACTTCGAATATTCTGATCTCACACCATCTCGAACGAAGTTCTGCCTACGGGAGACCGACAAATTCAGTTAGTAATGTAAAGTGGTAAGAGCAAGGACACCATACCATTCGACATTACGTTTACGCCGTAGCTAAGGAAGTTTTTCTATGGAAACATTTTACCAATCTGAAAGACAAATTGTCAGACGTCGTGTAACATGGCGTCGATTAACCAAAAATAAAATGTTAAAAATCAATCGCATAAAATCTTTTAATTTCCTGTTTTTCAAGCTATTTTAACCATTTAGAAAACGCCCATAATGTAAGATTGATTATTTAGACGTTTGCATTGATAATTTTGTCAACTTTTCTTCTGGGTACCCTGTAGACCACTGTAATGGCTCGAGGCTAAGCTGTAAATTACAAACGCTAACCGTTTTCAAAAGATAAAACTACAAACGCAGTTTAAAATATCTTCTGGTATTACTAAAAGATTATGAAATTCCTAATAAACTATTCAGCGAATTTGGAATAACGGGAAGGTAGAAGTTTTCTTAAACAAAGAAAACCAAAATGTTGTAAAATACCACAAAATTTCGAGTTGAGATGCACGATAACGCTTATTTTGCACCAAAATTTTTCTGTAATTAAAAAATTTTAGAATTCTCAGAATTTTTCTAAATTTGCAAAATACACAGAATCGTAATACTCTTGTTACCTAAAAACTATTAGAAGAAAGTTACTATTATCAGATACTCTTTTAACACCCACCATTAGGTCTGTTTTCTCATCTTTGTTGATATTTTCATGGAAATCTTTTTCTTTTGTATGCATGAGATGTACCATGTCTTCGTTATTCATAGAATCAATTTTATCCAAATGTAACTTTAAAAATATACGAGTAATAAGCAGTCACGCTAAAAAGCATAAATTAAAACACTTTGTATGTCTTTTGTGCCCAAACCAATAACAAATTATGTATATTGGGATCCCCATTTGTCAAGACCACAAATAAAATAAATCTTTAATTTAAAAATTTTAATTTTAATTCCAATAAAATTCCATTTGAAAGCATTTGGAAAAGTACTTTCTTTAAGGCTATTTCACTTAATTTTACAAAATAATAAAAGAAGAATAAATTCAAGCCTATTTCGTTAATACAGTTGCCTTAACGAAACTGAAAAACTTTTGCCACACTTAACGATAGAAAAATGTCTAAGCAACATTGTAAGAAGAAATTAAACAATAAAGAATGAATAAAACAAATTACAATTATTTATTACAGACGTTAATCAAGATCTCAGTGCTCGACCGATAAAACAGCTATTGAATCTAAATTTTCATTCATTATTAAATAATTTACGCATCACAAATAAGAAACAAAACCCCATTGAAACATTAAAGCCTATAACTCCTGCTGTGTTCAGTGTGGAACGTGTTAAATGTTGTTTTGAGCTCTTGTTTGAATTTTCAACATGTTGCCACAATAACTTGTTACATATATCGTACTGAAAAAAAAGATTGTAAGAATTTTAAATTTTATAAAATATATCACAACCATATTGTATTGTATAAAAACTAATAAAACGCCGATATGCTTCGGTGCATTTTGCAATTTGCACGAAAATTTATAAAATACATAAAATGGACTTGGAACTCATACAGACCCAGGAACTCATACACACTCCCTAGTTACTGTAGTGTCTTAAAAGCGAAAGTTACGATTATGACGATTATGTGACTGTGCTCAATATCAGAATATTCCGAGTATATAGTGATATACTCTGGCTATCCAGACTAATATACGATATGTGAGCATGGGACATATCCAGTAATTGTTTTGCATACGAACTGGCTGGAACATGTGCTATATTTAAAAAAAAACCCATGTGATATCTGTGTTTAGGGATCCTCTGGATCATGAAAATTAAAGAAAAATACCACTCCTTGGCTAAAGCTTTCCGAGTAGAAGCGACATCTAGGTTGAGCTGGTAGGGCTTGATATTTATTATGTGATTTTTGTCTTTACGTAACATTGCCTAATTGGAAGGCATGTCCATCGGCTTAGCGGGAATGAATACTGTCTTTAAGAATAATCTACTCAATGATACTGAATGTAAATATAAAACAGTACCACAAAAATGCCAACAGTTTGATAGGGATGGGAAAACAAATCGAAGGATTTACTTAGGGTATAATAGGAGGCTGTGGTAGTTTTTCTTTTAAATCAAAGCCCATATTAATGCACATGACGATCCGTGTTGAACCGACAGAACAAAGTCTGTCTGCCATTAATTACGATGTAATCTAGTTTCAAAGTTTTAAATAGTCTAGAGCAACAGAAAACTGCATTAAGCAAGGGTTTACATTGTCATACGAAGTGGGCACTGTAAATCGGTCGAGGCCACTAGCAGGCAAGCAAAAACTCTTTGCACGCCTACCAATTACGCAACGATCTGCAGTAAAAATTACTGTGTCAGAGATGTCTCTACGATACAGTTTGTCCAATTTATCGCATTTATCTATCGATAAACGATAGTCACCTATTGTGAAACTAACAGTGGAGCCAGAATTGCAAATATAATATTTCTTTGCCTAATAGATAGACTGCATTTATAAGAGGTATCCTCATTTTTATAAACAGATGAGTATTTGAAAAGAGAGCATTTGTTCTAGCAACTTCACCGAGTGCAGAATGCGAGAGTAGATAAAGAGTAGATAAAGAGAAGCACGACAGCTTCCAATCAGTTTCAGTTGAGAATCCAGTAGAAACAGACCTGATTGATATTTAAATGTCAGAGGTGATCAATTCGTAATGTGTTTAGTGGGATGCGGAGAGATACTTTGAGATTAAGCTGGGCACCTGTGTAAACAGCTATTGCTATTGCAAACAAACAAATATAAATTCGCTTTTTCTATATGATATATACACCCAAACCTGTTTTTACACGGTTTTTTTTACGCGAATTTGAAATAACACGGTTTTTTTCAATAACTGCCATGTTGATACTTGACGGCCTTCAAATGGCAAATAAGTTGGCAGAACACTTTTTGACATGTGATAATATAATTGAAAGAGCTGTGAAATTTCAATCAGGTCTACAAACATGTATGGCTAGATACAGAGAGCTCTATAAAGAGCTTTCCAAAGTTGGATCACAACGCACTATAACAGAATTTGCTGTTAAAAGAAATAAACCAGCGCCAGAAGCAGCTTCTGAAGATGTAGAAGGAATAAGTATTTCTACTGACGAGACTGATATTGAGCCACCCCAGCAAAAGAGAATGCGCTTGCTATCAGAAACTGACTCCGAATAAAATAAAAAAAAATTTTATTGTAAATAATTCCGTTCCTAATTGTCTTAAGAGTTTGATAACTAATTTTATTTTTGTAAATGGAAGAGAATTTTTAAGTTTTTTCTTTATTTTTTTATAATCATAAAATGAAATAAAATAAAAACTCTGTTATACTATTGAACTAAATCTGTGCATTTTTATAAAGTTATTCAATTTTTTAGGCATATGTAGGCTGCTGCATCAATCCTATGTATATCTTTTCAGCTTGTTTATACACTTACATACGTACATAATATTTGTCTTTTTTTACGCGTTTTTTTTTACACGGTATCCACTGGAACGTATCTACCGCGTAAAAAAAGGTTTGGGTGTATTTTTAAATGCATAATAAATGCATAATAAAACATTAAAGCAATTAAACTCATTTAAAAAGTCAAAAAAGTAAAGTTTAAAAATTTATTGAGCAGTCAGTCATGATGATAATTGTCTATCTATGGCTCTACATGTCTGCCTACAATGAAATGGTTACAAACTTGACCTATTTCATTGTAATCGTTGTTCTTTCGACGCTGATTGAAAGCCAATCAAACTATTAAAACCGGAAAAAAATATTTTTGTTCAAAAAACAATCGGAAACTTCAAATAGGCGTTTTATAGTCTACCAATAATTTTCACACATGTTGCTGTTGCCGAAGCGTGAAGTAGGTGTAGGTGTTTGTGGTAAAAAACAGAAAAAAATTATAATTTACCACAGGATAATATCGAAACTTTTTTGCAAGAGGTTTTCAAAGCAATCAATACACTTAGAAAATAAAAATTAAAAGATAAAAAATTTCGAAAACTTGATTTCAGTAGCTATAACTCGCAATTGTATAAGTTTCAAATTTGTAGTTGACTTCTGACCCATTTTTTTTTAAACCAAATATTTACTTTCTTCAACATTTTTTTTCGTTTTTCGTTCAGTGTAAATGCCAACAAATTGCTGTTTATATTCATTAAAATTTCATAAAATTAAACACGAAGAAGAATAAAATTATTTCAATTTCTTAATCAATCTCAATCGGTTAAAGTGAAAAGTTGATTGTTTATTTTCATACACACGAGCCATGTGTATGAAATGCAAAAACAAAATGAAAATATTTTGTATGAACGTATGCACGTATAGTACATATGCATATGGTAGGTGCAATGCAAAAAGGAAGTGAATAATTTTTATAATGGCGTGGGTGGTCCGGTCCTTTAATGATGGGGCAATTTGTAAGTGATTTTACTTAACAATGAAAGAAATGCATTTTTATTACAACCTCCTCATCGCAAATTGACAAAATTATTTTTAATGTAATTTAAGTTAGCCTCATGTAATTTAAATATGTTAACGAAAATGTATTATGATTTAATGTATGATTTAATGTATGATTTAAAATGCAGGAAATTTGAAAAAGTGAATGAAAGAGTTCTATAGAGCGATAAATGAATGTTTGTCATTTACTTTTTAAGAATTATTTCGTAAAAATTATACAGTAGCTGACAAGAAGAAAATGAAGACATAGAACACACAAAATCATCATTCGCTAAAGCCGACGAAGGCGATAATGTATCATCTGTTCCAAAACCCCCAGTTGCTGCTAGCGAAATTGAAAACGTTACTGCGGAAGAGGTAGAAATTGTTTCTCCTGTTGCTCAATCCACAGCTGCTCCGGAAGAGGCCATTGATATTACAGCCGGAAACAATTTAAATAACAATAGTCAGCAACAGTCGAAGATGCTGGAAACTAGCGACCTGAATTGGACACAATTAATTAGCTTGCATGAAGAATTAATTAAAAACGTTATGTCTGCAGTGTGCTGCAATTCTATATGTTGCAAGACCAATTGATTTGTTCTTATGTTAAACGAAATTAGAAAAGAGTACATTTAGATAATACCAATATTTCGCAATAAATACATATAAACAATAAACTTAATTCATTTCATAAAAATATACAACTTTTTCTTTCATTTTTAAGAGAATTAAATGTATTGGAAATTTTCAATGTATGACGACTGAATGAATAAAGTGAACATAAAATTAACAATTTTCGCTTTTTTAAATTTTAATCTTTGAAATAAGCTGCATACAATGACATGTCACAATTGCAATGTCCTGTACAATATGTTGTTTGTATTTGAAAAATTTATAATTAAAAATAGGCAATGAGACTAAATTTATCGTACTTTGCTTACATACGCATTAACATATGTATATGTATGTATCGATGCAAATCATGCATACTTGCGTATTTTTAATTGTATTTTCGAATAGTATTTGTTTTTTCTAAATTCATTCATTCGTTTACATTCGCTTACATTCAAGACTTTTTAATGGAAATTTTATTTGTAATCCAAAAGAAAACTACAAATAATTATTGCCACCACAAAAACGTTCTTTGTTTTCTCTTATATTTCAGGACAAACGGAAAAAAAAACTTGTTTCTAAAAGTATTAACAATGACAAATACAATAAAAACAAAACAAATAATACTTTCAGAACAACAATTTTAACACAACAACACCAAGCGGTAAAGTTTATTTTCTCACCATATTCTTACGGATGGCTGTTGTTGTATGTAAAACTTACAAAAAGTACTTTCGAACAGCAAAAAGGACACCGTTATAAAATGTACAAGTATGTTGGAATTTGTTAGAGTATATTGGCCGTTTGTATTGGCATGCTGGTAGCCATAATGCATAAAACTATTTAACTGAACAAAACGGCTTAACTGCCCATTTGCCGCCCACAAACTGTTATGGATTAATGGAATGAATCGGCTTAACTACACTCTGTCTCTCTCTCTCTCTCTCTCGCTTCTTTTTGTGATTGCAAACACAATCCGAAATAGTGTTGAGGCATAAACAAATAAATAAAATACATCTGAATAAAAATACATGCACATGTTATTAGAACCAGATTTATTATTCCAAGGGGAGATCTATCAACAAAGGCCCTTCTTAAAACATTTACTGTACCGACGAATTTTTATTTTTTTCAGTACATTTTTAGCAGGCAATAGTTTCGTATACATTTTTAACTCTTTATAATTGAATATTTGCTACGTGCCTTTTGAAGTACAGACATACATACGTAATTGGTCATTACAACCCTTTAGTCAGGATTACGACTTGGTTTCTCACACCACTTATGTTTTGTGCATTAATTTTTATACATGGCGGGACCTACAGTTTAAAGTCAACTCCGAACGACAAATTTTTGAGAAAGTTTCATGGCAATTTTATTTACTCAGAGTTTTTGCCAGAAACCTGCTGAGAGGAAGACGACGAAGATATATTTTTTCATATTTCATTTAGTTGAAGATGCCTGACCTGGGGTTTAAACCGAGGCCTCACGTCTAATAAGCTAACACACTACCTACTGGACTACGGTGAATTCTGTAAAATAGTAGAGTGAATATAAACTGCTATATTTTTAATTTTTTCTGGTTAATCTTTTTAATCTTTTCTTTGAAACGTCTCCACACCCCCCCCTTGGGTCGTGGTTACGTTCCAAAAAACACGATACAAATTGAAACGACGCAAAGTGAATTATGATTTTCTATAGCAAACCATGTAAAGATCAAAGATGGGTTACTAAAATGCTGCTTTTTTAAAAAGAAAATTGAACAAAGTAAACATTTAAAAACAAAAATAATATATAATATAATACATATCGACGCCTCCGTTCTATAACATTCTAAGTCGAAAAAGTGTGTTTTTAGTTATGAGCTCTCAAAGTTTTCACGCGACATACGACCATATGTGTATTCTAAGGAGATTTTTCTCTATAACTTCGGAACGAACCGGCGCATCTTAACCAAATTTTGACAGTATTTAAGTTAGAGAACGTAGAATTTAAAAATGCAAGAACATTAAAAACGTTCTAAGTACACTTAGAACCTTATAGAATGGAGGCGTCGATATGTATGTACGTACAAAAAGCAAAAAAAGCAAATTCAATTAAAATAAAATAAAATAAAAAAATCACTTAATTTATAACACACTAATTCAAACTGTTTTCATAGCATGGCGCAATTAGAAACAAAATTCAAAAAATTAAAAAAATAAATAAAAACTCGAACCCAAACAACGCAAAATCAGCAGCGACGCAACTTCGAAAAAACGCAAAACGAAACGACGCACAGCGAGGTATGGGTGTACAATAATTAATCAACGTAGTACAGTAGACCAGAGTCTCTAGTGGGAATCCAAACAACATTACTCTTATTGATAGACTGGAACACTACTCTAAAAAGTACTTGGGTACCTTGAAAAAGAGGTAAAAATAGTCCCTTCATTTTTCTTATTTTTAACCCATTAAAGAAGGCTATAGTCTTACGAATATAAACAGAAACCATCATTTTACCTAAGAAACCTATTGAGTAGGACACCAAGAAAGTAACTGCTATCATTTATAAAAACATAGTTCTTTAACTTTCTAATGACACAGTCACTTGACTGTATTGTTTTTTGTTATTTCACACTAACAGGGGGTATGTACTGTTTTCGACAGACTGTAGGACTAGTAAGCCGATCATGACACCACAAACTGAAACAAACGGAAGAATGTAAGGAAGGGTGGGTAGAATATAGTGAAAAGGTGTGTTAGCTCTAGTTGTTGGGTTTTTCTAGTTAAACAATAAGTTCATTTGAATATTGACCACATTTATAAGGACTTTAGCCAAACGTATTTAGTTGAGTCTTTGAGGTGAAAGTGTAAAGTTTTTAAAGCGGAGAAAATAAAATACGAATAAAATAAAATATTCAGTAATAAAAAGAGAAATACATTCAAAAGGATATAAAACATAAAAAAAATATTTTAAATAATATAAAATATTATAAAGAAACGGTATTAAGCGGTGCCATTTAATTGGCTGATATACGAAAAGTGAGTCAAAATTTTTTTTAAAAAATTTTTAAAAATTTAAAATCTTTTCTTTTTTTAAGAAGGAAGAATAAATACTTATTTAATGCATTTGACTGTATAATTATTAATGCAAATTCTATATACCTATGGGTGTTTACCAATTATTTACATAACGTGGCACAATGTTATTTATTCTATCATAAATCCGCATTTAATTGACCCACTTGTAACACCCCAGCCACCAGCCGGCCAAATATAGAAAAACAATAGTTCGTGTCTTTAGGGTATTTGGGTATCGTTTTTTTGTTTTACATTTAATTTTTACAATTTAATCAATATGTGGACGTAAAGAAAAAAAATTAAAAGAACTTTTAACTGCCAAAGAAGCATAGAAATTAATATTTCAATGTCCTTCGGCTGTAAATTTCGGTGCAATGGTCCTGAAAGTTTTGTTAATAAATTTGTTTTTATTGGTACAATTTATTTTTTATAGCGCAGCGCATATATAATTCGCCCTGACCATATATCTTTTACGATGTGTTGGTTTTTTTTTTTTCTTTCAAATTTGCTTTCTTCCTTGTTGTTACATGTTTGTTTGGTCTTGGACAAATCCGTTTGGCCAACAACATCGGGTAACGGTAAAAAAAGGAAAATAACAGTAAAAAACAGTTTCTAGTTATTTATGCCAACTATTTGCATAATTTAAAGTTACAGTAGGTTTTCTTCTTTTATTTTTTGTTTTAAAGAACAAACTTTTCCTGTATACAGGATATATTCGTATGTGGTTGGTATGAATGTTTGTTTGCTTTGATAGAACGTGGAAATTTAAAACCGTATATTATAAAACAAACACAAATAACAAGACAATATAAATACCAGTACGAAAAACTAGTCAGGAAATAGTTTCATTGTATCGATTGACCATCTAAATTTAGAGAATTTATAGAAGAATTTATTCAGGTCTTGAAGGATTTTGTTTCTTTTTTTCTAAGTTATTTACGTAAATACAACAATCATTTCGTTACTGTAATTGCTAAGAAATTCTATTAAATACGCCTCTACTAAATGACAGTTTCCTTCAGAAACGCCTGTCTTAACCACTAAATTACTAAATAAATAAATAAAATCATGTGTCATTTTCATGACAGAAGGAATTTTTAAATTGAATTCTTTAACAAAATGGCCATAACAAAATACAATATTTTGCATTGGCAAGCATACTTTAAAAAGCAACAATAATAAAAATCTGAAAATTTTATCAAATTATACTGAAAATTTATTTACAAGAGTGTGTGATCCGCTTCTAACTTCACACCAAATTTGAAAATTCTATTATTAGTTAATGTACCTACAGATCCAAAAATGCGTTTCGTTAAAGTTAAGTTTTCCGATCGAAACACATTTCTCAGGCAGTACCATTTTCGATAATAAAACTTCATTAATTTGCTAGGGTTGATGTCACGATAAAATAGTAAACTTTACTGAGCGTTTTTGACTGTATTTAGTTGAGAAACCTCAAAATAGACTTCCGTGCAGTGGCCCATATTCTACTTTCGATTGTTCATAGATGGAGTAAAATATAAAGAGATCAGATGTGCTGAAGTGCAATATATCAAGCGCCATTAAAAATCGAGGTAACGAGACACTTACACAGCTAACGGCACATTAATTTTAAAACACGAATAGTCAAGATTCTACAAATGCACCATATTTACTATTTAAACTAGCCCAAGTTAGAGATCATATCTCTTTAGTGTAGCATTTAAGAGTCAACACATTTTGGATCTTATGAGCGTTAAAATCGACCGTATTCATAAGATATCATTCAAGCACGATGGAAAGCCTTAATATCAACTATTTTTTCACTTTTGAGCATTTAAGCCGTTCTAATGTTGAAATTTCTTCACACGGTTTGAAGAGGTACTAGCTTCAAATTATTTCTTAATGGAATAAATGTAAACTAAGCACTAAGTTTCGAATTTCTCTTGGGTCTTAATAGACCCATAGCATCCGACTATAGTTTAAACAATTTAAAAGCAAACGGATTTTCTTTAATTTCACAACAATTACAGTCATTCTATACAGTAACAAAAGCAATTGAAGTCATTGCCAACAAATAATTGAGTTTTTTACGCAGCATATAAACATAGGCAACAGCAATTAACACACTTTTAAAAAACGAATTCTTCTAAGTTTTCTTAGGTTTCCACCAATTAAATTAGACGTTTATATACATATATATATGTATGTATTTAAGTAATAAAATGAAAATTTATTTTATTCAAATGGCATGATAACATACTTTTTTAAAAAATTCCCTGCGACATATTTAGGCTATGGTCATAAAGAATAAACATCTTTTCGAGGCTATTCTGTATAAGAAAACAATTGCACACCCCCAAATTATTATATTAACACGTGATAACACGATTTATTTAACGTCGTCATAAGCATACTCAATATTTAACCGAAATTCAAAAGCCAACAACATCTCGTGCTTGCTGCAAATTTAAGTCTTAATTAAGAAAACCCATGAAGGTCAAGATTTGGTCAAGACTTGTTTAAAATCAAATTCGACACATAAAACATCAACGTCTAAATGTGGTTGGCGTGACTCATAAACAATACAATGCTTCCTTACAAATGGTAATTTCTTCTTTTGGAAATTATTCACAAGCACTGGCCTCTCGCTGTCTTACGTCCTACACAGGTAAACACATTAATTAATAAAAGGATTTTCGTTGTTTGTTTAATTTTCTAGACAAAAGTCGTGTTTTTATTGAGCGATTCGTTGGTCTTTAATAAATAATATATGTATGTATGCATGTATGTATGTAATCGAAAAGTACGTAAGCGTTATACGTATGAATTGCGCATAAATATTTCAAAGGCGTATTGCTTTTAAAGAGAAAATTAAAATCAAATGAAATGTGTTTAAAATACGTGCATATTTTTTTATTTTTTTTTATTTTTTGTTTTCTTTATATTTTTGCATTATTCACCCACAACTTACGGCCCCATGACATGTTCGTCTTTTATTTAAACAATAGAAAAAAACACAATCCAAAATGAAATTTTAATAACCACAGATAAGAATCTTACATGTGCTAGCCGTTTGCTTTGGTGGTTTGCATTCACGGTGTAAAAAATTTGTTGTTGATAATAGTCGAACAATAATGGCCTTAAGAAAAGAAAAATTTAAAATAGAAAGAAACAACAAATTGTAATGATTTCCAGACAAAGTTCAAAGATCCAATTGTCTGTTGTACTTTTTTAATCCCGTTATTTATAGCTATTTCGGTTCATGCCAATATGCTACTGAGATACGTTAGTAAGTGGCGTTGTATTTTCGAAATTTATGCTTATGAGTCTGGTTTTTGATGAATTTATTGCGTGACCATTTCTTTTCGTAAGCTTGAGTTTACTTTACTTTACTTGAGTTTATACTATATACTGAGCTGCTGATAAGCTAGAAGGTACATATATGTGACTAGCGAAATCCATATCCTCTATTACATTATTAAAGCCCCAACTAATACCGATGTACTTGCAAGTCGCCAGAATTATTATTTTGTTCAACACAATTTTGAGAAGAGGAGGAAAAGCGACACATCCCTGCCATATGATATGATGTTGCAGAATGATTCTTTGGAGATGACTTTAATGAAGTCAACTTGACGGCTACGTAATGAGATAGTTTCGATTTAAAGGCTTTAGTAACTCTGTCATTTACTATATGCTTATATGCTACTAAGCTTAAGAGTGTTTATATGATACAAATTTCTGCGGTTGGATGAAAGCGCAATTAAGATCTTTTTATTCAATGTATGACCCCATTTACCAAACTCAAAACATTTATACTCTTATTGGTGGAAAAATAACTTTTTGGCAGCAACATCAGGACCAGTTACTGCAGGAACTGTTGTTCTCCAGAGAGGATATGACGTCGTTTATTTATAAAATATATGATGGCGTAATAATTATGGCATCTTTAATTCGAGGGAATTCGCAGTTACAAATATTTAAACCCTGCAGCTATCTGTGTGAAATGTAACATCCCGACCAATGAAAACTTTGCCTTTAATCAATTTTACCTTCCTAACCTTTCACTTTACTTAAAGATCGTGCAAGCCTCTTGCTCTGTGATTTGCGACTGTGTTATGCGTCTGTGTAGCAATATTCCGTATAACGTCCTCTATTACTTTTATTTCTCAAATTGGAAACAATGAAACAATTTTTGAATAATACAAACTTTTCTGGCAAGACTGAGAACATCCTAAAATCGTACATCATTCTGGAGTCAGGCATGTCAACAAAGATTAAAACATTGAAAAAAATGTTTGGCAACAGTTGTCAAAAAATTTCACACTTTATTTATTGAGAAAATTCACAGGCAACCATGAAAAATAAGATATCAATCATATCTGTGTATCAGTACAGTATGTAATGAACTGGAGTTCTCCAACGAAAAAGAAAATAAAACTTGAAAAAGAAAACGGTCTCCTCTGTAATATAATCAGAAGATAAGTAAACGTATCCTAATATTAGTATATTATACGCCATAAGAATGACAAAAAAAAAATAACGCTTCTTAGTCGTATACATTAATTTTTAATATTTTGATGAAAAATTCCCCTGTTTTAGAATCCTCAAGCACCGACTGATGCAACGTGGCATTGCAGGTCGATTTTTTAGAAGAATTCCTTTTAAGTATGGTTCGCCAGAAAAGTGCAGATATTTCATGCCAGTATTACATAATTGTTATTCTATTTTTTTTTTTTTTGAAACCTATTACTTTTAAGAGGAAATTCCAAGTGAATTAAAAATTATAAATGAAACCTATATTTTTATCACCCTCAGGAGATTTGATTTAAACGAGTTCAAATTAACTCACTTGACACATAAACCACTCATGAAGGGATACATGCATTACCTTGAATCAAATCTAAGGACCAAAAATAAATTCATAAATATCGATTCAATTGTTTGGGGGTTAGACATACTAACACACATTCTAAGCGTTTATATTTTAGGGGGTGGGGTGGGGGTTTATGGATAGCGATTATGAATATATTTCACCAATAATTACCACATTTACTATATGCTTATATTTAATATTGCATTTAATGCATTTTCCCCCATACATTTTTAATTAAATCACCATATCCATAATTTTACCCACCTATCACTACCTGTATACATACATATATTTGATGTTCGTGTTGAAAAGTAATTATCTTAAAAACCCATTTTTTATCAACTCAAAAAAAACCTCTAATCTAAGGCAAAATATTTGTTTAATAGGCAAAAAATCCGAAAGGCGTAAGTCTACAACAATAGCTAATACAAGTTTAATTTGAGTAAACAAAACAATTTTCGTTGAATTTGTCAAATCAATCGATTATGAACAATGAATTTAAATAGGCGTTCAGTCAACTATGGGTTGGCCATAGCCTTTGAAAACAAAAACAACATGGGTGAAATGTAGAATAAAAAAGGAACAACAAAAAATTTCAATATTTACACTTGAAACGTATAATTTGAATAATTAACAAAACGAGCAAGAGGAGGTTTTTTTTCATCGTTCGGTTCTCTATTTAATTTTATAGCCACACAAACATAAACAAAAAAATCAAGTTCTTTCCTACCTATTTGACACTGATACCGGAAAGAGGCAATTGCATATGTATGAGTGAATTTAAGTTCAATGTTTGGTGTGTTATGGTTGTTAAAGAAAATAAACATTGTAAATAAAATATTTTATAAGTTTATTAAAAATAAATTCTAAAAAATTTGCACAATAATTCTTAAAAAAAATTTATATTCCCATAAAGTGCACAAAATAGAGTTGAGCTAAATAAATGTGAGAATGAAAATTCTCTCCTTAAAACAAGAGAAGTTAATTAATTACGACTGTTTTACAGGGAATTGTAAAAGAAAGTTGGTTTGTAGTTGTTAAATTAAATGAAGAAATTTTATTTTAAAGAGTTATTCCCTAAAAATAATATCGCAGAAACAGTAAGGGCGGCACTGATTTAATCGTGTAGCAAAAATGTATTGCTACGACGGGACTAGTCGCTAAATATTTAATTTGATACAGTCATGTATCCTACTGAAAGTGCCGTTCAGTTTGCACGATCGGGTCAAATGTGGACAGGGAGAAGGCGCTGTCATTTTTTTTAAAAGACTGACAATTCTTGAGTCCATAAACATATTTACCTAAAAGAAGACAATGGGTCTGTTGCATGATCTTAATTTAAATGCATTGGGGAACGATATTTTTTCGGATAATTTCGACTACGTATTACTTTCAGACGTATTACTTCCAAAAGTAAAATCTGATTTCACGTTTTTTTTTTAACCAAAAACATCATAAAATCCTTGCGCCTTTAAACACAAATTTCCCAATATAATGAAAAACAAATAGACTAACCCTAAATGGTGTCCTTTTTGAAAGGAAACTCTTTATTCATTTAATTATTCATATCCATTAACAACTGTAAATTTGTGTAAATGGTATCGCCATCATCATCACCATCTAATAGATGTTATTGTTTTTTTTTTTCTTTTTTTAAGAAAAGAAGCTTTTTTTTTTTTGAAAAAAGTAACACGTAAAAGAAGTTAATGACTTGTTGGTTAGTATTCCATTGCATGGGTTAAAGGTAATTGACAAATAAATTGATGAAATTCATTAAGAACGCCACAACAACAACAAAAAATGAGAAGTATTTATTTAAATTAGACAGTTTGGAAACAAAATGGGAGTAATGGGTCAGTAGACTCATAGTAATCGAAAAGTCAAAAACATCATATCATAAACACGCTTTTGTTATATACTCTGCAGAGTCATTATAAAAAAAGTCATTAGTTTTTGTACATTGTACCAGTTACCTTGCATTACCTTAAAGACAAAATGTCCTTTTTTCTTTTTATTACAGTCATACGAGACACCATTAACAAACGAAAAGTTGATAAAAAAAAAATAGTAAAAACTCCTATTTTATTGTCTGAGAAAGTTCACTCTGCTAAAGACAATGGCCCATAGCGGAAATTGGTCAAGTGGCAGCGGTAGTGGCTCGTCGACAGCTCAAAGTAGAGGACTATCAACAGCTCCCGCACAAGAGGAACGTTTATTGGTAAGTTCACTCACTCTCTCTCTCTCTCTTTCTCTTCCACTTTGAAAGAATGCAAATCAATTAATTTTATTGTTGCTTATTGATAGAAATCAATTTGTCTTTGTATTAAAAACTTATTTTATATTTTGTTTGCTTCTTGCCTTCGTTATTTATTGTTTTTAGGTGGCCGTTCGGGTACGCCCTTCATTTGAAAATAGTGAACGTTGTATTGAAGTAGTGTCATCAAAATCTCTATTATTCGATGATGGTGGCCGGGGTAGAGCAAGGAAATATTCGTATGATAATGTATTTAAGGAATCAGATACACAAGTGAGTATTAAAATATTATTTACATACTAAATGTATTATACAGAGTTATTTATAAATATTAATTAATTTATACATAAAAAATAGAATGTGAAATATTTATAAGCGTGGATATTTTGAAACTACCAACGCTTAGGATTTGAAATAGATTTTAATAATTCGTATGTTTGGAAAATGAATTTGGAAATTGTGATTCAAAGGCTTAGAAATTCAAAAGTATTTAAATGTATACAGGATTATAATGAATACAAAATGAAATTTGATTTTCGATCAATTGGAACATTATAGCAGGTCGAGCAACAACAAAGAATTTATTTGTAAACTTTTTTCGAAGACACGATTCAAAATATAAGACTTTTTATATCTAAAGAGTACAATATTTAAATATAATACGCCCTCACTTAACTGGATTGTGAATTTATTCGTCTTAAGTATAAAATAAAGAAAATATTGCTTGAATCCTTTAACTGTTAAAAATTATAAAAATTTTGCCCAAAAGCTAAATATTTGATTTGATTCAGTTTTTCAACCTACTGAAAATGCTATTCAGCCAGCACGGATAATGGATGTAGGCATTGTCATTTTTTTCTAAAAACTGGCGGATTCTAGAGTCCACAAACATATTTTCCTAAAAGAAGGCAATGGGTCTGTTAGATGATCTTAATGTAGACGCATTGGAGAACGAACTTTTTTCGAATAATTTCGTAGTGTTTAGGATTTATTTTTCAATTAATGCAAGTCATTCAAGCGACGAGCTCGATATTGAGTAAAGCTTGTGTGGATACCAGAATTTGCAGACATTAATGGAAAAGTCATGACGGCGACTGTGCTAGATGTGAACAAGACTAAATGCAATCGAACTACATTACTACAGGCTCTCTGATAGTACGTTCAAGCGTGTTTTAATGGGCTCACAAGGTAGAAACAAGCCTTTATGGCCTAAATTTAAACAAGGAAGAAAACTAAAATCATTTGATTTAAGCAAACATGAGGAATTAGGTGAGACCATACAATATTTGTTATATTGTATATTCTGTACTAATGCAGGCGAGTCTCACTTAACATTCTTACAATATCGTTTCTTCAGACATAGCCTTATAGTTTATAAATGTTACTTATAAAGAGCGTATTATACCTACGGGTATTAAAGTGGTCCTTATGATCTAAAATTCAGCCTGCTAACCCCTTCCAAAATTACTTTATATCACCAGACAGTACATCATAATTTCAGACTTTGGAACAGCATATTAATCACGTAGACATCTAATTTTTAAATGGAATTTAATTTATTCCCATAGGAAGTCGTTTACAACACTACAACGGCACCGTTAGTCAAAGATGTTATAAAAGGATATAATGCTGCTGTATTTGCTTATGGCGCTACTGGTTCCGGTAAAACTCACACCATGTTGGGGCCATCACGAAAAAAAGGTTCATCAGCTGAAATTGATGCCACAGGCAGTGATTCTGGTCTAATGGTAAGGGCAATAGAGGAAATTTTTCAACATATTGAAATGGCCGAAGAACCCAATTCTTGTAAGGTAAGGTTAAAAACATACATATATTCTAAGAAATATAATATATTAACAAACGCCACTACCTCATTAGGTTTCTATATCATATTTAGAAATATACAATGAATTAATACGTGATCTTTTAAATCCCGGTGGTCCTTTGGAGTTGAGGGAGGATAATCGTGGTCAACGTATAACAGTAGCTGGACTGTCAGAAATAACTACCTCTAGTCGTAAAGAAGTAGTGTCATTGCTAATGAAAGGAAATAAAGCACGTACCATGGAACCGACAGCAGCCAATCAAACCTCGTCAAGGAGCCATGCTCTCTTAAGTATTGCAGTACAAACGAAAACTTCTTTGGGTGTGAAACAAGGTCGACTGTTTCTTACTGATTTGGCGGGATCGGAGCGGGCTAAAAAAACTAAAAATCGCGGTAAACGTTTACAAGAAGGAGCCCATATCAATCGTTCACTTTTAGCTTTAGGCAACTGTATAAACGCCTTATCAGGCGGTGCTCGTTATGTCAATTATCGTGATTCAAAATTGACTCGTTTACTTAAGGAGGCTTTAAGTGGTAAATGTAAGACTGTCATGATAGCTCATGTTGCTCCTGAAAGTAAACATCGGGATGAGACGAAAAATACTTTAGTATACGCCGATCGAGCGAACAGCATTACGACCCGTTTACAAAATTCTGTCTACGTTGACGAGATGCAAAATTTTCCTACCAAACATTATCAGCATTTAGTGTCTGAACTTAGGGAAGAAGTATCACGCTTACGTTCGAAAATGCTAACTGATCGTCCTAGAAGTGGAGCTGCAGCTGTGACTGCAACGGCCCAAGAGCCAGTTCAAAATGCTGAAGACGATGAAAAACGTAAAACCGAATTGAGATATTTGCGAGAACAAATTGTTTTAACTTTCAAACAGCAAATGAAATTAAGGCGAAAGCTTTTGGAAGCAGAAAGTCACCTATTGGGTCTCGAATTAGATGCCGAACGTCAGCATATGATTATATCGCATTGGCAAGGACGCATGGGTAAATTGTATGATTCGCCTTCAGAAGATGGTAAGACATTAAATTGACATTGGCAACGTGATATTAGAGGATAAAAATTAACTTACGTTTCATAGATATTGAATCCGAAGGTACAATTGCCTTAAAAAATGCTTGGGGTGAACTGGCGGCCATTGAGAAAGAAACTCGACGCTACAAAGAAATACGGGAAAGAACAGAACAAGAACTAGAATTGTGCCGTCAAAAGGGTGTACAACTGGAAGATGTGAGCTATTAAGGAAATTAAATGTTACTCATGCTTTAATTTACGATCATTCATTCACATTTTTTCGATAGGAGCTACCTGAACGCATAAGCAGTGATGAAGAACGTGAACTATTGGCTTTATTATGTAGAGTTCATGAATTAGAAGCAGATAAAGTATCTTTACAAGCGGAAAGATTAGCCAGACAAGCTGAATTACGTCGAAGAGACCTTCAGCTGTTAAGAGCCGAAAGGCAAAGAAGACTTTGTGAAGGTAAGTTTAATACATAAAGACTCACTATTTCAATGGATTTTTTGTAACACAATAAATGCTTTACTAAACTTTAGATATCATAAGTTCCCAACGGCGTTTAATTGAAGAGGGCAATGTCGAGTTACCCGACGAACTTAGGGAATTGTATGGTCTTTATCAACAGGAAATTCATGCTGGTTCTGTTGCAGCCACGGCAGCATATGAACGCAAATTACCACCCATTTATACAGCAGGGTAAACAAAACTAAACTTGTATTAAATCTGGAATTAAAATCACAAATATTTAATACCTTCCCTCAACAGTTCTGATTCGCCCTGTTCCAGTTCTGGTTCAGAATGGTCACCATCTTCTCCTCTACCACCTATTGAAAGTGGCCAACCAGAAAATGCCTTAATCGATAATCCAGATCGCCATATGGGTCCGGCAGTCAATTCGCGTCTACCAAAATTAGCCGCCACATCTACAAATGGACCATTACCATCACGAAGACTGGCTAGATTAAGTAAATGAAACCCCCTATTGAAATCACTCCAAATTGGGGCTATAAAAACTTCAGAAAATGGCTCAAAAATAGAAAAGCGCGCTGTAGCTCAGGGAACATTTGAGAATACTATTTCAGAAAGCTTATAGAATGGAAAATTATAGTTACATACACATGTGTATCGAAACGAATGTGTTTAGAATAAAAAATAAAATAAAAATATGCAACGCACAACATAATAAAAATTAAAATGTTACAGTGAAAAAACAATAGAATTAAAAATCTTTTTTTCTTTCTTTTATTGATTTTCAATACACAGATATTATATCTCAAATGTTTATACCTCAAGAAATACTTCTCCAATTGGGAATTATTATATGAGTTTATTATGAACAGCAACTGAACTTCAGTTGCGTTCTCAGATGGCAACCAAACTGTTTAGTTACCGAAAAAAACAATTTTTATAAGAGAAACTTTCAAATGTAGCTTGTCGGTTGCCATCTTTAATACCATATTTTGTCAACTGCAGCTGAAGTTCATGCATAATTGAGACATTAATATGTTTTTTCTCTTTTATACAAAACTTATGCTCAATTATGGATGGCAATCATAAGTTTGAATCGCCAATTTATATCATTTTCTGACTAACAACTAACAACTCAACTGCACTTGGACTGACAGTAATATAATTTTACTCAGAAAGCGTTTAGGAATACATAGTTAAAAATCTTCTACCAAAATGGTGGATCTGTAAAATTGCTTTTCACAAAATTGTTCATATTTTTGTTCGTTATAATCGTCCCTATGATCATCGGGTACAACTCACAGAGTCAAGATTTTGACTTTAAAAGGTGGATATAATTTTCAGAAATCATAAGGAATTATATCCTTGAGAGACCGCATTTGCAGTAAATTGTTATGGACTTTTGCCAGATATCTTTTCTTATTCATAAATTGTAATATATAGAGTCTTCCAACAGGCATTTACAAACTTTGATAGCGACCATCTGCTAACGACCACCGTTGTCATTTATTCAGTCTGCTGTGCCAAATCAATATAGACGACCCTCATTTTCGTCGAAAAATAATCTTCAGTGATAAGGCCCATTTCTGTATGAATGTGTACTTAAACAAACAAAAAACCCTGATAACGATGTGGGTCACTGTCAACGACGAGCACTATAGGTCGTTGTTGATTACCAACATCTTTGGCCTGAATTGCATGAGCAGGACTCCAATAACGTATGGTTTCAACACGTGGATTTAATGTGAAATGACCATCGAGATTGTGCGATTTAACTCCGTATACTTCTTCTTAAGAGATTTTCTGATATTACAGGCGTATGCGAATAAGCCATATACCACAGCGATCGTTAAGGCCAACATAACCAACAACATCCAGTCAAATTCAGTCCAATTTATGCGCTAGCGTCTTAACTTAACAATTCGGATGCGCTTCACCAAGAGAAGCCGTGCGGACATTTGAAAGATGTTGTATTCTACACAAAATGGCATTAATAGGTCTTTCAAACAAATAAAAAAATTTAACAATATCCCATAGACTCTGTTTTGTTTAAATTTTAGAATAGGAGGCACTTAAAAATACCCTATATAATCAAATTTAAAAGTTATTTTATTTGCAATTGAGAATGAAACTTTAAGTTTAATTTGTTAATTTTGATAAAAAAAATAATTAACTTCATCTTATGGTTTTTTCGGAGAAATAATTTTTTGACCGATACAATGCCGGCACATTAAATTTTGTTAGCCAGAATACTTGTTTGTTAGTTGAATTTGTTATAAAATCTCCATGTTTAAATTAAATATGAATCACTTACCAGTAATATAATTACAATAATATGATATGATGATTATTTGTATGAATTTGAATTTTGAATCTTGCATGTACATATTATTTAATTAATCTTGATTAGAAAGTTGATTGTAGAAACTTGAATATGTTTTATAATTTATCTAATTTAATTACCTGTGAATGTAGAATGAAAGTGAAACATTAGTTTTTTTTTTGTTTATGATTTTTGTAAATTATTATGTAGCATCATAATAGAATATAATTTTATTAACTATATTTTATTTATTATTGTATGTATATTTGTAAAAATTTTTATATAATAATATAATATAAAAGGCAAAAAAAAAACAAAGAAACCTGTACTTTAATTAAATTATATTTTGTGTAAATTTAAACGAAACGATTAGTTTATGGAGAATAAAAAATAATAACAAAGAGAAAAAATTGTAATAACCTACACAAGTGAATGTTTGCTAATAAAATTCATAGAAAAAATCTTAAAAGGCAAATGATAGGCATTGGAAAACTAATTTAATAACCAAATAATTTAATATAATCTTCATAGTATTGAATTTAGATTTGAAAAGTTTTCATAGAATAATAAAGAAATAGGATTTCAAAATGTTAAACAATAATCTAAAACAAATTGTAGTATATTGTTTGAAGCTATTATTTACTTTGTTTATTTCTTTTACTAACTTTGAATTAATGATGCTTTTCTTTATTATTTGGTCAATAAATTTTTATTGGTTATGGACTTAATTATTTAATTAACTATGGGATAGAGAGTGTTTTTGTGTCATTATTATATTTGTCTGTTTACATAAAAAAATTCTAGTTACTTTTACTGCGCTTTCCTTTCTTTTCTTTTGGTTTTTTTTTATTTATTACTTCTTTCTGCTATAAGACGTAGAAAAGATTTGTTGTTATAAAAATTCTTTAAATTTTTCAATTTGTGTAAAGCACACAACATTAGCGTTTTGCAAGGATAATTGGAAAAAAGAAAAATTTTTGCTGCCACTAATGTTGCATTTATTACAATATTTTAATATTCCAGAGCATATACGTACGTACTTAATATTCATTGATATATATTGTATTACTTATCATCATATTCATTGTGTTATAAAAAGGCCTATAAATTTATGAATGTTAACAAAATACTATTATTACCGTTATTTGTAAAAATACTTGGGGGGGAAAACAGCTGTATCTTTCGCTTATATTTAGTTGTAGTTATTCGTATTGTATTGTTTTTCATTTGTTTCCCTTATTACTGCAAGTATACGTTAAGAAATGCTGTCTGTATGTGTGTTTTTTGTTTTTAATTATTGAATATGAATTGAATTTCTTGTATTTATGATTATTATGTGTTGTTATTTGCTTTTCAAAGTGTAACCCAACGACCCATTAACATGGCAATTACTTTGATTTATACACATGGTTCAACATAGTTGCCAGGGAATAAACCAGTTACACCATCCATAACACCTTCCCACCAGCCATCATCGTTCTTCTTAAGAACATATAATACTGAACTTTCTTGAAAACTTAGTTCATCATCTTTGTCGGCATAATAATCATAAATTGCCACCACTGGAAATGAAATGGAATATTTTTAAATAATTTAATAATTTTGCAATAAATTTTTCCATTTTGGTACATTACCTTTTTCAATGTAGTTTTTGGGTACCCATCCTGGCAGATTTTGATCGTCGGGCACAATGGGAGCTAATTGACCTTGACCAGCTGAAGTACGTGGTCGTCCGAAATCATGATGTTCTTCCTCTGGCGGTGGAGGTGGTGGCAATGGCGGTGATTGTGAGCCAGGCCTGGCAAAATTCAAACTAAAGTGATTTCGGCTAGAAATATATTTTAAACAATACATGTTAATCATATAAAAAATGCTGGCACTATTGTTAGATTTGTAAATTAATAATGGTGTGATAATGGATGTAAAGGATTTTAAACATATTAAAAATGTTTGTTGATTGGAAATTGTATTTTTGTGTAATGTTTGTTTTGTTTATAATTTAATATATGAAGTGTTGAAAGCATATGTAATTAATTAATTGTGGGTAGAAATGTTTAAGCTATCACCTTAATTTTAAAAACTTGAAAATCCAAAACCATAAATAATTTTTATATGTTTTAACTTTAAGTCAATTCTTTACCTGTTGCCATTTCTGCAGCATTGTAAAGAAATAGTTTTGTAAATAAATAAAACAACACATTTTAATAAAAAAACGAACACTTTGACATATGTAACGTAATGGAAACTATTTAAACTTACCTGTTGTGATTACGTCCCAATGTATGCATACCAATATGACTCTGTTCAGTGATCTCATGTTGGGAAACCGTCAAGGGAGAGGGTGGAGCTAAAAAAAGAAAATAAATAAATAAAAAATAAATTTGAATAATAACAAAAATACAAAAACAACTTACGTGGCATGCTATTGCGATCATCGTATGTAGTTGGTGGTGGCGGCGGTAGAGATTGCATCATACCAGCTGAAGGTAAATTAACATGTGTTGCGATTTGTTGACTTGGTGGCATTGGAAGGGCACTATAACCTGCTGCACGTTCATTATTAACAGAACTACCACCTATACCTGTACTGCTAACACCCGTTGCCGTGGTACTCGATGAAGCCGATGACAAACGTTTAGGATGACCAATGGGATAATTGGGCGCATAATGTGAAGGTACTTGTGGCGGATTAACCACCGGTGGTGTGCGATATTCACGTGAACTTTTTCCCAAAGTTCCAGTATTACTAACCGATTTACCCAAAGTTCCGGTATTGCCGCCACGCGACATTTGTGGTGGCGTTGGTGGCTTTGTTGTTGGTGGTGGTCCCACTGCTGATGGTTGTGCTAACGACTGTACGGACCCATGTGATGAACCGCGATGTTGTTGTTTTGGATTACGATTCATTTGATTCGTATTGATACTATGACCAATATCATCCAAAATCGAATAATCAATGTCTTTGCGTACATACTTAATCGGTTTTTCGGGATTTATGGGTGCCACAATTTTAAATTGACGAGTGCTCACTTTGTTGGCGGTAAGCACACCGATTTCTCTGTAATATTTTAAAAATATGATTAAAGTTCCTCGTTAAGATATTTTGTTAAGCGAAAACGATTGTAAGATCGTAAGTATGTATAAATATGCCTTATTCATAATAAAATTATTTAAAATGTTTTAAAAACGAGATCGCCTTTTCATTGCAGTAAGAGTAGATTATGCGACAATATAAAATGGAGTTTTGGCAGGTAATGTTGAGACTCATGATATTGTGCAAATCTCCACAAACATATTTCTATGTTCCATCATAATTAATCCCCTTACTATCTCTATATTAGAATCAATAATTCAATGCTTTATCATATAATCTCGTGCCAATGTTCAATAAAAAAACATTTAAAAAAAATAAAAAATACACATTTTAAGGATGTACCTTCTTGCCACCTTTTCCTTATGGATTTGGACAGTTTGGGCTATATGATTCATTTGTGATTCCATTTCGCTTAATTGTTGTGCCTGCAACTCTAACAGCTGCATATAACTGTATGCCAGCGTATTGATCTGATACGCTACACTGGCCAACGATTGTGTGGTATAATTTTTCGTAGCCTCTAAGGCGGCTTTCTTATTGTCGGCTCTATAGTAGGTGTCCTCACAATAGTCTGCCACCCTCTCCAGGTTGGTGTAGCTGTCGCGTAGACTTTGGCGTCCATCGGGGATTTCAGTGCGTATAAGTGATGCTAGTTCGTCCATTATATTTTCACCCATGACCATAACACTATCGCAAGGGATTTTTAATTTTTCGTTTTGTTCTCTTTAGTTTACAGGCTGGCCTAAAAACAAAAGTAAAAAACAAACACACTCAGCACACAAAAACGTAAACAGAATTATAAATACCACTGCTATTATATTTAAAAATATAAGCACAAATTTATTACAAAATAAATTAACACACAACGGATATAATTTTCTAAAACTGTCGTCCGTCCTCTTTTTGTTCTGTGGTTCATCGTCGCTGCCTAGGGCGGTGACTAAGAACTGATGCTCTCTGCTGTCACTTCCATAGACGTTTATACGACACAAGAACAAACCGAAAACAATAGTGTATATTAAAAAATGTAGGCTAAACAATTTGCAGCGGCACTCTGCCAACGCAGGGGTGCTACCTCGGAGCAGAGAAAATATTCTTTTTGGAAAATTGATGTTTTGTATTGAAATACACACTTTTGGGAGAAATTTTGTATTCAGTTGCTTATAACTCACTTTATTTGTTTGTATTTTGCACTTTTTCAATTAAATTTTCAATTATTTACTAAATTATTTGTGCAAAATCTTAGGAAACCTTACTTTTCACATTTTCAACGTAGCTATTTATTAAATGACATCTGCATGTTCGAGGCACAACACAATGTCGCTCAATAAATGAACGGCGTCTCATTAAATTTTAAATGCAACTGTGTTAATGTTGGAGACTTAATTAAGACCAAAACCTATGCAATAAATAAAACTTTACTGCTATACTACGAACTTGGTGCTTGAACGTACTTCTTGAATGATTGGGGTGTATGGCTCCGCTAATCGAGAGATTTCTTATTTCAGACAACAACCGGTTGGTGCTATAGTAAGTTATGGTAGGTAAAAGGTAAGTTATGGAGTTCGGTACATATTTGGAGTAACGGCGCTTTGGTGAATTTCAATTTTATTTACCACACTTTTCAAAAATTCACCACATTCGAAACTCACCGCGCCTAAGAAAATCACCACGCTTTTAAAAAACTAGAAAAGGTGTATGTCCCCCAGCCCGTCTCCGTATCTGAGAGACCGACAGACGGCACACTCTCTCAATACACCCAGGACGTCTACATCCATCACACACACCCACAAACGCCACACTTCACTCACTCAGCAGAAAGAAGAAACCCAACACCACACTCCACCCTTGCCCACCAAACCGACGACAACCAACGGCGACGCACCTACACAACAAAACAACTCCCATACACACAGACACGGCCGGCCCAGCCAACTTTTCTTACGCAAGAAAATTCGGATGTTTTGCTTAAATAAGCAAAACACGGAAAAAGCATGTGCGAATTAGGTGGGTGTTAGTTGGGTGACAAACCTAATAAACAAACCTGTGAATTTCAACTCTGTGTTATGTTGGTGTTGTCAAAAATGCTTTTTTGAAAAGGTTCTTTTTGGTTTACATTAATTCGTAATCACCCTGTTTTCTGTATGTCATCAAGCCTGTCTGTTTTACATCTCTAATTTGAATTTTATTTTAGCAAAATTGTGACAGTAATAAAAAAATTACAGAAAATTTATAAAGAGGAAATATAAGTTTTTTTATTATTTATTTATTTAAACCAAATAGGTTTAAAAAACAACATTTAATAAACTAGCAGCTAAATGGGATGGTTAAGAAGTGGTATTAATCGATCATTAGAAATAAATCATGGATGGTGATGTTATTATAGAGTTTGTTATCTTCCTTCCTCTAAGGTGATGCAATGCCGCTGGTAGGAGTAGGAGTGTGGGCATTCCATTGTCTTCTTGACAGGGTTGCAGCAGCAACTGTTTTGTAAGTGTAAAGGGGTTGAAGATGGATGGATTGCTTCAAAAGCCATTGGTTGTTTGGGTTAACTAATGTGAAGTTTTCTCAAGAGTGCATGCAAGTCTGTATAATCATACGAAGCATATTTTGCAGCAATAGCCATCATCGCCTTTGTCATTTACCGACAAAACCAGTATGTGTTGTTGTTTTTTTCATAAGGGGAGGGCCATCATCTCTTCCAATCTTATTTATTGTAATCCATTTAAAACTAAAAGCCTATCAGAGAATATAGCAGTTTTCTTCTTGTTCCTTAGTAGACAGTCGTAAATTCTTTCGGTAAATTATTGAACAGATTATAGATTCTGCTGTGAATATCGATGAGAGGTGTTGGTAGGAGTTGCTGATAAGTAAGTAAAAGGCTTCTAAAGAGGTCGCCCACAATAGCTTAAACTGTATTTAACTTTGTCGAGTGACTTATTGTCTTTCGTGTAAAGAGAGCGCCACCCCGACACTCCTAAAACTGTTTCTGATATAAGACAATAAAGATTGTGGAATGTTTCATCTTTGTAATAAGATGTATAAATGAAGAAGTTTTGGCTTTACTTTCAATGAGATAAAATGCTTTGATCATTGGGTAGGAGATAAGGTCGAAACAAGGTTATGTTTTTAACGGAATGGTAAATTTCATATGTTACTGGCTTTGTTTGCACTTAAGTAAAATCAGCATTTCCAATTAGTTGCTGTACATAGTTTTCTGATAAATTGAATAAGCTTTTTTTTCAAGTTTGTAACATTTTTTATATATTTTGTATTAAAAAATGCATTATTTATTTAATTAATATATTCGTTTTACTACTGAACTAAATTATAATGATGTACTATGACTTAAAATGAAAAAAAAAATATGATTTAACTGATGATAACTTAATGAGTATTATTTACATTATATATGATGATTAATATTATTACGATAATTTATCAACAACATCCTGGTTGAGTTGTAACAATAAAATGTATTCTAAATTATTTAAACTTATATTATTTTTGTGTTTCATTAGCATAACGGGTAGAACGTTAAAGGCTCTATTGATAGTGGCTTGTGTTGCTGGCACGGCAATGGCTAATTCTGCTAATTTTGCCAACACTGGATTCTTGTATTTCATCGTTTTCCAATAATCCAAAATATTAGCATGAAAGGGTAGTCGTTCATCAAATTGCAGTTGTTCAAGGGCTTCTTCAATCGATTGACGGTCGATATGCTCTAAAGAAACTGATCCACTATTTAAGTTTGATTGTAAAATTATTTTCATTTTATTACAAATGCCCATATTAGCAGCCATTTTCTTCTCCAATTTTAAATAACGATCATTGTTATCATTTTCTTTTGTGTTTGTTGTATTGTATTTAGTTTTTATTTCATCCATTGTTTTTAATTTCTCAAAAATTTGAAGTAGTTGTGCCTTAAAAAAAATAAATGTTGATTAAAATTGATGTTTAAATACAAGTAATCATATAAATAAAGCAATAACAACAAAATTTCATAGTAAAATCTTTACAATTTGTAAGCAATCATATTTGCTCAATGACATAAACTTATTGCATACTTACTATTGCCAATTTCTTTTGCTTATCGTTAAAATGCATTGATCCCATATAGCAAAATCGTGGATCCAAATATAAAGCAGCCAAAAATGATACATTTTCGAATAAATGAGCTTTGCGCGTGCGTAATGCCTGTAATAAATACAAGGCTATTTCATTAGTCGATGCTAACTCTTCCAATTCACATTCACACGATAACCACTCTCTATATAGGTCGCCCATAATAAAGTGATTCGATTGCAATTGCAATGCAGCATCTACTAAGGGTTTGAAACTAGATTCAAATTTGCTAACAAAAACCCAATCGACCTCTATTTGCAGTTTAACATTGTTTTCGAGCTTTTTACGTACAGCAAGTAAAGATTTCACCATATCATAAATAGAAATCCAATTGTTGGTGTTGTCAAGCTTAGGAATGGGTTCTAAATTACATTGGGGCATGTATTGCTTCAATTTGCAGGCCGAGTCTCGACATTGACTTATATTTTCATTTAGTTTCCCTATAACATCACATGCTACAAAATGTAAAACATGCCCAGGAAATTGTTCACTCATTTGCTGGCAGTAGTCATGCGTTACATTTTGATTATTAGTCATTTGTTGTTGTTCATCCTTAATGTAGCTTACATTTTCTTTAAAATTATATATATAGTCTTTTGTTATGGAATAGACTTGATTTATGTCTATATTATAACGTTCTAGTGCGGTTAGTACCTGTCCCTTTAAAACCGGGGCATTAAGATCATCTAATAATTCTAGAACACTTAGTGTAAATATTTTAAGTTGAAAATCTTTTAAAAATTGGATATTTACCAACATTAAGTTGTTACCCTTTATGCTGGCAATGTCTAGTTTAAGGTAAACGAAACGTTTGAACGTAATATCTTTAATTACTTGACGCACATTTTGAATTCTATAATCTAAGAGTTGAGATATAGTTTTAGGATCTATAGCATTATTTGTATTGGGACACCAAGATTGCAGTGTTGCCTCAAATGTAGAGCCGGCTTGGAGTCCTTGTAAGGGTATGTCAAACGGAGTTTTTGTTGTCAGCTGACAATTTAAAATGGCTGCATTATTGTGCCAGTCTAAAGATTTAATTTGTATTTGATTCAGTTGAGGACTTGCGGAAACAGTGCTTGCGCGAAATTGCTGGTCGCTTGAAGACGTATCGGCACCTTCCGGTTGGGAGCTAGTAGATGATTTACGTGTTTCAAGTTGTTGATAAATTTTATTGCCGGTCGGTGTACTAACTATTGTTAAAGCGGGTCTTGACACACAGTCAAGTTGATATTCATTAATCCAATCATAATTAACATCGGTTATCCCATTTCCAATGGAGGTGGTGGTGGTTTTTGTATTTTTGTTTGTTTTCCTTGGCTTGGATTCGTTAGGAGTTTTTCTTTTGGACTTTTTCTTAGACGTAACAGTCGCATCCAACACTGTGTCATGTATCTGTTCATAGTGACGCTTTATATTCCCCATGATATTTTTCAACACTTTTTCACAGACAAGGCATTTGGCATACTTGCTGTCTTCCAGTATGATCACCAAATTGTTTGCATCATAAATCTTGAAGCGTCCCATTCTTACTGATAGCGTTTACCACAACCAAGTCCTTCACCGTTTATATATTAAATAATAATATTTTAAACAATTTGCGTATCGTTCTAATAAAACATAATTTTTTACTTATTTCTTATTTATTTATTTTGCTTTATTTATATTTAAAACAAATTCACTCACAGTTTTCACAAATACTCTTAAATTTTAGCAATGTTTTGTTGTTTTACTCATTGTCAAAATGCAACAAGACAACTACCAACAACCAACAAAAGAAACGGGGAAAATTTATTTTGGGAATTCAGTTATTCCCATTAATCTTATGGTTTTTCCCAAACAAGCCGAATTACTCTCAGATCTTTTAATAGAAGATTACTGGGAGGAGGCGGAGGTGCTGAAAAAATAAATTTTTTTCAAGATATCAGATCCGATATTTGAACACTTGAGCCAATGCCTAGTAAACCAAGACACTACTCACGTCAGTGACCAAATGACAAGTCGGCCGCCTCAATGGGCATAGCTTACATGGATCGTATAAGTTCCGTTTGTAACACCGATATTAGTTACCTATTCCTGGTTGAAATCTCTCATCTACCACGAGAGTTTTAAGAAGGTGTACAATTTCTAGAAACCGTCTTTAGCTAGACACATCTTACCAATAAGTTCAGGGTGCCCAAGCGCCGGACGATAGCAGAGATATTCTGTGGTCTCGTCTTTTTATTACAAATTCTGCAGAAGTCGTTGTGTGATACTCCCAGACTACGGCCAGAGGTGTTATGAGGTCCCTAAGTTCGAATCCAGTAAAGTTTAACGTAAATTTTTTCGCGCTTATATCAATCTGCAGGGACATCATTATTCCATCTTTCTTTTGGAATTGAATGAAGTTTGAGTGAGACTATTTATTTGCTCTTCTGTGGAGTAAGGCCGATCTCATATATGAATCCAATTGACTTTGGTGTTGTGCCAACCTTAGTAAGCTTCTAAGCTTTTTAACCTTCAATGTCTTTATGTCCAGGTACCAATTCGAGAGTAACTTACTAAATTTTAATATGCGAACATTGCTTATTAATATGGAAGAAGAGATCCTTTCTAACAAGAGAAGATTTAAACCAATGCTTTATTATTTCGGTAATAAAAGTTTGATAATTTGCTTGCATTTAGATTTCTAATCAAGCAAGTACATAACTGAATTTCTCCAAATATTTCTAAAGAACTCTAATCATCCTGAAACATAGCAATATTATTACAACCTGTAAGCCTTACGTTGTTAATTCCTTAAGACTGTAATTCCATATTTGTGTAATATCTTATAAAATGTTACTTTTTATTTTAACAAAAACTTGTTATTTCACACAGAGTAGTATAGTATAATAAATTATTATCAAAAATATTGCTTATAAAAAATGCTTTCTCTTCTTACATCTTAAAGCTACCGTAATGTTTTCATTCGAATTTGGCTTTTCTTATAACCAAACTATTGAGCTCAGTAGTTGCGCTTATCTATACGAAAATTATTGGGGGCACAACAACAATAGCTCAGAGTTCAGTGTGTTTAAAAATAGTTTTTTCAATGTTTTCTTGTATTTTTTCCACTTTACGTGATTGTTTCTTAATGGTGTCTTCCATATCTTCAAAACGATTCGACTTATCTTTATGTTTTTCATTTTTATATTTTTCCTTTTGCAAAGCATGCTCAGCATGTAAGTGACGTAATTTTAAAAGACGAGATTCAAAATGATGTAGTTCACTTTTAATGGATGATAATTCCTTATCGGTGAAATTGCTGGCCTGAGCAACACGCCATAAACCTTGTACTTTTGGTTCTATAAAATCTTGACTATGTGGTCCGGAAGAGACTAAACGCTCTAAGCGATCGTAGTGGTCTTTAATACCACGATGATGTTCACGTACCTCGTTAATATGATTTTCATATTTTTTAGTGGCCGAAATAGGCCCCTCAATCTCATTTTCGTTGGCATCATTTGAAATCATGTTAAAATTCTCCAATTCATCTTCGTTAATAGCATCTATCGTTATAAAAAGTGTAGAATAAAACTTGATACTTAAACATACAATATTTATATAATAAAGTGAAAACTTACTTTCATGTTTGTTAACATCAACATGAGAGCCGATATTTTCTAGTAAACTATAGTAGACGTCCACTTTGTCCTGATGATGTTCGAATTCCTGCTTTAAGGAGTTTAATTCCTCTGCTGTAAAACCAGACACTTCCGCCTTTTCCCACAACTTATTCAGTTTCTTATCTTTGAATAAACTTTTGTTAATGTGACGCTCTTCCGGATCATGAAATTTTTTATAGGGTTTTATTTTTTCCTTATCCTCGGTTTCTTCGAAATGTTCCAATAGATCATAGGAACTCATTATGCCAATCAGTTTACGTCTTAATTCATTTTCCTTCAGGCCGTCCTTGTCTTTATGTTGGGAATTTAACTGTTTCCAGGCGATTTCTTCTTTGTCTTGTATTTTCAGTTCCATGTACAAAGACTTCAATTTCGGTTCAGTCAATCTCTGCACATATTAAACTCTCATTAACAACATTTGCTGGACGAAAACTACAATAATTTAATACTTACATTTTGTGCTTTAGCCCAAACTAAATTCAATTTAGCCATACGAAAGGGCCTTTGTAGTGTCCGAAAGTCGGGATCGTATGTTTCAGATTTCACTTGTTCAAACTGCGGATCATTGGCTTCTCTTGAATATTTTTTAGCTTTTTTATCAGCAAATGTTCCACAACAAAGCAATAATACAGCTATTATACATAAGTTTACTTTAAACATCTCGAGTTATTAAACAATGCACATATAAAACATTTATTATTTCAATTTTCTATACTCCAGTATTAAATTTCATACATCTACGAACGAAAAAGTTGTAATAATACCGTTCATTTGCAATATACACGTAATGGCGGTGTTCATTATGAAAGAAGCTGCCAGATAGTTTTTAATGATATGATCCCGTTAATTTAGACCGTTCATTTCTCTTATATTTGATGGTGTTATACACATATAAGCAGCTAAAGTCAATTTACCTAGCGGTTTGAAAACGTGTTACATTCGAAATTAGCTAATTAGGTATATATAGAAACATCTAATTAAAATTCCATACAGTGTTTTGGGCAGAAATAATATAAACTCTGTAAATTATAAACTGTTTTTCATTGGTCAATTTGAAATTTTTTAGATTTTAACAGTGTGGACATAAAATTGTACTTTTCTATGCTATAGATTCAAATATTGATAGAAAATTATTTTAACGGTTTTTCATTTTGTCACGTTGTATGCATTACATTTCCATTTAACGGTAAATAAAGCCGATGCATTATTAATGGCAACATCAGTGCCGCTCGCTTACAATTACAACAGCGTTATGAAGCCGCTGACTATGTGCCAAACGACTTAACATACCGTCGGTCGATTTTGTTGTGTGTGGGATTATTTTATACGAAAATTCATTAAAAAATTAAAAAAGAATTGTTTATTTAAAGTGGAAATTACTGTATTTACATAGTTATTGTTAATTTAGGTTCTTCATACACAATTTTTTAAAGTGATTATTTATAAGCAAACGAAAAAAGATGGCTACGTTACCGCCACGTAAAAATCCAACACCAACTCGTATATCCAAACAACATTTAACTCCTCTACAGACTTTGCTTCAAATGGGCTTCCAAAAACATAGAGCGTAAGTTTTTCAATTGGTATTACAATTTATAGAATAGAATAGAATTTAAGTCAACAAATATGTTAGAAATGTATAAAATATTGAATTTGGTTTTGTTATTGATTTTCTTCCATGCCCCATTGCGCGAGCTTCTTTATTACATATGTCATTCACCTTTAATTGATAACAATTCTTGGGGAAGGGAAGTAATGCCAAATATGAAAGTTTGTTCGTACTTACCAGTAAAATTTGAAAACAGATTTGAATATGGAAAGAAATAAATATTTAAGTTCGGCAAATATTGCATAAAGAAAAATTTATGGAAAAAGTTTAATGAATGCAATTATACATCATCGTAAATTAAAATTGCAGTTTTTTTAGAAAGTTGTTTACTTATTGTATTCATAACATAATATTGTTTTTGAACTCACTGAAGCAAGGGCTTTACACCAACAATAAGGATAACATCTCAATGCTCTCCTTAAGAAAAACTTTTTACAAAGAAATTAAAAATATATTGTGGTTTAGTATTTGATATGACTCCCTGTAACACTTATTTTGTCATTTTATAAATTTTTTATGAAATTTATTTTAATTTAAGAAATGTTTAAAATATGCACCTTTGGCTTTATATAAATAATAGAATTATATTAAAAAGGTATTTCTTCCTTTTTCTTTTAATTTGGTTCACTAGCGAAAAAGCTTTAGCATCTACTGGTAATCGCGGAGTACAAATTGCATCCGATTGGCTATTGGCTCATGTTAACGATAATACTTTAGATGAATGTACACCACGTGAATATATTTTATATGCCTGTCCCACTGGACCATTTCTACAACAGCTCGAAGAGTTTTGGACAAAATCTAGACAAGTGTGCGGTTGGAATGGTGCCCACAATTATGTGCCACATATTACTTTAGTATCATTTTTTAAGGTAAACTTGAAGATAAATTCAAAACGCTTTAAATGCTTATTTATTTCACATTTTTGTCAGGCTCCAGACGAATGTTCTCTGCAATTATCTAAAGCTTTAAAACAAGTCGTTGATATGACGGGTGCTTTATTAGATCGTCCCATTAAATTGGAATTGTATATGAGTCAAAACTTTATGGGGTTTTTTGTTGCTGAAGATGATGCAAATTATTTGAAACGCTTAGCTTTGCAATACGTTAAGGAGGTTTCCAACTCAAGTATGTGTTCTTGATAGGTTTTGCTTTAATTTGTTTTTAACTTTTTTGGAATGGTTTTACAACGGTACGTTGTTAACGGTTTTTTATTGTTCTATTTTTTCTTATCTTTCCCTTTTCTTTTTTATTGCAATACAATATTTTCCATTACATTGCTAACCAAAACAAATGGATGTGATTCATTGTTGATTACATTCTTTTTATTATTATTATTGTAATACTAATTTTCTTTTTAACATTGTCTAACGATTAATACTGTAGTAATTAGTGACACTTATGAGCAACTAGACGCTATAGTTGCTTGTTTTCCTTGGTGTGGTGCTGTTTCATCGGGTAATCGCTGCATACCGCGTAGCAGTCGCTGTAAGCTAAATCTGTTTACATTTTTTAATACAATAGAATCTTATGTTTTTATTTTTTTTTTCAAATATTAATTAACGCTACCAATCTTCACGTCACGTTATTTTAGTTTTCATACAATCTTGTGTTTTTATTTAATTTGCGTTGGATGACTTGCAGTGTATATTAATTAGTTCCATATCTTTTGATTTGATAAGAAAACATCTAATAATTACGCTTTGTTGCAAAAATTTATATAGTTTTATTCTCTTATTAGGGTATATAAATGGTCATTTATACATTATTAGAATTGTTCAACAGTATAATTTACTTCAATTGCAAAGAAAAGTAACCAAATTTTATATTAGAAGACTAAGACAATACTCTCTATCAATAGTTGATTCATCGAATATACGAATATATTGAAATATTTACGGTATGTTGTCATTGTATAAAAGAAAAGAAAGAAAATCCATTTTTTTATTTGATGTTCACTTGCACAGTGCAGTGTGTAGGTAAAGTAAAAATAGTAATACTGTTATAGTTGCTGAAGTGTAACCACATTTGAGATTTTAATTTAAATTATGATTTTATTTGCCTTGTGATTTCTAAAAACTATAGTAACCTGTAAGGTTTTGAAAAATAAAAAATCCTGAAACAGAGTTGGAATCACGTTTATATTTTCCTAAATTTCTTTTTAATAACTTACATTTCTTCGGCGACTGCCTCTCAACAGATTTCTGGCAAAAACTCTGAGAGTAAATAAAATTGTCACGAAAAGTTTCTCAAAAATCTGTTTTTCGAAGTCGACTTTAAACTGTAGGTCCCGCCGCTCATGTATAAAATTAACGCACACAATATAAGTGGCGTGAGAAGTTAGGTCGTAATCCTGACTGAAGGTTTGTAATGACCTATTATGTGTGTAACTTACATAAATAACTTATCTGGAAAGTTTATTAATTTTATTATGAATTAACAATTTTTGCTATTCATTTAAGAACTTTTGTTTATAATTATTATGATTTATAATTATTTACCTCAGATATTATTGTGAAAATAATGTATTCTAAAATAAATAATTCGTAAACAATTGATCATATTTCAAATAAAAAGGGTTGTCGATAATTTGGCATTCTTAACTTAGAGTTAAGTTTGTAATCACTGTACTATGTTAATAAATATCTTCCTTTCTTGATAATTGCCTTGTAATACTCATAGTTTATGTAAAACAATTGTTTGTCAAATTCAATAAAGTTTGAATACGAATTCTAAATAGTATTGGAATAGATTCCCATTCATAACAATTGCAAGTCACTTACAAATGTTTTGCCTTAATTAACAAACCTCGTTTTAAAATACTCTATTGTGCGTTTACATACATATGTACATATATTTTTGTATTTTTATATTCGATACTACTTTTCACTACATTTATTGTATTATTCGGTTATGAGTTTTTAGTATTTCCTCTTTGGTTTCAGTAGCAAATCTAAAATTAAAAGAGTAAACACGCCAAATTCTACTTTGCTTTACTTTGTACACATACATATTATAAATATTATATATTTATATGCAGATATTATACATATATAATAACATAGTTTGCCTAATATATTTTTGTCACTTTTTTCGATTACGGTTTGTTCTTTTCTTTTCATATAATTCAATAAAAACAACTGAACATCTGAATATAACAACTAAATAATAATAAAACAAAATAAACTGAAACCTAAATGGATAAATAAAAATAGCGATTTCATTGGAACCCCATGTGAAATCATTGCACCTGACTTTAGCGTATCAATTTCCGCAGAATCAATTTAATGCACTTAAAACTTTAGTGGAATCACTAGATGCATCATGTGCCTCCAATTGGGAACTACGTCTCTATTCGCGTGATCCCAGATTGGCAACAAAACAAGTATCTACAATATTACTTCTTTTACTATTTCCCTTTCTCATCCGTTTTCTTTTTTGTTTGTGTTTTTTTTTTGTTGCTCCTATTTTGCAAATTTAACCTTCACCTAGTAAAGTTTTACTACTTTTGTTGTTTTAATTTTTTTTTGTTTTTTTTCGGTTTTTAGATTTGTTTTTGTACATGTTCTAAATGTGTAATATAATTGTTTTTGTTTTTGGTTTTTTTCTCCTTCTATTTCACACTTTGTCTTGGTTTGCGGCAGGTACATAAAGTTGTTTATCCACACAGTCCACATGAAATTGACGAATTGGAATTACGTATTGGAGATTACATTTATTTGAACAGTGACGCTGTTGACAATTCATCGGATGGTTGGGCTGAAGGTATATCCTGGTTAACAGGTGCTCATGGTCATTTGCCCGTTAATTATACCGAACGAACAGCTGAATCAGATGCATGGACTTTACATCGTGTTGTGCAATTGTCAAAATCAATAACACCTTCATTAACATCAGCCGAAGAGTGCGATTTGGTTGATGGTCGTAGCATTTCTACAGAAACAGAAGAACAACAATCACGTCATCATCGAGATTTGCCACAAAGTAAGTTGTATGCTGTAGTGTAAAGAATTTATTTTGAATAAATCACTAAAAAAGAAATTAAATTGTAATGCTCTTTTTAAAGTTGGCTTACATTCTGCTGACTTAATTGAAGGGTCATCGTTTAATGAGGACTCAGAGCAAAGTGTTGAGAAATATTTACGGAAAACCTTGAAACCTTGTTTGGACTTACATTCACTTAATAATCAGAATATTCCAAATCAACAAGCAACACCACTTATAGAAATTACACCGAACAGTATGTCAACTCCAAATGCTAGTGATATTAAGGTTGAGCCCATACAATCGGCTCCCCCAAAGGCGGATGACACTTTAAGTCAACATTCCGCAGAAAATTCTCTATCAATATCGGCAAAAAACCGTCGGGTGTATATTATGCGTCATGGTGAAAGAGTTGATTTTACTTTTGGAACCTGGATACCATATTGTTTTGACGAATTTAACAATTATATGAGAAAGGATTTAAACATGCCAAAAACACTGCCGAGGCGGTAAGTCTAAAGTGTGTTAGAAAATTAAAGAAGTTATTTTTTTCTACTCCAAACTATCGTATTGAAAATTCTACAGTTATTCAGGGATCTATTAGATCAATAGTTATAATATTTCTATAATTTATGAAATATTTTATTAAAAATATGCTATTTATGGCAGATATAATTGTCCCGATGGTTGGCAAAATGATTCTCCACTTACAAATATTGGCTTGTATCAAGCCAGCTTAATTGGTGAGGCTCTGTATGATGCTCGTGTCCAAATCGATAACGTCTATTGCTCGCCGGCATATCGTTGTATACAAACCTGTACTAGTGCTTTGGAAGGTATGTATATATTTAGAAAAAAAATATTTAATAGAACTAATTAAACATTTAAATTAAAATGTTTCAAGGTCTTAAACTTACTGGTAGACATAGAATAAGGCTAGAACCTGGTTTATTTGAGTGGATGGCATGGTATCCGGAAGGTGTACCCAACTGGTTAAACAAAGAGGAATTAAGAGAAGCTAATTATATCATTGATAATGATTATCAACCATTTGTAACCGTTAACAATCTAAATGAATGCGTTAAAGAAACAACTGAGGATTTTTACACTCGCAACTATGAAGTCTTAAAGAAAATTATTGAATCAACAAGTATGTTTGCATCCTTGCTATGCTTGCTATAACACTATCATATTTACAATATTGAAAACGTTTTATAGGTGGTAATATCTTAATAGTGGCTCATGCCACAACCCTGGACACTTGTACGCGGCAATTAATCGGCGAAGCGCCACGTAACACAAATGAATTGCGTCAAGTTATACACAAAATACCATATTGTAGTTTAGCAAATGTGGAGGAAATAGATGGTCAATGGAAACTTGTTGAACCGGAATGTTTGCCAGTTACACATTCTAAAAATCCACGTTTCGAATGGAATGCATTAACTGCCACATAGTGCAAGTGCTTTGAAGAGTTTATCAATAAACTTTCTTCTTCTTAATTAAATCTAATGTCTTTATACATATAATACTATACTTACTAGCTACACCAATATAATATTACTCTTGTTGTTATTTTGCTTTGCATTTTTAAATTTATTGTTTCGTTATGTTTACTTTTATATACGAGAATAAAAGTTTGCAATGAGACCATAATATATAATTGGAAAATATGAAGCATAGGCTATTGAATTATATCATGCGTTTACTTTTTATGACAAGAAAAAAAAATATTTTTATGATTTGCTTAGAAATAAAACAATACTTTCTAATATTATAATTTGTAGTAGTGTTTGTCTTCATTGTTAACTTTATTTTAACTAATTGGGGTTTTGTTTGTTCAATAAGCCATTCAAAATTTGTTTGATATGATTCATTTTAACTTGTTACATTCTTAAGGTTGTCTTTAAAATTACTTTTTTTTAATATATATTATTCACTATATAAGTTATTGTAAAAGACATGAAACAGAACAATCTTTATAACTGCCACTTTATTTTATATTACGGGTGTTATCATTGTTCTCATTTAAAGGCTTAAAACTCTTAAAAACTCAATTCCATGTTTACCTAAATGAATTTAAAAATAATTAAATTTTTAATTTGTAGATTGCTTCGATAACCGATGCTGCAGATCGTTGTTTGAAATAAAATTAAATAAAAAAGAAAAAATTTAGGTGACATCATGATAGTTTGCATGATATTTAAACTTTTATACGAAATTTATAAAAAAAATACTTGAATATATATTAACACTGTTTATACTCTTCAATGCAATGTTGATAAGAACAGTAAATTCATATTAAAATTATAAGTAATTTTTATTTCTTGTAAAGTATTTTTGATGGGTTACAACATTGCATTCTAGATAAAAAGAAGAACGTGTGAAACAACTGTTTCCTGTTAAAATGGAAATATAAAATTGTACACCATTTTTAATTCTTCAAATATTGTATTGTTTTAAATATTAAATATTAAATTTTAAAATTTTAATTCTCTTTTGAAGAGTTTGGTGCTAAAGTAACATTTATTTCGATGTCGTGGTATAAGTAATGAATCCAAAATTTAAAATTTCTCTCATTATTATTAAAGATTTTTTTTAACAATTTAATTCAATTTCAAGATTCCAAATTGTTTTTAAAAAGTTTTGAATTTGTGTTTCATTTTACGCTGTAAAAATTTTACAGGAACATTAAACGATTCTTAAATTGATTTTATTTCAATTTTAAAAATTATTTGAATCAAATTGTTTTGGTTTTCGGAATATGTAGAAAGAAAAGAACGTAGCTTTTATAAGTGTTTTTAATATTTCTTTAAATTTTATGATATTTTATGAATTACTAACAAAAAATTTTTGGAAAAAAACTATATTTCAGTTCCATCAATTTATTTAATTTTATCAACCTTCTTTAAAAGAATAAAAAAAAAATGTTTAAAAACTGCATTCACTTTTGAAAAAGATTTTGTACCAAACTGTACCATTTTACACGTTTATTAAAATTATGTTTATTGCTTGTACACTTGGAATTCTTGATGGAATTTTGGAATTTGTAATTAAATTAAAAATCATTATATAAAATATTAAACAAAGAAATAGTTAAAATTGGAAATGGTGCAAATTTTTATTAAGATTCATTATTTCCTTTAATTGTATTTTTTTATACTGTTTAAGTTTTCAATTTTTATTTGCATTATTAGTTTAAGCTTTTATAAGATTAGCTCTTTACATCAATTAAATGCGAGTGTATTAAAATTTTAAAGGATTCTTTTCTAGCAAAAATTCTAAACTTATTGTTAGCAACTGAAACATAGAGTAGTATACATACCATACAAAAACAACAACTATAATCTATACATATACACAAATTACAATAATTTTTTTTATTTGATAAAATATTTAATCAAATCTAATTAATAATCATTAACGAAAATCATTCGAAACATTTTGTACAAGAGAAAGCAATTGGCAATGAGATGAAATAAAAGAACTTTAAAGCTCAAAATGTTTAAACATCTTTTATAATAACTCTAAAAAGAAAACTTATAATAAAGTTAACAAACTCACAAAAAAAAAAATATTTAAAAATTAAATTGTTTTTATTTGAAGCTGTAAACTTGGGTAAGAACGGACTATCACTGCCTTAATTTATGTGTTTTTCATAATTTTATTTTAAGGAATGTTTAGACTTACCTTTTCGAAAGTCCTTAGGCTTACCTTCATTTATTTTTCTTTTTTATTTTTGCCTTCGAATTAAAACACTTTGTTTCATACGCTGTGTTTTCTTTTTCTTTACATATAGTTTTTATTTTTATTTTCTTAATTTTCTTTCTTTGTTTTCCTGGTAATTTCGAAATTTTTTCTTCTTTTCTTTGGATGTGTGTTATGTGTGTGTGTGTTTTTGTTTGTTTTTTTTTTTACATTGGTTTGTAAGTAGTAGAAGTAGTAGTAGTTTTTTTTTATTTCTTCAATTTCTTTTCACTTGCATTTGTTGTTACTTATTTAAACAGGAGGAATGATGTTTAATTTTTTTTTCTTAATTTATTTTGTATTATTTTTATTATTTAGATGAAATTACTTTATACGTTTTGTTTTTTATTTTATTTTTGTTTTCTTTCTTTAGTATCATTTATTATAAATTTTGTTTTTATTTATAATGACTTGTAATTTACTCTTTTTGGATTACCTTATGATCTTTTACAGGATGTTTTTAGGTTTTTTGTTTAACGAATTTTATTTTATTTTACTATTTAAGTTTTTTTTTAGAGAAACTACAGTTTTTGTTGTTGTTTGTTTGTAATTATTACCATGTCGTTTAAGGTATTCTTTTTTTGTTTTAAATAGTTGTTGTTAACTTATACTAACATTTTGTTTTATATGTAAGGATGATTTTGTTTAAAAAATATATGCAAAATTAACATAAAATTTATATAATTGAAATATTAAAATCATTACATCCTTGTACGAATTGTAATAAACGTACATTCAATCGTGCTTTGTTAAAAAAAAAACGTTTGGAATTTAGAAAATTCATTGTTTTATGCATATTCACGCATTTCTATGAAGGCCAATAACAATGTAATTTGAAGAATTAAATATTCTAACTTATAAACTAATTTGGGTTTTGGGTATTGAATTCTAAGAAATTACCTTGTAGTAGCCCAACAATAAATCTTCCATATTCGGCGCATAGATGTTCAAATGGCGCCAATTCCAACACGGAAATGACGATCAAATGCCGATACAATATGAGCCCCTCACTCGTACAAAGACAGTAACGATTTTTTTGTTTGTTATTTATTTATTCATATGTGTGAGTGAGAAAATGTAAATTTGAAATTATTTTTAGTCTTGCTAGTTGATTTCCGTGTTAGAGAATCTTATTTAATCAAATCCAAAGGCAATTAACAAGACATACAAAACAATTTCAGAACTCAAAATGATGCAAAATGAAAAGTATGGTACAATTTGCAAATAATGTTGTTTGAAAATGAGTATAAAAATTAACAAAGGAAAAGTTGTGTAGAGGTTTTTTTGTTTGTTTGTTTGCTTGTTGTTTTACTTTAGATGTTTTGAAAGCAATTTCTTTTTGGTTTGTTTTTAATTTTTGTTAGTATATTAATGAATTCTATTTGTTTAATAATGCAATGCTTAGTTGTTTGCATTATTTTTCATATTTTCTTTTCATTCTTGTATTGTTCTTTGCTTAAGTTTACAAATGTAGCTGAGAAATACATTTGTTTTGCAAAAATATTTTCCTTTTTTTTTTTTTTGCTTGACATAAAATACAGCTTTGAAGAAAATTATTAACAAATGCACAATCCTTTTAATAATCCTAAGCGAACGTGATTAGCATTTTCTTTTCTTTGTCTGATAATTATTTTTATTTTGTTCAAATTTTTTTTGCTTGCTTTTAAGGTATAGATTTCGATTTTTATTCAATAGTTTTTAAACGTCTCAATTGGTTATAATTTTAGCATCTGTTCTATGCATTTATTTACAATTTTCATGCATAAACTGTAAATTTTTAAGGTTAAAGCCGGGAGTTTCTTCTCTTTTATTTTTAAATTTTGTTCAAATAGATTTTTTTTCTTTCTTTCTTTTGTTGTTTATAATAAAAGGTACTTTTTTGTTTTGAATAAATTTTTGTATGATTCAAATTCTGGTTTTCAATTTTTGTTAGGTTGTTGTACTTTGCAATTTGTTTGTTGTACATTATAAATATTTAGTTTTTTATTTTTTTGTTTTAACACTTTTATTGTTTATTTTATAAAAATGTTGGTCATTTTAAGTATTAAGTAGTATTAAAATTAAATACTATTTGAAAACCAAATTAACTAACATTTTAATTTACATTTTTATTTCTGTTTAATGCTTTAAGAACTAAAGTTTTATTCTAAGCTTTAAGAGGTAAACAAAAAATGCAATAGTAAAATTAATTTTGTTTTCAAATAGTATATAAATTTTTTGTATATTTTGTTAAAATTCAGTTAAAAATATAATTTTAAAAAAGTTAAATATGTATGTATTGTATTAATTTCCTTGGTATGAAATTACTTTGTAATACAGAAGTTGTGTGTTTAATTCTAAAAATTACTTGTTTAATTAATTTTCATTGATTTTAATTTAAATATCCAATCGATTAAAATTTTCCTTTTACATTTTAAACTTATTGTTGAAGAGAAAGTGTCTTAAGAAAATGTTTATTTGGCAAACAAAATTTGGAATTTGGCAGTTTTATTTTATTTCTTCTTCTTGTAACTGGACTTTCTTTTATTAATTTTTGTTTATAATGTCTTTTGTAATATTTTTACTTCTTTTCAAAAGAAATTTTTATTTCAGACACTTTTCTTAAGAACTTTTGCATCTAAAAAAATTACATCTGATTGGACTAGAATTGCATTTAAATTTTGTGAGAATTTTTTTAATTTTTCAAGCGAGTTTTTTTATATCTTAATTTTTATTAAATAATAAATAAAATTTAAATTCCATTACGGTATCCAGGTTATTTTCAAATTCTATATCAACTGTTTTACTTCTCAAATAAGAGCTAATTTGAATTTAAGGTTTTAATAAATAAAAAATTAAATAAATAATTTACATATCATACGTATGTTTATGTTTTTTATTTTTATTTTGTAAAATTTTGTTTGTTTGAAATTTGAAAAAATTGTAAATAAATAAATACAAATTTATTAAGACCTTAAATCAAACGCTCACTGTACCATATTCAGAAATCGGTATTATTTGTTGAAATTTCGGTTTCCGAGTCTCCCTCAGCTGTAGTGGGTGGCAACGCCAAGGACATTTGCTGTGTGGTTAAAGCCATAGACGGCTCAGTGTTGCGGCGTTTCATTTTGTTTTTAACTCTTTTTAACATGGTGGCCTTTAAAAGATGTTTTTATTAATTATTTTTAACATTTGTTATGTGTTTTATTTGTTGTTATTTGTAAGCCGTCCGGTACAAAGTTTTTTTTATATAAATATTTATCAATTTTTTTTTTAATAATTGTTTAAAATTTGTTTTAAATTGTTTTTTGTTGTTGTTATGTTGTTGCGTGTATAAGTAATTTTGTTTTTGTTTTTTGTAAATCCATGTTGTTGTTTTTTTTAATTATTCAATAAATTTTATTTGTTTTTTTCATTTGGCAAAAAAAGAGAAAAGAGAATTATATATAAAGAAATTATAAAATTTTTTTGTTTTACTTGTTATATGTTATAAATTTTTTATAAACAATTTTTTGTTAATAAAAAAAAAGAATAAAAAATAAGAGAAACAAGTTTTATGAAAAAGTGTGCAAAATATTAAACAAAATATATAATTTTTTTAATTGATAGGTTAGTAAAATTGTTCTTAAAAATGAAAAAGCATTAAAAGAAATTTTTTTAAATAAAAATTAAAAGCAATACCAAATGTAAAAATTTAAAAAATGTTTTATTTAAAAGTTCTAAAATTATTGAAGCTATTGTTTAATTGCTAAAACTATGTGCACATAGTACTACTATTTGATGTTAATAATCTTTAATAGGCTGCTTTTAAATCAAATAAATTAAGAATATGTTGCCATAGGGTTCAAGATATTTAAATTTAAGCTTTAAAATTTGATAACATTAATCAAATTTAATGGAAAAATTGTAAGAAAATAATTATTAACATTAATAATAAATATTAACTTAAATATAGGCAAAGCTTATTTCGACATTTCAGTTCTTTACACGAAAAAGTGAAAAATATTTCAAGCTTAAGATCCTTATGTAAAGTATTTAATTTTGTATTACTATACCGAACGAAAAGTAGTAAAATATTAAACGTAAAAATAAATAAATAAAAATATAAAGAACACTATTATATTTAAATAAATACTTTTTAATTAAGAATTAATTTTTAAGCTTCCATAATTCATTTATATTTCTAAAGGAAGATGAGAACACTTCTGTCAAAGTAGCATTTACTTTAAGACGCCGTAACTTGTTGGCATTGGTTTACAGCCTTAACTTGTTTAGTTATAAGTGTGTTGTTAGGTGTTAGCTGTTTTATATTTAATCCTTAGTTTAATTGGTCATTACTTCAATTTAGTCAATAATACAAACCAGCTTCTTACATTATTTAATTATAATTTTATTGAAGATTCAAAGGAAAAAACATTTTTAAAAATGTTTGAAAATCTTGAATGTTTATTTATTGGCAAATCTGGCAACAGTGCTATTCAACTGTACATTGTTTGGTCTTGTTAAAAACAATATTAATTAAAAATTATTATTTCTTTTAACTGTAACTATGTATCTAGTAAAGCTCTTACCATATATAGATAACATTTGTGATACACAGATTTAATTGAGTTAGACTAGAGCAATTAAGTGATAAGATGTTAAAAGGTCAAAGTAGTAGTAGTAGTTGGTTGTGAATAGAGCTTAAATTACTTAAACTAGATGGCAACATATGATCTGTCTATAGATAGGGAACACATACCCGTATGCAAAATTATAAATACAATATTGTTCTAATTCAAAACTACATTAACGTTATTGAAATTGTAAGGATTATAAATAATTTAAAAGTTAAAGATATAGGGAAATAAAAAAATATTTCTTTGAATTTTAAGAAAAGATTTTCTACAAATCAATATTGCTCAGATTACGATTTGTATTTTAAAACTCTCAGGTGATATTAGGTTATTAAAAGTAGCATTTTAATTTAGTATTATTTATAGAAAAAGAAATTTGAAATATTAAAATTTTGAATGTTTAATAATTTAGTATCAATAGAATATTAAATTAAATTTTTTCGACTTGGAATTTTTTTTAATGAAACAAGTAATTGAAAAAAATATAAAAATAAATTCAACAAAATTTTAATTAAAAAAATATGTTTTTCTTAGCAAATTATATAAAAAATAACAGTGTAACAGTTTAAAAGTGTAGGTAAGTGTTGGTATAAAGAAAATAATAAATTATTATTATTATTAAAACGGTGGGAGCATTATTTTTTTTTAATTATTTATAATTTTTAGTTTTCCATTTTAGTTATCGTATGTTTTGAAAAAATAAATTATTTGTTTAAACGTCTTGTTCTTCCTTTGTTAACATTATATAGTAGTATTTAGTTTTTAGTTATATTTTATAGAAAATTATAAATTTTTCTAAAAAATAAATGTACAAAATAATGTTTATTTTATAGTAAAAATAAAAATTTGTTCTTGTTGCTATTTTCTTTAATTAAATTTTTATTTCTCTTTTTGTTTCTTAAATATTTCTTTTCCATTAATGTATAAGAATTTGTATTTTGTAGTTTTTGTTTTTGTTTTTGTATTTTTTTTTAGCAGTTTCAATTTAAAATTTAAACATTAATAAATGCTTTGTTAATTTTAATAATCTTTGGTTTATCTTTTATAGAACAAGTAACTTTTTAGTAGTTGGTTGAATATTTTTGTATGTTGGTGTTGTTAGCTTCTTATATGTATGTATGTATTTGTTTTTACTAGAATATAATCTATGATACAGAAACTGATTTAAAACTTTTACTATTTATTTTTATATGTATTTTCCCAGTGCTATTAAATAAAGAATTTATCTACTTTCCCTATTAAGATTTTCACATTAGGCAATAATGATGAGATATTTTTCACTATTTTTTTGTTTTGTATTCTTATTAAAAGTGTTGTAGTTGTAGTTGTGGTTGTTGTTGTTGTGTTGTTGGGCTAATTATAAAAAACAAGAAAAAAGAAAACTTGGACCGGACGGACGTGATCTCTATGTATTATTTGAATTTTGATTATCTTTCTCTTTCTCTTTATCACGTTCATTTGTATTATCCGGTAATTGTTGCTGTTGTTGTTGTTGTTGCTGCTGCTGTTGCTGCAATTGTTGTTGGAATAATTGCTGTTGTGCCTGTTGCTGCAGTTGGCCCACAGCGCTAGTATTAGTCTGGGCTGCAGCTATTTGTAAAGCCGTTGAAGAGGATGAGGTAGCTGCAGCTGTTGATGACAGACTTAGCACAGCTGGCGAAATATGTGGCTCAGTTAAACGTCTCTTACTTTTGACTCTCCTTAGCATAAGGGCCTAAATAATGATGTTTTTTTTTAAGAGTTAATCATCATCAAGTCTTAAAGTTCTTCTATTTTTGTTTTTAATTTTTAATTTAGTAAAAATTGTCTATAAGAAACACTTCTTTTGTGTATTTCCAATAATTAACATTGAAAAAACTACCGAAAGTTTGCTTTTTTATAAGAGCATAATAACAAATTGTACTATATTGTATAAAACAAACATATTACATTTGAATAATCCCGTTCCTTTCTTAAAAATTCTAGTAATTTTATAAAAAAATTGCTTAGACATTAAAAAATGAAGGGTTTTTTTTAACAATACCAGACACATTTGTGTTAATTCTTGTCTTATATATAAATTTTTCTGAATTTGTTTTCCTTTTGAAATATTCTCTATGACTTAGATTGTGCGCTTTTTGTGGTTCATAGTATTATTTCTAGTCTCTTTAGAGTTTTTTTCTTTGATCTGATATAAATTTTATAACAATTTTCTCTTCTAGGACTAAAGAATATAAAATTACAATTATATCAAATCGGATATTGCACCACGTTTGGTCGACCCTAATCCTAGGTAGACCTCAACAAAATGTAGCACATAATCTTGCTTTAATTTAACTAATAATTTAAACGTTTGTGTTTAGATCAGGAAATAATTTAGAGATTATTATATACAAATAGCTGCGATGAGATCTGTACCAACATATGAATGATATTTTTGGTAGGTTTGGTTGGTTTTAAACAATACATCCTCACTACTACTACAAGACCTTTAGGTTAAAATTCTTTTGGTTTTTCTATTGTGCATCAGGTGAGGTCAACTAGCAATAGTAGAATTAACTAAATTCGGTTCTATTTTTATTAATTAAATCTAGCACTAAATTCATTAAAATCTAGCATCAAACCGATTATCTCAGGAGAACAAAATTTCGCAAAAGAATGTCTATTATTTATTGTTTTACAAATCCAACTTAGACTGAAATGAGATAGTTAACCGAACTGTTTAAGCCGGCTCGGTTCGTTCTAGTAGTTTCAAAAGTCGGAAATACCAACAGGAAACAGTTTATTTATTGCAATCAAAATTCCTAGAATGAAAATTTCACAAAATTTGGCCGACAAGTCACAAGATTGAACGACAGTATATTGTTTTCTGGATGTTATTTTATTATATATATATATATATATATATATATATATATATACAAAAATAGACGAAAAACATCAACATTTGACCTGATAAACAGACATATATACAAATAAAAATAATATTAGACGTCATTTATAATCGTTAAATATGTATGGTATACGTGAAGAATACATGAAGAAGCAAAAGAATTGCTTTAAAACTAACCAAAAAGGGGGTAGAGTGCATGACGGTCGTGAGTCTGATTTCCACCAGAGACTCTGGTCTGTTACACTACGCCGAGCATAAGCGTTTATGTCTACGATATAATAAAAATATCGGAACGTAACGTAGGGTGGTGGAATCGAAGTCAAGTGAAGCAATTAGTATGAAACGAGAATTAGACCGTGAAGACTGAAGTATTACTACAGGGCATAATATTCCCGATACACATGTGTTATGATTGGTATGATAGTAGTTGCACTCCAAGTCATCGTCAGAATTCAATGTAATACTTAATATAGTTATAGTTTTATTTCGTAAATAATAAACAGACGGCCTTCTAGCCACTTATGTTCAAAGGGTAAAAATGGTTCCATACATAGTATTTTTTACTCGTGATTCCAATAAAAAAATGTTGCTTAAATTGAATTTATTTTGGCACAATTAAAGAATTTATTAGAATAAGATTTTTTAAGATTCTTTAAAAGTTTTAATAAATTACAAAAAGAAAAATAATACATTTAATGCAGGAAGAAACATTAATAAAACCCCATTTCCACTGCGGGGTACAAGAGTATGATCCTACTACGTTGCCCTTATAACGTAGTAAGGAACTAAATTACTAGTAAGAATCAACGTTTTCCAAACCAATGCGGTGGTATGTGTAGTGTTTAAAGTATAATCATCTGAGACTATTATGTTATATTATGTGAGCTGTGGAATCTTATCAATCCTGACAATTGTTTCCCATCTTTCTATTCTTACCAACCATTGGTAAGTTCTAATATAATCGTTATCATTAAATCTAGTTCTTCCAATAGTTTATGTTAGGTGAAAGCAATTAAAAATTTGATCCAGAAACAAAGTTGCTTCTCGATATGCGTACGTATATATTATATTCTGACAGAATTGAGGTTTTCAATCATAAAATTACCAACATTGCTTAACTGCAAAAAGCGGTACTATCATATCATAGTGGCCACTAGCGTTCATTTGATAGCTAAACCTGTTAAAACAGTTGTTTAAAATAAAAATTTGTCTTTTTAAATTGCAAAATTTTAATTACTGGTTAAATTTCAATTTAATGTGTAATAAACTTCTAAATCGCAAAATTGCCTAAAGGACATAGTGAGGCAATCAATTAAAACTGAGTATTTGAACTCCACTCGGAATAACTTGGACGACAATTTGAAGTAGTCAGTAAATTTGCCTTTGCTTAAAAGATGGTGCTAAAAAATTGGAAGGCTTATTTAATAATTCTATTCTTAATTAAGAAATTTACATCCAATTTATAAATTCAATAGTAAATTGAAGTCTTATAAGGATAAAATCATCACAAATGTGTGGTATATATAATTCAATATTTGTTTTTATCATTAACTTTCAATAAAAATGTGGGAATATTTAAAACACTTAAATACACGTTTGCAATTAAAAAGAACATTACATCAATGTATGGTATTGAGATCTTTTGTATTGTTTGTTAAAAATATTTATGTTTTGATTTTCTTTCATTTCTGTTAAAGTTTTTTGCTTTTTCTGTAGATTTTGTAATAAATTATATTAAAACAAAATTATATAAATTAAATTATACAAAACATAAAAGTTTTAAAAAAAACAAACGAAAAAAAGCATACAAAGCTGTGTTTCAAATAAAACTGATTAAAAGAAACTCACTTTTCGTTGGTGGAATGATAAGGTTTCAAGTGTTTCTTAAATATCAAACAAAAACAATGTATATTTAAAACCTTAATTATAACAAAAAGAATATAAGGTAAAAAGCCAAATAAAAATATTTCAAAAAGGAGGTTTTAGTTTTCGTACTTCTTTTAAAGAGTTTTAATTTTCTCTTCTTTTCTTGTTTTTGAAGGGTCAGAACATGCAAAACATGCATTTAGAAAAAATTTCCAACAAAATTTTAATAAAACAAATTTTAACTTATAGAGAGATAGAGCAAACTGTTAGACTTACCCTTAAAGCTGATTTTAAGACTACAATATCACCGGAACATTGTACCCAAGGTTCGCCATCAACTTGTACGGGTAAATCAGAATGTAAATGCATTTTAATATGGCCACCCTGTAATAAATAAAGAATATTTTTATTAATAAAAATTATAAAAATAAAATAAAAAATAGTTTTATTTAAATACATACCTGAGCTATACGTGTAGCATAGCGAATACCCGATTGTATTTGGCCTAAATGAACAACGCCAGTAACACCAACAATTTCCAATAGGCCGTCATAGTGATTGGGTGGAGAAAAACGATCATCTTTATCAGGTCCCCATGGATTTGCACCACTTCCCCAACTATTTTTTTATGTAATAAAACAAAATAAAATCAAATGTTTAATATTTGCAAAAAATTACAGAGAAAAATAAATACATTTACCTTAAAATATTCAATATAATTATACCCTCACAAGGTGGCAACTCGACCACTTTACCATCCACCTCTAAACGCAATTCCTTTTGCAAGTCCTTTGTACATTTACGTGTCATCATTTTGCGCAAACCCATTTTCACATAGACACCCTTGTTATGGAGACGTGAATTAAATTTAAATGGATTTTCCATGCGTGCATTATGGAAATCTAGACACAAGTCTGCATCCAGGCCAATTCCAAAATAATTATTCATAACGAATATTTGGGTATTGTCCTCATTTTTTGTACCCTCACATTCATCATCTCCGCCACCTAATAAATTCGTAATACAAAAAAAAAAACAAAAACAAAAAGTGTTAATTTTTTTTTGTTTTCTTAGTTTAACTCTTGAAAATTTTAGTTAAAAAAGAGTTGTCAGAAAAATAGTATTATAATAATAATAGTATTATAATAAGACTTTTACAACAGTTCTTTTTTGGCGAATGAAAGAGAATGAACAGTAAGTCCCAGGCTATTATTTTGTGGGCGGGGCGTTTTTATAGAGAAATTAAATGATTTTAAGATAAACATCATAAACATTATGATATAATAGTATAAAACGCAGCCACAAATTGAAGTTCTGAAGAGACTCTACAAGAAATGTAGTAAATATGCGAAAGAGAGACGAGCAGAGGTTACGTAACTAAAATGCTGTCCAGTCATGACTCTTGCTGGAAATACTTTTTTAGAATGAAAAATAAAAACTATAGAGCCAAGCTGTTTATATGAAGAAGACGAGATTTTAACCCCACAGAACACACATTTCTTCAATGTAGAGGAACGGACAATACGAAAATTAAATTCAAAGAGGAAATTTGTCCTGTAAACGAAAAGCTTTATGAGCGGAAAATGTGGACAAAGATGGTGTAAAAAGCAGAGTATGTCCAGAGAATGAAGAATCTCAGCTACCAGCCTAGATACAAGCCATTGAAAATTGTGGTTAGAATACCCTCAGCTTCTATGCGAAGTAGTATTTACACGGTCCTGTATAAAGAAATTCTCAACAGTAGGTAGGTTTATCGTGATATCAGCACATATCGGATATGATCAGATCCCGTTATCCGATTGGGTTTTCTTACTTCGATAAGTAAAATGGCTAGAACGTGTGTTACGGATGCAACTGTATGAGAATTTTAACATCTCTTAGTTTGAATTTTTAATCTGCTATATTGCAGAAAGACTGAGAATTTGTTGAAGATTATTAACGTTATTTGGAAGTGGTTGTTAATGCAAGACAAGTACTTGCTTCCAAGTAATGACTTTCACTGAAGTTATCTTAAAAGTAATAACATTTTGCGTGAAATTCAGTGAATTTATATTCAATTTTCATTCAGTTGTCCGTGTCCAGCTTTAAATTGGGTCATTCTTTAATTCATATGATGGAAAAAATTTATTTATTTTTAAAATTAAAATCATTTATCAAAATAAATTGCCTGAGATTTAGAGTTTGATTAATGTAGTTACAATGAATGTAATGAATGCACTGATTATTATCATTTTTATTAATAAAAAGATAATGCATGCAATTATTTGTTCCTTCTTATTTTGTGGAAGTGATAGGAGAATTTACAAATGCAATCTCAGACGGACCTTGAAACTTATTTTTCATTATATACAGTGACTGCTGATTCATTATTAAGATTTATTTTTCAATAAATTATTTTGGTTGAGTGTTGTTGTTTAAAAAAATATTAAATAAAAATGAAATTATTTTATTATAAATTAAAAAATAACATGCAAAATTGTTGAAAGCAAAACATCTATGATCACATCAAAACTAGCAGCATAACCATCGATTTCATTATTTAAGACCAATTACCCCGTTTGTTTGTTTCTTTTAATACTGTTTGTAATTAATATTAATTTAATTCTTTTTTAGTTACAACATCAAATTCTTGTTGGTTCGTTTGTTTGTTTAATAATAATATTTAAACGTTTCTTTATACATGGATTTAAGGCAATTACGGCAACAGAAAAAAGTTATGAATTGTTTTGTTTTAGAACTTTGGTTACATTGTACAAGACATAGGCGACAGGATATTTTATTTTTTATTGATTTTTGTTTGTTACGCAGCCAATTTTTTTTTCTGCAGTAAAACTAAAATTATGGTTAAAACTCTTGCCAACTTCAATGAGTTTCAAACTAATTCTAGTGTTTTTACAAACATCTATACAAATTTAGCAGCGTTTGTGTTTTGGTTTTTTGAACACAAAAGTATAACATTTAAATGAAAGTAATAATCCATATATAGAAGAAAAATAATAGGACAGTATAAAAAAATTGTTTGTTTTTTTTTGACAGAAAAAAAAAAAGAAAATTTTGAGTAATCAAAAGACCTGATTTATCGCTCGATGTAATGGCCGGTTCTTGATGATGCTGATCTGTTTGTTGCGATAGATGTGCTTGATGAGCCTTCTTCTTCTTACCGGTTGTATTGGTTGTAACCTTAAGCGTTTGCTCCTCTGGTTTTTCTTCAGGATGGAATACTACAGTCCAGCGATCTAAACGTATATCTTCAGCATCAATAACTTCACGCAAATAGCTAAGAGGGTCCTGATCGCCAGTATAGCCAGAGCCCCAGCAAAGTACACGAGCCAAATCATTGCCTGTTAATTTACATACACATGTATTATTAACTTAATTCCCATGTATTTATGTATACATATAATAAAAAATTGTAATTTAGTACATATTTACCAGTTCCCAGAGGTAATATAGCACAGGGTGGACTGGAACATTCTGAATCTTGTCCCACATTATCTAGGCATTGCAATACCCAGCCAACAGTACCATCACCTCCACATACTAAGATTTTATAATGTGGTATATGGCGGAATACATATAACCTATATAATAAGGAACGTTAAAATATTTTTCATTGCGATAAATGATGAATTATTTATAAACTTGCCCTGGTAATGGTCCTCCATTTTCTAAATTGAATACTTGAAAGGGATTCAATAGTTTTCTAAAGTTCGATATCAATTCCAGGCCTTGACAACCACCAGATTTAACATTTACAAAGACTAACAAAGGATTGATATCGGCTGGTACCATGCTGGGTTCAATATTTGGTAATAACATTACCAATAGATCTTTGCCATCCCAACGAACTTCGCGCAGTATGTAAAAAGCTCTTACCTGTAAAGCAGGAAAGCATTTAAAATTTTGAATTTTTTAAATCTTCGGTTTTTAAAGACTAAAATTTTTGTTGTTGTTTACTTTACAATGGGGTCTGCTGTGTATTTGGATTCTAATGAATTTGTTTGTCAATTGATATACACAATAGACCCTAAGGTCTGCTATCATGTTTGATAACGATTATATGATTTTTTTATAAATTATTTAAAATTTATAAAAAAAAATATTTATAAATATGCATTTTTTAACTGCCTAAGGGAAAATTTAATTGGGTACGTCGTTACATAATAGACATTGTAAAATTTGTTTAATTAAATAAAAGGAAACATACCGCTTTTTGGGCATCTTCATAGGTCAAAACGACGGAACCATACTCATAATATATTGGGCCAATACTAGTAAAACGGCTATCTTCATTTAAATATTTGTTAAGGAAGTCCTCATATTTGCGCTGAGATTTGCCCGGATCTAAATTGCCAACGAATAAAGCAATATTGGGACCATGAGGATCTTGACTGTATTGCATATAAAAGCGCATCAATTCCATTTGACGTATAGAGTCTTTGCCCATTTGTTTCATAATATTTAAAGGATGTTCTGTTTTTGATAAAATGCGTTCGGTGACACCACTATCTAATAATACTTGGGAACATCTAAAATTAAAACAATAAATTGATATGAAATGTAGACTTTCTAACGGTAAAGAAACTTACCTATAATCATCTATTTGATTATCAGGTAAACCAAAACGATCAAGAGCATCACGTATCAAATCCTTAATACTGGTTTTAGTATCGACAGGAACACTAACATAGGGCTCTTCGACAGAGCATTGTAATTTGCCAGGATAAACGCGTACAAAACCGTTATCCCTATCATGAAACCTAAGATATATAGCTGGTCGTTTACCCTCTACATGATTTAAGCTTAGAACAGGAATGGGATCTTGTAAAGGAGCATCTTCCATGCCAGACGGTGCATATACATCGGTTAAATAAAATGCCTGTGTATTAACATAAAAAATAAAACAATGCAACAATAATAATAACAATAATGTTAATAAAGGAAAAGGCCACAAATAACTTACACTTGGATCGCGTGATATATGAAATGCTCGTAATGCAGTTGTTAGCAATTGTTCCAAAGTATATGTACGAGGTACTATAATGACACGATATAGCTGACGTTTAAATGCATTGTCACCATCGAATACTTTAATGGCTTCTAAAATATTCAAAGAAACAGCGAATGAGTTAATAAAAAGTTTGAAAATTATTTTTGTTTAAAATTTTAAATCAGTGGTTTACCTATATCTTTTTCTTCACGCTCTTTCTCCTTTTTCTCTTTTTCTTTGTCGGATTTATCTGATTTGTGTCCCAGTTGTGAGTCTGGTCTGTGATGTGAAGATGAACCACCACTACTGCAGCCAGCTGCACTACCGCCTGGCACCGCTGCCATTGACTCAATTCTATCCAGAGACTCTTCATCTTTAAAACGTGGCGTATCACCACTGCTAAACTCTTCCGATATACTACGAGCTGTAGAAAATATTGTTTTAAAAATTATAAGAGAAAAAAAAACAAAATTATTATAAAATTTTAAATGTAACACAAAATATTGCAGTGATTGTTAATAAAGTACGAGTGAATATACATTTTATAGCTTAATTTAGTTACAATTTCATTTGATTTTTAATTCATTTTGTTAAGCCTGAAAATTACTCAATATCTGTTGAATTTTTAGATAAAGGAATGAAAGGAAAACTTATTGGATATCAATATACATATGTATATACGACTACATACACTAGGTTTTAATTATATTGTAAAATGTAATTTACCTGTAAGTAAAAATTCATCATCAAAATTGACAAGAGCTAAGTTGGTTGAAAATGATTTAAGGTGTGATTGACTAAATCTGTTTAGTTTTCATGACTTCGCAGGCTTTAAACTATAATATCGGCTTAAGGCATTGCTTCTTGAAAACGAATAACTTTAACGATAAGATTCTTAATATCACTAAAAATAGTATTAATATACCGATTATAACATTGTCGATAACTCGCCAGTAATAATGATTTAGGAATTGAACTAGATTCCCTAAGCAATGAATATAGTTAAAAGGAAATTAAGAACCTAGTAAGAGTTCAAGTTGAAATCTTTTATAGTCCACATTTGTGCTTCAATCACATGTTTGCTTGACATTGATTGATTTCATGTTTAAAAGTCATTGAAATAAAACAAGGAGAGATAGGACAGTTACTAACCTAACCATATTAACCAAACCCAATAAGTTTAAGTACATAAAGATTGTACGCGCACGTATCAATCTTTAATTCAACTTTAGCTCCATTTGAGTAAGACATTTGAAAACTACCCTTATACAGGTCCTTGAACAGTAAGACATTGGAAGTAGCACCGTTGTGGACACACTGGCAAAGGAAAGCAAAATTTACTTATTTGCAATGAAATATGGGGTAATGAACCTACTTGTACCAAAGACTCGTTTGCTATGAATACATGCAGAAAAAAAACTGCATTAAACCTAACCAGAGTCACTCTTAGGCACCTTATAACAATTATAAAGGAACACTGGCCTCTTAGTATACACGTCCCAGGGACGAGAAGCCTTTTAACCACTGGTGTAGACGAAAATATAGAAAAGTTTCCGACACTTGCCGGGCGGAATGTATATAGCCAATGGTAATTTCAGAAAACCATTAAGATGGTTGGCAAACGTCAGTTAAGACTTTTAGTTTGGTAACGAGACAGATGCTATTTGTGTTCAAAAACGAAATCTTATTAGTCCCCAGTAAGTTGTGCTTTCAAGGGCTGCTGCTGATTTAACCTAACCGCCTTTTGATCTTATATTATAGTGATCTAATGCTTGACACAAAGCCCTAAGGCTACGTAGTACATGTTTCCTTTTTCCTTGATCCGAGCAGACTAAGTAAACATTTAGTAACATTTAGACTATCATTGCCAACAATTATTGTTTTACTTTTTTTTTTTTTGAAAGGCAGTAAGGAAACTGCTGGTGTAGAGGAAAAGAAGTCATTGCATCTGATGTTTAGTGCATAAAATAAACAAACAATTTGTTGAACTAACCTGGTCCATATTTATATCAACTATAACCCTTACCTTTCATTATCACGGGAATGTCAATGACCCTATCTATCGATTTGTATCTAATTTTAAATATCAATCGATATCGACTCATAGTTTTAACTGTAATGTATAATAATTATAACGATTCGCTCGTCTTTAAATCAATACTTAACAGATTTTTAGAATCCAATAAGCTTTCCTATAATATTATCCAACATTAACTAAGTTAGACTAAATGAATACACAAAAATAAATCATGCACTTTATGAAGAATATTAAAGCTATCAAATGATAATGAAGTTAGTTTATCCGAAATGGTTAGTGTTAAATGATAGACTTAAATGTCTAGCATATGTATGTTAGTGAGAAATAATGAATGTGTTAACATATTTGGGTTAATTTTCCTCTGATATCCTTAGTAAGTAAATGTCAGGATAAAAGAGAGACAATAAAAAAAGGAAAAATATATTCAATGGCTTAATAAGGTATGTCTATAATGCTTGAATATAAATATAAAGAAAAAATTACAAAATTCATACTAAAATAGTTTTGGTTTGCCATTATTGCATACCTTATATATCCACTAAATAACAGTAAATATAGAATGAAATAATGTATGATTAATTTGCTGGTTAATATTGTAACAAAAATATCAAATAAACAAAACGGAATAAATTTATAAAAAAAAAATAAAATCTAGCATTGTACAAAAAGGACAAAATAGTTAGAAGAAACCAAATATGTAAACAGAAAATGTAAAGAATATGTTTATAAACAATTAAAAAAAAAAAATGAAATAAAATTTATATAAAAAATTAAATGCTGTTATTAAAGTATATCAAAAATATATAGATTTGTTCATCTTTTACTCATTTATGGTATGAAATTTTTAATCACCTCTACGTTTATGGTAGCGTGGCTTACGCCAGCCCAAAGAAATTCGACGCATGCGTTTCATTATTTTTCCAAACACATGTTCACTGTCGCTTACACGCGAACGCCGGCTACGTGAACTTGCAGCATCGCTGATATCACCACCAGCATCATCACTCAGACCGCCGCCAACACCACCGCCACCACTGCCGCCGACATACATTGTATGGCGATAAGGCTTCAAGCGGCTATCCAGAAATTGTGAATACTCTTTAAGGACCTCCTTATCATCATCGTCCTCTTCATAGTCATCGGCATCATCGAGATCATCTCTAGGCCGCTGTCGTCTGCCCGAATAAGTGTCGTAATTATCATCGTAGGGCTGATAATTGCCATCCTCATCTTGTATGGTTATCTCAATATTTTGATACATAGTATCAAGACTGTAGTGGCTGTGTACATTTTTCGCTTCGCCTTTGCCGTTATGAGAACGTTTCGAACGTCGCCGCTGAAAGAAGCGGGCATACTTCTTGTGTCGAGGACTAGGCGAATGCGATTTAACACCAGGCTCCTGAAACGATTTACTACGTCCCACCGGCGACAATTGTCCGGGCTTGGCTTTCAAAGTTTTTTTGGAATCCGGTGGCGGTATGGGAGATGCCGAATCACTTGAATTTGGTGAGCTAAAGGAACCAGCCCCGGTTGAATGACCTTTGAGCGGACAAAGTATAGGCTTTGTGCCTTTTGGTATAGCTCCAGTCTTTTGGGTTAATTTAATTTTTTCACCACCTACAGCGCCACTACTACTACTACCATGCACACCTAAGGCAGTGTTACTTGTCAACGGTTTTTGGCTGCTACCAACGACACCACCACCACCGCTACCACCATCGCCACTAACGCCGGAACGTTTCTTACACATAGCCAAGCCCGTAGACATTTTCATATTGTGTGCATTTTTATTTCTATCTATGCTACTACGATTTTCTATAGATGTATTGCTATTACTACTATTATAACTTAAATTACTTATAAGATTCATGCTCGAATCAATATCATCGGTTGTGGTCAGTTCGCCGCCAGTATCGGAGGTTTCATAGAAACCTTCATGGGGCGCTGTTTCGCCTTCGGCATCACAATCGCTGCCTGTACCAGCTGCACTGCTCAAACCACCACCTTCGCCGGGACGCTTATCCTCCTCCGACGATTTCATACCTACGCCACTATCTTTTTTCCTTATGGCCACATCACAGTGATCATAATCATCGCTAATATCACCAGCGCTTACATCACAAACACCCACATCCTCGTCGTCGTCATCGGTATTCGAGGATAGATGTTTACGTCGGCCATGATATGGTATCTTACGTACTATATTCGTATAAAATAAATGCAAAGATGATGAGGTTGAGGGCGATTTTGTTAAATGTTTATTACTTTGAGCCTTAATATTGCGCGAAGTGGAACAACTAGTGGTTTGGGTCAACTGCAAAGCACTGTCATCTAATTCCGTAACATCTTCCAATTCAATTTGATTTTTTGCTGCCCTATCTTTATCGATTTTTCTCTCATCTAAACTTCTCTCCATTACATCTGCCGCCTGGGCCAAAGTTGTCGCAGTTTCTTCGCCCGCTGCCGTTGTGGGTATGGGAGAGGGTGCATACGACGAGGGTGAAGATGAAAGAAAAAAATTTTGTTTTGATTGTTCTAAACGTTGTCTTTGTAATAATAAAATTTCTCTTAAACTTAATTCGGGTGTTACATCATCGCGTAGTTTTCTTTCACATACATTTTGACGATCGTTCGCAACGTCCGCCAGTAAATCAGCAATTTCAATATTCTCAAATTCATCTTCTTCTAATTTGTTTTCATTTTCATTTTTGTTTGTTTTGTCATTTGATTTTTGCGATTGTATTTTTTCGATTTTTAATTTTACAAAAGGCAAAAAAAAATCGTAAAAATTGTTAAAGAAATAAAATAAAAGAGAAATGAAAAGAAAAAATAAATACAGTAGTAAAAGAAATTAAAAATAAAATAGTATTAAAATAAAAACAAAACTAAAGCTTTTTTAGAATAGTAAGCAAAAAGAATGCAAAAAGAAACAATACACATTTGCAGATCATAATAAACCTTAAAACATGATTTTATGTTTGCAATGAAGAAAAAAATGCCGCCTATCCTGATTTCATGTATCGTACTCTGAAGGAAAATAAATGCGTGAAAACAGTTTGTGTATTACCGAACCTTAGGTTAAACAATAAGATCTAATTGGCCATTGTACGACATACATATAGTGGGCTTTACAAAAATTAACTTTCATGCAAATATCTTGACTACTATCGATTGTAAAGTGAAGTCTTGACGTCAACAAAATTCCCTAAATGTTAAAAATATTTAAAGATTATGAGGTCATTGGTGTTTTATTTATATTATTTGAAATAAAGGCAAAAGTTAAGCACAAATAGATGTTCAAAATGAACTCGATTTCATTTGAGTAACGTTAAAAAATAATTCAAATCTGTTTACAGGCTTAAGGACCTATGAAATCCATATTTCAAAAAATATTTCTGAGAATTGTGTTCGCCCAACTGTCGTTGTATAAGAAATTTTATCACAAAAATGTAAAACTTCACATTTGTCACGTGTTATTTTTTGGTAATGTATTGGCATGACGGACTTTAGCTTTTTCATGCTAAAAAAAAAAAACAGAAAATATTTCTTCCGGTGACCTCCTCTCAGCCGTCTTGCAAAAGATCTGAGAGTTACAGTTAGTTGCCATGAAAAAGTATCAGAATCCGTAGGTTCCACTATTGACAGTATTAGAAACTATCAGGGTGAACCGAATGCGGTCTTGTTTTTTAATGAAAAATCTATTTAAAATTGTAAATGAAAGATAATTAATTTATGACTTAATCATGGACTGGGCATGATGGATGGATGGATCTTACAAACATATTGTATTTACGACGAGTATCTACCTAACGAAACTGAGAAACTAGGTCGTAATTCTGACTGAAGGGTTGTAATGACCAATTATGTTATGTATCTTCTTAACGATCTGCAAGTTTATTAATAAAATAAAAACTAAAATATTATACAAAATAATGCAAATTAAAGAAAAAAAAACCAAAAAAGGAAATGTCTTTAAAGGTAATTAAAGCAAACAGGGGGGTTTGTTCCCTTGACTGAAATGATGACTGAATTGCTGTGATAAGAATGTGCTTAAAAATGAATTTGGATTTTGAATTTGATTTTGAAGTTCGTGTGAAATGTTGAAAATCATGAATTGCAATGAAATTCTTGAAAATGATGTGGTTTATTACTGGACGATATTTTTTGATTTATTTTGTTTTATTTTATTTTTTTGTTTGTTTCTACAACATCAATTTAATACAATGTAACCACAGACAACGCATACTTGTACTTGTTTTAAAGAAATGATTTTCAATAAATGGACAAATTATGATTATTAATATTTGTTGTTGTAGTTGGTTTTGTAAATCAAGAAAAATTAAATGGAAATGTTTTGAATCAGTGAAATGTTAAGAATGAAATGTTGATTATTGTGCTTTTGTTTCTGTTGTTTTTTTTTTTTTGTTTTTATAATTTAATGATTGCTGCGTATTATTACAACAAAATTTGTTTAACATCAAATTAAGTTAGCTGCCTGTTTTAAGAACAAGAAACATTTTACTTACGGCACGAATATTCACGAACTAAATTTGATTCGGATTCGGTTTTTCTAACACCCATTATTTCTTTAATTGGCACCTCGGTACGTGGTACTGAAACACAATGCGGAGGTAAATAAATCGGTTGTAAACAACCGAAAGTACATTCGGTTGGCAGGTACATGCGACATCCAGCGTGTGTGGTCAGACCGCACCATTCGCAACGATAACCTGGAAAAATTATTATTTTTTTAAGTTATGTTTGGAGAAATTGTTGAAAATACTTGTACTCACCTGTTAGACACTCGGAGGACCAACAGGTCTTTTTGCAATATACACATTTTGAATTCGATGGTAGATTGCCTTCTCGCCAATGATGCTAGAAAATGAGAAGAAAAATAGTTTAAACAGTTACAAAGCCGTAATAGTTAAAGATCTAATAATAGAAAAATTAGGTTTTTTCTTTGAATAATTTACCTGATGTTTAACATTTAATAACTCCTTGCCGGGTACATAGGTGGCATTTTCTGTACAATCGGGTACAGCAAAATCTTGGCACTCAAGATGTGCATAATATTCACAAACTGCAAAAAAATAACACACAAATATTTGATGTAATAAAATTGATTTGAGCAATATAAAATCTAATTCTCTTCGAATAATAATTCTAATCAGCTTTTACCGCCTCAGTTATACTATAGTTTGCAGATTCCGAAGCAATTCAAATTCTTTTAATTTTTAATTACAAATGCAAAAAATATTGGAAATAGCGCTACATCCACAACGCCAATTTTAAACATTTTCTACCTTCACAGAATCTATATATAGATATATAGATGAGACGAGATTTATTAACCTCGTAATATTTTGGATTGAGTTTATATAATTAGTCTTTCTTATTTACCTATACAGTGTACGGATGGTGTTTCATCTAAACGTTTGCGACATACTGTACAAAATTTCTTCTTATGTGTTGTTGGTTCTGACCAACAATGCGCAACAGGATTCTGAAAATATAAATAGATATTATAAAATTTCTTATACTAAATACGGATATTTACAAACGAAATTACCTTTATAATGCAAGGTGCAATGCCGGAACAAGGAGTTACAACGTTTGTTACACATCTTTCGTGGATTATAAAATTGCAAACTGTAAAAAGAGAAACAAGTTAAAATTAATTGATGCGTTAATGTAGTCTCATTATATCTATTCATAATAAAATTCATACATTTTTTATTTGTTTTTAAAAATCAAAAAATTCATGAAAACGAATTTGTTTCGGGTTTACAATTTTTTTATTACCACAATAACTTATTATTTAAAAAAATTAAAGAGTTTTGCAGGATAATACAATCGAAAAATTAACGAGTTCAAGGCAAAGTGTTTTAAAAAAAACAACGACTGTCTAAGTCTAGTAGATAGTGTGTTGGCTTACTAGGTTCAAACCCCACGTCAGACAACTCCAACAAAACGAAATATTAAAACAATTTTTCTTCGGTAACTTCATTTCAGCAAAAACTCTGAGAGTAAATAAAACTTTCATGTGTTCCATATGACAACACATACCCATGTCATCTGCTTTCTCATACTTATCATCAAATAATCATAGAAGATATTCTTTTCAAGGGTACCACTTGTGTCATCCTATCTGCTATCGACCCATAGTCTATATTAAATACTCAGCGTGCTTTACATCAATCAGCGGTCATGGAAACCATAAACCATTTTCTGCGATTTCGCATGATGAGGGACAACTGCTCAGGCGAACCCGCTCCATAAAAGGGCAGTTGGGATCAGACACAGTACCCTTATTTATCTGTGTTATAGGCACCTAATTGACCTATGGTTGAACATCGGTTGGGTTGTTGTAACTCTTGCAGACAACTGGCATACTTATTATTTTTATTATCTCCGACAGAAAAAATTTTCATTCCCATGCCTATCGCAGACATATACTTACATACATTAGAAAACTTATATTAGAGATAAGGCCACGATTAATAAACGTAATAAAAAACGTTTTTTTGTGGAAAGAATTCTTTAAATAAAAAAAAAATTGAAATAGAAACAAAATTCTCAGGCAACGCATCAACTAAGCCACCCAAACAGTCAAATTACCAACATGATTATATTTAGTTTTGGATAAATATACAAACAGTTGTTACTGTTGTATGTGTTAATATATTGTTAATATATTGCAACAATCCTTACGCAATGCTGCACAAATCGTTATAAGAAAAAAATGTTAAATAAAATAGAAAATAAAAAAAACAACGACAACATGAATGAGTTCATTCATGACGTCAGTAAAGAACTCGAAAACGTCAGGTCAGCGGCCTAGTTTTTTCTGCTTTTAGTCTCTCTCACTCTCTGAAAAATGTGTATGTACGTATATACAGACATACATATAAATATATATGTATGAATATATATGAATACAACAACAAAAATAATAATTCAAATAAATTAATATAAAAAGACGGCAATAGCAGCACAGAAAAGTAAAATTAATAAAAAAAAATAAAAACTAACACGAACTTTATTATAAAATGTTCACCTAATAAAATGAACAAAAAAAAAACGAAAAGAAATGCTTTTCTTTTATTCATATATGTAAAGATATTTAAAAACATATACTTACGTGCATATGTATGTATGTATGTATCTAAAAATTCTTATGTATTTATTTTTTAATGTGCATACATATGTATATGTATGGTACATGAAGGATGTGACAAATGAATATTGCCATTGAACAACTGCACGGACTGCCATTGAGGCCAGCAGCAACGATAAAAGCAGTAGCAGAACACTGTAATAATTTTAGCAACCGTATAGCACATACATACATATATATTCACACAAACATATGTATATTGTTTAAATATAGTTGAGGTAAGAGATGATATTTAAAGATGATTCTTCTTTTGTTTTATTATCATTAGCTCTTAAAAGTAATCTTATGCATAATTTTTAAAATATTGTTATTAATTTTATTTGAAATTTCCTCTGTCATAAAGAAAGCTGCTATTGCCGTCTGGTAATACAGTACGTTAAGCAGTTTGTAGATGAGGTGTCGGTGGAAAGACAAGATTATTTTTACTAAAAACACAGTTTTAAACGCTATTTTATTAAACACACTGTTCGTATCAGTTTGACTCCGAATTGTATGATTGCGCATAGAAAACGTACGTTTTGGTTTCAACATTACCTTGACTCTTTTTAATAAATCATATGTCACATGTCAGATATCAAATCAGCATTTCTGACACACTGCCCAAGTTACTTGATAGTACCTTTGTTGTGGTAATTCGACAGTTTTCCCATTACTATTCACTTCATTTCTTACTGTCTTCGTAATTTTCTGACGTGCTATAGCACTGTGGAGCGCAATTAAATAATATCGAGTCTCTCGGTCTTATTTATGAGCACTATTTTTTGCTCAGAGTAACCTCAGTGTATGACTCTGTCTACATTTGCAGTATTTTGAGGCATACTCTTACAATTTTTCACTCCTAAACCGAAATCCCTAAACCGATGAGAAACACGCAAAGAAAACTAAGATAACCGACTATTGGTATTCAGAAAGTCCTCAAACATTTTGAATACTCCTCGTATTTCAAAAGTAATTCCATTCTTTTCTTCTATGCAATGAAATATGAAATACAACCCCCTCAAATGCTATTACTTATGCATAGTGATCTTAGAAATATCAATGAGTTGTGTAGTTGTAATACAATAATACAAGCAAACAATTTAAAATATGAAGAAGAAACACAGCAAGACTTACGTCTAACCCAGTAATAACATGCACAAAATGTTTTCGAACAAAAATCTTTTTTCAATAAATGAGTGTGTGTGTGCATGTGTTTGTATGCGCTCTTTTTCAGTTTCTTCTCTCACCATGCACATACGCGCGCTTACCTAAATGAACACATACCGCACCTGTTTAGATAAATTTCCATACACAATCTACTGTTGTTCTTTGTGGTTTTTTTTATTCTCTGCTTGCCAACTTTGTTGTTGTTGTTGGTGTTTTTTCCTTTCCGTGTTCTTTATTTGTATTTTCAATTTTAAAACATAAAAAGCATGGCTGGTGTATGCCTGTGTTTGAGTGTCCTGTAACAGGGCAAAAATTTAGTGAGAGAGTATGAGTAAGAGAAAGAGTGTAGGCATATTTTAAGTGCATGTACGAGTACAATATTCCACAACCTATTTTTAGTTTCGTTGACATTTTGTTATACCTAGTAACACCTATTGTTATTAGACAATAATACTACAAAATACCTACTAACACACATTTCCATGCATGCATGCAATCGCTTGCCTGCATGCAAACAATCTCTATAATACGCACACATACACATATACACACATATTCACATATTGTTATAGGAAAGCATATTGTTTAATTCTTTTTCTTTTTGTTCCTCTTGCTGCACGTTGACATTCTTTCATTATTATGAAATAAAAAAAATAAAGAGTGAAGAGTAAGAAGAGTAAGTGTATTTTGAAAGTGTATTAAAACCAAACAAATAAAATTTAATACAATATATCCTATGTTTTAGACGTTTATAACAGTTCACGAGTATGTAAATATAACAGGTTATTTATTTTTAAGTTGTGTGGTATAACAGGGCGTATGTTTTTGTGTTGCATTAATTTGATATTAAATATTAATCATACGACCTGCAGAGTGGTACATTGTAGTGACTATAGTTAGAGTTTAAATTTCAATTTATAATATAGAATTGATTAAAATGAACCCAATTACATATGAAAAGCGTATAAAAATAATAAAAACTTGCTAAAGAAAAAATAAAATTTTATTAAATTGCGGATATTTTTGATTATCATAACAGAAAGAAGAAATATTTAACCTGGTTGACTCGGTATAAAACATATAAAACATATTAATCACAGAATTCCTAAAGAAAATGTTGTTACTGTAGGAAAAATCATCAAAATGGATCAAAATTTGCTAATTCCTGTGAAAGCCGTGAATTGGGTTTAAAGATTTAGTTTTTAAGCATTAGAAAGTTGTGTTTTCAAAGGCATACAAGTTTAAGGATCCGACGAAATTAAATCGTATGCCAAATTTCCCCAAATTTTGTACATTCTATACAATATATGATATTCAATTGTAATAGCAATTATATATCTTAAGCACAGATTCAAAATATTAAAGTACACTGTAAAAGAAATTAGTTGAACTAATTTTTAAATGTAAACAGTACTCAGTTTCTCAACCCAAATAAATATGTTCCATTAGTCTCTGATTACTGTCGCTATAGTTAATGCTGATTTTTGACTATATTTTGTTACAAACATTGGCCCAAACCCAATAAATAAATGGAAAAAATAGCCAAATTACTACAACATGGTTTCTACCATGTACCCTGAGACATTTGTTAGCCAAGTTTATCACATCACATCATATTTAAATTTATTCTCTTCATCTCTATAGAGGTCACAGCAACCAAACGGCACAGCAGACAATTTCAAAAACAAAGTAAAGGTTACACTTTGTCCACAGTATATTTTAATTGTGACTTTACAAAATATCTTTGAAAGCTAAATAAAATTTTAGTACCAGGCGGAACCTTTTATAACTGAAAATTGAGCTAGCAAGAAATGGAGAAAGCCGACTGTTTGGTCATCACTTTCTGCAGAATTTTCTAACGCTGAAGTGGACTCATCAATCATTTTAGAAGTATGGGCTGCCGTGGATTATAAAAATAGAAGTGCGTTTTGCATACGGGTATCATTAAAAGAGTTTGGCTCAATCCGCTAATGGAAAACTAGTTGCCTGTTTAACCCACCATTGCTGACCTCGTTTCAGAAAAGTTTCTACAGTTCAAATGTGTTGTTTAAATCAATCAATTCGTAACAAAAATCCTTTGCGGAATATATTGACTTAAAATGTATCACATAATTTCCAAAAGGTGTATTACAACAACTTATCTTTGCTATAATTTTGTTAGCCACTATAAATGATTTTAAAAATAAACTTTTGCGGTCTTTAAAGCGAATAAAAATAGCAATAAAAATAATAATAGAAAAGCTAATTTTAAGTGCTAAACTTTAAACGTCAATAAAAGTTGAAGGAGAAAGCATGCATATGAACACACGTACAAAGTTAAATCTCTCTATTTTTCTCCTTCACTTTTTATGTATAAACGCGTCATATACATAAATATTTTAAGTTTTTGTATCTTTTATATTCACGACTTTTTGCATTTCTTTTGCTTTCTCACTCTGCTACAAGTGATAAATATCACAAGGTAAGATGCAGCATATATGTAAGTGCATTTGTATGTATGTATATACATACATATGTGTATATGTGTGTTTGTATGTGTGATTTTGAAGTGTTTCTTTTTTAAATCTATTTTTAGCATTTATATTTTAGTCTGAAACAAAACTGAACGAGTTAGAAGAGACACACACACGCAATGCATTTTTTGTGCATGGTACATAATGTATATGCCGGAAAGCGTTTTTTATAAGCTTTAGAATTTTGGAACTACATACACATGAATAGGTATGTTAACTTATATTTAAAATACTTTTTTAAATTTTTTAAATTAATTGCGTTATGAGAAATATTAAAATCAGTGCTGGCACATATTTTCTTGCATTAATGAAGAAAAATAAGTAAAAGTATTAAAGTTAAGTACGTCGAAAATTCCGTGACGATCATAATCAAAGACCAAATTAACCAAATACGACGCATTGTCACTCTCGTACTCAGAACATAATTTGTTTAATTCGAAATTTTTGTCCGACATACCCTGGCACGTTGCTTTTCATTTACAATAGTCTCAACAGTTACAGGACGAATTTTCTCTCCCAATTTCAATTTCTCATCATTTACAATAAAAAATAATTGTTTCCATTGTCATGTAAACAATCTGAATCCATCTGTCATCTGATCTATGTAGCAATTAACTTCTTCCTTTCTTCTACTACTGTACACTTCATATATTCTATTTGCACACCCAATCAGTTTTTCCTACATTGTCTTCAGACTTTTCCTTTATAACTGCCTTTAATTCTTTCCATTATCCTGCGTTGGTTCGATTCGAATCGCAGGAGAGAGATTTATATGATTATAAGAACGTCTTGAAGTCACCAAAAGCACGTATTTGTTATTTTCACTTTATTATGTTACAAAAATTACCACTAACGGTACGAAATACTGGTCTACTAGTCCAAAATTTATGTTGTATTTAAGCAATCATCAATCAACTAAAGCCCTTATTTATATCCACAAATTTTCGATCAACTCTTAACGCAGAATATTTGAAAACCCTATGAAATATTGTAAAAATATTGTATGTACACATAGGATATATAACTGTAATGACTATGTTATAACATAAACAGTTCACACACATACACATTTGTAGTAACAACAATAAATAAAAACAATAACAGTTGTATTGCCCAGTTATTTTTGCTTCATTTAAATGCCACTCTCAACTCTTTTTAAATTTGTTTGAATTCCTTAATTCTTCTTAACTTCCATTCAGTCATTGCTGTTGCTTTTTCCATGTTACGTTAAAATGTTATGTCAGACAAGCTTAATAAAATGCTGTTATTGATGCTGACAACAATAATAACGACAACAACAATGTTGATAAAGACGATGACGTTGGAAACGTTATTGATGACAAAACTTTTGTTTTGTATGTATTTAGAGAGTGTAATTTCAAAATGTTCTCACTCTCGTTTTAATGTACAGTACGCTTGTATATGTATCTGTATCCTTATCTGTATAATAGTGCATAAAAAAAGGAATTTTTCAGACATCTCGAACAAAAACGAAATATGAAAAATAAAATTTCTTTTGGCAACTTCCTCTCAGCAGTCTTTTGGCAAAAACACTGAGAGTTAAATAAAATATCCATGAAAATTTTCTCAAACAGTAAATAGCATCACTCTCGGATAAAATTAAAACACACTCGACATGAGTGGTGTGAGGAGCTAGGGTGTAATTCTCACTAAATGGTTGTAATGACAAATTAGGTCAGTGAGTAACACTCATATTTCTAAGCCCATTTACATTCCCTATAATAGAGTAGAAAACTTTCTCGTTATCCACAAATATGAAAGAAGATTGCATCTCAACAATATGTTAAATTATTATCCCTAAGCTATTAATCTGATCGACAAATTATCTTTCGCTCCTGAACCCTGCCATACCTTTTCATCAACAATGTTTTGTCCGCAAATCAAGGATGGTCTTCATGTCCATCCTGCATTGCGCTATACAAAGAATAGCTCTAGCAAACGCATTATAGTGCTCAATTGCATCATATTTCTTATACAGTTTCCTGCATCCATTCAATAAAGAAAGTTTCCATGTTCCATATTTATCTTTATCTTTATGTTTTAAGTACCTACACAGTGATATTATCAAAACCCGTCATCTTGCCGTTCCTAAAAACTACAATAGCGTCGATACATACATATGTATATAATTTAAAAAATACAATAAAATAAAATACGCACAATATAGAGCAATAAATAAAAATGAAAATTAATTTTTTTTATTTATTTATTTCACACTCGATAGACGTCATGTCTGCTGCTATCAGTGTAGTTCTCTTCTAGAGACTATTGTTTTATTTTTAATTTTTTTTGTGATTTCTACGTAATGTCAGCAAACTGAATTGGTCAGTCAGTCGGTGGTTGCGGATGTCGTCGATAAAACAAATTTATTAGGAATTTTCAAACAATGTTGATCCATTTCTTTGACGTTCTCTTAAGGGGGCGTATGATTAATAGAAATTAAAATTTATTTTAAATGTTCGTATTTTTCAAATTGATGTTTTTTAGTATTTTCTAATACTGTTTTTTTTTTTGTTTTATTTATGATATAAAAAACTATTTAATTTTGTTGTATTTTTTTGGTCTTTATTAATTTGTCGCTATTTTGAATAATATATTTTCTTTATTTTTTATTTTCTTTCTGATAATTGTGTTTGTGCTTAGATTTTTTTCTTTTCATCTTTTAATCGTTTATTTTACTGATATTCGCAAGAGTTTTAAAATCTATGCTTGATTTTATACGCATGTCCTGTTTTGTGTGTTTTATTTTCGTATACATTCAAAGGATATTTTCAAGTTTATTCTCTTTTCAATTTTATTTTTAGGTAATTTTCTTTGAAGTTTTTAGATTTTGTTTGTAATTTTTGGATTTTAGTAAATAAGCATATTTTTGTTTCTCAAACTTTCTGACATATTCTATTGAAATATCAATTTAAGAAAATAAATCCATAATAATAATAAATGCTTTTCGAAATGATTACATATGTTCATTCATATACATACATATATAACTCTATAAATAGGCCCCGTCTTAGAAAAAATTAAAAGTAAACAAATATTTTCATCAAAAAAAGAAACGTAAAGCACTTCAAATCTTCAATCAGAATTTTTGACTTGGAATAGAATTATTATTAATTGTTTTAGTCTGTTTGAGCAATTTTCGTAAAGATTTTCCAATTTCGTTTCCTGAGTGTTCACAGAATATCAACACTTTTATAAACAAATACACACACAGATGAATAAAAATAAACACCAATTGAAAATTCTTAAATTAAATTAAAATTTGGAAAAATTAAAATGTGAAGATGAACATGTTTTGATGTTGATGATTAAATAAAACTTAAATAAAAATCAATTCTATACAGATATATGAATGGAAACGACAACAACAACAGCAACAACACCATCAAGTAGAATACAAACTACACAATAGGTCGTAAAGCAAAAATATAGGAACATAAACGTGAGTATGTATGTTTTTGTAATTAAAAACACATTTACGCCTAAGATTAGGGGGGTGCTTAATAAAAAAAAAATTTAAAAAAAATATTTGAAAATAATCATAAAAGCTTAAGTCATTTTCAAATTGAAAATGTTTGTGTTTTATTTAATAGAGAATAAATATTTCATTTTCTTTTCACACACATACTTCACGCTTATCACTTTGTTTTGCATAAACAAACATCTTTACGTTGGCTATCGTTGCTGTGGCCCCTGTTTTCAAGTCATAGTGCGCATAGTCAAGGATATAAAATGCGTAAATTGAGTGTGTCTATAGACAAAAAGCACTCCATATCATCATTATTATTATTATCATCATCATCATCATCGACATTAACGGCATCATCATTATTCTCGAAACCATCACCACCAACGTCGTCATCAATTCGACATGTGTTGTGTGTCATAAATGAATAAAAAAAAATTGCTGGCCGTATCATCAGTCAATAGTAACAATAAAAATAAATAAAATTTAAACAAATACGTTATTTGTTTAAGTTTTATATTATTTTTCTTGTAAGAAAAGTTTATGTTTTGAAATGATTTAAATTTTAGACAACAAAAAGTTCATTGATTTGAATGTTTTTTCTTTTTCATTTTCTTTACGTGCCGGTTATGGCGATAGCACATGGTCTATTAAAAAAAATTAATTTTAAACCTTTTTCTCTTATTAGAAGAAAGAAGAATGACAGGTGTCTATAGAATAGCTGGTCGATATATATTTCGCTTTAACAATCAAATGTGGACTTATTAAATTCAGAATTTTCTATATCACATTAAAGATCTTTTAAATACAAATCGGAAATTTTTACATTTAAATGGACAGTTTATTGACTAAGAAAAATACACATCAAATAATTTCGTACAGAAGTGTCACACTTTTTGATATATAGGGAGAGAATCGGACTGTAAAACTTATGTTAATAAAATATTGAGATGTCTGACCTGGAGTTTGAACAGTGACCTCACGTCTAATAAGCCACCACACTTCCTACTAGACTACGGCAACTTCCAACCACTACTTAAATATTTGAAAGTAGGCAGGCCTTTAACCTCATCATTGTCGATAGTTCAAAGAGATCCGTGGTTCGAATCAATTCTTATACATTTTATTTTCCGGTGCTAATTTACTAATCGAAAAAATTATAGGAAATTTAAGTTTCTAAATTCTAAATTGTATTGCTCATTATTAGAAAAATTTTAAATTTTCTTCACAGTGTTAAGTTAAATTTTTGTTTCTTTAATATGCCATTACACATTTTAACTGTCTTTTTGTAATTCTACTACATTTTCTTTTATATACAAATTATTCAATTTTTAAATTAAATTTAGAAATTGTTGGATTTCTTTTTTCGTTTCTTTGCTTTTTTAATTTTTGAAAATGTCAAATGTCACAATACTATATACTACACATAGTGCTATACAATTCACATTACTTATACTGCTAATGTATAATGCTATAAAAATAAAAGAATATTTAAATAGATTTACGAATAACAAAGTGATTTTCTTGTTCATTTTTTTATTTTTTTTTTACAAAAAAATAATTTATAAATAAAATTATGGCATTTAGAATGTTTAGTTTTTACAAAATAATTTTGATAGGATATGTATGCATATATACATATGTACATACATATATACACATGTACAGTTTGAAATAAAAAGAATATGATGTCATAGAAAATCTTAATTAAAAAAACCTTTGCTTTGAATTTCAAAATAAATTTTAAATCAAATCAATTTACACTAGAATGTCTAACCATAGATCTGCACGTTCATGTCATTATTGGTTCAGATGCAAAAATCCTAGTCGACTCGCTCTAAACCGAAAATTTTGCATGAAAATTTTCACTCGAATACTCTCGAGGCAGCTGCGTTGGTGTGTAACAACGACCATGCTTTCTTTACTGCCAGATCCACCTTGTCAGACTCCCGCCCTATAACACCAAAGGCAACGGCAACATTGCGTTTGGTCTACCAATTAATGTCGATATCGCCGGCGTACGCAAGCAATATGCCACTAAAAAGGAAGTGCCATTGCGATTATGCTGCCTTCGGCATTACACTCTCCATAAAGAAGTAAAAACTTTAGTCTGTCATATCTCTCATCTTCTGATTATTTCTTTGCTTTATTACTACTAAGCAGATGGTTGACTTAATATAAGGCAGGCAGTATGATGTTAGAGTTCTCAAAAGTCTGTGAAACTGTATAGAGATAATGTATAGGTTGCAGTCATTAAGTGAAGGTCATTACCCTCCTATCCTTCGGTTGACTATTTGAAGCTGGATTTAGTATAAATCCGTGCATTTATGTTCGAATTCGAGGGGAGTAAAAAAAACAGTTCATAATGAATTTCGAAAAACTTATGAGGCTTACATAACCCATTCTAAAAGCGCCCTGGACACTTTCTGAGCTCGTTTTAAAAACATATTAAGTTGCTGCAAAAAGGCGAAATGATAGCGGAAGAATCAAAATTGGGTATTAAATGACTATCGTCTGAATAAACGAAGCGCTTTTTCAAATCAAAATTTAAATCGAAAATTGAAATATAGGAAAAAGATAGGAACAAGAATCGCTTTAAAATAAATGCATTTTTTTATATTAAAGCACAAACGTATCGAGTGAACAAATGTACTGGGCTCAAAAAATTATAAACGTTTATATATACATTATATGTATGTACATATATTGTAAATTGTACAACTATAACATATGCTTAGGATTTCCTGATCATTTTAGGCGTCATAAATGGAAGCCAAATTGGCTACAGGAAGTAAAAGCCAAACTGACATCATAGCATGATTTTCATCATAAATTTATTTATTTTTTCTTTATTTTTTTTTCATTCACAATTTTTAGTTTTATTTTATTTTCAAACAGATTTACAAACTTTTCGTCACTTGACATAAAAAATGGCCTAAATTTACAAAAGATTTCAGTGTTTAGTGAATTGAAAAATACCAAACTTATTTTCATAATCCTAAAGCTGTAAAATATTTTTCTTTACAAAATGTTGTTTGCGACTTTTTAAATTTCATATGCCGATATGTTTGTACAAAATCCCATACATGTGTTTTAAAGTGTAGTTTTCTTTATTGTTTTGTACCAAATAAATTTTGTTTAAAATACTCGTGTATACGAATGTACAAACTAACGAATGAATGGACGAATGCACGAGTATGAACGAATTTGTATGGCAATTTAAAAAAATTTACAGGAACAAAAAAAAAATGAAATAATTTTTATGATGATTTCTTTTCTTGTTCTTTTTTTCCTTCTGGTTTTGTTAGTATGATTTGGCGGCCAACAATGACGCACTTAAGACCCTTCAATACCGACAAAAAGATAATATAAAATGAGAATAAAGTAATGAAAAGTAATAAAAATGTTATAGATTTTTTTCTTAAACGAATTTAAAAATTATCTGCTTATACATACATATATGAAAATAAACACACGATATAATGATATAATTATCAAGTTGACAATTTTGTCTTCAAATGTCTTGTATTATTTCAAGGTGGGCAAACAATATTGAACACCAGTTTCACTTGATATAGCGAGTTAGTCTGAGAAACTAAACCATAATATCATGGGGAAAGATTATTAAGATATGGAAATATTACTAACACGCATCATACCAGAGAAACTTGCATGACCCAAAGACATGTGGAACGTAAGAATGTTAAAGCATGCCACCCAGTTTTCACAATTTTATCTTTAAGATTTTACGAAGCTTCTGGTTCCGACAACATGTTGCCACATCTGCTGACAGACACTTCCAGTAAGATCACAGAACTTTTATCAAAATGTATGGCCGATTTTTGGACAAACGTAAGTAACAGTACCATGAGAAGTAAAAGAGGAAACAATTATACATTTGCCAGATGTGAACTGAATTTCACAACAGAATACATTAATCACAGGATTACTCGAATCACATCTGTTTGTTTTCTCCAACTACTCAGATATTAAAAATTGTATGCAAGCACTAATTAGGCTTCTCTAATATGAATTTTATCCTATATGTCGATGGTAAGTAGTAGGTTGTGTGTAGGCTTATTAGACGTGAGACCTCGGTTCAAACCCCGACCACTCATGTATAAAAATTAATACACACGACAAAAGTGGTGTGCGAAACTAGGTCGTAATCCTTACTAAAGGTTTGTTATGACCAATTATGTGTGTGATCTGTCGATGGCTGACATTGGGAGTCAACACTGAAAGAAATGAAAGATTGTGGTATCACTATATGCTATAAGTGATTTGGGTTACAGCCACTTGTAGTTAACGATCTACCTATCTAACACAAAAAATATAAATTGTGGCAAGCTTGCAATTACTACAATGAACTTCTTATTGTGGTCGAAATATTAAAAAATAATTAACTTTCATTATGTCCTTGATTTGTTATGAAAATACATCATGTTTTTTCATTATTGCATTCTTAGGTTTTTATCTTTGATATTCCGCATTTAAATACAATATCTCTAAAAATTTAAAAGAGTTATTATCTTCCTTTATACTGGTATTTATTGTATACGAAAAAGATAGACTTAATAACTAAATTTTGGGTTCATATCGACCAGTGTTATGCTGGTGTGCTTTAACTTAATAAAATACTAATTTTGTTTGTTTGAAATTATTTCACTCCTTTAAAGCTCTCTAAATAGCAAATATGTGTGTTTGTTTTACAGAAGAGAGAAAATTAAAAACGATAAAGAGAGAAATTTATGATTAAAATAAAACGGAATAAAAAATTGTGCAACGTTGCGTATGAGTGTCATTAATTTATTATTTAATTTGCAATTTATGACTGCAAAAAGTGGTTGTTCATTCTAATTGAATTTAAAAGATTTTTGCTTTTACTTTTAGTTTTTAATCTACAAAAAATTTTGTAAAAATAATTTAAGTAAAGTATTTAAAGTACTATATATTGTATATTTTTTCCTTTCTCTTCTTTATACGCTTTAAAATATTATACGCTTAGGCCAGATAGCCAAATCTTGGGAATTGCAATTAGCTTTGCAGTACAATCTTTCGAAATCCTCAGCTGTTCTTCTTTTTTTTTTTGTCCTTTTAAGGCAGTTTCTTGTTTAGCTTTCGAATATGATTTATCCGTATTGATTTTATGCTCATTTCATCAAAAAACCTGTTTTTCTTTGACTACTTAGACATTGAAGCGCCGCATAAAGTATCTATTCCGTTAAGGATATGCTTTGTGTCTGGTCTGTGTAATTCCTCCGCTTCCCATTATCCCCTTTCCTACATCCTCTCCTATTTATCCTACTCCCTCTATTATCGTTCCCTCTTTAAAGATGTTGTACAATGGGTCAATTCGGCCTCCGGGTACTGTATTTGTCTTAATTCACAAGTACACGTCCTCTAACCTAACCTAACCTAACCTAAGTATATGCTTCATTGGTTTTAATTTCGCAAAATATCCGCATACAATACAATACAAAATAAAACATGAATTTTTTCTTAAATCCTTACTTAATACATTATCGCACTCATTGTCACAATTAACGCTTCATAAAATTTAAATTTATACCCCATAAAAGAAGTATAATTAATGTGACATTTATTTTTACTCTTTAATTCATTTATATTTAAAATAAATTTAATACTTTTATTATTGTTGCTATATATGTATGTATGTATGTACATACATATGTATATTAATAAAATTGGAACAAGTGATACATAAATAATAAAAACAATAAAAATACATACAAACAAACGTAGATAAAGTGTGTGAGAAACACACGGTAATACTTTCTTTTCTTTTTTTGTAGTATTCCAATGACATTTTTGCATGTCATTCCATACGCAATTCACAATGTTAATATACATTTAAAGCGCTTTGTTAATCAACTCTCGTACATATATTAAAAAAAATTACTATGTAATTTTTTAATAAAAATTAAATATTTAACAGTATTCACTTAAGTCTACAAAATACTATGTGTATTGAGTGGAAAAATTTTAATACGTTTTTGTTGCAAAAACAATTTTTTAATCCAATAAAATCATTAATAAAATGAATATTAAATGTTTATATTCACATTTACTATATCTCTTGGTAAATGAATTGTTAATTTATAAATTATTGAAAAAAAAAATTAATTTTTCTACCATTTGAAATACCAGTCATTAATGTATGGTATATCAGAATAAAATTTAACCTTATATTAAGAATACATGATTCACAACACTTAAATTATCGTTTACATATGACTTGAGTCTTAAATAACTTGTATTAGTATTTTAGGGTAAACATTTATCATTTATTACTACTTTGTTATTGAAATAGTGTTAACAGAACGTGAAGGTTTTTTTGGATCGCTTTGAAAATGCCGAAATCTGAATTTTGTTTTACTTCTTCAATTGAAAAATTCAACTGAAGCACTTCGATTGAACACCGAAGCATATCTGAATACGTTTTCAATACGGTTTGAACGTTCGGGGAATGGTTTCTTTTGTTCAGAAGTGATGTTCTTGAAATAGAAGACAAAGACTTGGCAGGTCAGTCAAAATAATTCGATAATTATGAATTGAGCGCAGTATCTTATAAACATTTCTTTCTAGAAGAAAGTGGAAGCCACTCAAGCAGCAAGCAAAAAATGTATTCAAGCAGGTTTTATTCAAAAGCAACACGTTTTTTTCATGATCGAAATTAGGATGACTGACACTTAATAAGGAGGACAGTTATGACTATAAAACAATCTTTCCAGATGTTGGTTAAAATTAAAAAGAGGCTTCGCCTAAAACCAAGGTAATTCCTATATTTGTTTTATGTATTATTGCGTAGAGATGCTAATAGTTCTACGTCCTGACGATCTATGATACTGCCCTCAAACTCAAAAACGGATGAAGATATATTATATGGAATGTAGTCCAGATATTACTCAATTCGACTACCCTTTATTTCAATCCTTAAAAACACGATGTCCAAAATTGGGCTCAATTGTTCTTCACCACAAAAAATTTGCAATTCTTATGGCGTGGAAGATGGCAGAAGATCATAACAAACTAACCAATACTTTGAATATTTAATAAGTTAAGCTTACATTTCTCTAGCCACCATTTTATGCAGATTAAAGTTAAGGTAAAAAGAGTATAAGGATCTTAGAAAATAAAAATAGAAAATTTATTCAAATTGAATTGACTTACCTTCACAGATGTAACCTTGTCCAATTAAACCGAACCACAATATATCGGAACAATGATGACAATACGTAGGCTTGTGGAAATTCTTCTTTACAAAAGTATGACCACCATCCGCCATTTTGAGTACCAACAGGTCCATCAAATAAACGTTTATTGGATCGTTGTTGTCAAAATGAATGAAATTATGATAATAAAAGGGATAATTTTGTTGTGTAAGCAGATGTTGTTGTTGTGTTGTTAACAACTCCGTTTGCTGTAGAAATTGCTTTTGTTGTTGTTGTTGTTTTAATGTTGCTGTTGTTATAAATAAAACAACAATAGTAGTAACAATTATTGATGACAACAAATATTTCGGATATATTTGTTTGAAATTTTGAGACAACGATCCAATAAGTCTAAAGGAAAGAGTAGGTTGCTTTTGCAGTATCAGTGTTTCTTCTGTATCTTGTTCTTTTATTTCTTTTTGTAATTGTTTCTCTTGTTGATGTTGTTGTTGTTGGAATTTAAGTAATTTTTTAATATCGGCCGTTTTTATTTCTTGTTGTTGATTCCTTTTTTATTATTTTAATTTGTCTAATCCTTTTTGGTTTTCGTTTTACTTTTGTTTTCTTTGTAGTAACAATGTTGTTGTTGAGAGTAACTTTTCTTTTACATTTGAGAGCGAGAGCAAGCGAGTGAGAGACAGAGAGGCTTGGATAATGGAAAATTTTTCTTTCTTTCGTTTTGTTTTGTGTTTTAATGCGTGTTTAATTCGTAATCAGGAACAATTTTACTATATTTTACAGATACAATGTTGTTTTTGTTGTAGCTGTTGCTGTTGTTGTGACAGATGTTGTACTTGTTGTTTTGGTTGTTTTTGTTGTTGTTGTATATCAAAGGTGGGATTAGTTAATTTAATTTGCTTTTTTAAAATAGTAATTAAATTACAGGATAAAATCCAACGGCGTCGTTTATGTTTTTCTTTGATTTCTTGGAATTTTTTTAACACAATTTTTTGAAGACAATCTCTTTGTGAATTTTGTTGTTGTTGTAAATGTTGTTGCTGCTGTTGTTGTTTTTGTTGTTTAAGCTCATAAATATTGCAAATATTTAAAGAATTCTTAACTTTTTTTCTCTGATCAATCCGTTTGAATTTTTTATTATTTTTGCTGGCGTTGTTGTTGGTGCTACTAATGCTGATGCTGATTGTGTTACAATTAAATGGCCGCAGATGTTGTCGTATTTCCGGTGTTACAGATAATTGATACAATAACGGAGGACATGTCATCAATGACGGCATTTTTCATTTTTATATTTTTAACTTAAACTTTATCCAGACATTGGTGCTCTGGAAGAATTTCATTTCATACTCTTTACATTTTAAAGAAAAAATTCCTCAACTTTTCGCCTTTTTCTCTTCCTTTTTTTCTTTAATGCTTTAAATGATGATTTTTCGTAAATTTTTTCGAATTATTTTCAAATAATTTTTTCTTTTTCTTTCAATTTTTCGAGGTTTAAGTTATAATTTCTTTTTTTCATTTATGCTTGATTTTAGTTTCATTTTTTGTTCATAAACATTTATTTGCTGTATTTTTAATTAAATCTGTTGTAAAAGAGGATGTAAATTAAATTATTTTGTTTTATAAAGCAGTGGCAAAAGTAAATTGAAAACAATTCTTTTTAATAGACTAATACTAATGCTAATAATTTTGAATTTTAATCATTTTTTAATAAAAGAAAAATATATTTAAACTAAAGAACAAAAACAAAATATTTGCCGAAGAAAACGTAAGCTAAAAAAACTTTGTTTTTTTTTTGAATTATGGTCTAAACAGTAAAGTAAAACATTAACATAATACATTAAAATACTTGTCCTGCACTCAAACTCACGTAATAGACAACACTTTCTCTTTTCATCATCCACTCTTACTATCTGATTTCTTAGATTGAACACAATGCACTGCTTTAGTAGGGGCCATCCTCATATTTTATAGATATAAAAAATTTCATGATAGTTTTTTTATTTTCTTAGAAATCTCTAAAATTCTGTAGCATTCTTTTTTAATTTTTTTATTTATTTATTTGATTTTAAGAAAATAATAATAAATCTCTTAAATTCGCCGCACCCCCAAAAAATTTTAAAATTAAATGTTCACACACTTTTTGTTTCAAATGTATGACAGACATGTGCAGGAAACGAGAATAAAATTTAGAAAGCAAATAAACAAAAAATATATGTACATATGGATATATAATCGGGCAACCAGTCCGTACTAACTATATGATACCCTATGTATAGAATACTATTTGTTACGGAATCCATTTGTAATGTTGTATCATTGATCTTTCAATCAACTTTTTGTTCGAATGAATTTTGCCGCTTTTAGAAAGCATTCAAAATAATGAATGAAATTTAATAAAAAAAAAGAAATGAAGAAGGATATTTAGAACATTCGAAGGGTTATATATGTATGTTCACTTCAGAAACTTAATGAATTAGTTTATAACGGTCATATCGAATATAATAGAATAAAAACATTAATAAACAAAGTTTTTATGCATAAAATTATGGCAATACTAAAGCAATTAATTTTTTTATATTCATAGTTTAAAATGTACTATGTTCTACTCATGGAATATGCTTTAAAAGAAACTTCTCCAAATTATAACACTCAGAGAGCATTGAAACAATAAAATGAAGCAGCAATTAACAGAACAAGAAATTGTTTTAAATAAATACTATAAAAAAATTTATTTCCAATATACACAGAAAAAAATTTCTTTTGATGCTGCTTCTTCATCTTTTAAGTTTTTCCCCACAATGTGAGCGTAAAAACTAAAAAGTGAGAGTGAATGATAAACGTAAAGGAAAAAGGGAAAATTTATTATAAAAATATACCTGTATTCTCCATAAAACACAAAAATGCAAAAAAAAATCCGCTCACGTAAAATACTAGTAAACAATGAAAAATTTTTAACGCAAGTGAGTATTCATCATGATAAACAAATACAAACAAAGTGTTTACAGGGAATATACCAGAGAATATAAAAAATATCCCTTTTTCAGGTATGGAAAGCAGAAGAGGAAATTCAGTACTTATTTCTAATGGGAGCTAGATAGGGAGAGAAAACAAAAAGAAAGTTGTTTTAAGTTTAATACGACTACGTCAGAACATGTTTTTATTTTCTTTTTTGTGTGTCAGTAAAACAAAAACATTTGACACTAGTTTAACGGGGTTGTTACACAAAATGAAAATGAGTTTATTGCCCATAAAAGGATTTTGAAGAAATTTAAACAAATTCAATAAAAACCATTTAAATTAACTCTCAATTTTTAAAAATAATAAATTTAAAAACGAATATAATACCTTTTCTTACAAAATACTAATATTAACTATATTTTGAACATATAATAAATATTTTTTTTTTAAAACAAAGAATGTAAGAAGTACTAAATCTGAAATTTTCTATGATTATCCTTGTAAAAATTCGTAACGAAAGTTATAGGATCGAATTATTTCGAACGAAATAAATATTAAGAATTTTTTTAATTTAAATTGAAAAAACTATTCCCTAGTAAAAATACATTCCCACGTTTAAGCCAAGAATTATGTTTCCCTTAAATCATATCATATCATATCCTGCATTCAACACAATGGCTTAATCACAGTAAAGAAAGCTCCAAGAGTATTTTTTCATATTAATTAGAATACAATTCCAATTATATTATAATATTTACGCTTAGTGTAGTTTAACAAGCCATAGTCTAGCACACTATACGGCAACGGCAAGGGCACTCAACTTTAAGAATATATAGTTCATTTACTTGGATAGTGTCAACCCAGAGTAAGACCTTTAAAGAGAGCATGCTCCACAAGCCTTAATTGTCTGAAAAAAATACAAAAAAATAGCTGGCCATAATAATGGGTATATTGCTGCAGACTTAATTAAAGCATTGTGTTTATTAGGCTATGATACCATTGCACTTAACGAGCAGTATACCCTACATACATAATTGATCATTACAACCCTCCAGTTAGGATTGCGGCCTATTTTCTCACACTACTTATGTATGTTGTGTGTGTTAAATTTATACATGCGTGGAGAGACCTACAGTTTAAAGTCGGCTCCGAACGACAGATTCTTAAAAAACCCTTTGATGGCAATTTAATTTATTGTCAGTGTTTTTGCCAGAAATCTTCACCGAACAAATATTTGTCCATATTTCGTTTTGATCGAGATGTCTGACTTGGGGTATACCCTACAGAACCCTTTTATTTATTTAGTTATGCTATAATGACAGCAGCTATTAATGATAGCCTTTGGTGGTAGGCACTGATGGTAGCCATTGTTCATATGGAAAAATATAACGACCCTTTATCCATGGTATATAATATCAGACCAATTACATGCTTAGATTGGAAAACATAATGAAGCTAAAACCCAGCAAAGGAAAGAAAATAAAAATAAAGAGGAATATAATTATATTTACTAGTACCTTTATCCAAATATTTCAACAATTTTCAAAGAGTTCTTATGCATTTTAATTTTCCGTAGCATGCAGTTGAAAAATTCGCAAAAAGTTTTACTAATAAATTTTGCTTTTTCTTGTAGTGGCGATTTCGAATAAAAAGGCAAAATATTGGAAATTGTTTTAAGAATAGCAAAAACAGTTATATGTGTATTTTATGTCCTCCATATTTTATTACAAGGAATAGCAACAGAGTGTAAAAATATCTACTTTTTTCTCCCCCTTCTTGAATTCACTTTAACTGTAAGCCTTTCCCTTCTATAAATTTAATTAATTTAACTTTATTTGCATTAATTATTTTTAAGTTTTCCTTTAAGAGTTGTTTTTGATTAATTGTTCTTTTAATGTTTAATTATTGTTATTTTTAACATTTTTATTTATGTGTTGAAAATACACTGTTTTCACTTTAACGTACATATACATATACTGTTATTTTTTCAAAAAAAAAAAAAAAAAAAAAATCTTTTTTCTTTATTAGTTTTCTCTATAAAATAACGCATGCGTATTAAATTGTGAGCGAGAGTGGATGAGCGAGAGAGAGAGAGAGATGGAGAAAAGTTACGAATTTACTACATTTTATTCTACAAATATGCTCGTATCTATTCCTTAAACTCATACAAGTGTTAAAATTTTCTTTCTTTTTCAATTTTTCTTTTACTTTTCTTTTCTATTTAAATAGTAAAATCCTGGAAAATTTATAGAAAAAATTTAAAAAAATTTACAGTAAAATTATTTATTAAGGTTAAACAGCGCCAATGATATTGAATGACTTTTCATTTCTACTTAAACAAGAATTTGTATTTAATTCCGAATCAGAAACTTTCCTATTTATTTTTGAGGCTTAAAATCGATAAATTTCTCGATTTTCTAATTTGAAACATATTTCTTTAGCAAGAAAAAATGTACCAATAATTTCTTCATTGCAAAATCAAAATTCATGTCTCGTTTTTAGATCAAAAAACTTGATGGTTATTGCTTCAAACAAGAGAAGAAAAAAGGAAAGGCAAACAAAAAATTCTCCGCCTATTTATGAAAATATACTAAAATTTTTTGTATACACATATTGTTTGATATATTGTTGATCGTAATAATTTTTATATCTGCGTTCACTGACTTCTCATTAAGGAAACCGTAATCAGAAGTAAGGAGGTGTTTAAAACAGCTCAATACTAATCTTAGGAACACAAGCTCGTAATCAAAAGAAGGCGAAAAAAATTCATTATGTTTTCAAATTGTTCAATTCTCTTTCTAATAATCCATCCAGGAATGTTCGCTGACCACTCAGAGAGGATAAGACCACCTCTTGGTAAGAAAGCAGAGATTCTTCGTGATAGTCCTATGAATGAAAAATTCTTAAAAGATGCCAAAACTAGACGTTGGAGCAAGATAAAGTCAGAAAGGGATAGATCCAACTGAGAACCATTTTATGATTCCTACAGCGAAGTTGCCACAGTCTAGTAGATATCGACTTCTGGCAATAACTGTGAAAGTAAATAAAATTGTCACGAAAAGTTTTGTTCAAATCTGTCGTTCATAATCGACTTCAAAGTGTAGATCCTCCCACTAATGGATAAAATTAACACATACAACATAGGTGATGTGAAGAGCTAGGTTGTAATACTGGCTAAAGGTTTGTAATGGCCAATTAAGTAAGTAATAGGTCTTATAGGATCGAAGTCACTTGTAGGCAATTTCTAGTATGTTCTAAGCACACTAAATTATAAGTAAAAACCAGGCCAAATTGTGAATGTAAATAAGTGTATGTAAGTATAGATGGTATATGGCAATAGATGGTATATTAGCAAAACAGTCGTAGAGTTTAGCAAAAGCATATTTTCTCAATATGGTCGACTGTCCAAGACCTTTGGGCTCTTGATAATGAGCTAAAACACTACCTATTAAACTACGTCAACTACGGACTAACTATTCGCAACAACAAAATGAGGAAACAATATTTTCTTTATACAAAATACTTCATGATTTCTTCGGTGCAAGCCATCAGTATGGAGAAGCTCACAAATATCCATAAAAACCAAATTCATAATATTCATGGCATGTGTCAAATCTATTTTTCTGAAAGAGAAATCTCACAAGTTTCGGTTATAATCACGCAAAAACTACACGAGTTCATCAATGAGTGCCTTAGACTCATATGCAGGATATTCTGGAACAACACAGTGGCATTACAGACCTCTAGAACTGAACCAATAACTATCTGATACTGAACAAATAAAAATGTATAAATAGAACTGCTCATACTACCAGAATACCGATAGTATCACAAGGATAACAACAAACGCAGGTCGATCAAACAACACTTAAACGGCACCCGATACTTGAAGGTACAGAAATAACAGCGGAAGACTTATGTTTCCAACAAAGGGCATGGAAAAAACAATTTATCGCAGATACTAGTGGAAAAAACCTACGATCAAGTTCACTATAGGTTATAATAATTCGCATAGCCAAGAAAGTGGCTATGTTTAGTTTATATATGTAAATGCTATAGGTATGAACAACCTGGTTATTTGCAAGAACTATTACTCGAATTTTCGTTAAACTTTTGTACGTGTTTAAGTGGACTACTCATACAAAATTTGTATGACACAAAGCATCAATTATTTTTTATTGAAAATAGACCATAAGAAACAATTTAATCTGATAAAAAGAAAGTAATTCCGTGTGTTGAAATAAAATCTAAACTATTGACGATTTCCTGGACGATCTAAAGTACAATAGAGTTACACAAGCTCCCCAATAACTTCTCAACATATGCTGCTAAGACCCTACACAAAACTGAAGTAAGAGACTGGATGATTGTAATTCTATACAAAAAGCTTGTAGATAGAGATAAGACTAAACACCTGTTGCATGCATGCAGGAAAGTTATTAAGTCACTTCAACTAGCAATTCACTATGCCGCAATGACGTAGCAATATGACGAGTACAATGGAGTTGTTGTGGCTTTTAAGTTTTAAGCAGAAGAATGTAATCATATGGGCTGAAATAAATTGTTTGAACTTTTAAAAGTCATTCCAGATGTAGATAAGAGTAGACAACCGCTGCTTCATTTGCCATTATATGGCATAAAGCAATTCAGAGATAAAGACCGGAGTTCAGTACAGAGAAAAAAAATCTGGTAAACCGTATAAGAATAAAACTGGAAAGTTGGTACCTGTGGCCTAGACGGAGAGCCCGTTATAGATCAATCCAACTTATAAACATATATGCGACAATGGCATATGAAGAGAATATGCGAATAAAATTTAAACAATTGAACTCTACCGGTGCAATTGTCCGGCAAAATATATTTCTGGGGAACTGATTGAAGTAAGGAACCGAGTTTTTGAAACTACTAAGATTTCATCGAGAAATCGACTATTCTTTAATAATTAACCTCTGCTTTGATAATTAGTTTCAACAAATTTAAACAAATTATTATATTTGATTTATAGTTCCACTATATCTGAAAGCATTTAATAAGTGAAATATAGTGTTCCATGGATTAGAAGTACGCTCTTTAAATCTCATAGAAACATCGGTAAACATACACAGTTTCGAATAGTATTCAAAACGAATTAATTTTATAAATCACAGAATAACTAAAACAGTAAGTATTCGCTTAGTTAGTATATACATTCCTTAATTTTGTTTTATTTTAGCACTAGTCGTACTTAATACTACAAAAACTAAAAGAATCATCAAATAACTTGATCATCAAAATACATATGGAAGAATAACAATAAATATCAAAAAAAAGATATTGCTGTCAAAATGTTTACTTTCTTTCATTTCCTCTCTCTCTATCTCTCTCGCGATTTTGCTTTCTCATCCTCTTTATCAATGAAAACTTGCTCTCCTATTCACAAACTCAAAAACGGGAAAAATAATTTCCCTTAATGCTCCCCCAAAATCGTAATGAAATGTATAACGAAATATTGCAAAAAGCGAGTGTATTAGAGCAAAACAGAGACAGAGGGAGAGAGAGAGAGAGAAATTTTTGACAGTATATATCTCTGCTCAAATAAATCGCAATAGATAGAGAATTTTTTTCGAATTTTTTTCTTTTTTTTTTGCCACTGCTGATATGAATTTTTCCCAATACATTTTTTCTATTCAAATATTGACAAAAAAAATTTCTAAATTTTCAATAACGATTTTCTATAACAGTTTTTGAATGTTAAAGTTTCAATTGAAAATCTCTTCAATAATTTTAAGAAACATTTATTTTTTTTTCCTTAGAATACGTATGTATGTAAAAATGTATTTGTGGTTCCTCCTTTCCATTAAGGATTTTTCAAGGGTTTTCATCACTTTTTTACACAGTATTTTTTCATTTTATCATCTTTTTCCATTTTCATGTTAGAATTTTCACTTCATTTCCTTTCTAATTAAATAATATTTTATTGAACTTTCTTTTTTGTTAAATTTGCTTTAAACCATTAACACTAAGTTGTCTCTTCTTTTTCATTTAAAATGGTGCTCTGGATATAGAAAAAAAAATTATGCACCAAAAAAGAATGAAAAAAAAACTTTCCTTTGACTTATTCCTACAACACGGACACATATACACTCACAATTCAGTAGCACACGCACACACGTACATATTATTATTATATAGAAAATTATATTACTTTTTTTCTCGTTTCCATTTTTTCTTCTTCTTTTTCTCTTTTAGAAATTTTCTTGTTTCAACATAAAAATTTTTCTTTTCGTTTTAATTTGTTGCACTTGTAATTTGATGTGAAATAAATAAATAAATTAATTATGTATGTTTCGTATTTTAAACTACAACTTATTTTAATAGTTGTTTCTTCTTTTTTTCCTATATAATATTTTTATACATATATATCTATATGTATATATATATATATATATATATAATTTTTTTTTTAAAGTTTGTGCCCTGTCAAACGTATGCAGAGCACACCTACTGCTTTCCGTGGTGGTTCGACTAATTGTGATTCGTATGCGCTCAGAATCGGGTAAAAAGTTCTACTCACTGTAGAAAACACAAACATTTTCCTGTATTCATGAAATATACCCCCAAGAAAGTACATATACATGCACACACAATTTACTCTCACATATTCATAATATAGGCAAGATTTTTATTAAAATTGGGAAATTTTTCCAACAAATACTCCAATTTTAAGAAAAAGCATCACATCTCATTCGCTCTCTAATGTTCTTTTGTGCCTCACACTTGTATTTCAATTTCTCTCTCTCTCTCTCTATAGATTTTAATATAACGGTCGTATTTTGTGTGATAAAATTCAGTACTGACAATTTGCTTCTTTACACGATTTTTGAAAACATTTCATAAGAGAAAAATGCATTTTAATAAACGCAGAAATTCTTTCCTTTAATTATTTTATTTTTTGAGTCTTCATTGTTGAAAGGACTTTTAGAGTTCAAATCTTAAAAACTAAAATCAATAAAAATTATTCAGTACCGATTAACACCAAGAATAAATTAATATTCGCATACGATCATATTTATAAGCGTTCATACCTTACATATGGAGATAAGAGCTGTAGTATACATCTTTTACAAACGAATGTGACTAAAGGACTTTGATGTATTGTGTGCTTTTTCAATTATCCTTCTGAATATTTCCCAATCTCTGACTTAGCTGTTGGCACCACGAGATCTTTATGTATGTACGAGTTTCTGACGTAGCAAAATGCTGTTGTAATCATCCGTAAGATCGCAATTTGTCGCTATTGAATATTGTTATAGCATATCTGTGAACAATCATTATTTCGTCTTACGACTGCAATTTAGTGTTGCTTTGTTAAAAATTTCTTTTTTTATTTTTGGCAACACTTTTCATTAGCTTTTTTATTTTTAAGAAGTATTTGTTTAAATAACTCTCTCAGTGTTACTCTATCTCCCACCAGTTCTCTCAATTTTCTTTTCTCTTTTTTCACACTTCTCCTTTGTAGGTTTTGTATTTTTTTATAGTAATCTTGTATCCTTTATTCCCACCACTATTTTTATTCTCGTTTTATGTTTTGCTTTTTTCAAAAATATATCAACAATTTTTCCATCTTACAAGAGTGTTGCCAATTTGAAATAATAATTGGTAACGGATGAAATGTTTAAAATTTTCGTCGTTTGAATATCCGAATGTAGTTAATGAACTACTTTATAATTTTCGGTCCTCGTTGTACGTACATATATGACCACTAAATTGTAGAATAGTCCACACACCTGATCGATTAGCTCAAAGAACAGGGGATCTTACATAATCTGTCACCAGTTTCACGCCCTTCGCAGCACCTTCTCTTGCCAGCTCCACTGTAGCCTCAGAACCCCGCACTTTGCTTAAAGGAAACCAGCCCGATTTCGGAATAAGTACTACAGTAATCTTAAAGGTTCAATTAACCATAACAAAATATAAATATAAAAGACCTCTGCAATTTCAGTTCAAGAACCAGCCACTGACACATGAGCTGTAAGACAGTCTCTTCCTCCTCCCCAGGCCCACAGCTTCTGCAGAAGTTATTTAAGGGTATTTTAAGTCTATCGACATGCCTTCGAATAGGACAATGGCCATGGTAGTGCTATTTTTTTTTATGAAAAAAAGACGATCAGCCCAGACGAGTCTAGCATTAATGCACGTATCCTCCGACTGCCAACAGAATTGATTGACCTCCGCAAAACCACCGGAAAATATCCACTTCAACTGTGAGCTCTATACTAATCCTAGGCAGTACATAAGCAAAGCAATTTTTAACAATATCCTTTATTTGCTGGAGCGTTTAAATGATTCGAAATTACCCTGAGAAAACTCGAACTTTCATTGACAAGGATGGACGTCGAGATCACGTTCTTTAAGATATTGATCGTGGCTGTCAGAGTAAATTAAGAGATTTTCAGGAAAGATCTCATTCACCAATAATCAATAGCCGTGACCGCTTTATATATAGTCATGACCTCTGCCAGTGGTTAGGTAAGGTAGGTTATACCAAAGTCAGTACTCTTAAAATATATCCCACACTATACTTTGTTCAGCATTTTAAACTCATAGATATGTACATATATACCTCGAAAATGTCACCGATATCCTCCGGATCATCAGACCAAAAGCCATAACATCCGCTTGGAAAACACTGCTTGAAATTTATTTGTTAAAATTTGTCCAGAGTTATTTAATAACAAAAACCTACCTCAACTGTGATAGTCTTAAAATAAAAAAAAATAATTTTATAAAAAATCGAAAATTCATTCATCTAAAATGCACTAAAAAACAATGTTAAAAGATTTTAAGGAAATATTTTCGTTTTTTCTTGTGTTTTAATTGAGCAATCATTTATTTTGTTTATTTATGTATAATTATGTATGTACGTATGTATATGCACACTAAAGATTTAAATTAAGTATTTTAAAAAAGTGTAACTAAAACTAAACAATTTTATTTTTTAACTTTATTTATTTTCTATGATTTTCTTTTAATACAATTTTAATCAACAACACACTTGTGCAAAAATACAGCCAATTAAATATAATAAAAGAATTTATTATTAAAAAAAATAAAAACAAGAAATTCGTTTAATATTTAAAAATCTTTATAAAGAGTTACAAGAAAAAAAAGAAAAAAATCATTTAGAGTTTTCAAATTAAAACTTAAAAATAATTAAGGCCATTCATTTTGAGAAAATTTTAAAGTGATAATAATAATACTAGTATGTATTTATGTATGTATTTAAAAAGTTTACAAGAATACATTTTTTACTATTGATTTAATTTATTTTTTTTTTATTTTTTTTTTTATTATTTTGTTTTATACTAAAACACATCGATTATTACTATATTTATGTGTAGATTTGATTAAAAACATTTTGTCTTTTGTTTGTTTGTTTTTTTTTTGGAATTAAGGACAGCAGTTTACAGTTACAGATTAAGTTTGTTGTTGCAAAAATATTTATAGAGAATAAAATTTTTGTAAATGTTCTCTTTTAAATACATTTAGCCGAGGCCATGATCATCAAAGAAACCCTGAGGAGTTTCATCCTGAAAATAAATAAGAAAAGAAAATGGAAATGCACAAAATGTTTAAAAATAATAATTTGGAATACTTTTGTTATGTGTTTGACAATTCGTCGAAAAAAAAACGTATCGAAAGGCGAATAATAGAGCATAATGGGCTGTCGTATGATCTTATTTATGCGAAAAATTGATTACAATAGATTTTTTTTATTCCACAAAACTAAAACCAACTTTAAATGAAGTTCTAAACGTACTTGTAAAAAAGGCGGTCGCCGTAGTGTAGTTGGTTTAATAGACAAAAAAAAATGAGATTTCAAACACCAGCATTGACATTTTCAAAAAACAAAAAAAAAACACGAAAGAAAATATTCAATCCTGACGGATAATAATGTACGTACCCCAAGATGCCTTGCCTCCTCCGACATAGTGACAAGATCGCTATCATTAGCCTCAAAAACACGAACAAAGTTTATATTCATATTTTATAAAATCTTCATATTCATAGATTTTTTTCGTTTGAGGTGATAATTAAAATAAAATAGAATAATTACATGAAGAAGTAATTAAAGTAATAATAAAGTAATTACTTTACATACTAGTACTCAATCTTATATTGGGAAATATGTTAAACAGAAAAAAATTGAGATATTCCACCGCTTGAATCCTATTTGGCAGACATTACTGTTCTCAAATATAGGTATTTCCGTTGAAGACAACACGGTTAAATGGAATTTGGAACATAATTAATATATTTTAACGAATAAATTCCAACACTTTCGATTTAATCTGAATGTATTGATAACTAAAATGAATTGAGAAGTCTTAAAATATAAACTTCGACATTTTCAGTCTGATTACTCGTTTGTAGTAGAGCAATATTTAATTAATTTAACATAGACATTGATAGACCCATTGTGCAATATATTTTTTAAAAAAGTGTTGCAAAGCAATTGAAAATTTTGAAATGAATTGCAAACATATACTTTTCTTAATAAACTTACATACTTACAGTTGTTGTTCTATAACTATTTATATGTATTTTAAAATTAATTATTATTTCTTTTTAAACTAATTTAATTTACAAAACATATTTTCATGTCCTTCAATTACATTTAATAAAAGCACATTAAGCTAGAGTTTTTTTTTTGTTGTTGTTTTTAAACACACATTTACATAAAGTTTTACACCATAAACCCAGTTTAACTAAATAGTAAGTAGTGTTACAATTTTTTAGTAGTACATTTTAAAATATAAAAATTTTAATTTATTTTCTTTTTTAAGCAGAAAAAAAATACTGGTGATATTTATAAAATTTTACACTAATATATATAAGTTTATAAGGACAATCACACACACGCACACACAATTAGAGACACATACAGACACAAATTTACAGAATTTCATTTAAAATTAGTGAAAAGAAATTAAAAACAAAAATAACCACCAATTTAATCACCATAAAAATTTTTATTTAAAAACTATAAATTTTGTGTTTATGCGGCATTTTTTTTTTTTAACTGCCAGGAGGATTTAATTGCATTTATAGAAAGAGATAGAGAAAGACAATCATTGCAGTTTGTGTAATAAGAGACCAGAAAATGCTTTTTTGTTTTTTGTTGAATTTTTGTTTTTATTATTTCATAACAACACCAGAATTTACAATAAATATTTTGTTTTTTTTTTATAATTTTATATTAATATTTAAACTATTTATTATGTCTAAGAAGAACATACATAAATACAGGTATTTTTATTTTATTATATTTTGTTTAAAAACGTTAAAAAATATTTCATTCATTTCACTTTAGGAGGCAACAGTTTTATGTTAATTGCTTATGTTTAAAATTTCGAAATATTTTTTTATAAAATGTTTAATTTCTTTTTAATTTTATTGAAGAGATGGTCTATTGTATTTAAAAATAAGGATATTTTTTAAGTTTTGCATGATTTGTTTACTGTTAATATCACTTTAAATAACATTAACAATAATTAAATACATAATATATTAAAAACTAAATTATATGTATTTATAAAGTTGGCACAAAAGGGCTATACAACGAACGAAAATTAACTTATTGGTCAGGTCAGATTATAATTTTAGTTTGAAAACATAAAATACATATTTTGTTCAGTTTCTTTATACTTTTAGCTGCCACTTACGTGTTTTAATTCAACTATGGTCCACATTGTTTTTTTATATTTTTTTTCTCATTTATATTCCTTTATAGGAAGCATAGGAAGAGAAGGAAAAGTTTTTTACATGGAATTGCTTCCCGAAACGGTTTGGATTCAAAATATTTGTATGACATGTACAGAGATATTTAAAAATGTTTAAAAAATATATTTGATTTAAAAAAATTAAACAATTTAAAATTCCTCTACTCATATACTGTACAACAAGACATTTGAATAATAAATGCACATAATCTTGATGATTGTCTATACATACGTTGTGTGGTAAATAAAGTTCCCGTAACTTTTTATCACTAGAATGTTTCGGAGCTCATAATAACCTGCAACACAAACTCATTTGCATCAAACGTGCTTGTATTTTTGGTAGTTACTTCTAGCAAAATATCTGAGAACATACGTTGGTAATGTAATGTTTAGTTTTATATTAAAAAAAAAGATATTGTAGATATAAGTAAAAGAGATTTTGATATTGAACACCGTGCTTAAGTGCTGTTTGATCAATTTCTATATCAAACATGAATTTCATGGTAGATCAGTTGCTAAAGACAGTATGAAAGTGAGGAAATAACGGAGATACTAAACATTAACCGCAGAACTGTTTGGACAAAGAGCTTGCTGATAGACTAACACGTTAGTCTTTCGACAATTTTTTTTGAAGGTGTTAAAAATAATATACAACTGATTTCAAAACCAGGATTGATTGTAAACAAGATTATGTTAAGTGTTGCGTAGAGTTAGAGGCGAATTAATCTTTGTGAGGTTCTATAATTCAACACAACGAACAACTTTGAACTCTACTACACACAACCAGTTAGTTTAAAAGAAGAAATTAAGAAAGGCTCACAATCCCAAAGATAATTTCTGTTGTATCATGATAATGTGAAGTGACACGCTGGCTTCGAAATTTAAGTGCATCCTTCATTTATGTTGCGGTGTCTGCAACACTCTTGGTAATTACTTGGTCAACATTTTTGCCAATAAATCATGAAGCTTAATTGGAACAAGTTAATGTATCATATTTAAGCTATTTATTGTGCAGATTTTGTTTAAAAATTCGAAAGATTTAAAAAATGTATGTCGCTTATGGAAAGGCCTTTTCAAACATAAAAAATAAATTACTCCAATTAAGAATCAAACACTAACTCCTTATTTCTACTACAGAACTGTAAAGAAACTGAACAAAATTGTTTTAATAAAATTTTATATGGTAAATATTAACGAAAGTTTGTCTCTAAAAACGGTGGGGGTGCAGGTATTTTAATTGGATATATTCTGTGACATCAAATTATATTCCCTAAACAATGTCAAACTGTAATACTAAACTACAAAACCAATTTATACACTATACATATATGAATACTTTAAAAACTGCAGCAAAAAGGTTCTAAGTTTGCAAATAAATTATTTTCAAACATTAATCTCGTGTATAACAATCTACTACAATACACATATTACGTATTAAGTAATAAACAACTATAAAGTTAGTGAAATATTAGCATTTAGTGCAGTGTTTTTTTACTTAGTTTTGTACAGATAAGTTTTTTTTTAAATTTAAATAAGTCCAATATCTCTTAAAGTGCCCTCTACAACGTCATCCTATATAGAATACAGAAAGAAAAAAGTACAGTGAAATTGTATAAAGGTGTACGTTAACCGAAAAATTAAACAAATTATAGGGAAAGTATTTTCGTTTTGAAAAAAGTTAAAAGAAAAATTAATCCAAGGAAGAGAAGTGCTAGAGTTTATACATCGAAAGTGTAAACCAAGAGTGCACAAGAAAAGTAAATAATTACAAATTATAACAACAATTATAAAAACAAATTACAAAAGAATTTATCTTTTTTTATTAAACAATTGTTAATAAGGGATATACACGAAGGAAATCAATCTATAGTCAATAATTCAGGTTTTAAAAGTAATATAACCTCTTCAAACTTAACTTTAGAAAGAATTATGGGTCCATTATGAATACCAAATAAAATAAAGTTCCGTTGGTAGTTGTCAAAAGTGGTATAAAATCACATTAATTATTGTCAAAACCTGGCAATGTAATTAAAGTTCGGTTGGTATCCATAATCGACCCATTAATTGTACAGAGTGAAACAAAAAAAAAGGAATAATAATTGAATAATGTTCTATCATTATTTTATAGATCTTTACTGGCAGTACACTATACTTTTTTTTCTTCTAACTCAATGCGAGTTGTCTTTGACCATTCTTGAACCAGAGGACCACAAGTGTTTAATAGAGAAGTAAATGAATAAATGTTCCAAAAAATCCACAATGAAATCATCATAGAATTGGTCCAAGACTATGTAAATTGCAGCAAATTTGTATTCCTCGAATTGTATTCAGTTTAAGCCGATCATGAAAATAATTTTCACTAAAAAGGCTACGCTATGCTACAAACTTGCAGAATACTTACATAGGAAAATATAGGACTACTTCGAAAGCGGTAATCTTTAATGGCAATGGGATCAAGCAATTTCTTTACCTTACAGTTCGCCTTCTATTATTTTTTAGAGAATAAAAACTTTAACAAATGTCATGGAAACCCTCTTAGAAAATACAAGACTTTATAAGCAATGTTATATTTTAACATTCCTCAAAACAAAATCAAAAAATTTGACAGAAAGAATATATTTAATGTTTATTAGAGATGTATATCAGATAGCATTTACTTATTATCTTTTTCGATAAATTTAATCTGTTAAAACATGAAGCTAATAGCCACCAATTGCCACATCAAACTTGTAGATTTCAAATTACGTTAACTCGGATGTGAGAATATTATTTCCCTTTTTTTCATCACAATCTGTACTTTGAATTTAGAAATTGAATAACTTGAATTTAAACATAATTATTGACTATAAATTGTGAACATTTTTTAAAATTTATTTCGAACATTTTTGTTAAAATTTCACTACAGTTATACAAATACAATGAAAGCTTATTTGCACTATTAATTTGCATATTTACACTTGTTTTTTACATTTGTTTTTTTTTTTCTTAATTGTTAAAAACATTGAAATAGATAAATACCTATGAATTTATTACAAACCAATGATTGTCTTTCTCAATTATTAAAAAAAGGAATTTCCAAAAATCAATGTAAATATTGAAAACTTTTTGTAACATTTTTAAAACAACACACATCTATATATTGATTGAAAAACGAATTAACACCTATTATTTAAAAGGTGGATGGAATTTAAAATGTTAAATGGTAGTACAAAACAAAAATAATAAAAACATCTAGTCAAATACAAATTTAAGTTCCTTAAAAATGTCGAAAAGAGTACATGTACTATAACAAATATGTTTATTATTTTAATTATATACAAAATTATGTTATAATGTTGCATTGGATAAATTGTCTATGTACAATACATTATAAAAATGTTTCAGATGAATAAAATAAAATCTATATTTCAAGATATGAAGCAAGAATACGGCATTCGATTTCAATTTCATAACAATACTTTGTTGTTTATAACATGACGTAATTTGCCCCTTATTCTTAACTATTGATATCCAATACAACATTTTAAATAATGCAAAATTTCGATAGCACTAGCTAGCGATCAACCTAAATTTCAATAATTCATCCTATAATTTAAATAGGTTTTTACGTTCTTAAAGAATATTTAAAAATATTCGATTAGCTTTAATATTTATCAATTGAATAAAGTAATTTATTTTAATTAATTATTACACAAAAATAAAATTGTTACTAAATACTATATATGTATGTATGTATACGGATTTTTTCTCAGATAAAATATACACTTAACAAAATTTAATTTAAATACTCATTGAAGTCCTGTTGGTAAAATTGGTAGTAGTAGTGGTAGTAGTTACAGACGTACATATGTAATAATTATATTTATAACATCATACAATTTTAGGTGTAGTGGTTGGTAGTAGTAGTAGTAGCACAAGTACAAGTAGTAGTAGTAGAGGAGTAATAAAATGTTTGTTGGGTAAGCATTAATAAGAAAAGGTACGTGGAAGGGGATTAACGTTATAAATATTATGTATGAAACTAATACGTTTTATTGCATTTATTCTATTTATTTATTTTAATACATTTGGCAAGACAAAAACAAAGACAAATAATTACTCGTTGTTAATAACTACAGTTTCAATTTAGCTCGGATTAGTAATTGAAAGTAAAAAATAAATAAAAAATATGATTACATATAAACAACCTAGATTGGGCCATGCTGTAGGGACTCTTGGTGGTATAAGATGTGTTATAAATTGTTAAAACTAATTGGCAATATTATTTTTAGAAATTAAATTAGTATGCGACTGAAGCTTATTTTGCAAAATTAAATATCATTTAAGTTCATATATTATTTTAAAATAATTTGAGAAATGTTAAACTATCGTTTAAAAATACTGGCATTAATTGGCCTCAAGAATTGGTAAATAAAACTGGTTAAAGGCAGTCCAAATATAATATGATTTCAGCTAAAAAGGAACATAAGCACGATCTTAAAACAAGCCGTTTAGTACTCGAGTTTATAAAAACTCCTCAGATTTAAATTTATAACACATCTTAATACAAAATTTCTTTTCCATTTATCGTATGTATATTAAACAAAGAACATTTCAACACTTACAAAACAACACAACTCTTGCAGGACTATTAAAAAAACGGAAATCATGCAAAACTTACAAAACATACCTTATTATATATTATAAAAAACTACATAAAATGACTACGAATAATTTACTAAAAACAATTCTTCTATAATCAATATACATTTTAGTAAAATGGCATAAAATATAATTAAAAAAAAACGAAACAAAATTATTAATTAAACAGGACGGCATTTGTTAAGACATAGAATTAATAATAAATCGACTGTCTTTTTGTTATGGCAATGGCAAGTGAAAAACTATTTTCAAAAAAACAATTTAAAATATTGACAAGATTAACTTTACAAAAAAAATTGGCTAATAAATAATAGGAATTTAATTTATAATTAATTACATTAAAAAACAGCTTCGCTAAAGGCAAATTAAATACATTCTTTAATACAAAACAAATCAACATGCAATATTAATAAATATATTGGAAAATTTAACTAAAATAAGATTTCTTAAATTGTTTGCTTAACCTTAAATAAGACGGAACAGATTTATAACAAATAGATATGTATGTCAAATCAATTAATGTAACGAATAAAAGAATTCTTCTTGCTTTTGTTTAAGAAAACGTAACAAATAATTATCAAATGAAGAAAAGAAAATTATATAAATCATATTAATCATAATTTTTGTTTCAAGAATTGAAGTCCATTTTTAGTTTGTTATATTTTTTGTTGTATGAGAAAAATTAAGAGAAAAATAAAAATGTGAAATATTTCATTTAATTTAAATTGTAATTAAGTAAGTTTATCATTTCGATATCAACACAACAATTAATGAATTCAGCATTGGATGCATTTAAAACGGAAAAGTTTATAAACAATTTAACAAAGAAATTTAAATAAAAAAATAAAAATAGTTTTTAACGTAAATATTTAAAAACAAACTAAAAAATTTCTTTAGCTATTATTTAAAGATGCTTTGCGTTTAAAGGTATGTTTTTTCTTTCTCTTTTTAATTTGGGATGCATATTATTATTTTAATTAATATTTATTATTTTGTTTAATTTATAAATCAAACATTTCGGGTGTACTAACCTCTTGCAATAGATCCTGTGAAGCAATTGCCTTTAATACATTCTTTTTCGATGTTTCTTGAATTTCACCGCCAATTAACAATTCATCTAATATAAAGTAGGCCTTTTCAAAATTAAATATAATATCCAATTCACAAACCTAAAAACAATAATAACAATGTATTAATATTTTCCTGTTAATAATGAATATAAAGTTTATGTAACAATATCTCTACTTAAATTGAATACTAAATGGAGTTGACAATAACTTCGAATTAAGTTTTAACTCTAAGGATGGCTTACATGGAAGTTAAGGACGATTTTATCAGGATTCGAAGTTATGTGACCTTACACTTCAAAATTAAATTCGACTAAAAAATTAACAGAAATCAGTTTTTAATCCTTTTTTCCCTATTTTTGAGGCTGTTGTGTCCGAAAGCATTTGCCTGAAATCTTCCGAATGAGCATTTGCTGAATTATTATTAGGTTGGGTTGTTCCACAGTGAAGATGCTTTCAACGAATATACTGGATAGAATCTATTATCAAAGTGGTTTACTCCACCTCCCAGAAAACGACAACAAAGTCGGATATGAAATATTTTGAAGCTGATTTTTTTCTTGCACTAGTCGATGAAATAAAGGCTATAAATACTGCTGCCGTTCGAATCAGGTATTAGTGTATAGCGAATGGATATACATACATACATATATGCGCCTTATTATGACAGTAAAGCGATCATTAGATCCCCAGAAAGTATATGCACCACACATCAAATTGTCCAAGAATGCCTGGTGTCTCTGGGGGGAATCGAGACGGCAGAAGGTTGGGAATACCTGGCAACGACTACTGCAGTAGCTGAGAAGAAGAATTCTTCCGAATTTATCACAGAACCACATAATGTATCTAGTCAGAAGTTATTAGAGCAGAATCTACAGTCTTAAGAAACTATTGGGATCGTTGAGAAAAGCAAACCAACATAGGAAATAAACTTCAAAATCTGACGTTTTTTGAACTGTAATACTAAATAAAAATACTTTGGATATTAATACTTACACTGCCAAAATATTTATCCAACAACTCTACATAACGATGAATAATTTCCAAAGTCAACAGTTCATTATCATTCTGTTCAATAGCGCAACAAAAATACAAACTAGCATAACTAAAAGAAAAACATTTTTTAATTATGATCTGTTTAAAACCAAATCTGAAACACTTACCGTTTGTAGACAATTTTACAGTCCTTCCATTCCAGGAAAGAACACATTTTCGGTTTGCGAGCCAAAATTGTTGTGACCAGCTCGCGGGTAATCTTCTTTTTAACTTTATCGGGATACGCATTATACCATTTTTGTAAACGCAATTTGCCCTGACGGCTGAATAATAGCATGAAAAGCATCTAAAAAACGAAATAAATATTAAAAATTAACAAAAATGTATTTGTCAGCGAAGCACCCATGAATCAATCATTTTGTGTGGGGCGACAATTATGAGACACACAATATTGGGCGCGTCAGCAATTTTGGTTATAAACCACAATTCTATTTAATGATGTTTATTTCGATCACTTACCATTTTGTGTTTTTATTTACTGTTATTTTTAATAAATATCGTTTATTTTTTATTATTTAAAACTATTTTTCAAGCAAAAATCATTACAATGTAAAAAAATTTTCACTCGCATTAACACAGAATCAAAAAGATAAAATACACTTGACAGCTGTCACTTGTAAACATACTCATATACATGAAACAAACACAGGATTGTTTTACGCCTTAATATGTCATCGCTAATGAACACCGCCAGTTAAAGTTGTCAAATAAGAATTGACAGTTCAATTTTATTAAGTGCGGTGTGTTGAGCACGTCTCTTTTTATATTCGGTGGATTTGCGAAAATTCTTAAAATTTATAAGAATTTTGCAATAAATATCCTTTAAACGACTTAAGTTTTGTAAAAGCAAAAAAAGGACGAACAATGTGTCTGAAATTAACAGCAAATGTTAATAATCCACCGATCAGTAAGTCAAATCTAATATTCTACCAACTCTTTATCAATTTTTAGGTTATTTGCTGGCATTTTGCAAATGTTGGCAGATGCCCCAAAAAATATCGAAATTTCATCATTTATTTTGTTTGTTGCATTCGATTTAAAACAAAGGAGTAATTTAATTTATTTTACAGGTGGTTTAGCTACAGCGTACTTAATTAACGATACAGTGCGAGTTGAGATTGTTTGGGGAAATGAGACTTCATTACTGTTTCCAGATGGCAGGCGGCTGTCCTGCTATTCCAACAATGATGTTTTAAGAGCTTTAGCTAGAGCCGCTCCGTCCTATAAACTATACGGCGAAACAGCTATTGAACGTACACAAATTGACCATTGGTTGTCGTTTTCACTCACCTGCGATGATGACATCCATTGGGCCATGGACTTTTTGGAAAAGTCCATAGCACCTGTAACTTACTTGGTAGCCAATAAACTTACAATAGCCGATTTTGCTCTCTTCAATGAAATGCATTCACGATATGAAGTCTTGGCGGCCAAGGGCATTCCTCAACATGTACAAAGATGGTATGACCTTATAAATGCCCAACCCCTTATCCAAAAGGTTTTGCAAACTTTGCCTGAGGAGGCTAAAGTTTCAGTGAAGCACGCCAATCGTGTTAAAAACTCTAAGGAAAGCTCACCAGCTGCTAGTAACACTAAACCCGGAGAACGTAAACAAGAGGGTAAATTTGTTGACCTACCAGGAGCTGAAATGGGCAAAGTAGTTGTCCGTTTCCCCCCAGAGGCTTCTGGCTATCTACATATTGGCCACGCAAAAGCAGCTCTTTTAAATCAATACTACGCCCAGGCCTTTAATGGCAAACTGATCATGCGTTTTGATGATACAAATCCTGCCAAAGAGACTGTAGAATTTGAAAATGTTATTTTAGGCGATTTGGAATTATTGAATATTAAGCCGGATGTTTTTACTCACACCTCCAACTATTTTGATTTAATGTTACAATACTGTGAACAATTGATTAAAGACGGTAAAGCCTATGTTGATGATACACCTCCAGAGCAAATGAAAGCAGAACGTGAGCAAAGAGTTGAATCGAAAAATCGTTCAAATGGTAAGTTTAATGAAGTTTAAATATTAATATCAGGCTATTGGTAGAGAACGTTTGGTATTTCACAATATTTATAAAATAATAAACACAAAGAATTGTATTATGCGGTATAAAGTGTAATCTAATCAATGTTTCTCTTTTAATACTTCATAAAGATGTCGCCAAGAACATGTCTATGTGGCAAGAAATGTTGAAGGGTACTGAAATTGGACAAAAATGCTGCGTAAGAGCTAAAATTGACATGTCATCACCAAATGGTTGCATGCGTGATCCCACTATTTACAGATGTAAAAATGAACCCCATCCCAGAACGGGTACCAAATATAAGTAAGTTTTTCTGTGTAACTATTTCAATCGTCTTTATAATATTTGTCTTCATTTTTTTTTTTAAGAGTTTACCCTACTTATGATTTTGCCTGTCCTATTGTTGATGCCATAGAAAATGTTACCCACACCCTGCGCACCATGGAGTATCACGACCGTGATGACCAATTCTATTGGTTTATTGATGCATTGAAATTGCGCAAACCCTACATTTGGGAATACAGTCGTTTGAATATGACGAATACTGTATTGTCGAAACGTAAATTGACCTGGTTTGTTGACTCTGGCTTAGTCGATGGTTGGGATGATCCCCGTTTCCCCACTGTACGTGGTATTGTAAGACGTGGCATGACCGTAGAAGGTTTGAAGGAATTCATTATTGCACAGGGTTCTAGTAAATCTGTAGTCTTTATGAATTGGGATAAGATTTGGGCTTTCAATAAGAAGGTTATTGATCCCATTGCTCCACGTTATACTGCTTTAGAGTACGTTAATCGTGTTGTGGTGAATGTTGCTGGCGCTAAAAAGGAAAAAATTGAAGTTCCTGTCCATCCCAAGAATGAGACTTTGGGTAAGAAAGCCGTTTCATTAGGTCCCCAAATCTACATTGATTACGTAGATGCTGAGGCTTTAAAGGAGGGTGAAAATGCTACCTTTATCAATTGGGGTAATCTTATGATTAACAAAATACACAAGGATGCTTCTGGCAAAATTACCAGTGTTGATGCCTCTTTGAATTTGGATAATAAAGACTTTAAGAAAACTCTTAAACTTACTTGGCTGGCTGTGGAGGATAAAGAAGATGAATACCCACCTACTTATTGTGTGTACTTTGATAATATTATTAGCAAGCCAGTTTTGGGTAAAGATGAAGATTTCAAACAATATATTGGCCATAAGACCAGAGAAGAGCAACAGATGTTGGGTGATCCTGAATTGAAAAAATGTAAAAAGGGTGACATCATTCAATTGCAACGTCGCGGTTTTTTCAAGGTTGACCAAGCATATGCCCCAGCCAGTGAATATTCGAATGTACCATCTCCTGTGATATTATTCTCTATTCCGGATGGTCACACTAAGGATATGCCTTCATCAGGCTTGAAAATAAACACTGCCACCAATCAGGACGCCAGTAAAGCGGTAAGTGTAGACATTGGAATCTCATAATTAAACTATCTTTAAATATTATTAAATTTATAGATTATTTTGATTATTTAAAATGAGAAATATGAGTCGTTTTGTGGGATTTGTAGAGATTTGTTTACTAAGTAGATTTAATTCTAATTTCATGTAGCTTGGAGTCTTTATCCAGCTATTAACCGTGGTTATGCTGTGATTCCATAAACCCAGCGTGAGACTGATTCCTTGCGGTTTATTGTGATATCAGGTCGTTGATCTGTTCCAAATTTCAGTCCTATTACTGTAGGGTAATTTGGAGTTGGTAAAAATAGAGCGTCTCCTCTCTAACTGTCCTGCTCTTTGTAGAAGCAGATTAAATACCCTAGGGGAGGCTTTCTTTGAAACTCTGCTAAGGTTTATAATAGCATTGACCTGGCTACGGGGATCCATCGAACCTTGCTTAGATAATGCCGCTGCTTTATTTTTTTTTTACTTATGTTTTGGTCTTTCTCTCTATCCCCTTTATTTTGATTCACCTCTTAATCCTTCGGATGTTTCTGCCACTATGGCTACCTAATTCTAATTAGAGAACAGTAATTAATTAATGCGCCATCAATTAGTGGGCTTTATAATTTAAATAGTAAAAAATAACATGAACTGTTGAGCCAATGAACAGATATTTAAAAAGTGATGTATAGCTAATGAAATGGACAGCTCTTGGATTGGCGTTAGCAGTACTTCTCTTACTTTATGTTGGGGCATGTAATATCTTTTTAATTTGAAATAAAGTTCGGTGCAACATTATATTCAGACTTGTTCACTCTGTTACCATTTTAATGTTCAATTGTCGTAATACCAAAAACATAAACCCGTATAATGAACAAAAGTATCAGCAGCACAAGAGCTTAGAATACGTATTTATATGTACAAAACAAAATCTCTGCATGGCCGTAAGCTCTGCATTAACTTTCTCACAATTGCTTTAACATTACAAGAACTTGGTAGTCAAATATCACATTTAAACATTACTTTAATTCTCTTAAACAAATCATTCTCTACTGACTTAATAAACTCCAATGCTTCCATTCTCTCTTATTCTCTTCCGCATAGAGAATATGTTGTTTGCTCACACGTGTAAAGCAAAAAAAAAAATACGAATAGAAAACAAAATTCATATTATCAAACGATATTGTGTCGACAACTTTCATTTGTTAAACGACAATAGTTTGAACGGAGTAAGTTAAACGGGAAGTGATTGAATTAAAAACTTCAACACTAACTGTAATCAAAACGGGGAAAAAAATCGATTTGTTTTAACTCTTCTTAAATGTATATTCATGTGAACCATACAACACAACATTTATTCAATATATCAACATAAATATAAATTTATTCGTAGTTTGTGTGCTAAGGAGGGAATATGCTGACGTATACAATTGGAAAATAAAAAAATCTGCAATATTTTAATTGATTTTCTTTTTTATTTTCATTTTAGCCAACAACAAACGGTGTATCTTCAAGTGCTGCTGCTGATTTAGATAAAGAAATTTGCAAACAAGGTGATATCGTACGTGATCTCAAGGCTAAAAAAGCAGATAAAGCTGAAATTGATGCTGCAGTCAAGAAATTGTTGGCTCTAAAAGCTGATTATAAAACTGCTTGTGGTAAAGATTGGAAACCAGGACAGACTCCAGCCGCAACAACTTCAGCTCCCACAACGTCTACAAGTTCTGGTAATGATGCCAGTGCTCTTAATGACAAAATTATAAAGCAGGGTGACTTAATAAGAGATCTTAAAGCAAAGAAGGCTGTCAAGACCGAAATAGAACCTCAAGTTAAAATTCTATTAGATTTAAAAGCCCAATTCAAAACTCTTACTGGCCAGGATTGGAAACCAAGTGTACAAGTATCACAAACTAAATCTTCTTCCCCAATCCCCTCATCCTCTAATAACAACAACTCAGCTGTAGCTACGGTATTGCAAAAAATTGCTGAACAAGGTGATAAAGTACGGCAATTAAAAACCGCCAAAGCCGACAAAGCTGCCGTAGATGCTGAGGTTAAGAGTTTGTTAAATCTTAAAGCCGAATATAAGCAATTGACTGGAAGTGATTGGAAACCTGGCGCTGTAGCTCCTGTAGTAATTAAACAAGAAAAGTGTCCTGATTTACCTACAGCTTGTGCCGTATCTGAATTACTGAATAAAATTTCAGCTCAAGGCGATAAAATCAGACAGCTGAAAAGCAATAAAGCTGACAAAGCCACTATTGAGCCCGAAGTTAAACTTTTATTGGCTTTAAAAACCGACTACAAAAGTCTAACAGGAGAAGAGTGGAAACCTGGTTGTGTAGCACCAGCAAACACTGTTCAAACTGTTGCTATTGACCTAACAGCAAGTGATTCCGATTCGGATGTCGAAGGCATTTTAGAAAAGATCAAGGCCCAAGGTGATAAAATACGTAAATTGAAGTCTGAAAAGGCTCCGAAAACCTCCATAGAACCTGAAGTGCAATCGTTATTAGCTCTTAAAGCTAAATATAAAACCTTGACTGGCAAAGATTGGACGCCAGACGCTAAAGTTGATTCTAAACCTCGTGAAATTAAACAAGAAGTAAAAATGTCATCAACACCAGCATCTGAAAAAGATTTGTTAACGAAAGAAATCAACGAACAAGGCGAAAAGGTACGTACCGCAAAAGGTAACAAAGCTCCCAAAGAAGTCATTGATGTCGAAGTAGCCAAATTATTGGCCTTAAAAGCCAAATACAAAGAAGTCACTGGCACTGATTTCCCTGTAGCCGGTCGTAGTGGTGGTAGTTCCAAAAAATCTAGCCAAGAAAAGAAGGAGGCAACCAAAGCGGCTAAGCCTGTAAAGAAAGAACCTGAAGCTGCTGCAGGTGCAGTTAAAAAACAAACTCGTTTGGGATTGGAAGCTACCAAAGAGGATAATTTGCCTGAATGGTATTCTCAAGTTATTACAAAAGGTGAACTTATAGAATACTACGATGTATCTGGTTGTTATATTTTGCGTCATTGGTCATTTGCCATTTGGAAGTTCATTAAGAATTGGTTTGATGCTGAAATCACAAAAATGGGCGTTAAAGAATGCTATTTCCCCATATTCGTTTCGAAGGCTGCTTTGGAAAAGGAAAAAGATCATATTGCCGATTTCGCTCCTGAAGTAGCGTGGGTTACTAAGTCCGGAGAATCTGATTTAGCTGAACCCATAGCTGTACGACCTACTTCTGAGACAGTTATGTATCCCGCCTATGCCAAGTGGATTCAATCCTATCGCGATTTGCCCATACGTTTGAATCAATGGAACAATGTTGTTCGTTGGGAATTCAAGCATCCTCAGCCTTTCCTACGTACCAGAGAATTCTTATGGCAAGAAGGTCATACCGCTTTTGCCAGTAAAGTTGAAGCTGATAAGGAAGTTTTAGACATTTTGGAGCTATACGCTCAAGTTTACATTGATCTGCTGGCTATACCAGTAGTAAAGGGTCGTAAAACAGAAAAGGAGAAATTTGCCGGCGGTGATTATACTACCACTGTAGAAGCTTTCATTTCCGCCTCTGGTAGAGCCATTCAGGGCGCCACTAGCCATCATTTGGGACAAAACTTCTCGAAAATGTTTGAAATTGTTTACGAAGACCCCGAGACTCAACAAAAACAATATGTCTACCAAAACTCGTGGGGTATTACCACGCGCACAATCGGTGTTATGATTATGGTACATGCCGATAATCAAGGTATTGTCTTGCCTCCTCATGTAGCCTGCATACAAGCAATTGTCGTACCTTGTGGTATCACTGTTAACACCAAGGACTCCGAGAGAGCTGAATTACTCGATGCTTGTCGTGAATTAGAAAAGCAATTATGTGACAAGGGCATACGTTGCGAGGGTGATTATCGTGATAATTACTCTCCTGGCTGGAAATTCAATCACTGGGAATTGAAGGGTGTGCCATTGCGTATCGAATTGGGTCCCAAAGATATGAAGGCTAAACAAATCGTAGCTGTTCGTAGAGATACTGGCGAGAAACTTATTTTGGCTATGGATAAGGTAGAATCAAAGATATCTCAACTGTTGGAAACCATCCATGACAGCATGCTAGCCAAGGCTAAGATCGACTTAGAAAGTCACACTAAGGTTACTAAAAACTGGGGAGACTTCTGCAAGTTCTTGGATCAAAAGAATATACTATTGTCTCCCTTCTGTGGCGAAACAGTATGTGAGGATAAAATAAAAGCTGATAGTGCACGGTAAGTTGTATAATTCCTAACTAATTAACAAAGAAATGTACGTAATTGGTTATTTTATAAAATTCCAGCGACGAAGATGCCGAGCCTGGTGCTCCTGCTATGGGTGCAAAATCTTTGTGTATACCCTTCGACCAACCTGCTCCCATTACTGCTGCTGATAAATGTATTCATCCTGGCTGTACGAATAACCCGAAATATTTCACCTTGTTTGGACGTAGTTACTAAATGCCAACCAACAGGTTTTCAGATGACGAATTTCACTCACACACCACACGAATAGAATTGTATTTTTTCCCTAATGATTTTTCCATTAACATGTAATTGATAATGTTTTTCTAAAGGAAATAATAAATTATTTAAAGTTTTCTAAAAAAATTCTTTATAATTGTATAAACAATAAAATTTTTTTTTATTCGTTTCTTATGTTTGAGTCGCTCCTGTAAAAGGCAGTCGATGGATTCCTGAACAATAAGGTTGAAATACGCCCGAACTATTCTACACTTCTGCCGATTACACTATGCCATCCAACGTTTGAAAAATAAATTATTGAAAACAAGTTTGTTTTTATTTTTCTATTGGCGCAAACTTATTATTTTAAAGTTTTATTATAAAATCTCATCTGTAGTATTTTATTATAAAACACTTGTGACTGAAACATGTAACAACTTTCTCCTTTTTTGATTCTCGGGAATATCATTTTCATTACAACGCATACTTATACTATATAAAGGATTACAAACAATAACACTAGGAAATGATTTTTTTTTTTGGTATATCTTTCATATCTATTTATTTTTCTGACACCTTTGTGGTTGCTATGGTTGTCGCCTCATTAGCTTTTTCACTTCCATCCATATCTTTCAAGGCAGCCATATCCATGTCATCGTCATCATCACTACCGCCTGATTTATTATAAACTGTGGGATATTGCGTAAAACAGTCTTGCATTGTGCGGAAAGCCTCATAACAATCGGAACCTTTCGGTTCAGCTTCACTGTAATGGAAACAGGAAAATGCTTCACGGAATTCAACACCACATGGCCCAGTGGCCATGCCACCTAAACAGGGGCAACTCCAATTGATATCACCATCTTTGGTTATTAAACCTTGTGCTGGTTCTGGTGGCGGCAGTTCTATATTAGGTGGAGTGGCATGATCTTCTTTAGTGGCAAATATGACAGTGTCTTTACCAAACGTTTTCTTGATACTGTAAGACATTATCACCTTTTCGATTTTCAGTAAATCAATCGAAATCCAAAGGTTGTTTTGAAGTTTTCAGAACTTGAAAATGACAGGGAATCTCTTGGAAATAACCAATTAATGTTATGGCAGCTCTTGTTTCTGTAGCAAATGCTTGTGGTACTTTTAAAATGCCTCTCTTTTGTTCAGCATCAAACTTCACCAATTCCACTTCAGTTTGTCCACCAATTTCCCCAAAGAAATCTGTTAAGGATGTCTCAATGCTGCCCTGAAAATACGCTGGTGTTATTACGGCTGATTTACCTTCCCTAAGTTTCCTTTATAATATAAATTTCATCATTAGTTTTCAGTTTTAAAGAATATTACTGATATTTATGACTTACAATTCAACGTCTAAATAGTAATAATCATTCATAATTTAGTTGCCTGCCAGCAACTTATTTTGGTTGTGTTGTAATTTATTTCAATAAAAAGTTAAAATAAAAAACACAAGTTTTAATATAAAATTTTATGTAAGGTTTTTCTTAGGTTAAGTTCTTCCTCTTTTTTATAACCCTATGAGGAGGTTCTATTGCAATCAAAGTTAACAAATGAATAGTTGGCAAGTCTTACATAATAATGAATAGGATACATCATACGATCTCACATCGTCAGAGAATATATACATACTCAGGTTCAATAGGTAAAAACCTGGTTAGCAATAATGATAATAATGAGTTATTATCAGAACTTTTATATCGTTAGAGGAAGAAGATTTTATATAAACGTTATATGTATGTTATAAAACCAATCACAATTCGTGATTGTCTAAAAGGGTAAGGTATTTACCACTTTTTCTATTATTATGCTGAGATATTGCATTAGTTTTTAGCTGAAGTATTTTTTAATAAAAATTTAAAGGACTCTTGATTTTTATTGAATTTTTTAGTCTTAATTGGCAACATCTATGATTTACGATATTCATTTATGTATTGCTATAAACTTTGTTATCGATCACAGCAAATGGAGTGTGTTCAGTGCATATAAGTCTTGATATTGTGAAAATAGTCCAAAAGACGTCATATGCAAGCGGGAGTTTTGATAAAAATTAAACTTTGCCATTATTTGCACAAAATACAATTATTTGTAACCACTGAATAAAATTGTAATCAAATTATTCCTATAATACTTAAAATAAACACTCAGTTTCAAAGAGCAGCTATGAATTGTCAAGAAGAGAATACTTCTTTGGCTACAGCCACTACAACAGATTGCGAAGAAGATGAAGATTTTGGTCCATTACCCATAACAAAATTGGAAGTCAATGGCATAACCAGCAATGATATACAACGTTTAAAGGCTGCTGGTTACCATACCGTGGAATCGGTAGCATTTGCTCCAAAAAAAGAACTGCTGAATATTAAAGGCTTTTCTGATAATAAGGTTGACAAATTGTTGGCTCATGCCTCCAGTTTAGTACCCATGGGATTTACTACGGCCTTGTTTTTCTATCAAAAACGCTCAGAAATTATTATGTTGACTACCGGATCAAAGGAATTGGATAAATTATTGGGCGGTGGCATTGAAACAGGTTCTATTACTGAAATGTTTGGTGAATTTCGTTCGGGCAAGACACAGCTGTGCCACACTTTGGCTGTAACCTGCCAACTTCCCATAAGCCAAAACGGTGGCGAGGGCAAATGTTTATATATAGACACAGAGGGTACTTTTCGACCCGAACGTTTGGTGGCTATAGCGGATCGTTATAAATTGGTCAAAGATGATGTTCTAGATAATGTGGCATGTGCACGAGCCTTTAATTCGGATCATCAGACGCAACTGTTAATGCAGGGTGCAGCTATGATGGCTGAGTCAAGGTATGTACAGATTTCTACTTGTTTTAATGCTACAACATTCTTTAGGACTACTCTTACCTCGTTAGATATGCTCTAATCGTAGTAGATAGTGCTACTGCTCTCTATCGTACGGACTATGCTGGCCGTGGAGAATTGGCGGCTCGTCAAATGCATTTAGCACGATTTATGCGTTTACTTTTACGCTTAGCCGATGAATTTGGTGTGGCTGTTGTTATTACCAACCAAGTGGTGGCTCAAGTGGATGGCGGTGCCATGTTTCAGGCTGATGCTAAAAAACCTATTGGCGGCAATATTATTGCTCATGCATCTACCACACGTCTATCACTGCGTAAAGGTCGTGGTGAGACACGCATTTGTAAAATTTATGATTCTCCTTGCCTACCTGAATCGGAAGCCATGTTTGCTATACAACCTGATGGTATTGGGGATGCTAAGGAATAACATATGATTTGTATTCATATATTTTTTATTTTATTTTGGTTTAAGTCTGAGGTTAGGATAAATTTGTACTTTTCTTTTAATTCATTGGAAACAAATTATTTTTCTTTATTCTTTTGTGGAGTTTTGATTTTTATAGAACTTGACAAATACAATCGGAATGGAATGATCCTAGGAACTGGATTCTTGATTTTGAGAAATTTGACAAAATAAATTTGTATGGCGGGTCAGTTTTCCTGTTTTCTTCTTCAACACCGGTACTTTTAATATTAGTACATTCAAATCTAGCGCCTATTGACACAATTTCTCCTTCCTGGGTGTTGGTCATGTTAAAAAAAACCTGGAAACAATCCACAATATGAATGCTAAGCTAAAAAGCAAATTCAACCCGTAGACAAAACAAAATAATCTAAAAAATTCCGATAATTTATTTATAATAAAAAACAAAATTTTAAATTACAAACCTTAACAATTTTACTTGTGTGCTAAACCGGTGGAGCCTATTTGGCAATTTAAAAATAAAAAATCGAAATCTGGCAACAGTTTTTTTTTGCCTTGGCAACTTCACAAACATATCAATTAGTTTGTTTACATTATTGTTGCTTTATAATGTAAATAAATAAGAAAGATCTGAAATAATTAAAATTATAGAAACAAATACAAAAAGTCGCCATGGATAGCAATATACCCAAGGAATTGGAGGAGACTCAGCTAAATCTACAGGTTATGATCGATGCCAAAACAAAATGTTTTGTGATGAGGACACACATAGATGAAGCACCCACGAAAACCGATGGTCTAATACCAGACATTATAGCCAATGATCCATTGAATGGTGTACCAGAAAGTGAAGAAATCGCTGACTTAAGTAAAATGAATGAATTGGAGAGATTAATATACACTGAGAGAGAACGTATATTGAATTTAAGGCAACCAAAGAAACCAGGAAAAAAACCAGCATCAGGTTACGATTCTAATGACAATAGTCATTGCTCTAACAACTCAGCTAGTGAATCTGATTTCTCTGGTTCGGACGATATTAAAAATGCATTGAGTCAAAATGAAAAATCCAAATTGCGTATGCGTAAACTGCGAGAGCGTGAAACTTCCGAGGAACGCGATTATCGTAGATTTCGTCAACGTATTGTCACTATGAAAATACGTTTAATGCAAAAAATCAACAATTTCGATAACGAAACTTATTTAAAGGAATTATCTAAAAAGCACGCATCCAGAATTAAAGAAAAACGCAAAAAACTCAAGGAGACAGAAACACCTGAACAGAGGGCAATGCGAAAAAGTGCTCACAACGTCAAAAGCCGCCTGAGAAATATGAGACGAAAGGCTTTTAAAACACCCGAAGAATTAGCAGATGAAAAGGAAAAACGTCTCTCGGCCTTGGAAAAATATAGGGCAAAACACACAGAAGAAGAAAGAAGAGCTCGACAAAAAATTCACAGAGATAAAGCTCGAGAAAGATATCGTAAAAATAATGAGGAATTGAAAAAGTTCGATATGTTTTTGAAAGGAGCACCATTGGAAATACTTGATCAACCGGGTGAAAAATAAAAAAAGTATTTATAAAACGTATACAAAAGAATTTTAATTTTAAGAATTTTAAATTTGATATTTCAGATATTAACAGGAATTTATTTATAAAAAAAGTTTGTCACTATTAATCTAGAAAATAAGAATCATACTGTATTTTAAGAGGCTACAGAGGAATATATACCGATACCGTCATAATAAAAATATATTTTAAATAATTTTTCAATATTTGTCTTAACGAAATAGTTTACAATGAAGAAAAAATAGTTTACAATGAAGAAAACTCTATGATGTTACGGTAATAAGGGAAAACAAAAATTGTTTCTCAAATTATCTATTGTTTCAGTTTCTTCGAAAGGATCAGAGACGCCTGATTAAAGCACGATCGTAAAGATACATGTATGTATAAAGACTAGACTTTTTCTGTGGCTGATTCACTAATTAAGAACTGGTGAATCAATACCCCTTTTTAGAGCAGAAAAACACAAACAAAACCTATTCCTGTATTCATTCTTTAATTCAAATTTCTTTTGCAAAAAAAAATATAGCAACTACAAATTTATGGTTGACAGCCAGTTATTAATAATACCAACAAGTTGAGTTGTGTTTCTGTTTAGATTATAAAGATTTAGAGGTTCAAGGTGATAATAGTCAACCAAACGAAAGTTGTATTATGCAAATTAGCTTGCTGGCCTCTCTTGAAGGAAAGGGTTCCACTTAGAGCAATTGTTGAATCAAAGATTACCTACAGGCAACCATCCCGAATTGTCGACAGTTGGCGCTTGCACCTAAAGCTTTTCGCTCTATCGGACCGAAAATGGAATACGAAAGTGTTAATCCTTATTTTCAAGAGTTCAGCCAAAGATCACAGAAAATGAAAAATCAAGAGCCACCATCACTTCATTGCAAAAGCAGCAAAGTAAACATTTTATACCCTTTTTCTGTACAAAAGTATACAAGATTTTTAGGAAAGAGAGTGAATTCCGAAGTAAATTTTATTTACAATTTGCCCCTTTAACGGTAATTTCAGTGTAATTGTATTGAATTTCTGTTTTGTTTATTGTATTTTTATATGTATTTTAATAGGATTTTTATTTTATAATTACGTGTATAATATATTATTATTATTGAAATACTCTTATACATATAAACAATGCTATGTTTAATGCTGATTTTAAATGTTTAAACATTTTCCAACTAAATATCGGTGTCACGTTATGATTTGTAAAAAAAAGAACGAAATTTAAACAAAAAAGATTGATTCTCATAGAGAAAGTAAAATTTAAATTAAAATACTAAGAAACAGTTTTTTTTTTAAACGTTGCCGCTATTGAGTGATTTGTGATACATTAATATTAGTGTAAGCAATTAAAAAAAGGAGTCAAAATATTAAATATCATTATTAAATATCTAAAATATCCTATAATAAAAAAGAAAAACAAAAATAGCTTCAGAGTGAAAAATATACGAGGCGCATAATTAGAGCTACAAACAATCCGTTTTTAATTCAAAATTAATCAGTAAGAACAGACATGGATATAATAATATGTGTAGTAGTAGTAAAACCCTATTATTGTTTACAGCTAAAAACTAAATATTCTTTTTAAAACTAACAATAGCCGGCGGCCTAATTTGCCTCTACAGCCAACTCGGTATTTGTGGGATTATCGACTAAAGCATCATCTAATGCTGATTCCTGTTCATCCTGAAGTTGTTCTTCTTCCAATATATCTTCAGTTTCAGTGATTTGTGCAGTATCTTCAATTGCAGTTGGTGATTCCTCTGTATCTTCTGTTTCTCCTTCTGGTTCACCGCCGTCATCTTTTACAGATTTGGCTTCAGATTCATTTCCGTTATCCACTGCATTGGCTTTTGTGTGCTTATTGGACAAGGCTTTGTAGATTTTTTCGGTTAATATCAAACGATTTTGTTCACTGATATGCTTTGTATTCTCCTTATAAGCCTGAACTTGATTGCAGTAGTCTTCCCAAAAGTGGGCAGAAGTACTGGGTCCGAAAATTTTCTTAAAATTATTATAAATCAATACAGCTTCGGTACGAATAACTTCAGCTTTAGCCCTAAAGTTATTTTCCTCTTCTTCCGTTAGTTTCCACTGTTTTAAATTGCCAATATAACGTCTGAGACGTCGTATACTGTCAACACAATCAGGATTGCGCAAAAGCATCAATTTAGTCAATTGAAATTCTTTATATTGCTTTAATATTTCCAAACAGCGTTCAACATCGGCACGTTTCAAACCCAAACACTCCCTTAGCTGTTGTGAGAGTTGCACAAAATCTCTTTCGACTAATAGAGCATCTTCTTGTTCAATCATTTCGCTGGTAAAGCGATTAGCTGCATCGGGATGTATTTTGGATCTTGGTGGATTAATAACCACTCGTTCTCTAACTGAATCGATTTTTAAAGAGCCCATCTCAAGTTTAGCTTTGAGTTCTTCAGCTTCTTTGAGGGCCTGTTCCTCCCATAAACTCTTCGCTTCGGGTGAATCAAACATGGCTGGCTTCTGGTAATCCAATTTAATACCAATACATTTGGCTGGCGGTACAAAAGCCAAAAGAAGATTGTTTTGAACTTCAGATTTACTGGATGACTTAACTGTTGGCGTAACTGTAGCCATTGGTTTAGAATTTACGTTGTTGGCATTTTTCTTTACCGCCTTTGGCTTCTGTTCTTGTCCAGAATTGCCTTTAAAATAGGGATCAGAAGAAATTATATAAAATGTAGGTAATCTTCTAAAAAAAAAACATGATATTTCTGTTCCATATTTTCTGAGCTTAATTATGAAATATTTTAACCTTTAAAAAATGGAATACAAAATACCATACAATACAAATAATGTAGCACACAACTTACCGTCGGATAAGGCTTTCTTTTTGGCTGGTGGAGCATTCACCGCGTTGGACGAATCACCAACATCATCAATATAACGCTTGACCTTAATCTTGCGTCCACTTCGGCTCACTGGCTCATTTGTTTCTGTAGCAATTGCTACTGGTGTTGAGATTTCGGCAACATTCTTTTCTTCCTTTACATTCATTTCCTTTTCTTCATCTGCTGGCTTCTTATCTACAGTAGTAGCTTCTTCTTGCTGTTCTTCAACCACATCCATTTGGGAATCATCGGCGACTGTATTGTTAACAACACTTTCGTCCACTGTGTTGTCCAATATCTCTTCTGCTTGCGCAACTTCAGCAGCGCTTGTAGCACCCTCTGCCGCTACAGCTGCTACAGTGGGTAAATCAATAGGCGCTGAATCTTCACCATTCAAGGCTGCCTCTATCTGATCCATGGCCTCACGAAAATTATTACGTTTCATATTCTTGTCTGTAGCGAATTTCTCTTTATTTTCGGTATAATGGAAAAGATCCTCCACTTTGATATTGGCTGTCTCACCGGTTCCATAGAAGTATACATTATACTTTTTGTTGTTGTATTTGGTAATTTTGGCTGGCCATGCTGGGTAGCCCTTGACTTTGGCAAAAACCAAATCACCAATACTGAATTGTTTCTTTTCTTTTACCATTTTATAAATTATATCCTAAATAACTTTAATTAAACCTGAATTCTTTTTTTAATCAATTTTAAGATAAATCCTCCTCCGGGGAAATTTTTTCTTTACGTAGCTAATAAAATGCGGCGCTTGACACAGAATCAGTGATGATAAATATTGGTATATACGTTATAGCGTTTTTATCAAAGCGTTTAACAAGCACTGATTAAGATTTTATAATGGTTATGAATGAGATTTGTAAAAATTAATATTATTCTACACAAATTAATATTGATCTAGTATTATTTGTCAAAATTTTGAGAGAACAGTTTTTAAAAAAATATTGTTTTAAAATCAAATACGAATTTAATTTTTAGCGTTTTCAGGGTATTTTATCACAATAAGTACTTAGCAGCACAGTACAAAATAATTGTTGCAAACAATAAACGGTGTTGCCAGGTTATCAAAATAAAGTTGGCTATTCCGTTCATGAATTGTGCACTCGGAGAAATAATTTATAATATGCCACAACAAAGAACATTAAAGAATAGCATGAAAAGAGGTTAAAAATGTACGTTTGCAATTTGAAGTAGTTATTAGCATTACCAAGAATGGTGTTTATCACTTAATACATATGGTATTTACTTTTCAATTACTAAAAAAAGTAGGCACTATTTCCTTTTATGAAAAGTTTGGCAGCTTTAAAATAATAGGTATAAGTACTATAAAATACAACTCTTCCAGAAAAATACAACCAATTAGTTTAACCGTTTCTCTTTAGTTTTTATTTCGTGTAACATTTCGTGAAACCTAAATGTTGATGTGTAAAGATATCTTTTAATTAATTGAAAAAAAGGAAGCAAATCTATGTTGAAAATGTTGAAAATCATCAGAATGATTTGAAAGTTTTCGGATAATGTTTTTAAATAAAAAACCTTACAAGTGCATTAAAAACCATCGAGTTTTAAACTCCAAAAAGAAAAAGTGAAATCGCTAGAGTAGTGACAAAAAAGAAACAGCAATTAAAACAACCGACAAGGACTTTGACGCGTTTTTGTAAATGACCCCAATACAACAAAAACAAGTGTGTGTGGAACAAAACAAAAACGAAATATCAAAAATAATCGGTGTTTAAATAAAAATACAAATAAAGTGATCTTTAATAAAAGTTATTAAAATTGAAAAGAAAGTTCATTTACCAACAGCCGCCAGTGTAGTGAGTGTGGAATATTTGTGCTTTCTTCGTTTTTTTTTAACAAAATATAAAAAACAGATTCAAACAACAGCAATAAGAAAAAAACTCGTATAACAAAAATAAACGGGCAAAATAATATTAAAAAATATTTGTTTAAATCCAATATATAAAAAAATTTTTGTTTTAGTGTGTGTTTCGTTTTATTTAATTTTTTCTTTTCTTATTTACATTATTGTTCGTGAGTGTTTTGAATTTATTATTATAATTTTTCCCAAATATTTTTTTTGTGTCGTCACTTTGCATGTGATTAAGTAATAGTTTTCTCTCTTTCTCTCATCTTTAATTTTTTATTATTATCATAAAAAATAAAACAGAAACAAAAAATAAACTGTTTTCAAAACAACACATTTTTTTTAATTTATAATTAAAAGATAAAACAAAAAAATGTCTGTGTTTGTAAATAATCGTTTGAAATAAATGTGTGAGAAATTAATTAAAAATTTAACCAAATAAAAGAAATATTAGGAAGTTTTCAGAAAAAAAGATCATTTTATTATTATCATCATCCACTACAAAACGCACAAAAAAGAGAGAAAATTAAATTCTGTGCCGTTTTATAAAAACAAGAATAGAAAGAATATCAACAAAATAGGATATGCTGTTTTAAATAACGTTATCAATATAATTTATTTTAGTGTTCATTTAGCGGTTTTTCACGTTTTGAAAGCTAAACTTTTGAAATTAATTTTACAATGAAATTTTATATAAAAATGCATGTCAGTTTACAATCCAAATAATTCCAATTTAAATAAATTTTTAAATAGTAGTAAATGCAGTTCTCTTTATTATTGTTTGTATAAATGTCACAGATAATTTTAAACAAAAGGAAAGGTATTTTTTCTTTAAATAGGCGATTTTTTTCTCTTTTGCAATATACAAGTTGACAACGCTGGTTTCCTGGAGTATAAAATAGAAGGAGGCAGAGAGTTGAGAGAAATTTTGTTCTTGTGAAAATTAGAACCCAAAAAATTAATAGAATATAATAAATGATAAAAAGAAATGAGGAAAATTATTTAATACATATTTCAAGTTGAAGAAAATGATAAATATGCAAAAAATAAATGAATAAATAAAGTGCATCACTAGACAATTATAAATTTTACAAGTGTTTTATATAATTTTATTATTTTTTCTTAATAATGCTTCTTTTATTAATTATATTTTGTTAATTTAAGAAAGTATTTTTCGAATATTCGTGCAAAAAAACATACTAACATTTCTTATTGAATTAACAATAAATAACAAAAATTAAAAAAAATTTTGAATGTAAAAATCAAAATGGTGGCAATTTCTAAATTTGTCGATACCACAGATAGTAACAATCAAAATAAAATTACGGTCTCGACCGTAAAAAACAATCAACAAGAACTCCTACAAAAACAACAAACAGTTTCATCATCTTCTCCAAACATGACCAAAACAGATGTTGAGCAGACAACAACAACTGCAATGGCTACAAATAATGCAACTGCAGCAACAACCACCATTGCTTTAACAGCAAGCGGTAAACCAAAAGAGAAAAGGCGGTAAGTTTTCCATTTACATATTTTAATTTTTTTCTTCCAATAACTATTAATTTTTATGTCTTTGGGCTCCATTTGCCAGCAAACATAATAAATTAATAAACAATTATTATTCCAATTTGTAATGGGAAGGGAAAATGAAAATGAAAATATGTAAGAGAATTTAAGAGGCATTTTAAAAACTTAAATAGCCAATGCTTATTTGGCGACTTTTCTGGAATCATTGAAAAAAATTTTAGGAAAATAAAAGAATGAAAGCATGAACATTCCTTTTATTTTCTTTTTTAATTGCCACCAAAGATTCTAAATTTCTGTTTTAAAGTATTTTTTAAAATTTTTAAATTTCTGACAGTATTAATAATCATAGGCTTTTAATGTATTGCTAAATTATCACTATTAATATTATATATTGTTTTAATAAAAATATCGACGAATAGGATCTTAATTTAATGTCGTTTTCATTTAATAGGTTAGCCGTACATTATGATCGAAATCCTTAATGCAATGGCTATCTTACCTACGGGGTCATTTTTTTCACAATATTGTGTTTTTTTATAAAACACTGTGTTGTTTTCTAAAGAAAATTCTGACTGTTCTTGAATGCCTAATGCTTTAGCTATATCAACAATTGAGTGCATCCATTGTATTCGATACCACTTTTACAGATTTGCGCCGAGAAAACTAGGTAAAAGACTACAGCGGATTATCTAAGTGGATACACACAGTTTTTTTATTCTTACTTTTTAATTTAAGGGCTATTGAATGTACCGTTGGTACAAATTCATGACAAAGGTTATCAGATTTCCTGTCCGCCCATCTTACAAAAGGCACAATCAAATATCAAACGTCGTTAAATACTGTGCTCAATTTTAAAATAATGCTCTTTCTACTTTAATATTCCTGATTAAATATGTGTATTTTTTTTTTCTTTTCAAAATTGCTACAATAGACTTCTTTTAAATCCCTACATTTAGTGCAGAGACAGTTACTTTTTGTAGTTCATTTGTAGTATTCCCGATATTTAAAATCATGTGTTATGATGTAGATAAGTGAACAACGAGGGGAAAATCAGTAGCCACAGCTGGAATTGGCTTGGTTGTAATTGTAGATTGAAATCTATTAGGGTAGCCGCTAAAGAGGATATTCTGCTCACTGGAAGCTACAAAAAACCTTGTGTGATAAGGGATAAACTAAACTGAAGATCATTTGCCGAGGTCCAATACTATTATATTTATATATCGTTAGTATAATTCGCAAAGACGCTAAGTCCACTTTTTTGAAAAATTGAGATTTTAATGTAAAACGATAACACTATACCAAATACATATTTTACGACAAAAAAAAATGTCAGTATGTAGCTTACAGTTTTTGTAATTTTGTGGTTTGCAAAAACGCTAAGTCCACAAAACTACGAAAAATATTAACAGAACGTGCTAACTCCACGAATATTAATTATTAATTCTTAATTTCTGATCTAGGTCATTTAAAGAGAGCTATTTTGTAAAAATAATTGTGTTTAAAAAGTTTAAAAATTTAAAAAACTGAAGAAGGCGCAATGTTTTTTGTGTCTACTGTAAAATTTGAAAAAAGGGACTTAACACATTTGCGAATGAGACTAACGATATATATTTTTTAACGATATATGATTGATTTGTATTTTTTCCGTTAAGACGACTGGAATTTGCTTATAATTTCAATGGTATTTTAAGATCTTCTTAAGTCAAACAACTTTCAGGTATGAACTTTTGAAGTTTTAATATCTCTGCAGCACTGGTTTGGTGTTAGCATATTAAAAATGTCTACAAAATTGTTTGTAATTTATTCAAAAATATACTGAATACCTACATACATAATTTTTTTATGCGAAATTTAAATATTTTATTTATTCTTTGAAATCAGAATAGGCATTTTGACTTTTGATAACATTTTGTGACTTTATTTTCTTTATTTTGCGGAAACATCTTTTAATTTTTAATACTACATTTTAATTATTTAAATATAATAAGAATGTCTTTTTCCTAGAAAAAAAAGCAAAGTTTCGCAAAAAAAATACCCTCATTCTTAGTATCAACAAAAGAATCAATTTAATGAAAACTAAACGGATGATTAATTTGATATTTGTTTTATTCTTTATTTCGATGCCAAAAAGTCCAAAGTTAAACCACAAAAAAAGATAATTAGTTCATTACCATGCCAAACACCATGATAATGCATTTCTTAATACCAATTCCATATGCATTTTTATTGTTGTAACGTTTTTTAAAGCAGACAAAACAAATTGGAAACACTAATAAAAAACATTTTCATCATGCCATTTGAAGTTTTCATAAGACATTAAAGAAAGAAAGGAGACGGATACAGTGAAAAGAGTGAGAGAGTCCCATTGACCGAGACCTTGTCTGCACAAAAAAAAAAAAAATACCTAATAAAAAAAAATGGAAATAAGCAAAAACACAATAAAATAAAATAGAAATAAAGAACAAATAATGGATTGTACATTTGTAGAGTAGAAATACAGAGAAAAATTATTATAGAATAACCAAAATACAATCATAATAAATTTAATCGCTTTTTATATAATAATATACATATACAAATTACATATATACATTTATTATTGAGAGTATGAAATAATAACACTTTTTTTACAATAACAAACAGATACGAAGACATGTGTTTCAATGAAATAATAACAATGGGAGCAGTGCTTCACAAACAGTTATAATTGAGAGACTTCAGAGAAAATAAATACTCTTGTTTTTCGTATTTACGATAATAATTTGCAATATAAGAACCTTACTCCTCAGTAAAACAAAAATAATTTTATTCACATATATGTATGCATGTATGTATATGCATAAATCTGTAGTGTAAACAAAAATAAAATATGTTTAGGCATTTAATTAATTCTTTTTTATTTTTCAAAAAGAATTGCGTCTTGTTTTTTTTTTATTATTTTTCTCTTCTTCTAGCGACATATGAAATGTAATCTAATCAGTTTTTGTTCATACCCCCTTGGTTTTCTTAAATTTTTGTTTTGTTTGAACGTTTCCTACTTTCTTACGGTCACCATGCTTTTGTTTTTTTTCTTTTGAAGTACTTATTTAGTTTTGTTTTGTTCCTTTTCCTCGAAGAAACATATGGAATTGGCACATTTCATACGCACAATATATTCACAACATGTTAATCGACGCTGTTTCCTTGTTGTAGTTGTTTGCAAATTATTTATACATTCATGTTCGTTCCTGCTAATAACTTGCGTTAAAGTTTGTTTTTATGTTGTATTTGTTTTGCTATCGAAATTCGCCGATGCTGTTGCTCTAGTTTTTTTTTTGTTTTCTCTCTGTTTACATTGCATTATCTTTTTTAGGCTTTCCTTTGCAACCCTCATTTATTTTGTTGTTTTGATTTTGTCACATATTAGAGTACATTGAACTTTTGCCGTTGTTTGATTCTAAAGAGCCTTTCGTTTTTGATTCCTGTTCCTTTCTTTTTTTACTTTTCTTTTCTATGCTGTTTTAGAAACTTTATTTAGTTTCAGGCAATTTTTGTGCTTGTAAAGAAGAACTTGGTTTAAATTGTAATTGTGGCGACTGCGCCATTTCGATTCCCTGTTGTATTGAGTTTGCATTTTAAAAATTTTCGTTTTCTTTGCTTTATGAAATTAAACTTCATGAATGATTAAAACAATAAATAAATGCTGAGAATTGCAAGATTATATTCCTGTTTTGCGTTATCAATTTAAATCAATTTATTCAGGCTTTCGAAACAGAAAGTTGATTTATTTATTCAAAGTAATATCAGTTTTCGGTACAGTATTTGGCTACCTTGTATGCAGATCTATATTTTTCTTTAATTTGTTATGGAAGTTTTTTTTTTATGTCAAAATGTCACTTTATGTCATACGTCATATTATGCTATATTGTGACTTAACAGACTATACAGACTAGGAGAGGTCCATCATGGATATATACATACATTCAAATTAAAAAAAAAAAAGAAATTAAAGAAAAGAGAAAAGTCTGAGTGTAAAAATAAGTAATAGAAGATAAAAGAATAACAGAAAATACAGGAGAATAATAAAAAACGAATTTGCTGTTGGGCTTAGATAAGGCCAGTCTGAGGCTAGTTATTAGTTTCATTACATGGCACTGCGAGATTAGATCGCTGGAACAGATCCCAGCCCTACTACTGCAGAGTATGTTGCGACGAAGGGGAATTGGAAACTATCGAACATCTCCTCTGCAACTGTCCAGCCCTTAGTAGGTTGAGGACCCTGGGCAGTGGCTTCTTCGCTGGTTTTAACTCTTTGTCGCGATCCGACAAAGATTCATAAATAGGTTGATCTGATTGAGAAGTGCTAGGACTTCAAGGTTGTAGTCGCGCTCTCTTATGTGTTTGTTGTCTCTTTATTCCTCCGTCTCCTTATCCCCCTTTCCTACCTCTTCTCCTTCTTCAATTTCCCTACCTGATTTACCTCTCTCTCTCTCTCTCTCTCTCTCTTTCTCATTCGCCTCTTTCAAAAACTAACCAAGATCCTAGTTAAGGTTGGTTGGTAATAGTTTGGAAATTCTACAATCTCTGCAATTCTTTCAGGAAGTATTCACACGTCGAATTTATCACTCGATCGATTAGACTGAAAAGGATCCCAAGGGAGGACTAATTAATGGTTCGATCAGGTATACTTATTTCGCAGCACCTTTCCTTGCTCTATGAGATCCTTTTTCCATTTTGCAACCAATTACGAGCTGACACAGCTGCCACAGTAGTTATCATTCTTCAGAATCCATTTCAAGCTCAACGCCTGGGAGAATGCGAGAAATATTTTGGAGACCTCTGCACATAATTGGTATAGTAAGGTTCGTTTCAAATATCAGAAGAAAGTGTTTAAATTTGAACACAATTTACTCCAAAAACCTTTATTTCAAGGTTATTACTTTGAAGGAATGTAGGTAAATATAAAAAATATCGAGAGAAAAGTGAGAAGAAATCTCCTACATGAACTACTGATAACATTATTGTTGAACTCAGCTGGAGATAATTTCAATAATAAAAGTCCACCTCTTATCAGTTTAACACATTAATTGTAAAGAATCCCTTAAGGCATCTTTAAAATAAAGAAATTCTTTACGACTGCTGCTCAAATTGACATGTCATGTCGGTCTTATGTTATTCACATATAAAAAGTGTATACATTTTTCAAATTACCATTCAAGTACAGATTAAAATGACTTGCATTGTAAAGAAAAACAGAAAAAAACACAAAATTCAGAAGAAAACGTGTTTATCTTAAACCACTTCAAAATTGTTTTTGAAACTGGCACCCATTTGACGTTGAGCTTGCCTAAAGGAAAATCGATTATCAGCGATCTGATTTGATGTGGTTGTGTTGTGTCGTATGATTTTTTGATTTTTATTTTAATTTTATTAAAATTTTCATTTTATTTTAAACACGCTGTCGTCCAATGGCCAGGCCTACGTGACTTTGTAACTCGTGTCTCTAGTTTCTGTATCTTTTTACAAAATTTTTATTATTTTTTCCTTCAACTCTCCTACAAAATGCAATAAATGAATGCATAATGCTTATGCATGCGTATGTGTATGTGTGATTGCATTTATAAAATGTACCCGGTTGCTTTATAAATACATACGTCACACACACACACACACACGTACACATAATAGTTCTAATTAAAGCAACAAAAGCAACATGAGCTGAGTTTAAATGAAGCTTGAAGACGCAATACCTGGAAAAACTCTCAACATTTACTAAGAAAATATGGCAAAAGAGTATGAAATCTTTTTTGTAATCATAATCTTCTATTCCCTCAATTACATTCTCTCTAAGACATGAATTTTCTATAAAATGAAACAAAAAAAAAAAGAATAAAACAGGGTAAGGAAAGTGTAGAGGCACTCACGAACGCCAATAATAAACGTATTTATGACGATAATGTATGACGTTTTAAGCTCATGTTTTTCAATTTCAATTGCAATTACAATGCATTCGAATGATTCTTTTGATTGATCTTTTAACCGTTTTTGATCATTTCAAATAGAAAGTATAGTTAGATGAGGGGAATATTTATGAAGACTTCCTAGAAATTAAAGAAAATGCTTGATTTGGAAAAGAGTGGATTAATATTCAATTTCGATTCTAGAGATAGAGACTGAGAGATCTCCATGTAAGTAGAATATATTTTCAATCAAAACAATCTTTTGTAATTGATTTCAATTGAAATTCCATCATAATACATTGAAGTGTAATTTAATTAATTTCTATTGAAAGAAACTCTCATGTTTCAATATTTTTCTAATTTGTTTAATGTCGACTCCGAACGACAGATTTTTGAGAAACATTTCATCACAATTTTATTCACTCTCCGCGTTTTTGCCTTAAGATTGCTAAGATGAAGCAACCGAAAAAACCGATTATTTTTTGTGTCGTTGTTGATCTTGGTGGTCTTTGATTTCCATACTAAAACTTACCACTTTGGAATTGCACAAATAATATCACGCGCGCTGGATGCAAACGAACTACTAAGGAATAAATTTCTCGCAAACCCAGATTTTAACGATGTTGACTTAAAATCCAACATTTTCTAAGCAAAAAAAATTTTTGACTACTTCGTTCAATGACTAAGTGAGAATAAATGACAATTGTTTACAATTGTTGTCAAATATACAACCAAGAACAGAATTTTTTTATTTGATATCATGATATTCCAGGATCCCTTCTTTTCCTAACAGGACTCCTAAGAAAGTGAATATTTTCATTATTCTAGGTTGGAGGGACGGACTTTGTGTTTAATGCAGGCTGTAAGCAAATATCGGCATCAATATCTGCTCGACAATAGTGTGAGAAATTATATACAGAAGAATCGATCATATGATCGGCGTAGAGCATTCACTATGAACCAAAAAAAAAAAAAAAACGCGTGATGATATCATCCAAAAACGTGAACTGAGGGCCAGACAGCGACATTTCTTGGCAAATAAGCTAATGAGCAAAATTCCGCGCTACAACAACCAGTATAATCATAAAATAGATTTTCACAGAGGATACTGTTTCTAGGCAAACCACCTGTTTCTCTGCAAATATATAAGGACATCCTGTTACCGTTAAGCAATTGCAATAAATTGAAACTGAAGCAGAGTTAAAAAAGTAAAACCGAATAAGAAGATTTTAGGGACATCTTCTAAAAAGAACAATAAAAATAACTGACATTGTTTTTGTTTTGTTGAGGCTATAGCTAGCGCTAGCGGGTCCACTATCTTATGTTCATTTACCATTTCATGCTGATTATTTTCAGTCAGTAAGGCTAACACTGATTATGTCTTCTTGAATTTAAATTTTTCACATGTTCTTCTACTGGCGTATTTATTTATGATTTCACTTTTCATTTCACTTATGTACATAAATTTGTATATTTACGACGGTCGATTTAAAATCTCAAAGTAGTTATCATACTTATCGTTTGTTAATCTAATGTTTATAAAATCATAATAAACTGTGAATAATTGCAGAGATCGCTGGTGTTTCTTTACAATCTGATACGCAAAATTTTTGATCATTTATATCGCTTTGCAATCAAATTATTTCATAATAACTCACTACTCTTTTATACGCAATTTTCTTCTTCTTTAAATTGGAGTTATAAGAAATGAAAAAAGAAACAAAAACCACAAAATTTTTTTTTTCATCCTTAAATACTTTGAAAACTCAAATCAAAATCATTTAAAAATTATATTCACACAACCAATCATCCCAAACCATTTGCTAAATCCAAAAATTTTATTCATTTTAAATTAAACACAGAAAAAGAAAAATTTCATATCTTCCCCTTCTTCATCTCTTTTGTTTGTGTTTAATGTGTCCAGCGAGAAGAGAAAATGAGCAAATAAATAAGAAGAAACGATCATAATAAAATAAATATCATATGTGGAGAGTAAAAATCATCGTAATATTGATGGAAATCGACCTACTTTAATACACAACAACAGCAAAAGCAACAGCCTCAAGACTGTGTAAATAAGACAATCAAATAGCAGGCATTCAATGGCAGCAACAATAGTCAGGGAACAACGTCACAGATAAAAGCTACTGACACACATGCATGCTTTTGGCATTTAAATATTACAAAAAAAAACAATTGCTCGTGTCGTCGCTCTTAATGGGAATCAGCCAGCCTACCAGGGGTGATGGGCTGTGAAATGGTTCGCTATATGAATAATAAAAAGTTTTTCGAAATTTTTAAGTTTGTTATACAGACGTTGGTTTACTTATTGATAAATAAACAATAAAAAAGAACATTGCAGTAGTGTTTTATGGCCTATAAAAGATAGCTTTGCTATTCGTTTCCTTTTTTTTTGCAATAAAACCTATCCAGTAAAGTCAATTAGTTCACTACTTTTAGTTTAAAAAGGATTTTGATTTGTTCTTTAGAAAGGTTGGTGCGTTGAAGACGTGGAAGCCATAGTGATACCGTGACATATGTTATAGTAATAGTGACAAAATAAAAACACCCGCATGTCTTGAGACCCGTTGTGAAAAAAGCGGAAAACAAAACAAAGGCAGCGGGTTCGAGAATTAAAAGCAATGACCATGTAATCAATCGAATGCGAACTTAATCTACCAACCGCGTTAGTCATCCTCTTCTCAGGAAAACCTCTACGCCCCTGTATCCAAGTTGCTGAATCCCTTAGAGTTGCTAGACTGGCAACAAAAATTACATAAGAATCCGCACTAGAATAGGCGAGGTCAGTTATAAAAACAATACAGTATATAATGAACGCCAGTATTGGGAGTTACTCACTGTATAGTCATCAGAGTAGAAAAGACGGTCTAAATGTTGGAGTGACCGCTGTTTTATCTAAGGCGTAATGCACTACGGATCCCATAGTTGATATATAAGGCAAATTTAGTTAGGGAGCCCTTTCCACATCCATATGCAAGATAATTATTCAATAACTGGTCTGACTATCGCGTTATGCAACCAGTGAACGGTCTTATGTGAATGTCCTGAACCTAATCTTCTGGAGTTGCGCCACTGTTATAAAGTATTCAGGCCATTTTACATAATTTTCTCGACATTATATTTCCAGTTGACCTTTTAACCCCGAATAATGTTGAAATATTTGGCCTCAGAAGATAATGGGACATTATGAAGTCACCATAGTCTATTAAGTAATGTGTTAGCTTATTAGACGAGAGCCCGTGGTTCAATACCTGGCATACTCATTTCCTCAGCAGTAAAAAAGTTTCTCAAAAATCCGATCCATCTGAAGACAAACGATTGTTCCTTGTAATTTTTATAAATTTTAAGAAGCTAAAACGTTTCTTCCTTCAACATCTAATCCATTCAGGAACTTGCTGACAACGAGAGGATGTCATCAACCGCTACCATCATGTGCAGGTTAATGAACAATTTTTCTCACTACTACACCCAGTATAACACCCCAATACATTTTCACCGAGTATAGGCAACAACATATGGCAACCCTGTAGTACCAGAACCTCCTACAGTATTTTAATTAATTAAAATGGTGGAATGATGATTGTGGGTTTGCTTTGCGATGGGCCAAAGCCCCTATAACGAACTAAAAAATGATCACACAATACTAACCACTCAGTACTCTCAGTAAGATGCCAGACTGTTAAAAATGGATTTTTGTTTGATTTAAATCCATGAATAGCTCAAAGTCCATATGGATAAGCCACTTATGTAGTTGATTAATTAGAACATCAAATATGGATCTTTTTAGGTCTTTCTTTTTTCTTTGTTTTGTTTTCCATTCTTCTCAGTTTTTACATTCAATCGGATTTATTTTATTACAACAGCAACTTTATTATTGTTATTCCTTAACAACAACAACAATAACAGATATAACCACACGGAAATATATTTATTTTTATGTCATTTGAATTTTATACACGATTTAATTTCTGTCAACATATTTTTTCTTTATTTTTTGTTAAGCGGGAGGCTTGCTGTTGCATATCAATCCCTTGCTCCCGCTGAAATTTGGCTTGTTCGTGTGTTTGTGTGTAGGCTTATTTATAAACATTTTATATATGGGTTGTGGTTGCTGGGTCAATGAACAACTGATAAGTTCAAAAACTTACAAAACAGAAAATCATAAAAATGCAGTTGGAACGTGTGCAACGAACGGCATGTGGTTAGGCAAGACTAATTTCTGTAATTTGGTTTGATATTTTTTGTGGGGCATTGCTGCTTATGATGCTGCCCGATGCTGTTTGCCTTTCCCACGTATACTTTTTATCTGGGTTAAACATAATTTATGGCCCAATCCCTTCCTTTTTTTTTTGATAGTGGACATATTTTTTTGTTTTTAATTTTTTAAATAATGATTGGTTTTTGTGAATAAGACTTAAGTGGCTTAAATGAAATTTTTATTGTTTTATGTCAATGGTGGGTTACTGTTAAAATTTTTATTTAACACACAAGACATTATTATATCAACTTTTTATTTATTGTAAATAAAATAAAAATACTGCCAGTGTTTACAATAAAAACTGACAGTTTGATAAGCTAACTAGGCTGGGCTGTAAAACGTATTTTGTAAAAATAGGCTATTTTCCTTAAATAAAAAAATTAAATAGAAAAAAGGTAATGCAATATATGGTGTAGTAAAAGGAAAAAATAACATCTTTTGATCCTATCCTATCCTATCTTTTAATTTAATTTAATTTATATTAATCTTCCAGTCCAAATAAATTAAGCATTATGTTCCACAACTTTGTTTTCTGTGTTCAACATAATTACAAAGAGGTCTCAGCGATTCATCTCAGATAGTACCTGTACTCCATTAAGAGGTTTAAGTTTGCAATACCTAGAAAAAAAAAGCTTATCTAAAATGCTGGTGAAATTATGCCAGTAAGAAGTTAATTTACTCTTCTCCCCATCTCCCAAGTAATTTCTTCTTTGTAAGTCCATAGAATAGCTCCGCGTCAACTTGTTCCTCGTCATCGTCCAAAAATGCTACCCATCACCAAAAAAAAAAATGCAAGTCATCGCCCAAAAACCGAAAAAAGCCAACTAACTCATAGACCAAAAAATCCAAGTCATTAATGAAAAAATGCATGTCATCAACCAAAAAAATACAAGCCAGAACCCAAAACATGAACGTCGTCTACCAAGTCATCGACCAAACAAATGCAAGTCATCAACCAACAAATGCAAGTCATTAACAAAAAAAATTTAATTCATAATCCAAGGGCATCCAAAGTAACGACCGACCGTAAGGAAACCTGTTTTGAAATCCTTGATACTATGACTATCCATTTTACACTATGTCCATTTGCCCCCATTTATACAGAGCACTTTTTGTTTTTGCTTATTTGTGGAAAATAATTAGCTTCGCCGCCTACATCTCCGGTTCCAAGTAACACCCGACCGTAAAAACCGAAACTTGTTTTGCAGTCCTTGATACCGTGGCTATTCAGCCCCCACATGGCGTTTCAACCACTATTCCTTTTTTTATCCAATTCAGTCCGATTTATGTAGACCACTTGTGGCTACGGGCAACGCCCGACCATAACGAAACCGGATTTGGAATTTTTAATACCGTGTATATATACATACATAGCAGGATATCTACGATCATCCTTTGTTTCAATTTCGAATTACCAGAGAAGCTGATCCGTGTAGAGTATAATGTGAACGTGTGGGATATAATTTTTAAGAAATGGAACCGATATCGTATACCTGAGCGATTTCTTCCATGACCATTTTTTAAACTTCTGTTAACCTTAACATTGGCTCTGTTAAAATTTTTTATTTTTGCTTTTGATAGTTAAATTCGCATTTATCTTCACACAATCAGTCTGCAATCTCTTGAAAAAATTATCGAGTTTTTATCCCCATTCGTTGTATAAGAAAGCCAAGTATGTCTTTTGTATTTTTTTTTGTTGAAAATTTTGTTTTTGTTTTATTTTTCCTTTTTGAAATAAATTTTATTTTTAAAAAATAATTTCTTTTTCCTTTTGTTCAGAAATATTTTTGTTTGTTTATTTTCTTGTACTTTTTTGTTTGTTTTTTCGGTAACAATAAATACTCTCGTATTATTTCTTTCTTTATAATTTTCCATAAACGATTTTATTGTTGCTTTCGACAAACACTTGTTTGTTGCCGTATAGTGTGCTTATACATATGTACGTTTGTCTGGCTGTTTAGAGGTGTTATAAGAAATTTTTACCATATGGCCGGCCAACTGTCTGACAGTCTAGTTGACTGTCTTTTTGTTTCATACTTGGCTTTAAGAGCGTAATTCGTTACGATAAATAAATCATCGAGAGATGACAAAGAGAGAGGCAGAGTGAATTCGTAGATAATTTGTAGTGCTACTGGTTTAAATTATTTTTATTGTAAAAAAATGTTTTTTGGCGGGCATTTTATTGTTGCTTTTGTTGTTATATTGTTAGTTTTGTTTTTATTGTTTTTTTTCCTTCTGAAACGATTACAAACTCGTGTACGAACATCATCAGCCTCATTTAGTCAGCCATAACCAATCGTTGTCAACAATTCGATACACTTGACTACGAACATAGTGATTATTAAAAAGTTTTTGATCTTCAGATATGATTCTTACCAAAGGTGCACAATACAATACGTTATGTTCTTAAAGCTTATACTCTTAATATCTCTTGAATAGCATTAATTGGTATTGGCAATGAAAAGGCTTGGTGGTTTCCTTAGTATCAGAAATGGTTACTTAATCTATCTTCTATGCAAAGTCACGAAGATGATGCAAAATACACTTCACACTACCTGGGTCCATATTTCAATTTTCTTTTTTTAGGATTCAAAGGACATCAATTCTGAGTCATTTTGATATTCACTATGCTCAAAAGTCGACAGTCAATATCGAGGGTTGTAGACTATCAAATCGATACCGTTCATATAATTTCACTGAGCCTGATTACAGGTTACATGTTGATAAGTACATTAATCGTTTTAAGTTCATTTTTTTTCATTCATTGCCAATTTCATCTTTATTTACATTTACTTTTTTTATTTATCGTTTTAAGTTTTTTTTTTTGGTCAACACGAAGAATAGATAGAACAGGCTACGATCGTGACAATTTACGTTTAAAAATAGTCGTAGAATGTGATTGCAAGGTAGATTTTGACAGCTTTTTCTCTTACTCTTTGAATTGCGTACCTACGATTTCCACGTTACCCTGTTTAAACTAATTCAAGCCATAATAAGACTAATTTATCAAGAAATATGTGTTTTTATTATTGTCAAAACAGCCGTTCTGACGAAGTTGTCATCATGCATTCTTTAACAACCGAAAAACACGTTCTTCGCGTATATAATTAAATATTCCTTCAAAAACAATCTTTCATGTGGCCACCTTTCGAGCATTATGATGTGATTGCAGTCATCGTAATCAGCAAGTAATAGGCACGATTTTACAGAAATTTCAAACACTGAAAGCGTTCGGGATGATGACCGGCTCTTTTATCAGTGAAAGTCTGGCAGGTAATACGAATTTGTTCACACCAGAGCTTACGTGTTTACATAATTGGTCATTACAACCCTTTAGTCAGAATTACGATCTAGCTTCTCACACCACTTACGTTGTGTGTATTAATTTTATACACGAGTGGCGAGACTCCGAATAAAAGATTATTTTTAGAAACTTTTTATGGCAATTTTATTAACTCTCCGAATTTTTGAGAAGAAGGAATATTTTTTCATATTTCGTTTTGTTGGAGATATCTGACCTGGGGTTTGAACCGTGGCCTCACGTCTAGATGACTGCGAATTTAACACACCAGAGTGTTCTCACTAATTGGGCCTATAAAATCAAGAAAACCGTGTTTTTTATTTTTAATAAAATTTAAAAAAAGGTTCCACCTATTCTATTATGAATGGCCGGTCCTCACCGACTGTAAATTTCTTTTTATTTTCTTGTTTATTCTTTTTCGATACTCGATGTTATATATATGTACGTATACGCGAATTGTTAACTGTATTTTAAACTAAGAGGAAAACGTTGGAACAGGCCATTAAAGTCTTTGTTTCTTCAAATAGAGAAGAGAAACATTAATAGATTTTAAATAACACTATCTTTTTTATATATTGATTGCTTATCTCCTCGTTCTATAATGGGTTAATAAGTGTGTAGGTCTGTGTGTATGTGCCAATTCTTTTAATTTATTTGGTTTTTAGGTTTTCTATTTTGATAATAATTTTTATATGAAAATTTAAAATATTTATCTACTCTTTAAAGTAACAATAGGCTTTAAAATTTGATTATTTAATGCTAGTACCGGGCATACATATTTCACAATAAAAAGAAATTTATGTTTACATTTTTTTTTCTAATTTTTTATTTTATTTGAAAAAATTCATGTTGAAAATGAATGTGTCTTGATTAAAACGTAACAATTACAATACCAACAACTACAATAATTTAATTTTTTTTTGAATACATGTAAACTACAACAAAAACTAAATGTCTAGCAAGTTTTGTTAGTCGGTCTTATATTTAAAAACTTGTCATCATCATTCAGCAGCAGCAGCGTACCTTATCAGCTCTACAATATCTACTTCTATGTGTTATTTTAAATGAATTATAAACGTTTAGATTTTTCTTTTTCTTTTTAATATACTACAATAAAAATAATATTATTTACATAAATACAATAAAATTAATATACACTTACTAATAATAATACAATATTTGAATTGTATTTTTGACTGCAAATAACCCAGCGAAAATTTTCCGGTGTGATCAATTTAAGAGCGAAATTATTTTGCAAATTTTGCTTAACAGTTTTAACATATGCACACGAAACGGAATAGCTGCCTGTGGATTGGTTGAAGCAGTCGTTAAACTTGAAATTATTAATAATTATTAATTTTAGTTGATTAGCCTAGCCGTTCAAGGCGAACTTGACCGTAGTCACATTAAAAAGTGCCGTTAAATCGCAAGATCTTAGAGACAAATTAAAATTCTGGAATCTTCTCCCACAATAAAGCCAAATTTAACAGTGGCACCGTATAGCTATCAGCTCACAATATTTAATTGTAGTAAATCATCATTCGGCAAGAATTTTGCTTCATAGCTGAAGAAATATTTGTTTGAATAATAACAATTGAAAGCCTGTTGGCATATGTACATACGTACGGTATTGTAAATGTTCAGCCGGCTTTAATTGTCGCACGAACTTCGTCATAATCAGCCATAAAATAGGTCGAATGTACAAATTCTTATTATCCGATACACTTTCTTTGACAGGAGATATATTTTCGACAGTGTGTGTATTGCAATGAAGAACAGTGGTAAATACATATGTAATGCTTACAATCTCTTCAGATGTCTTTATAATCTAACAATTCCTTATAGAGTATATTGATTGTAAGGACTGCAATCACTCTGTAAAGCTCGAAAATAGGCCTCGTGTGAATCACCACTTATGTAGTAATTTTTAAATTTAATAGGCATTGTTCGGCAAGCCCTGTTCAAGAGTAGCAAACTTTTTAAAAACTAAATGACACTTCATATGAAAGATATTTAACAGTTAAAAGATATTTAAAACCACTAAATGGATAATCCGAGATGTTATTTGATTAAAAATAAAAGATTTGTATGAATAAATATAAAAACAAGTGAAAAATATTTCTTTGTCTCCCAGACAGGACTTCAAGCCTCAATATAAATATTCGTGTTTTAGTTTAAGTTTATTTATTTCGTAATTTATGAACATACCTTAACTTATTCTAATTTCTCTCTGTTATTTGACAAGTCACGAGAAATTTCAAGTGCTGTTGCTCTCAATAATTTCAATTTTTTTTATTGTTTTCTGTTTCCAACGAATCAAATTTAAAGTAAATCTCGTTTCTGTTTTAAATTATGACCCTTAGTCATTGTTTTTAAATCATTTTAATTTCTTTTGAAGGCTGAGTTGCGTATTTAATCTATAACGTTCTGCTGGGATGCATTGGTAATGACGCGTCATTAGTCCGTCTTAACTTGTCTGTGTCGACCTGATAAGAAACTATCTCATACTGGAAATTTTTTCAAAGATTGATTTTTCAAAATTGTAAAGGCAGAATTGGAAAGACCTCTATATGTACTTGCAATGAGAGACTCTTTTATAAAAGAATGGCAACATTGATTTACTGTTATGACATTTAATTACATTAAATGTTAGACTTAAAATTTTTTTTTGTGTATGAAAAAACTTTTCATACATCTTTCATGTTACAGACACGTCCGACTTTTAATGACCGAAATCAACGTCATTGTCAATAGTATATCTAGTGGTTAAGATCGAGTGAATTGTCGAATGCAGAAACCTAAAAACCACATCACTCGATGTGCAACTCAAACTCATATCGTCGGATATAAGAGAGGAGTTCACTTGGAAGCATACTTGATATCTCGAAGATGTCGCGAAAGAATCACTGGCTTGCCAAAAATTGTATGGAACTAAAGAGTCCAATGTAATACATACATACATAATTGGTCATTACAACCCTTTAGTCAGGATTACGACCTATTTTCTCAGTTTATCATACCACTTATGTTGCCAGAAATCTGCCGAGAAGAAGTCGCCGAAAAAATATTTTTTCAGATTCCGTTTAGTTGGAGATGTCTGACCTGGGGTTTGAACCGAGGCCTCACGTCTAATAAGTCAACACGCTACCTACTAGACTACGACGGCTTAATATAATATTCGGGATGAAATCCTGCTATAATTTGTAATTTTTTTCAAGTAGTAGTCGAGAATACTTTCTTCAGTTGAGTCTATAGGTTACACCATCTGTGCTGCACGGACCAACAAATCCCTTCGTTTATTTCTATAGAAATCGGGGAGTAACATAAGCCCCCATCCGAGAAACGAGACAGAGAATATACAGTGGGGTATAGATTTCGTGACTATTATATTCAATATTTTTCAAATGGATTTTAAGATAAATATTCATTGTGTATTAATTTTGTTCCTCTTGCTTCGTCGTAGTATATTCGAAATTCGCCTTTTACCACGTTCCAGTTTTTATCTCGCTAATTTTTATAATAATTCTTGTCTGTTTTTTTTTGACATTCTAATGAGCTTAATTATCTTATCAGTTGTTTCAGCGTTTTCGCCCATTTTTTTGCAGCTCTTTAAGTTTTCAACTGATAAAAAACACGAAATGAAAAACATTGATTTGAATTTCTCGATTTCGGTTGGTTTTGGTTTTTTATCAGCCTGTATTTTGACGATATAATGCCTATACTCCCGTGTACACGGGACGTAGCAGCAGCTATAGATTGCCTCATTATTTGATAGTGTTATTTTCGATAGGCACATGCCCAGGCGCTTTCCAGCTCAAACTGATATGGGTCCGGACTCTAGAGTTCAGTTGTTTTTGTCTTGGGATTTATTTTCTGTTTTTGCTGTTGCTTGTGCTGCTGACTTTTTGTTATTGTTTCGAAAATATTGTATATTTATTAATTAAATCGTAATGTCTTTATTATTTGTTATTGTTGTGCTTTCATTTTATTATTTTATTTTATTTTTTATGAATAACGAATGAAAGTAAGAAATTTTTGCTCATTTGAAATTTGTCGGGTGGTTGCGAATGGACGGCGTTTTATGGCGTTACGGAAGTCGGTGTAAAATAAATAGATTTCTTAGATTTTAAAGCCACAGTAATACGTACGCGTGTATTTACAGTTTGTAAAGCGAGAAATGTGGACTCGGTATTAAAGAAATAACAGCGCTAACGAACGCGCTAAAGATTACTGTTATCAAGCGAAGTGAAAATACATGTTTTAAAATTAAAAATATCATTAAAAATAAAATAAAATTGAATTAAAACGTAAAGAAAAAAAAACAAACTGTAGTAACACAACACTTTTACCAAAATGTTTAGTTCATGTAGTGACTGGGATAATTGTATTATTCCCTCCAATAATTTCTACAACGATAATGTTTATAATGATAGTACAACCACCAGGCCCGTAGAGGGCGCTATTGTAAATTGTTCTAATCGTGGTGGTAGGGCTACAAACTGTGGTTGGGATGGTGTATGTGTTAGTAGTGGTGAATGTGGTGAAATGTTGCCAACACCACACCAACCGCAGCAATATATGACAACCTCTAATCAATTAAATGAGGCGTCATATTTATCAGCTACAGCTACGACTACAACTGCAGCAAATGATTATGAAACTCTTTCAGAAGCAAGCGAAGAAAGTATTAATTTTAATGACAATAATAATTACAATAACATCTGTGGGAATATAAATAGTAGTGAAATTAATACAAATAATCGAAATAATAATCTTGACAACAATTTTAATCAAAATAACAACATGCTTAATGAAAATAACGCACCATATAACAACAATAATACATGTGAACAAAATACCAGAAATTTTAATAATTTAAACTTAAACAATAACTATTTTAATCAAAACAACAATACTTTTAATCAAACTAACAACAATTTAATTGAAAATAACAGCAATGGTAATCAAATTAAGCAAAATCTTAATGTTTTGAATACGAATTGTAGTTTTAATGGAAATACAAACCACTGCAATACAATTAACAATGAATTTAATGATAGTAGCAATGGTTTCTTTGAAAGTAACACCGCTTGTAATCAAAATAACAACATATTTAATCAGTATAATAAAAATTCAATTGAAATTAATGACCTTTTCAATATTAATTGGAATTTTAATCAAGCCAACAACACATGTAATCAAAATAATAACATTTGTAATCAAATTAATAAAAATTTAATTGAAAATAACAACCAATGTAATCAAATACAAAATAGTTGTCAACAAAATAACAACAACAACAATTGTATTCAAAATAACAACATTCTTAACGTTCATTCCAAAGAGAATACAATTCTAAACAAAAACACTAATAATAACAACAACAACTTTATAAGTCCTGTAACCGAACGTCATCATCCTTATCGTTATAATAGCGACAACAACAACTACTATAATTACCAACAAAAACTACAGCTACAACATAAAACGCAGCAATTTTCTGCTTATCATGGATCAAATTTTATGAATCAAAACCATAATTTTGTAAATACAACACAACCGCAATTGCCTCAACCACAATACCAACAATTTTCAGCTCAACAACAGCAACAGCAGCAACTTGTCTTATACAATACACGAGCGTTTGGAAATGCCACACCACCACCACCATTGGAACACTATACTTATCAAACTCTTGCGCCAGCTCCTGCACATCTACATTCTTCGCCCTCCCTTGCTGGCCCACCACGAATGTTTGCAAATAATTATTATCAAAACCATCAGGGTATTCAGGCTTACGACGAACAACATTTCAATACACAGCAACCGCAACTATCATCGCGTGCCCCTTCAATACCCTGTCAAGGTAACCAACCCTGGACTTATGCGTATTGCTATGGTTATGGCGCATACAGTAATCAAGGTCCCTGTCAATTTACGCAAATTGTTGATATCGAAGATTTTATGTAAGTCTCTTACATTTTTTTATCATCATTGTGTTTGTTTTAAGTATAACAAACAACAAGTATAATTTGTTATCGTTAATTATCGATAATTAAAATGGTTTTAACATTTCCGCATTGTAAGCTATCGAACGCACAGTAGTCTTAATTATTATTGAAAAGGGTTTTTGTACATATATTTCAACATAAATTATTGATTTAAAATGCGTTTTTACGGTTGCTTGTACAGTAGTCATCACAAACTAAACCTTCTGATTTTATTTTTATTAAATAAATTGAGAATTATTTAGACCAGTATTAAGCGAATCGTTATCGTTTCTTCATCTATTTTACTTACTTTAGGTGTGTAATATTTGTGCGTTTACGGGATCATATATTACTTAAAGAAACAGTTGGTTTACTGTATACTAATCTGTCGAAACTACCTGACATGTACTTCGAGATGATGTAATAAATTCTTTAGTTTTTTTGTGTTAACTGCCACTGAGACCAAACGTTCAACTGACCTTGCTAAAGAGGTTTCAGATCTGCGGAATACCGCCCGAATCCAGCGCCTCAGTATGTTTACAATAAACAGTTGTCTTAAGTTGTCTTAGCAATTGCATTGAAAATAAACTGCATTATCATGAGTCATTTGTATTGTACAAAATCTATTGAATTTTCAATAGATTCCTATAGGTTTGAAATTATTTTCATCCGAGTTACAGGATTTCGATGAATTTATTGTTTTATTTTTTATGTTTAAAAAAACTTTAACGATTAATTATAGATTTTTTCAGTTTCCCGTCGTTTATCATATTTTTATTACTCTTTTGAAATTATTTCCGTAATGTAATAAAATTTCAATTGAATTTAAATGTATTACTTGTTTCAAATACAAGTTTTTATTTGCAAGCAATGCAACACTCTTTAGCCGTCCCTCTAAAGTGAATTAATTTAATATTTTGAATTGAAAATAATCATCGCTGTAATATATTTTCAGTTGATAACATTAAAAACAATTGTAAATATTCGAAAACAATACAATACAAGAAATGAAGTGATGCCAAGTTTTTAATTTCAAATAAAATGTTTTTGTGCTTGAGTCCCCGAACGGCGAGAGAGAATAGTCGTACATATCATGTTTTATAAAGTCTTTCAAAAATATTGCGTTTAATTTTCTAATGTCTGCGTCTGCCGTCGAATACTAATTATTCTAAAAAAATATTCAATTATTATGACATCACGCATGTACGGTGTAATATCTTAACCCAAATGTTATCATAATAAATTTTAGAAATTTAATTAATTTAAATTTGTTTGTTATTTATTTAAATGTGTGTTTTGAAAATTTAAAATTGTTCTTAACTGATAAGTACCCCTCCAAAAAATGAAACTCGATTCTTAGCAGTTGTAAAAAATCCGAAGAGTTTCGTAAACAAATAAAATTTTGTATATTCCTAACAAATAATGCCTCCCACTTAAGGGTTCTTTTTTTCTTTTCGTATCGAAAAGCAAATTTCCTATTCAAAGAATAGACAATGAATGTATTCAATGCATTTGTTTATAATAATTTTATATATTTTGTTTGTTTGTTGTTGTAAATTTATATAAATGCTGCCTTTTTCAGCATTACTATGATCATACGAAAAATATATAAATGCGTAGCTGATTTTTTTCCTTATTTATTCAACACTGTTTAACTGATTATGAGTAATTTTTGAGACAGTGTTGCCAAGTTTTACAATTCAAAATAATAACAAAATCAAGAAATAAATTAATTTATGGTTGGGTTATATTGGCAGTCCACTGCAGCACAGCTCATTTGGATTACGAAGACCTGTTGTAAAAACATTTTAACAACCGTAACAAATATCCTCCTACACCTAGTTAGGCTTAAATGTTGCGTGAATTGAAGCTACAATGAGCTGTAAGTTTGACCCAATTATTGAAAACGCCGTGAAATGCACAAATTCAACAATATAATAGGCAGTGCGTAGTAAGCGATGAAGAACAGGCGTGATCACATCTGTAACACTTGCAGTCTCTTCAAATTTCTGTATAGTTCTGCCCATTTCGCCCACAGCAGATTGGTCATGAAGATCGTAATCAAAAATGTGGCTGGCTTTGTGCAACTGCCACTAGTTTTCCTTCTCCTTTGGTTATTAAATAAATGCGACTTCAGATGACAGATATTTAACAGCTGACAGCTTAATCAGACCATTGGTTTTGACATCACTATATGGATAACTCTATATTTTTAACATTCGCGCATAATCAACTTTTGTTTTTAGAATAAAAGAAGTACAGTTGCGTTTTGCTTAACCATAAACCAGCCACATTCAACTCAAAAAAAAGCTTAGTGGGCCTCACTTTGTTTGCGGTTAAATTTAAATACTCCATTTCCTTATCAAATTTTCCTTCTCTTATTGTACTCTTTGTACTTTTTATTTCTTTACAATCATTACAATTCCAAACACAAACAATTTTGGTTTCTGTGAATGATAATAAAATTCCAAAAATTATTTATGATTTCTTAGGCGTATTATTACACCGTTAAGGGCTGTAATATATTGTATTTGCTTTGAGTTTTATTTCCTCTAATTTGATTATTATAAATCATGATAGAAGAAATTGTACACTTAAGTGTCAATGAACTTTTCTAATGCATTATTATTTGTTAATATTAAATAATAAATTTGTTATTATTCTCTTCATTGCTTTCACTTGTGCACGCATTTTTAAAAGCAATGCTATCAGACTTGATGATTTGAGGGCATTTTTAAATTAATTTTCTTTGTCAGAAAATTAGGACAATCTTGATATGATTTTTTTTATTTGAACGGTTTACAGTCTTTAGTTGTTTTTTTTTTTAAGAAAATAAAATAATCAATAACTAAAAATTATTTAATAGGCACTGCTTATTTCAAGTACCAATTGTTTATTAAAAATGTATTTATCTAGAGTAACTATTTTGTTGCACAAAACTTAGCTGTAATTTGAATTTTCTCCTCTTGGTAGCATTTCGTCTCTAGGAGTTGAGGATTCTGCTTTATGAACTTCTTCATGCTGATTACCGATTAACTCGTTTTGTTGAGCCTCTTTTTTGGGTCGTTTTCTCTGATGCTATTTGCTGTCGCTATATTGTTTAGAAAGCAGATGTTATCTAAGGTCGGTCTTATAGCCTTATGGTCTCAATGTTAATGTTGTTTACTGTCATGGTTTTGGTTTCCCTTATATTTATCTCTAGTGCAACTTTTACAAGCTAAACGTTCCAGTTTTCTTTGCTGGCTCTTCATGATACTTGAGGAAGTAGACTAATAGCGTCTGACTGATTCAATTAGAAATCGATGTGAGAAATTCTATGTAATTACATTTGATATCGTCCAGAACGATGATGAACAGTTGAGGTGACGTAGACGGCATTCTTCTTTTATCCCAGCGTGGGCTTGAAAGGGCTGTAAAGAGGTGAGAGTTGTGCATCCGTTGGGTAGTCCTAATAATCTGATGTATTCTCCGAGGTTCTCCCTTGCTTCCCAATGCCTTACAGTTCTTCAGACTGTATTCAAGATTTTCCTAAAAGGGGTAACCAAGACCTGACAAAAACAAAATGGATTGCGATTGCCATGAGCCGCTACGGATGATCGCCGCAGGTCTGTAATAATTTTTAAATAATAAATCAGCGTCAGGAGAGCACTGGGTATATTTTACATTGGTGTTCAGCTATACAACTAATCTTATATACATTGTCAGATCAAATTATAATACGTCGTAATAAAATTTTATCAAATGTTTTATCAACTGAGTTTCACAAGCAATGTTTTGCTGATACACGTGACATGTGCAAAATTTGGCGGAGAAAAGAGCCTTAAGCAAAATGTTATTTTTAAAATAATTTGAATAATGAAGTAAATTAAAAATAAAGAAGCCAGGACGGGAACTTTTTAATAAAAAATTATAAAATATTGTGAACTTGTAAGTAAGAAGAGTAAATAACTTTTTCTTTAATTTGGAAATTTCGGGTCTATAGTTCGTTTTAACGGATATATAAATAATATAAAAATAAATTTAAGAAAAAAAATACCCCAAAATATAGAAACTTGTTAATGACATTTCATAGAAAAAAATTTATTTACTAAGTTTCGCAGCTAAATTACGTTTTCTTTTAACGTTTTAAGAAGAAACTCAATTTTTTCGACAGGAATTAAAAAAATATATTCCATTTACTCATACATTTCAAAAAAAAGGGAATTTTTTAAGAATGCCTTTGAACTTTGAATGACGCTAATTATTAAAGATTTTGTTTACCAATTTACATATTCTTTTGTTACGTTTTTTCCTGTTTTAATTCGTAATTTGTAAGTATTAAAACAAATGAATAACACTTTGGATTCAACACATTATAGATTTTTAATTCTTGTATAAAAATATTTCTGATATTAACACATACACATTGAACGAAATGAATAAAGTAAGCTAAGCATTTTTCTTAATGAAAAACTCTGCATTTTTTTATACTACTGTGTGTAATTATTTTACCTTTACTGTATTTAATACAACACATTAGTAAACCTGTTGCTTACATTTGATTGATTCATAAATCAAAAACAAATGCAATAAAAAAAACAAGTTGCCATTAACAATAACAACAACACCAACATTAGCAACAACAATAAAGATAACAACATAAAAAAAAATAACAAAATATTTAAAAAATCATAAAAAACAATACACAAATAATACCAAAGTAAAGGGGAGAATCAAACACATAATCCCTCTCACATAAAATAAATATAGCACTCAGTAACAATAACAATAACAACAACAACTAACATGAAATAGAAGTAGATAAACATGAAAACTGAACGCTACCAAGGGAAGATGACAATCACACGCAGACATCAAGACTAAAAAAACAGCCCATTTATCAAAATTTAGCACAAATTAATACTGATGTTTTCATTTCTTTCCAAGAATTATATTTTACGTGCAAATATTTGCGTTTGTTTTAGTTAACCAAAAAAAAAAAGAAATTGTATGCTATGTCAGCATTTAAATAATGAAATTTCACAGAAATATTTTGCATTTTGTTAAAATTATTAATAGAAACTATGTTTGATAAATTAGGACAAAATAAATTCAGATAATTATTTATCATGATTAAATAGTTTGGGTGGTATTTGAACGCACTTTTAAATGACCTTCACTACTGACATTAACGGCAAAGTTATCTTTTGGAGTATGTTAAAAGGATTTTAATCAAAATATTGAAACATTTTTGCAATTCATTGTGTTGATATGTATATATGGATGTATGTACTTTCATCTTCAATAAAGAACTAACACAAGATAACATTTTAGATGTTTTTGCATTGATGACATGTATTTTTATGAATTAAATGATAAATTTATTTAATATTTAACCATAAATTTTTTTGTTTTACACAAATAAAAACAATTTAAAATAGTTTTCAAATTTCTTAGAGACAAATGTAATAAAAAATAGAATATAATTCAAAATGAAATATAATACAAAATAAAATATAATACAAAGTAAAATATAATACAAAAGAAAATCTAATAAAATATAATAAAAATTAAATATAATAAAAAAAACAACAAAAATTTATAATAAATAATAAAAACTAAAAAATATAATATAATAGTAAAAAATTCTAATAAGAAATAATAAAATATAATTAAATATAATAAAATATAATAAAATATAATCAAATATAATAAAATATAATAAAATATAATAAAATATAATCAAATATAATAAAATATAATAAAACATAATAAAATATAATAAAATATAATAAAATATAATAAAATATAATAAAATATAATAAAATATAATAAAAAAATGATATTTTTTTATTTATGTTTTATTTGACTTTATTTGATGAGAGCGTATAAAAATATATTTTTTTGTATTATAATTCTCGGCTTTATGCATCATCCATAATGGGTAAAACCAAAAATAAAAATTCACTCAAAGACTAGAGGAGGCTATTCATTAAAAACCCCCAATTTTTTTTTTTTTGATAAATTTCTATGCACACAAAAAAAAAATCGTTAATTAATCTGTTAAATTAGTAATTATTTTTCTTTGGAATCTGATTTCTTTTTAAAACATATTTCTTTGCTTTGTTTTATTAAGATTAAATTTAATAATAATTATTATATTTCTTTATAAATTAAATTTCATCTCTATTATCTTTTAAAAGAGATTTTTTTTAATAAATTCTTAGAAGTCTAGGGAATTGATGATTTTTTTCTTTACGGTACTTCTGTTTTATATTTTCCCGGCAGAATGTTAAAGTTTTTAGCATTTTTAATTAAGAAATGTTCTTATATTTATACCTATTTTGTTCCATTACTCCTATTGGAAACATTGTTCTAGCTCTGGAGTACCGTACGTATATTATGGTTGACCACGCCTTTAGTTCTTTAAGGATTCAATTCTGGCCGTGTTTTTGGAACAATTTAGTACTAATTGGCAACCTATCCAATCGTTATCATTCTGATGTTAAGATTGATATTATATGGTATTGTTTCTCGTGATGGTCAGCTTTCTGACTGCTCCTTCTATTAGTCGCTCTATAACCCAGGTTTTCTCTACTATTCTAAAAGCTTCGTTGACTGATTTAATGAATTTATCATCTTACCTCCAACTTCGATGTATTATCAAACGTAACGATTTCACCGTTTCAACATTATAAACAATGTGTTCTCCATCGAAGTTTTGGGGGCAAACAGTCTTGACCGAAGCTATCTTTAAAATTGGTCTTTGATAGTCCTTTTCGAAGATTTGGAAATCGAGCCGATTTGAGTTGCATTTTTATCGATGAAGTAATAAAAATTAAAAATTTTGGGTATTCAGCTTAGGTTAGGTTAGGTGTGTACTTAGGACGTGTACTTGTCAATTAAGACAAGTACAGTACCCGGAGGTCGAATTGACCCATTGTACAACGTCCTAGTTTCTCACACCACTTATGTTGTGTGTGTTCACTTTATACATGAGCGGTGGGACCTACAGTTTAAAGTCGATTCCGAATGACAGATTTTTATTTATTGAGAAACTTTTCATGGCAATTTTTATTTACTCTCAGAGTTTTTGCCAGAAATCTACTGAGAGGAAGTCGCCGAAAAAATACTTTTTGTATTTTGTCTTTGATGCCTGGCCTGGGGCTCGAACCTAGGCTTTTGCGTCTAATAAGCCAACACACTACCTACTAGACTACGGCGACTTCTAGTATTCAGCTTAAATGAAAACGAAATTAGAAACGTTATCTGTTGGAGCACATATGTTTATAGTCTGTCTGTGGCAACAAATTCTATTTTCTTGCGTAAATCACTTTTTTTTAACAAATATTTTGTACATAAATTAAATGTTTTCTTATACTGGCCTTTAAATTTATTATTTACTGAAATATTTAATACAGTTGCTCGTTAAGGTAAACAAAAGAATTTTTGGAATATTTTTTATTAAAATAACCAAAAATAGATTTTTATTTTGAATAGCCTTGTCCAAGAGTTGTAATAAAAAAACAAACGAAATTATTTAATGAAAATATAAATAAATATTTAAATAATTAATTAGACATTGTTTTAAAACGAATAACTTATGCTCCAAAATACTGTGTGTAAGTGGTTATGATGACAGAGAGGTACACAGTTTTGTTTACCAATAAAATACAACCCTGGTGTTGAAATAGTATTTATATTGCGTTGTTCTCTCGAGAATAATTTTAAGCTGCCAATTAAAATATTATTTATTTATTAATATTTTAAACATTTTTATTTATCACAAATTATATTTTTATTATTATTTCTTTAAGACAAAAGAAAACGATGCTAAGGATTAAAAAAATAATTAAAATTGAAAATTTTTGTTTAATTTTCTTTGACCAACAAATGACTTTTAGCTTCCACGAACTATATGTAAATCATAAGAATTTTCTTTAGCTGAAAAGAGGAAAAAAGTCATACACAAATAATAAATTATTTAACATTTTGGTTTTATTTTCGCACACTTGATATTCACATGATTTTTACACATGATATATAAGCGAATGGTTTATGAAAATGAAAATTAGAAGAAAAAATAAAAATTAATGAATAAAAATAGAACAGTAATATTTTCTACTTTTGTTTTTGCAAGAGGAAAAATACTTAGGCCTTAATAAGGCTTTGAATAAACAAATTTTATTTCAAATCATTAATCATTTAAAAAGCAATGACCTCAATATAAAAAATAAAAATAATGTAATAAAAAATAATAAAAATAAATAAATAAAAAATAAAAAAATAAAAAAAACTAAAAAAAAAAAATTTTTTTAAAATAAATAAAAAAATTAAAGAAAATTAAAAAAATTAAGGGAAAACAAAATTAAAAAAAATAATAAGAATTGAATTGAAGTCGCCATAGTCTAGTAGGTAGTGTGTTGGCTCGGTTCAAATCCCAGGTCAGACATCAAAACAAAATATATAAACAAAAGAATATTTCTTCGGCGACTTCCTCTCAGCAGAATTCTGGCGATAACTCTGAGAGTAAATAAAATTGCCATGAAAAGTTTCTCAAAAAATCTGTCGTTTGGAGTCGACATTAAATTGTAGGTGCCGCCACTCATTTATAAACTTAACACACACAACATGAGTGGTGTGAGAAGCTAAGCCGTAATCCTGCCCATTATATATGTTATGTAATAAGAATTGTACGGAAAGAATTTTTTGCCTCTGATTCTTGTGGAACTAAAAGAGGGCACAAATCTGCTGAAAAACGGCAAGCTCCTCTGGAGAGGTAACTGACGTTTTATTTCACTTTACAACATAAAAATTAACGCACACAGCATAAGTGGTGAGAGAGACCAGGTTATAATCCGGACTAAAGGGTTGTAATGACCAATTATGTATGTATGTATACAGTTGGCTGCATTTAAAACTTCTTTTACGCGGATAATCCCCTAACGTTCGAGTATCTAATAACCAAGTTATCGTCATGTTATCGCTGAGATTCGTCCGAAATGTGTGAAGATCTGATCGAGAATCGATTGCTGCAATCAGGAGTCATCTATTTTAATGACAAGTTACAAGCATTGTAACGAAATAAAAGTTGCAGTGACTTCACAGCTTTGTGTGTGTATAACTGCACTTTTGAGAACGAAAATGGTGAACTCTTTAGTTAAAATGACTTTGACATTGACAGATATTGTATGGGACAGTGCGTTGTTATTGTCAGCAACTTCTTGTTATTTTGAAGTAACTTTTTTATGTATTCCTATGCCCTTCGCAAATGTGTTCAATTTGAAATCAAAATATGTTTAGTTTTTCTTCTCTTTTAATCGTTTTAATAACACGGTTTTGGCATTTGAAAATAATCAGTCATATATGAATACTGTTGTTGTTGCTGCTAAATGATTGCAAATAATTATTATTTGCTGTTGTTGTTTTTCCCATATTTTGTTTAATTAATTAATAATTTATTATGATGAATTGCATTATAAATACGCGTTAATATATATTTATTTCGAAAAAAAAAATAAACAATAAATTTAATTTCATTAAGTTTGTAAACAATTGCAAAAAACAAAAAGTAATTGGAATTGAGACTGGTTCCCTTGGACCTGTCTAACCCAAGTCTATATTAATAAAACAATAGACGCATACAATTGCAAAAACAAAAATATTGTTTTTACCGACTACCCTAGAAATTCTCAGAATTTCAAAAAAAGAATTGTTTTTTTTTTATATTCGCCTACAACAATAATAACAATCAAGCGAAAATGCTAGTATTAGGTGAATATTAAAATAAATATCACTCAGTCACTACTCAACCTCACACTCGCTCTTCTCTCTCTCTTACTCTCTACACACGTTTGTTTTCGTTTGCACGATATAAATTTATTTAAATTGTCTTCATTTGGTTTTTGTTTTTGATTTTTATTTTAATTTTTATTTATTTTTTATTGAAGTATTTTTGAATTCATTTATTACCTTGTGAGGACTTATTTAACTCTACAAACAAACTCTTCTTTCTAAATGAGGACTTCCTACCAGAGATAGACATGTTATCCATTTGTATTATAGCTTAGATTGATGCATTTGTGATACATACACATACATACATAATTGATCATTATAAACCTAGCGTCAGGAGTACTACCTAGCTTCTCACACCACTAAAATTTTGTGTGTTAATTTTACACATGAGTGACGGGGGACCTACAGTTTAAAGAAGACTCCGAATTATATATTTTTTTTTTTTTGAGAAACTTTTCATGGCAATTTTATTTTACTCAGAGTTTTTTCCAGAAATCTGCTGAGAGGAAGTCGTCCAGGAAATATTTTTCATATTTCGTTTTGTTGCAGATGTTTGACCTGGGGTTTCAACGGTGGTATAAGGCGACTTCTGATACTTTTTTAATACAAAATTTAATTAAAAATTGGGCCTTCGTGCCTATAGTACTTACTTTAAGGGAGTATTTTTGTAAGTTCACTATAATAATAGTTGAGGTCTGCATCAATAGGTTACCAGGCCCAGGTCTAGATATTACTGCGTCTTTAAGGCAACGTTAAAATCATCTCCATCCAAGCTTTAAAAGGAAAAGTTCTTGTTGTAGCGATAGGTTTCAAAACTTTTAGAAACTTTGTTTTTGTATGATTCTATGGCGTCAGGGGAAACGCTAATATATTATAACTGCACTACGGGCTGGACCTAGACGCCACTGAGGTCTTAAAGGCATAATATTAGGCAAGTAATCTAAGCAGTGTTTGAAGCTGTTCTACGATATAATACACGAGTATATAGGTCAATGTGTGTATACGTCTATATGAGGATGGAACATGGTTTCATCCTTTTACATCAGAATCCAAAGTATTGTCATTTGAGTGGACTGCAAGTAATGAATCGACCACAAAAACATAACAGTCTGTTGACAGTCTTGATAAGGGAAAACTAACAACAGCGAGCGTCACATAGCGTTATTGGTACGTTTAATGTATTGATATGGCCAATTGATTAAATGATGAGCGGTATCTTTATTAACAAATGTGTCGTAAAAATAATGTCTGTTGCAGATATTATTTTAAGTCTTTATCCACCAACGCTCGTTGGTTTAATTGAATTTAATTCGTAAAATGGTTGGCAACTGCTGTTAAAAATTGCTGGTGTGGCAGTGATAAATATTTTTTTCTATATTTTTTTCCATTTGTTTTGTTTATAGTCATCAATTATTGATGGCAAATAAGAAATACCGTTGTTGACAGTTAAACAAATAAAAAATAAGAATCAATTAGACTTTAAACATTTATTTTCTTTTACGTTTGCGGTAGGCAGGCAGAAATATATAATTTTAATTTATTATTACACAATTATTACATTTATTTGTTATTCATTTAATTTTTTTAAATGGATTTAAATAATGTTTATTCAATTGCTATAAAATATTAGAATATAGATGAGTATATCTAAACAATTGTAGATAACATTTGCAGTTATTCCCCGTTTTATTAACGCTTTGAACAGTGTCATCAAAAATTTATTTCAATTTTTCAAATCTCACATAAACTCCTGTCCCACAAGATGTCTTACTTTTTTAACAGACTGAAATTTGATTTCTTAAGCGTTTCATGTTGAAAAGTGTCAGCTTTTAAGTCATAATGGAAGTTTTTTAAATTATTCTGTTTAAATTTTTTTGTTCTCCTCATAATTTATAAGCATTTAAAAAAAAACTCATGAAAAAATATTTTGATTACTCGACAATCATAAATAATTATTCGGTGTAAAATAAATCAAATTAACAAGCGGCAATGAGTAACACACTTAAAAAAATCATTCTACACACGCCGTAAAAAAAAAAAAAAAAAAAAAAAAAAAAAAAAAAAAAAAAAAAAAAAATAAAATAAAAAATAAAAATTTTAAATGTTATGAACCTGTTGCGCAAAAAAATTTACAATAAATTTTCAGACATGCGACGAGTATTATTAATTGAAATTGACACTATTGCCAAGTGAATATACAATATTACGTTAGAGGAATATTACAGTGGAGCAATTAGGTAATAAGAGTATTCCCGAATAATTTTTCTTCCCGCTATATGCCTTTACGGCCACCTCTATCTTTGTTTTTAGGTTTTGTTTGTTGTAAATAAAAACTGATTGATTGATTGGAAATTAATGCGCGTACTTTACTAGACGGTAAAACACAATAATGTTGAGTCAACACACACGTTTTCAAGAGCTTTAAAAGTAAAAAAAAGAAAATTAAAATGATTTCCATCCCCGAACACATGTGAGAAAAGTTGGAGAAATTTTAGTTTTGGAATGGGTTGTAGTTTTATGCATCAAAATATCTTAAGAACATAGCCACCACAAATTGTCAGAATACTTTTCCATTAAAATTTTAAAACCATTTATTACTTATGTTTTGTTAATATAATCTTAACTGTTGTAGATACAAAATAGAAGATCTTGTATACGGGAACTATCTCTTCCGCATATATGTAGCTTTCTGTAGTACAGTGTTATTGTTAAATTTCATTTCTGTTATGTTTTTGATATTTTTAATACTTGTTATTCCATTCATGTATCTTATTTTGTTTTTAATAATTTTTGATTTGTTTGAAGTATTTTTTATTATGTATTTAATAAATTTAACATTTTTATATAAATTAATACATGTTTGTCTGTACATGTAAATGTAATTGTTATTAATTCGTTTGATTTTTTTCATGTTATTTTAAATACATTTTTTGTTTCTACTTAAATAGACAAAATAAAATAAATAATTAAATTTTTGTTAACAACATTTTAATTGTTTACATTGAATACCTTGAACTAAATTAAATTATTGGCCCTAAACAATTTAAAAAAAGAAGTAAAAAAAATAAATAAAAAAATAAGAAACAAAATTATTCTGCCATAAATGAAGGCATAGAAGAAAAAGATTTATTTGCAGTTAATGCCGTTTTGCTTTTTTATTAAAGGTCACATTATTTCATTTTTAATTTATTTAATGGTGGCCATCCGTTCGAGATCTTGGAAAATGCTCTGCTAGGGGTTATAAACTGTCTTCAGATTTTTGAGAAAGGAAACTAAAATTTTATATTTTAGGTTGACTGTGAAAGGAAATAGGTGACACTATAGAGCGATTGAACCGTAATCCAAATATCATTCGATAATAGTTACTCTGAGCAGATCTATAATGATATCAAAACGAAATGGATCGAATAAAGATCTGTACATAGTCATGAATAGACAGTTGTAGTTGGAATTTTTTGTACAGCAAGATAAGGATTGCAATGTCATTCACGTTCAAATATGCACTTTTATTTAGTCAATATTCGGTTTATTGAGTAGAATATTGTAAGTGTTCAAGCATAATAATATACGCAGATCAGCTGCTAATTCAATATTCATTTGACAGCTCGTAAACAAAACAGCTGGCTGTTTCAACAACATTGTATTTTTTTTGTCGTTGTTGACTTTTGATTTGTCAAATATCAACAAAAAGTGTTCGGTTAATTGTAATATGCTCACTGAACATGCTTATGACAGTGCTGTATTTTAAGTTTTACTCAATATTATAACAATTTGAGTATTTACTGCTCAATAATTAATTGAAACTTTAGATGGTTTATTGAGCTCAATAATGGCGTTTATTGCGATTTACGCAATAAAGGTGCATATCTGAACATCGTATAAGTATGTGTAACTCCAAGGGCCATAATATCCTTACAGATCCTTCCAAAGCGTTGTGTGGGGTCTATACGACATCTGTCATAAGGCGGAAATTCAGTTTTAATACTAGTAGCGATGGATAACTTTGAGAAAATTTAACACAGTGTTGGACTAGGTATTATATTACACTTTAATTTGTACTCTACCAGCTTGGAAAAGATGATTTTTTCCCCAAATAAAACTTGTGGTTACAGTTCTCATATTTAATCGTCTTTGCCACATGTTTATTCCTTTCATGAATTTTGTCTTCTGGTACAAATTGTTTTGAAATTTTCAATTGGAATCTAATCTGTTAAAATGCATAAAATTTTTATAGCTGTGTTGCTGATTTGTAAGGTAAAATATTCCATTTACAAATAGTTATTAAATATTTTATAACATATTATTATTATTGTTTGTAATTAAATTAACGTGAAGAAAAAATTTAATTTATTTTTCACAACTCAAATTTCAAACCACAAAACTAAATCGTTCACAATTTGCCAGAGTGCAATAACAAGAAATACAATAAAAACAAATTTAATAAATAAAATAAAATTCAATATGCAATACTACTTTAATAAATTGTTTATGGACAAGGTTAAAATAGATACACGACAACAACTATAACAACAATAGATTGTACTATGCAAAAAATGTAAAACAAACAATTTGTTCAACACAAAAAGAGAACCTTGAGTTAATTTAAAAACATAATAATAAAAGTAATTAATAACGTTTTGTTTATATCTACATTCACCTGCCATTTCCTGGATTTTTTTTTACCAGGAGTAGAAGGAAAGGAATCAGAATGGAAAGCGGTTAAATAAAAAACCCGGTAATTTTAGTTTGGGTTGTACATATATTCAAAATCTCTAGTTTTGGATACTGTATAGTTACTAAAGTTATTAGACAATCTGAAGTTTATTTCCTCTTATCTTTTTACTAATAATGAACGTATAATTTTTTGTATTACCTTAACAAACTAAAAAAAAACTGTTCCCATTTATTTCTGGTAGACTCAATAGGTCAACATCTACTTAAATTCACAGCTAACACTATAATTAATCATTTCGAATTTTTTTTTATTTTTTACTCTACTCTACTTTAGGTAGTATATAATGTTTGTGTTGGTGTCTGTGACAAAAACATGCACAATGAAGTTTTTGATCAATGAAGATACTTTTCCAAATATAGTTTACTATACTACCCTCTAGGCTAGGGTCAGAAAAATTTTCAATGCCAATACAAAATTCGACTGCACTATAACAGCCTCAGTCGGGAACACGACCTAATTTTTCACACCATTTAGGTTGTGTGTGTTAATTTTATACATGAGTGGCGAGACCTACTTTTTAAAATCGATTCCGAACGACAGATTTTAGATAAACTTTTCGTGGCAATTTTATTTACTCTCAGAATTTTTGCCAGAAATCTGCTGAGAAGAAGTTGCCGGGAAAAAAATTTTTTTCATAGTTCATTCTGTTGGAGATGTCTGACCTGGGGTTTGAACCGAGGCCGCAAGTCTCGTACTATCTACTAGACTACGACGACTTAACAACTAAAAAAAAAAAACCGAATAAGTAGATGTACCCAATCTATGTACATGTGAATGAATAAAACATAGAGTTCGAACAATTTCGAACCTAGAAAGCCAACTGGCAACTATTAACGTTAATTTCGGGCAGTTTTATCAAGATGTATTCACTTAGGGACCATTTATTTTTTTTAGGATAAGAAAAACGAGTTATTATTCTCTTATTTCCATATCGGAACCTTTTCGAATGGCATGCTGATTAAAATAGAAAAATCTTTGATGATCATGAATGTACCAAATTTACCAACACACATGTGACATCGATTTAACTACTACTTTAATTGTGAGGGATTAGGTTTTAAATCATTGATGCAAGAGATTATTCTTAAATAGTTACAGTAATCACTCAATAGTTAGGGCACAAACCATAACTTTGCATGTGCCATCTTAACGTGATAAGAAGTCTGTTATTTGTAAGCAAAAAATGTCATCTGAAGCCTCTGACGTCTACTAATTACCACTAAGAATCCAAATATCTATATATACCCTTAAAGGCTACCCGAGAAATCGGGGTGGAAAATCAATCAATATCTGAAGAACATTAAATTATATTATACTCCAACTGTAGATACATTCTGCACAGATAATCACAGATAAATTTGTACAGATAATCTCGATAAATGCATACGCAACCTGACCTAATCCATATTCCATATTGAGTAGATGTGTACTCTGTTGTTAAATCGAGTTAAAGATGCACAGTTACTTCGTCTTTCGGGCAAGAAGTCTCTTAAAAGCTATGCATTCTTTGGTAGACACTTTCTTTCAGTGACAGCGAACTGAAGTGAAATTGACGGTGTTGGTCCCCATGCACTTCTTATTGACTGTATTGAATTTGATCGAATATTAATTCGCAGATATTGCTATACAGGGTAGCATACAGTGCGGTTTGACCGGCTATAATATTTTTATTATTTAGATTTTGATTTTGTTTATGAAAGCTGCTGCACGCGCTGTTGAATATATTACCTCAAATATTTTCTGAAAACAATTTTGTATGCCAACTTCAAAGACTCTAATAATATAGTACATATTAATGTCTTTATTAGTTTAATTCATGTCAGCCGGCAAAATAAAATAAGACTTTTTTATTATTTAATGAGGACAGCGTGATGATATGATTGACAGTTGGCGAATTTATGAGATAAAATTACACTGTACTACAAAAAGGTTTTTTCCCGACATAGATTTTTCCTATTTACGCTTCTACCACCAGTCCAATAGTCCATCAGCCCCTTTTGGATATTATAGTTGCATTTGTCCAGTGCTAATAAAAAAATATCAGCACAAAATAAGCCATTGAATAGATTTCTGTGAATTATACTACTACTGTGGGTGCCCTGGTAGTCTAGTGGGTAGTGTGCTAGACTATTAGCGTGAGGGTCGTGGTTTCGATTCCCACCAGAGACTCTGGTCTGTGACACTACACTGAGCACATAGTCAAGTTACTTCGCTCGTATATAATTAGGATATAATTTGTAATTGTATTGTAATTAATACATAAATAAATAAATATATTACTACTGCCTCAAGCTTCGAATTGATATACTATTCGTATGAGGTCACATATTTCTGTAAAGATCAATTAGAATCTTTTAAAACTTATTGAATACAGTTCTTAACTAATTTATGTTTCTGCCTACAACTGTTGTTTTTAGTCAAGCATCTGCAATCGATGAGATGAGAATTTAGTCAAGAATTGCAACCACAATGGAGTGTAAATTTGCTAAATATTTCCTTTCCAAAATTTTTTTTTTAATATTTCCTTCCATATCAGTACTACTCTTTCAAACAATAGCTTCATTCAACTATGGTTTCACTGTTTCGTTTAAAAAAGTGCATTCGCAGCAAAAGTAATTCTACTCTACTCTACTCTATTAACAAAAGGCCTATACAATTAAGCAATAACGACAACAACAACAATTCATTATATTTAATTTGTTTAATAATTTTATATACTACCCATATACTCAATATTAAATATTTTTAAACATTCAGTCAACGTATTCGCGTGATGATCATATGGGCTTGCATACGTGATCTTGGGCTGCCTGTGACGTTTTGTCGTCGTATAAAACAGCGAATATATTCTTTTGCTTCCATGTAAAAAGAAATGAAAATAATCTTCTCATTTTCGTTAAATTATAATGTAAAAAAAAGAAGAAAATAATAGCAAAACAAAATTTATTGTATAAAAAAGATTAGCGAACTCAAATGTTTTAACATTTTTTTTTTGAATTCACTTGGTGCAACACAAATATGCCTATTGAATTACAGTGGGTGACATAAAAAAATTTAAAAATTTTAAAATTTTTTCCTTCCAACAACTTATCATGTTTGTCTGCATTCTTATCTTTCCAGGAACAATGAAAAACGTAAAGAACGTTCTCGAGATGCTGCCAGATGTCGTCGTTCTCGTGAAACTGAAATCTTTACCGAATTGGCCCAGGTGTTACCGTTAAAGAAAGAGGATGTTCAACAGCTTGATAAAGCTTCTGTTATGCGTATAGCCATAGCCTATTTGAAAGTACGCGATATGCTTAAAATGTGTAAGTATTAGCGTCTGTTTCAACAGAAAAATCAGTATTAGTTTTAATCAAATTTCCTTTTATTTCAGTTCCGAGAATCCAGGAATTGTTACAAGATCTAGAGATTCCCAATGATAATAATACAAGCAACAATAATAACTTTGACAATTATGATGATTCCTCCAATGGAGCCCATATTTCCTCTATTGATTTAAATGATTCTTCTACCCAATCCTCTCAAAACTCTGAAGAGGAATCTTCAACATCCTTAGTGTGTGCTGAAACTAAACCAGCACCAGCATTATCATCAAACCCAACGGATGTGGTAGACGATTTCGGTCTTATGCTAAAACACACTTTAGATGGGTTTCTATTGATATTGTCCAATGATGGCGATATTACTTATGTTACCGGTAATATTGCTGACTATCTGGGTATATCGAAGGTAAGCTTGAGTATAAACAACAGTTATTTTAAATCTTTATTTTTTACACTCTCCTTTTTCATTTATTTTTTAGATCGATATTTTGGGCCAACAAATCTGGGAATATGCCCATCAATGTGACCATGCTGAGCTTAAAGAGGCTCTTAATATTAAACGTAATGGCTTGGCTGTTAAAGTCAAAAATGAAAACATTTTGGAAGAGGGCATAACAACCGATCATCGTGATTTATTTGTGCGCCTTAAGTGCACCCTTACCAGTCGTGGTCGTAGCATTAACATTAAAAGTGCTTCTTATAAGGTGAGAGGATAATCAAATAAATATAAGAATGAAAATAATATAAAAAAAAAACATTCTAGAAAATATATTGACCAAGTACTTGTTCAAATTGAAATATATCTTTCTCTTACTGATTTCTATTTCGAATTCAATGGCATATTTCGAATTTAAAATATTTTATTCGAATAACGAAAATTCTGAAATTAGTTTTAATTTCGATTGAAACAAAAAATTTTTTTGTAACAAATTAAAAAATATAAAGTATTTTAATTTCCATTCGATATATTCCTCCACAACTCGATTAAGCTTTGCTTTCTGCATGTTCTATCACTGACTTCGGCGTCCGCTCCGACGACTAACCCGGGGTCTCCAGTTAATTTATGTCCTGTTGTACACAAGTATGCGCGAATCATCTACATTTCTGTTACGAATTTTGATTTCAATTAGGGTCTCTTCGATTTGTACTGACTCTTTCTGAAGCCGCCGTAGTCTAGCAGGTAGGTAGTGTGTTGGCTTATTAGGCGTGAGACCACGGTTCAAACTCCAGGTCAGGCATCTCGATCAAATCGCAATATGAAACATATATCTTCGGCGACTTCCTCTCATCAGATTTCTGGCAAAAACTCTGAAAGTAAACAAAATTGCTATTAAAAGTTCCTCAAAAACCTGTCGCTCGGAGTCGAAATTAAACTGTAGGTCCCGCCACTTATGGAAAAAATTAACACACACAATATAAGTGGTGTGAGAAACTAGGTCGTAATCCTGACTGAAGGTTTGTAGTAACCAATTATCTATGTATGTATGTAGGTATTTCTGAAAACCTTTGGATTAGTCTCTGACATCGGTTGATAATGATCTCAATTATTCTAACGCCCCACTGGGAGTAGTTTGTGTGGTCCTGTTAAAGCAATTTTCAGCCTCGTCGCTAGATTTACCCTTCATTGCAATAATGCTCCATGATAGTAAAATTACACGATATTTGCAACCTGCTGCTGTTGCAATACTGTATATATTTCCTGATTATGCACAGACTTCCGGCATGATCAATGCCACTACTATTTTTAATACTCTTCTGAATAATGCACAATAATCGATTTATAAGAGAAAAGTTTTCCTTTATTTGCATAAAAAATAAATTTTAGATTTAGAGTCATATAGTATGTGAATACTTATGTATCCCAATGTCTGTCTTTAGGATGAATCTATTTTTCTTTTTAAAACTCACTTTAACTTTTATATTTGATTGGTTTCATTAACAGGTCATTCATATAACCGGTCATTTGGTGGTCAATGCAGAAGGTGATCGTGTGTTAGTTGCAGTGGGTAGACCCATCCCACACCCATCTAATATTGAAATACCACTGGGTACCACTACGTTTTTAACTAAACATTCATTGGACATGAAGTTTACTTATGTGGATGACAAGTAAGTTTAAAACCTCTTAATAATAAAATTTAAAAATAATCCCCTTCATTGATTTCTATTTTATTTTCTAGAATGTATAATTTATTGGGCTACAAGCCTGAAGATCTACTAGAAACGTCACTATTTAATTGTCATCATGGCATTGACTCCGAGAGTCTAATGACAACATTTAAGAATGGTAAGTTGAATTTTTTGCTTATTTTAATTTTTAACATTTTAATTAGATTTTGATAAGAATATAAAACAGCGAAAATTATTTTCTTTTAATTCCTGCCAGACTGTATAAATTTACGTGTGATGTTAGAATGTATTTTGTTTTTAATTTCTTTTAAATTAAATAAATTACCAACCTAATGTTTAACTAATTGCATTCGGTGTGCAATATTATGTTTGGAAAAAGAGCAAAAACACAAGGACAGAAAAATATTGCCAGGAAATCTGTAGTAATTTTGCTACTTAATGTCTGCGCATCAAATCGTCACTAAAAAACAAACAAACTTGACACTTTTTTTCTTTACCGCCACCCCACACAACTCTCTAAACTATTGTTACTCGTTGGTGTTTAATAATGACTGGTCCATTAACATTTTAACCACCTTCCATAACAACTAATCAGACTCCTCTTTCTCTCTATGCTGTCATGGTCTATTGTTTTTCCTGTTTTTTTTTAATATTTTTTTTTTTTAATTTTCATTCATTATTCCTGCTGTTGTTGCGTTTCTTATTGCTTTACTAATTAGTTTTATCACACGCCACTGTGTACAATAATTGTGTCTCAAGATGAGAGTGTAATTCTAAAGACAAGACAGCACTGTGACGGCGGAACAATCTTTTTCCATGCTCCTTTTTTGGGTTTTTTATTCACGATTTTTTTTTACTTTTATAGTTGAAACTGCGACTTTTTTTGAACAGTAAAAGTACTTAGCACTTTTAGGGGTACTATTTCAACGCATGTACGGGGTTTTCAAGTACGAGTTTCTAATACGATTGGAAATTGCCCACGCATTTTAAATAGAATTTTATCGGGTTTGTTAATACTAGACGGCGTTTAATTTGTGAATGATAAATGTGACCCTCATGCTTTCATGGTTCTTTAGGTGAAATTTCAATAATATTTCAACCGTAACTCCATAATTTAAGGGCCAAAGCTTCTTTTAAGGCTTCAATTGATATTGGCCAAACAGAACAGAGTCAGTAACAATTAATTTTTAATGGTCTTTTAAATAAATTAATTAATTGCCGGCATTATTTAGCTTCAACTCTCATACGAACTGAACCTAAAGAGCTTAATTTTTGATGGATTTAATTGGTGCGAACGTATTAATGTTTTCCCCTTACAGACGAATTAATTTTAGTTAAGCTAGGGAGTGAATGAGCATTATTTTGATGTTCATATCATATACCGAGCCACACGCCTTACATTTTTTGAATAACTTTCTTATTCCAACCTCCGTTCCACGATTATAGTGACTCCATATGAAATAGTTTTTCAGATCCATCGCAGTTTAGCAATGAATTTAAATTAATTTTTCTACGTTTTTGAAATAAAATTTAAAAAATAGAGATTATCACGTGAAAACTTCGTAGACAATAATGCCGTATTGCTGAGTTATGTGAACTCCACAGAGAGACCAAAAAATTGTTTTTATTTGATTCAACGGCAGTAGGACTTGAATACGAGCCACTAAAGTTTTTGGTGTATTAGCCTTTGAAGATATTTTTAAATATTTTCTGATGTTACGTAAACCGAGAAAATCTATCAAATGAAATAAACACGATTAAAAAATACCTAGTCATTTAAGTACTATTTTAGGAGAATTTCGAAAATTATATTTAAAATAAAGTATCTTAAATTATAGCACTTAAATCACACTTATTTCGAAATTCGCTCTTTTTTACAACCGAACTTTTTCTCTCCTTTCATCTCTTTGGTCTTTAGTTTTATATAATGGACTGCCATTAAACTTGTAATTTCGTTGGAATGTTTTTGTGGTCCTGTATTTTTTTTTTGTCTCGTTAGAGTAGTTATTATTCCTGTTGTTGTCCTTGTTATTGTCGTTGATAATTAGCTTTTTATGAAATTTTAATGAATTGACCAGCTTGTTGGCGGTGTATGTCTGTTAATGTCTTCCAAATGCTGTTGCTTGCTACTACAAATTTAGAAACTGTTTAAATGACAACTTCTCTATCCATCTGCCAATGTGTCCTCTCTGTCTGTCTAGCTGTTATAGCTTACACTATTTTCATAACTTTTTTAAAACTTTTTAAAAATTTTCTTTTATTACCTTCCATCTCTCGTTGTCAATAAAATATTGTTTAGTTTTATGGCACAACATTATGTGTATTTGTTGTATTTTTAATAGTTGATGTTTATTGCATAAGAAATGCAATTGAAGTGAGTTTCACGAAATTTTTTCTACGCTTCACTTAGGTATGTTGTTTGTTTTTGGCGAAATGAACGGAAAAAGTTATAAATTTGATATTCTCTTGTAGTTTAATGGCATCGAGGGTTTTTTAAAAATTATTAAAAAGTTATCTTCCTGGTTATAATGTTAAATGAGATTAAAACTATGGTTTTCTCAAAATTTTCAAATATTCGTAGCATCCTCATGTCTTAATATTTCTGTATACCGCTATTTCTCAACTGCTCGTTATTATACTTCCACGAGACTACCCCTAGCAAAATTCACATAGTGTTTTTCCTTCTTTTTATTTTTATTATTTGTTCCCTTGCAAAGTAGGTGAGATAACAATAGTAGCCATAGATTGCATGAATATTATTTCACTTAAAAGACATGTCGAAATGACAGTGTAATTACCCCTCATGATTGCCGCTTTAATTGTACGTGGAGAAGTATTTTGAAGAAGCACTGATTCTCCCCATGTACTATCTTGTGCGGTGTGTTATTGATGAATCTGAATTTTTAAAATTCCAAAGCAATGTTGAAAGTATTTTCGTTTTCTTCCTGCACTGCTGGGCGTTGTAGTTATGTACTTTCACTACCACTTTAGCTTTAGCCTAAGCTTGCGTTTCTAAAACAATTCAGCGTTACATCTAACAGGAGTATGGTGGAAAAATCTACCCAAATGACGTCCTTGAGTTATCTGCAAATATTTAGAAAGTTTTACTAGAATAAGTTATAAATGTATTGACGAAAGTAATCTTGGAGGAAGTAAATCTTCCTTTTGTTAAGGCCTATTGGCCTGTCATTGCTCAATAACTGTTTGCAGTCGTAAGATTGAAGTTTGCTGAAAGCGTAGTAATACAGTGATCGGCTGTATATGCCATTTACTGTTGAGCGCCAACAATAGTGCTTTAGCATGTGAATTCAGCTGCTATTTGAGTATTTTTCAATGTAAATCATTTAGTGTGTCGGTTCATTCTCTGCTGTGTGCCTAGATGAAAGCGTTGTTTCTGAGATGTCTACAAATGGGATTTTAAAACTTTTATTTATAGTATAACCTTAAAGGCAAAGTAAATCGTTACGTAACACAAAGTTACTAAAAAATATTTGCATAAAATCTGTGTAATAAAAACGAAATCAAAGCAATAAATGCAACTTGTTTTCTGTCAAACTGTTTCATTTTGCCATTGAATGGTCAATTTTTCGCACAACTCTGGCAATAAGTTTTGCAATATTTTATTTATTGTTCATTTTGTTTCTTTTTTGTAACAATTTTATGATGAATAATAATATTTCATAGATTTTATTCCAAACGAAACTAAGAAAATCTTTTTATTTTCTCATTGTTGCTTTTTTTTATTAAACAATTTATGTTTTCATTTTGGTTGGTTAGTTTATGCAGAGATTTTTTCGCCCTCCATCATCCATTTGGATTACGAAAAGTATCATTTCCCTTTTGCTTTTGCTCTTTCTGTTTTTCTTTATATAATATTATTGAAATTTACATAAATTTATATTAAGTTTTTACGAAAAATCAAAACTAAAAGCATGAGAGAAAGAAATCAAAGTTTTTTACAATACTTTTATTGCAAAACTAAAATTGTGCTTTTTATTGCATGAACAAATGCAAAACTTATGATAAAGAATGCAAAAATAATATATTTTTTATGATTATTACAATATTTACTATTATTATTGCATTATTAGTTTTCGTATTTATGAAAATGTGTAGTCGATAGGGAAATTATTAAAAAGAATGATGAACTCCGTATGGATACTAGTTTTCTTTAATTTTTCTACTTGTAAGTAAATCCGTTAAATCCGTGAAATGTAATTAATGAAGCTTGAATGTCTATTTTTATGAATAACGTGATGAAAAGTGCAAGAAAAAAATTTCAAAAGTTTTGTTTGTACATATACATTTTGGTAAGCGAAGCTCAGTTTCGAAGTAGTAATCCTTTAAATGATCGACCCTATAATAACTCCTATTTAAAAGCGCTAAAATAGTCCAAGAAAACAGTGATGCAAACCTAGAGCCTTAAGTCAAATTGTCATGGTCTCTTTTGGACCCTTTTAAGCACACTATTGGTGTTAGTAAATGATGTTAAAGTACGTACGATTTGTATTGGCCTTATTTAAAATTTCCTGATCTACCTCAAGCAACTGGTCCAAATTAATCAATTTCGGAACAAATTCTATTGACAGCAGCTTGTGCCCTAGATATCTGAGCAAACCCATGATGCCTGGAACGCCAGAATTTTCATTAATAGCGGATTCCCCCATCAGATTTTCTTAATTTCTAGAAAGTTGTCATTAGTTGATGGATTGCTTTGACTATATAATTGTATATTATACCTGGGAAAAGCTTGTAGTAGAATAGATTCAGCGTATGCTTCTAACTACATATCAAATTTTATGTCTAAATTGACCTCATTTTTCAAATAAATGTTTACATTTTTTTGCTCACATAAAATATACCGTAAATAGAGCACATATGTAAGTTGATAATCCTTGTAGATTAGTTAGCAGTGCTACAGGTTTAAAGTTTCTATGCATACTCTTAGTAGAATTAAAAACCCAATAGTATTGCATAATTTCAGGATGGTAGTCCGTGTTTATTGAAAAATTTTTGAAATCGAAAGTGCGTTTGCAAAGTTTTTATTTTTTTTTTCAAGTATCAAAACTCATTAGTCTCCTTTTCCTATCTGATTATTGCTTCAAGTAAATTTCAGAATTAAAATGTTCAAAGAAACTTTCAAATGATCTTATTGTTCATCTCAGACCCACAGTAGAGTCATAATTTTCCAGCTTATTTTAACTTAAAATTACATTCTAGCCAATAAACATTTCAATTGTATTTTGGCGTTTGTAAAATTGATGACTACAAAAATTTTTTTACACTTTGCTGAACCAAACAACCACTTATTGTTGCAAGTGAATTTCTTTCTTCCACGAATGCATTGATTTTATGACAATTTTCATTGCAACAAAGAGAAAAAAACCCAGAAAAAGTAATAAAATAAAAAATAAATGTCCTTACAAATGTTATCCCAACACTCATCTTGACCAGAACAGTAACTTTTGGTCAAAAGTCGTTTAACAAACAACAAAAAAAACCGACATTTTCTTTGTATGTGATTATTTTATTTCCTTCAGATTGAGTTGCATTTTAAGTGTGTGGCAGCATCAACAGTTGTATTTGAGAACTTTTATTTCTCCTTCTTTAGAAGCATTTTAGAGTTGTTGAAAATAGCTGAATTGGCAATTTTAATGCGTCATGTCGTATGTCATGATGTTGATAAATTTTCTATAACATACTTTAAGGCATAGTTTACGTTTTCTGTTTGTAGCGTTTATTAAGCAAGCAAAAAATTATACTCTTTAAAAGTACTTATTGTAAACAAGTAATTAAAATGAAGTTTTATACCTAAATTTAATCGAATTTATTTGAGTTCAAACCTTATTAGAAGAAAAAGTTTGATCAAAAGCGTTTTTTAAGTACTTCTTTTATTTAGGAGCAGCGGAAGCAAATTATCAGAACTGATAATTGTAAAAATTCAGTGTCCTTTCAGAATACAGTGTCTTTGAAGGTCGGTATTTACTATCTTTTTATTTTTTCGCCTTTTTTCTACATTTTTGCCTTTTCACAAAAAAAAAAATATATATTTTTATTGTGCAGCTTTATTATTGTCCTTCTTTATTCCGTTTGTTTTCAAGAGAACAATATAGACAACATGACGTTTTTCACCCATAAACCCATTAAACTAACAAGACTCATTTGTTATAAAGTCCGTTTTGACTAGAACTTTTTAAAAAGGGGAGCCTGATTTTTTTTATTACTGGATGGTATAAAGTAGTTGCGACAATCATAAAATTGCGCGATTAACTTGTTAAAATTAATGAAATTTATTGTGAAAAAGATGAAGGAAATGGAAAGGAGAACAAATAGTTTTTTGAAATTTAAAACATACTTTTAGGGGCTTTAAAAATTAAATATTTTAATTTCATTATTATTTAACCAAGGGTTTATTTTTAATAGTTCGTGGTACCCTACAGTTTTTTTAACTATAAGCCATCCTTAAAATATGCTTCAAATAGTAGTAAATCATTATTTAAAGTAACTATTTAACTAAAACTATTAAATAAGTGAAAAATTGCAAATGACATATACGAAATCAATGACTAAAAAGATTTGAAAACTTGTATGATTTTTATATCTAAAATTTTTCTTCTTATTACCATTATAGAAGAATAATAAAAAAATTTTGCATATGTGTAGGGGGCAAATAATATAATTTAGTTTAACACATATGCAGGGGTGTGGTAAACACTGTTCATTGAAATGGAAATGCAAACAAACAAAAATTTTTCCGAATAAAATGTAATTTCCCCAAAAAAACCAAGTAAAATAAAAATCAAATTCTGTTCTTTGTTTTTTTGCTTTTATTTTGGTAAACAAATAAGACACATTTTGCTTCGAGCTGAAATTATGAGAAATCATCTCGTGATTCTTTTTTGTTTCTTTTGTATTACCATTGTTCCCGTATACAACTATTATGGAGGAGAAGCTGCCACAATTCCTTACCAATTTTTGCTTAAATAATAAATTGCTACTGTTCATGGTTTGGCGTATTTTTTTGAAACAACATTATTCTATAAGTGAGAGAGCGGGAAAAAAAGCAAGAAGCAGCATAAATTTAATGTTGCAGATAAATATCGTCTGTCATGCGAACAAAATGAATGAACAACAACCAAAAGATTTAAAATCTTTTTTTTTTGTTTTTCGCCAAAGTTAAAGACTTTGTAAAATTATTTGAATTTCTTAAAAAAAAAAGAAATGTTTGTGTCGGCACATACACTCTCTTTTGTAGTTTTTAAAAAACATTCTCAATAACTCGTAGTAGAGAAGTCGTTTAGAGAAAAAGCATTCTAAACTTTTGCACACTCGTTGCATCATTGCTGCACTGGTAATGTAGAATTCCAAGCAGCAGTTCATCGAGAGCAATGCCATACGTCATAATAATAATAATAGCTACCAACGATACAATTTATTTATTAAAAATTTCGAAAAAGAATACATTTTGACAGCTTTTTTTAGAAGATCTTTGGAAGTTCATTAATGAAATTTTGAAGAAATTTTTAATAATTAACATTTCAAGGCAACATAGAAAAATGATAATACAGTGCCATATATTGTAAAAAATTTGTTTAAAGGGCTTTATTTTTCTAAAGCGTTCGAAATGTTAGATCAGTGCCTATAGGGTAATAGAGTTCGGTCTATGCAAGAAGTCACTAAAGGGATTGGAAAGAAAAGGAAAAACGGGATGTAGGGTCAAACGATTGTTTCCAGCTCCGAAACTGGAAGAAAGCGACAAATTTGCATCATGTTTTCGGTTCAATTAAGTATTTCTAATCTCAAATTAGTATCCATTCAGGCAACTCCCTGACTTCTGACTCTCCAGCAAGGATAACATAGAAAACTAACATCTTAGGAAAGTCTGGTATCGTCACATTTTAAAAAAGAGTAGTCAACGATCACACTTCCTCATCACTATGTCAATTATGGGAATCATTCTAGAATCTGCTTAGATGCAAAAATTTAATAAAACAAATAACAAAAGGAAATGAAATCGAACGAATATGAATAACACAGCGAAACAAATGAATTCTGACGAGTATCGGTCGCCACAGTCTAAATCAATTGTATTTACTATGTCGTTAGGCTTTGTCAGCTAATAAATCCGTTGATATTTTGTTTCGAAAGAACCCGAGCTTAATAACCTATTGGCCATCAATTGTGTCGCATTTAAAAAAAATTATGTTCATTTTTGTTTTGCGAATGCTGATCCTTTCAGAAAAAAAGATCAGAAAAGACATCTGAAAAAAATGGATGGTTCGATGACGACTTGTGATCCCCATTCCCGTCACACCTTCAAAGTTTATTTTGTTAACATGTTAAGGCGGCGTGTGGTTGCCATTAACGTGTCACCCATCGCCGTGGAAGTATTTGTTTTCTCTCATTCAGGTTTATCGTATTTTACTAGCAACACTTTAGTATTTTGGAAAATTTTATTCCCTTTTTTTGTGAAAATTGGGTTTTTTAATATTATTAAATGGTTCTGACGCTTTGTCCCTTCAATGAAGAATCAAAAAATCTTAAACAAGTGCTCTAGAAATTAACACAAACCAATAGCCAGCCATAGCTGAGAAAGTTCAAAGAAATCATCTGCAGCAGTATCCTGCTGTGACAAAAGAAAATTCATCTACAAATTCTGCAACAATTTTATTTGCATTGCACCTCCCCCTCTTTTCTCTCGTCTAATCTTCAATTCAATGATAACATTTTGAATACAACAAACAGAACTTCAGCAATGCATTTATTTTTGTTGCATAAAAAACAGGAAATAAAACTCAAATACCCAAAACCAAATGCATTTCCGTTTTTAAACTTAACTTAACTTTTTGTTGTTGAACAATGTGTCTTCTTCCCTGGTAAAAGAAATAGCAACGAGAATATTTTCCCCCAAATTAAATTGATAACAAATTCCGAAAAAGCAACGTAAATGGAAGAGATGGAAAAGAAAAAATCAAAGATATTCACTCACTCGCCGAACAAAAAAAAAAGTTATGACAACAAAAGGAAACCAAAAAAAGAAAAAAAAAATGGTCGCATTCTATTTCCCACACATCCACCTACACATACGCACAACTAAAAGGAACAAGAGCAGCCATTTAATTGAGCATTGAACACATGCTCTCACACTCTAATAAACAAAACTTTTCATTTGCCTTTGCAATGATCTACGAAGAGAGGAAGTCAGTCTTAAAGAGAGAGAGAGAGAGAAGAGAGTGGGTGTTACAATGGCATGGTGGTAATAATAGCCTGTGCATGTGTGGGTTTGTTGCTTAGTTTTTCGTTCATTGTCATGGCAATTTCATGTTATTCAACTTTGAAATCGCTGGTTGCATAGAAAAAAAAGAAAAAAAAAATCGAGAAATTGTTTCGAAAATGTTTCTTAAGCGGGAGCCATCGGCCACAGGAAGTGCTGGGGCATTGAGCAAAGCTTGTTTGTTGATACAGGATGTTACTTCCAAACAGTAACAACAACAGACATTTAAAGTTAAATTTTTTTGTTTTTTTTTGTTTTTTTTGTTTTCTTTGAATGTTTGTTGCGTTTTTCATTTAAATTCTCTTTTAAACAAAAACTTTGTTGTTGTTGTTGTTGTTGCTCTCTCATTATTAGCAAAACTTTTCATATCATCATTCATCTGATGTTGCATTTAAATTGCATTTCTCTTTACTTCTTAGTGTGTTTTGTTTGTGTTTTAACTTGTCTATAATTGTACGTGGTAAAATTATTTTCTTTCTTTGAGTTTTACCAACAGGAATATTTAAATATTCTTTTTAAATATTTTTTATTTCGTTTTAAAAGTTTTCTCTGCTTGCAAAAAAAAAAAAAAAACAACGTAAAATACAATACAATACTCCTCCAATAAACATTTACGTGAAGAATCTTATAAATACAAGTGGATATTGAAAAAGTGAGGAAAAAATAATACAAAACAAGTGTCACTTACGTGAGATAGTTTTAAATGTCACTACGTGTTGGACTATTTACAGTGCCAGTTACTTTTGAAGTATTTTCAACAATCGTATGAAATAATATTATTATTCATTCATGTTGTCAATTGGAAATTATTATTTAAAATAGATTTTCAATTTTGGAAACCACATACTTCTACCCACATTTTGGGGTACATTATTCTCTAACCTATCAGTTTTTAAATTCTATGTTAAATGTTTCAGAATCAATTAAATTAAAAATTTAATTTTGAGTTCTCCTTAAATATGAAGGCAACATTGTGAACATATTTCAATTGCATCTCCCAGTTATTGCTTGGTATCTTAATCATTACCAGGTCATTGTAGACTAAATTGGATTCGAAATTATCACAAATCGCCTTTTTCAATATTCAACCATCACTAGAACAGTCTCCTGCTTATGCAGTGCCCGGTTTTGGATTTCGGAAGATCTCTTGGGAGAGATTGATTAGCGGAGAGTGGAGTCTGATATGGTCTAACATTACTGAGTACTTTCTCCTGTACGCGGTGACAGAGCTAAAAATAGTTCAGCTTATAGTTGAGAGTTTTACAACATTTTTGTATGAAAGTCAATTGCTGTAACTATTTAAAAAGTGTATTTGAATGCTGGAATGCCTGCAAATATTGAATTGTATTCTCATTCCCAGGACCTTAAGAGCTATTGACTTACTTCAGTCATTGCGACAGATGATATATCATTAATGCCATACATTTGAGTCTCCAGACAACATTAGGTTTACGAGCATTAAAATCGTTCCTGTGATATCATTCTCAGATTAGCTGCAGGTTAGTTTCAAGTCATTTATTTGAAATCTTTGCCCCTAACTCCAAGAGGCTTGGTCTATGGCCATTAAAATTGGAAATAGGATAGAATCTTTAGATGCATACTGCCTAGGTATCAGTTTTAGAGAATGGTGTAAATATTAGCTACCTTCCGACACGATGAAACAGTACCGGTAATAGATACCGTAAAGCAGGATTAGTGATAGTATCCCTAGGGCTCAAAGTATTGCATTATGTTGGGATTCACAGGAATCTTTTTAGGTATACGTGCTAGGGAGAATATATTTGGTATTGTCCTTATACTTCAGCGAGTTCCGAGTGTTATTCGATTTTTACCGGCAAATAAGAATTATTTAGAATTAAGTCAGACAAGAGTTTTTGGCTTTTTTTCTGCAGGCTTAAGGCATAATTATTTCAATGTGCAGTTATGGTTTACGTTACGTTGTCTAGTAACAATATTGATTTCCAAATAGATTCTAAATTTCCTTTTCGTTCTCAGGGATACTTAATATCACACGTAGACTGCTTACATCCTGTAGTCTTCTCCTGACTGTGCTCCTCACAATCCCGATTTTTAACTAGAGTCAGTATTTTTTAGTCTTTGCTGATGTTCTCTCATGCAGTAGAAGATCGGTTTAAAGCCGGATGGAATAACACTTTACTTCTCATTGTCAGTATTGTTTTATCTCTACGGTACAGTTTGAATACGAATTGCAGTTTTCCTAAATTCACAGCCTAAATATGTGCAACATATATTAATTTTTTTCTCTTTAAATTTTAACATGATCGTTTAAAACGTTTCTTTAAAGTGCAGTCTTTAGTATGCAGCTTAAAATTTAATATTTTTCTTACTCTTCTTCTTTATTTTGTTGTCATAAAAACGTGTCCAACAATAATGTCACGTTGAATTGTAGCAAATGTTGTTATTTGCTGCCATTATTACATCCTTAATGTATGCTTTAACAAATACCAATTACAACAAGAGAGTGAGTAAGAGTTGCAAGTGTGTGCAGTAGTGAGTGCAGCAATATATGTATGATGTAAATAATAAAATACAACAAGTAGTAGTGCACACTCATGCACGTGTAATTGTAGGTGTCATCCGGATCAGTGTTTGCTTGTATGCGTTTCATTGCATTTGTCACTTAATATGCTTGTTGTTGGCTGCTTTAAACACATTCTTAACAAATGTTTTTTTGCTTTTTAACTGCATTTCATTTATTTATTTTTTTTCCCTGGTCTTTCCTTTTTTTATTATTTTCCATTAGAAAGGGGAGGGGAGTAAGAGAAGAAAAAATGTTTAAAATTTCTTATCATTATACCAATAATAACAAAGCAATTGAACAATTGCTTAAAGGAAATAAAGATGGACAGACAATAATCGTACACACAGACAGACAAACAGAGAGAGATGTATTAACTGACAGTTAGACAATAATAACCGTATTGCTTTGAAATAACCCATGGAATATATAAAGAAGAAGGTGCTGCTCAACAATTGTTGCTGGTGGATGCATCATCATGTTAAAATACATTTTGCATCAAGTAAATGCTAACGTATCTGTGACAGTAAATAAAGCAAAGTGGTAGTGGCCGAGGTAGTGGCAGTTGCAAGTTGTTACGACGTGTATGTTGTATTAATAATAATGCAGTAGCATTAGTACAGATAGTTATAGTCAATCATAAAATTAAATAACTTTACTTGTTACTCCTCCTTCCTTCTGTTTGTTCCCTTTAGTGTTTATTCCCATCTTTTGCCATCGGTGTTATATTGTTAAAGGCAATAACATTTTATTGTACTTTTCCCTTTTGGTTTGGTTGGAGTTTTATTTCTTTTTATGATTTTGAAGTATTGGATTCTTTAATCTTTAAAATGAACTTTAACATGTACGTACGAATGTAACATTGATGTCATTAAATTGGCAAAAAATACAGAGAGACTTGCACTAAAAGGAACAGGTTGTTAAAGGGTACGGTTTTGAAAATTATTGTACTTGTTCCCGTTAAAGTTGGCCTCCACTGTGGTCTGAGGCTATAAAAACCAAATAAAGAAGAATCTCGGTCGGATATGTATTCCTTTCTGAAGCTACTTTTGAAGCTAAATTAGAGCTGCTAGGACATGTAAAAAAATCACACTTTATATGCTGCAGAGTATTAATACGTATGTACGTCTCGAGTTTGGAATTCGTATCTTATACCTTTTCGTTGCTTTAAAGAACACGAGGGACTGCCTCAGTGCATCTATCCTATGTTTTTTTATAGCATTTTGTCTTTGATTCAGTTTCTTTAACCAAACTTTTAAGCAAGTGTTTGACCTACTGCGGTGGGTTCTAGGATTATAGGTTTGCCATCTATCGTTGTATAACGAATTACATTATGATTGTTATATAAGATACTTTTCGGCGCACATAGTCATGAAATGTATCCCCATTCCGCAGATAGAACGAAGTTCACATCTCCGTTTTTAAGACTAGGCTTAGACTAACCGAACGATAAACCTTACTGAACTAGATTTTGATAATAGAACTGCTTTTGCAATTTTTTTTTTAAATCTTATAATTCGTTAATTAAGTGTCAAATTAGGTAAATAAATCCCAGCAATCGAAACTCACCCAAAAAGTGTATCTTTTATTACTGCCACCACTGTTACTATTGTTATGGCTTAACTGCATTAGAGATACAATTTGATTTTTGTTCCCATTCGATACTCTTTCGTATCGGATTGCTTAATAACCATGAAATCTTAAATTTTGTGTGAAAAGTCAATCCCATTTTCGAAAATCTTCTTTGTTTTCTTATTCTTCTTCTTTTCATCTGCGCTGATAAGCTGCTGAATGTTAAAGAACTTAAAATGGAACACAAAAGAATGAAAAAAAAAAAGAAAAGAAGTCATAAATAATTTTGATACTCTTATGCTATTATGGATTTGTGGATTGTTCGTGGTCAATCGTTAAATTTTATGACAGTGTAACGTATCTCCACACACACAAACGTGTATGTATATGGATGTGTTGCAATAGTTGAGAAAACTTTCCTATACAATAACACTTTCTTTTGTAGAAGGGGTTTTGTCTTTAAAAATGTTTTAATTTGTTAACTAATGAGGTCTATAAAGAAAAGAAGGATTCTTTTTTGACTTTTTTGTCTTACTGGTTGCGTTAAATGGTAATGATTTAAAAGAAAAAAGTTTGATTGCATTGTTAGTTTTAATTACCGCTAATAAATGTTTTGGATTAATTGGAAAAAGTTAAAGCATAACCCTAGGGCGTTTAAAATTGTTGCCTTAAATTGTGCACTTTAATGGCTTAGAAAACGTTTTGTTTAAAATATTATTTCGATTTATTAGAAGTGGGAGGTTTTAGAAATGAAAATGCAATGGAATGTTTCAAATATTAACACATTATATTTACCACAACCACGGGTAAAAACTAAGTGCATATCTTACTCGATAACCAATTAGACATCCTAGTGTTTTTCTATATCTGGTCCTAGCGATATAGGAAATGTCTGTAATGCCGATACAATGCCTTTAAATTAGTTTTCCTATCACTTTTAACAAGTTCTAGGATGCAAGGGTTGCCATCTGCTGTTGCCTACAAATAGAGCTATCTGCGAAATTGTTTTGGGAGCTGTTGCCGTACTCTAGTAGGTAGTGAGTTGGCTTAGACGTGAGGCCTTCGTTCAAACCCCAGATAAGACTCCAAAACAAAAATATGAAAAAAACATTTCTTCGGCTATTTCCTCTCAATAGATTTCTGGAAAAAACATACATAAATACATACATAATTGGTTTATTACAACCCTTCAGTCAGGATTACGACCTAGTTTCTCACACCACTTATGTTGTGTGTGTTAATTTTATACAAGAGTGGCGGGACCTACAGTTTAAAGTCGACTCCGAACGACACATTTTTGAGAAACTTTTCATGGCAATTTTATTTACTCTCAGAGTTTTTGCCAGAAATGTGCTGAGAGGAAGTCGCCGAAGGAATGGTTTTTGTATTTTGTTTTGATGTCTGGCCTGGGTCTCGAACCCTGGCTTTATGTCTAATAACCCAACACACTACCTACTAGACTACGGCGAAAAAACTCTGAGAGTAAATAAAAATTGATATGAAAAGTTTCCCTAAAATATCGATCGTACGGAATCAACTTTAAACAGCAGGTCCCGCTACTTATGTATAAAATTAACGCACACAACATCAGTGGTGTGAGAAGCTAGGTCGTAATCCTGACTAAAGGACTGTAATGACCACTTATGTACGTATGTAGTGGTGAGGAACTTAGAACTGATTGCGTTTTGCTTTTTTTCAAGGGATGGTGTTTTCTGATACTCCTATGAAAATCGTTGTTTTTATTATCCTTTACAGGGAATAGCACTCAGTAGGATTTCTGAATAGATTATAGTTGGTTTAAAATTATCGTTGATTTTTTGTTTGTTAAATGGCTACATAGCGGTAAATGGTGACTAATCAGGCTAGGTTATAGAATTTACTCAATTTTTGTTCTAGAACTTGCTTATAGTGAAATTTTAAAATTAAAAGCACAGTTTAAGGCGTAGCAATTCTAGTATTTCTATAGTGTTGCCACAGTCTTAAAATTTAAATTTGTTTTGTAATTCTAAAAATTTAAATTAACTACAAAAAAATCTTAAATTGTTTTCTCTCTTTAAAAAAAAGTTTAAATATTTTCAGTTCATTGTGTAGTTGATGAAAAACGTTCGAGTAATTTATAAAGCAAGTATACATACACACTTACATGAAATGAGAAAGACAGACGTTCAGACAGGAAAAAGGAAGTTCATATTACGCGCTCAATTTTAAGCGCCATAAACAAGTAAATTATTTAACGATACATTATTTTACAACAGACAGACAGAACTAATGTTGAATTCCACAAGCTCAGCTATTTCCCTTTGGTAGTTTCCCGTCTACCCATACTCCGTTTATCCCCTTGCACTACTGCGCTTTACTTACAAGAGAAAAAGGATTCAATTTTGAGTAAAATTTTTAACTGAAATAATATTTCATGATGGCTGCTGTGTTGGCTTTACTCACGTAAATTATTTCACTATTTTTCACTAATGTAGTGGAGAAAGAAGAGAACCATGACTATAGCTTGTTGTGCTGAAACATTTGTCCTGCAATTCCCCTTTTTAGACTGGAAATTTTCACGCTGCAATGTCGTTGCACTCATCATTATGGCTTAGCATTAAGGAAGGGGGGTAGTGGTGGTGGGTGGGCATAGGGAGGGAGGAGTGGCCGTTAGTGTGTAGTTAAAACCATTTTATTTATTTATCCAAATGTTTGTTTTTGGGTTTTTGTATTTTCGTATTCATGAGATCTTTATTACTGTTGCCGCTGCCGCTGCCGCTGCTGCTACTAGAGTTGCAACAACTTAAACGCCAAAAAGTATGCTTTATATTTTGTGTGTTATTTCACATTAAATTTGGGGCGTATAGAAATTACGCTCTCTCTCTCTCTCGCCTGCTCTCAGTTCACCGGTTTTATTACATGCATAATTTGCCAACGTAAGAATTTTGGTTAAAACATGGGAATATCCTCTTGGCTTGAAACGTTTTACTTCTCTACTGCATTAGCATTAACGCACACACAAGCATTTCCTTTGGCGTTGTTTAGCTGTTGTTATTTTAATGTCATGTGGCTGCTTCGTTGTCTGTCTGTCTGTCTCTTTGCGTATCTGTTTTTGGCAGGAGTGTCAGTCTAACAGCCTGCACTGTCTGCTTTAAGCAACAATTTTTCCTTCTTTTTTTTTTGTATATTTTGGTAACAAGTCGTAAACGCTGTATTTTATGAGGTTTCCAGTTGGTTGTTGTTTCCCACTTTAGCTCTGAGGTACAAGCATTAACACTCCTCTCTGGCTGGCTCACGTCTGCCTTGATTTGTTAAGTTGTCTAGTTGCCTGTTTGTGTGTCTACTCGTCTTTATTGTTCTCGTACATATCCGTCTATATATGTTCAGTATATTCGGGTCTTATATATGTATGTGGCAACTAATGCCGTCAAAACTAATGGTCCAATTCAAATGGAGTGCATTTTTATGGTTGCCACTGGCTACATAACTTTCCTTTTTCTACCCACCCTCCCCTCTTACACTTACTCCTTTAATTTTATTGTGGTTTTAATTTTTTTTGGTGTCACTTGAATTTAATTTTTGTTTTTCTGATATAATTAAAGTTCTGTCATGTTAATTGAAAACGTGAAAATTTAAGATGAAATAATTTCTCCAGCCTAAAGATTGTCTACAATTTAATTATATTCTAAAGGTCTAGAAGTAGGCAAAATTTTTTATGTATTATTCAATACTTTAACTTTTGTTTTAAATAAAAAGAAATCTATTCACGATTTTTTTCTCATTTCTTTTCAGGTAAGTTTTTGCAAAAAATAATTGAAAACAAAAGAACCATCGTGTAAGTTTCAATAATTAAAATTTTTTTTGATCGAAAGTTTAAACTTTGTACCGGTTTAAGCAAATATTGTCACGTATGATAGTGCCGTCCTGCACTTTAGCTAAATCTAATATTTGTACAATTCTGCCTTTGTCCGTTTGACACTAGCAAGTCTAGCCCTAGTACCATCTCAGTGGTCTAACTGATCTGAATTAGTCCTTTAAGACAGACAACGAAGTGGATCAGTAATATAATCCTAAGAGTTAGTAGATTATATCGAAATGCCTATCTAGAGTTACGCTTGTCGGTTCTATTTACTTGAAGAAATACATTTATTTTGCCTTAAGGTATTCCATAGTAATTTAATAACAACCTTCTGAGTATGCAATAGTTCGAATAAAAAACAACTCAAAAAAATTTTTTTAGGGTGCGTTAATAGCACAATCAAGTCGTATAATGATCAAAACCTATTTTCTGCCTTTTTGTTTTAATAAATGTCTAATTGAATTTGGAATCCTTTAGAAATTTCTTGCAAAAATATTTTGTTTGAAATTCCTTGACTTTTTTCTCATTCCCTAAGAAATTTTCTTTGCTGTTGTCAATTTGTCATTTCTGTTCACAATGTTGTCATTCAAGTTCTTTAATACTTTACGAATCTATTTTAAATCCTTTTCAACGCTTCATTAGTAATAAGGGCAAGCCCTCAAAAAAAAAAGAAGAAGGCATGACAACTATTTGTACAGAAGCTCAAGGGAAAATCAAGTGTTAATATGTCAACAGTGACTAATTGAAAAATTGTTTTCTATAGGAAATTGTTTTATGAGACATTAAAATTTAATGGCAAATTTAATATTAAGGCCTACAAGTATGCTACATAAATTATTAGCAAGATTCAAGTCTATAAGTATGCTTTACAATTTTTTTTAAATACAATTTGAAACAGAGCAGCTTAAAATAATGTGCTTCATTAATTTACAAATCCTTTTTAATGATAATATTTACCTTTTCAACTGTGTGTTTTGTTTCTCAAAGTCAAACACTCCTAAAATCATGCTTTATTTTTTGATTTGCAAATGCAGTAGTTGTAGAATGAATACTACTGGAAAATTAACGCAAAATCCCATTAATTTCATCAACATCATTATTAGATTCCTAAGATTAGTTGGTGTGTCTGTGTATCGTTTTATGTCCGGGTAATTTGGAGTCCTTCCTTCTAAACAAACGTAAAAAACAAAAAATATTCCTTAGAAGGCGTTAATATTCTCTTTACAAAATTTGTTTTTCCTTACTTCATTACTTAAACAGACCAAAAAGGAAGAAATAACGAAAATGAAACATTGAAATGCAAAGAAAAAAAAACAGGATTTAATTTTCATTTTATATTACTAGTCAGTCCGTCAGTAATTTTGCTGCATTAGCAAAGACGCAACAAATGTAAGTTTCATAAGGAGTTTGTTAACAGTGCAGCAAGTAGCAAGCATGTAGCATGTAGCAAGAAGTTGTATTATAGTGTAAAAGCTTTTATGCAAATACATTCATTCATTATTTGCTACGGCGAGAAAGATAATTAAAATCTCATAAGACCACAATTTCGTTACGCAAATGCTTGGCTGTAAAGTAAATGAGCGATAATGTGTAGGACTGTGTAAAGGGAAGTTACAATAGAAGGAAATATTTTTAATGAATTAATGCTGGTTGTGCATGCAGTATGTACAGCAAGCTGTTTTGTTAATAATACAACAATTTATACTCATTTTAATTTCACTTAAATTACCAAGAAATGTTGCAATTATTGTTCAAGTCTTCCGCCTGCCCCTCTCGGTAGATAACTATGATAATGGTTAGACTTACTGGTTGGTGTGAACTTTTGAACGAATAATTGGAGATTTGTAGGATTTTAAATTATAAAGAAGGGGTCTTTTTTTTGAAATGGTATTGTTGTACTGTTAGATTTCCTTTTAAAAGTTGTTATTGCTCCTTAAGTTATGCTTCAGTTATTTAACCATTTAAATACAACCTTGTGATATGATTTCCTGTTACACTATGTCCTGGTAATTGATGAGAATAGTGATCAAAATTTGGCATATAATCGAACTAAGCATTGTAGACTTCTTAACAAAAGTTCATTTAACAGACGAATGGTAGTATGAATAGTGGCGCCTTTATTGTCAATCCAATTTATTAATTTATTTCGAAATTTATTAAGTATTTTTAAATTGTTAAAGGATATCTTGCTTAAATAATTTTGTACGTGTTAAAAAAACTCAGATTTTATCTTTTTTCCGAAAAGGCTATTCAAATAACAAAATTTCTTGTTTAACCCAAGATTTTAACACACTTTCTCAAGCTGCTCAAGACGACCTCTTAACACTGCCAATAATAAGCAAAAACAAATGAAGATGATGATTAAAATATAGACACGAGTGCAAAAAAAACATTTCTTAACTGCCTTCTCTTTTAGAGAAGATACAATTCAAAAGCTACGGCAGTAGCAGCAACTGCCAGTCAGGCAACAGTTGAAGTTGAATTTTATGTCAAATGTATCAGCAGCAAAACACTACACTTTGTTGCTAAATTTTGATTGATGGTTTTCGTTTTTGTTGGCTATGTTTTGTTGGCAATCATACGAGAAAATAGGCCATTTCGTTTACTTTTATTATGAAGATTTTACAAACATTTTAACAACCCACACGTCTGCCTTTCTAAAAAAGATTTTTCTTTATGTTTTATAAGTGGTGTTTGGTAAAAGGTTTTTGCTTTGATAATAGAGGCATTAATTTTAATATTTTTTTCTTTAGATGATACGACGCACAGCACTTTACTTTTTTGTACGTTGCCTACTTTTTGGTACTTAATAAATGCGATGAAAGTAACATGACCAAGGAAACAAGTTATAGAATGCAGGAACATAGACTATATACATAGGTAAACTTGGTAATAACTTGGTTTTTTAAAAGAATTTTGTTGTACAGTCAAAGCTCGGTATAACGTACGATATATTGTCAGGCCCTTTCGTTATAGTGAAAAATTCGTTATATAGCAAAGTTTTTTTTTACAAAATTTTATTAAAAAAAGAAAGGAACATTTAAATCATTTTATTAAAAATATATAGATATGTCCTTAAAATAACGTTTGATAATCAATAAGTGAATAAAAGTGTTAAAAATTATTTCAGTTGGTGGAAAAAAATCATTTATAGACGCTTGTTTCTTGAAGACTTATTTGAAGAACTTCTTTGTGTATTTCTTGTGCTAATTGTTTTGAAATATTAATATTATTTTTGGTACCCCATTGTATACATTTAGCAAAACATTTTATTACTTCAGTATGATTTATTTTATTTTTATTTTATTAGAAAATTGGTCAACAATTTCAATATTTTCCTTATTTTCGTCATCTCCATCCAAAGTAATGTCATTCAAGTCTCCATCGTTGCAAAACATTAAGGCAAGGATTTAAATTTGCTTACATTTGGAAAAATTGTACTTAATAGTCTGTCTCCACGTCTGACTCCACTGAACTTCATCCCCTTGAAAAAGTCTAGGACGAGATCCCCTCGTCCTTATCATCAAACACAATATTTTCCAAAAATACAATTTTTTTTCCAACATTTAGATAATGCTTCCTCCTTAACAGGAGAGACTAATCATATAGGACGCATCATAAAGAGAAAGACTTTTTAAAAAATTTGTGATGTCACCTGTTTCAGATGCCACTATTTTTGAAAGGAGGCTATTTCTGTAATGTAATTTGAATAAGCGAATGGCGTTTTGGTCCATTGGTGGCATGTACATTGACCAAATTTTCCCATCTCCTGTATTTTTTCCGAGTTCCTCTGCAGGAGGATGACTTGAAGCATTGTCCAGTATCAGCAAAGCCTTCATTAGCAAATTTTTATGACCACTTGTTCATAAGGACTGTTTGTTTGCATACAATAAAAACCAACGGTACTTTAACAAACATTTTTTGTGTTCTCTTTTGTTACATTCTTTTTTTTTTACCATTTTTTAAATCGTTCGTAATACTGAGCTTGAAAATTATAAAACATTCGTTATATAAGGTAGTCAATGTAAGAAATTTACTCATTCGTTATACCCCGAATTCGTTAAAGTGAGTATTTGTTATACCGGGCTTTGACTGTATTTAAATAGCACACCTGAAATTATGCTACAAATATCGAACTTTTATGCGTTTTTCATAATTTTTTCCTGAATTTGTTTTGTATATTTTTTCGTAAAATTTAAATCAATAGCAACTACATAATTATAATAATCCCTATTGTGTATTGGGACATTTTTTCATGGAAAGATTTTGTCTCAACAAATATTGGAACCCAAAAGTATGCATTATTTTTTCTTTGAAATACATTATAAGCCTTTGGATTATTTACATTACGTATTTCGCTTTGAACTTTATTTGAGTTTTGCTCTTTTCAAGTGCAAAATGTTTTAAAGATTTTTTCTTCGAAAAAGACAAATTTTTTTTGAAAAAACCAATTTTTTTTTACATTTCAACTGAAACTTAAATTTTGCTTACCTAAGCGTGTTTATTCGTTTTGGGTGTCATTCCAGTCTTATTTTTATCGTTTAAAAAAGTAAAGAAAAAATAAAAAGATAACGAGATAATTATCACAAAAATATTAACCCTCTAAAGGTAACATTTTAAATTTTCAAAAAACTATAAAGGCGATCAAGGTAGTCACACCTGACAATCAAAAATATGATTTAAATTTGATTTTTTCTCTTAAGATTCTTGTTTTGTACAGAAACTTTTTTGACTTTAAGGGGTTAACGTGTGCTCTTATTCAACCAAATCGACTTAATTTTGTTCTCATTTATATTCAGGGATTTTACTGTGAACGCTTTTCATTCAAAAACGTTTTTTTTTGTATTCCTCAGCTTAAAAAAACCCGTATCTCTTTTGTGGCCTTAGAGCATTTTACCATTTGTGTAGTCTTTGTCTTTGCTCTGGCCTCCGTATAGTAGCACAGCAGATTTCATAGTTTACTCTTAAAATTCCTTGTCATTTGACATTATCATGTAATAGTTTTGGCAATTTTCAACGCGATTTCCTTTTCTTTTTTTCCATTTATTCTCGTATAGTTTAATGAAAAAATTTTCCTCTTCACTGATTGACATTTCCTTTTGTTGTTTTTTCTCTTTTTTTAACATTTCAACGCCTTTTTTTCTTGAAATGAGGAATAAGAGAAAAATTCTGTTGCATATTATTTGGCATTTAATATACGAGTACAAAATAGAAAAATGTCAGTTGAAGTAATGGTCTCGGTTATGGTTGCTTTTTTTACTATGGTGAAATGCATTTCTTATTTAATCTTTAAAAAGAGTTTTGTTTTAATCAAATATTTGCAATCGTAAGAATTGCGTTATGTAATGACACCTAAAGTATGCAATATATTTTGTATATGAAAGTAGTGTAATGTGCTTTTTTCATTGGCAAATTGAATTTAAATGTTTGCATGCTAAGTGAATAGTGAATAAACAAGAAATACTCCTTTCATTAACCATGTCATACCCGTTACAATTTATATGTATGCATATTGTGCCCTATAAATTATAATAAGTTTCTGTATAACAAAAACTAATTGGCTGCTCTTAGATATAGTTGGAATGCAACTCCCTTTAAGATTCCTAAAATCATGTCACACCCGTTACTATTTCTTTTAACGAAATAAATTATTTTCTTACCAAAATTACTTTTATCTTATACGATTATGCGAGATTAACAGTTTAAAGTCGATTTCGAACGACAGATTTTTGAAAATCTAGAAATCTGCGGGAAAATATCGCCGAAGAAATTTTTTTTCATATTTTGTATTGTCGAGATCTCTGACCTGGGGTTTTTACCATAGTCTCACGTCTAATAACTTAACACACTACCTATTAGATGACCTCGATTTTGTATAAAATTATCTAATGAGTCACTCGAGACATTTTATTCAGTGTCACGCCCGTTACAAAATATATTTTTCCCATTAAATGAATACACATTAATCTACCACTAACGAAGTAATGTTACTAAATTATAAAAGTATATAATAGCTCACGAGACTCCAAAAAACCCAAACTCCTGTCAAACCCGTTACTTTAATATGAAATTACTAAAATATTTAAGTTTGTATTATTTGAATACAAAAAAATCAAGTAGTCTAAAAATGTTTATGATAAAATTGATCTAAAAGAAAAACCATGTCATGCCCGTTACAACAATTTTATTAAAGAATTATTGTAAAAAATAAATCAAAACAGTTTCTTTTTTATTTTTTATTTAAAAAGAAAACAATAACAATGTTTTCTTTGAAGACACAATCCTCAATGGAATTGAAATGTTAAATGCAGTCATAAAGGACTCTGATATTCAGCAAACAAACAATGTATAACCTCCACCCCCCTTTGGTCACCCATTTATGTGTAGAGTTTTACCAGGTATTAATAGTGTAACTTAACTAAATCAACATATCACGCTTAAACTATTTATCATCATAAGTCACTTCAGTCAACCATTCATTCCTTTTGTTCATTCATTCATTCGTTCATTTATTCTACTCCTTTTCATTTGCCCGTATATCTGGCATGTCCTAGTGGTGTGGAATCAAAAAATGAAATATTTTATCCAAGACGATACAAAGAATGACTTTTAGAATCAGAAGCTTTTCTTTCTTGTTTTTGTTGGTTTATTCACTTTTAACAAGACAAGGATTAACTACGTAAACCAGAAGTGCATTATTTGTAATGCAACTTCCTTGCCAATGCTCTCCCAGTCTCCTATTCCAGCTACCTTACCAGGTTTTCAAACACAGAACGGACAAGCGTGTAAAGACGAGTTGTTTTGTAAACTTTTTATCTGACATTCTGTACAAATAAAGTTGTTATGAGAGCGTTGAAACTGTCTATATGGTGAGATGAGAGGAGTCATGGAGGATATGGTAGAGTAAAGACAGTAAAAACTAAAGGTAACCCCATATTTAATTTTTGCTTCGTTCTACACTCTCTCATCTTACGCTCTTTTTCTTGTCTTGAAGAGGAAATATATTTTCTTTTTCGAAGATGTTTTCCCACCATTTGTCTACATTTTAACTTCAGGGAATTTATGTTTTCAAAGAAATGTAATAGACTGAAATATATACATAATATTGCACAATGGGTTGGTGTAGAAGAAAAGCTATTCAAATAATTTTTTATTTGTTTTAAACAAGAAAGTTTTATTACATGGCTTACCATAGAAGATTAGTTTAACGAGTACAATGAGAATACGTTCTTTATTTTCTTGAATTCCATTTAAAAAAAATCAGAATGAAATCGGCTGATTTCAATGTTATTTTATCTTATGAAAACCCACAGCTGGGAAGTTACATATGCAGTACGCATAGTCCAGGAGGTAGATCTGGTCGCATGGTTTGCTTTAAAAAAAATCATAAGATTATTAAAGTTATTGATCCCATAGTGCTTAGTGATTGTGTTGCTTTCTTATAATGCCACATTTTCTTACAACATTAATTTGCTTTTATTCAATTTAATGAATTTATTTATTACAGTAGCTCGAGACATTTAGCATTTTTCTTATTAAAAGCAGAAAAAATGAAAAACAAAAGAAATAAAAATATACAAAATAAAATAAAAAAATATTCCTGGTGTTAATGACAGCAATAGTAATAAAATAATATTAGCAAAAGCAAAAGTAAGGAAAACAGAAGAAGTAGTCAAAGAAGGTAAAAATAAATTTTTTAAAAATGCACTCACGTTTAGAATTTATTTTTATCCATTTCCTTAATTTGTTTGCCATAAATTATATTTTTCTGTTGGAAACAATTTTACAACAACAACAACAACATGCAATATAAAATTCTTCTTCAAGACCTGGGAGAAAAATTTCAACAAATTTTATTTTAATGGCTCTACACATTTTTTTTATTTAATTTCGACTATACTATACAATATTGAATTTCAAAGGTCAGAATTAAATATCAATGGTTTTAAATTTCATTCATTAAATAAAAATTTGGCATAAATAAACAGAAATATTTAACAGGACTAAAGAAAATTGTAATTATTGTTTTTTTTTATAAAATTGAAAAAAAAAATGAAATTATAATGCGCAGGAAAAAAAGAAAAAAAGACCCTTGAGTAGTGTTGCAGTTATTTAATATTTACATCGCTTTGATTAATAAATCGAAATTATCTTCTGTTAGGTATTCTTCACTAGTATTTACAAATAATAATATGTAGTTAACTTATGTTTATATCGGGTGGATCATCTATCGGTATCATCAGTAATTTCGAATCTGGCAATACTTATGAGTGTTATTCTATTCTGTCACAAAATTCAGTACATTATCTCCACTGAATTTCAATAGAATAGTGCAACTTGCCACACAATCGATTTATTGCTTCAAACGTTTGATGTCTGTTTAATTATCCAAAATGGCGATGTCAATTAATTGCGATTTGACACCGTTGGCCTATTTTCTGTGGGGCGCCGTTTAAGAAAAGTGTTATGCCGACAAAACAGAGAAAAATGACTATTTGAAGACCAACATTCTTTTATTTTCCCCAGCCTATATTTTATTTTAGAACCCAAACAGAAATGAATGGCAAAGTTCTTAAAAACATTGAAATTTATTTGGTCATATCTTCCAGTTATACCGGTTCCAGTTATAATTTTAATCTTAAAAGTCTGGAATTTTAGGAGTGTGACAAAATTCTAGGTTTTCTGACCATTTCGCCATTCAGAGAGTTCTGTAAGGTTTGATCATTCTGGACGATGCATCAAAACTTCACAGCTAAACTCTCTCAGTTTCAGTCGGATCATCAAAGATGTGTGTGGTTTAACGTTGTAATGATGATACATAAGACCTTTAGGTTAGGTTAGGTTAGAGGACGTGTACTTGTCAATTAAGACAAGTACAGTACCCGGAGGTCGAATTGACCCATTGTACAACATCCTAGTTTCTCACACCACTTATGTTGTGTGTGTTAATTTTATACATGAGTGGTGGGATCTACAGTTTAAAGTCGACTCCGAACGACAGATTTTTATTTATTGAGAAACTTTTCATGGCAATTTTTATTTACTCTCAGAGTTTTTGCCAGAAATCTACTGAGAGGAAGTCGCCGAAAAAATACTTTTTGTATTTTGTCTTTGATGCCTGGCCTGGGGCTCGAACCCAGGCTTTTGCGTCTAATAAGCCAACACACTACCTACTAGACTACGGCGACTTCAAAAAGACCTTTTCTGTGCATCAATTCTGACCGAAAGCAATCGTTTGACCAGGTTATATCAGGTGATAATAGAAAATTCTCTTCCAATCCCACCAATCAGGCATCATATCTTGTTCTTGATGCCAATAATGGTTTAACCATCGTCTGTGAATCGACAACTGGCGTCGTCCATGATATTTTTCGAACATGATTAACTTTTTATCGCCCCTAATTATTCTATTCAGAAACGGCAGGATTTCATTTTGTTAATTCATTATGTACCCGAAAACTCAAGCATAATAGTGTATTTAGTGGTTATCAAATGGTTGATAATAGTTGCAAGCTGCTTATGTGTCGATCTCTCCTAGAATTTTTCATGATTTCATTGACTTTTTTGCGATTGATTCATCAGAACGTTGTTTACTTTTAACATCAAAGTGATCGGATAGAAAACGATCAAACCATTCCACTGCTTTTTTCTAGTTAGAGGATTCTCTCCGTAATGCTTAAAAATTGAATTTTGATGCATATTTCGCTTTTTTTTCTTATTTAAAGTAAGAGCCCAACATAATTTACAATTCAACTTAAAAAAATCATTTCGTTTCCTATCAGCCACTCTTTTCTTTAAATGAAAAAAAAAAGAAGAAAATTTCGAAAATCCTGGCATGTTACAACCCAAAGCAGTTTTATAATGCAAGCAACAGTATTTTAAGGATTTAAAGGATTTTCTATTTTCTTTTACACGCACACATGTCCTGTCCGTCGACTGACTGACAGACTATAGAGCTTATCAATGCTGAAATGGAATGGAATAGAAGCAACAGAAATGGCAATTTCACATGCAGCAGTGCATTCACCTTCTTCTCATGCAACATGCTGAGCCAAGTAATTCGCTTCACATGGAAACTAGAAAATATTCAACACAATTCCTAAAAGGACTGTCAATAATTTTAAATTTCATTGAAAATTTTCATACATTCACTCTGTCACTCATTTCATTTCATCATTTCATCTACAAGTGATGAAAATGCCACAGTAATTCACTTCAAATAATGTTTCAACGTTTGATTAAATACGGCAACGAAATGTTTGTTGCCTGCCACCGCTACTGCCACCTCCAGTGTGCCACATGAATTTGAAATGTTTATGATATTGACATAATGGGAATAAATTTAACCGGTTTTACTTTTTTCTTTCTTTTTCTTCATGTATCAACAGAAGTAACAGTGGTAGCAGTAGTTGTTGCAACATTCTATCTGCCTTTCTTTTTTTTGCTTCCATCATTATTCGTGGAATATGTTTCGTTATTATGTTTGACGTCTAAAGGCAAAGCAATTCCTTAAATTGACATCACCAGACGGGTATAATATAAACGCTTTTAGTTTTTTTTATAGCACCCTGTTCCCCTTCTCTTCTCATATTTCTCTCATGCATCACAAGTGCTACAACGTACACGTGCTAGTCGTCGATATAGCTGGTGACAAAAAACGAGCCATATGAAAACGTATGTATTTTTATGAATTTTTGAATGATAGGCTCATGCCATATGATGTTTGAAAAACAATCACTAGTTTGCAGGACCACTTTCTGGTATACAACATGGTTATAACAGACACTTCAGAAACTTGTTTCAAACAAAGTTCACTAAGTTCTATCGTCAAAGTTAAGGTTTGTTTTTTGTACCGACCAACAGCTGTGCTTTATTCAGTTTTAAAAATAGCCATGAATGGCCTTCTTTTTTATGATGTTATGACTAAATTGGTTTAGAAGTACGGAATATTTCCATGCACTAGCTGTATAACATATAAATTGCATATTTAGACGCCTCATAAAGCTTATGAGAGGGTGTTGCCGCTCTGATAACATCACTGGTATTGGTGGGTAGCAGTGGGTGTTCAACAATTTTTTAACTCATTAAAGCTGTGAACGTCAGACATTTGTTGCGAATGGCGCGAAGGAAACTGAGGTAAAGAGAAAAAAGTTGATTTTCATTCACTACCAACCAAATACAAGAAAAATACGACAACGATTACGACAATTACTATCACAACTATTCCTAGACGTCTTAGTTGTCATCATAATCATCAACTTTTCAACTTTACGAGCGTTTTTCGCTTTTCTCTCTTTTCATATGAAATTTCATGGCATTTCTTATGAAAATTTTCTTTTCTTTTTTTTGTTTCTTAAGTTGGCAGCAGTTTTCTAGATGAGTTGCAATTTCATATGAATTTTTAAAATGTTGTCTGTCTGTCTGTCTCTCTCTCTGTCTATTTCCTTTTGATGATGACAGCAACTTCAATGCGGTTTCTTGCTATTGACGTTGCACCACAACTGATATTACGCGTTTGATATCAGGTTATAAATATTTTCCTGAACATTTCACTGTGATAATATTTTCGAGTACATTTTCTTCTTAAATGAAATGAAATTTTACACGGTCGATTGGCTAAAAAGGATTTGTTTGGGTTGGGTTTTTTTTTGTGGTGGAAGGGAGCAATCCTTTCCAAAATGACAGCTTTGCTGCATTTATTGAAATTTTTAATTTAAAGACTTATAAGGCCACAATAGCTCTTCTGGCAAAAGGTAGAAGAGGGAAGTGTTCATGAAGTTTGCCTTCGTACTTTCTGGTAAAGACCTCTGACTGCCACATGATGCAGGAAAAGAGAACAAAGATCTTATTTTATGAAAACGAGAAGGTGTAAATCGTGCTGGATTTGAATTCCTATTAATAAACCTACCACTAGGAATGCTGTTAACAGGAATTTCCAAGAGGATTTAAGTGTCATGTATTGGCAGCAGCTGGGAGGGAATATTTGTGATGATATAGAATAAGCAGACGCGTTCAATTAATTTATCTAGGCGCTGTGCATTTCGAAGTCTACAAAAATTCCTTTACGATGTTTCCAATTGAAACTTAACCCAAACTAGTTTCAGAATATGCTCCTTAAAGGATCAATAGGCACATGTATGTGGCCGCCCGTAACTGTCACGAACATCAAGTAGTATTAAGAGATAACATGAAGTCGCCGTAGTATAGTAGGCAGTGTGTTGGCTTATTAGACGCAAAAGCCTGGGTTCGAGCCCCAGGCCAGGCATCAAAAAAAGACAAAATGCAAAAAGTATTTTTTCGGCGACTTCCTCTTAGTAGATTTCTGGCAAAAACTCTGAGAGTAAATAAAAATTGCCATGAAAAGTTTCTCAATAAATAAAAATCTGTCTTTCGGAGTCGACTTTGAACTGTAGGTCCCACCACTCATGTATAAAATTAACACACACAACATAAGTGGTGTGAGAAACTAGGACGTTGTACAATGGGTCAATTCGATCTCCGGGTACTGTACTTGTCTTAATTGACAAGTACACGTCCTCTAACCTAACCTGAGAGATAACATCTTGAACGTTTATCACACAACTAGAATCACAAGGACTGTGTCGAATCAAATCCATTTCACCTAAATGAGACATCCGAACGCAGTCGCCTGGATCCATATATGGCATCTCGTAGATGCTACATGAATATCGCTTACCAAACACTTCTACTTTTCTACGCCTTTACGTTTATCCAGAATTGTCTTTTTTTTTGAAAAGTAAACAGGATGTAAAGTTGTATGGGTAAACATTTACTAAATAAAAAATGTAAAGATAACTTATTATTCATAAAAACCATAAAAATGTCTGAGAACATATTAACAAATTCCCTTTACAACTGCCATAATATATTAAAGGTTCTCTGACGAAATAGTAACATTCGCTATCATTTTCTATCAAATAAAAATTCTGCAACAAATAATAGAAAACAGTTTTACGATTTTCGGAAAAAGACAGCGATAGAGAGAGAGAGACAGTGTGCCAGAGAGTGAATTAAAAGTATAAAAATTTTTATAGTAGAAAAAAGAAACATATACTCTTACTTCTGTTCTGCCAAATAAATTATTTCCTTCAAGAGTCAGTCTTTTTTTTTATAGCGAGTGTTTAACATACAAAAAATATATCGTGTTTCATTAGCTTTTCTGCTTCTCTTTACAATGAAATAGAAGAAGTTGTTGCATTAACTGCAAGGAATCGCTGGAAAAAAAAAGAATAAATTTATCACGTTTTTTTATTTTGTTTGGTTGTGGCAACAACTCTCGATGGTGGCAAGCGAACAACAGCAATTAGGTGTTGATGTTGTTATTTTCGTTTTAATTTTTTCTTCTTTTCAACTTTTTAATGCGCAGCAACAACATCACAGCTGCAGCTTTATTAACTAAAATGTTCGAAGCATTTATGTTGCAACAATTTGTAGAAAAAAAAAAAAAACAAAAACAAAAGATCCCTTCTCTCACCCACCCTCTTGTTGTAGTTTATTTATTTCCTTTTTTATTTAATTTTCTTTCTCTTCTCTTTTTCTTCCTTCAACGCTAATCTCAGCAATCTGTGAAGATTTTTTTCCGTTTTTTGCAAATTGCAACAATTGCTTCAACTTCAATAGAAAAAAATTTGTTGTTGAAGATTTAATTTCAGTTTTTTTTTTCTCGCGCTCTTTTTCCTTGTTTTCCTTTAATGGTTATTTTAACAATTAGTTGTTGCTGTTGCTCCCCAAGTTTTTATTTCACGCGATATTTTGTAGGAATCCGCTTTTTTTGTTTGCAAATTTTTTTATTTTCTCACTGACTTTTATTTTCTAAAAATTTATTTTCTTTCGTTTTCGTTTAACTAATTGAACATTTTTCTAATTTCTCCTGAGGATTTCTTTCGTTTCCTTAAGAGATTTGTACATGGAAAGATTTTAATCTGAAATGTTTTATTATTGTTGATAAACTTAAGACACAGACTCAATTGAATTTATCGTTTTTTTTGAAAATTAATTTTTGATTTTTTTTATGTATTTAATAAATGAAAAACAAAGCAGTTGAATGATAAATGAAATAGCCTAAAATCGTAAAATCTCTTAATTTAAATGAAAGTCCTTAACACTCTGGTAGCAAATGAATCCTTGTCTCCAGTCATTTGGTGTTAAGTTTTAGTTTGTCACGTAAATGGCATAAAAATGAAGTCAAAGATCAAGGGCTACAGTTTATATAATCTTTCGCCGCATAACTTGAGTTAATTATTTAAAAAGGGATAATTTATAACCTATCTTTTAACACATGATTTGTGTCTTTAAAATATGTCCTTTAGTCTTACTTAGTTCATCGAACGAAATTTCTGGGAGATTGAATTGTGCTTGGATTATGTTAAATTTTGTACTAACGAACCATTATTTGCAGAAAGTTATGTTTTAAAAGAAATGTAAGCGACGTGAGGCCCACAGTTCAAACCCCAGGTAAGGCATCTCGATCAAAGCGAAATACGAAAAAATATTTCTTCAAAGTCTTGCAGTCAGCAGATTTCTTGCAAAAACTCTGAGAGTAAATGAAAATTTCTATGAAGTGTTTCTCAAAAATATGTCGTTCGAATTTGACTTTAAGCTGTAGGACTGTCCATTCAGGTATAAAATTAACACACACAGTATAAGTGGTGTGAGAGATGTAATGACCAATTATGTACATATGTGTGCATCTGTGTTGTCAAAAAGCTTTTCCTTTATCTTCTCAAATAAAGGAAATTATTGTCGAAAATCGTAGATTTATACGTAACACACTTTAGTTCCCCACGGTGCATCTGTTAGTGTACGATATTAAACTGTAGTACAGAGAGAATTTGCTCTTTAACCTCCCTATTTGTAACGGGAAACGCACTTCCTGGGGAAGATTTACATTCAAATCAAATGTCCGTGAATACTACACCCGTTTTGTTCACTGCCACAACTTATGTACTTAGAGAATATGTTCTGTGATCTTCACTTTTTCCTTATTATTATACTTTTGTGTAGATGTCGTTGCGAAAGTATACCCAGTCTTCAGACGTACATATATACCTAGGGTGTGCGGTCAGTGTTCCATTTTAATTGCTATGTTGCTTCTAAGATGGACTCTAATGTGTAACATGGTACAGAGCAATAGAGATAGTTGATATTTTGAACAAGTACTGCAGTAGACTGGGACACCTCTCGCCTATGGAGAGGTAAAGCATTATTTTTTTCCATGTGTGTAGAGTTGGTGAAATTTGTTCCAATTTTTTATTTCGAAAGCTTCCAGAATCAATAAAATTATGCACTACTTTCTTAGTAAACTTCTTTCTGTTGCCTTAAATTCAATACTTTACGATATTTCTTAAGCTCCTTATGGATTGCTGGTTTAATATGTATTCTAATAAACGCAATATTAATTACAGTAAATGAACCCTTATGGATAGACTTAATTGAATTCCTTAAGCAAATTGCCATTAAAGGCTTAAGAAAGGAGAACCGTTTGTTTGAGGGCATTTTTTTTGTATGTAGAAGAAAACACACTAGAATCCATAAAATAATCAGCGCCCATCACATCATTATTAAATAAATTCTTGACTATTACTGTGTGCTCACCGACTGTGGCAACAATTCAATTAAAGAAAAATTAGTTCGAAACAACAGAAGGAGGAGCGGGCATAAAAGAATTGCAAGAAATTTATTTCAATCAACTGGAGAACAGAATTTTTTTTTTATCATTTCTTTCATTCATTATCATCAACACAAGCTATAAGACGACACACCCACCCCAGTTGAAATATATTTTTAGGAATTTTTTTTTTAGATTTTCGTTTTTCACATTTTTTTTTTTTTTTGTTCAACTTAATTTGAACAAATTTAACTTCAAATCACACACATCACGTGCATGTCATGCATGGAATTTTTTTTTCAAGCAAAATTTATTCAGAAAAACAAAAAAGCAAAGCAAAAAAACACTCTCGAATTGCATTGTGTGATAAACAATTTACGAAACAATTTCACAAAATAATATGCAGTGAGTATAAAGGAAAGAGTAAGAAACGAAAAATGATTCGCTGCGAGTAGATAGAAAAGATTCTTTCTTGGTTATATTGTGTCAAAATGATGCAGCACATATGAAACGTAAACGTAGAGTAAAGTAATCTTTTGCAACTCCAATAGCAAGCAGCATATGTTGAGATTATCAAAAGTAAATGCAGTCTTAAAATCATACCATACCCTCCTCCCAGTCCATTTCAGCAACTGCCATAATGCCTGAGATTCTCTTTACGATACGTTTTCATAAACGTCATACGTAAAGATGAAGAAAATTGCCAAGATTTCTCTTTTTACCTCGTTTCTACAACTCTCCTTGTGTGCTCTATGTGTAACGTGGAAGTTTATGCAATTGTGGCAAGTCAGTTACATAAAGTGTATTAAACGCCAAAAAGTATGCTTTGAAATAGTTCGAAAGACGTGTTTGTACATACATACGTATCGGCGGGGAAGGGGACATAATGGGAAAATTCTTTGGTAAATGTGATTGGTTAAGAATATCCATAACTTTTGAAAAGTGTAGAAGAAAAACCTGGGGAAACCAGCGAAATCCTTTTTTGAAGTTTAAAGTTTATTGGACTTTTTTTTTCAGTGTTTTCTGTAGAGTAATAAAAAGTTTTTAAGAAAGTTTTTATAAATCAGGTTTTAAATTCTTTAAAACTATGGCGCAATAAGAAAATGACTTTTTGAAAAAGTTTTCTTTCTTACATTTTGTAAAAATTGTGTCAAAAGTAGAGCATAATTTCAACATATTGGAAAATATGCGAAGCAGAACAATTTTATCGATATATTTGGCACTGCATTATCATTCAATTTAAGTTTATGTTTCTAATAATAAGTTCTCAGTACTGTGGGAAAATATTTCCCTTAAAAGTCTGAATCTTTTCCTTAAAATTAATATCAACTTAAACCTCCTGAAGATATGTTATAAGAATCCTTAGAAATCCATGTAATAAATGCCCTGGGTTGTATATTTTAAAATATTTAAATTCATACGCAATACATCAACACAACATTAAAAAGCTTAAAAGTCAAGAAGGCAAAACCACAAATTTTATTGCATAATTTTAGGCTCTATTAGAAACAATTTACATGCTTTTAGGGGTATAATTCGCATTGCAAACGAAAAGATCCTTTTTCTTAAGAGGAACTCGCAAATAAATCTTTTTATTTAAGCCATTAACGTTTTGTTTACCAGCTGGTTAGCTGACCATAAGCTCTTACCAGGACAGAGTCAACCTCCTTAATACTTTTATAAATGGTTGTGTATGGTGGTAGTATACTTATGAGATAATTTATGTTATCAGTTGATGATAAATAAATATTTTTGCCTGTGGTAATTTAACTGTACACTAACAAGGGTTAAGTATGTATATAGTCGTAGTGTCTTCTGGAAAAATATGAGAAAAAATGTTAAAGAATGTAAAAGGAAATTAAATATTTCAAAGAAAATTGCTTCAACTTGTGGCATACTGGAGACGTAATAGGTTTCTATTACACCGCTTTATTATTATTATCTACTCTAGTATTATACATTAGTAAAGTTTAGTGTCCTATTAACTAGAAAAACTAGAAATAGAAAATTGGTATCTTTAAAATTGGATGAAATAAATTTAGAACTTTAGAACTTCACTCACTGCCTTATTAGAATTATAAATTTAAATATCATACTTCAATACACAGCATTATCACAATCCGATAATAATTTGTAATAATTGGCATGAATATCGAAGCTCGAACTTCGACTGCTTGTTATTGTAAAGTTATAATGAGTTCTAGAGCCCCTTCCCTGCCAACTACTGTGTCCAGTTGGAATTTGAACGCCGACAGGGGTGTACTGCCAGCGAAGCAAAATATTCTTATCTTGCTGGATGTCGCAGTCACTAATCTGCTGGCCTTAAAGGCTGTTGGTTTTTCCTGAATATCGCTTAATTTGTCAACGACACTTTTCTTTAACAATCATCTTTTCAGTTACCTTCGCCTCAACATGTTTATACATCGCTAACATGGGCTTTTAAAGAGCCTTTCTTATGGCAGTTCTATTCTCCCCCTTTATGGCGTTTTCTAAATATTCTATTCTAACTCCCACTTCGCCGCTGGTCTCCTCTATTGCCATTCTTTAATGGTTATTCTCCTCTCTTATAATTTTCTCCATCTATATTGCTCTTCATTGAGCGGATAATATAAACTTCCATTTCCTTTTCGTCCATCACTCGTCAATCTCCTTTGTATTTCGCTCCTTGTGCCAGCTATATGCAAGTCAAATTTAGACAACAGTGTTCATACGTTGCACTTTTTGTTACCATTCACTGGCAATGATAAAAATTCGTTTATAATTTATTTATTTTCCGTCTGGAAATTTCTGGAACCAAATACCAAATAACCAAAAACAGAATTCGTTACGGTGGGGCGTTACTTGGGACCAGATATGTATATAGACGTCGAAACTAGTACAGGCGACGTAGCTAATACTCTGTATAAATGAGGTTAAATCGGATAAAAAAAATCAACTTGTACGGAAAATGGACCTGTGGGCCATGGATAGCCATGGTATCAATGATTCCAGAACAGATGTTGTTACGGTCGGGCGTTACTTGGGACCGGAGATTTAGACTTCGAAACTAATACAGGCGACGAAGCTAATGCTCTGTATAAATGAGGCTAAAACGGATAAAATGGACTTGTAGGGAAAGATGTGGGATGGATAACCATGGTATCGAAGATTCCAAAACAGTTTTCGTTACGGTCGGACGTTTCTTGGGGCCGGAAATATAAGCAACGAAGCTAAAAAACTTAAAAGTAAAAAATTCATTTGAATTTAAACTTAAAAATTTTAATAATTCTCATTGAGTTGCATTTTTTTGGTTGATGACTTGCATTTTTTTGGTCGATTACTTGCATTTTTTTGGTTGGATGGCTTGCATTTTTTAGGTTATTGACTGGCATTTTTTAGGTCGATGACTTGCATTTTTAGTCGATAATATGCATTATTTAGTTTGGTGACTTGCATTTTTTTGATGACTGAAATTTTTTGTCGGTGTCTTGCATCTTTTTGGTCAATGGCCTGAATTTTTTTGCCGATGACTTACATTTATTGTAGATAACTTGCATTTTTTATATTTTTCTAAAGTGTTTAATTATGCTAACTTAGTAGCCTCTGTTTTAACGTAACATTCAATGTAAAAAAATGACTAACTTCACACACATCATTCTAAGCCTTTTAATAATTTTTTAAAGCAGTTTAGTTTTTTAATAAATTCCATAACAAATGTTCACATTTAAGACCGTCGTTATGAATTAATAAATTGTATCTCGTATTTCTTCTTATAAATGAAATCAAAGAATTAATGAATAGGCCTCAAAGCAAATATTGTGCAAATATTTCTTAATATACGAATAAATATAAACAAATATTTGGTTATTGAAGATTATTTATTTGACTGGTAGCTCTATATGTGGGGAAGGTTAACCAATATAAATAATCAATTTTAAACTAATTTTAAATGTCATAAGTATTAATTTTTTTTGTTTTTGTTTATTTTCAGGTGAGTGTCTATGAAAGCATTTTTAAAATAATATTTCATGTTAGAAATTATACGCAGTAAGTAAATTTTTAAAGTGCACACTATTTAGAATATGATTCGAATTGAATTGAATTGCTCTGTAATAGCATTCTGGATAATTACTAGCTCTAGAAAAGTGTGGGAAGAAGTAAATGTTGGAAAGAATTTACCAAATTGTAAAATGAAAGCATGTTAACCATAAGGATTCCATAAAATTTGTTAATTTGCCTCCTATGTATTTGTTCTGGTTAATATGCTTTGTTGTTTAGGTTCCTTCCCTCATACGGAAATTTCTATACCAAATATTCATTTGGTTTTTCGGTTGACTTTTTTAATTTAAGAAATTTACGGCATGAGAACAAAGCCAAAAAAACCAAACGAAATTGTTTTCTATATTCCTTTAGTCAAAGAGGATGGGATGATCAAAGAATGGGATTTGTAACAAATAAAATATGGTCTGGTAATTATTGTAACTGTGGCTTACAACTTGTGTAAATTATTATCCCAATGAAATAAAACAAAAAAGTTTCGCAATAAAATGCGGTTTTACACAATATTTTCTCTCCGCAATAACCGCTAAAATGTGCCAAGAAAGGAAAACTTTAAATAGTAAAGAGAGATATGGTCGATTATGACCCAGTAACCAATAGAACAGTGTACGCTTTAAAGTCTGTAGCTGTAGAGAAGGTGAATCGAAGGTGAAAATGGCAATGTACAATTGGGGTTGATGAGGTAAATGTAGTAGGACGCAATTGAGGTTGATAATGAAAATGTAGTAGGACGCGAACTTTTGAAGCAAACTAATGCAAATTAACGTCAGAAAAAAAAAGGTAACATATCCAAAATTTTTGAGCATCTAAATGTCATGTTAAACTACAGGCATGTCTAAAAGCTGATAGAAGATGAGAGAATGCTTTTAGATATCAGCAAGAATACTTTATTAATTTAGCAATTAATAAGGCCTGCACTCCAATGAAGATAACTGACAGACAATGGTTTAGAAAGGGTTGCCAACGACACCAGAATAGAAATCTGCCAAACACCACAAATTAGATAAACTGCTACCAAAACGCAAACAACTTGATCACATAAAAGTTGGATAGGTCTGAAGAATTGCCGGGGTTCAATAGTAGCTCTCCTTGCTTCGGGACAGGTCCGACTGAGGTGAGCTGTATAAGCATTAAAAGCAAATGTGCGAATGCAGGTGCGGGCCTTCTCTTTCATCAGAGAGTGATTTAAAACTCAACGATGTTCGTCACATAAAAGTTAGGTACGTCTGCGATAAAATGCGTGCTTGCCATGATTTCATCGGTGCCGACCATGCTTTAAGACAGATCAGACTTAGATAGCTGTTCTAGCTCTGAGAGTAAAAACATGCTCATCAGATTTGGTGAGACTGGTTCTGGCCACACCAGTTTTATTATATATTCGAAATCGAAAGAGTAAAGCATACGTTTTAAAAAGCAAACGTTGATCTCAAGGGTATTTTTTTCTTTCAAAAAGGCTCCAGGACAACGAACTAATATAGTTAAATTGTCCTGTATAAGCTTTAAAATTTGAAAAGTCTTTCAATAGAAAATATAATCGAAAAATCGATTAATAGTAGAAATGTGAAATAAATTTAAACAAATAAAAATAATTTCCTTTAATATGCCATCACCTTTCGTCTCCATAAAAATATTTTCCAACGTTATTATTATTATTTTTTTAATTCATTCATTCATCTCTACCTACCTTCAGTCAGCCAATGAGTCCGTCATTCATTCTTTTTCCTTTCGGGTAGTGGATTGTTCCTTATCAGCTTCATAAACATTTATTATCAGCAGCACAAAGCATAAAAAAGAAAGAAAATCATGAAATCGAAATGAAAATTGAAATGTTTTCTGTTCTGTGCGTCGTCTTTGTTTTTTTTTATCTCAACAAAATATTCAAATTACATTTCATTACATTCATTAACGTTTAGTTTAATGAATACAAATAAAAAATGTAAAAAGAAAGCATTTATTTTCTGTGTATACTCCCATCTTTGGCTCTGACTATATGTTTATTAATACCACCTGAAAGCATTTCAAAGATGTTTTAATGGTGACTGGTACTTTCTCTCTCACTCTTTCCCTCTACCCCACTCTTTGTCTCTTTCTATTGAATTTTATTAAAATTCCTTTAACTTTAATTAACTCAATTTAAAGCTTAAAAGTCATTATCAACACCGGTTACTTTTTGTTTAAAAAGGAATCTAATTTCCTTCCACTACTAGTAGTAGCAGTATTGGTAGTCGTACTGCCAAGGGGAACTTAACGTAGGAGTTATTAAATTGAAAGACTTTTTCACTAATTAAACACGGAGATTTTTGCTTGTATTCTTAAATATCAGGAGGGGATATGTTCTTGCAATCAGTGCGAAATAAATATTATTTATGTGAGCTCATCTTTGGTTAGTGTTTTAAATTAAATTCATTTTTAAATGAAATATTTTTTTAGTAACTGGAATAATTTTTAATGGAATTAATTTTTTAATGCTTAATTACTGGGGTTTTGAAATTATTTTAAATTATTTAAAATTTCTATCCATACTACAGGATGCAATTAGAATTTGTTTCAGCATAAAACACTTGGCCCAGATAATATTTCTCAAGAAGTATTGAAGACACGACGTCGTCGTAGTCTAGTAGGTAGAGTGTTGGCTTATTAGACGTGAGCCTGTGGTTCAAACCCTGGCTCAGACATCTCGAACAAAACGATTAGCAAAAACTCGGAGAGTAAATAAAATTGCCATGAAGTTTCTCAAAAATTGGTTAGTCGTTCGGACTCAACTTTAAATTGTAGGTCCCGCCACTAAGGGATAAAATTAACACATCCAAAATTGGTGCTGTAAGAAGCTAGGTCCTAATCCTGACTAAGGGAGTATTGCAGGCATTCTTAAGTAGAAGGAAGATACTATTTATTATTAATCTAATTTGTGCCCATAAAACGCAAAAACAAACGTTTTTATGGTGATAACCCGCAGATTTTTGGCCATAGTGGGATTGTATAGACCACATGAGCACATTCAAAGTAATAGTGTGTGCAATAAAATTCTGATTAATCTGTCACTTTTATTGACTTTGTAGTCGCCGTAGTTTAGTAGGTAGTGTGATGGCTTGGCAGGTCAGATGTTTTGAACAAAACAAAATATGAAAGAATATTTCTTTGACGACTTTCAGCAGTCTTCTGGTAAGAACTCGCCAAAAATTTGTCGTTTGGAGTTGACTTTAAAATTGTAGGTCCTGCCACCCATGTATAAAATTAACATAGGCTGACTTCCAAAATGTTAGTTGCTTTGTGTTTGAACAAAGTATAGTGTTTCATGAAGTCGCTATACAAAATGTTTACAATGTAATCTATTTCAAATCGTTGTCAATTTGTATTTTTAACGCAGTCAAAAAGCAATCAGGCATCGGGTTTATAGTTGATGCATTGTTAGGTAACTTTGCATATCTACATAATTTATATACCGTAGTAGAACTGCATACAAACTTTGTATTGATACATTTTGAAAATCAGCCATACTCAACATAAGTGGTTTGAAAAAATGCCTTTGTAAAATCCCAGGCTATATAAAACATGGTGCATTTAATTGAGCATATAAAGCTGCTGTAGCAACTTTCTCCTAACAATAGTAAATGCTTCCAGATGAGGCGCATAACGACCAGATGATTTTATAAATCGAAGTTTGAGAATGGACGTATCAATAATGTTGATCTCCTGATCATAAAAAATCCTGGTGCCGATTAGCAAAATAAGAAGGACCGCATTGACACAAATGAAAGACACTCGTTGAGGCTTTTTATTTAATGGGATTCACTTCATATGAATAAAGTAAAATTTTTTTTCTTTAAAATTGTTTTGACCACAATTATCTTACTTTACAAACGAAAACAAATAGATTGTGGAGAACATTTTAAAAAAATTAAATTTTTACTCTAAGCATCAGTCTATTATCTCAACAAATTGCCAGAAAACCGAAAAATATTTTATGTTAGTAATTTACTTCTACACTTTCTTCACTTTATTTAAAAGCTAACAAACAACAACTACAACAAAAAATATTTCTCTTTTTTTTTTTAGAGGAATAATACAACTAAAAATCATCATCGTTAACTTGTTGGCCAAAGAGAAAAATTATTCCTTGCCAGACATCTTAAGCTCTATTAAAGCCAACCATTTTCATTCAGACAGGCGGACAGACAGACAGACAGACAGACAGGCTTTGGCATACGAATAGAATGCATTGCAATGCCAGCCAGCCACATTTGGGAATGTGAGGCAATATTTGATAAAATTTATGAACACGAATAAACGAATAAACGTATAAACGAATAATAGAAAATAGTGATGGTTATAAAATTCCAATTTTCTTAACAGTTAAAGTAGTAAAACGACAGACAACGGACGATGATGCTTCTGAATAGGAAGGCAGGCAGGAATAGACAAGCCAGACAGATGGGGTTAGAATGCATTGAATGAAAATACAATTTAAGCCCGAAAATAAAGAAAGAAGACCAAGAAAATAATACAATTACAACACTTTGTCACACACACACGTACACACAGTCAACCATTAACGGATAGACAAAGAAGCAAATAATAGTAAAGAATGAAGAAGAATAACTGTTCAGAAGTGGTAAGAACAGTTTTGAACAAAAAAAAAAACTACAACAAATACTATTCAACAATCAAGGTTATTTACCAATAAAAACAACAGCAACAACAACAACAAGTGCAATAATAACAATGATAAAATCCAAACAAAATCAAACCACAAAAGGAAAATAAATAAATATTTGAACGGGGATGTACTTACCTACTATATAGACCCACTACATGTACACATATCGCCTTTGAAGAAAATGTACCGTTAGTAAGAGAAAAAGTAACAAAAGTTTTAAAATGAGGATGGTTAGGTCTTACCTAAAGATAGTCACTTTTGATTGGTTACTTTACTGGCCACTAAATGGCTATTCAAAGATAATTTTCAAATTTAAACAGTTTTCAGATTTCTGTCGAAACCTGTGAGAGTATATCAAATTGTCGTGAAACGATTCTCAAGTTTTCTCCTTCGTTCGAAGTCGTCTGTAAAGGTAGGTCTCGCTACCCATGAATAAAATTAACACTCACAACATGGTTGGTGTGAAAAACTAGATTGTAATTCTGACTGAAGGATTGTAATGATCAGTTAAGTAAGTATGTAAGAGAAAAGGAAACGGCCTATATGTCATATCTACTTACTTATTTAATTGATCTTTACAACTCTATAATCAGGATTACGACCTAGCTTCTCACATCACCCATGTTGTGTGTGAATAACTGGACATGTCAACTACAAGTTAAATCAATTTCTGACAGTCACTACCTGTTAGTGAATCAAAGTCTGTGATTGCCTAACATTTAAACACTTCGGTTCCTGTCCTGCATCTGATTGAAATTTGTTTGACGGTCTTCTTTGGGTATCTGTACCCTCAATCCTTGTTTGTTGGTTTCTCTCTCTCTCTCTCTGTTTATTTTGTTTAGTATTATTAAACCTCTCTTTAGTAATCTAAAGTTGCATGTAACATGAATGATTGTTTACTTGTCTTCTTAACGGTGTGTTTGGGTATGTCTGGCTATATAACTTTAGTGTGCTTTACTGATAGTTATTGTTGTTATTATTGTAGTTGTATGTGTATTTGTATTTGATTTTCAAAATCTTTAAGTAAACACATTGTAACTGTAAATCATTGTCATCATCATCAGCACCGCCAATAGCCATCATCGTTGTCGGCATCGTCGTCTCGTCTTTTATTTGAGAGAAAAAAAAAACAGCCACTCTTGAACGCAACAACAACAAACGCAGAAATGACCACAACAAACATTAGTATGGACAAGATATCAAGCAGACAAGGATTACAATACATACATACATTTCGGTTGAATTGGAAGAATATATTATTATACAGATCTACTTAACGAATTGTAAATATCCTTTTCCTCTCTTTGGTGTTGTGCATACAGTGTGTACAATACAGTATAAATATTATGAAAAATCAAAAGGCTTTTTTTTTCTTGGCAGTTAAACCAGTTAAACAGTGTTCTTCGAAAGGTGTGTGATTTCAAATATGTTCCAATTACCCTACTAGACCTGGTCAATACTATTCTTGGGACATGCCTTCTTGAACTTTAGGAATTTTTTTAAGCAATGAATAGCGACACAAAAGTGTTTGTGTATTAATACAAGAATGATTTGGTGAAAATGGCGGTGAACACACTCTGCAGTGGACCATTTCGAGCACAAGATGACATTTGTGAAAGTTATTAAAAAATTGTAAAAATTGTGGTTCGTAATTTCGAATACAAGACCTTTTTGGAAGTATTGACACGAAAATATTAAATTATGCCAATCAATGTATTTTTGGCTGACTTTTGATGTCGTATAAGAACTACTCGTCAAAGATCTTATGCCGGTGGTTTTTAAGAGATGGACAGCTGCAAAGTTGGTATTTTCTAATCTCAACTTCGTTACAACTTCGATGGAAATCTTTAAACTTCGGAAAAATTCCTAAGGCATGCATGACCTCCTTGCGGCCGGTCAACTTGGATTCCTTCTACTGAGATCTTTACTTATTTAATTGGTCACTACAAGTCAGAATTACGACCTAGCTTGTCATACCATCCATAGTTTGAGCATTAATTTTGTCTTTGTGGGACGGAACCTACAGTTTAAAGTCGAATCCGAACTACTGATTTTTGAGAAATTTTTCGTGACAATTTTATTTACTCTCAGAGTTTTTTGCCGGTAGGCAGCTGATGGGAAGTCGCCGAAGAAATATTTTCTCATATTTTGTTTTATTTGAGATGCCTTAGCTGGGGTTTGAACCACGGGTTCACCTCTAATAAGACAAAATATTACCTACTGTATTGCAGTGACTTCTGAGATCTATGAGCGATATTTGTGCCAGTTAAGTCTCACGATCCTACAGCACACAAAAATCCTCCAGCTCCCACTGGGCGCTAAATAAGAATAGAAACGAACCGGTGAGACGAGCCTTTTGTTGCCAATCTAGATTATTCGTATGCGGAACGTGTTTTTTGCAGACGTCTGTTTTGTCAATTGCAACTTAGAAAAACTCAAATCTAATACTCCCATGGAGATTGTACCAGGCATTAGGCCAAATGATATACTTATCCCATAAGCTTAATGATGCAAATTAATCGTATAGAATATGAAATGAAGAATGAACGTAGTATTGTGCGTTTCCTGTTTGTCTGTATAGCTTCGAAGGCTGCGGATATTAAATGAATGGCGTAAACGTTTCCTCACATTGATACTCTGCCTTCTTAAAATTTGATTCTTCTTCAAAAAATTGCGTTCAATCCTTTCAGTGCAATCGCATAGTCCTTCAGTTCTTTGTGTAGCTCTAGAAATATTTTCACATTCAATAAATAATCATCATCCATATAAATACTTAAGGATGTATTTCTTTTTTTGGTTTCTTTTTTTTTTGTCTTCCATATGAATCCTTTTCAATGAATTTGAGTAGTCAGTGCAGCGTAAGCGAGTATATTTTTGAATTACCTTTTGAGGATCAAGGATGTGCTGTTTGCTGCTAACAATAGTAGTTTGTTTTCATTTGATTGCATTTCAAAATTGCCACAAATATTACAACAACGAAGCAACATACCAACATAATACAAAAAAAAAAAAAAAAAAAAAAACGTGAACCTGACGCTGATTCTGATCCTGAACATTTTAAAAAGGAAACTCATATCCTTAAGAGTTTTCCTATACGACCACACCACACACAGAGTGAATGCATTTGTTTTTCGTGAAAGAAATGAAACGTGCATGCATTGAAGCATTTATGACCGACCAAAAGGATAAAAAGCTTTAAAGCTTTACTGATATCTACACTCATTGCACTTGTGTATGTGAGAAACGATAAACGTTTTCAAAAAATGTATTTTTGTTATCCTTACATCCACATATACACACGTTTTCGTGTGTATTTGTTTAATACTGTGTATCTGGGTATTGACAATAAAAATACAAATGAAGGAAATTTAATGCCACATAAAAACACATACTCACCCATACGCACTTACAGCTTTTGCTGTTGGTATTCGAATTTTAAAGGATAAGGAAATAAATGTACCATTTGGTCTTCTTCGTGTTCAACAGCTTTACTTTTCGATAGCAGAACAGAGAGAGAGAGAGAGTGAGAGTGAGTGAGTGAAAGAAAGCAATGAATTCTTTTTCGGTAGTCAAGCATAAATCAAGGATTTCTTTTCAACACTAACACACGAACAGCAACAAACAAACAAATCTTTTATAATACTCCGGTGTGTCTTACAAATATTTGTTTCAACGTTCCAATGCTTATTCTTTACTTGTTTTCCTGTTTCTTATTCTTTTTTTTTTTGTTTTTTGTCTTGCAAAAACGAAACTCTTTAAGCAACTAATCTTGCCACAATTTATACTTTCCAAGACTGTTTGAAGAATCCTTTTGGTTGGGAAAAGGGTTTGAGTGTATTGTATATGCACGTTATAAATATAAATTGGGGGACAAAAAACTTCAAGTATAGTATAGATGTGAATGATACGTAAATAACAGTTGCATTGACCTCTGACCAAAGAAAAGGGTTTAAAGGTTTTTAAATTTCTTTGAATTTAACTTTTATCCTCTAAAAGTGTTACCAATTTGTTGTAAATATTTCCATATTATGGAAATAGTGTAAAAAAATATTCGATCTTAATGAAATCAAATATTAACGTTTCTTTATTAAACTGTGTTATAGAAAAATCGATCTTAAGTTTTCTAAATAAGCGTGTTTTAAAAGTATTTTCAATCGAGGGCCCTATGATCTATAATGCTGCCCTAATCACTTTTCATACCGTGTTAAATTTTCCACGAATGATAGAAATTTTGGGTTCCTATGCATTGGCAGATGGCAATCCTGTCATTCTAGAATCTTTTTCAATATACCAATCACCTGATTATCTAGAAAAACTTGCTTAATGAGACTGAACGCGAAAAAAGGAATAATTTGAAGAGTTGAGGAGGGTGTATGGCTTGTGGCAACCCTATATTCCTTAAATAAACGAAAAAACATAAAGAAATTGAAGCCAACGATGCCCACTGCAACGTCAGTTATCGAAAATGTCAATAAAGTACTCATGTCAACCTCATGCCAATTTCTATCTACAAATCCTTGCTGAACAAACTTGACTGATTTGTTTCCAAAGAACAGTGATAAAAGTGGGTCATATATGACAACTACAGCCTAATGGGTTTATACTTGAAAAATGTTCATATTTAATTCACATTGTAGCTATAAATTCTGCAATCGGTCAATAGGTGATTTGTGTATCAAAAGCTCTACACAAGGTCGTCCTTTAACGTCGGTGTTTGCTTGGAACTAATTAATTAAGAATACATTTTTAGTACCGTGTTAGCTGTCGGGAATATAAATTTGATGGGAACTTCCCGGTAATACACCGAGTTGTTTTCAAAAATGAAGATGAACACACTGAATGATAAATCTTGTGGTTGTGCCTTCTCGAGATCAACGATTACAGCTCTGGTCTCATACGATGAAGTCAAAGTCTATATTCAAATGCTTTCCATTTCTAGAGAGATTAGCTGAGCATAGACACTTCGAAGTTGTAGTTACAAACGTTCCCGTCACAAGTTACTTGGATTCCGGGTTGTTTGAAACCCAAGACTTGTTTTTATTCTGTCAGATCCTCTTTCATTAATTCATTTCCGACATTTATAAGAGCTGCACTCGCAATGTTGTAACCCATCATGTCGATATCATCGGCGTAGTTGAGTTGCATGTGTTGTCTAGTGAAAATTAAAAGATCACTCCATATACTATCAGTGCCAAGCTGCTTGAAAGCCAGTCCTATGTTAAATGGTTAGGGAAGGTCTTTTCCTGTATTAAGTAATGTTCTTGTGTCATCCAGCACAATCTTAAATATAATCTTTGTTAAACTCTTTGGCACATATTGAGATGATTTTTCGATATTCGATGATTTATTGAAGAGTAACTAAAAAAAGAAGAGTAAAAGATTTGCAACGCATTTACACTCCGATTTTCAGTGCACTGAAATGGCGATGAATTTAGCATTGAAATACTGATGAATTTATTAGAGGTGGATCAGCTTTAGGTATTATACAAGCAAAAAATGTTACCACTGGTGGAATTTCTATTGATCTAAATGCTAAGCCAAAATATTCAACCTGGAAAATCGAATGGCCTAGACAGCATTGTCGGAGTACTTATAAATTTCTTGAATTATGAAAAGTTTTTTATATCAATATTTTTTTATTACTTTCGTATGTAAGTTTTCTTTGGGCATTTTTTAATTTTTATTTGGTGTTCTTCAACTCTTTTTTATGACTTGGTTGAAACTTTTCAAATTGATAATTTCATTTCTTTATAGTTTCTTTGCTTTCTCTCTCTATCTTTCTCTCTCTGGCTCTTAATATTTTAAAGTTGTTTTTTTTATGGTTTTCTAAAAAATACGAAAATAATTGACTTTCTCGCCAGAGTGTAACATATGACGCCAAATTGAAGTGGGTTTACTTGCTGTTGCTGCTGCGACATCATTATTTTCCCTTTAACACGCACATCACAAGAATGGCAACAACATCGACAAATAACAACTCCAGGACATGTGTTGTTTTACGAAAACTCATTTTATAATTTTACAACAATTCGTTTTTTTTCTCTTACTTTCTTCTTTTTGTTTATTTTTTAAGAAAAATTATTGGTTTGGTGGTTGGCTTTTTTCATTTCTTTCCCTCTCTCTTTCTAGTTGCAAACGGAAAAACTTTTATTTATCGCTTTCAAACATTTGCTTGTAATGTTTTCGCAAAAGTAAATGTTGCATTAGAAGCAAAACTTTTCATTTTTTTTTTTTGAAACATTTTGATTTTGTTGCAACATTTTGAAAGTAATAAAGAACAAAAACTGTTTTTGTTTTAAAATCTTTTTGAAAATATTTTTAAAGGACTTTTTCGTAAAATGGCGTAGTACATATTATGATTTTTATCATTTTGTTTTATCATGGTTTTCGAATTTACAAAAATTCAAGAGCTTTAAATTTGCTTGCAAAAAACACATCTTGGAACTCTCTGATCCTCCGAGAGATGACAACATTATCAATGGTATGTCATAGGAAAGTCAGGTAGTGCCACCTGTTGGGAAATAGTGTTTTCAAATTATTAAAAAGATCTTTTATAGTTCCTCTGACTCGGTAGTCTAGTAGGTGGTGTGTTGTCTTATTGGCCGACAGCCAGTGATTCTATTCCCGGCTCAGACATCTCGAACAAAACGAAAACAATACACCCAGCAGTCTTTTGTTAAAAACTCTGAGATTGAAATAAAATTGCAATTAAAAGTGTCTCAAGTCTGTTGATCGGAGCCGACATTTAATTGTAGGTTCCACCACTCGTAGGTAAAATGGATGGCGGAGGAACTAGGTTTTAACCCTGACTGAGTACCATTAGAAAAATTTTAAATACATATTTGCCCTTATGATTGAATCTGTATTGTGGATTATAAATACATATATTACGTATGTATGTATAATGTTTGGCTATATATTGTATGTAGTAAGTTTCTGTCCTCGCTCGCACTTTCTCTCTCTCCCTCTCACTCTTCATTTTGGTTTTTTGTATAATTATACATGTGTTACTTAAATGCGTATTTAATTCTTTCTCAATCATGATTATCCCTATGGCCTGTGTGTGAAGCTTAGAAGCTTAATGTACATCTGTGTGTGAGTATGTACAGTGATGGAAGAAATAATAGGGACATTCCAAAAATTTACATTTTCTTAAATTTATATTCAAATTGTATTAAAATTCGGTTCTCAAAAACGTTTGTTTACAAATTTGTTCAAAACTGAAACACATTTTTCTTATATTTTAATATTTTGCAATTTCTGTTGAATTTCTCGATTTTCGAAGAGTACTGTAGAGGTCAAAACAAATAATAATCTAAAGCTGCAAGGTCCAGAGCTGTGGATGGAATAAAACTTGCCAACCAATCTCGCTCCGTTATTTAATTTTGGTCGTTTTCATTGGATTGCTTGCTTCAATCTCGTTAATTGCTGATAGTAGATATCGGAATCAGTCGATTGATCAGGTTGTAGATTCTCGTAATTGTTAGTGTTCTTCTAATTTCATGAGACACGCGGTGCTTCACCTTATTTAGTCCACAATAATTTTTAGACATAGACGTGATCTACTTTTCATTGTCCGTAATCATTCGCTTCAAAAGGGGTTCTATTACGTTCCGTTTTAGTAGTGAATCGCAAATGGAACTGTGGTCCATCATATTAAAATGGTTGACAACATCAAATTATCATATGTCTCGGTCTTCCCTAATTTAGTTTTTTCTTTAAAATTTCATCACCTTTTTCTTATTTACTCTACCAGACGAAAGGCATCTTTAACATCAAAATTATCAGAACGAAAATGAAAACTTTTTCCTGTTGTTTTACTCCATAAACATCTCAAATTTTTTCAGTGGCCGGACACACTTTTTCTCTTTTCTATAACAAAACAGCAATATACAACGGTATGTTGGGAATTTTCGACACAGCTAAACCTTAACAGAATAATGTGAAGAATAATGTCTTTTAAAAACGTAAAGCTTAAGATATTGCCTTGCAAGCAAGCTATTACCAGAGATATTATACTCTTACAATTTTCGTGAACCTTATTTGAAAGCAATTCACATTTAGAATTGAAATTGAAAAATCTTATTGCCACTATTATTTTTTCCAACACTGTATGTACGTTTATAGACTTCATACTTTAAGGATACATTTAACTGACTTATGCGAAGCCTTCATGGCTTTATCTTTTGATTCATACATATTTATTTTGTGTTCTGTTGTGTTTGTCTTAATCTCATATTGAAACTGAAAAATAAAAGAAAGCGAAGCAATTAATTCGTGTATTTAATTTAGTACGGGGCTCTACTGTAACTTTAATTTACAGAACATGTACTTGTTCTTGGTGTTGTTCTTGTTGCCTTGGCGTAATGAAAGAAATTTTCTGCCACTGATTTCGAACTAAAAAAAAAATTGTGTTGAAATTTCGTGTTTTTCTTTTCCGTTTCTTTCGTTTTTCTTAGAAAACATGGAGATGTTGAACTTTTAATAAAATGTGCTGCAATAAAAAAGAAGTTTACTTTACTGAATACTTTTTAGCTTTAAGAATTTTTTTTAATTTGTGTTAATATTTTTTTTGTGTTAAAATTTTTTAAAGAGAGCTGTTATATTCAATTTAAATTATTTAAATTTATTTTTCATTTAATTCCGTTCTAAAAATTGTGTTTCATTATTTAAGCTCATTTAAGTTATGGTTGTGCATAGATTAGTAGCTAGAATTTAAAATACAAATAAAAAAACTCCTTCAAGTTCAAGAGAATGGCAGTGACTTTGAAACAGGATGTTCTTAGTTTGCAGTAATCGTTCTCATTTCATTATATCATATCATTCATTTAGTGGCCTGGAAGAACAGCCAGCTGCTAATTATCTTGCATCTTGAATGTGGAACGCTTTACCCAAAGCATACGTTGAACTGACTATAGAAGTGGTGAACCAAAAGTTACATCTTTGGCATTAAGGGATAATTATAATTCTGTAAGGAATTGCCAAGAATATAAAGGCATGTTCAATGTAGAAACTGGAACCTTTACAGGCGTGGTTAGGTCTGGTCATCATCGTATTGTGTATACAGACGAAAATGATGCTTCTTTTAGAGAAAGTGAGGCGTATAATCAGAATTTGTCGATTCCACTGCGTACTCAGTAGTTCATTACATTTGGATTTACACACCTATCCGTAGAAGGTCCAACTAAAGAAACTGTTAAAGCCGATAGGCTTCGATTGCGAAAAACTCTTCTTCAGTGATGAAGCTTATTCTTCGCTTTTTGACAGTTAACAACCGAAATTGTCACATAAGGGACTCGGGAAACCCAGAAGTGATTAAGGAAAAGCCATTGTATCCCGAAAAAGTGACTATTTTGCTAGCTTTATAGTCTGAAAGTGTCATCGGGGCGTTTGTTTTCTCGTAAAAATAAATCTGTAAGAAATATTATCGCCAATTCGAAGAAGTTGAAGTCATCTCCAAGGTTTGAACCTAGGCTGTTAGCTTTTAAATCACTTTACACAATACACCATCATCAACTATTCATTTTTTCATCATCTTCCAAAAAATATTTGAAAATTTATTAGATCTTACGTATGGAGGACTCTTTTAAATATGCCAGCAGCCTACAACACCGTACTAAAAATAATTAAAATTCATTATGAATAATTTTTTTTTACCCAAATATTTAATATTCAACACTGTATTTGAAGCCTGCCATTTAAATCTGAAAAATAATTACATATCCTCGCCCTTATTTTAGTAAAAAATAATTTAAAAACCTAATATTAGTGGGTGTCATTGTGTTCACTTGCGAATACATTGTAAATAACATCCCTCTTAAGCTCCTTAGCCAAAAATTAATACAATATCAACAACGGTAAATTTATGACGTTAAGAGAAAACTAATTACGTAAAATTTAGTGCATAATTACAGGCATAATAACATGGGCAATACTAAATTTATTTTCTTCTTTGCCGAATGTTTCAATCAAGTGGTGGTTCGAAATTTTCTTTAATTTCTCTATAAATTACGAAATATCCACCACCACCAGATGATAAAGCTATAAAGTGGGTTTAATTAGAACGGGATTTTTATTAAATGGCTAAAGAATTATAAAGCAAATCCGCCTTAAATTAGGCAACTGTTTGTTAAATAAAATTTATTATTTTAATTCGAATTGCGGCGTTTGGTGTCATTAAAAAAAATAAATGAATTTTTATTAAGTAACATAACATAAATGCTAAAGGTAAGGTGTAATGAATAGAAATTTTAATTAAAAACGACCAATTAGCGAAACATGTGGCGGTTATTAGAATGCAAAAAAACAATTTATTTAAACATTTATTGTAAATTTTTGAGAGTAATTACGCCCACAGCCAGTAACTAATTTCTTTCCATTTTTACTTTTCTCTACTTCCAGTTCTATCCAAAGGTCAGGGTGAAACCTGTCGTTATCGTTTCTTGGGTAAATACGGCGGTTATTGTTGGATTGTAACCCAAGCAACCATCGTTTATGATAAATTAAAACCACAAAGTGTGGTTTGTGTTAATTTTGTTGTCAGGTAAGTCAAATCAATTTTCCAATTTTCCTCTTTTTTCTTAATCCTTTGATTTTTAAGGAAAATAAAGTGTTAATGAGTTGTTTTCTTAGGGCAAAACTTATTTCAAATATCAATATCAAGTAAAAGATATTTAAGAAAGAAATTTGTTCATTTCCATATGAATAAGACATTTATGTTTAAGCCTAAAAATATGCTATAAAAATCTAAAATAATATTCAATTTTTATTATTAAAATGTCCAAAAAGTAATCTTATTTTTAATGGATTAAATGCCTTATAATATGCTACATTATGTGAAAATGTATGTGCCAAAAGCTTTGGAGTGATTTTTTTTCACTTTTTCAGGTCTTATGTTTTTTGATAGTTTTTATGTACTGTACTGACCAAGGAGAAGAAGAATATTAATGTTCACCTTATGTGTCATTTTCCAGGAGGCGCACTACCAGAGAAGGCAGAGGTTCTTCGACTCTCAACTCTCATGTGATGATTATCGTAATGGCAAGACAAATTATGCAGTCGAAATTTTTCCTATAGGGACTGTTTGTTTGGCTTGTGGTATCATAATGGTTCTAACTTGGCCTAAGTAGGATCTTAGTCTTCAGAGAGTCTCAGTCACCATGCCTTATCAAATCTCTGGGGACTACGCTAGTGCTATCATAACTACTACATTATCACCAGCGCATCCCATTTGATTCATTATCTTTGCCGGATTCGTACATAGAAACATGTACCATAAGTAGCTACTGACTATTTATATCACGGCGCATATTTCATTTCCTAAATAACTATTATAACATATCGAATCTCTATTGCCTTCAAGGCCACATCTGCCTACAGTTTTCACAACGAATAAACAAATCTACACTCGTTTTTTTTATACACACGTAAACTATTAAAAAATATAATTTCATATCAAGTACTAGTATTTGTTTGTCTGTCCCAACTAGATATTAGTCTTTAAGGTTGTAGTTTAATTCACCACAAGTTTACTTATTCTGGTGAAAAGCAACCAATTCTGCCTTTATCCAGCTCAACACACAAGCCTCTATTGAATTAATTTTTTTCGGTTTTTCTTTTTTTTTTATTTCAATGAATAACAATGAGATGATTTTTATACAAAATAAACGAACGCATTTAGATTTTATGCGATTATAAAAAGAAATAAAAAAAAAACAAAAAATATATCATATTAGTGAACATCATACTCTAATGCCGATTGTATCAAGTTTCCCAGCGTCCCGTTTCGGCGTCAACGTATTTGTTGTGGTGAGCGATGTTAGACGACTAAAAGAAAAATTTAAATGATGACGCACATTGAGTGCCACCACAAAAAAGCTTAAATACACAAGCTTTTATACACAATCAGTGGCCTATAATGAAGCCAAGCTTCAGTGATTTTTAAGCTATGCTGCTTACCTTTAGAAAATGAAAGTTTTTTTGTCAAGAATTTTCTAAATTTTCCAGTATTGGTTAACACAATGCAGCAATAGATCGAATGGATTTGCATGGCATTATACTGGGCCTGTAAGGCATTAAAAAATAAAATCATTAATTTTTTTATTTTTTTTTAATCTAAAAATTTACATAAGCAATGTTACAGGAAATCGACTTTATGATGGATACATTTCCATTGAATTATCCTCTTTCTCTTCATTTTCTATTTTTAATATTTTACAATTTGACATATTTTTTATGTTTTTTTTTTTAAATCTTCCATTCAAAAATGATGTATGTGTTAAGGCGTATAGCCTTAATGCCAAATTTTTTTCAAGATTTACGTGCTTTAAACATAAATTAGTAATAAAATTTATTTTATTTTTATATTTTTTTTATGGATTTATTTTTATTTGTACATATTCGTTCAAGTAGAAAAAGAAAAACCGTTAGAAAGAAATTAGAGATGACAATCAATTTTGAGGTTATAACGGCTCCTTTTATGTCAAATACTCGTAATAAAAACAAAACAAAATCATAAAATGCCATAAAGTATGCTCGTTACTTATTTGATTACGTAGTAAACAAAATATATTAATATTGCCTACCTTTTTAGCGTCTAAGTAAAGTTAAAAATCAAAATATATTGTATACTTTTGGGGATTCGCATTGGAAACAACTATAGCCTACTTTTTGGCGACAAAACATGAAACACAATACAAATATCGTAATAATATGAGACATACCTTTAGGCGCTTAATAAAGAGGGATAATTTCGGATAAAGCTGATCCAATTTGGTTTATTCAAAGTGGATTGAGACAGTTTTTAATAAGTATCACAAAAAGCGAAAGTCGCTCTATTCTCCTTTGGTTTAGACGTCAGAATGCTCATTATTAATACGGCCTTGATGCAAAGCTTTTAAAGGGTTTTAATTTAATATAAAATTCCAGACAACTCCTGATCTAATTTCGAACGATATAAAGGACAACTCCATCACTATCAGTACAGTGTAAAACAGTTATAAGTTGGTGTAGCGTTCTCATACCAGGTCTTATCTAATATTGTATGATATGATGGCTTTCCAAAACAAAATTGCCTATGCTTACCATCAACATTACTTTCTAGTTTTAAAGGCACAAGTGATCTATAATTCCTTGCACTTCAATCCTCAGATCGAACATTTCTTTTAGAAAACCACTGATTATCAAAGTGCTTCTCAGACTGCAAAGGCCCACAACTTTGTGAATCTATTGTGGACTTCAATTCTATTCTGACTTGTTTAAAATATAGCAATATAGCCTGCAAGCAATATTAAGGTTGACTTACAACGATATCTTCCAAATGATCCAAACTAATGTACTTTTTTCTTTTCATAAAAATCTCCACTTATTACAAGTTTTACGGAGATAAAAAGGTTCTTTGTCTCCTTAATGCTTTCAATTGATACGTTTGTAGAATTTTAATTTTATTTACGCAATTGCCGTACTTACTCTTGAGTGTTTTAAAAAAGAGGGGAGAAACTTATACCAGGAAAAATAAAATCTCTTGAATTTATGAAAATCAATTTAATACCTGTTTATTGACACCTTCTTTAGTTCTCTCTCTCTCTCTCTCTCTGTCCCAAGTAAATCTATAACAACCACAACTAACGTAAAAATTCACTTCTCTAAGCTCCCTAACTTATGCAAGATTTAAATATTTTTCACTTAATGCCAAAAAGTATGCTATGGATTTAACAATCCAAGCCATCAACCAACGAACCAACAACATTACAAGCCAAAATCATTACAATAAATTTAGCTGTGACTTCTATACTTTGTGCGATTATTGCCTTTTTACATAATTTATTTACTTGTCAATTTACTTGTGTGGTATTGGGTGTTGTTTCATTCTTGGTTTTCTTTTTATATATGTCGTTATGATATATAAATTTTGGTAATATTAAAGCATACTTTAAGGCACTTAAATGTAAAAAGCATGGTTTATAGGAAATATAAATAAATACAAAATTATTACAGAAACAAACAAAAAATTATAGCATATTTTGATTGTGCAATTTTAATCGAATTGTAAAGCATATTTTTAGGCGTTTTTAAAAACAAAACTGTTTAAATGTCTTATTTATGCATTAAGGCTTTAATTAAACTTTCTTTTTCAGTTTTATAAAAAGGTAAGTATAACTTTCTCCACCTTATTCTTCTTAGTATAAGTAATAAAAAATGTGAACAAATTTCTTTCTTTCCACTGCAAATTTATCATACAAAAATAATTTTCTAGAAAACTTATTGTATTTATTTTTTCATCGCTAACTATTAATGATTAAGATGGTTGTGAAGGTTTAAAAGATTTGAGAGACTTGGTAATATAAAAAAAACTTACATCTTATCGCTTGATGTAACAAAATAAGCACAAACTGCCTGAGTACTTGATTTTATGACATTCAATCTGTAGAAAGCCTATGCATATGTTGTTTTGTCGTATATTTCACCTCCAGGCTTGTTTTTCGTGCCAAACTATCTACATATGTGTCTTGTCTTAGCTTGTCTTCGCATATAGGTGACAGTTTGTGAGACGATACTGATATCGTCCGCATATTCTATGTTTTCGAAATCTGTCCCCAGTCCTCAATTTACTCTTCTTTTATTAAGACTCACGTCATCATATGAATACGATAAAGATTTCAGCACGTGCTATTGGCATAAACTTAAAAGAGTCTAGCATTTTCAGTCACTTTGCTTATAACTCGGCGACCCATTGCAATATTCAAGTAGAATGACGTCTCAAAGTTCTTTGTGATGTAGGATTGGATGGATGTTATCTTTTCCAAATGCAAAATCCCCAGATATAATCTGATCACAGTAGGCAATTCACAGAACGACCTCTAAGTTTGCCCTCCTCGAAAGTAGAAGATCCGGGTAGAGCAATTTTAATTCGATTCGGGCAATCTGGATACGACTATTCAAAGTATAAGAAGTTTGTATCTGCAGAGTTGCACTAGCCTCATATAACGTAACGTAATCCCTTAGGTCAAGAGTTTATCGGCATTTTATGTGATAAGACTTGCATTTTTTAGTACCCTCGGTACATAGGCTACTTTACATACATACATACATATGTAAGACTTCATACAATTTTTTTTTTATTTGATGCGAAAGTTTTAGTTTATAATTTTAACAAATTTTAGAAGACGTATGTTATTAAATTGTTTCTTTTTTCGTTATTATTTCTCTTTTTAACAAATTGTATTTATTCTAATTCTCAAATCGTTTCTTTTTTGCTCTTTCATAGAAATTTTTTTTCCAAATTTTTAATTTGTTTGTTTTTAACATCATTTCTGTTGTGCTGTTTTCTTTATTCAATTTTATTAATTTTATTTAAAAACTCATTTATCTTATTTTCATTCTTCATTCATTTACACACATTCATCCATTTCGTTCATTCATATTCATTAATTAAACGATTTCAAATTGAAATTGTCATAAAGTTGTTGATATGTATGCTGTTGTGGTGCTATTCTGTAATTTGTGTTTTGAATTTTATTTTGAAAACAAGCATTATTATTCCTCTCTCTTTTTTAATTGAAGTGTGCCAAGTGTTTGGTTTTTCTTTTTTCTTTTATTTTGGATATAAAACACGTGTTATAAAATATTTGTTGTTGTTGTTTAATTAAAACGTATGGATTTCTATTTAAACAGCCGCAATACTCCAGCATATTCAAGTTTTTAATGCGACAGATAGATGGGGGCAAATGATGGAAGTGCTTGTTTGTAAAAATAGTCTAAAGGGAAACATCAATTTCTTATGTTCTCCATTTCTTTTTTAATCCATTTTCTAATAAATTGTGATTTTCTTCTTTTAAATTTAAATCATCGTACACATTCTCGAAAATCACATTTTACACACGCCCACTTTTATCACATTTTTTTACATTGTCATGTTCGAATGTAATTTGTACTGTAAAAGTCTTTAATTTTTTTTTATAAATTTAAAAGAAATTTTAGGGTTTCCATTATAAAGGGTGAACAGCCCTTATTTCTAATGTCTTTGGATAAAATAGCATTCATTAAAAAAGAGGAAAAGAACGCACTGATTACTTCGGGGTTCGATTTCGTATATCTTTATCTAGCAAAATCTATCACAAAATGGGTTTTCTTTATCCCATAAAATGCTCTTGAAATTACTTTTTAGATCTTAAATTAAACTTTCTTGTCCTTCTAAACCCTTCTGAAGTTACAAAATAAATTAAAAGAAGTAAGAAAATAATCTGAAATACAAAATAAGGCTTAAAAATGACAAACAAAAATTTCATTTGCATACATACATAATTGGTCATTAAAATCCTTTAGTCAGGATTACGGCCTAGCTTCTCACATCACTTATGTCGTATGTGTTAATTTCATACGTGAGTGACTTTGAACGACAGATTTTTGAGAAACTTTTCATGGCAATTTTTATTTACTCTCCGAGTTTTTGCCAGAATCTGCTGAGAGGAAGTCGTTGAAGATGTATTTTTTTTATAATTTCACTTGATGTCTGACCTGCGGTTTGAAACGAGGTGTCACGCCTAATAAGCCAACACATTAGATACTAGACTACGGAGACTTAAGGGATCTTTAATTTACCTTATCTTGAAATCAAAAAAGATAAACAAATTACTTAATCCAAGTTTAGCATGTAACAGCATTAATTATTAACATTGTGACTTTTGTAGTCTGTTGCCAAAATGAGTGCAATGGGATACCCTGCTTCATTAGAAACCCTACCCTCATTGCTTTAAAGCAATATATTCTCTATTTTTTGTTTATTTTTGTATTTTTATCTTCGAAATTTTTGCTTATTGCTGCCAATATAAATTTAAATTGTTTTGTTTTGTTTAGGAATTTATTTGATTAGATTTTCTCATTTTTTTTGTTTTCTATTTTTTTTTTTGCTTTTGATAGCATTTTTTTTTTCGGGTTCATTATGGGTTAAATGCTGCTCGATTGTGTGTTTATATTGAAGGCTTTTAATGATTGATTTCAGAAAAAAAAACTAAATTTTTTTTTGAAATTGTTTTCGTTTTTCTTTTCAAATGACGTATGTTTCGGATTCTATATTGTGTGGATGTAGTATGTAGGTATATATGAAAGTATATATAAAATTAAATCTAATGAAAAAAAATGTATTTTTTTTTTGTTGAAAAACAAAATTGATAGAATGGAATAACAGCTCAATTAAAGTTTTGAAAAGGCCATATGACAGCTCGGAAAATGTGTCAAAATTGAACTTAAAATGATTACCAACAATAATGAACAATTGAATAAATTTAAATAAAAAAAAATTTTAAATAAACAAGCAAATAAGAAAATTAGCAAAATGTGGATCACGACTATGTATGTAAAAGTTTTTAATTAAAAATATTTGATTAGAAAATAATATTAAAAAAAATAATAATTTATTTTTAAACTTAGTCTTTAAGATTTATTAACTTTTAGACTTTTCTGGTTACAGGCCCTATCATCGAACTCTTTTGTCAATGAACTCTAAACCTTATTTTAAAAAGAAATTCAATTAATTTTTTATCACTAAGGTGTTTTAAAATAAAAGTATTTTGTAGCTGTCTAACTTACTATGTTTGGTGTTGAGTGATTTACTCAAAATTAATAATTTTTAACACAATGTTATTAAAAAAGAAAACAAAAACTCAGCAATAATAACAAAAAAATTCTAAACAAAATGAATGAACATCTGTATTGTATCACAGAATTAGAATTTTTTAAATGTTTTTACTTCACATTTTGTTTTCTTTTTTGTTTTTGTTAATTAAATAAAAACAAAATAAAAAAGACCAAGAAAAACATACCAAACCACAACAATTTGTCTTTGTTGCTGATTATTTAAATACCCAAACAAATATAAAAGTACTGACATAAAGAAAAACTAAAAAAAAAAAAAATGTAAATATTTGCGAAATATTTTTTCTTGTGTTTAGTTTTTGTCTTTTGCATAAATCAAGGCTATAACGAGACTGCTTGGCTGTTAAGTTCGTTTCTTAATATAAATTAGAAAGCAAATATATACATACATATGTACATACGTTTGTGTCTTTGTACGAGTGTAAGAGGGGAAGAAAGAGACAACGTTCAATAATAATTTCCGTTTTTATTTTGAATACCCTACAACACAGCCTTTAAGTGGTTTTCTGTGTTGTTGAGCTCATCTGTACCAATCATTAATCTGTGAAAGGTTACATATGTAATGTTACGTACGTATTTATTCCTTAGAGAAATGGAAGCATGGTAGTCCTCTAATACTTTATAGATGACACGCTGACAAATTGTCAGACATCTGTCATAACAGATGTGTAAAGCCCCTCTCACCTTCTACCATGTAGTTTTAAAAAGTCTTGTCTATTTGGGTCCAATTAGTAATATACAACGAAAAAATTAAATTACTTAACCTGGCAAACAGGTTTCCCTGCCGTAGAAGAACATTTTTCGAACTATGTAAAGTGTATTATATTGTCGATACCTACCAACTAAAACTTCTTTAGTCTATTTATTTATTTATTTAGTATCGATATATTACAAAAACATACACTAAACAGTGACAACTAAAAACCATATCGACACAAATACAATGATAATGACAGACAGTCATTAGCCATTGTCAGAGAAAGGAGAGTGATTACCTCAGTGAAAACGTATATACGTATGTATGTATTTGTGTAAATAAATAAAATTGTAACCGTTTGAAAATAAAGTGAACAACAACAAACAAAGAATTACAAAAATAGGACATGACATGAATTCTATAAAAAAAAAAGACGAAAACAGAAACAGAAAAAATTTATTTTCATTTTCAATATGAAAAATTTAAAAAAAAATTTAATAAAATAAAAAGATTTCTTTTTGTTAAATAGTTTACAGAAAAAGAAAATAAAAATTAATTTTACTTTTCATTGCACTAAGCGACAACAACATGTTTGTGTACTGAGGCGTATGATTAACATAAGCCTTAGCATAGTATTGTAGCAGGGGAAGACAGCTAACATGTGTAAAAATTCATACACAATTTAGCTTGACTTAGAATTAATAACTTAAGTCCTCATAATATTATTACGTATTACGAGTTATTAATTTGACTTTAATTACTTAGAAATTTTCGTTAACGTTTCCTTTCTTTATTTACCATGTCCAAAAATCCAACTTTTTTTTTAATTAATACCAGCTCAAGTTTTTTTTTTTATTACAAGTTTTCTACTGCGGTACACTTTCTTTTCTTTTAAATCAACGAAGGAAACAAAAGAAGGAAGTAAACGTTCTTTACGTTGTTGTAACAGAAGACTAAACAACATAGAATATAGGAAATGGAGGCGGAGGAAAACCTTTTAAAAGTTTTTCCTTAATTTTAGCCGCCAACACACACCCACATTAAAGTTATTGAAGGTTTAAAGGCCCTTTAAAAAAATTTTTACATAGAATTTACTCTTGCCAAGGCCTTAAAGTCAATTTCATTATTGCCGCTACATTTCAATAATAATAAAACAACAACAACAACAGCAGCAGCAGAAAACAATTTGTGTCATAACTTTTACTTTTTGGTTTCAAATTAAAAATATTTGAATATGCGTGGTTAAAATAAATGAAAGAATTTTTGTATCTATCAGGTTGTCTATTTGGCGGTTTTAAAACTACCTATCTGGCAAGGCTGTAAGCTGTTAAATACATATGTACATACGAGTATATTTCATCTCAAGTGTTGCTTATTTGTGAAAAGTTTGTCATTTACGAATGTGGAACGTTTAATAAGCAAAAAAAAAAAAAATTGCGAAAAAATAGTCAAAACTTCCTACAAAACAGGTGATTACAACCTGGACATGGAGACATGCCATTTTTAATCTATAGTGCAATGAATTGGGAAAAATATAATAAAAATTTGATAAGACTGGAAACGTTATAAAAATGTTCAGTTCCTGTGCATCATGGTAATGTACGCCCTGCCGTAACTATCGTTTCTGTTAGAGAAAGTGTGGCGGAGAATACGAATTTTTTAATTCCACGACATGAGCCTATCTTGCAGCCAATTATGGTGTATTTTACGTTTGAAAGGCCGCTTGCATCTATGTAGAATACAATACATCAGAAGTGTTAGCAAAATCTTCTCAATCCTTAATAAAAAATTATTTTTTCCAATCCTTGCCCATTGTTTTGTTGTAAACATTTTTCTGATAACTTTAACTCTTCCTCTCTATCTCTCTCTTTAGAACTACCACATTTCTTAAGGCATTATTGTTTATTTCTTTTTGCCTATTTTTAAGGCTTTTAATTCAAGAACACACAATCAGTGCTTTTCCTCTCCCTCTATACTTATTCCCCCCTTTTACTTGTAAGAAAAGTTATTTATAAATCCTGTATCGTATGTATTGTATTGTTTTTTTTCTTTTCCTCAAGTGTAATTATAGTTTCTTAAGTATGTTCTCCATGCATAAGCAACTCCATCTCCTTTTTTCTTTTACCAAACTTTTAATGTCATTTTCTCATACGTACATACATATATATGTAACATATATAAATATTTGTATGGAAGTATTTATGTAACGGGTTAACCATTTTTTGGATTTTAAAATTAAATTTAAAAGAATCACGCATTCATTACGTACGAAAGACAATGTCATTTAAAGAATCGCCTTTGGATTGCTTGCAGTAATCAATCTTGTTTAGCTAGTTTTCCATCAGTTTTCTCTGTACATTTTAGACCGTTTTTCAAGTGCTAATGCTTGGGGGAAAATCTGCGTGGCTTCACAAAAAAGCTCTAACAGCATCAAATCATATGCTTTTGGTGACCAAAACGTGAAATTACTTTTTCTTATGGTCGTGTTGTATCACTCTATATGAGCGGAACCATATGCTATAAAGTTTACAATTTTTAAGGATTATGAAAGCCAGTATCATATTGCCACAGAGTTCTGGATTGATGGTAATTATTCTTGCAGCACCATTAGCGTAAAAAAACGCCCAGTAACATTTCCAATTTACATTTCCCACTAAATAGCAAAAACTTTTTCACAATCACTGGTGGGCTCTCTAAGTCCCTCATGCTATCATTTTGCCAGTTGACCTAATTACCGAGAGAGAAATTTACTCCTTCTTCAGTTTAAACGCGATTCCTATTCGCAAATGGCAAGTCTGTCGCTAAATAAATAAAACCACTAAACGGATAACCCTATATACTACGTCACACATTACCACAATAACAAGAATAATTTGAGAAAAAAAAGGAACCAACAAAAAGAAAAGAAATATACCAGCGGTATTACAAGTTCTATGAGAAACAACTTGATTTTGTTTTTATTCAAGACAAAATAAAATCAAAAGAGAGCAATGGCGGGAAGGAGGTAAGATTTTATTTAAGTTTTCTCTGGAGCATAATTTAACATGACAAATTGTTGTCGTTGTTGTTATTTATTTTATTAAAATATTCCAATTTCAAACAGTAGAAACTTGATTATCTTCATGACGAAGTTTTCTTTATTGAAATTGACGGAAATTGTTCGGGATTTGGAAGTTTTCACTGTCAGTTTTCTTTTGCTTGTGTTTAGTTTAGTTTTGAATTTCAAAAATCAATTCTAATGAGCCTCTGGAAAAGTTTCTGATTGACCCTTTTTTGCTTTTGCGTTTTCCTTGGTTAGATAAATAATGTAGTGCCTCTGTTTCCTCTTCTTCTGCGTTTTTATTTTTATGAAGTCAGTTTTAATTGAAATTTTGTTTTGGTGTTGTTTTTTGGTTCTATTTTAAATATTCCATTTGAATTGAATTTGAAAGGAAGAAAAATTATTTTCAATTTAAAATTACGGTTTTTAGTTGAAGGCTACTAATCTTCAAATGTGGTATTTAGATTGCTGCATAAATACTGCAGTGATTCCCTTCAATTAAGATATTTTTTTTGACATTTACTGTTATTTTAATATTTAATATTTAGAAATCATCGAAAGGGGACTTCTTTATTTGTAATCTGTAAAAGTTTCCACCAATTAGAGGCATGGTGAGGATCTAGAACGAATTCAGGTATTGTCATATTCTTGGCCTTTTTTGAAGAGTCTCTTCATTGACATAATTGACAATGTCGACTATGATAGGTTTCACTATTCTATTCTTCATAATTGTATGATTTTAATTTATTTCCTCGAATTTTAAATTCTAATAGTCTTCACTTACCAACCTATCCTACTGTTTGATTTCATCAACGCAACCAATTTAATCTCTAATAGACATTTTCATGCTCAATCGAAAGCATAATTCCTCAAGACAAAAAGCAAGGACCCTAAATTATACTGTCAAAATCATATGCGTAGTTTTACTTAAAAAACGGAAGAGAAAACATGCTTCGTTAGCCTTCAATTCTTCTTTTCAACAAAAACGTGATCTGATTAAAAATTAACACTCAACACTGCTGGTAGTATATTGAAAGTCCATAAATTAGTTCCGTGTAATTCTTTTTTTTATATAACGCACAAGAAAAGTTTTCGCTCATGTTTGGCACAATTTTCACTGACGTGACATAAATGTTTGCCTTAGTTTTTCCAATTCCCGTACAAAATACTAAATGTCTTAAGGTATGTTTGTAAAAAAAAATATGCCGTAAATAGTAAAAGTAATATGTTATCTCACGTGCTTGGGGAAGATTTTATTCTAAAGATTAAAAAAAAATGGAATTAAAGCATAAATAAAATTGAATTCTTAAGAAAATTCCCACACGGCTGGGTTGGTGTAGATACCCACATGGCTTATTTTTCAATTTAATTACAGCACGTACCACGTATTAAAAAAAACTATTTTTACTGCCTACATTTAGGCGTTTAATTAATAAATTATTCAAAATAAGTTAATAATTATATTTTCAATTGAATTGTGATGAGTTTTAATGATTTTTTCCGTATTTCATATCATACCTCACTATTCTGTTAAATAATTTTAAAGAGCCTGTTGTTATGCAATACTCGTCTGTGGATAATTTGACATTTTAAAACATTTAAAAATTGTGTTTTAATTTAAAACAAAACTTAAATGAAAAATCCTTTGTCAGCTGAAATTTTTAATAACTGAATCAATTGCTTTAAACCTCTCCCTATCTCTGTCTCTATTTTATTTCTCTCTCTCTCTTTCTCTCTCTGTTTTTATTTGTTGTTGTTCATCTTCAAATTAAGCTTTAAAAATGACTGACAAAAACTATTAATTTTGTAGTAAAATTGTAGGCAAACATTTGTTTCGCGTGTTGGGTATTTTGCAGAGAGGGAGGGAGTATATTTGTTAGTGTCATTACACTTTAAATTGGTTTTTGCAAGCAAAGCAGAAAAATAGAAGGAAAATACTGGTGTTTCTCTTCCTTGTAACACAGCTTTCTCTTTCTCTCCCTTATATTCAATCACTTATTCTTACTTCCTACGCATACTTGAAATCTTTTTTGTTGTAAAATCAAATTTCTTTCTTCGTTGCTCCTTTTTTCTTTTTCCTCTAAAATTTTTTGTTTATTCTTAATTTTTCAATTTTTTTACTCTTTTCCTTTTTCAAAAAATTATTTGGGGGGTTAGGCTGATAGGCACAAGTTAGTGTAAGAGTTTATATTTGTGTTCATTCGAAGACACAAAGTGTTGACGTTTAAGCGTTAAATGCTTTAATTTTTATTTTTAACTCCCTCTCTCTTACTAATAATATTTTTAAATATCTTGTTGTTATTTTGTTTGCCTAAACCAGTTCAATTAGCATTTAAGGCTTTGCAAAGAATTTCTTGGGTTAATGTTTTTAAAGGATGGAAAATTTCACATAAATTTCACAAAAAATATAAGAAACATAAGAGGAAAAATTAAACAAATTTTTTAATTGCGTAATTCTGCTCAATAAAAGGAAGAAAAGTTAATTGTTCTCTTTTTTCTTTATTTTTATGGATTCTACTAACTTGTAAGAGTAAGAGAGTGAGAGAAAGTATGTTAAAATATTTTTTTATGTGTATTCTTATCTTTTTGGCTTATTTTTGTAGGCCCATTTACACTTGCAATGATTTATTTTACGTTGTCAGAAAGCATAATAAAAATGTTTATGTTATGGAACAACACTCTATAAAAAATAAAACAGAAATTAACTGCTGAATTTAATCTAAACAAAAAAAACATAAAATATATTAAAGCCTAAAATTATGCAATGAAAAAAATTTAAGAGAATTTTTTTCTTAATTTTTAACACTAGAAAATCTTTAAATTATTATGTAATTAAATTTTTGGTGTTTAATGTTCTTAAAATTCAACCATTCATTCTTGAAAATGTGTTTTTTGTGTGCTTCAAAAATTAATTTAAAAAAGAACAGCCTCAATGTAGGCTTTAGCATTAAAAAGAAAAAATAAACTTTATTTATCTATAAAATGTTAAAACGCAAAATAGCAGAAATAAAAATAAACAAAAAAATATAAAAAGGAAATTCTTCTTATTAAAAAATTCCTTTCTTTCAAAACACACATACACACATATGTATGTAGTGTGTGTATATACCCTACCAGAATTTCAATTACTTTTTTTAAGTCTATAAAAATACACATACACACACACTTATAAAATTGTCACTTTTTTGGGTTTTTTTTGTTTTACCAGCCAACTGTGTTTAATGGAACAGAGCGTTCAAAGCATACCTACTCTTTTATAGGAAGTTTTTACACAGTGATGGCTGTGTTTGTTCACAACAAAACATAAACACGCACACACATATACCTACTAACTGACAAATTTTACTGCTACACGTGGCTCAATTTAACCAATAGAAATAAAAAACAAAGAAAAACTCAGTTTTTTGTTTTTAAATTAGGAAACGAAACAAAACAAAAAAAAATGTAAAGAAATGTGTTAAAACAGCTTGAACAACAAAAACAACAACAACAGTGTAGTTATACTAAAACTCTCTTTATACACAAAATGATAAGCGTTTGTGTAAATGTGTGTGTGTGTATGCTGTTATAGTCAATCGAATACAATACAAAACATTAACTAACACACAAGCATAGTATTTGGGAAATCTGTTCCCACTAGCAAATGCGTGTGGCTGTGTGTGTGGTAGGCGAATTTCAAGGTTACACGTGTACGAATTTATTTCAAAACCGTTATAGTAAAACAAAAATAAAAACAACCACTGTATGTGTATGTGTATAGGCTTGTGAAACCATTTAATAAAAATGATCTCAAGCAAGAGATGAAGCCTGAGAAAAGGTAACTTTTAATGGAGAGCAAGACATAATGATAGAGTGTGTGAGAGTAAGGAAATATATTGGTTTGACTTGCTGAGTTTTATTTTCCACGAAATTCTTAATCATCGATAAATGGCTTCAAATTAGAGAGATAAAGCAGTGAAGGCTTATTAAAATGTGTAAAAATTAAGTGAAAAAAATTGGCAAAAAGGAAAAGTAAATGAAAATCGTATTAAAAGCAAATGTTTAGTCATGATTTTTATCTCAACTGAAATTGATTAAATAAAAATCATGATAAAATACTTAAATTAAGGAAAAATAATTTGAAAATCTACTTTAAGTAGTTTATCATTTAACAAGTATTGCGTAGTTTTAGGAGACAACAAATGGTGAATATGGTGATTTTTAAATATAAATATGAAGGAAGCTTTATTAAAGCGTAACAAAATAAATTTTCTAAAGAATTTCATGGGATATTTAAATTTAAACAGTCATTTTGTTTAAAAAGAGTTGCATACTTTTAGGCAAGCACAAATAACAATTATTTATGTATATGTGTACAGTAAAACAAAATAAATTCAACGCCATATTTTTATATTCCTCTCTAAACAATTTCATGAGAATTTTTTTTTAGTGTGTTAATGTGATCAAACTTTTTCTATGACTGCTAAAATCTGCAATTAAAAAATCATTTTAATTTCATTTTAATACAACATTTGATAACAATTTTATTGGCAAATATGGTTAAAATCCAATAATTTCTCTTTTAAGCCATAATAACCCACATACAAAAAATAAAACAAAAACAAAATGGAACATAAAGTAAATGCTTTTAAAACATTTTTACGACTGTGCTGTATAATAAAATTGTATTATTCGAACTCATCAAATGCAGTACGATATGTAAACATTAAGAGTTTGCTGCTTTTGTGGCTAGAAAAGAATAAAACCAAGCTTATACAAATCGTAATGGGCCACATGTGTAACAAATGAAAAAAAGAAAAGAAAATTATATAAAAAAATAAATTATTATGTAGCCATATTACATATTCCACTCTAATAATATATGTACATATATGTATATGTACATGTATTTCTTATGAATTTGTCATATTTTTTTGTGATTTGCAAACATTATGTACAAGATTTTGATTAAGACAATTGGATTTTTTCTTTTCTTCATACATTTTATATCGTTTTTGTATTTCGTAAGAATAATTGACGCAGATAAAAAGGAAGGTATTAAATTTACCACACAAGTTTTGTATATATTTCTGCAATTACATGTAGTGGCATAAAATGTTGCCTACTTAAGGGAGCTATTTTTTATTAAAACAACTTTAAATTGTTTTTTATTTTCGTTTACCCTTCTTGGAAAAAATAACCTTTCTCTTGTCCAACAAAACTCGATTGAAACAACGTAAATTTTGGCTGGTAAAATTGCTTTTAAATCGGATTATAACAAAACTTTAGATAATAGCCTTTTGTTGAAAAAGTTTACGCAGAGCAAGAGAGAGAAATAAAATTCAATTAGGCTTAAATAAACTAAAAGAAGTTCTAACAAAAATTGACAATTTTCTAACAAAAAATAAAAAAATTTGAAAGAATAAAGGAAAGGAAAAAGGTTTACAAAACTTTTAGCTGCTGTTGTACTTATAAGAGAAAAATGAAAGAATAGAGAACCCTTAACAGCAAAGGTGAGAAACCATGAAAATAAAAATTAAATTTTTAACAGAAAAAAGGGACTCGTTAACAGCAATAGAAAGAAAATGGTTGTTAAGACAATACAGAAGGAAATAATCCTTTTTTAATATTTAAAATTTTATATGAAACTAATATGAAGCAAAGAAAAAACACCCTTTTAAGTTTTATTTTCCTTACACAAGTATAACAATAATTGTGTGGTTTTACTGAAGAAATTTTATTGCTAAAGTTAAGAAAAGGAAAAAAAGTTTTTAAACTTAAAAGCAGAGCTTCTTAGGTTTTAATAAAGTTTTTGTTGTTCATTTTTGTATATTTTATTTTTAAACCCTAACAATAGACTTTAATTTTTGTTTTTCCTTAAAGTAGACTTCATTTTTTAAATTTTCAAATGTTATGAAACAGACATTGAATAGCAGCAAATAATATGATTTTCAATAATTATCATAAGCATTGTTTTCTGATACGCTTGTGCTGGTTGTAGTAGTGTTGTGTGCATGCTCTGTCTCTCTCATAAATATTTAATGATAAAATCAGCAAAATGTACCTCCGCCACATGCCGTTACATTTATTAATGCCAACACTTTCTCCTTTACTTACAGTTAAATACGTCATAAATTGTTTTTCCTTTTTATTTTCACTCCATTTTATTTAAGAACGTAAATACTAATTCTCACATATTTAAATATTCCCTATTAGAGTTGAGAGAGAAAGTGGAAAAGAGAAAAGAGAAGAAAAGCTTTTGCAGTAGGCTAAAGAGAAGTCAAGAAGCCGAATGATGATAAATGCAATCAAGCATTTGAAATGATGGTTATGGTTGCCACGTGTGTCAACAAAAAGTAAAAAAAAGAAATCTAAAACGAAAACAAAATACAAGTAGGCCTAACAAACTGTTACACCCACACACTTGTAATCGCTAAGTAAATATCAACCGGTTTGTACAAATAATACAAATACTATTGCAAAAGCAAATGTTTATACTCGTACTCAAATGAATTTATAAGGGAAATATAGGGAAACAAATATTTACTCCCTGTAGGCAAACTTCTAGAGAGAGAATAACAACATTTGGGAGTCTAAGCCATAAACGCGAGTAGGAGTAGTTCAGCTCAGCTGTTTTCTGTATACAAACAAAATGTTTTGTTTTTGTTTTTCTTTTTTTGCCCACTTGCCATCCAAAGGCATCTTATAAGCATGTATATGTACATACCGAAAAAAATCAAAACAAAATATAAGAAAAACATTTTTTTGAGGCCTAAAAGTCTACCACGAATAAAAGGTAAAGTAAAATCGAAAAGGAATCACGAGAGCGTAACGAAAGAGCAAATAAGTCTTTAGTTTTAAAAGAGAGCATTTTTTGTCTACATAATAATGCTCAAAATCTAGGCCCCCAAAAATACCCTGAAATTTTTTATTTCATATCGATTCTGCTCAAATTTTAGGCTCTTATATTACACAACTGAGTGTCAATACTGTGTAACCAAAAATTTTAAAACGTAGTTACTGGTTCCTACAACAGTTTTGGTAGGTGTGGACTTTGAATAGTAAATAAAAAAAAATATTTATTACGTTTTATTTTTCCAATCTTTTTTTTCTTGTAAGGAATATAGCCGCTTAAAGAAGAAAAATATTCTGCTCGTAAAACGTAAAGGCTATAAAAAGTTAAATTATAAATAAAAAAGAATTTTTTTTATTAGCTTGACCTTAGAATGCGTGATAAGTATTTATTTTATTTCCCTTTCCATAACGTATTCCGCTTAAGAAGTTTTTGAATTTTATAAGTTAAATGGTTTATATGCATTATTTTCAATTGTTTGGAGATGCCTAAAAGTATGCTATATAATTTTCATGATAGGAAATATTTCATATATTTCCACAAAACATCTTTTTTATTTTAATTGAAAATTATTTAATGTGCAAACATTTTAACTTCATAACAAATTAAGTCTGATTTTGTTCGAACTGTAGGAGCCTAGCTGTAATCAGCCGTAAGACCTTATTTTGGCACACATAATTGTATACCATAACATCATATGGATTTCAGAAGTGAATTAGAAGAGTTAACAGACATAAGTTGTTACCAATAACGTAATTTGTGGTAAATTTGTTACTAACCGAAATTTTAAGTCAGATTTCTATCAAGGCGTATGCCAAGATATATTAAAAGCCATTGCTGGGTTGCTACATGCTTTTTTATACGAAGTGCGCACATGTTTTCCTTCGAAATGTAAATATTCTTTGAATACTTTATTGTTCATTGAACTTTATTTTCCATAATAGCCCTGATCGTATAGTGTATGATCAGCAAAGGTAACAAAGCTGAAGGTGACTATTTTCTAAAATGCCTAAAGTAAAAATTATACACAGCTTGTCCCAATTATACGCCACTTGTTCCTGTGGCAAAGCCTTTGCAATCGGTCTCTTTCATTAATGACACACATTCTGTCGGTTATGTAGTTTTAATTTTTGCTTTTAATTCCTTCAAAATTTTCAAAATTATATCCTAAAAGTAGGCAGCAATGAAAACTATAAATTTCTGCATTTATGTCATCATAGAATATTTTTAATATTTAATTAAGGGAATATATTTTTGTATTATATTTTGTATTATAATATCAAGATCTCCAAGATTTCGCAGAATCTAAAATATTTAAAAGTAATATATATATTACGCATCTATAATGACTTTTTCGGTATTGAATTATTTACTTCTTTTATATTTTTAGAATTTTTGTTTATTATGGACTCCTAAAAATAGACTATAGTAATATCTATAATATAATCTGTACTAAAACATACTTTATCTTTAGATTCTCTTTTTTGAGGCCTAAAAATATGCCACAATTTTACTCTTAATCCAGAAAGCCTTAATGCCACTGTTTTTCCCTTAATCTTTTTTAAGGTTCTTACGTTTTATGTTTACAACACAATTAATATCTTGATTTTTCATTTTGGCATTCTATTTATTTCCTTATGTATTGTTTTCTTCTTCTTCTTGTTTTGAACAAGGCCTACAATAAAATAAAATACCCTAAGTACCAGACATGCGTTTTACAAAAGGCCTTGAACTCAAAATGAAAATATTTACATTTTCTTTCTATACCTACTTTTAAAAAAAAAGCAAAAAAATATTTGGGAGAAAAAAAAGGAACACTGACTCGCTCTCTCCTAGGAATATCATAATAATGGCAGCTAAAAATGGCCTTTAGGCTTATGTTTTGGGTTTTCGCTCTCTTAAAACTGGGTTAAGGGTGGCATTTTTCTCTTTCAATCAGCGAGTAAATGTTTTCAAGTTTTCTTTCCGTTAAAGTTTATGTCACATTATGTGGTGTTTATATTTAAACTGAGAAAGTAAGCGAGAGAAAGCTAGGCAAAGAGAGAGAGAAAGGAAAACAAGTGGAAGAGTAGGAATGTATAGCACAAAAACTTTTACTTTTTACGGCCATTGACATTATGATTATTACGTATAGAAATGAAGGCATGTTTTTAGGCCTGAGAAAAAAATGTGTAAAATAAATAGCAAGGCAATAGGAAGTAAAAAAAAAAGTAAAAGTAAGAATGAAGATAAAACTGAAATAAATACAATATACAGTTACATATATATGTCTGATGTTCAATTGTATGTAGATATACAATAAAAACATATGATTTTTACAGAATTATGACATACCATAACACAGAAATAAAAGAAAGAGTTACGGAATTAAAATTAAAATTTCGTTTGTGTTATTTTCGTGTTTTCTCTTTTCGTTTCAAATAAAATTGATTATTATTTAAATTACCTGCAATTAAACACACAGTAGTCTCTATGACGAAATAGCTGATTAGCTAATTTCCTTATTAAATCATTACTGAGCGGCAGGCAAATGTCAAAACACTCAGTAGTCTCTATGACGAAATAGCTGATTAGCTAACTTCCTTATTAAATCATCACTGAGCGGCAGGCAAATGTCAAATTTAATTAATTTGTAGCTGTTTTTAAGTTATACACTCGAATAGGCTTTAAAAATCAATCAAAACATGTCAATCTTGTACGTTTCTTATATAAGAACCCACCTCTTTCACGTAGGTCTCCAGGCGTTCTTCGTCTTCTTAAGCTTTGAGGTTTTGAATGGCAATATTTTCGTAATACTTTCTGGGTTTTCTTCTGATGATACAGTCTATCGAATCCTATTTTCTAGTTTGTTTAGTTTGCTTCAGAAAGAGTTCCTCATTGGTTATACCCAAAATATTTATGCTACTGATAACGTAGAGACTGTTTATCTAATACAAGACTCTGAAGTACTTATTGATAAACGCTTTAAATTTTAGTAATTCTATTCGACATTGGAATATTTGACTTCCATACAACATAGAAATTTTACACCTACATTAAGTATTCTAAACTTATTTGTCTGAGTTTAGACGCCCTCGCTCTATTGATTATTTTGCATCTTCTATTGGTACTGTAATGTTTATTACGAAATTGAGATTTTTAAAATCACTAAAGTAGGCCATAATATTCCCTTGCTCTATTTATTACTTTTCCTCTCCAATTAGATTGATTATTTTTCATCTTCTACTGGTACTGAAATGTTCACTACGAAATTGAGATTTTTAAAATCCGAGAAGTAGACCATAATATTCCGTATCCAAAGGTTGAAGTAATTAATTGCAAATAGCAATTTTATCACTTTTTCTTATTACCGAAATATTTAAAAATAAATGAATGGGTTTGGATCTCTGGCAGTCTATTAATTTCAGTTAAATTAAGTGAAAATTTAATAACTTTATTAAATGTAATCATAATCACTGTAGAAAAAATATAATTCATTTAATTTTAAAAGTTTTATCATTATATTCTTAATTTTTCTTAAACTCTCAAAAGTATACTTTAATTATTTCCATCAATAATGAACGTAGTTACAAAAATATTGAATTTTTCTTCTTGTCATTTTAATAAAAATAGAAAAATCAAATAATTTATCGATTTTGTCTTTTATTACTTATAATGATTCATTATTTACTTACTTTTTGTTCTTGAAAAATATTCAACTATTACGCCAATAAGGTTTTTAATTGACCCCTAAGGTATGCATTAAAAATAAACACAACAATAGAAAATACCATAATTTAAGTAAAAATTTCGTTGATTATTAAAGTTTGAAAAACACAAACAAAAACAATGCCATAATAACAAAAATATAAATAAAAAACCTTAAACATTATGTTCGTTTTTTTGTTTTGTTTTTTGTTTTCATATTCTTTTTATTATTCTGTTTTTGAATAAAAAGTATGAAAAAAAATTGTGACGCGTGTAAAAATAGCCTTCACTCAAACCTTTAAAATTTATTACTTCTTTAGAGAACAAAATGAAAATTGTATACAAACGAAGTTTCGTAATACAGCCTAAATGTATGCCATACAATAAATAAAACATCAACACAGAAGTTAACATTTGATTATGAGAACATAGCCATCCAACGCACTCACACATACTCATCATTCACAACACACAAAAAAACTTGAGTATGATTTCGGTGTAGGAAATAACAACAGAAAACAGAATACAAAAAAAGAAATAGAAAAATCAAAACCAAAACACACCAATACTTACAGATAAGTATTGGCACATACATGTACATACATATACAGAGAGAGAGAGAGAGAGAGAATAAATAAATAACAAAATACCACGGCAGACAAATACACAGCCACACAGACAGATCTTTTGTATGTACACACTGAAGTTTTGTAAACAAAAATAACAAGAAAATCATTTAGTAGACTCTTTAACCACAGCAAACACACACACACACACTACCATATGTACGAAAAATATTTTCTCACTTAGAAAAGTTAAGAAACTTAAGGAAAAAGCAGGGAAGAGTATGATTATTGAAATCTTTGCAAGTGTATGTGTAACGCACATTTACGTTTACAGCTTGAAAGTAAAAATTAACGGCAACCAAAATTGTATATGTGAGAGCGAAGAGATGTAGTTTCTCCTCTACGCGTGTAACAAACAGTGTTCTTGGAGAAAATAAAGGCATACGTAAGAAAATTGACACAAAAAATAAGAAAAAAAAACAAAGAATTACTGTTATTGATAAGCATTCATATGTTGACAGAGCGGGGAAGTTGCTTGCAAACCTGCTTACCTTTATTATTGAGTGCCTAGGTTTATTATGCAAATATTAAGTTGACAATAAATTTTGTGTGTTACTTTGTGTGAATTTTTCACTCTCTCACTCACGTACACAATATTTCCAAAAAAAAATTTTTAACTCTAACAATAAGTGACACATGACAACTGATAAATTGTAAGGAGAATAGAAAAAATGGCAAAAAACAAAATTAATAAAAACAAAAAAAAAAAAACAAAAAATAAAGATCCTATAACGGGTATTATTTACCTTTTAACATACAAATTGATTATAATAGAACGCATCTGTCAGAATTGAATTTTTTTATTTTTGGTTCATTCTTTTAAAATTGTGTTAACATTTTATAAGCCAGTATTGGTTTGTTGTTTGTATTGTATTAGAACAGTCGTAATAAAATATTTCTCTATCATAAATTCAAATATCAAATATTCGAATGAAAAAAAAAGTTTATAAAGCGTGTTGTTAGCAATATTTAAGTGAGTTATTGGTAAAAAAAAAACAACAAAAACCTCAAGAAGTCAAATAAATATTGATTGATTTTTTTCGATAGTTTTTAAACATGCAATGTTCCTATTAAGAGTGATAACAGAAGAGAATTAAAAGGACTTATGTCGTATATTTTTGGTTTTAAGTCTACTGAAAAAGGTTCATATCAATTATAAAAAAAACAAAGATTTTTTAAATAATAAACGGTAAAAAAATTTTTATTAATAAGTCGGTATTAATTTTTTATTGATAGTTTTCTCTCTTTGATGACAGTAATATTTTTCATTCAATTCCCAGGTCGTGTATTTATTTGTGAATTATTGACTCATAAGCGCGTGATGTAAATTTTGATGTTAGAAGTTCTTTATGTTCTAGGCATGAACATTATATATTTCAAGTGTCAAAAGAAGCATTCGAATGCCTCAATCTATTTTGTAGCTTTACATCCACGTACAGGGAGGGGCAAAGGTGCTCTTTAACTTGAAAAGATCTTTCTCCGGAAGTTTTTCTGCCACTCAAGGCATAGAAAAATAAAATCTAACGTTGATAATGGGTGCCATGTTGCTTACAGTGTAATGCACCCTTCGCCACTTGCATAATATTTTTTACAAAACTGGAAGCGTAATTGATTGATTAATTACTTTCGTTTTCCTTGAAATTTTACAGTTCCCATAGTCCTGTGCCCGGTGTATACCGCTCCCGCTTAGAATATGTTTTTTCTCGATTGTTTCGTAATATTTGTTGTATTTCATTTCCTACCAAATTGCTACCATGTTTTCCTAGAAATGGAAGAGTTTGCCAGGTGTTTTCCAGCTGCTACTGGTCTCACCTAAGACTTCTGAATGCCTCTAATAGGGTAATGTTATCAGCATTCTTAATTTTTACGACGTCACAGCTCGCAATTTGTGCTCGTAAAATGTTTGGCGAATTCCCTGTACCTTAGCTTACAAAATTTTTTGAAAAATTTAATTTCTTTAGAACATTACAATCTCATCTGAAAAGCAAAATTTCTTTAAATTTTTTTAATTCTTAAAGTACCATTCAGTTGACAGGTTTCTTAATTGTTGACAAAAAAAAAAAAAAAAAAAATTATGAAATATAGAAATTCTATTAAATATGATTTTCTGCATAACTTTTTGCTAAAAAAAAATCAACGACAAAATGTTGCCATCTTTCCGGTTGTTTACATTTGTTCTTCACGTGAATATTATGTACGTTAGCTTATAAAATTTTTTGAAAAATTTAATTTTTTTAGAACATTAAAATCTCATCTGAAAAGCAAAATTTCTTTAAATTTTTCTAATTCTTAAAGTACCATTCAGGTGACAGGTTTCTTATTTGTTGACCAAAAAAAAAAAAAATTTTTATGAAATATAGAAATTCTATTAAATATGACTTTTTGCATAACTTTTTGCTAAAAAATCAACGACTAAATGTTGCCATCTTTCCGGTTGTTTACATTTGTTCTTCACGTGAATATTAGCTGACCTTATCTAAAAGTTAATATGGCTTGTGTTGAAAGCGAAATGTTTCTCAGATTAAATTTAATATGTATTTGCTACAATGAAAATTAAGAATCTCTTAAAAATCAAAAAAAAAAAAACATTTTTTGTTTAATTTTGTCTGCCACCTTGCCGTTTGAAAAGTCATGTTTTGTTTTTGATCGCTAACAACCCCGCTAGCACATGTTGGGGAATTTAATCCCTCAGTTATGACAGTGATTTAGTCCCAGCAAAAATAATAATAAAATGCTTGTTTTTTGCATTTCTCCATTACCAAAATAGTTCGGAAAAAGCTAAAATTATATTTTAAAAATAAAAAACAGATTTGTTTTGTAGTATTTGTCTTGTGTCCTTTGTTTTTATTTTATTGGCGCTTTCACATGATCGCGTCATTAAAAAGCATGTGACATCATATTGTCTTTCAAACATGAAATGGAAAAATTTAAAAAAAAATACTTCAAAATTGCTTTCAGATACGAAATGGAAAAATTAGAAAAAAAATGATTTTGTTTTAGGAAATATTTTTTTTTTTTTTTTTTTTTTTTATTAAAAACAAAAAAATCTAAAAATATTTTCAAACATAAATAAGGTGACTAAAAGCATTTGTATGTAGGAATTTGTTTTTTTTTTGTTTTCTTTCATAATCCTCTTTAAACCAAATTTATAAAATTTAATTTTTTTTATTTTTTTTACTTAAATCGTGGTGATAAATTATAACTTTAACCTCGACATTGGCAACAGTTTTAAGTAAAAAAGAAAAAAGTAATAAAAAATAAAAGAAACTAAAAGAAATTGATTTAATTATTAAACGCTCATGCAATTTTTTATAATTTTGTTAAGAAAGAAAGAAAAAGAAAAGAAATCTTTATTAGTTTTTGTCTGCAGTCGTCTTATGTTTTAATACTCATACTTTATAGCAGACAGACAGAGAACAAAAGCATGCACATAGATTTTAAAGCCATCTTTTGCTGTATTGTGTTGTATACATTCAGGGTGCATCATAGAATTTTATGTTATTCAACTTATAATTTCAAATGTCTGCTTATTTTTTACATTTATTTTTAACTCTCTCTCTCTCCCTTTCTTTCTTTCTCTCTCTCTTCGCCCTTAACACACTGTTATGTTCTCCATTTCTTTAACAAAGTATTATTTTTTTGAAGAAAATTTTCGTACAAGTCAGCTAAAAAATGTTCTTATTTCTTTGCAAAAATAAACGGATTTTTTTGTTTCTTTCTTTCCTGTGTTCGGGAAAATTTACATTGTGTGAAATGTATGTATGTAGAGAGTATATGTGTTTTCATTTTAGTTATTTCTGAAAGTATTTTTTACAAATTTATTAAGATAACAAATTTTTGTTGAGTTCGTTTAATAACAAAATTGACATGTCATATGCATACATACATACAGACATAGCTCGTTCTGAGTTAAGAACTGCAATTTGCATGGCTGTTGCATAAGTATGTGTATGTTTCCAGAAGATAACAATAAGTTTTAAGAAAAATTACTAAAATTGAAACAAAAACAAAAAAACGATAATAATGTCAAGTAGTAAAAAGAGAGAGGGACCGTAAGAGAGCACATTTTCTTATGGAATTTTAGTTTTCGAAATGGAAAATCCACTTTTTTGCTTAATGCCTTCGAACTTCTCGGTTTTCCTTGCTATCGTTTATTTAGCAAAGAGTAAAGGCTATGTTTTGTAAGAAAACTTCTGCAATTAAAAACTAAATTCATCTGCCTTTTTATCGAATTAAATCAAAATTATTCTGCTTGAATCATATGGAATTATAAGCAGAAATAATTTTCTTGAAAAATCGGTTGCTTAACACCATATCCACGAGAAGACGTAAACCCGAGAAATAGGGCAGCTAAGAAAGCTCTACTGCTGTTCAACACAGACAAAGTCATACCACTTCGCTTAAGATCGATTGAGAGCAAACGCAGCATTCAGTATTGAAACCACCGTGTCATGTCAGATATGTCTGTGGTGGCGCTTTCACAATCTCTGCTTCTATCGATATATTTAATATGAATTCTTAATTTTAATCACAATCAGCTAATAAATCGAAGCAAATTTTAATACAAGTAGGCAACAATATTTTTTAATTAAAGCCTAAAAGCAGGCAATCTTATTGAAATTATAAAATAATTATTTTCTGTTTCTTTCTATCTTTCAAGTAAATCATTTGTCCTTGTCTCAATAGCAAGTATTTCATCATTTCTTAACATTTTTTCTTTACAATTTGATACAGGACAAGAAACTAAGAAAATGAAAAACATGTTCAATTATTAACAAAAACACATAACAGCAGGTCAAGTCAAAGTATAAGCTAAATAAATCATAAGATATACAGCAGCACACAAAGAAAAAGGCAATCCTTAGGGGTTTATAGGGAAAAGAAAAACAAAAAAAATTTATTAAATATTCTGACAACGTTTTGATTTATCATATCGTCTACATAATATGACTCTAAAGCATAAAAAATAATTGAAAGCCTACTTTAAGGTGCAGTCTTAGAAACGAATTAATAGACTGACAAAAGGAACTACAAATTAGATTTAAACAATTACTAGAATTTTGTAGCCTATAAACAGCCTAAAAGTAGGCTATAAAGTTATATAAAAACAACACCCCTAAAGTTATTTCAAAAAACTTGAAAAATGACAGAAACATGCCAAAAACAATATGTATTTATTTTATAGATTTTTATTTTTTATGGGTGCTAATGTTGTTATTGCTCTACAAACGTGTCCTTATCAAATACGTATTTAAAGAGAATCCAAAGTAAATATTTTCTTTAATTTATTGAGAGCTTAAACAACATTACGATTATTTGTTTTAACATTATTTTGACCCAGCTCTGTTCTTTGTTACCTTGCCTTTCACCTCTTTTCTTGACTCATTTGTAGTGTGTGCGCTAAAGCAGAAAATAGAAAAGATCATGGAGTAACTGAAACCACATGTCGTATGTTATTGGCACATTTGTCATTCCAAACAATTTGATTGTTTTTTTTTTCTACTTCTATTTTTTCATTTCCATTTCCTATGAATCTGCCAATTTTTGTTTTTAGTTTTGTTTTGACATGTGACGATTACAGTCATTTATTCCACTTCTTATACTTTGCCAATTGTATTTAATAAAAAAAAAAAAATAGAAATTGTTACTTATCTATTCTGTCGTTAAGGTCAAGCGACAGAGTAGTTAAGAAGTGAGCAAAAAATTACCAGTGTTTGCTTTATAATTAAATTAAGTAGAAATTAAGGCATTAAGTTGACAGTTAAGAACAAAATCAGCAAAGAATAACTATTGAGTGCCTTATGGGCAAATAATATGAAAAAAAACTATTGCATACTTTTTGGATTTTTGTTTTTTAATAAATTTTTCAATCCTTTCCGGAAAATTATTTCTTTCACGTATACAAACAAAACAAACTCAATGAAAATGGATAGATTTAAAAATTATAATGATAACCACTCTTTGAAAGCAGCAATAACCCTGTGTTTGGAATACAAATTAATTTCAAAATGTAAGCGGAAGAGTAAATTGAAGATCGCCTACAGGATAGGGCGAAAATCTCAGCCACTTCAAACAAGACGAAGTATAAAAAAAATATTTCTTTTGGCGTCTTCCGCTCAGCAGTCGTCTAAGAGTGAAAGAAAATTCCTATGAAAACTTTCTCTAAAATCTGTCATTCGGAGTCGACATTAAATTGTAGGTCCCGACGCTAATGGATAAAATTAACACACTCAACATGGGTTAGGTGAGACGCTAGGGTCGTAATAGGCTTGTATTGACCAATTAAGTGAGTAGATGCGTACGACTACACTTATGCGTTTCCAGGCACTATAATTGTTCAGAAAGCATTGACTTCCAAGTCAACAGCTAAGACTTGAACCCTAATGGCGTCAATGTTATCTTGTGGATGTTTGGAAATTTGGCCCAGAACACGTACGGCATTGGAATATTTCAAGATCTCGACAGTTTTTGAAGGTTATTCGCCGAGCAAAGCTTCTACCATTTAAAACTGTACGCATTTTATAATTAATTTATAAAGAATATGACATACACACTAAAACATTACTGCGATTTGCGATTGGTCACCCACGATTGTACTCAGAATCATAAGCAAACATCATCCTTTTTCTTCAAATTGGTTTTATATGCGATTTATTAAAAGATGGACATGCGAACGCATTTATGACAAGTTTTTTTAGCACCATAACCGCCAGTTGTATTAAAAAATTCCCCTAAGAACTCTACAATTTCTTGGGAAATACTTTAGTACTTTTTTATGGGACTTTTTTTTGTTGATTTCAAGACTACCACTACCATCAATTAAACAATTCTCTCAAATAGCATATTAACAATGAAAAGGAAAAGAAAAATCATGGGTTTTATTACAAAGAAACAAAAAACGGGAAGCTCGGTACGTGTGCAAGTTGAAAAGCTTACAACAGCGACTGGCTTAAAGCCAAAAGACACTCATCGCTTAAACCAAATTTAAGTCTGGGAATGAACGAACGTTCAGTTCAATACAATACAAGCACTTGACGATTTTTTTAGAAGCATGTGCAGAAAACAAAACCGGTTTAAGCCGGCCGGCAAAAAAACAACATTATTGGCCATAAATGATTAAAGCCAAGTCTTTTTCTTTTCACAAAACATATGGTGGATATTTGTTTGTTTGTTTTTTTATTGTTTTCTTTTCGTTTTTGTTTTGTTTTAAAAACCATCAATATATGAGGTTAACTCTCAAACACGAAGTGTATGATGAGTCAACAATTGTTTAAAGCCACTCTTGTTTTTTTTATATAAAAATTTTAAGAGATTTTTTTTAACTCTTAAGAAGTGGTAACAGCACAAGAGCATTGACTGAATAGTAATAGAAATTATTTTTAAAATCATTTCTATTAATTTCAATAAAATTCGATAAAAAAAAACGAACATGACATGACAACAACAAATATAACACAATAACAACAACGAAACTATAAAGAAACAGGGCAACGAACAACAGAAATATCTTTTGTGTGCCGGTTAGAAAAGTGTTTACTAACCGAACCGCACGTAGTCCGTACGTAAGGCCCCCTTATTTTCTGATGGTTACGATGCCGGCATTAGCAATAAACGTTGTCGTCAGTCAGTTAGCTACTCATAATTACATAGAAATAAAAAAAATGAAAAAAAACTTAACCAAACATTCTCTCTGGTATTAGTAATTGGGGCTTTTTCCACATTCATATTCATACGTGGGCATGCACACCCAAATGCATGAGTAGCGGCTATGTGATGTCTTGCACAGACACAAAATTTTGCAAAATAAATTCAAAAATTTAATGAAATTCATTTCAAAACAAACAAAAAAAAAATATAAAACAATTTTTAAAGTATAAGTATGTATATGCAGTGTAAACTAATTTCACTTTTAATTTTTATTTGTTTTTATTATTGTTTTTCCGAGGGGGTAAAAATTGTTCACCATTAAATGCGTGCCTGGCTGACAGGCTGCTTGTGAGCCAGCTGCTGCTGTACACGGTCACATGGTAGTCCCAAAAAACAAACAAACAATTCAAAACAAAACCGAAAAATTGAAATAAATTTTAATTTTGTTTCTTGGCAATAATTTCTAAATATTTAAGTGTTTTTTTTTTTACAGAAAAAAAATTGCATTTTTAGAAGAGCAGGGAATGCTAAAATTGTGTTGAGAAATTATACAAATCATGTGTACATACAGAGTTTCTCAATTTAATTCTATTTTTTCATTAAATTTTCATACAATACACATGACTAACATATCAGTTTCATTTTTTTTTATTAAAAACAATGTGTTGTTTTTTTAACAATTAAAAAATTACGTCACTTAATTGTTACGTAAAATGTATGCGAAAAAAAAACGTAAGTAATTGCACTGTGGTACTTGCTTATCTTAACCTTGAGTCTGTAAAATAAAAGTACTTTTCCTTATCAAATATCACTAGCAAGGGGAACTAAATACATATCTTAAAAAAATGAATCATTGCAATAACAATTCCTTTTCATTTCAAAAAAAGTATCAACAAGAGAAGTGCCAAACAAAATCGATTGCAAACTAAAGGATTTTTATATTTTTGCAAAAAAAATTATGATTTTCTTTTAAACAAGTACGAAAATAATATCTAACGAAATAGCCGTAGCGAACTAAGAAGTGAAAATTTAAATATTGGATAGCCAGACTGTCAGCTGTTAAATATCTTTCACGTAAAGTCTTATTTATTTAGTGAATGGTCTGTCAAATGGATCGCTTGACAGCTTACTGCAAAAGTGATGATTTAAACGTGCCTACTTTTTGAGCATAATCTGTGATTATGTTCATCTCAATCGACCTACTAATGTGGATGGAATTGACAAGATTATAAAGATATTTGAAGAAACTATATTCCAGTGTATAATACAACAGTGTACTATACAGCATTGCTTATACGTCGCGCTTTTTAATGCAATTCTAATGAGAAACGTAACTGTCGCTTTATTTATATTCTATTTTTTTCTGTCGAGCAACTTCCAGAACTTTATGTTGATTTGTTGTACATTTGAAATCTATATTTCATGGTAATTTTACTTGTTTTCTGATGTTTGTTAGTTTCTGTTCTCGTCATTTCTTTGTTGTTTTGTTATCATAATTCTTTGGTACCGTAGGTTAGTTTAGGTTAAGGTACAGTACTCGGCAGACGAAAAGGCCGATTTCAAGTTTGTCCTAAATAGAGAGGATACTAAAGGAGATAGGATAATAAAGAAAAGAAGAAAAGAATTACGAAAGAGAACGAAGGAGAAAATATGAAAAAGATTGTGTGTGTTTAAGTTTAAGGATATTAGATATAAAAAATACACTCTCTCTTAGCAACTATTTTGGTTAATTTGATAAATTTAAATCCACAAGTAAGACAAAATGAAGGCTAAGGAATCTAATATTCAAAACAGAATAGGGTTTTGTTTAAAAAAAAAATTCAAAAACTACGTTTAAGAATGTTTGGCGACTAGAGCAGAGCATATCAAATCGCCGATTTTTTGTAATATCTCAACTCTTTACTGAATGAGCAAAAGTATACTTGTTAACAAGCACTTTTTTAAAATTAAAATTATTTTGGGGTGGATAGTGTGCTAGACTACTAGCGTGAGGGACGTGGGTTCGATTCCCACCAGAGACTCTGGTCTGTGACACTACACAGAGCATATGGTCAAGTTACTCCGCTCGTATATAATTAAAATATAATTTGTAATTGTATTGTAATTAATAAAATAAATAAGGAAATAAAATTATTTTAAATTAAAACATCATATTCTTTAAGAAAACAAAAATATGTGCAGACATATTTTACTTGGATTTTTTTTGCGTAATATTTTTTTTAAATTTTGTTGAAACAAGTTTTATTAAAAGAAATATACACTTCTAGTATTATCTTTTTTTTCATTCTATTATTTGCATTAAATTTCTAAAATTTCTCTTTTTTTGTTAAAATTATTTTAAGCGTAAGAAAGAAAACTACGCACCCTCATCTAATAGACCACTGTCCAGTAGTGGGACGACTTTTAACTTTTTCTAGTTAAAACGAATGTAAAATTATTTACTTTGTTTAGACATTATTTACGTGAAACATTTTGATTGTTTGCACGATGAGTATTATTTAATTAATACAGAGATTTTATTTTTTTTTTAACTAATATTCTACTAATATTACGAGAGTTAAACAAAGTCCATTTAAAATATATATTTTGTGGAAGTATGTGTGAATGTGCATACATATATACATACTTACAAACTATTTGTTTAAATTGTTGTTGAGCACTTGACCAAATTAAAAATAATTCTCTTTTTTTGCAAAAAAAAATTTTTGCCATAAAATATTTCGTTTTATAAAAATAACTGCCATCTGGCTGTGATCATTCACTATTCACTTTGCTAAGAATTAACTGCGCAAATAAAACAATGATCATGATCATGGATGTAGCGGCAATTTTTATTATTTTTAATTCATAAAAACTGCTTTTTTTAAATTTTTTGTAGAAAATTCTTTCTTAGAGAAATTTCTATATCCGATAGGTGCATGAGCCTATATTAGTGGCAATAATTTTTCTGCGGTTTTTGTTAAATTGCAGTTTTTTTGTCTTTTTATTATTATTACTGTATGAAATATTGCATCTGAATTGTTTTTTTTCTTTTCTTTCTTTTTTTTACTGTTATGTGTTTGAAAAACTAAATTTATTTTATTTATTCAATGTGAAGAATAATTACAAAGCTTACTGATCTAATTTAGAAGCTAATAATAACAAGTGGTTAGTTCATGTTCTATGTAAATAATATGATTGTAAATATAACTTTAATTATTTACACAACAATTACTTCAATTGTTTTTTACATTTTAAGCAAATATTTTACCTTCGCTCTCCATTTTAGATGTTGTAGGTTCAATTCCTCTTTCATGTCGCATATCGCTCTACTTCTTCGCTTTGTCGAAGGTTTTGCATGTTTTTTATCACTGCACTATTTCTGCGTGTTGCGCCCTACTCATGTAGGTAATACCGAATAGTATGTCCTTAGAGGAGGCAAATTGGCAACTTATCTTAAACGACATCTTCCTATTTACTCCATCTGTATTTTAGCCCAAAAAATATTGTTTTCAAATATGGATTTAAGCATCAACGAAGTTCAAAATGGTGTCTTAGATAATTATTGATGGCAATAAAATTTCTAATCCTTTTGTATACTTTAAAGCGATGACGCAAAGTAACCTGTGGTCGCAGTAATTTGCTGTTACTGAAGCGGACTTCATAGAAATAATTTAGTATAACAATTCTTGATATCGTATATTTTTATATTATACTCGGCTTCCTTGTAAATTGGATTAACCACAGAACTCCCAATATTCTGACGAACTTCTCTTCTCTTCTGCCACTTATGAAAAAAAAAATTAACCAAAATGTCCACAAAAGTTACTGCCTTTTTCACCGCTCCTAGTGCCCAATATTCTGACGAACTTCTCTTCTCTTCTGCCACTTATGAAAAAAAAAATAACCAAAATGTCCACAAAAGTTACTGCCTTTTTCACCGCTCCTAGTGCCAACTGAAGGTATTTTGTAAGCAGAAAACTTTCACTGAACACTCATTCAGGAATAATAAAATTCAATAAGGTCAATAGTCAGAGTCTTCAAGAAATACCAGGACATATAATCTTCTTATTGACTCTGTTGAATGATAAGATTAACAGATGCAACAATTATCAGCGGAAATGGGACACTACAAAGGGTGGTTTTCCAAGCAACGCTGATCGCTACCATATCATTTGAGGGCCTCCTACAGTTAGAAAAAACTATTAATGAAACTCAAATAAAGCAAAAGGAATAATAAGATCTGTTAAAAATTAATTCTTCAATTTTTTTCGTCTGACCGGGGGATTCTTATCACAGATATTTCACCACTTTGTGGTCTTGCAATATATTTGGTAGGGCATTGTCTTAACAGACGACAGCTTCCACTTTAAAACTTAACTTTAACATCTTGAAGAACCTCTCTCAAAAGTTTGCTGGTAAAAACACTAAGCTTGTTGAATTACCATGTCGCTCAGAGTTGACTAATGGGTTGGCAAAATGGCAAATAATGTAAAATCTAAATGAAACAAAACCTTTCTTTAAATGAAGTAAAACAATCCTTTGTTTGTGCGCAACACTTCAAAGGAACAATTCATAGCTAGATAGATACATAGGCTGCTATAATTATTTTAAATATTTCTTGTTATTAAAGTTTCGTAAATTCTTTAAAACAAACAGCGCTTTGAAATAAAAACAAAATATTTCTTAAGAAAAGTTCATCGTTTCAGGTTTCCCAACTCTGGTTGAATTGGATTTCCTTTTTTTTGTCGTTACTTTGATCTCGTATTTCTTTTAAGCTGTTCATTGTTGATGTTGTTGTTTGTTCGTATTATATTATTATTTTTATTATTATACAAAATATTGTTTGTTGTTGTTGTTAATTTTATTGTTACTATTTTTATGTATGTATGTGCGAGTAAATTTCATAATGTTTCTCACTAATTACGTCGTCTAGAGTTTTTATTTCACATTTTTTTCTTTCTCGTTTTCGCTCTTCTCTTCTTTGCCCTCTTTTTTTCCACTCAATAAATTTGCAATTCTTACGAATTTAAAAGAACTTTTTTTCATTTCTTTTATTTTATATTTACATGGTGAAATATTTCCTATAAAAAAAGTGAAACAAGACAAATAAATATTCATACATACATACAATAACGATAACAACACAATAATTGGGGGGCTCGTCTTTTTCGTTTGTAATATTTGTTGTTGTTGTTGTTGTTATATTTGTATATAGATTTATTTATAATTTTTGTTTATTTTAAATTTTTTTATTTATTTTTGCGTATAAAATATGCAATTTGTTGTTGTTGTCAATCTTCTCTTACGATGATGATTCAGTAGTTTTTTCTTCTTCTTCTTTAATTAAGACATTTGTTTATTATTTTTTTTGTTGTTTTTGTTGTTGCTGTTGTCTTTATAAAAATCGATAAGTTTGCTTGGTATTAGTGTTGTTGTTTGTTTTTTTTTTGCATTCATTAAAGAACAAATTAATAAAAAAAAAAAATGAAAAAAAAGTTATCAGTATCAGTAGTTTTGATTTCTTGTTAAATGTGGTAGAAAAGGGGGGTGTGTGCGAAAAACGTGTGTACTTTGCTTGACTTCGTCACAGTTGTGGATATTTTTAAATCTATGCGCCATGCTTTGCAAATTAATGCTCAACAAACACATTATCTGCTTAAAATTTTTAATTTCTGTAGAAAAACGAACAGGTTTTGTAATAAATTGTGTTGCTGGTGAAATAGTCGGATGAATCAAAATTTATTACTGAAGATTTGTAAAGTGAATTCCAATTGAAATTGATTCTCGTATCCAAAGTTCAATTTGTTAATATTGAAATGAAATGTTTGTTTTACGAAATAATAAGTGGTGAAGTTAAGTTAATAATACTAAAAAATAAATGACTTGACAAAAATGTTTTATATCTTTTGTTGTTGTAATTTGATATGATAGACTTCTTTAAAGAATAAAGAGCTGTCTACAAGCTACTCTACTCCTATGTTGTATAATTTTTTTTTTAATTAATCAAGTTTTGAAGTCGGATGGCTGTGGTTCAAACCATCTCGACCAAACGAAATATGAAAACATATTTCTTCAGCGACTTCCTCTCAACAAATTTGTGGCAAAAACTCTGACAGTAAATAAAATTGCCATGAAAAACTTTCTCAAAAATCTGTCTTTCGGAATCGACTTTAAACTGTAGTTCAAACCACTCATGCATAAAATTAGCACACACAACAAGAAGTGGTAAGAGAAGCTAGGTCGTAATCCGGACTGAAGGATTGTAATGATCAGTTATGTAAGTATGTATGTAGTATGTAATCAAGTTTTGTAGCCACGCTGGTTACTTATGTACTGTAGCAAGTTCTAGAATGATATTGTTCCCATGTATTGCAATCTGGAAACATCAATCTCTGTTCAAATGTATCAATATATTATATTGGCCCTAGTTGTGTGGAGTTTCGGTAATTAAGTCCCACTCTTCGTTAGCAGGTAACACTGTTCGTCCGATTATCTTGTTACGGTCCTTCCTTATATTATTCCCCCCTAAGCGGATTGATGACAAAGGGACTTCCCGGATGAATTATTGGTACAGGAATTAAAGCCTCTTAATTTTTGGAATTCGAAAACCTTTATGATATTTCGTTCCTATGCTCTAAAGATTTAATTAACAGACACAGTGCATATCGAATTTTATTTTAAGAAAGCTTTGGCAGATAGGTGAATTAGCCATAGTCTAGTAGATAGTTCGTTGGGTTATTAGATGCGAGCCCATGGTTCAAAATCCAGCTCGAAGTTCTCAAAAAGAGTGAATTTTAAAAAAAATCAATCGAAAACCCAATCCGAAGACGGGATATAACCCATTAACATCATTTTATTATCGTATCTCGTTATATCAGAAATAATTCTTCTTCTAATTTATTTTCTGGTGTACATATGTATATACATACATATACACATACTTCAAAATCATAATTAAATGCGATAATCAAACATATTTATTACTAATTTAACAATAATAATGACGGTTTGAATTTCATAAAAATTTCAGTAATGATTGATGAGTTCATAACGCCACAATACATACATACATACGGCCAATATGGCTGAGGAAAGCTCATTCTAACAATAGAGTCGGTTTTGTTTTCCCTCCATGTTAGAAAATATAAAACAATTCCGTGTTTTGAATAAAAGTCTGTCCAATTAAGTGTCTGTCCGTCTATCTGTCCACCTGACATAGAATTTTATTTGGACTCCAGTTATTTAAACATTAAATTTAATTGCAGTTTTATTTCGAACAATATTCAAATGTTTTGTTATTCTAATTGCAGTTGTCATTGTATGTTAAGAGTAATTTGGTTAATTAACTGCAAATATTAACAATGAATTTTTGGTAGTAAACTCAGGGACTTTTTTAAAGATTCAAATTCATTTAAATGAAAACGAAACTATTTTTTTTTTTATTCTACACGGAATTCAACTCTGGCTCATTGAAATCAACAACGACTACTAATAATTACCAATCAGCACGCAATCTTATCCCGAAAATATTCAGAATTATTTGAAAACTTTTGTTTGTTTCTTTTTTTTTTTTGGTCAGGTTTTGTTACCTGTGGTCTAAAACATAAACCAAAAACACAGTTTTTATAGTTTTTATGGCACATTTGACAACAACAATAACAGAAACAAAAACCAAGGCTAGAGAATATTATTTTTTAAATGCGCGTGTCCACGCTTGAGGGAGTCTGAAAATAAATAAAGAAAATTGAATAAAAAACGAATAAATACATGAAAAAATGAAATTGAAATGTTTTTATTGTTAAATAATTATTTAATTGAATATTATTTATTGAAAATGTATCGTAATAATGTTAATAAAAAAAGAAGAAGAAAAAATCAAATTAATATGAGATGACCTCTCCCCATATAAGAAGTATAAAAGAAAAACTAAGTTTTCCTTTTTGGTCAACACGCAATTAAAGGCTTAAATCGTTAAAAGCTGACATACAAAAAGAACTCGTGGTTGTGTTAAACTTGTTAATAAAAAATTCTGTCATAAAAACAACTTTCGATTTCTATTGTTTACTTTGGGTCAAAAGGAAACGTTGTTGTTGTCTGTTCCTTCTTCCTTTAGCCAATGCTATTAAAAAGTGATTATTTTTTGTGTTTTCTTTTTTTTTTTTTTGTAGTAAAACTAATTAAAATAGACACGGGACATTATTTTATTAAATATTTTATTAACTATATTAAGAGGTTTTGAGCAACCTATTAAACTAAGAAAAAAAAACGGAGAAAAATCAATTTTCTATGAGCATGTATCGCTTAAAAGATAGGCAACGGAATAAGGAAATGGAAATGATTATTTGTTACAAGATAGTAAATTTAAGTGATAAAAGTCTAATTCGCACAATTTCTAAACTATTACGAATGTATTTATTGATATATCAAAGGTGCTCAAATCTGATTAACGATTTGGAGTTATAATCTCCTGGAAGGTGTATCACGTCCTCTTACTTAACGTACTTAATTGGTCATTACATCCCTTCAGTCAGGATTACGAACTACTTTATCACACCACCCAAGTAGTGTGTCTTAATTTTGTCCATGAGTGGCGTGGCCTACAGTTTTTGAGAAAAATTTCATGGCATATTTATTTACTCTCACAGTTTTTTGCTGTTGAGACTGCTGAGAAGAAAAATATGCTTCATATCTCTTTTCTGTTCGAAATGTCTAAACTGGGATTGAATCTTTAGCTCTCGTTTAATAAGACAACACACTACCTACTAGAATGCGGAGATGTCACGTCGTCTCCACCTCCATACTATAGTAAGACTCCAGTTGCTATGATCGCCTATGTAGGTTCCTCTGACAATCTCCTTGGATGTATCTCCTTGCATGTATCCTTGGTGGTGATATTTAGAGCATAAGTAACCTCATACTGCCACTTTTCTATTTTAGTTTAGCGTGTCAGATTTTTCAACATTTGATATTTTTTTCGACCCATCAAATATTATAAAAATTGTTTTGATTAACAATTTAAATCAAATTTCATGAAAGGATTGTAACATCATTCGGATATGGTGTATTTTATTGAGAGAAAATCGGATTAAATCTACGTAGTTGGAGTATCTGAATATGATACGAAAAAAAATTGTCAAGGTCGTTATATTCTGTTCATAAACATATTTGATGGACACTTAAGTTATTATTTTCACAATTGCAAACATCCCCATCTCAATCATCATTCCGCTGAAACTTACATACAGCAAATGGTTGACATGGTGTTAACATTATTAAATAACAGCAATAGTGAAAACTATTTTATTTCTCTCCAACCACATACACTGCGGTTCATCAGGATAGAACCAACATATTTTAAAGTAAAAAAACTGTATAAATTGCAAATACAGATTGAATAACAAAATTTGCTTTTGCAGAAAGATGGTTGATACTGTAAATGATAATTTAAGCACAAAAAATTTTATAAAAATGAATTAAAACGGTACTTTTTCACTTTCTTTTTAGTCAAGTATAAAATTTTTCATTTATTTTTTGGTTCACCAGAATAGAACCACTTGCATTTTTAACTTAAATCAGTAGGCTGTTGTAATACAGCTTTATAAAAACCAAATATAATTAAAATCACAGTTTGTGACTGCAGTTATCTAAATCCATATGTGAAGAAAGAGTTCTTTAAATTCTTCGGAAATGGTAAAAATTGATGTTTACCATCCTGAAAATTATTCTTATCGCGAAATCGATAGACAAATAGGACGAAATCATAATGTGGTAATGAATTACATAAAACATCATGAAACATGTAATAAAAATTACAAAGCAGGTACTCAGACAGCTCTAACACCACAGGATAAGCAAAAAATTCTTCGAATTGCCTCAAATTCAGCCCATTCTACCTCTAAAATTAAGCATTTAGCAGGAGTTAGAGCAAGAACATCTACTGTTCGTCACGCTATTTTAAGCAGTGAACATTTACAAGTCCGAAAACTAAAGAAAAAACCTCCATTAAATGCAATCCGTCAACAACAACGCCTTCAGTTTGCCAAATATCATATGGCATGGGATGTTCAATAGCATAACGCCCCCTCTCTGCTGTAATGGCGGCTCAGAAATTTTTGGTCCTAAAGCATATCGTGAAAATAAAGGTTATAGCTATCCAAACGATATTTTTTCATCCGAAAAAATTACTTTTCGCCAATCGTTTTCACTTAATTATCTTTGAACGTCACATGCCATATGATCTTTGGCAAACTGAAGGCGTTGTTGTTGACGGATTGCATTTAATGGAGGTTTTTTCTTTAGTTTTCGGACTTGTAAATGTTCACTGCTTAAAATAGCGTGACGAACAGTAGATGTTCTTGCTCTAACTCCTGCTAAATGCTTAATTTTAGAGGTAGAATGGGCTGAATTTGAGGCAATTCGAAGAATTTTTTGCTTATCCTGTGGTGTTAGAGCTGTCTGAGTACCTGCTTTGTAATTTTTATTACATGTTTCATGATGTTTTATGTAATTCATTACCACATTATGATTTCGTCCTATTTGTCTATCGATTTCGCGATAAGAATAATTTTCAGGATGGTAAACATCAATTTTTACCATTTCCGAAGAATTTAAAGAACTCTTTCTTCACATATGGATTTAGATAACTGCAGTCACAAACTGTGATTTTAATTATATTTGGTTTTTATAAAGCTTTATTACAACAGCCTACTGATTTAAGTTAAAAATGCACGTGGTTCTATTCTGGTGAACCAAAAAATAAATGAAAAATTTTATACTTGACTAAAAAGAAAGTGAAAAAGTACCGTTATAATTCATTTTTATAAAATTTTTTGTGCTTAAATTATCATTTACAGTATCAACTATCTTTCTGCAAAAGCAAATTTTGTTATTCAATCTGTATTTGCAATTTATACAGTTTTTTTACTTTAAAATATGTTGGTTCTATCCTGATGAACCGCAGTGTATGTACATACTTACATGAGTAGTGTACGACATAAAAATATAAATCTTTTTTATTTTCCTTTATTGAAAAACAAAGAAAAGAAAAACTTAACACATTTTCCTCAACCTTAAAATAACAACAATGGTGGTATCATAGTCAGTCATTTACGGGCAGAGATTGGTGGTGTTTGAAAGCTTAACAACAACAAGAGCAATGGATTTCTTTGCGTTTATTGTAATTACAGTTAAACACTTAAAATATTATGATTTAGGCTACTGGTAGTCCCCCTGTCTTTCTCTCTTTTCACTTATGTTGATTTTATTAATTTTCTTTTATAATTCTGTGGGATTTGAAAACCCTGAGAGGGCCTTAAACGAATGTTGTTCTTCTTGTTTTAATTCTATACAGTATTACATTCTAATAATAAAAAGGATTGTATATACCTAAAAACAAAATCTGGGTTCAGTTGATGCGATGTTGTACCTACCTCGGCGCTTGATCCTTTCCTCTTGTCTATAATATTGCCGAGATACCAGAAAGTCTCGACATCATCAATCATGGCTCCGTTTATCTGCAGGGATTGACTACTTTTGGTATTTTTGAGCTTGAATTTTGCCTCCAAGCTCTAGCGTTAACTGCCGATTCTGAGAAGATTCCATGCAAACAAAAATTGATTTGAAATTTTATTTATCAAAACAACTACAAGAACATAAATCGTTTCTTTTAGAAAAATTATTATCTATCTTGCCGCAAGATGGCTGCAATAGAGTAATTGGTTTTGAAAACATAACGTTACGAAGATTCTTACTCTGGGAAACAGTGTATTGTACCTTCAGAAGATTGATGGTTTTTCGGGATGATTACGCCATTCTTCGATTTTAAAGAATACAGTATACTCGATAAACTCTTCCGATTTTAATTTCAACACTTCTTGTCCTAAATAACTGCAGTCAGTCTCTCAATTTCTGTATTTATTTACTCAATAGCTACAACAATTTTAATGGCATCAGCAAGAAACAAACAAAAATATACGACAGAGAATATTTATCAATCACTTGCCGAAACTGTTTCGCAAACAGAGGCAGAAATATGTCTTCTACGTTCGTCTGTCTGTGGTTGAGGCTGTCATAATTTTACTGCTCACACACACACACATATGCGAAATAAAATAAAAGAAACCAACAATTTCCTTTTTGGAAAGAAAAAAAATTCTTTATCTTAAACATCACCAAGAATAACAGCAACAACAATAAAGTACAACCACGTAAATATCCATAAGTATGTCAAAATAAAACCAAAAACAAAAAACAGGTTTTCTGTATTGAAAGCAAAAAAGAAAAGAACGCTGCAAATCTGTAAAAGGCGAAATGCACGGTAATTGCGGTCGTTTTTACACAAGAATAACAAGACAGACAGACGTATTTCTTAAATCAAACAATTACTCACTTGAAACAAACAGCAAAAAAAAAAAGAATTAAAAGGAAAACACGATAATAAAATAAACTTCTCAATTGAAGTAAAGTTCTCAGAATAAAAATATTTGCCAGCTCAGTGTTGTCAACCTATGGGGAGTTAAAAAGCACGAAAATATTATTATATTAAAAAATGCATTGAAGAAAACTAAGGTACATATGTATGTAATAACTTTATGGTTTTTAAAAAACCTCTTTCAACTTTTTTAAAAAATAGTATTCGAAACATAAAATAAAATTATGCAACTCTATCCACGCTAATCTGATAGCTTAGGAATAACGATTAAGCATCGGAGTTTAAGCGATCTTTCCACAAAATTTATCACTTTTTGTTAATTGTTTATGGAAAAATTGCATTTTTTTAATTTTTATTGTTTGATTATGAAGAAAATATTGTTTAAACATACAAATGGTTTCGAATTTTTTTTGTTTATGGGAATATTATATTCAGGTTGTATGTATGTGTGCTCAATCAACACCATTTACAAAAATAGCGCCATATTGTAAACAATCGTGGCGTATTTTAAACGAAATTCGGAATATAATTGGTATTTCCTTTAAGGAATAATAATAACCAATTCACACAGCAAGTTTTCTTGTAACACGAAGGTAAATAAAGTACTTCAATGTTGCACCTCTTTCTTCTATCGAAAATGGCGATCGATTTCAAATACAGGGGGGGGCTAGATATGGTTTTGCAGTATATTCAGAAATTTTTATAAATTTCTTTTATGCAAATATTGCTTTCTTTTGTGTTTTTTAATACTTTTTTAACATGGGAATAACACCGTTTACAAGAAATAAAGATAAAATAAACATTTGTAATGTCAGTAATATAAGTCGCCATATTATTGGGTTATATGGTTCAAACTTAAGCTCAAATATTTTCAACAAAACTAAATATGAAAATATTTTCTGGCAAAAACCCTGAGAGTAACGGAAATTGCAATGAAAAGTTCTAAATAATCTGTCGTTTTGAGTCTACTTTAAACTGTAGGTCCCGCCAATCTTAAATAAAATTAAGCTAGGTCGTAATCTTAACTAAAGTGTTGTAATACCCCTGAAGTATGTATGCAAGTAATGCCAGATTGACATATTTAAAGTAAATATTTCTACATCTATTGAATTTATTATAAAAACTGTTTTTCTTGAGGGAAATGGTGTCTTTCAAAATATTTTTTTTATTAGTTTTATACACTGGAATTTGTTTGCAACATGCAAGTTGCAACTGTATATTACGTGTGTCATGTTTCTGTATTTTCTTCGTGGCTATAGCTCCGTATATATTTTGGCTGTTTTTATACGATTATTTTTGTTTTAAGTGGGGAATCTGTTGATAGTTCATTGACTTTTTTTTTTCTTTTTATGAACAGAACGACTGTGGAAAGACATTTCTACATGACGCAACATAAAAGTGTTTAATTTCGTTTATTTTTTTATTTTTTGATGCTTCAACATTATTGTGATTGTTTTCTTGATGATTTCATGCCATTAGGGTCGGATTTACAAAATTTGTTTTCAAGTATTTTCTTGGTGTCATGATGATCTTTAAAAAGAAAAAAAAAACTTTTTTCAAAATTATTAATAAAAATAAATCTCCACTAAGTTTTGTGGTGGGTAGAGGGGAATCTTATCAGAATTTCTAAGAAAATTTCTCTATTTTCACAGAGTTTCGTTCCTTCTCAGAGTATACGTAGTACATACATATGTATATATTTAGAATATAATGTTTTTGATCTCTAATTTATGGCAAATAAATTAATATGATCTCTCGTGATTTTTATATTTTTATCGTAAACAAAACATGCGTAAAATTATTCAAAAATCTTCACATATCGGAATTTTTTAACAGAAAACTTTCTTAGTAGAAATTTCTTAGTGGTTTCCGAAAATGGTCGAAAATGGTCAATTTACGATCATTCCTGATTGGTAGTCTTTGAAAAATTCATACATACATATCTTCTTGATCACTCTACAAGACTTATAAACCGGATGTCAGTCGTTAAATAACAATATTCTGAGTCAAATTAATACATCTCGATTTTCAATTGTTATACTCACAATCTGTAGTTCTAAACTGGCGACTTATTCTTTAGTGTTGGTTCTCTTGCAAAAATTTGTGACTTCCAAAGAATAATTCTGATGATTTGGGCAATCGGTTCAAACTACCAATTCGTGAGCTTTTTTGTCGTAACAAAAATAATATTTCGGCGACTTACTCTCAACAGTCTTCTGACAAAAATTCTGAGAGTAAAATAAAATTGCCATGAAAAGTTTCAAAATACTGTCGTTGGCTGTAGGAAGCTATGTAATAATCCTGACTAAAGTGTTCTAATGAACAATTAAGTAAGTAAACTTGTATGGAATGTGGGCCAAATCAGTCATGTGTTCATTATAAATTCTTCAGTAAGCACTTCCAAGTACTTGGCATTCAACGGCCAGAAAACAACAATTTGTAAACTTAGTTGACATATTTAAATCTAGTACCAAATTTGCTTATATCGAACGCCTAATTACGCCTAACGACTGCTGCAATGCTATTCTGTATGGAACAACCAACACAAAGTCGACAAAGGGGTTCTTAACACCTTTTAAGTATTTCTTTTAATCTGACTTTTCAAAATTCCCACAGTAAAAATAGAATGTTGCAAAAGAATCCGAAACTAGAAATGATTTGTATAATACGGCTTAAATCTTTATGTTGAGATTTGTTATGATATATAATTTTGACAGTCACGTGACATATACATAAGATTTAACACTAGTCTTTTTATTACAAATTTTATAACTGATTTTCAAAGTTTAATTTATTTATTGTTTTAACTTTATGACTTTTGTTTTGAATAAAATTTAAAATTTGTTATATTTTTTTTTCTTTTCATTTTAATCTATTTCATTAAATTATTATAAAATATTTCAATTTATTTATTTGATTCAATGTTTTATTACTTGATTAATCGGAAAATGTATTGGAAAATATTGTTTTTATTATTAAATATGATTTTTCTTGCATTGATTTATTTATTTTTAAAGCCAAATCATTATTAAACAAACAAACATATTGTTTTATTCTGTATTTATTATTATTTCTAATCTTCTTTATTTATTTATTTATTTATTCATTTGCCATTGTTTAATATCTTCCATTATATCTATTATAAAAATGAAAAAAAAATAAAATATCTTGGTTTTCCATACTAAAACATTTTCATTTATTTGTTCAGAAATAATTTCATCAAATCTCTATAATAAATCTCCATTAAATGCATTAAGTTTTGTCTGTTGAGCAAAGAAAAAAAAACATACAAACATATGCTCTCGAAAAACCAAAATTTCAGATACTGAGAAATATCTTGGAAATACAGTGAAATATTCTTAAGAAAATTTTAGTATAAAATATTACTTCTGACTGTCCATTATCATCCGTTTTCACTGTATTTATTCCAATTGCCATGAAGGCTTTCATCTGATAAATTTTCGTTGACTATTTTTTTCTACTTTTGTATGAAATTCTTAAAAATGATTTCATGTTCTTCTTTTACTTTCCACTGGAGATGCGAAAACAAAAATGTTCTAAATATACTCAGGCTGTTTTTTTTTTCAAGATTTTTGCATTCTATTTAATTTTTTATTTTTATTTTTTTATCATATGCATTTTAAGATTTTTATTTTTCTGATTTATTAATTAAAATGTATGTGGCCTGTCTTTAATTCAAATAAATTTCTGTTTTTTTAAATTATGGAAAATGTCGAATGAGACAATATTTTTATTGGTATTTTTAAATTATTTATTACAATTATTATTTGCCTTAACGACAAGAAATTAAAAATAAATTATATTTTCTAAACTGGACAGTTTGAATATTTCAGCTGAAAAACTGAAAAACTTATTTTTTCCACGATAGAGAAATTAGAAACATTTAAAAATCAATCACTCATTATTAATTTCTTTAACGATCCCTAGCTTCCATAGGGCCACATGTATTGCCCAAAAATGGTTTGATCTTCCAGGTCTATTCATTGGCCAGTTCACCTATGTCAGCTTCGGGATTTTACATACATACATACATAATTGGCCATTACAACCCTTCAGTCAGGATTACGGCCTAGCTTCTTCGGGATTTTACAGGGTCTTGTAATTTTCAAACTAAAATAAAAATCAAAACGAACTTTCTTTGCATTTTCAGAGCGGTATTGGGGCATACAAATTTCAAATAGAGAACCTCTGAAAACAATATTTTTTCATGTAGATTTGTTGTACCACACAGTGTAATTGAATTCAACTCGTGTATCGTGAGATACATACCTTTACAACAATTTTCTTTATTTATTTCCTTTATGGAATGAGAATGAAGCTGGGCATTATCCTTTAATGTGTTTCAAGGTATTTTACAGGAAACAAATCCAATGATTTCATCATCATTATTTATGTGTAATTGACAGTTTGTGTTCATTTGACATGGTAGTATAGTTTTTTGTTTTTCTTTTTTTTTTAAATTTGTTTCATGCAAATTCGTGATAAATATTAAACAACAACGAAATAAAAGAATGCTAATTTTAAAAATGAAATTCAAATAAAATAAAAATATTTTTAAATATAAATAATAATTGAAAAATATTTTCTATTTAAATAAAAATAAAATTGAAGTAAGAATATACATATATAAACGTTTTAAATTAAAATAAATATAAATAAAAAAATATTAAGTGAAAATCTATAAAAAAAAAGGATTTTAATAGAAAATTTAATTTCTCTTTAATAAAGAAGGATTTTCTGTAAAATTTTGAATAAAAAAAATTAAGGACTAGAATTTCAATTCAATTTCATTTACTCTTATAAAATTTTCATCACATTTTGGAAAAATTGCAATTTCTGCTGCTTAGTGATGAAATTATAAGCTTTATAAACCAACGCAGTCGTGTATTTTCACGCAGTGTTTCAAAAGTATACGAACTGAATCTGTTGCGAAATTGTTTAAGATTGTAATATAACTACAATATTGTAGTTTTTAAATTAAATACTTAATTAATATTAATTTATTTAATTAAATAAGTAATTAAAAAAAGGAAAATTATTCCAAATAATAGTGAAACAAATTACATTCTAAAGATTAAAAAAAACTACTCAAAATATCAAAATAAAAACAGAACTATTTTCGATATAAATTAAAAAAGTAAAGCCTCAGTTCAATTATAAAAACGCACAAAGGAAATTTAACTGAAGTAAATAAAAATAAAATATTAAAAACAAGAAGCACTAGACTTATGTAAGCCTGGGCTCACCTTATCTAAAGGATTAACAATTAATTCCTATAAAAAAACAATTCAAATAAAACTATATTTTATATAATTCTACCGCATACTACACATCGCGGTTAGAAAAGCAACTATCGGTGTTTTGCAGTCTTATAATTCATAAGTGTTTATTTCATGCAATTTTTTTCCCGATGAAGCCCCCTTTCTTTAGTGTAACAATAAGAAAGAAAGAAAATCGTGTATCTGTCCATATTAATCAGTTAAAAGTTTCCTTAAGTGCTAATTGTAAAATATCACGTTATCACCCTCAAGGTACTCACACACTTAGGGCACAGATAATTTAAGAAAGCTTCCCATACTTCAAATTCAATATTCCAGTTTGTACAGTTAAGATATCGTGGGATAAAGTAAAAAATATCATAATGTATTGTCTTCCAATCAACACAATATTCCCATTAGCGAAATCCGGGAATTTAAATACATAAAATTTTTCTATTTCCTTTTTGAATCCATATAAGCAAGCCCCACTAGCACGGCCAGAATTGTGACTTTTTATGGCATCGATCCAGTATAGATTGTAATTTATAAAATAATTAGCAAAAAATGTTTGTTTACTTGACAAAACATCAGTTTCGAATAGATAAAATACATCAAATTTATTAATGTATGCAATCAAATTTCCAAACTTGATACTATTAGCAAGATTAGCAACATTATAGGATAATATTCGACAAAAATTGTATTGCTATTGGCCATTTACTTTACTCGTTTTAATCGTATTAGAATTTTTTGTAACATATTCTTTGACAATAACATCAATGGGGAGGTTCGCTTGAATCAGCAGTTCATCATTATTATCATACGACTGACGTATGTACATTACTAAAGCAAAGGTATCAACTTATTATTTTACAACAATATTGAAGAAGGGAAAGGAAGAGCGACCAGAGAATTTGAAATAAGTAAAATGCATTGTAAATACTGTTATAATTATTTAACAAAAATAACAGCAAAGATAAGCACAGAAAAAAAAACAATTTCATATAAACAAATTAGTTCCTATTAAGATAAGGCAGTGAAAAAAATTTGTATATAAAAATAATTAAAAACAATTAAAGGAGTACAAAAAAACAATTGATTAAATGGCTTAAAATGTTTTTTTTTTTTCAAGATTTTATTTAAAAATAAAGATTTTTTAAATAAAAATTTGTCAATTGCCTGCCTACAGCCGGCAATAAAACCCATTAACTTTAAGAGAATTGCGATTAAAAATCATGTGCGCAACAAAATTACGCCAAAGGTGGGAGGATGTTGGCGAACAGCTTACATAAATAAATTTTTCGATGATTGTTTAATCTTTTCTTATTGTTTGTATATTTTTGTGACCGAAAACAAACACTTAAGATAATGGCTTTAAAACCCTGACAACTTTGTTAAAATGTAGGCTTTCGTTTAATATCGTTAAAATAAAAACTAAACGTAACGAAGGCAACACTGTCTTGTGTTGTGTGGTAAGAAAATCCACAAGATAATTTACCAAAATATTACGAAAACTGCTAAAGTATCACTAACTCTTCTCACAATTAATATCAATTTAATTACTAGAATGTTATCATTCCCACTAAATAGGTATAACTCATCGTTTTGGCAGTTCTTAAATAAAAAATAATTAAAGCCAAATTTTTCCGCTTTATTATGGCTAAAGATAGATATAGTATATCTATCTTCCTCTCCTTTTTTTCTGTCAACTAATAATAAACAAATTCATTGTTTACGTCTGTTAAATAAAAAATAATAATATTTTTTGTAAGAATACAAGTAAAGTACACTTAAAAATTTTATTTCATACTCTTTAAAGACAAAACAAAATACATACGAGTAATAAATTTTATTACACTTTAAAATAGTTCTAACGAAACAACAAATATAAAGAGCATGCGCCTCAAAGAGTTTAAAAGAGTAATAGTACATCGAGTCAATACTCATTTATTTGCTGGTATTCTTTTGCGTTCCATTTTAATTTAAGAGTGTGTTAAATATATTTTTTTCAAGAAAAGCACTCAAATCTCGTTATATTCCGCTTCTTTTATTCTCTTTGGCCGTTTAACAGCTCTTATTAATGTGTTGTTCTCTGTTTTCTTACTGTGTGTTTGCTTTCATGAGAGTAATGTTTGTGTTGTTTTTTTAAGAGTTTGTTTTGGATTTTACTCATTCGAATTGTATTTCTATTTGTTTTTGTTTTTGTGAGAATGTTAGCGCTCAGTGTGTGCTTTCTTTTATAACATTTTTGTCAAATGAAATAAAAAAGACTGAAAAGAGGACTTTTTCTGTATGTTTAAGCACACAATTTTTGCATTTTACTGTGCACTAATCGCAGAAACGTTGACTATCACGCTTCGTGTTAAATTCGTGTCTCTGTGAAAAAGATTTTTACTTTTGAAATAATAATAAATATCTGCATACACACACAAACATATTATTTCAATATTTTATTAAAAAAAAAAACAAAAATATACAAATTTATAAATACGATATTACAATAACAAAAAAAAATATTTTATAAAAAAGCGTTTACGGGAAAACAAGTGTTTTATAACAAATATTCAAATAATTTTATAATAAAAAGAAAAAAAGTTATACAAAAATAAAAAATCCATTGCATTTTAAAACAAAAAAAAAAGTTGAAATATTTATATGAAACAAAAAAAAAAAGAATTAAATAACAGAACCTAACAGGTATTGCCAGAGAATTAAAAGTTATTTTAACTCAACCAGTTTCGATAAAGTGTAATAAAAATTATCTACTGCTTTAAATAAGAAACAAAATGATAATAGATGAATAATCATTAATAAAAATATAAAATTATTATTGAAATTTTGAAAAAATAAATTATTCATTATACCTTTTACACAACACTTTGCTGCATAACCTAGAATTTCTTTTGCCATTACAAGACAAAAAAAACGAAAACCGAAAATATTTTCGTAATTGTTGCAATATTGTTTTATTTTTTAAAGTTCTGTTTTTTTACTCTCATTTTCTGTTATTCGTGTATTCTAAAGCATTTCCTTTTGCAATTTTAAAAAGCTAATCATAAAATAATAAATAAAAAAACCAATATAAACGTCATTTAAACAATTGAAAGAAAAATACCTTAAAAAAAACAACAACAAATTATTACATAAAATATTACTCTTTTATATACTACTCACACATGCATACAAACAAACATACATATGCACACACACTCAATGATTTAACAAACGTAAAAAACGAAAGAAAATAAAACAAATGAAATAAACCCTCTATAACAGCTCTTTTAAGTGATAAACAAAACAAATCAAACAAAATGAATTTTTATTTAAAAACAACAGCAACAACTACAACAATTTACTGTTTGCGAAAGAAACAAAAACAATTGTTTAAATTTCTCTAATTAAGCTCTACTTTGCATTGTTGGCGTTGTTTTTTACTTGCAATTTAAATATGCAGTTTTCCAGTTTTATTATTGTATTAACTAACATCACGGTATAAGTGTTTTGTTGTTGTTGTTACTACTACACAACAATTTTTTTGTTTTTTTATCACGCTGTCTGTGCTCCCTTTTCTTAACAATAGCGCAGAGAAGAAGAGATGCTCTTAAATCAGGTTTTAATTTTTTTTCTTTCTCATTTTATCATTTGTTTTGTTTGCAAATATTAAAGTGTTGCCATTATTGATTTTCTTAAATTGTATGAGAGGAAAAATTACATCAAATAAAGAGGGAAAATTGAATGTAAACATAGTTTGTTTTAAAGTTAAAAAATTCTTTAATAAAATTGATTTTATTAAAATATAAAGCAAAAGGGATATTAATTCATTGATTTTTAACAAATACTGTAAATAATGTTAAAATAATTTAAAAATTTAATGAAAATAAAAAATGCGAATCAAATAAATTGAAATTTTTATTGAATTAATCTTTTAAAGAGACAAAAATTATACAAAACACTAAATAAAATACAGAATATTTACAGTGCTTTAATAAAAAAAATAATTTTTAATATTTTTTACCCATTAAACATTAGGCAAACATATTACAAACAGTAAATAATAGTGAAAAATATTGGAATTGAAAAAATTATTTATAAATAAAACGATTTTATACAAAATCGAGAAGGAAAAATTAAAAAAGATAACTATGCTGTGAATGAAACTTTAATAGGTGTCATTTTACATATCGTAACGGTAAAATTCGAACACAAGTTTTAAATTTTAGTCAGAAATTTGATTGATTAAAGTGATTATGTGAATTTACACTAAAAAACAAAGAAAAAAACGAAAAACTTCTTCATTAAGGTTGTTTAAACTATTTTTCATTTTTTTTAATGGTAGTATAAAAATAGTATTAAAAGTTTAATCAAAAAAAAATTTAATGTTTTATTAAAAATTTTAATTAGAATTTGAAACATCTGCTTAGAATTTTCTGCAATTTTTTAAATGCATAACTGAAACTGCATATTTATACAGTTATTGTAGTACTCAAATTCAAAATTTAAATCTATTGACAAAAGAGCTCGAAGTGGATGCAAAAAAAAAAAATAATAAGTTGTACTTATTTTAGATATTTCAATAAAAGTTATGGTTTCTTTCTAAGTTTAGAAGAAAACAAAATACTTTACAGAACTTCAGTAAAATTTCATAAGATTTTCATTATTTTTACCTTTGACAGTCACATTCGTTTCTTATAAAATATCAAAAAAAAAAATGTTTATTTCGTTTAAAAAATTTTAAATTTCAATATCGAATTTAGTATCAAATGGATACTAATTCTATTGCCAATTCATTTCAAGATTGATTTTTATTTCAAATGAAAAATTTTGCATATAAAAATTCTAATTTTATATAACACTTAACGAAAAAAGTATAAACATGGTTCTCAGGTAGAAACAATAAGGTTTAGCATGTTTTATTATTGGTAACCCTTTTAATTTTATTCTTTCCTTTTCCAATTTTTTGTGCTTAATTATCATATACAATTAACGTGCTTTTTTATATTCTTAGCATAGAAGAGAGAAGTAATTATACCTAAACCCTCATAATTTTCAATGTATTTGTGTATGTGTGTGCGTGTGAAAATTATGATTTTGTTTTTATTTTATTTCTGTTCATCATAAATTACAATAAAACAAAAACATTTAAAAAAACAAACAATGCAAAGGAAAGAAGTATTTTTATTAAATATTTCAATCTCCCATTTTTATTTGTTGTTGCTACTGTGTTGCTGCTGGTAATATATTAAATTATTTTTCTTATAGGCCGGCCAGCATTTATAAATCGATTTAATTTTTATATTTGAATTGTCTCTGCTGTATGTATGTATGAGTGTGTGTATATCTTTATTTTTTCTATTTTTTGTTTGTGTTATTTTTTGTAAAATTAAAAAACTTATATCAACTGAACATTTTTTATTGGTTTTAATTAGGTTACACAATAAACTTTATTTTTGTTTAGTTGTACAACCGACAATAATCATCATCAACATCATCTATTTGTGTGTTATATGTATGTGTGTTATACTTATATACAAGATATTTGTATTTGTTTACCAAATGAACATTTTCTTTAGGAAAAGTAAAAGTAAGCGGTACTAGATACACGATTTTTGTTAGAAATGGTTTCTTGGTATTATTATTGTTGTCGTTTAACGTATTTGACTACTAAATCGATAATGATGTTGGTGACGAAGAGACATGGGATGATAAAAATGATCATCATCAATATTTTATACACAAATCTCTCTCATATGCATGTGATGTATGTATAAATACACATGCAGAGTGCTGTTCGGCTCAATAATATTTTTATTATTTCTGTTTTTCATTCTGTTCTGTTCTGTTATTTTATTTTTATTTGTGCAAAATTTAATTTTATAGTTTTATTTTTTTTTTGTTTTCTTTCTTTTTAATATTATTGTGTTGTTGTTGTTATTGTTTTTATTATTTAATTGAATTAATAATTTCTGTAGCGCGAGTAAGAGCTGTTTGTTTGAATTGAAAGAACGTAAAAACTATAAAGATGATTAATTATTGAAGAAAAAATAATTGAAACAATTATTATTGATGAGTTCATCCGATCCATTTCTATTCAATTATTATTTGTGTACATTTTTGTTGCCTATAATTAATTAAACGTAGTAAATACACTTGAAAAAAGTCTGTTTAAACAACACAAACATACAAATTTATGATAGGATGGTCTAGGTATCGAAACAACTAAATTGACATAATCAAAATAGTGACCGTAGCATCATCTATACAAAGCTTATAAACGTTTATAGATTCATAGGGAGATAGGTTTGGGGGAAGATACAGAGTAGCTAAGAAAATAGATTGTGGTATTAGGCCAACTAATAACGGTCGTACAACCAGTTCACAGCTGATGCTCAAAAAGCAATTAACAGTGTTCCTTAAGTAACATTGTGATGTCAGGCCGCAAACGAAAATTTGTCTGTGTCCAGATCTTTGTAGAGAAAGTTTAAATGCCCTAGAAGATGGTTTCTTGACAGGCTCTCCTGAGGTTTATTTCCTCACTCTCTCTTGCATTTGCCACTATGACTACAAATGTCATCAAATTATTTATTTATTAATTACAATACAAACTTTACAAACTTTATTTAATTATTACGAGCTGAGTAAGGCAGACCTTATGCTCAGTGTAGTTTAACAGACCAGAGCCTCTGCTGGAGATCGAACCCACAGCCCTCACGGTAATAGTCTAGTATACTACCCACTATACTACCATGGCACCCATGTCCTCAAAGTATTCGTAATAATGCGAATATTATTCATATTAATTTTTTAGATAAGCTATGCTTCCAATTCGAAGTCGACTATACTCGACAGAAACAGTTTAAGCGTTAAACCAAAGTGTTCTCTGTCTATTCATTGTTTAAATAAATTTGTTTTATTTATAATTAGCAAATTTGTTTATTATTATTCAATGCACCTTTATTTACGTATTAATTTGTTTTCATTTCCTTATTATTGTGATTATTTTACATACAATATTACGCGCGTTTGCGTTTCTATGGTTTCGATTTAAAATATGGTGGTGACGAGTTCTAAAACTTTTCTATTCTATTTCATGCAGTAAGACTTGTCAAATATGACATGTTATGCCTGTATTTGATCGACAAAGGGTATGTCGTCTGTCCGAGTATTTATCAATTTACAAGTGCATCACGCGATGCAAGTTGACGATTACGTTAATTTTAATATTTATTTACGTTTTTTTTTTCTTCTGTTTTTATTTTTAATGAGTTTGTTTAAATATAACCGGTTTTTATACGGCATGATCAAGATTTATTATTTATTAAATAAAAACAATAAATGCAAACAAAAAAATTCCTATGAGTTCATTGTATTTGAACTTTTTGAATAATTAACTAAAAAAGGAAAACCAAAAATTGAAAAAAAAATTATTTAAAATTCTATAATAGTTTATAATGAAATTTAATTAATTGAATGAATATTCCTGGCCATTGTAATAGAAAAGAAATTAATTTATGTGATTAATTAAATTAACATTTTTACATACGGAGATGAATTAAAAATGCCTTTTTTAAATATATTAAAATATTTATTTTATTATTAATAATTTTCTTAATTAAACTTTTGTAATTTTTTTATTTTCCTAACTTTTTATTTTTGTTTTTTTTTTATTATTAAAATTTTTTATTCAACTTTTAGTAAACATTTCATAATTTTATAGTTTTTGTTTTATTATGACAATTTTATTTTTATTATTATTTTTTTAATATTTCTCATGTGACAAAGTTTCACTTTTACATATAGAATTCCGTTTTTCTTTATTTTAATATATGTATGTATATAATGTGTACATATGTATATGTTTTTTTTTTACCACAAGTGGGTGTTTATTGTATAATTTTAAATGTTTACATTTTTCTCCAACATCTCTCACATGATATAGAAATAAATGTATATATAGAGATATAGTGTATAAAAATATATATTTTTAAAACAAAAAAATTCTTGTCAACCTAAATTAATTTTATAATATGAAAAATATTAAATTATGGCTATAATAGGTGCGAAATTCTGTATACAAACTTTGTAATACATTTTATTTAATTCTAAAAAAATAATAACAATACGAGGGCTGTTATATTTTTCATTAAAATATTTCTTAATTTTTACTACTATTTCCTAGAAAAAATATTTTTTTTTTATAATTTAAAGGAAATTTTTAACTTAAACACATTAAACATTTTGTTCCTAAGACTTCTTTTGAAACAACTCATAATTTCTTCAAAACAATGAAGAATTGAAAAGCTTATCGGCATTTGTTTATATAAGAAATTTAATTTGCATCAGCTGAATATCACGTTCATAACAGGTTTTATTTTTTCAATATTTTTTAATAATTTTTTTTTAATGTATTTATGATACGTTATTTCACTGCTTAAATGAATGGCTCCCATGCGCTCGACTCACGCCAATTGTATAACAACCAATAACTTGTCTTATCGTTTAAAAAAATTCAATACGTATGATGATGCCTGATTATTTTCTAGTGTTGGCCTCAGCTGTTTTACGATCTATTTCGGATTTGTTGTGAACACGCTACTTTATAATGATCGAAATTATTATTATTGATGAAGGTGATTGAATTCTCTTCAATATTGTTTTTTTTTTTTTCTTCTGTTATCATATCAAGTTTATCACAATAACAATAATTTAATAATTGTAGTTTTTTCTCTCTCTAAGGAAAAATTTTGAACTTGTTTTTTATTCTAACAAAAAAAATTTTTTTGTTTTTTTCTTGATAAGAAGTATGTGAGCTGAGCATATAGTGGTAGTAGCCCATATTTTGTTTCTTATAAATAAATATATTTATTACATGTTGTTCGTTTAAATAATTGTTCTTATCAATTTTTGTTTTTCTTTGCCAAATACTACAACAATATCATTGAAAATAATCAATTGAATTTATATGTTGGCAACAATAAATTTAACTAAGTATGGAATGAATTATTTTTATCTCTTAATAACTTTAAACGTTAATACGATTCAATTGTTACCATTTTAATGACTCAAATTATTGAAACATTAATTTTTTCTTTTAATTATAATTTTATACTCATATATCATATCATTATCATTTGTTTACTTTCTTTCTTTTATAAACTTTAGATTTTGACACACCCCTTTTCCGTATTGGTAGCATTTTAAATTTATTTTTAGATTTTTATCAATTTTTTTATGATTTTTTATTCTCTACAAAGTTTAATGAATTCTATTCTATTTATTTAATATTATTTTTGTTTATTTTTAAATAGGCCTACTTCAGTTTTTTTATAATTTATTTTTAACTTTTTATATAAAATTGAATAAATTTAATTATTTGAAAATTTTTATTAAACGCGAAATGTGATATGCAATATAATTAAAAAATAAACCTGAATGTATTTAAATTTAATTTCTTATTAAACGTTGAAATAACTTTACAGATGTTTAATAATATTTCTCGTGTACAGAGTTGTCATGAAAAAAAATATTTTTAGAAAATTCCCCCTAGAAAATAATTTAAATAATTTCATTATATATAAATAATAAATTCTGTTTGTTAAAAAACATTATCAGAAATAATGCCGCCTTAATTTACAGAGAAAAAAATAAATACAATTTAATCTGAACCTATCAATTATTGTAAATGCAAAAAAAAATCATTTTCATAACCAATCAGTTATGTATGGCAACCGAATGCTAGTTTCGTTGCCATTCGACAACTGATTATGTGTACTTCTTACCTGGTAACAAAGATTGAGTACCCTTTTATTTTTACATCTTACTTTTAAGTGCTAATCTTAACTATTAAATTAATTTCTAGACAATGCGTTATTGTTTTGAAATAAATTCCTAGAGTATATCTCTAGGAATATAATTTATTTTGTTTATAATCCATAGTATATGGAGACGCCACCTTTAGTTTTTCGCTAGTGCAGGATAAATAAAATCTTTTGTAGATAATGATATGTCACCCTTAGGATATGAATTACATCGCTCCTCCAAACTATTTTTACAATTTTGTTATAATTTTTATTATTTTTGTTTCTTTAAACTAAAGAAAAACAATCGAAAAATTTTATCAAATAATGGCATTTCTTTTTAACTTGTAAATACAAATGTAAATTAAAAAGAGTAACAACTCATTAACACTTTATTTATATAAATTTTTATGAATATACTAATTAATTTATAAATAAATAAAAAATATACATATAAAACCTAATTAGTTTTTAAAACAAAATCAAACATACGAAACAAGAAAACAACAACAATTACAACTGTTATTTACATTGCAATGATGAGGATTGAATTGAATTTAAAAAAAATTTTAAATTTAATTACTACTACTACCAATTTTTTTTTTTAATTATTAAAATGGAATAAAAAAATCTGCACGAAAAAATGCAACCAAGCAATTCATATTGTTTTGTTTCACACAAGAAAAAAAAATACAAGACACAAGAAAATAACAACTACGAGATAAAAGAAAAAAATGCACATGAAGTAAAGTTTCAAATGGAACAAACCAACGACAACAAAAATTAATTAAAAATTGCCGGTTTTTTTTTTAATTATTAAAACGTCAATTCATAAAAATTTAAGGCAAACCAAAAATATATTCAAAAAGCAAATATGTACAATATTGTTTACTTTTATAATATAAAAAATACATACTCTTTGCTTTTGTAAATCAAATATAAATCGTAATTATTACTAAAAGATATTCTCTTGCTAATTACGTATTTCATTTGAGTAATAATACGTACAGAGCAGACATACAGATAAATAACATTCGTTTATAATATTTTACAGCTGGTTGTTCATTTGATAATAAATTTCTTTTTATTTTAACAGTAAAGTTTTAAGAATAGTAATGCAGTAAACTGCATTTCTTTGGATATGTTAATATAAATAACATTTAAGAGTATTATGCTAACAGCGAAATGTGTAGAAAATCTGTTGAAAAAAAAAACATGTTATGGCATTGCTCTCAAGTGCAATGTGTATCGGGTTTAAGAGAATGCATTAAATTTGAGTGCATTTTTTTAAAAGAGAAGTTTAAAAGGAGTGTATTTCTTTTCGCAATAAGTTTTGCAGCTTTATTTGCTTTTTATTATTTTTTAACGATAAAAAGTGTGCAGTATGTGTTGTTCTTTTTTATTGCTTCACATTTATTTATTACCATTTTAAATTGTGCCTATGTGTGGGTTGCTCATGTAATTTGCCAAAGAATCCACCATATGAGAAAATAAGAGGAAAATAAAACAAAAACAAAAAAATATTATAATCACGTGCTTTGTTTGCTCGCTTTATCGTCGGAGAAGGCAAACAATTGAATAATTAAATACAATTAAATTAAACAAAAAAAGCAGTAAATAATTCTTATTATACATACCAAAAAAAAAAAATTAAAAAAATTATTCTATAATTGTGTGTGCGCGTTTCCAAAATGTTTTTTTTTAGTAATTTGGAGAAAAAGTACGAAATATACACTCTACAACAGTTCGAAGAATCGCAAAAACTTAAAGAACTGGAAGAAAAACCAACAACAACAGCAACAGCAGCAAGTAACAATAATACCGGCAATCAGAATAATAACAATAAAACAGAGGTTTTAAATGAAAATAAACTTAAAGCGGAGGAAATAATTAAAGATCATAATAAAACAACGGAAGATATACAAAAACAAATAATAACAGCTGTTTCGACCGAAGCAGCAGCAACAACTAAAATTGAAAATTCAACTCCACCACCTACTCCACTCAATAACAGTAACAACAACAGTAATAATAAAATAAATGAAGATATAATTCAATTAAATACCATAATTAAACAAGAACAACAAGTACCACCACCAATTATTATAAATAATAACAATAAAAATTATTTTAATAAAAATAAAATTATACTTCCAACAACAACAATCTCGGCCACTGCAACGACGACAATTTCAATACCGGCAGCAGTAGTAAAACCAACAAATTATACACCACCGCTACAACAACCACTTCCACCAACACACTGTCCCACCACTACCGTAACACATACGGTTTTTAGTAAATCCAAATCTTCTCCGTCTATACCCGATGATAAAGGTCCAAAGACCGTTACATCATCATTGATTTTAACAAGTCTACCCACTACAACTTCGACGCAATCGATCTTACACCAACTACCACTGAATGTGGCTACACGTGCGCAATCTGTAACAGCAACGGTATTTTCACCATTACCAGAAACGCCAAATAAATCATCCATCATAAATACGGCTCCAACTGAAATTTTGCCACAATCTCTTCAAGAAGAAACAGAAGGCGACCCACAAACGACACAAGAAATTAACATAATAAGTCAACATCAAGATATGAATAAAGGATTTCTATCATTTGCCGAGGATGCCACAGAATTAACAAGTAAGTGTTGCTTATTTTTTTATTATATTTCCTTGTTATTCATTGTTTAATACTTGGGTGTTGAAACTTTTTAAGGCAATTTGTAAATATTTTTAAATATATTCTCTTCGATGATTCAATCGAATGAAAAATTGTGAAACTGTTAAAGAAGATGTCTGTGTTATATAATGTTGTATAACGAAATATGTGGCTAAAATTCGAAATATTTTCCTAGTGTATCTAAATTAAAGAAAACGTTTCCTTTTTACGTGAAATTTTAAACTTCAATGGCATTTCAGTTATTTTCTAAACCACTCTAGGTTTATATACACTTTTATAATGAAAGAAATGTAATTATTAAATGTCCATTAAGTACATATTGCCAAAAATTCATTCATTTATATGAATGCGCCATCTATACCTTGGTAATAATTTCGTCACTAGCTGAACGAACTTCTTTATCACATCGTTTCCTTTTACTGTATATAAATAAATATTTATATTTGTTATCATAAGAAAAAGGAAATGAAAACCCCCTCAAATATGTCCTTGTAATAATTATTTGTAAAGAACAACATTTTCTTTTTCATACTCAATGAATTTTATTTATTTTATCTTGTTTTCATATAAGAAAATAAACAGATTGTTATCTTGATTGTTTGCAAAACTATACTCAATAATATTTGTATTAAGTTTAGGTCGAAATATACTATAAAAATAAGAATTTTTTAGGTAAACAAGCTATAGCGAAAGAAGAAAACAAACAAACATACTTAAAAAAAACTCGGTTATATTTATTAGTTAACAAATCAATTACATGAAGATAAGGTACTTAAATGTAAAAGAAAATCCATTCCATATCAATAGCAAGCATTAACAATAAAGAAGAAATTTCCAATTAAAATTTAAACAAATAATATAGCAAATCTCTTTGAAGCCGATTTTAATCTCTTCTTTATTTTGTACCCTTTACGTTTGACGATATTTATATCAATTAACAATCATTTTACACAATCAATAATGATAAGTGTATTTATTTTTGATTATATATTATTTACAATGCTTGCAAACGCTGTAAGAATAATAAAAACAGTTGAAATTACAAAATTTTTGCGGTTTTGTGGTCGAGTATATAAATGTGGAACATCGAAAGCCATAATTTCCAAATGATTGTGTCTTTAAAAATATGAAATGTCGTCTCTGTATAACTATAAATCCCGCTGTTAGCGTTTCTCAAATGCTAATGTGAATTGTAATTTTATCTTATAAACAGCCATCAAGTTACTGACACCTCTCAAACTAAGTTAAATTTTTTATTTTCATAACTACATATAATGCAACAATTCATTCACAAGTCCATTTGAATGTTCTTTTTTTTTCGTTTATCTAAATAATGGTAAAAATAACATTATCATTAAATTAGTATTTGAAATAATAATAATAGTATTTATTAGATAGTAGTTATCAAATGTTCTGTATTACATACAGACATATACAATAGGAATGAAATGGAAAAGCCAAGTAATTTTTTTATAATAAGTCTTCTTTTATGCACATAAAATACATCGATTAATTGAGGTGTTTACATACCCAAGTAAATAATTCCCTTTGAGATAGAAATTTGATAAAATATTTGTCTAAAAGTCGATATTTATTAATAAATGGCTTGAACTTTAATAAATTATCGATAAATTATGGAAAATATTTAAAACTTCTAGGAATCGCTTTCTTGGTTTTCTCTTCTGCCAATTTTAATGCTGATTTTTTATTTTAGAAATCAAAATTTGTTTGTTTTTATTTATTTGATTATAATTATCAAATATTAGTTATCAAATATTAAATATTGCAAAACAAAAAACAACAAAAATAATAAATAATTAAAACTAGTTTTTACTGAAAAGAAAAAAGCAAAGATCATCAATACAGCATTACAGATGGTCATCGCTAAATATTTGTAATAACAAATGAAACTAATTCATCACGTCAATTTATTGCAAATAAATAAATTCGCAAAAAAAGATGCAATCGTCAGCATATTTAGAGATGGCCTTGATCATTATGCACTTTTGGCCGGCTAATGCACTAAAAATATTAAAATACAGTGAATAATAAAACATTACGGAATTTTCTATTCTCCTATCATCTACAGTCAGAGGAAAAAGTATACATATAGCTGTGTTTTTTAATTGAAAATGATGTTGTAGCGTTGTTTAAGGCAGTTACAATTAAGAATGTTTGAAGACAAAAACGAATATAAAAAATAAAAAAGACGGTAGACTTGTTTCTTTGACTGTATATTGATAGCAATCGCTTCAATGATTCTTACCTTTAAATTATATTTTCACTTTGGCTGTAAGTGCGGCATTATTTTTATCCTCCACTGTATTCTGTCGTCAATTGTACAAACAGAATGCATAGTAATATTTTTTTGTCTATGCATGTTTATTTTTTATATTTCCCATTTTTTTTCCTAAACTGCAAGGTTCAAAATGTTATTTTGAAAAAAAAAAAAAAAAAAAAACACGCATTATCAGTATATATTTTATAATTAGCTGAAATAATAATACTTATTTAGTAAAAACAAAAAGTATATTTTTTTATGTAATATATAGAATATATAATAATAATTACAGTGATTTTGTAATTAGATAATGTGTTTTTAGCTTGATTAGCACCATTATTTTTCGCCATATAAAGTTTTAACGCTTTATTTATTTAGTAATTGCACTAAAAATAGGCATAAATAAATCAGGTAGTGTATTGTAAATTCAATAACAGTAAATTATTGATTGGTTTATATTGAAAACTATAGAAAGTTTAGCTACTGTATGTGGAACAATTTTTAAAATTTAAAAGCAAACAAATGTTTCCTTAAGGCAATTTAGAGGCAGTTCCTTATGCCAATTTAATAAAATAAAAACTAGCAAACCTTTTTTTATTGTTTAAAAAAAGAATTGCAAGTTTTTTTTTTTAATAAAATTAAATATCAAACGAATGATAAAAATCTATTATTAGACAAAAGATTTAAACAAAAAACCGGTTTAAATGGATCATAAATAAATGCAAATTTTCTGTTACCATCCCTATATAAATAATTTAATTTTGAAAATAATCTTCAAACTTTTGTTTGCTTGTTATTAAAGGAGAAAATATGAAAACAATTGCCTACATTGTTTGAATATTTAAAAAAAAAATCAATTTCTGTTTTCGCCTATTCGTTCTGGTTAAATTTATTTATTTTGTTTTAAAAAATTTCCACAAACAAAAAAAAAACATTAAAGGAATATCTAACAGAAAAAAAACTAAATAAAATACAATTGCTTATTTGTGTAGGTTTTGTTGTTGGTCATTTATTTTGTATCACATGTTATGTTTTCTACTCTGCTCTTTGAAGATTTATATCGCTTTTATTTCTATTTATGATCATTCACTTAAAGTTCATTCAAAATGCCAAATGTCTAACGCACTTTTCCGCGCTCATTGTTATTAAACATTTTGCATTAGCAATACAAATAAACACAAACACTGTGACTCTTTCTGTGTCAACATTTTCACAACAACAAAAATCAAAATAATTTTAAATTTAGTTTATTTTTTCCCCACGAGTTGGTGTTTTTCATTTTGATTTGTTTTTTATGTTTACGCAAAGTTTTCCTTATGGATTTTGCTTTTTTTTATAAACTAAACAAGATACACGCGCCAATTGTTAAAATGTATAAAAAAACGTATGTATACATATGTGGAATTAAAAAAAATTATTAATAAAAATATAAAAAATTCATTCGTTACTTCTTGTGCGACAATACTACTTAACAAATTAATTGGCTGTGATATTTGATGTATGGTGTGAGAATTTTTTGCTTTTTTTTCTTTCTTTTTAGTATTTAGTTTTGTTTTTATCCATAAACTTTTTTATTTTTTTGTTTTTCATAAATTGTCATTGTCATTTTTTATTAAACAAGAATTTAAAGGGAAAAGCATGTGGTCAGTGAGTGAAACTAATAAGTCAGAATTTTTTCTTAATTCATAAAGAATTTTTGTTTCAAAATTTTAAGCATTAAAAATATAAAACTTTTTATATATTTTTTACTCGACAGACGTTTAGTTATAAACATGTCGATTGTTTTATTTTTGTTTTAAATCCCTTTTACATAAATTTTTATATTTTGTTATTGTGCTTATAGACTGTATTTCAATTAATTAAATATTTTATTGTTGGATACGGTGTAAAATTGTATTTCTGAATATGTAAAAATTATCCTACATATGTGTATATACATATTTGTTATAAAATTAACTCTATTCTTAATGTTATTTGCCTTTCAATTGTAAAATTGTTTAATTTTTTTTTTTACATTTTGTCACTTACCTACATTGTGCACAATACATTTATTTATTTAATTTTTTTTTTTCGTTTAAGTCGAGTATCTTAGTGAATCGTGCCCCCCTGGTAATAATTATTTCGATAAGGAATGTTTATGCACATATAGTTATTTACTAAAATGCACTCATATTCACATATGTTAAAATCTATACGTACATGTGTACATACATACATATATAGAGAGATGCTTATTTTTATTGTATAATACACCAAACACATGCATACATTTTTGTTTACACTCGAAAAAATGTTAGAATATTTTTTAGTTGTCATATACTCACTCACTCGTAAGATTGTTTATTTTCTCTTAAGTGATGTTTATAAATTATGACATTATCGGTGACAACATTATTGTCATAGTGAACTTAAGTTGTTGTTATTTATTCAGGCAGGTGTAAAATGCATCAGTTAGATTAAATTTGATAACGTTCACACACTTCTATTGTTTGTTTTTTGATATAAATTCCATTCAGCAAGGAGAGATGATAAAACTCAGGTTTTATAGGATGGCAAGATTTAATATTTTTCCAAATTGAGTTGGAAATCTGATCAATAAAATAGGCAAAATCGTCTAAAAAGCCACTTAATAATAATCTGAAATAATTATATAAACTATAGCTGTATTTGTTTATAAGATACTACCTGTAATTACTATGTTTTTGCATCTTTTTTTTTATTTAATTCGCTAATCCGTCTTCAATAATAATAACGGTAGCAGCAATAAAGATAATTATTATCGTCTTAATACCATAATAGCTTAAAGTTATTAATCATTATTCTAATAGCACAGTTTAAGAGAACCATATTAGTCTAATATTTTCAATTACTGTGCTAATAACATAATTGAAGAGATTTTGAGCTCGAAAGGATTATTTTAAGTAATAAAACTTTATTAGAATCTAAATATAGAGAAAAATCACTCTCAACATAATTCGAAAAAATATTTTTAAATTATTTTACGTTTCTAATGAAAACGCGAAAAGTTTAAAATTTATTATAGTTTCAACCAGTAAACAAACACACGTTACTCAAATTAAATGTAATAAATTTTTATTACTTTTCCAAACAAAACTAAAAATATAAATTAATTGTATTTAAAACAATAACAGAAGCTCCCCAGAATCTATATAACATTTCTTATATATTATTTAAGCATTTTTTCGAGGGTATTTAAATTTGTTCTTATATTCATACGTTGGCAGATCATATGGACAAATTTACTTTAAACGATTCCAAATTGACTACGTGTGTCTGCTGCTGTTTTGTTCTACTGATCTCCTCACATAAAAAATGAGAACAAAACAATCGTTTAAAATGTAGCATATATTTTTTCTCTCCCTCTCTCTCTCTGTATATTATATTATGCCTTTTCTTTATAAAGAGATGCATATCATCATTTAATCTAAATTTATTAAAAATATTATGCTTAAATTTGTAAATTCTTATCACTTGCTTGATTTTATTTTTATTTTTATTTTTTTTTTTTGTTTCTCTCAATATGTCTTCAATATTATTGTGCAATGAAGATTTAAATATTTTTAGCATTTTAATAGCACAAATTTAGCTAAACAAAGTGACTTTTTTGCGTTAGTATTATTAATAAATTTGAAATGCTTTCCAAGTTAACTTTGAAGCTTTTAACAAATTTTTATTAATTTTCTCTATTTGCTCTACACTGTTTAAAATATTTGTTTATACTCTACATATATAGTATACAAAAACATGTGTTTTAATTTTATATATGTATACATACATATGTATGGATGTATAGAATTTTGCGAAAATATATTTTTAATGCATTTTGTTGAATTTGTTTTGGTAACAGCATTTAAAAATATTATTTAGTTTATACTTGTATATTTTGCGAAGTCTATATATGGACAGTAAATTTTATATATCGTACACAGATTTGTTTGTTTTTTTTTATCAAAACAAATAATTTATTGTATTTATCTGTTACACAGATTAGTTTTTGATTTATCTTGTAAATAATATTAGATACTCTTGGGCGGTTTATATATAATTATGGCATTAGCTATTTTTATTATTATTATGGAAAGTACAAATAAAACAATATGATAAAATATACTTACTTGTTAAATAGTTAATCTGAGTAATAAGTGTAATAAAACACAACACTATGCACAATAAAGTGCAAGGTTTCTTATTGTTTTTATTAATATATCATATAAAATTAAATAAAAACTATAAATGGTACTTAATTACAAAAAGAAAATATAATGGTTAGAAAGCTCTCTTTTTTGGAACAAATTAAAAATTTAAACATGTGTGATGAATACATTAATAAATCATGAGATAGTAATTCGTACTAGATCGATTACAGAATTTTAACACTTTTTTGAACACTCTTCATTCAACACACCTAGTTTGTGTGACTGCTGCCGATTGTGCCACATATTTGTCCTTTTATTATGTGGTGTTATGCATAAAACAGATAAAAATCATTTCATTTTATTTTTTATTTTACTACATAAAAATAATATTTATGGTTTTTTCTTTAATTAAATTTATCGTTTCTTTTTTTATGGTTATTTTCAATCGTGCAATGCGTTTTTTTTTAAATGTGTGTATCATATCATCTTTTACAAGAGGGAGGGCAGGGACTCCAACAGTGAGAACTAAATATAAAATATGTACATATATATATACATACATATTTCATTAAATTCAATCCAACACTTCTGTTGTAACTATAAATATAAAAAAATAATATTCCATAAAATTTAAAGCTTACCCCAGAGGAGGCAATTTATTATAAAGAAAGATAAAAAAGAAGAGTATTAATGATTAATTTAAATTATTTTTTAAATAAATTGATTGAAAGTTGCATACATATGTATTCTAATATGTATTTGAAGTTTTTTAAATATGTACAAACAATCAATTTTATTATTTTATATGCTTGCGTATGGGTTAATTTGGCAATATTTTATTGAATATCTATTATCTACCCTACTTAAATACGTATGTATGTAGTATTTGCCTAAATGAAAGTAATAAAAATGAAATAAATCATTTAATTCATGGAATTGTCAATTAAATTCAATTGGAATCACTCAATTAGGTGGGACGGGACTCACTATTCTCTACTGCTATATAAATTGAATAATTTAAATAGTGTTAAATTTAAAAAAAAAAAGTGTACATACGCGTCCATATATGTATGTACATACGAGTATGTGGTTTAAATACAACATCGCAAATCATGTAATATTCATTAGTAGGTACTTAACAATTTTACAATATTAGCACATTAGAGAAAATGCTCTATATAAACATATTACAAGCATTCAAATAGTATATGTATTTTCCATTTGTGCATTTAACACAAAACTAAAAGTTTTAACACCTTTGTTTGAAAGGAAATGTCTAAATACAATGATTTTGTTGGCCATAATTAATTTATTATTATTTTTCTTTTAATTTTTTTTTTCTTAGTGCTTAAAGAAGAACCTGATGATTTAACTGCCCATTTAGTGGCAACAAATGCTGTTGATGCCTGTATGCCCCTCGATGAGTCAGGACCATTGTTTGGTGAAATTCTTGTTGGCTTTGGCATGAGCTCTTATGGTAGTCTTTTAACAGACGATATCAATTCTTTAGATTCAAATACATCTTCACCAGAACATACATCTTCTACAGCACTAAAGGCATCATCAACATGCAATACAAATAGTTGTTCATCGTCATCATTAGCATCGCCAACGTCGTCAGTGACAACATATAATGGGTCAGCAATAACAGCAACAAGTACACACAGACAATCATCGCCATCTTTGATAACAACTACAACATGTGCAACAACAAACAGCAATACAACGGCAACAACAAGTAGCACAAATATTGATCCATTCATAAATTATCGCGATGAATCGAACGATACAAATTGCTCTCAGCATTTACTGTCACCCAGTGTTACATCCAAGGTAAATTGAAAATTTCCTCAACTACGAATGCAATAGAAAACATTCTAAAGATTTATGTTAATTTCCCTATAAATTAAATACATTTTTATATTTCAAAAAAAGAAAAAAATCGTTTTTTCTAAAACAATAAAATCTTTGAATGTTTTTAATGACTTGCAGAAATTTATTATATTTTCCACTTGAACAGTCAAAATGGTAATATTCATTATTATTTATTTATTTTTTTGTATTTGTTTGTTTATATTTCTAGAGTCCCGAAGGTAGCAGTCTGCCATCATTGTGCAGTCCAAATTCATTAAGTCAAGAGGATGAATTTCCATATTATACCATGAATGTTGACGATATGGATGATTTAACAATGCGTGCTCCCTATATACCCATGAATGAACAAGACGATTTACCCTTGTTAACCTCCGACGATTATATGTGGAGCAGTGGAAATGCCTTTACGCCTGACGAATTCAGTTTGCATACAAAAGATTCTGATAACGGTTTGCAAGCCATGCAAATCAATCAGTCGATGAATTATCAACAGCAGCAATTTACACAACAACAGCAAACGCAACAATTTTCAAATTCATTATGTTCATCACCAGCCTCTACAGTATCATCAATGTCGCCCTCTCCCATACAACAACAGCAGCAACAGCAACAACAGCAAAATTCTCAACAAATTTTCTCTGCCGACTCATCGGAATTAGCAGCATTGTTATGTGGTTCGGGAAATAGTTCATTATCAATTCTACAAGATACCACAAACTTTACAAATTCCCTAAATTTGAATGGTGGTGGATCTAATCAGGACAACACTACCAGCCAAACTTTTGGTGCTGGCGACAATAGTGTTGGTTTAAATGACGATTTGGATAGTGTCAGTGTGGCTAGTCCTACTGCTGCAAGTCCAGCATTGGATCAACATCAGCAATTGCAACAACAATGTTTGCAACAATTTCAAGAACAATTGCAACAGCAACGTCAACAACAACAGTTATTGAGTGGTTTAAATATAAATTGTAAAAAAGAAAAGTTCGATACCGCAAATAATTCGCCATCGATGACTCCAAATCTATGCGATACCATAGATGATGCTTTTGATAGTGTATATAGCAAGAATTGTAAGTATAGAAAAAGGAGTACGTTAGGTGCTTCTTCTATTTGTTGCATTGCGCAAGCAAGGGAAGAAGAACTTTCTTTTTGAAAAGAGAGTCTTTTTTGTTTAACAAAAGCAAGCTGTTGTGTTATTAGGAAAATTCGTTAGATTGTTTCTTTTATAATTTGAAACATTTAAATTTTTTAGAATTTCTATTTTTATATTATCACTTTTCTTAGTAGAGAAGAAAATTATTATCAACACTTAAAGAATTTACTCACATACTTATACCTCCACAATAATTACACGACTGGGCTCTACGCATCGAATAATACTCTATCGATAGAGAAGCCAAAAATAAACGCTTGCAGGTTTATAGAAGGGTGCCAACAGAAAGGCTTATAAGAATATAATTTTTTTAATTTATTTTAAAAAACGACAAAACATACATGTCTGCAACAGAAGATGGTAATGATTTTATAAAAAAAAAGAATCATATTTATTATTAGTAGTAGTACATATTTACAATATTTTTAAAAGAAAAACTTGTAGTTTTTAGACATATTTTTATGAAATATTCTCCACAAAATCGTCTAGTATTCTTGTAACACCAAGTGTAGATGTGAGAGCTTACAATATGATCATTAATGGTTAATTATGTGCCCTAATTAAAAATAATTTAAAATTGAATTATAAATCTTCAAATATATGCCATTTGAGGATATGAATTTCGCGCATGGAACAAAAACAAAAGAAATAATTCTCTGGGATTGCTGTTTAAATGAGTAATTCCTAGCATATATTTGAAGCAACAAACTAAACAAACTAATATCACAACATAAACAACTTATATAGACTTTGGATTAAAGATGATCTTTAGACATCATCATGCCTACAACACGTGACAGTTTAAATAAATTGTGTATAAATTTTCTATTAAAGTGATGATGATGGGAAAATATTTTATTTTAGTTTTCCGGTTATTAAAACACTCAAATTTCTCAAAATTTGTTTTGATGTCGATCGTTTTACTAAACCAAAAAAAATCCGCTTTAAGAAATATAATTATATATCCAACTATACAGTGATAAATTTTCCCTTAAATCCATTCGCATTCAGTACAACAACACACGTATTTATATTCTTAATGTTTATTATGAAAAATATGTTGTTGCCTACGCTTGTGTTTCTTCTTGGACCTCCTCTCTCCTTCTTAATTTTGTTGGTTAAATTTTTCTTAATAAATTTATTGGTTTTTTTTTATTATCAGTTACTGAAAATTTTGTCTCCATGCGTTCTAGAAAAATATTTTTATTTTTTTTCTTTTGTTTCCCCCTCAAGTTTATGTACGCGTTGAATTATTAAACTTTTTCTATACACTTTGTTTATTTTTTTTTATTTTTATTTATTTACTTTTGTGTTTTGTATGTATAACCAAGTTCAGGGACATTATTATTTTTAATAATTTCTATTCTTTTTTTGGTTTGTTAGGTACTACATACAAACAAAAGCATTATCTAGAATGCAATAATTAGATTTACTTCAATATTTTTTCAAACGTACTGTTTATACATCTTACGTGCCATTTATTTTAAGTCATAAAGACTTTTCAAAAGGGTTTTAAAAGATTATTAGATGCGTATGATCAAAAGTTTTTCTGACAATACATTTGTCTTCATACAAAATAAAAAATATTTAAAATTATAGGGGGTGAATGAACTTTTTTTAGATCATTCATCGTAGTTTGTTTTATGTTTTTAAACTAACAAGTTGTTGTTTTTTTTTTAAGGAAATGATCTGTATGAAACAAAAAGTTGTGGGATTTCTAAAAAAAATCATATCGAAAAATATTGACATTTGAATTAGGACAGAAAGACAGAAATACATATTTTTATTTTTATATACGTATCTAACGAATTTTCCTTAAAAGGCTTTTGTTTTACTCAGAGTTTTTTTTTTTCTTATCATTTATTTATTAAAAAAAAACGCCCGTTTAAATCACTCTTTACTCGTATAATTTATTAGCAACGAATTTGGATTGTTGGAATGAATTTTTACAAATCAATACAAATGAGAATACCAATACAACAAATAATGCTGCTACAGCAACACAACAACAACAGCAGGATATGGAAAATTTAAGACACGAAGACTGCAAACAACAATTGCAAATGCAATTGCAACAACAGCAGCAGCAACAACAACAAACACAAAATATTATCTTAAATGCAGTGCTTATTAATGGCACAATTCAAGCAGCAAGCAATAATAAAAATATTTTGGTACCAAATCAACAACAACAACAGCAACAAAGCAATACAAAATCCTTAAATAAAGTCAATGCTATTAAATTTACACCCATAACAAGTACAGCTACAAAAATTATTGAAAATAAACAAACTTTGTTGCAGCAGCAAAATAATATCATTAAAACTGCTTACATACAGAGCAATAATAAGAGGCATTTGTCAGCAACACAAATTGCCAACAATGCCATGGAATCGAAACGTTTAAAAAGCAATAACGTCGTAATGGATTTGCAAAATTCTAATACAACATCGCAATTATTACAGCAGTTGATAACAAATCCTCAACAACAAGGAAATTTGAATGGCAAAAATTCCAAAACTAATGCTGAATCAAGATGGTCGTCTTCTAACGAAAATCAAAATCAGCAACAACAGCAGCATCAGCAGCAACAACAAAAGCAACAGCAGCAAAAGCAATCAAACAGTGTTTTGAAAAATCTTTTGATTAGCGGTTGCGATGTAAGTGCCGGTTATTGTATTGTCCCTATGAGACCAAAATCAAAACTCGCCAAAGTGTAATGATTTTTAAAAGTAGAAATTTGTTATTAAATGGCAAAAAGTCAACGACAAATAAACGCTTAAAAAATTATTAAGAACAAAAACAAACTACAACAAAACAAAAAAAAAACAAATACGCATAATTTACAACACCTGCCTCTTATTTCTTTTATTTTAATTAATTTACTTTAATTTATATAGAATATATTAATTATATATAGTAGATCAACATTATAACGAAAACTCATAATATTTTTAGCACAAAATGTGAATATATTTTTAAATTAATCCTCCTCATCCCATAACTCCCCCTCCCAAAATACCAAACTTTACATATAAAAAAAGGAAGAAAAATCATGGAATCCAAATTGGCCAAGAGCTATAGACAAACTGGTTATCCTATTGAAGAACTAATAACGATTGTTTATTACGCGAATTGTATAAAAAGTTTAAGATATATCAGCTAAAAGCAATATGGAATATTTTTTTAAGAAATTCAATTGTACTAAACCCAGGCATAGTACTGTCTAAAGCAATAGTACTGTCTAAAGTAATAGTATTATATATATTGTATTAAAATAAAAATACTCTTATTAATTTTTATTGAAAAAAGGAAAAATTCCTTTATGAATTATAATAAACAATCACCAACCAATTGTTTCAAATTATTTCTCTTGTGCCAATCACAGTGACATTCTATGATTTTTTGTTTAAATTGTTTTTAAATACGAACATTTGGTTTGTTCGAAACTATTTCTTTTTATTAGGCTTTTAGTTTAACACACACTCACTTTATAAATGGATCGATTTTATATAGTTAAAAACATATTAAAAATTATCTTAAAAAGAGTAAATATTTGTTTTCTTTATTTTTGAAGAATTTATTTAAATTTTAAGCTTTAGTTGTATTTTATTAGTGTTATTAATTATAAAACGATTAATGCTATAAACAAACAGAACTATTAGTCAAAAGATTCGAAGAGAAAAAAAGCATAAAGTAGCATATATCCTTTAGTATATAAGTAGTATAGCTTAAACATTAGTATAATAATTATAACTAACAAAGAAGTGTTAGAAGTAGAACACTTTTTTGCATAGGAAGAAGAAAAACTAAAAAATCAGAATATAGAGACTACTTGTTATTTAACATATAAAAATAAGAAACAAAATTTATTATTGTTTTAACTTGATAACTCTAAGTTGTCTTTATTTTATTTTCTTTTTTTTTTAATTTACTAAAATATGCTGAAATATTTTTTGATTATGGTTTTACCTTTTTGTAAATAACGAAAGAACTATTAAATATTTCTATTATTTTCATTATATTATAATTTTTACTATCTTTTGTATATAAAAAAAAAACAAAACAAAAATTGTATTTAATTTAAGTGTTTTTAAATTTTTATTTTGTTATTTAATTTCTTATTTTTTTTTTACTATTTTTTAAACATTTCTTTCTTTTTGTTAAATATTTCATTATCGAAAAAAAAAACAAATATACATCACATTTTATTCTTTGTTATAAAGACGAACAAAATAAAAAGAGAATATTATAAAAAAAATTAATTTCAATATGTTTTATTTTTCTTCCTAATTTTTATTTTCTGTTCCTTAATTCAGTAGAAAAGGTTTGGTTGAACAAAGAATTTACTTAATTCACTTGCAACAACATCCAACTTCTGAAATTTCATTTTGTTTGAAATTACTTTGTTTTGTTTCCTTTATTTTTTTTATTTAACTTCGAAAAAGAGTAGTTTTTGTTTGTATATTTTGTATTTCATGATGATATTTTTATTGTTTAAATTGTTTTTGGTTTCATTTAGTTTCCAATAAAATTCAAACACAAAAATTGAACTATTCTACCTCTTAAAAGAAATATAACAAACAAAAACAAAAAACATGAAATAAAAAAAGAGTTCAAAATTTTAGATAAATTTTATACAAACGAAATTTTATCAATTTAATAAAAAAAAATAAACGAAATCTATATGAAACAGAAAAAAGAAACATATAAACTGATGTAAAAGAAAACAACAGAAATTAAAATAAAAAATTATACAAAATTTGAATCACAAAACAAATTGAGCGCTAAAGGTACAAATCGAAAAATTAAATTGAATTATAGAAATTATATTGTAAAGATTAAAAAGACGAAAATAAAAGTGAAAAAGAAATACCCAGTTTAGAGACAATTTTTCTTATTTACATACATTCATACATACACATATACATACATATTGATATAACCCTAAAGCATAATTAGTCCAATAATAATTTTATAAAAGCAAATATAAATAAATTGAATATAAACATATTTGAAGATATAACCTTAAATACCTCATGATTAAGATGAAGATAAAAGTACAGAAAAATATAAAAATTGTATTGTGAAATTGAATGTATCTCTCCTCCTCTCTCAAAAGGATAGATGTTTGTTTAAAAGAATGAAATGTGAACAGTAAAAACAAAACATAAGCTTTAATAAGACGCCAAACAATAATTGAAATTTATTTATTTAATATTAAATTTTTTTCTTAGTTTTTCTATTTATTTAGTATCCTATTTCTCTAATTTGTTTTTTTTTTTTAGTTTAATTAATAAGAATTGGTTAAATATATAATTGTTATAAATTTATCAAAATTGAAATTGAAAAGAAAAAAAACCCAAGAAAAAAACAAATAAATGAAAATATTGACTGTTGAAAAAACAAAATTGTTTTATTTGTTAAAATTCTACATTTCTTTAATTTTATCTGTTTTTAGTTTAGTTATGTTTCAGTTTAAAAATTTAAGAAAAAAAATGCGTTCTTATATTACGGTATATACATGCACATACATACATATAATTTACACCGCGATTTACTGAGTGCGTATTTTATTATTGAAAACTAACTATCGATTGTTATTGTTTATTATATTAAAAGTATACATTCCTTCCTTTTCAAAATTAGAAAATTTAGAGTGTTAACCACGCATTGATTTTGAATTGAATTGTGAATTGTCAGAGTGTGGTTTAAAATAATTTTCTTCTTAATTAATATGTGAAATAACTCACATATTCACAAATTTAAAAACATAAGTATATATTCTATTATTTCTGTCGCATACATATACGCTTATATATGTATAAACGATAGAATATGAAACAAAACATTAACGTCATACAATATCATTTAACTTCTCTTCAATTGTTAAGCTAACGCAAGGATTTTTAATTTTTGATATCAAAATCAATAGAAATTACTTTCTCACAGTAAAATATTTTGATAATATACGCAAAAGAAATTAAAGATTCACAGCCATATCTTTGTTCCATTAAAATTGAAATTTTCTTTTTAACAGGTCGTAAAAACAATGAGCTACAGTTTCTTAACTGGCTTAATTTTATGTTCATAGCCGAATATATTTCATTTTTACAGCTTAAAATATCAAGTTTTTTTTTCCATTTTGTTGTTAATATTTATAAAACTATGTTGAAGTATGTTGTAAATTTTATTACCTTGACTATTTCATTATTTTACTACCAGTTCCAATTTATGTTATCAAATGTAGTTCCTACACTATGCGTAGGTTCTTTCCTTCTACATATTCAAGGCTTTTATGGTATTATGGTATTGAAAACTAAGAGGATTTTTAACCTTTTTCAATTTAATTTTGGTGAATGCAAAGCCAATAGTATTAAGCCACAAAGACCATAAAAGAAACACACATTTGTTGGCACAAGTCAGTTGTAAAATAACAAGCAATAGTTGTAACAGAAAATCATAGCAAATAGTATGAAAAGAAGATTCAGCTAATAAAACCACATGAATTAACTAGAACAAGCATGTCAAAGAATAGAAATAATTAATTGTGAAACATCAAATATTGTAATGTCCTTAATTGTTATAAAATACGCAATTACACATATTTTCAATATTTAAATTAACTTGTATCAGAAATCTAAGCTTTTATTTCCAGTTTAAGATAATTATTGCTATTTTAGGAAGGTATGCTACTCCGTTTTGTAAAGTCGTTTTCGCATAAAAATGCTTAGAAAAGGAATCCTTAGCACGAAAAAAGGTTTTAAATTAAATTATTGTCACTGTTGTTAATTATCTTCTTTAAATTAATCTTAGCATATCTTCAGGAGCAAATACTTATAGCATACTTTAAGGATTTTTTTTTAAATTAAACTATTCTGTAGAAGCAAATGCTGTATATACGGTTAGAAACTAAAGTTAAATATATTTTTCGAAATCTGCAGTTCAAAGAAAACTTTATTTCTACTACGCAGTTCAATTGGTCTTCATTAATAATACCCCAAAATATTGAATTCAGTTGAAACATTGCAATAATTTTTAAAAATACAAGTGGAGTGGAGAGAAGTTTAAATATTTCGAATGTGTATTTAAACTTTATTCTCTGACTGTACATAATATGTATTTTTATCGTTTCTTTCATAAAGAAATCAGGACTTTTTATTTTGTTTTTTTTAAACGTTCGCATATAGTGAGGGAATGTATATGTATGGGATTTCCTCCTTCTTCAAGTACTTAGTATACACAGAAAGTGAACGTATTTTTAATTTGGTGGGTGGTGTAGACCATTTCACTTTTTTATTTCCTTTCCCTTTTAATATTCTGTTATTTAGGCTTTATTGTTGTGTTGTCTTGATTTCTTAGAAAATGCCTATGACAGTTTTTCATACAGTTGTGCTAGTATATATAGCATCGGATATTTTGTATGTATTATAAATTTGGAAAGAGCATTGTTTTAGTTAATGATTATATTTCAAATTAATATTTGGCTGCTGTTTTTCTCTGTTTTTCTATGTTGTATGTATTGTTTTTTTTTTTTAGTTGTTTTAATATTCTATAGGCTGTTTTACTATTACTTGTTTGTTTTCAGGGCCTTTTATTTATTTCTATCTTTTGTTTTAATATATGTTTTAATTTTTTGTTTTAGATATTTATTTTTTATTAAAAATTTTATTTATTTTCAATGTATGCATATGTATGTACGTACGTATGTATCTACATACACATATAAAGAGGTACATTTTGTCTTATGATTTTTGTAAAATTTTCTCTCCTCTTGTTGTTAAAAGTGGTGATATGTTGTGAATGTAATAAATTACAACGTAAAAATATCTTGGAAATATTTTTCATATTTTCTTAATTAACGATTGTGTTCTTGTACTTGAAATTAAATTAATTTTTTGTTAAAGATCGTGGAGAAAGTTTGATTTAAAGAAATTTCCTTGATATTTGATTTCTATTTTTAGCTCTGCCCTAAAAGTATGTTAATGTTTGTTAAAATATAAATGCCGCCAGAGACTTTTGGGGGTTTAACAAACTTTTTATAGCCCCATAAAAACAGATGCTTATCATCCCATTTTAGTCTTTTAACCTATTTAAACCGCCATTGCTTACGTAAAGGATTATTGATATAAAAATAGAACTTAAGAACTAATTCCCGTTTTATTTTGTTCACTATTCGTTCATAAAAACTTTTACAAAAAACCTATAAAAATATGTTTTTATTATTTTTGCTTTTGCATAAATAAATATAAGCAAGTGATAAAAAAAAGAGAACTTGGTAATGATCCATGCTATGTTATAGGATTTTAATCCGATCTAAACTAATTTCTAGAAAACCACTACCAATAACTAAAAATATTTATAATTTAGATGAATGAAATCAATTATGTCAAGTAATTGAATGAAAGACTTGTTTGGAAAAACATAAAATTTTTTTTATACTGCTAATGGCAAATTTAAATCCAAGAAAATTAAGAAAGAAAGACAAACATAACTTAAAAATTTCCAGTTTATCAAAGACTTATTGAAGACTCGATATCCATACAATCGGTTTATCTAAATTCAAAGGCCACGGGCTACAAACATAATTAGACACAAATTGACAGTTTTTCAATAATATTACATCAAAAACCAATTGATTTTTGATTTTCAGTATATCAGTCGGCTATTTAATATACACAGCATTTGCTACAAATATAAAATGATGTTGTTTTTATAGTTATTAACCTTAAAGTATGCTTTTAACATGAATTTAACAAGCAACACGTTTGCTTGGTACCACCATTAAATTTTTAATGGATTTTTCTCTCAAATACATTAATATGTACATAGGCATGTATGTATTTTATTTTATTTGTTATTTGCAATAAATTTTCCTAACGAAACATTAATTTATATATACAGCCAATGAATGTGTACAACTACCATTTAAATTTCAAGAACAATATAAATTATACGGTATATACATAAGTCGATAACAAACAACGCGAATTTAATTTATTACGGAAATTTGTTAAAATTAAAGGCAATTTAAAAATCATTTGCCTTTAAATAGGCTATGAAACAGAATGAAACTTTATGTGTATATGTTCCTTAAAGTATGCCATGCTATTTTAAATAAATGATTTAATTTATTTAATTTTCTTAGACAATTTTAAAATATATTCTTTTCTTATTGTATATGCAACCGAGTTCCGTTTTCTAATATATTGAAAAGATTTAATCAAAATCGGCAATAATAAATTATTTCATTTTTAATATATTTTTTATTTCGTCACTTGTCTTTCTTTTGAATAAAATTTATTACAATAACGTATAACATAAACAAATTATACATACTACCTCCCCAAGTATAATACAACAAACGAAATGCTAAACAAAATAGATTTAAAAACATTTTTTAAATACAAAAATATAACCAAACTACCTCTAGTAAAACGAAAACTGCAACTGAAAGATAAATTAAAGCACAAAATGGAATGACTGAGAATTGGTTAAGGAATGAGTATAAAAAAATTGAATTTTAGTTAAATATTTAGCATACATTTAGGTTAGTTAGTTACTAGTTTAATAGCTATAAAGTTCCTTTACATATATTAAAAATAAAGGAAATATTTAAGAAGTATTTAGTATTTAGTAAAAATTTTAGTATTATTGAAAGAAAAAGAAAAACAAAAAAAAGGAGAGAAGATGGCAATAGTTTAAGCAATAGTTAATTAGCAGTAATTTTCATTATAAACAATAAATAGATTGTAAGTTATAGCATAAATTTAGGGTTAAAATTTTAAAGAAATTAAATGAAAAAAAAATAACCTCAATTTATATACATATGTATGTGTAATAAAGAAAAATAATTAAGACTGGCCATGGAAAATTTTAAAAATTTCAATTCCATTTAATAGTAATAAAAAAATCTTATAAAACAAATGTAAATACATATTTGAACTACATACCTACAATAGTCAAAGAGAAACTAGCCATTTTAAATTAAGGATTATAACTAAAGGTCAACACCATTATTAATTTAAATACACATAGGGCGTAATGTAATGTAAATAAATATTGTATAATTAATACAAATTTTAAATTAACTTCTCATGGCTTCTAAAGAAAACAAAAGTTAAGCATTTAATTTTATAATGTGCATACATGATGCAAATATGTTTAATATAATTACCTCAGATGAAAGAAACCTCAAATATTGTATAATCGTTTTAGAAAAATATCGAAAATAAACCATGTTTTTTGATACTACCTCTTGATGTTAGATTTCAAAGTAACTATTATTTGTATTCTTCTTACATACAGATATAGTAAAATTATAAAATATAAATGTTGTGTCTTAGCATTAATAATTAATTTAAATCTAAAAGCAAAAGAAAATTATAAATGAAATTAGAAATACCAGTAGGAACTGTTATTTATATTTTGCAAAATTTTTCAAGGAAATAAATTGTTTGTCTTTAGGAATTAAAGTATTTTAAACAATTTTAAAAGCTTTTATTTCTGTCCCTTAGGTTGGGCCTTCTCCAGTATATGTATGTATACTTGAATTCTAATCACAATTAATTTTTATGACCCATTTATTATGACCCATAGTTCAATGCAATTTCCTAAAGTTCTTCTCTAATATTTGGATGCTAATCACTTTACTAATCTAATTGTAAATTCAATTTATTTTCAAATGATGATCCAATGGGTCAATACAATTCTTGGATTCTAATCACTATACTAATCTTACCACAATTTTTGACCCGTAGTTCATTGCAATTTTCTAAGAAAATTAGTTTTGACAGGCGATATTTTCGAATTATATTTTCCAACATTTGCAAAAATACACATACATGTACATACTAATCGAAGACTAATATGTCCATAGCCCATAAATTTTTTCGTGAAACAATAAATAATTGCACATATATTTTCCATTACCCTAGCGCAAGGGATCTGTAGTTTACTCCTTGCAAAATATAAAAACATTCATATGGTATTAAAAAAATTAAATACATATAAATTATTACCATTCAAACTTTGTATAGAATTGGTTTAAAAAAACATATACAAGATATAATATCTGTATTCTTACTAAGGAAAATAACTTATTTGAAGAGTTTTACTTCTATTTACCAATTTGTTTAAATAGTCCAAAAATATAAAAAATCTTAAAATTAATATAAATGTGTAATCTATAATACCTCAACAAAAGGTTTAAAAAATGAAAATGAAAATATTTGAAGAGTTTTACTTCTATTTACCAATTTGTTTAAATAGTCCAAAAATATAAAAAATCTTAAAATTAATATAAATGTGTAATCTATAATACCTCAACAAAAGGTTTAAAAAATGAAATAAAAATTAATTACAAAATAAAAAATATAATAGTATAAAATAAAGACTCAGTTATATATAGGAAAATTTTTTAAAAGGTTTATTTAGTAAAAAAAAGCCATAAAGAAATATTAAAAAAATCTAAATTTACAGCATATCCTATATACCCTCCTTTCATCCTACCCCCTATACTATCCTTCCCTCCTTTAGGACATTGTACAATGGGCCAATCTGACCTCCGGGTACTGTACCTGTCTTGACTGACAGGTACACGTCCTCTAACCTAACCTAACCTAACCTACAGCATATCCTAAAAATTCCCCACCCACAGTGCTAATACAATATTTTAAAACCAATATTTCCCTTAATTTGTGTATTTTAATTTATTTTTATATTTTAAAAATTATTTCATTCATACATTTTTGTACATATTTTTAAACACCAGACACAAATGTTTTAATTTGGTAACCTTCTGTTGAAGAAGTTCTCATTCATCGTTACGAAACTTATGTTATAAACTTGGAGTATGCCTATAAAAAAAATCTCAACTGAACAATAATAGAACGTTCTCAAATAATAGTTGTGACTCTAATCATACGAATTCTCTTCTGGAGTTTCGCATTGAATCTTGACAATATTTTCAAAATGTTTAAGAAAACACCGTTAAATACAGATCTAGAGATTTAGAACATTAGAAAAATTCTTAACAATTTCTGTTTTAAATTGAACCACAACAAAAGAACAAGAAAGTTACCTACATACTCAACTCCAAAGCATTTAATACAATACAATACATGAAAAATCTTTAATCTAAAAAGACTTAATTAGAAGGGTATTTTTAGTCATTAAAGTGGAAGACATTATTTTAAATTCTTGAAATAAAAGAACAAGCGTGTTTGTCAAATACATCGCATGCTTTTTGCAGTTCTTTATATCTCCACTTTTCCAAAATATTCTCTATTTATGGCACACAAAGTCCATGTAATGTGTTGTGGGCTGATGTCAAGAAATTAAGATGTGCAAACGACTTTAAACTTTTACATCTACGGCCACAGTGTAGGTATGTACATATGTATATACTTAAAAAATTTTATAGGGCGTATAAATTTGATTTGAAATTATTTGACGGGTAAAAACTGCAAGTTTTTATTCGGCATGATTTCTTTTATTAATGAGTGATTACTTGGTAAAACTTTCGATTTTAAAAATAAAGAACTAATGCCATATGTGAATTACTAAGTTATTTGGGGTGTACTTTTTTGAGTATACACAAAAAAATTTGAACCTTAGAATTAGAACTTTTTTGTTCTTTCAGTGAGTAATATTGTCAAGAGTTGAGATACTTTAATAAAGTGCAGATTATAAGTGATCCATTAAACACCAATGTAACTAAATTACTGTATTGGCGTAGAAATATGCCTGGTAAAAATATTTTACAAATCTGTGAAATTTTTTATTATAAATATATTTGATTTTGTATATATGTATTCTTCAAATACATTTTAATAATCAAATCTTTGTTTTTAATTCTAATTTTGTCGTATTACTATTAAAACCTTAACAATGCTATACATTGAGTATTTTCTTTTTAATTTAAACTCTTTAATTTGACAAAAAATTTCAAAATTATTTATTATTTTTTTCCTGTACTTTTAACTGCTTATACTCTCCCCTCCTCCTTCCTCTTCAAACCCAATCGGTTAAATTTTTATATATAAAAATAAATGTAATTTAATTATAGTAAATTAAACTCAATAATATGAACAAACAGCATTTATTAAATTTAAAAGCATACAATTTTACTATTTAAGTGTTTAAATATTAAAAAGAATTAAATTAATAATAAAAAAAAAACAAATTTGCAATATTAATTTTAAAACTATTATATTATATAAAAAATATAAAATATTTTTTAATAAACACCTAACGAATTATATCTCAAAGAACACTTTACACTCACACAAACATAATTAAGTAATAAAAATAATAATCCCCTAAATATATGCTGCAAAAAATCAATAATTAACTAACCAACCAAAAATGTGTTTTATTTTTAAGGACCTATTGAGGAAATAAAAAAAGGAACAGAGTTTTTTTAAACATTTGGGAGGGAGTTGCATATATTCCTCTATACATACAATATATTTTTTTTTATATACATACAAACTTTTCTTTATATGATTGTCGTTTTTTTTACTGCGAAAATGTATAAAAAAAGTCAAATTCGTACATTATACGAGTCGATTATTATTATTTTCTTGTCCATAAAAAAGTGACATAAAGGCCTAAAAGTCAAAAACAAACGCAACAGAATTCGTATTGCGTACATAAAAATTTAAACGTATCTTCGTACATTTAATGTCTTTGTTTTAATATGATTTATTAGACAGAAAATTGTATCGTTAATTTAAAAATTTTCTTCCAAAACAGCCTATTACAAATTGATGAGACCCAAAAATGAAAAACGTGTGTTAACAAAAAATGAAATAAATTATATTTTGTTTTAATATCATGTTGACATAATAATTAAATAAAATTAATATGGCATACACAGCGTGTTTATTGAATTCATTTATAATTTATGTCATTTATTTAAAGTGTAAAATATGTATTTGGACTATTATTGAATTATTGTCTTAAAAATCAATTTATTATTTTTCCTTTAATATATAGTTGAAGTCCATGATTAAAAATCAAAAAGAATATCAGCCAATATGAACAGAGTCGCATAGTTTGATCTATTTTCGATTATATCCATACGAGGACGAGGTTACCTCATTCGTTTATTACTAGCAAAATCCAATTTATATGTCATAAGTTTATTTTCTTTAAAGGATAATAAAAAAGAAATAAAAATTTAAAAACGAAACTACGTCTCGTTTCTCTGTCTCTTCAACAGAGAAGAAATTTGCAATAAAAAATACCACGTACTTTTAAAAACAGAAAAAAAAGAAAACTTGACTAATTGCACCTATAACAGCTTGAAGGTCTCAAAAAGTAGATTCACCCATGTTGAGCAAACAAAATTTGTCTTTTCGAAGAACCCTCAGTTTGAATTAGTTTAATTTTCTATTTTGTTCGAACTGGTTTCCAAATAGGTATAATTTTTTATTTTTAGTTGAAATGAGTTGACAATATAAATTATATACAGTAGACAGCAAAAGCCTTAGTACGGCAATATATTTTGACAAAAAAAGTCCCCACAGGCTTAATACTCTTGCACACAGCCCTAATATGACTTCAAAAGAGTATTTAGGAGACCATTTGAAAGAACGGTTACGTAATCGGTAAACCTCAAAATAAACTCAACCGAAAAACTTGCTCATGGTGCCACCAGAAAACACTAAACAAAACTTGTACATTGAATTCCAAATGGGTTAAATGGAGTGCTTGACCTTAAGGGATATTTTACTAAATACAAGGGATAACATTTTAATATATGTATTAGACCTTTGAATTTTAAATTTACTCAGGGTTCTCCTTGGAGGTACCTATGGAGTCATCTGAAACTTTTCCTTACTTTTCACTGGTTTTATGACAAACATTAAAAAAGTTTTTGTTTTATAATAAAACAGAAATAAATTAATAATTTAAATATATAAACTATAAATTTGTATACAAACTTTTGGCTAAAGTTCATGAAATTGCTAAAATATATTGCCGGTACTAAAACTTTTGCTGTCCACTGTATGTACATATATTGCAATTGCGTAAAGAGTGCCGTTTAGTAACTTTGATTTTCTGGAAGCTTTTTAAAAAGAGTTGATCGTGTATTATTTTTAATTTACCCCGTACCTGTATGTATGTGGAAGTTATTCTTAAACGCTTATATTGTATTTTAAGCAAAAATAGAGGGGGGGTACGATATAATTAAAGCATTAAAAGTTTAATGCAGGAACTGTCTTATAGGACAAGTATTATTTAAAAATCTCAAGTTAATAACGTTCCCAAAAAAGTCTACACTTCAGACATGTCTTGATATTGTCTTTATGTTATATTTGTTTTTCTGCTACCATTTGCTACAGATTTTTTGTGTTTGTTTTTTTTCTTATCTTTTATGAAAGTTCTCTGAACTGTTTTTTACCCTCTGAATGTGTAAAATAAAATCAATAAATTTGGAAAGTAAAAGTTGAACATCCGTCAGCAGCAGCTATAGAAACAAATAGCTCAAATAGAAAAAAAGGCGAAAAACAAAAACGAACTGCTTTTGATAATAATTGGATATTATGTTACAGCAATTACAGTAGGAGAATAATTTTTAAAAATATGTGAGTATTATGTTGTGAGTCATTTAAGACAGAACGACAATATTGTACTTTAAAGACATTTTTGTAGTTAAAATGATTCACTTGAACGAATCCTGTTTAAGAATTATTTTTATAAAAATAAATTGAAACTGATGTCGGGTTTTTTAAAGGGTTTAATTTTTTTTATGAAAAGGATAAGCCTTCATAGTCTTATGTTTCAACTTTTATATTTTATCTTGGACACAGACCAACATTTATTGAATAAGAACTCACTCAATTTAAATTCTAAATGTAACAGATTACACCTAAAGAAAGCATGTACAAATAAATGCGTTGTTAACTTTCCTTTTAATTTTTTTACAATTGTTACGCATTTTAATTTTTGTTTAAACACGTGCTACAGGATTTTCATACTGTATTTAATCAGTCCAATCTACTATACCATAAGTATGTGCTGTGGAAAATGCTTTTTATGTTTTTTGAGAACATCAGATTTAAAAATTCCTTTCTATTTAAATTTTATACGAAATGTATTGAATTTTGTTTCATTGTTTTAAATTGACCACAAAAATTTCGTGATTATTTACAAAGTTTTATATCCAATTTCCTCAATTTGCCAGATTTTTTTATTATGCTGTTACACATTGTTACATCAAATAAAATGAGCTTAATCAGCATTTGCAAAGCAAAACCTTTTTTGATTTTCTTTGCTTTTTTTCTATTTCAAACATGCGTTGTAGAAATTTTTTTCAAGCCAACAGCCATATCAATATCTTTTAGCAACTTATTGCCAAGTTTTTTAGGAAAAAAAATTAGTCTACAATTACAATTAAAAAATCGTAGGCGTCTAACCAACAAGCTTGTAACGATGTTAACGTTAAAAGGCATTTAATATCAGATAATTAACAAAGATAAGATTTAATTAAAAATTAAAAAAGAAACATTCTAAAACACGAAATTAATTATTCTGTTCGTAGCACTCGGACACAAACTGTATGAAAATTTATAGAAATGTTCTCGATTAAATTATCTTTGGAATACAAAAGGAATATTTATAATCGGCAATCAATAAAATTGAACCAAACATTTCCACCATGATTGCTTCTCAAACGCGTTTGTAAAGCTTACAGCGCGTATATGTGTCGCAATGTAAAATAAAACGGTTAATGATAAACCAACTCTAAGCGAATTCCCCTAATAACTGCCAACTATGAACTCCACACTATTTTAAAAGTAAACAGGGAGCATAAGTACACTGTTAGTAATATAATAATAATATTAAGAGGTCCATTCCTTCCATTTCTTTTTAATATTTCGTCCATTTGAGTCTTTATATTTATTAATTTTATTTTAAGAGAGTCCGTGATTAAACCCCCGACTCAGACATATCAGCAATATTTTGGCAAAAACTCTGAGAGTAGAATAAAATTGCCACACAGCATGAATGGTGTGAGAAGTTAGGTTGTAATCCTGATTAAATGGTCGTAATCACCAATTAAGTGAGTAAAGTAAGGATTTAATCGAAAATAGATTTCTAAAATTGTATTGGAATAAATTCTAAATTGGTAGATAAATCGAACACAGATTTAAGAAATGGTCTTTTTTTTACAATTATTTCATGGAGAAAAATAATAAAATTCTTCGAGTCTGACCAAAATTAGAAGAAAGATTTCGCGCATAAAACTTCAATGACTTCAGAGATGAATCCAGCGTCAACTTACTGCAAATAGCTGTATCATCGATTATTTGTTGAGAGTTCTTTAAATTTCATAATCGCATCACAATAGGATTATGTCTAAAGGAAAAAATGCCTTTGATGGTACTTTAAAAATACTTATTGCCTTTGGCGACTAAAACATAATTCAATGTAGGTATCAGCTAAAAGCTTTTATGAACATATTTATTACACCTATTTAAAAGTATGTTGTTGTTTACATATTTATTTTATCGCTAACACTTTAATTCTGTTTCGTTATAGCATTTCCTCCTCCTTAAATGTTCTTTCAGTTTTGTGTAAGTTAATGCCTTTGCGGTCCATGTAGTGTGGTAAAGTCTAGTTAGAATTATAAAGAAATGAATTCTGATTTTCCTTCCTATGATACACGTGTATTGATATTTTTAGCCGTTACCATAGGGAATACAAAATATGATGTTAAATGAAGAAATGAATGAATAAAATGAAACGGAAGTAAAAGTTTCCTATCTTATACAATATGATTGGTAACGGAAGGTTTGAGTTTCTTTTTTGCAGGTTAAATGGCTTAAGAATTGGTGTCTGTTACGTATTTTACTTTTAATTGTAGGTTAAATTTAAGGTGGTAATATATTATGTATTGTGTTATGGAATATATTAATCTATTTGCGAAAATATACCCATATGTGTATGTGTGAATATACAACATACTTTATATATATATATTTAATATGTCCTTTTATTAGGGAACAATATTAAGAATATGACATTAATGTTGGGTATTATCTTGGGGAAAGTAAATATTTTTAAGGAAGATAAATAATTTTAATAATTTCAATTTACATAAGTATCTTGTTAGTACATAAGGCAATGTATTTATTTGTTTATGTTATGAAATAACATAAGGCTTTTTGAAGCCATTACATTCAGCTTCTTAAAATATTTAAAAATATCTAGAAAAAAATATGTGTATTATTAATACAAAATCAATCGAAGCGACATTTTTAATTAAAAAATATAACAAATTATGAAAATTTCTTGATATTTTTATCGTGATTATTCTTTTCAATGACTTTTCTTCTCGTCCTTTTAGTAATTTCACAGTTTTCTTTTAAAAAATTTAAGCTTATTAGCCAATGGAAAGGGAAGAATAAAAATGGCGTATAGAATAGGCTTCTATTAGGTATGCAAACAACATAAAAGTGATATTGAATGAAAATTAGAAAAATTTCAATTCGTTTAAAAAAATTGTTTTGATATTCTAATTTGGTAGATCAACTATGAATCGAACCAATATTTAAGAACAAACTAATTACGCATTTTTTAAAATGATTAATGAATGAATAAAATGTGTATCCACATCAAAGAACTACGAGCTTTGTTTTACCCGTTATTTTTTTTAATGCTTGATAAATGATACAATTTCATTTGTTTTTTTTTTTTTTTTTGTAGAAAATTGTACAGTGAATTGGTGGTTTATACTTATATTCTATTACTGAATTAAATATTTTATTAATAAAATAATAAAAGTTTTGACTACTTACCAATATTGCGTTTAAAACGTACGTAAATATATCTTATTACTTCCATTATTTGAGAACTATTAGAAAAATTAATCAGGTTGCAATTAAAATTAACAAATATCATCACTCAATTAAAAAAGACTTTCAGATATCAGCACTTAACAAATGTATACAACTTCACACAGCTAAAATCAAACTCAATGAAAATTAGCAAACAGGACAAACAGGCAACGACTAAACTCACAAATCGTACGGTACTTTACAGCAAAAATTACGTAATATTTAGTATGGGAAAAAGAACAAAACAAATATCAAAAATCCAACAACAATGCTTTAATAGAAAGATCGCAAAGTTGCCAGACGTGAGCCAGTAATTTAAGAAGCATTAGTTAGTGATGAATAATAACCGAGCGTTGTTTAAAAAAGAGGGCGGATTAAGGACATTGGTATTAAATAATGAAAAGATAGATTTTTGTTAATAAGGATAGTGAATTAAATTGACAATGTAATGTTATCAGTTGAAGTACGTTGTTAAATAAATCCTTTATATATATAAGTAAGGAATTTATTTAAATAAAGACAAAAATAGTGAACAGAAACAGTCATTGAATACGAAGGAAATCTATGTAATATCACAAAATGATCTGTTTAGAGGAGGGCTTAGGATCTTCTGCGAAATTTGATAATTGAATTGCACTTGGTGCAATACATAGCAAATAATTTTATATATCCTTAGAATTATGTTCGCTAAATAATTATTTCGATTATACAGGGCTTTAGGGATAAATAAAAATTGCGTTTCTTTGATTGATTAGTTGATATATCTTTTGAATCTCGATTTCGAATGAAAGTCCAACTCAAACGTAAGGTTTTGACGTATTTTTATATTTTGCAAAGCTTAGTATAATAGTTGTTTGTATTCCTATTATAATTAATTGTTTATATTCGACAAATATAAGAACGCATTCTTTTAATTTTTTTTTTTAGGGTATTTAATTTAGTTTTAAGATTGCAATTTATGTACTACGAAAATTACCTATTTTTAGAAAATAATTTTATATTTTAATTATTTATTATAAAATCGATCCATTTGTTATGTAAGTTAATAAATTAATCATAGATACCCAATAATATAAAAGAAAATAAGAGCAAAAATCTGTAAATAAAAATAAAATCTTTAAACAAAATGAAAAGTTTAAAATTCACACAATTTATAAAATATGTAACGAAAAAATGGCGTAAAAGTTTTGATTATTAGTCTCTAAAATAATCCGATTTTAAAAACTTATAAAATGGTTTACATTTCTCATATTCACCCTCAACGTACTGCAGCAAGATTTTAGTATCGTTTTAAACATAAAATTTGTCTACGATAACACAGTATTATATTTTAAATATTTTGTTTGCTACGTTTAGGGTTAATAGAGCTTTGTATACCTAATTTTCTAAACTTTGAATATCAAACTTATATCGTTTTTCTTTTACTTTTTTATTCCTTTTAAAACATATATGTACAGAAAACCAAAATGGAAATCCTTACACACGATGACAACTCCAGATCTTCTATGCAATCACCCGATCTATGTCTTTCGTCTTCAATGACCAGACCTCTACAATGTGTTACTACACCATCGAACGTATTGCGTAGTTATCGTCATAATCCATGGATTGGAGGACCAGGTGTTTTGCCATCACCAACCAATGCCTTAATAAGTGGTGAAGAATGTAGTACCAACTATTCATCTTGTGACAACACCATCGATTCGGTTAGCGACAGTGGCATTGATGATGCCAGCATAACTGAAAATGTTTCACCATTAAAGAGAACGTATGAACAGCAGACAGCAATCAATAATCTTATGATTAATAATTTGCACATCGATAACAATACAACAAACATGACTAACAGCAATAAGATTGAAGAGAACCTAAACATTATTGGTGAAAAAGCTAACCTTTTGCAGGAAGTAGCACTTGGCAAGAAATTATTGGCTCTTGAGAACGAAGATGATGGCGCTTCTATGTCTAAACGTAAAAGGTCAATATCGTTTTTGGACAGCAATAATCCATTGATGACTCCTTTCCTAATGGATCTATGCAATGATGACTATCACATGAATGCTAAGGAGTATTCGCAAGAGAATGATATTGAAAATGTTTTGAATGAATGGTCTGTCAACCTAGTTTAGTTATGGAAATTGTAACAACAACAGTAACAATACATATATATACATTTTTTTTATAAAATTTACAAAACAACAACAAACAATGAAAAAATAATTAAAAAAAACAAACCAATAATTTTTATATAAAAACCAATTTAAAAAATGAATTAAAAAAAGAAGAATTCAATTTTATACATCATATTGAAAATTATAATTGTTAAAGCGAAAGTGTAATTGTTAAAATTTTTGTTTTATTTTTTGTTTCTTACCTTTACACTCTTAACAAATGTTTATAAATTAAAAACTATTTGAAAAACAAAAATCAACAAATTAAATCAAACTAATTAGTATACAACAAAACTACACTTACTGCCCCCTATAATTCTTTGGATTAAACCTAAAATACCTATAAAAGTTTTAGATTTAGTAAAAAGTCCACATAAGAAATATTGTATTTTTATATGAAATCCCACCCTCCCCTTAAAACAATCACCCAATATTATGAGAACATAACTGAAATGGTTTTAAAAGAAAAACAATTTTTTTTTAATATTTCAATTGGCTTACAAACATAAATTAACGAGAATAACTTAATCATGGTTTCAAAAACAAATTTTTATCTTCCACAAAAATAATTATTAATTGGTGATGGTTAATTTTTTTTTTAAATTTAAATGCATATATTAATTCTCTTATTTTTTTAATATTTTTTGGCTTATTACTATCTTTATAATTTTCTAAATTTATTTCTTCTTCTTTTTTCTTTTTTTTTTTTTTGTTTAAGTAACACTTAAATTTTACAAAACAAACTATGATTAAAACAAATAGAAAAACACACATACATATGTATATCCCTTTAAAAACATACAAAAATAATTACTGGACACCTTTTTTTAATTTGCAATTTATATTATTCTGTTTAAGTATAAATTTTAATCATTTTTTATAATTTTTGTCGTTCTATATATTTTTTTTATTAGTTCAAAGATTTTAAGCATTTACTATATATTCTGTCAGACAGCTTTTTAAATACAGCTGCAGTCACCATTTTCTTTTTTTTAACAAAATTTTAGATAAAATTTATTATTTTTTTTATTATTATTATTAATTATATTTTTTTTGTGCAATTGTTTCTATTTCAACAATTTTGTGTGTCATATCTGTTTACATTTTTAAATTTATTTCAAACTTAAACTTATAACAAAAATGATTTTTTCAAATTAAATATTTTTATTTTTTTTCGCATTATTATGTTAAATTTTTTTTTCTAATATTATAAATTTTAATTCAATTAATCACTTTGTTTAGTAAACTCTATGCTTAATAAATATTAACTTGATTACTTTTGATTCTAAATACAATATATTGCATAAATTATATGTTGTTTTTATTTAAAATCCTTAAGTAGTATAAGACGCAGTAAGTACTTTATATTTTAAAATATTTTTTAAATATTTGTAATTTTCCTTTATTCTTGATAGTATTTCTAATTCAGGATTGTCGACTAAAAGAGTTAGGGCCATTATTACAACTTGCGGTTAACTAAAGGGAGGATTTTAACGGGCAGATAAATTGTTTTTCGTTATTATGAGTTCCCAATAAGATAGAAGTGATCGTTAAGCTAAAGGGAGGATCATCCTACCTTTAACATTTAAAGGACACTTTGTTTGAACTTGCCATATTAAATATTATTTTCATAATGGCAACTTCAAATTTAAGCAGCAATTTCAAATCTAATTCACATAATATCGTTCATATTTAAAGCTTGACAATTCCAAATTATAAGTCAATACGAGCAGAGTTGATATGTGACGTCATTTGTCCTACAAGCGTAAATTTATTGTGCGGAATACTGTAATCTTTAGTTCTATCATACTTGTCGAATACCTATCAATAGCTTTATATAGATAAAGTATATTTAATTTTGTATACAAAAGTATTGTGTTTAAATTGATAAATTTTTATAGAAGCAATATAAAATAGAAAAAATACGATTTTAATAAAAGAAGAATCGAAATACGTCTTTTGTAAATTAATCCAACAATAAATTTCTATTCAAATAATTTAATAAAAAAATATTATAACGAATCATTCCTCACGTAAATTTCAAATAAGTTCTAATTATATCCATTAGATTTTCCTCTGGTATCGTCCATTTACATTTTGGATATTTAATATCACAGCGTGAATGCTTATTCTGTTTAAATTGATGATGATTAGAAAACGATAAGTCGTCCATTGACTGGATGGTGTCTTTAAGGGATGTATGAAGTAAGAATTGTTTCAACCATTTAAGGCCCATTAAGCCATCTATAATTTTATCGACACCAGACGGGTGATTACCTTCGTTAACACGTTGTAGAGACAAATTTATGCGCACACATACAGCCTTTTGAAAACATGAACTCAAGTCAATTTCATTCTTTTGAAAAGTCTCATCAATTGTATTCAAAAGTTCAGCTAAAGATGTATCTTAAGTTTAGAAATATAAAATGATCATAAGGATTTTATTAAAAATTTAATTCCTGTTTCGTATAAAGTGCATTATAAAGATTAAAACAAAAACTTACCAACTCTAGCCCCTGAAGAATTTCTATAAACCAATTTGAAATTATTTAATGCAGACAATAACTCATTTTCCAGGTCGTTATCAGATCTCCTATTCTTCTCCGAAGCTTTTTCTTCTTTTCCCAGTACAATGTATCTTCGAAAGATGTATGATACCAAAGCACTTGATGTTGCTAAGAGTCCAGTAGATATTAAAGCTGCTGTATTAATGTTGAGAAGCGCCTGAAAAGAGTGAACGTTAGTTTTATGGATGGTATGAAAATTTCGAATTGCACTAAATTCTTCAAATCTGGCGCAGTAGTTTTATTTTATATAGCCTTAAGGGATATACTGAGCCCAACGGCGTGTTTGCTGGTGATTCTTCCTGGTCTGTTCCTATTTGTAGTTAAACTGCAAACAATAAACACTCCAAGGGTGTCTACACTTCTAATAAGAATCATGGTAAACTTATATACAAAACTTGCCCTATAAAATCCTTCTTAATAGTCTGTGTTTTCACTACTGCATTGACGGCTGCAATAGTTTGATCAACAATAATAAGAATGTTGCGTTTAAAGCACCCGACGGTGTAATCGCTTTAGTCCGCTTGTTACGCAATTAGTCAACACTTGCAAAACTTTGCACCATGATATTTCTTAAAAATACAGAAGCTCTAGGGTTTTTCAGAAATCACCCCAACCAAAGGCGATCTGTTGGGCATATGAAATGGTTCACCTCGGTAATCAATAAAATCATATGCTACATAAATACCAGTTTTGTGCTAAGCAGAGGATCTCAGAGAGAACTAAGCCCGTTTCTGTCGTTTATTATCCCTAGTTTTCTATCTATTAGGTGTAAATACTTGCATCACCATTATTTGACATTCTTTATCGCCTAATTAAAGATACCATTTTGATAGCAATGCTAGCACTGATACTAGAATTTCATAAGAATCCTTTGGACCTTGCAGCAGCACTATTATCTGTTAGAACTAAAGATTTTATATCATGCGCCCTTATGCTATTAACTACAAATACCAACTCTATATTATGAAAAATTGTTTCTCTATTTAAGAATACAAAAAAAATTTCTTTAAATTTCAATGACCTTCTAATCTTCAATGCATTTAGCTTGTAAGGAAGCTAGGATGAATAGACTAAAATCCTTATCCTCATAGCAAAGACCTCTCGGTACACTTTCGAAATAAAAGCAAACAAAAAAAATGCTATGAACTACATGTTAAATACTTTTGTAGGTGATTGTCTTTAAATGGAGGCCAAAAGCTTGGCTTAAAATATTTGTTGTTCATATAAAAATACTTTAACTTACCGGTTCATTTCCATAAGCATCAACTCTTCTTACTATGGGCACCTTAATAAACGGCAAAATGAAATCCAAACCCAAAGCAATATGTTCACCCAAAGGTTCAAACGACACAAGATTGGCGCGTGAGTTCCTTTCAGCCATTGGCATTACAAAGTTTTTATTCGTAAGACTACTTTGCCAACTATTTTGAAAATAGGAAACAAGAAACAGGAAACCAATAAATTTAGACATTTTCTTCTTTTCTTTTTTCTATTTTGCTTTTAGTATCACAAAGTAGACTTCACTTCAAGCGTTTTACCAAGCAAATAACTTTCTTTGTCAACTCGTTACATATTTAAATACGCAAATTCATTACAAGCTCTGTTGCCTTCTTTAATAACGTTGGCGTCAGAGTCGAAGTAAATTCATTTTTAATTTCGTTGACGCAAAGATGAATGCGTTGACTTTCAGGTTCACTTACTTTTTCACTTTTTATTACACAGTAATGTTTAAAAAATATAAAAATTAGTTATTATTCAAATAAAATTAAAACAAATAGGGTTGACTTCTATGTAAACATTAAATATTTACTTTTGTAAGTGAATCATTAAAGTTACGTAAATTATGTAACGCTCTCTTGTTTCACAAAATAATAAATAATTTATTTTTTCTTTGTAAATTAAGATTGCTTTAAGAACTTTTGATATTCTGTTCTCCCGCATTTGAAGGCAAAATGTTTGGAACATACATACATACATACATAATTGGTCATTACAACCCTTCAGTCAGGATTACGACCTAGTTTCTCACACCACTCATGTAGTGTGTGTTAATTTTATACATGCGCGGCGGGACCTACAGTTTAAAGTCGACTCCGAACGACAGATTTTTGAGAAACTTTTCATGGCAATTTTATTTACTCTCAGAGATTTTGGCAGAAATCTGCTGAAAGGAAGTCGCCGAAGTAATACTTTTTGTATTTTATTTTGATGTCTGGCCTGGGGCTCGAACCCTGGCTTTTCGTCTAATAAGCCAACACACTACCTACTAGACCACGGCGACATATTTGTTTGGAACATATTGATTGTAATTCGTGAAAATCCCCAGGGCTTTTGCAGAAAAATGAATAGGCTTTAGTTTTGATGTCACGAGTAGCTAATAATTATAATATGTGACCTTTTTGAGACGAAGATAACAACTTTAACGAACGTAACGAACGAGAATGTAAAGGAGAATTAAACTAACGTGATGTTCTAGTCACATCTGGTACTATTTTTACTTTACTTTTACTTTAGATCATGCAGACATCTAAAGTTCTATTCAAAAACGAAAAGCTAGGGCAAATGGCAATTTTTCTGCGAATGTCACTTTAAAGAGTCCTTTCTAGGGAATATAACAGTTCTTCCTGAACAAAGTTGCCACTGATATACAAATTTTGTTCATTAACACAGTGACTTTAGGGGCAATGGGCTACGTAATTCATTACAGTTGTATTCGAAGTCATTCGCTGCTTTTCGCACCAATTTTGAAATGGAAGAGCAATAATTTTGTGTGACATTTATCAGACAGTAATTTGCAAATAGTTTGCACATTCGTCTAAAATCTTTTAGCCGAATATCTGTTAACGCCCTACTATAATCGGACGCAGTAGTTATAACTAAGCTGGTCACTTCTCTAGCGACATCTTTAGAGAAAGTAGTTTCTGCGATTTGCTCAGTCAATCGCTTAATTGATTGCCATCATGTTGAACAAGAGTTAAATACTCAAAATTCTTTAAGTAGGCATAGCAGCATAGCAGCATTGTTTGTCATGAACTAGAAGTCAGGTTATTCGCAGCAAAATTGAAATACGTTAACAGTTAGGCATTACATTTGATCTACTCTTGGTTTAATTTCAAGAAAATTGATTACTATAACAGTTATATACCATAAAATAGTACATGACAGGGTGATATATAGTAAAAGTTTCTATTTATGTATATATTATCTAAGTACAGATTAAAGTCCTATAAATGATACACTATTTTATGAATTTTTTACCTCTCATTTTAATAAAGATAATCAAAAATTAACAGAATGGGAAATAAAATAGTTTTTATGTTATATTGGCTTTTAATTTTTGAGCTAAAAACTTTAATAAACTATTCTTGGAATAAATCCAATTGCAGCCATTATAAGTCTCTAAGCAATCATATTCATTCTGTGCTGTCTCCAAAGCATCTTGTATGGCAGTTCCTTTCAAGTAGTTGCGGACAAACTGCAAGCTAAGTAAAGTAAAAAATTTAATATTAAGAATCTAATTAAAAAATATATACATATTAAAAAATGAATTACCTTAAAATACCATCCACAATTTGATGAGCACCTTCTACTTTAGAGCCACCTTTAATAAACTTTTCTTGGACGTAAGTACACAATGATCTTTGAATGCAATGGCTTAAATTAATATTATTTTCTTCAAGTTTTGTTTCCATAAGGTTTATGAATTGAGTTACTAAATGGAACAGAAAATGCAGTATTTTATGTAAAACTAAAGAAAAAAGAATTAATTTCCTTACCGCCTCGATTGTCATTCACAGATGCAAATGTTTCTTCATTTCTGGATACTTTTTTGTAATCACTAACATAAGCGAATGGCGTAAAAATAGTTTTCAGTATTATAGCAAATATACCGCCAATTGCAACAATAGCACCGGTTGTGAAAAGTGATTGCAAATTTAAATTGAATAGACTTCGAAAGGCGGTTTGTGCAACCGATTTACTTCTCTCGATGGGTATTCTCACGAATGGTATTATAAACTCCAATTCAACATTAAAATCACGATCGTCAGCATGAAATTGAAAACCACGAGGTTTGCGTATATCTCGAACAAGACGATCAAATTCCATTATTTGAATTTCCATATCCGTTTTTATGGTTTTGCGCGGTTCAAAATCACGAAAGCGAAATACATTCGTAGCAGCACTTGAATTTGCATAGAATCTCTTATTGACTTGAATATTAAAGTCATAATATTGAAATTTTATAAATAATAATACAACAATAAATTCACAATGTTTTAAATCAAAATATTTAAATTTAAACATTTTTATTTTGTTTTGAAAGTGATTTTTCTTTTTAAGGTTGTTGCTTTACGCACCCGCGAACTCTTTCTGAAGCAAATGTTTCGTTTTAAAACGAATAAAACTTAAGAAGACTTTATTAATACACTCTTTTAGAAAACAATCTTTGACAAAAAAAATTGTTTTGAATATTAAAATTGTTTTAACGCTGACTGAATTTGCTTAAAAAACATGCATTTGCGTAAAACACTACGGGTGTTTTTTAACGCTTCGTTTAATACAAAAAATAGTTGATTTAACCAAAAAAAAAAAATAGTGTCTTTATAAAATTTTATTGAAATCCGTTTCATATTTATTAAGTTATTGATGATTTTACTATTTCATTTGCCATAAACTTATTTATTTATTTAGTTATTCACACCTTCTCTTTATTATGCACACAGGGCTCTAAGAAAAGTACGGAAGCACCAAATTTCTACAAATAATTTGTTGAATCGCACTAAACCATCATGCATAACATAATTGGTCATTACAACGATTCAGTCAGGCTTACGACCGACCTAGCGTCTGACACCACTTATGTTGCATGCGTTAATTTTATACACGAGTGACGGGACCTACAGTTTAAAGTTGACTCCCAACGATAGATTATTTTATTTACTCTCAGAGGTTTTGGCAGAAATCTACTGGGAGGCAATCACCGAAAAAATATTTTTTCATATGCCTTTTATTGGAAATGACTGACCTGGGGTTTGAACCGTGGCCTCTCGTCTAATAAGGCCACCTACAGAAGCTTGTATGCCGTAAGGGACATCCATTTTTCAAACGCTATCTCCGCATGTTAATAACCTCTTCAGAAGAATATCAATAAAGCGCAGTATAAAGAGAAGAGATTTCTCGTTATGGGAAACCTAAGATATATAATGCAAGAATAGTGAATGACAACATTCGATAAACATTCATCCAGTGTGGACAGACATCCAGTATGTCGGGCATGTGTGAAATAGAAACGTTTTTGGATGCAGGACTTTCCTCAAATTAATCCATACATATTTACATTAAGACAATTGAATTTATTTTGCTTTTTGAACCACACTTCATATGTTTGTTTTGAAGTCAAGAAAACAATTTCCTGCAATTTCCACATGAGCAATTTCTCTAAAATCGTTGACGTTGTTGTTAAGCACTAAACTGCATATCATCAAATTTAATTAAATTTTTATTTGTGTTTAATAAGCTGATAAGACATTAAAGTGAATTTAAATACACATGGATTGGAGCGAAAACATATATATTTTTGATTGTGCACGAATTAATAAATTTTCCATGTTATTATTTCATTTCTTCAATTTATTAATGGACTGAATAACATATGCATTCTAACAAATTCGATAGTCTCCACAAGGAGGACAGCAAGGATCGTAGGGTTTACCACGTCTATCAATCGTACACAAAATGGGAGGATTAACGCCCCTTAATAATTTCATTCTCTCAATTCTGAAATTTAAAAAATTTTAAATTGTGGTTGTTAGTTAAAAATACTTTTTTTTAAATTGTTTAAAGAGTTCTTAGTTCAGTTTACCTCTTAGCAGCAAGTTGAGCTGGTGTCAATTTACCATACTTTCTGTTTGCTTTTTGTGTATATTTCATCATATCAACTTTCCTTTTAGGTATTTCTGGTTCTTCTGGTTTTTTGGGAGGACGGCCACCATATTTGCCCGAAAAATCAATAGCAGGAGCCCTAGGTGGGTATGAGCCATCGCCACCACCACCACCACCACCACCACCACCACCAGCACCACCACCACCATGTTTTCCACCACCGCCTGGAAAACCACCTTTACCACCACCGAAACCCCCACCTTTACCACCGCCCATACCACCACCTTTACCACCGCCGAAACCTCCAGCTCCACCTCCACCTACACCTCCTCCTCCACCTCCACCTCCACTAACACCTCCGCCTCCGCCTGCATCACCCCCACCTTGTTTTTGTTTTTTACCTTTACGCTCTTTTACAGCACATTGATACATCTGCATATATTTATTAGGAGGCCTGGGAAATAAGGGTTCCGGATTCCAATCAATCTCATTGTACTGAGTACCGACATTAATTAAATTTAATTTTTTAAGCCTATCAGGCTTTATAATGCCTGCAGGTGGTGTAACGCCAAAATTAAATTCCGCCTCACTATCACTGGTATCCGACAGTACTAATGTATTGCTGCACGGGCTCATTTGCCTTTTACGACATTCCTTATTACACTGATACTCCAAGTTCTTCTTCTCCAAAAAGCTGCGACAATAACAATATATTATCGGTTTATGACATTCACATTTCTTAAAGCCCATATCCTTTAAACGTTGCTTAATTTCTCTAAATTCTTGCAACATGGGGTTTTTTGTAATACGAAACTGTATTGGTTTCATATTTTCATAGGGATCAGCCGCATCTTTTAGAAGTTTCGGCGGCTTAAGAGGCCTCATTGTAATAATAAACTCACCATTACGTTTGTATATGTGCAAAGTTGGCTTTTGCACAATCTGGGGTGGGGCAGGAGGATTGGGGCTTTTATTTTTGCCATATTTACGATAAGAGTACTGGGAGACAAGTAGGGTATCGGCTGGAAAATCTTTCAGAAAATATCGCATTAATTCCTTGATAGGTTTTCGTATGGCGCCTGGTTTCCATTTTCCCGCTCTGTGTACATTCCACAACCAACCCATATTGGGCGGTACATTTTTGCGGCCTCCAAAGCCATTTACACAGGACTTGTGTCTAGCATTAGCTGACGGATTGTCACGAACTATTTCGTAATCGTATCTAAAAGTAAACAATTTGTTTCGCTTGCTGAATAGGTTTTTATGCCAAAGATTTACGTAATCATGTGTATAATTTATACAAAAACTAATCGAAGAGGAAGATAAGAGTACACATTACTGATTATGCAATTATCTCTTAGTTTGGTCAGACTGATACAACTGGAATATTATTTACTCCGGTATCTTAATCGTTTCTCGAATGTAACTTTGTATTGTCTAATCGGTTATGTCAGGATTTCTAGCTGGTTACATGCCAAATTTAAATTACGAACACGGGAATAGAGATGGGTAATAGTATTTTTTGTCTAGGGTAGTCAAAATGTACTAAATGGCCTTAAAGTTAAAGGCCAAATAATAACCTTATCTCTAATAAATTGTACTTACAGTTTACTTCGTACTGCCTTCTCTACAGCCGGTTTTAAGCGACGTTTTCTACGCTTAGTGCACTTTTTTTGTGCATTATTTTCATGTTCATAATCGGAATCGTGATTTTGCTCTGAAGTGGTTGGTTGACCATGTTGACCACATTTCCTACGATATTTCTTTATTAGATCTTTTCGAAGTTCCTTCTCACATTTTTCCTCAGGCTTGAAGACTTTCTTTTTAGGTGCTTTAATGTCATAAAGATCTTTTAGTTCCGAAAATATTTTCGATAAAAATGGACGACTATCAGTATTATCACAATCTGCCCCCGATGATTTTTTACAAATTTTGGCTGGTTCTTCTTTGGGTGGTGGGTTAAAAATATTCTCGCACAATTTGCGTATACGACAATGGGCACAAGGCTTATCGATGCCATATTTGCAAGTGCAACGGCATTTTGGCGCATCATCTTCCTGAATATTTGATTTACTGCTGGTATTGTCGTCTGTTTGTAAATTATTTTGACACTCTTTTATAATTTCATCTGCACTGCGCTCATCGTCGTAGGATTTTTCTTCGAAATATGGCACAGCCTTGTAGCAGCAATTAGGACACGTTGCTAATTTTGGTAAATACGTCATATTCGCTTTACAGAGAGGGCAATTTCTACAAAAGGAATGCATATTCTTGTAATATTACGTGTGTATGTACATATATTTTTATATCAACCTTAGTGATTCGGGTTCATTTTCTATAAGCTTGGGAGGTGTCATCCTATGGGCTAAGGTCGTAAGGTTTATTGCCATAAAATCTTTACTTTCCGGTAAACAGTAATTGGGCATATAATCAGTATCTAAGCAATTAATAAAAAAGAATATTAACAATTGAAAAAAAAGAAAATCTCAATTAACTATACCCGATGGTATGTTACACAGAAAAGTTCGTTTTTGTGGTTGTGAACCAAATTCATCTCCTGCCTCACACTTTTTACCTGTGGATTTCACGGCATTGATTAGCTTTTCGTAATGATTTGTAAAGGACTGAAACGAAAGATAAAATATTTTTTTGGACGTTCGCATGTACATTGAATCAATTATTTTTGCATTAAATAAGAATCTTTTTCAATATCAAATCAAACTCTCTCTCTCTCTCTCTCTCTCTCTCCATGAAACGAAATGCTATTTTTAGAGCAGATAAATGAGAAGAGCTCTTTTCGATTCCTGATTAATACTACGTCCCATAGTATAAAAAAAAAATAATTTCAGTTTTTTTTTAATTTAAAATCCCATTTTTTAATTATAATTTGCAATTGTTGATAAAAAGAAAAAAGAAAATAAACTCTAGAATTTACGGTATTTCCCTTAAAATTTTTTTTCGGATTTTTAAAGTGCCATATGTTCTATACTACCTTGCCTTACCGCTAAATACATTAATAAAAAAAATTAATACAATAAAAAAATTTACATACAAATAAATGGAAGGGAATACCTTTAGTCTTTGGCATGCCGGATCCATAGAGCTGAAAATATCGACATTGTCTACATTTTGACTATTTAGTGGCCGAAAATTCGATAAATCTAAGCACATTGGCCTCAACTCATGATCCGAATCTGATGCTGGTATAATACCAACTTGCGAACAACAACAATTATTTTTCTGTTCCCCCACCACGAAAAGTATATCAGTAGGTTGAATTTCTGCATGGGCATTTGGACATTGACCATCCGGTGATATATCTTCTCTGAAAATTTAATAAAAAAAAAGCTGTTCTAGAAAGGGAATTTAATACTTCAAAACGATATAAACTTACTCATATTCTTTACATTTTGGTTGGAGACGTGTAAGTAATTGCATATTGCCAGTTTTTGTACCATCACATAACTTCAGCTCCGTTTCCACTGATTGAGTCATTTCGCCATCGCAATCTAATATTCGTTCTAAGAATGTGTCCGGCCAATCAAACTTGCCATAACCTGCAGAGTATAGTTATTCTCATAGTAAACTAGTTTCATGAAATCAAATACACCAAATCAAAGTATCAACCTAAAACAATATCCTCTTCTGCTACTTTTATTCTTAATGGGTTCGTTGCTAATTCGTCCTTTAAAGTCTCGGGTTTGGCGTAAAACTCATAACTTTTACCGGGTTTGAAGTCTAAAATATTAATGCGACTGGAAGTGACTTTGAGATTATTGTTATTAAAGAGGACATCTACTTCTATTTTGCTTGAGTTATTCTTTGATTTGTGTGCAATGTCAAGCCGAATTACTATGGCATCGAAGAAAAAGCCTTTTTCCTTCTTCTCACGGGTAGCTTCAGCATCTGCAGTAGCAGCAGCCGGCGTTCCTGCAGCCGTAGTTGTTGCAGCCGGTGTTGTTGCGCCTGGTTTTCCTGGTTCAGGTTTTGCCACGATGGATCTAGCTGTGCGACGTCTGTTGCAGTCTGGATGTATTATCTCCTCAGCGGCAGGCTTATCTTTTGTCGCCATTTTCGAATCGAATTAATTTTCAAATTGATTTGCAAAACTGTGTAAATACTATTGTAATTTGAATATTTTTAATTGTCGAATTGCAAAAAAAAAAACGAAATAAAAGTATTTTATAAAATTCTAGTATAAAAAGACGTCAAAATTTTTTGATGAAATTTTATTTAAAAATTTAACAAATAATTCTGATAACTGCTACAAAAAAATCAAAGTTCATATGTACAAAATTTGGAAAATTGTAAATTTCAAACCAAAAATTATTTTTTTCACTATTTAGTCACTATAGGAATAGTTATTTTTAATATACGAATGGAATTACTTCTTATGTATTCGGAATGTTTCGAAAAAGTAATTCTGTTCACGATGTTCACAAAACACTTTTTAGTTCATTTTACGGCCAACATAATCGGGCTAGTGAGCAAGCAATTCGCGAAGTTATTGAGCAAAACCGTTACCTGGGCGATTGTGGAATAACAACACAAGGGTAATAATAACTAATATACTTTGAAGCGATCCTAATAGGAGGAAAACCACTGATGATCGTCCCCACGAGACACTCGAGCTGTCGTAAGCTCGAAATACCAATATTTTGGGGGAAGATACTATACCAGGCATGACTCAACTCAGAGGAGTGGACTACAAGATACAAGATACAGCCTTCCTGTAGAAAATATGGTTGGTAGCCGTAACGGTATACGCACAACGATTCAACTTCAAGACTGATATAGGTGTATGCCGAAAGGCATGAGACATTGAATTTCTATGTTTGGTCTCCTCCTCTTCAACTTACCTGACGCAAGATCTTCAAATATTGATTCGTCATTATTCTCAAGTTATTAGCCTTTGTCCTTTCAATACATGGAAATTATTACGTAATTTTATAGAGCACAACTCAAACAAAAATTAAAGCCAAACAAATATTGTTTGCCTCACATTTTCGCTGATTGGCTCGTTTGAAACTCGCCGAAGAGCAGTTTTTTTGCCGCGAAGAAATTAATTTTTGCTTAAATGACTACTACGAAGTGAAGACAATGTTTGGGCCGTTAACGAATCATCATTACGTCCATTAAAATTGAATGTGTGATGCTTTCATCGGTCCCTTTTTCTTTCGAAATGAGCAAAGACCTTCCGATACGGTGAACAGTAAGTGCTAGCGAACCATGCTTACTGAATATTTCTTTCCCAAATTTACTAAGCAAAACACCAGTGGCATTCGGTGCCAACAAGATGATGCAATTTGCCATACAGCCCGCTAAACGATCGATTTATTGCAAAATCAATTTGAACACAACTTTCTTCTTTGGTAACTGCAATTTATCTCTGGATTACTTTTTAATATTTTAGGTCATGAGTTAAGAAAAACATAACTTCAGTATCTTTTATTTATTATTTACACAAATGAAATGACAAATTTACAACAAACAACAAATCTACACAATTTAACAAATACGATCGTCACGCATATATCCAGGATTACAGGGCATTAAATTACAACAAGAACTAATTGCTGTTGGTTTACCAAGCCTATCTATCGTACATAACAGAGGAGCATTTCCACCTCTCAGCAGAGCTAATCGTTGTTTTCTATAAATTATAATAAAATTGTTTTTTATATTGATTATATTGATTATATTGAATTATAATAAGCAAATATCGAACTTACTTCCTTTCGGCTAATTCCTCCGCTGTTGGGCCAGTCATAGCTTTATAAGCTAAATACTTCGCCATATCAAATTTACCGTCAGGACCTAGAAAACTTTCAGGGCCCCAATCAATTCCACCTTTACCTTTACCTGTTCTTTCAGGTATAATACCGTTTGGACCATATATACCCTCAATTGGTGATGCACCTGCTTGATAACCTCCTCTGCCATAAGGTCCAAAGTGTCTACCAAATCGTTGACCAACAGCACAGTTGTGTAATTTAATATATTTCGGTAGAGGCTTTGGATACTCATCTTTTATAATCCAATCATCTGCCTCATACTGTGTACCTGTGCTAACTTTTTTTCGTTTTGTACACCTTTCCGGGTGTGGCACTCCAGCCGGGGGTGTAACACCGAAATCGAATTCTCCTTCACTGTCGCTAGTATCGGACAGCACAAGCGTATCAATGACATTGGGCATTTGACGTTTTTCGCATTCTTTTTGACATTGAAATTCTAATTTCTTCTTTTCAAGAAAACTCCGACAGTCACAGGATGAGATTGGTTGGTGACAAACACATTTGGGGAAACCCATGTCCTTTAAGTCTTGCTTTAGATTACGAATTGCCAGCAATAAGGGATTTTTGGTAATTTTAAATTGTATGGGATGCATATCAACATACGGATCGGAACATTCCTTTAAAACTTCTGGATCCTTAAGAGGTCTTAGAGTAATATAGTAGACGCCCTTCTTTTTGCATATATGAAGTGTGGCTTCCGTAGTATAATTCTCTTCCTCTCCCTCATCTTTATTACTATTTTCACTTTGATTTTGGTTTTCGCAAGGATGTCCATTAGACTTATGAAGAAAATGTTGCATTAGTGCCTTAATAGGTTTACGTACAGCACCTGGCACCCAACCAGTGCGTATGCCTTTAGCTTCAGCGTTCCACAACCAACCCATATTACGTGGTACATTTCTACCTCTCCCAAAGCCATTTAAACACGTTTTATGACCAATTTGAATACCAGGATATTTTCGTTGTGTATTGTAGCCATAACTGAAATTAAATTCAACATTCATCATATTCATCACACCTAGATTGAAAATGAAGAAATTTATGGCTCGATTATGGTGGACAACTGAATTTCAGTTGTATTCTACTTACTACCCACTCACTCACTCACTTATTTACGAATTGTATAAGAAAAATAGACCATAAAGTATATATAATAAAAGTATCTTGGTAAGAAAACATACAGTTTTCTTAATATAAAAATTATTACTTACACTGCTCCTTTACATGCATTGTGTGGGCTGAAATTCTTTTTCTCAAATTTTTTGCGTTCAACTTCTAATGCTTTCTGGTTATTAAATGGTCTAAGTGGTACCGTTTCGCTACTTTCTTCTGGTTTGTTATTCTGTGGCCTCTTAATTTCGTACAGGTCTTTTAACTCATGAAAAACTTTGGCCAGGTAGGGACGACAATCTTTACTACTTGATTTACATACGGTGTACACTTCAGACGATTTAGTTTCACATTTACCACAGCTTTCAGTGGTCTTACGCGGTGGTTGCAAAATGTCCGCACATAACTGTCTTATTCGGCAATGAGCACATATTTTCCCGTCATGACAAGTACATCGGCATTCAGTATTCGTAATAGAAGCCTTTGATTGGGCATTACTCGGTTGATCTGTTGTATTTTCTGTCATTTTATTACATGTATACTCTTCTAATATCTTATCAGCCGTTATTTTATCGTCATAAGGTTTTTCTTCATATGGTATAGGCTTGAAACCACACTTCGGGCAAGCTGCATATTTGGGAAGCCATGTGACGTTTTCGTTACAGAGAGGACAATTTCTTAAAGATAAAAGTTTTAAGTTTTAATGTATGTATGTATGTATGTGACCGTTATAGATATTAATTTGCTACCTTTTTCTTGGCTTTTGCATATGAATATCCGATTGGCACACCATGTGCTTGTCATCAGAGGCATTTTCATCTGATACGCAATAGCAGGGATTGTTAGACTCTTAAAAAGCATAAAAAATGGAAAATTATTTCAGTTGAATTAATTTATTTTTCATATTTTCACATTTTGGTTTTTTTACAAAAAAGAAATTATTTTAAATTTAAGTATCTCTATCTCTATGCCTTCTACTTGCTTCACATGTGCTATAATTTTGTTTTAAACAACATTTTGGGCGATCTATACCTGAACTACTACAAGAAGGAAATCTACTGTCCGGCAAAAAGCCAGATGGTTTTGCTTGTTGTTCACATGGCAATTTTCTTTGTTGACATTTGCTTGGCGTTTTAGAACAGTCGGGTGATTGCTTCGATTTCTTCACTATATCATCAACTACTGCTTCATATTCAGTTCGGTTTTTCTAAAAAAAAAAACAAGATCACATAGGAATGTATATATATATATATATATATATATATATATATATATATATATATATATATATATAGAAAGTTAGATATGGGTTTTATACAAACTTTTTGTTTACAGCAGACACCATCGAGAGTTTTCAAAATGTCTGCATTGGTTAGTGTTCTGCCATTAATGGTCCTAAAGTCGCTTAAATCTAAACAAATTTTATTTGAAGATGTATTCGATTCAGAGCCCCGAATTAATTCACAATCATTGCAAATTTCATTGCTTTTATCCTCTTTAACCACAAATAAAATATCATTGGGATCGATAACACTTGTATCCGGTTGATTGCATAAATCCGGTTTGGGTTTTGTCATTTGCTTTTCTCTATAAAAAAAAATTATATTATTATTATTAATTCAAAACAACTGCAATACTAGTCGAAACAATGAAACTTACGAAAATTCTTCGCACTTCATTTGGAGACGAGCAAATAGTTGCATTTTTCCTACGGCTTCGTTTTCAGATTTAATTTCGACTTCAGTGCAGTGCATTAGTTCTCTGCCGCAATCTCCACTTAAACAACTTGTAAAACTTTCCGGCCATGCAAAAGAACTATTTCCTAAATAAAATAAATTTGAAAAATTCAATGTCTCATCAATAATATATGAATAACAATATGAATGAATATCGAAAGTAAGAGCAATACCAATAACTTTATTATCATAGAACACCGTGCAGTCAAAGGAAGTTTTCTCTAATTGTTCCTTTAGAGATGATGGCCGTGCCGCAAAATCCAAGCCTCTGCTCGGATTAAACTCATCGACATTAATACGGCTGGAAGTTATTTTCACGTCATTGCTAAAGAATTTTGCTTCAACTCTAATTTTAGTTATATCGGCATTTTCAATCTTGTTTAGTTTAATGTGTACTACTATAATATCAAATACAAATGATAATCTGCCTATAGGTTTTGACGATGTTGCAGGATTTTCCAAATTCATTTTTAATTAATAATTTGAATTTATTTCACCCAAAATAATAACAATTTTAAAAATTAATTTTACCAAAAAACAAAGAAAAATTCTTAATATTTTTCAATTTCACAAATAAAATATATTCATGTATAATATATATGTATAAAAATAATTTGAAATATTGTCTTCGGTGTACTGATATAAATTTTGTAGTTGTCAAATTATTTAAAAAGTATTTATTTGGAATTAAACTGTAGCGCCCTGTTGGTTATTCGAAAGTGAAAATTTCGAAATATTTTTTGCAATTTCTGTTTCATTTCATATTGCAAATACAGCTTAAGAACTTTTATTAACTCAATTATGGAACAAAAAGAAATCCAAAGGATTGACCACAGACCCGATTAGGAATAATTTACTTAACAATTAAAAACCGATTACAAATAGAATAATAATACAAAAATACAGTCTAAATTTTTAGTTTTCTTTTTATTTAAAAAAACGACATTTTTAACGGTTTAAATTGTAAATGTTTGAAAATATCTGAGTATATTTTTGTCTATTTTTCAATTATATGTAAATATTGCTTTAGACAAACACCTGCAGCATACACATTAAAACCAATCTTTTTTAAATAGATAATAAAAAATAGATGTTCTATGTATGAATTTCTATAAAAAAAGTAAGAACACCTCATTAAAATACGGTTACTATGAAGTCCAACAAAAAACAAATAAAAACATTATTATATGTAGTGTCAAAAAATTAAAAGCTTATCGAATTAAATAAATCAATAAAACCTTTAATTACCTCAGTTATCAAAAACTATAAAAAACAGCCAAATTTAAGAACCAACCGCCGGCGACCTTTGCTTTTTGAGTAAAAGAAAAAATCTATTTTAGAATATTTGTTTACACAACTAAAAAGAGGGATATTTTTATTGAAAATTTTTTTTCTTTTGTAAAATTATAATAAAAAAAAGAATAACAACACGGTTGTCTTTTTGTGGTGGTATTAATTTTCTTTCTTGATCATAACAATTACAATCATTTAGAGCAAAAAGTATAATTAAACCATAAATCCTACTGCATTGTTCTCTAAAATATATATAACAATTTTATAAACACCCATGCTATAATATGTTTTGGTTTTCAGTTTAATAATGCAATAATTTTATAAATAAATTTCTTTTAACATCGAAAAGGCAGTTAAAAATGCTGCTTTCTATTATTATGAACGGCTGATATTCAAATAAATGTGTGAGTGAATATGAATTTACTTTCTGGCATTGATGATTTCAACAAATTCAGGTTTTAAGGAGGCACCGCCTACCAAGAAGCCATCAATGTCGGGTTGAGATGCCAACTCTTTGCAGTTAGCAGCAGTAACAGAGCCACCGTATTGAATGCGTAGAGAATCTGAGACTTCCTTGGAGATATTTTGAGTCAACCACTTGCGCAAATAAGCGTGAACTTCTTGAGCCTGAAATAAATAACAATAATTAATAGTTAGAAACTTTTAAAAAGAAATCTCTTGTCGAATGATATGAATAGGTCAACGAGATCTCCCCTTTCCTTCATTATTTTGTATGTATGTATATATATATGTAAATATAATAACTGCTACAAAATCTATAACTTATTTATTTTTGTGTTATTTTCCCAAAAGAATAATTATGCAGTTTTTTTTTCAAAATGCAAACTAAAATTTCTACAGTAATACGACTGTGAAAGTACAAAATACTATTAAGTCTATATTTTATAACCTGCTTTTATATTTTACTATTAAGTTTTCCGCTCCTCGAAATCTCGCAATAGGTGAGTGTATGAACAACTTTCGAATATTCCTTACCTGTTGGGGTGAGGCAGTTTTGCCAGTGCCAATAGCCCAGACGGGTTCATAAGCAACTACCACATTTGTCCAGTCCTTTACGGTTTTGGCGTATGCAGCCATTTGTGCGGCGACAACTGCTTCAGTTTTACAACCTTCGCGTTCTTCTAAAGTTTCACCAATGCAGGCAATGACCTTAAGGCCTTCAGCCAAGGCATGGGCAGCCTTTTCGGCAATTAGCTCGTCAGGTTCGTGGAAAACATGACGACGTTCAGAGTGACCCAAAATGACCCAGGTAGCTCCAACATCTTTCAACATAGCGGGAGATACTTCACCGGTGAATGCACCCTTGGGTACCTTATAACAGTTTTGAGCAGAAATGTTAAATTTAGGTGGAAACAATTCGCGGGCATATGAGAGATAAGGGAAGGGACATCCCAAAACAATTTCAGTATTATCATCCAAAGTGGCAGAAGTTAAGTTTTTGGCGATTTCAGCAATGGCTTGCTTATCACCATTCATCTTCCAGTTACCACCAACACAGAATTTACGAGTCATTTCGCTTCTTTTTAATGGTTTGCAACAAGATCCGTAATAACAAAAGACCTACAAAACAATATAATAATAAAATTATAAGCTCTTTAAAAAATATTCTTGTATTTTATACACTCTTTAAATAATTTAATTTAAATGAAATCGAAAGGAAAAGTCCTTTTCACTTTCCTTTTTTAATCAAAAATACTTTTAGTACCTTCTCCGATTGAAATCTTTTGATGAATAACCTTAGTATGACCTTGTAGTTAGTTAAGAACTGCAGAAATACTTTTATAATTACAGAGCTCTGTTAACTGTACATTAACATAACCAATCACTATGAAGATATTAAAATAGCGGTTACCGGTGTTTCAGTTAATGTATGTATAGCAGACAAACAATGTGTGAATAGGAATTGGAACATCTGCGGAATGTAAATAACTTGCAAAAACATAGATTTTAAAAGACTGGATTGAATAATATTAAAGTTTCAAGATGTTTATTAAATTATTTGTTGATACGTGACATGTAAACAGTAGTCAACACTGCTTATTAGAACTGTTGTCGGTATTTATTTTGTTAACATAATTCACAGTGATGTAAACAATGCTGCCAAGTTAGCAAACTATAACTTTAACCCTCTACAAGTGTATTAAAAGATCTAAATTTATTTCGAGTGCACGAGAATATTGTCAATTAAAATTAAATTATTTTACAGAATGAATTAAATTAAATATTTTAAATTATTAATTAAAATAGTTAAATCATTATTCAAGATACAAAAAAACAACAATAGAAAAATAACCTCAATTTCGAAAATTGTAATTATTTATAATTTCAGAAGTGACATTAAAATTAATCTGTACAATTTTCGTATGATTTCAGAAAGAGAAATACTGATTTATTAAAAATACAATTCCCTCTAAATATTAATAATCAGTAAACTCAAATGCGGTCATAAAAAATTAATAGAAAGATATATTAAAAAAAAACTTCAAGTATCTATTTTGAACTTTACTTTTTTTTCAAAATTTTTATGGTATTATCACTTAACTATAAAGGGCCGTTGGACCCCCTAAAAAACGCTCATATTCAACTTCTGTTCTGTTCTGTCTGGAATTCACATCTAGAATACATAAATACATACATAATTGGTCATTACAACTCTTCAGCCATGATTACGACCTAGTTTCTCACACCACTTATGTTGTGTGTGTTACATGAGTGGGGGGACCTACAGTTTAAAGTTGACTCCGAACGACAGATTTTTGAGAAACTTTTCATGGCAATTTTATACACTCTCAGAGTTTTTGCCAGAAATCTGCTGAGAAGAAGTCGCCCAAAAAATATCTTTTGTATTTTATTTGATGTCTGGCCTGAGGTTTGGACCCTGGCTTTTCGTCTAATAAGCCAACACACTACCTACTACCTATCTAGAATAGTATTATTACTGATACTGAAAGACAAATCCACAACATAATCCAAATGATAAAATAAATTAAATCTTAATGCATATCAAAGTAACAAAAACTTGGAAATGCGTTAACAAATTGAAAACGATGCAATATAATTGAAAAATATTTTGTTGTCATAATTAAATAATACTTTAGCAAACAATTCGCTAATAAAACTTACGTTTTGAATTGGGGAACCAGCAGAAGATTTCCGAAAAAGTACACTTATAGATGATATCCTCTGATATTTAAATAAAAATCGCAAAGTGAGAGATGTCATTAATTAAATTATAACAGCAATTTTTTCTGAAATAATTGTTAATAAAAAGATTTTTAAAAATATAATAAAAAATAACAAAATATTTGTACATTTAAATAAATATACGGAAAATATATAATAAGAATTTAAAAAAGAAATATAAATTCCAATGACATTGAAATGTCAATGAATACGAATAGAATTGTTTCAAATACTTATCGTTTCGAAATATGTAAATGGATTTCCATATTTTATTTTAATTAGCCGTATTAAAATACACTTGTATAAATTTATTTAGTTTTATGAATGTAAAAATGCTTTATAACAATTTTGTATAATATTGTATGTATAAATAGTATATTCGTGAAATTTCTTATTTTAATTTTGTCTTAAATTTTTACTGCAAATGTATATTTCATAAAACTAATACATTTTGCTCTAAAAAAACTCAAATTTCATGCATGGTATGGTGTTATTGTAGTTTGTAATGAAATATTTCTTAACAATAAAGTGAAAACAAAATAAGAAGAAAACAACTAATTTTACTGATAATACACTTAATACAATAAAAATCATTTGTGTGAGGCAAAACAGGACAAACAAACTCTCACAGGTTTACCCAATTGACCATTTTCATTGAGCAACGGCAAAGTGTGATCTGAGCAAGTTCGACAAAATATTTCGCCACAACTACGACAATGATGTTTTCGCCTTGTTAAATTGAATTCTTTTTTACATGCCGTACAATGTGTGGCAATCGAATCAGGTGCCCATATACCAGCTGCTCCCGCCGCGGTTTGTATTTCATTCAAATAGGACTGTGAGTTATTCAGTAACTCTTGCTGTCTCTTGTCTTTTTCCTGTAATTCAGCTACTTTCAGTTTACTCTCACTCAATTGTATGCCTAATTCTTCTAAAGTTGTTTGAGCCTCTGACCACTGATGGCTTATACTTTCTAGATCTCGTTTGAGTTTCTGGTTTCTTTGTAATTCATCGTTGAGTTCTTTCGTTTTATTTTCGAGACTTATAATCTTTTCTTTTAGTTTTAGTTCATTTTCTTGCACCTTAATGCGCAAATCGCGTTCATTATGGAATTCGTCTTCGGCTCTTACTGCTCGTTCTTCCCATGCACTGACCTGATTGGACAACGTGTTTGAGGTAGTTTTTAATATTTCACCCAAATTAACTTTATCACTGCTCCATCTAAATATAAAGAAAACAGTATTTACAGTAACATAAAATATTTCAAATTTTATATAAACATGGTTTCGAAATTATTGATTTAAATCGCAAAAAAAAGGAAACAAACATTAATATTAAAGCTGATCCTTAAAACTCTCTAAAGTAATTTTTACAAATTAAAATAATAAAAATAAAAATAATATTAATATCTTTTAAGCTCTCATCACAGTGATGTGCACCAAAATCGATTTATAACCGAAATTTTTATGTTTACGATTTAGTTTTTGTACATTAAGGACTTCTACTGTGCTATAAAATCTAAAAAAATTATTAGTTTGATAATTACTATCAGCTTATTTGTGCTATTCACTTCTATATTTAACACATTTAAGTGAAATAAATATTTATATATAGTAAATGTAGTATTAACCTATAATATGAATCATCAGTTCTGGCTATCAATGTTTTCAATTTAAAACGTATTCGGTCTTTGATAGTTAAAATAAAAATTTCCACCAAAAGAAAAAGCAATAAAACACTCGATTAACGCCAGATGAGTTCTTATCCTGACCATGTTTGTGGCAATATTCTTCTATTTTCTTTTTGTTATTTTTTACTAGTAAATATCGCCTAGTAAATATGCCCTAAGGTCACAATTTAGGTTGAGTATTATTTTGGAAGTAGGAAAACAGATTGCGAAGGACAGGAAGAGTCTAGGCACAATATTATAAAGCTCCTCAAACATAATAATTTCGTCACAAAGGCGGTCAATATTTGTCAGAGCGTATTGAATGTATTTGTATAAGGACTGCATCAATTGATATACCTAAAAACAAATGAACTAGATCGTGCGAAAATCGTATTTTACTGCCCTATAATTTTTGCTTCGATATTTATTAGTAGCCTATACAGCCATTGTAAGCGATTTTATGTATAAAATTTCCTTTTCACATTCTTGTTAAGGTCACACGTAATAGCAATCCTTAAAAATTTATAATCATTGAATACTTCTTATAAACCGAATTTCAACTTGATCCAGAATTACTAAAAATCTATAAGTCCAGAACCAAAGCCCTTTTAAAATATGTACCCTGTAATATTTGTCATTAAATGGCACCATACTCTCCTTTATTTAGCTAAGAATTTGAAATTGAGAACCCAACATTAAAATTATTTTTTGTCGTTTGTGTATTGCGCAAATTAGAAACAATCAAAACCACATTTATTCGTAGATGTTTTTTAATATTCTGTAGACTTACTTTTTTTCTAAATGTGCTATTGTACTGGCCATATCTTCTTTTTGGGATTCTAATTTGAATAACAACTCAGTTTTATGTTTGAGCGAAGCTTCACATTCCTGTCAAATAAAGTTTGCATCAAAGAAAAAATAGTTTTATTTATTTTATTTTGTTAGTATATATATGTATGTATGTATATATATAGAGTTTTATTTTATATATCATATCTCATTGAAATTATAACATAATATGCGCTTTAAAGTTAAATTATGAATATACATACGTTTTTCTTTTGTATATAAGTACGTAAATAATTTAGTAGTATGTATTTGTAATTAGTAGAAGTAGTTGAAGCATGTTACAGATTTAAAGCTTTAGATGATTTTAATATTATGTCAAAATAATCCTAAAATAATGCGATTTTATTTTAAATTAGTTTTAAAAACTACAATATCTCTAGAATTATCATTTTTTTTTTTGTATTCATCCAATACTTTAATATACTATATATTGTAATTTCAACATTTTATTAATCGTTTTTTTTTAATATTTTTAATAAAATTATACCAATCTTATAGAGGAGACCTACTGGTTTGCTTACACATCAACATGTTTGTAATAGTTTCTAAATATTCATACATACATTTTCAATAAGTATATATTTATTTCATTAATAAAGGCATTACATTGTTAATTGATAAAAACTATTATTAAAAATTCAATTTTTACAACTAATTTACCAACGCTTGCGAAGGGATAGATGTTTTTCGCTTTACTTTCACCTAAAATAATTTAATTAACAATGAATGAATGTTATATGAATAGAAAATCACAAGTGTCAATAAATTAATATGTAAAAAGAGTTGGAAAATTAATTGCAACTGCAAATAATAAAATCAACATGTCATTATCTTTTTCAACATATTATTAAAGTATTTGGAGTATTATACAAATTAAGTGGGTCGACATATTTATTATTTACTCAGCCATTGCAGTACGTTTCGTACACGGCAAGAAACATATCTTACGTAATTGTTTTCAGTATGTAGTTTTAGAAATCACTTCATTAATCTATTTTATCATTCATACCAGGGATTAAACTGTGGCATTCATTGTTCAATTAAAGAATATCAAATTTGTCGCCAGAATAGTGTTTTTATTTTTAATTTTCTATTACCTCAATTAAATCAAAGATTTATTAAAAGTATTTAAAAGATCTACAATATTTTATGTTTAGTTAGATGCTTTCTCTTCCTTAAATGTATAATCAGTTCCAGTTGATGAATTATTAGGGAGTGAAGCTGGTGGTAGATTTAATTTTTCAATATTGTCCTCATCATCTGAAAGTTTTAAAGATTTTGCCGACAATGGTGTCTTTACATCAGCTGAAACTTCATGAAACTTTTCGCTTGTTGATGGCGATTTGCGATAATTGTTCGGATTGAATGGCGGTATACCATCCATCTTCAAGTGTAAACGTTTCATAGGTGGTCCAATATCTTGTTTATGTTTTTTAGTTAATGCTTCGAATTTTTGTAGATTTTGTTGCCTTCTTGTACTTGGAGACTTATCGGCAGATGGTTGATTTTGTTGTTGCTGTTCATATTTCTTTTCTAAAGACTGTAACATATTGCCGATTTGCGAGGCTTTAGTTTGTAAGCGCGCAACCATTTCGCCTTTTTGTGTTAGTTCTGCTTCGCATTCCTAATATTTGAAGGGGTTTTTATGGGGATTAGCAAGTATTAGAATGCGCTCATAAATCGAAATTTCTTTTCTTATTTAATGTTAGCAAAACAAAAGATATGATAAGCTTAGATTTTAAAATTGAGTGAGCAAATAATAGGGGAATACGTATTTATATGTATGTATAATTTAAATTAAAATAAATAAATAATTTCTAAAATAAATTGCTTATATTTGATGAAATGATGTTTAATCATAGCATATGATGTATGTATGATGTATGATGATTGTTTCCTCTTTTTTTTACATTACTTTTAGCATACGATTTTCGCATGTTTACCAACCTGCAATTTGCGGTACATTTCCAAATTGATCTGTTTTATTTCATCCAGTTGCAATCGTAAAGATACAATCGTATCCTGTTTTTCATGGATATCTTTTTCTAAAAGTTTCATAGCCATATCAGATTCTGCTTTTAAGGAAATCTGTAATTTAAGCTCTTTGTCTAGTTCTGCTGACTTTTTCTTTTCCTTTTCTAATTCAGATTTTAATGATTCAACAACAGCCTTGTCATTATTATCTTTGGAGTTGGAACTATTGTCACTTTGGTTTGATTGGATTGAAGGTGGTCCAGCAGCTTTATTTAATTGATCAATTTAGTTTCAGAATTTAAGTTTGAACACGTACGCCAAATACTTACTTGACTGAGAATTTTGTCTCATAGCTTGGTTTTCAGCTTGTAGTGCTAATAAACTATTACGTGCAATAGCTAGATCTTCTTTCATAAGTGCGTTTGTCGTAGTCAGGGATTCAACTTTGGCTTGTAAATTAGCAACTGTTGCACTGAGATGGATTAAATAATGTTAACAGTTTACCTTACATTAATCGTTATATATTATCACTCACTTTAAATGCCTGTTTAACTCTTCAATATAATTCTTTTGATCCAAAACGGCAATCATATTGCCTTGTCCATTAGCATCAATTGTTTGATTACAATCGTCATCATTTTCATTATCGTTGTTGCGCGAACTAGAGCGAAGATATAGTGAGAAATCTATAACGCCTTGTTGTGAGTCAAGATCTTCTTCTTTAACACACAAGTTGCAATCGATAACATTAAGACCCACTAATATACCCATAATGATAACAATCTGAAATATACATCAATAAACTAGAATACCTTAAGAATTTTTATTTACTAAAATGCAACAAATACTTCATCGCTCATCATTAAAGCATGCGGTTCATAGTATTCATACAAAGCATCTTCACGATGTTCTATCAGGGCTTGCAAGTAATCTGATAATTTTTTCTGCATTAAGGCAATTCGAAGCCAAGCACGAGCTCGCCCTATATGAGTGCGTACAGTTGGTAAATCACGTACACTTGCCGTTATATCTTGAGCCTCAGGACAATAGGTCTCCACACACTGTAAGAGATCCCATAGTTCTTTCCGAGGGCCCAATAAGCCCTAAAAAATAGTTGACAATAATGAAATAGTAAAGATAATAATTGATTTAACAGAGTAGCGAGTGGTAGTACCTTTTTTGTACGTAGTCCATGTCCTAGAACATGTTCAATTACAATAAAGAAATGTTGTAAAGGCAAATGATCCGAATCCAACATACGACCGTAACGAACAGACTGTTCAAGTAGTTCTTTAACAACCAATTTACAAATATTTACCAAATTACTACGTTCAATTTCAGCGGGATCGCGAGCTAAAAGTTTCAAATTGTTATCGATGTAATAATTTAAAATTTTATATTAGTTTGTGTTTTTTTTTTTAACATTTAATAACTGGCAATACTTTTTTTTGTCTAATTATTATTTACTATTTATTTCTCATCCATACACAAATTTTCTTTGCAAATCAAATTCAAATTAGTCAAATAAAAGAAAAAGAAATAATTTTTTTTTTCGTATTTATATACACAAACATATATTTGAAAATAATTTTATTTGAAAAATAGGAAAATAATAAGAAAAAAAGGAATAAATTATAAAAAATCACAATGATATTATTGAATTTCTTATTCTTAGTATTTGTTCAATATTGTGCTAGTGATGGCAGATCACCATTCGATTGGAATTTAAAAACTATGGAGCATGGTTCGGATTATGCAGACAACTCCAAAGTACCAACATTTGATAAAAATGATTTTCAAAAGAAATTTTTCAATACTCCGGATAAAACGAACGATGGGGACAACATTTTTGAGAAAATGTTTTATAAACAAAAGGACAACAAATACGAATGGAAATCCAATGATGAAAACTTTAAGAAAAAGTTTGATTATAATGAAAGAAATCCGTTTTATTTTAGCCAAAAACCATTTATGAAAAATGCTCCCGATCTTACAGACAATGAATTTCCTAAGAAATCTTTCCATAGTCCGGATAGAACGTACAATGAGGATAATGTTTTTGACAAAATTTTATTCAGAAAAATGGACAATAAAGAGGAATGGAAGGCCAATAGTGGGAATTTTAAGAAAAATTTTGACATAAATGAAAAAAATTCGTTTTCTTTCAGTCGAAAGCCATTTATGAACGATGAAAACAGGCATGAGCAATACAAAACGAATTCAATTTTTTCGCAAAATACAGATAATGATGGAGGGTATCCTGGTGCGCATAATTATGGTGATTATGAGAATAAAAATGTAAACGATTTTGGTTCATATTCCAAATATAATTATTATAAGGAACCTAAAAGTCATAAGAATATTAATAATAATTATTTCGATAAGGATGACAAAGATTTTCAAGATTTCAACATAACCAATAATCAAAATCAGGACAAACGCATTGATCTGCCAGAAGATAATAAGGGTTATTCTTTTCTACCATTTTTTTCACAACGAATTAAAAATTTTACTTCTAATATTGTCTGCGATAAATACTATCAAAAAAACAAGGATAAAGGTACTCAAAAAGAGGGTCGAACAGAATGTCCAAAAGACAAGCAAAAAGAGAATGAAAAAGATAATGAAAAATACGATGAAAAAGACAATGGAAAAGACAATGAAAAAGACAATGGAAAAGACAATGGAAAAGAAAATGGAAAATACAATGGAAAGGACCATGAAAAAGACAATGGAAAAGAGAATGGAAAAGAGAATGGAAAAGAGAATGGAAAAGACAACTTAAAAGAGTGTGGAAAAGACAACTTAAAAGAGTGTGGAAAAGACATTGAAAAAAATAACCAAAAAGTAGACGCTGTAGTCAGTAACTGTAGTGGTCAATATGAAGATATTGAGGGTTTTGTGGGTACAAATCTTATCGATAACACTGTAAAGCGTTGTTTCTCTACGGAAGAAGTGGCACTTTTAGCAGCTCGAAGAGATTTCGAAGTAAGTGGTCTAGTCTAGTAACACATTAATCGCCACGATAATATCAGAATAATTTTCACATGGGCCATGATAACTTTATTAGATAATTTAGTTAAAAATGTATCAAAAACTTAATGTATCACAGAAAAATTTTTTTTGTCAAAATTCCCGGAAAATCACAATTTTTTATGTCACACATATATGACTGACATGACCCTATATTAAAACTTTTTTCTCGACAAGCCGTGTCAGTCTTATATGTCTGACGCATCCTGTTGTTTTGAACACAGCTTTGACCGCATTGTGTAGGAGTTAGTGGTACGTGTAGCATTTACCGAATAACACCTTGTTACTGTGACTATTTCTTTATAAATAAAATGTCAGACATATATTTCTGACATGGCTCATGTAGAACTTCTTAGCGTCAGACACATATGATTGACATGGCGATTAACGTGTTAAATTTAAATGTCAAACATATCATTGTATTTGATTTATTTTTCAGAGTCTTGTACCAAAGGACTTGCCGCAATGTCTATTCAACGATCGTATGGTTGAAGTGCTCTTTAATTATTTTTATGCATGCCATCAAATGATAATCGGAACTACTTCTGGTGGCTTAATGCGTTTAACTCAAAAAGCATTTTACGATACCTTGGGTGGGTACTTAAATTATTACATGGTTCCAGTGGCTAAGTACTCCTACTACGCCGGTCAGATAAGCTTGCGAACAGTTCAACAAGTTTTAGTATTACATCATCAGTGTAAGGGCCTCCTAAACACAAATGGTAATGGTTGGAGAGCACCAATTCAAAATGTTCTTCTCGAACTAAAATCAATACAGATAGAGCCATTGCATATACCGCCATTAAATGAGGATTCATCTGATGAACCATCGTTTTGTATGCACCTTGATTTGATTACAGAGGAGTGTCAGCCGCACGATGATAAAATGATAGTTCGACAACCAAAATTAGAAGGTGGGGATTTAAATGGCTTCTTAGGTAACGTATGGTTACCATTCAGACGCAAAAGAATTTTTGATCTCAAAGCAGACAGTGCTGCATATGTATTAGTTAAATTTTATGAAACAGTCACTAAATGCTATCGATATGAGAATATTGATCAAACTTATTACAACAGTCATTTTAAATCATGGTTAATGGAAAATATTCATGCGCATTTATCAGACGATCAATTTTATCCCGGTTTAGGAGCAGTCTTAAGAATTTATGAATACCTTAATCGAATTAAAAAAGACACAGACAGTGCTTCTTATAGAGGCCACAACAATATGAAACAAATAAAACATATTAAACGTGCTAATAATAAAATATTGCACAACAATGCTAAAATCATAATTGATTATGATTTATTCAACAGCAATCAAACTAATCGTAGAACTAATGAAGTTCTTCCAAAAAATGCTCCTAGCAACTCCAACAGGAATATTTTAAGCAAAGACGCAGGCAACGAACAACAACAGGCTTCAAAGAAATCGGACGAAGTGTCCGATGTATCAGGTTCCGATGAGACCAATCCAAAAATTGACATACGCGCTCCTATTAATTTAACACCAGTTCAGGCAGCTATCATTGGAATACCTGTATGCATATTTATATTATTAGTAACAATTTGCTGTTATAAAAGTTTTTGCAAGAAAAAGAAGCCCGTAGTACCGAAGAAACGTAAATGCATTAGGTTTCAAAGTCTATTTTCGATATTATTAACACGTCTACTTCTAGATTCTTCCTCATCATCGTCTAATCTTTTCAATTCACCCGTACGTTTCTTTCATGTGAGGCCGAAATCTGTTAGCGAATATTCTTCGGCTGACACGGGTGCCAAGAAAAGCAAAAAATCTGTAAAAATAGATAAGTCTTCTGTACGCTCTGACACTTCTGCATCAAGTAGTCCGGTTAGGAAACCAGACAAACCGAAAGGAAAATGTACCAAGAGTAATGTATACTTGTAACATTATGCGGTTAGAATACATTCATTAATATATTATGCATGTGTTTCTTCTAATTTGCAGAGTAAATCTAGTTGGGAAACCACATACTCTTCGAAATAATGAATATTAAAACGAACATCTTTTATTACATACATTATTAACAATTATCTATTGTTTTATCTATTTAAAACAAGAAAAAACATGTCTATTTGTAAGTTTTTTTTTTTTTGAAATATTCACTAAACGATTTTTACTGTATCAGTATTATTTTTAATTAATAAAAATCCTTTTAATAATTCACAATTCTTTCCTGATCTGTACCTATTAATTTTCTGTGAATATTCCTTATATTGAATGCTGTTGCATAGTGTAATTTTCTTAGCAAATGTTTCAAATTAAGGAAAAATAACCGCAGTAGTATAATGCAAAGTTATAAAATCAATTCCTCAATAGTAATGAATCTATCGGATGGCGATCATTTTACCACACAAAAATAATATTGTATGAATGAATAAAAGAAATGAAACCAAAAATCTATAGTGTAAATAGCATAAAAAGCAACCTACAAAGATTTGACCACTCATTCGAACTTTGACTAGCACCACCACCAAAAACACCAATAAAGCCACTTTCTCGTGCGTGAGGTGCGGTAAGCATATTTGTATGAAAAGCGTGACCCTGTTCATCATACAAACGACGACCAGCTATAAAATTGTGTAATGCAAATATACCATTATCCTCGAAAACGCCACCGCCGCCACCACCATATGAACTGCGATCACCGGCCGAATAGCGTTTGTACTTTTGTGAATAATGCGTGTATGGTCGTTGGCCTCCGCCACCAGCTGTTACACACCCCTCGGATGCAGATGTTGGTGGATTCGTATCAATATCTTGCAGTTCTTTTAAACATAGCCATTCGCCATCAACAGAAACCCGAAAATTGCACAAATAAATTGTATCTTGTACGCCGCCTGCTATTTCTTCAGTGGTATTAGCGTGAGATGCTTTTGGTAATGAAATAGTTGTTGAATTTAGCGATGATGTAGTAGCAGCTGCTGTGGTGTTATTGTTGAAAATCTCTTTTTTGTCATTTTTCTGATTTTGTTGTTGTTGATGTTGCTGTTGTTGCTGCAGTTTCTGTTGTGGCTGTTTCGAACGCAATTTAACTCCAGCTGTTGGAGGTGATGTACTACTGCCAGAAGCTTTACCTCCTTTTGCATTTATATTGGTGGTATTATTTATTGTCGTTTGTTGCTGCTGCTGCTGTTGTTGTTGCTGTTGTTGCATTTTGTACGTTTTATTGGTAAAAGATGTATTAGCTGCTGGTTTTTCAAATACTTTTCCTATTTTTGCGACAGGCAGTGCACGTGTTTCTTTCAATTTTGGAATCTTTGCATTTATTTTCGGATTTTCAGTAGAAACTTTTAAATTTTTAGCTTTCGATGTTGCAGCTGTAATGTTAGATGTTGCTGTCCTTGTCGTTACAATTTTCTCACTATTACTGTTATTATTGTTGTAATTATTGTTATTATTCACTGTAAGTTTTTTTGTATCCTCAATCAAAGCACGCATATTCGTAATATTTTCTTTGGATAATGCAAAATTTTTGCTGATTTCATGCAACAAACTTATTTTGCCTTTTATTCGATTTTCTATTGTTTTTCTTTCACTGGCTTCTGGTTTTTTACGAAAGCAATATGCATAAAATTATTTTCTTTTAAATAATCTTTTTAGGTACTCATTTGAAAATATCCTGATGCTATAAATAGAACAATAAAAATACTTTTTTTACTTCATAACATTGATGACATTATTTCTATTCATCCGACTTGATTACGATTTGTGAAAAATCGAAGCTTGCTCCTTGCATGTATGGCGACTAACATTTACCTTTTTTATACTTTAAATATTTCTTTTCAAATTTTTAAAGAATAATTTACGAAATTATAAACGAATTAACTGCGTTTATTTTAAATACATTTAAATAAATATCTCAATTTGGGTTGTTATAAAAGTAAAATTTAAATTTTTAAATAAATTAATTCCCAAATAAATTTTCACTTCTTTGAAATTGTTGAATAATTATTTTCTTTGTTTTTCCTTCTTTATTTCACCAATATGTAACTACAACTGAAAACTTTATTTCGCGTATGCGTTATTTGATAAGTTGTTTGCTCACATTTGCTTCCTTTTTGATGTTTAAGTGGTGAATTAACAGTGGTGGTTGATATGAATGGATTTATTGATTTTTTTTTCATTCTTTGTTTTTTATTTTTATTTCGTTGTGGGCGTATTTGCCATTCTATGGGATCAGTGTTCCGCAAATAGAAAATGTAACGTTACAAACAGCTGTTCGGAATTAGAAAACCTAAAATTTGGCTCAAAACAACAAATCTAAGCAAAAAGATGCCAAAAAAACTAACTTTAATTAATTAAAAAAGCAAGATACTAAAAAATATTTCTTCTATTCACAAATGATTCCATCAATGAATTTAGAATCAAATTGCTTTCGATGTTCATTTTGAAAGTTTTAGAATCGAATAAGATCTAAATATTATTCACCAACAATGAGCAGAAGAGTATATTTTTTTTAAATGCTCATAATTGCGTCAAAATTCTTTCGCTTAACCTAACAAGCATTGAGTCTATTTTGCACACAACCATGTGATTTATAGATAATCTCTAAAGTTCGTCAAATACTTCTAATAGTTTTTATTTGGCGCTTTAAATTAGTTGCGATGTAAACCGTGTTAGCATGATGGCTTTGTTAATGAATGTGATCAGAATCGCGAAGCTTTAATTAGAGGACGAACAGATTGACTAAAGTTACAATGATGGACAGTCCAAAAATGTATTACTATAAGACATCAAGGTATGATTTCATCATTCTTCAGAGCAATGAGATAGCCACTAAGAAGTGAATATAGAATAAATTCTTTATTTGCGCCAGCATCTTGTTAAGATCATCCAATCGATCATCCAGTACAAGTTTCAAGTGGATTTTCAGATGTAAAGAAAAAGTTGGTTACCAGAAGTTTGAAATATTTCAAAACGAAATTGTTTCTTTATTTTGAACTGCATTACTGTATAAAATCTGATTTAAATACGAATTATTGTTTTGATTCTGCTCAGGTTAGCATCCGTCTATTTTACTTAGCTTATTTATGTTTCCAGAATGAAAAAACAAATTTAACTTTTTTGTTGCTTTAGTTAGTAAAGACTCAGGATAATACATATTTCGAAATACATATTGTACCGAGCTTATATTTTATTTGTCGTGTTATGTTATTATGTATTTCAATCTGTAATAACGTTACATTTGTCCTCACATTATATACTCCTATAAAACAGTAAAACAGTGTTTCAGACCTTTCTCAAAGTCGTCCTTTAACAATAGACAAAAAATTGTTGTTCGTTTTGAATTAAACTAAACACCACTAAGAAAAGAACATCATAATTAGTTCTGTTTAGTATTAATATGATTAATATTAATTAATTTAATTTCAGGTTTCAATTATATATAAAATATACTGTAAATACAATAAAAATTTAAAAAATATTTTTGCTTTTATGTATGTAGGAAAGTAATTAGGGTTTTAAAATAGATTATTTGTAATAACCATTTTAAACATTATTTAAAGGAATACATTTTTTTAAATAAAATTTGATTTAAAACCCCCAGCTCAGAATTAATTTGTTCCACTGTTTCTATGGGTGGTTTATATGCAAACTGTGCTAGTGCATAACAAATAAATATAAAATTGGACTCACCAAGTTTTTTCTTCTTAACAGGTGTTGTCGTTTGCGAGGTTGAGGCAGATGAAGCTTCAGATGTGGCGGCAGCCGCACTGGAGCCTAAAACAGCACCAGATGCTGCCGAAGCTGCATTAGAAACTATTGAACTCAATTGGGACGACAAAGATTCCGTCCGGCGAAATGTATCACGTAAACGATTTAAAGAGGACATTGAAGGGGAATGGGATATAATACTTGAAGAATCTTCACTTTCTTGGCGTAATAACAAATTGCGAGCGGACATTATTTTAACTTATTTTTTAATAAATACTGGAAATGTATGATGGAGACCAAAAACAATTTTTGCATTTGCACCACAAATTGAGCTCTTTAGCACTGCTCTATTGGTTAAAAACTTTTTATATTTATATTTTATAAAAATATTATAAAGATTTATGACTAAAAACACTACGAATTGAAAACTTTTAGACGAACATATTTTTTCTATGGCTATTTGTTATTGAAAACTGGAAAACAAAAGCAAAGTATGAAAAACAGGTTGTATAAAAGAATAAATTAAAAATCAGCTGAGCAAATGTGATGCCAGATTTATTATATCTTTTGCAATTGAGACCCTCAAACTGTATACATTTGTAACGTTTTATTTAACTTTAAGAATGGATTCAAAAAAGTAATAATACGGTTAGGGATTACAGAGAACTGGCACAATTGATACATTAATTTTCAAACAACAAACAAACACGCCATAAATTCTTCTTGAACGACAAAGGTGCTTCATATCGTAAAAAATGTCCGAATTAATTATAAATGTTTGTTTTTCTAAACGAACAAACTAATTTCTCCAAACACCAGTGTTGCCAGGAAAGAATTCATAATCACCTCCTCAGAAAAATATTACTAAAATAAGAAAATAAAGTATACAAATTTTAATTAATAGTTTTTCTTTTTTTTGGAAATTTAAATTATGTTTTATTTAGTTTACAATAAATAAATTATATTTTTGACAACAAAAATAATAACCAAATCCAGACAAATCTACACATTCCACACAAAAAACAACAAGTAACCAGTTTTGCTTGCAATGAACTAAAATCGGCAACACTGAAAGAGAAGAAAACAGCTGTGCTGATATTTGTTTTTCCTATTATCTCTTGAGTATCCCCCATTTTTGTTTGTACACGGCACTTTATAAGAAATGTTTTAAATTTTTATTTTATAAATTCATCGTTGTTAAACGAACAACATTAAATGCAAGTGAATAGAGGAGTATTACGCTACAGTATATTACTGTTCCAAGAAAATATTGTGTAAACAATTGAAAGAGTACATATAATAATAAAAAAACAAGAAATTACATAAAATCACATGAAATGGTTTGCATATTGAGGAAGTAACCAAGTTTTGTAATTAAATTGTGACTCTCTCCATTGACTGGTTAGTACTGAAGCAGCAAATTTGTTCAATCATTCTCACTCAGTTTCAGTGTAAACTAGTGAAGTTATAAAAATTAAAAAATTTAAATTAAAAATACAACATTACTACGCATTTGGAAATAGATAAATAGAAAACAGACAAAAAGCAACAAATCTCACACAAACATGAATAATTTTATTTTATTTGGCGTGTGTGTTTGCCTGTTTATTTTATAAATCATATTGACAAAGGAATGTAAACAAAATTCTTGTCGATTTTTTGAAACAAATTAAAATTTATTTGTGTAAAAATCATTAAAATTGCAGAATATAAGTAAACTTATTACGGCCTAAAGAGGTAAATAGATACTACATATTTATATTTATTGTTATCTTTATGAAAATCTGTCCACATAAAATAAAAAAAATCTGTGCTTTGTGGTTTTTTGTTTATTGTTGTCACTTAAGATATCGCTGCCACTAATATGAAATCCCACCATATTTGTTGCAGCCATATTTGTTTAAAATTTTGCTTACGGTACATTTTTTCTTTTGTTATGAAAACAAATAATCAATTAAATGTGAGTACTGAGAAAACCAAAAATTAAAGCACAATAATAACATTACTAAATTGAGTAACAAAAATTTTTGATCTTGCTGTTGGTATTTTATAGAAAGAGAACAATAACAAAGTGATAATAGTTAATCAAAAACAGTGTAGTGTGCATAAAATACATACAAAGTTAGAAGAGAGACGTGATGACAGTGTTGGTTAAAAGTAAGGTATCATCAGATAAGCAAAAATGGCCCGTTTTGATTTGTATTTCCAAATGTTATCTTCTAAGTAGTTTTCAATAATTTATGATTACATTTTATTTCGGTTGAAAAGATTTAAAAAATTTTAATTATCAATTTTTAATTATTATTGATATTTCTGAAATAAATGGCTTTGTATATGCAGAAAAAATACAAATAGCAATATTGAACCAACAGAAATTTAAAAAAAAATAAAATATTGTGCAATAAAATTTTTAAAATTACACATTCTTATAATTTGAAAATACTTGAAACACTCAGCATTTGCACTCTGAAGCTAATAATATGTATTTCAGATTGCAATGTATCTGTACGACAATAGAAAAGTAGCGATAAGAAATAAAAACATGACAAATTGAATGAAATCGTAGACAATGAAATAAAAACAATTTTGTTTTACAGTAAACCCCCGTAAAACGCAAAAGAACTTTTTTACAAATCTTAATATTCTTAGTATTAATTAAGCCTTGGTCATTTCGTCCTTTTTCGTGAAAGCGAAAATCGGATCTGAATTCACTATTAGATTCGTGTATCCTCTATTGTAAATCTTTACAAATTTCTTGACTATTTTAAAGTTTTGTTTTTTTTTTTAACAAAATAGAAAATTTAATAAATATTTGAAATAATGCATTTAAGGAATGTTCCGGAGAAATCTTACCGCGTCATATTTGAAATATTACGCATTGTAAGAGGATTACCTGTATTTTTTAACCTCACATATATTGTACATATGTATGTATGTATGTATGTATAAGTTATAAAGTTTCTTCAGTTAATAACGCCAGAGATAGAAAATTAATTGAGAAATTAATTAAATTACTTCATTGATAATTTGCTCACAAATAAGGTAGAAAACGAATTATTCAGTCTTATTGCTTTTAAAGTCGTTATGGACGATCTAAATTTTTGTATTGGAGTACAAAACTGACTGTGCAATAGGCTTCTATATCGATATTAATCGATTTTAATGTTATTAAATCCGCGCTCGTATATACAATTTGACAATATCCACATCAATAAATTCGGAGTGCCCCAAATTATGTTTAAATTTTTAGACAGACTATCAAGAGTATCTCTGTTTCATTAGATTCCATAAATATATATTTATTATTTCTATAAATATATTTATTTAATTTTTCAATATTTCACTATTTTCGTGCGAGCACCATTATTAATATTTTTGATTTCGTTTAATATTTCCATCTCTATTAAACTTTAATGTCGCAAGCGAAAGAATGTTTATTTTTATTTATCTCTGTGCTCAATGATGACTGCAATGTACGGAGTTCAAAATTATTCAAAATAATTTGTAACGGATTTAAACAAAGACAAAATAATAGAATTATTATCATGTATATTGCAACATTATGAAATAAAATTTTTTATTGTATTGATTTATAATAAACTTTTTCTTTATAATTATGAATAAATCATATGCCGCAAACAAATTCAAGAATTTAAAATAGTTCCTCTGTTAAAACCCCCTCCTTTTTAGATTTTTTTAAATTTTTCTTTATAAATGTTTTTCAAAATGCTTAGAATCATCATTAAAACTCCAACACCTATAAACGATTTACACTCAATAATAATTGTTCTAAAGATTTTTTATTTTTCGTTACTGTAGTAGTTCTACTCATTTGATTTTCAAATTTTAGCACAAGTATTAGATGGTTTCGAAACGTCTTATCGATAAGATGTTTAGTGGGTATTAATAGCGTACAATGTTGAGTTATATATGGTGGCCGGTTTAGATTGATACATAAATAAAAAATAATTCGGAAAACATAATATAAAAAAAAAATTAATACAATAATTTACTATTAAATATATCTATATATAATATTTTTAACATAAAAGCGTATTTTAAGTGTGCATACTATGTGTATAAATTATATGTAATAGCGTTAATATTATTATTAACGTTTTCCTAATACGTCATTAATTTTAACAATAAATTATTTTCAATTAATAACTGGTTTTTGGAATAAAGCTATCAGCGCTATATAAACTAAAGTTATAACGTCACTGTACAAATAACAAATAAATAAGACTGTGAGTTTTTAATACACAATATAATGGTAAATATAAAGTACATGCAGTTATGTATGCAATTGGTTTTGTTTTTAGGGAGATTTGTAGAGTTCTTTTTTCCTATTTAGCCAAAAATTGTTTAGGAGAAAAAAAAACGTTTTTTACAACTTTTGATTAGGTCTATAATTTATGCTGAGTTGATTTCAACAAGTTTTTATTTTGAAGACAATCGTAAAAAAACTAAGACATTCCCACAGGACATATAATATTATCTTTTAACTTTTTTAATTTTTGTGAGAAAATAATTTTATTACTATTTTGTTTATTTTGCTCTTGGGATATCGCACGTGACCAATTTTTTATTGTATAAGTACCAACACCAAAAATTAAATTTTTAACATTTTTCATTAAATTTAAATAATGTAAATAATTTCTGCATGCACTGATAAAAAATATCGTTTCTCAATGTTGCATTGAATTCTCATGTAGTCTTTGTATCCTCTGAAAGTTATTAAGATTAAAGTTACAATTGCATAATTTTGCATTCTGATAACTCGAAATGTGTTATGAATACATATAAATTTGTTTACATTACGAACTTTCAAATTTAAAATTCCTATAAGCTCACAATTTCTCACATTCTATTTCTATTCCATCTTTTCGATAATATAAATCTCATGTAGAATAGATGCAGATCCTATCGAAGTTTAAACAATTTGTTTTTTGTTTCCTTAACGCTGTATATTTTTATAAAAGTTAATTTTTTTTAATAGTTCTAATTTCTTTACTGTTTTCGGAATACAAAGCATCACTACTCCATAAAATTATTGAAGTCAGAAACGTTAGACATTTGTTTATAAATTGAATTTAATTTTGTACAACTTCTCACATTTCGATATTCGCTGTAAAGTTCATAGAAATACCTCTAAACAATGCAATAAAATATTTTTTATGCAACAGTGTAATTCGAATGTTAGAACATATATTTCATTAAAATATAAATACAATTGGTCTTCTAAAGGTTTAATTTGAATTGGACGAAGTCTATAAAGTATTGGTTTTTGAAGCACCAATATGTACTATACAAACATACATATGTACATATGTATATAGCATAACAATTTATAAAAAAAAATGCAGCGGCCTATTTGATTCAATTGGTTTAGTATTTGTCATAATCACTTAAATTATTTAGTAAATATATTATCGTTTACTTTTGTAATTAGTTATTCAAGTTCAATTTAAAATGTTCTTTCTTTCAATTTTTTAGCAAAACTTCTTCCTATTTATAGTTACTAATATCGTTCAATTAAAACTTTGTATTGTATAGATATGTTGTTGCTGATATAAGGTGCCCTCGAGTATTATTTAATTCACAAATTTTTTCTTTTAAGACTTGTTTCCTCTTGTACAGTCACAAGAAAAGAACTTAATAACCAACTCATAATGATGTTCGTTTTTCTGCTTTTTTTTTTTTTTTGTTTATACAAGTGTTATTTCTCTATGTGTTCTTTTTAAATTTAACATTTTAAATTCGGTTCTATTGAATTCATGTTTGGTATACTAAAAAACGTAATAGAGATTCTTATGTCTTTAAAAGATCTTCGCTAAAATATTATATATATTTTTAGTTTTAGTTTTAAGAACTTACTTACAATAATGTTGTTTGTACTACGAAACGGAATAAATAAAAAACAATCTAAACTCATTGATTTAAGCTTGTATCAAACAATATAAAGAACTAATTCTACACAAAGTAATGAATATTCAAATAAATTTTACTTTTTAAAACTAGTTTACTTTAATATTTTATACTATGTTTTGATTAAAATAACGTGTTTTTATTTGTTTTAAAAATAACAATAAGTTTTTGCAACAAGATTGTAGTAAATTTTTTATATTAACATTTTTTATTTTGTTATTTTTAGAACATTTTATTTAGAAAACGTATTAAAAAGTAACCGATTATAAAGTTTCAACATTTATTGTATAGTGGACGTTTTTTTTACAATACATTTTGTAAATCTATCATAAAATCTCATTTCACCTGAAACACCAAAGGTCAAAGATCTCATGAAGTTCTCTCTTTAATTACCAAAATTTAAAGTTTTAGTGAGTAAAACATTTGATCATAAGCTTTTATGATAAATTGATAATTGATAGATAGAAAGAAACTTTCCAAAGACTCAAGAGAATTTTCAAATACAAAAAAGAACTTTTCTTCGATTATGTATGTTTGAGTGTGGGCATTTTAAGAAGGATTTTCAACTTTAGTAATTAATATCCATTCATTAATTTCAATATATAAGTTTATAGTAACAAAAATTAAATCAGTTAAGAAAAAAAATTCTTTTAAGGTCAATGACTCCAATTGTCTTTTCTTTTTCTGTCATTCTTTTTTAAGAGAAAAGTGTGCATTATAGAAAAAAGGTTAAACAAGAACAATATGAAACAGATGTTTTGAAAAGAATAGTTTCTTTATTTTTAAAAGTATATATTTATAAAATGCATATATGTAAAACCTCAAAATATTAAAAAAAAGAATGATTTTATCTCACTTAATACTATTTTCTTTTAATTGTCACGTATAAATTTTATCTGTTAATACTTCTACTAAACTGTTATATTTTTTATAATTGTTAGTCTATTACTTATTAACGTTAATCTTATTTTACTCTTAGTTTAGACAAAAATATATTTTTCGAAATACAAATTCTCTCCGTTTTTCCTCTTTGCATATCTATTTTTCCCGTTTAAGGCTTAAACAATTTCTTTGTGGAAGTGGTAGCTTCTTGAGTAAGACTACATTCATAATATAAATTTCATCCTAAAATTCAAAATATATCCGTACCACTGGCAGAAGCATAGTATGTGTGAACTAACTATTCAATAAAACATACCACTTTAAACAAAAAGTACGAATTTCCTAATTTACCCTTAAACTATTCTAAAAATGTTTTTTTTTTTTTAAATATTCTAATACATTTGATCGAATATTAGTTTCACACACGGATTATATAAATTATTGATTCATTTATTCCTTAAGTAAAAAGTATTTTAAAAAAGCATTATAATATATGCACCCTCAAATAAAATTAAAGCTTTATAATGACTTAAATACTAATTTAAAAACATTGTTGAAATAGTATAGTAGCCTCTAAAATAAAAATATTTTCAGATTTTTTAAGAGTAGATGCATAAGAGTATATAAAAAAATAATTTATATAAGAAAGGTTAAAAAATTTATATAAAAACTAAGCTAAAATAGAAGTGTACGAATTACAAAGATGTATTAAAGATATGTAAAATATTTTCTAGTAAAACTGGACATATTTATTTTTTTAGATTGATAGTATTTTTCTCCTCTTGTTTTGGCAAACATTAGTAAAATATCAAACACTTAGCCACTTATCTTTTAATAAAAAAAAATTAATTTCCTGGGTGTATTATGAATGGACGCCGTACTTCAGTTGGGTTGCATTTGGCAACTGAAAAATTAGAGTTGCAAAGAAAAATGTTTTTTACAATTGATATTTAACAATTAATATGTTTTTCGCAACTGGCATCTCAGCTGAAATTCAGTTGCCACAAATAATCGCCTCATAAAATTGCATCAGTAGATTGTATCTTTGTTAGTTAAAAGTTCAACGTTGACGTTTTTTTTTTTTAATTTGCACCACCGTGTAACGGAAAAGACAATCCCCTTAAAGACCACAAAAATTGAAAATAAAAGAAGTATTTTTATACTTTGTTGGTACTTTTCTTATCTCTATATATGGAAGCTTATATATAAATAAAATAGTTTCCAATTATTACAGTGATTTTAATGGCACGGCAATAAATGCATTCATTATAAATTGTATGTGATATAATTTTTATTTTATAAACAAAAAAAATCAATTTTATTACCATGTGAACTTTTTAGTAATGGGTAAAGCCTTTCTTTTAGTTTCTTTATGGTGATCAATCAATCAATTGAAATCAAATATTAATATGATTAACTTGTTAGAAAGCGTAATTCTTTGATTTGAATAATTTTTATTGTACATTTAGCGAAATGTCAAGCAGATATTATATTTTGCTCTACAACTAACTGCTTTTACTTTTAGTCCTATAAATTAAGTTAGTCTTGTCATTTTTTTTGGTGGAATTTATATTTGGTCAAATGTACATACATATGTATGTATGTCTTGGATAGACATTTTCATTGACTACTTAATATTGAGCTTATAATTTGTTATTTTCTTACTCCAGTAGTGATGGTGGTGAAGCCATATCTTATCACACATATACGAGTATGAGAAATAAAAATTTACTCACATTTCTATTTTATTGTTTTATTTTTAAAATAAAGTAATTCTATTCAATTCAATATTTTTTCTTTCTTTGCCCACCACAGTTTTACTTTTGTTCTATTGTCTAGAAGGCTGTTTGTATTTTAACAATGTTGAAGTTTCTATAGACCATTTAGCAATATTTTAAATCAGTTAATATTTACACTTCATACGGCTTGTGTTGGTAAAAACAAAACAGAAAAACAAAAAGAAATTCCTTAATTAAAATATTCTTTTCGCTTTTAATTTCTTGCCAGTTAATTATTTATTTTTTATTGAGTGCATATTATTCCTTTGTTTTTTGGTATAAATGCAATTGAATTTTATTATTCTTTATTTTTTTATTATGTGATTATGATGCATATTAACATAATGGTTGTTTACAATAATCCACTTAATTTTACAAAACGTGTATTACTTGCTTTCCTTGAAAATTTACATCATTTTTGTTGCGAGCTTTTTTTCGCGATGCTTGGCTAATCGATACAGATCTTAAATGTCGTTTTGATCTTGAAATATGTTTTTGAATTTAAAAATTCAGTTTACAGTTATTTAAACTGGTTGTTATTATTATTAAAAATTGTGTCAAACAAATGTTATACTTTTAGCAATACAAAGATATTTATAAAAACATAATTGAAAAATAAAAAAAAAATTTATAATAATGAATAAAATAATGGTAGCACCAAAAAAGTAATAACAATTTGCAGAAATATAAAACTTAACTTACTATTTATTAATTATTTTAATATTTACAATCGTTCTTTTTTATTTCAATTTCAACTTAATATTTAAATGTTTGATACGACTTTAATTAATACCGCTAATAAAATATTTTTAAAGAAAGAGAAGAATTGATAAAATTATTATACATATACATACGTTATAATAAAATGATTAATTATATAAAATATAAATATTTACAAAAAAAAAACTTTGATTTTCTACCACAGTTTATTGTTACAAATGCTCGCGTTAAATCATCTTATTTGTTATTGTGTTTTAGCACTATATTATCCTATATTATTTTACCACAAACAAAAGTTAAATGCTTCTTCTAATGCTTACAAATAAAAAATGAAATTTTAAACTCGTATTGCAAACAAGATTATAATGATTAGGGTTTTATTAATTTTTTTAAAATAAATTCAAAGTATTTCTCAGGACTATAATATGTAAATATAAAAGTAAAGTTCAGTTCGGGTAATCATTTCAAAACTTGCGTATGCATAACATTCTCATTAAATAAATGCAGTTGTAAAAAGAATTTGACAACAATGTAAAACTTTTCTTATCACAAAATCAAATATTCTTCGTCTTAAATCCATGAACTAGAATTGGAATCCTTGACAAATATTATCTTGTATTTATACTTTGTCTATATATATCTAAAGCATTCTATTTTTTCACGTTTCTGTAGTGTTGACAAATTGGTCAGGTATTTTTTATCTTATCATTTGATTGTCTATAATCCGTATTGTTATTAGACGTGTTAATACAATAGACGTAGTTGACCCCTTTGTTGTTGAATGGATAAAAAGTATTTACATTTCAAAACTCAAGACATACAGTTTAAGATAATTTAAATAAAATCATCAAAACGATTACCAGAAAATTTCCCACATTTTAGTAATTGCCATCAGAGTGTTGCCAAGAAGTGTTTTTGTTTATTATTTTTATTTGTTACGTGTTTTTTAAGAAAAATTTAATTTTATCAAAACAACTAAACATAACATTGTGTTTTTCTTTTCAGAATCATAAATTCGAGAAATTCCCTTCTTAAAGCAAATGTTATATGGTAGATAGTAATTATAATATTGGAGTTTCCCCGACTTTTGAATTTAATTTAATTATAAACGTATCCTAGTGTATAAAAAGACACTCAAAATAATACAAGTCCACATTGTGATATTATAGTTATAGTTGGTAACATCATCAAAGAATATTAGCTGGTACTTCAAACTCTTCAAAATGAACTCTACAGTTGGATTTTTTGATGAACATATTGTTATGTTATATACTCATTTTGTAAATCAATATATGCCCGAATATTTTCTATCATTCGAATATACGCCGTGGATATTTTCACTGCTTGGTTCAGTGGTCATTGGTTTAAGCGGTATCTTACCATTGCTAATAATACCAACTGATGAAAAATTAAACGAACAAGGATTTAAAGATCGTAAGTAGTTTTTACTTCGATATTGTTTATATTCTCTACATAATATGTATACTTAATTCGGTTATTTCTTCTTATTTTTAGCTGGTGAATCAAAATTTCTAAAAGTCCTACTCAGTTTTGCTGTTGGAGGACTCTTAGGAGATGTATTTCTGCATTTATTACCTGAAGCCTGGGAGGGTGACAGTGAAAAACGTAAGTAAACTTTAAATACTTTATCTTGAATTCGTTAAATATATTATATACAATTGGAATTATTCATTTAATTTTTTTTTTTGTTTTTTGTTTTAGCGACACCAAGTGGCCATCCATCTTTAAATTCTGGCCTTTGGGTATTATCTGGAATTCTAATTTTTACAATAGTGGAGAAAATATTTTCCGGTTATACTAATGCAGATGAAAAAAATCCACAACCAAAATGTGTTGAAATTGCCAATTGCCTGCTGCGTCGAACTGGTGGTAAAATATTAGAGGGGCAAACTTCTGAAAGTTGTGGTGGGCAAGGCTGTGATATTGAAGATGTCCCTAACGGTTGCTTTTTGCGTGAACGGGAGCAAAAAACCAAAGAACAACCTAAAAAAGTAGCTGGATATTTAAATCTAATGGCGAATTCAATTGATAATTTTACCCACGGCTTGGCAGTAGCAGGTTCATTTTTAGTTTCATTTCGTCATGGTGTCTTAGCTACATTTGCTATTTTGTGTAAGTGCGGCGAAATCGTGGAAACGGTGTTCTTAAGTGCTAAGCGAAATTCTTTTTTATCACTTTTAGTGCACGAAATTCCTCATGAAGTTGGCGATTTTGCAATTTTATTGCGGTCTGGTTTTAGCCGATGGGATGCAGCTCGCGCCCAATTACTAACTGCTGGAGCTGGTCTTCTAGGAGCTTTAGTCGCAATTGGTGGTTCGGGAGTTACATCTGCCATGGGTAATAATTCAATATTTATAAAATCTTGAGCATTTTTCTAACTTTCTATTATTTCTTGATTTCCAGAGGCTCGTACGTCGTGGATTATGCCATTTACAGCTGGAGGCTTTTTACACATCTCATTAGTTACAGTATTACCAGATTTATTACAAGAGGAAAATCCCCTTGAATCTGTTAAACAACTCTTAGCACTGTTAGCCGGAATCGCCGTAATGGCTGCAATGACCATACTTTTCGAACACTAAAATGTATTTTAAGTAAATAATCATCAAAAAGATATGTCTACTTTTCTAAATATTTAGGTTAAAATAAGCTTTTTACCAAATTAAAAATTATTGTAATACACTTATATAAAGAAAAGTACAAACTTTATGCTCAGTGATCGAAATTGTACTATTTTTTTCTTTTTTAATTCCATGAAATTATTTTTTTTTACGATTTTATTTGGTAATTTTGCTTTTCATTTACGATTTTCTTTCCTCTTTAAAATATTAAAAATTATGTAAATTAAAATTTTTATATAATTCTATTTATAAAATTAGATAGCTAGTATGTATGAAACATTAATAATAATAATAATAGATATATGAAATAACTTTCTTGTTATTTAGTTGTTAAAATAAATTAAACTGTATTTGTACGTAAAAACAAAACAAAATTTATTCGATTTGCATTGATATTAATTTTGTATTATAAAATTTAGTTTTTATTATGTAACCATATGCAACTTAGTAAAAGCCATAAACATAAACGATTATAGTTTGAAATTTGAATTATGAATTTCGATTTTTACTTATATTATTTAAAATCAAATTGTTTGTGTGATAAACAAAAATTTAAAACATAAATTAATAATGAAAACTTACATACCGTGTGTTTTTTATGCATCAAAAATAAAAACATTACGAAATGTTTAGGTGCCTAATATGAAACAGCGATAAAAAATGTTACTCCGCATCTGTCCATACAATATTTGGTAGTTTCTTTATTAATTAGAGGAGCAAAAATAAAAAAATCTGAAAAATTACCTGCTTCTCATGAAAATCATAGGAATTTGTTTAAATATATTGGAAAAATTTTAACTTAACCATTTGACGCTCTATATAGAAAAACAATTGGCTCTTACTTCTATTAATGCCTGAATGTTTCAGAGTCCATGCTAATCTTTTTCATCATCAATGTCTATGGAACACAGTTGTATATCGTTACTTGTGATTTTTATTATTTACATTCTAAATCCTTCAATTTATCAATTATCTTTTATCGAAATATGCAAAATTAACTAGAATATAAACAAAGATGATATGTACATTAGTCCCCGACTTACGACCGCTTCACTATTCGCACTTACGACCATTTTTTTCATAGAAAATATTTAAAGAAGACAATTATGTAGTTGCGGGGAATCCCTAAAATATATATTTATAAAATAAAGTTTGAATTATCTAAATTTTGGGTAGTTTCATTTCTCCTGACCCTCAAAGATAGTTCCACAGTATGTAATTTTTTTTCTTAAATTTTTTTTATATAAAATTCGACTTACGACTTAATCGACTTACGACCGATGACCAGGAAACTATCTCGGTCGTAAGTCGGGGAATACCTGTATAAGCTCCTATTCTTTCCCAAAAATCACCAACAACAATTCATTACCGAGAATAATTTTGACCTGGCAATACTGTTTTCAAACATATGTTAAATTTTAACAACGCTTTAATAAAAATCAACAACAAAACAACGTTTGTTTTTATAAACAAAAAATAAATTGCAAATCATGGGAAGGCATTCAAGTACCATAGTATGGGAATATTATGATTATATCTCCGATAGACTTGCCGAGTGTCAGACCTGCAAAGCCAGGCTGTCAACACCACAAAAGGGTACATACAATCTGAAGCGACATTTGTTTACAATGCATGGTATCAACACATACTTGAAAGGAACATTTAAAGATAAAACGTTAGCTAAAAATGGCACTGGCCGCTGGAAGTACAAAAAGATCGTCACTCCTAGTGATAAAAGTGAAATCGTTAACACAGATAAAGAACAAATGAATTTAAAAGACACAGAAGGGGAAAATGCTTGCAGCAATAGTAAATGTGATGAAGTCAATAACGAAAGTGTTGCTATGGAGGAGGAGGAAAACAACTCTATTCCTTCCTTCAATTTACCCATCAAAGACAGTTTGCCTGATAATAAAATATATAAAATCCATTCGGAGAATGATTGTGACGATATAAAAAATGTAAGTAAAGTTCTGTATATTTTTTCTTAAATTTTTGTTCTTATGCAGGCATACATACATGACTCCTTCAAATGTGAATCTTACTTACATTACCTTATATAAAGCTGGTCGGCTGTACAAAATTGTACTTGACCGTGGTGATAGAGTCGAATGCTGGCCTTTTATATGAGAATACTGTTATATAGACACTCTTGATTGTAGGCGATAATTTTCGCAATTTATTTATGAGACACCACTATGCTCCCCCAAAATAGTGGTTTTTAAAAAAAACAGACTTTCGGTGGAAATGGCACCCGGGACCTTGACACTCACACCATAACACACGCCCAACTAGACTATCGGGTCTCATGAAGCTTTTATTATTTTTCTTCTTTGTTTCTTTCCCATTGCGTTTAATCCTAAATATGCAGGGTTACTTCTAAATACAATTTTTAACATCATTACTTTTGATCTTTTGTTAATTTTCTAATCATGAACAATTATAATCCATTTAAACATTTCTTTTTTATAATTATAGTTACAAGACGACCCTCTTCCCAAATCTAATTTAGCAATATCTTCAGTTTATAGTACAGCTAATGCTCGAAGAAATACTTCGCCCACGCCTACTGCTGCCATAGAAAATTCTTCGTTTAATATAGAATTAGAGAAATTAAAAGCCGAAGCTTTAGCTGCTAAATTGAAGGCAGAAGCAAGATATTTTAATGAACTGGCGGATTTAACTCATTCCAAACGTGTATATGTAGATTTGCAGTGCCAGCAATTACGAAACCAATTTAAAAAGGCATAGAATATGTAGATTGAATAAAGGTGGGTATAATTCATGCCGTAAATGTGGAACACATCCTTACATTGAAATCATTTAAATTGAAGAAACTAAGACTTTATTCCAATACTGTGGTATACCAAAGAATTAATCGTTTGGAAAACAAACAAAAAAAATTAATTTTACATAATTTATACATAATTTTAATATAAAACATTATTTAAGTGTACTATTAATGAGCAAAACATACGAAACAATGTTACAGTTTGTATTCTGTATTAGATTTCGTAATACAAATAAATATATTGATAATTGTAATAACGCTGTAAAGGAAACTAGAATTAACTAAATTTATTATATATATACATTATCTTTTTATTGCGTTGTCATATGATGTTCCGGTATAACTTCCACTGCGTAGGCACCATTTAAATCTGCTGTTGCAACAATAGTTGCCTCACCACGACTTAGACGTTCCAATTCAATGCGTACCTTTTTCGCCTGCAGAGCAGTTAAATATTTTTGCATTCGATAGTATCCAGCTTTTTCACGAAAATAATCTGTTTCCATACGTAAGCGATCCTCCTGTAATTTTAGCAAAACTTTGGTTTCTAAAGGAGGAAGTAAATTCGATGGTTGTAAAGATGCCTGTTGTTGACTATTTTGAAATTGTGCGGTAGTTGTATCTTGAGGCGAATCAGCACGCGACGAATGAGGTGACAATGGATTTGCTTGAGGCATATTCTGTATCAACTATGTTGAAGAAAAGGAAAATAACTGTATTAAGCTCTTTAAATTCATATTTACAAATTGAAAACCTACACTTGGATCGAAAGGTTCTTCATCGTAATTATTAGGATCTTCTTCTATAATATCATCATATAAAGAATCGTCCTTTTTAATGTTAGTCTCATCAAATTCTGTAGGTATTTGCTGATCATCAGCATCATCTAATTTACTCCATTTCCCATCAAAGTCATCTTCATCATCGGTATCCTGTGATGTAAAATTTATTATTTGTTAGAGAAAAAACTGGACTAAAACTTAATAAAAATTACTTACGAAATCCACATGTCTATTGCGTTTTTTTGTCCTCATGATAATTGTTTTGTTATCACTTTGTATATTTTGATTTGTTTCCACGGAATGTACCATGGCTAGATGTTTAACAATTACCTCTGTATCCTTTGTCTCAAAAAGGGCATCACACATATTGCATTTGGTGCGTTGATTATCATCCATTTGCGTACAGAACTGCCAGATAAAATCAATATTATCCGGCAATTTGAAACTGTCCTCTTTTACGGTTACAAATTCCTCATTTGCTTTGCTAAGCCGACCTTGAGTAATGACACCATGCATACGATGCAAATGCCTTTGTAAATTCGAAGTTCCCTGATATGAAAGATTCTTTTTACAAAAACAGCATCTGACTTGATCTTGACTAATACGTGTACAAAACTTCCATACTACACTGGCCGTACTCAAAGATTTTCGTCCAAATTTTTTCCCACCAAATTCGGTTTGATCGTAGTCTTCATGAACAGTATCTAATTCACTTATAGACTCCGTTTTGGTGTTAACCATTTGATTTAACTGTGAACCCGGCTCACCTAGGACATTATGACGTCGCTGCAAGTGGGTTATAACGTTAGCCGTACCATGAAAGGACATTACTTTAGTACAGAGTTTACAACGTATTGTATGTCGTGATAGTTTTTCAACATAATTCCAAACATAGCTGGCACCACGGCGCTCCTTTCTTTCCGGCGACGCTATGTCAGCACTTAAACGGCCGCCGTTCTGTTCATCTTCATATGAGTTTGCATTTGATAAAGATGCTGTAGCTTGCATTGTCTCCTCGTCCATTTTAATGGAATCTTGGGGATTCTAGAATAAAAAAATTTGTTAGAAACACGTGAAGCAAAAAATGTAAGAGTCCACGATTCAAACCCCAGGTCAGGCATCAAAACGAAATATGAAAAAAATATTTCTTCGGCGACTTACTCTCGGCAGATTTCTGGCAAAAACTCTGAGTAAATAAAATTGCCATGAAGTTTCTAAAAAATCTGTGGTTCAGAGTCGACTTTAAACTTTAGGTCTCGCCAACCATGCACACAACGTAAATGATGTGAGAAGCTAGGTCGTAATCCTGACTGAAAGGTTGTAATGACCAATTATGTATGTATGAATTTACTTGAAGAATTTGCTTTACTATGGGGTAAAAATTATGCTATCAAAAGATTTTGAATGTACTAATTTAAAATCTTCCGAAATCTAAGAATGTTTTTCACATATTTAGCTGATGTATTTTAGTTTCGAAAATCTTCTTCGTTTTATGCCTCACGGCAAAACTAAATGGAAAATGAACAGAATTTTATTTTTATACACGTTTTATCTCCAGGATATTCTATTCCAAATTGGGTAGATTGTATAAGTGAATCAAATAAATAAAAACAATTAAAGAATTGGGGATTTAAAATTCAAAACTTAGATCAGTTTAGCGTTTGGCAAGTATTACTGAACAATTCCTATCACTTCTCATACCATTTTATAAAGAAATGAATATTGAGCAAAGCATGCTGGTATGAACATTCTGATTTCTTTTGTTAACTTCCTGTTTTGTCGAATATACCCCCATATGGATCCTAATTAAATTATTGAATAAGATGTTGTCATAAGATGTTTTGTAATATAATTAGAGTTTATATTTACCTTTTTCTCTTTGATTAGATCTGAATGTAAACGTCGTAAATGCTTTGTTATATTTGCTGTATTACCACCACCAAAGAATAAAATCTTATTGCACAAATGACACCGAGCGTGTTTGGAATCCTCTTTGGTACAGTATTTCCAAATGAAACTACGACTAGCACGTACGCGAACTAGATTTTCTAAACCCTTTGAAGGAGAATATTGAAAGAATAAATGGATTAGAAATTTATTAAAATTTCGAATTCCCTTCGAAGAGTTACCTCCTTATGTCTTAAAATGTTATGAGATGATGACAAATGTCTGGCTAAATTACTGGTTTGACTGCCCACACACGATTGGCACAAGAGGCACTGGAACTGAGTTGAACCTTCGATCGGACGAAAGTATTCCCATACAAAGCTGTACTTACGCTTATTCTGATATTTGGCTGAACTATTTAAATCTATTTTCGTTGGTAAAGGTTCCTCTTTCGTTAGCTGCTGTTGCTGTCGCTGGAAAGTCTCAAAATCGACCACCTCAATGTCATGGGAATCTTCACTGGCATCAAATATTTCACTAACTTCGTAATCTGTTTCAATCAATGCATCCTCATTGTCCTGCAGGCAATATTCATCCATTTATTTTGTTGTTATTAATGGACAACGGATTTGTTTTGATTTGATTTATTTCAAATAATCGGTATTTAACATTGAATTGTATTTCGATTTTATCAAAATGAAACTTCAATTGAGTAATCAGCTCACGGAAAAATACCAATTTAATTTTTCTTTAATAGATACACAACACGAGTAATTGTATATTCAACGAATGATAGAAAATGAAAGAGACGCTAATTATAAATGTCACTACCACTAATCGTTTTTTTCATACTACAGCTGATAGAATAATGGCGGCATAACGTATAAATAAACAAAACAAAAAGTAATAGCATTAATACTGTTAATTAACAGAGCTGAATAAATGGATTTAAACATAATAATATACGATATGAAATTAGAGAAATATTTTGTATAAACGTTTAAAAAAGACAAGATGTACGTATTTTTTTTTTTTAAATTTATTAACAATGGTCAGTTTTTTATTTGGTGCTGAAAATATTTATAGATAAAAAACAAACAAATCCAAACGAAATCTATATTTAGCATTCTTATTAAATCTTACGCTAAAATGTATAAACCGAAGAGACACCAACTTAGTGGACGGTTAAGGTCAAAAGTGAATCAATTATTGATGGCCTGTGGTTCTCTAGTTGTTTTAAAACGATATGTAAATTGTTGATACAATTCCAACACACTATAAAAATATCCTTCAGAGTGATTACTCTTAATACTAAAAAATAACCATTATTTGTAATTTTTCAACATCTCTAATATCTGGCAAACCGGATTTCTTCTAAAGAATTAATTTATCTTTTACCCTAAAATATTACACGAATAACTTTTTGTTTTGTTTTGTTTGTTTATAACATTAAAATCGTATCAACACAATAAGTTTGTTCTATAACTTAAATTTGAATTTTTCGGAGAACCGTTATTTCTCTAACATCATGAATGAGGGTGATTTCGATAATACGAATTTCGATGAACAAAGACCTAAAAAACGTAGTTTAGTTTGGAAATTTTTTGAGAAAATTAATCGTAATCGAGTGCGTTGTCGAGTTTGTCGACATGAACAAAATTATCAGGGCACTACTGGTAATATACTGAGACATTTAAAGGCCCGTCATGACTTGGACGCCACTCTTAAGGGACAACAGGATCCACGCAATCAACAACGTATTATTGAGTTATCAAAAATGGCATTTCCTATAGAAGGAGAGGAAATCAAATTCGAATGTAAACCGAAAATTCGCAAGAGTTCTATATGCAGTGAATCGTCTAATACTGCAGTGGAAGATAATAACGTTAACCAAGCGGTAAATTTAAAGAATACCTTTCCCCAACAATTAAGTTTTTATTTTAAAATTTCAGTTTAATGAAAACAGCAACAATATGTTCTATGAATCCATACCCGAGCTAGAAGAGGATTGCTTTGATAACACTTACCTTGGCAACGATGTCCAACATCGAAAATCGCTTAGGAGAATAAAATTAGAAGAGGATCGTATTATTGCCGAAACAGAATACTTTCGTGAGAAAGCAGCCTATTTTCGGATACAAAAGCATTTAACGGCTTTGCAAGCTAAAAAAATAAAAGTCGAACTGGAGCAAATAACTGCTAAAAATGAAACGTAATGTAATTAGTCTCATTATTTACATTAATATGCATACATATATCTTGGTAACTGTAATTTTGAGAACCACAATACATTTTCATAATGATTACTTCATATAAAATCCAGAACGTTTTCAATTAGTCAATACTTTTACACAAATATACCATTTTATTAATTTAAATTATGTGTATCTATAGGACATCTTTAATACTTAAGATATTGTTTTAATTATAGTTTGCGTGCAAATGAAGACTACTTAAATTTGGTATAATAAAATGTTGATACTTTTTTTCGATGAATTGGTGTATTTTTAGAAATTCTAATTAATGATATAAAGACTGCAAAAATGAAAATTTTGATCATGCACATTTTAGTTTTGTTCTTATTTTGTGAAGTTTCATATTTCACTGGGTATACGGATGGAGGTTTTCCAGGTAAAAATCAGTGCCTAGTCTTTTGTAAATCAAAACTGTTTGTAATTAGCATCGGTATAGGTTTTAATGAAACAAATTTTTATTTTAATCAGTCTTGAGATTATTAATAAGGAAAAGTCTGATAGCATATGGTAACCAACAGAATCTCGTCAGAATTCCTTGTAGGAGCATTTTTATGTTCAACATTAGCTATAAGAATAGGATTTATTTTAAGCTTATTTTTAAATTACTTGTACCTATATAGTTATTAGAGTTATACAAACATATATAAAAGAAGTTCCTACATACGTATATTATCTTATATTATCGTATTATTTATTATACATTTGTTCCAATTCTAGTTTAACTTTCTTCGCCTGCAAAGCTGTCAAATGTTTTTGTATACGATAATAACCAGCCTTTTCACGAAAATACTCTGTTTCTGCCTTTATGCGTTCATCTTCCAAAGAAGAGCGTTTTCGGTTTGTATCAGACTTTGTATTGCGTATATGTATGTAGGATTCATCTTCCTCATCTTCTTTACTGTTGTTAAGATAATGATTCTTGGTATCAACGAAATCTACCAAAGGCTAAAACAGACAATTCCTTTTGTAATTACAAATTGTAAGAAAACAAGTTTAGCAACGTACAACATACCTCATCATTATTTACATATGGATCGATGTCCGGTTCATTGTCGTAGAAAGAAATTTGTGAACGATTTCGATTATTTTTTACATGCTGTTCTTCTAATTCTCTAACTCCAGTAGTACTTTGCCGACTGTCTCCACCAATTTCATCGTCATCATCGTCTTCCTCGTCGAAGCGGCATTCATTTTTGATATTAATTGCGGCAAGGGTATGTTTAAATGGTATGCCAGACGTGGATAAGGCCTTCATTCGTTTAACATTTTCCGGATCTGTAAGACCAACGGGTCTAGCATCTATATCATGTTTGGCCTTTAAATGTCTCAAAGCATTGGCCGTATTGCCCATATAACGTTGTTCATGTTGGCATATACGACATTTGATACGGAAACTGGTCAATTTTTCAAAATATTGCCACACCAGACTGGCACGCTTACGAATGGGCATATCTTCATTGGAATCGTTATTGTCGCTCATGTTGTTAATATTTTTTATTTATTTCTTCTTTCTGACAATGGTGAAACGGTTTTTGCAATTCAAATTAAGAATCAATTGTCGAATATTTTTATTATTCGTTTAATTTACAAGAATAAATATTATGATGATTTATTTCCGATAATTCGAATAAAATTTTGTTGTGTATTCGTGTTAAAAACAAATGATTTGCTTAGTGTTGTTGAAAATAAAAAATCCAATTAGAAACAGGTAATTTGTATTCGACTAAAAGTAATTGTAGTTATATGTATGTAGAAATGAGTAATTTCTTTAAATTGAAAATATTTTTAAGTTCACACGAGTATAGAACAGAACCATATATTAGAACCATATATTAAAGATAACAATATCTCGTTTTGTATGAAAAGAAGTATCCAACATTTTTACGTTAATGTTTTAAGTAAACTGAAATTATTTAAATTCGTACTAATGTCTGTACTAGTTTGAATACCTTAAACTAGGAATTTGTAAAAATTTCCTCATCGAATGTGCAACCTATGTTTGTCATTATAAAGCAGAAGGTCCAGAGCTAATATCTTGAAAATTTAACACCGTTCCTGCTCGTCAAGACTTACCTTCTTCAACAAAACAACCTTCTTACCAGGCTTCCGGTGTTTCAAGAAAATTCCAAAGCGAGAATCTGTTTATTTTCAAATATTATATATAGATTTCTAGAAATATTTTAAAATAAAAAAATACCTTATAACATGAATGTTATACCACTGTACTGTGACGTTAATTGTGGCATCACTGGAATTGTATACATACATTACGTTTACACATACTTGAGCATTTGGTAAACATTTGCCATTTGCTGTACGCCATTTTTACTTGACGCGTCAACTTGTAACACTGTTATTTTGATGTTTTTGTTCCCATTCGTATTTTACAAGAAAAATATAAAATAATTAAACAGAGAAATTAATAAATTCTAAAAAGATAACGAAATGAAAATGGCTGGACGTAAAACTAGTGCTGCGTATGAATTGTACGGATTCATACCGCAAGTTGATAATGGTAAACATTCAGCGATTTGTACATCGTGTAATCGTGTCTTACAAAATACCGCCGCAATTCGTTTGCAAAAACACAGGTTGGTAATCTAAATTTTATTTGGTAAATTTATTTTATTATTCAATTAATATGTAAATGTTGTTTATTATTATTATTTTCCTTTTTTTCGCTTTAGAAATTCATGTGTAGCTGCACGGGCAAGTGGAGAATCTGTTCCATTTCCAAATTTAGAAATTAAGGTAATGTAAACAATGAATAAACAGAAAATGTAATCAATTCATAGAAACTTACATACATATTTGCAAATAAATACTTATATACAGTGTTCGTAAAAATAATGGTGATATAAAGTAGGGGCTTGGAGACAAAAAAGTTGTAATTTTAAATGGAAGAACAGTCTCGATATTTTAAAGAGTTAATGTAAGGACGTATTGGCTTTCCTATTTTGTTCGCAAGACCTGTTACTGTTCGGATTTTTAAAAGAGAGAACATAAAAATAGAAGCTCTCCATTCTGCATCCTATGTATTAAGATATTTATATTAACGACCTCTAAAGGAGCTAAATTTTTTAGATTCATTCAAATATGAAACAAATAAACGCCTAATACGCTGAACTCCAGTTGAATATAAAGCAGAAATCTCCCCGAAGAAGTTAAGTTTAAAAACACGGATTTCAAGATGTTGGTACTTAAAATTAATTTAAATAACAAAGTAAAGGTACTATCAGATAATCAATATAGAAAATATAATTTTAACACTTAAGAATTTTGCAAAAGCAAATGGCGTTAAATAATATGTTATGATTTTATTAGCAAATATTTGCATACTCTGCCCGTTTCCTCAATTAAACAAGAGGGGCTTGGCAGATATAATGTATATATAGTTCTGTAATATGAATTCAATTGATAATAGTCTTCTATATATATAAAAATGAATGTTTGTTTGTATGTAATTAATAGAATCGTAAACTATGCATTTGATGATGTTATGATCTTTAGCAAAGTTGTTGCGCATGAGCCGGGGAAGGTTCCTAAGTTGGTATGACCAATTTCCGACAGGTGGCGCCACTGAAAATTACTAAAAATGATTTAAATCGTAAACTGTGCATTTAATCATGTTATGATCTTTAGCAAAGTGATTGCGCATGAGCCGACGAAGGTTCCCAAGTTGGTATGACCAATTTCCGACAGGTGGCGCCCCTAAAAATTACTAAAAATTAATAAAATCGTAAACCATGCATTTGATTATGATATGAACTTTAGCAAAGTTGTTGTGCATAAAAATTTTTTAAAAATGCTGTTGGGTTCAATTGGATTGGGTACATTGTGAGATTCTAATAAATTTAAACTCATTTGTCGACCTATACCTCAAGAAGCATTGAGACTGGAAAATTTTCGAGTACAAGCCGCTGAGACCCGTTCGCATGAATCACTTGAACAACGACAAGTGAGATTAGAAACTGATCGAATGGGTACTACTCAGGCCCGTTCGTCTGAATCATCTGGACAACGGGAAACCAAATCCATAAAATGATTAAAAATTAATTGGACATTTGTGTAATGCCTTTGCTTCAAATTTATTTTTGTTGGTGGCGCAGCAACACGCGCAGGGTACAGCTAGTACATCATAAATGAAAATTTTTCTAAAATATACATACTAACTATGTATAGCGTCTTCTTTTCATTTTCAGAAACACGTATCGTCTAAAGTGGAATTTAATCAACAAAATGATAGTGTTAACTGCAGTGTTAAAACAGAACAAAGTAATATGGAATTTGAAGATTCAAATATTAACGATAATAATAACCACTATGAGGATACTGTCGAAGTAAGTATTCGTTTATACAATTTTTTTTTTAACAAAAAAATTCATAGATAATAACTTAAAAGTATACATACGAATAGTATTTATTCTAAGCGAAAAGTGAAGGAAAAACATATATTTTCTTTTTTTGTTTTAGAATTTACAAGATTATATACCATCACGTAAATCTACAACAAAAAATGAGAGAACCGATGATAACTTAAAAGCTAAAATACAATATTTTAAAGAAAAAGCGAAGTATTTTACAAATGAAATGAATAATTTAAAAATTGAGAAAACTTTAATGATTTTAAAAATAAGAAAATTACGCTTAGAAATAGCACAATTAGAAATGAATAGTTAGTTAGTCTTACATATTTTGATATTTTATGAAAACTTAATTATAATTAGTTAACCTAATAAAAGTTTATTAAATCACAACAAATTAATGTTTTTAATTAAATTTGATTGAACTGCTCCAAAAGGTTAGACCCAATAAAAGAAAACGCTCACGTTTAGCAACTACAACACAAACAGAAAAACGTAAAATTTTACATACTGTGCGCAAAAAACCAGCAGAGGTTTGTACAAAAGTTTACGATTTAAAAATTAATTCCATAAATGATTGTATGTATTTCATTATTTAGCCTACTAATACCAACTCTGAAAATGATGAAAATCCAATATTGTTACCTGTTACTGATCCAACACTACAAACCGAACCTTTTGAATCTTATCAAGCTAACGCCAACCACAACTCTGTACTTGATATTAACGAAGATATTGAAGAAGTGAATGATGAAGATTTAATTAATATACAAGACGAATTAGATGTTTTACAAAATTTAATGCCACGTTCTAAAGTTTCCAGGCAATTACAGGAAGATCTATCTAAAGCAGAGACAGAATATTATCGCTGTAAGGCTGCTTATATCACAAAACTCACAGAGAACATTAAAGTTAAGAGAACTGTAATGCTCTTAGAATCACGCAAACTACAATTGGAAATTGAAAAGCTTACAAATGGTTCTTAGATTTGTGCATTTTCATTAGTATTAAGTGTTTTTGATAAATATAATTTGCTTTTATGTGAATTTGAATTCAGAAATAAAATTGAATTAATAATTTTTCTTAAATAGAAAAAGTAATTCTTTTCTATTATCGAGTCCCAAAAACACATATCACAAGCAGAAGTATTAGACTAACTAACTAAATACTCTGCTTTTTCTATATTATAAACCCAGGACGAAATTTGTTTGTCTTGCAAGTATTTCCTCAAATAGATTTCTGAAGGCAATTGACTGACAACCATTACCTATTAATTTAATGAAATTGTAATTTGTTTTAACTAAACGTAGTTGATTGTCAACCAAGTTGCGAATGAAGGGTTCCTTTCAAAAGAATTAAAAATATTTTCATAGAAATAAGAACGTATTATATTTGTAATCGTTATCATAATTTGAACTTCCTATTCCCTACTGTAAATATTTCAGGAAAAAACTTTAAAATATCAAATTCCCCGAAATACTTGTCAAGACTATCATTTCTATTTAATCGTTTAAAATCAATTAAAAAATATATATATTTTATGTAAAAAGAAGTATATGAATATAATTTATGTAATTTGCTAAAACAAATTTAATAATACATACATATATTATCATGTCCGATCATATGCAAAAGGAAATAAAAACTTGTATAAGCGATGATGAGCCTTTACTAAATTCGGAATTGCAGCAATCACCAGTGGTGGCTGGTAATGCAAAGGCATCGGAAAGTGCTTTAATGTATGATCAACAAAATTCGTTGGTGGAAATTGCCAATAGTACGTTTCGGGAACTATGTAAAACGCTGGAAAGTGAACAAGCTAAATTAATGGAATTGGAAGAAAGACGTAAAAAATTACAGGAAGAAATGTTGCTCTTAAAAGCTGAAATTGAAGAAGAAAAACAATCATTCAATACTACTTTGAAAAAATCTGTGGCCGAAAACCTAAATCTCTTAAATGAATCTAGTGGGACCGATATTAACGGTAAGAATACACCATTGTCTTGTTCTTTATTCCGAATCAGACAAATTTTATTCGGATAGAAAGAAACAATTGGCTAAGAAAATTTATTTATATTTGAAAAATTGTTTACAATAGATATAAATATTGAAAAAATAATCACATGTTATGAAGAAGATGAACAATCGCCTGTCACAGCCCGTAATCTAGATGTTAAGGATAGTCGCGAATTAGTAAGAGAGCAAATAACACCGGAAGAACATAGCCAACAAATAAGACAAGAATTACAAAACGTGCTTACAGAATGCATAATAGAGCAATGTGCAGACAAGACTGAATGAGTTTTTGATGTTTATGCAGATATACATATATTTACAATGCTTTTTTCGTTTTATATTTTTTAATTTTATTTATACAAAAGAACAAAAAAAAAGGAAAATATATTTTTGTTATCTTTGTTTTTAATGTATATATATTTTACCTAAATTTTGATACTTAAATTGTAATAAATCGTTCAAATGTTTTAGTTTTTAGGAGAGCGTAAATACTTTGTTTACATATAAATAAGTTGGAGGATTCCTTGGCGGTTTGTAAATGACAATAAAAAGTTTCCATTAAACAAGTTATGGCCTAAAATTGACACAACTTTCAATATAAACTTAAAAAATGTTAGAGTCTTGTACTATTACCTGTACTATATCATCATGGAATTTGTGCAATTTAACAGTTTCCATTAGTACAGCAATGAATTTTTCCAGAAATGTTACTAAATGTACTTCTATAATATTTAAAGGTATAGGCAGCATAGCAACTATATAAATTCGATGAATTTCCTATATTAAAGTATTCAATGTTGTTAAATACACTTTCAAATCAATTCAGAAATTTTGTTACCTGCAGTAGTTCGGAACATATTTCTTTCTTTTGCATTAGTTTATGGGATTCTATTACAAACATTTGTAATATTGTTTTACACCACCTATAATTAGTATAACTGGTATTTGAGCTACCCAATGAACGATAGTTAGAAATGTTATCTGATGTTATAGTGTGGACAAAAAGCTCCTCAAACACTCGATTATTTATTGTAAAATATACAATTAACTTGCCAACAAACTTGAGAAGGCCTACAGATGCTATACTTTCAGGTGCTAAAGAGATATTACGTAGTAGTACTTCCATCATATCATCTAAATAACTCCACTGAAAATGAAATAAATTTAAATTAAATTATATTTGTTGAAAATTTACGAGATGAAAACTGTTCATATCTTATAAAAACAAAGTGTTTGCAAATATTTATAATTTACCTCAAAGCTGTTGAGATTCACATAAAAATCTAAACATTTTACTAAACAACTCCATTGTTTGTCTATAAAAACTTCCGAGTCCATAATATGAATGTCTTTGAAGACAGCATCGTAAATGACACTATGAATATTCATAGATATGATATCGTCGTGTAGCTATAAGGAAATAAAGTTAGAATCGGCAAAATGCCACTGTTCTTGGATAGGAAACAAATTGTTAATGTTATATTGTTAATACATACTTTTAAGTCAATAAAGTTACGTAATGAATGAATAATGATTGTTAAGATGTTAAGCAAAAAACAAAAAATTTGTGTCTGTCCTTAAGTTTCATTGAATTATACAATATTTGAGTGTAAAAGTTAAATGATTTGAATCTTTTATCTATACTTACCCCTTGTTGCAGCATAAGTAAAAATATTGTAGTACTTAAGGATTTATAGTGGGTCTCATAGCAAGAGCGAACGTTTAATGCCACTGCTAAGCTAAACATCAGTAGTCGGTGGTTCATATGATGCTCAGGATTACGCTCACTATTAATAAGAAACTATTTTAAAAATTTTAAATACGAATGCAAATTTTAAATATTCAACAAAATCAAACTCTACTATTCTTACCTCCAAATACTTGACAAAACCATGAACCGCTCCAAGTTGTTTTTTCCATCTGTCTTTATGTAATTTCTCCTCATAATATTTAAAAATCAATTCCTCGTCCTCTTTTGTTAAACTGTTACCAAATTTCCTTAGAAGTCTATCGGCATGTCGCAACAATTCGCTATTATCCAGATAGAATATGGTATTGGGAGAACTTATTTCACAAAGTAAAATAATAAGATTTATTTCAATCTGAAATTATTGAAATTTTCATTATTGTTCGATGAAATTATCTTTTTCATATATTTAACCTCTTGCTTAATTTGGTTGCCAACATCACCGATATCCTCCAAACAGTGATTTTGCTGGTGCTGTTGTATCAAATCATATAGAATAGGCAGTTGCACTTGCAAACATTCATGATAATTTTTAAAGTGCTCCCTTTCGATTGGAATACTATCGAGATCCTCTCTCAGTTCTGGCAAAAAGCAGGATTTTATTAAATCCCGTACACGCTCAAAGGATTCCATGTCAAACACAGTGAAATAGTTTTAATAACACAATATTGTACATATGTACAATATATATTGTGTGATCTATTGAAATGTAAACAATAATAAATGTTGACAACTTAGCGATTTCTAAAAACAACATTTTGTGAATTTTTCATTTATTGAGTAAATTTAAAATATATTTTCATTTACGTACATTCAGCGTTTGTAATTTGATAGACCATTAGCAAAAGCAGAAATGGTAACAGCAAACGATTTATTAATTTTCGTTTATTATGACTTTAAAATAAGTATTCCAAAAATTTATGTTAGGAGGTATAATAACACATATAAGATTATTGAATTTTTCCTCTTTGTGTTTTCTCTATTTTGAACTAACTAAACACAACTAAAAACATTTGACATTTGATAGTGTCATGTGACAAGAACACCAATAAGGAAAAAACCAACTCTGTTATTAGATGGGAAAGAAAAATTAAACTGTCGTCTCGTCGTTTGTCATATGATCAATTTTCATCGGGCGAACAGAAATGCTGCAAAATTTGATAATTTTCTCTTTGTGCGTAGTGGCAAGTAAGTAAAATTTATAAAATATTAATTTATTTTGTTATAATTTTAACAAAAACTCCAAAACTCTTGTGAAAATAGTAAATACTTCGTAAAATTGCAAAATGTTTGTTGGAGGGTGTTATTGATTTTTTGTAAAGTGGTCAGCTGAATGTGTGTATGTGTCATATGAAAAAGTGGTGCTGCAAAAATACACAAGAAAAATGATAAAAAAGATAGAGTAGCATTGAGAAAAAGATATAATTTTTTGCTTTTTTGTTCTAGTTCAAGCCACTGGTGAATTCACTATTTGGAGCTCACCCAAATCGTTGTTGTTCAAAGGCAACGAACCCATTAAAACTAGCGTAATCGGTGATGTCTTCTACGCATCTCTGGGAAATGCCGTCAATGGAGACAATTGGAGTGGTTTGATTGTTGAAGATCCCTTCCAAATGCCAAAGGCTGCTTTAGCCATCTGTTTGGATGGTGTTGCACATAGCAAAGTGTCTTCTGCTGGTAAAACTTATCCAGTTGAAGGCAATACCGTCGAACAGTCTTTGAATGGTGTTGTAGCCCAATTGGAGGCCGATAATGAACCCGTTTGCAGCATTGATTTCGAACAACATGAAGAAGGTATTATTGCTTTCAAAAATACCGTTGGAGATGTTGAAGTACCCGCCATCGCCAAAACAAAGTATTTGAATGCCGATCTCCACATTGATGACAAACAATACTTGGAGAGTCTTGCATGCCTCAGTGCAATTGCCGATAATTTTGCTAATTTGCAAAAGTCATGTAATTTCATGAATATTCGTCTGTCCCTTGAACCAGTTGTTAAAGCCCATGGTGAAAATTCAGAGGCTGTTAGTGAAGCTTTAGATCTTTTCTACTCTATTGCAAAGCAATTGAATGATGGCGCTCAAAAGTCAAGCAACAATGCCGCCTTAGTTGGTGTTATAGTTAACAAAGCTGATAATAACAGCCGTAGAAAGCGTGATGCTGTTGCACCAACTCAGCCTGATGCCAAAGTAAGCTTATAAATTGTGTTTGCATTTTTAATTTTATAATTTATTATTTTTATGACATTGTAGAATCCTTACAATTTGGCTGAATACTACAATCAAGACTATCCCGTCATTTTTAACATTATCTTATGGTTTATGGTTGTCTTTGGTTTTGCTCTATTGGCTATCTGTTATGCTATCGGATCTATGGATCCAGGACGTGATTCCATTATCTATCGCATGACCTCCACTAGAATGAAGAAGGATAATTAAGTTTATTCTTTATTCAGGGACTTTAACATCATTGTCCTTCTGGAAAAAACTATTTTTTTCATATTCACTTCAAGCAAATTATTGTAAATTCGTGTAATTCTCTTCAGCAACATCTAATCAATCCGTTTAATAAGACATCTACATATTTACCAATAACAACAACAACAACAATAACAGCAAAATTAGTTTAATTATGTTTTAAGTATTATTTGTTCTTTTGAAAATAAATTTTAAGAAAGAATTGGGGTCTTTCTTTGTATTTTTATGTTATAAAAACTAAATTTGTTATTATTCCTTACCTTATTTGCATCAATATATTCCATTTATATATTTTATTTTTTTTGATGTTTCGTTTTGTTTTTCATTTGTAAAAATATATAATATTGTATTAAAAATAAACAAAAAACTGAAAATACGTGTTCTATTATATAATTAATATTTAAATATACTTTATAGTTGTAATTATTAAAAATGTTTACAAACTATTTAAAAGTCATAATAATAAATTAGTACAATAATCTATAAATATTGTACAATGGTTACTTCTAAATTGTTTAGCCCGATTCAGAGAGCAAAAGTAAATTATATTCGGATATAGTTTTATATATCATTATCAGTTATCTCGGAAGTTCTGCTTGGAGAAAAATGTACTAAGAACCTAGACTATTTATTAATTCATTGCACTAATGAACTAGCACATTATCCACTAGTCTAGCAAGGCACCCAGAAACCAAGCGTTAAAAACCTATCTGAAGTGAGAAATTTATGTACATTCTTATGACACCGAGTGTTTATTTTAAACTACTTAATAAAACCAATTAATAAAACTGTTAAACAGTTTTTAATTTAATTTTGTGTTCCTTTTTTCTCATTAGAAATCGAAGATAATTAAATTTATTATTAATGCAAAAATTATAAAAACTAATGCAGTCACCCATATATCACTTTTATTAACAGCACTGTTAATGCAGCTGTAAAAATACAACACTGTTGACAACCGGTAAAAACATATGGCAATTTATCCAGTACAAACAATTTTATTTCAACGATAGCACCAAAAATAAAAAAATCTTTTTTTTCGAATAAAATTATAAACAAATACTATTTATATATTCATTGAATAAAATAATTACATAGTCAATATGTCTATCGAAATTGAATCAGCTGAGTAAGTTTTTCATTGTGTTTAAATATTTGGAATGTTACAAAGATTAACCTGGCGTTAATATACTTAACCCCTTCAGTGTTATCCGACTGATCCAACAGTATCTCAAGGAATCAAATTTATATAAAACCTTGCAAACACTACAAGAAGAAACTGGAGTTTCTTTAAATACAGTCGACAGTGTTGATGGGTTTGTTCAGGATATAACGAATGGCCATTGGGATACAGTTTTGAAAGTGACACAGAGTCTTAAATTGCCGGATAAAAAACTATTGAACTTGTATGAACAAATTGTTTTAGAGCTGATTGAATTGCGTGAACTGGGTGCTGCCCGCTCTTTATTGAGACAAACTGATCCAATGATTATGTTAAAACAACATGAACCAGAAAGATACATACATTTGGGTAAGTTTATGAACTCGAATTTTGCTTATTTATTTATTTATTTGTCGGATAGAAGAATCTCGTTTTTTCTGCAGAGTTTGGGAGAATGTAAGGGAGCCAGCATCTCTGTACTGGCTTGCAGGGGCGAAGTTTCAGGTTTCTCGCTCGGTAGTTTTTCGATGGTCTTATTGAGTAAGCATCTACCACGATTTCTGATATTGGGAGTTCCATTTGACCCTTGAGAGGACTCTGTTTTCTTCTTTGTCTTTTTGGTCTACACTCCTAACTCAGCTCAGGTTATTCCTCTTCATTTTTAAGTTTGGTCTTTTCTACTCGTCTAAATCTAGGCTTTATTAGAAGACCTTATGGTTTTTTTACTCTATATCTACACAGTTGCTAATTAATAATTATTAAAGTCGATTAAAATTAAATTGTAAATTACAGAAAATATGTTACAACGCGCTTATTTTGACCCTCGAGAAGCATATCCTGAAGGCAGTAGCAAAGAAAAACGTCGTGCCATTATAGCACAAGAATTAAGTGGTGAAGTCCATGTGGTTCCCTCCTCGCGTCTACTGGCTCTTTTGGGTCAGGCGTTAAAGTGGCAACAACATCAGGGTCTTCTTCCGCCCGGCACAACAATCGATTTATTCCGAGGTAAAGCTGCTATGAAGGATCAAGAGGAGGAAATGTATCCCACACAAATGTACCGACAAATAAAATTTGGTCAAAAGTCTCACGTAGAATGTGCACAATTCTCACCAGATGGTCAGTATTTGATAACTGGCAGTGTGGATGGATTCCTGGAAGTTTGGAATTTTACAACTGGCAAAATAAGAAAAGATTTAAAATATCAAGCTCAAGATCAATTTATGATGATGGAGCAGGCAGTGTTGGCGCTATCATTCTCCAGAGACTCGGAAATGGTAACTTCTGGTGCCCAAGATGGACAAATAAAAGTATGGCGTATTATGACCGGGCAATGTTTAAGGAAATTCGAAAAGGCACATACCAAGGGTATAACATGTCTACAATTTGCCAGAGATAATAGTCAAGTTTTGAGCGCTTCATTTGATCATACAATACGGTTACATGGCTTGAAATCTGGCAAAATGTTAAAGGAGTTTAAAGGTCACACTTCATTTGTGAATGAAGTTACTTTTACACCTGATGGTCATAGTATTTTAAGTGCATCCTCCGATGGCACAGTGAAGGTGTGGTCTCTCAAAACTACGGAATGTTTGTCGACCTATAAACCTTTGGGAAACGAATTGGCTGTAAATACGGTACTAATACTACCCAAAAATCCAGAGCATTTTATTGTCTGTAATCGTTCAAACACAGTGGTCATAATGAATATGGCGGGACAAATTGTAAGATCATTCAGTTCTGGTAAAAGAGAAGGTGGTGCGTTTATAGCAGCTACATTATCACCAAGAGGAGAATTTATTTACTGTGCTGGTGAAGATCAAGTGTTGTACTGTTTTTCAGTATCATCGGGTAAATTGGAAAGAACTTTAAATGTAAGTAAGCACCTGTTCGTATAAATACATATGTATTCACGATACATATACTTAGAAGTTTATTGTTGATTTGTGGTTTTATATGCTTCTAGGTACATGAAAAAGATGTAATTGGTTTATCCCACCATCCTCATCAAAATTTATTGGCCACCTACAGTGAAGACGGTCTATTAAAATTATGGAAACCATAATCAAACTCTAAGTAATAAGTTTTTATTTATTGTAAGACATTTTTTATCTGCCCTCTTTAACTATTTCAACTCTGTAATGACGTTTAACTATACAATTCCCATAGTAAAACACAGAAAATATTTGTATTTTGTAAGAAACTAAAAATAAAAACGTAAAACTACGTAGAATCTTATAATAAATTGGATTTAATTAAGAATTATGTAAAACGAAAATGAAAATGGCAGTACGTAGCTAAGAATAAGCTGCTTAAAGTAAAATGCAATAAAAAGTAAACAAATACAACTGCAATTCCGTTTACTTTACTTTGCTTTAATTGATTACAATAAATATATTGTATATCTTCGAACAGATGGATTATTATCCACATTTAAAAAATTAAACTTTTAGTCAAATAACGACAGCAAACAAAGCCACAACATATTGCTTTTAAAACACAATATATTCAATATTTTCTAATATTAAACGTCAAAATGCAAAGTGAGGAAATAATTGCAAAAATACGCAATAAATTAAACGAATCTGATCCTGAAAAACGTACCGTAATGAATATATTTCAGTTTCATTTTACCGATTCAGAGGGAAACCTTATTAAGAGCATGGGTATGTGGGCAACAATTATAAAGAAATTTTTGTAGTTTGAAAATTTTATAAAAAATTCATTTTTAATAAATGCTTATTAGTTTTCGATTTTAAAGAGTTGAATATCTATGATGGTAAACACTCGGAACCTGATGCTGAAATAACAATCAGTGATGAAAATTTCTTTTTGGTCGGCACTAAACAAACAACATTTGATGATCTTTTAGCGGATGTAATTATAATACATTAAACATCTTAAACATTTTCTATAAATTCTTATGTTTTTATCATTTCCATTTATAGAACAAGGTCCAAGTTGAGGGAGATAAAGAGGCTTTTAATAAACTGATAGAAAAGATACGTTTACATACGAAAAAAGAATAAATTCAATAATCGAATATTGAACAGTGACTGTAATTTTCAATTTTAGCTTTCAATACATTACATTTTTTTCATTGTGCATGTTAGCTTAGTCATGATTACAATATAATGAGTATATTGCTTTGTAAAATATATAAATTCATATAATTTTCTTTATAAACGAAAAAGAAAACTGTTTGAACTTTCTATTTTATAGATTTATAAAAGCATGTAGTCTACATGCACATCTCCTGCATCAAACGGATATGTAGTAGGAAGAATACAATGTTGTCTACAGTACATTAGTATCTAATCATGTCCCATTTAAATTCCAGATTCTATATTGTAACGTCACAATGACAAAATAAGAGAACTGGGCGAAAGCATAGGTGTGTGACAGAAGTCACTACAATTTAATATTGTTCGGTACAAGAAAAGTTGTCAACTTGGGAGTTACTGGACTATCTGAACAATTTTGTCATTTACCACACTGTTTCAGATACCTTTAGAAAATTACAAACCATAATGCCAGCAGTAGAATTGGTAGGACTGTCCCAGGGGCTAATGTCGTAGTTTAGTGAGTAATGCGTTGCCTTGCTTTCAGCAGTCTTTTGGCAAAAACTTTAAGCATAAATTAATTGCAATAAAAAAGCTTCTAAAAACTACCGTTCGGATTCGATTTGAACAATAGATTCCGCCACAAGAGTGTAATGAGATGAGAGGTCATAATCCCAACTAAAGGGTTGTATTAGCCAAAAATACATGTGTAGTAAACTATTTGTTATCGGCCGAGTACATTAACAATCGTTTGCAGAAGCCCGACAATAAATTGATTAAAATTATGTCAAAAAATATTTTTTTTCTGTGCCCTAAAATCTTAGTTTTTGATACAGTTCTATCCCACATCATATGGGTCCAAGACATCAAGCTGGCACTCGTTATATTGAGAGTTACGGACTAAAATACGGCGAAAGAAATTACGTTGTATTGACCTTAGCATATAAACGAAGGAATGGTATTGAATATAAAGTCGTTAGCATTGATAAGGCCTAAGGGAAAGCGAATGCAATGGCATAGAAACAAATTTATCGAAGCCCTATATTTTCTATGGGTTCGATGGGAATGTATGCATATACAGTATGTATGAATATTACAATCATTTTTATTAACTTACCTTTTTCTATTTTAAAAGGAAATGATTAAAAATTTTTCCATTATTTAAGATTATTCGTCGAGGTTTTCTTTAATTATATACGAATTTAATTACCTGGAATAATCTTAATAATTGTTAAATAAATTTTAAAATTTAATATTTCAATTTTTTTTCTTTCATTTTTATTTAAATGAATTTGTTTTACACAAAATACTTGCTTAATTGTTTTATTTTTTTTTCATTTTGGCAAGCACTTTTGTTCTTTAAAATAATATAATATATTCCATAATAATAATAATAATAGTAATTAAATTAAATTTAATTGAACATAATAAAATTATTGTTAATAAAACGGAAGTAATAAAATAATATTTATAATAATTATTTTAATTTTTTTTGGTTTTTTTTTATAAACGATATAATTAATTAATAACATACACATAGATACAAGTTTTTTTTGTTGGTTTTGTTTTTCATTCTTCAATATATAAACAACATAATATTGACAAACATATTTCTTTTGTTTATTTTTTTATGTGGTTTTTAATTTATTATTTATTTATCTTTTTGTCTTGATTTTTCTTTTTTGTTTTGAAATTAAAACCTCTTCTAAACATTTATGTAATTTTAATTTTAATTTTATTCATTCATTGTTTTTTATAATATGATTTTATTTTTTAATTTTAATATTTTCTTTTCATTATCAATAATGTTAACATGAATTTTTAGGGGCTCTTTTTCTGTTGTTTGTTTTGTAATATTCTTTTTAGGTTAATTTTTTTCTTTCGGTTGTTAATTTATTAATTTTTAATACAATTATTATATTGTTTTGTTTTTGAGGGGGCTTTTTATTTTGGTTTTTTTTTAAATTTAATTTTAAATTAATTTTTTATTTGTTTTCGTTTAAATTCTGAATTGTTTACTTTTATTTTTTGTTCTTTTAGCAGTTGACTTAAATGTTTATTTTAATTAATTTCTTTTTATTTTTTTAATTTCTTTCTTTTTAAATTTACTAACAATACTTTTTTTAATTATTCTTTTAAACGTTTACAAAAGTAAACCGATTTGTTTGTTATTATTTTTTTACAAACATAAACAAAAAATAATAATAATTTATAATTAATAAAAAAATTGTAATTAAAATTTATGTTTTTAATTTACTTTTTGTATTTGGCTTTAATATTTAATTTAGGTTTTAATTTTTTCATTTAATTTATAATTTTTTAACAACAATTTTTAACGTTAATTTTTGTATTTTATTTCTGTATTTAATTCTTCAATTTTATTATTATTTTTATTCATTTTATTTTATATTTTTATTGCAAAACGTAAGTGCTCTATGAAACCAATAACTTTATTTTGTTTTCTTATTATTTTTTTTAAATAAAAAAATTTAAAATAAAAAATATTTTGAAATTATTTATAAAAAACATTTATAAAAAGTGTTTAAAAACGTGTAATTTGTTTAATATTTTTTATTTTTTTAGTTTTGCTTTTTATTAATTAATTTTTATTTTAATTTTAGTACTACCAACATTTAATTAACATTTTTTAATATTAATTTATCTAAAATTACTTTTTAAAATTTATCAATAAAAGAAAACAAAAAATTAAATTATGGAACTTTATGAAAAAAAAAAAAAACAATTAAAAAGAAATTAAACACGTTTTTTATTAAAATGTTTTTCTTTATAGCAAATTAAATACATTTTTGTGTTTTACGATATTTTGAATTAATGTTTGTTTGTTGTTGTTGTCTTTTTTATTATTTTGTTTTGTTTTTCTTTTAATTGTTATGATTTTATTTGGAAGATCCAATTTTGATAGTCACTAATTCTTGTTTATTTTATTTTTTTGTTATAATATTGTTTATAAATGTATGTATTTTTATTGTATATTTTTATTAAATTTTCAATTAATATGTTTATTGTGTATATTTATGTATGTACTATGTTACTATCGTATTTGGAATTTAATTTTAGTTATTTTTTTTTATAAAATGCTTTCGATTTAGTTTTATTTTGAAATTAAAATTGTTGTAGAATTTAATTTAAAAGGCTAAACATTCGATATTCAATAACGGAATTAAGAAAGATAATCAATAATAGATGCCTCCGATAAGGAAATTTAATTATAATTATACAAAATGGCACTCTTGTAGTCTAGAGAAATCATGAACCCAAAATATTTGATTATTCAGGGTTCAGAATGTTAAACCATGAAGAACTATTTTCGAAGCATTGTGTTCATGTGTATTTGTCTTGAAAACATACAAAATTAATTGCGTCAACGGTAGTGAGTACATACTTTAATTTCGAAAATTGTAGTGGTATAGATGGATAGATGCTACGGTGTAGTATCTAAATATATCCTAAACTTGTAAACAACTGAAGAGCGTTGGCATGCAGTTCTTTCAAGTATACTTAGAGAGATTTATATAAAATTTTAGATTCGCAATTAATGTTTTAAAGTTGTTTCTCTACAATAGCAGTAATTATTTGCCAATGCTATGCTTGAAACTCGTATAATGTTGGTGCTAAAGCATTAAAACAATCATAAACAAACTCTCATCCAATGATGAGAGTGTTAATTTTTAGCTCTTAGTTGTGGGACCTACAGTTTAACGTCAACTCCGAACAACACTTTAAAGAAACTTTTTCATGCCAATTATTTACTCTCAGGCCTATTGACAGAAGAATGATGAGAGGGGATTGTCCAAATTAAATTATTTTTTCTTTAGATCAAAGCTGAGGATTGAAACTCTCGTCTAGTAAAGCAAAAGCTACCCACTAGACTCGCTTAGAAAAAAATTAAAACGTAATTATAATAAAAATTCTCGAGCATTTTTAATTTCGAAATTATGCTTGTATCTAAACAAGGAACATGATTATTCTAATGCTAATCGATTTAAATTTCATTCCAGTGAAGCGGCAGAATATGGAGATAATAGAGATTACGGACGATTTTGGAGGTACCCGGAAGAACTCGTCTAAATATTAAGTAGACAGTGGTTGTAGTCTTCAGACTCAATTACATTAAATTGAAAGGTGTCTCAAAAAGTGTAACTTAACAGTCCTGCTGTAATAAAAGGTCAATGAGGTTTTTAATTATTCCGTGGACAAAATCATGGCCGTTGAAATGTAAATTTCAATTGAGATTTGAGAGTTTTGAATTTTTCCAATAATAGACTATCACAATTACTTATCACGATGCAGTGGACTGCCTCCAGGAGCTTTTGAGTTCAATTCTCTTGTGCAAGAGGCAAGTGTTTTCTTCTCGTAAATAGAAAAGTCAGCTTGATTATGAAATCAGAACAACAGATTGTGACTGAAATTGAATAAAACAATTTTAGAATAGAAGAAATGATTGGAAGAAGTTTGTTTCGGCTCTATGATCTTTATAGAGACTGCACGAGATAATGAAAAAGCAACAATAAGATGATTACATTGTGATCTTTAAATTCTAAAGCAAAATTCACGTTCACTTTGCCTAAACCGTGGCCCAAGAACAAGTACATCATTCTGTAAATTACGAAAAAATACATATGTTTTAGCCTTTAGATGACTTTACATTGATGGTGGGTAGGGGAATGGGATGTTATATTTATTTTTAATGCATGTATGTACTAATGAACTCGTATATGCCTGCCTTAAAAAAACAAAAAATTATTCTGGTTAATGTTTTATAAATATTGTATGCCTTTTGCTATTAATTTCTTTTATTTGTTTATTTTTTCTTCTAATGCTATTATTTAAATGGTTTGTATGTTTTTGTTATGATATTTAAATTAATTATTCTAATAGAAAAGAAAGAAAGTTAAAATGTTTTGTAGTATTTTGTTTAGTTTTTTTTTTTTGTAGTTTCATTACCATTTGTAATTGTTATTACTTGTATTGTTGTTATTATTATTTATGATCTCCTAAATATATAAGAATAATTACTTTGTATCAAATATAAAAATCAACAAGTTTTCCTTATGGTTTTAATAAATGTTTGCAATTCATTACTCATTTATTATTGCAGCATTGCATTTAACTTATGATTTAATTTTTATTTGGCAATTTTGTTTTTTCATTTAATTTTTGCTTTAATACGTATTTTGAATTTGATTTCTTAAACGTTTATTACTTTTTAACATTTCTCTACTCTGGTGATTTCATTATTTTATTCGTTTTGTTATTGTAATTTATTATTAATTATTTTAATAATTTAGTTTTTCATTTCAATACGTTTTTCTTTATTTTTCTCTTTAATGTATAGAATTTAATGTTTTTATTTTTAAATTTCCGTTTTGTTTTATTAACTTTAGTTTAATAATATTTTTAATATGCTATTTTCTTTAGTTTTATTTTTATTTTGTCTTTTGGGGTGTTTGTTAACTTTGAATTTGTTTTTTTATTTTATTTTTAATTTTATTTTGTTTTTTAATTAAAAAAAAAATTAATTAAATTTTTTGCTGTTTATGAATTCATTTTTATAATTTCATTTCATTTCATTTCACTTCATTAAATTTATTAGCGTGTGTTTGATTTGTATATAATTTTTATAATGAATAATAAAAAAAAGATCAATATTTCATTTGTTTTAATTTATGTATGTTTCATCATTCATCATTCTCATAATTTCTTATATAAATAGTTTTTTTGTTATATTCCTATATAATTCAGCTAAACCTAAAATTTAATTTGAATTCTGTTTTAAATTTCGTCTTTGGGCATCAATTTTCTTTTCATTTTATTTCATTTCGTTTCGAATTAAAATTTGAATTTTTATAAATTTTCTATGTATATGAATTGTGGGGCATTTCTTGCTTGTCTTATCTAAAATAGGAATTTTTATTTGAAATTATTTTTCCATTTCCCGGTTTTAAACAAAGTTTTGAAATGTTTGCATTTGTTAAACATTCTCGCCTTGCTGCACAATCATGTGTCCCATATTGTCCGTATCGCATTCATTTAGAAATGGTATGCTACCGATTGAATCGTTAGATGTTGTTGATGAATCTTCTAGTGAATCGCCATTTATCATGATGCCAGGATAGTTGCCGGGTCCCAGATCGATGCTGGAACCCGAAATGCAAATGTGTGGTGGTTGATGTATGGCTCGTGGTGGTAATGGTGCCGGTGGTATAATCAAATTACCGCTATTGATGCCATGTAAACTACCAGCAATGCTGGCACCACCACTCTGTAAATGGCGACGACTGGAATTTAAACCTAAAGAAAAAAACATAAATTGTTTAATACACATACACACATATGCTATGTAACTCCCAGTATATAAAAAAGTGTGTACAATAAAAAACAAAAAACTACGAAAGCAGTGGAACTATGATTGGTTAATGCAAATTCTCTTTTGTAGGTCAAAACCGTCAGTCTGTCATTCGTCTGAAGTGTGAAAGATTTGCAAAGAACCACAGGGCACGCAAAAATAGTTACAAAGTATAAACCACTCATGTATGTGAATCAAATATGGCTTCTTTTTCAGCATTACAAGGCGATTATGAGCTATTCTGTAAGAAATTGGTAAGATTATGAAGAAATTTTGAAATGTTTAAAGGCATTACAACTGTGATTAGGCCAGCGATCCCCGCAACTACGCAAGAAGAATGTGCCCCATATCACACACTTTTTTGAACAAGGAGTTTCCAGAAAGATAAAGAGTAATTTCACATTTTGTAGACGTAAGTTGGCTGCCAAGATCATGCGTTTTGACGTTGCTAGGCTTTTTTGTGGGGATATGTTACAGGCCATGCCTACGTTGAGTATTTGATAACCAATACTATCCAAGTTATCGCCTTGATACCGTCAAAAAAAGTGCAAAAAAGGGGTTGATGAGTATTAGATAGGATTGCATGATTTTGCCCGTAGTATTTAACATTGTTCTGAAAAGCCATACGATAGGAGCAGGTCACTCTAGTACAGTAATTAGTTGAGGTTTCCATTGCCACTATGAAGTTCTGGTCTATAATCTCACAGACATGTGGAAAAGCAAACGCATGCTTAAATTTAAGGCCGACAGATTACTTTGGCGACAGATTACTCTCAACAGATTTCTGGCAACACCTCTGAGAGTAAATAAAAATTGCTATGAAAAGTTTTCCAAAAATCTGTCGTTCGGTGTCGACTTTATGTGGGTGCCGTTACAACAAAGGTGGTGTACGAAGCTAGGTTGTAATCTTAACGGAAGAGTTGTAATGATCAATTAAGTAAGTGAGTTATTAAATAGACATTGTATCGATAAAACACTTTGATCCACCAAATATAAAATTGTTTTGAGACACTTTTTATTCTTAATAAAATAGACACGATCTTTAAAAATTTGTGTATACAGAGAAATATATTTTGATTTGGTATTTACCTGCATATAATTACGATTAAAATAAAATACTTCAACTCAAATAACTCAAAATCTCCTAAAAACTGAAATAAAAGTAAATAAAAAATAAAAAAACAAATTCAAATAGTACGAGAATGAAAGAACTCTACTTACCTGTAGCACTGGTTTGTGAATCATAGTGAGCATTACGATGTAAACCTAACTGATGGAGTTGTTGTCTACGTTTTCTTCTGGAGTGATAGAGTATGCATAGGAGACAAATTAGGAACGAGACGACGAGAAGTGTTGTTATAATTAGAACGCCGTGATCCTCCGCTTGTGCTTTTGTGATACCTTTATGCGATGGATTTAAAAGTAGGAGTGTGTGTTTTTTTTTAAATTTTTACAAATAAAATTTGTTTTTTTTTATTAAGCATTAGGGAAAGTAAAAAAAAGAGAAAATGGATTAAAGAAAAAACAAAATAAAATAACGAAGAAAAAAGTGAGAAGATTTAATTATTCATTAAAGTATTGTAAAATTTTTTAAACTTTATTTTATATTTATAAATACGAATAGAATTTTATAATAAATATACAGATTTATGTATACAGTTTTCAGGTTTATAAAGTGGGGGAGGGAAAAATCTTAAAAATTATATTTTTTTTACATAAAAATTAACGTTTAAGTTTTGTGTAGGTTTCGTTTTTCTTTTTTAAATAATTTATTTTTTCTTCAGATTTATTATATTTGGACATGTGCTGTTTTATTTTTTGTTTAAGATTTGTTTTTTAAAGCTTTAAGGCAATTGTAAATTATTGCTAAAGTTTCAATGGCAGTCATTATTAATTAATTTTTACGGTTTTTTTTGTTAAAATTACTAAACTATTCTAGTCATTTACGAATTACAACAAAAATATACATTGTTATAGTGCTTCAAAGCCAAGTTATTATTTATTACGATATTTTTATACAAGAAATAACATTTTTTATTTTTAAGACAATAACGTGCTTTAAAATGATTATTTTTTTATAATTTTTTTTGTTGGTTTTCATTAAAATAGCAACTATTCTAAAAAAACAATTTCTATCATCATAAAATAATCTGTAATGATTTGGTTTGGGTATGTCAAACGAATGGCACAAAAATATGAGTTTAATGAGCACGAAATAGGAACATTTCTAAACTATTTGGAACTAAACTACCAAAACATTTTCCTTTACAGTTATTATGAGAACTTTTATTTGATAGCATTTATTATTTCACAAGCCAGGTGCACTTTGAGAACGTATTTGAAATGAAATTGTCGCAGACGTTTAGGAGAAAATGCTTGCATTTTGTTTTTAATATTGATAATGACGAAATGTGTTGATTAGTTTAAAGCTTTAAGAATATTTATAAATTAATTATATCGTTAAACTATTAAATTAAATTAATTTTTAAAATACGAAAGACGCAATACGAAAACAATAAGGACTTATAACTCTGACCTGCCACATAATTTAAGACACAATCATACTGCTTCGCAAATCGGAGTCAATCATGTCTAATGGTTGAGGATAGTGGAGTCTACAAAAGAGATATACATTTCACAAAAAATCTGTCGTTCGGAGTCGACTTTAAACTGTAGGTCCCGCCATTCATGTATAAAATTAACACACACAACATAAGTGGTGTGAGAAACTAGGTCGTAATCCTGACTGAAGTGTTGTAATGACCAATTATGTATGTGTGTGTAATACAAAGGTAAATAGTTGCCCGGAGTCTAAAATCCGCAATGCCGATACTACAATCGTATCACAAGAAGCGAGGAAAGAAGAAACTGAAACTATCCTCACACATGGATTTGTTAAACAGTCACTCAAAACTAGACAAAAAAAAAAAAAAAGAAACGAGTTTATGAAATACAAGCTTATACGAAAGAAAATAGGAAATGGAAACCACTTTCGAATTGAGTCATATCCATTTATCTGGTCAAAGGAGTGACATACATATTTAAGAAAGCTCTGATTTCCTGAAAGAATGACAAAATATTTTTCAACTCCATAAAACAAAGATATCTTCTCTTACTCGAACTTTAAACTGCATTATCACTGGATAATAACTATCACCCCCATAACACGACAATGTATGGGGTCTCGGGTAGAATGACATCTGTGCTACTGTGGCCAAGAATTTGTGTCGCTGATAAGATATTTAATTTACTAAATATACCGGCATAATTCTACCGTAATACGTTTCGTAATAATGAATTGTACTAAACAGGGTTACTTTAGGAAAAGAAGTAATACAATGATTATTGTCGTATGTTGTTGTTTTTCTCTCAAGTAATCAGCAGCTAATCAGAAGAGAATCTGTGGGGAGTTTTGAACATTAAAACGCATTAAAAATTTCATTGCAATCAAGGCTTCGTGCGTGTGTTATTTAATTTTACTTTTGAAACCGCAACATGAATAATCCTTTACTAAGAGTCAAAAGACATCGTGGTCTAGTAGACAGTGTGTTGGTGTACTAGACGAAAGTCAATATTTAAATGTCACCTCAGACAATTTGAAAAAGCCGAAATATGAAAAAAAATATTACTTTCGGCTACTTCCAGTTTGAGAGTAAGTCAAAGCTGCTATGATTAGTTTCTCAAATCTGTCGTTCGGTGTTGACGTTAAATTGTAAGATAAATGCATACAATTAAATGACACAATATATGTATGCGGTGTGAAAAGATAGGTTGTAATCCCGATTAAAGGGATTAGAGTCAAAAGAACAGCTAAATAGATTAAAAAAATTGGGCATGGTCTTATAAGAGAATTATCGACGATACGCTTTTTTTTGCCTCACATTTAAAATATTCAAAAAGCTTTAAATGATCAAATTTTTTTAATATCTCAGTTTGTTTTTCCGAATAATGAAAAGAAATCTTCATTTTGAATTAGTATTACATGTCCAGCGTAGTATAAATGATTTGATGAAGTTAATAAATAAGTATGTATAGAAAGCCAAAACAATGTAATAAAGAAACAAACTGGAAACAAACAAACAAACTGGAAAATAAAACTTCTGTCAATTTATCATTTTGAATTTTTCTTTTATTTTTTTTTTTGCTTGTATTTTTAATGATGATTTTAGTGTTGCAGTGTCATGTGTGGTGGTGGCTTGTATGTAGGCGGTAGTATGTAACATTTTTAATTAAAATTTATACAAAATGTAACGGTAAAAGGAATAAATTTTAAAATAGAGAATATTTTGTATATTATTTTGTGATAAAACAAAAACATAAAGAGAGAGAGAAGGAGTAGAAGAGAAACTCACGTGTTTTTTTTTTCGTTTCTGTTTTTACATTAGTTTGTAGTGATTTAGTAAAAGTTTTTTTCTTTTTTTCATTATTTTGATCAAAATGAAGTTGTTGTTGAATATGTCAATAATAATAAAACAATAACAACAATGATAATAATTATTAAATTAGCAATAATTGGAATGCATTCTCACTTTCTGATCATGTTTAATTTATTGTTTAAAAAATTATAAATAATATTGCTAAATTAATAATTTGTAAAAATATTGATACTGAATAATGATTTGAAATTGTTCCGTCACCTGTGTTTAGTTGTTTTTGATTATTGTTTTTAATTTTTAATATTTTTATTGAAAATGTTTTTTTTTAATTTATTTTTTTTATTTTTTTTTATTTTAGTTGATTGTAGTTGTAGTTGTTTTGGTAGGAAAAAAAAGTAGAAGAACAAGAATAGAAAAAGAAAAAGTAGAGAAATATACATTTTATTTGTATGCAGAAGAAGACAGTCGAAAGGATACAAAATAGACAGGAAGATAGATAGAGAGAGAGAGAGAGAGAGAGAGAATTTGGGAAACAGGACTGTGATGATAAAATAAAAACAAAAATAAATAATAATAAAATATTGTAATAAAATGAAATATAAGTAAATAGAGAAGGGGAGGAAAAGAAAAAGGATGAATTGATTTTAAAGTTTTCTTCTTGAAAATTCAATTATTGTTACACAGCTAAAGCTACAAAAATTTCTAAAGAAATTTCCAATGGTTTCCTCTGTTAGAAATCAGGATTATTTTTTCAAAAAGTATACAAAAATTGCATTTGAGAGATAGGCCTGACCCTTAAGAATAAGAATATAATACAAAATATATTCCCGTTCTTAATATACCTGTAGATACCATAATTGTTTTAATTTTAAAGGTATTTCTGCAGCGTAAAAGTTATCGAAAACATATATTCGAAAGAAAACGTTTCCGAAAGAGAATGTTTAAAATGAAAGATTCGGAGATAAAGTATTTTTGTGCCAGTGAGAGTTGGATCAAATGACAATTAACGCAATAAAATCTAATGTTTTCAGACTAAAGACTGTCCCGGAATGTAAAAAGGAGCTTGGCGATTACTCCATCCATGGAACAGTACACATTATATGGGTGTCATCAAGGAGTGCGTGGAAATGCGGCTAATAGAGCCAGAGTATTACACATCTTAAGCTTGGATAACAAAATACCTTTCAGTGAATAGCAGAGTAAGCTGAGAAAGTGAAAGGAAACGCCTCAGTGACTATTGTGAAGCAATGACACAATAGGAAGGATTATAAAGATACTCAGGGACAATCCCGATCAGGGGATAAACATGAATAAGGGCGACTTGAATAAGCTTATGAGCCTATTTACTTGGCACATCGTCTTGCATGAACACCTGCATCGTATTGACGTGGTGGAAAGTGATGAATACAGGGCATGTGGTAAAGATATCGAAAGGATTAAACGCTGCCCAGCTTTCGTAGATTAGAGATCCCAATAAGTCGTTTCGGGGTAATAGACTGGAAGAAATTAAGGAACTTTGTGCAAGATACTGACTTCCTATGAAAGTATGTTTGGCATCCATTAATGATGATCACACTGGAAGTAAATTTCATGGCTTGAAAACAATGGATGAAATTGAAATCATTGATCAGAAGAGTAGTAAATATTCACAGGCAGAATCTCTACACTCTCCAGGCATAGAATGGAATCTATACAGAATATTCTGTGCTACTTCGATGGTCAATTCTTTTAGAATATGCTGTTATATTGGTGTTGGTTACCCTTAGTTTGTATCACAAAACAAAAACTTAAGTGAACGGAATAGAAAATATAAACAAAATTGAAAATAGAAAATCTGTTCTACTTCGTTTATAAATGCTTATCAAGAATGAAGTTATAAAGGAGATTTTTGCAAAGAAATATCTGAAGATTTTATTCCTTGCTTTTTGATGATTTTTCTACTACATAAACATATTTGTCGCTCTTTTCCGAGTACGCAATTTATAAGTTTATATAACCATTTCGAACCGGAGACTAACTGTTATATGCTCAAGTTTGTTTTTTTTAGTAAAACTCAATAAACAAAGAAGATAACATAAAATAAAATAAATAATGGCTTAGAAAACGGTTGGATCTCCTGCGATGATCGAATTTAGTAAAAATTGATTCCCAACTAATCCTACATAAAATATAAAGCTCAGAAGCCATTTGGGAGACTTTCTATACAAAATACATATCCCAATGAGATAAAATAATATAATAACATAGCACAATACATATGTACGAGTATATAACATTCATAACTGAGTTCGGTTGTATTCAGTTATGTGGTATAAAATGTCAGAGAAATAATTGGAGTAATTCTCGTAAGACATTATAAAAACGAAGTGGTTCAAAGTATTATCTTTTACTGTTCTGCAAATATTTTTAGTGACTTTTTGACTTTGTTTCACAGTGTAATTTATTACAAAAGAAAATATTGCTCTCGTTTTTCTTGAATACATTAAAGGATATGATTATTAATTTTGTAAAAAAAATTTTTTTTAATTACAACGAGAATGTTTATAAACATGTTAAAACATTTCAAAAGGACTCTAAAGGGTTCACACACACATATATATACATACATATGTATATTCATAAACTCCTAAATTCTAGAACAAACACAAATATTCAATAACATCGAGTGCAAAGTAGTGATTTTCCTTGCTTTTTTTCTTATTTTTTAAGGAAAGACTTAGAAGTGGATACACATTGAGAACGAAACAAAAAGTAAACAACTTGAAAGAACATCTAGAGAACGAAAACATGCATTACATTTCAATTACAACAACTAAATTGTAATATAATCATCGAAAAGAGAAGAACAAAAAAACATAAAATTGTAAATTATTTTCCTAAAGAAAAAGGTAATAAATTGTTTTTTTTTAAATAATTTTTTTCTTCAAATTGAAAAAGTCTACAGCGGCCAACAAAAGTCTACATAAGACCCTTCAATCGTGCCATGAAAAAATCTCAATAAATCTGTCGTTTGCAGTCGGCTTTAAACTGTAGGGCCGGCCGCTCATTGATACATTGAAGTTATTAGGCTGTTAAAAAATAATTTGAGGATAGTAGCAGACCTTTTGACATGGCAATGTAACTCAAACATCATTTATGCACAATTTAAAGATTATATGCGGCATTATTTAATGCCAGAAGGAAACATCTGGAAATTATCGGTGCTATGAAGACTGACACTGGCCAGCACTATGAAGTTTGTCAAGATACCATTATAGAAGACATTATAGGGTTAGGTTGCAATGCTTTAGTACTTATGTATGACAATAGTTGCCGATGGGGTTCTGCTATTATTGTTTAACTTATTGGTGTTGTAAATGGAACATTGACAGAGGCATTAAAAGGGAAGGTTGTTATTACTGTTATTTTTTAAATATGAATTAAAGTATATTGAGTTTTGTCAGCCACTGTATACATATATACAAAAATTTTATTACCTCTAACGTGAAAATTGATTTACGTATAGAAACAGTTGTTTACTTTAATTTGTTTAAATAAAATTGAAATTATTTGAAAATTATAGAGTTAAGTACATTAATTAATAATAATTAATACAATATTATCGTTTAATACATGGTTTAAATTTAGTTTTGTTTTTTAGTTTTTAAAGTTTGTTTTTTAAAGATATTTGGAAAAAGTGTATATCGTCGGGTTCAAGTTTCATGGGTATAATCTCATAAAGAAAGTAAAGAAAATAAAAACAAATAAAATAATAATAGAAAAATAATAAAGAATATTTAAATTTAGAACTTAATAACTACTAAATTTAAAAAAAAGCATTTAAAATGTTTTTATTTATTATATTCGTGTTATAATATAAATAAAAACATAATAAAAAATATTGTTTGTCATTACTTAAATGGTTTTGAAGCTTCTTTTTTTCTGAATTGGAATTCAAAGAAATTTATTTTTTTTCAATTTTTAAATAAATTTCTTATGGAAAAAAGAAGTTTTTTTTGTTTAAACTTAAACAATAAATTAGAAAAAAACAAAATATTGTTATTAAATTAAAATAATAAATAAAAGAAATAAAAAATGAACTGAACCGTTCGACTCACTCACGACTCACAGTGGAATTCGTCACTATTATCGTTGGGACCACAGTTCTTGACACCATCACAACGCAATTTATCCGAAATACAATAGCCCACCTCACATTGAAAATGATAGGTGGACTCGCATAATAAACCAATCGATGGTGGTCCTGGTCCAGAGTCTTGTATTTCAGTCCATACAATACGGAAGCCCTAAAATTTTTAATTAAAAATGAAGAGGCGTTGTTTTTAAAATAATATTACAGGAGGTATGCAGTTGATGACGTACCTGTGCACCAACAGTTTTATCACTGGTGGTAAAACTTATACGAGCCGTTTGACCCGTGGAAATATAATACCATTGCTCCGTGAGTGGCTTTTCGCCACACAACTCCAAAGGTGGCTGATCAGAATCAACATTAACCCAAAGACGTAAAACAGCGGCAGGGCAACCACGATCTTAAAAAAAATGAAACATTTAAAAATCACTTCAAAATAAAAACGAATTTGGTTTTTGTTTAACACTAATGTAACTAAAAAAGGTGTTTAAAACTACAGCTTTAAAGGGTTAATAATATTAAATAATTTTACTCACTTGCTGGATCACCCTCCAATGAGAATTGTTCAAAATGTATTGATAATTTATAACCAGGCCGGGCTGTCATTAGCCAATTGCATGCCATTGATGCCATACCACGACCGGGTGCTTTATAGCCGGCCGGATAATTGGGTGAGGTTATAATGCCCGAATCTTCATTGGAAAAGTTACCTCCACAGTCGCCTATTTCACTTTTGGCGGTTTCGAAAAAGTAGCGAGCCTTAAAACCGCTTGCCACATTCTCTTGATCGGTATGCAATGTAATACGCAAACCCACTGCTCCCCTTGGGCTCTCGACGGGACCAGGCGCTGTCATACCACAGTAGCGACCAAGAAAACGATCATTATTATCACGATAGACGACGTACATTTCCAACCAATCTTCAAAGCAAATAACCGAACTAAAAATATAAAGTTAAAGTCAATTAAAACGTTTTCTTTATCTCGATAGTGTTTTACGTACCCATATGCACCTGCTGTTGCATTTGAATTGCCATCCGCCTTAATTTTAAAGTGATCAAATACAATTGTCACCTGTTCATTGGGTTCGGCCAAGAACAAATATGAACAATTCGTATCCGACGGATAATTGGATGGATAACGGGGACTATTCAATTCGCCGCGTTTCTTTGACGCACTCACATACGTAAAACTACAACTGCCATCGGGTGCTGCAGTGCCTGGTATTTTATATTCCGTTTCGAAAACATATTTGCCTTTAAAACCACGACCCTGTAATTCGCCCGAACTGAAAACCATTGCTAAACGAGGACCATCACTAACCACACGTTGAGTTTCATTGCCGCACAATTCATAATCGAATTTATCATAGGCATCGGCCGTTTCCTGGCCTTTGAGATAGATTTTCAAATAACCATCCGAACAATTGGTCCTGCAAGTTTTTAAATATATTCACACATATGTATTTACACTGTTATTATGGAAAAGTGGCACAAGACTTACTCCTTATCCTTATCTTTACTTTCAACACGGGGTATATTAAATGCAGTGAATTCCAAACGTACACGCTCCAAATGTTGGGCATCTTGCATGCCGTATATAAAATATCTACAGCGAGATGATAAATTTAAATTTTAAAGGCCTGCTTCAGAATGGTCCTTCGAACTCATGGTACTTACCTGCATACAGTTTTTGGTATATACGGATAAGGATAATTTGGCGAGAGCACAAAACCGGTTGATTCTTTTTTCGACAAGATCTTTTGATCACATTCTGAGCCACGTATGTGAATGCCATCATTTTCACCTTTTTTTTTGGGACAAAAAAAATTCAATTTCAATTTGAAGTTGTTTTTTTTTTTTTTTGCAGTACCGAGCGAAATGTTTGTTGTTGCATTATTAGAATTGGAGTTTTAGAATTTTTGGATTTATTAGTTTACGAATTTCAATTTGAAGTAAAGCAGTTCAGAGTTCAGATTTCAGTGAATTTTGTTTTTTCATGTGGGATTTTTGTTAAAGTATTCCAATCGTTTGTAGATTTTGTTTTTTGTAGACAGTTTTTGAAGAAAGAGCAGAGAATTAGTTTTGTTGTTTTTGTAAAAGAATTAAAAATAAATTTAATTTGAAATTAAAAAAGAGAAATGCATCAATAATCTTCGCTCTTTTCAAAAAAAAGTTTAACAAACACATACAGGAAGCCATTAAATGCAAATCAAACGTTTTTTTTAAACTGTGGTAATAAAAAATTATTAAAACTTAAATATTAAAATAGAAATTGGTACAAAGGAATTATGAAGTTAGGTCCTTGGTCTAGGGTATACGTAGTACATTGAATATATAACATAACTATTAGCAAACTAACGTTATTTAGCCAAGCCAGAGTTAGTGTGTTGACATGCAACACGTCTCATACTTTAATATCGAAAGTGATATGATATCGAGCATAACTCGTTTTAAAAGTTTTAACAGGAAGGCAAACACTAAGGAACCCGCAACAGTGAAGTGAATCATGTAGGTCAATAATATGTCCCAAGATAACAGACGTTAATATGGATTGACATCAAAAAAGTCATGTTTGCATCTGGTGGAATTGGAAGATAATTATTCATTATGAGCCATTGCACAACCTGGTCAAACCACAGAGACTGATTAGTAATTTCAACAGTTAATGGAATTAAAGCAGGAAATACAATTCAAACATTCAGAACTAATCAATAAAAAAATTTTGTATTCCATCTGAAAATGTCCAGCAGAAAAGGATATACATCCAACAGAAATTGGAAGATTTTAACTGGAATGCTTTGAGGCATGCACCATATAGCCGGGATTTGGTGCCTTTAGATTATCACTTGCTATCACAAGCTTTGATTTTAGCGTAACTATTTTATAGTGTAAATTGAATTGTTGAAATTTAATCAGTTTTTCGTTTGAATAACGTAGAAGTCAACGTACTCTAGTAAGTACTGTGTTGGCTTATAAGACGAGAGCTCGTGATTTAAACCTTAGCTGAGATATGTCCGGCTAAAACTCAGACAATAAATTAAGATGTCATGAAAAGCTTTTTACATCTATCATTCGGAATCGATATTAAACTGTAGGTGTCGTCATTCATGAATAAAATTAACACTAAACATGGGTGGTGTGAAAAGCTAGGTTGTAATATTTAATTAAGCAAGTAAATAGGTATTTAGTCTATTTCAAGAATGGCAAAATGTTAGTAATCAAAACGTTGTAGATAAAACGGATAAGATTACGAATATAAAAAAAAAAATTTTGTAATCGAACTTTATCGTACCTTCATTTACTCTCAATTTATATCAAAATGTCATAACGGTTGCATTCTGTTATGTATGTCACTAATCAGAAAACCATTGGAATCTATCAAATTGGCTGTCAAATAAAACAGTTTCACCCACTCTAAGCTCTGAAAATTTACCAATTCGAACAATTGTTTCTTACACATAAATAGGGTTTCGTCAAAGCAGAGGGAAATAAGTACCACTATTTGATGTTTTTATCTAGTGACCTCTGATCAGAAATTCATTTACGATTGGGTGCAATGGGTTCCGGTTTAAAATAATATTTATATAATCAAGTACCATATAAAGGTACGGAGAGTACTAGAAGTACTATTATCTGTACCAAGATGAACTAGAATATAATTCTAGGCTTGTAATATTGCTTAAAATTCTTGTGTACCAATTTCTAATTTTTATTTTAATAATAAAACCATAATCAATATGAATATAAAATACATAGTACAACACATAATTCTTTAATATTTAAACATTTCATATTAAAATATGTTATTTTTTTAAATTAAAATTAAACTACTGCCATTGGAAGGACACATTTCAAAATGTAATATTTTTAATGAAATAGCAGCAGTATTTTGAATTTTTATTTTAAAACATTAAAAAACGCATCAACACATTAACACAAATAATATTGATATTAAAAAAAAATGAAAATAAATGTTCATTGAATTACGAGTACATATATACATACATACATAATGTATTTAACTTTACTTACGTATAAAATCTAATTTAACAAAACTTTCGCTAAATTCATAAATTCCTTTAAAACCACGATTTTGAGTGTTGGCGGTACGCGATAATGTAAAAAAATGCACAAATAGACTGGATTCGCTAGAATATAAAACTAAATTTCTTTGCTGTCCGCAATATGTACCAATTAATGCTGATGAATTGTCGGGACCATCGTAAATTTTAACGTAATCGAATGGGCAGCTGATTTAAAGCAAATTGTTTTCAAAATAAAAATGAGAAATTTTGTATTAATTTGTTTAAAGAACAAAAACAAAAACAGAAACAAAAACTAAAACAAGTTAAATTTTGTGTTGCAAAAAAAGCCTTTAAAAACCTTAAAGTATACATTAAATTATTTGGTTGACAAATATCTGGAGTATACTTTAAGGTAGCTTTATTGTTTTTTTTTCTGTGCAATATTACAAAACACATTTTCTACGACAGCTATCAATGGTACTCACTGTGGTCCACCAAAAAATAAATCAAAATCACGAAATTCTAAACGAACTCTTTGATTTGATTCACCCAAAAATTGATATGTACAGGACATATCCTTGGGATAGGCACCCGGATAGGTGGGCGATATTAAAACGCCCGTTTTATTTATACTCAAACTGGGTGTTATTGTATAGGAACATGGTGAACCAGCTATTGGTATACCAATTTCATATTCCGCTATTTAAATAAGACGAAAAAAATAAAAATAGATTTTCGATTAATTGTAGATATTTAAGGTTTTGGTCTGTAGTGTTATCAAAAAAAGGGTCTACGGATATTGTAATTACTCACATGCATTTATAAATCGAAATGTGCCTTCGAATAGATCGGGTGTTGTGATATTTTTATTTGTAAAAAATGAAATGGCAATGGCTCGATACATGGAAATGCGTTGTCTGGGTGGTATTGTACCACAATAACGGCCACCAAATGGTGAGTTTATCAGTTCTGCTGGTTCCGATGATTGCACTTCTGAGTATATATCCATATACTCATGAACACATCTAAAGAAGAAAGTGTAATAAAATTATAATTTTAAGAAAATTATTTAATTTAGTTTAAAATAAATAAAGTTTTTATAGTAGCATGTAAGCTATGACTTCATTAACGCTAAGTGCCTAAAGATTGAGAAACACGTATGTCTATAGCATTGCATAGCAAATATATCTCACTTTACTAAGCTAGATTCTAAAGAAGAAAATATTCAAAATATGGACTTAGTTATAGCGACTTTTTGGCAATTTATTTTTAACCAATTGTTCTTTCTCTAACTGCTAATCCTATCTACTCTTTAGCAGAAACAGCAATATTTGCCATTCATATTCTTTTAATGGTAGGAAGAGCCCTTAGGACTTAATTTGAATGAAACTCTCAAGTCCGATTTACAGTCAATCTTTGAATGGTATTGTATAAATAGAATTGATTTCGACTCGTGAAAGACCCAATATAGTTTATTGACACACAAACGCAGCAATAATATTGCCTGTAGTTATAGGTTGTATAATTATGAGGCAGTTAAAAGCTCTTCATGTTCTGGGCATGATAATTTCGTGTGATGCTCAGTACATTTTTCAAGTGCCAAAAGTGCATCGGTTTTATAAAACAGTGCAAGAAATACTTCACTTTATCTCATCTCCTTACTACTTATACCACTACTATCCGACTGAGAATGGAATTCAACTCTCATGCATTCTTCGAAGTCTAGTTTGAGGCTTTGCAACCGCGTGCAGGAGAGGGGGTGCTCATTAATCCAATTTTATTGATTCCATCCCCTAAGTGTTTACATTAAAAAAAATCAATAGCTATGGGTGATCTAAATATGTGGAGTCGAAAGCTCTGGATGTTTTTGGTATAGGAATCAAATCGAATGCGTCGAAAGGAACTTTGGTTTATTTTTTAAGGCATTGCAAGAGAAACACAACTTTAATGTTATCGGTTGCTCAAAGTCTATTTTAAGGCTTTTCCCCTGTTCTGAGCATTTTGCTGACAACGGTGTATGCAACATATCACTGTTTACTGTCGTAAAACTTCGAAAACTCTGGTCTGGACCTACTGAATATTGGTGTTAGTTTGGACTTCGCAAAAGTCTTTGAAAATGAACGATGAAGGAGGTTTGATATGTTACAGGTATAAGGAAGCTATTAAACAATAGGACGCATGTTTACTTTAAACGAAATTACTCTGTGCTTAATTAACATCTTCAATTTAAAGAAAAAGGCAGAAGATTTTCTAAAAATCGATCACGCAAGATGCAACGATATTTCTGTTCGAAACTGCCGTAGGGTATTAGAAATTCTTAACGCAACGAGGACTGTTATCTTGAAGCAGTGCGCCTTTAGTAAAATAAAAACACGTAGATTAGAGAAAACAAAATTCCTGGTCTTTTTTCATTATGGTTTAGTACCTATTTTCAGTGAATATATGAATGTCTATGCCCTGATACTATTCTGTTCGTTCAAATAACGTTTACGGAGATAATCAATAAATGTACAACTGAAAAAAAAAGTGCTCATTGGAAGTGTTTTAGGGATGTGGAAAAGCACATATCACTTCTTATATTCCTGAGAGACTTTTCTTTAAATTTTTTTGAAAAAAGATTTTAATTTTACGAGTAAATAGTTTCATTTCATTAATTACATCGTTTAATCATTTTTTCTCCTACGTCTACAAAAAGAGTTCGAACACTGTTTCGCATAAAAAATATCTCATGTTAACTACTTAAGCTTATTGAAACAGTTTTTAAACAATTAAATATAAATTAAATGCAAATTGATTAATATTCACAATAAATTAAAACAAAAAATAATAATTGCCGTTTAATTGAAACAATAAAAAATATCATTACACAGTATATTACAAAATTATACTTACGATGGTAATTCACCAACGGCCGAACCGCTAAAAGTTGATAAAAAAAAACAGAGAAACAAAGAGAGAGAGAGAAAGAAATTGATGAAAAAGAAAAAATGAAATCTATGAAATTAATTGAATAATAAAATTAAACACACATATTGAGATTTAAATGAAACAATTAAATGCATTAAGTTATGCATATGAATGATATGCATAAAAAATATGCAAAATAAAAATGTTTTACAACAACAATAAATGAAAAAAAGAAGAAGAAGAAAAGAAAAAACAATAATAATCATACTCTGGTGGATTTCCTCTTAGATTAAATGATTTAAATATGACTTCAACTCGTTGTCCAGGTCCTGCTAGGAAAGTGTACAAACATTGGCGTGAATGATTTTTATGATTGTGCAACAGTGGAGCAGAAAATGTGCCATTTTGTGGGCCACCAATGCGGGAGACAAATGTTTGATCGCATTCTGTAATGAAATTATAAGAGGAGATTTTATTTTAATAAGTTTCGACAGCATTCGATAGAGGTTTTAATAGACATTTAAATAAGACAAACATTTATGGGAAATTAAGGCATTAAAACGTGATTACTTAAGTTGTTAATTTATTTAAAATAAACATTTTTATTAATAAAAAATTAAAAACAAAATATTTTTCCAGGAAATCAATAAAAAAAGGGTCCTTGGAAAGTGCAGATCGAATATGGAATTTCTATCGTAATACTAATTTTTTAAACTAAGTGACTAAGCAATATCAATACAAGGTGTAGTTAAAGGCTATCCATTTTTTCTTTGTATGCAAATGAAGGCTTTATTTTATTCTGTAGAAATCTTCTTCAGTTAATGTCTTCAGTGATTTTTTTGCATATTCTGTCATTCTGGTATTTTCAACTTGGCAGACTCTGGCAGCACTTCAATCAACAGCTTACAGCCAACATATGGAGATGACAGGTGGAGTACAAGTGATGCCACAAAATCGGAAAAGAACCCTCTTCTACTCCTTATATAAACCTCTCAATCACTCTCCCAGTGTTAAAGGCATGTAATGTTTGAACTGCATGACCTGCCGTTGTCCTGAATGAACTTTCATTTCTTTTGTTTGTGGCCAAAGTTGTTGCTTGTTCTTTCATTAGGGAGTGCAATTATTGACGTAATTGTACCCATAAAGAGTTTGACAGCAAGTAAACGACTCACATCAGGTAATTCTCTACCAATCGAGACACGTAACGAATCATTTCCGACAGCCAACCTGGCCTGACTACTCCCTGCCGCCATTCGCTTCAAAAATGGCTCAGGTTAGGTCTTATCGGATTATTTAAAAGAGATTGAAGCCCTTCCTATAAATTCGCTAGGCATCTCTGGAGGATATAGAGAGCCATTCGATGGTTAACTTTTTTTGGGTTTCTCGATACGGGGACCTTGAAGAAAGCAGATATGATGTATTTGCAAAATTTGGTATCTGATCAGAGTCCACCTAGGAACCCTTTTAGACTTCATAACGGAACACTGGCCCCTGGGTGCAAACGCTCGGCGACTGTAAGTACCAAACAACGACTTCTGCAGGAGCTGTAATGACGAATAAAAAAGGAGTTCATAGAACATAGTATTTGGCACCTGGGCTAAAGGATTCTGGGCACTTTGAATTTATTGCTAAACCAAGTCTAGCCAAAAGCGTTTCAAATAAAATCCGCACCTTCATAAAACTATCAGGATTGCTGGAGTTATATTGGTGTTCTAATGGGCTTTTATAGGAGCCAAGTAAGATATGCTGTTTGAGGCGAATGCTAATTTCACATGCCACAACGTCATTTAATAAGATCCAATCGAATTTACTCATATGATACGAGGTATAGTTTGTCAAAGCTAATTTGTGAAAGAATTATGGATTTCTCTTTACTACATCCTGTATTTAAAGAGCACGCAATGTTTATAGAATTATCTGGAATATGGTATCAAACTAAAGTTAAGGTTAAAATCTATAATTATTGGTTTTAAACTATGCTTAGCAAGTGTCCTTCAGGACATAGAAGCTTTTAAAATTTATTTCAACTATACAAAGCCATGGATACGCTTATGCCTTGTAATAAAATTTAATTAAAAATAATATTTTTCTTATTATTAATATTTCTTGTTATTAAAAGATTAAACTTAAAACACTTCTATTATTTAAAAACTACAACGAAAGAGAAAAAATCATGTATTCGATATGCAAATAACTGTTCATAACAAATTAACATTCGTATAACATGAATTGCTTAAAGACACGTACTTGATGTTTTCGTTGGTCTCGGCAGCGGTTCCAAAAAAGCCACTACCGGTAAACGGGGTTGTGCTAATGCCAGCAGATTTGGTGCTCCTCTTATAACAGAAGCCTCATTGGAGTCCACTGCCGAGTGTAAATTAAAATTTTATTTTTGTTCAAATCATGTAAAATAAAAAAAAAATGTTACAAAAAAAGAGAAAGAAAATACATACGGAAATTTAATTTATTTTTTAAATTTTAAATTTTATTTTATTAATTTTAAATTATTTTATTTATTGTGTATCAATTAAATAAATTCAATTAATTTTCTAATTTTTATTTTAAGTTTACGAGTATATTTTTATTATTCATGGATTGCTGTGATCGCCTATACACCAACCATAACTATAATCTGTTAGAGTTCTTGAGCCACTTTACAAAGTTGAAGATAATTCAATAGAGTGTGAATTAAAACATGCGACCGTTAGTTTAAAAGGTAGCAAACTTTTAAACAACTTCTATATACCCCAATCTGGCTTCGAAATCGACTAATGAATGCCACTAAACGAACTTTAATTCGCTAAAATCTTATTTATTTATGTAAACCATTGTCCTTAACAAAAATCAAATTTCATCATTTTACGTAATGCAATTACTCGAATATAGTGTCCTTATTATTCAAATTACAATATCAGTTGGAATCTATGAAAAAATTGTCATAATTTTTATAAAAATTGTAATTCAGTTGTAAGTGTCTTCTATTTTAACAGGCATCATTAAAATTTTGCATTCCTATACAAAAACAAAAACAAAAAAGAAAGAAAAATATTGTTTTTCCTTTGAAAGCGATTATTTTCGCAAGAATGGAAGATGAAAGATTAGAGTTTTATACTCAACTTGATCTCGATGAATCTTTAATGACAGAGAACCTTTTTTTGTTGTAATTTTATAGGAAACAAATTTTCGCTTTTCCTTTTCAATGAAGACATCTAATATAGAAGGTATAGTAAAAAGAAATCAGTTACATACTTTTTTCCAATACACGGCTTTCGTAACATGTATCTGGTGTTGCAGTGAAACTTTATGTCATGCGTAGGCGTTGTTAGAAAGATAGAAGATGGTAATAAAACCTGCTTGAATATGTTGTAAAATTATTGAATTATTTAAAATCACCTCAATAGCTTGCCCACAGGGATATAGCAACAGTTTCACGCATTTATGGTTTCGTCGATTTGGTTCTCGTTATTTTGATGTCATGTGCAGTAGTGTAAGTTCTGTTTCGATATCTAAAAATCCCTCAAAACATCATTTGATACCATTTTAATAAAGCTGGTCATAAAAAACAACTTCGATGCTTGGATCCTACACAAATTAACGTAAGTAAGTCTGCAGATATCTCCAACAAAATGGAATGTGAAAAAAATAATGCTTCGCCAACTTCCTCTCAGCAGATTTCTGGCAAAAATTCTCAGAGTAAATAAAATTGCCATGAAATGTTGCTCAGAAAATCTGTCATTCAAAATCGACTTTAAACTGTAGGTCATGCCGCTCATGACTAAAATTAACAAACACAATATGGGTGGTGTGAGAAGCTAGATCTTAACCCTGACTGAAGGGTTGTAATGATCAAAGTCGTATGGATTGAGTTTTCATTTGAAAATGGCTGCTGCTTCGCAATAATATTATTTCTTTTTTTGGGTATACTCATGACACTTTAGGAAGACTTTTGTGGAATAGTTATGAGAACTTCGAGAAGAAATGGTTTACTGGAAGTGAGTCAGTATAATAGCGGTTCAACTAATGTTGAAGTCGGAAAGATTGTTTTATGTGGTGAGTTTGGTATGGAATGATATGCTAAGAGCTTGTTTCCTACGGCTAAGCTGTTAATTTAGATGTTTACTATCAACAATATAACAGAATAAAGGAATTAATTTGGAATTGTGTTCCATTAGAACAACGCTTAGACACACTTATTGATAGGAACACGTCTGAAGTTCCATTAACTTTGTTGGTAATTTCTTATGGCTTTACAATATTATCAGACCCAGTGGTTACCATATATTTCCTACTTCTAGTTATTATAGCTTATTCCTGTCTCTAACAAAAAAATTTTTATTTTACTGGAAATGGAAATAATATAGAATCTCTTTTTACTACACCTCATATTGTATAATACGTATATACAGAGAACATCATTGAAGAATGCAAGAGTATGCACTTGAAATTTTTGGTTTTTATTTCATTTTTTTTCCTCATTTCGTGGAAAATACTTGGAAAACATTTTAATAATGATGACAGGAAATTCACAAATCTTGTCGCAATCAGAAACGTTATGAACAGATGTACGAACGACTATGAAAAAAAAAAATAATTCTTTGAATTTCCTACGGTTTACATAGTAATTCAAACACAATTTTATTTTGATTGTGTTAATATGAGTCATTCTCACTCGAAAAGGAGTTTCTTTTTGTTTAAATAAACGCTTTCTGATTTTTGATTTAAACTTTTTACTTACTTAGCAAATATATAAATAAGGAGGAGTAGTTGTTAATAAAAAAAGGACATGGAAGGAACATTTAGTAACTCTTGTGTCGGGCACTTCTGTACTTTGACGCTGATACATTGTTGTAACCTGTCTAATGAATACATTGCAGTATTTATGAGAGATATTACTTACTTACTTCCTTAGTTGGTCATTACAACCCTTTATGTTGTGTGTGTTAATTTTATACATGAGTGGCGGGACCTACAGTTTAAAGTCGACTACGAACAACAGAGTTTTAAGAAACTTTTCATGGCAATTTTATTTACTTTCAAAGTTTTTTTTTTTTGCCAAAAATCTGCTGAGAGGAAGTCACCGAAGAAATAAATTTTGTATTTTGTTTTTGATGTCTGGCCTGGCGCTCGAACTCTGGCTTTACGTCTAATAAGCCAACACACTACCTACTAGACCACGGCGACTTCAAAGTATCTCATACAATAATCCAAAAATCAGACGTGTTGTGTATCCGTAGTCTTGTTTAAGACATATACTATACAGTCCAGTCCATAATCGTCAATTGCAAGCCAAAAATAAATCGGTTGTTATACATCCATAGCGGCCTGAATTAACTAATACGGTTCAGTGACACCTCTAGACCATAAGGTACACCAGTTGCAATGGTTGTTTCACAATTACTTCTGCGTTCTTCGAGATTCCTAACCTCCTAAGCATTTTACTTTCTGATGTAATCATCGATTTAGATACGAGCTTAATAGCTGAAGAGAATTGTTTTCAATAAATTAGCATTAAAAGGTGATGCAAAAAAGTTAATGCCTAGCACTCAATCTGTATATCTACGATATTGTGAACGATCAGACCGCTTTAATAGATGCGTGAGATGGAAGTGGAAATACAAATATCTAAAATGCTATCAATAAATTGTCCTGATAGTCTAGTGGGTAGTGTGCTAGACTATTTTTGTGAGGGTCATGGCAAGCATAAGGACCAAGTATTGCAATGACAGAGGAATTCATGAAGCAAAAGCTTTAAACGTGTATAGAAATATTCTGAGAAGAAGTCGCCGAAAAAATATTTTTTTTAAATTCCGTTTTGTTGGAGATGTCTAACCTGGAGTTTGAACAGTGGCCTCACGTCTAACAAGCCAATATACTACCTACTAGACTACGGTCTTCAAAATTACGAATATTCATATTAATTGAGACTAAACCAGAAACATCATTATTGTTACTCAAGCAACGAGAAAGACAACCTATAGCTGGAGAGACAATAAGCGTAAATTTTGTATACCATTATCAGAAAAGAGTGAAAGGATCGCTAAGAACGCGATTTGGTGTAGGCGATATACAAATCTCAAGAATCATAAAATGTGTGGGACTTATAGAACTGTAAGTTTTTAGGGCGCTTTTGAACCAGGGTGTAAACAAAAAATCCTTCTGCTTTGAAGAAGAGATTCACATGAATAGTGATTGCAATTTATGTAATTGAGGGACACTGTGCATTACGAGTAGGTAAGGCTGTGGTATTTCAAGTTAAGTCTTTATAGTGTACATACATAATTGGTCATTACAACCATTTAGTCAGGATTACCACCTAGTTTCTCACACCACTTATGTTGTGTGCGTTATTTTTATATGCTAGTGGACGGACCTACATTTTAAAGTCGACTCCGAACGACAGATTTTTGTGAATCTTTTCATGGCAATTTTATCTCTCAGAGTTTTTGCCCGAAATCTGCTGAGAGGAAGTCGCCGAAGAAATATTTTGTTATTTCGGTTAGTTGGAGATGCCTGACCTGGGGTTTGAGCCGAGGCCTTACGTCTAATAAGCCAACACACTACCCACTAGACCACGGCGACTTCGTGTTCATAGTGTATGTAAAACTAAAAAAAGTAGTTTAAGGCAGTAGTCTGAATTAACCAGGGTATGTGTTTATTTCGATTTTATTTATTTTTGTTATAAAGGCCTCGAGTAATAATCAGGGGACACTACATTCCTGTACATAACATGGATGATATCAGCTTGTGCTCTAAAAACTCCTTTTTAATCGAACAGCTAATTTACGGGACTTCGGAAATAAAATTGACTCTCGTTTTTTCTGAACATAACCCATATATGTATGTTGGCATTCTAAAATGTGTAAGTAATACTAACATACATATATGAAGTACGAGAATGTATCGTTTTCCCAAAAACTACTCCAATATTTCAAAATAAACTGTATTTTTAATATCCTCTTCTGCTTTCGTATCGTAAAATTTTATTGTAAACACTACTACTATACATGCAATACATATGTATGTACGAGTATGTCATTGAAAATTATAAAGAAAAAATAAAATAAAACAGAATAAGAAGAAGAGAAACACATATGAAATGTTTTTCATTGATTTACGTAATAAAACAGGATGTACGAAAACCGAAAATTAGTGGTTTTCCAACCACAACAACATCATCATCAACAGCGCCATCAGCATCACCAACATACATACTCTATTTGATTTTGTACTCTATTATTATTATGAAATTAAATTCATTAAAACATATTTTTAATGAAGAATCGATTTCATTATAATATGCAAATTGTATCCTACGGGTTCGGTTTTCAAATGTCATAAAAATAATAATCAAATTGAGTTTAATTGGCAACATTACCACTTATTAATCATAAAAAAAGCCAATTTAAAATTGCTGATTAAGGAAGTAAACATTCTCGTTAATAGAGCCAAGGTTTTATTCACCATAAGCTTGCATAGCCAGCACCTTTCAGTGCATTGAAGACCACGCTGAGAAAGCGAAAGGAAACTACTCATCAGGAGGATTATAAAGATACTCAAGGGCGGTCTCGATGAGGGGAAAATCATGAGCATTTTAAGACTGATTAACAGCGACTTGTGAAGCGTAATGATTGGCTCATTACTTTTACATAATCTGTCCTTATAGAAACACCTGGAATGCATTGCCATAGTGCAACATGTGATGAATGCAGGACATGAAGCTAACGAGACTGTAGAACACTTTTTAAGTCATTGCCTAGCCTTAGTGACCTCGAGATGTTAATATTTTAGGGATACCACTATAACTATAACTCGTTTCAAAGGTGTGAACTGAAAGAAATTTGTAAAAGATACATACTTCTTGCAGAAAGTAAGATTGGTGAGCGTACAGCAAGCCTAGTGATGGCTTAGGTGGATGCCGATAGTCATGAGAGCCACCGTTGGTCTCCTGTCCTTAAACTTACATACCTATCTTCTACACCGTAATTTTGGACAAGGACTTTTGCGATCGATTTTTCTGCCTGTTCAGGCATCTTATACGTTCTTTTTTCTTGATTTAAATAATTAATACGATCTTCGGTCCAGTGCGAGTTGGCCATGATTTCCGCATTCGATGCAACAATGAGGTGTATGAACTCCCCAGCAACGTGGATGTAGTGCAGCGTATTAACATTCAGCGGCTGCGCTGGCTAGGCCATGTTGTTCGAATGGATGAGGATGCTCCAGCGAGACGGGTATTTGCGGAATTCTGCAAAGAGGGCGACCATTCTTGTGTTGAAAAGACCAAGTCGAGGAAGTCCTGTCTTCGATTGGTGTGACCAACAGGCGGAGGCGCGCAAGAAGCAGAGCCGTCTGGAAGGATGTGCTAAAGCAGGCCGAAATCGGATAATCGGGCTGTTAATGGCCAATTAAGTAAATAAGTAAGTAATTAACAAGAGGCCAGTTTGCTTAAAAAAAATTTGATGCACAAACTAAGTGTAGAAGCAGGCTTAAGATATTTGATGATATCTCCTGGTATCAGTTTATTGGTTTTTTTAGTCATGTGTAGTGTTACTAGTCGCCGTAGTCTACTAGGTAGTGTTTTGCCTTATTAGACGTGAGGCCTCGGTTTAAAGCACAGGTAAGACATCTCCAAATAAACGAAATATAAAGAAATATTTCTTCGGCGACTTCTCTCTCAGAAGATTTCTGGCAAAAACTCTGAGAGAAAATAGAATTACCACGAAAAGTTTCTCAAAAATCTGTCGTTCGGAGTTGACTTTAAACTGTTGGTCCCGTCACTCATGTATAAAGAAATTAACACACAAATCAAAGGTGGTGTGAGAAACTCTGTCGTAGTCCTGACTGAAGGATTGTAATGACCAATTATGTATGTATGTGTAGTGCTACTTGAACAATATTGAATTCACATATTTTGTTAGCATTTGTCTGAAATCTTGATTAAGCAAAGCTTTAAGTTCCTTATTTTCTTATTCAAAGTATAGCGATTGATACATTGTATTTTTGGCAAAGACTTGGCTGCAGCGGTTTGCTTTTCAAAACAACGGAAACGGTGTTGGTGGCATTTCAACAGAATAATAGGTACGGGATAAAGTGGTCCAATAATACGAATACTTTTATATGACTGTTGCATAAATAAATCGTTTTAAAGAAATACTACTGAGCCAATCTATTAATGTATGGTATATCTAATCGACATATGTACATATGTATATGTATACACACTAACTAATTCCAATTTTTTTTAAATTCCATTATTTATTCATTAAAATACTAACATTTCTGTGATATTGTTTTAAAAAATAATTTAAATAAATTGGATTTATAAATGAATGCAAATTTATGTTTTATGTTTGTAAATCAAATATTTATTGAACTGTTTTCTAACGATTGAAATTCAATTAAAATCACTCTCAACAACAACATACACTCTGTTTTATTCTAAATTTAAATACATTTTGAATTTACACGAGAACAGTTTTTGTTCAAATATAAACATTTTATTTTTATCGTTTTCAATTAAAATTTAAATTGTAAAAATGCTAAAATGAAAAAAAAAAAACTAAACAAATCATATTATTTGACACGTTTTTACCACAACAACGACAACAGCAGCAACTATAATGGCATGAAAATTGAATTCCAAAATGAAATGCATTTTTCACTAAAACCAACAGGGTACAGTTGTTTAACACATCCACAGAAAAGCCCTCAACAAAACAATAACAAAAATAATAACAGCAATAGCAACACAATATTGGAGTACCATCAATTAACCCAGATTTATCCACACAAATGCAAATAATACAAAAACAATGCAACAAACCATCCTGCCTCCTTGAATAAATGAATGAAGTATCGCTACCATCATTATCATGATCGTCACCACTATTCCCATCGACATCAACACTGTAGTAAACCGCCATCAAAGTAAACAACGACACAAAACCAACTCAACTCTCTAACGGAACAACAATCATTTATCATCAGCACTTAGGGGGTGGAGGTGCAACATCATCCTCAGTTATGGTAACAAAATCTGAAGCACAACCCAATGGCACAAACTAAAAGCAAAACAGTTACTAACAAAGAAACACTTTTCAACAGCCAGCACCACGTCGACCACCAGCAGTAACTGCTCCATTAGTAAACGTCAGCTGCTGTTGCTGGCTAAACATTTTAACGTCTATAGACAGACACATACTCGTGTAGAGACAAACCAACCAACCAACCGACCGACCGACCAACCTAATAGAAATACTGTAATGTTTTTCAAAGGTAAATGGTACAGTGGGATAAAAAAAATCTGTATTTGTTAGGAAATTATAAACAATTTTTGATTCTTGAAAATGTGATTCGAGAAATCTGTTGACTTCAAACTGTAAGTCCCGCTACTAGGGCATAAAAAATTAACATACACAACATGGATGGTGTGGAGGTTGTATTCCTCACTAAGGTGTTGTAATGACCAATTAAGTAAGCAAGTAAATATGTGTTTGGCTTGAAAATATTTTTATGTATTTAACTTTTCCATACTTTTCTCCCACTGTGCGTTCTATATATTGTTAGAAGAGTCTTTAATAAAAGTACACAATTTAGCTCTCTAGGTAAATTATGTTACTTGTGAATTGAAAATTACTTAAAATCACACATACGAATACAAATACAAATGCATATGAAAACAAATATAAAGAAAAAAATACAGTCTGTCATGTTCGACCAGGTGATATTCTATGTTACTGTGAACTTATAGGAGAAATTAAGTATTTGGCGTTAACTAACTACAAAGCTAACCATAGCCAGAGCAAAATTTTAAGCTTAATTTAATCATAAATTCAGTTCAATTTACAAAATTTACAAAAGTGTGTGCCAGTTTGTTTAAAAACTTGGACTTGTCTGAGAAAAAAGAATGATGAGTGGCGGGACCTACAGTTTAAAGTCGATTCCGAACGACAGATTTTTGAGAAACTTTTCATGGCAATTTTATTTACTCTCAGAGTTTTTGCCACAAATCTGCTGAGAGGAAGTCGCCGAAGAAATATTTTTTCATATTTTCATTTTGATGTCTGAACTGGGATTTGAACCGAGGCCTCACGTCTAATAAGCCAACACACTACACAAACACACTACGACTGCTCCTCTTATTATTATTATTATTAATTTTAAGTTTCTGTAATCTGTAATGTCAATCATTATCTGCCCATTTTCCAAAATAGCCAACTCAACTCAATATCCCGGTAATCTGTCAGCTGTGCAGCATCCGTAGATAGTCCTACAGTTAATTATCTTATAGGCCATTATGCTCTGACAGCCGCCTGGTTAACAAAAAGCATTGTAGTTTGTATTGCCGATATTTCCGCCTGTATCGCAATCATAGGGAAGACCCGCTACTCCATTTAGATTCGAATTATACGCGAAAGTTTGTATGAATTCTTTTACGAGGTGTATCACACGATTTTTTCATTCCCCACTACTTAGAATAGATGTTCTAAACTTCTCGGAAAGTCATATTATGGTATTGCTTAGGGTACCCTGGCAGTCTAGTGGGTAGAATGGTAACTATTAGTGTGAGGGTCGTATGTTCGATTCCCACGATAGGCTCTGTTCTGTTAAGCTCGTGCTAATTGTAATATAATTTATAAATGTATTCCAATTAAAAAATACACAAATAATGTAAAAACACAAGGTGCATTCTGTTTACGGTTTTCGTGCTGTAGGGTGTATGTAAATAGTTTGTTCATGTACCGCTACCACCATTAGTGTTTAACCATATTTAAATAGAAAAATAATGTGTACATGCATACATACATACGAGTATGTGTTTATTTTAGTTGGGTTTTTTCTTTATTTTCTTTTTTCATTATATTTGTTTTTAATTTCCAAATAATCAGTTTTTAACGGATATTGCCTGCATAGATTATTATTAGATTTTCGTTTTTAGTTTTTTAATTAAAAATCAATATTTTTTTTTTTGCTATACAGCGGCAGTGAAAGAAAAAATAAATAAACGTGGCAAATGCTTGATATAAAGGACATACATACATACGTATTAATAGAAAGATGGCAACTATTTATTACTGTAATTAGATATTTACTAAAATTAAATTGTTATTTATGTATGTTTGTTATTAACATAAGCGATAATAAATTCAAAGTATTTGTGATTACAGTGTAAACTGTTGACATAAATAGGCGATTACATACATACATAATTGGTCATTACAACCCTTCAGTCAGGATTACGACCTAGTTTCTCACACCACTTATGTTGTGTGTGTTAATTTTATACATGAGTGGCGGGACCTACAGTTTAAAGTCGACTCCGAACGACAGATTTTTGAGAAACTTTTCATGGCAATTTTATATTACTCTCAGAGTTTTCGCCATAAATCTGCTGAGAGGAAGTCGCCGAAGAAACACTTTTTGTATTTTATTTTGATGTCTGGCCTGGGGCTCGAACCCTGGCTTTTCGTCTAATAAGCCAACACACTACCTACTAGGCCACGGCGACTTCAAATAGGCTATTATAAGCTATAAAAAATGTGTGATAAGTGTAAAGGGAAAAAGAAGCAAAGAGGGAAACAATAAAAAAAGAGGACGGCTTAAGAATACAAATACCATACTTTCCGATAAGGCACTGAATTCCAACTTAATGAACTCCAAATGGTATACACTTGTTGCAAATATCTCAATGAGATTGCAAAACTATACGATGTTCATATCCTATATGAACCGGAACACAGTCACATTCCTGATAACGGTAGAGCGGATGAATAGGACAGACGTGACAACACGCCGATGAATTTTCGAGTTAGAGGAAGATCTCTAAGAACCTGCAAGCTTATAATTCACAATGCGATTATCGATTCCGTTAATAATAAGTGGCTTCGGAAGCGGGCAGAACTGCGCAGAAAATCCCAAAGCTTAATGAAAGGCGCACAATAAGTCTGCTTAAACTGTAGAGAAGTACGCTATGTATGGTTGTCAGAGTCGTTAAGAGGCATTGCTATATGGGCATGCATGCGAGGCACATTGGTCTTTGACACCTTGCAAATGATTTCTGCAGAAGCTGCAGAGATGAGGAAAAAGAGGACATTGTTCGCATGAGACAAAAGAACCTTAGTGCCTACTGTGTAAATAATCTGGAGGAACTGTCACGCATTGATATTGGCAGTCTGATACGCTTCATCAGAAGCATGGAACGGTTGCGAGACCAGCGGATAACGGAGAACTATGACATCAGAATTGGCTCTGTGAAAGTATGTCCATCCAATTTCCCTGGGTGGACAGCCATCTCTACCTATCTACCTACATTCTTACCTAAGTAACCTGCAATGCAAAGCATATTCTTACAAGCAAGATTTTAAGTATGTTTAATATTTTGTTTTATAAAATATTATTAACAAAGTATAAAATTTCATATAAATTTCTAAAGTGGTTATAAAACTCTCAGGTTCCTCATTTACTTAAGTATGACAATATTAAAGTGATACAAGAAAAAAAAACGCTTAACAACACTAGAGCCTTTTCACAAATTTTTATGACTCTAACCACTATCACCTTGTGGAATATGATACTCCTCTTAGTATTTGAATTTAATTTTTTCTTTTATTTCCTGTTACATTTCGTATGTCTTCAGGATATTTACTTTTGTAAAGAGCTGGTGGGTTTACGTATTGTTGTTATGGAGTTTATGTTTCACACTCATACCCACGTATTTTATTTGTTGAAAATAATTTTGATTTGAGCATCTCATGTTGTAGTTAATGACTGTTACCCCAGGCACTAAGTGGGGCACGTCGTTGTCGTGTATTTTATTTGTGTTCAAATATCTGCCACATGATTAACTCAATCAAAGCAAGAAGTTTGTAAATAATTAAGTTAAACAACAATACTGATGTAATAGAATGTATATTGTTGATATGAAAATAAAAAATAAAATACCGAAGGAGTCGTAGTTATTGAAAATTGGAAAGTAAATGAAAAATTTTGTAATTTCAACATGGAATTCATTTGTTTTCTATTTAGAGTTCCAATCAAGAATTCAATGTTAAATGAGGTATATTATGTTAGTAGTGCTTTTGACTTTCAACGAAGAAGAAGAAGCTCACATTTTGTGCGCCCTTTATCTGCTTTGGACAGATAAACTGCACTTTTCGGCCTATATCCAAAGCGGCGTTAAAGCGCATCTATTACTGCATATTCAAACCTCATCTCTCCAGCACCATATCTCAATAGTGTTCCCAAAGTAGGGGACTTACTATACAGAATATCACTATGTTTCGGTACCACTCTGCCACCTCGTTGAGATATTCCCGGTAGCCGCAGACCGACCTAGAATTCATTATGTTATGACCTATTAGGTTCATATAGCCGCCTGACTAATAGGAGGTATGGTGATATCTTTTTCAGAAATTTATCGTCCGTACTTCGCATAACCGACATTTCTGTCTTGAAAACGCTGTGATGTCTCTGTAGCATTACCAAATCAGACATACCAGCCGACTCCATTCAAAATGCCTCCATTTTGTGTCGAATTATATGTGAAAGTTTGTATGAATTCCTTTACAAAGTGGTGTGAATGGTGTGACCATTTTTCCATTCCCTCTCTACATGGAATGCATGTTCTAAACTTTTTCGAAAACTTATATTCGAATTCGTATCGAATTTTGTTAGCATTTCCTGGGCAACAATATTCGTTACGTGTTGATTAATATTGTTTGGCAAGTCTTTCAAGTAAAAATCCAGAAGAGCCACAAATTATTTCCAGGGCCGTGTGGTTCCCACTGAACTAATAATAATGATGCGGACGAATTTTTGTACCTGCCGTACCAAGTACAAGTCATAATGTGAGTCTTGCTGATGGGTTCCCACTGTAAAAGACATTCATAATCTGACAATAGCTGCATAGAGCCTAGTTACCAAACCCCCATCGATAGCAATGGAGGTTTATTATGCTGTTTTGTATATTCGACTTCAAGGAAAGGTTTTTATAGAAAATAAGGATCAGGATCAGTAGGCTGCATACATGAGAAAATTTGGATTAAAATTTATCGTAATGAAAATTGAATTTTATTCGTTCAAAGGTTTTCTAGAGACAGTATATCAGAATTTTTCAATTGAAAATAATTATCCATTCAAACTAATTTACTTCTGCTCTGCGCGTGAGTGCAATGTTTCGATAACAAGAATTGTATCGTTTGGAATTCTGTAATGTCCTAAAGACCATGAGAGGAAATAAAAACTAAAAAGTAAAGTTTAATAATAAAACTAAAGAAGTTTGATGTTGCGTTTAAGAATGTAATTAAAAAAACTTCATTCACTATCAGTCGTAAGTGGTAATCGGAAATATGCTTAATTTAAGAAATATTACTTTATTTGACATGGAAACCACGCAAGGGAAAAACAAATTAATTTATAACGAACACGCAGATGTAATTTTCGAAATGAACACAAGAAACATGAAATGTTTTCAAGTTGCAGTACATGGGACACAAATACCGCGTGAACATAAATCTGAAGCCAAGCAAATATTTATCGTGTTGCAACTAATTGTAGAATGTGAACAAATGTTACATTGTTTATAACATACAAAAATATGTATATACTCTCGCTATCTCTCTGCGTCCCACCGTCTCTTAATGACATGGTGCATTCAGGATTTTTTTTACATGATATTCGCTGGTATTTACACTTTTTCACTCGGGAAAATGTTTGTAAATATTTAAACGATTCTCAAGTAATGAATTGACTGCTGGGTACACATATTATAAACTGTAGTGTTACTTTTTACGAAGAGTTTCATATGAGGCGAATAAATCGGATATAAAATTTTGTAATTTTCAAGTGTACAACAAAAACAACTCCGAGTGTAATTCAAAGACAGGAAATATTTTACACACAATTTAATATGAAGCTGGAAATTATTATCGTGTTCATGATGAAATTATCGCATAAAATTTAACACTTAAAATATTTCTGTATAACGCTTGCAAAAAATGAGATGGTGAGTGGAAGTTATTTTACATTAAACTTAAGGATCAAGGATGAATTGTAGAGGTGGAAAAGACTCACCTAAAAGGGTTCTGGGCGAAGAGTTATTATGAAAAGCTACAGCATGATTGCATACTTTAATACTGCACTTAAAATATTAAAGGATGGATAATTAATTTAATAAATAATTTTAAATTAAATTATTTTTAAATTAAATTTTAAATTTGCTTATATAGGAGGTTTTTTAAATAAGAAAATCTATTTTTCAATTTCTATTTTTGACTGGTGTTAGGTAAATAGTGCACATTTGACTCAAATGAATTAAATCCCAGACAAGAAGCAAGTAAGGCTGTTTCGAAGAAAGTGTTGCAACGATTCCAGGTCTTTCTTCGGGTTAACATAATTGGGGAAATACATTCAATCATACATTGCTCAGTACTGATCATTAGAAGCCTAATCCATTCTCTCTTAAAAGGTTTTGTACAGAAATGATCAGAAAATTATGGATACTCTGCAAATGGGTAATGTTAGCCCACCTGAGTGCCATTCTCCTCAATGTCCTTTCATCTAACTGGAACAAAAACGGAGGTAAACGAGGTATAATTCCCCTTGCGCTGGAGCAACACCAAGGCGTCATCCTTTAGTAGTGCCCTCGGCAGCATTGATCTCGCATTCCAACATAAGTGACTTGACTTTCAACGAATTCAGCAAAGAAGGCACCTCGCCCTTACTTGGGAGCATTGCTTTTTGCAATACTCTTCATGTGGATATCGATAACGAAAGTTTTGAGATTTAATCCTCGCATACTCGCTTCTCTATAATCGCGTAAACCTCTGCCTGAAAAATGGTCATCGAGGAACCTGAGAAAATTCTTAAAGTTTTTTGATCATTTCGATCTTTAAACTGAAAATATCGTCTCTATGAGGGAAAACATTGAAGAAAACCAAAATTTGTTGATTAAACTGCATTGGCAGCCTATGGTAGTTGGCAACCCTGTTATTCTGGGACCTACTACAGCGGACCAAGAAGCTGCTTATCTGGAAAAACTTCATCAATTAAACTGAACCAAAGCAAAGAAAAATACTGAAATCGAATAACAAGATAAGGAATATGTATTGTGACAAACACAGAAACAAAAGAACTAAAAATGAAGATTTCCTCATACCTTAGTACGATCTTAAACAACCCTGTATACATTTTATAAGTTTTTATTTGTAAAATCTTCCTATTTATGGTGCAATGACTCACACATACATTTCTCAGCAGAATATTACACTTTACGACGTCTCTTAATTTTAAGAACCACAACAATAAACGATGGCGGTAAAGGTGAAAGGAATATTCAAGTGTGTATACATTAAAGCCTCAAAGGCATAATTTATAAAATGCTAAACATGAAGAAGAACAACAAGAACGACAACAACAAAATAATAAAATTTAAATATATTTCTAAAGAAAATTTTTTAAGTTGTCTTTAGCACGTTTAAGATTTCTTTTTCCATTTTTATATGTAATCACGCTCGTATTTCGCATAGACTTTCAACACTTAAATGTTAATTTCAATTTCAAATATCTTTTGAAAGAAACTTAAAAAACGACATAAAATTTTGGCCACCTAAATGAAGTGGAGTTGAATTACTCCAAAGTAAAGAAAAAGTGGAAGACGTTTTTCATTTCGTTTCGTTTAAAATTAAAATCTAAAGGTGGTGTGTGCGAAACCAGTACAGGCATAGTAACAGTCACGCATAATTTCAATTTAAATTTTGGCAGTAGACATTTGCTATGGCGTTAATACAGGACACGTTCTTTAGCTGGAATGTTTTGAAAAGGCAATTTTGGTTTAAACAAATTGAGTTTAAATTGTTGTTAAAATACAAACGCTTATGAGAACAATGCGAACAATCAAATTTATTTGTAACACAAAATAAAAAATAAAAAGTAGACAAATATTTTTATACATGTTTATAGTTTTTGTTTCATGAATTCCTTTGTCATTACAATACAATTACAAAATTATACGTAATTATTTACCAGCTGAGTAATTTCGTCCTTATGCTTGCCATGATCCTGACAATAAAAATAGTCTAGCACACTACCCACTAGACTATCAGAGGAATTTATCGATATCATTTCCATCTTACGCATCTATTAAAGCCGTCTGATCGTTCACAATGTCGTAGATATACAGATTGAGTGCTAGGCATTAACTTTTTTGCATTAGCTTTTAATGCTAATTTATTGAAGAAAATTTTCTTCAGCTATTAAGCTCGTATCTCAATCGATGATTACATCAGAAAGTAAAATGCTTAGAAGTGATTGTGTGAAAACCATTGCAACTGGTGTACCATCTAGAGATGTCACTGAACCGTATTAGTTAATTCAGACCGCTATGGATGTATAATAACCGACTTATTTTTGGCTTCCAATTGACGATTATGGACTGGACTATATAGGGTTTGAACAAGACTACGGACACACAGCAAGTCTAATTTTTGGATTATTGTATGAGATACTTTCAAAAAAAAGGGAACTTCACGTTTTTAATTGGCCATCAAGATCATACCAAATTGCCATGAAAAGTTTCTCACAAATCTGTAGGTCCTGCCATTTATGGAAAAATTAACACACATAACACAAGTGGTGTGAACAGCTAGAACGAAATCCTGAATGTAGACTTGTAATGACCAATTAAGTAAGTAGATAAGTAGTAAATACATGTTCTTAGAGGGCATTGCTTCTAGGCAATCCTATCATCCAAAGAAAAGACACTGAATTAAAGCGAAGAAATTGTTAGAAGAACAGGGAAATACTTTACCTCAGTCTAATGTGTCTTAAGCAAGTGAAAAATATTTTAAGATAACTCATCATACAGACTGCCATATGAAAAGTATAAAAAAGGAAAAGAAAGAGAGAAGGGGAATAATTGAAATCATCACTGAAAAGTACAACTTTAGTTTTCTTAATAATTTTCTCAAGTCTAAGATTACGCGCTAGTTTTTCCTGATTATCTGGTTGTGCAAAAGTAAAGAAATCCTAGAGAAGAAAACCATAGAACAATCCTTGCTTTACTCCAGTGTTTGTTAAAACACTTTATGAACAACTGAGAACAGTTGTCGCAAGTCTTTAGACTCTCTGTTTTAATATGCAGATTATTGGGCTGATCTACACAGCATCAGTTTGACTGGAGATCAGCGGCTGCATGCCGATATAATTAAGTGACTAAAGTTAATCCGATAGCTTTAATAACTTAGGCTGTATTTCTTTTGAGTCGAAGTAATAAACTTTCAAAATAATTTTTTTTTTGTTAAGAACATTATGAAACTTACATAAGATAATGTTGGCGATGAGCCTTGTGTTCACTTTTTATAATAAAAAAATTTCTCCCAAAGAGATGGAAGGGAAGGACCAATAATTTCCCTCATCTTCATAAGAAAAATGTTACAAACAAAACAATAACTTTGAATTTGTTTTTGTTTTACTTTGGATTTATTTTTGTTTCTTTATGCTGAAGTAAATTACAGCAGCGACCGAAAGTAAATTTTTCCATTTTTTATGCCTTATTTAATCACACACATACAATAGAAATGCATGTACATACATATATTATGTAGTTTTTATACACGATTTTAGTTTTTTTTTTCTTTTTCTCTTTTTGTGTGTCTTATTCGCTAAGCAAACAGAAGAGAAGTTTTTTTGTTGGCTGGAAATAAATTCCGTTATTGAGTTTGTGAGTATTTAGAGAAATTACTTTTTGTTTTTTGTAATTGTTGTTGCCTCATGTTGCTTCGCTGCTCGGTTGCTCAGTTTTCCTTTGGCTTTCTTTAATCCCTTAATTATATGCAGCGCTTTCTTTATTTCATTCATCAACATGCCCATCATCACCCTCAAGTTTGTTTGAAATGTGTTGGTTGTTTGCGTAGTAGGTTTTGAACAGACAGGCATATCTTTGTATTGTTGTAGTTTATTTTTTAGCTCATGTTATTTAATCTCTGATGGTATTACATGAAAAAGTATTCATGAAATGAAAATTATCCTGCCTTTCATTAAGACAGCCTAAGCATATCAAATTTCAGCATTTTTTGTCCAAATGGATTAAAATGAATGCATAAGTTTCGTTTTTTGTTGTTGTTGTATTTCTTGTTAAGGATATAAACCAACGAAATGAATTTGTGAATTTTATTGACCTACTTAAATGGATTTAACTATCGAAAATCATCGTATAAATAAACTAAAGGAAGACTTATTGTAATATATCTATAATGTTAGCAGAAGACAACAATTTCTTAAATTATTTGTGAAATGTTTCTGGAATTGAATTTAAACAGAATATTTATGAAAAGCATTAGTATTTAAACAAAATATCGATAATTGTAATAGAAAATTATTAACAGAAACTGTTTCCATATTCTATATTAACAGTCTAAATCTTATTGATAACATTGTTTTTCCACAAAAATTGTACCGCAACTAACAAATTTTCCTTTTTTAAAATTTTCGATAACTTTAAATTGTCATCATAAATATTTTTTTTTAATTTTCGAATAACATTACTTTTTAGAAGCAAAAAAAATGTATAAAATTGCTTAATAACATTAATTTGTCATAAAAATTTTGTCGTATAACATATTTTTTTATGTATAATTACTCAAATGGTGTGTATTTCTCGATACATTAAATTCTTCATAGAACACTTTGATACAAATTGTTGAACTCATCATTTTGCTGCAGGAAATTTACATAAAATTTAAATGCGCTATAAAAAACTCTTTTATTGCAATAACTTTGTGAAAACAATATCGATAACACGAAAAAATATGGTAAATGTAATTTCTGTAATAATTACTTATATATCACAAGATATGTAAACTTATATATACCATGATATATATGTTCCTCTAGGGAGCATAGGGCCGCATATATACCATTAATCTACTATTATAAATATTATTTATGTTCAATAACATCTCGATTACTGTTTATTTTCTGTAATAGTGTTTTCACACCGAGTGGTTTTAACGCAAAAGTTGGTTTTAACGTTAAAACCAAAAATAAAACCTGATTTTACCATACAAAATTATTGTGTTAAAACCAAAATAAAACCTTTTTTGAATTGGTTTTAAGTTGGTTTTATGAAATACAACCTTGTTTTGATGTACTAAATGTAATAAATCAGAGCTACCAGCTCTGAAAACCTGAAAACAGCTGATAAAAACAAAAACAAATGCAAATAAATAAATAAATGTAAATAATCATTTATTTTGTATTAAAAAATTTGGAATATTTTTAATTTCTTCAATGAAAATTGTAAAAATTTGTAAATATTTAATTATTAATCGAAATGTGTGTTGTTTCTGGTCACAATGAATATAGTTTCTTGTGCGAAAGGTAAGTCAGAAGCTAAATATATCAAGATGAAATAAGGCATATTGCTCATAAAATTTTTTTCTCGCAGTCATAAATGTCATGAATTTAAAACCAATTTTAATAAAACTTGCAGTGTGAACGCAAAATCAGCTGTTTATGGTTTTAATGCTAAAATCAGGTTTTAAATTTTGGTGTGAAAACACTAATTCTAATTTTTGAGTAAAAATGACCATTAAAATATAAAATTAAGATTATTTATAACATGAATTTTCAATTGAAACCTCATTGTGAAAAAGAATCTATTAAATTTATCGGTAATAAAAATTTGCTACAGATAATTTTTCGTTAAAAAATTTATCGATAACATAAATTTTCTATAGAAAATTAACCGATAACATACATTGTCTATAGAAGAGTTATTGGTAACATGAATTTTACATCAAAATTTATCGATAACATCAAATTTCTGTAGAAAATTTATCGATAACACCAATTTACTACAGAACATTCATCAATAACACCAAGTTACTATAGAAAACTTATCGAAAATTTTAGACAGATAGTTTATCTATAACATAAATTTTCTATAGAAATTTAAATTTATTTAATTATTTAATTTTCTATAGACATTTATTTATGGAAAATGTATGTTATCGATAAATAAATTGTGGGCAACATAAGATACGTATATAAAAGTATCGAAAATATATCGATAACATGAATTTTCTATCGATGAATATCAAAGCATTAATCTGCATCAAAGCTATAAATAACAAAAAAATTTCCAAAAAGCAATATATCGATAGCAATAATTTTCCACTGAAAACGTGTCGATAACATGAATTTTCTATAAGATATTAATTAATAAGATTTAATTTCAGACAGAGATACATATGTATATCGTTTCGTTCAACAAAGTTAATTAAAAATTTTTTTTTTTCCCATAATCCTTTTAACAGCATTTACGCCTTCTAACTATTCTCTTTCCTTAACTTTCTGTGATTCATTAAATTGATTGCTGTTGCCATTGTTTTTGTATTTTTTTCTTTCTCTTAAGGTTTCTAATGAAAATTAAATTGCCATCCAACACTGAATCCTTTTCTTTCGCTCATGCAATTCAGATAAATTGGCAAATGCTACCACCGCTTAGCAATTTTTCATGTCTGTCCCTTTCTTTCTTGTCAAGCGTGTTTGCTGAAAGGCCATAACAAAACACTAACAAACCAAAGCAAACCAAAGGAATCATAGCAAGACTCTCACAAACACACATCAACACATCGGTTGTTGACAACAATAGAATAATTGTTTTACAAGTGCCATTGCCCAGGAGGTATTAATCCCAAACACATACAAGCAAACAAACAACCACATACTCTCTCACACTCTTTTTTTCTCTCACTTTTATATTAATTCACCATCACCCCCCCCCCCATAGAGAAACAGAAAAATGTATGTATCTGAGAAACAATTACTTTTACACTTGCAATGTCATTCAAATTCTCGGACTTTTAGTGCTTGAATGATGTGTAAGTGAATGTATGTGTATAAGTGTGGGTGTAGGTGAGTGTGTATTCTATGAAAAACCCATAAAATGCATACAAACATTCTAACTCAAGTACATGTATTTATTTTGTAATTGTAGTGGTGCTGTGGCGTACAAATCTTTATTATTGTTGTTGTTACTGTACCACTACTAAGGCTATAAAAAAACAACAGTAACAACTACAACTATAACCACAATAAGAACAATAAAAAATCAAAGTTCATTTGATCTCAACATGAACTTTACAAGAAACTTGAAACAAGAAATTTTAGAACAAAAAATAAAATGAAAAAAAAAAATAAAGAACAACAAGAAGAAAATTCATGATTGCAATTTTCATTTCATTTTTCTTTATGTTTTTTGCTTATAGAAAGAAAAGAGTTGTTATTGCTCTGTATATGGTCTAATAAACTGTTTATGAAGTACCTCTACAGAAGAATTTTCCACTTCGATAGAAGAAATTTTTTTGTAGGATATTTTACGATAAAAAATTCTCTGCGATATTTTAGAATTAGGAGTGTGCTGGCATAACAGGGGCAATACGAACCTGACTTTCAGTGATGTTGGAAGCTCTGTTTTTAATGATTTAAGTCCGCTGAAAAAAAGGTCTTGATCACCAAACACTTCTACGCTATGGTTAGGTTAATGGGAGACAAGCCCAAAGTAAAATTCAGTAGGGGATTTCCTGACCTAAGAGGTCGATTGGCTGATAGCTCTCTCCCTAACTGTGTCCTGGACGGAACCAGTAAACTCTATGCTTTAGGAAAACGCTTCACAACGAGACTTAGTAACAAAAATCAATGGAGTAATGTGAAAATATACTTCGTTAAAATAACTATTTTGTGGCGAACAGATATGTCAAGAACAGAACTTGGAATGGGCCTGTTCCCATTTTTGGTCCTGGAATAAAATATTCCGAGCCCATGGGGAAAGGTGTAAAATGTTTTTAAATCAACTGGGATGGGAGGCACGAAAAACTGTTCACAGCAATACTATCTGAAAGTCAGCCCGCCATTCGAGCACTCGGCTCTTAGTTTGCGACTGTCTGGAGAAACTGAATCGGTTAAGTAGGTTACCCTCTGCCGGGTCTCGGCTCTTGTAGGGATTCTGGGCGATGAGTTACCAGATGGTCGGCCGTGGAATTGAACTTCCACATCGCTGATTTGACCAGAATCCTTCTGTGAAGTGGGACTTTAACGAAAGGCAAAAACTCTTTTCAAACCAAGTGGATTTAAGGAAATCGAAACTTTTGTTGGGAAACTGCAATAAGAGGAGATCTGAGTCATGTATCAGACTATACAGGAAAAAAATAATCAAATAAAAGATGGAAAACACGATATATACCATCCCTAATATATATTTCTTAGTATTGCCTCATCTAATATTTATTAAGTGTCCAAACATGAGATAAATTACAAAAGAATTGCTATTTGAAATTTCGATTACACACCATCTGATCAAATAAATAAAAAGGATAAGGCGATAATAAAATCAAATTCTATTGAACAACTATGCTGTAATAATAATCAAGTATTCCACCCAATAGCGGCGACCAACGACTATCTTCCTACACAAGAAAATGCATTAAAATTTCACGAAGCCGTAATAAAGGCAATGAGTGAGAGCCACAAACGTTTTGAGATTAAATTTTCTTCTTATTTATGGATTTATTTATTGCTATTGAAGGAGTAAATAAAATAAGAGAAGAGATTAAAAGGTGAAGGCATACATTCCTTTTAAAGATAGTTATTCTTTTACTTAAAGTGAATATGTGTGCACGAAGAAATTTGTGGAAGTAATTTTCCTTAAAAAAAAAACTGAATTTAAAGAAAATACAAAAAAATTGCGGCGTTTTTGGGGCATTTTTATTTCTATCGATTTTATTTTTTTTATTTCTATCGATTATTTCGATAGAAATAGAATTATCGATTTCTATCGATAATTCGATATCGATTTCTATCGCTAATTCTCGAATAAAAAATTCAATTATATTCTGTTATGCATGGAAATAATAATAATAGAGTGAAAACATAATTTTGTGCAAAAAAAAACCTATCGATTACTTTATCGATTATCATATTTTTTTAAATGTTTTTTTTTTAAAGTTTGGTTATACTTACGAACAATTGTTTGGATATTTTTACCTGAAAAATACAAAGAGATAATGATGAACATTTCTTATTGTATATCGATAAATGTACAGTTATTTTTAATAAAATTAAAATTTCTCTTCAATTGTACAAAAATAGTTGTGTAAGGAGTAGAAGGATAACTCTTCAGTTGTTTAGTTAAAAGATTTATGGATCATTTACCAACATTTTTTGCGTGTAGACGTGTTTCATTACTTTTTGTACAACAAAAGTGCGAATGACGCAGACCTTAGACCTTGACAACAACTAAAAATATAATAATAATCATATTTATAAACAAGAATACCTTGAAATGCTAAACAAAAATAAAAACAAAAAACCTGAACATGAGCAATTAAGCGTTGCTAAAAAAAGCCCTGTAATTAAGCTTTCTTAAGGCCTTAAAGGTATTTATTTTGATACCTGTAAGGTACACGTAAATGAGAAATAAAATATAATTCTTTACTCAATTTACAATGCAAAGATATATTTACAAACAAAAAAAAAAAAAACAATAAATTATCATGTTAATGTGTTAGAATATCATCCTTAACATGATAACCTAACCTTGTATTACATTTTATCGTTTTCAAAAATAACCCTGTAATGTATGGTATTGCTTATAAATATCGATTATTATTAATGATTCAATAGCTGTTTTTCTCTCTTCTTGCTTCAAATTGTTATTGATAATGAAGCCTATGCTACTACTACTGCTACTGGCGTTGATAATGATGGCTATGACTTTGACATGTTCTTGGTATCATTCTTTTCTGTCTTTGTAGGTTGAATGTTTAGGCCATCATATTGGCTTGGTTGCTGCCAGCAAAAGATGTTCAATAAATAATTTTATTCATGAAATGCTATTGAATCCATAATTGCTCATTCATGGCAGTCAGAAACACTTAAAGAAAAACACAAAAACAAAAAACTGCTTGTAAAACAAAACCTCAAAATATGTTTATACACGTACGAGGCAGTAAAGGCATGAACAAAAAAAATCTATGTATTCTTTACTATCTTTTCTATCCTTTAAACAGCACTTATACAAGCATTATGAAATTAAAGTACTTGCCTTCTTGCCATTGTAGTTGTATTCTAATCATCATTTTATATGCCACGGCCGGCGTACATACATACAAACATAATGTACATACATAAACATATTCAATCACTTCATATTGAGAAAAAACCATGATTTTCCATTCGATTCCATGAATATTGAGACATTTTCTGTAGAATATTTTGTATTCGTTTTAGACAATAGAACTTAAGCACATGAATCATATTGTTTAATAGCGATAGTAGCAGTCAGTATCCAGTGGCAGTGGTTGTAGTAGTACCCTTGAATATTAGCAGCGATATCATTGTCACCATCACCATATTTTTCTATTTTTTTTTTGTTCTCTCGCTCATCATTGAAACAAAAATCTTGAGAATCATTTGAGTAGTTGTCTGTTAAAAACAACGGTATTGCATTCATTCTATTAAATTTTTAAAACAATACAGTCTTTCTCACGTTCCCTATCTTTATCGCATTACTGCTGTGTGATAGCATCTATGTATGTACACACGTAAGGATGTATAGTCGCTTATAAATTTATGCATGTGTGAGTATAAGTATTTGAGAGCACGAATGGATGAATGAATAATGAATAATAGTCTGCGTTATTATCAATCTAATCAAAGTATGAAAAAAGAAAGTAAAAACAGAAATTCTCTAACACATTCGCAATCTGAAAATAATTTAAACGAAAGCACAGTATTTTTTACAGACAATTTTGTGAATCGAAACCTGCAGGCTTTGTTAAATTTATGGTAGTGAGGGTCACAGTCCTAGAGGCCATTTTTATGTTAATGGGAAACAAATCTAACGCGAGGTTTATTGTGGGATCATGACCTAACAGTTCCCTGTTTAGCTACCATCTCGACAGTACCAGTAAGTTCTACGATTTTAGGAAGTGCTTCGAAACCAGAATAAATAATGAGAGTGTGTGGTGCAGTTTTCACTTACATACATACATACATAATTGGTCATTACAACCCTTCAGTCAGGACTACGACCTAATTTCTCACACCACTTATGTTGTGTGTGTTAATTTTATACATCAGTGGCGGAACCTACAGTTTAAAGTCGACTCCGAACGACACATTTTTGAGAAACTTTTCATGGCAATTTTATTTACTCTCAGAGTTTTTGCCAGAAATCTGCTGAGAGGAAGTTGGCGAAGCATTATTTTTTTTATTTTATTTTGATGTCTGGCCTGTTGCTCGAACCTTGGCTTTTCGCCTGGCTTGAAGCCAACATACTACCTACTAGACCACTTTTCACTTACGTACAGCTTAAGTGAGGGACCATTTTATTGTATACAGATGTGTCAAAGACATATAATGACACAATAGTTGGAATGTAGAGGTTTCAGAACGAAATATTCAGAAAATCTTGCTTCCAATCGAAAATTTACGCCATTGAAATATGTGCTGAATGCAACTTAAAATGGAAGTACAGAGCATGGGACATAGAAATGCTGTCTGACAGTCAGGCTACCTTTCGAGCACTTAGCTCCTATGAAATGAATGGAAAGGTGCATCAGTTAGGCAGTTAGTATAGAAAATTTTCGCAATAAAAACATAAATTAGCTTGCAAATAAGGTAGCTTCCACGCCGCTGAAGAGGCCAAAACCTTTCTAGGGAGTAGGAAGAGGAGTTTGAGAGGGTATACTCAGCGAAAGGAAAGATGAAGACCGGTGGAAGCTTTTTTCAAGTCATATTAGGTTGAAGATAATCTATTAAATTATTAGGAAGTTACACTGGGAAGTGATTTGAAGTATGTACCAGACTATTGAGAAATAGCCTGAGTATAGAACACAATTTTAGAATTGAGCACCGATTCATGTCCATTATATAGACTCCGTAATGAAGAGAACGAATCACCAGAACACAAAGCTTTGCGTTAATTCATCACTAGCTAGGATACACTTGTTACTTTCAAATGTCGATGATATTGCCTGACATCATGGGGTTTAATACTGCAAAGTATACAATAACTGAAAATCTTTTCAGAAGTAGAAAAAAATTCCATGAAACTGGGTCTGGAAGTAAACGGGAATAAAAAAATTTTTTGGTTCAACGAACATGGAATCCAGGAGATTGGAACAATAAGGAAGAATAATCAAGTTAATCGGAAAATTTACATATTTTGGTACGGCTGTAAATAAAATTAATAACAGCAGATAAGACTCAGGAGAAGGACCATAATTACTAACCTCTTTACTACTTTAGGCAAGTATGTCGGCCGACAGCTTTTTGTTCACCTATTTATGTATTTCTCTAGGTAATATACAGAGCAAGTGCGTCTTTAACTCTTTTATAGAAAAATATTGTGGTAACAAGAATGTAGTTGAGCGCAAGTCCATATCTAGTAGTACTTTTTGAATTTGAAGAATAACAATTTTTCGATAACAATAATTATCGAAAATTTTATCAAGCAAAAACATTTGTTTTTTAAGTAATCAAAAAAAAAGAAAATGTTATCGATAACAAAAATTATCGATTACTATTTTTTTAGCAATTACGAAAAACGAAGAACGAAGGATCTGTATCGTTAATTCAAAGTAAAAGTTTTGGAATCGGTTTATCTGGATTATTGCAAATTACTTGACACCAACTGTATTTAGCATCATATATCCTTTAGAATGCAGTTTTATGCAGAAAAATGGCAAAAAAGGAAAATGCAATGAATAAATGCAATAAAACTAAAATACTAACAATGTATCATACTTGATACAATAGAATACTTGAGCATTGCACATAAATATTATATCATAACGCCCACTCAAATACATACGCATTCACATCCGTAAGTATACATATACACCCACTTACTGGCTTACATGCAACACTATGCACCAGTTATCGATAAAATCTTCATATATGATACTGATTCTGCTCATCATCATAATGTCCTGTGTGATTTGTCTATGACGGGCTGCTTCTAACGGGGTATTAAGTGATGATATCGTAGGTGGTATGCACGTATATGAGAGTGTAATCGTATAATTTGATTTGTTAACTAGATTTTCTCTTCTTTTTTGTTTTTGTTTTGGGTTTTTGCCAGATAAGATAAAAAGTTGATTCTCTTTTACATTTTTGCCTTCACATTGAGAAAATATTGATTGTTGTTGCTTTTTAGTTTGATTTTTATCTCAGCTTTTTCTCGTTTCTATTTTTTTCTGTTGTTCTCTGTTGTTCCTTGACAAAATGATGGATTATCGTTCGTTAAATTTCGATTACAAAAGCAATTTCTTTAGCTACGCTTTAATGAATCATTTTTAATGAAGAGCTTGTGATTTAATTTTGAAATATTTAAAGCGATAACAGCTACCGATAATCATGTGGAGCTTTTAATTAAATTTTAATTGAATTGCCAAGCTGATGTAATTAAAGGGAATCTATGTACATATTTCATACGTTAGTATTTATTATCTATTCTCCTTATTTCAAGTTATTGGATGGTTTTTACTTCAATTTTTCATTTTAATTAATGAACAGTAAATAAAATTTCATTTTTACCTCTGTGCGAGTATTGTTGTGCCCATGGCAATGGCCCTATAAATTTCTTTGAAAAAATCATAAAATCCTAGAAAGTAAATTCATCAATAAATATTATCCATCGTTAAAATAGAGATGCTTCATTAAACTTTTTCTTCTTTTCTTATTATTTTTTTCACTGTTTGAGTTGTGAATCGGTTTTTTTCTCGATAAGAAACAACTCAAGAGAAAAGAAAATGGAAAAAATATTATTGATGGATATGAAATAAAGATTAAATATTTTGAGGTGAAATTTCTTTTGTTTTTGTACTCAAATTTTTTATTTCTGTTTCTAATTCTCCAAAGTGTTTACCACCCCAAGTTTTTATTTTTATACGAAACAAAAATGAAAAAGAAAATTGTTGAGAAATTGTTGTTCATGGTAGACTTTTTATAGTAGGGTATCAACGTACATCTGTAGTTAATGTATATTGTGTTTTGACCAATGTTTATCGAATGCCACCAATCTAGGCCAAATGCATTATGTCATATCAACAATTGATGGTAATATTTTAGTCATAATTTAGCTTGCAACCTTAAAATGCATTCAAGGAACATGGCTGAATTCATTTCCTATGATCCAAATACAAGATTTAAAGTTTGCCTACAATTCATTCCCAGTAGGCATAGAAACAAACATCAGCGAAAGCACTTTTAGTACTTGTGAAGTTGCCTTAGTCTAGTAGGTAGTGTGTTGGCTTATTAGACGAAAATCCAGGGTCCGAGCCCCAGGCCAGACATCAAAATAAAATACAAAAAGTTTTTTTTCGGCGACTTCCTCTCAGCAGATTTCTGGCAAAAACTCTGAGAGTGAATAAAATTCCCAAGAAAAAGTTTCTCAAAAATCTGTCGTTCGGAGTCGACTTTAAACTGTAGGTCCCGCCACTCATGTATAAAAATTAACACACACAACATACGTGGTGTGAGAAACTAGGTCGTAATCCTGACTGAAGGGTTGTAATGACCAATTATGTAATTCTTTAGTAAGAGGAACTATGGAAATATTTATCGATAAATTTTTCGATAACTGCAATTTATTATAGAACTCTTTTAATTACCATATATTTACTTAGAAAATTTATCGATAGGATTTTAAAAAAATAATTATCCTTAACAATTAATTTCTATAAACTTCGATTCGATTACAATATTTTTCTGTATAAAACTTTTTCAGTTCAAATGGACTTCTATAGACAGTTTAGTAAAACCATAAATTTTAATTTCTACAGAAAATTTCTCAATAATATTAAATTTCTGTTGGAAATCGATAATAATAAATATCTACGGTTAATTAATCGATGACATAACTCGATAACTTTCGCTAAAAAATTTGTCTCTAACAATAAATATATACAGAAAATTGTTCAACAAAAATAAATTATTTTAGAAGATTTATCGATATCAATGCATTTAAAGATAACATATAAAATAAAATATCGATAAAACAAAATTTCTACAAAAATCATCGACAATATTAAATTCATATAGCAAACTTTTTGTAGACCATAAATCTATCTTGAAAACTTATCGATAACAAAATTGCTTCAAAAAATTTATCGACAATATTAAATTTCTATAAAAAATTTATTGTTAATCATAAATTTCTATTGAAAATTTATCGATAACAACCAAGTACTGCAGAAAATTTATTTATATAAAATCAATTGGTTGGTGGTTTAAACCCCAATTCAAACATTTGGAATAAAACGAAACATGAATAAATATTTGGCATAATTTTGCGACTCTGCGTAATGAATTTTGCTGCGTAGCATATTGTAAAGTCGTTCTTGACTTAGCTTTATTTGTTTATTTGTATTTTTTTGAATTTTATCGTATTCAATACTAAAGCACCGGGGGAATACAAATAAAACAATCAATAATAAAAATCTCTTATTATTCCACATCCCTTTGATCGTTCTTCATTTCTAAGCGAGTAAGTTTTCAAATGATTGTGGATGAAAGGAAAAGATGAAGAAAGAAATCAAGTTTATTTCAAAGATGGATTAAAAAGGAAAATTGATAGGACATGTTAACTGAAAAGGGATTCCCGGGAAAATAATATATTGATGAATCATTAATTTTAATCTGTCTGCACTCATATATGGAGACAGCTGGTCATGCAAAAATTATGAATTTGTTCAGTCATAAAGTCAATCAAGATTTTTAGAAAATATGACACGTTTGCGGTTAACAGTAAATTTAAAAACTGTAGTGTAATGCTGAGTCTTGGTTAAGAAGCAAGACCATAGATTTGCCAGAAACATGCTGAGAGAGAGACGCCGAATGAATAATTTTTCATATTTCGTGCAGTGCGAGAAATCTGAACTGGGGTATGAGTCAAGGGCTCACGTCTAATAAGACGACACACAACCAACTAGAATGCGACAACTTCTAATAGTACATATCAGTAGTACCTTGTGACTTATTAAAGAACAGCAAATGTTCCATTTTCAATAAAAAAGGCAATAAAAACATCACGACTTTGACACGACTTTCTACACGAGTACATAAGCGATTCTTTTTTTTTATTTGATTTTAATCAGAAAACTCCTTATTTATGGCGAGAGTTGGAGTGTAAATTTTATCACTTAATTGTCGTTTTTAGTGTTAATATTTCCACTTTGAAATTGTCAAAGTCACTTAAAAATGATAAAAAAAGAAGAAAAAAGAAACACTGTGATACGCCCTATTAAAACGACATAAAATCTTAAGTTGTATAACACTCATTTCACGTGTCACAGAAATAACATCAGCATAAATTCTCTCACCTCCTATATGAACTACAAATTATGGATTGGGGAATGCTAAATAAACATGGATTTGGTGTTAAAGTTAATAAATCTTAACAAAACGAAACTGAAATGAAATGAACTGAACTAAACTGAACGAAATTCCTGAGGAAATGAAAAGCAAAATCATGTACATGTACTTTTACATGTACATGTGCATGTACATGTACATGTAGTTGTACATGTACATGAATAATATTTTTTTAATAATAAAAAAAAAAATTTAGAAAAAAAAGAAGAGGAGAAAAGAAAACTGAACAAATTATGCCAAACGTGTTGAACGTCAAAAAATTCTTGAAATATCTTGTTTTAGTTTTGGGTGTTAAAAGTCACTAAAATCTCTAACAACAAAATATATTGCAGGACATTTATTATAAAGGATATGCCATATAACAGCCCTCTTTCCTTCATCTATTATGGACCCGTATACGTTGTACACATATAGGGAACGGAAATTACATACATTTTTTGTTGTTGTTGTTGTTGCTGCAACAGGAAAATTTATTATTCTCGAGAATGAAAAAGGAAAGGACAGAGGAATACGTGAGGTTAGGCTAGATATTCATCTTGAACTGAATGCAGGATTTAAACGAAATTCAGTCATTTATTACAACCGAATGAAGTGTCTCTCATAATGGACTATTTTAATGATTTACGTGGTGTGATTTCTCCAAAAGAATTACATTTTGAAGAAGTTTTCTTTTTTTTGTGTAACAGAAATGAATAGGGAGGCTAAAGAACTCATATCTGCCAGCAGATTTCAAATGAAATCTTTTCCACGTTCTGGTGATAAATTCTAGGTGTAGGTTCTCAAGGCAGAGAAGTTGCTCTGCGTTCTACTGTTCGTTCTTGTCATTATCATAGTTAGGTTCTGCAGAAGTTTTTGAGAGGTATTCCCAGTCTCTAGGAGTGTATGTGCACTTAGAGGCCATTGTCCTATTATAACTGCTATGAGTTTAATTAGATAAGCTGTAATTTGACTTAACTTAAATTCGTTTCCACACACAATACTAATAGGGGGCCTCATTTGTCTGCCTTCTACAGAACTGAGGTTATTATTTCATCTTTACTTGTAAATAATAAATGGTGTTCTGAGAAAAACTCTGAGAGTATATAAAATTGTCATGACAGGTTTCTCAAAAATCTATCGTTCGAAGTCGACTTTAAAAGGTATATCTTGCCACTTATGGATAAAACTAACACCTACAACGTGAGTGGTGTGAGAAACTTTGTACTCCTCAGTAAAGGATTGTAATGACTAATTAAGCATGTAAGTAAGACTCCAGTTTGGGCTGTAATAAAAAATAATTGCCGATTTAGTGACTCCACATTGTGCATTTATATTCTAGTTTAGTTTGTTTTACAGTATGATACTGATATGCTTGGTGTTGTTGGATTAAAAGAGTACAGTTCCGTAGATACTAGGGGTAGCGAATTGAGTGATTTTATATCGCCTTGTAATCGCAATAACTCTTTCTTAATTAGTTTAATTCACAGTCCATAGTCGTTGGACTAGAATTTCCGAAATTTAATTTGAATTCTTGGCTGAAATTCGCAATACACCTTCGTATGTACAAGCTTCAAGAATGGTTACCATAGGACTTTATATTTCCAAGAACAATAAACTTATGGGTATCCCAATGTGGTTTTGAAAACCTTTGTTTTCATCATTTTTATATATTTTTTCTTTAAAAAGATTGTGGTTTGTTTCAATGAAAAGGAATTTTTTTCCATTTTAAATATTTTTTTAGTATGAAAACATATTTCGTTTGAAGATATTTGTTATTAAAAGTGTGAATCAAATAATAAAACATCAAAAAGTTTAAAGGGGAATGAGGAACACTGGCTAAGATGAGTCATCATTTGGCAATTTACTGCGTTTCATTTCAATACTAAACTCATAGGGCAGAGAACATTATTCTCAATATGTGGTTAAATTTTTGATTCACTTCTAAAACAGAATTAAAATACCGATCCTGTGGCAGCATTGCCTTGTCATCACCATAAAGGAGAGGAGAAAAATCACACACACACGTTTTTTTAAAACATATTCAAAGGGTTTGTTGTAATGTCGGTAAAACGCTTTTAAAATAATTCCTTTTACATAAAATAACAGAACAAACCACAATAATTTTTGATTAATTGCCAATAAACTGACAGGAACATTTTACTGCCAGAAACTTAGTTATACAGTCTGTCAGTCGACCGCAACCCTTAACATTACTTCGATAGTTAGAGGGAAATGATGGAAAATTTTTCTCTTTTTTTCTTTTCAATTGCCTTTTCCTAACTTTTTTTTTGGATTTGTTTTTATAATTCCATCATAATTTTGCTTTTGTTCTGTTTGTTTCATTTTAAAATTCTCTTTGCATTCTTGTTATAAATCCCCATGTGTAAGTAAGTATGGGTAAGTTTACATACATACGTATTGGCCCCAAAGCTGTCAATCAATTTTTGTGATGAATTTGTAAAAAGGGTTTCGAAAAAAAAAATAACACAATTTAGTCCCCAAAAATGTCCAAAAGATATAAACAAATGAGTTGAGGTTTTGTATCTTTATTTTTGCATGGAATGGTTGGATGGCAATTGTTTAAATTGTTGAAAGAAATTTAGGGTCTTGCAAAGCAAAGGGAGGGGGTTAAATACATATATATTCCCTAAAGGGATTCGTGCCGTTGGGGAGGAGAAAGTAAAATAAATAATATTTTTAATACTTAATTTTATATGAAAATCAAAATAGTTATGACCAGGAAATGGAAAATGATGCCACTGAGTTCTTTGGATATGATCTCGTTAGGCTTGATACTGTGGCTAGTCAAACCGGTATAATTCTTGCCTTAATCATGGAAATTTGAATGTTTCGTATGCACTCCACCCAGAGAAGCCGAGACGGACGTTTTAATAATATTATATTCTACACATAATGGCATCACGTTTTTTAAACGCATAATAATTTCAATAATATCTCACACACACTTTGTTTTATTAAGAGATAGGAAACGCTTAAAACAAAGCATTACAGAGTAAACAGCCGAACTATCCGCATGTGGAACTCTTTGCTTGCAGAAGTTTTTCTTGGCATTTACATATAACGCAGATAGATTCAAACATAACATCCATAAACACTTTTCCTTCTTTTGCCACTCCCACAAGCTGTTTTTCTAGTTCCAATACAATGCACTGCATGATACAGGGCCATCTCCTGAGTGTTATTTGTCCTAAATCAAATCAAATTTCGTGAATGAAATCAAGAATCGAAGAATTTTGTTGATGTTTATTGTTTCTTTACTTGTATTCCAGCTTTTCCGACCAAAAACAAAAAAAAATCTGCAAAAAGTTTCGAATTTACGTCAGGTTAATCTTAACAGATAATAAATGTCGCTCTGTGCTATAAAAATCCATTTCAAAAATTTCATCTTAATGAAACCTGTACATTACACATTTTTACATTAACAGGCTAAACGTTTACCTCATTTTTAATTAAAATTTCTTTGTGAAACAAATTTAATTCTACCAATTTTAAGACATTATGCCACTCATTCACTTACTCACTCCATTACGTTAATTAACATTATTATCGTTATTCGTTGTTCATCATAACATACATATGTAACATAGCGTATGAATAATATTGTATAATGAATCAAATATTAAGCATACGCTGTCATGCATAAATTTCCATTCAACCATAATTGATAGAACAAGATGAAGTGGGAGCGAGAGAGAGAGAGAGAGAGAGAGAACGAAATGAAGCTTTGCAAACAGATCCAGACAAACAAAATATTCCCAAAAAATTCAAATGAAACTGAAATACAATATGTATGGTATGGTTGAGTTGAATTTTTTGATTTTTTCTTGCTTGGAAATATTAAAAGTTACTCTTTGAGTTGGAAATGAGAATGAGAGGAAAAAATTCCTTTGTTTACATGGATTACCTAAAGGAGAAAGCGTTTCCTTTTATGGAAAAGGATGTTTAAACATTATAACATGGCAGTACAACTATAGGTGTATACTCGTATGTATGTATGTATTTATTATTGAGTGAGTGAGCGTATGTGTATGTGTGTAGGTAAATAAAACTTTTCATATTCGTTATACAAAATAATTTTTGTGCGCTTTTATCGAGTAAAAAATGGATTTTTAAAAATATTTTATTTTAACATTTCATATATTAGAGGTGCAGAGAACAAGAAATAAAAAGTGAAATAATTTTTTAAAACAAAATATTTAACTTTCAACAGGATATTTAATATGATAAATATTAATATTCTCTTTCTAAAAGTTTTTGTGATAAAAGTATGGTTTTTTGTGAACATTGTAGAAAATCATGGTTCGTTTAGCACTCTACCAAAAGTATTAAAAAATTAAACGTTGCCTACTTTACTAGACCAACGAATATACAGATTTAAGAAAAACGCGTCCGTCTGAACAAGATTTTCTTTACTGATCCTTAATAGAAAATACCATCGAATTTTTGCCACTAGAAGTGGCGTTTTAATGACTATGTATCGAGGGGTACATATACATATTTTACTGTATTGGAAAGGTAACATTTCCGGTAATATTTTTGTAATTTTCTCACTCATACAAAATGTTGAATTTTAACTAAAAAATAAAAAATGTTTTGCAGCAAAGAAATGTTTAAACATTTACTATGATAACTATTTAATTAAGTATTGGATTTATTCCGTGCCAAAAATGCTCTTCATTCGAGTCAATGCAAAAGTGACGACCCAAAGAAGCCGATATGCCAGTCATGTAACCATCAGTGAAACGTAAAACCTATGGCAAAGACTGTCAACTATCCGCAAGGAACTTTTAAAACTACATTGAAGCCAAATTTATTTAAATTATTTTCTTAATACGTACGTCACTCACGGGAGGGCCCCTACTTATGCAGTCCATTGTAGAGATTAAAAAAAATTGATTTTGGGAGGGAGAGTTTGATTATGAATATCATATTTGAATCAGTTTGTATTTTAAGTGATAGCTTAAACAGCTGCATGAAAAGCTTTCCACATAATAGTGAGGCTGAAGAACGAATTCTATCTGAAAGCCATTGAACAATCCACTGGTCCGTTGATCTTAAACGGAAGTGCTGTATGGAAAGATATGCGTAAAACAGACATTCCTTTGGCTACTTGATCTTAGCAGCCCTCTGGTAAAAACTCCGAAAATAAATAAAATTGCCCTGTTGCTCGGGGTTGACGTTAAAAAACTAGGACACTTGAAAATATGCTGGTTCCAGAGAACATCGTATTGAATTCTCATTGTTAGAACTTCAAGAGTTCTAAATCCTCAATATCTATAGCAAAAATAGTTTCGAAAGGCTTCTAGTCATGAGTTAATAAGTCTTTGAAATAGGCGGCACAGCCCCAATTGACCGCATGTAGACTACAATTCCTTCATTCATATTCCTTTCGCCTTAAACTCCAAATGGCTTCATTTACGGTGTTCAGAAGAGCAGGTAGAGTAAATAATTAAGGAAGATAAGAAATTGTGTGGAGATAGAATAAAACCTTGTGAACCAGTTAATTTAGCCTGAACTCATTTGATAGAATACCATCTATAACAACCCATAAAGTGCAATCGCTGAGATATAAATCGTGAGAAATGACTGCTGCCAACAACAATAAGTTTCGGTAAAAATTTTCTGTGCTACACCTTGTCTAATGTTTCGGAAATATATAGAGCCACAAGCTTGCTCTCATCAAAGCGTTGGAAGGATTGGTTTCTCCTTTATAAGAGTAATGCCAATTCGTTAACAGTAGAACATGCCTTACGGGGATAGCATTGCCTGTCGCCGATCAGAAGAATGTTTTCCAAAAACAGAATTATCAAATCCCATTATTCCACTTGTCCTATGGTAAATTTTGTTTTCTGCCAGTTTTTGATTTCAAACGTTTTTTTTTGAGTTTCATTAAATGGCCAATAACGTGTAGTTGTAAGCCAGGGTTGTTATTTTTTTTTTTGAAGAAAATAAAAAATGTTTCCTCAAAACAACTTTTTTTATTGCGTTACAATTTTATTGCACGTTTGTGCTAAAAATATAATAATTTTTGGGTCACATTTATAGCTTTCCTATGCCGAACTAAACTGGAAATAAAAAAATTAATAATAAAAACAATTTTGCAAAATAAAACCTTCATATATTTTTTTTGGTGTTTGCAAAAGGAAAAGGAAATTGTTCAATTAATAACCTTGTCATGTTTTTTGGTATACACACGCACGCACATGCTATTTATTTCTAGCTTTTGGTGACAAGTGCAAAAAGTTAGTCAAACTTAAAAATAACATTCTAGTTCTGGATGCAGGCGTATTTAAATTTGTTTAAATAATGCCAAACAAAGCCTTAAAAGTTTAATACATTTCATTAAATAATTCAGGTCTTTCATTTTCATTTATTTGTCGATTCAACTGATGCTTTAATTTCCATTTCCTTTTTATAAAAATAATGTTTACGAACACTTAACATTGGAACGCAGCTTTAAACAAATAAAACATCATTAAAGATTCTATTTTATGTGTAAAAAAGAAGAAGACTTTTTTTTTGAAGAATTTTCTTTTTTATTTTATTGCACCGCTCCCGCAGATAAGAAGAAAACTGATATCGATAGCAGTAAGGAAAAAAGTATGCACATTAAACGTAACTAAGAAATCTCCAACATAAAAGTACTGACCGATCAAATACTATGCAGAAATTTAATGTTTGTAGGGCAGAAGATATCCTATCGAAACAGTATTATCAGTAGGTTACACCTTTGGAATGATTCGAGGTATGAGCTTTGTCTGGAGAAGGATAAGAATTAAACCACAGGGTAGATTTTGTGCAATTGTGTTCTACGGACTAGGAACAGATTGGAATCCATGGCTGTTAATCGACGCCAATTGGATTGAGCAGAAATTAAATGTGTTCCTATCGAGAATATATGGAACTTCATTCGCAGACTAGCAATGTTGCTGCAGTAATATTGCTTTCGGCTGGAGACTTATTTGGGGAAAAAACCATATAGTCACGCTCACCACCTAGTTTCGTACACCACCCACGTATTGTGTTTTTTTTTTGTGGTGCGTTCTACAGTTTAACATCGACTCTAAAACTTTTCAGGGCAATTTTATTAACCATCGGAGTTTTTATCAGAAAACTGTTGGGAGGAAGTAGCCGAAGAAATATTTTTTTCAGATTTGGTATTGTTCTTGATATTAGATCTGGGGTTAGAAACACCTGTCTTGCGTTATTGCAGGAGCAATGTTGTCTTGAAGGCGACTAGTTTCGTACACCTGATTAAAGTGAACGTGTAACATGAGTTTTAGTAGCTACTACCCTATTTACTATAGGTCTATCGTTTAAGTTAACCTAATTAGGGCTTCTTCATTCAGTGTTCAAATTATCTCTGCACTGAGAGACGTTTATTTACATCACTTTTGAATTATTGAACGACCGTCCGCTTGATAGCAATATAATCCTGTTTTTAGTAGTCGTATGCTAATTAAGTGCCCATAGTTTTATCTTCTGAATATGTTGATAACATTTTCTATGCGTATTGGGCTCGATTTATTGCAGATGACTTATGCATGCTATATTGTACGTTTAGCTAGAATTTTTTAACGTATGTCTCCGTCTTGATAAACATGTTTCAGTTCCTCTTGTGCGAAGAATATTATTCACGAAACTAACAAAGGTTTCTTGTCTTATGGAAGGAATGTTGTTTATACAAGCTAAATACATAGCTTAACATTTATTTTCTGCGAAAGATAACTTATTCGCATAAGATATTCAGCATCGGCTTCATTCTTTCTTGTTGGTTTACATCCTAAGTAAACAACCAACTCAATGGCATACTTAGGAATTAATAGCATTTGTTTCGGTTTTTCTTTCTTTATCAACAGAACTATTGAATTCGCTTCCTTTACAAGAGTAAGCAATGATTCGATAATGTGGTTGCAAGCAAATCAATAATATCTGCGTATGTCGGTATCTGATTCGATGACTATATTATATTTAGTTCTGGTAAGATTTTTTAAAAGCACCAGCTAGCCCAAAACCTATGGCATTATGAAGCATTTGAGGTACAATTCCAGAAGCATTCAAGCCACTACAAGTATTGTTCAAAGTCCTTTAGTAAAGTTGAAAGAGCTTTAAAGAGGTATCAAATCAGTCAGAGCTTTCAAAAGTTTATTCAGCTGCAGATTGTCATAAGATTGCTTGACGTTGGTACAATGCTGTTCTTTTAATGTATTTGTGATGATCTAAACTTCTTCGGGGCAAATTAATGGTGACTCTGGCTACATCGGAAGAACAATGAGAGTTATCGGCTACGAATTCAACAGTATGTGGGTATAGTATTCGTACCATATTGTTACTTGCTACTTAGAGAGGCACTACTCTCTTCAGAACCTTTAAGTGGGTATCTGATTATACGAACGTTTCCTAAAGTAAGCTACAGAGTACTTTAAAAGGACATAATAAATCTACGACAAAAGGCATTTCGAAAGTCTTGACCTGTAGACAATAACACTCATCGCTTGTTATTTCTAAATTGTGATCTGTAACATCATTCTACCGGAAAATAGTTTACTAAACGAAAAGTATAACGCTCTACATGTCATCATACAGATGTATTGAATACAAATGACCTTTTGAAAATAAAGAAAAAAAATGCAAATAAAAAGAAAACGAAGAAAAATATTCTCGTATCTTTTGTTAACAAAGAGAACTGAAAAGTTTAAACATTTTATTTACGTTTTAAGCCCTCGTTTGAACGGAGATACGAAAAAAAAAATCGCATAGAAAATCTCATACAAACGGTTGCAAACGGAAGAGATTTTTTTCTTTCATTTTCACATTTTGAAGATAATCCCGTGTATGCACACACACGTACATATGTAAGTATTGTTAGCTGATGATACTCCCTCAAACACATGTATTTCTAAAGTTTTTCTTTTATGTGTTCGTTTAACATTTTTCGCAAAAAAGAGGAGAGAAAAGAAAAAAAAATAATTTCAATTTCATCTTTTGTGGATGCAACAAATATGCATGCATCATATAAGCATGTATGCATATCTGTAGATACTGCAGTAGTATAGCAATAACAATAAAGTAAAGAGGATACAAGTATTACAAGCAAGCAAGCAAACACTAATACCCTTCAACAACTAAACCAATATGAAGGAAACAAACATCCACGCTTGTAATCCTTGGCAGGTAGCATCAATAGATGAAAAGAAGAAAAAGAAGAAAAAAGGAATAAAAATGAAAATGAATGATGACAACGATGACAATCTCCATGTAACACTTAAACGATTTTGAATTTGAAAACACTGAAAACTTCAAAAGATGAAATCGAAAATAAAAAAAAAAAATTCGAATTTTCTTACAAAAAGAATTTTTTTCATTGACTTGTTATTGGAACAGGTTGAGTTGAGAGTTTCTTTATGTGAAATTTTGTTTTCTGTTTAACATACTTTAAACGAGATTGTGTTGTAAAATCATTTCCATTTTAATATGAAAATAACTTTTAGAAAATCTTTAACCGTGATTAAGTTTTAAATTTGCATTCAAACTGCTTGTCTGCGTGGTGGATAATGTTTGCAAATTTGTTAACAATGTTTTGTTAGATTTTGATCTTATTGTTTAAATAAAAACAACAAACAAACAACCTGACATAAAACTAAACGAAATATTTCCATATAAATTGACATTTCAAATACAGTATTCCTTAGCAAATAACCCAACAAACCCTAATACAGTAACTCTCAAACTAAACCAATCGAAAAAAGCTAACTAAGATACGAAGTACTGGGCTAAAATACTTGTTTTACAACAACCGAAATTGGGCAGCAATAAAGGAATGCCATATATTTTGTAGGCAATATTAAACTGGAAAACCCCAAGAGTTTAACAAATACTTACATACTTATGTATCCACATACACACATACTACATACCAGTGTACATACATACATATATACATACATATGGTAGAAGACACTCGCTTCTGGAACTCGCGGATGGGTACAATAAAATCTGCAAAAATTCTAATATTTTGTTATTCTCCGTGCTGTATGGAAATACGAGGTATGTTAGAAAATTTACTTTTTAGTATACCATTACCTACATACCTAATTGGTCACCTTACATTCCTTTAGCCAGGATTACAATTTATCTTCTCACACCACCCAAGTTATGTGTTAATTTTATACATAAGTGACAGGACCTACTGTTTAATGCGGGCTCAGAAAAACAGATTTTTGAAAAACTTTTCTTTGCAATTTAATTTTACTCTCAGAGGTTTGCGGAAAGACTGTAGACAGGAAGTCACCGAAAGAAATATTTTTTTAATATTTCGTTTTGTTCGAGATGTACTGGGGTTGGGGTTTGAACCACGGAGTCTTGTCTAGTAAGCCAACACACTACCTACTAGACTATGGGGACTTTTTACATACAAAGTTTCAATTATTCTTACCAAGTAAATCTTGCAATAAGTAAAGTCGTAATATAACAGCCCAAGAAGCACGATTCTTGTCAATAAGACCCGCATACGTTCGGAAGATCTTCGGAATAAACAAGTCGACTATAGACTGCAGTGATCCTGTACTTTATATAAGCAATCTGTATACCATAACGGTGTAATCTGCGATATCCTCCATTTACATCGAGGTGGTTTTGCATCGAACAGTCTGGGTTGAGACAACTGTGGAATGAAGTTGATAAGATCACTTAGGAAAACGCATACCGTGCAGTAACGTCCTCGATAAAAGATGAACAATCTGCTCAACTGGCAAGGACGTTTCTTATTGGGAAGATAATAAGAGCACTTAGTTTTCTACACTTAGCAAACCGAAGGCAACATGAGGCCTAATAGTAATTGAGGTGACTGTTGAAAAAAAAATCAATTTGCTCACGTATTGGAGGTAACAAAATTTCAAGACTGGATGTAATGTTTTCTTTTTGATAATTTCTTACAAGCCTGAACTGAATGGGGTCCCGTCTAATAAGCCAACGCCCTACCTACTTGACTACGGTGACTTTGAATAAAGCCAGTAGTCAAGGTAAATGGGGACACTCTTTTTGGTGGGTCCTAGATTATGTGAAAATTTAAGAAAATAAGCAGACTGATAAGCTTGTAAGGATGGTAGTTTCTACTCTACTATTAGGTTCACGTAGTTTCTGTGGAATGGAAAGAAAAGTTTAGAGGGGCACACTTTACGAAATGGGAGATAAAGGGGAAACGGAGATTCTTCTAAAGCTATACGGCATTCAAACAAACTCAATTTATGGTAGGTGAGCATATTTTTACAGAACATAAATCACTTTAAGTCCCATCTGCGGATTCTGTAAAGAGCAGAAGGATAGCAAGACAAATATTTGGAGCAACAAACACCTGGGGACTTAGCAAGTAGTTATTGGGAGACATTACAGGGTCCTATCACTTTAGTACGAGAAACACTTGGGCTCTTATCAGATACTAGTTGGGCAGTTATTAGTAAATATACATCACTACAGCATGGTTTGGGAAGATATTGAAGGGAATCACTAGCTTAACGCCTCTACTACACAATATAACCGGAAAAAACCGAAATTTTGCTGTTTTTACTACGAAAACAACACAATATTTGTACATTTTATCTATGAACTCCTACGAAATAGAAACAAGCAGTCTTGCATATGTGTTTCGTTGAGTTTAATATCAGGCACCTAATAAGAGAGAATACCTAAAAGGCATTTTGTACACACACTGAAAATAAATAAATTTGTATGTGTGTGTTGTATTTGTGTTCCTATGTAAACAATTTTAAATGGTTTTATTTTATTGTGTTGTAGAATGACGACAACAACAGTAACAACGTCAAATAGAAACAATGGCAAGGAAAATAATAAAAACAAGACAAAAATAAATAGAAAATATAGTCATTGTGAACAAACTTGTTGTTTTATTATATTTTCTTTTCTTTTCCTTTTTTTTTGATTTTCCTTTTTCTTTTTTTCACTCTCTCTCTCTCTGTTTCCTATTTTTTTCTGTAGAAAAGTAATTTGCATAGAACTGACAAATAAACTCTTAAATTGTATACATGCATAGAAACATATGTATGTATGTATCCATACTTACACATACATACATCCCTATGCGTATATACGAGTTAAAAATACTATGGAAATATGTAAATGAGATTATGATTGTGTGGGCATTTACGGTTGGTTGTGTTATTTGTACACACAATAGATTCCAAAAATATTGTAGACACTCTCTCTCTATCTCAGAAGCATACAAGCAAATACACACACACATACATACACTGACATTCTCATGAATATTCATATTCAATTGAACTGCCGTAGGCAACACCTGCACGAAGAGGAACATTTTGTAGCTTTTTAGAAACACAGTGGTTCTCTCCAGGACTGGGGCATAACGATTGATTTTGTTTTAGAATTTCAAAATTAAAATACCAGGAAGACTTATACAGTGTGTTCTTAATTTTTGGGTGAAGCTAATATGAATGGAAAACAATTTTCAAAAGGCCAGTAAGTTATTAAATTACGTGACTAACATTGGATATCAAAAGTAATGCAAAGCTGAATGTAAAGTTTAAAACGACAATTGTTTATTTAGTTTAGTGATGTCTTTAGAAAATCATTATCCTGATATGCATACAGAAAAATTTCCGACACTTTCAGAAATAAGGAAAGATAAGTTTTAATCTGTAATGCTATCTTATGCGAACCATTAGTTTGTCAAAACAGAGCAGGGTATTAAGAAAGTTTCTTATAAATGGTGCCGCTGTGACAACCGCATTGTATGAAGAATAGTTTGTTGAGTACTAACGCAAAAAGATAAATTCCTTAAGAGAAATTTCCTATGGGAACCTTCATCAATAACTTTCAGGGCAACTTTTTGTTGGGTTCTCAATTATGTTCAGTGATTTAACAGTGAACCAATTGTTCAGAGCTCTAAAGTTAATTGTTGCAAGAGAGGTACATGTATTAATTCCTCTTTACTCAACATAGTGGAAAACCACAAGGGAGGTTTATAAAGATTCTATGCGTTTCTGGGTGACTGAATTTCTTTTAAACGTTTTCTTTCAGAAGATCCAGTCTTTTCGCGTGCGTCTCTATTATTAAGATGCCGCAGTCTACTAGGTAGTTCAAAGTTTAGACAACCAAAATAAAACCCTGTATTCAAAGGATTAATAGAAGGAATGGGGCCACCTATTGACGAATATCAGACCATATGGGAATTCATGGCAATCAGCGAGCGCTGAAGCGGCCAGAATTACAGTGGATAATTGTCGTTGAATTAGATTTGTGTCTTGTATTAGGCCGTAGTCTAGTGGGCTTATTATACGAGAGTCCGTGGTCCAAATTCCAGCTGAGACATCTCGTACAAAACTAAATACACAAAAAGTTTTATTTATCGGCGATATTCTCTCAGCCTTTTTCTAGCAAAGTCTCCGATAAATATTGCCAGGAAAAGATTCACAAAAATCTGTCGTTTGGAGACGACATTCAACTGTGGGGTTCCACCACTCATGGATTAATATACACAACACGAGTGATGTAAGAAGCTGAGTCGGAATTCTGACTGAAGGGTTGTAATGACCAATTAAGTAAGTAAGTTCGCTGGAACTTATTTTGCAAATAACGAGCGTGACATTTGAATGACTTTATCTGATCTTCAAAACACGAGTAACTGGTCAAAAATGAAATATTTCCAAAAGATGATGCTTCGATGTCTATATTAAGGCTTCAATAATTCTAAGTTGATTCTAATACAGGTCGATAATTTCTTTTTATTACCATTTCTTATTTACACATATCTTAGTTATAATATCTTAGTTATTTATTATGACAAATATAAAATAAAAATAAATATTTTTTGTACAATCTTCAAAAGTATGATAAATAGAAAATTATACTTACAAATCAATATCACTTTTTTTTTGCTTTTAGTGCTTACCTGAAAATAGAAAAATTGAAAGAAATATTAATTTTATTGTACAAAAAATATCAGATATTTTTTAATATAGAAATATAAGTTTTTTAAAAAACTGTAATCTGTGGCCGTCTGTAAACACTGTCTCATAAAACTCAGGCTTTACACAGGTTCTTTCGAAGTAGATTTAGTTTGTTTGCAATTACAGAAGATACAAATTAAGTATACGTATACTATACATTATAAAAATCTTTCCTAAAGAAAACGTAAAAATAAGGTGTTTCTATACGTAAAGGATTGCTATAAAAATTCATTTTCATATGAGCATTCTGGCATATACAGTGAGTGCCATAAGTGAGTCAACACCCACTAAAATTTTAAATTTTCTATTATGTTCTTAAGTATAAAAAAGTTACTTTATAATGAATTGTTGTTTTTGTTTTAACATTTTATAACTAATAGATAACGTTTTTATTATTGGAAATTTATTCGACTATTCTCATTTACTTTTCTTGCTATCATAAGAAAATGAATTATTTCAGTGGTGTTTACTCACTTTTGACTCTCAGTGTATTTTGTGCATGAGCACAGTGTTATTACCAGCCCAAATGCAAAAAATGTCAATTGACGTTCTCTAAAGTCGCAGGAAAATAATCCAAAATTTATATTGTTTAAGGGCGTTACAGCATAGTAATGAAAGTGCGTGACCACAAAGTCAAGGTATTCAACTTCAATTGAGGAAAATTAATGACTACTTGTCGTCTTCAAATCTCTTGAAAATAAGTTGGAAAGAAATTCAAAATTTTGGTTAACGCAATAGGCGATGTGCAATCTGCTTTCTTGTTTTTCATTAAGACGACTTTCTTTTCAGCCAAATAATTTCAACATTTTAACTCCGAAATATCTTTTTTAAGATAATCAGGGAAAATATTCAGCGATCTTGTCTGCATATGAAACTGCTTTTACTGTCTTTTATCATGATTCTTACAATCCAATTCACTGCTTGGACTGTATACTTTTATTTCATCTGTAAAGTGGATGCAAGTTCCATACAAGATTATGAATCGACATTAAAAATTAACTTTATTGCAAAGAAATTTTTTCAAAAACTCTAATAACTCACTTATCTTGAGTATAGTTTCTTTGTCACGAGATTTCGAATAGCACTACTTTAAAAAATATTCACACACCTTCAGCTGATCATAATTTTATAGTTTTTGTTAGTTTTTCTTAACCGTATCTGACGTGTTTACATTGATTGGTGAGAAACTTTTGTATTCGTCTTGGTAGCTGGTGCGATTCCGTTTTAACTCTGCTAATCAATACATCATTAGCGTAAACGAAGGAACATACTCCTTCAGTGTAGAATCTAGCTAAAGTACAATTTAAACGATTGGGGTTTTCGTACACAAAGTCTGAGTGAAAATATTACAGAATTCCATCCGTATTTTGAAAATTAGAGTAAAAAAAAGTTTTTTTTTGTGTTCATACATAACATAATTGGTCATTACAACCCTTCGGTCAGGATTACGACCTAGTATCTCACACCACTTATGTTGTGTGTGTTAATTTTATACATGAGTGGCGGGACCTACAGTTTAAAGTCGACTCCGAACGAAAGATTTTTGAGAAACTCTTCATGGCAATTTTTATTTACTCTCAGAGTTTTTGCTAGAAATCTGCTGAGAGGAAGTCGCCGAAGAAATACTTTTTTGTATTTTTGTTTTGATGTCTGGCCTGGGGTTCGAACCCTGGCTTTAGGTCTAATAAGCCAACACACTACCTACTAGACTACGGCGACGTTCAATAAAAGATCAAACCAAAGTAAAATGAATTCTTGGTCTAATGAAGTGCTGATGGTTTTTGAAAAATTTCAAAGCAATGAAGAGAACCGTACGACTGTCAAATTTTATTTAGTGGTTTCTCTCAATGTCATACGCTTTCAATATATATTCGCTTTCTTCTACACACAAATTTTACACATCGCCTGATTTGCATGATCGCCTAAATCCCCTTTAAGAGGATCGTTTATTATAGGATGCTACACAAGAAAACAATAACGACTTGACGCCAGGAAACTTCCGTAGCATGACTTAACAGATTATTACTTTACACTAAAATAAAATCAAAGTATGATGGATAGCAACCACAATGTCGACTTACATTGGTACCGCTCTACACGTTTCCCTTCAGATGAAAATATACTTCATTCGAAATAAGATGCTCGTAAATTTTGAATGACGAACCGCTGCATAGTAGCTGAGTTTCCAAGAATCATTCTATCTGTAGCCAAACAAATTTAAAATTTTTTTTGAATTCCCCTGTATTTGATAAGTTTGTGTCAAAAGTTTATTGAATTTGTTGTAAAGTGCTGTTTGTGTTGTTATGGTTTCAACCTTGTTTGTGTCAATTATTTTACCATTAAATTATAAATTTATTCTGCTTCTTCTTTATGAGGATGTACTCATGCTTAAATATCTCCAGCAATTTTATGTGATTTTCATGTAAAAATAACATCTCAACTTTCTTTGTTCATTCAGAAATAAAATTTTTTCATGTTACAATCATATTAATGTTGTATTAATATTTACAATAATATTTCAATTACACAAAAAAAAACACAAAGAAAACATTATGAAAAAATGCTGACATTATTCCCCATACACAATCCACTATCAATGGTGGCAAGATAATATTCAATTTAAAAGCAATATTTTTTATTTCTTCTTTTTATGGCATAATTTATGCGTTTCTAAACATGTTGTAATACTATTTGCCACATAAATTTACAACAAAAAACATATATTTTCATATTGTATTTTATAGGTTTTATTTTACTTGTTTTTATTTTTTTGTTATTTTTGCTGAATTGCAATTCCTTTGCCAACCAACCAACTGCGGTAATATTGAATACGGCCAACATAATAAAATATGTTCGCATTGAAAATAATTCATTGTGTGCCAATGTGGAGGGGTTTCATAAATATACTGCATAATACCCACATTAATATCAGATCTATTCAAATTTATTTATTTATTGTATCTTCTCATATTGAATTGGCTATAAATTTTCATATCATACCTAAATACATCATTTGGGACCGAAGAAATGGGTACAAAGCTATTTGTTTTCCTTAAATGAGCAAAAAACGTGCTTTGTACAGAAAAATGCAAAACATCAAGCAAAAATGCAACTCATCGATCAAAAAAAAATGCAATTCATCGACCCAAAAGATGCAAGATATCGACTAGAAAATACAAGTCATCGCATAGAAAATGCAAGTCGTCGACCTTAAAAATGCCAGTCAATCAAAAAAGAACGGTAATCAACAAAAAATGTAAGTCATCGACCTAAAAATGCAAGTCATTAACCCAAATAAAACAACTCATGGATCAAAAATGCAATTCATCGACCAAAAAATGTAAGTTATCGACCCAAATAATGCAAGTCATCGGAAAAAAAATGCATGTCATTGACCAAGAAAACACAAGTCGTCCAACCAAGAGTACAAGTCATCCAACCAAAAAATGCAAGTCATCTACCAAAGGCAAGCAATTTGCGAAATATACGATATTTTGTTGTGCCTTATATATAAATGTATATTAACTCAGTGAGAATTATTAAAATTTTTAAATTAAATTTTTATGTTAAAATTTTAAGTCTTTAACTTCATAGTCTATATCTCTGGTCCCAAATAACGCCTGACTGTAAGGACACCTGTTTTGGAATTCTTGATACTAAGGCTATAGCCCACTAGGTCCATTTCCCCCACAAGTCCATTTTTATCCGATTTTGATCGATTTATATGAGCACTTTTTGCTTATTTGAAGAAATCAATTGGCTTCGTCAGCTATAACTCCGGCCCCAAGTAACGCCCGACGGTAATGAAACTTCTTTCGGAAACTTTGAAACTATGGGTATCTATCCCACTAGATCCATTTTGCGTACTAGGTCCATTTATATCCGATTTTGCCCGATTTATATGAAGCACTTTTATTTTGCAAATTCGAAAAAATTAACTTCGGCGCCTACATCTCTGGGTTTAAGTAACGCTCGACTGTAAGAAAACCTGTTTTGTAATTCTTGATCCAACTAGGTTCAAAAATCGCAGCTTAAATTGGATAGAATTTTACCCGATGCCCTAGGAAGATATGTTTAGAACGAAAATAGCGTGAGCCATTTAACGGAGCAGAAGTTAAAAAAAAGAGTTGAGTATAGACAGAGAAGATTATTAAAATGATGTTTGTGAAAACCAGAACGATGGAATCCGATGACCAAAGACAGACATTGTTTATCTGATGTTTATTAGTAGTTAAATTTAACATTTTCCGTATAAAAGAAACGATTTAAATTATGTTTGATTACTTTTGTCGCATTATATTCACTGTGTGTTCATGCAATGAACAACCATGAATAACATTTCCAAGATATCTCGCCAATAAATACACAATCGTTGTTGTGGTTCCTGTGGCAATGTACTCAAACGTTATCCTTTATGGTGGTAGTAGTTACTAATACATGTATGTATGTAATGGATGTAAAATTACATTTAAGACCGCAAATAAATTTCAATGCAACAGTCAATACTACGAAAGCGCAGTATTACAGCGACTGAAAGAGCCTCAATGGTTTCCCGCCTTTAGAAAATGTCAAGTAAAAGTGGCTCATTTGTTCGAAAGGAAGTAAATTTTATTCATATTATTATTACTGAGAGTTCTGTTAGGGATTTAAAACAAATTGAAATTTATTGCAGTTTATTTAGCTTGTACAAGTAGTTATTTTGTATTTTTTTTTCTATAGTGTTACAAGGATATTCTCATAAAACTTATGGTGTAAAGTGTTATTAGTACAAGGAGCCTGTTCCATAACAGCGGAGCAGGCTTGCATGTGGCAGTGAGGACAGAGCCGTGAAGACTATGGTTAGTTAAATGGGAGCCAAAGTCATCAGAGGGCATTGTGACTTCACAAATCTCTATAATTTTGGGAAATACTTTGCAACGAGAATGCGTAATAAGAGTTAAAGAAATAATATCGTTACTAAATTTTCTCTTAAGAGAAGGGTTATTCTGGGGCACATATAAGGGGGGGGGGGTAATAGGCAAAAGCTGGCTGTTCGATTCTACAGTGGAAAATTTGAGGTCCATGGAAAAACTTGGTAGTTGCTTTCAAGCAAAGGTTCATTTCATCAAAAGATATTCTCAATTCAACTTAAACGGAAAGTGAAGAGCAACACTATCTGACAGTCAGGTTGTCATCCGTCCAAGCACTCTGATTCTGATGAGATTGAATCGATATTAGAATGGAAATCTGATCAACTAGGTAGGGCTGAATCCCATTTTATGCCGAAATTCGTGGCAATGAGTAGGTACATCAGCACAAAACCTTTCTGTTGAGTGGAGTGAAGATTTTGGAAGAAGTTTAGAATGATGAAGAGAGGGGAATACTCTTTTAAAATCAAACGGGATTCGGTTATGGATTAGGCTATTAATCAGTAGTACTAACCGGCATTTAATGTACGTCATAAATTTAAGTCTACGTAATGAGAAGAACGATTTACAAGCTAACATATTTGGAATCTGTGCGGTGTTAATGTATCGGAAAATTAAAACAGATATGTATTAATCAATACGTAGACAGTTATCCCTACGCTATAAACACAATAAACGCAACGCAGCAAAAACACAGCAATTTTGCAACAACAATTTGATGGTTGTTGCGTTGCGATTAAAATATTGATTTCCATTCTATTTTTGAGAGATTGCTGTGTTTGCTGCTTAGTGTTTATTGTTGTTATAACATTATCGATGCTGAGCAGCATTGTAAAGTTTGTTAAGGCAACAGCATTTCAGGATACTTTACGAGATAAGTATATAGTTTGAGGGCAGTACTTATTGTACTTCACTACCATCTTCCTTTCAAACAATGAGTACAATCCATTATTTTAGAAAAATCCTTAGATCACAGAAAACATAGATGTATTTTGTAAAAAAAACGATGTTCCGTTGTCGAAAAACGCATCGATCTTGCCGTTTGATGTTCACCAGGGGAATAAACCGCAGAACTTCTACTGCAACAGAGTTATAAAGCTAACTGAAAATTGTAAAAAAGCCGTGGCAAATAATAAAGCAAATCTGTTGCTAATTGAAATTGATTACCATTAAAGAAAATTTTTGTTAAAATATTTACACAAAAAATTCACGTAACTTTTACAAAAGTATGTAACAATTAAGTCTGAGGTTTTTATTGTTTTTTTAAACAATTGGAAAATGTTTGGAAAATATATTTTCTATAAATTATTTTACAAATTTTCTTACCTTTTTCAATCGCTTTTTATGGAACGAAGGCCTTAGCTTGTTTGATTTTTGTTTCAAATATTTGATACAAAATAATTTCAAATTTTTGTACAAAACAAAATAAAAGATTTAAAGAATTGTTTTGATTTTTTCGCATAGAATTCTTACATTTTGCAATATTTTATTTAATTTTATGTTATTGTTGTTGTTTTCATGGTTTTTTTTTAAATTTAAATTCAATTTATTATTACATTTTATATACATTGTATAAAAACAAATCAATTAAAATTGTTTACTCGTGGTAAAAATTGAAACACACATCCATAGTCACATTTAAATTAAAAGATTATTTTTGTTTTAAACACAGATTGGAGTTGATAATTATTTTAATATTTTAATTGTTTTATTATTATTTGTTTTTATTTTTAATGAGCCCTTACAGTAACATTATTATTGTTTCATAGTTTATTTAAATTAAACTTTTGTTTTGTTTTGTTTTTTTAATGTTTATTTAACACTTAAAAAAAAACGCAATAAAACACACTTGGGTTATATTTATATGGAGACTTTTTTGTTTGTTTGTTTTTGTTTTCTTTTATAATTAAAATTATTATTGTTGTTGTTTTGCATTTGGTGTCCATTTGGTTATTTGTATATTTATTTGTAATTTGTATATAAAAATTGAATTATTCATTTTAACATAATTATTGAAACGATTAAACAATTAATTTGCAACAGGTTGGTTATATAAACATTGAATTTTATGGGGATTTATTGTAATATTTTTTTTATTTTGATTTATTTTTGTTAAACTTAAATCATGTAAAAATAATTCAAAATTTTCTTTTTCGTTTGCTTTATTTAACAAGTGTGTGTATGTGTTAGTTTATGCATTTTCACAGGAATATTTTAATTTATGTTTATTTTATTTTATAATTCCCAAACATGATATGAATTGAATTTTGTTTCGTTTGTTTTAAATTTTTTTTTTATTAATTATTTATGATTTTAAACAGCCTTCATTGAGAAGTTTAAAGAATGTAATTTAAAGCAACATGTTATGGCAACAATCATTATGTTGCTGAATTATGTATTAAAAGCTTCCGTTATGATAATTATTTGTACGTTTTAATGCAACATGTTGCTGCAGAAATGCTTAGCAGCATATTATTGGTATAATTTTTTCCAGGTTTTTTGTTTCAAATTTTTTTCAGAACCGCAGTGTGTTTCAATATATTTATATGCCTTCTTTAATATGCTGTATATTTTTTTTATCAGCTTGTTACTGCAACAATGGAGTGCAATAAGTAACTGATTTTATTTTTATTTATTTTTTTTTTTTGAATAACAGAAAGATTTGAAATTTTTAAATGTTTACTTTTATATTTTATTGCAACATGTTGCTGCGTCAATGTTTAGTCGCATATTATTGCTTTACATTTTAACGAAATTTTTGATTTTTTTTCCAAGAGCATTATTATTTTTTTAGAATTTGTGATATACTTTTTTAATTCCATCCCTCATGTTGCTGCAACAATAGGTAGCAGTAAATTTTTGCCGTAACATTTTCATAATTTGTTGAAATGCAATTATTGTTTGACAAATTGTATTTAACAACTTTAAATAGATCTTTCAATTGTTTGCCTACCATTCACTTCATTTCAGTTGTGAATTTCCACATTATCGTTCCTTTTTATGTTGATCTACAAAATGCAAATCTAAATTTATTTCTTCTTATGCAACATTTATTTGAATTATTTTCTTCTCTCCAGCAATATATTGAAACAGTTGTTTCTTAATAAACAGCAGACATTTTGAAGCCATAAAATTATGACAGTTTAAAGCATCAGTCTTTAACAATGGTTTGCTTCTGGCAACATTTTGTTGTATATAAACATTGCTTACACCGTATATTCGTCATACGCCGAAGATTTTCATTCCATTTTAAAATATTGTGTTAAATCTACAATACAGAGAATTTCATTTATCTTCTGTGTTTTCTTCGTTAGCACAAATTACAGGAGACTCAAATATCTTTTTTAATTTAATTGAGTGTGTAACATTCTCTTGCAAAACTCTGATCCTGTAGTGTCTCTGATTTTTCTGCAACATGTTGATGGCGATTATAAAATAATCTTTTAGTAAAAATTTAATGCCTGAGCAATAATTTACACAAATTTTGTTGTAAGCCTTTAAAAGCTGAAACAATGTTTCTAGCAACATAATAACTCATGTATCCGCAATATTTTTTATGTTTAAATTGGTTCAAAAAATTTTTGTTGCTAAACTATTGCATGCGACTCTTTACAAGAAGATTGGATGATGTTTTTAACCCTTGTTTTATTGACTCTTAGCAATAGTTATGTGGCTTTAAGGTTTGTTGCAAATGCAATACTTTTCGCGAATGTTTTTTTTAGTATTTATTTTATTAAATGTACTTTTTGTTGATAGGTTGAATATTTGAGTAATATGCCACTTGTTGCCTGTTTGCATTACAATTCGGTTGCAAACAAAAGTTAATTTTTTAATCTATTCGTTTTTCTGCAATCTATTTACGGCAACATTTTTATTAAGCAATCAATAAATTTATTATTAAATAATGCTGCTTGTGTGTTGGCAACATGTTGATGAACTTTTTTGACCGAATTTTTTCTAATTGTTTTGAACTCTTTATGCAGTTTCCTTTTTTCTATTACAAGATGTAAATTACAACCTGAGGACTTGCTTACCGTGAATTCGAAATTGTTATTGCTGTTTTTGGGTTCTGGCAATATATAGAATATTTGAAAGAATATTTTTTAGTTGTTATAAAGTTTGAATTGAAAAGTCACCATTTTGGTTTTTGTTAAATTAAATGTTGTTGTAATGTTTTTCGGCAACATGTTTCAACAATATATTGTTGAATTCGTTTTATTTACTTTTTATTATGGTTTAATTTAATCTTAATAATTTATTATTTATAATATAATAATGTTTCTTTAATAATGTTTTATTAAGGGTTAGCAACATGTTGATAAATTTTTGTTTGATTTAAAGAATTATTTTCAAATGATTTATAAATTTTTATTTAAATTACAACCTATAGCATTGATGAGTGTTTCTTTAGTGGGAAGGTTGCAAAAATGTTTGTAGATATTACAATTTAAGAGTTCAAAAGTTGCTTTATTTAATTGAAGCAACAATGTTGCTAAGTTATATTACTTTAGTGTGTTATTATGTAGGTGTTGATTGAGTTTATTTCATCGGCAACATGTGTCTAGAAACATATTTCTTAGAATTTTTTGTTGCATTAAGAAAAGTAATGACTTTAATACGTTTGTTGTAATAGAGGGAAACATAAATAAAATCGTTTGAGTTTTAATATGTTGTTTATAATATTTTGTAATAGAATTAGAAGACATTAAGGGAGAGCTTTTTTGTTTTTTACTTAAAAATTTCACTGAGTTTGTGTTGCATATAATCTATGTTTGGCAACATGTATATATGTTTAGATATGATATACTAAAACATTTATTAACTATTAACACTTATTAACTAATAATACATTTATAAAACCGTTTTGTTATTTATTTTTTGTTTGTTTAATTTACAACACTGTTAACAACACTTTTTATCAAAATAAAATTTTTTTTTTAAATATTTTTGTTGTTTATTTTTTAATATTTTAACACTAAAATTGTCTACAAAAATTTTGAACTCATGTTTGTATTTATTTGTAATTATTAATGTAATTTATTTATTTAAATGTATGTTTTGTTGTTGTTGTTAATTTTTATTAAAAAAAAATATTACACATCACAGCCAATTTGATACTGACACGATGGGTTTTTTTTTGTTGACGAAAAAAGAAATTCTTTTCTTTTGTGTAAAAAAAGTTGATATTTTTTTTCTTCTTGCTGTTGTTGTTGTTGTTGTTGTAAAAATGTTTTATTAAAATTCACTAATATGACACTCTAACAAACTGATTCACTAATTGCTGCTGGAATGCTTTTCAATGTTTTGAAAAAATGTCTCTAAATGAGTTTGATTGCTCGTGTATCGTAATGAGCACGTTTTTCAAAAAGGGGGCTTGGTGGATAAGGTGGATGTACTAACAATTGGTAGGCCTTTGTTATCCATCTGGGAAATTACCGGGTCCCAGCTGAAGTTTATCTCACTTTGGGTCACCCATTGTTTGGCCCACAACTATGATGATGACAATGAAAACGGCCAGCAGCACCAGAATACAACAAATTGCTACGGCAACCATGGCGCTATTACTCATAAAACTGTTTAACTTTAAATCAAAAATAATTAATTAATTTTCAATTATTTTAATTAAATTCTCAGCGATATAATTTACTTTGGGAAACGGAAGCACTTAGAAGGAAATTCTTTTTTTTTAGTTTTAATTTAATTTCAATCGTTAATTGTATATAAAGTGCAGAGTTTTTTAATTAATTTTTATATAATTTTTTATTGGTTTTAGATTTTTCCTTTGAAATATAATTTTTATTTCCGTTGTATTTTTAATCGCGCGAATTCTCGTTAAAATTCTTTCGCTTCTTTTAGTTCTCTTTGTTGGTGTTTAAGTGTGCTAATTAATGTTGCTGGTTTCTGGTGTTTTTTTATTGTTGTTGTAGTTTTTTTATATTATTATTTCCTGTATATTAAGGAAGTTGTTGTAATTCGTCCGTTGGCATACGTTATATAAATTTAATTAATTTTAATGTTTTTCGATTATTTTTTTCGTGTATTTTTTTTTAATTATAAATAGAAGAGAGAAAAAGTGCTTTTTTTTGTTAATTTTGCACTTTGAGCTGTTTTCACGATAATTTATTGGGTTTTTCCTTTTTTATAATTCATAGTTGGAATTTTTTTTGTGTTTCTTTCGTTTTAACTTTAAACAAATAAGTATTAAATTTCGTAGTTATTTTCAATTTAATATTTTAAATATGATATGTTGAAAACGTTTAAGGGAAATAAATAAAATAAAAAATTATTTTTTTAACAATAATAACAAATATTCAAATTGTTTGAATCCCATTGACTAAGTTTACATATATTTTTTAATTTTTAAATAAAATAATTTAAAGATTAATTTCAGTAAAGTACAGTTCCTAGGATTCACTAGCTCTGATCGTCTACCCAATGATGTACTAAATACAAGCTGCTGACAAACTTCAAATTCTATGCAAACTAAGGCAAGACGAGTGCTTGTCCAATTGTTTATAAATTTTCCACATGAAAGATGACCATACAATTGCCCCATGAGTCTATTTTTTAATTGCATACAAACTAAGAAGTGTGCTTGAAAATTTACTGTAATTGAAAAATTCAATTGATTTGTTCAAGACCGGAGGTAACGAACTTGCACCAGCTTATTTCCAAAATATGGCCAGAGGAAAGTATAACGAATGATTAGAACCGCAGTGTCTCTGTTCTGTACTGAAAAAGGGACATTCATGTTGCTTCTTCTTATCGCATACATCGCTCTTACGAGCATATTGTGTGAACGACTGAAGCCATTCGTGATTGGACCTTATCACTGCAGCTGGAGGTCTACCTGGTAAGTCTACCATCGACCAGACATTCATATAACGCAAAAACTCATGAAAACCGATGAAGGCCAAGCCTATACACAACATATTTTTGTCGACTAAAAAGTTGCCTTCGATAGCCATATAAGGTTCGTGATTTTGGATAACTCAATATTCCTGAAAAAGCTGTGCAGAATGACGTTGAAGGTCTGTCCAAAGAGAAATGGACCTGTCCGAACCATTTGATACCAATCGAGGTTTCAGACAAAGCGAACCACTATCATACGACCTCTTCGACTTTGTAATGGAGAGACTTTTGCGGAAGCCAAAAGTGCATCGCAATGGCACTGTTGTCAGCAAAAGCGTTTAGTTTGCTTTAATACGATGACGACATCAATATATATAGATATGTTACTGCTGCCTTTAGCGCTATTAAACGGGAGTCTATAAAGTTGACTCTGGCACTAAATGAAAGCATAATGTGGTATATGTTGTAGACAACATAAATGTATCGGATCCCAGAGTATATCGTCAATGAATTTGTTAATCTTGGAACAGACTTTATTAGCAAATATGACGTTAGTCTGAAGATCAAGTTCTACAGTGTTTCTCTATGGCACAGAAGCATGGACGTTGTTACTCACCGATGCAGCAGTCTTAAGGGTGTTCTTATGAGAGTTGGAACTGATTTCCACATCCGTTAATAAAAAAACATTCCCATTGAAGACTTAAAAGCCTTTATTTGTGCATTAGAACTTAAAAAATATTGTCTTTGAATAAAAGTTGCAATAATTTTGGCTTTAAGTTTTGTTTTTCTAAAGAAAAGTTAATGCCCAGACTTGTTTGGGGGCACTCCTTAATTTGTAGAGCACAATAGTGAAAAAGTAAATAAATTTGTCGCTTCATTTAAAACTTCATTATTAATCCACACCAGTTTATTAATAAATTATTTCTATAAGTGTGTTTCATTTTAACATTTTCTCTCTTTAGATTTACAATAAGATTACCTTGAAAAGGTGTAAATAATATAAACCTTGAAAGCATTAGCGTGAAAACCACACAAACCATTTAAATGTTACGAGTAATGCAATCATAAAAGGTGCCATAATTTATAAAATCGTTTAAAAATAATTTCAGAAAAATTCTATTTCAACACACTCTATAAAACACACATCAAGCAAAACCAATTTCTGAAAATATTTCACAATTTCTAAAAGTAAGCACAGAGAGAGAGAGAGAGAGAGAGAAGAAGAGGTAGTATAAGTGAATGTGTTTTATTTTCACAAATCAAATTATTGTCGAGCCATTACGTTCGTTCGTTTGCTTGTATACGTAAATGTGTTCGTAAATGTTTTATACGAACACATTCTCTCTTATAATCAGGGGCATCTAAAAATGTAAAATGATGACAACAACTACTGGTGTGTACGTGCTTGTGTGTGTGTTTTAAAATGCACTCGGCCTTAATGAATAACGAATCCAGCATCAATATGTTATGGTGTTAGTGCGTGTGTGTGTGTGTGATAGCTTTAGAGAATACACTCGAACACAGTTCTAAACACTGATATTTATCACATTGATTGCAGATATTCTATAAACCTTGTTGTTAATGATGCACTTTAAAGGTTCGAGTCTCTCTCTCTCTCTCTTTCTGTGTGTGTGTGTGCAAATAAGTGGGAGTTTTGTGTTTAACAGTTTTGTGTGCATATGAGGAAGTGTTTACGTATTTAACAGTGATTTCAGTATGAACAGGATTATTGAAATGAACTGTTTGTTCATTGTAAACGAATTAAGATAATTAGGCAAAGAAAGATGTTAAAATTAAACAAAATGCTTCAATAAACAGCTTTAAAGTTATTGTGACCATGTATGTATGTCCAGTGAAATTTAGTTCGTTTCATTTAGCTTTTAATACAAAGGGTTATCCATTTTGTGGTTTCAAAACATGTTAGATGTTGCATATTTCTAAGCTAAAGTGCTAGAAATATGAAGATCGTTTAACAAGTGACAAACACGTAAACATGGTAAAAAGTGATTAAATAGAGCATTACGGGATCACATACATTGGTGAGATGGAAAAGAAATTTTAAAACTACTGCACTCGGAAAAAATGACTTTGGTTTGAAGGTACCATTGGCCATTTTTTTTGAAAATATATCATTAAGAACCACATCAATTCAGAGCGCTATGACCGTATAATAACCGATTGTGTTTGGCCTGCATGAATATTATGAATTCGTAGGAATACAGCTTCAACAAGGCGGTGCCACAAGCCACACAACATGACCGATTTTGGCATTATTGCAAGAAAAGTTTTCGGAAAAGTTTCGAAAGATGCAATCACACGTTTTGGTTACTACTTACGTTTGTTACTAAGATCCATGGAGTTCACGCCGTTTGACTTTTTATGGGTCTTCACCATATATCGTGTCTACGCGCTTATTCTCCAAGCTTTGGAGTATTTTAAACAGATTTTTTAGAGATTAATTACATAATTGATCACCACAACGTTTTAGTCAGAATTACGACATATCTTCGCACACCACCCATGTCGTGTGTGTTAATTTTTTATCAATGAGTGGCGATAGCGAATGATAAATATGAGATATTTTTTTACGGATTTTTAATTTTACTCTCAGACTTTTTGCCAGAAGACTGCTGAAAGAAAGTTGCCGAAAAAAATATTTTCTCAGATTTCATTGTGTCCGGTATGTCTGTGCTGGTGCATGAAGCATGGCTTCATGCCTAGTAAGCCAACACACTTGACTACGAAGACTTATTGCCAAAATACAAACACGAATTTTTGTTAAAATGAGCGAAAACTAACTCAAAAATTTTGACTGCTGTAAACAATTCAAAGGCGGACATTTAAATCACAATCTATTTCGTCCATAATAAAATAAAAGTTGCATTATCGTTTGCTTTTATGATATTCGCTTCATTCTGTTCAAGTAGTCAGGTGGAATAGAATCTTTGTTTCGTGACGCTTCTGGTTTAAAAGTAGAACTTATGAACAAGCTTCCTCAGCACTTCATGCTAATAAATGATAGGCAATGGTAGACGCAATTCTATTATCCTAGATCGTGTTACTGTAAACCAAACAAGCTGGAAAAACTTGATTAAAGAAATCTAAAGAAGTCGAAGAAATAATAAAAACGGAAACATGCATTATGTCCCTTTAAAGAATAAAAATGGAATACAAAATATCTGATTCTGAATAAAATTACAATTCATTTGAGTAATTACGTTGCAGTGTTTTTCTTTCACATGCGTGTAATAAATAGTTCTTATGACAGCCAAGATTCATTGCTACATGCAAGCCTTCGACTGTATGCTGTATGCTTTCGTATCTGTTGAAATATTGCCTTTTGCAATTTGTTTCCCTTTTTGTTTTATCCAACTGTCATCATCAACTCTTTTTGGCAGGCAAATGAAATGAAAAACTTGCAAAAATTTGTTCTTCAACACTTCAAAAGCAGTTTTTTTTTTAAGGATTCCGAATTACAAAAAAAAAAAGAAAAAACGAAAAAAAAATGTTTTCGTTTCTGTCTTTTGAAATACGATTTTAAGCCGCAGATGAGTGATGAAATAATTCATGTGCATGAGTGTAAACTTTGATTTACACAAGAGTGAGTGTAAATCATCAGCGTAAACATCACATCACATCTGTCGTCACTATAACCATATCTGTTATGAATTGCGGTTAGTTTTCTTGATGGGAGAGGGGCGAAGGGCTATTACGTTGGTCTCTTTCTTGTTGTCATGTTGGCCATGTGATATGTGAGGGACATTTTATGCCTCAATTTTTTATGTCTTTGACAGTTTTAAATGCAGTGATTTGTTTTCGAAAAGTTTTGTTCTTCGTTTTGTTTTCGTTGGCCTTTTTTCATGAAATCCACTTCTATAGGAACACAGTCAAATTTTAAATACTTTTGTGTGCAAAAATACGAAAGTTTTATTAACTTTTATAAACTGTACTCAGTGGATATTTACATAAAATTCTTGTATGTTTTTTTTTAATGCTACCAGTTGTAGTTTATTCCAGAACCATGCATGTATTTAAACATTATTTTAATTTTGTTTTCAGTTTAATCAAAACTTCTAGTAAAACTTCGAATAACTTATGTACGAATAATTAGGTACTGAGCAACTTAACTTATTAAATTCTATTATTTCTGAAAAAATGGCATAGAATCACGTAGCGCTTAGTTTTTAAGAAAATTTTCCCTCTGCAATCGTATCGAACCTGAATTACTTGAGTTTGTTATGAAGAACATGAATCACTACACTATGCAGCAATCATAATCAATCAGTCAATGCAATTATTCGGCCTGTTTTGCCAAGCCTGGGACTAATGCAACATTCAACAACACGTTTAAATAATAAAACTGTTTTATTAAAATTTCAATTAATTTAAAATATTCTGTCGGGCAACCTACTGCAAGCTTTTATCAAAAAATCCTCTTCAACATTGAGGCTTTCTTTAGGATGTAGGGGTACATGAAAAAGTCACTGCTTGGTGCGAATTTTAGCCTGGCGTCATTATTCGATATGTGCCACATAGTTTATGCCACAATGGGTATTCTGCGCAAGCGATGTGAAGGCATATCCATCTCACGTGGAAGTGATGTGAATTAACCACCAAAATTATGGCTTTTCGACCAATTAGACTTTTTCTTGTGGGGATTGCTTAAGCGCCAGATGTTGCGAACGAATGGCACAAATCACTCCGTTCCTTAAATCAAACATAACACATGCCACTGATCAAATTCGACCTGCTAAATGTAGTGTAATTAAAGCGAAAAGAATATAATAAAAGTCTTTATGAATTTCAATTAACAACAGTTTATTATTGATAGCTTTTTTGTTAGCAAATTTATTACGTGGTCCTTACTACTACCACGATCTCGTAATATTTATTTGTGGCTCTTTTACTTTCGATTTTTATATTCGGTCTGGCAATTTCTAGAATCATAGTGTTGATTTGTCATTGTAATTTGATATCTGTTTATTCCTATTCTCGTAATTTCTTTGTTGTTTGTTATTGTAATGTCTTGCCATCATAATATTCAATTTTCTTCTTCCTTTTCTAGAGTAAACAATTAGCGTTTGATTTGATGAAAATTTCTTTTTTCGTTTAAGTGCTTACATATATAAAATGTATCACTGAACATAAGAGACTTTATTTCGTTTGAGGGCGTCCAAATCTTATTGATAAACAAATAAAAAAATTTTTTTTGATTAAAAAAAATTTTAAAGTTTAACAAAAGTTACCAAGCGCTGTCACTGATTAATTTCGAATAAAATGTGCTGCACAATCTTTTATGAAATTCATGAGAAACAAATCAAACAACATTTACTACTACTGAAGGAAGCTATTACTGAAGGTAGGAAGGAAGGAAAAATAAATAAATCAAGTTAAGAACAAAATAAGTTGTTGGCAACATCTGTTTATTTTGGTTTCAATCTAACAATAATTTTTAGGCAAAATGCAAATGCAAAAAAAATGTTTTTTTTTCGTTCCCTTCATCATACAAGGGGTAGCCGGCCATTACCGTCGCTGTATTTTTAAATCCCAAATTTATTGTGAAACAAATTTTTAAAAAACAGCACCATGTTGACTTTATTAAATCATAACGACAACTTTTTATGTGTTAGAAAAATATTTCTTTTTTTTACAAAAATTTTAATTTTTTTATTTTGGTTTTCCTTATAATTTCTTTGCCATTGTTTGGTTGCCTATTTGTTTATACACGCGCGTATTTTTTCATTACTTTTTCCATTTGATTTACCTGTGACAGTCTCTAGCCATAGTTTGTTTTCCTTCTCCATTAAATTAATAAAGTTTTAAGTTGTCACATTAAAAAACAAGTCACCTGTCAGATGTTGTTGTGCTGTTTTTATTGCTTATTCTTGTTGTGGTATTTCTAGGTAAATTGAAACATAACAATAGAACAACATAACCAAGTAAATCATATTGGAAAGCTAAAGAGAAATCAATGGAAGTTGTTGATTTGAGTGTAAAAAAATTGTATGGTTGATGCAAGGAGCATTTTTTTTCGTATATCAAGAGATGAGACCCGAATGCTTAAAGAAAAAAAATATTGGCGTTATTCAATAGGAGTTCAAAAAAATTTTTGAGCAGGTGACCATATTCGCTTGGAAACAAATTATTTAACTGATGCATCAAAAATTAATTGTTCAATCGTGTGAATGCATCTGAAATTGATTGGAAATATACTTTTAAAGCAGATATAGCGTCCAGTAAAGCCATGTCCTGGTTTACGGGTCTTTACATTAAAGCATGATTTCTTCAGCATCAGGTTGTAATCCAGGCTGGAAATTTAATTAATCTGATTAACGATTCGACATTAAGGAACGTTAGTCCTGGAGTAAGTCAAGTGACAGAAGTTAAACTAGAGACGTTCATTGGCAAATAAAGTGGACAATACTCTCTTCGATCTCTTCTCGATCTGCAATATCTGCAGAAGTTATTCGCAGTTAAGTGAAGTTTCTCCGTGTGCCTTTTCATCACGCAATAACCCATGACACTAGGTAGGGCAACACAAATGTCTCTATGAATTATTTCAAACAGTTGGTTTGTACGCTTCCTATCCAATTTAGGCAATGTGAATCTGAATAGAAAGCAGGATACCGTACTCTAGTATTCTGCAGGACTGTGCCTGCTGTTTATCAAGTTCACCAGCTTCACTACTCACCGAGTTATCCCTGTGACCTGAAACCCCTATGAAATTAACACAAAACTAAGGCAATAGTAGATCAAGAGATTTCTACAGATATTCACCACTTTAGACTTAAAGTTTATACTTGAAACAGATCTTCTAGACCGTTTGTCTACCGGAGAAGATAGAAAGAATAATAGTTGGCGATGCCTTACTTAGTTAACTTAGTTAGTCATTACAATCCTTTAGTCAGGATTATAACCTGGCTCTCTACCATATTTACAAGCTTAGAAGCATCTGTATAGATTTTTATGGAATCCATGACAATGTAATCATTAGAGGATCAGTCTTTCCTTCTTGAAATTGTAATCTGACATCTTCTATCAAGATTATGTTAGCACGAGGTATAGTCAATTTCATTTAGAGCCTGCTTATCTTCAAATAGAATAGAGAAGTTCAAAGAGGGAATAATCTGCTATCATATCTGGGCATTAAATCGCATTACATGTACCGCTTGATGACAAGTAGTCAATTAAACACACTAAAAAGACCTTCGCATTGCAATTTTTATGAAGGGCAGTATTCGTTTAAAAACAATTAATTTTCATGACTGTTTAATAAAAGTATTACTGGCCCTTGGGAAAGTTGATTTCAAAGTACTTTTTTATTTTGTGCTCTTTTTTTATTGATCTGTGGTACATTCTTATAAGTAACGAGAAAAGCAGATCTGTGTATGCCTATATACATACATACATACATAATTGGCCATTACAACCCTTCAGTCAGGATTACGGCCTAGCTTCTCACACCACTTATTGTGTGTGTGTTTATTTTATAAATGAAAGGCGGGACCTACAGTTTAAAGTCGACTCTGAACGACAGATTTTTGAGAAACATTTCATGGGAATTTTATTCACTCTCAGAGTTTTTGCTGGAAATCTGCAAAGAGGAAGTCGCCAAAGAAATATTTTTTCATATTTCGTTTTGATGTCTGACCTGGGGTTTGAACCGTGGCCTTACGTCTAGTAAGCCAACACACTACCTACTTGACTACGGCGACTGATTTTGGTATTCTTTACTTAAGGACCTACATGAGCAAACAAAACGTAATGTAGTGGAGTATCAAACCGACTTTGGTTAATTTTTTTTTATTAATTAGAAACGATTTTGTTTATACATCTCACAACCATTCTATTTAAATTTACGTTAACATTTCCTATTCTATTGAATTCTCTTCTTTCTACTTTTTGCTGTTAATTTCCTTTTCTTTACCATTTCCTAAGTATTTAGTATTTCATTTGAGTTTTAAAAATTATTCAAATGTTAAAACATTTCACTTAAATAATCCCGAATTTTTTTTGTGGAATATATTCGTGCATATTTTCTATAATTGTGGGCTGTTTCAGAGGCGGAAGTGTGAGTGCGTGTGTAATCGCATGTCCGTCTATTCGTTTTCGTTTCTATAATTTTCAACAAAGACCAAAAAAAAAAGTATAATAAGAACCGAAACTTAATTATTTATATCACGTACTTTCCAATGATTTAAATTCAAAACATCGTCATCATCATCATCATCATCATATTATCAACAACGAATATCATAATATTACAGCTTACGACAGTAACAGAATTGAACACAAAATTTAAATGGTGAGAGGATGCTATTAAAGAGCTCGGTGTAGGGAATATTTTAAAAATTTAAAAAAAAATTAATCAAAATTTATTTGCAAGAAATTAAGTTTTTGAACAATGAATTGGGATATTAATCCTAAAAATTAATTCCCCTACCAGAGAACGTTAAGACATGCTATTCAATGATCCAGATCAACATCACTCAACAAAATGAGATGTGAAATCATTTCACTGCTGAGGAATCATTTCAACATTATTATTCAATTTTAAATTGAATGCCTATTTCACAGAATAGGGCAGACTTTATTAAACAATAAAATTTAATTGAATATTTTAAGTTTTATGTCTCCTAGAAAGTTAAGGAGTTCATAAAAGAATTTTATGTTAAATATATTTTGTTTATTTGTAAGCACTTCGCGTATCTACATTTAATAGAAATAAAACAAAAAGTAAAGAAGAAAACAATAACTCTGTCATTGTGACAAAAGGAAAACAGAAACAAAAGGAACAGGAACATGACGCATTTGTTGATCATCAATGTTGGGTGTCAGCAGCCTTAATATGCCACCTACCTACAAAGAGGCTCTAGTATAGCCTACATAAGCCTTAAGGTATAGTATTTTTCATTATTTTCTTTCATTCCTTGAATATTTTCTTTTTTTTTTGTGTTGTCGTTGTTAAGAAAAAATTTATTACAAACACTTGGCTGATTTCATATACAATTTAATATGCCTGCGTACGTTACTTGTTTTATTTCTTTTCTTAACATTGCTGCTGCTGCTGCTTTTTAAAGAAATCGACCAACTTTTCTTCTTTTTTTCTACTACCTATTCCCTTCCCTCTTTGTTTACTTTATAACTTTATAAAGCTGATATTGTTTTTGTTGTTCTTGTTGTTATTGTACGTAAATTTAACATAAAATATGTCATAAATTTACATGCCACATACGCATGTGGCAGCAAGAACAACTTGTGTTCGCTAAACAAGTAGAATTTTGCCCATGTATACTGAAATTGGGTCATTCGCGTTTTCACGGCACGCGAATCATTTGCTAACAATATTCCATGAATTATAAGAATATCCTGCCGTTAAGGATTATGAATTGAATTATAATGGAAAGAAAAAAGAAAAGATTTCCACAATCCTTTGAAATTACATACTCGTGTTCGTACCATACTCCTTACAGGCATGTTTTGAAATGAGATTTTTTTTAATTTCTTTTTTTTTTTTGTACCACAGTAAGGACTTTATTGTTACGCGGGCACTGAGGCAGATCCTTTTGCTTTATGTTGGTATTCAGTTTAATAATTTAAAATTCAATTTATATATATTCAATTGAATCCTTTATATGTAAAGTTTTACAACGGTTTGTGTATCCTTATAAAAGAATCTGAAATTGTTTTTTATTAAAAAATATTTTGACTTCGCAATTTCATTATCTTATTGCGGTCATTTGTAGTCGCCATAGTCTAGTAGGCAGAGTGTTGGCGTATTAGACGTGAGGCCACAGTTAAAACCTCAAGTCAGGCATCTTTAACAAAACGAAAGATGAAAAGTATTTCCTCGGCAACTTCCTCTCAGCAGATTTCTGGCAAAATTTCTAAGAGTACAATAAAATTGTCATAAAAAGTTTCTCAAAAAATCTGTCGTTTTTAGTCCTAACTACAGGGTGGACTGAAAGAATTGGATTAGAATCGGATAGGATAAGAAAGAGTGGCGATTTTGTCAATTCAAAGCTCATTAAACGATGCATCCGAAATCAACCGACAAATCATGATTATCCCGTCTTGGCAATCAGAACTTCGGCGTAAAACATGACTCCCATGGAATCAAACTGAAAACAAGCCTGAAAATTTAATGAATCTCTCTATCGACCCTATATCAGGTAGCGATAGTTTCGTTATAGTAAATCAAATCAGAGAAGTCTGTGTCGAGGCAGTGACAGATATTGGCAAATAAGGACCCAACACGCTCTTACTTCTCAAACAACCTACAACATCGCAGTGACCTGTGCGGTCACAAAAATTCCTCAATCTACGCTTCAACGGTCAACGGCTGTAAACTTTTTAATGACAGATTTTAAACAATTCCATATGATCTCTTAACAGGAACACTGTAGTAGTCGATTACAAAAATGGTTAAAAAGTATATAAACTGGTATGGGACAATTATGGACTGAAGATGAGTGATCTAGCGAAACAGACCTACATTTTAAAGGGTGCTATACAGCGCATATTCATTTGAAAAAGACAATGCTATGCACAGAGTGTAATAAAATCCACTCTTTCAGGTCGCGACACTTTGACACTTAAGACATAATACAGGCAAATCTGTAATTTAATTAGAAAGAATCATGTCGAAAAAAGGCGAAGGCAGTTACATCTGCTGGCAAGGCTATAATGAAAAACACCATCAACGGCAAGCACAATTAAAAAATTAATTGCTTTTGAAAATTAAAGTTTCACTCATTATTCTTCAAAATGTAATTTCAATGAAAGCGTTATCATGTCTAATTTTGCGTTTTTTTGTTTTTAATGCCTCTTTGCATATCACTTTCTTGCTTGTTTTGATGTTCAAACTTTTAAAGAAAAAATAAAAACATTCACATTCCAAATTTATACCGAAATTATTTGAAATTGTAATCTTTACACTGACTGAGTAAGTGTGTTTTTCTTTCAATTTTATGGTGTAAAATTGCTTTTGGCACTAAAAAAAGAAAGATTTTTTTGGTTTTTGTTGTTGTTTTTAAGATTATAATTGTTATTGTTTAATTTTGTTTATGAAAATAATTATTAATGTTGTTACTTACACACGTACACGTATACAAATAAATTAGAAGCAATTAATTTCGATGATTTTAAAAGCGAATTTTTTTTTTGGAATTTCCCAATTAGGCGAATTGATTTTTGAAAGAAATTTTTTTTATTAAAGAAATAATTATCGATTTAATGAAGTTTATGGTTTCTATCATACTGTGAAGTAAGAATTCTTTGAATAAAAAAATCCAATTTTCATTACAGTTTCAGCCTGAGCTAATAATAACGAACAAGTCTTTATTATTTTCTGCTTTAAATGTAATTTTCTAACTTGAAAATGAATTCCTTTCCGGTTTACATGTTGAACAACAGATGCATAGGCTTAGTATACATAGATTGAACGCCTAACAATCATGCACGTAAACAAATTTTTGCTATGGAACTCAAGAAGATCTCAACAACAGACTATGAAAAGCGTGATCTGTTTTTGGCTGCTTAACTGTTGCATGGAGAAATTCTAGTCTATCGAGCAAGATTAAAAACAATTAAAACGTTAGTTTTAAATAAGCTTTAGAGGCAAATTTTTATTGAACTTCTATGTTCCCAAGAATAATAATTAAAGTAAAGAAATACACGTTGAATTGCCACTTACACTGTATAGGTATAACGATTAAAAATCAATTTTATATTCTATTCCAGAATTTTATCTAATTCTGCATTTGCATTTCGTAAGAAGTCGCCGTAGTCTAGTTGTGTGTTGGCTTATTAGATGTGAGGCCACGCTTCAAACCCCAGGTCGGATATCTCCAACAAAACGAAATATGAAAAAATATTTCTACGGCGACTGTCTCTCAGTAGACTTCTGGTAAAAAAAAAAAACATGGAAAGTTGCTCAAAAATCTGTCGTGCGTTCCTCAAGGTTCTGCCATTCATGTATAAAGTTAACACATACATACATAAGTGGTGTCAGAAGCTAGGTCGTAATCCTAACTGAAACGTTGTAATGACTAATTATGTATGTATTTATGTATGTATGTGATGTATAGCACTCTATACACTGAAGTCGCCGTAGTCTAGTAGGTAGTGTGTTGGCTTATTAGACGCAAGGCCCACGAGTCAAGCCCCAGGTCAGGCATCAAAACGAAATATGAAAAAATATTTCTTCGGTGACTTTTTCTCAACAGATTTCTGGCAAAAACTCTGAGAGTAAATAGAAAATTGCCATGAAAATTTCCTCAAAAATCAAACGTTCGGAGGCGACTTTAAACTGTAAATTCCGCCATTCATATATAAAATTAACACACACAACATAAGTGGTGTCAGTAGCTAGGTCGTAATCCTAATAGAAACATTGTAATGACGAATTATGTATGTATGTTTGTGATGTACAGCACTCTTTAAATGTACGTCTCATACCATGTATGTACGTTTCATAACGTTTTGTAGAATTCTTTTTTAACCATTTTTGTAGGCGACTACTACAGTGTTCCTGTTACCAGATCATATGGAATTGTTTAAAGTCTGACATTAAAAAGCTTACAGTTGTTGGGGCATTTTTCTCACTGCTCAGGTCACTGCGATGTTGTAGATCGTTTGAAGAGGAAAAGGCTATTTTTCTACCTCGACACAGACTTCATCCATTTGGTTCAGCCTAACGAAACTATGGTTACTTGATGTAGGATAGAAAGAAGAAACTCATTGGGTGCCCTAGTAGTCTAGTAGGTAGTGTGCTAGACTATTAGCGTGAGGGTCGTGGGTTTGATTCCCACCAGAGACTCTGGTCTGTGACGCTACACAGAGCATATGGTCAAGTTACTCCGCTCGTATATAATTAGAATATAATTTGTAATTGTATTGTAATTAATAAATAAATAAATAAGAAACTCATTAAGATCTCAAGCTAGTTTTCAGTTTGATTCTATGGGTTCTATGTCCTGATGCTGATCGTCAAGATCGATTAATCATGTTTTGTGGGTTGATTTTGGGGGCATGTTTCAATGAAGTTTAACAATGAGCTACTATCAACGCTCAGGTGGGCTTTGATTTAACAAAACTATCTACGATCATTACCTTAATAACAGAAAGGCGCTCAATACTTAGTTTAAAATCCTTTTCAAAAATTGATAAACGATTATTCTTAACTGGGTTTTAGCCTTTCTATATTACAGTAGCGATATATGGATTTCGTGTGTTATTAAAATATTTTTCAGGATCAAAAATATTTTCATTGCAACACCTTTTTTTTTAATTTCATTTTAAATTATTTCAGCAATTTTTCTTTTCTTTTTTTTCTTAGCTTGCTGGCGGCAGTATGATGTTTTTGTTGTAATTAATGGTCGAATGTTAAATTTATAACGTCTTTGCGATTTAAGGACTTTAATTAAAACCAGAAAAAAAAAATGAAAAATGTTTGTCATGTTTTGTTTATTTTTTACATTTACATGGACATTTTGTTGTTGTTGTTTCTTTTTTTTTCTATTTTGTTAGCAAATTTATGTAATTTATCAAGTTTTTTTTTTGAGTTCAACACTTAAAGTGCCGTTAAGCCAAAAGGTTGCCAGCAGGACATTTTTATGGAGGACATTCAATTCTTCAACCAACACGGTCTGCTGCTGGCCGCCTGTCCAGCCGCTAATGAAATATTATAATAACACGACCAGCATGTTACGAAATATGCTACAAATTTCTTTTTTATTTTTGTTTTGAGGTCCTTTTCTTATGTGGTTTTTTACTACAGAGAGAGTGGGAGAGAGAGAGAGAGAGAGAGAGGTAGACAGGAACTCTCATTATGGTATCGTTTGTTTTTTATAACTTAAGGCTGGGTTGTTATGCAATTACCAACACTTAAAAGTTACACTTTTTTTATGGGTGTATCAGTCTTTTTTTTTTTTGTTATTGTTCGGGGGAAAGGGGTGTAAGAGCTTTATCCTTCGAAAAATATTGAATGAATTTCATTAATATTAATTGAAAAACACACTCAAATGTTTCTAAAATTTCAGGAATTTTGTTGTAATTTTTTAGGGTCTCTTTATTATAACAACCAGGCGCGATTACAAGGAGAAAAAATTACAGTAAAACGCCTTTAGTTTTTAATAATCAGGGGGGGGGGGTATTAAAAAGTAATCAATACGGAAATATTATCTTATAATCACATTCTATTGATGTTTTCTGTACGGGTTTTAATTTTTGTTCTTTTGCAAATTAAACAACTTTGGATTTTGTTTTTAAATTTAAAGAAAATTGTTTCAAATTCGAAGTAATTAAAGTCGGCTGATATGTCCACTTACCACGAATTTGAAAAATAAGTTCAGACAAAATGAAAGGAAATTCGAATTAAATTTATTTTCGATGCCAGGAACTTAAATAGTTTGAATGGTATAGAGGCCAAGCTTATATTAGATAGTAAGACACATGAAAAAATTTTTTTTAGCACAGCTACTGTCTTAATTTGTAAAGATAGAAAAATTTAATTGGAAATGTAGTTATAATCTCTAAGCCTAGAACGTTTTGTGGTTGCTACTGTAACAGTAAGATTTTTGAAAGCTGCAATGGAAGAGTTCTGGCATTACCGGTTATGGCGATTTGAATTGCATTTGAGAACATCTTATACAACGTAGGATGTAAGGAATTAAAAACTTATTTACGTTACGTCCTACTTTAACGGCTATAGTTCACCATAGCATGCTTAACGTAATGGGAAATAGTCAATTTGACATTTTTAGTGGCCTAGCACAGAGCGAGCGCATTATGTGTTTACTTGTTTCTGCTAGAAATTGAAACAGACTTATCCATCTTAATTCTGTACATGCAGTTCCGTATACATTAACCCGATAAACAAAATTTTTGTTTTCACTAACACTTCATCAGCCCACTGTAGTAACAATTTGGAAATTTGTACAAGCAACAAAATTCAATCACAAAGTAGAGTCCTTTCGCGGTATGTTAAAAGATGTTTCGGTATGTCCAAAATGTAGCTTAAACACCAGAGTTTTTCGACTCATTTCTAACTATATATCAAATGGATCCATTATAACGACCCTAGCCGTATTGATAAAGCTAGACAGAGGTAGATAGGAACCAAATTGGAACTTAGAAAGGTAATGGTATAAGGCTGGGGATGCTGAAACGTCACCAAACGTTTGATTATTTGTAATCTACTGTCAGCAATTAATAAATTTGAAGCAAGTTATGCAATTAAAATGGTTAGAACAACTTTACATATATCTTTGCTGACGCAAAAGAACTTTGATGGAAAGTTTTTATGCATCCACCATGTAGCCCAGGCCTTGCACCTTTAGATAGTCATTTGCTCTGAACTCTGCAGAATTGTGGCAAGGAATCAGAAAAACCAAGAAAAAATGACTTCACCTCAATAACAATAAATATAACAGAAAAAAGTGTTTCGTTTTTCTTCCAATTTGTAAACGACCACGATCGTAAACCAATAAACAAATTAAAATATTTCAATTCCTGTAGAATTTGAAATCGAATCATTGGAGCCTAAAATCGTTTTCATTTTTAATTAAAAAAATAAAATTCGTCGTAGTTTTCTTTTCAAGAAACTTAACCACATAATATGACCACAAGCCATCTCATATGGCAAGTTGTTTGTCAAGAAATCAAATGAATTTCAATTTTAATTAGTTGAAATTTAATACGTTTTTATTTGTGTTTATTTGTATTTATTTTCGAAATTCCTTTTAAAATATTTTATAAATAATTTTCTTTCAAAAGTTTCTCGCAAAATGTCAAGACATTTCAATTTATTGCAATTCAATAAAACTCATACGCACACGTGTACGTGCACCAACATATTTCTGCATAAGATGGCATTGCATATCACTCATACGTACATGCGGCCACAACAAAAATCTTGTATTAAAATTCAAGAGAAATTCCAGAATTTCACAATTTATTGACATTTATTTGTCCGAAAATTATAATGCAAGAGATGAAGTAAATAAATCTGTTTAAGCATTTGTTTATTTGTTTATTTATTTATTTATTTATTGTGTTGTATAGTATTGTATTGTATTTTTATTGTATTGTTTATTGCAATAAATTCCTTTAAATAATTGACTGAATTGTTTTATTAGCCAACTTTTTAGCATAAATATTTACACAATAATTGCAAATACACTTTTAAAGAATTTCTTTAAGAGAAAAAAATACTTAAGACAAATAAAATTTAATTTTCTTTTATTGAAAAATGTTTTAAAATATTAAAGTAAATTAAAACTTTTCTCTTCCTTCAATTCACTTATTGTATCAAGTGGAGGAGTTTGAATATCTCAGCGGCAGAATGACTGAAAACAGATGCGACAAGAGTATTTACGTAGGTGTATCAAATATTAAACACTTGTAATATATAGCATTAGCAGTAGTATTTAAATGTTAATTAGTTTGTCACATTGCTTTATCACTATGACAATTGGTACCTCACAGAGAAAATCAAAACTGAAACTTGCTAGAATACTTTAAATGGCCTCATACGATCCGTAACGAACAATATAAATCAACAGAAGAAAATTTCGATGCAATGGTCTTACCCTTTGTAAATCTCCTATGGAGATATGCAATTCTGATCTGATATAAAACCCGAAATACTTATATCAAAAGGAGGGCAGATTAAAAGCTATACATATAGCCACTATACTCTCCAATAGGAAATTGCAATACAGGGTCACGTAGGTTAAATCTCCATGAACATTAGACAACTGAATCCGAGAGCATAACGTCGAGAAAGTTTCAGTTTAATGGTGACCTATTTCATATAATGGACATCTAGTTCTTGAAAAAAGTGTATGGTGTAGATAGCTACACCTACTGCAATCTTCATGAGGAAGTTTAGGTTAGAGGACGTGTACTTGTCAATTAGGACAAGTACAGTACCCGGAGGTCGAATTGACCCAGTGTACAATGTCCTAGTTTCTCACACCACGTATGTTGTGTGTGTTAATTGTATACATGAGTGGTGAGACCTACAGTTTAAAGTCGACTTCGAACGACAGATTTTTATTTATTGAGAAAATTTTCATGGCAATTTTTATTTACTTTCAGAATTTTTGCCAGAAATCTACTGAGAGGAAGTCGCCGAAAAAATACTTTTTGTATTTTGTCTTTGATGCCTGGCCTGGGGCTCGAACCCAGGCTTTTGCGTCTAGTAAGCCAACACACTACCAACTAGACTACGGAGACTTCATGAGGAAAAGCATCGAAATTTTCTTGAAAAACATTTAATTTTTCTAAAGCAGGAACGCTCAAGCGTTACATGCTGCACAGACCAAACGTAACGTAAACATATTGTGAAGCCGACATTTTATTATCTACATAGAGTCTAGTTTTTGTTTTTTTTTTTGCGAGGAGACTTGCTCCACACAATGCTTATCGGCGTAAGATTGGACCTTTTGAATAATAACTTTAATTAAGTTTAGTTTAATTTAACTTAACGACTAACGCATAAGAATCGTATGTAATTTATTCCTTGGGGAATTGAGACTTGTAGTCATCTACCATTATTGTAAAGCATGTTTGTCTCTCTTAGCAGCTGCTGTTGATTTCACAAGAGGTTGCAGTTGCCTTGCAGTCTTTCATAATTTGTCCATAATGTTATGTGTCTTTAAGGATTTTTTTACAATCAGCACTCAGGCAGTGCATTGTGCTCGATCTAGGAAAATTGTATAGAGAAACGAGACAGAGAGACGGCGGACGGTTCTACAAATGGACAGTTCTGCTGAAGAACAAATTGTTTTATAATCTATTGCGCTTTTCATTTGCAAATTCACTATGAACGGATGTGCTGTACAAAAAAAAAAACAAGTACAGCTTAGAATATGTTATTTAACCCTTTCATGCCCGAATTTTTTGGGCCAGAGCTAAATTTTTTTTAAGGACATGTGTTTGTTAGTCATGGCCTAAATATGAAGTTGATATTAAATTCAGAGTCTAAAGTATTCTGGTTTTACACGTTTTTAACCAAGCTTGTTTGCAAAAAAAAATCATTTAAAAAAATTAAAAATTACGGAATTTATGAACAAAAATGTACAATGTTGCCTATAGGCAACATCGGGCATGAAAGGGTTAAGAGAGCAAGTTTTTTCATTCAAGCTAAATCCAAAGTAAAATTCGCTGTAGAGGCGATGGAACAATGAAACACAATTCATATTACGGTAGCGTTCCAGTTAATGAATAGATTACGATAGCCTTTCGTGATTAGAAATCATCGCCCTTTTCTGTACGCTGTCAAGAAGCCTTAAAAGAGGTTTTGAGACAACGGATATTGGCATCGCATTTTGGGGGCGCATATAGGTGGAGCAAATAGTAAAGAGTTCAGGTGTAGGAGTTGGTCTGCTGTGATCAAATTCATATAAAAAACAGACATTGCGGTCAACTATAAAATAGTAGGATTAGCAGTTAAAGAAACAAAATCATTAAGAAGTATAGGAAAACAGTGATAGATAGAGCACACGCAGTTTTCACAGTCGAATCCTTGGCAATAACATCAAAAGTCGTACGTTTCACTCAAAAATCATTCTACTTCGTTCGTTTCTAACAAAACTAACATCAAACTTTACAAGGTTTTTAACGAAAGTTTCTACTTTTTGTTGTTGTTGTTGTTTAACTCATGTTTTTATTTTTTTTAAATGAATGAATTGTTAGTAAAAAAAATTGTTGCCATTATCAAACAAGTGCATAAATATTTAAATATAATTTTACCTTAACATTTCCACAAGTTCTACAAAAGAATATGAAAAAATGAATACGAAAAAAACAAAACGACTGCTGGTACATGGAATAAAATTACAAGAAAGATTTTGCATTTGAATAAAACGGTTACCATAACCATGACCTTCTTCAATAAACAAAATGCACAAAAACACAGCGATTTACACACATTCTGAACGATTTACCGTGATTCTTTTAGGCGGAGAAGAAAAATAAAGCAAGAGGTGTGGTATGGACACCCAACTAGAACGACGATTTTTTAAGTTGTATTTATGGAATCGTAGAGGTGTTACAGGCCAAAGTATTTAATGGGAATCGAACTCTGAGCCCTCAAACCAATAGAGCAGCCTAATAAAAAATTATTTTCAGAATATTGAACCCGAGTAACAAAGGTTAAAGAGTATCGTAGCGGATGATATCAAGCTTCTTACTTACGTACTGCCAATTAAACTATCAGACTAAGAGGAAATAATGTGAAAAATTCTGTGGGGTTTTTTGCTTTGGCAATAAAAAAGTAGTCACAAAAGCAATGTGGGTTGCACTTGGTTTTATCAGTCTCCAACCATCAACCCTTTTGAACAATTTTTTTTTATTTAAAGGCCAGAAACAATATCACATAAAATGTTTTCCATTCATATTCTTGCGTTCATTCGTTAGTTCGTCAGTGTTTGTCTTCTGTTTTTTTTTATCAGAATTTCTCTCATTGTATCGTTTGTTTTTCTTCAACATTTTGCTACAATTATTTAATAATTCACTCTTTAGTTTTTTGCTGGTGTTTAAATACGAAGAGAAAAAAAGAAGAAAATTCTTGCAGGATTACATACAATGACTGGTGGCTGTTGCCACTGTTGCAGCCAACCAGTGAGGATGATGTCGAGTCAAAAGTCAAATGTACATTAAAATAATTGCATGGCATACAATTTAAACAAGGAGGCAAAAAGAGTAGAGCGAGAGAGAGAGGGTGGTGTTAAAATGCATTTTCTGAATGGAAGCATATTTAGTCATCATCATCATCCACGTCGTCATCATTTGAAATAAATTGTGAAAAATAAAATTGTTCGTGTGTGTATTGCTGAGCACAGTTACAGACACAAATATTTTCACGTTTTTTCTTGCAGGATTTGTTGTCACTTAAAATTAAGCGGCATTTTGATTGTGTGTAAGTGTGTGTGTTATTCATTTATATAAAAAAAATTTTAGATTTTTTATATTTTGTTTTTCGATTTAGACTGTGCTAAATTTAGTAGAAAAGTAAACAATTTTACACTTTTTTTGTAGAATTTTGTTTTTGTTCGAAAGTAAGAATATCAAAGGAGCAACGAATATTTAAAAAAGAATAATTAAAACATCCTTGCCTTAGCCTTTAAATTGTAAAGAATATTTGTTAATGAAATGAGTAATAAAGGCGTGTAAAAGCGGTGTTAATAACAGATCAACATATCTGCGAAGATATATTTAAGGTCAGGTCAAGTCCTAGACAGTGTGAAAACTTTCAAAGAGATTGCCTGAGCTATCTATTACTGTCGTGAAGAGCTAACTTGGCACTGGCATCTCGTGACCTATTGTACTCCCCTCAAACTTAATAGAGTATTATAGGTATTTAAAGGGTATCATAACAATAACTCTACCAAGCCTAAACAATTTCGGGATGCTATTTGGTGTCAACAACGCAATTGCTACGTTCTCCGGTGTTTCCTTTTGGGATTCGTTAGTGCCTCACAGGTTCTAAGAAAGTGTTCTGCTAATTTATTCTCATCTTCAAAGAATACGCATGTTTGCCTGGGTATAACTCCCATTTAATAATAAGTGTACTCTGAGTCTATAGTGCTTTGTCAAAAGGTCGATTACCAACCTCAGGTTATTGCTCGATAGCCTGATGCATGCCTCAGGTCTCCTTTCATTTTAATTTAAAAAGTTTTGGTGCCCAAGATCCGCCTGGTTTGAGAAGGGCCTTTGCTTCTCTTTAGTTTCCCTTTCGTTGGCCATAACTTTCCAAACAGCCGCTCCCGTGCCACAGAGAGGTTCTGACTCCTATCAACGACGTGGAAGTTCCTCTCCTCGCAAGTTCATTACCGAGAATTCGCACACATCATGTGACTTAACAGAGGGTAAGCTTATTTTGCCTACTTAGCTGATTCAGCTTCTCTAGACAGTTCCATACAATCTTCGATTTAAGCTCATAAGGAGTAAGAGCTCAAATAGCAGCCTGACTGCAGGCTTTTGTACCTCCTATCCAAATTAAAATGAGCACATCTTACGATGGCATAAGTCTCGTTATGAAGCGCGAGAAAATCATTGATTCTACTGGGTACTGAGTAGGGAGCTGTCAGCCAATCGATACCTAAGTTCACGAAATCCTGTAAAGAATTTTATGTTAGACTTGTTTCCCTTCTCTCCCTTCAAACCTAACCATAGTCTACAACGATTTGCTTTCCAATAATATGTGCAACAGACCAACTAGCGCCACTGTAGGACAGGTTCGGTTCATATTGTCCTTGTTATTCCAATACACGCTAATCTTTGTATCTTATCCAACTTCTAATCAAATACACGATATTTGATATTAACAAGAGCATGCAACAGAAAGCACGGTGTTGTGCAAGGTGTTAAAAGAAAATTCATTTTATTTTATTGCTTGCGAGAGTTGCATCTCTTTTCACTAAATACTTAGAGTTAATAAAATCAAATTTATGGTCGTATTTACATACAGATTTTATTTTATTTTTTATCATAAATAATGCAGACAGACAGAAAAAAGCAAGAGAATAAAGCTGAAGTCGTTAAAAAGATTTATTTGTTCAGCCAATAATTTACAGGCAGCGGTCCACAGCACGTATGGGTAATAAAAGAATCATTTATGACTGGCAACATGCGTGCGTATGAGGAATTTTAAAACAAATTAAAGGCCATTCATCTTTGAGGCAACGTGTAGACTCAAGGCTTAAATAAAAACAAAAAACATCGAAGAGGTACGAAATGCATGTTGAAGTGAATAATTTATTGCAAATTATGATAGAAAACACAAGAAAATGGAAATTTTATTTCATTTGATTACACAGATATCGCATTGATTGATAATTACAAATTTCTGTAGGCTCTTCTACATCCCCTTTGGCATAAATAGTTTGTTTTTAATAAATAAACACAATTGATCATCAATCGAGAATTGGAAAATTATTTGTTTTTCTTTTAAATTTTCGAAATAAACACACACACCAAATAAGACCAACAAACTATGAACAATGAATGAAGAAATGAATACGAAAATAAAATTGTAAAATATATTTCGTGTAATACATTTTATAGTTTTGAATTGCTAAGAGGAGATAGAGAAATAGAGTGGGAAGAGTTTTTTTTTATTGTTTATATGTGTGTGATTAAATCATTTCAGCATTATAAACGAGTACATAATAAATCTTATTTGTGTGCACATCATTGTTATTAATAATGAAACAAAAAAATAATTTTGATTTTCTATTGTTTTTCACAATAAACATTTCACAAATTATTTTTAAAATAAACAATTCAACAAAAAAGAATGAAAAATACTTAAAAATTTTGCACCGGATACAACAGTTGGACGGCAGAATTATAAGAGAAGGGGATTAAAAATATATTTGGAGTGAGAAATTTGCAATTCCAAATAAAAAGAACGATTAATAAAATGGAAAGATTATAATTTTTGTTTACATACATATGTGCATACATAATTGGTCATTATTACAACCCTTGAGCCAGGATTACGACCTAGCTTCTCACACTTCTTATGTTGTATGTATTAATTTTTTAAATGAGTGGTGGGACCTGCAGTTTAAAGTCGAATCCAAACGACAGATTTTTTCAGAAACTTTTCATGGCAGTTTTATTTACTCTCAGAGTTTTGCCGGAATTCTGCTGAAAGGAAGTCGCCGAAATATTTTTCATATTTCATTTTGTTCGAGATGTTTGACCTGGAGTTTGAACCGTGGCCTTACGTTTAATAAGCCAACATACTATCTACTAGACTACTACAACTTCAAGTCTTTTAATACGACTTGTTGGCTGGTGATTGTTTTATTAATTTACGTCAAACAAATACTGGCAAACTACTGATTTTTTAACAATTTTTTATAACAATTCAAAAATATTCAATAAGTCAAGCGTATTCGAATTCAAATCGGAATGACTTATTTTTTTCTCTACTAAAGCCAGTTTCTTTGATATTAAAAATACTGTACTTTGTTCTGTTTCAATATAAACTTGGGGAGCTTATGAATACATCCCCTAATTTATTTTCGAGAAATTTTTTTCCGCTAAATACGTACCCTTTGAACAATGTTTGATAAAATTTGTAATCCTTTATTATAAATCATGTTATCATAGCCTTAAGGTGGAGAGTATAATGATTTACTCTTTTTTTCAATAAAGAAACATACATAAATAAATTGCTTAAAGCGGTTTTAAAAAAGAAATATTGCATATTATTCGGTCTTTTTATCATTGTCATTACAGTCAGAGTAAAGGCGATGGGAAAAAAATATCTTAAAAATGATCCCTTTAGTTAAGCAGCAAAAAAAAAGAGACAAGCAACGTAAAAAAAATTGCAAAACCTCACTTTAAAAATGACCTTTTTAGCATTATTTTCTCTCACCATTTTTGGTTTATTTTTTTCTTTATGTAACACGAAACAAATTAAGGGAAACGGAAAGAAAAGTCAGTGACACAAAAAAAATACACGCAAACCCAACACTCAACACACACGCAGACAATTGTATTCACACTGTCATAAGCAGAAGAGACATTTACTACAACATCTCCACAAAAATCTTAACAATACTCCCCTAACGTGCACAACACAATATTCGTGCACAACACAATATTCGTGCATTACAATAATCGTACACTACAGTGGTCGTTCATACTTTCTTCAGAACGGTTTCCATCGGCTATTTTGCCCAAAAACTTTATCGGTGTATTGGTAAACGACAGAATGAATGTGTTTTAGTTTCGGTAGTTTTTCGGGACTTGTAGGTATTACTGTTGTTGTTTGGTATGTGTTTGAGAGAGGGAGTATAATACAATACAATATCTGGTGTATTATGTTCTTATCTGCATGCTTTATGAAAGAGCTTTAGTTGAAGTGAAAAGTCTTCTTTTCTATATTTATTGCTGCTTTTGCCAATTTATAATCTTGTTGTTGCTGTTATTATTGTCATTTTGTTTAAGGGGAAAAAGAAAGAAGAAAAAATTCACTTGAAAACTTTATTGTCTTTATTTATGACATTTTTTTTAGTATTTTTTTGCCTTTCTTTTCATTTCTTTACTTTACGTTTTTTTAAAGGGCAGAGTTTGACTTTAGCAAACGACAATGACATTGTTTTTGTTGTTTTTATTATCGCATTTGCTGCTGCTGCTGCTACACAGTGATTACGAAGTCTATCGTCTGTATAATTTATAGGGATTTTGAAAAGTTATGCTGCTTTTTCCTTTCACTTGTCCCCAAGCTTGTATGTGTTCTAGCATCCAGCGTGTTGTTTTTTGTGCTTTTATTCCTATCGAAAAATGTTCTCCAAGAAGGTGAATGGAAGGTAGAAATATTTCATGATTTTTTCCCCTCGTTTTTTATGTAAAAATATTTTACGTTTAAGTTTGTAAAAGTATTTTCGGGAAGAAAAAAACTTTTTAATGAGCGCTTTAACAATCAATTAGCGAATAATGTGAAAGTGAAGTCTATAAATTTAATGATCAAAAGAAACTAGAACTTTTGAAAATAGGCTTTAAATAATCAAACTCTGTAAATAAGGAAAACAATAATAATAATAAAAACAAATTATTGTAAAAGCTTTTTATAAAAATGCATGTAAGCCAAACTCTAAAGAAGTTGATGAAGATTAAACGGGATATATATGACACATATTTCTTTTCATATTTTAAACTTTAACTTTGTCCAAGTAAAGCATTTAGCCATAGCAGCCAATTATTTTCTCAATACTTATTAAATTTTGGTTGAATTTTTTCTTTTTAATTGCTGAAAAGTGTCGAACATGCTAAAAAGCCCATATTGACTCGAATAATTCCTTGTCAATTAAAATATATATGGTGCTTATGTACTCTTTTCGGTTGGATAAATGAAATAGTTTCTATATAAACGTAAAACACGGAGAAGTTTTTTCAATCGAATATATTCAAAGAATTTAGAGAACTTTATTGTCAAAAGAGGAGCTCCAATCATTAACTTGTAGCTAAAGACAAAAAAGCTCAAAATAGCAAATATGGCACACACAAGGAACACCGCTAGAGTGAAGGCATGATTTTAGAGAAAGATTTTTTTGAGGCCAGCTACTAGTTATAAGACTGATTGAATTTTTTTTATACTACAGAACCGTTGATTGAATGTACTTTTCAGTACCCTAAAGATCCCACTTAAGTATAATTTCCAAAAAAATATTCCATTACAATACGCAGTATAAGCTCAATACAAAAATACGAGGACGGTATCAAAATTAGCCACTTGTCTAGGAAGTAGTTTATTGGCTTATTAGATGAGAACCCCAGATCAGACATCTTGAACAAAACAAAATACGAAAATAATACTTTTTTCGGTGACTTCCTCTCAGAAACCCTCTGGCAATAACTGTGTAAGAAAAATATGACTGTCATGAGAAGTTTTTCAAATTGTAGGTGCTGCCTATAGGACACCTAAAATTAAAACATACTACATAGGTAGTGTAAGAAGCTAGGTTCTAATCCAGACTGAAGGGTTGTTATGACAAATTAGGTAAGCCAGTATGCGTTCAGAACCTGGGCAATTATATAGAAAATAGACCATTGTATAGATAAAGGCAACTAAGATCCTGCTCAGTTTACTGTATCCGTTTGATGGTCTTACCTCTGAATCATCTTAGAGTATGCTATTGGTTTTACGTAGGCTGCCTTCCAAAATGTATCAATACAAAGTTTGTATGCAGTCCTACTACTGTATATAAACTATGTAGATATGCAAAGTAACCAAACAATGCATCAACTATAAATCCGATGCCTGATTACTTTTTGACTGCATTAAAAATAAGCATTGACGTCGTTTTGAAATAGAATAAATCGTATATATTTTGTACAGCGGCATTATGAAACACGATACTTTGTTCAAACACAAAGCAACTAACATTTTGGAAGGCAGCCGTATTCTCGCGTTGTTTTATAGCATGTAGCTTTTAATTTTCCGAGTTTACCTCCTGCGATAGCTTTGTTTCTCCGCAATAAAACTGAGTTTTTTGTGTATAACCTTGGATGAGAGATGGTTCTATCACTTCATACCTAAGACAGAAGCAAAACAAATCAATGGCCTGGATTGGAAGTAAGATGTCTAAATAGGTAGCTTTATCAGCCAGCGATAGCAATATGTGACTATTTTGAGAAAAAAAAACCAACAGCGAGCACAGTGACAATTTTTTGTAGCGTTTAAGTGATAAAATTAGGTAAAACGGTTCCATTTAGTAAAAAAGAACGCAATTTTTCATCAGGACAGAGCAACCACTATTACAATGACCCAAATACACTGAATTAAAGTATGAATTGCAGCATAACACATCGTATTTAGCAGATTTAGCTCCTTCAAGTGATTTTTTATATCCAAAATCGAAGAAAAGTTTCGGTGTTAAAGGCATTTGTTAACAAATAAGAGATAGAATTGATGGTATATGGCTAGTTTAAGAAGTAGCATAGTTCTGACAATAATCAGGGTATCGAAGGAAAAAGTATTTCAAGCCAAAAAAACTAAAAAAAAATTATTTACCAAATTTGTTGTATTTTCTATCCTTGTGATCAATAATAATAATACCTTAACATTCTCTTTTTCTGGTTGTACTAATTAATCACTCAGTCAATCTATCAATTAAGTCCAAAAAAAGTAAATTTCTTGTGATAGATTAACAGCGAAAGAAGAAGAAGAAGAAGAAGAGGAAAAAAAGTAGTGAATATTAATGCATTAACTAGCGAAAGCGATATTCGTTTTTATGAAAATTTCTTTTCTTGCGATAACTTTTCTTACATCCTACTTTAATTGGCATTAGTTCACATAGAACGAAACCTATTTTTTTTTCTTTCTTTCTATGGCTTGCCCTTAAAAAACTTATTGCTCCACACTGAAGGAGAAAACTTTTTTTCTTTTTTTAATGATTTTTATTGAACTCCACAGTTAAATGGGCTCTTAACGAAGAAAGTTTATTGAGAAAAACAAAGAAGAACTTGAAACAAATCGAATTATGGCTACAAAACACAAAAACAAAAACAATAACCAAAGAAATAATAAAGTAAAGATGGTCTGTCTTGGTCAGTATCAGTAAGGGTTGCACATAATGGGGATAAAAATTATAATAAGAGAGAGAGAGAGAGAGAACATGAAGGCGAAAGTTATGAGGAAATCTCATCAAATTTTTTTTATTTCAGTTCTTCTTGAATATCATGAAAATTGGGGTCATTTTGTAGGTTAAAACTGTGTGTATAAGTATGTGTTTGAGGGTCTTTATAAAAATCTAATGGCATTACTTATCAATTTTAATTAAATTGTTTTTAATTTTTTTTCTTTCTTTGTTTTTTTTTGTGAAATAAACAAGAAAATTTCTAATTTTCTTGCAGCTTGTGATTGTAATTGAATTTTCACATAAAAATAAAAAATTATATTAAAATTTTTATTAAATTTTCAATTGATAATTAAATCATATAAAAAACAATTTTATTTTGTCATTGCGTTTTTTAAGCATCCCCTAACTTTCTTTTTAATTTTTATAAAACAAAATTTAATAATTTTCTGTAAGAAAATTGGATAAAGTGAAGTATTGTTACCCAGGAAATATAAACACATTTGTGTTTAGTAAAGAGAACAGGAAAAACAAATAATAAAGCAACAAAGAAAATATGATAATAAAGAATTACTGTAACAAAACAACAATGAAATTGAGAGAAAGAAAGCTCAGATTACAATAACAAAAATACATACAGATGGTAAGGTTCTGGAAGTTGCCAGATCGCTAATAAAGGTTTACGGTTTCATAATCAAAGTTTAAAAACCCATTTAAAGCTACGTTTTAGATGAAACTTGTACTTTATTATAATTCTTGGACCTTGTCATTATACAACACCTTCGAAATACATACATACATACATAAGTGGTCATTACAATATAGTATAGTAGTGTTTTGTACTTTTTAATACAATTCTATGGCTGCTCACTATTAGCATTTAGTTCTATTGTTTTAGTTTGACAACTTCTAGAACCTTATTGTTGATTTTTTTTATTGTTATTCTTTTCTATGTTGTATGTTCTTTTTATGTGTCTTTAGTCAGGATTACAACCTAGCTTTTCGTACCATTCATGCTGTGTGTGTTAAGTCTATCCATGAGTTAATGTCAACTCTGAACGGTAGAAAGCTATTAGAGAAACTTTTAATGGCAATTTTATTTTACTTTCAGAGTTTTTGGCAAAAGGCTTCTGAGAGGAAGTTACCCAAAGAAATATTTTTTTCATTTTTCATTTTGTTCGAGAGTCTTAATGAGGGGTTGAACCACGGGCTCTTGCTAATTAACATTGGATTTGTAATAATAAACTAATATTTAAAATATGTTTTATTTAGAATTGCTTTATTTGTTGGAATGTTCATTACCTTTTTTGATTATTTACTTTAAATATTTAAATTATTAACGAAATAAATTCCATTTTAAAAACTGCACAGAACACAAATCAAATATTATGCGCAGCATTATATTCGAAATGAAATTCAAATTCGCATTTGAAAAGCATAAATTTTGTGAAGCGAAGCAGAAAATGCTTTCAGAGCGTAATGGAAACGGAAATAACAGAATATGTATAACTAAAGCAAAAGAGAAAGAGAGAGAGAGTCATTTAAATAAAATAATGCATAATAAATATAAAACTTCGCATACCATTTACATAAATATTGATATTACACGCTTACATATACAATTATATGCAACAGTGGTGGTTAGAATAATAGGCATATCAGGTAGAAATTAAAATTGTAAATAACTCGGCATAATGTTGGTAAAATAAAGGCTTAAAGGATAAAATTATTGTGCTTATATTTTCACCACCACTGTGCTTTGCTTACATTTAAATCCCCGCAACTGAAGCGTAAAATGAAATACAAAAAATAGCAAAAAAAAATTAAGCAGAAAATTATATTTCAAATCAAAAAAATGATTAAGAACGTTGAAATACAAACGAAAAAACAAAAACAACAACATTTCTAGAAATGTGAGCAAAAGTGAACAACTATTTTTAGTTTCAGTTTAAAAGGTAAAACTGGGGGTTTTTGTGGTTTCCAAAAAATTTTTTGCTCAACTGATTAAATAGCCCCTGAGAAGGTACTCAAAGTAAACGAGCAAATAGGATTTTATGAGTTACGCAACGAATAGTAAAGAATTTATAACAGATTTGCCACAAGTTTTGTTACAAAAAACAAGAAAAATAAAAAAGGAACATTGGCATTTATTTTGTGGGTTTATTTATCTTCATTCTCGTATTTAATTTTTTTCTTTTTTCCATTTAAACATGAAAAGTTTCACAAACCAAACTTATAATTTCAAAGATGAGAAAATAAAAGCGTTAAAATTAATGGCATTCCATGGCTTAGACCGCAAAATAAAATGTAAAAAAGAATTTGTAACACAAATTTGAGGGGTTTTTTTTTGAAGGTGATGCTTTTAAAATATTCTGAGAAATTATCATTAAAATATTCCTTTTAGCGTTTAAAGAATGCGTTTTCAAAATTTTTTATTAAAGGAAAAATAATTTTCTTTGTTACCTTTTGTTACTTTAAGGGTTACAGGACTATGGCAAGCCATCTTCCTCACTTGCTTGTAATTTCTTAATTATGTTCAGTTTCTTAATTACGTTTTTCCAGCTAAGCTACGAGGCGATTACCATCTATCATTGTCAATAAATAACGTCCTCTACGAAGCAATCACTTTATACCACCACTGCATACTTCATTGTAGTATCGATAAAGCAGTGAAATACAAATCACATAATGAGACTGCAACTATGTATCATGGAACCGAATGAGTTGGTTATCCTACTGTCATTAATAATTACTTTTACCATCGACTGTACTTCAGGTCACCCCATACAAGTGGGTTCATTATCTCATCTTCCCTTTGCAAATGAGTAGAACTTCTGTGCGAATATTCGTTTGTCCCGTCTGCAAGAGAATGGCAATCACATGTATGAATTAAATATAGGCGTGTGTGAGCCAGCTGAATAAGCAGGTCAGAAGGCCTTAGGTCCCATGAGAATTGATGCGAATATGTAGGCAAAGAAATGGAACTTCCAAGGGGAACTTGCACGACTCTGATGGGTTCTCAACTTTCCTGTAAAGTATGTTTGGAAGGGTTTACTCCACAAATGGCAACATGGAGAGAGGCGGAGACCTTTTTTATGCCAATTACATAATGGTTAATTACAAGGAGAAGGGATATGAATCATGCTTCAGACTACCCAGACACAAATTGAGGTTACTAACAGACTCTTCCATTTGACACTGAAGGCTCACAGAGCACTTGTATAGAATAGGGATCGCTTCAAGCCTGTTATGTAGATTTTGCGATGAAAAAATGAATAACCTCTTGGACTCATGCTTAGAATTTGTGGGGCGTTAGAAGCTAATGGCTTGTCAAATACGAGACAAGGTGTAGTTCCTACAGAAAACCGGATGGGAGGAGACATTGTTGGTATACCTTTTATATTTATATTGAGAACAGTACAGTACAGGTCACAGTTCCCAACCAGTTCTTTAGAATTTTCTATTGTGACAATCCTTGCAAGTGCGTCAGCTAAGTTGCTTGATTTAATGGCTCACTATCTCTTCCATAAATAACCGGCGTTTCCCCACAATCTTGCAGGTGGTGTACACGATCTCTACGGATCAAATGGACTCTTTACTGTTCTTACATCTACACACCATATGCTCTGATATTGGATGAGCACAGCAGCAGCCTTTATAGCCACTATTTCAGTGTGATTACGACTACAGTCTAGGGAGATCTCAATCATAATTCTTCATTTGAATTGTGAAACACTTTTTTAGTTAGTTAGGTTAGGTTAGGTCCGAGTGGTAGTTCTGATTTCACAAAGCTCACTTGAGCACGCATAGCGGCCCGTTGTGATGCCACGGGTGAACGCAGTCCCTGTACTGACCAAGTTCCATCAAAATCAGGGAAGAGGAAGTTGGTCAGCGCAAGGGCTGCACACTTTTTTTTAGTTTCTAAGAAAACAAAATTAACGAGCATTTAGAGGGTTAGTGGAAGTCATGCGTTGTTTAATTTCATTTTTTTTTTTTAATTTTATTTCACAGTTTTTTTCTCAAACAAAAAAAGGTTAATTAATGTTTAAATACTACAAACGAAATCATCAAGCGAATATTTTATTTTCAAATCTTTAGGGCGGAAAGTTTTCCGGCTAGAAAAAAAAGGCAAAGGAAATGGCTAAAAAAAAACATTTTTTATTAAAAAAAATGAGAAAAGTTTTAACACAGAGTCGAGGAAAAAAAATTCACTAAATTCCCTAACAAAAGTTAATTTGACTCTTTTTTTTTGGTTTGAATAATAACAAGTTTTTTCTTTTCGTTGTTCTATGTGAATGGCAACGAATTTCTATAAAATTTTGATATTTTTTTCAACACAAAAAAATGTTCGCTCCTTTCCGGTATTTCAACACAATGTACTCCATGAGTACTTCACTAGAGTGTAGGTTTGTTGTTGTTTTTCATTTAACCTTTTTTATTTAAACAAATTATTTCATTTAAATACAAGAAGAAAATCATCAGTTTTAGTGGTTTTGTAAACCAAATGTGGCTTAATAACCAAAGAAATTATTAACATTGTGTGTTCTCTGAGTGTGTAGACACGAAGTGTGGTTATGAAATGAAATACAGGCTTTGAGAACTTTCACTCATAGTTCCCCCCGTTCAACCACACAACCTTTAAAACGCTTTTATGGTATAAAACCCGTAACAAATAGAATCATTTCATGTAATCCTTTCGTTTTTATGTGTTTTTTTTTTGGTTTTAAAGTTTTATTTTCTTTCTTTCTTTTTTAATGTTTTAATCACTTTATAATAATTTATGATGGGTTTTTATGGTCTCATGATTTAATTTGCTTGCCATACCCGACAGATGTTGACTTCTGTAACATTATTAATCCATTTAAACTCAAATATTTGAATACTTCATCTGATGGTGATGATGATAGGCAATGTTGCCAATGGTGGGGGCGCCCCCTTTTGTCTATTTTATACACCGATGAACATATTCTTGCTTTAAAGCATTCGTTTAAACTAGCATTATGTTTGATTGGAAGTGTAATACTATAAATTACACATTTTGTTAGGTTGTATACAACGACTGTAAGCAAAATAGTTACCCTTGCCTACCCATTTGAATGGATGTAATGGTTCACTTATGTGTGTTTTACACTAAGACGGAGAAACCAAACAGAATAGCTTGCATGCTTCGAAGAATAGATTCCTAAAACCTTGAGTAGACCGGTCTAGTAGGTAGTATGTTGTCTTATTGGACGTGAGACCTCGGTTCAAACCCCAGGTCAGATATCTCCAACAAAACGTAACATAAACGAATATTCCTTCGCCAACTTCGTCTCAGCAGTATCTCAAAAATCTGTCGTTCGTAGTCGACTTCAAACTGTAGGTCTCGGCATTCAGGTATAAAATTAACACACGCAATATAAGTGGTGTGGGACACAAGGTCGTAATCCGGACTAAAGGGTTGTAATGACCAAATATGCATGTATGTATGCTTTAGGGTCTCAATTATTTAGTTTCTCAAAAATCTGTCCTTCTGATTCGACTTTAAACTGTAGGTCCCTCCACTCACGTATAAAATTAACCCAAACAACATAAATGGTGTATGAGACTATGACATATTCCAGACGCAAGGGATGTAAAGACCAATTATGTATGTATGTATGCACAATAGTCCTCTAGTGATCATAGTGGTTTGTGTTACCTTATCGTTTTGAACTTAAGCAAGTGTAAGTATAAGTATAGTATAGTTTTGCTTGTTCAACAGCGATTAGAAATATATCTACTGGTCTTACAAGGAGCATAGGTCTTTAACGAATATGTTTCATTCTGTTATTTACGCTCTTCAGGTTGCTCCACATTTTATTAAAATTTTGTGGCTGCCATGTTTTAGTTGCCGTCATCAAGGGTGATTGGACAACTCTATCCAGCTATTGACTTAGGGATTTCATTCCATTATTTTTAATCAGTTGTTTCAGCAGGGCATAGGTAGTCTAGCATGCCTTACTTTTTGTGGTTTCACATCAACAACGCCGATTTGGCTGCACTTATGATCGTTTGAAATGGCTTTTGAGCATACATTGTATAGAACGGTTAATAAATAGTTGCACGGCATTGATCTTGCATTTGTTTGAGTTTTCGAGCTTATAATGGTAACGTGCAACTTAATAGTAGAAGATCTTGCCATTCTGTTTAAACATTCACGGAATTTTTTGATTGGTCTAAGCTTTCAAGCTTACCTGACTTTATGTTGTGGTCTGTAATATGTTAGAAAGTATTTAGCTTCCATTCGTATACCCTTTTATAAGTCTAAAAGGCAAACCAGATTTGACTTGTTTCAGTAACATAGCTCTTGCACTTGTTGGGAAACTTTGTGGAAGAAGGGAATGCTTTACATATCAAACACCACACAAAAGGTTGTTGCTTAAAGAGTAATTTGAATAAATTGATTATGCTGATACCAGTTGCATGAATAAGATTTATTTTTTTTATTTGTTGTTCACTTGTTACAGTCGTATAATAAATAATTAAATCAACAGAACCTGCCTGCCATACATAATCAATGCATCTTTCGCCCGTATACTAAAACCCTAAGAATGCCTTGTTATTTTACATCACAGCACTGAATTAAATTTATTGAAAATAAAACAATGTTTTCAATATTTATTGCATCAATCAAATGAAATCAAATCAAATCATAATCAAATATCCTCTCAGCCATAAAGTGCACATCGATGTAAAATTATTGCCTCAAGAAAGAAGAACAAGAAACAAAAGTTTTGTGCAATGCAATCTTGAGTGGGAGAAGAATATAAAACAGCATGGGCATGTGCATGATGGGCAAAGGCGATGCGTCGAACCGACATTAAATTACAAGGATGCACACAAGAGTCCCTATTAAATTAACAGAAAATGGAAAAACAAAAAAAAAATCTTGTATTCTATACTTTTTACAAAGTAATATTCTTCATCCTTTTCTGCACGTTCTCTTTCGATTGCTGTTTCTATTCCTATTTCAATTCCAATTTCTATTTATTTATTCATACGCTGTCAGTCATCAGCAATGAAGCAATCAACCAATCAAATACAAACATTATGAGAAAGGAAAGGACTTTCAGGGCACAGGAGCCAGTTAAGTGAAACCCTTTTTTTCTTACAAAAAAAAAAAAAAATCTAAAGGATAAATAATACATAATATCTTTGAAAGATACATAGCAGGAATATATGAACAGAATAAGACAAGTGGATAGCAAGAACAAGAGTAAATATTGATAGAAATTATATTGAATTCAGAACAATATGTAGCCACTGCTTGGCTTGCTTGCCTGGTATTGATGTTGCAAGAAAGAAAGGTTAGAATAACAATTTAAACAGAAATTAAAAAAAATTTCCGTTTTTCCCTACTTTCAGCAGAATAAATATTTCATTTCTTTCTTATTCATTGATTAAAAGAGCGAATCATTGATTCGGAAAACTAAGTGTGGCAGTATTAAAGGATTTTATTTGCTTTTTTTGCAAGAGAACCGAATATATTTTGAAATATTTTATTGGCCATACTTAGTAAGTGGCCATTTCAATGGGTATTTAATAGCTATTCCCTCTCTCTTTCTCTCCTTGCATCTGTCCCTTTACATACACATTAAAAGCTTAAGTCAAGTTTATTTACTTTTGACAACATCTGCTGCCATGTCAACATGCATTAAATAACGGCATTAATAACAACAACAACAACATTTACAAAAATTATAACCGAAATAAATGATAATAACAATATAACAAAAACAAAAAACAAACCATTATTCTTGCAATAATACTCGCATTATGGTCAGATAAACACAAAAAGGACTTGGTTTTCGAAAAACTCGTATGCAGCCACATGTCATCCAGATAGCATTCGGATACCAGCATATATTTAATCTGCATGTTGTTGTTATTTCCATTTGTTTTCATTATAAGATAATAATAAAAACAATAACAACGACAATAACAATAAAAACAAAAAAAAGAATTAAAACAACAATAAATGCTTGTTTTATTCGTAAAATCTCTCTTACATGTGTGCTGCTTAAAGTCAGACAATGGAACACTCAGTGTAGGAGTGTTATTCACCACACACTCGTCTCCCATATCGTGTGTTAATTTATGCACACAAGTGTGTGGTATTCCATTACCCCCAGCATAATTAATAAATGGCCAATTTGGCAACAATAGCCAAAGAGCTTGGGTGGTGTTTCTATCTGTATAATCTACTGGAACAGAGGCGAAATTGTATAATTTTAGCCATAAGAGGCTAATTTATTTAGTTGGGAGCTTTAATATAGAAAGGAAAATCTAGTGACTAGAGACTTTTGATTAGAAATGTCCGTCAATTTTTGGAAATACTTTTGAGGTTCACATGGATGGCAACAAAATACTCAACAAGTGAGCGATTTTAGGCTGCATGCCTGCCCACGGTAGTGTACTTCAGGTGAACAACGAGGCCATTTTAAAGCTTCATAATGCTTATTGCTTTGCGGGATTTTCTTGCTGATTTACTTAGATAGCCAGATAGCAATCAACTCTGTAAATAACGACACCTCCAACTCCGTTTTTGTTCATAAATTTTGTGAACTTCTCAGGATAATCTCGGATCGTTTAAAGGTAACTCTTATACGAGTTCCATGGCGTAAGGATATCGACGGAGATTGCATTATTAACGACCTCGACAGGGTTGTTAAAAAGTTGGAAATTTCCAAACTGTTACAAGACATCTTTGTTGCAATTAACTCAGTTAAACTGAGTATCCAGAGGATTACAGTTGGCGAATCTTCTTCTCTTGGCCATAGTTTCCGTGACCATAATTTGCGCAAAGGCGATTTTCTCAGACATTCTTGCGGATGAGTTCTGCAGGAACTGAGAAAGGGGAGAATGAAACTAACACTCACTCCATGTGCTAGTGCTCAGCTCTTGTTATAACTGGGCGGCAGTTCTCGGCCTTTTATTACCTGTCATTTTTTACTGAACTCTTCAATCTACCTGACAACTTCAAACACACTTATTTTACGTATTTACATAAACCAAGAAGCCGCCTTATCTGCAAAGGTGTATAAGATCTCTTACGAAAGATTAGGACTTAACGAAAATAAAATTCCTCACAAATGCACACAATACTGGAATCCATTATATATACATAGAGAAAGCTTTGTTTTTAGGCAATGGCAACTGACAATCTAAGCTTGTAAGAGCTTGTGTAGCTAATAAAACCAAAGCGCTGTGGAGGACCGTACCTCCACCCAAAGACCACAAAAGGTCCAAAAAGGTAACCTTCAAATTGCGTTGGTAACCCAAAAAAAGGAGAAAGGATAGAGGGGAGACATAAATGGAAGAAAATATTAAATATTATTATTAACAGAGTTAAGGAAGAAACGGGAAAAATAAAATCGAAGAAATGATAGAAAACTAAAAAAGGATACGGAATCATATTAACAACGAACGAAACTTTCTTCATCAGACATTCAAATAGAGACTAATTATCGAATACAATCTTTAGTATTCACTTCTTCACACCAGGCCTGAGAGAGAAAATGTGTTCAAGTTACCGCAAACTTTGCAGTTTGCCCCACAAACTGATGTTTGCCATCAAGATCAAACCAATCAGAAGCCTAATAGATTTCCTACCGCAATTCAATACTCAGCCTGGGCATAGTATCCTGAATCTAACCACACGCGGAACTTTCCGATTGAACAACTTGATCGATCAGCCCAAAAACAGGGGTCAATGGAGGCCTGATCGAACTTTTTGTGCCAGTTTATCTACAATCTCGTTATTCTGCACACCACAATGTTGTTGAAACCAGAACAGTAAAACCGTATAACTTTCCAAGCTTTGAAATACTGGACTGTACTAGTCTGGTTGCTTATAGAATTGTTTCACATCAGTTTTTAAAGTGAACCTTTGCACCGGAAGCAGCATCAATTTTCGAGTCATCTGTAAACATTACAAGAACTGAGACAAAGTAGAGTAAGTAATAAAAGGGTGAGACAGACCTGACAGCTTTAACAGGAACGAGAAAATAATTCAAAAATGTGAACATAAAGCCACGCTAATGCCCAATTGTTGTTGAAAATTTTTTTTGACAGTAAAGTCGCATCAGTTATTATTCTTTCCATTTCAATAAGTTCCTCAAACTTGAAAGAACTTGTGCTGGAATACATGAACAAAGAAGAAAATTAAATGCCCCTTCGAAAAAAATAAAAATTCCGTGGCAAAATTGTTTATAAAATAAAAAAAAAATGCTAAACGTTTCCATAATGATTCCATAATTAAAATCATTTTATTTACAAAACAAAATAAAGAATTCCTCTGTTGATTATTAATTTAATTACACCGAATGGTAATTAATTCTTAAAAGCCAAATAAAAACGAAAACGAAATTATTTTTGAAATGAATTTTTTTTTTCAAATGCGTTGCAGAAATTAAATTTTTTTTAATTTTTTAATTTTTACTTTCATCTCGAAATTGTTTATGGTCAATAATATTCCAATTAAAATTCGTAATTTCTATAAAAAAAAAACTCAATAAATTTATGGTAGAAAAACAATAAAAGAAATATTTGAATTGAATATTAGAAAAAAAAGAAAAAAACTAGGGAAACACAAACAATGATTTTCAATAGAAATTTTGAAATACAAATTGAAACACATACAGTCGTACAACAGCAAAGTGTACTTACTAGCAGGGAAAGAATGGCAAAGGAAACGACAAATAATGGCTACACACAATGCCAGTGTATAGCTATCCTAGCTTTCCTTACAATAGTAAAAGAGAGAGCGAGTGAGGGAGAGATGCTTAAAGGAATAAGGAAAAACTATAAGCAAATTGGAAACAGAGAAATCTACGTATATTTATATGTATGTATTGTATGTTGTATTGTAATTGCATTTTTTAATAAAATATTATTTTTCCATTTCCATTATAATATTTCTTTAAGTTTTTTTTTTCCTTTTACTATTCAATCCTATTAAATTATAAGATTCTCACAATTCAATAACAACAACAACAACAACAACAATAAATACATTTACGGATTTTATGCCACTCTTCCGAGTCGTATAAAGACAACGAACGGTTAGAGAGGGAACGAAATGTATTATCCTGTTATACGGAAACAGTGCAGGCAGTCAGGATATATTGCAGACAATGAAATCTAAGAGCACAATATAATAATTCTTCTTCTTCTGTCTTCCCTTTTATTTATTAATGAAGACAGGTATGCTGGTCATCTGTACATTCAGGAAAAAAATATAAAAAAATAAAAAAAATGTATCATGGCATACGACATTTATGTGGCGGCAAATTGAATTTCGTAGAGGAATTAAACAATTCATTGCAAGGATAATCCATTTTAATACTAATACTCCATGAAGTAATTGAAGCAATAGCGCGATGGACGTAAACGTATTAACGTTATTCTCTAGTAAACGATTTATTTCTAAAGTTCAAATTCTTTAAGGATTCTAGAGTAATTACAACGCATGTGTTTTATGTAGTCGCTATAATATAGTACGTAGTGTGGTGTCTTATTAGACGGGAGTCCGTGGTTCAAACTCTGGTTCAGGCATCTCAAACAAAACAAACATTAGATTAAAAAACCAGAAAAAGTAAGAATGGAAAATAAAACAATTTTTCGGCATTTTCCGCTTTGCAGTCTTCTGAAAAGCGCTTTAGAATTAGCTGGTAGCCGTGAGGAGGCTTCCCACAATTTGTCGTTCGAAATCGATGCTAAACAGTTGACCCCCCGACACACACATGCGTGGTGCGAAAAGCTACGTCTTAATCCTGACTAAAGTATTTTAATGGCGAGCAATATTAAGAATATCTTCGTAGGAAATCAAGGATACCCGCATTAAGTTTAAGCGAATAAGCAGTCATACAAAATATAGCCAGGCACTGGGTGGTGAATAAATTTGCTGTGACAGATCAAAAGCTTTTTAATCCCTTACAGAGAAATCTCAGATAAGCTGCTTTCGATTAGTGGAGCAAACCTATCCAAATTCTTAAGGGGTGTTCTTTTTGGTCTGCCTGAGAACAACATTTGTCGAATTTGTAAATCCGATGCTGAGAGCTTAGAGTACTTATTTCCTTACTTAATTGATCATTATAACTTAATTAGTAAGGATTACGACCTAGCTTCTCACACCTCCCATTTCGTGTGTGTTGATTTTATCCAAGATTGGCGTTACTTACAGTGTAAAGTCGTCTCCGAAAGACAAATTTTTGAGAAACTTTTCACAATTTCATGGCAATTTTATTTACTTCCAGAATTTTTCTTAGAAGACTGCTGAAAGTCGCCGAAAGACAAATTTTTTTAGTATGCCATCACATAACTCAGTAGACAATAATATTCCAGACCCTTGAGCTTGAGATCAATGGATATGCATGCAAGCGTTACTCTTCAATTAACATTTGAGGCACTACTCTATAGAAAATGGTAGAAATTGGAATTTAAATAAATTATGCAGCGTCATTTTTAGATTTGCAACTGGTTTTATTTACTTCAGAATCCATTCCAGATTTTGGAGTCAAAATAGCAGGAACTGTTTGAACAGATTTCAAATTTGTTTTACTTAGCGAAGCCTACTAAATTATGGGCCTCATTATGAATGTGAGTAGCAGTTTAATTATGCAAGGATCATCAAATTTGTTTGCCCAACACTTGATAAAACATAAAACTTCATTAGCCTCATTAATATTAAAAAAAATATGGAAATTAAAGTTTTGGCAGACAGTTTGCTGATTTAATAGATGAGAAAACGTGGCTCAAACGCCAGCTCAGATATCTCGAAGAAAACGAAATATGAAATAATATTCCTTAGCAGTCTTCTGGCACAAAGAGTGTCTTAAAAATCTGTCGTTCAGAGGCGACTTTAAATTGTAGGTCTTGTTACTTGTGGATAAAATTAACACACACATGATGGTTGATGTGAAAAGTTAGGTTGTAATCCTGACTAAAGGATTACAGTAGCCAATTAAGTTAGTAAGTAAGTGGATTTAAGCTTCTTTTTTTGCAAACCAGTTCAAATCAGATTTCAGGAGAGCTTTGTTCTCAATGATTGAACTATTTTTAAAATGTTTCATATCATCGCAGTAGTCTAGTAGTGTGTTGGCTTATTAGACTAGAGCCCTCAGTTCAAAGCCCAGGCCAGACATCTCCAACAAAACGAAATATGAAAAGAAATATTTCTTCGGCGACTTTCTCTCAGTAGACTTCTGGCGAAAACTCTGTGAATAAAATAAAATTGCCATGAAAAGTTTCTCAAAAATCTATGGTTCGGCGTCGACTTTAGGCTGTAGTCCCCGCCATTCATATATAAAATTAAGACACAACATAAGTAGTGTGAGAAACTAGGTTGTAAACCTGAAACTTGAGGGTTGTATGTATGTATGTATATAACAGAAGATTTCTATGGTGAGTAGCATTAGGAAGAAGCTGGGATTTGTATTTTTTGTAAATTACAAATGATTTTATGATTTTTAAATTTTCGTAGAACCATACATACATGCTTTACAAATCAATTCATTTGTAGTGTAGTTGTTGTAATTTTATGAAAAATTCAATTACTTGGACTTTAATTTAATCTTTAAATACGAAATGCCTAAACAGCTGCTGACTCCTATAAAGATTAATGGAACTTATTTTGGTAACACATTTTAACTTATTTTCGACATTTGTTTGTATTGTTTTTGTTATTGTTATTGCTAATGTCATATGTAAACTACTGAATGACGTCTGCACATCTGTTGCTAATAAATGACAGTGGAATATAAATTGCCAAAAAAAAAGAAAGAAAAGAAGAAATCTAAACAATTGGAAAGAGCGGCGGAAATATTTGGTACCCTGAGTTACTAATGAGTTACAGTAGAGCGTTAGAAAATTACAAAAATTAAATATTTGCACAGGCAAAATAAATGATGTCATTATTCAATAAATGCTTTACACATGATATACATATAAAAGAAAGAAGAAAAAAAACCATGAGAAAATCAACAATGAAAAATAAATGTAAAGGAAATTTCAAACTTTTGTTATTATAGGCAAGACAAGTGGAATAATTTCAATTATTTTTTTTTTTACGTTAAAAACAAAGTTTTTTCTTTTATTTTTCAACTTTCTTTGCTGTGGGAAATAACAAGAAAAAAAATTCAATTTTCTGCGTTAAATATTGATTTACATGATGGATCCTTAAAAGTTTTCTTAACACAGAACCATAAAAACTATTTCAAATTGAAAGTTTACAACAACGACAAGCAAAAGAATAAAAAACACTGAAATGGAAGAAAAAAAATCATTTTTTTTTTCAATTTAAACTTTAACCTGTGCTTGAGTACTTTTTTTATGGCATTTCCCCTATATTGTCTGGTTATAAACATCAACGTTTAAATCTCTACATAATCATACAAATATGGGTGATTTCCTATCAGTAAATAAATTGAATGATTATGAATGATTAATAATAAATAACAAATGAAATGGATTTTAATTTTTCGTTTCTTTAATTTTTCTTTTTTTTATAAATTTTTCTTTATAAATTTTATCGTATTTACTTAAAAAAAAATTGTTCAAATAAATATTGAAACACCCATATGTTTAAAGAGAATTTTATTGTACTTCCTGTTACTAAAGTACAGCCATAATCCGCTCACAATAAATTTAATTTTTAAAGGATTTTCCAACAAATAATCGAGATAAAGACAACTTTGCCTTCTTTTTTTTCCATAATTTTTAAAAAGTTTTTAAATATCAGGGCTGCTGATCTTCTCTTATAGCATTAAATGCTTTCGTTAGAAAAGTTTCTCCTTTCGTGCAAACATATAGACAAAATAAATACAACTTTTATGAAAATTCATATAAATAGTGGGTTCTAAAATTATGTGAACAACTTGAAATTGTTGTTTTATTTTATTTTATTTTTAATAAACTAAAAAATGTTTGTATACTGAAAACGATGCTTGAAATATTGCCATTCTTATGCTACTTTAATGAGCAAATAGTTTATGACCACACGACCATTGTTATAGCAGATGTCAGTGTGTTAGATTGCCTAAGCCTATGGATAAGCCTATGGATCTTCTCTATCCTATATGGGCTTTTACAAGACAGGGAAGTGATTAGTTTACTTTAATCCAACGATTGATCTGCTTTTTTTAAACGATATGGCATTCAACAACAAAATAGTTGTTCTGTTCTGACAAGGTAATGCGAATTTCGCCCATTTTATAATCGTTATTGGAAAGGCCTTTTCACAATGTGATAGATGAATTCCAGTTCACTGGCTCAATAAATGATCAACTAATACCTGTATGTCGACTATATGCAAGATCTGGTGAAAACATCGCCTGTGTCCTTGAGAGTATGCAGAAGAATTCACACATAATTGACCATTACAACCTTTCAGTTAGGATTACGACATAGCTTCTCACACCATTCATGTTGTGTGTGTTAATTTTATGCATAAGTGCCGGAACCTACAGTTTGAAGTCGACTCCGAACGACAGATTTTTGAGAAACTTTTCATGACAATCTTCTATTTACTCTCAGAGTTTTTGCCAGAAATCTGGTGAGAGAAAGTCGGCGAAGAAATATTTTTTCATATTTCGTTTTGATGCCTGACCTGGGGTTTGAACGGTGGCCTTACGTCTAATAATCCAACACACTACCTACTAGAATACGGCAACTTCATGTAGAAGAATCCAGGGCAGTTAATTTAACGTCTCTTACCAGACCACAACTTGACGAATCTTTCGTTAAAATTTACAAAATTCAACTGAAAGTAAACAACTATAGAAATAATGAAATGAATAAGCATTGGAGTAGTTGGCGACTGAAGTCGCCGTTGTCTAGTAGGTAGTGTGTTGGCTTATTAGATGTGAAGTTCCAACCCCAGGGTCAGACATCTGCAACTAAAGCGAAATATGAAAAAATTTTTTTTCGGTGACTTTTTCTCAACAGATTTCTGACAAAAACTCTGAGAGTAAATAGAAAATTGCAATGAAAAGTTTCTCAAAAATTCTGTCGTTCGAAATCGACTTTAAACTGTAGGTCCCGCCACTCATGTATACAAAATTAACACATACTACATAAGTGATGTAGGAAATTAGGTCGTAATTATGACTAAAGCGTTGTAATGATCGACTATGTGTGTAAGTATGTGATTAAACACAAATTACCGCGGTTATCAAAGACAACATAACTTGTGCCATTGGTCAAATTCAGCCTAATTTATGCACCAGATTCATGGAAAATTTGATATTTCCTATGCACTTCGCTCAGAGAAGCCGCAACGGAAAGATGAACGATATTAAATTCCAAACGTAATGATATAAAGAGATCGATCATAAAATTAAAAATTTCGGTCATAACTCACACACACTGTGTTTAACTGAAAATTAAATTCAAATAAATTCCAAGAACTTTAATTATATTGAAATTAAATTATTTAATTAAACTAGAAACTATTTGAACTAAGAACCTATAAAATTCATTTGAACCACCACAAAGCATAACAAGAATTTCGGAGAATAATTATCATTAAATTTTGATTAAATTTCACTGCAGCTGTATAGCCAGCCATATGATGTTTGAAATTTTTTCTGGTTTGATTTTCTTCAACTAAAAATAAAAGGAAAATAACAAAAAGAATAAAAATTTATTATAAAATTTGAACACATGTTGTTATCGAAAAGTAACGCATTCAACATTTCATTTTTAAAAAATAATTGAATATAAAATTAAACACATCACAGGAATTACAAGCACGAGTGTTGGAAAGAATGTAATTCCCAAGAGTGATGATTAAAGCTATTAAAATGTGTAAAAAAAAATTATTTTTTTTTGTTGGAATATTAAAAACACATTTTCAAAATATAAACATACTTGGATTGTTTCTTGTATGATAGATAAACACAAAATATGTTCACTTTTATTTATTTTTTCTTTTGAAATTTTTCTTACTTTTAAGATTAAATTATTTTATTATCGTTTCTTTTTAATTATTTTTTTTTTATTTTTTTTAATTTTTATTTTTTAATTTAAACTTTCCAAGAATTTTTGAAAAATTAATTTTTTTTCAGGTTTTGCAACCAAATTTAAAAAAGTTTGTATTCTTATATTGTTTTTATTTTATTTTTGTTTTCAGAAAAAATTAAAAAAAATTACAGCAGAGCGTTAAACAAAGCGTTTTGTCGATTGGCAGAGCAAAAGATAAAAAAAATTTAAATAAAATAAGAGGAAGCAGAAAAAGTTATTATTTTTATTGTCCTGTTTTCTTATTCTTATTTTTTAAATTTATTTTTAATTTTCTTTTCATAAAAAATTTTAGTTTGAATAGTTTTTTTTCATTTGCTGTTCATTTGTTTTAAGCCACTCATTCAAAACCATTTAAAAAAACAAGGCGGAGTGTTTGTTTAGATGCGCGCGCGTTTTCCCGTTTAAAGAAAAACCAGAACAAGAAATTCAAATCAAAAATTTTGTTTTTTTTTAAAATCGAAATTTTCAAAGAAAACTCATAAAAACGTAGAGTAAAATTCTGGCAAAAGCAAAAAAAAAACGTTGTATTTGGCAAAAAAATAAGAAACAAAACTCCCGTTTGAATTGAAAATTTGAAGCTTTTCTTTTGCTTGGCAAGTCTGTGTTGTTGCTTTCAGAGATTGTTTTTGGAAAAAAGATTTTCTATTAAAATTTTGCAGAGCGTTAAAAACGTTTAGAGTGCACGGCCGACGCGGATCGACTGACTGCTTGATTAATGGCCAAAAAAGCATTTGCCTACTATGCATTGTCTTGGCACATTGGTAAGAGGGTGTTGAAGTAAACAAAAAAAAAAAAAAAAAAAAAAGAAAAACAGAATCAAAGAAAATTTAAGATTTTCCGGCATATCACACATTTACAACATTTTCATTTGTACGGGGAAACTTAAATGAAAAACAAAAGCTTTTTTTGATACTCAAAGCTTAAGATAAAAAGCTCTTTTGCTTATGAGAGAACAAAAATGTACTAAAATGTACTTTTAAGGGTTAAATTTCATTGTGGAAAAATGAAAAAAATCTTCATCAATTCATTCATACACGTGCAGTTACTAGCAAAATGGCTTTGAATTAAAGGACTTTTTCTATTCTACTGTGAGAGAAAAGCTATCAACAAAGTAAAATGAGAGAAAGTAGCTTTATAGTGTGGTGAGTTTCTTTTATTTGTATATAAAAAAAACAAAAAACTGTGAATAAAAAGCTTCAAGAAAAACCGGCAGGATTATTATCATTCCACAGCTGATATCTTAAGACCATGATACATAGACAATTAATGTAGCAGGTGATTTAATAGCCATTTTTTTATTTTGGATACAAACAAGAATGTGGCGTTGAAAACTCTGTTAAAAATGTAGACAATAATCGTTTAAGAAGCTTTAAAAAAACCGGCTGGTTTTCTTTTGTTAAGGAATTTAAAAGTTCATTAAAAAGATTCTTTCGGTTTTATAACATTTTATTGTTGTTGTTTCGTTTGGATCTTTACAATGCCACGGTATTGAGTTGAATCCTGCTCCTCCTCTTTCTCTAAGTGTAGGGTTCTATGCTACGGCCATTTTGGTTATGCTACCATCTGGCTTTCGTAACCTATGCCCAATCTCTCTCTCTTATCTCTCTCTATATATCGTTCTTTGGTATTCAAAGTTTATAAGAGTTCGGGTAAATATTTACCAGAAGCTAATTAGAGATCTGTAGGCTCAGCGCACACCTATTAAGATTGTCTCAAGACCAATATGTAGATGAGAATAAATCATCACAGTACCTTCTTAGACACTATGAGGCAATAATGCGCTTCAGAATAAATCACCAGGCAGCATAAGATGTGCTTGACAGGTACACCGAGCAGCATCCTGAAGCATGTCAGGACAATATGTTTGGAGGAGATATTATAGGGTACCTCTATAAAGATGAGGAAAGTACAACAGACCGTATGGTCGCAGTACTATTAGACATCTTCAAGACAATAGTGAACAAAACTATCTGGACTGGATTTTCTTCACTGACATGTAGACATCTGAAGGAATAATTATGAAAAGTAGCCATTTTCAAGCAAAAATAGCCAGGATGTCTACTTAAAACGTTAATGGGTTAAACGTTAGGATTGGCCAACGTAGGTCGAACTCACCGTAGTCTCGTAGGTAATGTGCTGGTTTATAAGACGTGAGCCCACGGTTCAAACCCTAGGTCAGACATCTCCAGCAAAACGAAATAGGAAAAAAAATATTTCTTCGGCGACTTAGTCTCAACAGATTTCTGGCAAAAAACAAGGAGAGTAAATAAAATTGCCATGAAAAGTTTCTCAAAAAAAAATCTGTCATTTGTAGGTCCCGCCACTCATGTATAAAAATAACACACACAACATAGGTGGTGTGAGAAGCTAGGTTGCAATCCTGACTAAAGGGTTGTAATGACCAATTATGTATGTACATATGTCTACAACTGGCCCTTAAGCCAAACTTTGTGGACTTATACAGCCAATATTTAAACCATCAGAAGCTACTTTGACCAAATCAATATGAATTTTATTTCACCAGGATAACGTTAGTGATACGTTAGCAGCTTCGAAGGCTTGTTAGTGGATTTCTATGAGTTCACTAGACCTGGCACCAAGTGATTCTCAATTGTCTTCATCACAATTTTATTGTTAAAAAATGTAACCCCTAAAGCAACGGGCACCAAAGGGTCTATGAAGGTGAGATACTGAAATCCCATTTAAAATCTCAGCAAATTTATAAATAAACCAGTACTTATATGATCCGAGTGGAATCATACTAACAATGCTGAGGAGAAATGTAGATTTATTGGAAAGAAAATTTCAATGAAACAAAATGGAGCCTATTATCACGCCAACGAATTTTATGGACAAAGGATCTCAATACGAATTCTTATATATTTAAAGCGTTTATCTGCAATCTCCTTCAAGCCTAGGCTTGATAATAACATTTCATTTATCTTCGATTCGGATTGCCCGGGCACAAAGCACGCACTGTGTTTATCTCTGATGATGATGAGTTTGTACAATAACTGGCAATTGCAGCTCAAACGTCAAGATATTCTCGTTATAAAATAACAATCACCATTAAGACCAATCACCATTTGTCAGCTAAAACATGTTATTACTGGAATCTGTAAAACTAAAGATTTTTAAGCAATGCCTGTAAACATCTACGAAAATTTAAGCTCATTTAAGGGCCAAGAAACAAACTTGCTGTATTGGCCTTTAAAAGTTTTAATTTTTGTTGGTTTTTTTCGTCAAATCTATTGACAAATTGTTTTCTTAAAAGCGGTGCCTGTAAGTGTCCAGGTTTTTTTCTTTACTTTATTGTTCTCTTTCACTTTCATTATCATAAACTTTGAATTTATTTTCTATTACTTTCAAAATAAAACCGCAAAAAAGCATATTTTGTGAAAATTATTTACAATAATCGTAAGAAAAATCTCATCATGCCAACATTAAATATTCGTGTTGCCATTACGATTATGGCCTCCAAATAAAAGCCGAAAAAAAAGAAAAACTTTGCTGGCTGGCAGCTGCTTAAGTAACAAACATTTCAAAACCAACAATACTTTACAAGCATTTAAGATTTCTTTCAAGTGCTTAGCAATTGTATTTTACCCATTTTCACCATTTTTTGCTTTCTCTCTTCCTCTCTCTCTCTCTTTCAGTTTTCTCTTCGTAAATTTGACTTTTTTTTATCCCAATATTGTCTGTCCGCTCAAGAAGAGGATTCTTTAAAAAAAATTTAATTTTCTTGTTTATGCCTGTGGTTGCTGTTATTGTAAGCACCTGTATTTGATTACTTTTGTGCCGTCAATACTTTTCAGGTTTCAGCACCAATACCGCAGTCAATACTACATACTAGAGAGGACCAAAAGCAGCAGCAATATAAACAAAAATACTCATTGCAGGCTGTTATTAAACGTTAACAATTTAGGCAAAAATGTCTTGTGAAAAACAACAAAAAGTACGAGACTGTATTGATGAGCAGCCTTAAATTTATTCGTCCTCCTGTCGTTCCTTTCATTCTGTTCGAATCGTTTGTTGTTGGTTTGCCTTCTTTTTGTATTGACAGCTCAAATTACTTGTAATCTGTTTGGTTTACTTTCTGTAAGTAAGTGTGTGAGTATGAGTGTCTTTAAGGATATTTCTGGGATAGGATTTGTAGGTGTTGAATGGCAATACAGTTGATGTTAACTAATTAGTAATACGGAATAAGGAAAGGAAAGCTTGAGCCTGGATTAACGTTCAGATAAGCTTTGCTGGGATGGATTATTATTATTGCCATGAGGAGGTGGATTAATACTGACACCATATACGATCTATTGTACTCGTCCCAAATTTTGTGCGGTATTTTTATAATATCTCCTTAAAGATTGTTGATTGTTGATAAACTTTAGGGTGCTGCTCAGTGTCAACAAGAATAATTCCCTGTCCAGCACCTGATATAATCCCAGGTGATTTCTTCCAGGTTCCAAGTATATGTCTTGATGGTTCATTCCCTTCATCACAGAGTCTACATATTGGATTCGATACGATCCCCTATTCAGTATTTTATGAGTTGACAATGCCTTGTCAAAAATCCGGTTACTAACCTCTGGATAGTTTGGATAGTTTGATTCACAAGTTAAATCTCGTCCTATCGTAATTCGTCAACCATAGTTTTGATTGCTTCAAACCCATCTGGTCTGAGAAGGAGCAGTGCCCCTCTTTATCTTTCATTTCGTTGAGCATACCTTTTCAAATATCTGTCTTCACTTCAGATAAAATGTCTAGCCCTATCAGTGGGGTGGAAGCTTCTCTCTTGGCCCACTTATCTGCGTGCTTATTGCCTCGAAATTCTACACGGCCTGCGACCTAGCATAGATCAACCATACTCAGCTTTCCCAGACACTATTTTCGATTTAACCTCATGGGAGCCTAGTGCTCGAATGGCAGTTAGCAAGCTGAATGAAATTACTCTGCGAGTACCTATGCCAAGGCATAAGTGTACCGTGTTTCTAAGCTTTGAAGCACGCAAACAGCATCATTTACAGAATTTTTTTATTTTTACAATGACACCCAGTCTTGTGTTTATAAGTAACTTTTACTAATTAGTTGTTATCTGCTGTTAAGGTATGTTTACTTAAAAAAATTTTGTTTAAACGTTTCAATTTATTTTCTTTAAAAATCCTAAACAAACACACTGTTTAACAGTTTAAAAAATACACACATACCCAGAATAAAAACACGTAAAACTTGAATTGTATGACGTTTTTAATGAAGCAAAATTATCGAAGGAGCAAATCGATTTTCTGCCCTTAACTGAAGAAAGTTTTTTTCAATTTGATTTATTCACACCAATTCCATCAGAATAGTTTTTTAATGTACAACTAAACTGTTCCTTAGCTTAAGTTTTAGCCCATTTTCATAGCCGGAATTTTTATGGTATTAATACGGTGTTAATATTACGACATCAAACCATAAATTTTGTTAAAACCGTTACCATTTGCCGCTTAATTTTGATGCTGACTGTCAATGCCAATCAAATCAATTTTTTTTTGTTTTTGTGAAAATTTTAAAATGCCGTTCAATTTGTGATTCCGCAAAGAAGAAGGAGTATCCCCATGTTTTTTTTTATCCTTTTTTCATCAATTTCAATAAAGTGTAACAGATGCTTTCGAAGCTTTAAAGGAAGCAATAATAAATATTGGCAAAACTGTTAGCACTCATGTAGAAACTTCAAATGAGTTTTGTCGGAAAACCTTTGCTTAACCTTCAATAAAAAGTTTATGAAATGTTGACTTCACATTTGATTGGCCGTACACCAACTGTGCTTTCGAAGACAGAGACAAGTTCTTGCTGAAAATCCAATCCCATATTATTTCGAATGCCTGTCATTTTCGTTACAGATGCAATATTTTGAATTAATGGTCCCAAATGGCCAACATACACTAGTATTCCTATGGCCTCTAATAAGCTAACAGACAAACGTTTTTTACATAAGTTTACACAATTTTCACCGAAATTTGATTTGTGCAGGTCTTGCAGTTTGAAAGTCATTTTTAGTTGTCGTGATATGGTTCTTGTGTGGACCCTTTCTATCCGACATTTGACAAAGGAAAAATAATAAAAAATAAATAAAAAATTCTAGCAAAAGATCTAAAACGCTCTAGGTGAAGTATTCTCGAAGTTTTCCTCGCAGATGTTGCACGAATGTAGAAGAAACATGACTTCAAAACCTTAGGATCAAGTAGTGACTTAACAATTACAAACGTTTGACTATGCAATTCCAAACAGAATCAAAATACGCACAAATTGACCCAAAACATTTTTAAATACATTGGCTTACATTTGTAAAACTCATACCCGAGATTGGAGAGCAAACGCTTTCTACGTAACTTTCTTTCGCAGACAATTCAAAGACGCCAAATCAAGTTTTTACGGATGGTTATTGAAGCTCCTGTGGTTTGTCGCCTATTCGCATACACCTCCGACTTAAGAAAACCTCACAAGAAAAAGTCTAAGAGTATCAAACAGCACGATCTCGCGGCTTTTCACATCAACTTCACATAAGATGATCTTGCCCTCAAATCTTTAGTGTAAAATACCCATGAACTGGGTGTCACATAGCGCTAATCAGTTAGAATGACATGTCTTTGATGTCCAGGTCATTAAGTTCAAGCTAGAAAAAAATAGTAATTTCCTGGCTAATTCCTCAAAGAAATATGGACCGACAACGCCACCAGCTTAAATTCCACACTAAACTGAGATTTTTGCGCGATATTTGATTGTTCATCCAGAAATGCGTCTCATTCTGACGATGATTTTTCAATGAAAATTAGAGCTCTTCCATTCAGCAAACATACGTCATTGTCTACAGTTGTTTATCTTCAGTTCCTGGGTCAGTTGAATGTAAGTTCTCAGATATCTCGACCAAAACGAAGTATGAAAAAATAGTTCTTCAGCGACTTACTTTCACCAGCCTTCTGGCGAAAACTTTGCGAGAAAAAAAAATTCAATGAAAACCTTCTGAAAAATTTGTCGTTTGGACTCGACTTCAAACTGTAGATCCTGCCACTCATGCATAAAATTAAGACACACAACATGGGTGCTCTGAGAAACTTGGTTGCAATCCTGACTAAAGGGATGTAATGACCAATCAAATTAGTAACTAAGCAGGCCCTAGTCACGTTACAAAATTCGTTTAGATGTGGTCTGCGAAAGACCGAGTTCGACCTCGGGTTTTTTGCATACTCTCACCGTCAGCGGCGGTGTTTACGGCAGATCTTAGACTTCATCGACGAATGAGCGTTGATCGATCGTTTACTGAACCATTGCACTCGAATTTATCTACCATGTTGCGAATAGTCCTCTCTGTAAGACGATTATAGCGAAGCGCGCGGTACTGAACACGCATTTTGACGAACCAATTTTATTATCTGCACGTGTTGCGAAATGCCATAACCGTTCAAGGTGGTTTAGTTAAACAAACTGAATAAATGACAACTAATTTGTAGGCTGTAGCTTCAACAAGATCGCCGTTACCAAGTGTCACAGTTCAGATATTCCTGTTGGAAAGCCGGATATATCAGAACGCTTATTATTGATCGGAACTAAATAATTTTAGTTTTTTTATAATAGTTTTGATTAATTATTGTGAAATCAATTTAAAATTGGAATTTCAATAAAAAAAAAAAATTTTTCGTGACATAAAATGCCTCTGGTTTTTTGAAATTTGCTACGAATGAACCCCATTTACAGGCTCTCAACAACTCATCAATTTATGTTTGTTTTTATATAAATTTTTTCAATTTATTTTTCTTTAAATCGTTGATTATCATTCAAATTGTTTCAAAAAAATGTCGTTTGGTTATTTGTCACGGTGGTAAAAATTTTAAGCGCTACTTTACCTTTTACTTTCCCAAAGAGAGATTTATTCTCAATCGACAGGTCAAGCCAATTATTTAATATGGAAGCTTTATTTAAGCTTATAAAGCTCTGTTGCCTGCTATTTACTGTATTACTACGCCAAATATAAACGAAAATAAAAACAGAAACAAAAAAAAACTGTTTTTATCACAACAGAGAGCATTAGTAACGAGGAGAGTCAAAGAGATTATCAAAGAGAAGCTTTCGTCAATTTAACAGGATTTTTCGGTTTTTTTCTTTGTGACTGAATTCATCCTTAATGTTGTTGTTGTTATTGTTGTTATTATTTTTCATTAAATATTTTTGTTGTTGATATTGTTGTTGTTAAAGCTGTAGTAGTAGCAATAGCGATAGTAAAACGACTGGCAATAACATTAAATGCAAAGGAAGTTCAATTTTCGATGTATGTGTACAGCGAATAGAATAAGAAACATACACACACACTCAAGCATTTGATTAAACCAATTACTGGGTTTTTTTTCTTTTTCATATTCTGCTGAAAAAATATTTCAACAGAATGGAAATGAAAATTTTCGATAATAATGATGTGTTCGTTGATTTTTGAAACTTTGTCGAGAGGTTTTCTTTCTGCAAATGATTTCAATTTTTTGTTTTTTTGACAATAACAACGAAATTATTGTTATTAGTAGGTTAAGAACTCTAATTTTGAAGGCGGTGGTTATATGTATATATTGAAACTGTTTTTGTTGACTGCAATTCCCTCCTTACTTTTAAATTTTTTTTTTTTTTTGAAGGAGTAATAAAACAAGATTAAACGAAATTAAATTTATTTCATTTATTGCTTACAATTTAAATGGTTTTCTACGCCTGTATACGTATGTATGTTGTCGGCTGTATTTGATTCCTTCTTCAAGATAAAATAGAGGCAGTCAAGTAATTTTTCTTAACGTTGATTACATTTAAGCTGCTGGAATATTTTTTGTTTTTTTTTTGTTTTCAAAATAATGCGCAATGTCATTGGATTCTATTTAATTTAAATTTATTGTTTCAAACAATTGGTATGTAAATAACAAAATCAGGTGCGTATACAAAAGGGGGGAAAACTGTATAAATTTCTACCTCTGCATTTGGGTTTAATTTGTAGAAGATTCTTTAAATTTCCTGTTGAAAGGCTAAAATGCGTCATATTTATCGGGATAATAAAAAATACATTCCTAAGAAAACAAGAGGAAAAATTTTAATTACAAATCTGAAATACGCTTTCTTACACTCTTATCATTAGATCGGCTATTAAACGGACGCAAAAGGTCTTCATGGAGATATATCTGTGGTATCATTGAGTCCTCTACAGAGAGACAGTTGACTCCGTAAAATATTAAGTGCTTCTAACAGATCTTGGACACCTTGCTTATGATTTCTGCAGAAGCTGCAGGAATGAGGAAGAGGAGGAGACTGCCCTTCACCAGCTGAGTACATGGCCGGCACTTTGTCAAAGGAAAATAAAGTACTTAGGTGCATACTATCTGGATGATCTGGAGGAATGTCATGGATTGACATTGGCTGTTGACAGTGGCTTCATTAAGAGTTCCGAGTGGTTCCGAGACTAGGGGATATCGGAAAACTAGGTAGCCTAAGTGTGTCCATCCAACTCTCTTAGATGGACAGCCACCGCTACGCACCTACCTACCGTAACAGATCTCTCGGTGTTACTTAAATACTTGTTGATAGTTCAACTACTACAACCACGACTACAACTACAACTCACTTAATTGGTCATTACAACCCTTTTAGTCAGGATTACGACCTAGTTTCTCACACCACCGATGTTGTAAATGTTAATTTTATCCATGAAGAGCAGGAGCTACAGTTTGAAGTCACTTTCTAATGACAAATGTTTGAGAAACTTTTCGTTGCATCATTTTTTTAGCTCTCTTCGGTTTGTTTTGGTTAATCATGGGAAAACAATTTCACAAAACATGCTGAACCATTTTTCTGCTGTTGTCGCTATTTTGTAGTTGTATACATAAATTATTTAATTGGGGCATATTTAAAATAAAAACAACAACAACAATCGCAAAAAAAAATAACTAAAAATTACAAAATTTAACATTTACCAAGTATTTCTTTAATTGTTGTTGCTGTTGTTTTTTGTTATTGTTTTTAGTTGTTGTTTATATATTGTAGAAACGTATTAATAATATTGTAGCGAATGGCATTACCAACAAGGACCAGTCATTACCAAACGCCGTCGGATTGTATTTTATGTTCAGATTACCAAGGCTATTTAAAATGTTTTTGTTTTTGTTGTTGTTGTTATGTTGTATTGCTGTAATTAACGCCTAATTATTAAATTCCTTTCACCCACTAAACTGAAGGCTTTTGCAACCTTTTTTTCTGTGTTTTTTTTTTTTTGTTTTCGAAAACAAAAGAAATATTTTCACTTTAAAAGCAGTGTGGGCTCTCCCTCTTTCTTTTAAACAAATTTATTCATATTTTAAGTGGAATTTTATGAATAATTAATTTTTGCAACAATTACAAGCTTTTAACGAATTTTTAAACAGAATTTCTATTGTTTTCCTTTTCATGAACGATTATAAATCTGTTCATAGAAAATCTGTCAGTATTTATGTTCATAATAATTATTAGAAAAATTATGCATAATTATGTTTCAGAAAGTCATAGAAGTCAATTGAAATTTAAAAATTACAAATTTTCTACGCGTTTTTCGGAGCACAGTATTGGATAGTCAATGTTGGAATCAAAATGAGAGAATCATTTTGCTGTAGTAAACGGATGTCGTAGTGTGGTGAGTGATTGAAGGGTAAAGTGTTAAAAAAACGAAGATTTTCAACAGTTATGCACATAACAGTCTTATTAGAAGAGAGGCCACCGTTCAAACCACAGGTCTGAGTTTTCAATAAAACTAAATATAAACAAATATTTCTTCAGCGACTGCTGCTCAGCAGATTTCTAGCAAAAAAAATGCCATGTCATTCGGAGTCGATTTTAACCTGTAGGTCCCACCACTCATGTACAAAATTAACAGACACAACATAAGTGGTGTGAAAAGCTAGTTCGCAATCCTGACTAAAGGGTTGTAATGAGCAATTATATATGTATGTATGTACATAGAGATTGATTGCATTGGTGAAAGAACTCAAAACTTCATCAAAAAGACTTTGTGACCTGTGGTTACAGTTTTTTGAAATATGAGTCAATACGAATGCCTAGCAATTAAATTGAAAACTCCCTCAATTAGTTGTACATTTAACAGAGTCATAACTTTCTCTTGTTTGCGTTTAAAAATAAATTAAATTAAACTTAAATATCTGAGAATTTTAAAGTACAACAACTAAAACACTTAAAAAACAAATGATTAATCGTGTTTTAATTAATATGGTAATGAAATTTTGAAAACAATTAATTGCTCTCTCTCTCTCTCCCTCTTAATTTATTCAGAAATAAACGTGACAGTTCATAAATAAATTTCATTAATATTCACATTTTAAAATTCATTTATTTTGAATATAATCCAGGAAATTATTTTTAATGCAACAGCGACGAAAACATTTACTCTGAGAGAGAAATAAAATTACCATGAAAAGCTTCTCATCAAGTCTGTCGCTCGAGGTCGACTTTAAACTGTAGCTCCAGTCACTCATGCCTAAAATTAACTCTTGCTACATGGGTACTGTGAGGAGCTAGGTAGTAGTCCTGGCTAAAGGATTGTATTAACTAATCCAACGTCGGGAAATTGTGATATTTAATGTAGTCTCTCAAAGAAAGCCCAACAATATCGAATCGCGGAATCCCAAGGTCAGATTTCTAATAAACTTTTAAATTTTATTTAATTTTCACAGTGTTTGCCAGTAGACTGCTGAGTGAAAGTCGCTAATGCCCACTAGACTACGGCAACGGCAGTTGCCGTTTACGTACATAGAAATGCGAATCCAAATACACAATATTCTATAATATGGTGTTAGCCCAATTGCTAAGAAAGCCATCAAATTGAAAAATTCGGATTACCTGCAGCCTTCTTCCAATAGAATTCATATTATTGGCAGAGCATACATTGCGATGATGCGCAGTTCGGACCAAATTTCTAACGTACACATTTCAATCACCACTTTTGAAGTCAGTTCTAACAACTCTGATGTAAGTTTTCGTTTTTACGCGATCCATATTCGTAAATGGCAAGCAAATCTTCCACTGAATCATTGAGATTCGAGATGAAAGGTATTAAACAGCCTGGCATGGATGGCCGACGGTTTTTAAACGACTTGACCCGCCATAACGCCATATACACATACTTACATCATTACAACCCTTCAGTCAGGATTACGATCTAGCTTCTCACACCATTTATGTTGTGTGTGTTAATTTTTATACATGAGTGGCGGGACCTACAGTTTAAAGTCGACTTCGAACGACAGATTTTTGAGAAACTTTTCATGGCAATTTTATTTACTCTCAGAGTTTTTGCCAGAAATCTGCTGAGAGGAAGTCGCCGAAAAATCCTTTTTGTATTTTGTTTCGATGTTTGGCATGGGACTCCATATACATACATGCATAAGTGATCATACAATAACGATTGCAAGATTTTACTTTTTATTCATAAATTCTAGACAGTTTTTGTGTTGATAAACATCAGAAACTTCGTCTTGCGAAAGACTCTCGATCTTGAAGAGCCCTATACTTTACATATTAAGTCCTAGACATATTTTTTTTATCGATTTTGTTTATTGATTGGCGTTATTTATTCCTTAGCTGTCGCAGAAACACCGCAAGTCATTAAATTTTAAATAGTTTGTGGTATGTATGGATGCTGTGAGTACATAAAAGTCATCAATCAATTTCGTGTCGTTAGGTGTTCAAAATTGTGTGTGTTGTGTGTGTCTGTGTGAGTGATTATGAGAAGGTAAATCTAACACACAATAAATTATTTTTATTGTCATGATGATTTGCATTCTCTATGACTGTTACACACTCACACATATGGTATGTACCCATACTAAACCAAGCGAATTCTTAGAACAAAAAGAAAACGGAAAGAAGAAAATACTTGGAAATTGAAAAGAATAAATTTAGAAAACGTTTAACCAACATGATTAAATTGATTTTTCACACATTAACACATACTACAGAGGTACACACTCACATACATACACTCAGTCAATTACACAGGCTGTGAGAGTATATTACAGTGTTGAAAAATTCAGTACTTTGGTACTTTTTTCAGTACTTTTTCATTTCAAAAATACCGCAGTACCCCCTCGGCGTTTTCAGTACTTTTTTATTATTACATATTTTATGTCTTGCGCTTTTCAACTATTAATGCATTAGCAAGCAACATGTTCAACGCAATGCTAAAGGTAGAATCAGCCTTTAGCCCCGGTTTGTCAAACGTTCACGGAACATACCTTCGTTTTTTGAATACGAAACGCAATTAAAACGCTTGCAGAACCGTATTGTTATATCGGTAAGCATTTGCATTGCTCTTCATATGCTAAAAACGAACGTTCCATCGACGTTTGACTAAACGGGACTTTTACGTTTTGTTACGTTCCGAATCAGATGTTTTTGTCTTCTATGTGAGGAGCACGAATAAGTCGTTAGTTTTTCTGTTCCGTGTCGTATGTGTATTAAATGTAAATAAATAAACAGTCTAGTAGGTAGTGTGTTGGCTTACTAGACATGAACCCACGGTGAATCATCTATTAGAGACTTAATGCGATACATTCATTCTTTGAATTTGCCTTTCTTCACCTTCTAGCAACAACTCTGAGAGTGAATAAAATCTGTCGTTCATAATCGACGTTAAATTGTTAAGCTACTCTTGCATAAACTTTATAATCCGGATTAAAAGTTTGTAATGATTAGACATCTCGGCGACTTCCTCTCAAAAGTCTTCGTGAGAGTAAATAAGATTGTCAAAGAAAATTTCTCAAAAAAATCTGTCGTTTGAAGTCAACTTTAAACTGTAGTTTCCACCACTTATGGATAAAAATTGACGCACACAACGTGGGTGGTATGAGAAGCTTGGTCGTAATACAGGCTAAAGAAGCACGTTCAACGTCTTTGTTGGGAGCGCGCAAAGTCCAATCCTCATCGATTCAAATACAGCAGTATACAAACAACTAACACACAACATAAGTGGTGGTAGTAAACTAGTAGAACTAGCGTAATCCTAACTGAAAGGTTGTAATGACCTATTATGTATGTATGTATGTAGAACCAATATATTTGTCATGAGTTTCACACTTTTCAATTTTAAGAAATAAAAAAGTTAAGTGGCTTACTCCACAGAAAACTTTTGATCTTCCATATAGGATAACATCAACAAAGAACATCATCAGAAGATCTAGCAGCGCCAATAAGTAAATTCACCACAGTCTAGTAGGTAGTGTGTTGGCTTATTATACGTTTCCAACAAAACGAAAATATTTCTTCGGCGTCTTCCTCTCAGCGGATTTCTGGTAAAAACTCTGAGGGTAACTAAAATTGCCATGAAAAGTTTCTCAAAAATCCTTCGTTCGGAGTCGACCTTAAACAGTAGGTTCCGAACTTCATGTATAAAATTAACACACACAAAATAAGTGGCGTGAAATAAAGTGGCGTGATTAAAGAGTTATAATGACCAATTATGTATGTATGTATGTATTTTTTACAAAAGTACCATTTGATGCAAAAAAGTACTCTTTCAGTTATAGTTCAGTACCATTTCAAAATTCCAATTTTGCAACACTGGTATATTATGCTAGCAAAACGGTATTTGTTTTGTTTATAAATTTACTTCTCTTCCACTCTCTCTCTCTCGCCTTGTGTATTTACTCACTTGCTTTCATACTCCTGGAAACATAATTTATGTGAGGGTGTATGTGTAAGAAAATTTATTTGAATGGCGTGTAAATCATTCATCATTAGTTTTTCTTTTGTTTTTAGCTTTTCTTTCTTTTTCTTTGATACGAGCATTTCAATTTAAAATTTAAATTTTATTTTAAAAAAATTTAAAATGAAAAAAAAAGCGGATGAAAGAGAATGGGAAACTCACCTGCAGAAAATAATGGCAGCATTTGGAAGATGACCAAGAGAGACAGTAAATATTTGGACATTTTTTGCAGATCCCGATAGAATTTTGTTGTAGTAGTTGTTGTTGTAGTAGTAGTTGTTGTTGTAATGTCGTTATGTTGTTGTTGTAGTTGCTGTTTTTCTTGACTTTGTGTTTCAGTTGTTGTTGTTGTTGTAAGAGAATTATTAAAAATTTGATTTGTTTTAAAAGAGAAATTTCGTTGTTGTTCATGTTTTTGTTTATCATATGAAATATGTTGTTGTTGTTGTGGTTGTGGTTGTTGTTGTATATTTGTTGTATGTATTTCATTATAGTTACACATGTTGCGGCAACATTTTTGTTTAGCAACATTTCTTTGGCAGCATTTTGTAGTTTCTTTGAGGGAATATTTGTTTTGTATAGGGTTTTTGGCATTTGAATTGTTGTTGTTGTTGTTGTTGCATTTACTTTTACTATTGCTGTCTGGAACATGGCCTGAGACTGATAGAGTTTCCTTAGCAATAGTGTGGTAGTAGTAGTAGATGGCGTTGTTAGGCATTTTTGTATTGTTGTAGTGGTTGTTGTTGGTTTTGTGGTTGTATTTGTTGTGGTTGTAATTTTTGTTGTTGTTGTTGTTATTAGTTTGGATTTTAAACTCCTCAATTCCTTGATAATCATGAATAAAAACGTCATCACTATTATGTTGTTGTTGTTGTTGTTGTTGTTGTTGTAAGTGTTGTATTTGTATTTGTTGTTGTTGCTGTTGCTGTTGTATTGTCCTGTTGTTGGCAACACCATTGCCCATTGGCAGACGACGACGACGACATTCTCTTTCTGTAACGCTATCAGGTAAAATGTCATAAAAATTGCCATAAAATTTCTTGTCAATGTTTGTAATGTTGCTGGTTTCGTTTGCTGTTGCTGTTGTTGTATTCTGTTGTTGACATTGAACACCGCTTGCGTTGACCAACACAACAACATCATCTGTATGAGAACTTGTTGTAACTGTTGCAGCATTGTTTGCTTGCATTGTCGTTGCCGCAAAATGTTTGTTGTTGCTGTATGAGCATTTTCCTTCCGATATTGTACCAGGCCATAGCTTTTCTCGTTGTTGTTCCTGTTGTTGAGAAATGAACACAATTTTCGTATCAATGTCGTGTTTAGATTTTTCCGTTTCAGTGAATTTGTGCGAGTTTCCTTTCTCTGTTTCCACTTTCTTTTCCTTCTTTGCTTGTTGACGTTCGTATTGTGCTTTACAGAGGTTATCGAGGCAACACAATGTTGCCGTGTTCGTTTTGTTGTTATTTTTGTTGTTGTCTGTGTTGATTTTGTGTTGTAGTTTCCGTATCGCGTTCGTATCGTTAATATATCCTGCAATATTTTTTTCGTTTGTTGTACCTCGTTTGACTTCCGTGTTACTGTACAGCGATGGCTTTTCCTCTGCTTCTTCTGCTTCGTAATGATGAGGCTGTGATTTGTGCTGTTGATGCTGCTGTTGCCGTTCAATAAATGATTGAATCGTTGTTGTTTTTCTTGAGTTTGTTGAAATAGTTTTCGTTTTTGTTGTTGTTGTTGTTGTTGTTTTTGATTTTGTATCGTTTTTATATTGAAGCTGTGCTGAGGCCATGTTGTGCCCTGAAAATAAATATAAAATCGAAAAGAAAAAAACACGAGTTGAGAAAAATTAAAACAGAAAAAGAAAATCTTGCTCTAAAGAAAACAAAAACAAAAAAAGAAGAAACACTTTTCTTAAGGTCCTTCCATTATTAGTTTATCGGTAATATTGTTGTTGTAAGGAAAGTGGAATGAGGAAACTGTACAAAAGCCAAATCAAACACAATCGTATTTTAATTTTTTTATTTTGTGTTCATTTTCTCTTTTTTTACATTTTCAATATCACGTTCACAAGTTCAACAATAAAATCGAAAAATAACGACACTACCAGACTTCCGGTTAAATGGAAAAGGAAAAACAAACTGAAATCTTGAACTTTGAGACTGTCTTTGCTAACAAGTGTTCAAACTTAATTATCTACTGCTGTAAGCAAATTTCATTATTAACGGCAATATTTGCTTAAAGAAAATAAAGGCAGTTTTTCATTGCAAAATGAGGAGGATGTTACATACAAAGAATGATAATAATAGACACTAAAATATAATCGATTTACATTGAAAAGAAAAAGTTGTTTTTTTAATTAAAAAATTATTATATTTCAATATATTGTAACGCGTATTAATTCACATAATTTTTTATTTAATAACTTGAAGAGGATGTTATTATAAAATTTCTTAATAGCAATTTTCTACTAAAACCTGAGCGATGACATCATTTTATGAAGACAATGTTTCGATAAAATTATTTTTCTAGAGAATACTAATCGATGACAGAAATAATTTGTGGATAGTTTTAGTTAAAATATTATTCGTAACTGTTCGTAATTAAAAAGTATAAATTAGTAAAGAATTATATGTTGTAAGAAATTGTGCTACAATTAAAAAAATTAGAAACATTTTCGATAACTTTAAATAAGAGAATTTTAAATATTACACTTATTTTTTTATAAAATTCTTCGATAACATTAAATTTTTAAAGAACATTTTTCGATAACATTAAATTTTTAAAGAACATTTTTCGATAACATTAGTAGTCTATAGAAACATTTTTTATAGCTTAAGCTTTCTATACAAAAATTTCTATAACATTTATTTCCTGTAAACTTTTCAACATAACATTTATTTCTAACCGAAATTTTTCGACAAAATTAATTTTCTAGAGAATATTAATCGATAACATTAATTTTCTTCAGAAAATGTATCGATAACATTAATTTTTACAGAAAATGTTCCGATATCATTAATTTTCTACAGAAATTGTTTCGATAACATTTATTTGATATAGAGAATTGTTCAATAACTTAAGTTTTTTTAGAAAATTTTGAAATAAATTTTTGTGAAATAATTTTCGATAACATCAATTTGTTACAGAACCGTTTTCAATAACATCTATGTTCTTAAGAAATTTTTTAACAATATCGAGATAATATTTTGTAAAGATAATATTTTCACAAAAATCCTTTTCTATAAAAAAATTATCGATAACTTTTCCCTACATTTATTTGTCTGAAAATATTTTTTATTTTTATTTATTTTCTATGCATAATTTATTTATAAAATTAATTTTCTAAAAAAAATTTCGATAACATTAATTTTCTTTAGAAAATGTTTCCATAACTTCATAAAAAGCTTTTCGATAACATAAATTTCATTGTAAAATATTGCTATTACATCAGCTTTGTAAACAAATTAATGATAACAGGACTTTCTAAGGAAAGATTTCTTATGATATCAAAAAACTATGCTCGATAACAAAAAATGTATCGATAACAGCAAAAAAATTTTCAAATATTTCATTAATATAATTTTCTGTAGACAACATTTCTATAAAATTGTTCAATTAAAGAAAGCTTTAATCATAAATTAATTCAATAGCTGGAGTTGTTCGTAGAAATTATTTCGATAACAAGATTTCTATAAGAAACTTTTCTCAGCATTATTTATCAATAGAATATATTTCGATTTTCTAAATAATTTCTTTTTTCTACAAAAACAAAGAAATTCTCAAAAGAATTAACTTATTGTATTAAAAAACCTTCGGTGAATATATAATCGATAACATTAGTTATCTATAAAATATGAACTTCAATGATATGTTGTATTTATTGTCGATTCATTGTTTCAATACGCCGTCCAGACAGAAATTGTTTATTCTACCATTACTTCGTCAATTCTCTGTGTATCATTGAAATAGATTTTAAATCAAGGCCATGGTATTGCATGAAATGTTAGTGGTCTAATCAAATCGAAATTACTTTTATTTTTGCACTTCTTCTTTCACCCCCTTTTGGTGGCAGACGACACTAAAAAGAATTTCCATCTCTTGTTATGCGAATAAAACTAACCAACTGTGTCTCTTCGGTTTACTGCGAATGTATGCATGTATGTATGTATGTTTGCTTAAAATTAATGTCAGTGAAGAGCACTTAAGGAAATAAAATGAAAAAAAAAATTCAATTTAATTTCCAAAATGTTGACTTAAACCGTTACGGTCTATTTGCTAGTCTATCCGGCTGCCTGAAGCCAGTAGCCTTAAATAGTTTTCAGTCAATTGTGGGGTTAATTTTAAGACCACAGTTGTGATTGCTATGGTATTATTGGGTCACATTTTGAGAGAAACTAAAACAAACACAAAAAAAGGAAAATTTCTGTAAGAATTGAAAATGTTGCAAATGTTGCCAAAAAGGGTTATTTTACTGTCCTTATTTCTTTCTTCATTGGCTCTTAGTTTGTAAATTGAATTGTTTTTATTTTTGTTTTTGTATCATTGAAGTCGTTGGTAAACACAATACTATGTGATACCCTGCATAATATTATGGGCAGTAAACAAATAGATTCGCCTTCCTGTACATATGTACGTATTTAACAGAGTGTAGCAATATTACACGCTGACAATCTGCCGCTAATGAGATTGTGCCTCCTCGTAAAACCAGTGGAAAATATTCAAATTAACTACGACAATCGGAATACCTGTTGCCGCCATAACTTAGTGGGTAGTGTGTTGGCTTATTAGATATGAGGCCACGGTTCAAACCCCAGGTCAGACATCTCCAACAAAACGAAATGCGAAGCAAATATTTCTTCGGTGACTTGTTCTCAGCAGATTTCTGGCAAAAACCCGGAAAGTAAATAAAATTGACATGAAAAATTTTCTAAAATTTTCTCTGTCGTTCGGAGTTGACTTTAAACTGTAGGTAACGCCACTCATGTATAAAATGAACACATACAACATAAGTGGTGTGAGAAGCTAGGTCGTAATCCTGACTGAAGGTTTGTAATGACCAATTATGGTGTACGATGTACGTACGGTTTCGGAATACCTGTGCCCTAACTTGTCGGAGACTACGACCGCCGCACCGGCTGTGGCTTGCTCATCAGCAATGCAATGTCCAACGATATCCCTATGTCAACGAACCCACGTAAGAGTTACCTTTGAACGATCCGAAAGTTCCCTGAAGAATACTCGATGTACAAGGACAAGAACGGACGTTGAAACTACCTTTGTCAGGGAATTAATCGCAGTCTGGCTGCAAGAGATCTTCAGAGAAAATCCCGCTACCCAGTAAGCATTGCGTCGCTTTCAAAATAGCCATGACCTCTGCCTGGAAAGCATTGCAATGGTCAGACAGCGGTTAAGAAAGTTTTATAGCAGAACCCTTAACAAATATATCACAGCCAGACCTGTCACGCATATTTGTTCATCGGGAACCCTATGATCATCATACCAGAAGTTCATAGTTGGAATTTTAAAATCGATTGTTCTATTTAGGAAATTGTAAGACGGCTTTCTTTTCCACTTTTTTTTAATGACGTTCCTTTAAATTTAAATGAAATTATCATGTCCATTTAGGCATATCCTTTTTTATGTTTTAATTCGTTTCGCTGTCAAAACTTCTTACATTTATTACCAGAGGAAGGCTTCCAAAGCCATTAAAATTTATTTTATCCTATCATCGCATTAGATTGTAATAGATTTCCACAAACAATATTTGTTTGTTGCCGTTGATTATAAATTCGTTAAAATTTCATTTCATTTCACAAATTCGTTGAGTTTTTCTTTATTTTTGTTTGTCATAATTCCGTATTTAAAGAGATGATTTAACTTTTATTACGAGCAATAAATTTAATTCTCTGCAGCCAGGAGGCCAGTTCGAAAATGAGAGACTATTTAATGAGCATTATGACAGTGGTGGTTGGTATTTTTAACGCCAACTTCTCTTTGCGTTGTTAGGGAAGGGAAAACATTATTCATTGCAACCGACACTGACAATGCCAAACAACAGCAACCACCACCACTATTGTGGTGAAAACTATTGTGATAACCCTTTTGTACCACACTTTGCAACTTTTCACAACAGCTAGGCTAACTATAGATGGCCGTCACATACATTACATTACAACCGTTCAGTCTGGATTACAACCTAGTCGCGCACACCACCTATTTTGTGTCTTCTAATTTTATACATGAGTGGCGGGACCTACAGTTTAAAGGCGACTCCGAACGACAGATTTTTGAGAAACTTTTTCATGGCAATTTTATTTACTCTCAGAGTTTTTGCTAAAAATCTACTGAGAGAAAGTCTCCAAAGAAATATTTGTTCATATTTCGTTTTGTTGGAGATGTCTGACCTGGGGTTTGAGCCGAGACCTACTTACTAGACTATGGCGACTATATAGTCGTCTTCCTTCGCAAAAATCTCTGTGGAGCAATATGTAACTGCCGTATTTACCCGACGTCAGTCGCTGTGATGCACCAAGTGACTGCCGTATATACACTGCACCTGTTGCGAAAGGGTCAACATTGACTTCTTACTGTAGTTGTATTTTATTTTGTATTAAAGTGTTAACATCACCGTCAGTTGAAGTCGCTTTAATATCGCTTATTATTAGATGCGAGTCCATGTTTCAAACCCCAGCACAGATATCTCAAACTGAACGAAATATGAAATGAAAATATTATTTCGGTGACTTGCTCTCAGCAGGCTTCTGACAAAAACTCTGAACGTAAATAAAATAACCATCAGAAGTTTCTTAAAAAATCTGTCGGTCGCAGTCGACTTTAAACTGTAGCGGCCACCACTTATGCATAAAATCCCATAAACAACGAGAGTGGTGTGAGAAGCAGGGTTGTAATCCTCACTAATGGATTGACATGATTAGTTATGTCAATAAGTAAGTAAGTAACATATTTCGACTGTTTCGTGTATATAGTTTAGACTTGTATTGGTCAAAAATGTAAGCGAGGGAATAAGGCCGCGTGGTCTGTAGCTCCAGATCTCGCATCTAAATTTTGTTTTAACACACAATGATAATGAGTTTGACTTTAGAATGCTCACTTTCCACAGAGGAACTTCCAGATTTCATTATCATTGATTGCTTTCTTTGCTACATTTCGATGTTTTATATACTCAAACTCGCTTTTGTATTATTTCAGAGTGATTCCCTAATGGCAATTGTACTTTTACCAGCGACTTTATATTGTTCCCCGTCGGGTTATCGATTTTCATTTACTTTATCTAGATTAGATTTTTTCATTCGCATAATTCCTGCACAAATTGCGCCATCTAGTGTTATAATTTTTAAATAACTCCAAACGGATAAACCAAAAATTTTTAAATGAAAAACTTTCCATTTAAGCTACCCGTGCTTTCAAAATGGTGAACAAGACCTCTTAAATCGCAACGATAACATCATGCTGATAAAGTCGAATATTTCAAAATAAAGTTCCACTAACAGCAACGCTCATGTTAAACCAACAAGATGTCAAAAATAAAAGCTTTCATTATTAAGCTTTACAAAGCTTATAACGTTACAATTATTATGCGTTATTATACATAACGTTTTTAAAAATTGCAAAAGCCGCAAAGCCCTTGGGTAAAACTGTTATACGATACTCTCTATAAGCTTTAACTTTTACTGCTTAATTTGTAATAATTTCCTCAGAGCTTTTTTTTAAACTTTTTAAATTTGAAAGGTTTGTAGCAATAATAATAATCCCTAACAAAACAAAACCATTTAAACCGAGAACTTACGAAGCTTTTTCAATTAATATTGTAATTGAAAGCTTCGTTACTCTTTAAACAATTTTTAATGGCCAATAAAAATTATTAAAATATTCCATGATAGAAAAACAGCAACAAAAAAATATCAATAACACTGTAAAGGGACCCCAAAAAAAAAATTAATGTTCGCCAATCATATGAATTACATTTTTATTGCTTTCTTCATAGCACAAACTGTACTCGTCATATTATTTTATTAATTTTTTTTTTCAGAAATAACGCGTGTGTGTAGAAATAGAAAATTAATGTGAAGTGGTTATGGGACACATGAGAGAAAATTTTATTTCCAAAGAAAACAAACGAAAGTGGGAAAAATAAAGCCAAGGAAAGTAGTAACGAGTGTTTCCTTGAATTTGTGTGATTCAATACATCTTAGTACAAGTCATCGTTAATTTATGATCGCTAATAATTGACGTTCTTTAAACAAAAAAAGGATTTAAAACACATGTAAACAGAAGAATTAATTTGGATGCCTACAATCAATATGAAGAATGTCACAAATAATCAGAGGCATCAAGTATCGTATATTCAACATAGATGAGAAGCCTAGCCAGTTGCCGGTTGCGGAAATAAAGCCAGGATAACATTGAGCACAATCATACAATACATACTACATTATTGGTAATTACAAAACTTTAGTCAGGATTACAACCTAGTTTGTCACACCACATATGATGTACGTTAAGTTTATACATGAGTGATGGGACCTACATTTCTCTCAGAGTTTTTGCCAGAAATCTGCTGAGAGGAAGTCGCCTAAGAAATAATTTTTCAGATTTCGTTCTGTTGGAGATGTCTGTCCTGGGGTTTAAACCGAGGCCTCACGCCTAATAAGCCAACACACTATCCAAGAGACTACGACGACTAGAGTGGAATTAGAGTACTTCGACTAAGTATTTTGGTCTAATGCTATCAGCATATGGATTTTACTTGCTTACTTAATTGGTCAGAACAACCCTTTAGTCAAGATTACAACCTAGCTAATCACACCACTCTATGAGTGAAGTCGACTTCGAAAGGCTGATTTTTTGAGAAACTTTTTATAGAATTGCTATCAGAAAGTCACCGAAAGAATAGCTAATAACGCAACACACTGGACTATGACGACATCAACTCAAAAATTTGTGTCTGCAGGCAAGAACCAAGGTTTACTGAACTTTAAAAATTAATCTCGTTATGGTGACTCGAATTTTGTTGCTGGCTGCCAAGAAAAGTCGAGGTAGTAAACTACAGTGGATGGGTATTTTGGAAGTGTTTAGATAGTTATCCACAGTAACTCAATATTTGATTGTCAATGGTATAAAGAAAAAGAAATTTGTTTTATTTATTATTTAAATTACTATCCGGGAATCGTTCATTAAATTCAATCGAACTGAAACGTTATTGCAGCTCATTATTAAACAAACGTGGTCAGTAGCCATAAACTTCATTGAATTCTACGTCGACTGACGGCAAAAAGAAGTTGTGCTCTGTGTTTGAAGGAATTGCTCTGTGTTTGAAGGAATTACTCTGTGTTTGAAGGAATTGCACTGTGTTTGATGGAATTATTCACTATGAGCTGCTCCAATCAGGCTTAACTATTAGTTCTGATTTCTAATGATTGAATCAGTTGGAAGAGAATAAAACTGAATAAAAAAAATCCAAATAAAACCGCATATGCTTTAAATCTCTCTCCACATAGAAAATAAATTTGATTCCAAAAAACTCAATAAAACTATAATAAATATTGACCATTAAAACGCTAAAAAGGAAAAACAGAAACAAATTCGTATTGTTTTTGGTGGAACAGACCTTCGAAATGAAAACATTTTCGAAGGACTAGCGAAAATTCAAAAACAAACATTTCACCACACGGAGTTTTACAAAACGAAAAATTATACACACGCATAAGTATATACATACGTTTGTGTGTATGCATGAGAAAGAAAGCATGAAAAACAAGTTTAATTTGCTTCGTTTCAACGTTACACACATACAATGGCTATAAAAAATAGAAAAAAGAATTGAAAATAACACCAAAACCAGCAAAAAAACAGCAATATTAGCAGTTACTATATACGATATACATATTGTTGTTGTTGTTATTGCTTTTACACCAATCTATACACACACTCGCATATAAACATTGTTTTATAAGTTTAAGCATGCATTTGTGTGTGTAAGTAAAATGGTTTTTACTTTTATTTCTCTCACTAACTCTCTCTCTCTCTGTCTCTCTGTCTATCTCCTTTGGTTTTTTTTTTGCAAAATAAGCACAAATAAATATTCACTGAGATTAACAACTAAACAGAATAGCAAATGCAAAAAGCCATACGGTAAACATCAGTCAACAGTGAAACTAACCAACAATAATAGCAACAACAATAGTGACAACAAAAATTATAGCAATAATGACAATACCACGATGATGGCCAATATACATACTATCCATCATCCACACACACATGCATACAATTTAAACCTGCTTACTAACTATCATCATAGCGAGTATAAAATAAGAATTTCTTTAGTGTTGTAGTCTGCTGTAAAGGGTCTTTTGTTAAGTGCTTTCTATCTTTAAAATTTAAATAAAACAAGGTGAGTGTGTGTGTGAGATATCAACGAAATTTTTTATTCTCTTGAAAGACCTATTGATGCCACTATGTGTGGAATATATCGTCGTACAAATGTCCACCGCGGCATCTCTGGGTAGAACGCATCCGAAATGTTAAATTTTACAAGAATCTTGTGCATAAATCAGACTAAATTTGGCGGATGGCATGGATTATGTTGGCTTTAAGGACCGCATACACCTGCGACTTATGGAAACCTCACGAGAAAGAGTACAACAGAGTCAAATAGCACATTCTCAGTGGCCATTTCACATCACCCCTCTTTGAGATGACCATGTCCTCTAATCGCTCGTGCAGAATATCCATTGAGACATGAGCTATGTGTTACGTAGGGCCGTCTTATTGTAACCATTGGCGTCTAGATCATCCTAATTAAGCCATAAGAAGTTGATAATCATCAACAACAATGCTTGCCGTTTACAGTGATGGCCGTTCTCAAAGACTTATTTGGGATGTATTGAACGCTCTTGAATCTTGTTCATCCAGAAATGGGTCTCACTGCTGAAGATGATTTTTCAATGAAAAGTAGGCTCAATTGCTACAACAACAGCTACAGAGCCTATTACGATAATTCACGTCGTTGGCAAAACAGAATGAAGAAAAGGAAGTCGCCGTATTCCAATAGATAGTGTGTGTTGTCTTATTAGAGACGAACCCGTGGTTGAAACCCCAGCTCAGAAATCTCCATTAAAACAAAATATGAAAAATGAAGTCGCCGCAATCTAGTAGATATTGTGTTGGCTTATTAAACGTGAGGCCACGGTTCAAACCCCAGGTCAGGCATCAAAACGAAATATGAAAAAATATTTCTTCGGCGACTTCCTCTCAGCAGATTTCTGGCAAAAACTCTGAGAGTGAATAAAATTCCCATGAAAAAGTTTCTCAGAAATCTGTCGTTCGGAATCGACTTTAAACTGTAGGTCCCGCCAATCATGTATAAAATTTAATGCACACAACATAAGACATGAGAAAGTAGGTCATAATTCTGACTAAAGGGTTGTAATGACCAATTATGTATGTATGTATGAAAAAATATATCTTCTCACAAAATTCTTGAATACAAAAAAAATTCTATCAAAACTTTAAAAAAAAAAAATGTGTTCTTTGGAGTCAACTTTAAACTGTAGGTTCCGCCACTCATAGATAAAATAAAATACAAACAACATGGGTGGTGTGAGAAGTTAGATTGCAATCCTAACTAGAGTGTTGTAATGATCAATTAAGTTAAATACGACTAAATAAATGACAACTAATCTGACAGTAGTAGAGGTAACTACAAAGGAGTTTATTGAAAGACCCAATAATGGGTCTTTGTTGATAAATGAAATGTTGATAAATGAAACTAATGTTCAATTTCTTCAAAATTCCGTAATAAATGCAATGAATTGGTTTTCTTCACTTTTTTCTCTCTTCAGTTTTTGGTTTATTTTATTCCAGTAACTTTATTTTCATTTAAAATGTGTGTGTTTATTTCTTATCTATTTATCATATGTGCTTGTTGTTTTTGTTTCGTTTTTTATTGTTGTAGTTGTTGTTTTAGATCTACACATTTATTTGTTTCATTATTTGCTTATAATCAAGTTAATTATGAAGTTGCTTGACTATGATACTGATAATAATGAAGATAATGTTGCTTCCATTAATTTACATACACAGGTAAACTTTTGTTTTTTCCTGACATGTACATGTCCGTGTGTGTAGGGGAGTACAAATAGATAGTGAGAAATATACAGAGAGGGAGAGAGTAGGAGCAGAAGTTTATGAAACTAATGTAGTCATCCATAATAAAAAATATACCATAACGGGAATTGTAAACAAATAAAAAATATCGTGTGTATATTATACACACCCACACACAGGCATATACAGACATTAATTTCCTTCAACTGTATCTGTTATAATCCTATCACCTTCTCTCTCTCTCTCTCTCTCTACCACACTTTCCGTTTTCTGTGTCTGATGCTGACAAAATGCAAAGTTTTGCTATTTTAGTGTTGGATTTCGTTAAACGAAGGTGGGAGTGTGAAGTTGTTGTTGTCGTTGCTGTTCTGGTGATTTGTAAATACCATGTCGACATTAATCATCTTTAACTCCGCCATGACTTTAATTGGATACGACCACACACAAACCTACAAATTGATGGCGTGTAATAGCAAAGAAAAAAAATTCAGAATTTAAGAATTAAAGTTTCCTTTAAGCCATTATGGGGCATAGATTCGTGCTGACAGATGTTATTTTTTAAGAGACAGTTTCAAACAGTTTGAAAAAAATTTTATTTTTAAATTTTTAATTGATGAACCACATTCGCTAGACCGCTTGATTGCTAACACAATTCACTTAAGAACCTGTACTAAAAACAGAGAGACCAGCTATTACCCTAAGTGTCTTCCAAGCAGCAAAGACTTCGAACTACAAGTGAACACTAAACCTTTAGAAAGCTTTGCTCAATTCAGTTGTGGAAGCTTCGATGTTAAAAGAGCAATTCACTTTTAATAAGCCCGTCTCTGAAAATGTGGCTTAAATTTTGCAACTGCAAACAATCAAGGTAGTGTGTTGACTTATTAGACGTGATGTCGCGGTTCAAACTCCAGATCAGACATCTTCAACTAAAACGAAATATGTATGAAGAAACATTTCTTCAGCGACTTCCTTTCAGCATCTGGCAAAAATTCTGAGAATAAACAAAATTGCCATGAAAAGTTTCTCAAAAATCTGCAGTTCGAAGTCGGCTTTAAAATGTAGCTCCCGCCGCTCATGTATGAAATTAACACACATAATGTAAGTGGTATAAGAAGCTAGGTCTTGATATAAGAGTTGTAATGATCAATTTTGTATGTATTTGGTGAGATTGGAAGACAATTATTGATACAAACTTCCACTTCCCAGTGAAACAACAAATCTAATCTCTTTAATTTTTCCATTGAACAGAGCAATTCACGGAAAGGGCACCAAACTGAACCATGGGGCTCTTCCATCGTGCAGACCTTCTTCCGTTGTAGTTACAAAACCTCATTGTTGGCACTTTAGGCCAACGGAAAAGCAACTTAAAATCACGAAACCCATACAAATAATTACAGAAAGTGAAATTGGTAGGTTATTACCATCAGCCGCATTTAAAATTAAATTTTCTCGTCCTTAGTTCTGCATTTTAATCAGAAAATAAACAAATTAATCATATGCAGGCCTTTATATCAACATATCAACTGTGTAAGTTGAGTAATAAAATTAAAATTTATTGCTTTTAGTTTTTAATTATTATCAGCTTTTCACAATTTGTGTTTGTGGAATAATTAAAACAAAACAAAACCAACAACAACAACAAAAAATTCTTCCTGAGCAAAAAAAAGGAAAAAAAAACACGTCAAAACTTACAATTCAATTCGAGCAAATGAATACATTCGCAGCAATTTTCATTTGTTTACTGTGCATTGTGCAGTGTGCACTTCTGTGTCAATAAATTTATAAATTTATTCTACACGGTATTGTAGCTGTATGTTGGTGTTGTTTCGAAAACCATACAACAACTCAACATTTAAACTATAAATTCGTTTATGGTTGTAAATTTTAATTAAAAAGTTTCCGATAACACCAACAAACAAATTGAAAACAGTGACGCCCAAATAAATACGAATACAATTTTGAAAAAAACTGTTTCTATAGGAACAATAAAAGGTTTTTTATGTTTTGTTTTGTTCTCTGTTTTGTCCTACACTGTATTAGTGTGTGTGGTTTAATTTGTAATTCAACAGAATTGCATTTCATAGACATTAAACTCGTCTGTGTAAATTGTAAATGATAATTATGGGGTCGAACAGGGTAAACACATACACGCACGTACACATAAAAGCATGCATTGATACACTGACCCACATGTATTCGTATGTGTAGAGTACATACTCTTTTGCTCGTGCATGCCAATGCCGTAACATTTCGTTCATACGAATGCGAGTCAGTCAACATAAACGAGTTGAATGCTTACGAGCAGCAACCCTCCTGCTTTAGTTAAGTAGCAGAGTTTGGAATTTTAAATGTTTATACCACACACAAACATACACGTGTGTAAAACTTTTTATTTGCAAATGTGAGATCGATTGTTATAAATAATGAGAGATTCTGGTAGGATGTAAATCGTATACTTGACATGAGTGGCCATCAGTAGTAATGTTGTTAAGCGAGCCATATTTATCGATGTTGCTGTAGTCCAGTAGGTAATGTGTTGGCTTATTATACACGAGCTCGTGGTTGAAAGTATGAAATAAAAAAAAAATTTCTTAAACGACTTCCTCTCAGCAGTAATGCCATGAAAAGGATCTCAAAAATCTGTAGTCCGGAGTCGACTTTAAATTGTAGGGCTCAAGGATAAACATGGGTGGTGTGAGTAGCTAGTTTGAAATCATGACTAATGGATTGTCTCGAGTAAATTAAGTAAAGTACGTAAGTTGTCGCAAACCTTTGTCTAGTAGGTAGTGTTTTGGCTTTTTAGACGTGAAGCCATGGTTCAAAACCCAGGTCAGACATCCCCTACAATACGGAATATGAAAATATATTTTTTCGATGACTTTCTTTCTGAATTTTGAGAAAATTTAAAATTGCCATGAAAAGTTTCTCAAAAATCTGTCATCCGGAGTCAACTTTAAATTGTAAGTCCTGCAAGTCATGTATAAAATGAACACACACAACATGGGTGGTGTGCGAAGCTAAGTTGTAATCCTGACTGAACGATTGTAATGGCCGATTGTTATGTATGTATGTAAGTAAGTAAGTAAAGTAAAGTTACGTGTCATCCTAACCTTTTAACGCTCCAAAATTAATCGAATTTAAATTGTCTTTAAAAAATATATTTTAAATCCCGTTTTTTATAGATTTTTTGAAAATTTATGTGTCTAATAAACGTTAACAAAAAGGAATAATTAAACAAATATTTATTGTTCATCTGAAAGTGACGAAAATTCCATGAATTTTATAAAAAAAAAAATATCGGGGTTTTCCTTCATTTTTTTTTTGCTGACCTTTTTCTATGGCATTCTTTAGAAATGTTTTGCATTTTAGCAGTTTATGCTGTAACCACAATTTTATCTATTTTTTGTTGCTATTTTTCTCCATTCTGTTTTGCAACACAAAAAAAAAATTGTGTCAGAAAAAAATGCAAAATTTTAATACAAAAAAAAAAAGATTTACAAAAAGATAAAAAAAGGAAAATAAACCCTAAACCAAACTAATTGCATTTTGCGGCGACTCCAAAACATTTTAATATGAATGAAAAAAAATAAAAATGTTGAACAAAACTATGAAAAAAACGTAAAAAATAGAAAAAAAAGAATTACAGACTCATCAGAAAGAGATAAAACCAGCAGAAACTGTAACACACAACCACCAACGCACACTCCTAACAAAAACAAAAGTACACCCCCGTTTGCATAAAGTTTTAGATGACCACAGCTGCGATCAGTTAATTAGCTATGAAATCTAAAAGAATGTTTTGAAAAGCAAAAAAAAAATTCAATTACGTTCCATTGAAGGAAATAGACATGGATTATCCATATAACAGCCATAGACTATATTCACAAGGCCATCTATACGGCTATCACAAGAGAAACTCTGTTCATTTTTCATTCACAAAATGTTCTTCATTTCACAAATTGATGGCGAGTTTTTAAGCCTTTTTTGTTAATCATTTCATCTCTCAATGTTTTTGAAATCTTGGAAATCCACATGGCTATGCTGGAATAAGCATAGACTTTCAAATCTATCCTGCTGGATGATACATGAGCTAAATCTGTTACTAGAGAACAGGAATTATACGAAGAGTCCCGATGCAACTCTGAAATCAAAGTAGTATAGTTGGCTTATTCGATATGAGCTCGTGGTTCAGACCCCAGCTCAGACACCTCGAATGAAACAAAATATGAAAAAATATTTCTTTGGCGACGTCCTCCCAGAACTCTTCTTGCAAAAACTCTGAATATAAATAAAATTGTAATGAAAAGTTTCTCAAAAATCTGCGGTCCAAAGTCGTCTTTGAACTGTAGGTTCAGGTACTCATGGATAAAATTAACACACACAACATGGATGGTGTGAGAAGCTAGGTTGTAGTCTTGACTAACGGGTTGCAATGATCATAAAGTATGATAAAGTAAGACAGTACTGGGTTGTATGAAGCGGATGGTATTTGCCTACACCCACACAAGATTCTTCAAGTAGTTCACATTAAATTACCTGCAACCGTCTAGTAACCTATTAAATTGTGGTTCTAATTAACACAGCTTAACTGTACCATCGTGCAAGTTACAATCATATGAGAAAAAATTGTTATTTTTTTTGTATTCCAACGAAAGAATATGGGGGTGTGAGTACGCGTGTATATGTGTGACATAAAAAACTTTGGCTTCCATGATTTTTATCTTCGTCTTCCTCCCCAATTTGTTTTATTATGATTTTTCTGTTTTTTTTTATTTTATTTTAATTTTGTTGTTGCTGTTGTTGAATATTTTTATTACATTCACCAGCATAAATATGTGTGAGTAAGTGCATGACCATGTACGTACGTGTCCATACATGAGTGTCTGCTGCATTCATGTGCATGACTTGTCCTCTCTAGACTCCCTTAAAATCGTTTTTATCTGCTTGAACAGTGCATTGGTCATTAGAAATTTGTTTTCATCTTTATTTTTGGGTCACAGGGAATTGTTGCTTCTTCGGATAGTGTCTCCAGCAGCAGCTATCGTTTCAGTAGCAGTTGATAAAAATTGCTGTCCTCAGCACTACTACTCGTTAAGGAGGAGACGGACAATCTTTTGTATTGAAAATTTGATTTCACAATTGTTACACGAACGAACGAACAATGGACGTCAAGCACAATTACAATTAAATTTTTGTAAAATTATTGTGCAAATAATTGTTTAAGATTCTCTCAATTGGGAGATAAACGAAGAATGTATCATTAAAGCGAAAGAGAGCATGAAATTGTTTAAATTTTAGTGGACACAATTGAGTTCGTTTAGAATTCGGTTTAACAGAGATTTTTCAATACAAATGTTATCAGGTTTGTGTGCCAATACATTTACAAATTTTACAATGACTTACAGCCATTCAACTATGTACGTACAGTGGCTAGCATTTAGGGTGTAAGCTGCTGATTGAGTGAAGGATGCAATTGTTGTTTGGATAAATGCTGTGTGGTTAGTCGTTTAAAAGCTGCGTTTTTTTGTCTGTTAACTAGTATTTTTTGTATTAAATTTATTGTATTTTGTGTGGTTTAATGTGGTTGATGAAATTTTTGTAAAAAGTTTAAAGAATTTCTGAATAATCAGCAAAACCCAGTCTCTATGATTTAAAAATATCTATGCAATGCATAGCATAGGCTCTTATTTCACTTGATCATCATGATTATTGGAGTGCCAAGATGACTTTTATAATCCCTTGAAGTGATTGAAATACATTCAGGTAACATACATACTTACATACATAACTCAAACATAATTGGTCATTACAATAATTCACTCAGGATTACGACCTTGCTTCTAACACAGTGGCGGGACCTACTGTTAAAATCGACTCCAAGCGAAAGATTTTTTTTGATAAACTTTACATGGCAATTTTATTTACTGGCAGTATTTTGCCAGAAATCTGTTGAGAGGAAGTCGCCGAAGAAATATTTTTTCATATTTTTGTTAAGTTCGTGATGTCAGCCCTGGGGTTTGAACCGTGGCTTTACGTCTAATAAGCTTACTAGACTACGGCCTTTAGTCAGGACTACGACTGAGCTTCTCACACCATTCTTGGTGTGTGTTTTTTGTCCATGGGTGGCGGGACCTACAGTTTAAAGTTGTCAACTAATCACAGATTTCAAAGAAAATAAACATTGTAACCCTAGTCCGTTAAGTACCTAAGCTTATAACTGATTATTTCCCAATCTTGAAGGTTACTTGAATTACATATTGCAGATGGTTAACGATGATCACAAATGCCGTGTTCAGAATGAAATCAAATGTAGAAGGATCTCCAGGGAGTAGTCTATCAAGGGTAATGAATTCATTGTTTCAATGTTCGAGATTAACCGAAAAACACAACTCAATTGAAAGTTGTCTATCTAAGCTTAAGTGTAAGCAGATCTGCTTTAGAAATTCTTTACAGCCCAAATAGTGAAAAAAAAACTTCCATTGGAAAAACTAGATGACTTAAAGTAAGTCAAAAGGTTGACAGAATAATAAAATGTCTTGGAAAATAACAACAGAGATGGAAAAGTTCTCCTAAACTATACCCAGATACAAATAGATGCTACGATGATGTCACTAAGTTGCCCTGATAACGGTCCATGATGGTCATATCGTTTTGGCTTTTGACCACATGATCCTCAAATACTCGAGATTCAGGAACATCGATAAAAATTTATTTATTTATTATTAGACATAAGACCTCGGTTCAGACCCCACGTCAGATATCTCCAACAAAACGAAATATGAAAAAAGATTTCTTCGCCGACTTCCTCTCAGCAGATTTCTGGCAAAAATTCTAAGAATAAATAAAATTGCCATGAAAAAGTTTCTCAAAAATCAGTCGTTCAGAGGAGACTTTAAACTGTAGGCCCTGCCACCCATGGATAAAATTAACACACACAACATAAGTGGTTTGATAAGCTAGGTCGTAATTCTAACTAAAGGGTTGTAATGACCAATTTTGTATGAATGTATATACGAAATGAACTGAAACGCCTACGAACTGTATTCGAAATCCGAGCAATACTGCACAAAGAAAAAATGTTATCATTGAAAAGAATCAAATACTGAAACGATAGACTAAGACACTAGATTACCAAAGTACTCTAAAACGCTTTAATTTCACAAAATTTTTATTCGAATATCCATAACAAACGATTGGAAATTATTCGGTTTCTCGGTTATTTAAAAAGTTTAAAGCTGTTGTTCATGTATAAAGTTGTTCATGTAGAAAGATTTTCATAACAAAGTTTCGAAAAACAAAAAAAGAAAATCCAATTTTCCAAAACTAAAATATGTATGCACAAACACATGATTTACGATTAAGAAAGAAAAACAAAAAAAATTCCTTTTTTTTCTGTTGCATTCTATTAAATTAATGCACAAAGAATTACTCATGGCATGTTAGCCCAATCATTTGTTTTCTGTTGCTGATAATAATGGAAAATCAAATGCTGGTGCAATATTTGTAATATTTTTTTTTAGATTCTCTTTCACAGAGTGTATGGTAAGTACGGTATGTTGTTTGCCCATTAAAATGAGTCACGCGACATACACTGAGTGTACCAACCAAACCAAAGTGCCATTATAATGCATGTTTCATGGACTCATAATTGTGTTTAAACAGACGGTCGTAATAAAACCCAGAAACGAAAGAAAAAAAAGCGGCAAAAAAAAAGGATTTGAAATCCTTCTCTCTCTCTTTGTTTGCTGTTTTGATAATGTGGTCGGGTGATGGTAATAGTGCTGCCATTGCGGCATTACGTTTAAAATTATAAATTAAAGAACAAAAAACACCACAGAAGAAGAAGAAGAAGGAGAAGAAGATATATGGAGTACCAACATTCTAAAACAATGCCATTTATTATAATAAAACACACACACACAAAATTACCCAGAGATAGAGAGAGAGATAGAGGGGGAGAGAGAGCGCAGAAAACAAATGGAAACAAATGCATTCCACTACCAGCAGCGTTAAAAAAAGATTTTTTTGCTTTCAGTCAGAAAAAACTGCATTTTGATAAACTCAGCAAACCAAATGGAAAATGCCCAACAACACCAGAAAAAAAAACGGCAACAAACATGCAAAAGAAACACGTAATTAACTTGGCAATATAGGAGGAGGCTGCAACAATAACAACTGGATTTGGAGGCTTCATAATATGAAAAAATGAAGATGAGGTAAGGCAAGTAGACTGTTAGAAGCCCTATTGAATAAAAGATTAAAAGAATTTAGTAATCATTGCAAGCCTTTAGTCAGGACTACAACCTAGCTTCTCACACAACCCATATTGCATGCGCGTTAATTTTATCCATGAGTGGCGGAACGTACAACTTAAAGGCGAGTCCGAATGACAGATTTTCGTTTTAAAGGGCAATTTAAATTTAATTCAACCATGGCCCAGACAATTTTAAAAATATTTCTTTCGACGCCTAAGTGGAAAGCAGTCTTCTGGCCAAAAACTCTGAAAGTAAAATAAAATTGTCATGACGTGTCTTAAAAACTTGTTGTTCGATGTTGACATTAAACTGTAGGTCCCGCCACTAGCGTATGAAATTAACACACACAACATGGGTGGTGAGAGAAGCTAGGTTGTGATCCTGGCTAAAGGGTTGTTAATGAACAATTAAATTAAGTAAGTAGACTCTGTTACGGTAAATTGAGTTTTTTTTAACAAAGACAACAGAATTTTTCACATTCTTTACAACAAAATAAAGTCACTTTATGGGTCAAATGCATGACGGGTTTAAATGGTTAGGATTGCTAACTTCTTTTGATCTCTGTTGGCATTCTGACAATTCATGAGCATTTGCTAGCCAAAATTGTCTTTCACATGAAGCTAGTTTCATTACCATGCCACACAATGATGTCTTTTCATTTAATTTTTATATGGTGAACCTAAAGAACAAAAGAATCCAAAATTTGTAGATTAAAGTTCGTATTTTTGGTGGTAACAACCCACACACACAACAAGCGTCTAAATGGTCCCTGGTGTTCATATTTTTTAAACATTTTTTTTCCTTTATAATGAGACCCACATTGAGGACATAAGGACGTGTAATTATTTTTGTTTGCAACAACCATGTGATGGTGGTACGTGTAAAATGTAAAAGAGACACACGAGGGCATTTTTCTTTATTCAGTTTCTCTGCTACTGTTGTTGGTTGCCATCAATAAAGTAGCAGTTGTTGGCATTGCAGTTGTTGCAGTTACTGCTGCTGCTGCTGCTGCTGCTGCTGCTAATCATAAAAATTGCAAGTTGCAACACAAGCCAAGTTTTCTAGGCAATAATAGACTAAAAATCTCGTGATAAAAATGAAACATTGTTGTTGTTGTTGTTGTTGCTCCTGCAATTTTCTAAAGATTATGAAGCAAAAAAAATGATTTTTTTTGGTAATAGAACGTGTTGTGTTGGCAAATTTTTGTTTGTGGGTTTTTAGATATTTTTTCTTTCATTCTGATAATGGTGGTGGTAGTTTTTCTATTCATTTTTTTTTTCTAAAAAGAAATAAAAAAAGAAATAACGAAGAAGAAGAGTGAACAAATGGCAACCGAAAAAATTTTAACAATTTATGAACTCTTTTTAGTTTAGCGTGGAGTTGTTTTTCATGGATTTTTTGGTTTAATTTTTTACTCCGGTTTTTTTTTCAGGATTTTAACATCAGCAGTAAAAAACTATGTATGTGAGGTAAAGTGGCAACAACAGCATGGTAAGAAAAAGCATGCTCTCTGAAATATGCACCAACAACTGCTTATAACGCAGCTTAAATTGTTTCAGGCTACTCGACTATTGAATTTATTGGAAAAGAAAAAATTTTTTTGTGAAAAGCAAGTGAAGGTATATTGCTGACGTTCGCATGGATCAGTGGTGCTAAGTCTTTATGTCTTTAATATTCTGAATATTATTCCTTATATTTCGAACTTCTTATATAGTTGCGGGCATTTATTTTAATTCTTTCAAATTCGTTGATTAAGATTTTCCGTTAGGTTAAGTTAGGCAAGACGGCGGGCTCCCCTTAGGTCTCAGTAGTCTTTTGACAAAAAATCTGAGAGTAAATCAAAGTTGTCATGAAAAATTTCTCAAAAATTTGTCGTTCGGAGAGGGCTTTAAACCTTAGAGCCCGCCAGTCATGGATAAAATTAAAACACATAGTATAGGTGGTGTAATTGGCTAAGTCGTAGTCTTAAGTCTAAAGGATTAGAATGGATTATTTAGTAATTTCAGGTGTATTAGGTACGCCCATCATTACGCTTGCCTTCCCTTCTTCTTTATCATTTTGTGATGAAGTTTTTCTATCAACTATAGGGCAAGGATTTTCGATATTTTCTTCTCCTATAACATCATGGGTGAATCAAGTAATAGAAGTCTCATCAACTAATCTTACAGAGAATAAACTATCATAGTCCAGCATACTAGGTTGCTGAATTTTAAAACTGTTGCGCCCAGCAGTAGACAGAAGGAAAACCAGCGAATTATTTGAGTTCGGCAAGAAAACGTTTTGGACTCTGATAGGAATTCTAACGGGAAACTGTGCTATTGGCAATTTCGCTGACAAGCCCGGTATGCCCCCAACAGAATTACTGCAGAAACTGCCTTGATGTAGAGGAAATGGAATCGGAGCAACACCTTTTATGCGAGTGCCCTGCACATCAGAACAGATGTCATCGGGTTTTGAGTGACTAAAGGTTTGAAGTTCTGGGCATGATGGCTAACGTGTCACTAAGGGAACTCGGAGCAACACCTTTTATACGAATGCCCTGCATATCAGAACAGATGTCATCGGGTTTTGAGTGAGAAAAGGTTTGAAGTTCTGGGCATGATGGCTAACGTGTCCGTAAGGGAACTGGCCAGTTTCATTCGAAGCTCGGGATTGTTCAAACCCCCGATCATAACAAGAGGGCTTACCTCACACTGGATAACACAATGGACCATATGGCCACCGAGAGAACTTGACTGTGAACCTAACCTAATTATCATAAATTATGGTCCCCAATAGTCGTCCTAGAACGTAAATTTAATTCTACAGAGTTTAAAGTATTTTTAATGCCCAAAGTAATATAGGCTCTCTATTTCCAGATTTTAACGCTTGATCGCCTTTATCGCTATATACGTGACAGACTGAATTGCACCAATCCGTACATCAAGGACAGGTAATCTTATTCTCGACTATTTTAATATTTTGAATGTCTTTATATTCCTTTATATTTCACATGAAATAAATATAAAATATTGCTGCTTAGGGTTACATCCCTTGAGGAACTGCAAAACTCATCCACTATTGCAGTCCTAAGCGTTTGCATTCGCAATGAATCTGTTTTCATACTGTTAAGCCCTTTTCCATTTCTGTTTTTGTAGAAAATGTTGTTTTTTCCTTTACATTTTTCCTATTTCATCCCATTGTGCAGCCATATAATGGTTATGGAAAATCTATTTACACCGCTACTCTGTTATTTTTTTTTTTGCCACAGCATATGAAAATAATTCGTTGTTGCTCGTGTTTCGTGATACTGTTGGCTGCTGCAATGTCTACGTGCATGACAGGCCATTTTAATTCTTAGTTACACCACATCCTCTCTAACCGTTGCTAAGACCCCCTCAGATATAGCATTGGTTGTGTATTGCGTTATTAGTATTTGAAGTTCTTTTTTTTTTGCAGAGTTTTTGTTTGAAAACCAAACAAAATATATTTCACGGAAGAACAAACCTGTGAGTTTTCCATTCCATTATGAAACTGACGCGATTGTCCTAAATTTTATTTGAATTTTCAATTCAATTTCTAACCTGCTTGTTATTTTACGTGTTTTTTGTTTGTTTTTTTTCGTTTCTTTCTGTTTTTCAATAGTTGCGCTAACAACTGCGCTGCATGTTGTGGTGTGTTGTAGCTCTGGTAGCTCGGTGTTCGTTGTTGCAACCGCGTAATGGGAAAACTAGAATCCTTCTCCTTTTGTTTGTGTGGAGGCAAAACGCTGTTGTAAGTTAATTAACAACAAATATCTGTACATACTACTGTACTGTACTGTACTGTACTGTATGTATGTATCTATGTATGTATTTATGTAAGTGTGGATTTTATTTAATGAAAACTGCTGTTGCCTACAACATAAAGAAAAATGTTGTCAAAGGCTCAACAACTGTAGACGTCATTAAAAAAAAGAAAAAAAACAACTTTTCCTTTGACCGTGTGTTGAAAATAGTGAGACAGAAAGTTGTTGTTGTTTCAATAGGCTTTTGTTTCCAGTAGAAAGAGAGAGAGAGAAAGAGTGAAATAATGAGCAGAATAAAATTTGATGCATTTCTTATGGCATCCATCAAACTAGAAATTAGCCTCGAAACAAATAAAAAATGAAAACTACTTTACATTTTTCTTTTCGCAGACGCTTTTGAACTCACAAAGGCTCTAAGCATTTATGCAAAATGGAAAATGAGTTACAATGAACTGCAGTTCAGTTGAGACTGTATAGGACATTTGAAATATTTTGTTCGATACGATCAAAATATCAGAAGATTAGATATGATAAATCTACTCATGCGGCTTATTTTTGTATGATTTTTGGCTCCTTTAAGTGCTGTCACAAATAGGCTTCTTCATATTCTAAATTATTATCATAGTTTTGTTTCAGCTTAAATTCAATCAATTGTAAAGGAACTGATTATAGATTGGCAGGGTTGCCTTGTGCCATTTTCTGTAAAGATGTAGAATTTTTGAAGAACTTTTATGAAGAACGCTTGGAGGGGACATACGTCAAGAAAATTACAAGGGTAATTAAAAATTAACACAAGGAAATTACTTGGAACACGGTAGAGAGGCCACTGCTTCCTAGGCTGAGGAAAACTCGTGCGTTTTTGACAAACTTATGCGACACAAAATTTGATAAACAGTACCCATCAACTACTTGAATTAGATTGTAGGGACATCTCTGTCATCGTATCTGTTCCTGTTTCTGTCATCATATCTATTCCCTACTTTATGTGTAGGCACGCTGGTAGACTTCGCTAACCTGCAAATGATCGTTTGTAGACTTTATTTACCAACGCCCACCTCTGACTCGATGCAGACTTCTCTTCTTTGGGTTCCTCTTTTTAGATTGTATAATATAACTAAAGAGCACGCCTTACTTAATTTACTGAACTTGGTTACTATAACCCTTTAGTCAGTATTACGACCCATCTTCTTACACCACTCATGTTGTGTGTGTTAATTTCATCCGCAAGTGGCGGGACTTACAGTTTATTCTGGGAAAGCTTTTATTAGCTTGAATAGATTATCACATGCGAGGAAAGAGTTCCAGACAAATTAGTCCGTGTAGTATACGGTATTCTAATGCAGAGCGAGAGGGACTTTTGAATGTCTTCGAAAATTATGACTACGAAATACCAATAATTTATGCGAATCTGAAGTCTGTATTGATTTTCAAAGGCGAAATTTGGCTCGACTGCGTGAAAGCTATTAAAAGAAATATTCTGGGCATTTGATGTCCTGGGCATATGGTTGAAGGCGGCGTAGTCCAGCAGGAAGTCGCCGTGGTCTGGTAAGTAGTGTGTTAGCTTATTAGACGTAAGGCTACTGTTCAAACTCCAGTTCAGAAATCTCCAGCAAAATGAATATGGAAAATTATTCCTTCGGCGACTTCCTCTCAGCAGATTTCTGACAAAAACTCTGAGAGTAATTAAAATTGCCATGAGTTCGGAGTCTACTATAGACTGTAGACCCCGCCATTCATGTATAAAATTAATACACACAACATAAGTGGTGTTAGAAGCTAGGTTGTAATCCTGACTAAATGGTTGTTAACACCAATTATGTATGTATGTATGCGTAGTCCAGTAAGTATATCAAACTAAATGAAATAAAAAAATATTTCTTTCGGTCTGACAAAAAGATTGAAACGACACATTAAGTAAAATGGTGGCTCCACAATTGGATTTCCTGCCAGCTTTGCAGAAGATATTAACAAATGCTCATTGAGCTGAAGACAAGATTGCATAAATGAACTTAGTTTGAGGAATCATTGCGGAAGTTGCAAAAACTTATTGTAAAAGTGACTTCCATCGTGCAGGCATGATAGAACGAAAAGGACATGGCGAGGAAGCTTGTTAGGAGAGGGTAAATTTGTTGATTAGGAACTGAGCATTTTCAAGAAATTGCGTACTGCATTATGCTCCATCTTTACTGAAGTAAATCCGTATCAGAAAATGAAGGTGTATCGCCCATCAGAACTTAGCCCAATACTCGCAGTATTACAAAAATAACACCAGATTTGAATTGTCAGGACTCAAGGAATTGGAATCTAGGAAACGCAACCGTTTTGCATGGTAAGTAATAGAATATGATCCCTGAACTTAACCAAGCCAATGTGAATCTAATATTGCTTCATTAGACATGCAATATATTATAATAATTATGCTTTAAAACCCCGCGTTTTAAATATTTAAAGAGCACAAAGTGCCTTTAATCTCGTTAATCATCCGTTTTTCATAAGTTTTCTCCATTATAACACGGTTACAGATTTATGCTGATGCGGTTACTTTAGGTAAATCGTTGGCTTAATAAGAAAAATTCAAATTTAGCCTTTGGCAGTCAGGTACACAATAGTTTTATTTCGTTCGGGTTTTTTTTTTGTTCTGTTTTAACTTCGAAAGTAAAATTTATCGCAAAAGAAAAGTTTTGCTGCCAAAAATACAATGAAATCTCTTGTGACATTAAAAAAAAACTGCAGGAAAAAAAGCACACACACACAACGAAAGAGTTCACGTCCCTTTAGCACTTAAAAACTTATGAAACTTTCCTTTTGAATTGTTCTGAACTACTTTCGAAATAATATTTAAAAAAATTTTTTTAAATAAAACGAGATAAAAAAGAAATTACAAAAACCAAGAAAAACAACAGAAAAAAAATTTGAAAAAAATTTTCAGAAAAACTTACCATATCGTCTGCATTACAACGTTTTGGGTACAACACGTCCTAATCACAAAGATTATTCAGTTTCTGTAAAGGAAGAAAGTAAGAAGAAGAATATAAAAATTAATAAATATTGTTTTGAAAATAAATACGTATACGTACTTAGAAAAGAATACTTGAAATTTAATTAAATTGACTTGCAAAGCTGCTGACAAAAAAAAAACAAGCGAGAATAAATTTTCTATTTTCTTATGCAATTTAAACACAAAACTTCATGGCAACTTTGCAAAGCAAAATCAGCATTTCAACAGCATTTCAATGCTAAATGTTAACGAAAAAGAAATGAAAAATAAATAGCAGAACTGATGTTAAACAATTTCAACAACAACTTGTTTGTGGATGCAACATTAACAACAGCAGCAGCCAGCTAAACCACGCCATAAGAACTAAGTCTCTCTTAAAGGAGCAGGCAGCAGCGGTGTTGGTAAAGTGAAAGCAAATGTTGCAAGTGTAAGTGAAACTTGAAAACTGAAAACTTGTCTCAGCTGGTACACGCTCTCTTGCTTAGTATGTACACACGCTGCAGTTAAAAGCAAACTTTGCTAAGCACTTTTTCTAGGGATTCGTCTTTTCAAATTATTTTCCTTTCCTTTCGTATTTTTCTCGCTCCACATTTTTATTGCTTTGAAAGTACGAAAAACTTTCAAATGTAATCGAGTTTATGCATGTAAATGCATTCACTTACTCACAGAAAATACCGCGCACGCCCGCACACACACCCCCTAAGCACCATACACCTACAAATGCAAATAGAATTGCAACTACAAATACCGTTATATAAATATAAATAACTGTTCGTTTACTTTTTGACGTTATTTTTGTTTTGTTGTATTTTTTTCCCCATCTTTCTTTCATGCTACAAAACCATTTTATATCCGTTATAATATTAAAAAAAAAGAAAATGGAAATTTACACCATCTTTTACAAGTGCAAACAGAGTGGAAAGTAATATTTCGTACAGGAAAATAGATTTGTTTAATAATACAAAAAAAAGAATAATTATTTAAATTAATCATGGGAAGCTGTTCATATTGCTGCGAAGGAACAGAAACAGTAACGAAACAACAAATAAATTGCTCACATAGAGCTAAACGGTGATCAAATATTGTAAAAACAACACAATATAGAAAGACCCTGAAAGATGGAAAAGAAAGAATAACAACAACAAATCAACATTAAGATCTTGAAGTTGCCAGATCGTAAATAAATAAATTAGAAATATAGTGTTGCCTATAAACATAACGTTGCAAGTTTCCCCGCTCGTTTTACATAAATGTTTAAGGTTTTCAATTTCGACTTCTCGCCATTCTCCACTAGACTTTTGAATCCTTAGTTACACTTTGAAACGGTTAGCACCCTGTACCTTTGTCCGTAGGGACAAACGAAACGGGAGCAGAAATGATGCATGGATCCAAGTTTCAGAGAGGTACAAGTACCTTTACTTCATACTTTTCGGAGTGTAAAGTGAAGAAGAGGTCAATGGTGTTGTTATGGTGCCCTTCAACACACGATATCAAAATGAACACAGAAAGCTTGAGAACAATTTCAGGAGCACTTAAAGATCCCTACGCCTGCAATGAATGTAGTACTGGGTCATAGGAAACACTGGCCCACTACACGTGTTAAATCAAAACTCACTCATAGCCGCTCTTTGTAATACCTCATAAAGAGAGAAAGGACGCCTAACAAACTGACAAATACTGAGTAGTCGGTTTTGATAATGAATATCAGGCTTTTGTGTTTAACACATATACAGTGGTTGTGCAGGACCTGCTCACACTCCCATTGAAGGAGCTGGGTTAATTTCTCGACGTATTAACTCTGTGATCGACAAGGTTATCCACAAATAAATAAATAATATGAGCAATGGAAAAAGATCTCTCGAACCTAATCCTATCTTTACTACGTTATTCATTGTCAACTGCTGCTCCATTCATCATTTTCCCTTAACCATGCTTACAAAACTCTGCAGCTATTTCCTGCAAAGCATTACCTAAGAGTACATTGCTTCCAATAATAATGCCTTGACTTTCATTAAGGCTTTGCTATCGTAAAGAAACGGCAAATCTTTCGAAAACTTACAAATTTTGTTGCCAACCAAGAAATTTTTGAAAGCTTATTGAAATAATATTGAGATGCCATCGCCGGTGTTTGTCAATTTATTCGTTCAAAGAAAAGTCCATCAACAAGCTTGTTTGAACGCAATATAATGTAGAGTTCCAACTGCGTGGGATAGGATAATGTAGAGAGGCAACTTTGTTCACACAAAAACAGCCCACAGTGATAATAAATGAAGCAATGCCCCAAAACTAACTGATCTTGATTAGGCGCTCTTGACGTGATGGTGATTTTCAGGACTACACATTTAAAGCATGACACCTTTGGACTCATGCTAAAAACCAGCCTGAAAGTTAAATGAGAGTTTAAAGAACGGTACCTAATTTAAATAGCTCCGCTAGATTATCAGGGAAAGATTGGCCGAATGACAGAAGTCTGCAAATAAAGTGGAGTATACTCTCTTTGTGCTTAACATATTGACAACCACTGTAGAAGTGATTTGCAAGTAAGCGAAGTTCTTTCGTATGCCAAACCATTACGCAATAACCCGTGAGAATAGATACAATAACAGTGATGTCCCTACATATTTAATTTAAATACGTTATTGGTACACCCTATCCAATTTTGCCCAGGTACATGAATCTGGCAGCAAAGGCTTTGCCAGTGACCAAAGATACACTTAATTAATAGGCTAAGACCTGTAAGAATTGGAATGCGTTAGGACCGTGCCTGCCGTAGCAAATTCATCAGGATCCAACCCATATTGAACTGACAAACAGAATGAAAACGAAACCGATTGCGGCACTTGCCATTATAGTTTCGATGTAAAATGTCTCACATTTCCTGTAAGTGAAAACACCATTATTTCTCATAAAAAAATGACTCCATTTAATCATATCTTATGCAACATTATGTTGTCAAAGTGCAAAAAAAAACAACAAGAACTTCAGCAAAGAAACAAAAAAGTTCCTAATATCTATACAGATAATATAGAGTAGAACACTGAATGAAGAGAGAATATAAAAAAGAGAAAAAAAAAGAGTTCAAATGAAGATAAAAACTTACTTTTGACATTAAAAACTGCAAGAAAATATACACAGGGGAACGAACAGAACAACACAACGACAAAGCAAAGTAGTAATGCAATGTAAACGTAGAAAAGCGTTAGAAAAACTCAAACTCAGCATCATTGAAGATGACATTTCTGGTGTGAAAATAAATTGAATCGTGCGAATAAGGAAAAAACAAAGACAAAGAAAAGATGAGGAAAAATGTAAACGCCTGCAAGAGTAATACCAACACCACAACACAATTTCCTTGCACCACAACACCGTTACATTAAGGTTTCTAGTACGAGTATTTTTGTACTTATTTTTTAAACTTTTACTTGCCACCAGTCTAATACTAATCATTTTCCTACACTGCTCTTCTTCCACCCGCACCATATACGTCAATAACATTTGCTTCCATAGCTTATGAGATAAGAGAAGCGACTTTGAAAGCAAAGCAGCATTGTGTACTGCAACATAATATTGCCTGCCCGAAGACTTAAAACTCCTCGGCATGATATTATTTTCACTATTCTTCCTACTTCACTACTTCATCGTTCTTTAAAACTTTTTCCTTCATCCCCTGCTTTTCCCTTTCCCTTTCCCTTTAGTTTACATGTGTCACTTTGTGTTCGTTTAAGAAAGTGTTCAAGAAAATTCAATTAAAAAAATAAGAAACGAAAAACAAAAGAGAAGGGCAGAACAGAACAGAGCAGAGCATATATAAAACGTGAGTTTAAATTCTCTTTAGCAATGGTTTATGTGTTGTAAATATGTTCAAGTGTTAGTGTAAAGAGTGAGGACAATGTTGTAAATGTAAATTTAATATTTAATTTTGCAATAATCGTCTATATATGGTAGTTAATTTAAGAGATGCTGAGGCTGCAATCATTGTTTGCAACTCAAACTGAAGTTTTAAATTGCTTGCAAGAAGCAGAATTCATTTAATATCACACGAGGCTGGTAGAACTACGATTACACATAACAAAGCTGCAGTTTGAATGCCTTGAATGCCTTGAAAAAGAAATGATTTGTCATTGAACCAAAACTTACGACAAACCGAGACTCAGGCCTGATTAAACGAAGCCGAAGCCAAATATCCATGACGGCAATATCCTGTATTTGGTGATACCAAGAGCTCCTTAAGCCTGAACAAATTGATCACAAGGCATCTCTAAGGAAATGCAAAAAACGTTGGCTTATGTGATCAACAACAATATTCTACGACGATATCGAACAACTTGAAGTCACCATAATCTGCTATTTAATGAGTTGGCTTATTAGACGAGAGTCCATGGTTCAAACCTCAGCTCAGACATCTGCAGCTAAACGATATATGATAAAATATTTCTTCTTCCTCTCAGCAGATTTCTGGAAAAAAACTCTGAGAGTAATAAAAGGTTTCTTAAAGATCTGTCGCTCGGAATCGACTTTAAACTGTAGGTCACACCACTCATATATAAAATTAACACACACAACATAAGTGGTGTGAGAAGCCAAATTAAGGATTGTAATGCCCTATTATGCATGTATGTTTGTATTACGTTCCGTTCTGCTAATTCTGGCTTTATTTTAAATACCAAGTATAGGCATTACTTGCCTTTTAATTTTGAGTGAACGTATACGTTAAACCATATAAATGTAAACGATATTTATGCTTGTATATGTGCACATGTATGTGTTGTATAAGCGCTGATTACAAAAATCATTTGCTTTAGAAAAATAACAACAACAAAAACAAAAGAGTTTGAGAGAATACAAGAGAATATCAAACTCTTGCATCTCAATTAATAGAAGAGCACATTAACAATTTACTCACATACACAGTATGACCGTGTAAGGGATGCTATAGAAAGAGAGTGAATCTACGCCATATACTCATACACACATACAAGTGTACATGATAATTTTTAAGGGCATGTTGTCATGTAACGTGTACATGTTTTGTTTTTCTTTTTATTTATATTTTAATTAGATAAAAAACAAACAACAACAAAAACTGTTATAATGATATAATCGTATTACTGGTATAAACAACGCAATCTCTATTCACGCACACATACACACAAACTCATTTCTATTGCTATTGTTTAAAAAAAAAACATTAAATGAAAGGGTTAAAGAGGGTTGAAGCTGTGATAATGCTTCAAGAGTTCAAACACACAGAAATGCAGCAATACATACCATACATACATATACTCGTATGCGTATATGTAAGTTAATATTTAATTTAAATAAATCATTGACATGACACACACACTCATACTAAGTACGACCGCCATCAATACGAATGAAATAATTGGCTTTTTGAGCAGCTATTGACAGTCAATTGTATTACAATGAAGGCAAAAAACAGAAGAAAAAAACAGAAAAATTAAGTTTTTAATTTCATTTAATAATTAACGTTTGTAATGCATTCAAATTGAATTAATTTCAATGGATTTCAGTCAACACCATTCAAATTAATAATTGCGACAAATTTAATTAAAAAATAAACAAAACAAAACAAAATTAAATTGTAATTAAAAATTGACTTAAAAGTTCAAAAGTTAAGTACAAAGAGCACAAGAGATTGATTACTTCAACGTATAATTGATACGTTTCGGAATTAAATTACTCATACGCATCCAAGAACACTTCTAAGAGATTATCGAATAAAATGGAAAATACAGTAGGTTATCAGAAAACGTATGAAAAGAATTGTAACTACAAAGTGTATAAAGTTCTCTAAAAATATATTAATTACTAGCAGTGATACTCGTTTTTTCAGAAAGAAAGCAAAGATGCCAAGAGCAGCTAAAAAAATATTGAAAAAATAAAAATTGTTGAGTAAGGAAGCATTGGTCACCATGAGAAAAATAGATGACGATGTTGATATTGACATCACGGTTGATTTGTATGCTAAAATTTTCTTTCATTTATTTTGTGAATAGAAAGAATTTGAACTCAACCCAAATCTACATCTTGATTAAATAGCAGTTAAGTCTACAGAAGCCACCGTAGTCTAGTAGGTAGTATGTTGGTTTATTAGACATGAGGCCACGGTACAAACCCTGCGTCAGACATATCCAACGAAACGAAATATGAAAAAATATTTCTTCGGCGAAATTCCTCTCAACAGATTTCTGGTAAAAACTCTGACAGTAAATAAAATTTCAATGAAAAGTTTCACAAAAGTCTGTCTCATGTATGAAATTTACACACACAACATAAGTGGTGCGAGAAGCTAGGTCGAAATCCCGACTGTCCAATTATGTTATGTAAGTAAGTCTACAGAAAAGCAGACAGACAGGTCATGCCTGTCGGTATCGCTTTACTAAAACCTGAAAGAGTTCTTTGTTTCCGTAGGAGTTGTTTGAACTTTTGGTGGTTCTTGAATAATCTTGGCTATTTGCTACAACCCGTTTGAACCAGACACCAAGCAAAACAAAATGTTATTTTTACGCTTAGGTTTTGAGTGCATCTTCCCCAATTTCTTACATCAAGTTTAGAATTATCTCTTAATTATCTTCAAAGTGCTATAGTGAACGCATGCTGCCGTCAATGCAGTCTCTGCTGTTTAGTAAATGAGAAGTTGAGTAGCAGTCAATGGCTCTGAGCAACTTTCGTATGGCAAACCCAGGCCTGCATATATTTGCATTCATTGCCTCAATGGTGGACGCTAACCTCCTCGCGGTGTCACTTTGTAATCGGACTTGAATTGAAAATATCGAGCAATCATGCATCCCAGCCATAAGAACAGTAAAAAGAAATGATCCTGCATGTAACTGATGTCCTGAAATCAATAATGTGAATCCCAGTCGCAGTGAAGCAGTCGCCGTAGTCTAGTAGGTAGTGTGTTGGCTTATTAGACGTAAAGCCAGGGTTCGAACCCCAGGCCAGATATCAAAACAAAATACAAAAAGTATTTCTTCGGCGACTTCCTCTCAGCAGATTTCTGGTAAAAACTCTGAGAGTAAATAAAAATTGCTATGAAAAGTTTTTAAAAAATCTGTCGTTCGGAGTCGACTTTAAACTGTAGGTCCCGCCACTGATCTATAAAATTAACACACACAACATAAATTGTGTAGGAAACTAGGTCGTAATCCTGACTGAAGGGTTGTAATGACCAATTATGTATGTTATGTATGTGAATTCAATAAAGAAATTGCCCTTAATCCAACAAAATATATACGAATATTGGAACAATAATACCCAGCAAATCATAACGTGAACTACATTTTCTTAAGAGATTATGTGGTTCGGTGTTTAAAGTGCTTGACTCAAAATCAACGAGAGAAGAAAATCAAATAGTCTTCAATTTAACTTCAAATGATTCATCCAGAAAGCCCCTTGACCGGTGAAAAGAAGAACATCAGAGCACAGACAGCATCGCCTTGAGAAATCTTAAAAAATTGCAAGAATCAACGATACAAGTTCACAGAAGGTATTGTTTGTAGGCAGATGGCAACACTAATACCCGAGGATCTGCTATTGTAGAACAATTGCTTGCATAACTGAGAAACAAATATGGTTGATGAAACTAAAACAATACAAAAGAAATGAAAAGAAGTTAGAGGAGATGCTTTGCTCTTCGCCATCTGATTACGAGCTGCCTGTTTATTCGGGCCAGGCTATCCATATCATGTCACCATCATTTACGACGCAAGGTGTATACTCCAAGACTATGCGATATGAAATTTATTTTCCATAGTAAAGGTCGCTGAGAGGTGGTTTTTACTTACTTAACTTAATTGTCTGAAATAAAAAATTGCCATGAAACGTTTTTCAATAATCTGTCGTTGGTAGTCAACTTTAAACTGTAGGTCTCACAACTCTTGGATGAAATTGACGCACATATAACATGGGTGGCGTGAGTAGCTAGGTTGTAATCCCGACTAAATGGTTGTAATGACCAATTAAGTGACTAAATAAAGTGAAAACTCAATTCATTTAATGGCAGTCAATATTCACAAAACGAAATTATTTTTATCTCACCTAAGTCTTTTCATACCCAAGAGTACTTGTAAGAAAACCCTTTGGAGGAAATCAATATTGAATTTCATTTACGATTCTCAATTCATTACATTATCACTGCATAAGAATATGCAGTATCGATACCAATCGATTATCAACCGACCAACCAATATTTTTGGCACTTATATACACGAGAAGTGCTTTATTTACACTGTGTTGCATATTCAAATGCTGCAATAATTTCTTCAAGTGATTTCTTGTGTATTTATATGCAAAAATAGCAACAACAACAACAACAATTGCTATTGTGGTTGTGGTTGTTGTTATTGTTCCATATCCTAAGAAAAAAGATTTTAAAATCATTTTAAGACTATAATGCTCTCAGTTAAACCGATAAATACTGTTGTTTGTAATTGTGATTGTAATTGATTTGCATAAAATCTCAATTTAAAGTGTTTCTCTCTCATTATTAATCTCAATCATGATTATCATCTTCATCATCGCCATCAGCTTCATCTACCATGTCTCTCTCTCTCTCTCTCTCTCTCTTTCTCTCATATCGAATATAATGAATGAATAAATGAACGTTATTGTGGCTAAAATTCTCTTTTTCTCTCTTTCGCTCTTTCTTTCTTACTTTGGTAAATATTTTCCAAGTGTATGTAAATTTATTTATATTTGTGTGTATACATGTATGTGTATGTGCAAGTATTGTCGTTGTATAGGTTATCAAGACAATTTAATTCATTTTGCTTTTAATTTTTCAGAAAGAGAGACTTTATGTCTTAACAAACTTATTTATTTCAGTCAGAAACAATAAATCATTGCTTAGACGAAATAATCTTAAGATTTTAAAGAAGTTTTTTTTTATTTTTATTTTTTATAAAATGAAAATAAAACTTACTAACTTACTTATTTTAAATGTTTGTCTTTTTATTATAAATAATAAAGTGTGTGCAAAAACAAAATTTAAGATGTACGAAGAGATTAAGTTCTTAGAATTATTTGTAAATGACTTGAAATATTTTCAACATTTGCAAAAAAGGGCAGTCAATAGAGAGTCAAATATGAAAGAGCATTACTTTTGAAAGCCTAATACCATACATTAATAAAGAGTAGTCCATTATGATGTCATAGGGCATACCAAGCGAACTGTTACTGCTCCCTTTAGCGCCATTCAAAAGCGCAAATGTCTATGAAGATAGTTCTGAGCGAAGAACGAAACGAGGTAAGATAAAGTCAGTGAGTTTGTTTATCTTGGCTTCATTGTTACCAGTGAAATTGTGACTGGAGATCAAGCATAGGACCATTCTTGTCGATAGGTGCTCTACTACAGTTTCAATAGGCAATTGAGTAGTAGAGACCTCTCTTGCGCTATGAAACTAATGCTTCAAAAGGCTCCGTTCCTCTAAATATTTCCCCATTGCACAGAAGCAGGGACTTTGTTATGCACCGACGCAGCAGCCGTGAGAGTATTCGAGAGAAAAGTTCTAAGATGTGGGGTCCAGTACGAGTTGGCGTCCGATGCAGCTGTATGAGCACGTCAACGATATAGATATTGTGCAGCGAAATAATATCCAGCGGCTGCACTCGAATATGTCGTTCGGATGAATAAGAATGCTCCGGCGAGACGCGGGGATTAGCGTAAGTCGGCTTAGAGGACGACATTGCCTGCGTGGGAAGGACTAAATCGCGAAAGCTCTGTCGTCGATCGATGTAAGCAACTGGCAAAAGCGCCCAAGAAGTAAAAGCGCCTGATCCGTTGTTAATGGCCAATTAAGAAAGTATGTGTCCATTTGTTCTCGCAAGGACATCAGCTTAAATGTCACTTATTTACTGAAAAGTTTCCAATATACTCCAACTTAAAAGGCGCCCCTCGCAATGTTATTGAATCACAAAGCGTATTATGTTATTGAATTAAAAGCTTCAAGTCTAAGGCTATTTGAATAGTTGCCAACAGTGTTTATAACACTTTACAAATTGAATACAATAAATTTTGATTGCATATATACACACACAAACACATTGATACACATATACACACACAGCATATGTATACGCTTTGTATTGTTCGTTTAAAGGCAATAAAATCAAGAACAACAAACAACAACAACAAATGAGTGGACAACAAACAAAGGATATTGCCTCGAAAGGCCAGCCAGCCAGCCAGTCAGGCTTATGAATGTCAAACGAAATGAAAAAAGGCCAAATAATCTTATCAATTGAGACATGAGACATGAGACTTCTTCTGATTTAATATGGGTGCTGCTACTGATCAAAATATTTGTTGCATTAAAAGTTTGTTTAAAAAAAAAAAATTTTTTTTTGAACAAATGTTTGTTTTTTTTTTGCTATAATTCTTCTATTTCTCTAACGATCTCTATCAATTGTGAAATAAAATATTGCCGTGAAACGTTTTTCAAAAATCTATCATTCGGAGTCGATTTTAAGCTGTAGGTCCCACCACGTACTAACTTACTTAATTGGCCAATACCAACACCATAAACGGATTACGGCCTGTCTTAACACAGCCTTACAGACGCCTTAGCTTCTTTCGCGCCTTTGCCAGTTGGACACACCAATCGATGGCAGGGTTTCCTTGATTTGGTCCTTCCAACGCAAATCTGCAAATCCCTGCATCAAATACCCATCTCGCCAAAGCATCCACCTCCATTCATTCCTCTCCATTAAGGAGCTCATTGTTGCATCGTCAACTCGCACTGGACCGCGTCCCTCCACTCATGGGTAAAATAAATACACACACAACATGGGTGATGTGAGAAGCTAGGTTGTAATCCTGACTAAAGGGTTGGAATGACCAATTAAGTAAAGCAAATAATCAAAAAAGTTCTAAGTACTTACGGTATATACGTATTTGTACAATTTATTTAAATGAGTTCTAAATTTCAATCAAAAAACATTTTAAAAACTTGCAAAATTAGAAAATTTTTAGCCCTTGCCCATCGCTTTAATTTTTACACAATATTTTGTAAAAACGAAAAACGTCAATTTGAATTCTATTGCAACCAAATGGCAACACAATAACTTTTTTCTCAAAAAAAAAAGAAAAAATCTCTGGCATTATTATACACACATATACACATGCATACATATGTACATGCATGCAGTAAACCTTCAAAAATAAAACATTGAATATTTATTGGTGTATTGTTATCATATCATCATTGTTCTCTCTTCTATTCTTTTCTTCCGTTTTTTTGTTTTTTGTTTTTTTTTTTTGTTTGAAATTCAGTAGTTACAGTATAAGAGTCATTGTATTTTCAATATTTTCTAAAGCATTTCGTTTTTTATTGTTTGTGAATGTATGCATGTACGTTTGTATGTATTTAAGACTTTATGAATGCATGGCTGTATGTGTGTGTGTGTAAGAGAAGGCATTGGGTGTTGGTTGTTGTTCTTTTTATCATTTTTGCTTATTGTTTGCTTAAGTGAGTCATATCAATTGAATTTGAACTTATACTGCAACAACAATAACAACAAAAACAATATAAAATGAAAAGAAAGAGAGAGAGAGAGAGAAAGACAGACATTAAATCAGGTTTCAACATTTTGTTTTACAATAACACAAGACACTGTAACAGAACAGAGTATATCTTTCAAAGGTATGTGCATTTTCCATATTGCAGTGATGCCAATGTAGTATTTTTTTTATTTATTTATTTATTTATTTATTGCAATACAATTACAAATTATATTTTAATTATATACGAGCTGAGTAACTTTGACCATATGCTCGGTGTAGTGTCACAGACCAGAGTCTCTGGTGGGAATCGAACCCACGATCCTCAAGCTAATAGCACACTACCCACTAGACTACCAGGGCACCCGATATATTTTTTTTCGGGGGTTTTTAAAACATAAATTCTTTCGAATAAACCTTTTGGATTCTATACATGTGAAGCACTGAATGATCTACAGGCGATCAGTTTTAAGACAATCTAATAACATTTGGCAAAACAAAAGAAGCCCAAAATCATATTTGAAGCAGGATCCTATCAAACTTTATTTAAAAACTTCCATTTTAATTGGTTTTTCATTTATGGGAACATATTTGGAACCTTCAGGACTAAAAACATACAAAACATTAACCATTCAACATTATTAATTACTTATGGTTTTAATTTATCTCAGAATGCATAAATACATACATTATTGGTCATTACAACCATTCAGTCAGGATTACAACCTAGGTTTTTACACCACCCATATTACGTGTTTCAGTTTTATCCATAAATGGTGGGACCTACAGTTTACGTCGACTCCAAACGACAGATTTTCGAGAAGCTTTTCGTGGCAATGTTATTTTAATCACAGAGGTTTTGCCAAAAATCTGCTGAGAGGACATCGTCGGACAAATATTTTTTCATATTTCGTTTTGCTCGAGATGTCTGACCCGGGGTTTGAATCGAGGCTTCACGTCTAATAAGTCAACACACCACCTACTAGACTACACACATTCCATTCAATTTATAGCGCCAATAATAAGTTGATGTAAACATAACTTATGTTTATGGAATTGAAACAGAATTTAGGACCTACAGCATCGTCTTTCAACATTACATTTGGATAAAATCACTTGGAATTGCATGAAAACATGCGTTCATCTAGATCATCATCAACAGCTACTCGTTTTACCGAATATAGAATATTTTCTTAACGTCAAATATACATATGTATATGGATTTGAGGTTAAATATGACTGACTGTTGTCTAGCTATCTAGCATGTCTGGTAGCAAACGTATCGTCTTGATACTTCGCGCAAGCCAGTAAAACAATTAATTTTACTTTAAAAAGTTATTTTTGTAAGCCTTTTCTTAAACGTTTAGTTTTATTTCACCGCATTTTTGTATATCCCTTTCTCTCGAATATACTCGTGTACGTTGTGTATTTTAACTGTGGCATCACTGATCTCTCATATCAATTAATTTCAAGGTGGATTATATTTTTTGCTGTCAACCTTTGTTCACTTCCTTTCTCTGTCAAGGCATTACAAAGAAGAGACATTCTTTAAAAAAAGACAATAAAAAAGGCAATAAAAAAAGAGAAAATAAACAAAAGATTGACACTTCAAGAAACGAAATCAAAGAAAGTCAATTAACTTTGAAGAAACAAAAAATTGTTTCATAAAGTAAAAGTGAAAACACAAATACGTATGTACATATGAGAAATGATTTAATATGAGTTGCTAAGTTAAAATTAATTTAAACTAAAATAGAATCCTTTAAACTGTCAAATCCTTTAGAATTTTCACTTTTAATTTAAAAAAAAAATCGTTTTGAATATCAAACAAGACAAAAGAGTTAATAAAACAACAATAATATTTTAACTTGACAAGTTCTAACATATTTGTATACTTTTTGGGGTTTTATATTTTTTTTTTTTTGTTACAAAAAAACCCCACTAAAAACCAATAAACACAGCAAGAAATCCTATTAAAATCATATAAAAACAGCAGCAGCACTCACAAACACTCATATATGCCTTTGGAGCATGCATGCATGCCTGTAAACAAAACAATCAAATGAGTTTATCAGAAACAAAACAAAAAAAACGGAAACAATCACTCAGTCTTACTCTCACGCTCTCTCTCTCTCTCTCTCTCTCTCTCTCTCTCTCTCTCTCTCTCTCTCTCTGGCATTAAATGCATGCCAGCAAGTAAATATGTTTGTTGTTGTTTTTTCTGTTTAACATTTTAATCCCCAAACAATTTATAGCATTTCAAAAACAGTTCAAATATGCTTTCTTCTTCACTCCATATTCCATACCGTCTCTCAACTGTACACCAATATAAACCCCTTGATAGATGAGAAATATCATTATCATCGTTTTTATTCGTTCGTTGTTTTTTTTTTTTTTGCTTCTCTTACTCTCTTTGGAATCTGTTACAGAAAACACAACATGTAACAAGAAATCATTATAGTCGTGATAGATAAAAAAAACAAAACCAAAAACAAACAAGGAAAATAAAAAGAGAGTGAGCTGAGGAGCACTCCTTGCTGCCATTACAGTAATAATGGATTTTAGTTGTTGTTTGTTTATTTCTTTGTTTTTCTTTTCTGCACTAACAACAAAATAATAGAAAAATAATAAACAAGAATAACAACAAATAATAATACTGACAGTGTTTTGTTTTCTTGTGTGTGTGTTTTTTTATGAACACAGCAAAATATTTTTAATCACATACGAGAGTTTGTGCTGAGAGTAATTGTATTTAAAATCTGTATAAACCATCATAACGTTTACAAAAAAGTTGCCATGCATTAGTAATTTGAATTATGAATCGATAACTTTTTGTTTTAAATGTATTTCCTATACCATAGCACGGCAACTGTATGAAGTCCTATACCTCCTATTTTCATCTGACAAACTTTAGGATGCTTGATGCCGCACATTAATCGCTCGAGGCGATCTCCATTCCAAACAAGTGTTCTTTGAACCCCCAATACTTGTTTAAAGTACGGATTACCACAAGCCCAATTGGCTTGAACAAGGCCTCCATTCTTCCCTTTCATCGAAAATACTCTTTCAAACATCTCCTCTCCCTACACAGAAAGGCTCCGGTTCGCGTTAATAAAATAAAAATTCAATTACAATTGCCATGCACATATTTACACACACAAACACACGTGCTAATGCATAAACATGCACACACACTGGCATATTTTAATGCAAATTATTGTCGTTCATTGTTGTCGTTGTTATTTCTGTTTTTTTATTGAAGAGAACCAAGTGAATTGTAAAAACATGGGAGAGACAAAGAGTGGACAGGCACAGAGCTTAAGTTTCAAATGAATTTAAGTTTGTAGTGTGAATAAAAAGTTTGAATATTAAAAATTAAAAAAATGTAGGAAGAAAAAGTTAAAAAATTTATAGAAAAACAAGAACATAATAGAAATTAAATAGAATCATTTTTGCGAAGGAATAATTTACAACAACTACAACTACAGGAGCCACTGTTAATGGCAACATTTGTTAACACAATATATATGATACACTTGGGTGTTAAAAATCGCCCAAAATTCAATAAATTATTCAAAAGGTTTCACACAAGACGCTGATATAGAAAATTGCAAAAGGCAACGCAACAAAAAGATAAACAATGTAGCAAATCTAGTGAGAAAAGGAATTAAAAATTAAACATTTGTTAATTTCTGCTCTTTTGCGTTCTATTTTGTTTAAGCCAGGGAATGGCATGTACTCATGCATTGCATTGGACTGAAATCAGATAAGCAAAGATTGAAAGAGCGAAAAACAAGGTTGTATTATACATTGATTACAATGCGTTATTTTACACTGAACCCACATCCTTAGTAGAAATCCAAACTATAACACCACATAACGAAATTATTATAGGGCCCCTACACTTTGCGATTAGTTGTACAACAAGTTGAATCAACGGTTCATTGTCTTTTTCACGCGTATTGATTTTTCAACCAAATTTACTTTTATAAATTGTTATTGTAGCATCGTATTGATCGTCGGTTAAGCCCTTCAACATAACAATTGTTGGTACAAACTAACGTGTAGAGGCCGCATTATAACAATTGAAAAGAATTGAAAGTTTTTTCATCGTCTTGTTAAAATAACACACAGTCCAACTCATAATCTTCAATTACAGCAAAAAGAATTCGTTTGGCATACGGGAATAATGCTCTGAATTATTTCAATAATACCACATAAGTGGTGTGGAAAACTAGGACTTTGTACAATGGGTCTATTCGACCTCCGGATACTGTACTTGTCTTAATTGACAAGTACTCGTCCTCCTAACCTAACCTAATCACATATGTATGTAAAGCTTACTGTCTCTCTAAATGTCTTTGTAATTCCGTCAATTCCTTAGACAGAAACTTTTGAATTACAGTTAAGTACCTTAAAAACGTAAAATCAACGAATGCCAAGTATTTCTCAGGAAAATTTCAGAGGTAGCTCTTAGATGGATTACGAGACATAGGAATATTGTTGGAAATTTCATTGCTGTTTGAATTGCAGGGCTGGTACGAAACTCTCAATCTCCGACATGTTACAGGGCATAGGTACTCCAATTATTTCAGTTAGAACGGAAATTATCCATTTATTTTGCCGCAAAGCTTAGTATTGTTGGCAGTAAGACGGTACGTACAACATTACTAAAGTCTGCTGGACACGTATGGAAGAAGGGGACCAACTCACTTCTATCCTTCAGTCCCATGGCCATTCAAAGAACAATAGTGATCCTCATAGGTCACTGTCCTTTTGGTAGGCGCAACCGAAACACTTGGCATTCCGCCATATAACTTCTACAGGATGAACTTGCTACAACAGTCGCTCTACTACCGTTTGGCTGTCTCTTACGCTCGGGTATTTATAGGCCGGTAATAAATCTTCGATTGAACATAATTCCTCGCTTTATTGTGAGACTCACCAGGTGTAAATTGAATGTAAAACGTTCCAATCAACAACTGAAATTAGATTGTAGGGACATTTTTGGTCGCATTTTTTTATTCAGACGTCTCGTTGCGTAATGCTTCTCTAGAGAGACTTCTGTGGAGAAAGAAGTAAGTATTGTTCACTCTATTTGACTACGGCTAGACGTGGACTTTTCTTATTTGACTCAGCCTTTTTCTATATTCTAAAGGAGCTATTATTACTAGACATAGGCTTGATTACAAAATTAATTAAACTTTCTGATTGATTTTCGATTTGATTATAAGGAAGTCAAGCTTTATATGTGAAAACCTGTTGCTGAATGCCAAAATGGTTTTAAAAGACTCTGAGGCACCGCTTTATGCGATACTACAACAGACCGATTTGATTTAACAAATTTATCACTCCCTCCTATTCTATCCTGTGACTTTGTCATAAAATTTAGTTTCCGCAATTGTTTTGTAATGAAAATTAAATCTTATTTTAATGAACCTTCAAATCACAGAATAGTAATTAAAAAAATTAATTATTGGCAGCTCTGTGCCGCACTTTACTTGCGATTACATTTTGTTTTTATTTTCCTCTCCAGCTCTTGATTTTCTATTTTTAATGGCGCCGAACAAGCAACGACGACAATAAATAGGAATAAAAACAACATTAAAAAAATGCCAATACTTTTACAAACACAAATACACATGAAAACATTTACATATAAATGCAGTAAAATACAAAAATTATGCATGCAAGAGCATAATAATTATTATGAATGCGTGTGCGTGTGTGTGTATGCAAAGAAATGCAAACAAAACTTAACAACAACTTATCATTTTACTCACTTATCAACACAATGCCAATAAAAGTTGTTTTACACACACAGCTCAGATGCATACACATGTTTACAAATATGAATCTAATTTATAATCGTAAAAAACAAATGGAAACTTCAGTGAAAAATTGCCAAAAATCACGGAAAATAACAGAGAAAAGGAAAGCAATGGATTTTTAAAATGCGTATGTATGTGGGTGTATATGTTCTCCTTACTTTTTCTTTTGTTTTTAACAAAATTATTTCGACAAACAACATAAAAGAGGATGTAAATATTTTGTCACTCTCTTTCATCCGCTTTTCCTTTGTGTATGTATGTGTGTGTGTGTGTTTAAATCGGAATATTTATGGTTGTGTTTTTGCATTTTTATGAGCAGGAAAAGTTTTAAAAACAAAAACAACAAGAATTTGCATTTAACCCTTGAACTGTTAGTAACATACGCAGTGTGCTTAAAAAGTATGGCGAATTATGCGAATTAGTACGTACACTCATAACGAACAGATGGTGGGTATTTCTTACAAACAAAATCGAATGTAAAGTGTTTGATGGACGATTTTCTACTGTCGATAAAAATTAACCAAAAGTGTTGATGTGCATAAAATATTATAAATGCAGGATCCGCATACTCTGTGTCCGTTAATTAATCTGACTTTTTGTAATCAAGGAGATAATAAAGGGTCCGCCAAATAACTTTTTTGTTTTTGAAAATGCTTTAAAAAAAAACTACTGAATATTTTCTCAAATTTCTTTTTTTATTTGAAAGTACAATCCTTCCGGTTAATAATTGAAAATAATTTCATTCAAATGCCTGCCTCGGCTGGCCATGCAGTAGCCTACATGATCGAACCAATTTTTAAGCACATTATCGATTGTGTGCAGCTGTATTTCACCAATGGCTTCACGAATATTGTCCTTTAAAGCGTCAATTGTCTCTGGCTTGTCGACGTAACACTTACCTTTGACGGCACCCCACAAATAATAGTCCAACGGTGTCAAATCGCAGCTCCGAGGTGGCCAAACGACATCAGCTCTGCGGCTGATAATGCGATCTACAAAAACAGGGCGCAAAACATCGAGTGTAGCTTCGGCTGTGTGGCACGTAGCGCCGTCCTGTTGAAGCCAAATGTTGTCAATATCCTCCTCTTCAATTTTTGTGAACAAAAATTCGTTCAACATGGTCCGATAACGATCGCCATTGACTGTAACGGCCACTCCTTACTCATTTTCGAAGCAAAATGGCCGAATTATGCCTCTGAACCAAAATCCGCACCAAACAGTGACTCGTTTTGGGTGCGTCGGCTTTTCAATGTATGCGTGCGGGTTTTCTGTGACCCCAATGCGACAATTTTGCTTGTTTACATACCCGCCAAGATCAAAATGAGCTTCATCTGAAAGGATGATTTTTTTTACCAAAATCCGCATCTTCTGGTGTAGGCTACTGCATGGCCAGCCGAGGCAGCCATTTGAATGAAATTATTTTCCATTATTAACCGGAAGGATTGTACTTTCAAAAAAAAAGAAATTTGAGAAAATATTCAGTAGTTTTTTTTAAAGCATTTCCAAAAAAAGAAAGTTATTTGGCGGACCCTTTAGCTGGCGGATCGTTCTAGTATGTAACGTCCCACTCAAATTGGAGATTAGACCGATTGTGATATCGCAAATCAATATCCAATTCCTGAGATTAAACATTTCGTATTTGAAACTATCACCGACTGCAAAACATATCCTAATCCTTACTTAGGCGAGTTGAGCAAAAGCTGACATAGAATAAGACATCAAGAACTCCTTTCCTTTTCAAAGCAAGACCCTATAACTGACACTTGTGGTGAAATATAGTCACGTCCTTCTCTTTTAACATCAGTAGGTCCTGCAGAATTCAGTCGAAGGTATGCCAAATATATCGATATGCCATCCAGTCGGGCATGCGATAATTTGTGCTTTGGCTGTTCGAGTAAACTAAGAAACTTTCAGAGTTCGTCCCACAACTCAACTGGCTTTGCACTGCTTAAAGCCAGACTGTAAATTTTGCTTCACTGCACTATTGAAGCTTTAACTTATACACACTGTCTCAGGAATATTTCGCTGATTTGGCAATTTTTTAATGGCATTGTTCATACCAGTTTAGGATTTTCAGGAAAATCCATAACACTCTTGAGAAAAAAAAAATAATAATTCAAGCTCTTTACGTGCGAATTTACTGGGCATTTGCTTTACGACAGTAGTTTTGGGTTTTTTTGCTCTACGGAAAAATAGGCTGAAGTACCACAAAGTAGAGCAGTTTACCAGAACGAGAACACTTCACTTTCAAGTCTCATAGAATTTGGCAGCAGTACTGGTTTGACTCTGAAGTGCACTACGTGGAATATACACAGGACTCGGTTTGGCAGAGGGAATTTTCATTGCAACACAATGAGTGGTACATTCTCCTATGTTCCCTAATCGAATGTATCTTTTCAGAATGTAGATTCTAGAACTTGCCATTTTTATAATTTGGGTTCTAGAACTTGCTTAAATTCCCAATTAGCTTGCAATACGGCCTTGGAAAGGATTTAAATGCTTGCCCCTGACTATGTATCATTTAAGGTTTAAAAATTTATTGGAAATAAAATTAAAAAAATAAAAAGTTTTTTGTTAAAATGCTTAAATTTTATGCGCATTACACACATGTCAGCGTTTCTTGATTGTTTGCGAAAAAAAATATTGAAAATAAAAAAATTCAAAAAGAAATCCAAAAGAGTTGTTGTTTCTGTTCAGATTTAAAGAGTAAAAAAAGTTTCAATTCTATAGAGTCTAAATGTCGGCATCTGCATGTGATTCTGCAGCATTGATGCAATTTATAAAACTGTAAAGCATTAAATAAAGTTTCTCTCTACAATAAAATCAGAATCAGAAAAGTGGCAAAAAATAATGAGAAAAATTAAAAGAAAGTGGAAATAAATTAAAAAAGAAAACACAGAAAATGTCCAATTAAGAGACAAATTAAGGGTGTTACTGGAAGAGCTGTAAGATTTTAAAGCGCGAACAGGAGATAGTAATCCAACAGCAGTATTTTTCCATCACCAATTGACTGGTAGATCAAGCAGGGTTCATAAGATAAGACTACCGGGCCTTTACAGTGATTTTCAGCGTGAAGTGTCGGTCATACGAGATGCCTTGGTGCTTATTAAGGATGACTATAAGTCTGGTAAAGTATATCCCTATTTTCTGAAAGATAGCTTTGGTTTCTAAGATAGGGACTGTTTATGACTGCTGTGAGGCTTTCAACGAGAAGCCAAAGCGACATAATTCTCACAGCACATGTGTACCAGGACATAGAAGTTAAATATATTACAACCAACGAACTTTCGAATGAGTTCTCGACACTGAAAAACCCATTAAGAAGATCAAAATAAATAATGCAGTAACAGTTTTGGTATACACTGTATGGTTGACTTAATAGCGCAAGTAATCTGAACAAGGCTTGCTAAAGGGTTCAGCGAAAACGTGCTCAAAATTCAAAGCAGAACACTTAAGGTAGTTGCCATAATCATTATGAGTACATAGGGGAGACGCATTCGTGTTGGTCGAATGGTGAACGACTTATGAAATACGTGGAAAGTCGGGGAAAAAAGAGGAAATTGTACCTCAATTCCCGGATACATCCCCAGCATTGTGTCGGAGGAGAAAAAAGTTCTTGGTCGTCTACTATGCAGGCATCTAAATGCTTCTGTTTTAGGGTAAATGGGCTTTTTGGGACCTATGAGTGTCTATCCTCTTGCGTTGGCAGCCACTTCTATATACCTTGCTAATAGAGAGAAGGACTCCTTTATATCCAAAAATATTTAAACTTGCATTCCCAACTTGCGGGCAGAGAGATTACAGTAGGGAACAGCGCTTCCATTGGTTTTTCGCTCTATTACTGTCGGAGCCTATCAATACTGCGCTCAGAAAAGAAATACTCGCCTGTGCTTACCTACAACTCTTTAGTTAGCAATACAATCTAGCTTCTCAAACCACCCATGCTGGGTGTATTAATTTTAATCCAAGACTGGCGGGACTTACAGAAAATTTTCATGGCGATTTCATTTACTCTACGAATTTTTGCCAGAAGCCTACTGAGAGAAAGTTGCTGAAGAAATATTTCTTTCAATTTCGGTTCATTGGAGATGTCTGAGTCAGGTGTTGAACCATAGGCTCACATCTAATGAGCCAACACCCTACTACGGCGACTTCACTCTGTGTCACTAGAGCACTCTAGCCAGAATTCGTGTAGAAAGGTAAAAACATTCATTGAACACAACTGCAAATAATTGTTTAAAATAAAATCTGTTTTATAAAAACATTTCAAAAACATGATTTATTTTTGATTTACAGTTACCTGACAACACCCTCACGCCCATCATGACTATTGTATGAATAAATAATTTCGTTTTTTTCTACGTTGTTGTTGTTTTTATTTAATTTTCACTGAATAAATTCGCTTGAAAAGTACTCCCAAAGCAAATAAATTTTTAAAATCAATTGATTATAGAACAACTAAAAAGTCTCTTGAAATTTATTTGTTAAATTGACTGACTGACTGACTGAACTGACTGTAATTCAAATAAACTGGCATATTTATTCCCTGGGACTCGTCAGCATCAGTATCCTCATCATCACGGGTGTTGTCGTTGCAATATTTTATTTGTTTTAATAATTTATGGGGAGAGGACTCACTGTTTCACTATTTTTTTTTTATTCAAATCAGAATGAATCAGAAAAAACGAAAGAAAAAAATTGTAATGAAAACTAAACAATTCCCATAAAAAAGGACAACAAAAGAGCAAAAGAGAGAGAGTGAGGCAGAGAGTAAGAGAAAATATTTAATTTTAAGCTTAATTTAATGCAAGTGGTGCATGCAGGCATACAAGTTGCTGCTGCTGCTGCTTGTTTGAACACTAAAATAAATATTTTCTCTCTCATTTCTTTTTTATTTCATTTTTTATTCACTACTAGTGCTACTATGCTATGTTACCCTGTCACTGTATGCGCCCCCTCTCTCTCTATCCCCCTTTCACTATTTCGCTGCTTTTGTATGTTTTTTATGACTCCATTAAGAGTTCAAATTTAATGCTCTTGAGGCTCTCCTCAATTGTTAAGAGGAGTGTGGCTGTGACTGTGCACAATATTTATTTCAATAGTTGCTGTAATAATGCTTATGAGCAGATTAATATTTTATTTTATTAGGGTGGCACCACTAAATACGCGAGAGAAGGGGTGCAAAATTTAAAGCGAATTCAATGCACTGAAAAGAACTTAAAAATTGCTTCCATAAACTTTTCGATTTAGAATCACATTCTGAGTGCAAGGAAACCGAATTTGCGAGCCTACATACCAGAGATCAGCAATGAGTATTCAAAAAGATGAGTAGATTCGAATCATACTCATAATTTCTGATACTTATACGCATTCATACTTATTTTAATATCATATTCATACCACTCATATGCAAAGTTTGAAGTACTCATCGTACTCATACTTAACAATACGCATGATGTTGTTGATTTGACTATGCTTACTACATACTCACTAGATCGTTGTGTGTTTGCTTTGCTTGCTGTCTTTGTTTTTTCTTTCTTCTTTTTTTGTAAAAGCAACAACAACTAAGACTGTAAATTTTGATGAATGATTCGAATCACTCGAATCATTTATGAGTATTACAAGTATTTCCATAATTTTATGAATCTGAATGAGTAGGCGTATGAATCAAACATATCTTGAATGTTATGAGTTTGATGTCAACGTTGCACTCATACTCATTGCAACTTGTAAATCAATATTGTAGTGAGTAAGAATGAATCAGAGTAGTTGAATTTCAACACTGTTGACTCACTCATACTCAAAATTTCATGAGTACTTATGAGTATTGAAGAACGATTCATTACTGATCTCTGCTACATATATACTAGATTCTCACTCTTCTTTATGGATTCCTTATACCAATGTTTTCAAAGCATACGTGACAGTGAGAATATGAGTAACTGTGTCATAGGGTGTAATAAGCAGAAATCCTTTGTATTGTCATTACCAGAGACTACACGTTCTTCTTATTAGAAAAAAATGTGGAACAATTAATTCATAAAGTCTTCCTTGAAGCAGACATTATTCAAACACCCTATAAAGTATGAGGAGATTACAATGGATTATATGGTCGCAGTAATAAGGCACTTCTTCACCGCAATAGGTTAAGTTATGTCTGAGGAAGTGTACTTGTCATGGGCACAAGAGCACCCAGAGGTCAAAATGACCCGAAAAGTAGAATAAGAAGACAAAGGAAAAAGCAGACCACAAACCCATAAGAGAGCGTGACTACAATCTTGATGCCCTAGCATTTCTCAACCAGCTCAACCTATTTATGAGTCTATGGAGAGCCTTAATGTCGGCTCATGACAAAGAGTTCAAACCATGGGAGAAGACCCTGCCCAGGTCTTCAACCTACTAATGGCTGGGTAGTTGCAGAGGAGGTGTTCAATAATTTACCGCAATAGTAATATAAGGAAAATGTCAAATCAAATATATCAAATGCTTTGAATACATTTTTTGCTTCCTTTGGGAACATAGAGCTGTTAGACAAGCATCTAATTCACATTCATTTGCTTTGTTTCAAATCAATTGATTAAGTTTTTCCATCTAAGCAGATCCAGCAGCACTGTATCAGACCCTAAGATGATAGGGTTTCTATCTACGTTGCCTTCAAATACCGCTCTCTACGAAAATGTATTAAGTTATTATATTACACAGATTACATCAAGTTTTTCCATCTAAGCAGTTGATTAACATACTTCGACAGGTTCTGTAATGAAAGAGTTGCCACTTGTCGTAGTCTTAAAACAAAGTCCTCTGTGAACATTTCTTGGCCAGCGCAACAGGCTGTAGTGGTGAGTTTAGGGAGTTTAATTATTGAATCCTACACTTTATTCTGCTTTTCTAAGAAGAATTCTATTATTTTCGTTGTTAATTTTACTTTCTCTGGGGCCTTGGGATGCCTTATTACCCCCTGAATCGATTATTAGGGAGTGGAGTGGTGGATTGAACCTTCGAAAACAAAAAAGTAAGTGTTTTTGACTTCTCCCGTATCCAACAACGCGTTTTGCAATAAACGCTTCAAGTTCGCTAAAAATCCCTTATGTTAACACATCTAACAAAATTGAATACGACAATACTAATAAAACTTCATTGGCCTAAAAACTATGTCAGAAATATTCTACAAATATAAACACAGTCTCACACACACACACACAGAATCACATTTTGTATGCATGGCATGGCATACATAATATCTCGTGATTTATTGTGCACATTTAATGAAAAGGCTGCGACGTACATGTGTATGTACGTACGTACGTGTATTGAAAAATGCATTTTTGATGACAAGAAAATAAAAATGAATTTCCTTTTAAAAGCACAGTTAGTTTAGAGTGTAGAACAATGTTTCTCATTATTTTTCAAAAAAAAATAAAAAAAAAACATAATAAAACTCTCATATGCTTTGTTCATCTCCAATATCATCAGCCTTGAGATGAAAACTAATCAAGTTTAATTTCTCTCTTTTTCATTTTAAAACAACAAAGAAAAGAAATGAAAAGAAAAGAAAAAAAATGACAACAAAATAAAGCTGAAATTTTCTTACGACGCGTTGTTAGCTGATGGCTGGCAATTAAAAAGTTTGAAGCAACTGTTGTCAAACTGATTTTTGGGTCTTTGTTTTCAAAATATCGAATTAGTGGATTCAAAGCCGTTGAATATCTTTCACCTAAAGTCTCATTTAATTAATGAAAGATTGGTTTGCCATTTCGGGATACGGAACGTTTATAGAACAAGAAAGACCTTAAAAGACTTGGTCCTTCAACTCAGAGTTCTAAGTGATGTGTTTGATATGCTAGGTTAGGTTCAACTGGCATCTTTCACCTAAAGTCTCATTTAATTAATGAAAGATTGGTTTGCCATTTCGGGATACGGAACGTTTATAGAACAAGAAAGACCTTAAAAGACTTGGTCCTTCAACTCAGAGTTCTAAGTGATGTGTTTGATATGCTAGGTTAGGTTCAACTGGCATCCGCCTTAATGGGCACAGCGTGTTTGGGTCTTATATGGTGCCGTTATAAGACCGATATTGTGTTTTCCGTTTTATAATTACGAATCCTAGTTGGCATCTCTGAGCCACCCCAGAATTTTTTTAAATCGACTTTGGCCAGCATGTTTTATTATCAAAGTCTGGGTACCTAAGAATTATCCCTCTTAGGTTTCCAAGCGCCGTACAATAACAGAAAAAATGTTTAGTGGTCTCCTCTTCTTTCTTGTCGTTGCAGCTTTTGCGGAAGTCGTATTGAAGTATTCATTATATAAATCCTGAGGCCAGTGTCCTATTATAACTGTTATGAGGAACATTGATATGTTCTATTCAACATGTATTTATGTCGGGACAGATCTGTTTGTTGTCTCTACAGTTGGGTTCGTTCTCCCATTTTACATTTGCCAATGAAGGCAGTTCTTGTGAAGCCATTTGCTTGTCTATCTGTAGAGGAAAGCCAATCTCATGTAGGAATTTAATTGAATTTTCGGTTGCATCATCTTTTGCAAAAGCGGCGGCCTTGTTGTTACCTTCGATGTTCCCGTGTACAGGTACCCATATGAGGGTAACCGTCTCACTATCTACTCCAGAAACAGTCGAACAGTGGACTATCTCTGATGTGGTGTACATATTCTCTAGCGATCTAATGACCACTTTACTCCGATACCGAATTTGTATTTTTTTTGTGGGGCTACAGTTCCTAAGAAGATAATCACACAAAACTTATAACCGACATACCGCCCGAAATGGTGGAACAAATGGTCAAAATCTACCTCAAATGCAGACAACCAATCTACAGGCTATCATTTAAATGACGTTTTATTTTGTATATCGTAATGGCAGGGTCTTAGCATTACAATGAAATCAAAAGTCTCATTGAAACTATAGCCATGGGTGTCTTTTATTTAACTTGACTTTTGAAACAGATAAATGGTTAACCCTTTACATGCTACTGTCTCATTGTGACTCCTTATAAAAAGCGAAAGCAAAAATATCCCGTAGTTATTTTGTATGACATTTGCTTCAAACATATTTTATACTCAGGGAATTTTGTTTTCTTTTGTTTGAAATTTATAAGACAAACTTTAAATAATCTACACACACACACACACACCTATATGCTATACAAACAACCGAGATTCTTGTAATATTCAGAGATTTTACATGACACAAAACATATGCCCTCCTTTAATCTCTCTCTCACAGAAAAGAAAAAATATGAAATTGCTTGACACATGCACATGTCATTTAAACGTTAAAACATACACAAACACACACACACACACCCACACTCATCATACAACCGTAACACTGAAGTAAACAATGTTTCATTATGTATTTGTAATCATAGCATGCATGCATTCGTACGTTCATACGTTCATTAGTTCAGCCATACTGGCTCATTCATCCATTTCATTGACATTCACATTCATTATTGATTGCATTTTTTTTGGAACAATATTTCACCTATACACCCGCTATCTCTCTCTCTCACACACACACACACGCACACTGATACAATCGCCTGCATAAATGCATTTACATGAGGAATTCATTTTTTGTTTTAGTAGCATGTGCCTTAGGGGATATTATTTGAGCACCAGAGGGAGAGAGATACAGGTTTAACGGGAGATCACAGTGAATACACTGATTGTGTCGATGGATTATTAATAAAATCACGTTCGTTTCTGCTTCTATTTTTCGTTATTCTTGTTGTCACATGTTTCCCTTGATTTTTGCTTGTATGTATGTGTGCTTCAGAGAGAGAGAGAGAAATGTGATTTTGCCTATAATTTAATTTAATTTATTATTGTTGTATTGTAGCCTTCTTTACCCGCCTTTTCAGTACTCTACTTGAAGTGTATTCAATCATGAAATGGAATTGTGGAGGCAAACAATTTTTAGCTTTGAAACATCAGCAGATTTATGGAAAAACGAATAAACTTTTCGAATTTGTGAAGCAAAATTCAACGATAAAGTTAAATAACTGTGATGGAGGAAGGCGTATTGAACAGCCTTGGGTGCATTATAATTGCCAGAACCTTATTAGTCATATTACAACCTAGCTTCTAACATCACCCTCGTTGTGTGTGCGTTAATTTTATCTATGAGTGGCGTGATCTGAAGATTTCATAAAAACTCTTGATAGGAATTTTATTTTACTCTTAGTCTTATTGCTGGAAGACTACTTAGAGAAAGTCACCGAAAGAAATATTTTTTTTTAATTTCGCACAATAAAGGCGAACCTTAACAGAATATTGAAGTACTTCACAGGCAGAAATAATGGCTGTAAAAATTACAGCCTTGCGAATTTAGTGTCAGAGTATATCGTATGGCTTTATAACACATATATTTACCGACAGTAAAGCGGCCATTTAGATCGCTAGCGAATGTGTACACATCAGAGATTGTCTTAGAATGCCGGGTGTTTCTGGAGTAGATAGCGAGTCATTTGACGGCTACCCTCATTGGGATTCCAGGACATGGGGACATAGAAGATACAAAAAGGACGACACACTTACCAAAGCTGGCACCACGTAAAATTCAAATAAATTCCTACATGATATTGGCCTTCATCTACAGCAAGGCAAACAAATGGTCTCACCAAAAACATCATTCATTGGCAAAGGAAAGATAAGATAATAAACCCATTTGTAGAAATACCAGACTGATCTGACCCGCTGTAAATACATGTAAAATAGAATTTGAGTTAAACCTGTTAAGATTCAATCTAAGGAACCTCATAACAGTTATAACGGGACACTGGCCTCTAGGTGTTCACACTAGGAGACTGGAAATACTTTAAAATGACTACTGCAGCAGCTGCAACGACGGGAAAGAAAAAGAGACCACAGGATATATTCTCTGTCATTCTACGGCACTTGGAAACATAAAAAGAAAAATTTTTGGGTATCCAGAATTTAGTGACAAAACATGTCTGGCCAAAGGCGACTTAAAAAATCCTTTTTTTCATAAAACTGTTGAAATGGTTAAGAGATGCCAAGTAGAAGCTGTAATTATATGAAGGAATAGATAATATTGAAATCGCCGTAGTCTAATAGATAGTGTGTTAGCTTATTAGAAGTGAGGCCTCGGTTCTAACCCCAGGTCGGACATTTCCACCAGCTTGAAATATGAAAAAAAATATTTCTTCAGCGGATTTCTAAGAAAAACTCTGGGAATAAATAAAAAGCTATGAAAAATTTCTCTAAAAAATCTATCATTTGGTATCGGCTTTAAACTTAAGATATATCCACTCATGTATAAAATTAACACACAAAACATAAGTGGTATGAGAAGCTAGGTTGTAATCCTGGCTGAAGAGTTGTAGTGATCAATTATGTATGTATTGGTAATATTGGTGTTACAACGGAACATTTAGGATCCAAGTAATCTGTGCCCGGTGAGGCGGCAGCCAGTTTAACCAAACCTAACATTGCCCGTCTCAGAATAATAGCATAATAATATGAAATCCCCGAAATAAATAAAGAGCCACTCTTTGAACAACGAATTTCATTGTTTAAAATCCAGCTTATATTCCATAATAATGATTCTTTTTTTTATACATTTTAATAGAAAGTTTCCCTTGAAATACTTTCATATTTATTTTAAAAGTTTGAAAGAGAAAAACTAAAATTTTCATGAATTTATTTGAAGCGATTAGTGTTGCCTTCAATGGTTAATGGTTTTCACTCGCAGTGCATTTTAATAAACATTACTTTCTAATAAAAAAAAATAAAGAAAGAAAATTTTTCATATTTCATTCAATCTACTCATCCCCCTGTTCTATTTTTTAATATTCCCCAGATTTGTTGAGTTGCAGGGAGAACAATAATTTGATTGTGTGCTTCTAATGTTGCATTTTCTACTCTTTTATTGAGAATATTGCGCTTAAAAGTTTTAAATTTTCAATTTTCTCTGATAAAACAAGAGACCGCAGTTAAACGATGGTGGTGGGTGTTATCAGCCACCATCATTACCAACGGTCAGTAGCAGTCGGTAGCAACAGCAATTGTTGCAAACACTTTACGTGAGTGGCCAGTGAAAGCAGAAGCAGAAGAGAAGGAAAAAAAAATAAATGTTTTCGAGGTTGAAAATCAAAAACGAAATTGAATTCTTTCATGATTTTTCTTTTTTGGTTTTCTTTTCTTCGCTTTGCTTTATTCTCTTGGTTTTACTTACTTTGTGACTGTTGTTGTTGTTGCTCTTGTTGCTGCTGATAATGTTGATGCTGCTGCCGTTGTAGTATTACTCGATGCCCTTGTTGCACATTAGCCATGTTTTGCTTGTGATTATTTTTCTTTTCTTTGGTTTTGTTTTATAAAAAAAAAGAAATTTGTTGTCTGCAATATATTCTCGTAAATGGTTTCGTTTGTTTGTACGAGTATCCATGAAAGTCTTACATGTTATTTTTTGTTTTTATTTTCGTTTTTTTTTTGGAAAATTGTTTCTTTCTAAACCATTAGCAAATTCATGAGAGTAATACGAAATCGTTCTCTGCTCTCTGTCGTTTCCCTAGAGTTAAATCAGTTTCTCTTCACCTCCTGCTTCTACTCTTCCACCAGGCTCCTACGTCTTCTTCTAATAATGTTCGTTTTATTTTTACAAAAGCAAGGAATTACAATTTATTTGCCATTATTTCGTTTACTATTCGGTTGTTGCATTCGAATTTATTGTGAATTGCATTTCTTTTAATTTATTGTTGTTGTTGTTATTATGCTGCAAGTAAGAGAGAGAGAGAGAGAGAAAGACGAAATAAAGCAATTATTGTTGAGAAAACATTCGCAAATTTGTATTTATTTTGTGGTAAAATTTTTATTTTAAAAGTAAATTGAAATTGAAATACGAAAGCAGATAACGAAGTTACGCTTGCTTGGAACATCAGCATTATGCGAGCTAGCTAAAGGCATCAAAACGTAAAGGGTTACGTACAGTGTGTCAACAACAAATTTCAACATTCTGTAGTAAGTCTTATTGGAAAACACCGGAAACAAAGAACATTTGGTTGTAAATTTTTTCCATTATACTGCTTGGGAAGTCATGACTACTCTATCGATCATGTCTATAACGATTCCACTGTAGCACCGTCCTCTTGATACCAACAGATTTTCTTACGATATTTCCTACGGATTTTCTACATTTTCTACGTTTAATTTGCTTCGGTATGAAGTTGCCGGAGTCAAGTTAGTAGTTCGTCAGCTCCTTAGACGTGAGCCCATGGTTCAAATGACAGCTCACATATATCGAACAAAACATAAATATTTCCTTCAGCGACTTCCTCTTAGCAGTCTTTTAGCAAAAACGCGGAGAGTAAAAGAAAATTGCTATGAAAAGCTTCTCAAAATCTATCGTCCGGAGTAAAAATGGCTAAAAATTAATACACACAACATAGGTTGTGTGAAAAGCTAGGTTGTAATCCTGACTAAAGAGTTGTAATCATCATTTAAGTTAAGTAAGTTATCGGCCTCTAACTAAAAAGGACCTAAGGTAGAGTCTTCCTTCCTTGCTATACCCATCAGGGCTAAATTCTATTGGAACCCTAGCAATTGACTATTTGAACTGAATTGGGACATCTCAAACACCTATTCTCATCGACCAATACGGCAGGACTTTGCTTGCTTGCAAATAAATTCTGTATAGGCTTTAGATCGGCGGAGGGGAATGAGAGTATTTCCCTTTTCATACTCCAATGTTCGTTTCGGGTACGCGACAGACACTTGTTCAATAGGCTAACGGAGCTATCGTTACTACAAATCGGATGGACAACTGAATTCATTAAACTTTCAGTTTGAATTTAAAATTTTCAGCATCTAAGGACGTCATGCTGATGCAGATTGTTAAGACCAGTCAATTGGAAATTGTCAGTTAGTTTCTACAGCGACAGCGACAGTGATTGATAGGCAACTTAGAATATGGTTAGAAAAGCGCAAAAAATCTGGCAAAACCTAGATGGAAAGGGGCACAATAAACCGTGCTTAAACTCCAAAGCAACACGCTCAGTATGGTTGTCAAGGTTATTACGGGGTATTGCATTATGGGCAATAATTTCTGCAGAAGATGCAGAGATGAGGAAGAGGAAGAAGAAGGGAAGGCTGTTTTTCATCTAGTGGGTACATACCCGAAGAAAAAGGCTTTTGGCTGCCTACTATATGAATAATTTGAAGCAACTGTCACGCATTGACATTGACAATCCGAGTCGCATCATCAGAAACTCCAAGTGATTCCGAAACTAGCGGATAACGGAGAACTGTGTCATCACAATAGCCCGTATGCGGCCTAAGTTGTTCAATCCAAGTTCCTTGTATCGCAGTGTGAATATCAAAAAAATGATTTACCATGTTTATACAGCCAAATTGATTTCTTTTTATTTTTTAATTGAAATAAATAAAGCCATACGAACCAAAAGGTAGGGAATAAAGAAAAAACAAAACAACAGAAACTATAGAACCTTTTTTTTAATAAACTTTAGCATAAACAAAGCAAAACCACTTGAAAGAAAATAAAAAAAAAATTGGAAAAAATGAAACCTTAATCTGCACTCAAAAACCAATTTGACCAAAATGGCTTAAAAATGGAAATTAATTACGACTTTTTAAGATTTTAATCCTGCATTTTCAATAAAACTTTCAAGAGGCCATTAAATGGAATTTTTTACCCAAAACGAAAAAAAAACTGAAGTGAAGTGAAGTGATGTGAAGAGAGAGAAAAAAATTCCAAAAAACTTTTAACGTTTGCTACTCTTTGTCTCTGTTGCCATTCTAAATCTACGGCACCCAGACAAGTTTGGGAAACTTTTTGTGGTTTTCAGTGCCTATTTTAGTTCTTTTGTTTAATTTTTTGTTTCGTTTTCCGTTTTGTTTTGTTTTAGATTTTCATTATTTATTTACTATTTATTCCCTTTCTTTTAATTTTTTTTTCTGTATTTTCTTCCTAAAAACAATCCATTAGAGGTCAAAGTATTTGAGTGAATTGCTTTTCTTTAAATTTTTATTTAAAGTGCTCAGTTTTAAATTGAAATCTTCTTTTTAATATTGAAAATTTAGCATTATTCTTGTCTCAATTAAAATTAATGTCTTGACAATAAACTGAGAGTGCGGGAGAATGCGAACCTTAAATGGCTTGTAAAATTAAATCAAAATGATTGCCAATAAATTTTCCTTTAGTGTCAGTGTATTTTTACTGCAATGAAAGCCATTTGAAGCAGAGTTAATAGGGGCATTATTGAAACTGCATACACTGCACACTTTGTTGGCTTATTAGACGTGAGGCAGTAGTTCAACTCCTGGCTTAGCCATTTCGAACAAAACGAAATTTGAATAAATATCCTCTAAGCAGTCTTCTGGCAAAAACTATGAGAGTAAAATAAAATTACTACAAAAAGTTTCACAATAATCTGTCCTTCGAAGTCAACGTAAACTGTAGATCTCACTACTCATGGACACAATTAAAACACACAACATGGGTGGTGTGAGAAACTAGGTTGTAATCCTTACTTAAGTGTTGTAATGTCCAATTAAGTTAAGTAAGATGTTCAATATGAAGTCGTCGTAGTCCAGTAGGTAGGTTGTAGCTTATTAGACGTAAGGCCATGATTCAAACCCCAGGCCAAACAACTTAAACTAAACGAAATATGAAAAAATATTTCTTCGGCGACTTTCGCTCAGCAGATTTCTGACAAAAACTCTGAGAGTAAAATAAAATAACCGTGAAAAGTTCCTTAAAACTTTGTAGGCACTGCATCTCGTGGATAAAATTAAAATACACAACATGTGTAGTGTGAGAACCTAGGTTGTAATCCTTACTAATGTGTTGCAATCACCAATTAAGTTAAGTAAGATGTTTAAAATTTGATTAGTTTTACTACAATTGCAACCGGAATATGGTCCACACTATTTTTTTCTTCTATTTTTTAAGTGTATTTATTTTGTTGTTGTAATTATTTGTGTAAAACACAAAAAACAACCGAAATTTTCCATTACCTACTGACAATTCCTATTAAAACCCAACCATATATTTACTATCTCTGTCTCTATCTCCCTCTCTCTTTGTTTTTCCAATTTCTTTATTCATTTACTCATTCATTATTTAAGGTAATGACGTAACAATAACAACAACAATAAGTAAACAATTAAAGTTTTTCTTTTACAAGCATCTCTTAAAATTAAAACCCACTTAAAGCACTCACTTAGACGACTCACAAATACTTACAAAAACCTTTTGTAAATAAACTCTTTAAAATAGACAAGCAGGTACTATACGCCACACTCTCTCTCTCTCTCTCTCTCTATCTCTCTCTCTCTCTCTGTGTCCCCTTTTATCATGCTCATCGTACACTTTAGGTGTGTATGTTTTGTTTTGTTTTATTTTCTGTTCTTTTGTTTTTATTTTAACTTGGTTTTTATGATGAAAAATTAAAATTTTTATTTGATTAACAGTTTATGGCGCTTTTAAACTAAACAATGATACTTAAACTGTAGCCACAACTTCAACATATGATAAGTAAGTAAGTGTGTAGAGTAAGTGAAAGAGGAAAGTAATGACAATGGAATTGAAATGGTCTTTCAAACGAATATAAAATTGTAATGAGACGCATTGACTGTTGGATCTTTGGGCATAAGAGAGGAGTGATAATGCAGTCACCTCTCCTATCTGTCGAAACTAAAGTTAGATTGTGCAGAAGGCAACCATATTTGTCATTCATAGGCTTTTAATCATAACCATGTCTGCTAAAGACCTAAATCTGAAGGTTTAGCTTGCATTTCACCACCAGAAAAATAGTCTCTATTGGGTTATATGAACAGAATCAATTTACATTTACAATGTGTTAAAATTTACTTTTTTGCCTACTACTTCTAAGCAGATTTATGGCAGAAACTCTGACAGTAAATAATAAATTTGCCATGAAAAGTTTCTCAAGAAGTCGCCGTAGTCTAGTAGGTAGTGTGTTGGCTTATTAGACGTAAAGCCAGGGTTCGAATCCCAGGCCAGACATCAAGACAAAATACAAAAAGTATTTCTTCGGCGACTTCCTCTCAGCATATTTCTGGCAAAATAAAAATAATTGTGTAATAAAATTGCCATGAAAAAGTTTCTCGAAACTCTGTCGTTCGGAGTCGACTTTAAGCTGTAGGTCCCACCACTCATGTATAAAATTAACACACACAACATAAGTGGTGTGAGAAACTAGGACGTTGTACAATGGGCAATTCGACCTCCGGGTACTGTACTTGGCTTAACTGACAAGTACACGTCCTCTAACCTAACCTAAAGTTTCTCAAGAAAATCCGTCGTTGCAAGTCAGTTTTAAACTGTAGGTCCCCCCACTCGTGCATAAAATTATTACACACAACATAAGTGGTGTGAGAAACTAGGTCTTAATCCTGACTGAAGGTTTATAATGTATGTGTTCTAAAATAGCAATTGAAAAGAATACTTAAACTCGAAAGACACTTTGCATATGTATATGATTCTGTATAAAAAACTATTCATTTATTGTAGAAAAAAAAACAAAATTAGTTCAGCAGTAATATGATTATTTTTTATCGTAAATTTATTACGTTTTTATTGTAATTCACTTTGTTGTTGCCTTTTACAGCGTATTTGTTGTAATTAAAGAAAAGCAGAGATAATAAAGTTTTAAGGGAACGCATTAATAGTTACTCTTCAAATTAAATACAGAGTAAAGCTTAAAAAAAAAGATAAAAACAACCGGGATTTTTTGTTCATACAAGTGTTGACAATTTTCCTGTATTTTCCCTATTTCAACCAGGCTAGATAGAATACTTATACTCCCACTTAAAAGCTTTTTTAAAGGAAAAATGTAACGCTTGCGCAGCAAATACAAAATTGAAAGCAAAAGAAAAGCACACAAAGAAAATGAAAAATAAAAGAGAGAAATTAAATGTGAAAACAATGCCAATAAAACTGTAAAGCCGTCTCGCAAGTAGTAATGCTTTACTCCCATCGTTGGCTTACTTTAGTAGCATCACTAATTATGATGCTGATGCTCGAAATTAATTTCAACAAAAAAATAGGTGCTGTTAAATTCTTTTTTTTATTATTTTTATGATGTAGCGTTACTCTCCTCTCTCCCTTGCCCTTTTACTCTCGTTTGCTTACATTTCAACACATGTACTCTTTTTCTTTTGCGTATAAGAAATTCAGGGCGTATGAGTAATTTCTCATAATATTCTTCGTCGTTATTTTTTCGTGCATACATGCATGTGTGAGTGTGCTTCTGTTTGTGCCAGAGAAATTATGTATAAGAAAGTAGTTCATGTGCGTGCATGTGTGTGTGTTTTTATTGTTTATTTTGGTCACTTTTTCTTTCCTTTCATTTTGTTACTCGAAATTTTTATTATCGGTGTGCGTTCATTTGTTTTCTCGTGGATGTGTTGATGTTTTTTTTCTCAATTTTTATGAGAGACTGTGTGAAAATACAACAACAATAACGACGATGAAAGAGGCAATTTATCATAACAGGCAGCAATTAGCCGCTGTTATTAACTGTTTATCATGTGTTAAATACCAGAGCTGGACAAACTGCAACACCAACAGAAGGTTTTAGATTTTGAATACAAGCGTAAAATCACGTTTTAAAGCATTGTGTGGGAAAATAAGAGTTTTTTGTTTTTAATTTCCCGATGCCAGTTGCTTGTAATATTTTTAGAGAGGCTAATAGAAAAGAATTGAAGCAGAGCTGCTAACGTGAATGGTTGGCGAGACTTGAAAATATTCTTAAGAGACACAAATATTTGAAGACAAGCATTTTCTAAGCGAGAAATTAGCCGTAGTCCAGTAGAAAGTTTGTTGGCTTATTAGACGTGAGGCCACGGTTCAAACACCAGGTCTAACATCTCCAACAAACCGAATATGAAAAAACATTTCTTTGGCGACTTCCGCTCAGCAGGTTTCTGGCAAAAACTCTAAGAGTAAATAAAATTGTTATGAAAAAGTTTTTCAAAAATCTGTCGTTCGGAGTGGAATTTAAATTATATGTCCTTGTACTCATGTATAAAATTAACACACACAACATAAGTGATATGAGAAGCCAGTTCGTAATCCTGACGGAAGGGTTGGACAGGAACGACTTCGAATGGCAGAATTTTTTCCAGAAGACTGAAAAACTATTTTTCTATTTCTGTTTTGTTGCAGATGTCTGAGACAACGGTTGAACCACGGGATCTCGCCTAATAAGCGAACACACTACTTACTAAAGTACGGCGATTTCAATATTGGTAAAAATAAACAAAACTTCCCAGAAATGATGTTTTTTTCGCACAAAATACAGACTTCTTCTACCCATGACTACACGGTTACAATACATATAAGTTATTAAAGACACAAACCATGTATAAACGACACTATACTATGTATTTGTGGGGTACATACACAAATCTATGAAAGTTTTGAGACTTGAAGGATTCCATTAATACCTTTGAATTCGATAACATATTCTACACTGCACGTACTTCTTGTTCTTATACAATCACCACAAAAAAAAGAAAACATTTCATCTTCATAATGTCAATATAATATTCGAATAATTCCATCGAATAAGTCCTCCTTTAAAAATATAAATAGCACTGTGAGCAATATTTGTAAGCAAATAAAATCAAAAATAGTTTTTGTTATTGTGTTGCCTCGTATCGTTAAACCTCTTTAAATGATTGGCATCATAAAAATCCATGTTTAATATTTTGTTATTAAAAAACAGCAAAAAAAAAACACAAAAAAGAAATAAAAAAACAAAGCCAAACAAATAATAATCATTTCAAAAAACTATGCCTTCGGCAAGGAAGAAGCAGGGAAAGGGAAAGAAATAGTAGAAAACTAAAAAAGAAAGAGAAAAGAAATAAAATCTAATAAACAATAAACAGACATGACATGAATAATAAAATTTACAAAAACTAAAACAAACAACAGCGAGACAATACAAAACAGAAACAATACATGGGCATCACTAGCAATCATCAAAAGTGAAGCCATACACACTCAAGCAAGCAAAATACATAAGAAAATATAAAACCAATACCTACGTGAATGCAAACCTAAAAGTGTGCTTTAAAGATGAGAAAGAAAACATACACATGAACTGCACGTAAACAGGCTTTTTATTACATTTTATTTGTATTCGACACACACAAACATGGATACAGCTAACAGCTTACACTCCTCTCTTACGAACTCTCTGTTACGAGCTCGTATACAATAAATTGATGTATTTCGTATAAGTGTGTGTATATATGTGTATGCAAGTGTTACTATTATCGATAATGTCGATAAATACCAACAGAAAGAAACCGAAGGAGAAACAATTGTAAACTTCTGTTGAAAACATTTAATCATCGAAACGAATTAAACACAAATTACAGAGAAATAAGGCAGTATGGCAAAGAAGACAGTGTGTTGAAAGAGTGTGAGAGAATACATAAGAATATAAAATTAATATACGGATGTCTAAAAGCGAAATTGTGGTTGTGTTTGTAATTGCACATGCAGAAAAGTTTGAGTAAATTTAAAGTTCTACGTCTTTACTTTACTTAACTTAATTGGTCATTACAACTCTTTAGTCAGGATTATTACCTAGTTTCTCACACCACTGATGGTGTCCATGTGTTAATTTTATTCATGAGCGGCGGGATAAACAGTTTAAAGTCGACACCGAACTACAGATTTTTTAGAAACTTTTTATGGTAATTTTATTTGCTCTCGGACTTTTTACAAGAAGACTAGTTATAGGAAGTCACCGAAAGAAATATTTTCTTTATATTTAGTTTTGTTGATGTCTGAGCTAAGGCTTGAACCTTGACCTGCTGTCTAGTAAGCCAACACGCTATGTACTATACTACAACAACTTCAGTAAATGTGCTTTTATCTGCACTTAATATACTCTGAAATTCACACAGCGGTAGTCTTTATAGCCATCATTTCAGCCCGAATTATTCTACAATAATCGAGTAGTGCAAGAGATATTGAACCTAGCCGCGGCTTTGTTTGCAAAAAATTTTATTGGCTTGATTTGTAATTAAATTATAAAGGGTGTTTTTTATAGAGGTATAGAACTTTAAGTTGGCATTACTTTTTAAGATGGCGACCGATTTAACAGCTGTCAAGTGATTTATTCTCCGTTTGGTTTGGCAATTCATCATGAATAGACTCACGCCTGAACAACGCTTGCAAATAGTGCAATTTTATTTCGAAAATAATGGTTCTGTGCGGAAAACGTATCGCGCACTACGTCCATTTTATCGTCGTCAAAATCGTCCATCAGAGCAGTTAATTCGATTAACCATGGAACGTTTTCGCACCACGTTTACTCTTATTATCCCCAGAGACGCTGTACGGTGCGTACAGAAGAAGCTATTGCTGCTGTAGAGCGTAGCATTTGAGGAAGACCCGAATGAGTCCATCCGCCATCGAGCACAGGAATTGGATCTGTGTCCATCCACTTTATGGAAGATTTTGCGGAAGGATCTTGGTTTGCGTGCTTACAAAATCCAACTCGTGCAAGATTTGAAGCCAAACGATCATCAAGTAAGGCGTAGATTCGTCGAATGGGCCCAAAACGAGATTACCGTTGTTCCCGATTTTCATAAGCGAATTTTATTTAGCGATGAAGCGCACTTCTGGTTGAATGGCTACGTCAACAAACAAAACTGCCGCATTTTGAGTGAAGGTAATCCTCAAGTGTATGTGGAAACACCGTTACATCCAGAAAAACTGACTGTTTGGTGCGCTTTATGGGCTGGTGGAATCATTGGTCCGTACTTTTTCAAAAACGATGGTGGCCAGAACGTTACAGTCAATGGTGATCGGTATAGAGCCATGATTACTAACTTTTTCATTCCTGAATTGAATAACCATGATGTCCAGGAAATGTGGTTTCAACAAGACGGCGCAACATGTCACACAGCTCGTGCCACAATAGATTTATTGAAAGACACGTTTGGTGACCGCCTAATTTCACGCTTTGGACCTGTGAATTGGCCTCCAAGATCTTGTGATTTAACACCGCTAGACTACTTTCTGTGGGGCTATGTAAAGTCATTGGTCTATGCGGTAAAGCCACAAACGCTTGACCATTTGGAAGACAACATTCGCCGTATTATTGCCGATATACGGCCACAAATGTTGGAAAAAGTCATCGAAAATTGGACGTCCAGATTGGACTACATCCGCGCCAGCTGTGGCGGTCATATGCCAGAAATCATATTTAAAATGTAATGCCACAAGATTATCTTTCGGATAAATAAAATTCATGTCAATCGAATAATCCATCGTTGTTTTATTGCAACTTAAAGTCCTATACTTCTATAAAAAACACCCTTTAGGAATAATAATTACACCCTAAACTTAATACTTATAAAATATCCGCCATATTTTTAAAGATCAGGCCCGATATGTTTATATACATATGTTTATACAGAACCCTTTAGTCAGGATTACGATCTAGTTTCTCACACAACTTATGTTGTGTGTGTTAATTTATTTTTGAAAAAGTTTCATGGCAATTTTATTTACTCTTAGTGTTTTTGTCAGAAATCAGCTGAGAGGAAGTCGCCGAAGAAATATTTTTTCACATTTCATTCAGTTGGAGATGCCTGACCTGGGGTTTGAACCGAGGCCTCACGTCTAAGAAGCCAACACACTACCTACTAGACCACGGCGACTTCATATGTTTATATGCAGAACGAAATTTTGATTAAACCTATCAATGTTCCGATCTGAGAAACCTCAGGACAGTTATAACCGGACACTGGAGTCTGGATGTTCACGCCAAGAGACTGCGAATAGGAATAGGAGGTGTTGCAACGGAACTTTATAGGCTATGCCCATTGAGGCGGGTGCTAGTTTAGCCTAACCTAACCGAATGCCGCTCGTTTGAGTACTCAGAACGAAATATCCAGCATTGACTTCGACAACTACGGGAAGCGTTTTTGAGCAAACATTTCGAACCGAGTTCAAATTTGCTGTGCTATCCTACCCATATTTGAAGCGGCGTTTGCGGAATCTCTTGCAATTTAGAGGTACCAAATATAGAAAGTTCAATGATAGCACACCATAGCACCAGATCGGCAGTTTGTTGGATTGCTGCTATGTTCCAGTACCCATGTGATGTACAAATTTTTCCGCTCTGTCATCTCTCAACCCACACCCACCCACAGCTTCATTCAGTTTCGAAGCATCCGCGTAGATTCAGTCGTTCATAAGATGTTTGCACGAGAAAAAACAGCAAATGGTGCTTAAAATTTTACTTATGAATGGTATTGTAAAATAAGTTTTCTTTATTAACAATTGCATTTTAATAAAAAATCTCTTTAAATTTAATTTGGAAATGAAATACACTTTCTGACGTTTTTAAAATAATTTTCCATTCAACATTTCATAAGAAAAATTATTTCAAAATAAAAGCAGAAATAATAACGTGGATGTCTTCTTTTCTATTCGTTGATTCTCTGTTGGCTTTGAGGTGAACATAAAAATCTGACTGACTGAGTAACTGATTGACTGACTGTGCGAAACGATTTAAATGTTTCAACCACCTTGCGGCCTCAGCCACAGCGATACTGCGGTATATTCTTTGGTTAATTTTTAATTCTTCTTACCATGTTGCTGTGTTGCATGCACCAACAACAAACAATAAATGGAACATTAAAAACATTCCAACACAGTACGAGTATTTTAAATAAGAACACAAGCACAATCCATAATTGATGTTGAGAAATGAAAAAAAAGAAAAAAAAATAACAAAAATACTGAAATAATAATACAACATTAAATAGTGTTGCCACAAGTAAATACAAGTTTTTCTCTGTTTTTTTCGTTTTTTTTTTTTGCTTTTCATTTTAAAAAGGACCCTCTCAAGTGGGTTGACTACAAGTGCAAAGTAAATCTGAGTACAAGACAAATGCCGCCAGCCGTACAATAAGTCAAAATAGAAAAGGGCGGTTATTTTACATGGGAATAGACGACTTTGGAGGACACTACAATAAACAGTAGTTGTTTCTAATGTTACCAATCGGTCGGGCTACTTCTGTTTAAAGTCAGTTGACAGATTTCCAATGCGTTTTTATGGCAATTAGTTAGATGAGGTGGTAGGAAGAAATACGTTTTTTTTCTTGATATGGCAGCTGAGGTTTAAACTCGGAACTCTCGTGTCCTAAGTATTTACTAGAGTACTGGCGTAATAAGCCAAACTACTATCAGAAAAACATGACAACATGACGAAAATATTGGATGATGATAATCGCTTACAACTCCCAAAGAATGTCACACAAGTATTCATTGATGAATCACCATTACGCGACCAGATCCAATATGGAATTGTATACAGCCTCCTGCGCGACTCGATTACTGTGGTACCATTCAGTATGAAATAATGATCATAATGACTGCCGGTATGTTGTTTCGGTATCAGAGTACATCAAGTGGAGATATAAGCACATTTACTGAAAGTAAGGCGGCTATTAGATCACTTGATCAGAGACTGCTTAAGAACATCGGACGCCATTGGAGTAGATGGCGAAACGTCTGACGTTCACCCTAATGAGTTTCTGGCTACGGGAGCATTGAAGGTAACAACAAAGCCAACGCACTTGTACTATTGCAGCCGAAAATTCAAATGAGTTCATATGGTATACCTCTCTAGACTTGTTTGCAAAGAAAAGATGTGTTAAAGAAACCCCCTTGTTAAGACGCTGGATAAATCTGGGTCGCTATAAGATATAAGAAAAATAAGATTTGCATTTAATCTTAACAGGATCCATTTAAGCAAGGCTGACAATAACTCACCTAATAACGACTTCTGCAAAAGTTGTAAGATGACGAGGAAGAACTGGAAGTCTCTTGGGATCTGAGACGAATAATTCTTCTGTACCCAGAATTTCTTTGATGTATCGTGTCTAGTAGCATATTTGGATAAAAATCCACCCACATGTCCATAAAATTCTTCGTTTGCTTGAGAATTGCCGGCCAGAATTTATAATCGAATGACGGAACTTGCACTTTCGGTATTATAAAGGGACCCTATATGATATGCCTTTTGAGAAAGCTGCCAATATAACTTAAACTAGCCGAGACTAAAGGCAAAACTAGTTCATGTTGATTGATTGGTGCAATTAAAAGAGCATTACCAACTGTCGATTATGATTCATACTGTATTTGCAGATTATCCTGCATTGAATTGTTCATAATCTAATGCAGTTTAGGGGTTGTGTTATAACGCCTAACACTTATACTCGTAAACCGAATACTCATCCCTATTTGTCTCAATGTGACAAAAACAATTCCTTAACTTTTAAACAAAATATTGAAAAACATTTCAAATTATTATGAAAAAAAAAGAAAACAAACCAAAGCAAAAGTTCGAAACATTATCACAAGTTCCATTTGCTACACAAGAGCCCAAGCAAAATCTGCGAGTAGCGAGTGCTTAAAGTGAATGAGAAAAAAAGGATCCGAATTCGGAACGACATCAAAAAGTGGAACAACAAAAAACAAATTGCAGCAAAACAGCGGATTGAACTACAAAGAGAACAAAAGGAGCACACCCCAATGGTAGAAATATTTTTTATAGTTTTCGTCGTGGCACAAAATATAGAAGAGTCGAGAGGAGAAAAATGGTCTGTAAAAGCAGTAACAGCAACAATTCGTAGGGTATTAGGGAGTATCTGAATAAATACTGACAATGTACACAAGCTTTTTAAGTTAAATGGTAGGGAAGCAAATACTTCTTCTGTACAACAACAACAACAACAACAATAACATGAAAGAATGTAAATAAACACTCACACAATACAAGTAAACTTTAACGATGAAACAGTATGCACAGTGGGGCGTGTTTGTAAAGTATGCATGAATTTATGGGGGGTCAATTTGGCAAATTTTGAACATTTTTTGTGAAGCATTAGCAGAATATACTTTTATTCAAAGTATGCTACATATGTACTATCTCTATGGCAACGTATCGATTTTGCGCTGCTTATATTTTAAGGTTAGAGTTTTGATAACCAGCCGTGAAGTAAGTCGTATGCCATGGAAAGCTTGATAGACGAAAGAAGCTCGGTTTGGACTACCAGTATAGAGACTTAATTTGGCAACTTACTTAATTGGTCATTATTAGCCTTTAGTCAGGATAACAACCTAACTTCTAACATCATCCACGTTATGTGTGTTAATTTTATTTGCAAGTGGCGGGACCTTCAATATAAAGTCGACTTCGAATGGCAGAATATACAAACAAAATTTTAAATCTTATTCTCACAGTTTTTGTGGGAAGACTGCTGAGAGAAAATCGCCGAAAGAAATATTCCTTCATATTTCGTTTCTTTCTAGATTACTACGCTGGGATTTGATTCGCAGGCTCTCGTCTAATAAGCCTATTAGGCTATGAAGACTTCAATGGAGTACGACTTAACATAAATGTTGTCAGGCAAGGTGATAAATTTTTAGTATAATTACCACATGTCAAATGGGAATATGATGGCCAGCAGTTAAATAAATTTGAAATTCATAATCTTTGAAAGGTTGAGAGTGACCCGAGCATTCTTTGTATCAAGCTTCCTAGTTCAAAACCGAACAATCGATTTCTTGCATGTTGAATACGATGGAACATATTTGAAATAAATTTTGATGAGCGATTGATACACTTTTTTCTATGAAACAAGAAAAGCCCATTTTCCAAGCAAAATAAGAGTATTTTTTTTTCTTCTACGACTAAGTCAAAATAAATAGCAGCTGTCTACCTTCTAAAAAATATAATTTTTAACTTTAATCCCACTGTACAAGTAGTTTCTCTCACAAATATTTTCATAGATCATAAGGCCACATATTTTTCACAAAACAGAGAGAGAGAGAGAAACAGTTTTACTAAAATAACGGAATGTTATGGGCAGTTTTATATCTTCTTCTCCTTTTTGTTTTTTTTTTTTTTGTTTTTTGCTCTCAATGCACCTTGACTTACACGAGAGATTTTATGGCAAAATTGTTTGCAAATCTCTTCTACTACTTTGTCTTCTTCCTCGGTTTTGTTGTCAGTTTTTTATTCAGTTCGTTTCGCTTAAAGGACATTCATTTACATGCACAGCATAGTTTTGCTCATGTTGTTGTTGTTATTGTTACTTTTAATACTCTCTGCTATTTTAGTTGCTATTATAGTTCTCCATTGTTATTGTTATTGTTGTCGTTTTTGTTTTTGTTTTTCTTTTCGTTTTATTACTCAAAACAAGTTAAATGCAAATGTTTGTTGTTTCGAAAACAAATAGAACAAGAACAACTTCTTAAAGTTTCTCATTTTCATTGTTGTTGTTATTTTCTACTCTCATTATTAACATGTCATTCGTAATGTCGTTTGGTTGCTTGCCATTGTTGTTGATGGTCTGCTGCTGGTTATTTTATAACATTTTTAAAGGTTGTTAAGTGGCATACTTGAGTTGTTTTCTTCTTCTTGTTGTTGCTGTTGTTTTCTAAATTCAAACAAAACTATTCTTAAATGCAAGCACACATACACATATTATATACATGTATGCACAAACACACTTATTCAAAAAAAAAAAAAAAACTTAAAAATGACACGTAAAGTCTATGAAAAGCAAGAAACAAAAATGTTGCCTAAACGCTGTTGACAACAATAAAACAACAACAAGACAAAAATGAAACATGAAACACTCAACCAAATACACTCACCATACACATGCATTCATAAACGAGTATGTGTGTGTGTACGTAAGTGTTTAGAGAGAGGGGAAGACTAATAGCTAGCATTTGTACGTATTTTTGTATGGATAAGCATGTTTTATTGCTAAATAACGGGTTGTCCATTTAGTGTTATCAAAACAAACCGTCTGGCAAGATTGTCCTCTGAATCAGCATTCATTTACGGGAAGAATTGCTTTCATATGGGGTCCGAAAACACCGAAAGTGATTGTAGGAAAGACTATTCATCCGAAAAAAAGTGACGCATAATGGTTTGAAGGTATCATTGGACCGTGTTTTTTCGAAAATGAAACTAAAAGAACAGTTACCGCCAATCCACAGCACTATGACCATATAACAACTGACTTTTTTTGGTCTTCTAATGAAGATTATGAACTGGACGGCATACGATTTCAACAAGACTTTCTCATGAGCAACATAACATAACCGATTTTCTGTAATTTCTCGCCTTAGAGACATTTTTGGGCTACCCAAGCCATACAACTTGCGCATAAGCAAAGTAGTTGATAATCACCTAATGTTGTTTCATTCGCCAACTTGAAATGGAAAGCTATAACCTAGATGTGCCCAGAAAGTGCGAAAAACGATCCGGAGGCCATCATTCAAATGATACTTTGTTTAGTACACAATGACAAGGTCCTGGTATAATAATGAAATAAACGTTGAATAGAAATCCTAACTACATGTGTGTTTTATTTAACTTAAGTTAAGAAAACCCAAAAATGGATAACCCTTTATTGAAATACTTTTATTGTTATTTTTATATTTACACACTGTAGGTGTATGTATGTAGGGATGCCTACGTATGTATGTGTATGCCTATGTATGTATATGCATCTCCTTTCTCCTTTCAGTATTTTATGAATATTTTACGGGGAATTTTTAATTTCAGTGTCCACTAAAAGGTTTTTAAAACATTTTTAAGAGCATTTTTATTTTTGACCTCCAGAAATATTTGAAATTAAAAAAAAAACAGTATTTTCTGCACTAACTTTGTTTTATTCATTTAGTCATAGAAATGCATTTTGATCAGCATAAACTTTTTTTACTACCCCTTATACATACATACATAATTGGTCATTACAACCCTTCACTCAGGATTACGACCTAGTTTCTCACACCACTTATGTTGTGTGTGCCAATTTTTATACATGAGTGGCGGGACCTACAGTTTAAAGTCTACTCCGAACGACAGATTTTTGAGAAACCTTTCATGGCAATTTTATTTACAGTTTTTGCCAGAAATCTGCTGAGAAAAAGTCGCCGAAGAAATACTTTCTTGTATTTTGTTTTGATGGCTGGCCTGGGGTTTGCACCCTGGCTTTATGTCTAAGCCAACACACTACCTACTAGACTACGGCGACCCTTTAATAAATGGATTTATTCCTATCGTTGAAAGTTGGGGCTTCTTATGATTCGCTTTGCTCCGTTTTAGTTTCACCAGCAGAAAAAGTCGACTCCAAACGTCATACTTTATGAGAAACTTTTCATGCCACTTTCATTTACTCTCAGAGTTATTGCCAAAAGACTGCTGAAAGTAAGTGAGCAAAGAAATATTTTTTTTCTGTTCGAAATGCCTGAGCTAAGATTTTAGCTCTCGTTCAAACAAACTACGGTGACTACAGACTTCTGAGTTTAAGAAACCTTGCGAAAGGAAACCTACCACGTTTAAATTGTATGATCTTGCCGGCGGAGAGACTAAATAGAATTGCGGTAAAAGATCTTACAGTATGTGCTGTAAATTCATCCCATTGGAATCACTTGGTTTCCAATTTTAATTCGCTTAGTTTAAGTAGCACAAAGTCTTTAAGCAATACTCTACTAAGCTCATCTTTAAAAGTTATTGTTTAACCCGTGGCATTTTCGCAAAATCGAGTGAGGACAACCTCTGCAGCATAAACACCACATACAGTATACAGCAATGGCTCTTTGCATGTTATACGCAGATATTAGATGCTCTTTAACTCATAAGGATCGTCAATGAGCGCAATATCTTTAGTTGTTACACATTCCTGATGGTCAACGGCTTCTAATTGCAAGGTAACATCTTCAACTCTTTTATCGAAATATTCTTTAAAGACCACGAATTGATGCCAAATAGAGTGACCTTCGTCTAGTCGATAATTTGGTGTGCTTCGATTTCTTCAGTGTCAACGGCGATATTCTGATTAAAACAAGTGCTCTGGGGCTGCCCAAATTGGATAGCATTTCGTGTTATCCCATACGCTTCTAAGTGGTCAACAGGTCTCCTCAATACCTACTAGAATACGAAAATTACATATTGATTCTAAACTGCATTGGTTATCGGTTGCGGTAATTAAACCCCTTAACATGCACATTCAGCAACACATAAAGCAATTTTCAGTTTTTTTTAAGTTTTCATTTTAATTCTAGATTTGAAAGAAAATTCTAATTATTTTATTAACATGTTTATATTTTTAACAAATTAAAACTTTCATCCTTTGGAAACAAAAACCTGAAATAATAATCGAGCAGATTTTAAAAAATCATTGAAGAAAATTTGTATCTTCTAATGTCTGGTCGCTATTGATTTTATGCTTAACACAAGCCATGTTATGAATGCTATGTTCACATTTAAGAATTTTCTTCTCTTCACAAATATTCTAAAAAAAAAACCAAAAAAAACAGAGAATCTCTTATAAAAAATCTAAGGAAACAACATGCCAAAGTTTAGAAAATTTATTCAAAATTTTTCTTTTATTTCTGTGTTGTTGTTGTTATTGTTGTTGTTGTTTATAAAATACTGTTTGGCATAAGAAAGTCAGATTTCGTTAAAGAGTTGTTCTTAGTCAATTAGAATTTCTGGCAAAACAACAAATTGTGGCAATATACCCTTACCCCTAGCCGTTTCCCCTGTGTTCTTAATCCTTTATTTGTCGATGAGTCCGTCGTTTGTTATTATATAAGCGCTTAAGTTTTTGGCAAATGTTGTTTGAAATTAGAAATTGGAACAACAGCTACAGAATCAAACAATAGATAATGATGAACAGAATAGAATAAAAAAAAGAAGAAGGAGAAGCGAAAGACAAATTTGTTCATTTGATAATATTTTAATCCTTAAAGATGGAAACGTAAAAGAACATTTGGTGGCGCCTATACATTTTTACAGAAAAAATCGATTATTAAGCATCTTAAGCACTGGACATTTACAGCGGTAATTATACCCGGTATGCTAAATGGAACAATAAACTGAAACTTTACGTATTGATAAAAAAAAAAACTTGAAGATGCTTCCTTCAAAAATACAGCAATTGTCCGTCAAGCAGATCCTGAATCCCGAGCAAGGGAAAGCCACCGTTGAATGAAAGTCTTCATGAACTAAAAAAGTAGACTTAGCGACACCTTAAATCTGCCCGTGGTTCAAACCCTGGCTTAGGCATCGCGAACGAAACGAAATATGAAAAAACTATATTTCTTTCGGCGACAACCTCTCCACACTCTTCTCGAAAAAATTCTGATGATAAGTAAAATTTCAATAAAAGGTCTCTAGAATTTGTCGGTCGGAATCCACATTAAACTGTAGGTGTCAGGTGTGGTTTGAGGAGCTAGGTAGCAATCCTGGCTAAGGGGTTATTTTGACCAATTAAGAAGTAAGTAGGGTATGGTGTTTATGATGCTAACGTCATTATATCCTTAAATCGCTTGGCCATGCGTAGCAGAGGTCTGAGGAGAAAAAATATACTATCTTTTACCTCACGTAACAGTGATCTGCTTTTGCTGGGAAAAAATTGAGGTTTTTTAAATTTTTCACATTCTAACATCTTTGACCGACCTCTCTAATATAAAGGTTGCTAGAAGAGCTGATTTTCTGCAAGAGTTGAATATTCATTGTGACATCACAATGAGCCTAAGTGCTGCCCTAAATGGAACCTCTTCCTAAGGAGGGTACGCCACCTTAGCTAACCGAACCCAACGTAGGAACAATGATTCCTGAAGAAATTAAAGAAATCCAGTAATTGTAGAATTAAATAAATAAATAGGTATTGTAACACACTTACGATTTTATAGCGCCATATTGCAATGATATTTATTTGATTTTAATTTAATTTTAATTTTTATATTGGCTTGATTTTAATTTCATTACTTTTCTATTATATTTTATTATTTTATATTATTATATTTATTTTTAATATTATTGGTTAATTCACAGATTTATTTTATATTTTATTTCATTAATAAAAAACGACTTTTTTAAACACTTTAATCGCGTATACAAATAAAACCGCCCGTCCGTCCAATTTCTGCGTCCGCCTACTGAACTAAACACTGAATAAGAGAGACGACTAAACACTAATGCTACTACACCTAAACATAAAGCAATGTATGGTTGCATTTTGTGGAGATTGTTTTGTATTAGTACGACAGGGTTAGTGACTCGACTATGCCACTAATCTAAGTATCTTATGGACACGATAATTTATTGAAGACACTCTATGGGAGAGAGCGGAAGTGTTTTAGCATAGATTAACGATAGTAACCAAACGACAATTAATTGAAGACACTCTATGGGAGAGAGAGGAAGCGCTTTAGCATTTATTAATGATTGCAGCCAAACGAGAATTGACCATAACTGCTTTTAGCACATCAAAGAGAGTCCCATGACTAACAACCTAACACGTACACACACAAAAATAATGGCGGCGGAAACATTTTTTCTATCGTTTTGCCAGCAAATTTTAAACACAATTTTCTTTGTTATTTTAACACTTAGAGACACAACTTTTTAGTTTTTTATTAATTCGGAGGTTCATTAAAAAATATCTTATGTTTTATTAATAAAAAACGAGTTTTTAACCACTTTAATCGCATATAAAACTAAAACTGTCCGTCCGTACAATTTGTTCGTTAGCCAACTGAACTAAATACGGAATTAACAGACTTGACATTAATCCTACTACAACTAAACATAAAGGAAAGCAAGTTGGCATTTTGTAGGGATTGTTTTGTTATTAGTACAATATGGTTAGTGACTCGACTAAACCGCTAATCTTAGTGTCTTATGGACACGACTATCTATTGAACACACTCTATGTGAGAGAAAGGAAGTGATTTGGCGTTGATAACGATTGCAACCAAACGGAGAGTTTTTTAAAGCCATTGATAAACACAATATTAGCCACCTCTGAAAACACATCAAAGAGAGCGAATGACTAACAACACAACACGCACACACACAAAAATAATGGCGGCGGAAATATTTTTTCTATCGTTTGTAGGAAATTTTAAACACAATTTTATTTGTTATTTTAATACTTAGAAGAACAACTTTTTAATTTTTTATTAATTCGGAGGTTTATTTTAAGATATCTCATGTGTTATTAATAAAAAACGAGTTTTTAACCTCGTATAAAACTAAAACTGACCGTCCGTCCAATTTATTCGTTAGCCAACAGAACTAAATACTGAATAGAGAAACTAGACACTAACACTACTACAACTAAATATAAAGGAATGAAAGGTTGCATTTTATGAGCATTGTTTTGTTATTAGTAGAATATGGTTAGTAACTCGACTAAACCGTTAACCTCAGTATCTTATGGACACGAGTATTTATTGAACACACTCCATGTGAGAGAAAGGAAGCGCTTTAGCAGAGATTAATATTTGCAATTTATTGCAGTCATTGATAAGTACAAAATTAACCATCTCTGCTGATAACACATCATAGAGAACTCATAACTGACAACACAACGCAACACAACACACAAATAATGGCAGAACAATTATGGCGGCGAAAACATTTTTTCTATCGTTTTGCCAGCAAATTTTAAACACAATTTACTTTGTTATTTTAACACTTAGAGGCACAAATTTTTCATTTTTTATTAATTCGGGGGTTTATTTAAAGATATCTCATTTTTATTAATAAAAAACGACTTTTTACCACTTTAATCGCGTATAAAAATAAAACCGCCCGTGTGTACAATCTGTTCGTTACCCAACTAAACTAAATACTGAACTGACAGACTTGACATTAATGCTACTACAACTAAACATAAAGGAAAGCAAGTTTGCATTTTGTAGGCATTGTTTTGTTATTAGTACAATACGGTTAGTGACTTGAATAAACCACTAATCTAAGTGCCGTATAGACACGAGATGGGTGACACTATGTGGGAGAGAAAGGAAGTGATTTGGCGTTGGTTAACGATTGCAACCAAACGAGAATTTATTAAAGACAAAATTAACCACCTCTGCGGAAAACACATCAAAGAGAGCTCATGACTAACAACACAACACGCACACACAAAAATAATGGCGGCGGAAACATTTTTTCTATCGTTTTGCTAGCAAATTTTGAACATAATTTTCTTTGTTATTTTAACTGTTAGAGGCACAACTTTTTAATTTTTTATTAATTCGGAGGTTTATTTAAAGATATCTCATGTTTTATTAATAAAAACCCACTTTTTTGCCACTTTAATCACGTATAAAAATAAAAACGCCCGTCTGTCCAATTTGTTCGTTAGCCAACTGAACTAAAAACTGAATAGCGAAACTAGACACTAACACTACTACTACTAAACATAAAGAAAAGAAAAGTTGCATTTTAAGGGCATTGTTTTGTTATTAGTAGAATAAGGTTAGTGACTCGACTAAACCGTTGATCTCAGTGTCTTATGGACACGAGTATATATTGAACACACTCTATGTGAGAGAGGAAGAGCTTTAGCAGAGATTAATATTTGCAACCAAATGTAAATTTATTGCAGCTATTGATAAACACAAAATTAACCATCTCTGATGATAACACATCAAAGAGAGCCCATGACTGACAACACAACGCAACACAACACACACAAATAATGGCGGCGAAAACATTTTTCCTATCATTTTTCTAGCAAATTTTAAACACAATTTTCTTTGTTATTTTAATACTTAGAAGCACAACTTTTTAATTTTTTATGAATTCGGAGGTTTATTTAAAGATATCTCATGTTTTATTAATAAAAACCCACTTTTTTACCACTTTAATCACGTATAAAAATGAAACCGCCCGTTTGTCCAATTTGTTCGTTAGCCAACTGAACTAAAAACTAAATTGACAGACTTGACACTAATGCTACTACAACTAAACATAAAGGAAAGCAAGGTTGCAATTTGTGGAGTTTGTTTTGTTATTAGTCCGACATGATTAGTGACTGGACTAAACCGCTAATCTAATCAGTGTCTTATCAGTGTTGGAAAATTTAAATTTTTAAATGGTACTGAACTATAACTTTAATAGTTCTTTTTTGCATCAAATGATACTTTTGTAAAAAAATACGTACATAGATAATTGGTCATTATAGAATATAGATAGAAATATTTTTTCACGTCTAGTAAACCAGCACACTACCTACTAGACTATTTATTTATGTATATTAATATACATACGTACTGAAAGGAAGAAAAAATTAAGACTTATACAAAAAAAGCTGATTCGGAACGTAACAAAACGTAAAAGCCCCATTTAGAGAAACGTCGATGGAACGTTCGGTTTTAACAAGCGTTCTCATTGCTTTTCATATTCTAAAAACGAACGTACGATTCGTGGGCGTTTGGCTAACCGGGACTAAAGACTATTTCTACATTTAACATTACGTTGAACATGTTGCTAATGCATTAATAGTTGAAAATCACAAGACATAAAATATGTAATAATAAAAAAATACTGAAAGCTTCGCGGGGGTACTGCGTTATTTTTGAAAAGATAATTACTGAAAAAAGTACTAAAGTACTGAATTTTTCAAGACAGTGTCTTATGGATGCGAAAATTTATTGGAGACACTCTATATGAGAGGTTAATTTATTATTTATTATTTTTGTGTGTGTGGAGCTGCGTTGTGTCAGTCAATGGCTCTCTCAATGGCCGCAATAAATTTACGTTTGGTTGCAAATATTATCCACTGCTAAAGCGCGTTCCCTCTCACATAGAGTGTGTTCAATAAATACTCGTGTCCATAAGACACTGAGATTAGCGGTTTAGTCGACTCACTAACCATATTCTACTAATAACAAAACAATGCCCATAAAATGCAACCTTTCTTTCCTTTATATTTAGTTGTAGTAGTGTTAGTGTCTAGTTTCTCTATTCAGTATTTAGTTCAGTTGGCTAACGAACAAATTTGACAAACGGGCGGTTTCATTTTTATACGTGATTAAAGTGGTAAAAAAGTGGGTTTTTATTAATAAAACATGTGATATCTTTAAATAAACCTCCGAATTAATAAAAAATTATAAAGTTGTGCTTCTAACAGTTAAAATAACAAAGAAAATTATGTTCAAAATTTGCTAGCAAAACGATAGAAAAAATGTTTTCGCCGCCATTATTTATGTGTGTGCGTGTTGTGTTATTAGTCATGGACTCCCTTTGATGTACTTCCCGAGATGGTTAATTTCGTATCTACCAATATCTTCAATAAATTCCCGTTTGTTTGCAATCATTAATCAACGTTAAATCTCTTCCTTTCTCTTCCATGGAGTGTCAACAATAAATTCCACAATGCCACTAACCATATCGTACTAAAAACAAAACAAACTCCACAAAATACAACCTTGCTTTCCTTTATGTTTAGTTGTAGTAGGATTAGTGTCAAATCTGTCAATTCAGTATTTAGTTCCGTAGGCTAACGAGCAAATTGGTCAGACGGGCGGTTTTATTTTATACGAGATTAAAGAGCTAAAAAGTTTTTTTTATTAATAAAACTCAAGATGCCTTTAAATAAATCTGTGAATTAATAATGAATTAAAAAATTGTTCCTCTAACTGTTAAAGTAACAAAGAAAATTGTGTTTAAAATTTCCTGGCAAAACGATAGAAAAAATATTTCAACCGCCTTTGTTTTTGTCTGCGTTTGTGTTGTGTCGTTAGTCATGGGGCTCTCTTTGATGTGTTCTCAGTAGAGATGGTTAACTCTGTGTTTGTCAAGGTCAATTTCCGTTTGGTTGCAATCAGTAATATATGCTAAAGCGCTTCCTCTCTCTCCCATAGAGTGCCTTCAATAAATTCTCGTGTCCATAAGCTACTTAGATTAGCGGCATAGTCGAGTCAGTAACCATGTCGTAGTAATAACAAAACAATCTCCACAAAATGCAACCTTACTTTGCTTTATATTTAGTCGTCTCCCATATTCAATGTTTAGTTCTGTAGGATTATTTATACGCGATAAAAGTTAAATTTTTTTTATTAATAAAACATGAGATATATTTAAATAAGTCTGTGAATTAATAAAGAATTAAAAAATTGTGCTAATTTTCTGATAAAAAAAAGAAAAAAATAAAATATAATACAAAAGTAATGAAATTAAAATCAATCAATAAAATTAATTTAAATAAATATCATTGCAATATGGCGCTATAAAATCGTAAGTATGCTACAATACCTATTTATTTATTTAATTCTTCAATTCCTGCTCAATAATCTAATATTAAATGTAAAGCACAATGAAAACCGATTTTTTATGTACCCGCTCTTCATGCCCCAATCGATTTATTGCGTCAAACATTTTATGGCCGTTTAATTAGCCGAAATGGTAATGTCAATTGGCCGCCAAGAAGCTGCGATTTGACACCGTTGGACTAATTTCTGTGGGTTACCGTTAAAGAAAAGTATTATGCCGACAAAAAAGACAATTGGGCATTAAAAGGCCAACATTCGTGATGCCATTGCCGAGATACGAACCCATACACCCGAAAAAGTGCTCGAAAATTGGAATCAAGATCTGTGAGGGCAGCCGTGGACCCTTTTGAATGAAATAACATTACATTTCTAACCGTAACAATTGTAGTTCACAACAAACAAATAATTTGGAAAAATTTCATACTGTTTTTGACTTTTTAAACTTTTAAATTTCATACCCTTTACAACATGGTTAGTGACATAGACATACATATATAGAGAATACTACAGCAATTAGGTGCCTTGTACGAATTCTTGAAGTTGGTTCAAATCCCAGGTCAGACATCGCCAAACATTTCTTCGGCGACATCATCTCAGCAGAATTCTAGCAAAAAAAATTGAAAATCTGTCTTTTGGAAGCGACTTCTACTGTAGGTCCCGCCAATCATGTATAAAATTACCACACACAACATAAGTGGTGTGAGAAGCTCCTGACTATAGGGTTTTAATAACCAATTATGTATGAATGTTTTGTTTTTGCTTTTGGTTCGTTTTTGCTTTTGTTTCTGCTTTTGTTTTTGCTTCTGTTTTACTTTTTTTGCTTTTGTTTTGGCTTTTCTGCTTTTCCTTACGCTTTTTCTTTAGCTTTGCTTTTGCTTTAGCTATTGTTATTGCTTTTGGTCTTGTTTTTGCTTCTATTGTTGCATTAGTTTTTGTTTTTGCTTTTAATTTTGTTTTTGGTTTTGATCGAAATGTGACTGATTGCTATATCAGTGGTCGGTACCCATAGCCCTCAGAGGCCAAATATCTTTGGTTTTTTTACTTGGATTGACTAATGAGATTTTTCAAAGAATATTCGTCAAGTTTAATACGCTGTCTCTAAGAATTTGGCATGTTATTAGATTAATAGGTATACTTGAAAATATTACTAACAATTTTCGTCTGGTCATGTTCTATGTAAAGTCATATTCTATGTAAAATATAATTTGGATTTTTTTTTCAAATTATAAATTTACAAACTTCTTCCTTCTTTTTTTGTTCTCTGTTAAAACCATTTCAAGAAAAGTTTTCTATTCAGTTTGGAAAATTTTTTTAGATAGCAAAAACTCAATTGTTTTTAACACTGGTTTTTCAAAAATTCGATTTTAAGTTACTTCTGCTAATAAAAAAAATTACGTCAAGTGGCGGTTGCTTTTTCCTTGATTTCATACGAAAACAGGAACAACAACAATTAGGAATATTTCATTAAAATATTATTAAAAAGTTTACAAACAAAAAACTTTCATAATGAAACGAAATTAAAACACAGAAAAACTTTCCATTTTCCAGGCTCTGATTTTCACTTGTCATCATCATAAATGAACGGTTGGTGTTCTCTGTATGTATGTATGTAAGTGTGTGTTATTTTTGCATTTTCTAATTTCTATTCAAAACAGTTTTGTTTTTGCATTTTTTTTCGTTATGTTTTTGTTGCATTTAAAATTATAACAACAACAGCAATAAGAACAATTTAGAAAATATTTATCAAGAGAGAAAAAGTTTTTAATTTTTCTTTTTCTTTCGTGTCTATATTGCTGCTGATGTTGTTGTTGTTTTCCAACTATATGACAATATTTTGAGTTTTAAAAAATATGTTCTCCTTCGAAATGAAAATTTACCCCGTCAGTTTGTTGTAGTTGTTGTTAATAGCTCGAGTTTTTCTTGCATAATTTTTGTATTTCAAAGATAAACTAGCGACTGTAATTAGTTTTAAATGCAATACGAATGACGTTTGATGTTCTGCTTTCATCATCTTTAAGAAGCAGTCATCAAATACGTTTTATTTTCAAAACTTTTCTTCAGTGTGAATAATTAATTCTTTGGAGGTTATCTCATAAAGAAATTGCAATATAAAGCGGCGTTAATTGGAATTCTAAAACATGTTAAAAGAAAGCCGTGCATATGGCTAGAATTGATTATTTAAGTACTTGGCTCTGTGGCCTTCAAATCTAGCATTTGCCTAAAGAAGTTTTAAAAATCAGATTAAATTAACATGAATTTATGGAAAGTTTCTCACAAATCTGTCGGTAGAAATTTATAAACCAAACTCAACATAAAACAACTGTTTAACAGTAAAACAAACACTCAAAATTTCGTGCTACCAGCTCCAAAAACCAATAATTTACCATTGGATTGTGGTAAAACTTACCAAATAATCTCATTTCATTGACTAGCACTTTACTTGTGGGTTTTAATTAAAAATTATATGCCAACTAAGCTTGGCTATTGTGGCAAACGTTTATGGTCCGTTCCAAACAGCGTTAATAGCCGGCAGTTAATTTATAATTTTTTTTACGCTTCATACACTTAAAAAAAATTGAATCCATTTTAAATGCTTGCAAAAGGACATAAAAAATATCTATTTAAACGTCCTAATCGTTAATAAAATTTATTTAAACTTTAATTTTCTCTTCCTTTGGGGGGCTTTGCCATAAAAGGCAGTTTTTTCTTTTGTTGAGTTTTTTGTCGTACAATTTTTAATGGAAACAAAATTTAAAAGAATCTCTTCTTATTTAAATATTCATGCACGTTAGGATATGCCATAATATTTACATTTTCTTTTCGCAAAGGGTTAACCATTTATTGGATTCAGAAGTCAAGTTAAACAAAAAAAAAAACTCTAAAAGTTATGATTTTGATGATGAAGTTTTATTTCATTAAAATGCTTAGATCATGGCGTTATATGCGAAATAGAATGTGATTTAACGGATTTCATTCACGTTATTCGCTACAGTCGTTGATGCTTTTCATTTGTTTTTGGTAATTTGCGACCTTCTGCCACATTTCAATCGGTATTTCGGCAATAACGCTCCAACGTTATAAGAATACTCGCGTAGATACCGTAGCACAAAAAGTATAACGACATCTATAGCCACGATTTTGGTTACCATATAACATTGCAAAACAGAAAAATACTGTTTCTACACTTTTCATCCAATAAAGTCAAAAACGGTTGTGTTATGTGTCTCGGAGCACCATCTTGTTGATACCGAATATCTTCCAAGTCATAATCTTCAATTGCAGGCCAAACGTTGTCATGCGGCTCTAATTGGTTCCGGAGTTGAGCTTGCTTCTCTCAACCAACCCGTGTCTTATGAAGGTATGAATTTTTTCAAATCGCCTTTGGCCTGATAGGTTTTGTCACTAAATTCTGGGTACCCTACAATTCTTCAACTATCAGTCTCATTGCCCCGTTCACAGCTATTCATGTTTCGCCAACATGTCGGGTGTTATCCAATTACGTATAGTAAAAAATATCTTGGTTGATATAGTTCTAAGGGAACCTATTATCATGATCGCCATCATTCTCATAATCCTCTCAAACCGGGTTTAATGATATCTTTGCTCCAAAGCTAACCAACAAACTGCGACCCCGTCGAATAGAGTTGGTTGGATTACAAAGTTTTATAACCCATATACATTTTTGGGGTTGATGCCCCAGTTCAGTCCTATTGCTCACTTGCAACAACAACAAAAAGCAGTTAGCGTTAGTGGCTCCAGGTTGTGTATTCAAGTTTCAGTTTAGTTAGCCCCAATTGCTGAAAGCGATGATGCATAGACCAGAACACATTTATATCCCTTTCAGTCTTTTTAAATTTCTTCATAATCCGGCCAATGACTTACCCAGTAGATCGATTGTAAGGAACACAAGCATCCCGTAATGTTCGAAAAGAGCACACGTTGAAATCATAATTTTAGCCGACAGTTTTAACTATTTTATGCGTTCTTTGCCTGCTAAGCCTTCTTTAGTTGTTTGGATTCCCCTAAATGGATAACGCGATATATAGCCTATAATGTAGCTGAACTTATTATATCTATTCATTATCTATGTGTTTGTATGTGTGTATTTTTCTGATTTTATTTTCTTTTTTTTTCTAAAAACACAGGCTTATTTTTGAATTGTTTGTTTTCGTAGTTTCTTTCATTTTTAAAGATTTTTTTTCAATTTTTTTTTCTCTTTTTGTTCCCTTTTCACACACTCGTGTTTGACTTCCTTCTAAAGCCCATTATGAAAACCAAAATGCGCCACAAATCCTTTTTGCACACAAAGAGTCAGGCCCTCTTCCGCTCTTTCCCTCCATCACTCACACTCTCTCTTTGATTTAATGTGTGTTTGAGTGGCTTTGTTGGTGGCAACAGTACTAAAGTGGAAATAATGTGTGGGGGAAGGATGGGGGAATAGGCCTGATATTCGTGAGGGTCGTTGGAGTTCTAAGGATTTAATATGAGATTGAGAACAGTAGCAATGCAAAGTATAGTTGCCTAAGGAAATTTTAAATTTTAATCATGATAATGTGCGGTTGATGGCGATGATAAAACAACAACAATTTATAAATAGTTTACAAATACATATACACATACGCACATGCATATGTACATAGAATAATACATACTTACAAAATTTGTAAATACACAGAAATACAAATACAAATAAGCAGTCGAAGGAAGCAAACTGAACGTATTTGACTTTCATATGATACTTCCTCTATTGAAGTTATAGCCAGAATTTTGTCTTTTAAATTATCTAGAGTTGTAGTTGTACTCTGTTATAAGTTTAATTATATCTTGAAAACCACACACTCTTAGCAAATCAAAACTTTTATAAGACGGTTTGTAATGGCTTAGAGAATTATGTTACATATGAAATATAGTCGTGTCTATAAAATGTAAAATAATAACGCAGTTAACGTTATCATTTTAAGTAACTTAAACGCTTACGTAACGCAAAAGTTTACATAGCGTAATAGTTTACGTAAAACAATAGCTTACGTATGACAATAGCTTAGTTACTTACTTACTTATTTGGTCATTACAATCCTTCGGTTAGGATTACGAACCATTTTCTCACAGCACCCATGTTGTGTATGTTAATTCTATACATGAGTAGTAGAGCTTAGAATTTAAAACCGACTCCGAACCACGGATTTTTGAGACTCTTTTCATAGAATTTCATTTTATTTTCTGATTTTAACCAGAAGACTACTGAGAGGAAGTCAGCGAAGAAATCTTTTTACGTATTTCGTTTTTTAAGATGTCTGCGCTGGCGTATGAACTACGAATTCAACACGCTACCTACTAGACCCGGAATCTTTCTACTCCTCAGGCCTATATCTGCTGTAGAAGTAATTCCAGTACTTGACTTGACAGTAGTCTATCCACAGTGAAGTTCAGTGGCCTGTAAGGACCTACAATTTAAACTCGACTCCGACTGGCAGATTTTGGAGAACCTTTTCATCACAATTATATTTCACTTTCAGAGTCTTTGCCAGAAGACTGCCGAGAGGAAAGGAAGTCAGCGAAGAAATATTATTCCGTCAACTTTAAATGGTACCAGAAAGTCTGTCTTCTTCTCAGACCTATACCTGCTGCAGAAGTCATTCCAAATACGGTCAAGTAATTCAGCGATCAAGTTCGGTTGCCTTTAAGGACTGCAAAGAAGTCGCCGTAGTCTAGTAGGTAGTGTGTTGGCTTATTAGACGCAAAAGCCTGGGTTCGCGCCCCAGGCCAGGCATCAAAGACAAAATACAAAAAGTATTTTTTCGGCGACTTCCTCTCAGTAGATTTCTGGCAAAAACTCTGAGAGTAAATAAAAATTGCCATGAAAAGTTTCTCAATAAATAAAAATCTGTCGTTCGGAGTCGACTTTAAACTGTAGGTCCCACCACTCATGTATAAAATTAACACACACAACATAAGTGGTGTGAGAAACTAGGACGTTGTTCAATGGGTCAATTCGACCTTCGGGTACTGTACTTGTCTTAATTGACAAGTACATGTCCTCTAACCTAACCTAACCTAAGGACTGCAATATTGCTATGGATGTGTCATGCGATTTAAGGAATGAAGACTAGCACCCCTCTTCCTACCCATACCTGTTCAACAAAGTCTAACAATATTGCACGTGACCTCAGGGTGCCAACGAAGACAAGTCTACCTCTAAGACAACCGAAAAATATCCAGTTTAATATGTATGGCTATGATCTCTACCTCTAAAACATGGTAAAGTTGAAATGCTGTTTGATTTCGAGATTGAACGCTAATCTCACAATGGACCTAATCACTGGCCGTAATGGGGGAACTTCCTTCAAGGTGGGGTCCTAACCTAAACTCCTCAACACTAGATACAACAATTTGCAACAACACCGTGAAGAATGATATTTCTAAGCAACAGTAGATAGCAACCACATTATCATCCTAAGGCCCAGGCCAGCTGCAATCATTTAACAGAAAAACATGAAAAAAAGGAAAGGAATAATAAGAAAGTTCTATGAAAAGCAAAAGAAAAAGTTGAAGAAGACAAATAAAGAAAATTGTAAATATTAAACACAGTTTAAATGCAATCCCTTTACAAAGTAATTGGGTTTTCTCCATTATCACCATTTCTTGTTACGACAAATGCTTTTGACATACCCACTCTCTATAGCAATACGAAATAAACTGCAAAGAAAATCACAAAATCCCCGAAGAAATTCAAGAAAAACGAGGCAAAACATAATTGGAAACAGGAAAAACAAGGATAACATGTGCTTTTGCACGACAATGAGAAACAACAACAACTAATTGGGAAAAAGAAAACATTGAATGAATAAAATATACACAGAGATTTTTCATTCGCTCTCTCTCTCTCTCTTTCTCCTACTCTCTCATATTTGCTCATTTTTAGCTTTTTGTGAAAAACTGAAACAAAAAGCCTCCTTAAATTAAGAGAACCAAAGGAGAGTAAAACTGTAAGGTTTTTTGAGGCAAAACCAAAAAGAATAAAAAAAAAATTTTAAATGAAAACAAAAAATAATTTGATAAATAAACAGGATAACAAACAAACAAAAAAAGCACAAAAAAAGAGAAAAAAATATTTAATACAGACAATTATTGCAAAGAGATGAGATGAAATGAAAGAAAATATTACAGTGGCTGAGAGAGAGAGAATGAGAGAGAGAGAGTGATAAACTAGTGGTGATAATAACATTATGCTTGTTATTGTAATTCAAATACGTCTGACGGATAATAAATCTAAACGACAAGAATTCTTGGTGGTAAAATACCAAAAGCTGTACCCAAAGCTGCTGAGCTGCTACTATTAAAAAAAAAGGCTGCAGCTAACAAAGCAGCTGCTACTGTCACTGCTATGCCGCAGAAAAATAAAAGAAAATTTCCGAATGGGATAATATTGTATAAACAGGGCAAAATAATGGTTATCAGGAAAAAATCCAATCCAACTGACATGTATTGAGTGAAATATGTAAACAACAATGGTTGTTTGTATGTTTTTCTTGTGTAGGTTGTTTCGTTTTTGTTTTTATGTTTTTCTTTCAAGAGAAAAATGGTAGAAAATCAAGTAAAGAAAAGCTTTAAGATGAAAATCGGCCATTATCTTTACATTGCTGCTGTATAAGTATTTTTGCTTTTTTATTTTCCTCTTCGGTTTCTTTTCTTTTTTGCAAAACAGTTGAATCTATTGCACGAATTGTCTTTTTGTGTCTTTTTTTCTCCAAAGGATAACGATACAGATAAACTCAGTACGTTCTGAAAGGCGTTGGATATAAAATAAACAAAAAAAATGAAAGAAGATAAACTTCAGCTTTTTTCGTATTTGGAAAATACACAAAACGATTATTGAAACAAAAAAAAAGAAGAAAAGGAAAACGAACCACAAATAAAAACAAATAATATCTGAAAAATGTATTGAAGGCAGAAATAAATAACAAAACAACACACACGCCCTTTTCATTACAACACAAACGATACAAAATTATTATGATTTTCAGTTTTTCGTATGGAAAATGCATTTTAAACTCTCAATAAACAGTAATGTTTTGGTACTGAGATGAAGAAAAAAAAATTTATTTATGAATTCTTGAGATAAAAGCATATTTTTCTTTGTATTCAATATACAGTTGGGGGCAAAACATGTCGAACAAAAGCATTATTCCAGCTCTTCAATTACACACTACTTTCCGATTTGTTTTTAATGGTTTTTGGTACACAATTATGTAATTGGATAACAAATCATTAATGAAAAGAACAATATATTGTTGATATTATCCTCAAAGGCATCCTGGACGAATTATTGGAAAATAGTTTCAAGATTTTAATTTTTCAAATTCAAAAATCATTAAAAATTTGCTCCTAATTTCCTATCAGACTCAAACCTGGATTACTCGTGTATGTAGTCAAGCACATACACATGGTTTGTGTCTTTAATAACTTATCTTTATATTATCTTGATCTTTTATCATTTATATCCATGAATTTTTACTTTACTGACTGAACTGTAAAAGTAAATCAATTTCAATGTACAAGAGATAATTCCTACATTTCTGAATTTAAGTTTTTCACATGGAAGACAAACATATGTCAATTCAAAATTTCCAAATTTGATGGAAATAAAATCAAAGTCATTAAGTTAAAATATTTTTCTGAAAGTGTAAATAATAATGGCATGCTGGTACCAAAAAACCGATTTTTTTTAAATGTCGTCCTAATTTCCTACCAAATTCAAACCTGAATTATTCGTGTACGTTGTCAAGCACATAGCTCTACATATTACACATGATTTGTGTCTTTAATAACTTATATCACACTCTCGTACACTACTTTCATCAGCTTTCATCAGGTTTGTTTTCCCTCTTCAACTGAAAAAGTAAATCAATTTAAACGAGCAAGAGTTAATTCCTACATTTCAGGATTGTTGGCTTACACATGAGAGGCAAACACCTTTCATGTCAGCAAATTTGATGCAAATGAGGTGATATTTATAAATGCCATGTTTTTCTGAAACTGCATTTGCAATAGAAATAAAGGATGGCATGCTGGTAGCAAAAAACCAAGTTTATTTTGCAGAAGAAATGTGACAGAGTACGCTTTGGTATATTTATGAAGCGTTCTGATGTTAAACTTTTTATAGGTTGCCTACCTACTGCAGTGTTTTCCACGCAGAGGTCATTGCTATTTTAAAAGCGGCGCAATGTTTGTTCGGTGGCACGATTTGGTCTCCAATGAACATAGTTTCAACGTCCATTCTTTTTCATGAACGTGGGAAAATTTAAACGTAACTCTTTAATGAATCCCAGAACATAGAGATAACATTAGAAATTACATTGCTGATGAGCGAGTCAGAGCCGGTTCGGAGCTTGCAATCTCCGACATGTTACAGCGCACAGATACTTCTCCTCAAGGAGATCGTAAATTATCCATTTATCTTACGAGGTATGCCAATCTCGCTGGCAACAAAAGGGTACGTGCAATATTGTTAGACTCTGCTGGATATGTATGGATAAGAAGAGAACCTCCTCACTTCTATTCTTAAATCGCATGGCCATTCATCACACAATTTCTATCCTTACGCGCCACTGTCCTTTTGTTAGGAATGTCGAAAAACTTGGCATTTCGGCAAATGACTTCTCCACGAGCTGTGAGTTAAAGGAAGAGGAAGAAACTATCCTTTATCCCATGAGTCAGAGCTTCGCTCTAGTTTTGAAAAGATTTTCTGACATCCTTGACCGAGCCCCCTAATATGAAGTTTGCTGCAATAGCAAGATTGCTGCAATACTAAGATTTATTTTGGGCTCGAGTTGGTTACCCCTAGGGAATGTTTGATGCCTGGTTTGAATATTAATTGTGGTATCACTATGAACTTAAATGCTGGTATAAGGAGCTACCTTACCTAACCTAGCCTACAGTTGGGATTGTATTTATCGATTTACAATGAAAAAATTTGAAAAGACTAGAAGCTTTACAGATATGATCAGGCTTGTACGTCATCACAATGAACACACTGCTGAAAATATTACTTCTGTTAGCGCAACCGTGGTTGATAATTCGAATTTGTTGATTCCACAGTGTTCTCAGCAATCGAATCTATATTACAAAACATTATGACGTACATATATTGTATTTGGATTTGCATTTTCACTTTAATAAAATCTTACCCATTTAACAATCAAAGCGGCCTGAACATTCACAATGTCGTATATTTACTGGACAAGAGGCTATCAAGACATACCTTTGCGAACAAAATTTCAGTGCTGTTCCAAGGTAATACAATATTATGAATAACTTATGATTAAAAAATTTAAATTAAACTATCACTGACCTTATTCCATGGTTATGCGTAATTTTTTTATTTTTCTGCTGTTTTTATTGCATTTTTTTTAAATATTTTCTTAGTTGCTGAGGAGAAGAAAATTGAACACTTGATATTTCAGCTATTTTAATACTAAATTTTTCTATTTTTCCTTTAATTATTAATTAATTTTTATTTTCTATTAAAAATTTGATTTATTTTGTGGCTTTTTATATTTATGCACTGATTATTTTTTTTTATTTTTATTATTTTTTGTAATTAATATGTAATTATTAATAAAAAAAATTGTAATACATTTTTATTTTAATCTTTTTTTTTTGTAACTTTTTAAATAAAAGAACACAACAATCATTCACTTTTACTGGCCTTTTAAATAATGTTTTTTTAATTACAATTTAATATGTTTCTTTTTTATTTAAAATGTTTTTGTTTTTAACAATTTATTACGAAATTTATTTGTTTTAAATTGTTTCGTTTTTATTTTATTATAATTTATTTTGTAATTAATTTTATTGATTATTTTAAAAAAATTCTAGCAATTTTATAAAAATGCTGCAAGAAATGAAAGAGAAATAAAAAATATATTTTTCTTTATTATTATTTATTTAACACTTTGATCTGTTATACATTATATTACAAACACCAATTTTCAATAGAATATATTCTATAATTTTTATTTAATTTATTAACATGTTCACACCTCGCTTGTAAAATATCAACTAAATTGATATTTATTTCCAGAATTTTATTACTCAGTCCTAAGACTTTAACTATTATTCTTACGAATTGTAAGAAAAACAAAAAAAAAGTAGAAAAAAATTTAATTTTTAAATTGTTAAAGAAATCATGGGGGGGCTTTCACTTGAAAATCAGCAATTGCTAGAGATTGTCTAAATAAATGAGTGATTATCAGCACATAGGCCCAACACTATTATAAAATTTACTATTGCACCCATGGATCCTCTTATTCTCACTCTCTTGCTCATACACATACATGCGTACACAAACACACACACAGTCATTTATGGATATTAACTGTCATACGTATTCACCACAATGGCTTTTGTTTTCTGGTGGTCGTTCTGTTTATTATTATTACTGATGGGTACTGTTATGGCACAGTAACTGTAGTTGTAGTTGTTGTTTAGTTATAAAACTGATCTCAATCACAATCACAAACACAATAACAACAGCAACAGCAACATCAGCAGCAGAATATGGACAAGTGACATTTAGTATTGTTGTTGGTATTGTGGTTTTTCATTTGTGTTACTTACTGTTCTTGTTGTATTTTTAAGTCAATAACTTTTGCCACAAACAGACGCATAAAATGTCGTCAAAAAAAGTTCACATACTTTACTAGCTGTTGTTGGCATTATTGTTGTTGTTGTTGCTGCTGCTGTTGATTCAATTCAGTAAACAAGTGTTACGTTGTTACGTTCCAGTCTCATTCATTCGCCCTGTCACATGCTCTTCTACTGGTGATGTTTTACACACATACACACGCACATTGAATGAATGAATGATGCAAATGATGTTTATCACCTTAAAATTTGTAAATTACACATATAAGCACACACACAAACATACAAACATACAAACACAGGTTCGCAGTGAATTCAAAGGACATCTTTAAAGGTATAAATTTTTCATTAAAACAAATCGAATTTGCCACTCTGACTAGTAATAGCTTTAAGTGTCTGTTTGCTTTCAGAATTTATAATTTTGTCCCTTAGATAGGTAGAAGTGGCTGTCTACTCAAGGAGTTAAGAATGGAAACACTTAGGTCACACACAGGTCCCGTTGGGAACCACAGTTTTTTTTTTATAGGAACCCAGGTGGCTCTTTCTCCACCCACCAAGTGCCAGGCATGTACATAGTAGATGAAGAACAGTCTCATCCTCCTCCTTATCTCCATAGCTTCTACTGAAATCAATACCCCTTAATAATGAAAGAAACAATATTGTATTCTTTTAAAGTACTGCCAACATTCATAACAAACATCTGGGGTGCTCAACTGAAGAACACTCTTTAGTTTCATATATCGTTCATCTCTCAACTCGTTTCAATTTCAGTACATTTTCCCAATTTTCGTTTTACTGTTCTTAATGTTATTTGTTTAAATTTGTTGATTGTGTTTGAATTTAAAAAAAAACACCCAAAGAGGAGAAAACAAATTTATTATGATTTTTATTTATTTAATCATTTTAAAGATTCTTCGACTTCATCTTCCACGTCTTATACATAGTATTTGTTAGTTCGTTGCCTCTGTATGTCTTTCTGTGAGTGTAAGTGTATTTTATTAAATTCAATTGAATAAAATTCGCTTAAATAAACAAATTGTTATCAAATCATAAGACGTATGGATGCATGAATGAACGACTGAATGGATGTACATGTACGGATGGGTGGATGGAATGGAATGGAACGAAGAAGAAAATTACAATCGAAATCATTTGTTTAAACACTTGATTTCATTTATTTTAATAAAAATCAATGAAAAAAAACTAACAAAACAAACACAAAATAACTGCAGAAGTAAGACAACGATTTGAAGAAAAATGATGTCGCAGTTGAGCAAAATGAGCAGATTAGATGGAAAATATTAAAAAAAAGAGTAGAAAAAATTTTAATAAAAATTATTAAAATAAATAAAATATTATTACGTAAAGTGGAAATTTTTATTATTTACAATAAATAAAAAAAATATTTAAAAATCATAAAGTGTCACTCCATATGCATTCATTTCATTTGAAGTGGTTGAAAAAAATTCTTTTCAATTTGAAAACCAGAAAATAGAAATTGTTTATATATTTTGCACATATAAAATGGTCCGAATGAGGCTTTACAACTCAAAGGGGACTTTGGGCAAGCTTTGAAGCCGTAAATCACATACTGACTACATCAGACTCATTATTTTCTGGTGCTCATGTTTGGTAAACGGTGCGCAAATACCAATATCACTACAGTGCGATAGACAGGCTGCCTTCCAAAATGTTAGTCGCTTTATGTTTGAACAAAGTATCGTGTTTCATAATGCCGCTGTACAAAATATATACATACAATGTATTATATTTCAAAACGTCGTCAATGTGTATTTTTAACGCAGTCAAAAAGCAATCAGGCATCGGATTTATAGTTGATGCATTGTTTGGTTACTTTGCATATCTACATAGTTTATATACAGTAGTAGATACATTTTGGAAGACAGCCACAGTGTGCGTAGGCTGTCAACTTTTTTTTATCACCAATGGACTCTTTTTCATTCTAACTTAAGCATTATTTGCTAAACTTAGTTGGCTACTCTCTTCTACAAAGGGTTAAACCGCTGACAGTAAGGCAAATGCAATTACATTTTAGCCCAACATACCATTTTAGCCATATTTACTCGATAGAAATTTTCGATAGAAAATTTGATTTTAGAACACCAACATGGGTGCCCTGGTAGTCTAGTGGGTAGTGTGCTAGACTATTAGCGTGAGGGTTGTGGGTTCGATTCCCACCAGAGACTCTGGTCTGTGACACTACACTGAGCATATGGTCAAGTTACTCCGCTCGTACTGAAGACTACGAGACTGAACTAAAAAGACTACGATATTAAGGTTTCTGACATTAGAATTTCCAATAGGTTGCTTAACCACTGCCATGTTTTCCAGGCAGTAGTTATGGTGCCCGTTCAAGAATGCAGTGAATTTCTCGCCAAAAATGTTGACCCCTCTTATAAGGATTCCGGGTCATAGGTACGTCAATGGAATTTGCATTGGCTATTGATAAATTTGCCACGGCTGCTACGTAGCTCTCATTTTTCGAGCATTGCGAGGTTGTTATGGTCGTTATGTGCTACGTAAAGTAATACACTTTCCAGAAAATGTCATTTAACACATTGGCGATGTCAATTGACCACTAAGATCAAAATCGTGGCAATTTCCTTCAAACTGCCCATTAACACTTATTTTGTCATAAAAACCACTTGAAAAAAATAAAAAATAAACCGAAGTAGAAACGAAATTTAAATTTTAAAATATTTTATTAAACGTCCAAGTGTTGATCCTTTCAAAGAAACAAGTGGACAATAAAGAACAGAAAATAAATGCTTGGCTGCATGGCTGGTAGAATGGATGGATGTCCTTCACATTATTAACTGAAACTAAACGAAGCGTAACGTTGAATAAAATTTTAAAATTCGCCAAAGCAAAGACAGCAAAAAAAGGGGGGAGGGGCGAATAAAATTGAATAATAGGAAGAAAATAAAAACAAAAACAACAGCAACAAGGAATGACAACAAATAAAAAGAATCTTTTTCAATCACTAAAACAACGAGACCTAAGAAAATTATGCACTACACAGCATAAATATACGTAAACAAAGACTTGTAAATACAATAACAATAAAGTGTACCTATTATTATCGTACAAACTGTTTAACTCATTCATTCATTGTTAAACTCTCTAAAACGAAACGATTGCTTACAATGAAACGAAACGAAAGGAAATGAAAAGCATAAAACTAAGCTGACTACAGTACCAAGTTTTCAAAGCACACTTTTAGGTGCAGGACATTTGATTTAGACAAGTGGAGAGTGTTTGTTGTTGGTTGTCTTCTCCTGTGCTCCACTCAACGTCCAATATCACACACAAGCAGAGATTCATTTTGAGAGAACACAATAAAAAAGGAGCACAGAGAAAAAAAATGAAGAAAGAGGAAGAAAACTAAAGTAAAACAAATAAAAATAAAATGAAAATGAAAATAAAATTTTGTAAAATGCTTAATTGAAATTTCAATTTGCATAAACTTATTGGGTTACAATGGAGGATTTGGATTACATTTAAATGAAATTTTTATGGTTGTAACACTGTATCCGAGTGGCAGAGAGAGAGAGATACTAGAGTGAGAGCTCTGGTAAAATAATTTGAAAATACCATGACAAGCGGTGATATATTTTTGGAAATGGAAACCAAATTATCTTTAATATCAACAAACTAAGGCAATAATAATTAAGTAATATCTTTAAGAATTTCATAATTTGATAGTTTTGAGATTCAGACTTCGAGGGCTAGTCGACGGCGAATCTCTATACATGATATGTTTCAATTGATCTGTATTGAAATCGTGTCACCACTTTCTTTGTTGCCAGTACTGTTTAGCGTTAAAATGCCGTCAAAATAGAATATAAATAACGTAGTGGTGCAAAATAGTTTTTAATAGACCCCCAGTTTTCAATAGAATGTCTCTACTAAACCCGAGAGCATGGAACAATAGCATTTTTGTTCCAGTTATAAATATTAAGAGGGTTAAACAAAAACCTTCTCGAAAGTTTTCTAACTCCTAACATTCCAGAATGGATGACTTCAACAACAAATATTGTAATAAGTTCAGGCAACTCTTAAGCAATACAGCAACTCAGTGGAGGTTAACAGAGGATGTTATTTTTCGTCAACAACAGTTGGCAGCCGTATTATCCAAAACAGCTTTAGATGTCCGAAAAGAATAAAAAAGAAACAGTAAAACCAAGATAATCCTGAACACTGTAAATAATAATGAACACAGACAAAGTGAAGCTGGATTTCCAGTCCTCATTTCATCAACTCTTAAATACCCCCTTCACAGTTTTCGTTCATGTGGCAAATATTTAATACGATCGAGTTAAATAGTGACTGTGGCAACACATTTAGGCATGGGAGAACTCTTCATTTTCTATAGGCTAAGAGTTATTATAAATTACTATATTACAAGAATTGCCATAGTCTAGTAGGTATTGTGTTGGCTTATAAGATGCGAGTCCGTGGTTCAAATCAAAGCTTATACATCTTGAATAAAAACAAAATTGCCATGAAAAGATTCTCAAAAATCTGTCATCCAGAGTGACTCTGCCACTCATGGGTAGTATTAACGCACAAAACGTCGGTCGTGGGTGAAGCTAGGTTGTAATCCTGACTAAAGGATTGCAAAGAAAAATATAATTGCCATGAAAAGTTACTCAAAAATCTTTCGTTCGGAGTTGACTTTAGGTTCTGCCAACTATGGGTAGAATTAACGCACAAAACGTCGGTAGTTGAAGCTAGGTCGTAATCCTAACTAAAGTATTGTAATGACCAATTAAGTAAGTTAAGTCAGTAAATATGTAAATTAGCTTGTGCTCTAACTAAACTTCATATAATATACAAGTACTCTTACACGCTTCTAATGAGTGTGATAATGATAATCATCTTATTTTGTTGATATTTTCAAAATAACCTTCCCAATTTACATGTTTTTATCCTCCACTGTAGTTGCAAAATTTCTATTAAATGTATCAAATGAGTAAACAACAATCACAAAACAACTATAAACTAAAACGAATGAAACCATCATGTGGAAAATTAAAATTTTTTTCTCCTTCTATTCTTTCGATTCGGTTTTTAAACGAAATGGTAATTTCACTTGCGGTTTTTCTATGATTAACATTTGAGTTGGTCAGTGTTAAAAGACCTTAAAGATACAGTATTTAATTAATTTTTTTTATAAAATTTCATAAATCCGCAATTCCAACTATATGCGGTAACTTGTGTGATTAGAAGATTTCCTGTTTCTTTTAACGAGTTCAGTGCTTGAATATCACCCACAAAGAAGTGCTGTAAAGAGCAATTGAATCATAACTACACTTTGTAGTCTATGATAAGGAAAGTATGTATAGAGTTTATGTTACAGGAAATAACTGCTTCCTCAAACCAATAGAAATGCTTTAACACTCTTAAACAAATCCTTCGAAGTCTACATATTTATACTTAACCCTTTAGACAGATGATGCATGTTTTAGCTTGCCGTATAAATATGCAGACTTCGAAGGATTTATTTTAGAGTGTTAAAGCACTTGGACGTGCAAAACAAAATGGATTTACGAAAGGATTTTGAAATGGTCAATCGACAACATACCATAGACAGCAATAGCAACAAGACATAAAAAACCAACTGCAGAATCGAGTTTGCATTTGCAAAATATTTTTAAGCTGGACGTTTAATTAAAAGATTTAAATTGCAGCATTCCATATGATAATCAAAATATTAAATGAATTACAAACTATGGAAATAAGACATTAAATGTCAGAATGGCAAGGAAATTCTGTATATAAAATTTAGATTTTTAATCTTTAAATTATAAAATATTATGAGAGAGTTAATCTCTCTCTGGGATATCAGTCACTGAAAAACTGCTGGAAATTTCGGGAGGAGAGAGAGGAGAGTGACATAAAGAAACTCCTGGTTTAAGTACCACATGAATAAATGCCAAGAATTTTGATTAAACGAACTACCAACTGAGAATACCCGCTGAAACCCAACGAAATCGCAATTATGCTTTGGAACACAATGGCCAATGAAATGAAAAATTCGTAATCAAAATCATCTTCAATTAAAGAATTTAAAGCGTTCATTCAATGGTTTTCAATGTTATGTTGAGTTTTTTAAAGAAATTATCCATTGTAAACTGACATATCCTGCCTAAATTATCAATTCAAATATCTACTACTGGCAAATCGACTATTTAAACGATTTAAAGTTATTATTTAATTTTGTCATTACAACTCTTTGGTTAGGATTACAAACCGGCTTCTCACGTCACCCATGTTTTGTGTGTTAATTTTACTACCTACAATTAAATGTCGGCACATACAGTTAAAACTCGGCACCAACAGTTTAAAGTCGACTCTGAACGACAAATTTTTGAGAAGCTTTTCAGGGCAATATTATTAACTCTCAGGGTTTTTGTCTGAAGACTGCAGAGAGAGAGAGTCGCCGAAAAAAAATTTTTCAAATTTCGTTTTGTTCTAGATTTCTAAGCTGGGGTTTTAACCCCGAAATCGCATACAATATGCCAACGCTACCTACTAGACTACGGCAAATTCTATCATGTTGGTTTAATAAACCCGTGCTCAAGAGTTCAAACCAAACGTCATGATTCAACGTTAGCTATAAGTCCCATCACTTATGGATAGGATTAACACATAAGGCCAGGACAGTGCACTATATCTGGAAGCGATCATCATTGGAAAGTCTTAGGAATAGTGAACCTGTATGCTCAATACCTGATCCCGCTTTCAATCAAGCTTTTACAATGAAAATACCGAATAGATCTTATTATGTTAACGATAATCCACTGACGGATCTAATAAAGAATCCATAAAGGCTTTCGCTGTGTGAATTCGTTATCAGAGTATATCGAGTAAAGATGTATGCACATTTACTGACAGTAAAGCAACCGTTAGGTGCCTAGAGACAATGAACACCACCAAATTCAATATCATCTAAGAATGTCGGATGTCTCTGAAGGAGGTACAACGAGCAGAACGTTCCAGAAAAAGGCCTTGAGATGTTGTAGAGTGATGGATAATTTGGAGAACATTAAAATCCTCTTAATATTTAAAATGCATAAAAAAATTTTTCCTCTGGAATTAAAGGAGGCGTGTTATGAAAGTGCCTAACAACAGATACGAGTATACATGGAACTAGGATAACAACCGGATATTAATTTACAAAATTATGAAGTTGAGAGGCTTAAAGCCCTTCCAATCTCTTGACTGCTGGTCTCCCAGAGAGTATAAAATCAAAAACTACCAACTTAGGTGCGTCAAATAGTGTCACATTTTGAGAAAAAGTAGGTCTCAATCCGTAGTAACTATTTCCTTGCAAATAAAGGACGCTATTTCTAGACAAAAAAAAAACCAGTTGCACCTGCTATCACTCTAGAACCTGATGCATGAAATTGAAGCTGAAGAAAATAATAAAAAACGGAGGGGAATGTACTTTAAAATAAATATACAATACGAATACTCCTGGATTTGAACCTGGATTGCTAGAGCTTACAGTCAAATCAATTTAACCACTACACAAATTAAATTTACATCGAATGTGTCACAATTTTTAGAATATTTTTTTTTTTTGATAACAGACGGACTTCTTGAATTTTAATATTTTTTAAAGTGTTAAAAACATTAAAAACGTCTCAATAAAATCCGTTCCATTCATTACATTTCAAATTTAACTTGATGTCCTCTTAACAACAACAAACCCATAAAAAAAGTATGCCAGTAAAATATGTAAACAATTTGATTTTTAAATACAAATCCAATTCAACTCGAGAGAGAAGACAATAACAGAGCTTTTTTTATATCAAACAACGGTATTAACAAAATTTTTCTTGTTATTTGACATTTTGTTTATCTCATAATTTTTCTTTTTTTTATTACACAAACACGCACACACACACACACACATTGTAAAGAAGAACGAAAAGAAGCAGGAAAACGTTATTTTAATGTGGCTGTCAGAATTGTTACTAAAAAGTCTTTTCCACTTTGTAAGTAGTATGTGTGCATTAAACTGAGTTATTGGCCACTCACATATAGAGCAGAGAACTTCTGCTGCTAACGCTGCTACAGCATCAGCAACATCAGCTGCAGATGAAGCTGTAACAGTTATTGTTTTACAAAGACTCTCTGGATAGCTGACTGTCATGAGAGAGCGAGTGTTTGTGTGTGTGATGTGTTCTAAATCTGTGTTGGTGTATTTGTTTTTGTTTTTGTCGTTGTTGCTTTGTCGATAGTTTCGCAATTTGGGAGCGGCACCCAATTCGTTTGTAAATGAAAATGAAAAAGAACTGTAAATAAATACGCACACACACTAACGCAGATTTGATAAAAGAATGCATTGAATTCAAAATGATTTCCTTTGTTTTTTATGGTTTTTTTAATACAAAAATTTTATGAAAAAAATTATTTTCCATAAATTTTCCATTTTTTTCTAATTGGTTTCTTTGATTACAAAGCGTTTTCTTGAATTTCTTTTTCGTTTTTTTTTTTGTTTTCCCATCTTAAGTAGAGGGTATTGGTTGAATAGTGTGTAAAGGAAAATAAAAGGAAATTATTACACACACTCAAACAAAACACACACATACAGGGGTTGTTTAATAGCTCGACTGCTTTTGATTTTGATTTTACCACAAACACACAAAACAAATGAAAGTATCAAACACAAATACACTCACACACGCGCATACTTTGGTTTTATTTCAACAATACACGGGTTTTTCCACTTTTCGACTTTTTCGATTTTTTTTTTGTTTTTTCTTTTCTTTTGGTTAAAGAGAGCAGCGGCAAAGGAAAGGAGAAATTTTTGTTTAATACTAGAAAATTATAACGTTTAACGGGGCGTTGGTGGTTGCTGGATGTTGATTTTTTTTCTTCTTGGTTTCTTGTTTTCTTAAAACCTTTTTCTTTGAATTTTTCTTTAACAATTTTAAAGTTTTCTATGCCTTTTATTAATTTTTATTTCTTTTTTTTTTAATAATTTATTCCTTTAAGTTTTTTTCTGATTTTCTTCATTTTTTTTTATTATTAAGATTTTTTTATTTTTCTTTTTTTGTAAAATTACAGGGGAAAAACATGATTTTAGAATAATTACACCCAAAAATTCCTTAACAAAAATTTTTGTTGTTTTTTCTTTTAAGACAATTTCTGTTTTTTCTATACACAACCTTCACTGTCGCTCACGAGTTTCAAACTAAATCATATGGAAGCTGCAGCAAAATGTAAAAGTACTGTCAAATGGACCAAGGACTTTGTGTGGTAGAAAAGCAGAGCTTTTTCTCTGCTCACACGAATATATTTCTTATTTTTGTTCTACATGCAGACCAGTGTAAAGGATATATTTAAGAGAAACAAAAGCCAGCAAAACTTGCAATCTAAACAATTTGTATAGGAAAAAAAAAGAGCGGTTCAAAAATATTTATTAACAAATTATAATTTTTTAATTTTTTTTTTTTTTAATAAATTTATTTTGTATTGAAAATAGACTGAAAATATACTACATTGGCTAAATGTTTTTGTTTACATATAACATCTCAAAGTATGCTACAATTTTATGCAACTAATATGCGAAACAACCAGCTCACATGCAATTATTATAACAAAAGGTTTTATGCAACAATAACAGATAGCATCAGTGTTGCCGTTTTCAGTTAATTTTTAATTTTCTTGGTTTTGGTTATACTTTTTTTGTTGTTAAAAAATTTAATTTAATTTAATTAATTATTTTGTAAAGTAAATAAACGTAAAATTTAAATTTAAAAAATAGAAAAAGGCTTATGAATTGAAATTTTCATATTTTTTCCTATTTCAGTGATTGTTTTTCAGGAATTGGATACAAATTTTTTTCTTTTCTGGCAACACCGGTGGGTGGAAAAATTCGTTCGTTCGTTCATAAAAATAAACGTATGTAATTAATTCGCACATTCTTTTTGTATTCGATTGTTGGTGTTGTTGTGTATGTAGTAGGTGGCGGCATCTATCTATCTATCTGAGAAGAAACTAGGTTTTGTTATGTATTATGTTGTTGTTGCGTGTGTGTGTTTGTGTTTGGAATTTATTTCGTCGGATTTGATTGATTGACAGACGGACGGACCCCAAAATTAATTATTTTTAGTGCAGTGGTGTGTTTCTAACGTGGTGAATTTATCTAGTGTGGTGAGTTTCTACTGAGGTGAATTTTTCCGGGTGGTGAATAAAATTTAAATTCACCAAAGTGTCGTTATTAGAAACAGGTACTATGCTACCATAGATCACTGTATTATTAATGGTAAATTTACCGGTGTGTGTCTAGAATAATTAATTTTCAACTCCATTAGCGGAGCCATTGGGTTAAGTGTTGCCAGACATAAATCACTTTAAAAAATGTATGTAATTTACACTTAAAAAATTTGTTATTAGAAAACATTAGGTATGGCTGCTTGGTATTAGAATCAAAAGTTTTCACACAGCACTGAAAAAATAACTCTTTAAATAAAAACGTACAAATCAAATCGACTAAGAAGATTTTTGAATTATCTTCTGATTATAATTAAAGGAATTTTTGAAAATGTTTAACACTTAATAAACAATGTTTCACATTCACTGTGGGCGATGTTTGCAGGCAACGACAAATGGCAACCATACTACCTGATTAGTGGTAAAATCTAAATAAGAAGAAGATATGGCACTTTGTGCGAGCTCTACATACAATAAAGAAGCACAAGAGGGTAATTAAATCGGTAAAATCTTTCCTAATTATATGGGAATAAAATTCAACATCAAATTCTATTTGCTTTTTTTCACAGTGTATGCGTGCTCGTGTTGTTATTGGATGACAATTATCAATTCTGTTTTGATTTGTCATTCTACTCAGTAGAAGAATAAAAAAATAAACGCAAGTGAAAAAAGAAAAAGCACAACAAAATCAAAACAAATAGTGACTGACGTCGCACGATACGCAAAAAAGAGAAAACAACTACCTGACATCAGGCAGCAGTCGTAGAATTTATTTCAGAGTGGCTGAATCTGTTTCAGTCGGTCTGTTGCTTTCATTTTTCTGTTGTCATTTAAACGGTGCGGCGGCATTGAATTGCCCGATATTTTTTTTGTTAGAATAAACAGCCGTAGTGATTTGCGTTTTTTAGTCGCTTTTTTATTGCATTTGATTTACAACACGAATGCTGGTGCTGCTGCTGCAATATAACGGATCCCCGTAGAATAATAAACAGAAGAAGAAACGAATATTTACATAACTTTTGATCAAATTTTTAACAAAAGGTAAAATAAATTTCCAATTTGTATTTCATTAGAAATCAAATGTACGTGTCAAGTTTTGCTTGGAAATAATCATCGTTAGAGTTCAATAAAACCAAACCAATCATCCATCTATTAGTGGATGGAAACAACAACAGCAGCTCGTGTTAATTCGAGTTTGAATGTGAGAAAAAAAACTGGAAAAAATGAAAAAAAAAATTGCAAAATAAAAACGTGTTGCTTGTTGTATTACTCTTTGATTGTTGTTGATTAATTCATTTCATCTAATCAATGGATTACAATTCATAAATAAAATAAAATTCTCGTTTAATTTACAGCGCACCCCTCAAAGGTTGTGAACATTTTAAAACTATCATACATAAACTATTAGATAAACAATAACAAAATGTCACAAAAAAGGGCAGCCGGTCTGGTCGGGAGATTCGTTGATAATCTCAAAAGTAAAGAATTCCGTGATTATTTAATGAGGTTGGTTTTGAATATTGAAATTATTTTTGGTTATTCTTTCGTTACTTAAAAGTATTTTAATTCTTCCCCTTTCGACAGCACACACTTCTGGGGTCCAGTCGCCAACTGGGGTATACCAATTGCCGCCTTAGCCGATATTAAAAAGGATCCCAAAATCATTTCAGGTCGCATGACGTTAGGTGAGTTGAGAATCTTCTTTATTTTTAATACCAAAGTCTTAATAACGTTGTCTGTCAACAATGTGTCTTCTATTTACATTTTTAATTTATTATGCATGTACATATGTATGTAAGTACTTATGTAAAACCAGAAATTTAAATTTTAATAACAGTTGGTTAGTGATTAGCTGCTAGAGTTGCTAAGTTACTAAAGCTAACTTGTTAGAGAGGATTATTAAAATTCCAAACTAGATTAAAGTTAAAGCTTTTTAGCTTAGCAGTAGCTTCCAATTAAGCTTGTGGTCTATAGAATTGTTAAAAAATCGGGTCAATTTTGAAACCAAATCAAAGTTTAGTGGCGTCAACAGTGCGATTTTAAAATTGTGGTTTTTTAAGACCTGAAATAATGAAATTCCAAACACGCGCTCGTCCTACAATGTGATAAAAACAAAATGAAAAGAAATGGAACAAAGATAGGGTGTAGACTGAAACAAAGGAAGCAAGAACATAAACCAGCTTTGCAGGGGTGAACGCACACTTCTCAGCCAGTGTAATCCAATTGCAAACCTTGGGAGAACCAGGATATCATCTCTCTACAAGGAATTTAGCATTAAAAAAACATCTATCAAGGGTAATTAAACTTTCTGTACAAAGAGGCATTCATAAACCAGTTACATTATCACCAGCAACTGCTCCTCATCTCGGTGTGCTGACATACCTTCTTACTTAATTGGCTCCGATTCTGCATTGTGTGTGTTTTAATTTCATCCGTGAGTGTGACACCTTTTTTTTACTTCGACTCTGAACAACAGATTGAATAAGCTTTTTAATGGCAATTATTTGCATGGAGGCTACTGAGAGGATATCATCGAAATAAATATTTTTTAATGATTTTTCGAGTTATCAGAACTGAAGTTTAAACGAACAAGAACTCGTCTCAAAAGCCAACACACTGCCTACTAGAAATCTGTTCCAAACCCCTGCCATTGACCTGTCATCACAGTGTCCCATAAGTATACCAATTACCAGTCTCACTTTGGGGTTATTAAGGCCCAGCAACGAGCTTGCTCTATCACCGTTGATAGATGGCCAAAATGCCACATTCTCCCTCTCCAGACCCATCTCCCAATGTGTTCACAGAGCATACAATTCTTATTCTCTTTGTCTTTCTTAACTATTTGCTGAGCGCCTCCAAAACTGTAGGAAACGTCAAATAAATGATAATTTCGAATAATCGAAATTGTGCTGCTACTTAAGAAAAAACGAAAAACGACTGTAGGTATCCCAAGTCATCTTACTTTTTGATCACGTTTCATGTAAAGTAAACTTGCTTGTGCCTAGTAACTCTAGTTGTTTGAAACTGCTCTCTTCTCTTCTCTCTTAAATTCGGAGATCGTTGGATGTTACTCATTAAGGTATTATGCTAGAGAAAACTGTAAAGCTCAATCAGTAAAAGTTCCTCACCACTACTCCTGAAAATGTTTTAAGGACTTGCTACAGTAGACGAGTCACCTTAGTTGGGAAAAACTTAATAATCAAACTGCAAAGCAAAGAAGATGGGGAAATCCACGACTTCGTCTAAATATGTCGTAGAAGATAATCGTTCACTAGAATTTGGTGGTTAATAGATTCAAACCTTTAGGTAGTGTTTACCATATATTGCACCTCTTTAGTCTCCGCACATTGCAAGTTCTTAATTTTCTCCCCAAAATTTTTTAACTGTTTTAGATTGTTTGTAGCTCCCGCTCTTGGTATTAAGAAAAAGTCCAAACTCAGCCAACTTAAGGGATCGGCTATGGTGTCAAGTAGTGGATCCATAATTTTTTATTTCTTTCAATTAATATTCAAATAAAAAGAGGGAAACTGTTTCCAAAATTATTGAACACATATGATTATACAGATTCTCCGTACATTTTTAGAGTAATATAGAACGGGTAATCTTTTATTTTTTTTCCTCATGTCATTCTAATTTAAATTAGAATTGATAAGAGAGTACTAAAAAAAATTTCCAACACTACAGACAATTTTATTACATGTTCACGCCACACTATCATGTTATCGTGATTTAAGTGTGAATTAAGGAAGTTATATGAGTGCGATTATTGTGATGGAATGCTTTTAAGATTTCATTCATTTTGTTGGTCTATTGTAGATAATTAATTACTGAACTAAATAGAATTGATTAGAATTTTTTGCTAAATTATTAGAAGACATCGATTTAATAAACTATCCATATGGTGTTTCAATTGTTTATGTTATTCGAAATAATTTGCGAAGCCACAAAAGCTAGTTTGAACGTTTTGTTATTCCTTTTCCATTTTGACTGGTTTTAGATTGATTTGATTTGAATATTCAAATATTTATTTTATTTCAATAAAAACCGTTTGAAAGGCTTCCGCCATTATTTTTATTTCCGAAATCGACTTGAATCACGGCTCCACTAACCTCATCAACGTCTTCTTCTATTGCCATAGGTTAGGTTAGGTTAGCGGGTAGCTTGCCGTTTACAGGCAAGTTTGATCCATGCAACTTTTGACTCTATTGCCATAATAATTCAGTAAACTATTGTTTTGAATATGTCGTCCAGGAGTTTTTAACACATGTCCGATTCAATACCATTTTTTAAATTTACTTGCGGGATTATATTTGTTGACTATGAATAAAAAAACAAGCAAATATTAATGATACAATTTTGTAGTTTCTACTGCGATCATATAGCCTGTTCTACTGCCGTCAATCCCTATAATGTCTCTACCAAACCTCAATCATTATAAAGTCTCTACCATACATGTTTCTTTGATACACTTGGTGTCAATAAGAAAAACTCAATACCTAATGCTTCATACATGCATAGTTCCTTACTGATATGCATTAACGCCGCACACGTTCTAAGTATGTGTTGTTATAATTACCCTTATCACAAAATTTACATATTTTGCTTGAGGTCTTCCTTATTCTAAACAAGTGTTCATTGAACCTACAGTACCCTGCCCGAAAGGCTGTTATATTTTCAGGCTGATGTAGAACCCATTGTAATTAGCTAACTAAGGTGGAGATGGTCTCAAACCCGCTTGGCTTGGGAAGACTCTCCGAGTCTCACTATCGCTATTTTTCCTTTCGCCATTTACACACTTCCAAACATCTCATACTTCACAGAAAAGTTCCGGCACAATTAGCGACTACACTCCTCGCAACTTCTACATGCTCATTGCCTTTAATTCCGAGATGTTCAATGATTTAGCAGAGATATTCCTATATACCCTGGTTAGCTGATTCGACAGTCCCATACTTTTCTCTTTTCTATCAGATAGTACTGTTACGTTTCCACTTGTAAGATACCCACCTGGAAACGGGAGGGGATCGGAATATTTTTCTCTGTGTCCGAACACTCCGTTTCTTTATTAAAATGTGACGACAAATGAACACAACAATTTGATCAATTTATGAACATGATGAATGGCCGCAGTGCAATCGTGGTATTGGAAGTTAAATACCAAGTCTCATTGAACTTTCGGAACTTATCTTTCCCAAGATAACCATCCAATGCACACAGCCTACCTAGCTGAAGCTTAACTTTTGTGTTACATATCAGTTTGCCCTCATACATCCTCTTCGCAAAATTTGCAACAATTAGAATGTCTGGAAGGTTTTTATGTCATTGTGTAAGCAATCGCAAGCTGTTGTAAGTCGTTATGGTAGACCTATCAAATATTAATTTAGCCACCACTCAGCGGATAATTATTGCATTTACATATGTTTCAATTTGAGTAAACTGTTTAAGATTTTGTTTCATATTCGTTTAAGTTATTGCTTAAATAAGCTTTTTCATTATAATGTGCGATTAAAGATTGATTTTAAAACTATGTACACTTGTGGACACAAAATTAAGTCATTGTTCATTTTTATAAAAATTAAAAAATTTAAGAAAAGTGGAAACAAAAACAACTTATATTTATTAATTTCATATGCTTAATAATTAATTAACAACAAAAACTTATATAGTTTTTCATTGTAAAAAATGTTTTGGTACTTAGTTGATATCAGACTTAAAATTTAAGTGGACACATAATTAAGTCATTTGAAACAAAATATTGAAAATTCAATTTAATTGCTTTATTTTTCACCCAAACTATTTTGAACCTTTAATATTTTGTGGGGAAACCCTTTTGGCGAATTATTTCAGTACATCTTTGTGGTATTGAGTTGATTAAGTTGCGACACTGCTCAGGACTAATGTTATCCCATTCTGCCTGGAAAAGCTGCCAAAGTGCTTTTTGATGCTGGGTTTTTTGGCTGCAACTGCTCGTTTTACGATCCCCCAAAGATTTTCAATAGGGTTCAGATCGGGACTTTGAGTTGGCCAATCAAGAACGCTTATTTTTTCCTCAGCAAACCAAGGTTTAACTACCCAAGATGTTTGCTTCGGGTCGTTATCATGCTGAAATATCCGCGCTAGTGGTAATTCGTCGTCAATTAGTCAAATTGTTCCGTAGGATGTTCTTATACATTTCCCCAGTCATTTTCCCATCGATTCTTACCAGTGGACCAACGCCGGATGAGGTAAAACAACCCCAAACCATTACTGACTAACCTCCATGCTTTACGGTTTGTTTGGTGTACTTTGGGTATAATTGTGTATTGACAGGACGTCTTACATAGGGTCTGCCATCATTTCCAAAGATATTAAACTTGGGCTCATCACTCCATACGACTAATTTCCAAAATTTTGTCGTCTTTATGGAGGTGGGTTTTGGCAAACCACAAGCGTTGCTGAATATTTTTTTTGGACACATTAGGTTTTGTTCTCGCAAAACGTCCATGGAGATTATTTTCAGTCAAGCGTTTTCTTACGGTCCTTGCCGATATTTTAACAGCGTGTTCCAACTCAATACACTATATAATCTAAGTAGATATGAGGAATGGGTCAGCTTTATTCATCCTGGCTAAAAAAAATAAGCGTTCTTGATTGGCCAACTCAAAGTCCCAATCTGAACCCTATTGAAAATCTTTTTTACAATGAAAAACTATATAAGTTTTTGTTGTTAATTAATTATAAAGCATATGAAATTAATAAACATAAGTTGTTTTTGTTTCCACTTTTCTTAAATTTTTTAATTTTTATAAAAATGAAAAATTTTGCATAGATGACTTAATTGTGTGTCCACAAGTGTATATCGCCTGCAGTATCAAGTATCAAGTTTTTATTAATTTTTTTATATTTTAAATTTAAAAAGAAATATAAAGCGTGTGTCAAACTTTTCTCGTCCACTTTCAATATTATAGTCTTGGATACATTTTAACCTTTTTTTGATTTCTTATACTTTCAGCTCTAACACTGTATTCATGTGTGTTTATGCGTTTCGCCTGGAAAGTACAACCTAGAAATATGCTCCTGTTTGCCTGCCATTTTACCAATGCAGCAGCACAATCTGTACAAGGTGTTCGCTTTATTAAACATAATTATTTAAGCGATAAAAAACAAGCTGCCTAATTGTAGAACAAAAAAATGAAATCTCAAAAAAAAAGACACAAAAATACCAAAAACGCAATACATACATACATAGTAGTACATATGTATGTAAATCATTAGTTAAAACCGAAACAAATAAAGAACAAATGAATTTAGTTTCAAACAGAAAAATATAAAAATAAATAAAATATAAATAAATAAAAAATATATTTAAAAAAAAGCTTTATGCACGTTGTGTAATGTAGTTAAAAAGTTGTTTTTGTGAACACATTTCATTCGTGTTTCAAACAACTTAAAACACCTGTTAATAATATTTGCATAATGAAAACTAACTATACAATGTTAATATATAGTTAAATATGTACATACATACAGATACGATATATTTAATAGTTGAATTACATACATACATACTTAAAAAATAAACACAAAATATTTTTAAATTGTCATACGAGTAAAATTGGTGTCATTGCAAATTATAATTTTTTTTTTCTGAAAGATATCGTTAAATGCACGCAATCGATTTATTACAGCCTTATTACAATTCATTGTCTACCTATTAACGTGTGATTGGAAAATAAAAAACATATGATTTCTTTGATTTGTTCTTGCCTTTATATTGCTTTCGAAAAAAAACTAGTCTTGCTAGTACAACTTTTTAGTTAAATTTTTTTATTTTTATTTTTTGTTATTTTTTTAATGTTGTACCATATAAATATAAAAAAAAGAAAACTAAGCAAATACATATGTACATGAGTACTTTAAGTGCCATTTTCAAAATAAGATCTTAACGTAAATAAAACAAAACAAAACAAATAAATTAAAATTGTTGAAATTGTATTCATTTGTACAATTTAATCTCTTAAGCTAATATGTAGTTTTATTCCATTATGTCTACGTCTTAGATTATGTGTAAGAACAGAACACAACCGCTACTTCAGCAGAAAACGCTGTCAAAAGCAATTGTGTTACTACAAATACTATCAGTTCTTCATTTATATTTGCTGACAAACAGCAACAATTGTTCTCTTTTGAAGCACCAACATGTGTATGACAGGAACTTGGTTTTAAGCACAACGATTGTGAGACATCAATGGGGAGAGTAAGAGAAAAATGCTGTCAAAATAGGATAGAATCTATTTCCCGATCGCTTTTACCCGTGTTTGTGAGACAAGAAAGTTGTCGGTTGTATTCTGTTCTTATCCTATGTGTTAAATAACCGCAAAGATTAACCACAGTTAAACAACAATTCTTAAAATCGAGTAACATAGAATCCATCATACGCTATATTTTTATATTTTCAGCAAAGTGACAGCGTATTAGGTTGACGTATGTAATCAGTCCTTTGACGTATATTGAATTTGGCTGAACGCAACAAAAAAAATTTAAAGAAAAATAGGAAAACAAACCAGCTAATAGCTGTCAAAGTACTCAACGCAAATTAAGAGTCAAATGTTGGCCATTTTACCATTGCGTAACGCAGAAGTGCGAAACAAACCAGCTAATAGCTGTCAATGTACTCGAAGCAATTCAAAAGTTGGCCAACTTTATCCATTACGTTTATGCCGAAGGGAACAAAGCACATAAGAATACATTTTTCTCAACTTTGTTGTCAGTTGAAATATTTAAAGTTCTTAACGTATGACGGATTTTATATGACTCCGCCTTTTTCATCGCAGAAATTCTTACTATGGAGCTGCATCAATGTCGCATTTGTTCAAAGTACGTGCCTTGATGTTTCAAACACTTATTCACAGTATCTACATACTGGGGTTGAGGCTACCCTATTTTCAAAAAGTGTTCTTTGAATCTACAGTGCCCGGCCAAAAAGGCAGTTCAGTTTATCCAACAAAATTTTAAATTGTCTCAAATCCATTTAGCCTTCCCACCCGATAGAAAGGTTCTGTCCCAATTAGCCGAGTGGAGTTTCTCCGCCTCGCTAGCTTATCAGCCTGCACATTGTCGCGAATTCCACTTGACCTAGGATGCAAAAGACTTTCACCCTATTTCCCCTGTCTAGCTGATACAGCTTTTCCAGATGGCGCCATAATTTTAGAGTTTATCTGATACGAGTTTTGTTAAAATATTTATTTATTTGAAGGATTTAAAACAATACACAAAAGCTCAGTCAAAAGGGAACAAATTACGATAGCAAGGTGCCATTTTCGTCACCTATTTATTAAAATTTAAAGATCTATTTAAGATTTGCAATTTTATTCCAACCCATGTGCATGTGCATAATAATTCAACGTATTAAACGATATCCCTCCACTCCATCGCCTAGTTTTTTATTTCATTTGAAAAAAGTACCGAAAACATTTCATTAAAAGGAACCGCATAACACATAGCATAGGGTGCATTTCATAAACTAACGGATTATAAATACATTCCTCAGAGTTTACACTAAGAAAAATTGTTTAATCTTTTACTTTCTTTTTTTAAATTTTAATTCTTAATGAATTAGGAATAATCCTTTAGATTTAGACTGATGTAATGAAAAATTAAGAATATAAATAAGATTTTAAAATTTTTTAAATATAAATTTGAAGTTGAAAATTTTTTACAGTGTACTTTAGCTCAAAATTTTTGTTTTTTATAACGACGTGCTATTTTTCTGATCTCCTATTACACTTACTTGGGTACTAACATATACATATTTTTATAGAGACATAAAGCGGGAAGAAGAAGATAATAATAATGTTGGATGAATGCTACTTCTTGAATTTCTGATCGCCTGTTAGATGTTTTAGATGTTATCAATATGGTGGTTGGCTGGTGGTTACTGAAAACAATTAAAAATACAATTTTAACTAACACTTAACAATTTTAATATGTACTTAAATCGCTTAGTATGTGTATATATAAGCGCTACGATCATTATAGTTAATAGAATGAAAAGCTTCAGGTACCCAAAGAGTCGAAAAGTACTTCAATTACAATTTCAAGTGAAAAGCAATGGTAGTCTTTCTATCTCTCGCTTATAAGTTTAAAAATTTTGGTCCTTATTTTTCAACTCAATCATCAACTTCATATCAGCGAATATAGGGTGTACATATAATCTTATAACGGTACTTTTCATAATATTTACATACTAAAGACATAATTACTCTGACCAATAGGAAAATACTTCAGTTATGCTTGCTAATATTTCTGGTCGCCTAATAATCAGCATGTGCTGAATTCTGTGCTCCTGTTCCTATAAGAGGAAAAAAACTCAAGTAAAAATTTGTGGTTTTGTTCTTCTGAAATGTAAAATAATACAGGCCTGCAGAGAATATCTATCATGTTTTAAGTAATTCGCTAATATGTATATGTACATAATTTCTCATCGATTGCACTTCAATTACAAACAACTTCAAGTGAAAAGAAATGGTACTCTTTCTATTTGCCGTTTGTAAGTTTAAAAATTTTGGTCCTTATTCCTCAACTCAATTTTCAACTTCATATCACCGAATATAGGGTGTACATATAATATTAGAACGGTACTTTTTCATATTATTTACATACTAAAGACATAATTAATCTGACCAATAGGAAAATACCTCAGGTGTGCTTGCTAATATTTCTGGTTGCCTAATAATCAGCATGTGCTGAATTCTGTGCTCCTGTTCCTATAAGTGGAAAAAAACGCATGTAAAAATTTGTGGTTTCTTCTGAAATATAAAATAACACAGGCCTGCAGAAAATATTTATTATCTGTAAAGTAATTCGCTAATAAGTACGTACGTATGTATGTAATCTAAAGCTAACCATAAGTTGCAAATGATTCAAAGTTGATTTTTTGCTTGTGCATCCAACTATGTTTTCATAAGTTTCTCTAAGCTTTCACACTTCTACTGTTAGAAACACAATGCCAACCTTAAATTTATATTAAAAAATTTTAATTTATTTTTAATTTTACAATGTTTAATAGGTAGGAAAGCTAACCATTTACTTACCTTTAACAAAACCATTTCAAATAAAAACAACATCGTGTGTGTATTTTTTTTCATCATATAAAAACTTTTTTTTTATTTTTTATAATAATTTTTCAAAGATTTTTAACAATAAAAAAATGTAGGGGCTTTTTTTGTTTTTGTTTTTGTTTATGTTTGTTTTTGTTTTTCATTTTCTTTTGCAATTGTTATATAAAAAATGTGTTGATGTTTATGTGTGTGTGTGTGTGTTCGAATTTTAAAATAAAATACAAAAATTATTTTAAATAAATTTGTTTTTCCTTTGTTTTTTTTTACTTTTCTTTCTATTTTTCTCATGATTTTCAATAACTCTTTCCTTTTTTGTTTTTCATTTACTATCTTTTATGCTGTTGTTGTTGTTGATGTTGTTCGGGATGTTAAAAAATAGTAAGTAGTTGTTGGTTTTTTGATAGTTGTTGTTTGATTGATATTGTTGTAAAATTTGATGCAGTTGTTGTTGTTGCTGTTGAAGCGATTATTATGGCGACGTTACTTTAAAGCGGTTTATATTATTTGTACGGTTTTCGTAACACATTTTTTTGTTCATTTTATTTTAAAAACAAAATTTCTTTTTTTTTATACTATTGCAAAATAAAACATTATTTATATTAAAAAAAAATAAGTAAAACATTTGAATAATAATTGCTTAAATTGATTAAAAATAAAGTTTTATTTAAAAGTAATAAAAATAAAAATATTTTAATAAAAAAAAATTCTTTACATACATATATCAAAATATATGTATATTTTCTTTAGTTGTTACACGATAATAAAGACATATATGTAGTAATAATGAAAACAATAAAATTAAATTAAAAAAGAATGCCAAAAATTTATTTGCTTTCTTTTGCTTCGTTAAAGGGTTTTTTGAAAAATTTAAACTTTTAAATAAAAATGAGTTTGTTTAATTAATTAGAAACTAAGCAAGTATAAAATATACTTTTAAGATTTCTAAATGAATTAATTTAAATTTATTTTCTTTATAAAAAATACATATTATTTCTATAGGAAAATAAGTTTTTAAAAAGTTTAAAAATATTAAAAACAAGCGGCCTTATTAAGATTGTCAAATTGTTATAGCATTTCGTTAATTTTGTAATCTAGAAATTTATTACAAAACTAACCAAATTAAACCATAGTTCGACAATCTTTTTTGTTTTTGTAAGGCTTAATTTTTAAAAGTGCCCTGAAATTATTTTTTTTTAGTAAATTTATAAGCTTTTAACAGTTTCTAGAATTTAATTTAAATTTATTATAAATTTCTATAACACATTTAATTATTGTTAAGAGTCAAGAGAAATACAAAAAAAAACAATTTCATTTCGTGTTTGTCTGTGTGTGTGTGTGTGTATAGTAGTAGTAGTAGGAGGCGGTTAGAGAAAAGATTAATTATAAAAAAAATAAGCTACGTTGTATTTAAATGTATAATTAAACAAATATTGAAAATAAAATAAAAAAAAATTAAAATAAATGAATGATTTGTTGTTATACTTTAGATTTACTTAAAATTATATAAAAACGGTAAAATTAATTATAAAAAAAAAATTATTTTATTTCAGTTTTAGTATTTCTCATGTTTTACGTTTAAATACGGATTTCTTTTATTGTTTTTGTTTTATATATTTTTTATATATAGTTTTCGATAATGCAAAGAAAATATTGTCCTTTTTCTCTTTTCTTATTTTTTGTTTAAAATTTTTGTATAATTTTAATTATTTTTCGTTTATTTTTTATTTCGATTTGTTTTATTTTGGGAGGAAGGAGTTGTTTAAAACGTTTTTTGAAATATACTTTTTTCTTTTGTTTCTTTTCCTACAAAATTTTGCATTCAAATGTTATTGTTTTAGTTTTATTTGAGCCAAACAGTGTGTCAATGGATGTAATTTATAGCCAAATTTAGTAAAACCTGTAAAAATTTGGAAAAAAAAATTCAATTTAGAAATTTTGTTTAGAATTTGGAAGATAAATTTAAAAAAAAAAAAAAATTAAAACCAAATAAATAATTTAGAAAAAATCCAAAATAATTTTGTTTTTTTTTTAGTTTCTTTTATTAGTTTTTATTTATTTTTTCTTTTCTTTTATATTTTTTTTTTGTATGTATATTTCAATTTGTTTTGTTTCTTTATTTATAGGCCAATTAATAATAATAATAATTATAATATAATATTATAGTACATTTACAATAAAATTATTATCCGTTTAAAGATTTTCCATTTTAAATTTAATTAATAATTTTACAAATTTTTTGTTTTTAAAGATTTTCTTTACATGTACGCAGTCTAAGAGATGAGTTTTACAATTATAATATTATTATAAATATTTATTAATAATTTTGATAAAATTAAACAGTAACTAATAATTAATGCCAATTAATTATAAAAGAAAAAAACATGTAAAATTCTTTAAATAATTTTAATTTTTAAGGTTAATTTAATACAAAATAAAAATGAAATAAATTTTTATTTTAAAATTTATTTCTTTAGAACTTAACATTTAATTACACTTTTTTCAATTAATTTTATTATTTTTTTCTTTCTAGCTTTAAAATTAATCAAAATTTACATTGTTTTTTTATTATTAATTTAGATTATTTATTTAAAATATATAAAAAATATTAAGATAAATATTTTGCTAAATTTAAACTTAAACAAAAACAAAAAATATATATGAAAAACTATTATTTAACATTGAAAAAAAAAATAATATAAATAATTATTTTTGTTTTTTCTTTTTTCTTTAACTTTTAAACTTTAAACTTAATTTAATAAAATTTGCCAAACGTTTTCTTTTCCCAAAAAAAAAAAAAATTAAAATTTTATGCATTTCATTAATGCTCTAAAATGTTTACTATCATTTATTTTTATTTTTTAATATATAAAAAAAGAACTTATATAAAAAAACTTTTAATTTTTACACAAATTATAAGCATAATTAAAAATTAAATTATTCAAAATACAAAAAAAAGAAAAGAACATATTAAAACACAATATTATTCTTAAAGCAATAACTTATATGACTGCGTATAAAATAAAAATTAAAATAAAAATAAACTTAAAATAAAAACAATTACATAAAAAAATAATAATAAATTTAACAAATAAAATCTAAAATAGCAAGCCAATTAATAATATTTAATAAAATAAAAAAAATAAAAGATCAGTACAAAATTTAGTTTTTAAAACTACGCTTTTAAAACATATTTATGCGAATTAAAAAAAATTAAAACAAAAAATAATAAAAATAAAACAAGTCACCAAAATAAAAAAGAAAATTAAGATTAAATCATAAAATTTTATAATTATAAAAAAAAAATTTCAAGGTAATTTAATTTATATAGACACAATCTTTAGCAAAAAAAAATAAATTTTTCATTTCAATTTATTAATTTTAATTTTTTAATATTAAATTTATCGATTTTATAATGCAATGCCATATGTATTTAAGCAGAAATTATTTATTGAAATGATTTTTATTTTCTAGATTTATAATTACAAATTTTTATGATTTACTATTTATTTTTAAATTATGTTTAAACAAATTGGAAAAAAAGTTTAGAAAACAAATAATTTTTTTTGCAAATCAAATCGGTTTTGAATAATAAAAATAAAATTTAACAAAATTTAACAAAAGAGAAAAAGAACAATTTTATTTTTCTTTTCTTATTTAAACAATTAAAAATTTAAAATATTTACCAAAATTAACAAAAAGACAAACAATTTTATAAAAAAAAGGAAAGTTACAAAAAAATTAAAATAAAAATTATTTTAAATATTAATTAAAAAAAAAAAAGAATTAAAAAATAATAACATAATAAAAAAAAGTTTAATAAGAAAATGGCTAATAATTTTACGCTTACAGTGAGGAGCGGGGGGAACCTGCAGTTTATTTCAGATGTTAAACGGGTGTTAATTAATTAATGTTGTTACTTAAGGTATGTAGTTAATGGAACATCTATTATTGAAATTGATAGAAAGAATGGGAGAGAGAGAGAAGAGTTAGAGATGGATAGTGTTTTTTAAATAGTGTTCGTTCGTTATTGGTTTCTTTAGGAGCAAGTTAAGACAGTTTACTAAAAAAATTTCTATTACTTTTTTAAGATTTAAATTTAAATTGTTTATAAATGGAGTTTTCATTATTTACGTGTTTTTGTTTTTATTTTTTTTTTTTGCATTCAATTCTATGATTTCCTTATTGTTTTTGCATTTCATTTCTCTTTTTTTTTATAATTATTGTAATTAATTTACTTTACTTTGTATGTGTTTGTATGTATAAATGTGTGTAAAGGGGGTAGGATTATAATAAGATTTCTTATTTTATATAAAAATTATTATGTATATATATATTTTTAATATTTGTTGTTTTGTTTTTAATTTATTTTTTCAAAAACTTATTGTGTGTTGTTTTATTATAATATTTTTTCTTTTTGTCTTAAAAACCAGTTTTAATTTTGTAGTAATTTTGTGTTTTGTTTGTCATTTTTTTTTTATTTAAGAAAGAAAATAATTGTTTAAAAAAGTTAAAACAGAAAAATTAATAAAGCATTCGATTTAGTTTGTTTTCATTTTAATTTTAATTTTCATTTTTTGTTCATAAATTTTAAATCGCTTTATTTCTTGTGTGTTTATTTTTATTTTTATTTTAGTTTTCTTGTAGGCATTTAATTCTCACTGTTAAGTTTCCATATTTTAATGTTTTTTTTTGTTTGTTTCATAGAATTGTTTTTTTTTTTCTTGTTAAAAAGTGTAATTTCTGTTTTGTTTTTAAAAACTTATGGTAGATTTTCTTCATTTTATCAAATTTATTATTTTCGTAATTTTGTTGTTGTTGTTTATTTTCTTGTAATTAATTTTTATTGTTTTTTCATTTTTCATTCTTTTAATAGACTTTTGTTTTGTATTGGTAAATTTTGTTAAATGGCTTTAAACAATGGTATTTAGAGTTTTGTTACTAATTAATTTAATTATTATAGATTTTGTTTTATTGTTGTTTTTGTTCTTGTTTTTTTATTTATTTAAATAGGATACGTTTTTTAAGGAGTTAAAAATTGTCTTATTTTATAATATAATCTTTGTTTTTGTTGTTGTTGTTTTTTTTTGCTTATTTCTTTGTAATATAATTCTTATTGTTGTTGTGTTTTCCTTTTTTTTTAATTAATTAATTAATAATAATATTATCAAATTGAGCTTAATAGATTTGCGTAGAATTTCTTTTTTCATATTTTGTTTTGTTTTCTTTTTGGGGTAAAATCTTAAAATTATATTTTATTCTTACTTCTTGTGTGTTTTGTTTTTAATTCTTGTTTTACTTAATTAAGGCTATAGATTAATTGGGAATTTTTCTTTATAATTATTATAATTACTTTACTTTAGAGATATTTAATTCTTTTATTCTTACTTCTTTTTTATGTTTAAATAATATTTAAAAAGAAAAAAAATTATTTGTTTTAAGATTTAACATTACGTTTAAATATTTTCCTTATTGTGATGTGTATTTTAATTCGTTGCAAATGAGTACGGTTTTGTTTTCATTTTTTTTTATTAATTTTCATTTAATTTTTTAATTTTATTTTAAATTTATGTAATTAACTCCAATTCTTTCAAAAGTTTAACAGAATATAACAAAATTATTAAAACAAAATATGAACTCAACAGTTTTTATCCAATATTATATTAAAAGAAAAGAGTATGTAATTGTAAAACAAAATCAATTTCCATTTTTTAAAACAAAAAAACCAAACTTTAAATCAAATTTTAAAAAATTAATTTCTTTCAACACAAATTTACAATTTTTTCGATCGATATTGAAAAAGTAATTTAAAAAATATTTTTAAAATTGCGCAAATGTAAATTTTGAAAATTTATTTTCTAACAAATTTTTGTTAAAAAATATAGTTTTGCTAAAAAAAAAGTAACGAAGAGAACTGGACATTAAGGAAATTTTAATGACATTGCATAACAGAACGTATTTTGAATAATTAAAAACGATTTGAAATCGTTATTGTGATATGAAATATAAGACAACATTTAAACAAAAGGCGTTCATTAACGATATGAAGTGGTTAGTTGAAATTAAGGCCGAATCTGAATTATTGTGGGATGAAATATAAGACAACATTTAAACAAACGTTGACTCAAAATAGATTGATAATAAACCGAAAATGAATTTTTTGAAAAAAAAAATTTTGAATTTGTTCTTCAAGAAATTATATACCAACCAATATCGTAAGAACTTAAATTTCAATCGGATTCAATTTCAATTGAATGAAAATAAAATTTATAAAATTTGAGAATCAATTTGCACTAATAAGTACAAGCAATTTAAAACGGGGGAAAACGCAGGCAAATACTAAGAATTTTGAGAGAAACATACATATTTATGGTAGGAGCATTATAAAAAACGTTTTTAAACTGATTTTAGTATTAAATGCCGTTTACCTTCACTGGGAATAAAACTAAATTCATTGCAACGATTTCTAAAATCTATTTAAAACAACTACAATGGTTTTGTTTTTCAATGTGAATTTTTAAAATTTCAAAATTTTAAAACCAACAAAAAAAAAAAAGAAATCGTTAGTTAAACGTATTATAAAACGGAAATATTTTAATTGTTTCAATAAAATCCCAATATGAACAATTTTAAAAGGACAAATATACATCGTTTTAGCTATAAAATATACAGAAAATGTAAGGAAAATTTTTAACGCCATTAAAATTAAATTTCACTGTCAATATTAAAGAGATTTAAATTTTCAATACGAATTTGTGCTTTAAATTTAAAGAAATTGATTATTTTCAAATTTGGATTGAAATTTTACTGACAGGTGTTAAAGGAAGAAAAATCAAACATGAAATTAAACAGATGTTAGTCTACGTCCTTACAATATATTGCAAAACTAAAATATTTTTTAATTTTAAAAGTTAATTAATTGCTTGTTGTTGTTGTTGTTGGCTTGTTGGTTACAATAAAAAATTAAAAAACTTTATAAATCATACAGACGGTACACGGTACGCCAAAAAAGATATTTTGCAAAACTAAAATATTTTTTAATTTTAAAAATTAATTAATGGCTTGTTGGTTACAATAAAAAATTCAAAAATAAAAAAAATTTTAAAAATCATACAGACGGTACGGTACGCCAAAAAAGAATATTTTGCAAAACTAAGTTTTTTTTTTTTAATTTTAAAAATTGTTAATGGCTTGTTAGTTACAATAAAAAATTAATAAGTTTTTCTCTTTTACAATGTTTAAACTTTTCTTTTAGAAAAAAAATTAAAAATAAAGAAATGACGTATAGGTTAGGCAAACATTTAACGCAAAATAAATTTTAATTTCTAATTATAAATCGAAAAACCATTTTATAATTAATTATTGTTGTGGTAAAAGAAAATTTAATTTTTGCTTTACTTTACTTATATAATTTTTTTAATTTTCTTTAAAAATTTGTTAAATTTCCTTTTAAAAAGAGCATGTATAATTATATAATAATTAGATGACATGCTACATACATATATGTATTTTAGATATAATTTTTTTTTGTTTTGTAAGTTCTCAATCATACAAAAGTCTTTACTAAGTTTTTTTTTTATATATTTATTTTTGACCTATATTTTCATTAATTAAATTTATTTTTTATTGTTTTCCTTATAAAATTTACTTTAGTATCAATTGATTTATGTATGTATATAATATTTTAATTCAATACATTTGAATTCAGTCATTAATTTGTATTTATTTTTTAATTTTAATTTTAATTTTGTTTTTTTTTTTCAGTTAATATATAATTTTGTTTAAGCTTTGCTTATAATTCAATCTTTTAATGGATTTTTTTTTCTTTTCTTTTCTTTTTTTTGAATAGAATTAAAAAGGGCAAATTAATTTTAATAAATGTTATTCTTTGCATTTTTATAAAAACAAAAACAAATTAAAAAAAGTAGAATAAAATTAAAAGCAAAAGGTTTTCAAGCCTAAATTCAGTGTTTTTTGTTTCTTTTTTTTTTTGTAAATAGAAAAAAAGCATTTTTATTCAAAAATTGTCGTTTTAATTAAAAAATTTTTGTTCTAATATATCAATATTTAATATAGTTTTTAATGTTTAAAGGGGTTTCTTTTTAAATGATTTCTCTTATTTGTAAATTTAAATGGGTTTTTGTTTAAAGATTTCTACTTTTTAATTTATTTTATTTTAATTTATTTAATTGATTAATTAAGAATAAAAATTTTAATATTATTTTTTATTTGTTTTTGTTTTTCTTTAAGGGACGCCTGCTGTTAAATATTGTTTTAAACTACGTTCTGTTTTTTTTTGTTTTAAATATTTTTTTGTTTGTATTTTTTTTTTATTATTTTCTTGTTTTAATAATTTTGTCCATAAGTATTGCTTTTTTCTGTATGTTTCTTTTTAAATATTTTATTGTTTTTTGTTTTTTCTTTCTTTTCGTCTATAAAATGTAATTATTGTGTAAGTTTTTGTTGTTGTTGTTGTTTTTAATAATTATTTTAATTTTTAAATAATTTTGTGTGTTTGAATTTTTCCTTTTCTTTTTATTTTTTTTTATTTTTTTTGGAAAAAATGAAGGAAATTTTTATTGTGTTTAAAAAAAAATTTTTTTTAAGATTTTTAACTCCAAGTAGAAAACGTATCCGTATACCATTGTTCACCATTAGTGCCTAATGGTTGTTGTGGTAGTGGTAAACTGCCCCAACTGCCGCCATTTCCTATTAAACCGCCCGGGTAACGTCGCTTAATATCTGCTGGATTTTGGTGACCTCCATCAAATTTACGTTTACCGACTACTACTTCAGGGTTGTTACCACCAAAATGAAGTGCCATTTTATGTTTTTGTTGTTGTTGTTGGTGTACGGTTTAGTTTTTTTTCAAGGTTGACGCCATAGGGCAAGGTCAGGTCAGCAGTAGTAGTGTACAGTTGGTTTTGTTATTGTTTTTTTTTTTTTGTTTCGTTTGTTTTTTTCGTAATACAGTCGGATCAATAAGAAAAGTTTTTTTCGTTTTTTTTTTTGTTAAAAGAGAAAAAGGAAAGAAAGAAAAGGGATAAAATATAGTTTATTATTAAAAAAAATTTGATTTTATTATTATTAAATATTAAAATTTTGTTAAAGATATACAATCAATATTAATATTTATTATATAAATATTTTGAAATTTTCTTATAAACATTAGATTTTAAACAAAACAATATAAAATTAAAAAAAAAATTTTAAAACCAAACAAAATTTTTAAGATAAAAAAAAATCAAAAAAAAAAAACAGGAAATTATTCTATAACGAAATTTGAAATGAATTTGTTCAAAATTTTGGGTTTTGAAAAGATCGTTTAAAGTACAAAAACTTTGGATTTTGTTTCATCAAATAGAGACAATGACACTGAAATTTAGTTTAAAGCTACTACGAAGCTACAAGGCAATCCGGAAGGTGTTTTGTTTTTTTTAACAAATATTTTACAATGAATATACAAGGGCTGCTATACATACATATATGTATGTATGTTTTGCAATATAACATCATTGATTAATAAGTATCATTAAACTGAATTACATTCTTACCAAATTATTTGCAGTGAATCTAGCAAATGTTCGTGATGGGCAGGTAATGCATGACACTTTTATATGCATTACCCCATGGTGAATCATTTATGTCAGGAAAATTGATGAAGTTTTTTTTATATTTTTTTTTAAACTAAAACTATCTCTGAAATAAGTTAATTGCCAGTAGAAAAAGTTGTTGAAATATTTTGCACTACAATATACATGCATACAGTGGTGGCCTTATAATTAAAAACGACTTAGCAACACGTATGTATGTTTGTTAATTTGTTTTACAGTTTTCACTGTGTACCTGGGATCAAGGGCTTTGCTTGGAGGACGTCTTACATACGTTTTCCCATCAGATTGGGACAAATTAAACTTAGATTCGTCACTCCAGAGAACTCTGTGCCAGAAACATCATTTCTAATTATAAGGCCACCACTGTATGCACTGTACATATATACATATAAATACTTATGTATGTTTGTACATATGTATATAAATATATAGCAGCCCTTGTACATATATTCAACATTTGTATGTTTGACGTCTTGATAACTTTTCAATCATATCAAATACCTGGAGACTACAAACCATACTTTAAATTGAATATTTTCTTTCTTTGAACATTTACTTACCAATTCTAAAAAATAATAAAAAAAAAAACATTTTTATTAAGAAGATTTCTAAATAATAAAATAACTTTTAAAAACAATTTACCAACTGTACCTTAAATCACTTGTTACCCGCATGCATATACATACATATGTGTATTCAAATTTCGTTATAGAAAAAATTTCCCAAAAAAAAATATTTTAAAGAAAAATGTTTTCAATTCCTTTTATGACACAGAAGACTCAATTTTATTTCCATGAAATTTGTGATTTATTTTAACAATTTTGAATAAAATTTATAAAAACAAAAAAAAAACTAAAATTAAAATTAAATATAATTTAAAATTTTTTTTTTAAGTATTTTTTCTTTTTTATAATTAGTTCTTCAAATGGATATCATAAAAATTTAAAGCAAACTAATATATTTTTCTTTTTTTAAATGAGAGAGTGAGAAAAAAAAAAGAAAACTTAATTTAATGAAAGAGAAAAAAAAAATAAAATAAAATTATAATAATATTACATTAAAAGATATACAAAAAAAAATGTAACAATAAAATGAAAATAAACAAGATTTTTCTATACTTGACAAAAGAAATGGAAAAAAATACGGGGGGGGACATAAAATAACCAATAATTTAAAGAAAAATTGTTGTTGTTGTTGTAATTGTGACAAAAAAATATTCTCTAAAATGAACAATATTTTATAACAAATGATTGATTGATTGATTATTATTGAAATATTGATCTTGATTTTTGGTTTTGGTTTTGGATTTGACTTGATTTTCATTCCATTCTTATTTCTTATTTTTGTTGTTGTTGGGTGAAGAGGGGAGCGTTTTTCTTTTTTGGATTTGTTTGTTTGTTGTTGTTTTTTTTTTTGATAAAAAAGGAAAGAAAAGTGAAGAAAAAGGAACTGCTTGCTACTTGATTTTATAAACATGGAAATTAAATTGCAGCAGGAAAAATTGTATTTTGGTTTCATTAAAAATTCTTTAAATTACGTTCGTTGGGTTTATTTATGCGTGGACTCCAATCGATGCTATAAATTCATTTTAATTTTTTTTTGATTTGATTTTAATTAAAAAAAAAAACAAAAAAACACATTAAATGAAATGAAGAAATAAGAAAATTCAAAACAAAAAGAAATAATGAAATAAATTTTGTAATCAAAGCAAAAGGAAGTAGGATTTGTAAATGCGTGTTTCAAATATTTCAAATGTTTTATCATTTTAGCCGCTCTTAACATGGAAAATGTCAAATCTTTGAATAAGCAGGTATTTCTAAGGAATTATATTAATTAACTGCTGTTACGTTTCCTAATAAAAAAAAGAGAATTTTGTTCCTCTGGAGGTAATGCAAATTTTGTGAAATTTATTTTATTACTTTTGGAATGTTTTGTTGCTCAGCGAATCGTATCTGGTGTTGATATCGGGACCGTAAATTGCTGTCTAACGTATACTTATCTTTTGGAGTGATAATTTGAAACGTCCACTGGTCTATTATTTAAACTAAAGTAGTCTAATATCGTGTCGAATTCGAAGATTTAATAACGACCATCTTGTTAAAGTTTCATCTGTCAAATTATTTGTCATTCAGTCTGTTTTGCCAAATTATCATGGGCGGATATAGAATTCAACAACACGTGCAAACAACAAAATTGTTCTTATCCAAATGGTTGTTGTGTTTGAACCTAATTTTCATTGACAAATGATCTTCAGCGATTATTGGGTACGCGAACAAACAGAATTGTCGAATTTTGGATGATACCAATTCACATGCATTTCAGAATGTATTCGAGTCCATTGGTGTGAATTATTTCTTGTCAATTGTCAACTGCAAGTGCTATAGGTCGACGATTACCAAAAAAATTTGGATGTATCACACAGTTCATGCCTCATTGTATATAATGCACGAGCGATTTGGGGGAATATTCATATCAAGTGCCGGTGATGTGAAGTATCCACCGAGATTGAGCGATTTGGCCAGCATAAATTATGCCAACGGTCAGATTTAACCTGATTTATGCCGCAGAGTTAAGAATAATTGGATATTTTAGAAAAACCCTTATTAATATATAACATGGTTAGATTGGGCATCAAAACGTCTTTCAGAGGTTAACCTAAACGCAATTTTAAATTCGTCGTTCAATACTGTGGTTTAAATATATCTTCTATCACAATGTTTTCATAGACCCCATTACAACTTATACCAAATTGGTATTAAAAGACAAATCCGATTTAAAAGAACATACAAAGGTTCGACTCCGAGCTTCCGTAATCTAGTGTTGGCTTATTAAATGATAACTCTTGAGTTCAAACCACAGACTGAGTTCAACTTAGGCATCTCTGAGAGCAAACAACATTACAATGAACTACCTTGTTTCGCAATCGGACATTAAACAGTAGGTTCCGCAACTCATGGACAAAATTAACACACACATGGTTGGCTAGACACATTTTATAATTACTTTTTTCTGTTTATTCGGAGTTTTATTTATTTATTAATTACAATACAATTACAAATTATATTCTAATTATATACGAGCGCAGTAACTTGACCATATGCTCGGTGTAGTGTCACAGATCAGAGTCTCTGGTGGGAATCGAACCCACGACCCTCACACTAATAGTCTGACACACTACCCACTAGACTACCAGGTCACCCTATTCGGAGTTTTATTCTATTACTAGGGGAAGAAAACTCTGCGCTATCTTTCACAGATCAATTAATCCCTGTATCTGTGCATTTTAATTTGCTGGATTCGAAGCTAGCTCGTTTTAGCCCAGCTGCATATGCTTGGGTATCTGCGCAGTATGCATGTTTTACCAATAATTATATAGGAATGGCATATAAATATAAAATAATTAAAATTTTTTAGGCATTATAAAGTAAAATCGCTTTTAATTTAATCAATTAATTGTAGTACGAGTATTGTTTAGTAATGGATTTGATTATAATTTCCATGTTTAAATTAAAAAGATTTTAAAACATATTTTAATTATTTATCACACACATTTACTAATCCACATTAAATATTTTAATATTAAATATAAAAGAGTAGAAGAATGAACAAAAAAAATTGTTTTAATTAAAAAATAAAAAAAAAAACAATATAAAAATCTTTTATACTCTAATATGAAATGTTTTAAAGTAAAATAGAAATGTTTATTGTTCTGCAAGACAAAATTAGTGTATGGAAATGAATAAAAAAAATATATTTTTCAACAAAAGAAAATTGTACGAAATAATAGAAAATATATTTTTATCACATTAAAAAAAGAAATGAGTATAGAACACATAGAATAATCAAATATTCATATTAAGATTTATGTATAACAAATAACATTATATACATATATGCATATATATATTTAATATATGTATATAAAAAATGAATCGATTAGTATTTAAAAATATATAACAAAAAAAAAAAAAAAAATAAGAAAAAGAAACATTGATGACCTACATATTTTCATTTTCTTTAATTTAAAAACATTTGAGAAAAGAAAAAAATTTTTGAAATAATTTTAACGAAACATGATTAAGTCGAAAAGAAGCCATAAAAAATTAAACACATTTAAAATACGTATGAAAATAATAACAAAAAAAAGGAGTCAAAAGAAATTTGGAGAAAAAGCCAGCAAACAATGAATTCCAATTAAATGGACTTGGATCTTTTCATAAAAAAAAATAGAAATAAAATAAAACAAATGAAATGAAACCAAAACCTATTAAGAAATACTGGAGATTTGTTTTTAATTCCTTGTGAAATGCGGAATAATTTTTTTTTATGAAATTTGAATATTAACAGTTTAACTATGGTTGTTGTATCTTCTTGTACTAAATTTAAAAATTAGAACAATAAATTCTATTACAAAATTTGTAATAAAGCCGATTATTTAGAAGAAAAAAAAAAGGATCACCAATGAATCATGAAAATTTGTTTAAAAATAAAAAAATTTAAATGATGATGTTGCTTAAAACTTTGTGCTTAAATTAAGAAAAATATGTATGTATGTATTTATATTTATATTTTAGGAATTCTATTACAAAATTATTATTAAAATGTGTTATTCATTTTCTTAATTATTAATTATGCTTTTAGTTTACTTTAAATGTGTTATTTTTCTTATAAGAGTTTAAAAGGTTAAAAATTTTAAACTATTGTTTTCTAATTATTTTATAAGTTACAACATAAAATTTATGAAATATATATAAACACACAAACAAAAAACCTCTCTAAACTCGATAATATATTAAGGTTATGGACCATATTTCAACTCTTATGGGTCTAGGGATGTTTAAAAGTTCCATGATTAATTTAAACAGGTTTTTCGAATGTTTTTTGTTTTTTTGTTATCTAGATTAAAGGTCATAATAGTTATTTAATTTGTAAGCCAAAGTTATAAAGTGGTTGTTATAAAATTTATTAATAAGTAGGGGGTCGACAGGCAAAAAAAAAATTAAGGCCAAATTCGTTGTTATTTTCCAAAACATTTATTTTTGATTTGTTTTTGATTTTTTTAAGGTCAAACAGTTTTAATGAAGGATTTTTAAACAAAAATTTAAAAATATGGTTTTTAGATTTTTGATATTCATGTAATTATTTATTATTTTATCTTAAAAAAATTATATATATATATACATAACGTCTTCTTCTTCTTCTTTTAGAGGTTATATTATGGTGATGAAAAATTTTTAACAGCACAAATTGTATCATGTCATAATTAATTCATTAAAAAAAAAACAACAAAATTATGTTGTTTAAACAAATAGGAGATTGAAATTTGTTTTCAAAAGTTTGCTATCAAAGGAAGGGCTTTAAGGATTGATAATAAAAATAAAACAAAAATTGATAAAAAAAAAAATAATAAAATAAAATAAAACACATAAAATATAAACAAAAAAAATTATAAAATTTTTATTTCAAATTTAAATACTAATCGATTCTTTCTTTTTTATAAAAACAAAAAATATATATTTTATAAAAATTGAGTTTTTCTTGTTTCTTCTAATTAAGAAAAAAAACACGCACACACACGCACACAATATACAAGGCTTTCCATATAAATAGTAAAAGAGAGAGAAAAAATAAAAATAATTTTTATGTTACTCGTTAAAAAAAAAGTACATTTTTCTTTTGTTTTTAATGTTTAAATTTTTACATGAAAAAAAACACTTTTACTGCTTCATAATGCCATAGAGAATATAAAATACAACAAAAACATGCTTTTATTTTTTGTATAAAAATGTTTTTTTTTTTCTTTTACGATAAAAAGAAGAAAAATAATTGTATAGAGAAATAACAACAACACCTAGTTTTTATGTACTTTAAGCAAACAAAGAAAGAAATTTATTAATATTTATGATTTTTTTTTTTTTAATATATTTACTTTATTTTTATTTATTTTTTCTTTTTTTAGCAAATACAAAATGAAAATGAAAAAAAACTTACAATTAAATAAAAGAGAAAGAAATTTTTCTTTAAAACATTACAATTTAAATTAAAAAAAAAAGAAATTTATTTAATTTTTCTTTTCGTCTTCATTTAAAATTAAAACAAAATTAAAATATTACAAATATTTTTTTTTATAATTTTTAAATTAATTAATTAAATTTAATTAATTTCATTTACTAAATGTATATTAAAATTAGTTAAAACAAAAAACAAATAAGTATTAATTAATAATTAATTTCAAAGAATATTTTAACAGTGTAATAATGATCTTCTCTCTTTCATTGTATTAGAATTTAATTTTTTTTAAATTAATTATTTAAATGTAATGTTTTACAGGGGTTTGGAAGTTGTTTGTTTAAGAAAACAAAAGAAAAAAAAATAACAAAAACAAATTAATTAAAAAGAGATTACAAAACAAAAAACATTTTCTTTTTTTTTCTTTCTAGCAGTAAAAGTATGTTTTTGAAAACTATAATTAACAAAAAAAAATTGTAGTGGTAGTAGTAGTAGTAGTAATAATAGTAGTTATAGATAGTGGTAAATTTCAGAAACAAATTATTTAAACATACATTGAAAGTGAACGCATTTAGAAATCCCATTAAAAAATTAAAGATTAAGTCGTTCATGAATAGAAAGTGAAATTGTTTTTTATATAAATTTCATTACATGCAGATGGCATGAATTAAAATAAATTGTAAAGAAAAATTGAAAATGATTTTGAAAGTAAAAAACTAAATATTTTACACTGATGTGTTATGCTTTCATGCTAATCTTTTAAAAGTGTAAATATTTATAGATTTTAGAAGAATTATTTAAGTATTAATTTTTATTTCAGTTGGAAAATATTAGAAATTTATAAACAATGATTTTATATTAGAATTTTATTGTTTATTGTTTTATATGTTCAATTAATTGGCAAACTGCTTGCGCAGTATTAGATTTCATTTATAGTGAAATCTCCACAATTGAAATTATTTTATTTTGTATTTAAACAAAATGAAATTTCTACTACTTTTGAAAAGTATGATGGGAATATATTCCCTAAAAATGAAATTATATTTAGTATACTAAAAATAAGTTTTAGCCTATACTAAATAAAAAAAAAGAATGATTTTCGAAATATATTTGATTTAAACAATTAGAATATATTCATTGTTTTGCTACAAATTGGATTTGCGAACTACTATCCCTGAAAAATACTATGTATTCATGAAAAATACATTCACATTCCTTTCAATGTATGTTTATATGTAGCTCAGTTTGAAGTTAAATCATCGGCATTATTGTTATCGTATGTATGGATTGGTATTCATTATTTAAAAAAAAGGAGTTTAAAAATAAAATTATAAATGAAATGTTCATAACTATGTTTGTTTTCTTAAAAATGTAGTCGTCTTATATAAAAAAAATTAAATTATAAAAGTATTTAAATTAGATCTTAATAAAAATAATAATAAAAAAAATATTTATCGTAATCATATAGTAATAGTACATAAAATAAAATTAAAAAAAAAAATATTATTTATATTTATAACCAACATAAAATAAAAAAAAAGTGTTTGTGTATTTTGTTTGTTTGTTTTTGTGGTTGTCTTCGTTTTTTTTTTTTAACAAGTTGAAGATATGAAGGAGGAAATTGACTTTCTTTTTCGATTTAAAATATTGTATTGAATTCAAATGATGTAAATTAATTAATAAAAGGTGGTCTTTTTTATGGTATTGTAATACAATAATTTGAAAAAATAAAATACAATAATAATTAATAATAGAGAGACATGAGAGGGTAGAGGTTGTTTTGTTTTTTTGTTTTGTTTGGTTTTGTTTTTGTTTTTAATGTTTTTTCTCACCTGGTAAATTTTGTAGCGGTTTGGCGTGCTGAGTGCCACGAGCGCTGGGACGAATTTGTCCCACCCCACGGACCCCCCCGGTTGCTTGCTGAGCCCCCTGAACGGTGGCCCCCCGTTGAGCCGCCACCGCCGCCGCCACCACCGCCGCTTGAGGGGCCCCCTGACGATTGATGTTGCCACGGAGCCCAACGGTTCGGCCACGCGCTGTGATTCCACGCCCACGGCCAACCCCCTTCATGTTAATAATAATAAAAAAAAAAAAAAAAAACAAAACATACACACACACGCACACGCACGCATGCAAACGCACGTTCGTTTACATACACATTTACAATATATGAAAATGTGGTGGGCGTGGCATTTTAAATTTACATGCAATGTATCACAATTGATTTGCAAAACGTTATCGATCGATCGATGCATACAAACGACAAACCAAAGTCGTTAAGGTAAGACAGATATAGTGTGATAGACATCGACATCATCATCATCATCATCATCATCATCATCATCATCATCAAGTAAGTTACCAACCGTATAAAGAGATTGTTTTCATTCACACCATATCAAGAGATTTTTGGTTCCGCAGTTTAATTGTGTCGTAGTGGTGGTGGTGGTTAAGATTCCAATCCATTGTGGCCATATTCAATATTCGTATTATATAAAATATATATATGGATCGCCAAGTTTTAGATAAATTTTAATGTTTTGTACAAATCATAAACGTCACAAATTTTTGTTTGAGAAATGTTTCAATATTTTCAATTTTGAAGGGTAATTTTTTTGCATTGTTTTTGGGGGGACAGAAGGGTGATGGTTTAAAAGATTAAAAAAAAAATAATAATTATAAATAAAAGTTTTGATGATATTATATTTCAAAGATGGTGGAGGATCAGGAATTGTTTCAATCATAATTTTGTTGTTTTTTTTTTTTGTAAGATTTTTCATATGCAGAGACCATAAATAGTAGAAAAAAATTTCAGGGTTTGTTTTTTGGTTTAAAGATATTTGGTGATAATTAATTATTCAATTTGAATGAATTTTTTTTTAAAGGGATTTGATTATTTTTGTAAATTATATTTTGTTTTAGGTTTTGACGAACATATATATAATTTTTTTAAGACGATTTTTATATTTGATTTTTTGAGTTTGAGAGTATCAACATAAAAAAAGAAAAAAGAAAAAGAAAAAACAAAATCGAAAATGAACGCGTTAGATTCTTTCTTTTTAGTGTTTAAAAATGAAATTATTTTAATAATTTTTTGTTTTTTACTAAATAATAATTAAAATTAATTGTAATAATAGAAAAAAAAAATAGATAAAAAAAAATATTTTACATTAAACAAATAACAATAAATTGGTTGTCTTTCTTTAGGTTTTTTCTGCCTTGAACTATATTTTTTTTTGTATGCTTTAATTAAAATAATTACTATAAAAAAAGTTTGTATAAGAAGCTTAAAATAAACTGTATTGAAATGGTACTTAATTTAAGATTTTTCTTGAAAATCAATTTTGCGATTGACACATTTTTTTGTACTTTTTTTTTTGTATACCGAAAATTTATTTTCTTTTAAAGTCACAATGAAATTTAGAAATTTTGCATGAAGTATTTTATTTACTATATACAAATAAAAGCTCTATTCAAGCAATAATAAATAAAACGTAAACTATGCTGAGTATATGAATTAGAAACAAGGGTACATTTTCATTAATAAAGTCCATTTAAATTTGTTTTAATTAGTGAGACTCTTTATATTTTTACGATTTTTGGGCTATGTACTCTTATTCATTCTGGATTCATATCTTTACATTTTGTTAGTAAAATTTACTAGAAATGATTTGTATATGATAAAATAATATGAACTTAAATTGTAAGCAAAATAATACTTTTGATTTATTTAATATGCAACGTTCTAATTTAAATTGCATACTTTAAGGTTTAATAAAAATTTTATTACGAAGTTGTGCTGCTTAGGAAAATAGAGATTGAAATTGGGCTTAGATATGTATGTACCTTATTAGGCTTAAGAGAACCTTAAGGTAGTATTAGTATTATGGTAAATAATTAACAGCAGCAATTGATTAATTTTTTTTATATATTTTTAACAGCAACAACTTTAAATAGTAAAATTCTGAAATTTGAATGGAATGCAATTTAACAAATAGAACACTTTCATTATTAAATAAATCATATTTAAATAACTAAATATTAAGAATAATAGCACTTTGGTATTCAGCTCATATGTATGACTTTTATTTTAATTAAAAAGCTTAAAGAAATAATAAAATTAAAAGTAAAAGTAAAAAAAGAACTTAAAAATATTAAAAAATAACAAAGCAGCAGCGGTTAAATAAAAAAAAGCAATGAAGAATATGTGCGCAAAAAAAACATAAAAAATAAAAGCGTTAATTAATGTAAATAGTAAATTAAAAACAAAACAAATGATATTATTTATATAGGAACTATTGTGTTAACGAGAGACCATGTAGTAAGGAATAGCTGACTGTTTGGCTGGTTTTGATTTGATGGTTACTGATTGATTGATTGTTTTTGTTTCTTTGTTCTTTTAATCAAAATAAAATATATGTAGTAAATGCTTTGTCAATTTTTTAATTCACAAACATTAATGCTTAAAAAAATTTTGAAAATTAGGCCTAAATTATTAAAATTAATTACAAAGTTTGTCTTTGGAAACAGATAAACAAAATCCTCGAATAGGTAAAATATATATGTATGTATAGACATGGTGTACTTTACGAGTAAGTTTCGTTAAATATTTTATGATGTTTAGTATGTAGTAGTACTGGTAAGTATGTAGTTTTATTTGGTGGTTGTAGTTTAAAATCCATAAACGGTTTGTTTTAATGATTTAAAGAAAAAAAAAAAGAAGAAATAAATTTAGAAAATAAATTATGATTACTTTAAGAAAACAAAAAAAAGTATTTGTTCAAAAAAAAAAACAAAAAAGGTTTCGAAAATTATTGTAAAAAAAACTAAACTAAATTATAAAACAAAAAATGTAATAAAAAAAATAATAGGAAAGAAAAAAAAATTAAAAACCCACCACATTATTACGCGCTGTTCTTGGTAAACCACCCGCGGCAGTGGGACCACCAGGCGGTAGTGGACCCACCATACTGCTGGGTGGATAATCAAAGAAATATTCGCCATCGTAGGTACGATAAAAATCTTCATAATACGTATCATTGTAGCCAGCACCGCGATAATCCGAATAACCATAAAAGTCATATTCATAATCTATAAAATATTTTTTGATTTTTTTTTTTTGTTGTTTTAGGGAAAATTTCGTTTTTGTATGCAAAATCAAACAAATTCAAATTGAATTGTTTTGTTCAGGTTTTTGTTTTGCAATGCCAAAAATAAATTTAGTTTGCGAAAATAAAATTAAGAGAAAATAAAATAAATATGAAATTACTTAATGGGTTACAAAAAGGAACAAAAAAAAAAAAAACCAATATTAAATTATGTTAACAAAACTAAAGAAAAAATAAATTTAATGTGATAAAAATATTGTTCGTTTTATAGGGAAGAATTTGTAAAACTGTATAGTTTAAATGAAATTTTAAGAAATGTAATAATGACGGACAAATTAGAAAATAAATGTTGAAATAAAATTATTTCCAGATTTATTATTTAAAGAAAATTAGTTTTTTATTTCCATGGATGCAGTAAAAACTACATTCTTTGATTATTTATTGAAATTATTCAATTGAGGTAAGTATTTTTTTAACTTGCAAGACAGCAGGATTTGAAATTAATATTAAAAACTTGAAGTAATCATGTACAAATAAAATAACCACAGATTTTTGTAGTATCTTTTCCTAAGTACAAAGGAGTTTACATTAATATTTGATTTGAATATTTTTACAGAAAATGTATTTAAAAATAATACGAAAATATTTTTATCACATCTTTATTAACTACATTTGTTTTTACTCAATTCAAAAACTATAACAAATAAAAAAATTAAATTAAATGATACGGTGTGCTACAGATTTGCTTTTCTAATTAGAGGGTAATTTTTTTAGGTATGAAAAGGTTTTAAGGAAATAAAATAAAAAAAAAAATTCCTTTATATCATTGAAAAAAAAAAATTATGCCGCCAATCTAACATAGATTGTATTACAACAATCATAAAAACAGAAAATTAGAAATTGTGAATTTTTATTCCATTTTTAATAATTTCTTTAAAATAGTAATCAAACCAAAAACAAAAACAAAAACAAAAAAAGAGTTACATAAACAAAAAGAAAAAAATAACTTCTTTTTTGATTCTATTCAGAGAGTTCTGTTTAAATAAAACTTTTAACTTGTGTTACAAAAAATAGAAGTGTGCTTCAGAGAATGATGAATGTTTTGTATTTGTTTTAGATTTCTTTTTTCTTTTACACAAAAATATTACAGTTTACTTACCGGCAAAACATCAATAAGTATACAGGGTGTTTAACATTTGCTACACAGAGAACAAACAACAACACAAAATTGCAACATTTAATTACAAAAAAATTATAGTATTTTTTTTTGTTTTTTGTTTTTGTTTTATGGTCAACAACAAAAGTATTTTAGATTAGATGTTTTAGTTTTTTTTTTTGGTTTTTTGGTTTTTTGTTTTTAATAATAATGATGCTCTAATATTTGTAGGTTATATATTTGAGAATTTTCTTTTTGTTGGTATAATTTTTTGAAGGCTTAAAAAAACGTACATTTACATATAAAGTATATATACTATATGAATAAAATTTTATAAAAATGGAATAAAAAAACACAAAAATTTTTACTTCGTTTTTTTTCTTTTTTGTAAATAAAAAAAAAATTAAATATCGTTTGTTTTTCATAATAATTTTCTTTGTTAATAAAGAAGGTTAGAAAATAAGGCATGCAAAGGAAAATATTTAATTTCAAGGAAAAAAAAAGAATGATTTCACTAAAAGAAATTGTGGTAAATTTTTTTCGTTACAAGACAAAATTAAATTGTTAAAAAAAATTAAACAATTCGAAACAATTGAAAAAGAAAGATGGTGCATTTTAATAAATTGAAAAAAGAAAAATATACGAAGAATACATTGAATATCAAATACACATTTTGTATTAATTAAATGAAGCATACAATGAATGAATGAATGAATGATTAAATGAAGGAATGTATTAAATTTCTTAATAATGGTTAATTTGATTTATAGATTATACGGAAATAAATGAAAATAATAATAACAACGTAATTCTTCTTCAACTAAAATAGAAAAGCAGGGTTGTTAAGTAAACAATTTTTTTTGTTTGTTTTGGAAACTTTATAATAAAAAAAAAAGAAATTAAACATAAACTAAATAATAAATTAAAATAATACTTAAGAGCCCTAACAGATTTCAATATAATTACGCACAACCTTTAATTGTTTTTTTAGTACGATATTATTACGTGTTTTAGAAATTTTTAATTGTAATTCTTTTCATATGTCAACTGCAAAAAATGAAAATTTCTTTTCTCTTCCGACAAAAAAAAATTATAATAATAATAATAATCATATTTAGATTTAAACAAAATAAATACAACTAAAATGAATTTGTTTTTCTGTTTATAAAATTATAAAACAAATATTAAAGTAAAAAAATAAAAACAGTAAAAATGTTAAATTATAAATATAAAACAGAAGAGATATAAACTAATTTGTTTATATTTAAATACAAATTTTTAATATAGTATAATAGAGTAGGGAAAACAATTAAGAGGCATCAATGACAAAAATTAATTAAGACTTACCATAATCACGTGGCATTGGTGTACGTAGAGGAATTCTGGGAGCACCTGGTAAACGCATGGGCGTACCTAATGGTATCATGCCTGGATGTGTTGGTGATAGATTTCTGTATGGAGACAATGGTTCAAAGCTTTTGTTTTAGTACAACATTTATCATTAACAGAATGTAGAAGAATTTTTTTTAATATATTTTCGTTATTATTGTTTTGTTTTTTTTTTTTTTGGGCGCAGCAATTAAATATATTTATGGTATATTTTGTAGGTGGTAGGTGGTGGTGGTTTGTAGTAGTAGTAGTAGTAGATTTATAATAGTAGTAGTAGTATTAAGTTAAAACAGTTGTGGTAGTAGTAGTAGTTTATGTGTAAAATTGTGATTAAATTAAACCGGGGCAAACGTAAAATTATTTTTTATTTGTTTTCGAACAATATTTATCATTTCATTTACAAAACGGACATAAAAAAGAAAAAAAAAAGTATAAAATAAAAAACACAATTAATTAAAATTATTTCAAGAAATATATACAAAAAGGTAGGTAGGTTCAAGGCAGTTCGTTAATTTTGTTTATAAGTAGTAAACATTAACCACCTAGAATGCTCAAGAGAGAGAGTAAACTTTTCAATTGATTTTTGCTTCTTTTTTTTCATATGAAATTGTCCAAATAAGTTCTTGTACACTTGAGCATTGAATATTAACGAACGTACCATCATTATTTAGCCGAATTATGAATATAAATTTTTTGTTTTATGTTTCGAAAACTTTATTTTAAATTTTCGCTTTGCCAATAAGAAAAATAAATCAGATTGATTAGTTTTTAGATTTTGGGATATAAAAAATTTTGTTAAATGTTTTTGGAATTTTTTCTTTACAAAAAACAATAGAAATTTACAACTTACCCTACTAAGCCAGGACGTCCTTGCATCATTTGCATCATCCTGCGTTCACGAGCACGTAATATTTCCTCCTTTTTCTTTTTATCTGAAGGCGGTTTTGCTAAGGATACCTAAAATGCAATACAATAGAAAAAAAAATATTTAATAAAATGTATAATGCCAGGAAGAATTTGTTTTGAAAAAGCTAACGACCTGAAATTAATTTATTGATTTGTGTTTTTATTATTTTATTTACCTCAATATTAGCAGCACCAACTTCTTTGCCATTTAAGGCCCTCATTGCAACAACAGCACTATCACGATCTTCAAAATGCACAAATGCATAGTCTTTTATTTTTTTGACGCGTTCAACTCTGCCATATTGCTCAAATTGTTCCTAAAATTTAACAAATAAATTTCAAATTAATTAATAATCAATAAAATAATATTAAACAAAACAAAACACACGTACCTTTAATTTCTCTTCTGTAACATCTTGTGTTAAATTTCTTACATAAAGCACTTTAACCTTTGACATTGTTTGTTCGTCTGGCTCCTCTTGTGGATCAGCCCAGTCAACAATAATATCACATCCCCATACCTGCAAATGTTCCTTAAATATTAATATTATTCCTTTATATTAATTATCATACATTTGAATTTTAATTGTGTAATATAACTTGAATTGCTAAAAGGCGAAATTAATTCAGATAATTTCGTGGATAATAGTAATTCAAGTTATAGACAATCAGATGATTACGATTATGATTACATACCTTTGTTCTACCAGTGCCAAGTCTTCTTTTAGCCAATGAGGCGGCTTTATGTGATTCGTATTCGAGAAAACAAAAACCACGATTTTTCTTTTTATCATCTGGAGAACTATAGATTATCACTTCGATAAGGCCAGCTGTGTGTTGAATTGGGTTGAATAAAATAAAAATGATGATGAAAAAGAATTTAATTAATATCGAATGTTTGTTTGTTTTTTTGTTTAAAAATTATTTCATATAAAAAATTATAGGAAACTTAAAAATACAACAAAAAGTAAATAAATTAAAGGAATTTATTTGTTCTTATTATTTCAAAACAAAAATCAAACCTTCGTAAAGGTTTTATTTGAATGTATTTTATTTGGATTTTTTTTCCTTTTAGATTTTTTGTTTTGTTTTGTTTTGTTTTGTTGTAAACCAATGCCAAAAACGCTTAACTGATTTCATTTTAAATATTTTTTTTTGTTTTGTTTGATGTTTTTCCACGTTTATTATCATGTTTTTTTTATAAATACAATATAAAGCAACTTAAAATATGATTTTGTAATTGTTATATAAAAATTAACACTTATGTTTAATAAATTATTGCTTTTTACATTTTTTTTTTTGATTATATTTTAACACCAAAACAAAAATTATGAACATTTATTGAAAAACCAAAAGAAATTATTTTTATATATAATATATAAATATATTTGTTTTTTTTTTGTTTAACAAAAAACAATAATTATAAAACATTTAGGTAAAGACAGACATAGAGAGAGAGAGAGAGATAGTTACATAGAAAGTTAAAAAAACACAGAATTTTTTTTATTTGACAGCTTTTTGTGTAAAAAAATGCTTAAAATTAAAATAAAAAAGGAATAATAACGTATTTATATATAATAGAGTAATTATAAACATTTAGTTACAAAAACTTCCTTAAAACATTGACTGATTGATTGATATTTATAAATAGATTTTTTAAATATTTTTTTTACTTTGGATTTTTATTCACCTGCTTGTAAACGGAAAAAAAATTAGAGGAGGGAAGGTGGTATATTATGTAGTTGGTTTTTGTAGTTGTTGTTTTTTTTTATATTATTTATATAAAACATAGTCTCCAGTCATTACCATTTATAAGATTTTTATATTTAAACTTTAAGAAAAATACTTAAAAATATTTTTCACTTTGAATTTGAATTTCATTGTAATCAAAATTAAACGAAGAACAGGAGGGAGGAATTTGAAAATCGATATTTGTTGTTGATCGAAAATGGAGGTAACAAATTGTCAGGAAATCTTAAATGGCAGAATAATAAAAGGTATGGAAAAAAGTAGAATAAGACCTTTTTTTAAGCACTTTTTTTAAAAGTAAAATTTAATAATTGTAAAATGTTTTTGCAAAAGAATTCAAATATTATTTATAAAATTCTATAAAATTACATACTATATATGCATGTAAAGTAGTTTCAGCCTCCTCACTTAATATTCCGAATTCGAGAACACATATTGAAAAGCGAAAATATTTTTGATTTAAAATTCAAAATAATTTTTTTTGTAATAAATCTCAGGAAAATAATGTTTTTTGAATATAAAATCAAGTTTCAGTTTTTTGCATCCATACACTATATATGTACATATGTGTGTATGTATTTTATGAATACTTTAAGCATACTTTAATCCTAAAATTATATGCCACCATTAATTCTTATTGGAACACCTGTACCAACTTAAGATTTCTTGACAATTTAAGTTGAATTTGTTTTTTCGCTATAATTTGCTTTATTTAAAAAAAAATAAAAATTTCTTTTTGTATCGTATTCAGGTGAAGATTATATTTAAAATGGTCAGAGATAATAAAGAGATAATTTATATATGCATGTATAGTTTAAACTGATTTTTGTTGTTATTTAAACATTTCTTACCATTTTTTTGTTTGTTTAGATTTTGCATTTTTTTTTGTTTTTTTGTCAAGAATTTAGCTGTAGCTGGACAATTATGTAAAATTACCAGGTTAATTAAAAAATACTTAAAAAAAATCTCATTTATAGCGAATTTGGCATGGTATGATTTAGAAAATTTAATTTTAAAATATTTGTTTATATAATAGATTTTCTTTTATAGTATATTAGAACTTTAGAAAAATAAAACAAAACAAAAATTGTTAAGCTACAGTAGATATTTTTGTTGTATTTTTTTAAAGTTTCAAAGTTTATTTTTTTTAATAAATGACAGGGGGAGAGGAAAAATTATTATAAATTCCAATCACAAAATTTCATCTGCAAATGAGTAATACAATGGTGTGGTGGTGTCATAAATAAATTTCGTTTTTTGTTCTCTAAGGGAAAGGGAAAAGTTGTTATTTTTATTACACACAAGTTTTCAAGAGATAAATATAATTTTCACCTGTAGATGAATTTTTGTAGTTAGAATTCGTTTTGGTTTTTCTTTTTTTTAATAATACAGCGAAAATTGCAAAAAATTAATTAACAAAAATCTAATTTGTATTTATTTTTTTAAGGTTATTTTTAATATATTTTCTTTCTTAGGTGATCCCATCTTCTGCAACTTACGCTTTTTTATACATTTAAATTTTTTTGTTTGTTTTTTATTTAATATTTATATATTGTATATAAGATATTAAGTTACCAATTGTTTCTAGTTACCAATCATAATTTCATAGTGGTGTTAAGGGGTTTGTTTTTATATGTTGTAATAGTTTTTTTTTTTAGGAGGATTTCATTTAATAAAATTTATTTTTTATCCTGTTCTTTTTCTTTTGTTTTAGGGGTTTTTAATAATTTCTTTTTTTATTATTTTATTTTTTTTAATTTGTTTTCTTTTGAATCACCACTTACGTGCATGTTTAGCAAATTCCTCAATTAATTCATCATGATCTCTATTCTTAGGTATATTGCCGACAAAAAGCCGGTGATTATTAAATGATATCGTTACACCAATCTTTTTGCCTTTCCGAATTTCATAATCATTCAGCTGGAAATTGTTAAAAAGTTGTAGCAAATACAAAACACACACACACACACAGAAAAAAAGTAGAACAGAAAGTGATTTTTTGTTTGTTTGTTTAAATTTTCTTTTTTTTATAGATTTTAGCTTATTCACGTGCCAAATAATAATAATTATAATAATAATATTAATAATCCAGTATGTAATAGTAAATAAGTATGAAAATAATAAATTTTTTCTAATATAGTTTAATTTTGTTTTAAAAAAATTTGTTTTTGAATAATAAAAGTTTTTTTTTAAGAGCGTTAAAAATAGTAGTTTAAAATTGTGTTAATATTAGTAGGTAGTATAATAGTAAAAGAAAAATTATAAATAGAAAAATAAATTATTTCGGAATGAATATTTTTATTTGTTTTAAGTAATAGAGAGAGAGAGAAAGGAACAATTATGCGAATTTCTACTTATTAATTGGATTATTATTTTTATTTAATTTTTTTTTGTTTTTTTTTTTTTTTTTGAAAAATAAAAATCATAAAAAGAAAAGCATATCATGAGAGCAATTTTAATTTTTTGTTTGGTTCAAAAAAAAAAGTATGTTTTAATTTACGAGTGTTTACTTTTTTTGTATTTAACAAATTCCTACTGAATTTTAATAAATTTAATTTTTTAATATCGTTTGCTAGAATCCGCACGAAAGAAAGTATTTAGTATGGGGATTTGTTTTTAAAGTACAAAACATATGTGTAACTATGATATGAAAATGGAAATGAAATTTCATTATTTCAATTCAATCAAGGACTACTTGATTCACAAAATGGCAAACTAGGCTCGTGTTTCTTTAATGATATTGTGAACAAGAAATAAATTTTTAATTTTCTAATTTAATCTTTAACACAAGAATAAATCAGAATTAAAATGTGACTCCACCTTAAATATCCAAAACACGAATGTAATTGAGAACTTTTTTAAAACAGTGCGGCCTCACGATTTTACTTTATCAAAATTTATTTTGAAAATCGTTTTTCTTTGTTATACAACAACACTTGTTCGAATTATTAGCCAAGAAATTATTATTAATTTTTGTCGAGGACAGAAAAGCGTTTGGAGTTCATGTATGTTAAAGGGGTAGGATCATCACATGTATTAAGTATTCCAATGGAAATCTAATTGATTAGTAATTTTTTTTCTACTAAATACTTTCTTCCTTTTGCAATTCTTTGAAAATTTGTTTCATTGAGGGATTTAAAAAATGTTTTGAAATCCATCGTGGCGGCTTTTATTGTTTTAAACTAAATTTATTGTATTTTATTTAGAATATTTAATGCAAAAAAATTAAATTATTATTAAAGATATTTTGTAGCATTTGTTAAGATTCATTATATATTTAATTCAACATCTTTAAAATAACGTACAAGTTAATGACTGGAGATTTATAGAAATTAAATTTTTTTAAAAAATATATTCTGTTTTTGCAATGAATATATATGTATACATATAGTATATAGATATATATTTATAAAGAAAACAAAATTATGTATTAATTTATAATACTATTAAAAAGTAGAAAATAAACCTATGAAAACGATTCAAGTGATTACAATGGAGTGATGAAATAATAAAAAAGAAAACTATACGTATGTATGTACATGATGTTATTTCGGCTGTAAGTTATGAATGAGTGTGATCGAATAATTGATTGCATATTAATTGTATGTTAGAATTACGATATAATATTTGTAAAAATAGAAAGACCTAAAAAATAAATAAATATTTATTTCGCCTTAAGTAATTAAACGTAAATCTAGAAAAATTATGAAAAAAAAACAACGCATTTGAAAAGATAGTCTCGAAATATATGGATTGGTGCTTTTTTTTTTGTTTTTTGTTCATTAACAAATATTAAGTGTTCAATGATTCAAAATTGAGGATGATGATTGGATATGATTCAAATAAAGAAATAACGAAATGGTGTAACGGTCGGTAGAATGGTCGATGGATTAGAAACAAATAAAAAAATATTTTAAATGAAAAACGTTTCGATTATGTACAATAAAAAGGATGACAAAAAAAAAAAAAAGAAAACTAAACATGAAACTAAGAATTTTAATTGCAAAAAGTTTAATTGGTGTGCTTGACTATAGACTACCCCTTATCTGCCTAATAACAACCTCCTACAGATATTTGGTAACCCATCTAAACGTCGCCGAACAACAGCCGTTTTATAGTTGATCTTACAAACAGCCAATTATGATTTTAGCCAATTCGTTTTTGTATAATATTCTATACGTTGTACATTGTTTTTACACTTAAAGCCAATTGGATTTTTGTCTTTAATAGCCAATTTATGATAGTAATAATGCTTACCCATTATTATTATTGTTTTTATAGTTTAATAACATGTAAAATTGCCTTATTTTCTCATATGATATTAATTTACATGTTATTACAACTATTTTTTATATTAAAATTTAAAAAATATAATTTAAAAAAAAATGTTTGTGTATAAAAATTTTGTTTCATAATTTACCTGTTAATTTACCAAATTCCTCTAAAATCTCCTCTTTGCCTTTCGATTTGGGTATATTGCCTACAAAAAGGCGCAGGTTCGGTACACTTATATTTATTTTCAGACACTTGCCAGGTTTTATTTCATGATTATCGAGCTGTAGATAATGCGAGGGGGAAATTTGTTTAAAGGGATTTGTTTTGTTTTTTTGTTGTTGTTGGTTTAAATAATGTTTGTTGTATAATGGGATTTATAATAATAAATTAATTTAAAGAAAATAAATAAAAAAACCAAATAAATAAAAAAATATACAAATAAATTTAAAAAAAATACATGATAAAATGAAATGTTTAAAATTAAAATAAAACGAAAATTAAAAAATAATAAATTTTATAAAGAACAATAAAAATGGAAGCTTTTTGAGTTTTAGGAAAATATGGGAAAGATGTTAAAAGATACGAGGGATGATAAAAGCAAATCAAATAAAAATGAATTAATAAAAAGAAAAAGTAAAAAAAGTAAACAAATTTAAAATATAATTAAAAAGCAAGTTACGAAAGGTTTGGTTAAACGGATATTGGAGATTTGTATGTAATTACAAATGCCATAGACTGAATTGAATGTTTACAGACAATTAATATTTTATTACGGTTCTGTACTTTCATCGTATTAGTCGGATTGTGAGTATTCGTCGTCCGAAATCTTAAAATATTTTAGAAAATTTATCTATAAATTCCTCTATTATTCCTACAATATTGTTTCATTCGAATTTATCCTTGACAAATATAGCCTGTATATTGTGTTAATTGCCGGTGTTCACTATATCTACATGCCCAATACATTTTCATTTTCTTTTCTTAACATAGGCGTCTGTTTTTTTTTTCGTCTCATAGTAATTGCTTTGCAATAGAGGAACCGATGGATAAATATTTCCCTTTACAAGAAGTATATGATAGTCTTGTCATGAATATTTTCATCCTGAAAGTGCAAGTTATTGCTTTGACTAGAATAGAACAAAAAATCTTTGTGGGAGCATATAACGCATGCCTTTAAAATCTTCAAAGTAAACGTTGATTCATTTATCTAGATATCGATGTTATATTTTGATCATGTATTCGATGATCACATTAAGATTCATGAGCGAACATACTTCAGCATTTATTCAGTACTTAAATCAGTCCTATGGACGATCTTTCGTGTGATTCCATTGCCGCGCGGGCATAATTTTAGAAGTAGACGTTGAACCGTTAGGTTATTCATCTGGATACCGATGTTATATTTTGATCATGCAATCGATGGCCACATTAAGGACTCATGAGCGAATATACTTCAGCATTGCTTCGATAATTTATTCAGTAGTTAAACCAGTTCTATGAACGCAACCTTTCGTGACATTCCATTGCCGAGAGGAGATAATTTCAAAGTAGACGTTGAATCATGAAGTTATTCATCTGGTTATCGAAGTTATATTTTGATCATACAATCGATAGCCGCATTAAGGACTCATGGGCGAACATACTTTAGCATTGCTTCGATGATTTATTTAAACCAGTTCATGGACGCGATCTTTCGTGACATTCTATTGCCGGCAGGGCATAACTTAGGCGGATCTTCTGCAGACGTTTTGGGACTTCCAATCAATAACTTATATTAGGTTTCATCAACGATAAAGGAGTTCCAATCATGGTCCAGATATAGTTGTAGCAGTCTTGAAAACGGAAATATATGAAACTGCTGTTTTGGTACTCCTTTAATAATTAAAATAAACGCGAATAAGAGGCAATTGTAGGAGTAGTGATAGAGCTTTTATACACTTGTTTATTTAGTTTAAATATGCTTTTGTTATTATTTTTAAAATAAAAGAAACCTGCAAAGTGTTGAAATATCACCAAGATATGGTAAATACAACTAATATTAAGAAATTTATTTTTTATAAAAAAAAAAAACAATCGATCATCTATTTATAATTATTTGAAATGCTGTAATAAATAAACCACAATTCAGTCTAATGACGTTACGTTAGAAAATAATAAAACCACAATACAGGAAAGGTTAGTAATTGAAGTAAAGTTATTAAAGAATAATAAAAGGAAAAATAAAAGTAAAAGTAAAAGTATAAAATAAATGTAATTTAGGAAGAATGTTTGTAATTTTGAATTTAAATTTTGAAGATTTACACACTTTTTTTATAAATGTTTAAGCCAAAATTGCTGCTATTCCAAAGTCAGATGATGAAAATTTTCGTTATAAAAATCAAAAACAATTAAAATGTTAATACAATAAAATGGAATTAATTTGGTTGATTTGTTAAAGAAGAACACATGCTCGCAATTTGTAGAAAATAAAACCAGACGAATGATGAAGAGATGAGAGTTACACGACAAAAAAAGAAAAACTACGAAAATTTATTGTCTTTTCTTTTGTTTTTGTTTTCATTTGAGATGAGAATTAATTTTCGTCGAATGTAGAGATACAAAGTAAAAGAAATAAATTAAACTAAGAAAATATATGTATGTAACTACTAAAGAAAAGTTATTATAAAAAACATTTCTTTCTGCTAAAAAAAAACTAAAAAATTAAAAAAAAAATGTTTGTAAAACTCACACACACACACACACACATACGAAGGATGGATGTATTATGTGTGGTGGCAGTGCACACAATGTGAATGGAACAAAAATTGTTATAATAAAAGAGAAATTATTTTCCATTTTTTAGATTTTCAATGCAAAGAGGAGAAAAGAGTAAACAATGCTTTTATTTTTTTTTCAATGATAACCACGTAGATTTTCTAGAATAAATAAAAGAAAATTTAGAAAAAAAAAAAAAAGAATTTTGAATTTTGTTTCAAATAAAACTAAAGAATAGTTTTTGTTGTTTTTGCTTTTTATCTGGATAATAAATGACCTAAAACGGCTGCCAAACACGTGATAATGGATTACAGAAGAGTTTTCTGGTAGATTTTTCTTTTTCTTTCTTTTCTTTTTTCATTTGTGTTCGTTGTTGTTTTTGTTGTTGTCATCGTTGTGTTTTAAATACATACATAAGATGGCATAAAAAAACAGAGCGTTTTAAATTTTTTGAGGAAAAAACTAAGAAGGAAAAATTACTATAAATAAAGGAGAAGGTACTTACAAACTAATTTTAAAGTTATAAAACAATACACAGTAACAAACTACACTTAGAAACTATAAAGTATTGTGAAAAAATTAAAGTTTTTCTATACTTTTCTATGGGGAAGAGAACAACTAAATAAAAAACAGATGGAAAAAGAATTTTTCGAAGGGAAACGGGAATAAAAAAAACTAAAATGCAAGTAACAAACAGAGTACAAAATAAAGAAAAGGCAGGTATGTTGTAGGTGGTCGGGTAGAAAGGTAAAGTAAGGTAAGGATATAATTTTGCTTTTAATTATTATTTTGTAAGGCCAGGACTATTAAAATTTCTTATTTTGATTGCTTTTGTTCGAGAGACTTCTTTTCAAACCGCAAAATTTTGTTTAAACCAAACTTTTTTCTTTCGTTTTTGTTTTCGTTTTTCTGAATATAAGAGATCCTTATTTTTTGTAAATACTTTGGTATTGTTAAAAAACGTTTGTAGGTTTAATGAAACCAATTCACGTTACGTTAAAATGGTAATTTTTATGTAACTTGCTACTATGGAAGAAAACTTTTATTGTGATTTTCTATTTTTTTTTTTTATTTTTTTTTTTTCAAAACGAATTTCATGCAAAAAGGCAAAGTCAAGCCATGTACTAATAAAAAAAAAACTGTTTAAAACTAAAGTGGCATAAGTAGAAATAAAAACTAGAGATAGCAAATATATTACTTTTAAATACAGCTAGCTTAAGATACAACAAAAAAAAAATTGAGAAAAAATTTAAAATACGTAAAACAAATTTTTTTTTTAGCAAAGTGTAGAAGATAAAAAATACCAAGCTTGGAAATGTATATAAAAAAAAAAAATAAATTAAAAGGATAGTTTTTCTTTTTCTAATAAAAAAAAAAGAATGTCTTCCCTTTTTTAAAAGAAAAGGAAGACACAATTCGTTTATATAGAGTTATAATAAATACATAGAGAAATATAAAAAAAAAAATAAATCGTTTGCCTACTAAAAAAGCCTAAAAATATATCGTATAAATGTATACTTAATTTTGAAAAAGCCAAATAAGTATTAATAATAATAATAAAAGCTATGTATGAACTAGAAAAATTAAACTTATCAAATGATTAGAATTTCTACACGAAATTGTTTAAAAGAAAATTAATTTTAATACAAAAAATTCTAAACCAAATGGACTTGAAATGCAAGTCCTTCTATATCATTTGATAAGTCTACACTTTATTTTTTTATATTTTATTTGACCTAAAATATCAAATAATGCTTTCTTTCTTTTTTTTTCGTTTTGTATTTGATATACAATACATATGTATGTATATTTATATTTAAAAAAAAAGAAAAGAAACAAAAGTTGTAGAGAGAATTGAAATGAAACTAAATTCTATGATAAATACCTGTTTGACGGCATTAGAGGCGGCTTCTCTTGTGGTAAAAGTAACAAATGCATAGCCACGATTTGTACCAGTCATGGGATCCATCATTAATCGTAAATCCCAAATGGTGCCACAGTTTTCAAACAGGGGTATTAATTCATCTTCAAACATATCTTTGGGTATTTTCCCACAAAATACCTCGCAACCATTGCCCGGTACTGGACCATCCCAATTTGGAGGTGGTCCACCATATTTGCGCTGGCCTATAAACATAATATATAAAAAATATTTAATTTTTATTTACTTTCAACATTCTTTTTTTTGTTTTTTGTTTGTTTTGTTTTTCGATTTTAAATAATATAAGAAAAAAAATGAAAATAATTACCCGTGGTCACATCTAAAGTGTAACCGGTACGTTCTAGTATTTTTTTGATTTTCTCCTCATCGGGTCCTTTAACTTGCACTGTGGTTGCTGGTGTTGGTACACCCTGTTGACTGGCTCGACTTTTTTGCCGATAAGTTTTCATGACCCCACATAAATACGCTGATTTATTCGATACATGTTCCAAATTTGATTCAAGGAACTGACTTAATACATTCAAGGCACCATCAACCGGAAACTCTTTAAGCGCATCTAGTGCGCGTTCATCTAATTCTACGTGGGCGAGTTTTCCTGTTTTATATATATCATCTAATTTACCGGCAACCTAAAATGAAACGGATAACGTTTAATGGTATAAATATGGGAATAATAGAAAAATTTACAATAAAAATTTTATATTTTACGGGTAGATTTGTAGATTTTTCAAAAACTAAACAAATAATTTAGAAATTGATCAAGGAATGGATTTGAAATTCAGAAATACCGACAGTTACAAGACAAATACTTCATTCTTCTTCCTTGGAAGAGTTTATATACGGATAGTATTTTTGGGGAGTTGCTTTTGGTGTATTTAGGTTAATTCTCATACTAGAAGAACCATACCAACAACATACATATTCCTACAGCCATATGGCAGGGTAATGATTTCCAATATTCTAATGTATGGACACTGCTCGTGCTATATATTTAGAGAACCATGTTTGATTGTGGGAGGTGCAAACTGCGGTTTACATTTACTGTTCGGAGGATTTCGGACAAAATATTTTGAAAGAACACGATTTTGAATACCACTAGACATGTATTTGGTAGGCCTTGTAGTCTACAAATTGGTAAATCTAATATAAGAAAAACAGCATCACAGTAGTGAAAACCTGGTCATATTTCCTGACTAGATTTTCTCATTAATTGAAGTATAAATAGGTCAGTTCTGCAAGCATATAAACAATGTTTTCTGGCATAATAATTGTTTATTGTGCAGCCTTTGGAAAATGTTCGTACAGATAATGTCCTCTTCTACTGTCACACTGAATTAAGCTTTTCTTTCTCTTGTTTTGTTTATTTTCTGACCTCAGTTCTTTCCTTTCCATTTTTTCTAACATTTTTCTTTTTCCTTTATTTCGGTAACCTGCGATAACCAATATGATCTATTTTGGTTTGTAGGTGGAGGTATGCCTTTGCAATCGAACTTATATTACATCTACGCACAATTTAAATACCAAAATTATACGTACTTTAATATCTAAGCCATATTCCAAGAGTTTTGGATAATCTTCTGTTCTTTCACCATCGCCGCGATCTTCTGATTTTTGATTGATGTCATCTACCAGTTCGCCATTGCCTTCCGCCATTTCTAAAATAAAAATAAAAAACAAAAGAAAATTAATTAAAATAATTAATAAAAAAAAAATTTATAAAATTACAATGAATAAAAATTATATTAAATTCCGGTGTAAACTGTTTCAGTCAGGGTAATGAACTTAACTGTAAACAAGCCAAAACTATAATACCCAATTGTGTGCGAAATTTTTTTTTTTTTTTGCAAACAACAAAATTGCCAAAATTTTATAGCACACCTTGTGTTCTGCTTTCCCGTCATACCGTCTGCCACAAAGCTCTCATCACTTATCGGTCTACGCACTTTTTTGCATGCCTGCCACCCAACAACAACAATTCTAATCGAACGATATCATAGAAAATGTTTTCGTTTTTTTTTTTCTTTCACATTTTACCTTGACAAGTTCAATGAACGCTTAAAACTATTAGTTTTGCAAAATCTATTACAACAGCAACAGCAAAAATTTCGCATGTAAAAAAAAGTAACAAAAAATATCAACAAACCAAACACAAAATTATGCGTAATCTCTGCAAACGCACAACATTATTAATCATACGCAATCAAGTCGAATAAGAAAATACCCTACTTTTTTCATCATCACGTTTCCATCGAAAATACATGAGTACATACAGTGTGAAGTCGCCGTGGTCTAGTAGGTAGTGTGTTGGCTTATTAGACGAAAAGCCAGGGTTCGAGCCCCTGGCCAGACATCAAAATAAAATACAAAAAGTATTTTTTCGGCGACTTCCTCTCAGCAGATTTCTGGCAAAAACTCTGAGTAAATAAAATTGCCATGAAAAGTTTCTCAAAAATCTGTCGTTCGGAGTCGACTTTAAACTGTAGGTCCCGCCACTCATGTATAAAATTAACACACACAACATAAGTGGTGTGAGAAACTAGGTCGTAATCCTGACTGAAGGGTTGTAATGACCAATTATGTATGTATGTATGTACATACAGTGTTGTTCAAAATAAAAGTACTTCCTACATAAAAAACGTTCAGTTACTAAATACATTTTAAATCTTAAAATCCAATATACGGAACACAATTGTTTACATGCATAAGTATGTAACCAATTGCCCAAATGAACAGAACATGAAACATCCCCCTTAGCATAGTATGCCTATTAAAGTTCTCTGTTTATTTTCATGGTGGGAGAATGTAGGCATAAAAACAGAGCAAAAAAAAACAAAAATAAAAAACAAACGAAAAATTCGCAAACGAGAGAAGGCGAGTTCATTAAACTTTTAAACATTTTGAAAATCTTGTTGTTGTAGCAATCTGATCATAGATCGCACGACGACAACAGCAACGAAAATAAAGCAAGCATTCAGAGTGTAAAGTGCGTAGAAATACTTGTTATCGATGCGTAACTATAATAAATCATATGTTTTAATAGATAAAAAGAGAGAGAGAGATAACGAACAACAGAGAGAGTGTAATAGGTAGACAACTAATAATATATAGCATATTAGGGTGAGGTGGATATTTTTATTTAAGAATTTGGGAGGTGGTATTTGGTATTTATAGAATTAAAAATCGAAAGGGTTTTTAATGAGTTTTTTTTATGACATAAAACATATGATTGTCTATGGTATGTCAAATAAAAATAGTTTCTTCGACATTAGTCAGCAAAATAGAACTCACGCAGATAAGAAACTTAAAGACACTTCTAAGGTTTTTTTTATCAACTGAAATAATGGAAAATTTTACTGTGTATTGATTGATTAATGAACTGGGATTACAGTGACTTTGATTTTTATTTTTTAACAAAAAATTGTTTCAATTATTTCGAAATACAAAAATAGATAGAAAAAATAGTGTAAACTGCTCAAAATTTTGTACTAAAAGAAGGAGAGATTCATTACAGGATTAAAACCTAGTTTCTCACACCGCCCATGTACGCGAGTAAATCTTATCCAGGAGTAGCGGGAACAACGTAGGTGGTGACTTGGCTTATTAGCGGTTTAACCCTAGAGCTTTGCCATCTGGAACAAAGCGAAACGGCGACTTCCTCTCAGCAGTTTTCAAAGAAAAATTGCTATAAAAAGTATCTCAAAAATCTGTCGTCCGGAGTCGATAGATTCCGCCACTCATGGATACAAATAATGTAATGCTTTAAACACAATAGATGCAACATTTGCTTTGCTGCATTGCCGCTGCTGCCTTTATTATAATTAATACGCATGCAGCTTGCCTGAGACAGCAAATCATTAATTGCTGTGCATCAAATATCAACATCTGTTGTGTTTATAGCATGAGAAGACAGCTTGTAATCTTGACTAAAGGGTTGTAATGATAAATTAAATATGTAAAGTTAAGTCAACTAAAGGGTTGTAATGATCAATTAAATCTGTAAAGTTATGTCAACAAACAGAATTACCGAATTTCACATGAACTACCAATGTACCCGGAACAGTACACGGAATCGATGAAAATTGTAAGTAAGAACATAAACCTCATAATTAAGATTAATTTTCTCTAATTTGCTAGGCTAAATAAAGCCCCAACTATAAGAACCGAAATTTAAGTAAAAAAGCAACCCAGAAACTGTGTTAAAATGTCAAGTAACACATTTGACGTCACTCATCAATATTTCTAACAATTTACTATTGAATAATGATAATAAAAAATACAAAAAGAAGAAATAGCACAATGAAAACTTTTATGTGCGAATTATAACAAACTGGTTTAACACAAAAGGAGAAACAAAAGTAAATACAAAATAATAAAAACGAAAAGAAATTAAAACGTTTTTATTTTATATTTCACACATTGTTTTTCTATACTCTTAGCAAGAACAAACAACAAATGAATGACAAAAAATAAAACTATGTGTGCATACATGTATACATATTTGTTTTATATTAATTGTACACTATAATTTCTGTTATAATTTCTTTTAAAAATACTTGGTATAATACATACAAATTCAAATATTCATTTGTACATACATACATACGTATGTACATAATAAATAAACATCAAAATAAAAAAAAAATATAAATAAAGAAAATTTCAATGTCAAACAAATAAATATAAAACAGTATATTAAAGAAACAACAACAATAAAAGTAAAATATAGTATAAAAATACAACAAAAAAAAGAGAATTTAAACCAAAAGAGATAAGCACTACGGAACATATGTATGCATATGATCGGAAGTGTGGGAGGGAGGAGAGCATCTTGAAATAAAAATGAATACTGCATTGCTAAACATATCAAACAAGTCTAAACATTTGAAAACTGTTAATAATACATCCACACGCACACACACATACACGTATCTTTTTGTATTTAAATTACGCAATCTCTAGTTTATTTTTTCACTTTCTCATTAGAAAACAAAAGAAGCAAAAAAAAAATAAAACAAAACAGCATGTATGATAAAAGTAGCATAACAGCTTTTTAGTTGTTGTTTCTTTTTCCTAAAATAAAATAAAAATCTATTACTAATCCCCCACCATATACAATGTATGTTTGTATATACAGTATGTATGAAATCATTAAGATTAAAACCTGAAAACTGAGGGAGTATAATAATAATAAAAAAACATGACGAAAATGGCAAATAAAATATGTATACACAGCGATAGGTATACAAACGAGTGCTAAGCAAGTGTGAGATATATAGAGAGAGAGAGAGAGAGAAAAAACAAACAAAAAATAATTTAAATTGTATAACGACTAGAATGAACCCCATATGATTGACATAATTTCGCATACAACTTTTATTTTTTTATTCTCTTTCTTTATAGTTTTTTTCGTTTTTATTTCATTTTGTTATAGTGACCTATTTTTTTTTAATTTTAATTTTTATTAAGTTGCCTGCTTTATATATACACTGAGCGCCAAAAGTGAGTAAACACCACTGAAATAATTCATTTTCTTATGATAGCGAGAGAAGTAAATGAGAATAATCGAATAAATTTCCAAAAATACATACGTTTATTTATTACTTATAAAATGTTAAAACCAAAACAACAATTCATGATAAAGGGACTTTTTCATACTTAAGAACAAAACTGTTTTATACTTAAGAACAAAAGTGTTGACTCACTTATGACGCTCACTGTATGTATGTATGTATGGTATGTGCCTAATTAGCGATTGTATTAATATGTAAATGCTGTTATATCAACAAATGGCAACAATGTTGCCTAAATACAAAACAATATTTATAAAGTAATAAATTTGAATTTTAATATGAAAAGAAAAATTATGAATTTTGTTAGAAAAAATAGATGGAACCATAAAATTAAAAAAGCAAACTTGTATGTATTTTAATATTTTGTTTATAAAGTTAAGGATTTATTATTTTGAGAAACCATACAATGTTTATCTGCGAGTATATTTGTTATCTTCCTCTAAAGATTTGAAATTTTCTGAAGGTCTAAACCTAAACGCACTATGGATACTTGCTATTAAAGGTGATGAGTTAGAGACTAATTATTAAAGAGATCAACATACTTCTTGATTTGACATTGCCGTCATTTAGTTAGGATTACAACCTAGCTTCTTACACCAATGTGTTTTATCCATGAGTGACGTGACCTACAGTTTGAAGCCGCTCCGAACGACAGATTTTTAAAGAAACTTTTCATAACAATTTTACTTGCTCTGTCAGAATGTTTTCATTTAAAATTTTATTCTTTGTGTTATTGCCAGAAGACTGCTGAATGAATGTAGAAAGACACATTTTTTAAAATTCTTTTTTTGAGCTGCCATTCCAGGGGTTTTGAACCACGGGCTCTAATCTAATAAGCCAATATATTACCTGTTAGACCATGGCGACTAGATTTTCAATTTTTATTGTTAGAAAATGTACTAATTCTTTATACAAATTCGATAGTCAATACGATGTCTTACTGAGAGCTTTGCCCTCATGGATCAATATAATTTCAACAGCTGCCGTAACGAGAAAAAAAAACTATCCAGCTTTTATTGTTCGTTTATGGACGGCAACTGAACCCCAGTTCCGTTGCCTTACTGGCAACTAAAAATTTGCAGTGAAATGTTTAAATGTTGGTTGTCCGTTCTATTTTTAATAGCATTTGAATTGCCATCCATAATCGAGCCATAAATCTTTGTAGTAAAATGATCGTAATCAAATGTAGACAAAATTATAACAACCTGTCATCTACAATGGCAATAACAATAAACTAACTAAACGTACATCCGTTGAACTAATTAATTCCCGGAGTTTACGAATTAGTTACACGGCAACATAACAATTGCAATTTAAAGCTTTAAAAATTCTAGATTAACAGCAACAGCAGAAAGAAAATAAAACAAAATAGCGAATATTTTTAAGGGCAACAACATTTATTGCGTGTTTTAAAGTTTTCAAAACAAATATAATTTTTTTTTGTTTATTTCCCCCAGAGAGAGAGAGAGAGAGCAACACATTTACGTATATTTTTTAAATTTTTTGACAACAAACTGCAGTAGTGGTGATGGCGGTATTCCTACTGCTGTTGTTGTTATTATTTATGGTTGGCAACGTAGACATCGTCTTTTACGACTGTTGTTATTTACCGCAATCAAGAGAACAACAAAAATAACAGAAATAACACAACAAGACTGACAGTAAATTGAAAAAAGGACACACAATACATTTAAAAGAGTAAAATCATCTAGCAAGACTAACAAAAAGTAAACAGCGACAATACGAGAGCACAGAATAAAAGCATACCTTTGAAGTTCTGTACAACTACTACTCGTAACCAAGTGTTTATGTGTTTTAGTTATAGTTTAGGATTTGAAAAGAGGCACGAACGAGTGTGTGTTATAGTAGTTTTTATTTGGCAACATGTATTGTAAATATTTGTTATTATACTTGTCGTTTATTTTTATTGTTTTTTTGTTTTGTTTTATTTTTTGTTGTTTGTAGTAAACACAAAAAAGAATATACTGCATCATGTTGCAGTTGCCATAAATTCGTTTATTACTACTATTTCTTTTATTATTTTTATTGTTGTTGTTATTATTTATAGCACTTTTTAGTTTATTTTTTTTTGTTGCGTTCCAATAGAACTATTTAAACGGAAATATGCATAAATTAGTTTTCGTTTTTATTGCTTCTCTCTATGCCCCCATTTTCAACTCTCCTCTGGCATTCTTTTCACGTTCCTTTGGAAAATGTTGCACCATAATGCCAAAAAAAAAAATTGGAGTTTAAAAATATTTTAAATTTTATAAGAATTTGAAGTGAAAAAAAAAATGTGCAGAGAATCCATTCGAAGATCACAAATTCTAACATAATATTCACACTAGACTAGAAAATGTATCTGGAGAATAGTTCCCAGCTGATGAAGTCTCATTTCTAAAGAAACTTCAATTCTAGACTCACAATTCTTCCGGAAAAAACCCTGAAAGTAAAACAAAATTGCCATGAAAAATTGCACGAATCTGTCGTTGACATTAATATGTAGGTTACGCCACTTATGGATAAAAATAACACACACCACGTGAGTGCTAAAAAAAACTAGGTCGTTACCCTGTGACAAAGGTTATAATGACCAACTAAGTAAGTAGTAAATACATGATAAGGGATTGAAATAGAATTCATACCTTCAACAGACTAAAGGTAGAACGTACGTTCGTTCCTAGCATATGAAAAGCAGTGAGAACGATTACCAAATTGTAATGTAATTTCAAAAGATATTTGAATTATTTTCGTATGCTAAAAACGAATGTATGTTTCGTCAACGTGCAGTTAATTTTAGCTTAATAGAATGGCTGGAGACTAATGACAGAAAACAATGCCTGCTAACCTGACCTAACTTGTAAAAAAGCGTGCAATGCAACAGAGAAAAACTATTGCTATTTCCGTACTATTTCAAAACAAAGGAAAAAATACTTTATTGTAACCACTGCATGGGATATTTTTTTATGTAGCACCCCAGCAAATACAGCAAATTAAAACCTTTTCGACTAAAATTAAAGGAATTCAAGTTATTTCACGCTACGAATGCCTGTGGTAATAATTTATTATGACCAAAACTACCTCAATATATTTTCTATTAAACTATTAAAAACATTTCAAACAAAAAACAAAAAAAAAAAAAAAAAAATGTGGTAGTGGTGGTACATTTGTATGCACAAACAATTCATATTTTATTTGAAACACCCTATCTCTTCACCACCTCCACGCCACATTTTCATGCAGAATTGCACTACGTCGGATAGAAATGCGTGGTGGCGTATAGGAAAGCAACTGAATGTCTCTCCTCTCTCCCTCGCTATTTTTTCTCTGAGTAAATTTTATTCTGTATTATCATTGTTAACACTAGATATACCAAGAAATTTTTATACCCATTTATACCAACACCTGTCAAAATGACTGGTGTTCAAAAATAACGTTTTCAGTGTCTAAATTCTGTATGTGCTATAATGTTTTATAGAATTAATAAACAGTATTGGTAAAATAATAATAAAATGTTGTTGGAAGAGGAGTTGTTGGACAGTCAGCTTCACTTCCTATCTCTTGACCTGATGACTGATAATCAAAAAGTGAGTTCTTCAGCCAAACGAAACAAAAAATCCTTTCTTGAAATATTCTTTACAGTTGTGTTTTTATACAAAATCCAGGAATTTATTCAGACAAAATCTAAAATATTAAAAAATACTTGCAGCGGCCATCTCCCGACTTCACACTATATGTCATTAGCCATATCGTGCCATTTGATCTATGACGTCGACACCAAATTTGGTTTTATTATAAAAAGACACAGTTTCAATTAGTTTCTTGCTGTCGGTATCAATTTTGACGCCTTTGTGTATAGTACTCAATAAAACAACCTTTTGGTTGGGCTTACTCTTATAAACTGTAAGTGTACATTCATTTGTTGCTTATAGTAATATTGAAAAACGAGCCATACTATCCCTCTTTTCCTTCCAAATTTTTGGAAGGTTACGTTTGTTTGAGCGTACGATACCAACCAACGTAGTGTTTTTGGCTAATAATTTAGAAGCTAAAGAAACACTGGTAAAAAGTTGTCGGTTATTACAGTCCTACCTTTCATGGTATAAGGCTCCAGTAGTCTCATTACTACAAATTCAATAAGAGGTGTTGCCAAATTTCATGTTTCATCTTTTCCTAGATAAGGAACGCCATTTACAACGTACTTCGTTTCAACGTCAGAAGCCAGCCAGAATTTTATTCCAAGCTTGTCTTATTTGTTTGGCATATACTGTGTAAACCTACTCTAGCTTTCGTTGGAAACAATTGTTCATCTAATGTAATATTTGCTCCTGGTTTGAAACAGTTTTGGCCGTTGACAATAAATTTGTTCCAAACAGTTGACACTAACGCAAATTTATCAGTTTGCAAGTATTGACTCCTTTCATTTCTTTTATTGAAACGAATGAAACGTAATGTCATGCCTACTCATAGTTTTAGAAAAAATTCAGGACCCCATTTTTTGTTCCATAAATACGACAGCTGCAACCCTTTGAATACTGTATGCACCACTGTATGTACCTCGTGCAAACAGTATTCCAATGAAAGCTTTCAATTTATTCTATGAAAGTGTCCATTTCTTCTCTAAAACTCTAGAGGCTTCTAATTAGGTGCAAGTTTTGATATGATCTAATATGTATATGGTGGTCAATCAATAGTAAAAAGGCACTACTTGGCTGCTCTTCCATAATATTTCTTCTAGCATATGCTGTAGGCCTAGATAAATCTTTGAATTTGCAATGAGTTGGTAACCTTCCAGCAACACCTCCTTCTTTTATTTTTTTTCCACATAGTTCCACTTGCAGAAACCTCAAGTTGTGTATCTTCCCCGCTTTCATTATCCTCTTCAGAACTAGAAGGAAACCGCATACACATTCGTTTTTGTATATTATGCAAAGGAACACTGTCTTCTGCCATAGAAAAACATACCAGTCAAAATGACTGCTACCGGTATAAGTACCAAAAACAAATATTATTTTTTTTATTGTGGACACAAGATCAAAATAAGTTATCAAATTAACTGTATTTAGTTGTCGTTATAAAAGTCATATAATAGTTTCGGAAAAAAATATTCACACAAAGTCAATATTTAAGGCTAATAAGGCAAAACCAGTCATTTTGACTGGCGTGGTAAATCTAGTGTTAAAAACGAAAATAAAAACAGAAACAACAAAGAATTGTATCACTATGGTGTTATTTTGTTATTTTTAGTTTCATTTCAACAATATTGTAATAAGTTTGAGGGTGATGACCACAGACAACAGTTAAAATGTTTGCAATTTGCGAAAAACACACAAACATTGTTGAGTTGAGGGGGTGAATATTTTTACACTTTTTTTGTTTTTGTTTGTTTTTATTTCAACTCTCTTTTGATTTTATAGTCATAAGGATGCAATATTTGCATAACCCAACTATGATTAAAAAAAAGGAAAAGAAAAAACTCTCTTTTATACATAAATTATAAAATTTAACATGGCAGGAAGAGAGAAAATAATTTTTTTTAATGCATAAAAATATCATAAATTATTTATTGTGGTCAGAGATGGGAATAGGCAGGCATGTATGTTATAGCTTTTATGTGCAGCATTTAATTTGTTAAATACAAATTAAAAAATTTGTAAAACCAGTCGTATACAAAAACACTGTATAATTCCCTCCATTTACTTCCCATAAAGCTGCTGCAAAATTTATTATTAGAAAAAGGCATATTCAGCATATTCATATATTCGACATATAATAACATAACACTTCGCAGATTATTCTCTTTCCATTCTTCTGAGAAGTCGACTAATCTATTGCGTTTAGCCTTTAAAGTCTCTATCAGGCATACACTCTGTGCCTATCGTCTCTCATGTCTTATATAGCGTTTGGCCGCCATTAATCTTCATTCATAGTGCTGGTTTACTGAAGGTGTGAATGATAGTTTAAAAATATGGTTTTAGATTTACTGGACCATTCTGTTCTGTTTATAAATCGCCATTTTTTTTCTTAAAACCCTCTGGGCAAAAATGTCTAGCTGTAGCAGCACTTGTAGCTTTATTTATACTCTAACAAGTTGAGGTTATACGGTTAGACATGCAGCTCCAGTTAATGATTGCAACGAGATTCGTACACTCCCCTCTTAAATTAAAATTCAACCGACAGCAAAGTACATATGTTCTCAATATATCCATATGGTCTTAGACTTACTTTTATCAGTAATTACAGGCCTTTATGGACCATTCTGTTTATAAATCGCCACATTTTCTCTTAGGCGCCCTCTTATCCTAAAACCCTCTGGTTGTTGGGCAAAAATGTATTTATGTCTGTAGCAACACCTTTTATAGTTAAGACATGCATCCCCAGTTAATGATTATACCGAGATTCCTACACTCGCCTCTTAAATTAAAATTATGCTGTATTTTTGTATCAAACCTAAATAGGTTGCCTTACGATAGGATCTGTTCTAACCAATGTTTTATAAATGATAATGCGTTATCGCGTTTAAGATTGAAAAACCAGCTTTCATTAGGCAATTGTATATGATCTAGATTTAAATATTTTAAAAGATTAATTCATTCTTTTATTATAAAGAAATTTAAATTTTCCACTATTTTCTATTAATAAAATATACATTCATAACAATAACAATTTAAATTCCTTTAAAACCTCCTTATACAGCCTAAAGGCTTCTAATGATTTTTAATTATTTTACAACTATTTGTTATTAATTCATGTAAATCCTGTATCCGTACGGTTCTGCTTTAAGTGGTTTATTGTATCATTAAAAGTTTTTGCATTAAATATTTATAACATAATGCAGAGATAACAAAATAGCCATTAATTTGCATTCGCTTCTACAATTAAACCCACAAAGGAATTGAGTTTTCTAGCAGGAGTAATAATACTACACTACAACACTACTAGGCAAGAGGCAAGTAATTTATGCACATCCGGTTTTAAACTTAATATTGCATTTTGTCTAGGATTAAATATTAAAATGCTGTTGTTGTTGTTCGTATTACAAGACATACTCTATATGTACATACATACTTATGTATGTATATAAGCTTTTAGTTAAACACATACTATAATGTGAAGTAAAAAAAAAACAATAAAAAGTAATACGAATACCAGCAGAAGCAGCAGCAGGCCGGCCCTATAATTATGCAGATGTTACATTACATTTACGAGGTTACAATTTATGTGCATATTTTAACATACTCGGAACTGTTAATATACCAGGAACGACTATGATCATAAAAAAAAACAGGATAAAATTCAAAAATTTAATACAATTGTGATGAAAAACAGGAATAATTTTTAAATGAAATTCGAAATAATATTACAAAGTATTTAAAAATCTATTGCAAGTCAATAAAAAAAATAATAAATATTGACAAAATTCAACAAGTTATGGCATTTTAAAGCCGTTCAATTTCTAAATACTGCTATTGTGTACATAATTATGTTACCCACTGTAACAATGTAAAGCTAAATAACCTTTATAAACGGATATCATGTAAATAAATATGCAATTTCAAGTGTCTGAGTGTGTGTGTGTGTGTGTGAGTACAAAGGCATGTAAATTTTCCCAGCTGTAGTAAAAATTTACAACAAAATGAAGCAAAAACAGTGTGTGCTTGTATATGTGAGAGGAATGCCACCATACAATGTATACCCACAAAACGAAATAGGGAGAGTGAGTGTAAATTTAAGTTACCGTGTGACATCTGCTTTAAAGTTGCATTACTTTTTCCTCTATTTTTTTATTAACAGTTACAGCTTTATTGTTTTAATAGCAGTTATCATAAATCAGCCATAACAATAGCATATGTATACATATACATATGCATGCGTGTGTGTAAATGTACTACCTGCCTATCTGAAACAGTAAAGACCAAACTATGGCGAAGAAATTTTTTTCTATTTATTGATGACTGAAATAAAAAAAATCATTAATTCCCCAAAAATAGTTCACACTGAACTGAACAAGTAAGATAAGCAGTTTGAGTTTTAATGATATTATTTAAAGATGTTAACTGAATTTTAATGGCATATTGCCTCAAAACCTTTACAGAAAGAGCGATGGAGAAGGAGGGTAAAGATGGGGGGTAAGTTAGTGTTATAATACATAAATCACCGTTAACGCACAAGAGAGCCAACACATGCAATCTTTATGTTTATGCAAAACGTACGAGTGCAGCATAGCATACAAAAGAGGAAGAAAGGCAGAAAAAAATTACACAAAAATAATCGATAACAATGAAGTTTATTTATGAGCTTCCAGACAACAATTTTCCCTTTTTGAAAAATTTTGCCGTTGTTCGCCCCCCGTTTGCTCTATTATTTGTCTGCGCATTTTAATATTTTTTTTTTTATTATTTTTTCAATTTCTTTTATTTTATTCAACATATTCGCGTAGTTATGTTATGCAATTTTCTCCGTACAACCCATATAGTCTGATACATTTTTTTGCTTTCACCGTTTCGAACATTTACAGTAAAGACACAATTAGTAGAACTAGTCCACCTAGTTCAAACTCAAAAATGTGTTCAATTATAGTTTTTTTTTGACACAAAGATTTTTACAACACAATGTTAAGAAGATTCATTGTCGAACAAATTGAAGTTAGAATGGATTAAAGGCAGAATCTGAATTTCTAAAAACGGTTGGCCCTTGCATTACAGAGAAAAGAAAATCCATAACGATCAACATAGGAAAGCAAGGCAGTGCCACCTTTTGGCAGGTGGCAAGGAGGGGGATTCAATTAACGACCACATGATTAATGCAGGAAGCTCTCTGACTTCTGAATATCCAGGGAGTATAACAAAAAACATTACAAGATGACTAGGCAGCGTTACACTTGGGATTAAGTGAGCTTAGTTCTTCACCGCTGCACCAAGCATAAGTTGAAAGAGGGCATTGTTTCTCGGAAATAAATCTCTTTAATCCTAGCACTTGCTACAAGGTACCAAACATGTGTTTAGCCTGGATAGCAATAACAATAAGATGGAGATACTTGTGACAGTTAATGAAAGGAAAATAAATTAGTTTTTATGGAATGCAATCAATAAATTACAGCAGTTGATAGAAAACATTACTGGGGTACGACGATAAATATTTGATCTCAAAATTGATATTATAAACGAAGTTTATAGACTTCGTGACAGTCATTAGGCATGACCTTTGAACCCTGAATATTTGTTTTTAAAATTAATATTGTCTTCGTATTGGATACATATATTCTTTACTGATTGGATTTAATATTCGATTGCTTTCCCTTCACTGTTCTATTGTCTTTCAAAACTTCAACTGCTTTGGACATACTCACTGTATTCATTATTTGTTCCAACACTGTATTTACACCCAAGCAAGCATGTTATTGCAAGCAAAAAAATGAATGAGTTGAACTCTTTAAAGAGCAACTACAGCCGTTGAGTGCAATACAGAGAGAGAGAGAGGGAGTTGAAATAAATGAAGAAGCAAAATGCAATTTGCAGACACGAGTACACTGCACACACATACAAAAAATCAAAAACACATGATAACCCATCCAAAGCTGCCAGATAAAAATAAAATTTAAAGCTTTTAAATTCATTAAAAAAATAAATAAATAAATAAATGCTTGGCGTAAAAAGAGCAAAAGAAAATGGAATTTCTATGGAAAAAAATTTCCTAAATTCTATTTCACATCTGGTAACTCTCTCGGAGTTACAATATATAGAAAGTTTGTATGGCTGCTTAGAATGCAACAAAATGCATCAAATTACATCAAAATATAGATGACATACGGTGGGTGGGTGGGTTGTGTAATAGAGAGCGTGGTGGGTCACAGCAGTTTGCAGTGCTGAGAGTTGGTGGGTTAGAGTGTTTTAATATATTTTTTTTTTTGCTTTCATGTCTCGTCTGAGTCAAAAGCAAGTCATTCATCAGTTATGGATGTTATTGTTTTGTGTATGATGATGACGATGACGATGACGATGATAATAACGATGACAATTGTTTAAACCGGAAATACTTGAATATAAACGTAAAACTACAATTTCTTTTACTATTTGAAGTCTTCTAAACTCTTTTTCCGTTTTCATACAATTTTTTGTCTTTCTTTTTGCAATAATTTATTGCAAATTCCCTGATGGTTTTTAAGTTTCCATTTTTTCTCTCTCTCTCTTTTAAGAATTCTATTTTTTTTTTCATTCACTCCTTCATAGACAATTTAAATATTTTTTTAAATTTTTTTGCTATGATTTAAGCTGTTGTTTTGCGTGGTACAGAACGCAGTTAACAGATTCATTCCACAGTATACATAATTTATTCCGGTGGAGAAAAAAAAGAAAAGAAAAGAGGTTTATAGAACATCCGTTACAATTTGTTTAATATCCGTTATTAGATATTCTGAAATATATATTGTATCACTTCTTTTTTTCTATATTTTCCTCCATAAAAGAAATGGTCTTTTTTAGAGAGAAATAAACCTTGAATATTTAAAACTTAAAACTTTAAACACTGTTTACAACATTTATCATGATTTTTTTTCTTTGTTTGCTATTTGAAAATGTCTTCTCAAAACCATAAATTATTAAAATGTATGTACTATACATATGTATGTCTAAGCCAAAATGAGATGTCAATTAATTTATTACCTTTGCAAACAACAACAACAACCAACAAACAATGCATAGGGATTTTAAAATACTCTTCAGTGCCGAAACTACAAAACTACTGACAAAAGTGCATAAATCAACATTTGCAAATGTCAACGGTTTATTTAAATGGTAATGGTACATGGGTTTTTGAAAACCACTGGACCATAATATTGTAATGAATTTGAAAGGAAATAATAAATATGCACACTACAGTTGTGGCTAAATTATGTTATTGAGTGTACCAATAATTTACGTTGGCTCTGAAGGATATTGCTGCCTAAAAGAAGAAATGAGTACAATAAGTAAAAGGGAGAGGAAAACATAATCAAACTGCGAAAAATTTCTGAAATATTAGACACGCTGATAACAGAATTCTAGCAGGTCCCGCCTAATGGCTGGTGTGAGAAACTAGGTTCTAATCCTGACTAAAAAGTTTGTAATAACCAATGTATTGTCTGCCATTAACATAGTTTTAAACCGAGAATTTATTTAAGGCATTGTAAATTAAAAAAAGATTAGAAAATATTAGAAATATGAGCGCTTTTATTGAATGACAAAAGCAAGAGTGTGCTAAAAAAGAGATTCAAAACCGATATTTATACCTCCTAGTTTTCCCTTTTATAATAATTACAATTTACTCGCCCCTTAATGCAAATTGAAAGAGAGCATTTAAATTTTCTTGGATTTCTAATTTTAAAAAAGAAGCTCAGGGACACTTGAACCTTTTTACTGGAACTTTTTTTCTTTTTTATTTAATGAGCAACACTTAAATAATAACGACGATACCATCTTAGTTTTTATTTTTTCACTGATGATGGCACTTGTTAAAGAATGTCGAATTGAAGAGGACACAACTGTTATGCAACCATAAAGTGATTTTTGTTTTTACAATTTTTAAATTCCTTTAATTTGTAAGGGATTTTTATGTTCACATTTAATGCTGAAAGCATTATACTCCGTTACATTTTCTCGATTTTTAAATCATGTCACGAAATTCAGAAAAGAAAAACGAAGGAGTGCTATTTCTTCCTTTTGCCTCTACAGAAGGCATTAGTTTATAGGATTTGCCAATAACATTTTTTTTACTTTTTTTTTTTTTTGGCATTTCCATTTATATTGTTTAAGAATAGTTGCCATGTTCGAGGACATTTTTTTTTAATTTTTGGTAGCACATCATGATTTTTTTTGCAATTCTTTTTCAATTTCATTTCTCGTTTAAAGTGTGTATGAAAGAGAGAAACAATAAAATAAAATTAAATGGAAAACGTAATGGTTTCAAACACAATTTCTTTCAAAAACATGTTCCTCACTCTTCCTCTTCTTTCTTATTTTGCATTTCTTATGAGCTCTTTTTCATTGGGGGCAATGGCCCCGCGCGAATATTTTAAACAAGCAAAAGATGTTTTGTTTTGTTGTGTTTGTACTTTGAAAAAATCATTTTGAATATACGAATTGCAAATAGAAAAAATTTAAAGCTTTAGGAGCTGAACAGTTTTTTTTTATTTAATTTGATCACGTTTTTTTCTAATAAAAATAAAAATACATTTTTCTTTCACTTTTCAGACGAAATAATACGGAACAAAACAGAAAAAGGAAGATGTTTTCAAAAATATAGTCCGTGGTTCAAACCTCTGTCGTTCGCAGTCGAATTTAAATTGTAGGTCCCACCATTCATGAATAAAATTAACAAACCCAACATGGATGGCGTCAGCAGCTAGCTTGTAATCCTAGTGACGACCAATTAAATAAATCAAGTAAGAATCCAAGGTAAATTTTTCATTTAAATACTATAAGCATAGCTGAGTAGTCGAAGATATCGGCCGAGATCTTCAAATAGATTCCAATATGTCGAATGTAAATTTATCGAGTTAATGCGCGCTTCAATATCCTCTCAATTAGTTGAAAATATCGCCAACAAATTGGTCAATACACATTATACTTGTAAATACCATGAAATTTGGCTCGAAAAACATACGCCATACAAGTTCTGGAGATGTTTACAGGGATTTCACATTCAAAGCCGAGCGCATCATGTCCAAACGGGGCCAAATAATTACATACTTGCATATTTAATAGTGTCATAAAATTTACTTAACAAGTCTCTTTCTATTATTAAAAAAAAAAAAGTCCCACGTTGGCAACGTTATTTACAAGTGTATAATGCATGCAATTAAGTGAACACTCCACTCTCTCTCTCTCTCTCTCTCTCTCTGTACACTTCCTCTCCTGCTATTAAACACACGCAAAACACAAAATATTAACCTCTTTTTTTTAAGGGAAGCCACATTGGATTGGGTCGTTGTATTTTAAATTTATTATACGTGCAAGCACACACGCACACATACATACACTGGGGCACTCTCTTATCATTATTATCGTCACCATCGTCATCGTCATCATCATCATTATCACCATTAAACATCATAATTAACAAAGTTAACATCATTTCCAAATTTAAATTCTCGGCATTTGTAAAAATGCAAACACATGCACAAGCTCTTGCGTTTATTCTCTCTCTCTTTCTCTCTCTATTTCTGTATGCATACTCGTGTACGAGGTACGTAATAATTCTTAAATACATTTTAATTTTCTACCATCATTTTCTGTGCTTCTCTTTTTATGTTTGCTTTACTGTGCTGTGTGTTTCGTTATCTTTTCGTTCAGTGTATGTGTGTGTGAGTGTGTTCGTGCGTGCATATGTATTTTCGGTTCGTTGCTTTATAAATCTTATTGTTGTTGTTGCTCTGCTTGCAAACGATAAGCTTTGCTGCACTTTAGCATGTTTATTTAACGTTTTTTCGATTTTTTTTGCCCAATAAATGTGTTCAAGAAGGAACGAGAAAAAAAATAATAAATTTCGTTGTGCAATACTCATGGCTGGCTAATAAATTCGAATGTTTCAAACCAGTATCTCCTTTTTGTAACTATGTATACTTGCAAGAGTGTGTGTATGTCTGCGTGTGTGTGTGAGAAAACTATTTTTTTTTTGGGGCTTGTCAGTTTCGCAATGCAGTACATGAAAAATCATTATTCAATTTCGTTTAGTTTTTGTTGGTGTTGTTGTTGTTGCTGTTGATGCTGAATGCCATTTGCATGCAGCATTATTTTTGTAACAGTTGTAACTATACAGTGTAAGTTCAGTTATATATTCGTGTTCTTTTTATAGTCTGGCCTAAAAGTGAACAATCATGCAAACACATATATATGTATGTACATATATACAAACATATGAACATACTATACTATGTAGATTGCACACATACAGATATTAAACGAAATAATGTTTTGCACGTGTTTGACCCATTTGTGGACAACTAGCTTTTTCTCATTCTTACACTTTGCCTCTCTTTAATTTTCTCTTACATTTATTACCCCCTACTTATACACTCCCTGTTGTGTAAAGGATATTTCATGTAATGAACCAAAAAAAAAAAAAAAACAGGAAAAAAACGAAAAATAAAAAGAAGCTTTTAATAGATGCCAGCAGTTAAATTATTTACAGTACGTAGTGTCACTATTTTAATAAAAGCAACAACAAACAACAACTCTTTACACAACTACAAAACTACAATAAAGGGCAATATAGTTTCGGTAACATAGCAGCAGCTGATATTTAAGAGAATTCGAGTAAGGAAATAAAAAGAAGAATAAAAAAAATTACCAATTCTAGGCAGGCAGGTTTTTTTATAGTTTCAGAAATAGAAGAGTTTCCGTTGTGGATAACGGATTTTTAGGTTAATTTTGTATCTTGACCAACAACAGTTGCATTCTAGGATATTCTAGAGTATTTTTCCCATTTAATTTTTAAATGTTTAAATAAATTTTAAATTTCTTGTGTAATAGTGTGCATTATCTTTGGCCATGCCTATTATCATTAAATGCACAATTCATTTGCCAAAGGTTTTCTTTCATATTTTATTTGTTTGTTTAGATAAGATAGATACGTACTTAGACCTGCGACAATAAAAAAGTAAATTAAAGGTTATATAAAGCACAGATACAATTAGGTACAGTTTGCATTTTAGGAGTCTTCTACACCCCGATCTCCCGGTTTACACCGGCATATTTACAAGGATTACAAAATTTTTGCACGACAATAAGTAGCGGATGTTAGTATTCTGAACAAGTTTTCTTCATAATTTATTAAAATTTCCAAATTTTTATTGTGTACAGCGGCGAAACAAAAAATAGCGACACTACCGCACAAAAAAATTACCACACGTTTACAGAGTTCGTTGTATTTAAACTAAAAAAAAAATGATATTTTTCTAATATAAAATCCTTTTTACTTTTACAACCATTTACTAAATCAATAAGTTGCTCTTATTTCAATCGCTACTGTAGACAACTTTCCAAAAACTTGCTACGAAATTACAGGAAGGAATTAAAAAAAAAAAATTAAAAACAATAAATGCAGTCAGTCAGTGATGTTAAATCTGAGAATAACTACACAATTATTGTGCATTACATACACCAACACAACCATATACACACAACCACCGTAATAATTACGGTTGGCATGGCAACAGAGTAAACCCCCCAAACTAAACAATAAAAAATTAAAAAAAACACCATAACTCTCACTCTCTTCCTCTTAATACAACCAATCTCCAATAATGCTTACACTAGTACTACTACTACTACCACTGCTAATAAAGGCAACTATTAATGCTACAATCTTTACTCTCTCAAAAACACTGCTGTTATTAAAAGAAAAACTAAAAAAAAAAATAAAAATAAAAATTAATGGTTTGTCTGGTTAAAATAAAGCCAAAGCCAAAGAAAAAAACTTCAAAATTAAAAAAAAAAACCATGCAACTGACAACTACACTTTACTCTCTTCCTCTTACACACCCTACAACATACAACACTTTAAAGAAAAGCAGGTTCACCTCTGGTTAAAATAACCATGTGAGAAACATGTTTTGTTTTCTCCGTTTTTTTGTGTTTTTTCTTTATCACAACAACAAACGTACTAATAAAATGGTTGTTTTTAGATGCAAAAACAAATTCTCCAATTGCAGAAAATAAAAATAAAAAAACAACACAAACAAGAATATGCATGTTTGGTTCCTATCTACGTATGCATTGTTATTGCCACCAGATTGTCTTGTTTGGTGGAGCAGTCGCCAAATACACATTTGCACACACACATATACATATGTATATACAAGAGTATAATGAATAATGGCAAGCCGCCAAATTATGAACACATGCTGAGAAACTGAATAAATAGAAACACAACGCGAAATAAAACGACGACGACGACAGATAACGAAACAAACAAGAAAAACACAGAAAAGAAAAAATAAAACATGGCGTGGCTGTAAAACAGGGAGCATTTTCATTTACACAAATACTAATGCATTAGCCGCCATCAATAAATGCATTAAATGCATGTACACATACACACATAGACACACCACGGGTACAATTCACACATTTACAGAACCAGTCACTCTTAGACAAAAGCTAAACAGAAAAAAGCTCCATTTGAGTGTTTAAAAGTGTAATGCCAACCAAAATGTATAATAAAAGTGAGAAATAAAATAAAAACGAAAAAAAAACAACAACTAAAGTTGAATGAATAAAACACAATGATGACGAATGTCAAAAGAAAAGAAAAAAAGTGAGAAATTGCAATGCTTCTACTCTTTCAAACCAACACTATGAAAGTATACACACCATTCGAAGTATGTATGCACTTATACACATACAACAGAGAGGAAAAAAAAAACAATAAAACTTCGGTGGGTGTTCGTTAGAAGGTAGAAATGTATCGTAGAGAGAAGGAAATATTTTAAAATTAAAAAAATAATATTAACCCCTAGAAGGCTTATTTGTATTTTTACGATAGAAATGTATTGGACAACACAAGACGATTGATTGATAAGAGGTGATCAGCAAATTATGGTCCGGTAACAAGGAAGTGCTAAGGCCGGCCATCTGTAAGTATAATAATAAACAATATTAACCATGGTGAAAATAATATCTAAGGTTAATTTTCTAACGGTTTCGAAGTACCGTATACAGGTTATTGTTATGATATTATTATTAGAAACGATTAAGGGAACATTGGTATTAGTTAACTTACTTAATTGGTCTTAACCAAACTTTAGTTACGATTACAACCTAGTTTCCATGGTTGTCTATGAGGACTACAACAACAACAACATTTTTTTTTGCAAGGTCTTCATGGCAATTTCTGTTACTCCAGATTTTTTCATATTTCGTTTTATTTGAGATGTCTGAGCTGGGGTTTGAACCACGGGCTGGCGTGTAATAAACGTACACTCTACCTACTACAGCGACTTAAATATTAATATAGCCCTTAATTTATGAAGTGTCAGCAATCCGGCCTAGAATCCATAACAATATTTGCCAGAAGGAACTGATCGAATTGATCGTTTTGTAGGAAATGGCTGTAAGCATTCCAAACAATAACAAAACAGCGAAAAAGTGACAAGTATAAGGATAGACAAAGGCCAAATTATAGTAACAAAACTACATGAATGATCACATTAGATAGACAAGAAAAAGAAAAAGGTTTTAAAAGCAAAATATGCAAAAGTGTACAGTTAAAGCTCGAGAATTTTAAAAACGTTATTGCATTACGTATTATACATACCAACAAAATCCACTGAACTGAAAATCATTACTAATCTATTTAAAAAAATCAGTAGATTACATTACATTTTTTTTACAATAAAGGGTTAATTGCATATGCCTGTATGGTAAGTACGGTAATATGAAAAAAGAGACACACACGGCAACACTTTTTTTCCATTTGAAACTATTCTGCACTTGTTTTCTGTAATATTTCAATTAGACTTTACAACAACAATAGAAAAAAGCGGGACTTTTCCTTTGTTATTCTCTGTTAAAATGCATGCAAACACAAATGCATTACGATTGAAAGTTGTTGTTATTGTTGTACTTTTCACAGTTTCTCACACACTCTAAGCAAACAGACAACACAAACGACCAACTAATGCACATTTTATTTGTTATTGTCGTTGAATATTTGAGAGAAAAAAATTAATACAAGAACACATAGGTAAAAGTTGGGGAGAAGTGTAATGGTATTGAATAGAATTTAGAGAAAAAAAAATCAACTGTAAAGTATGAGAGTTAACACACACGCATACATAAACACTTGTAATTTGTAATTTTCTGTAGAGGTGGTTAGAGAGAAAGAAGTTGTCTTCACAGATTTCTTTATATGGAGACACATCAACAAAAGAAATTTTTTTTTGTATTTGTGATGTCAAGTGCATTAGAGTAGCAACTGTATCTCTCTTTAAAGCAACTCCCTTTTTTGTTCTTGTGTGATGTGAAGAGTAGTGACTGCTTTTACTTAACGCGAATTCCAATCAAAATTTAAAAAAATTTATGATGACACCATATGATACAAGAATAGAGAGAGAAAAGATTTATGGCAGTAAAGCATGAATAGTGGCAGTCATTTGGTATGTACTTACAAACAATGTGAAGAGTTTACAACAAATGCCAGTACAATATTAAGGCGAGTTTATTTTAAATTTTAAATTTTCATTAAAAAAAAACTTGTTCTTTAGGAAAATATTATTTTAACATTTAAATGCAATTTTCATTTAAAGGAAAAGAGAGAAATTAAAAGTAAATAAAAGAGAAAAATCATAACAATGCAATACAAAGAAAATTGAGATGAAATCAAAATAAAAGCAGAACAAAAAAAAAGCAAACGAAATTTTATAACAAAATGGTGGACCAAAAAGCAAGAACAACACTCGAATCATTTCAATATATTTTTTTTTAATATCATGAGAGCACAAAAAAAAAACAACAAAACAAACAACTTTAAAATAATACAGAGCAGAAGAGAAAGAAATCAAAGAGAAAAATGAAGAAGAAGAACGATAACAAAAACGACAAAGGCTCCCCATTGTGAGAATCGAATATGTGCTCACAAAAAACAAACACCGGACAAAAGGAGAATTTGTAAAAATACAAAAAACACGATTGTAATCGGAAGAAGTCTATTTGTATGAGTGTGCATGTGAATGTACACTGCGTATTGGTATGTGTGTTTGCGAGTGTTTATAAAAAGAAATGTAGACGTTACTGCAGTTATGAGAATTTGTATTAAAAAAAGCTATAAAATATATACCCACACACACATGCGTACACAATTATAAACATGCACAGAAAGACAGCATTCGAACATTTAAGAAAGGAAATTAAGAAAAAAAAAACACTTTAACAGAATTGGTAACTTTTAAAATCGAGAGAAAAGAAGCAAAACTCTTTTTAAATTTATCGTTTATAAACAAAGAACACAAGTTAACTTAAGGCAAAATTCATTTTAAATGTTTTTTTTCAGTATAAGAAAATCAAAAAAAGTAAAATAAACAATTTCTATTATTAATAAAAATAAAAAAATAACTGCAATTTCTAACAAAGTTTTGCTGTTGTTGCGGCAAAGATAAGCAAAATAAATTTAATATTTTTTTTTAATCTTTTCATAAATTGAAATTTTGTATTAAAAACGGAGAGGGCAAGAGAGAGAGAGAGAGTGAGAGAAATTATTTTATGATGATTTAATACAAATGCAATTTATTTAAATTTTCAATATTTTTCGCATTGAATTTTTAGATACGTTTTATAATGGGTGTTTAGTAAGTAAAATTAGGGATCCTATGTCTATTAATATTTTATTTAAATTTCTTTCTACTACCGATCTAAATATTAAAATAAAGTATCAAAATCGAATAAAAATAAAAAATAAACTCCATTTTCGAGTGCTACTAATTTCCTGAAATTCTTTTAGAAATTACAAGATCTTTTTCTGTAGATTATTTAAATATTTCATGTAAAGAAATACGAAATAAAGCACAATCCAAGAGGCCTTCGCAAGCAATTCAATTGCATTTCAGACCAAATCCTTAAGCCCGGCACAAATTCAAGTAGTTTGGCTAGGAAATTTTGATGCACCAACCGCTTTACTAAAGCAAGTTCCAAATACATGCATATAAAAAATTGTGTTTTATTTTTAAACAAATTTCTAATCGATTTTTTTCGAATTCCCAATATTTGAATCGAAATTGAAATTGTCTTTGTTGTTTGTGATTGCCATAATCCATCAGTTATAATATAAGATAATTTTGATTCGACAAAAACAAATAAAAAAAAACGAAATTTTAAAATTGCCAATCTTGGAAGTATCGAGAATATACAGTAAACTAGCGGTAAGGTGAACTTCTGATACAGTGAACTATGACAGTAATGTGAGCACATATTTATTTGTTTCTTTCTTTATAATACCTGTATAATGAACTGAATCATAACCTTTGGAATTGCATTCAAAAAATTTCTTAAAGTTGTTGTGCAACAACAAGCTAGGCTTTCAACTGATTTTAGAGTTTAAGCAAAAGAATATAAATCGAAAATGTGAACAAAGTTAAAAAAATCAATCAAAAACACATTTGCTTTATCTTCACACTAGCGTTCACCCAATAACTTAAAATAATTCTTCAAAATTCTCTTTCTTTTAAAAAAGAGCAGAAGAATTTCAAGGAAAATAAACAAACTTCAAGCAAACAATTATTAAAAATGACTTACTTACTTAATTGGTCATTACAATGCTTTAGTTAGTATTTCAACCTAGATTCTCACACTATCCATGTTGTTTGTATTAATTTTATTCATGAGTGGCGGGACCTACAGATAACGCCAGATTTTTGAGAAACTTTTCATGGCAATTTCATTTACACTTACAGAGTTTTTTATCAGACTCCGAACGATTAATATTTTTCATATTACGTTTTAATTGAGATGCCTGGCTTAGGGTTTGAACCACAGAAGCACACTACCTATTAGTCTGCGGCTATATCGGCCATAGACAGAAGACTTTTTGTATTTTTTTTTGTTTAATTTTAGTAAATAAAAAAGAGAATACAAATAAAAAAACCTATTACAGTTTTTAGACCTATATAGTTCTTTCCCAATATTTATAAACACGTAATTTTGTCACGATATCTTCTTTAATACCCGGTAAACTTGTATTCATGAAAAGCATGATTAGAAGTTACGAAATTAAAAATCTTATTAAGCAAATATTGATTTATGGCTGATTTTTCTATTGGGTTTTGTCAAAAACGTTTAAGCAAACAGATTTTTAGAAGAAATGTCTGAACTTTTATTTTTTTTATTATAAAATTCAGACTTTAATTCGAACTCGTATATATGGAAAATATTTTTCCCATCAAAAAACAAAAAAAAAATTGAATTTCAATACAAAGAAAATATAAAAGATTTCTTTCCCAGTTTGATTTCTTTCTTGCCCAGATTTTTGTGTTTTTTCTGGGTTTTTTTCTTGTCGCACACACCCGTTATTGTGAGATTTGTTTTTGCTCAAGTCTTTTTTAAGCAATTCTTTTATCGTTTTATATTTCATACGGTTTTTCATCTCATGCTCGATGGCGTTGTTGTTGTTGTTGTTGTTGATACATTATATATATTTTGCACTTAATTGCACACGGACACAAACAATTGTCTACTGTAATATGATGGTTGGCTGCCTGCCTGGCCTGCCATCAACACTCACTTATACAATTACAAATGCACACTCTCATACACACACACACACAAACACAGATACAAAAAGCTCTCTACTTTGTGTTTTATACATTTGGTTTTTATAAAAGAGCTCGCTCACTCGTTCGTTCGTACACACACACACACACACAAACGTTCATATTAGTTTACATTCTCTCAGACGCCTACTAATACTACTATACAACACAATTCATGCATGCACGTACGTAGTAGTAGTAGTAGTAGTATGTACATGTGAAACACTTGATATGTGTGGTTTGGCTGCTTTTTTATGCATAAAAATTTGCAGTTTTAAACGTTTTAAAAAAAATTTTTTTTTCTTTGTTATATGATTTAAAAAAATCTCTGTATATGTATGTAAAAATTATAACAAAAAAAATTTACCTTTTTTTGAAAAAATTTTTTTCTTTGATTATTTTGTGTGAAAAATTTTCGTTATAAAATTTTATTTAATTTTTTTTTTTTTTTGTTAAAAATTTATTTGTTTAGCTTTATTTACTAAATATACTTTTTTGTTTCATTAATTTTAAAATTTCTGCACTTTTGTTGATTTTGTTGTTGTTGTTATTATTTACAAAATAATAAAATTTGAGATCACAGGCAAAAATTAAAAATTACTTTTATTTTATTAGAATTTTATTTAAATATTTTAATATTTTTTTATTTTGCACTTTTTAGAATTTCTCTTCTTTTCTTCTTCTTTTTTTAATTTTTTTGATACAAAAACAAAAATCACTTAAAAAATATTGCAAATTTGTTAATTTCCTTTTAAATTTTTATTTATATTATAATTTTAATAACTTTTCCCTTTGATTTCTTTTGTTGTAGTGTGAGCATTAAAGAAATTAATTTGAAAATTATAATTCAACTGATCCAAAAAGCAATAATTTTTTTGATATTTTTTTTAATATAATAATAGTGCCGCGGTGTAATATGGCGGACGCTACGTCACCGGTTTCAACGCTCGTCTGCTAAAGCACTCAACAGTCTCGGTCTTCACGTCGTCACTAACGTTGAACAACACAAATTGGCAAAACGATGCAAAGGCACTCAGACCAGACTATAGCACACATTCGTACACACACTCATCCAAATAGGCAATACTCAGGCTCAGGCGACAAAAAAGAATGCTACTCACTTACACATGCAAGTCTTTAAGCACTCTCATACATACATACATACATAAACTTGCAATATTTTTGTGCACACTGAACTTTTATAAAATGCACACAGATACACTCGCTCTTCCTATCTCTCTGTGTGTTTTATGTGAACGGTTAGTTACTCTCTCTCTCTGCAAATTATTGTGTCTCTTTGTTTGGGGGTTTGCAAAATGAAAAAAAAGTATCGCAAAAAAATCCGCTTTTTTTGCAAACTTTCGTTTTGTTTTTGTTTTATAAATGCCAGAGAGATAAGCGCGCTTTATGCTCGTGAGGGTTATTTGCAAAAATCAAGATACAAAATACAAGTGAGAGAGAAAAACATTACCCTCTTAAGAATTTGCAAACGAAAACGTAACGCAAAATGAAACGAAAAAAAAATACTTTTACACTCAACCACAAAATTCCAGCATTAAGAAAATAAACACACAAAAAAGATATCGAAAGAAAGCTTTTTTTTGCAAACGAACGATCTTCTGAAATATTTTTGCAAATAAAAAAAAAACACACTGAATACAAACAAAAAAAAAATGAATTTCATTTAACCGAGTGAAAGAGTGACAGAGAGGGTGATAGAGAAAGAACGAAAAATGTTTGTATGTGATGTGGATCGTAGGAGAGCAGGATTGTTTAAAAAGAGTATTTCTTTGTAATTGTTTTTTTTGTTTTAATTTGCAAAAAAAAAGCTTTAAATGTGATAAGCATTAAGCAACAACAACATACAGTTGAAATACATTTTTTTCAATGATTATTCATAGCCAGAGCAGCAGAGTCAGAACCAAAAAATGAGACGAATACGAGTACAAAACAACATACAAAAAAAAAAAAAAAAAAAAAAACAACAGCATTTGGAAAATATTATGTGGGATTTTTATTATTAATTTGTTGAGAGGTGCATGTGTAAGTTATTTATACACGCGCATATACACACACACATACTTCCATGCTGACGTTGAAGAGATAATAATGTTTGCGAATGTTTGTTGTTATATATGTATGTACCATGCATTGAATTTTTTTTTATAAAAATCAACAATAGCACGGAGGGTTTATTGTTGATAAATGGGAGTCAAAATACAAAAAAGGAAGAAGAAATAATAACAATAATATAAAAATTATTATTTTATCACTTTATTTTAAAGAAATATTAATTTTTTGTTTGTTTAATTAAATCATAAAAATATTCATTGCATTCATTTTGGTAAAAAAAAAGTTATTGAATGAAGGACTGTTCAACCTTTTGAGAACCGCAATAAAATAACTTTCCTTAGAGCTTACATTATTGTAACTGTAGTCTGTCTATTTTAGGGGATTGAGAATAAATGCGATTTTCCGCAAAATTATTCAGAATTATAATCACTGAGCATATACACAAATACACATTGAAATCACAAAAAAAATCAATTTCAAAAAAGTGTGAGTTAGGGCCTTTCTACATGAGACCAACGATATATTTTATTAATTGTACTTAAAAATCAGAGACAAAATATTCTTCAGCGATAGTGCTTGTTTGAATAAAATCTACAACCTTAACGTGATGTGTATATGACTGCTCTGCTCTTACTTAACTGGTTATCAGAATTACAACCTAGCTTCTCACACCACCCATATTGTGTGTGTTAATTTTAATCATGAGCGGCGGGGATATACAGACAGTTTAAAGTCTACTATCGAACGACAGATTTTGGAGAAACTTTTCATGGCAATTTTATTTACTCTCAGAGTTTTTGCCAGAAATCTGCTGAGAGGAAGTCGCCGAAGAAATATTTTTTCATATTTCGTTTGGATGTCTGACCTGGGGTTTGAACCATGGCCTTACGTCTAATAAGCCAACACACTACCTACTATACTACGGCATAAAAAGCTTAGTCGACTCTGGGCGACTATATTTTGAAAATATTTTCATTTCAATATTAGTTATTCTCAGAGTTTTCGCCAAAAGACAGCTTAGAGGAAGTCGACGAAGAAATATTTTCTTTTTAATCTGGTGTGGTTCGAGATGTTTTAGCTGGAGTTTACACCACAGGCTTGCGTCGAATTAGCCAACTAAGAACTAGACTATGGCTACAGATGTGTGGAACAAAACTATTTGATATAATTGCGCACTTCCCATTGCATAACTCGTTGAAGATGAGGAAATAGATTGGCTTTTGGAAACGTGAAACTAAAGGCTTTTAAGAACCTAATTCATCAACATTTTAATTCTAAAATTTTAGCCATTCCTGACCAACAATAGTCCATGATGTTGGAAGCCAATGGATTAATTTTAAAATTTTTTAAAAGCAAATAATTTTTCTTGAAAACTCTTGCTATACTCTGTCAAATATTGTATAAAAACTAAAGCAAATTTAAAGTTTATAAAAATATTTAAAAAATAAAAATAAAGCAAATAAATTGCAAAAAATTTCAAGTCTTTTTGGTGGCAAAATAGCCTTATCGCCACAGTCTTAATGAGTTTTATTCGAAATTTGAAACTTTTCTTTTATTTCTGGTTCTATCGCTCTCTCTCCCTCTATTTCCCTAACAATTGCAAAAATTAATAAAAAGAATAAAATAAACAAACATAAGACACACACACAGACGATACAAGCAAATAAACTTAACAATGTTGTCAAAAATTAAACAACAACAACACCAACAACAACAATAAAAAAAATATCAACAACTTTTTATTTCTTTCTCTGACTGTATTGAATTCCAGACACAAAACTACTCTCCTCTTGGTGTAGAAAATGTTTTGTTTTGTTTTGTTTATTTTTCATTCTTCGTTTCGTTTGCGTCTTTATCTTATATTTCTTGAGTTTTATTTCATATTCCTTTCTATGATTTAAAGTTTCTTCTTTTTTTTAATTCCTTTTCTTCATTCTCAATACAATACTTTGTATGCTTGCAAGCATAGCAACTGTCGACGTTCCACAAATTGATCCACAAAATCCACAAGCACAGCATAAATGTTTATGTGTTAAGATGGGATTTTCGACATTAAGAAACAAAAAACAACAAAAAAAAAAAAAAACTAAAAATAAACAAAATACAGAGAACCAAAGAGAACAAACATACGTAAGAGCTGGAAGTTAATTCCTTAAAGGCTTTTTCCTTAAAAAAAAAGCAAAGAAAGCATAGCAGGCAATAGGTACATACAGTCGGAGGTTTAAGTTTAGCAGCGGTACTAACAAAAATAATGTTTGGTTTTAAATAGAAAAGATTATGGATTTAAAATTGTAATGCAAAGCCAAGCTTTTTCTCTCTATGGCTTCAATTCATTCGTTTTTTTTTTTCGTCATAAATTGGTTTGAATCGCCCTTTTGTACAATAAATAACAGAAAATGTGGAACTGTGCGTTGTCTATAATATTTTAAATGGAATGAAGTTGAAGTTGAATGCAAATGCATTTGATTGTTGCGCAAATTGCTCAAATAAGATCGTAATACATTTTCCATTTGAGGAGGTGTTTGTAAACAAAAATATTTTTTATCATTGAAATTTTCACTGAAAGAAATGCCTTCATTTCGAGCTTGTACCCCCACATTTGAGAACGATTTTAAGGTGTTTCGTTAACAGCAATTAAGAATAATAAGAACTACGACAGATGCATGGCTTCCCGTTAGCTGACTTGGTTTCTCTATTTGTTAAAGTTTAAACACATATGTAATTTGTAGAAGATTGCTGGAAACTATTAAGCAATCAACCTAATTTTTGTGACGTCATTTCTCACAGATGAGAAGAAAATTAAGAATTTCCACTTTAGTCTTATTATTCTTACTTAGTAAAACAGAAGAACAGTTACAATGTAATGATATATTGTATACAGAATTCGGTGTTGAAAGGTGACAGGAAAGTTTTATTCCCAAAATCATTAAATACAGTAGAGGTGATATTGCGATAAAAAATAAAGAACGAATAAAATAAAAAGAAAGTATCATACAGATGTACTTCGCAATATCGGATTGCCTTATGCTGATTAAATAATTCCGCTTCAATTGGTGTTTTAATATTACAATGACCCCGATTTTAAGCCAGACTTATACACATCGAACAGTCGCCGTAGTGAAGTATGTAGCGTGTTTTAGCCAGACTTATGCACATCGAATAGTTGCCGTAGTGTACTCGTAGTATGAAGCAGACGCGAACCCGCGTCAAATCGTCACAAACAAAACAAAATATGAAAAATATTTCTTCCGACTTCCCCTCAGTAGTTTTCTGGCAAAAACCAAAAAAAAAAACACAAAAAACTGAAAATTTTCTCAAAAAAAAGTCTGCTACAAGCATATTCCAACCTCTTTCCTAGCTCTACTATGATTCAATTACTTAAACTTCTTCAAACACCAGCCCAGACATTCGGCAACTTCTTCTCAGTAGTTTTCTAAAAATTTCCATGAAAAGTTTCACATAAAACTGTCATTCGGTTGCGACTTTGAACTGTAGCTCCTGCCCCTCATGATAAAATTAACACACACAACATGAGCGGTGTCAGAAACTAGGTTGAAGTCCTGGCTAAAGGGTTGTAATGACCAATTAAGTATCTATGTAAATATGCACATCGAATCACATAAAAATAACCAATTGAAGCGCTTCAATTTAACTTATATAGGAGAACAATTCCATCGAGACTTGCAAAAAAACTAATGAAGGCGATGTTAAATCCGATTTGAAATAATAAATAATGGTTGTTATATAAAATGCAGAGATAAATAAATGAAAATTAAATTAAATAATCATTAAAAACATTCATTTAATATAATTTCAAATAAGAAAATTCTTTTTCTCCACATTACTTGCTTTAAACACTGCAGCTTGTGTAATGTATCTACACTGTGCGTTTAATTTAATACTACGTACTGCTATTAGAATTCCTCCTTTTCTTATTTAGGGTTGAGTAAAGGGAAGAAAAAAATGTATTTATTTTTAAAATAAGGTTTTTGGTTTTGTTTACATTTGAAATCAAAAAAATAAAATGTTTTTCTCAGTCACTAGATTCACTTTCAAAATTATTTCAAGAATACAGAGGAGAGTTTCCTTATCAAACTTGTTAATATTTTTACTGGCATTCAATTTAAGATTGAAAAATAATCAACAAATATAATTGCAAGACTTAATATTTTTAACGTACTTCATAAATTTTTTTTTTATCAAAGTTGCCTGCCAATGAAGAACAAAAACAGCAGAAGCGTTTTGACAAATACACGTCATTTTCGTTGGAATTTTTATGAAAAGAATGGGGGGGGGGGTGTAGGGAAAAAGTTATTGATAATGAACTTGTAATAGCTGGCGGCAGTATTGCAAACACTGCACTGCACTGTACTGAACAGCTCTGCTGTATAAATTGCTGAGAAGACACAGCACAGCTACTGCTGTTAAGTTTCTCATTAATTGCCGGCTAAAATAATAATAGAGAATGCAATATAATGAATGAATGAATGAATAAATGGATACATGAAATGAAAAACATTGCGCATGAAAACTATGAAAAACAAACAAGCCAACCCAACATAAACCAAACCAAACCAAACCAAACCATTTCAGACAGCCAGTCAGCCAGGCAGCCGGACATTGTAAAAGACCCAACAATTATTGCGTTGGCCTCCAGATAGTTTTTCTTGAGGGTGTTGCTTGCTTTTAGTTTGTTACACGCACACTCAATCTAGAGAAGACAAAAGCTGAAAACAATGAATTTTTTTCTCCTTCCTTCATGTTCATTATACTAATAACCGCAATTGTTTACAACAAATACACACTGAGCTTTGCGTTAACCATCCATCTATCCTTCCCATCCACCCGGCTTTTTGTTAAACTGTTAGCAAGACTGGGTTAACAGTGTCATCATTGTGTGCGGGAGACAGAACTGTTGTTCAACGAAAACTTTTCAGTTTTTTTTTTGCTGCCATCGTTTGTCTGTCGTTTTTTATTTTGACGAGACAAAATGTCAAGTTGAATGAAACGACCAATAATTACTTGTAGATGTGCATACAAAAGCGGACAAAAATTAAAAACTTAAACACCACTTTGTAAAAAATGTCACCTCCAAGTGCCATCATACATACACCACACACACCCCACCTCCCCTGCTATTCCAACAATTCACCTCTTGTTGTTAAAACATTTAATGGCACACAAAACTTGTCAAAAGTCTACACGTCTCGCTCTCTCTGTCTGTGAGATGGTTATGGTGCGATTAAATCATGGAAACGGCAAAATAGAAAATGAAAAAAAGAGCCCCCGATTTCATCAGACGATGCCAGACTACAAATGAGGAAATTGTAAATGTTTGACAGCAACAAGAAGAGCTATTTTTCGTTTTCTTAATAGACTTGTAATGAGCAATTAGTAAGTCGGTGGTAATGTGATACGTAATGTCTGTCCCCGTCTGACTGTCTTGTCTGTTAAGAAAACAATAGAACTGCTTTTGAATGTGTGTGTTGGTTAGAGGAGAATGGAAATTCTTGTGGAAAATAAATGAAACGATAGGCTTGGCTTTTAGAAAGGAAAACGAATTACAATTTACAATTAAATTATTATTTATACACACACTTATAAGTGCAATGCATATGCTCAGCTTAAAGGGTTTCAAATTTGTAAAAATTATTTCTTATCTAAAACGCAAGGTAGACAAGTATTCCCACGAATTTTTTTAAGGCCTAACATATGCGTGCAATGTTTGCAAATTGAATGAATAAAGAGGAAAAATGTGACATAACATTGTAGTTCATATTATATGATTACAACAGTTTGTTTCAAACTTTAAAATGCCGGATTCCTATTAAAACCTTTCAAGAGTTTTTCTTCAAATTTATTTTCCATTTGTTCTTAGCGCAGTAAGAGTACAATTTGTTAAGACACAATTCCAAAAATTTTTAAGTTTTTGTCTTGTGGTTAGAAATGAAAAACTGAACTTGAAATAAGAAAAAAAATTGCAGAAAATTCTTAAAGCCAAGACGGAGAGAAAACGCGTTATCTAAAGAAGTGAAATATCGTGCAATAAGCAGACTTCCGCAGTAAAGAGAATCTAGTAAGTGTAGCGAGAAATAGGGATCTGCTTTGGAAGAACAGTAAATGCGAAAGTAATGCCCCAGTACCTAAATGAATGCTTGCTTGAATCCCTCGCATTAAAGCATGGCTGCCATAGAATAACACCGAAAAACGATTTGATTGTTGCTAATCATGCACTGTTTTCTTGATAGGGACGTGGGAACATTTTTGAAGGAATAGTTTTCCCTTGAAAGTTAACACCTCACGTTATAAGAAACAGTATTTTGCAATTCATTGTAATTTAGAGTACAATTAATTTCATTATTAATAAAAAAAAATGTACTTTTAACCCATAAAATGACACTCATTGTAGCTATAGAACGGTCAAGAAAAAAATACTCTCTGTTCGCTGTGCTGCTTGAAATTATATTCAAGTATTCTCGACAACGTTTTCCTAATTTTTTTTATTATTTTTATTTATGTTTTATAAATTACATATCGATGGCTTAATATAAAAAAAGGCCTAACTCAATTTTTGATTACTTTACAGGAGAAGGAAAAAACTTAATAAAATTCGTAAAATTTTAGATACAACAAAAATTTTAATACAATTTTTAATAAGAAACAGCAACACATTTAATCTCTCATTTAAAAAATTTAAATTTTTTTGTGCATCTGGCATTTGTCTACCAGAATAAACAAAAAACCTTATTTTGAAAAAAATTGAGTTAGGCCTTTTTTATATTAAGCCATCGATATAATTCATATTCATTAATTTTTGTTATTTTAATTTTTTTTTTAAATTTAATTTTTTTTTAATTTAAATTTTTATTTTTTATTTTCTATTCATCTAAATTTTTTTATATATTTATACAATATTATTTACAAAAGTTTAAATATAAATCGAACAACAGTTTCATTACTTTACGAAAATATACATAAAAAAATTATTGAAATTTTATATTTTTTAAAGTGATTTAAATCCCTTGCGCGAATTTCTGTAAAATATTAATTAATGTGCATTATTTTTAGGTACACCAGAAAGGGGAAAAGAAAGAAAATTTTTTTTTTTACTAATTTCTATTAATTTCTAAAAATTATAAAGACAATGAAAATTGTGTTCGTTTTTTTTTCTATTTTTATTATTTTTCATTTATGGATGGCAACCGAATTTTGGTTGTTAAAAAAGAAAAAAAAAATTGCAAATGCCGGAAATATTTTTTTTTACAAGCAATATACATATGAATATTGCGTTTTTAGTAAAAATATACTACTAGCCTTAATTTCTTGTAATAGTACCAATGCATTTCGTTATTTTTCCTATAAGAACTCATAAAAAAGTTTTGACACACAAAATATTTTTAAAGTTTCAAATCTGAATTTGATTTTCATCATAATCGTCATTAAATAATTATGTTTTGAGAATAACAGTTTCTGTATCTTCCTTTCCCTGTAAAGTTGAAATTAAGAGAGTTATGTGTCCTTTATACATAAGACTGTATCGACTACATTAGCTTTCGGAAATTAAACTTAAGAAATTTGACAGAATAATGAATAAATATTTAAAATATACAATACAAGTTTATAATAACATCTTTAAAAATATGTACTATTGAATTAGTGAGTACAGCGAATGTAAGTTTTTTATTTCTATAGCGAGAGTATACTCGAAAAATTACTAAAAAATAATTATTTTTTTTTAATTAAAAACAACCAAAAAATGATTTCCTTCTGACTAGTGTACTTGTGCTAATAAGTACATAGGTTTAATAATAGATAGGGTAGATAGGCTTTAAATTCTATTCTCAATATTAAGAATATAAAATATAAAAAAATATTAATGAAATATTGTCGTTATTGACAATATTTCCCCCGAATATAGTTCTCTATTGATCAAAAGACTTCTGGAGTTTAATACTAAAAGCTCATTTAATAATTGTAATTTTATTGCATATATTTTGTGTATAAGCTCTATATGGCCTTCAGGAAGTGAAAATATTATTAAAAATATTAAAAAAAAATATAAGAAAAAACACATTTCTATGGTATATAAATTTTGCCTTGAAATTTCTTCTTTTTTACTAAAATTCTTGTATACTTCATTCAGTATTACAAACTAGAAAAATTCCAAAAAAAAAGATCGATCGAAGATTTTTATTGTTAAATTTTTTAAAAATATTGTAAAATATTACTATAAAGAGCAGTTTTTTTATTTTTGTAGTTGTAACGTATTTTAAACACCTTGCAATACGGAATTTTCAATGCAAAGCACGTAATATTAGGAGCGTAGAGAATTTTTTTCTTGTCCAAGTATTACGTTTAATTGCTATTCACAACTAAACAATAATAAAAAATATTTGCAAATTTCCAAAACGGAAATAGTTTTCGTTTGCAAAAATTTCTATTAAAAAAAAAAAAAACAGAAAAATTAAAAAAAAATTTAAACTTACTTAAATGTGTTGTCGTTGTTGGTTTAGTTGATATGAGTTAGCGAACGACGTTGCAAAGGGAAGTTGTAGTATTGGTAGTTGCAATAAAATCAAACTGATGGAACTCTGCTACAAAACGTTGCCGGAGAAGATTAATCCAATAAAAAAATGTGTTGAAGTTTGAGTGTGTGTGTGTTTGTTGGTTAGTTGGTTGTTATCGGCTTTTGTTTTTCTTTTCTCTCTTTGACGTAATTAATTATAATTTTTTAATGTTAATTTAACTCACTCTCTCTTAGTTTTTCTAACACAGCTTCTATTTTGTTGTGGTTGTTTTAGTTAAAAAATTATTTTTATTTTTTTTTTTTTAATTATTTCATTTATTTACTTTATTTCACTAAATAACATTCAAAAAACAAATTGTTTAATTATTCTTACTTTTTTGTTTCTTTTGTTTTTTATAAAAATTATATAAAAAAATATAATAAGAGGAGAAGAAAACTTAAAACGTTGCAAATATTTTCAATAATAAAAAAAATTTGTTACTAATATACCACGAGGCGCAGTAAGGAGGAAGAAGTGTGTAAAGTGCCAACAAATTAAAAATATTTAACGTTTTTGGTTTTTTTTTTTTTGTTATGTTCACTTTGATTCTTTTTAGTACACAATATTAAAAAAAAAATTTTTGCTTTTTTAAAAACCACGTTTTTCTTTAAGAAATTAAAATATTTGCAGTTTCTGTCTTTCAAAGCGCGCGTTATAGCACGAAAGTCGAACACACAACTGGTTAAGAGCGGAGAGAAGATGCAATAAAGATGCACTTTTTTTTTGCACAAAAAAAGCCGATGACGTTTAACGAAGTTCGTTTAAGAGCAGTACAAGAAACTGATGATGATGAGGATGATTATTATTTATTATAAAAAAAAAGAAAAGGAAACACACACACAGCAACAACAAAAACTTTGGTATTTGCAAGTCTTCGTTAAACAAACAAACTTAAAAACCGAGGGGAGAATATTTCCCTGTGTTTGTTGTTTCCTCAAGGGGAGAGAGATCGTTGTTGAATGCACTTCTCACATATGCACACACACGCGGGGCACAGGCACACACGCGCTTACAAGCAAGATGAGAGCTTTAGTTGGCTTAAGTGTTAGTGTTAGAGAGTGTAATAATGCAGTTTTAATGTAACTGCAGTCGTTGATTATGTTTTCGTTTCTTCGTTACATGCACTTTTTTTGTCGTTCTTCTCGATTTTGTTTGTTTTAAAACACTTACGAAGTACTTCGATTCTTTGTTCTCTTTAAAAGTTTAATGTTTGTTGTTATTGTAAATGCATTCACTATAAATAAAATGATGTTTTTTTATGTTTAATATGAGGAGCAAATGAGAGCAGCAGCATAAATTGCAAAAGAGAGTGTTGTATTGAGATTGGGAAGTATGTTGTATGTATTTATGTATGTAAATGTAATCGTAATGGTTAGAATGATGATGATTATAATGATGATGATGGCTGGTAATAATGGTTTATTGAAATTAAATGATCGCTCTATAGTTTGTTGCTACGTATCGTATGCTTTTAATGAGAGTAAGAGTATTTGGTTGATCTTTCTTCGTGTATCTTTCTCTTCAAGAGAGACAGAGAGGGAGTAAATAAAGTAAGTATTGAGTTAAAAACTTGTTTTATTTTAATGGTTCGTTCTGTTTTTTTTTTCTATTCTATTCGGTTTTTTTCTTTCTTTTTCTTTAATATGGTTGCTGTGCTGCACTGAAGATGCACTTTTTTTGTTGTAATAATTTTATTGAATACAGAGTTGTATTTCTTATTGTATGTTTGTATATGTAATAGTTGGTTGGTTGTTAGTTGATTGGTTAGATTATTTTTACCGGTTTCTTTTTATACGATTTTTTTCTGTAAAGCACTGTATAATAATGATTTGAACTGCCACGTGTTCGATTTTTATTAAAAAATTTTATTAAAAAATTTTTACGTTATATTTTTTAAAAGTAAAATGTAAATGTAAATAAATGCTTGTTTTACATGTCATATAATAAATTTAAATTTTTTGTTGTTTAAATTATTTTAAAACTAATAAAAAAAATAGTTTGTTTAGGCACATGAAATTTTTTCTTTGACAGTTAAATTTTTAAGCGTTTTTAGCATTGAACTTCAAAAGTTAAAATATGTTTGTATTTAGCGTTTTTTGTATGTTTAAAAAGAAATTATTTTTTGTAGCAAATATTTTTTTAATATTTTTTTTATGTTTATTAGTTTAACTTTTTTTCTTCGTAAACTTTAAATCGAATTTTAAAATGTTTGATTTTTATTATTTACTCCACTGAATTTTCAAAGTTTAAAGCGCTTTCAACTTTTAGTTTTTCGGTATATTTTTAATAAAATTTTATTTTTTTTTATTTTAAGAGTATTTTTTTTTATTTTTTATTTTATTTTATTTTATTTTTTTTATAAATTATTTCGTTTTTTTCTTATCAAGTAGTATTTATTTCACTTTTTTGTGGTTTAATATATTCAAAAATAATTTTTTTGCATTCCCTAACATGACGATGCATTTTAGTTTAAATTGTTACAAATTCTCATAAGTTTTCTTTCGAACGATGAAATGGTAAAAGTAATTTACTTTTAATAAATGGTACACGACGCCAACTTTTTAACTTTTTTTTATGAATTTTTTTTTATAATTTTATTTCAGATCTTCCGTTTTAAGTATACGCGGACTTGTTGTTTTTTTCTGCTTTTTCTTTCAAATATTTGCACGTAGTTTCAGGTTAAAATAAATTTTCGTTTTTGTTTATATTGAAGACGATGAAATGTATAATTAAATTTAATTAAATTTTAATTATTGAAATCCCAGAAGAAAAGTTTATTTAAATAGAGAAGAATTGCATTTAATCCAATTGATTGCTGATGATGATTGTGGTTATATTTTTTGGGTATGATTTTTTAATTTTTTTTTTTTTAGAAAAAATAGAATTATATGGAGAAAAACGGCGATATTTTCACATTGTCGTCCGTCCGCGATACTAACGAGTGGCAGGCAATAATATTGTGTCTGACTCTACTAAAGGCTGAATAATCGCATACAATGCCAATAATTTGAAAATATCGAAATAGAAAAACAAAAAAACAAAAAGAACCAGAAAACACAGCAACAACACTCATATGCAGCAGAGCTACATTTAGCAGCCAAACAGCATTGAAATACTTAGTGGTAGTAGTGAGGGTATTATTTAAGAAAAAAAAAAAAGGAATAAAAAACAAAAAGCTTGTGTATTGTGCACTCTCACTTATACACACATACAATGCCGGTTGCTCTAATACTAATGCATATACATATATATCCGTGCATATAGTTGTTACCCCCTCCAAAGCTCTTGAGTGTCAAAACATATCCTTACTCAACATTTTCTTTGCATGCGACAACACAACGGCAACGCCAACAGCAACCTCCACTACCACCACTATGTTCATAAGAAAGCATGAGTGTGTTTTGTTTTCTGTTTTGTTTTTCCTCTTCGTCTTAAAATCCACTACATATGCACATGCGTCTCACTTATACACTAACACAATGCAGTTCAACCACCCATATTTTTTTTCTTTTGCTCGTGGCAAACAAACTCTCTAATGAAATTGCTCTCAAGCTTATACAATCTCTCTTTCTCTATCTCTTTTAGCGAAGGTTTAACTCTTTTGCAGTTTTGCAGCTTTAATTATTTGCACTACAAACAAAAACAGAATTTATTTGCAGTTTTGCAATTATTTGCATATAAAAAAAAAGAAAACCTCTCGCTCTTTCACTCCTTCTCTCTCTCTCTCTCTGTCACTGCATGAGTAAAACTTGTTCTCTCTCTGTCAGAGTAAACTTTGGCAAATATTTAATCTGTTTTGTTGATTTCAATTTATTTTATTAAACTTAATATTGTAGTTCTCTCCTGTTTCTGTTTCTGTTTCATTTATACTGTATGTTATATGAAATAATGAGTGTGTTTCATTGCAATACCTTTTTGGTCTCTTACTCCAGTTTCTTTTTTAAGAACATTTCAATTAATTGCAGCAGTTTGTATGAGAAAAAACGACTCAAGTACACAATACAAGTACATTTATTAACTAAAACACAAGAGAGCGTAATTAAAGCCAAGGAATGAGAGACATACGAACACAAAGAGAGAGAGAGAGAATATATCTGTTGGTTGGCTGGCTGGCTGGCTGGCTGGTTGACAAAATGCTTGTACACTGGGCTCCAATAATAAATAAACTCTTGTCTTTATTATTTTATTAATTATTACTCTTCTTCTTTTTTATCTCCGTTATTATTATTGTTGTTGTTGTTGCCTTATTATTATTATGACAACGTTGTTGATGAAGATGATGATGAGGATGATTTGACAGGCAGGCTGGCTGGCTGGCTGGCTGGTTAGTTGGTTGGTTGGCTGGCTGTGTCTGTTTGTAGATCAGATAAGATCTTTTAATGATATTAAATTAATACTTGAAAGGTTTTTTTTTCTTTACTTTCCATTCTTTTTCTTTGTATTTATTATTATTATTTATCATTTTCTCCTTTTTTAAACATCTTATTTCTCATGTTGATGTTGATGTTTCAAGTTAATAATTCGAAAATAAGGGTTGTATGGAGTATAGAGTGAGTGGGAGGAAGGGGTGATAATGGATTAAATCCTTAAAGATAATTAAAGATTAAAATCTTTAAGGAGTTGACTTCACATAACTGTTCGTGTGGAAGAGAGATGAGATGTTTATGGGTTGAACAAGGTGCTTAAATAGTTTAATTATTAAATTTAAGATTCATAAAGTAGAACAAATAAAATAGGCCATGAATACTTTCATTACACTTACATACATAAGTAAAATGTATGGAAGACAATATAGTAGAGAAACAAATGGACTAAACTGAATGATTTAGAGGGCGCTCAGTCTAAATAACGATTATACAAGAAAATAATCATAAAATATATGAATAAATTTTGTTGCGATATTTCTAAAGAAAATAAATAAAAGAAAAAAATTTAAACTGTATTCAGTACGATTAAAAGTATATCAAAAGGAAGTTTTTATTAACTACTTAACTACTACTAATTAACTGGTCCTTACAACGCTCTAGTCAGGATCACAGCCTAGCTCCTCACACCACTAGTGGCAGGGGACCCACAGTTTGAAGTCGACTCCGAACGAAGGAGTTTTGTGAAAACTTTCATGATAATTTATTTCTTTTTTTTAATTTTTTTTTTGCCAGAGAAAGTCGCCGAAGGAAAATTTTTTTTCATATTTCATTATGTTCGAGATATTTGAGCTAGGTTCTGAACCAATACACTACATAGTACACTTCAAAGTGACCATATGGAAAGATAAAATGAGTTGTGCTGTTGTGTCTGAAGTAAATAACTTCCTTGGTTTTAAGCAAAGAACATATTTCCAGATATCAATCTAGATTTCGTTAGACAATTAAGAAACGTTTTGTGTGAATCAGAAGCATTACTAATGCCATCAGTATCTGAGCAAAACACATGCAGTAGTTTCTTCGTATGATTAAACAGTTTCATAAAAAAATTTTCTCATTTGCCAAACATGCGATAAATTTTATGGCACAAGCAAACAAAGACGATACGACGTAGATATAAATGAAAAGGGGAACCGTGTTTTCGACTGAAAAAGAGTACCCAAACTATGGATTACGACCTGATACAGCATTGTTTCTTTTTATTGTATTTATTACATTGAAAAAAAATTTACAAAATTTCGATTAAAAAACTTACTACGTACGGTCTACATTTTAATCGTTTAATTGTGTCTGTTCCCCAACGATGGCAAAATACGATGAAATAAATAAATTAAAAAAAAAAAACTATCCATTAAGAGAGTAAAAGAATAAAACAATTGCACAGCAAATAATTTTATATTCCCTTTGCAGTTCCAGTTAGTCACACAGTGAACATTTACGACGACAACACCACCATCGTTGCGACAAGAGTTACATAATATACAATGGTCGTGCAGTTTGATAGTCCACACTGTAGTACAGTATGTAAACAATAGGACTTTCGAATAAATATTAAAATAATTACTCGAATAGAAGTCTTCGATTAATATGCTCATATCATATGCTCCAGAGACAATATGGTTTTAGTATGTACTTGTTAAGATTGGCAGTGAATTATTTACATGAATTGAAGACTAAGAATTGGACGCAATTGTCATAATCTTTTAGCCTTGGCCAAAAGAAGAGAAATTGTGTCCCATCAGCTCAAAGCTGAAAAACCTCAGCGCAGTCATCTCCAACAAAATATATAAAAAACAACACACACAACATATGTGGCGTTAGAAACTAAGCCGTAATCCTGACGGAAGGAGTGTAATAACCAATTATGTGTGCATGTATGGTGTGTTTTTGTTGTTGTTTCTGATTTTGATTATATTTTTGCTTTCGTTTTTGCTTTTGCTATTATTTTTGGGGTTTGGATTTGTTTTTGATTTTGGTTTTTGTTTTTGCTTTTGTTTTTGTTTTTGATTTGTATGAAATTGTTATGAAAAGTTCCTCAAAAATCTGTCGTTCGGAATAGACTTTAAACTGTAGGTCCCACCACTTATGTATAAAATTAATACACACAACATAAGTGGTTAGAGAAGCCAGCCCGTAATCCTGACTGAAGTGTTGTAATGACCAATCATGTATGTAGACGTGAGGCCACGGTTCAACGCAATTCAATTGGCGATAAGACTTCTTCCAGATTCATTTTCGAAAAATTAGTCCCAACGACATCTCTACATCATAATGCACATTAAACAGTAAATTTTTCCGGATGTAATGCCTTCTCAGGCAAATTGCCATGAAAAGTTTCTCAAAAAATCTGTCGTTCGGAGTCGACTTTAAACTGTAGGTCCCGCCACTCATGTGTAAAATTAACACACACAACATGAGTGACGTGAGAAGCTAGGTTGTGATCCTAACTAAAGTAAGTAATCAGGCATAACCGGCTAGCAGTTCGTCATACAAGACCTAACATATTTCATCACAACAACGCCAGGACTTGGAACGTTTTTATACCTTATAGTCTAGGCGTGAAATGGGCCGAATAATTCAATAAAAGCCTGTAAAAATCGATTATCACTGTCTTTTGGAAATAGCGACGAGTTTTTTATGAGAGAGAGGCCAATGTACGTGTTAAAATGGCAGTAATTTCATAACCAAAGTGCATATTTGACTTGAGTGGGATCATACTATGCTGTATGAAAACAAAACACCAATTTCATTCAAATTTATTGAATTCCTTTTTACTGTTATTAAATTTGTCACAAGGGGTTGCCAAAATCAACGTTGGGGGCAAAATCATTATTTCAAATTTTTCACAAAATCTTTTGTATATTAACCCCATCAGAATATTATTTAATCGACGAGTCAGTTGGCCTTGTTATTAAAACTGTTACTTGTCAAATGACATTAACCTGTCGTTTACCACAAAGGATTTAGTAGGATCCAATAGAAAAACGACCGATTGAGTTCCCCAATATCACCAAATAACAGTGGCATCAGCAAACAACGCAGTGTTTTCAGCATTAAGTTCAGCTGCAGCCAAACAAAAATCTGACAAACGAAATAAACAAACAGACTGACGAACGGACGAATGGTCAGATAAACAAAAGAATTAAATGTGCACACAAGTCCTTGTGGTGGTGATCACTTTTCCTGAACAAAAAGTGAAAAAAAAAGTTTTTTTTTTCTTTTTTTAAGGAAAAATAAATAAATGAGCGTGTATTTGTGTACATAGCAGCATTAGCCATCAGCCGTCAGCATCAGTTGCAACAACAACAATTTAAATTAATATCAATTTTATAAGGACAAAAACAAGGACACGTTAAGGAATACAAAAACAACAAATTAATGCACGAAGCTTTATCACTACTACCTCTGAACTACATTTGCCGCTCAGCCTCTGCCTATGCTATGGCTATGCTTTGGCTATTTTGAGAGCCTCATATTTTTCTGCTTTTCGTGTGGCATTAACAAAGTGAGTGCTGGTATGATTTGTACCCTATTTTTTTTTTGTATTCTGGCGATTTTCTTTTACCTCTTGTCTGTATATGTGTGTATGAGTATGTGTGTGTGTGTGTGCCTGCTTTAAGAGTAAATCATTTTATACCCTCCACTCTATATAAGCAGAAATCAGCAGCCAAAAGAAGTGTTGGATGTCATTTTATTATCATTTTTTTTTTCAGTTTTATTATAACGTTTCAGTTTTTTTTTTTGCTTCGTCCTCCTCATCCTTCGTCGTAATGATATTGATGATGATGAATGAAAAAAAAACGAAAAGAAAAAAATGTAGGGAACCAAACTGTGGGAATAAAAACAGGATTCATATGTTTTGGTCATCTATTTTTTTGTTGTTTATATGTGTGGCATCCTTTTTGTTGGCATTAATATGATTACACTAACAGCAACAACAACAACAACAACAACAATAACATACAGCATCATCATCATCTGCTGCTGTTGCTTTGGCTTTTGTTGTTCCCCATGTGCTGCTGATGCACCACATTTCTTTATAGCAGCGGTCAGAGTCTTTAAACTCCATCATGTAAAATAAAATTTACTTTTTGTTATGTGTTGTACGTTGTTTGTTGTTACTCTTTTTTAGTTGTTGTAGTCTACTGCAGTAATTTAGGGAATTAAGACGGGCCAAGAAAAAAAAAATGATGTCGTATTCCCCAAATGTTGAAGAGTGTTTCCCCCAAAGAATGGAATATTTTTGGTTGAAATGTTGAAATTAAAATTAAAACAAGTGTCTGTTGGAATATTTTTTATTCTGCACAGTTTGAAGTTAGGTCAGGTAAGGTCAAATTAATGATCAAACAGACACTTTAAGAGTTTGAAATTGAAATATAGAGAACACTTGGAAATAATCGTTTAAAACATCGTCCATATTATCCTCCTTATAAAGAAAATACAGATCAGAAAGACAATGTAATCGGAACACAGTTTTTCTATCCAAAATTCGATATTTCTTTAATTATCGTTGGAAATTACTTTGTTGGACAGAATCGGTGCCGGTACATAGCGTGGAATTGCCCACATGTTACAGGCCATGGGAATTTCGATTGCCTCTGTTGACTTAAATATCATCCATTTGTCATCCATTTGAATCTCACTGGTGGTAAGAAAGTACGTACGTACAATATTGTTAGAATCCGCTGGAAACTTATGGATAAGGAGAGATCAGATTCACTTCTATCGTTAAATAGCTGGTCATTCATCGCACAATAGCCACTCTCACTGGCAACTAACATTTTGGACTTATTTTGAGCCCGACTTGGTTTGCTTTAGGGAATGTTTGATCCCCGGTCTAAAGTCGCCGCAGTGTAGTAGGTAGTGTGTTGGCTTATTAGATGCAAGACCGTGTTTTAAACCTCAGCTCAGACATCCCGAACAAAATGAAATCTGAAAAAATATTTCTTTAGGCGACTTCCTCTAGTCTACTTGTCATGAAAATTTTTAAAAATTCTGTGTTTCGGAATCGACTTGATAATAGGTTTGCCACTCGTTGATAAAATTAACACACACAACATGGGTGGTGTGAGAAGTTAGGTTGTAATAGTAGCTAAAGAATTGTAATGATCAAGTAAGTGAGCATGCAAATCGACAATTTATAACCAAACTTTTCCCGTTCTGTAGGACAATCAACAAAATTGTTGTCAGTACTTCGCCCGATACACATACGATTCCCAGAGAGCTTTGTAGGTGGCAAACATGTCAGACCTGATGCAGTAGTTCAGTAACCTACGTAGTTGGAAAAACTTGTTGAAAGAAACTGAAGATTGAGGAGATGATTTGCGACAGCCCCATGTTTTTTAAAGCAACGAAAAGGAATAAAATAAAGATACATCTTGACGTATGTATTATTAGTTTAATAGATGGTGGTTGGATACGACCTATAAGTCACCGTAGTATAATAGATAGTGCTTTGGCTCAAACCTCAGCGCAAACATCTCAAAATATGAAAAAATATTTATTCCTATGGCGATTTCGTCTCAGCAGTATTCTGAGTAAATAAAAATTGCCATAGTTTCTCAAAAATTTTTGGTTCCGAGTTCACTTTAAACTGTAGGTTTCGCCATTCGTGAGAAGCGTGACTAGAGAGTTGTAATGACCAATTACGAAAATCAGTTGAATGTTGACTGTGGTCTCACAAAGGACCTAACAGTGGGATCTCTTTCTTCAGGACGGATCAGCCTAAGGCATTATTTACAAAACAAATGGTTTTATGGATAAAAAAGGAAAACAAAATTTTTTTCCTGAATATTTGACAAGAAATGTCGTTTTTCATGTTAAGTAAAGTTTGAAAGATTTAGCACAGCTCATCCAGCCAGTTCGATAATGTATGGCAATTAATTTTCCCGTATATATTTAGGCCTTTCTATTCAATTTCAAAAAAATCATAAAAATTTGCTGTGCCTGTTATGAAACCTACTTAAGACATGTCCATTTTTAAAAGCCGTTTGTAAGCTGAAAACATAGAATATCCATATTCAAAAAACCTTGACGCTAGGCAGCTCTACTAATTCATAGCTTTTAAGCGTTGAAAGCTAGGTGCTATGCACAATAAGTATTTAAAATGAAAAATGAATAAAAATCTGACAATATTTCAAAATTGTTTCGGTTTTTATTATTTATTATACAATCAGTATCATGAAATTGAAAAAACAGCAACCTTGTGGAAGAATAACGTAAGTAGAATGCAATTTTCCTGATTATCAACCAACAATCTTAACGAGAACAAAACACACAATCTAACCGAAAGTGTATCAAAGTAAATATGATTACTTTTGTATACGAAACAATTCAAATGTAAAATCATTGACGGAAACTAAACTAAAAAAAAAGAAACTAAAACGACAATGAGAATGAGAATGACATAACACAACAATGCCAATGTGCAACACAAAAGGACACCACAAAATTATTGTTGTGGCCTGGCCAAAGCAAAGCAAATCAAGCCAAGTCAAGGCATGCCATACCGAGCCGAGCCGAGCCGAGAGCTAAAGGTGGTAGTGGTAACACAATGCGACATTTGCATTTTTAATATAAAATTAAATATTTACTCTTTTACTGTTATACTGTTAGTATTGTATGTTGTATATTTGTTGTTGTCGTTATTGTTGTTTCAATTGGTCTGAGAGTGTTTGTATTGGAGTAAACGGCCACAAAATTGGCAGGCTGCAGACAGCACTAAAGCGAAGGAAAAACAAACGAAATTGAAAATGATTTCCGTTTTAAAACGAAAAACAAAAAGACAAGTAAAACAAACTAAAGTTATACGAATAACACAAACACGAATACGAATACGAATACGAATGAATATTTGCTTTCCGGTAATGGTGTCACATTCTATGCCTATTAATAATGATAACAACCAAGAGCAAGAGCCAAAAGTGGTCAAATAAAGTGCTACCAATGTGAACCATACACTCGTCTCTCGTCGTACTCTTTCCTTTTTCGTTTTCCTTGCTTTTGTGAACTCAATGTACAAACAACACTCTACTGCTACTCACATCACAGCCAGAGTAGTGAGTTACGGAGGAAAATGTTTGTGGTAGCAAAAGAAAAGGAAATCAAATAAACCAAAGAAATGAAAACCAGAAAAATGAGGAAGAAAAATTAAAAAAAAAAAAACTAAGACAACAACACCATGGGCGTACATTGACACCGATAGAGAGAGAGAGAGAGAGAGAGAGTCTATTTGATTTTGTTATAAAAAGGATACCCACAAAAATTATTCATAAAAAAACAACAACAACAACAACAATAGCTACAACAATAATAATGCTTCTATACAAATGATGATAAGACGAAGAAAAAAAGAAGGTTAAGGTATTCATTCATCATCATTACAAAAACAATAGCACAAACGACACAAAGGAAAGCTCAATAGAGTCACAGAGAGAAAATATGATGATGCTCTGATGCTGATGCAGCAATTTGGGTAGAGGTTCTTCCACCACTGAAAGCCCAGTAATACGAAAGGTACACAAAGAGACCCACCATCACATATATGTCCATACATATTCACACTACAATACAGACAAGCGCTTAAATACAGGAGAACTGAAGAAAATATTCTTGAAAATTTTCGGAGCAAAAATATATTTTTTTTTGTTCAAAATAAAGAACCAGTTGTTCAGCAGATATCCATACATCATTGGGAGAAAGTTAAAAAATCTAAAATTTGAAATTATAGTAAACCATACTACCACTTAAATGGGTATACAGTCAACCCTCCTATAACGCGGTACTGTCAGAACGCGGTTTCCATATAACGCGGAACTGAAATCTCCTATAACGCGGTACTTTTACAGCGCGGTTTCCGTTAAACGACATCCCATAAGTGTGACTCTAGTAACTAGATATTGTAAGAGGGTTTAATATAAGATTTATTTTCGACAGATTAGAAAATAGATCCGTGTCATCAGTTTGCGCGGAAATTATACCATCAGCCATCAAATGGTTCAAGCAATACAATATGTTTCTACAATTTCACTCCCAGTTACAGAACTAGTAAACATTCCTTCTCCTTTAAGCGATGAAGAATGCAGTAAACCATCAGGACTTAAAAGAACTAGTACTCAGGGAAGCAACTTTAGATGAGGAAGAACTGATGGGATTAATTGATGCACGCACCTCAAATGCATTGGTAAACGAAAATAAAGAATGGGTGCCAAACTGATCGTTAAACGGTGCGCAGCGCAAAGTTTAAAAGAAAGTTAAGAAACTCCCTAGCTCCCTATAGGTTTCAGTGGAGTTGGAAAAGCAGCAACAATCAATGTGAAGATGAACCAAGTGAAGAAGACATTTTGCCCATTAAAAGAAAACGAGTTAGGCCACTCATATCTGACAGTGAAGATGAATGTTGAAAAATTACATAATTTTACAAAAGTCTTTCTTTCTTTCCACAACGCGATAGACGGTTTCCATAGAACAGGCTACGAATTACCCTGGTTTGTACAGTTAAATCCGAGTTTCTTATAGCGCAGTTTCCATACAACGCGGTACGCACTCACCGCGCTATAGGAGGGATGACGTTCATAGATCTAAAACACTAGTCATGATAGAAATTAAGTCGTCGTAGTATAGTAGGTAGGATAGTGTGTTGGCTTATTAGACACGAACCCAAGTTTCAAACCCTAGCTCAGACATCTTGAACAATACGAAATACATATAAAAAATATTTCTTTGATGAGAATAAAGAAATTTGCCAAGTTTATCCAAAATCAGTCGTTCGGAGTCGACCATAATATTTAGGTTGCGTCACTTATGGATGATATTATGACACAAAACATGGGTGGGTTGTAATGCCCAATTAAGTAGTAAAGTAAGTAGTATGGATAGATCTGTAAATAGGGATCAGTGTCTAGCTATCTGATCAAGAAATTAAAAACAAACCAAAATCAAATCTATGTTGTGTTTCAGAAAACTGGGAATGGAACACATTTCAACAATGACATACATTTTTTAGAACTCGTTTCTTGTAAACTTGTTATAAAAATTAAGACTTCTAGACAAGAATATCTTCTTTCCGGAGTGGGATCAGATGTTTGTAGAGCTATTCTCAAAGAATAGAGATAGAGAAACATTGAAATTAGGCCAAATGGGTTTGTTGGTAGTACTATAATACTATCCAATAGTAACCGGTCTTTTGACAGGGGAATGGGAATCGGCTCGATCACTAAAAGACACGGTAAAGACACTGACCAGGAAACTAAAATTTGTTTGAGCAATAGAAATAATAGGCATAATAGAGGAGCTATTGCATATTCATAAGGACAAAAGCTGTTTTAATTTTTAAATTTGTGCGAAAAACCCTGACATTGTCATTTTTGCATAGTTTTTCAAACAGAATCAAGCAATTGATAACACAGCCCTGCATGGGTTTTGCAAATAAGATGGCTCCAGGTGTTCCCGAAGGCATTTTGCGTGCTAAACACGAACCTGGGTTCAAAAACTTGCCATCACGTCAGGATTTCGAGAAAAACTGGGTTGAAACCCCTAAAAACAGCGTTTTTAGCCATTTTCGAAAATTTATAGAGCTAAACAACCGCCATATTGATGCGCCATTTTGAATTTTTTAAATCTGAATGAAGATCTGTAATAAATGACCCCAAAAACCCCTGACGTGATGGAAAGTTTTTGAACCCAGATTCGTGTTTAGCGCGCAAAATGCCTTCGCAAACACCTGGAGCCATCTTATTTGCACAAAAAGTCCAAATTTGCAGGGCTGTGTAATCAAATATGGCGTATATTCTCTTTAAACAATTCTGAGTTAAGTTTTCGCCAATTTTTATTTAATTTTTGTATTCTATAAAGTGTAATGTAAACGGGCCTCTCCTCGACTCATAAGGCACATCACCATTTCTAACATAACACTTCCCATACCACTATAACTATGACAAGAATGAACATGTAGCAAAGTTTAATTCGTTATCTTTTTTAAGAAATTTCCCCCCAAGGTTTAGTGTAATTTTATGATTGGGACACACTGGACATTGCCCTGATGGTGCTAACGCAGGCAGATTAGATTGATCTTTTACACGACTTTTGTAGAAGTCGCAGTGAAACGAAAACTTCAGCATTATCAATGCTTTTCTCTGCCACTGTCATTTTACTTAATTTGTCATTGCAATCCTTTAGTCAGGACTGTTCAATGTCGATGTTGAACGCAAGATTTGAGCAGCTTTTTATGATAAGTTGATTTTACTCTCAGAGTTTTTGCCAGAAGACATCTGAGAGGAAATCGCCGAATAAATTTGATATACATTTCGTTTTGTTCGCGATGTCTGAGCTTAGGTTTGCACCATGAAATCTAGTCCAATAAGCCAACACATTACCTATTAGACTATGGATACTTCTAGAGTAGATCGAAGATTATTTGCATATTATTCCTCACAGGGATTGCAACGCCCACTAGAAATATTCAACATTTAAAATGTGAACCATTTAAAAAGGTGTTGTTTCAGAAAACGACTAAAAAGCAAAATATTGGCTGGTATCGTACCTACCGTCCTACCGAATATTGAAAAAACGTATAATTTCCGTTGAATTTTCCTTTTTGTTTTTGTGTGTAATTACACACTTCAAACAGAATTTTGTTTGATCCTTTGATAATAAACACCTCAAAGGCTTTGCTGCTTCAAAAAAGAAAATCATTTTTTTTTAATAAAATCAAACGATTTCGATGCAGCTTTAATTCAATTAAAATTTTTCATGTCATTAAATTCATTCATATTCAAAATGGCAAAAAAAAATAGCAGAAAAAAAAGTAAAATGAATATGACACTTCGTGTCTCTCTCTATCCTCCGGAGATTCTTCATTCTTTAGCCGTTATTTTGAAAATGTTGATTTGAACTCTATTCGGAATATGCCAGTGTTTGTGTTGTGTTGTGTGACATTAAAAAAAGTAAAACGCAGAAGAAAGAAAGAAAAAAGCTATGGATAGAGAATATAGTATTTGGAATCTCTTTATATTTTAACACCTTCATCCAATTTCTTTATTGTTCTGAATATATGAAGTTTTTTTTTTTGTTTTCTGTTATTTTTTGCATCGTTAATTTATGGACATTAAATAATTTTTTTTTATAGTTTGGCAAGCAAAAAAAAAAAAAATTAACAAAAAAGAAGTGACGACAAAACATTCCACAATATGACAAAAGTTTTTAAAAGATTTCTTTATGTTGAAGAAAAGATGATGAGCTCCTTGGAAAAAGGAAAAAAACCAAACAAAATGATTTTTTTTCGTTCTTTTTTTTGATAGAAATAATTCAAATACAAAAACAACAAAATGATAGTGAAATAACAAAAAAAAAAAGAAGGAAGATATACAAGACATTGGCTTGGCTGCTGCTTTTCTTCTTATACAACGATCGACAATAATTTCAGATAAAATTTTCCCACCAGCAATAAAATACAAAAAAAAAAGAGGAAAAAAACATGCTGCAAGGAAAACGATGAGGCGCACAACACTAGACTACCAAAACCAACACCCATTGCTGCTGCCTGTTATGCCCCTACACAACTTACTGATACTGCTGCTGCTGCCGCTGCTGCTGCTGCTGCTAGTTTCTTTGTGATTTTGATTTTCCTTAAGTTTGCATTTCGTATTACCGTATTGTGGTGGACAAAAGAAAGAGGAGCGTTGTGTTTTCGTAGTGAAGCTGGCTGAAAAGCAAGCAGCATTAAGAAAGGGGTGTATAAATATGGTAAATTTTATATTGTACCCCTTATTTATGCATCGAACAACAACAACACCATCGACAGCCAGCAAGCAAGCAACACAACCTCCAACAATAATAATAAAAATAATAATAATAATGAGAGTAGAATCATAATAAAAAAAGAAGAACCCAAAGACCCTGAATGCCTTAAGCAAGTACCTTTCTTAAATGTGATACAAACAAACAAAAACAAATACAACACCAACAACAACGGCACGAATAAAATGAAAATGAATACAACAAATGGTTGGCAAAAGGAAAAAAACCGTGTGGTCATGATTTCATTATTCAATTCTGGCATAATTTTTTTTCTTTTCTTTTCTTCCTCTTGCTTGCTTAAAGTCTTAAGAGTTCCAGCCTCATCATTTTTTATGTTCAAATTTTTTTCTCCTTTATTTTTTTGCATATCAAATGATAGATTTTTTCCTTTTGAGGTGCAGCACATCATTTTCGAGAAAAAAAAGCATATTTTTCTGGTAAAATTTGACTGAATTTCATTCCTTTTCACAAGTTTTAGGTGTGTGTACACAAGGGCTTAGCCACATTTGGCAAAGTATTACAATAGAAGGAAGCTACTGCAGCGACTACATCTTTTTTCAGATACAACTTACTTTCATATATGTATGTACATACGTACATATCTCGAACGTTAAACAATAGATCAAGAGGTGGTCAGATTTCTAAAGCTTGTATGCCTTAGTTAGTTATCTAATGGTTAAGCAGTAAAGAAGACCAGTTTCAGTTGCCTATAACGAAGGCAGAAAAATTGGTTTTCCCTTTCTACATTGGATATATGCATTGCTAGATCGGTTCTGGTTTGCTTTATAAATGGACTCAAAGGAGATTGAATAGGATCTATAGGATTAGATAATTTAGAGTTCACGTGAAGCAATCAGCATCATCATCATCGTTTGACTCCCTTAGAATTAAGTTAACAATCAGCTTGAAAGTTGAATGAGTGATCCAAATGCCAAAGATCCGTAAGAAGAGATGCACGTTTGAAATAAAATTTAGGTGATAAGTCGCCGTAGTCTAGTAGGTAGTGTGTTGGCTTATTAGACGTAATGCCACGGATCAAACCCCAGGTCAGACATCAAAACGAAATGTGAAAAATTATTTCTTCGGCGACTTCCTCTCAGCAGATTTCTGGCATAAACTTTGAGAGTGAATAAAATTGCTATTCAAAATCTATCGTTCGGTCTCGCCACTCACGTATAACATCAACTACATAAGTGGTGTGAGAAGCTAGGTCGTAATCCTGACTGAAGGGTTGTAAAGGTCAATTATGTATGTATGATAAAACAAGATTCTTTCTCAGTCTAGCAGCTAGCAAATATCTTTCCCTAATATACAGCCCACAAGAGGTAAGAGGTGTAGCACTATTTGTGCTTGGATTGGTATATTCATTAGCTTTACAACGAAAGTAAGTATGCGAGATTTGGTTTATTACTGAGAAAATCCGACATAAATCAAGAATTTCCATCAAACTCTTTAAAAAAGATGATAATTCGGTTGGATTGGTAATATCTTGAAGACTAGACGAATCAAATATCATATCGTAATGCTTTAGAAGACTTCAAAGATTAAGGACTTCACATCGACAAAGATGCTTACTACAAAGGCACACACATACAAAAAAGAATTCAAAAATAAATGATATCCAGAAGTCTTCTGATAACAAAACTTTCATTCTCCCGAGTGCAGTCGCAAAGTTCTTATCAGAAGATACAGGCTTTTAGAACATATCCGATCTATGACTGCTGATAACGGCTATCTTGTTGAAGCCATATTTGCTTTACAATATCAACAAAGACGACCACAGCCAAGGGCGTGTGTTCGCCTAATGGGCTCTGGAACAATTAACGACTGACCTTAAAATTCATCGGAAAATCATTTTCAAGCCTATTTTGTGGGTACGTGATAAAAAAAAATTAATGAAATTGGTACGATATTAGAATTCACAAGAAAACCAAAACACTGCTTGGTGTGGACTTTGTGCTGGCGGTATTTTCGGTATATATTTCTTTGAGAACGACGTTGGCCGGGTCCTAACTGTTCACGGCGAGCACTATAGGTCGATGATTACAAATTTCTTTAATCCTACTAGGATGCCATATAGCTCATGCCACATTGGATATTCTGCACGAGCAATTTGAGGGCACGATCATCTCACATGAAAGAGATGTGAATATGACACCAAGATCGTGCAATTTGACCTCGTTAGACCTTTTCTTGTGGGGTTTTCTTTTCTTAAGCCACAAACAACAGCGGTCCTTAATGCCAACATAACACGCGTGACCTCGATCAAATTCAAATCAAAATTGATTTGTGATATATTGAAGACTTCAAGTGTACTCTACTTTGTAATATATTGCAGACTTCGAGTGTACTCCACTCAGATAAGCCATGAAGGACATTCGAACGATGTTATATTCCACACATAATGGCATCAGTATGTCCTTCAAGCGAATAAAAAAGTCGATCATGAGTTCGTTTTTTAATTTTAAGATAGGAAGCACTTGAAAACAAAACACATACATACATATATTCGATTAAAATAACAGAGAATACAAATTAACTTATTCCAGCATTTCTACTAGAATGAGCACTTGAAGTAATTTAATTAAAAAATAAAAACTATCACATGTATTGAAGTGCATTAAACATTTATGGACAAATGGATTACAATATAATAAATTATATTGAGACTTTTATTATGTATGTACATATGTACATATATATGTATGTACACTTTTTATTATGATTGGCAGACAACTGATAGTATTTCAAAATGCTTATAATTCGGCCCACAAACGGAACAATTTCCAAATAATCATGAATAATCAATTCTGTTCATGTTGATATTGAAGTACAAAAGCTTTTTTCAATCTTACTAAATACAAAATCATAAAAAAAAACGAATAAAAAATTGGCGGGAAAATTTCACAAATCGATTTAGTATTGCTTTTGCTTATTATAATATCGTATATGAACATATGTATGTACGTATGTATGTATACCCAATAAAAAGACAATAAAATGAATCCTATTAACGCGCTTGTTTTTCAATGCGTACCAATGAGTGCGGAAAGTAACACAATAAATGAGAATTTTATTGTAAAAGAAAACCTAAAAAAAATTAAAACCTCAACAGAAAACGTGTTGACAGTTCAGTTCAGCTTATAATTGCACTCAAAAAAATGCCAGTTGCCAGCCAGTGCCTGCTGCTATTGTTGGCTTTTTTTCTTGTTTTTTTTTTCTGTTCTTTTTTTAGCAATTCTTGTAATAGTGTAATGCAGTATATAATGTTATTACATTAAGCGCATACATGCACACATAATACATCAATACAGACACATGCACATGCAAACAAACGAACTTTGTATATACATACATACATAAATACATACACGGAATATGCATATGCAGTAGTGTTAACAACATCTAAAGATTTGAATTAAAAAAAAAATAAGAAGGAACTGCAGAACAAAAACAAAAACAACAAAAATTAAATAAAATCCCAACACATGAGTACAAGACACTTTAATCAACACATGGTTGTATTTTAACCAGTAAAACAAACAAAAACAAAAACAAAATGCATCGCAGCAAACATTTTTAAAACAAACATTTTCCAAACCAAGCGTACCGAACCACACCACACTGCACCACACCAATCTGAACAGAACAGAACAGAACAGAACAGAACAGAACAGAACTGCACAAACAAACAAACCAACCAACGAGCCATAATGTAAAAATAATAAAAAATAAATTGTAATGCAAAATATTAATAAAAAAAATACTAAAAATATGTTAAAAAAAATGGTAGAAAAATAATGCTATAAATGCAGCCACTAGCAAGCGCAAGTAAGCGAACGCATATTAAGAACTTTGATACCCTGCAGTGTGTTGTAATACCCTATAACACTTTACGAGTACAGCATTCATTAGCTAATTAGAAATATTGAGTTGTTCTGTAAGAGCAAAATTTACTAAAAATATTCGTTCCTATAGAGCCATTTAAGTCAAAATTGCTTCAAATAAATTTTTTGGTTTGCATCAAGTTCGAATTTATCTTCACATTCATATGTAGTTCGGTCATATAAAAAATTGCAATGTATGGAGAGCACACGAGTTAATGTAGTCGAAATCTAATGAAATAATTTTTCAACTGCTAATCGCTGCTGGTGTGCAACATAATTGAGAGACGCTTACAGACGTTGGTAAAACTAAGGTTGTTGACCAGAAAAGCCAGGCCTTTATCTCCATGATAATTCCCTAAATTTGGATTTATGTTAACTATTGAACTACATGAAGAAAGCGAGCCCCAACGAGCGAGCAGGTTTCGGCCACAAGAAGCGAATTTTGTCAGTATTTCTGTTAAGCAGTAGTAATGTAGTAATTATTTATGCTAGTGAAAATTCGTTTTAATAGAAGCTTGAGATTGGGCTTATTTTTTACCAATAGGAACAAAGATAATGGATGAAAAAACCTTCAAAATGGCAACAATTTGCCAAGCAAACAATACATATTTGACAGGAATGGGATTATTTTAACTATGCTATGCAGAGTTAACTACAGAAGGCTTCACTTTAATGGTAAGGCTATCAGGAAGAGAGATATACAGTTAACTCGCGATAACGTGAACTAATTTTTACCAATGCAGTTCACATTTTCGAGTTTGTTCACGTTATCGAGTACCTAAATTTAAAACAAAAACTGACCCTATTTAATATGAAAAATGATATTTTAATAAGTAAAAATGCTAAACACTATTTTAAATAAATTTTTTTTATTAATCAGTCAAGAACTCAGTAACCTAAAGCCAAAAATTAAGTTTTCAGTTTCAAATTTGTCAATCGAAATCCACCTCTTTAAAAAAACATTGATGAAACCAGTCATAAAAAATGTTACATGTCATCCACACTGACTTGGAGAATTTATAATTCACTGGACAACTAAAGTTTTTGAAACTTTGTGGATTTATAGATTTTCCAAATACAAGTGGATTAAGTTTGTGAGTCGCCGACGCATTTGAACAGCCCATGAAAGTTAATCGTTTTTTGTCCATCCTTGCACCGTTTCTCCAATTGTGCTTTTCTCCAATGATGACACATATGTTTTATCTGGCAACTGCTCCAAATATAGCCCGCATTCATCAGCATTATAAAGCTGACCTTCACAAAGAGAGAGTTCTTCCATTTTCCATTTTCCTTAAATGGGTCAACAAGTTGCGGCTGCGCAGAAAGCTTTTCTCTGGAAATTTTAAGAAGGCGAACAGCAAATCTTTGCTTAAATTTATGAAGACATCCGTCACTGGCGTTAAAACCACAATAATTTTCTTTAATTTGATCGAATTTAATCATCGATCGTTTTTTCTTTTTAATGGAAGGGATAGTTGCTTTTGCAACTCCATATTTTCTTGCCAAGCCACTAACACTATAACCCTTTTGCAATAACTCAAGAATATCCACTTTATCTTTTAAAGTTAACACTTTAGGCAACTAACAGGTCAAAGCATACATAAACGAGTACAATGAAAAATAAGTTCAAACATAAGTAAACAAGCACATAAACTGTAGTTCGAGAATTTCCCAATTTAAAAATAGATTCAAAAAATAAAAAAAGTATTCACGTTTTAGAGCTTTCAGAATTTGTTCACGTTTTAGAATACTCTGTTGAAAAATAAATTTGTTCACGTTTCTGAGACGTTCACACTTTCGAGTGTTCACGTTTTCGCGAGTTCACTGTATCGCAATCTGAGTTTGCAACGAAGCAAGTGCCACCAGGCTTTGGACATTGCAAAATGTCTTCGTAGGCTCTTAATTTCGTACCTGCAACCATCGCCATTGATATAACTAACTAAACTACACCATTTGGTCGCAGATAATTGACGAGAACACGCGAGTATAGCAAAACGAAAAGTATATTGAAGAATAAAGTCAAATTAGGGGAAGGTCAACTACGAGGCAGCTCAGTTCTTCATACAATATGGGTGTTATACCCTGACATTTCATTACAATTCACCAAGTTCCAATGAATAGCAAACCGTGCACATTTTAAAGAGTAACACCAACAGAATTTAAACTCCATAACATTAGAATCCAAGGAATATAGACCGGTAGAACAGAACAAAGCTTCACATGCAATTTATTCGTAATTGAGTAATCTTATAACTATTTAGCAGATCAATGCTGTGCACGTTTTGTTTGAAAATAAAAACAACAACAACAACAACAAATAATAATATTAAAACAAGTAAATAAAGCCAACACATGTTGGCTCTGAGTATTTTCATGTTTTTTTTTTCTTTTCTTATTTTTTGCTTCTTTGCCAAAGAGTAGAAACAAAAGCTGAAAAAACATGTTAATGGCCGTCAACTTTACAACAAAAGCAGAGAGAAGCGGGAAGCAAGAAGGTAGGCAAAGAGGAACAAACCAAAGAATATTAAAAAAAAAGCGAAACTGAATTACATGATGATGCATCTTGAGTTTATGTAATCCAACCAACTAAAAAACATAACAACAACTACAACAAGAACTAAAACATACGATACCAAACAAACATGTAAAAAAAAATTTACAACAAAAAAAGGAAAAAAATCGCATTTGAAACATCGGGAAGCGTCAGCAACATCAGCCATAACTACAGTGGCTGGAGCTGGATGTGGAAGAAATGAAGAGTTTTTACGGTTGGCTGTGAAACACATTCACATTCACTCACTCACTCACTCAGTCACTTATTCACTGATTTGTGTAACGACCGACGATGGACGTCGACAACGCTACACTACTGAACTACTAAACGCATGCAACACATACTGACGCACAAACAAGCACTCTCACACACATACACATACACATACTCATTCACGAGTCATCACCTCATCATACCGCAATATCCACTAGTCATATACAGCCTTATAAGAGGCAAGAAAAAAACGGACATTAAAATATTGAATAAAAAAGATACTTCGGCTTGACAGAGGTTTAAAGCGTGAATTTCTAAGTGCGGAAACATTTTTAGACCAAAATTGATTAGATTCTCTTGGAAATAATAACAATAATAATCTGTATTATTTGCAACGTAAACAATTTTTTTCTAAACAGGAAATGAATATCGGAATAGCAAAAGGTTAACATGAGTTCAAAACAAGTGAAATTGTATTAAACAATCTAGCCCTCTTTGCAGTACCTAATCGCAATATCAAATATCAAGAGGTTATTAGAGTTGAGTTCAAATAGCCATCTGACGATAAGATAGGTTAAGTGACGTCATCACACGTATTCACGTGAGGCGCCCACTTTGTCAAGTTCATTAGCTCAACCCATTTAATTCAAGAGGTGCTGATGTGCACCACTAGAAATAGTCGCCTATCCCTTTTTTATATACCAGGAAATGTCGTTTATCCTAACTTCATACACTTTCGTCAGGTATGTCAATAATGAGGTTCCTAGCAAGCGCTACAATTTCTGCAGAAATGAAGCGATTGGACGCTTAGGCCATAGGCATGCATACACATTCGACAATGTCTCGTCTGAATAAGCAACCACGCAGTTAATGCTGAGAAGAAAAAAAGGAGCTGTTTCTTCCTCCCTGAATTAAGATTGGTCCTGCTCAACCTGTCCGTCAAATAGATACTTCTTAAAATTGATACTCTTACTTTTTAGGAAAGTACTGGAATGTACCCTAATTATAGCCAGTCCCTTACTACTTCTGGCCATTACTTTCGCAACACAGATTATCTATGTTATTAAGATAAACCAAAGTTATTAAGGCTTCCGAGAAATAGACGACATTCGTAAGACAAGCTTGAAAAGTCGATGTGGCAATTGTGATTTTGAGAAGAACTTGCATAATTATAGAGAGGCACTAATGCACCAATGCCACATCGCTTGCAAGCAGCAGTATTCAGACAAAACAAGACAAAAACTCTGTTGAAATATCCATTATATATCCACTATCGATAACAATTGGTTGAAGGTGCAGGAGCTAGTTCAAATGATAGGTATTTCAAAAGATGACACCCATTGTTATGGAACGAGAATGTGGTGATGTGAACACGACATGTGAGAACGAAGAACACGTTGAGCGATGTTTCACAGAATAAGGCCGAACTTTTTTGTCGACTCGTAACCGTGGTTTACAACTTCCTATCTGAACAAACAAAAAAAATAAATAAAAAAAGCAAAATAACTCGATAACTGTTCTTTTTGTTTGCATAAGAAACGAATAAATTATATTATAAATTATCTACCATATGATAATGTTATAAAAAAATACGTATGTTCGAAGCAAGATGAAAGCCCACCACATGTGTACATACACGAGGAGTACTGCATTGCTGTAATACCCGCACCCATATATGGTTTTCTATTCCAGCCTTTATTTTTTCCTATAATATCTCGAAGCACATAATCATCAGCAACCATCGCCAACGTCATCATCATTACCACCACAATCGCCATCATCATCATCCACACACAGCGTCATCATTATTAAGCCTAAATACAAGTTACTAACTAAACTGGTGGCAAAAATGAAAGAAAAAAAAACCAAAAAAAAAGAGAAGAAAAAACTTGTCCCGTCAACGACCGACATGAAGTAAGAAATTATAAAAGTCCTTGAAATGCAGTAAATGCAGCGTGACGCATTTTGTTTTTTCTTTTCATTTTGTTTGAATGCATTTTGTTTGAATGCAATTTTTCAACTTTAAGAACCAGAATATCTTGTAAAAATTTTCTTCTATAGCCCCGATACCAGTTCTTTTTTCTTTTTTTATGCATTTTTGTCTCGTTTTGCCTTCGGTTTCTTTTAGTTAAAGTTCTTCGTTTTTCTGTTTTATCAAGTTTAAAAGGAGAAGACGTGATCGAAAGAGAGAGAGAGAGAATTCATATTCTCTATTCTAGATATACCACACCACACCACACCACACACATGGACACAGAATAGACTCTACTACTCAAACTAAGTTTAGAACTTGGTTAACAGTGCTGTTGTATACGATGACTGTTTGAATTTGCTGGCTTAGTAACAAGACAATATTTAAAGCTGAGCATACGTATGTATGTGTGCATATAGAAACCATCTGATCAACAAGAAAAGAAAAAAAAAACTACGACTAACGACACTAATACAACAAACAGCTTTAACGATGGCTGAACCGGGTTTATGCATTACAAATACAACACACACACACACACATCGCACACACTATCATTTGAAAGTTCTCTCTATTTTAGAAAAGACCCCAGAAACTATTAATTTATTAAGTGAATGTCAAACTGTACCTGAAAGTGAACTAAACTGACAAACTGCTCTTACATTCACTAATACGCTCTTGCACAATACTCATACAGCACGTTGTCAAACTTGCAGTGGTTGTATTATGGATTTTTGATTTGATTTTTTAATTGCCAATTAAAAGTATGGTTATGTACTTTCAAAAATTATCAAAAATCATTAGAAGTTATATCAACACGATGTAAATTTTAATGCAGCATTACAGTTATTTACCTTTTCTAATCCTAAAATGATTAAAAGTTCGTTAAAAAAAACAGTTAACATAGCAATTGAGACCTGAAGAGGATCTTACAACCTTAAAGAAAATATGATTGCAGTGAATACATTAACATTGCCTCCTAAATAACAGAAAAAATTGGCAGAGCATGTCATGATGTAGTGTGTGTAACGGTGTATTTTGTACCACATAGACTGGTCTGCAGTACTTAACTGACTGATTGTATTGCAATCGAGTTGCAATGCGTTCCTTATAAACCCCCTACAGTCGATAGTGATTTATATGGAAAGCGGCTTAAGGGACTATTTGTCTCCTATCAATAGAAGTCTTTCGAATCGCTATTTTGAATCACATAGGCCCGATTGGATCTTATACTACAGTTCTGCTTTAACAAAGACGAAAACTTTAGTCGGTTTGGAGACTAATTGATCAGGTTGCTTTAGTTTTGATTAATTAATCTTGAAAAAGAAAGACTTAATGAACATGGAACAAGCTGCTCTCCAAGAGAAAATCGGTGATTGCACGAAAAGTACGTGGCTTTGCCTTTCAATTTACTTTTAATTTGATGAGTAGGATAGGATTGAACCCTTATTTGTGTTTAAATTCAACTTTATTCGTTTATTAGTTCGACGAAGCCGTAAGTGAACGGAATCAAGGTATTGCTTATCGCTCCTACTCATCAAATTAGATTGTAAAAGCCAAATAGAAGGGCAAAGGCACGTACTTTCGTATGATTTTCCGCTAACCACATTAAATAAATACATTACGAAACTTCCATTTTCGTTAATGACCTTTCATGGGTCAAAATTACGCTTATAAAATTACGAAAAAATTGCCCGACTTCTGCAGCGATTAATGACTGGTGAAAGAAAGTGGGCCATTTACTAAAAAATATAAAGCAAACATTGTCCTGTTCGAGTAGAGATGAGAAGGCGCATACGTTTGCTGAAGACAGAATTAATAGTCAGCGAAATTTTGTCGCTCATTTGATGTGATTGACAGGTAATAGAAGTAGAAGTATTATCTTAATTCGAACCTATACAGGCAGTAATCGTACTATAAACGCCCTGCTATGGCCAACAAGTGAGGAATTGTAAACAATGCATTGATGGTGTGTCTTTTTAAGCTCCAGGATCTTGATTACTAGGATCTTCGCCTAACAGTCTCAAGCTGGCATTAATTGAATATTCTTGTTGACGATGGAACCGGCTTAACACGAATACTTGAAATGTATTGCACAGAGGATTCGTGGCCTTTACGTCAAAGGAGCGAACCTTTGAAAATCGATATTGGCCAATATTGGACAGATGGCCAGATATGATAATTACCAGAGACTTTCTAGTAACAAAATCTGACGAAATGGATGTGCTTTATCAGATAACCTGACTTTTTGCAGAATCTCGATTATATTGCTAAGTTTAATGAGGATATTTTACTTTTCAATAGTTAACTTCAAACTTACACTGGACGAATCTTTTTTGAAATAGAAAACTTACCTGAAAAGAAAAAAAAATGTTACAAAATAAAATAAATAAAAATCAAAAATAATAATTATTTTTAGATAAGAGAGTTAAAATGTGATAATGTTTTCCATATTAATCTTAAAATAAAGATTTGGAGTATACATATATAGAATAAAGGATATTAATAATTGTACATACACATGTATGTATGTATGACTCAAAATATTATTCAGCATTTAAGGAGAACAATTCTAAGCCCAATCTCAACTATATTTACGGCAATAAATAATTTTAAGGTCAAAAGACATAGCAGTAATACCAATTGTGGTTGTTGAGTAGCTCAAGAGCGCAGTAATGACAAGAAATGCTAGCATTGCAACTATATTTAGGACGTATTCAATCTTTAGTCACATTTAAGACCTGTCTTCTCACACCACCCATGTTGTGTGTATTAATTTTGCCTGTGAGTGGCGGTATATACAGTTTCATGACAAATTTATTTACCCTCAGAGGTTTTGCCAGATGACTGTTGAGAGGAAGTCACCGAGCGAAATATTTCTTCATATTTCGCTTTTGTTCGAGAACCCCGGCCTCAAGTCTAATAAACTAACACGCTACCTACTAAACTACGACGACTTTTAAGACGTATCCAACCACCATCTATTAAGCTAATAATACATACTCCTTCTCGTTCCTTTAAAAACCATGGGACAGTCACATCTCCTCAATCTTTCAAAAAGTTCAACATGTTAGCCACCTACAATGCGCTCTGTGGATCCTATGTGTATCAGGTGCAGTACTACAGAAGTTTTGCTGATTGTCCTACATTTTCCCAAGAAAACGGTTCTTGTAAACGTGGATTTTACGTAGTGTTTGATGAAAAGTTTAAAACAACAAAGACACACTTTTTTTAAAAAAGATTTGTAATCCTAATTTTTCGAAACTTACGATGGCAACATAATTAATTTCTGCAATTGTTTATTATTTATTTTCATATTACATGCATCATTTGAAATCATTTAAAACGATGTAAAAACTCCAGAAACTTTCTTCTTTAGGCAATAAATTTTAATCAAATTCGAGTATCCTGGTTTATGTCCCTGCAATGACAGTCGTTCGTTAAATATCCCTCTAAGCGCAGGGTTACTACAACGCTCCTTATTGATATTTCCGTCATGTGTAAAGCTGCTGTTGTTGCTGCTTAAGCCAAATGTTAGCAATTCGAAGAAGAAGGGAATAAAAGTGTAATGCATTCGCCGTTTAATACAAGTTTTAGACAAAAAAAAAAACATGAAGAAAAAAAGGAAGAAAACGAAAAAAAAGAACATGAAACTAAAAGAAAAGCTGCATTTTGCGAATTTAGAGCAGACCAGGTAAATCGTTTACGAAGAATAAATATTGAACAGCAGACAGTAATAACGAACAACAACAGATCAAGGGAAACTTACAACACATTACAGAATACAAAACAATGGCTTTAAATATACATCCTCATTTACGTACGTATGTACGTATGTATGTATGTACGAATAATAAAACTTGATTTTCGTTTCGTTTTCATCATTTACTAAAAGCCTTTAAACTCGAAACAAAACAAAAATATCATCTGAAGACCAGTTGGAGTTTGAGTTGAGTTCCACCTTCTAAATCAATACAAAAGGAATACGAAATATAAACAGACTCGAGAAAAGTAGGCCAAGTTAAAATTGATTTAATGTGTGTACATTGTGTCTGGTGGCTGCTGGATTGTCTCTGTTCCTCTTCTGTCTATATGTTGCCCTCCTCTCTGATGCGGCTGTTTTGCAGTTCCATTTTATTTTGATGCACAAAAAAAACAAAAAAAAACTCTTGAGAATACAAATCTGTTTGTGCTTGGATAGAACCGCCTAAAAGAAACTACGAAATGAAAAGAAAACTAAAAGATGTTTATTAAATGAAATTTATGTATGTATTTCCCTTTGTGTGGGAATAAGAAAGACAAAGAAAAAAAGAGGAAAAAGTTTAGTAATTATCTAGATTTGCATTGCACTTTGAAAATAACGATTAAGCCATACATACATATGTACATACATGCATGCACTTCTCTTTGAAGTCGTTCGGAAGTGCCAAAAGAAACGGATTTCAATAGAGAGGGATGCTTGTCTTTGTTGCTGATGTTGCAGGTAAATTCAAATGGATTTGTTTTAGTTTTTAATCAATTTTAATTACAAACATTTCACTCTCTTTGTCAAAGCTTTCCGCAATCGGCTTTCAGAATTATTTTTAATTTTTTAGATGGTATTATTCTAAAGTAGTTTTTTTAAGTAGAAGCCTATTTATTGCAGACCAATGTGATAAACCGAAAATTATTTTTTAGATGACGCATAAGAAATTTGTTCGCAAAATATCTTGGTTTTCTCTTACCGTGAAGATGAAGCAGATGTAACTGAAGAGAAGCTTCAATCTCAATCACTCAATCTATAGAGTAAACTCAATACATACGCCACAATGAGCCACCGAATGAACTTGTAAGTGAAGGGCAAGCTACCCCGCAACCTAACCTAAACCAAATAAAAGTTGAGTGAGGGTGTTCATTCTGGGCAACGGCAGCTAATAACCACTAGCTTACCTCGAAAAACTTGATTAATAAACAAAACGAAAACAAAATAAAATATAAGCGGATGAAGGACATATATTGTGACAGTCCTAGGTCCCTTGAAGACAACGAGGATAAATAATTCCTTGTCCAGCACATGATATATACCCAGATGTTTCCTACTGTGATGTGTAAGTGCCTTACAGGTTTCAAAAAAGTGTTCTGAAGATTTATTTCCATCTTCAGAAAAGCAATATATTGGGCTTGAAGTCACAGAAGAGTTTTGGCATCTTCAGGGCAGGGGAAGCATTCTTCTTCTGCATGGTTTTTGCCGTGAATTCCAACAAAACCTGAATTTTTTTTTATACATTCGCATTATCACATAATCTAAACCTACAGAGACCTGTCAGAAGATTTGTTACTAACCTAAGGCGAATTTCTGGATAACCTGATGACTCAATCCCTTTTATTATAATTTTGATTGCCTCAAACTAATTTATGTCTTTCTAAACTCCACAAAAAGGCTGTGGCACTTTTAGGCCACCATTCTTCACAAGATTATAAGCCTGCAGATTGTAGCGAATTTTTATATGACCTAAGCTCCAGCAGGGATTGACCCTATTTTTTTTATCAAACTGATTCAGCATCCCCAGACAGCTCCATACTACATACACAATTACGACCTTTCAGTCAGGATTACGAGCTAGCTTCTCACACCACTTAAGTTGTGTGTGTTAATTTTATGCATGAGTTGCGGCGCATCTACGGTTTAAAGTCGACTCCAGACGACAAATTTTTGAGGAACTTTTCATGACAATTTCTATTTACTCTCAGAGTTTTCGCCTGAAATCTGCTGAGAGGAAGTCGCCGAAAATATGTTTGATTATATTTCGTTTTATTGAAGATGTCGAACCTGGGATTTGAACCAAGGCCTCACGTATAATAAGCTAACACACTGCGTACTAGACTACGTCGACTTCAGGTTCATACTGTCTTCCATTTAACCTCATAAGAGAGCTCAGTTTTTGTATGCAAAGCATTTTACAAACTCATATGAGTGTATTGGTTCTGTTTACAAGAAAATCAAGGAGGGAGCTGTCAGCCTCTCGATTCATTAGGCCATGAAGACCTAAGCTTTGGAATACACTACCATGTTCAGCGAACTGTGTTTTTAGATAGAAAGGGCAAATAAATTTACATAAATAATGGTAACTCAATTAAGCAAAGTAATGTGATATCAGCGTATGCTTTATACGAAACGCAAATATTTATCTACTCGAACTTTAACAGAGAATCTTGGTAGAGAGAAATAATTTTGCAAAAATGGTTTTAGCGTTAATGAGGACCATGTGACAACAATCATATTAGAGTCGGTCTTGTCTATTATTAGTAGCAGTCACAACTAAACCATTTTAAATAATCTCATAAAGCCTACAGCCAAAATCCGCAAAACACTTGTATCACTTTATGAATCCTTTAGCCGTGTAACCCTTGGAAAACTTACTAAGACTGATAGACGGAGAATCTTTAATTCGCTTAGATTCTAAAATCAACATCAGAAATTCAAATAGCCATTACATGATCATTATCGCAGTGCAAGGAGTGAATCATATTCAGCCCAATTATGAATATCCGCACGGAATTTTTCCCTTCCTTCTAATCACCCGGGGAAAAAGTAAATTAGAGAAAGGGAAAATCAGAAACAGCTGTTTTGTTTTCGACATTTTAGTTTGTAATTGTGATTTATTTTGTGATTGTGATTTCGTTTTTTACAAGTGATTTTCATAAATTTGTTTTTCTCAAAATTTTGTTTTATTTTAAATTTGTTGTATAAAAAGAAAAGCATAGCTTTTCAGTTACTTGTGGAGGAAACTCGTTCTGAAGAAGAAGTTCGGAAAATAACCCACAGGGTTGCAAGGTGGCAAATCCGCTTGAGTTAGACCGATCTTTGTAAGATGTGTAAAACTAATTGGTTTAATTATTTTTGTATAAAATATTTCATTTGATAGGTTTCAAAAATATTATAGTATCAACAAAAGTGCTTTTAGTTATTTATTACGAGTGCTTACATTACACTCTCAGCCGATTAAGAACCAATCTGCTGTTAGCCTTATGGTGAAACTAAGTGGTTGTTTACGGTTTTTCGCTGAAGGCGGATATTAGACGGGAGTTGGAAAAGATTCTGAAGTTTCGTTGGCTCAAACAACTTTAAGTAAAGTGCTTGCGGAAGTGCTCGATATTTTTTAAGCACATGTTTGCCAAACGTGGATAAAAATGCCTCTAACAGATGAAAAAAGAAAAATTGCTGTATTTTTGTGTAAGCTATGTCGGGATTCCCCGGCATCAGCGTCAATAAATGTTACAGCTGTTATTTATTTGACCTTTTGGACCTAAGAAAATTTAACAAATATTTTATTTAATAATTTTATATATTTTTTTCTTATTAATACTTACATTTTTCTTTTAAGGACGTTGTACAATGGGTCAATTCGACCTCCGGATACTGTACTTGTCTTAATTGACAAATACACGTCCTCTAACCTAACGTAACCTACATTTTTCTTTATCTCCCTTAAAAATTTCTGGTGAAAAAACTCCCTCAATTTTTTCCCTTTTTATTATTGTAGAATGCATACTTTTTTCTCTACGGGAAATAATCCGAGGGAAATTATAATTCAGAATAAGAGGAATGAGAAAAGGGAAAAATTTCTCCCGGAATTTGTATTCATAATTGGGCTGATTATCGCTTACAAAGATCCCGATGTTGTTTTATTGGAAAATTTTCGAATATTTTTCATTTAAATTTTCTGTACAAAAGATGCTACGCAGCAGGCTTTAATAATGTGAATATTTTTGTTGGGCTGCTTGTCATTATTATTGAGAAATTTCACATAATATTGAATTGTTCATTATTAGGCTTTAATTAGCCCCTATGGTAAGTAAGCCCACTTCAATTAGCATAAAATTTATGAACTATTAGTTCTGGCTAAAAAACTCTTTTTTTATGAGTAAAATAAAATACAGGGCATGATTTAGCCACAGGGTGGACCAATCATAATATCCACTTGCAGCAACTACAAGTCTTAAACAAAGACAAAAGAATGAATGAAAGAAAAAGTGCACTTGTATCTTTAATATACAGTATATGGTATACAGTACACAGTACAGTATAATTAAAGAAGTACAACAACACAAATAATATTTATTTATTTAAATATGCCTCATGGCTAAGTTTCACTCCTTCCTGCAAACACTGGTGCTGTGTTACAAAAATTTTCTTTCAGCTTATTTTTCCTTTTTCATTCGCTTATGACATTACGTTCGTAAGAAAGACTTGTACTTGTACTCGATAACGATGACGATGACGGTGCTGATGATGAGGATGATGTATTTGGGGCTTTTGAAGTTTAGCTAGCAATTAACCTAAATGTTTTTGCTTTTTCTAGATTATATACATACACTCTCTTTTATAACGACAACAACAACAACATCGACAGCAATATGTAAAATAATAAAAAGGTATTAAAAAAATAATAAGAAGAGAAAACGAAACGTTAGTTTTTAGTTTCGTTTTTCCTGCTGTATTTCTGCTGTTCGCTCATCTTTTTGCTACAATTACGCTTTTGGAAATAAATGAAGGAAAAAAAAAAGAAATAAATATTCTAAATGCAACAAAAGCGACCCAAAGAATACGCAATAATAGCAAGATGGAGAAAAAGAAGATACACGAGGCTCATAGCAGTAGAAGTTGCAGAAGCAGCACACAATCTCATGTTTTTAGTAGAACATTGCCTCGCAACAAAAACACACCAGCAGTAGCAGCAGCAACAGCAATAGCAACAACATTTGCAACATTGGTGACAATTGCAACTTCGTTTTTATTTTATTTTATTTTTTTCTGTTCATTCTTAAACAAATTATTCCCCAAGCAGAAAGAAATATAACCGTTTTTTATCCATCATTATCATTATTATTGTTGTTGATGATGTTATTACTATTGTTGCTGTTGTTGTTGTCGTTGTTACCGCTTGTAGCAACTGAAGTAGTTAAAAAACTGAATGCATGTAGCTTCTCTATCTGTATGTTGGTGCAATATTTGGTTAAAAATTAACTCATGCAGGTTCAATTAAAACTAATTGCTGCACTTGTTTTATACATCCATCACACATACTCAAACATACATACTTATGTATAATCATATGCCTTAGATATAAGGTATATATACATATACAGCTAATGACAACTAATTAGTAATAAAATCATAATGAGAAATAAAAATAACATTGAAAATCATGAGTCAATGGTAGAAGGAATGGATATTCCTAACAGGAATGGATTGCCAGTGAAATGACCAAATTTCTGTTGTAATTACAATTTTTACCAAAAGACTGATTACTTTAAGGACCATACGTAATGATGGCCTAAAATTCTAGTTAGTTAAGTAAGAAAGAAAATTTGTTCATTTAAAAGGCTAGAGTGGATACAGACAGAAAACAAGACGAGGCTCACTACTATGTCAACAGCATCGCGGTTGCGAATTGACCATGAGAATAAAGTACTTATTTGCCATCAAAAGGATCCATACAGGTATCTTAGCCCTGTTCAAATGGTGTGCACTCGAACAGAAACTTGGATGTATTTTATCAACTTGAGCATCTGAGAGTAGAGAGTATTGTAGACGTTCGAATACGTACCACGTATCATTTTCTTAAGGTAACTATGTCTCTCTAAATAGACGGTCTCTTGCTCGAATAAGATAAACTTTCAAAATCCAGCAAAAACTACAAGCTCTAGTCATTATAGTCAAGTGGGTAGCACACTCCAACTTCAAACCTCAACTCTGACATCTTAGATGTAAGCTGATGACCCCTCCCCGAGAGTCTTCTGGCCCAAAAAGTATGTGTGTATATATTTCTAAAAAAACGAAAGCAAAGAGTAAGATTCTGAGTCCAGCTATATTCCAATATTTAATATAATTCATGTGAAGCCATTCTTGGAAACCTACTTCATCTTTTCAGATTTCTTGAGGAGAGCAAATAAGCCGTAGATGTGTGTACTAAAGAGAGCATGACATAATTATATTAGATAGATGACAAGCTATTGCAGAAGAATAGCAAACATCTGCGCTGATGATAGCAAACATCTGCGGTGATGATATTTGACTTATCATTCATATGCAATTGAAACCCAGGTATTGAGGACAGGTAGCGACAGGCTGTCATAAAACGCGATAAAAACATGGAGTTCATGGAAAGCTTTCGACTACTTACATAGGTAGCGTTATAAACCAACACCGAAAACCGCTGATGTCTGCATGCATGGGCACCATTAAGCAATACCCCATTACTCGAACTGCTGCTGCAGAAAGCAATCGCCAAATAAGAAAACCCTCTCACACTTGACGAAGTCACATCGACAATGAAGTCATCAAGTTAAGCTAAATATGAAGTGTTATCGAGAACAGAACAGTGAAGAGATCAACCTGCAGGTAAATACAGGTACGATGTAGGCAATCAAATGATTACAGTTTTAATCTTCCTAAGAATTCTAGATTCCTGCTTTACTACTTTCCAATACAGTGTGGAATGTGAAGCTTCTGCAATCCGGATAGGAGCTCATATTTCACAAGGAAACAATCCATGGCATTTTTATAGAACTTGGTAAACACCATGAGATATAAAAAGTAAAGAAACGATGCAATTAAATGAATAGAAATCTGTATTTTAAAGAAAGACAAAAAGTCTGGCCCTTTTTTCAAATTGTCGATGTTGGGAGCTATTATTTGAAGTTGAAGAATATTTTACCAAGTACCCTCGGCACTTTCCAATCACACCTCGCTACCTATTTACGACAATTCTAAATGTGTGTGCAAATTCACAAGTGAATGTGTTCAAAAAAAAAAAACAACCAGTAATTCAAATAAAATTCAACAGGCACAACTAAGAAAACGAAATGCATGTGTCGTCGTCAATTACACGTTATGCTGGTGGTATAATTCTTATTTCACATGTAAAATTATTAAAAATAAAGAATAAAGTAAAAAACCCCTCAGATGCAACCATACTACTATCATTACATACACACATAGAAGACATTTTAATTTAATGATTCTATACATACACATTCCATAAATTAAAAATGGAACAAAATTAATTAAAGTGCTTCTTGTATACTTTTCTTAATTTTCATCATTTCAAATGGGGATTCACACACAAATGAAGGAAAACAAAAACTATGAAAATCTTTTTCACGATTATTTGAAATTGCTGCGGTACGCACAGAGAACGAGACCGAAAAAAAAGAAACGAGAAAGAGAAGATAATAACACTCAACAAACGCAACTAAACTTTTATGCGTATTTAGGTTAACGTAAGAGTTTAACTAGTACAACAACAACAAGTATCAACAACAATATTCATACGCTTGCAAAATAAATCTCTAGACGAGTAGTTTATCTGGTACTTTTGTATTGAGGAAGGAAACATTTTTTAATTAGTGGTAATAAAATTTCAATATTTTTTTCCTCCTCTTTTTTCTCCATTAGTTAGTTATTAAAACTGAAAGAGGAAAACAACAGTTGTTTGATATGATATCAACGGTTGTTGTTGGTGTGGAAATAAAAAAGATTATTAAAAATGTTAATACCTTTGTAGATGAGAAGCAGCTATGCAATGCAGATATTAAGTCTCTAATTGTCTAAGATGATTTGTAAAAATATTCACGTCCTATTATCTATTATCGATCTGAAATTTTTTTAGCATTTCTCATGTATACCGATCTTATATACTGAAATCGGGAAATATCGATTGACATACAATGATAACAGTAAGTAGTCAAGTTTAAAATCAAGTGCATGAGTTCAAAACTTAGCAAACATTAATGTTTTATTGTAATCACAGCCTCTGCTTGATTCCTGAACAAGTAGACTGACAAAATCATAAAGTACTGAAGCCAAACAATCTATTGTACCGTCTTTTTTGTACATAGGGGTTCCTTTAATGTCTAATCCAACCCTGTGACCTTACGAACCTAAGGATAACACATCGCTTAGTACCAGATAGGCCCCCATGTGTTTCTTTCTGAGATGAATTAACACCCGGGTCCAAGTATATATTCTGGTGATTCGTTTTCCTAACACATACATACATAATTGGCCATTACAATCCTTCAGTCAGGACTAATTAATAGATAATTTTCTAATTGAGTGGCAGGACCTACAGTTTAAAGTCGACTCCGAACGACAGATTTTTGAGAAACTTTTCATGGCGGCTTTATTTACTCTGAGTTTTTTGCCAGAAATCTGCTGAGAGGAAGTCGCCGAAGAAATATTTTTTCATATTTCGTGTTGATGTCTAACCTGGGGTTTGAACCGTGGCCTTACGTCTAATAAGCCAACACACACTACCTACTAGACTACGGCGACTTCTCATCACATTATCTATATATTGTTCAGTTCTTTTTCTGTACAAATATTCCTATAGTTCGGTTACAATACTAAAGCTATTCCTAAATTGTCTGATTCTCTACACAAACGTTAGGATTAACAAAAGTGCAACTAATATCCCTTTTTGCCAGTTTACTTTTTAAAATTCTACTTCCAATGTGCCATCCGGCAAGATCATCTGTCCGCTTATGACCATGAATTTCCACAAGACATGGAATCCAGTATAGGATTGAAAATATACAAGCAAAATAAATTATGGTCATAAGACTGGATGAAAAATGTTTAAAAGAAAACCCTAGTTTGGTAATTAGTTAAATACTGAGGACAAGATTGCAATTCGTCTCAGATATCTCCATTTCATGCTGAATAACAAAGCCTCATAGATTTTATAAAACCAATTTCATAAGAAATAGAAGCATGCAAATGGCTTAGAATGGACTTTTACACTACATGTGCTACACATACGACCTTTATTGTTTCTACGCCCAGCAATTTAATTATATTTATGCCATATTTAATCATTAAGATTTCATGACCAGATAGTCGACGATGTATGGTCCTTCCAATATCTAAGCTTTAACACCACTACAAATCCTATTAAAAGAACAAATCTGTAAAGTTATGTGTAATGCATTAACTGGAAAGAATATGAATGACACGTTATAATGAAAAAACGTAGTGCTTGACTAAAAACCCCAAACAATTCAGGTTCGAATCCGGTTTAAAGTTTTAAAAATTAAAAAACACTGCATTATCACCACAAATAATCCATTCAGACTCCTGTTAATAAGATAACAATAATAATAATAAGGAATAACGTTAACAAAGAATATCTTTTGAAGACCATATCTTGAGAAAGAGTAATACTCAATGCGCAAAAGTGCGAATAGTTTCACTTTACATTGCACTTTTATAAAATGTAATGTACATTGCTTGTATTGTTAATAGAAGACTATTCACTATCTGCTTCATTTGGGTGCGGTACGATCAATATAAAATGCAAAAAAATTGACTAAGACCAGTCAATTTTATTATTCGGTTTTAATTTATTTATAAATTTCTAATATACGCATCTAGAATACCTTGTGTATTGAATTACAAATAAAGTTCAGGGTAATCATATAACCAACACTATTATTATTACTACGATATTAAATATAACTATGTTTTCTAAATTCGAAACCCATGACAGTATATTCATCTCAAAAGATATTTTTTGCAAAATGTTTTTTGTTTTAATTTTATGAAATTAAGCATAAATATCGAATAGGGCAAGAATCATAAGCTAAATACTAAAAGCCAATTACTTTCCCTTTATAGAGTTGAAGATCGTAAGTTAGGTCAGGTAATTTGATGAGAATATAAAATTTCACACTTAACACCTCAATAATTTTTACAAGCAATCAACTCATCATAAAATTAATTAACAACCCTCAACTTTTTGTTTTACAAAATCAAAATCAAGCATACATATATACATACAATATAAAAAACAAAAACGAGCTGTAAATAAAATCATGTCACTTTTTAAGAAAATGGCAAAAGAGTGGCAAATTTTAAAAACAGATCTGAAGTACTATAGGGAAAATCAATATTCATATTTTACATACATACATAAGTATTCTCCGTATGTGCATTAAAAATAATACAAAATAAAACAGGCATTTAGGCAGTTACAAAAACCGTAAAATAAACAACAACCGAAAGCGAAAAAAAATAATGTCGACACCTAAGACACACACACAGTATTAATTATGTTTTAAATTGAAAAGAATTAAATTACAACACGACGTCTGACGACAACGACTACGGCCTAATATACAGGACTATGAATAAATATTTACACGAGTGTGTTACACACACAACGCAGCAAACAACAACACTCAGGATACCCCAAAAATATTACAAAAATAAACGTGTTAAAACAAATGGGGAAACAAACTTTGCTCCCTTGTTTTGCTCCCTTTTTTTGTTTTGTTTTGTTTTTTTCTTTTTCTTCTTTTCCTTCAAACACAACACAACAATAATGCACGAGAATATTATAAAGACGTCCTTGTATGATTTTCAATAAACAACAATACAATGGCTTTCCTAAAAGCGAGTGAAACACGAGTGCACATGAGTATGTGTTCGGCATGTATGTGCACGTGTGTTTGTAGAAGAAACGCTCAAGCATTAAAACTCTTTTCGTTTTTATGTGAATGCATTTAGCAAAGTACAAGAGTGTATATGTATACAGGGCGACGTGTGTAAATTCAATTCCAATCCTATATACCCAGGCCAATGCGTCTTATACAATATGTTCGGTGGAAACTAGAAAAATATGTTGTGTGGGCGCGGGAGTAAATATGCTCATAGAAAATAATTCTGCTGGAATTGGGTTTAATTTTATTTTAATGCCATGATTTGATTACATGAACTGCTCTGTTTATACTCGATAACAGAGTCTTCTAGTTTCAGTTTGGGCAGGATTATTTGTAGCTGTAAAATGAAATGTACTTATGAAAGTAAAAAAAGCACTGTAAAATCATGAATACTACGCAAATCGAAAGCTAAAGAACACTTCTTGTAGTATTCCAGCTCTGAATTTGCAATAAAAAAGCAACGTTCGCATTAAAAAGATTCAAGAACTAAACGGTGCAGTTGAGCTGTAACAATACGTTCATAGACAAATATTATAAAACGTATCAATCTTCATGTGAAACCCTGTATTATTGTACTTAGTATGTATATTCAGCTTAATGGCGGTTTCCGGTTGCATCTATACCAACACAATCGTAAAGACTTGCAATACAAACTCACAGACAACAACACTCGTACTCATACTCCAGCACAAACATGCATTTGGATCAGACGCCAACAATATTTGTTTTGTTGTGCATCCAAAGCTTTTATATTGTTTTGTTGTTGTTATTATTATTATTTTTGTAGTCGTTGTTTTTTTGTTTGTTTCATACGTCAAGAGTTAAACGTTAAAGGAGCTTCAGCAGCAGGACTAAAGTAAAAGTACTTTTTATTTCTTCTGGTTTGTGTATGTATATATGTGTGAGTGTGTATGTATGATTTGTCGTTGTTTTTATATTTAATTTTCAAATAAAAGTGATAAGGATATGAATGAATGTAAGAATAACGATGAGGATGAGTGTGAATACCGACTGCTTGCTGGCTCTGTTTGGTGCAAACTGTACACTGCCATTTAAAAGAGAAAAAATACGTTTTTCTGTTGTCTTTAGTAAATGCTGCTCTCTGAACTATTTTAAAAATAGAAGACAATAACTGTATAACAAACAAGCACAGGTGAATAGAAAATTATAAATTTCCTCTTCTCCTTAACATTTGTACACTGAGAACTCAAGGGAAATTAAATATTATTTACTGCATACGTACAAACATTGTTATCGATAATAGCAACAACACAAACTACTACTACAACTAGCAGTATTATAAGTAAAGTGCTAACAAACAAATATTGCAGTGTGGAATTATTTATCAAGACTCTCACTCTCTCTTCAAATACTGCCTCTTTAGCCATAATTGATTGGTAATTGGGAAAAGCCGAAGCAGAGGCTTTTATAATTGATTAGATATTTATTTAAAACTTCTCTTCTCTCATCTGTGGACAAACAAATATTTATTTTATTTATGGAAGATGTATGAGAATATTAATTATAAATGCATATTTTATAATAGATTTCAACAGCAAGGAGTGAAAATATAGCAGAGCATTTCAGTTTCAATGAATGGTACCAATAGCCCCAAATATTTTGGAATCAAACTGGAACATGAATACGTAATCCAGAACCACTAAGGCGGTTGACCTTAGAATATGATTGCCGTCACAATAAAGAGTAAATCTTAGGCATTGTTTACTAACTCTTAACTGGCTACCTTCAGACATTTTCGCAAAACAAGTGGCAGCAAAAGCGCTACAAAAGCATGGAAATGTAGAAGATATGGTTAAGTTGGGTGAGGTTAACGGGTGGCTTCCCAAGCAAATTCACTCGATGTCCTATATGGCCCATTTTGTTACCCAGTATGAGGTAAACTCCCTTGTCATGATCAAAGAAACTATGGTCGTGCCAAAATCTTGGGTGTAGTTGATCTATTAACTATACGATACCTGATCCGATTTCGATCTTGGTCTTACAACAAAGAGAATAATTTCTGAGTCTGTAGAGGAGATACAGAGGTCCTACCATCAGATGATTTCCTGGACCCGGAGACATTGAAGGTAACAACAAAGCTAACGGACTTGCAAATTTATTTGAATTCTTACATGTGACTGGCATTTACCTATAGAAGGGCAAGCAAGTGATCTGTCGTTTGCAGAAGAACAATGGAATATTGAATCCAATTGCAGAGAGAAACCAGAAAGATCTATAGAACAAAATTCGCATCAAACCGGACCAGAACCAAACCTGCAAACCTCATAGCAATTATATCGTTCACTGATCTCTACGAGACCAAGACTGTCACCAGGGAATATCTAAATTTGAGTAGAAGCTTTAAAGCCGAGAAAGAAAACTTCGAAACTTCCCGGCACTTGGGAACGTAAGAAGAATTCTTCGAAACGCGGAACAAGACTAGCCAAATGTAATTTAAAAAAAAACTATCTGGATGACTGAAACATGCCAACCAAGAGTTATAATTTTGTATCGGAAAAGATAACATCGGTGTTACAATGGCTGCTGACAATTTACCTCAAGCGGCATATTCTTCATGATAGCTCAAATTTCCTTAAAAAGGGCAGTGAAAAGCAAGCAATATTTAGCTGGTTCTCAAAAGATTGACGCACTACATGGTAAAGATTCCTCAAATAATATCTTAAAGCTGATATCAATAAAGGGGTCTGTAATAATAATTAGTAAATGTGCAGTAAACATTAGAGTGAATAAGGTCAGATGAGGTGGGTTTGTGATTTTGGATGAAAAATAATTATATTTTTCTCCCTTGAGCCCCACACTTCCCTGCAAAATGTAGGATTTATCAAATTTATTAAAATAGGCATCATCGTTAAAATTAAATGTCTTCCCGCGGATCTATTCAAATTTGGAAGCAAGAAACGGTCACTCACTAAATTCAGAGAATAGGACCTGCTTCATGTATCCTAGCCATTTTTTGCATGAAATTCACTTTTCTTCTTCAAACACTCTGTACGCTGAGTTTGGTCTTCCAGTCAAAAGACTGGTTTCGCGATTTATCACCCCCGTATTAACCCATTAATGCCCGAATTACTTTTTTTTTTCTAACGGTTACCGTTTTGTTTTTTACACTCAATTTCCTCTCAGAACATAAAACCTCAGCTGGCAACTTAAGTTGCCAGTGGGCACTAATGGGTTTAGATGTGCTAGACTTTATAAAGACATAAGAATAAATTTTAATAAGTTTTAAAATAAAATGGCAAAACATGGTAAACAGTTCGATACTATAATTGTAAATTACACATTTGAAGCTGCAACTCACTCAAATATATACTTTTTTTCAAGTACAGACTTATAATGCTTTAATTAAAAAAAAAATAAACAAAATGAATATGCATGCATACATACATACATACATATTTCCATATTGAGTAACAATTTTTTAAAATACCACATGAACCATGACCTTTCCCTCGTCAAAAGAGAAAAACATTTCATGTGCAAATAATTTGAAATGCATGTTTTCTAATTAGGAGAAACACGTTTAAGTGTCTGTTAACAATTATTAGGTTTCTTCGGTGTCTGTATATAATTGGATGGTTTTATAATCTTGGATGACAAAATAAATACCAAAATATTTTTAAATATTTAACTGTATGCACATATTAAATGCTTTGACATACAAATCTAATTGCCTACTTTCTGCCTGCAATACAATAAATAAATTGTTTAGAAGAAGAAAAAAATGTAAATCTTAAAAATTAGTTCATTTCATAAGAACAAAAATTGAAAGTGAATGCTTTTAAATTGAATTAAAACATTCTGCTGCTCTTCAACTACTTGTAACTCAACAGACTGTACTCTATTTTAGAACAAAAAAACAAACCAAACTAAACTAAAAACTTTCCAGAACAATTGTTATGTGGATTTATTATTATACTCATCTATGTTTCTTTTTCATTCCTTGCTTTTAATAATAATTTAATATGGTTTAAAAGCCTTATAGAACTACTATAATACGCATAGTATGGCCTTATTTGTTTTTTATTATTATTATTTTTTAATTGTAAATCAATACCCCTACGTACTTAATTCATCTTGTAAAACAAAGAGAGGGAGAAAAAAAACTGCCATGCAATATAGAGCGAAAAAATTAAAAAAAAAAGTTTCATAACAAAGGCCGTAACAGCTGCGTTTGCAATATTTTTCACACCTCAATTGAAATCTGTTCTTGTTGTAAACTTCAATAACTTATTTTGTTGTTTTTGTTTTTTAATGGCCAAACAATCACAAGAATGAACCAATAAAATGGAAAAAACAACAACAACAACTAAAACCCAACTGCATTATTTAAGACCATACCCATACCGTACTAAAGTTTCTATAGGAATAGGTCAGTTCTTGACGACAACAAACGACAGTAACAGCCGCAGTAGCAACAATATACCAAACTTGCATATGTGCATATTAAGTTTCAAGTATTTTCTTTACAAACAACAACAACAAGAGCAACAGCAAGCCGAAAAAAATTAATGTTTTTTCCTTTTCATTTTTAACAAAAATAAATGAAGTAAAATAAAATGGTTTAGGGCTCAAATAATGACGACACACTCGAAAAAACAATCCCCTAGTAGAGTTGCATATTTTTAAGCAGAGTTCAATGACTGCATAGAAGGCCATCATAACACACATACACACACACACACACACAACAATAACAATATCACCAACAATATGAACAATAACGACAATAGCAAATACACTATATAATAATAGGTAGAGTATGTCTACTACATTTCTACGGCTCTTATACTAGCACATCAAAGTTCTTTCTCCCTCTCTCTCTCTCTCTCTCTCTCTCTTTGGTTATGTTCATGCCACCACACGTTGCACGTTTGAATGAAAAGAAAAAATAGCATAAAATATAAACATCAAACATACGCAAATCCAAACACAAACACAAGCACAAACGCACATGCAATCACACGAATGCAAACAAACCAACAAAATAGACGAGAGTATGCAACGAAATAACACTTGCAACACAACTAGCGATAGTAGCAGCAAACAACGCCAAACAGTCGTAAATTTAACAATATACACACGCACACACACCATAGTACATACAACAAACATACTATGTATGTATGCATGTATCACATACAAGAACAAACTATGCTACAGAGCAACCAGCGGCAAACACAATAACAATAAGAACAACAACGATAGCAACACAGCAACAGCAACAAACAATACAAATAGAAAAACTGTACAAGTTTATGAGAATATGCAAACGTTGCACTATGGCCTGTGATTCTAAAAACATATGAGAAAATTCTAAAAATTGATCTATGCGAGGGTTAAAGTTTTTTTAAGTTTTTAGACTAAAATTACTCAGGGTTACAACGGTTTATGGACCAGAATGAATTGTGATTTCCTGGGTAAATGCTTTTCTCTATCCGAAATTGTAGGAGAGCGCTCATTCAGTAAACTGTTCCATTGATAGCCATTTATGGAACCGATTGATGCAACACTCCCTACGCATTTAATAATAATCAGCACAATTCAGTTTGGATGACGTCCTAAAAAGCAGCGAAAAACCTTCCGCATGCGACGACGGAAGAGATTCCATTCAATGTGGAGAGATCGCATCCCACCAAGCATTCTTCAGTCAGAAACACATTATGTTGCATAAGAGACAACATTTTGATTCACGCTTGTTATTCCGGCCACGATTCAAAACACATAATTTTATGTTGTTTGTAACGTAAGCCCTTCTGCATCGTAGAAAAAAAAATACCCAAATAGTGGCAGCATAGTTCAAAAGGGAGCGTCCTATTGCCATGTAAGATACTACCAAGATCTCACTGCCCAGGCTTCTAGGTATTGATGCGACAGCTTTAAAAACACTATTCCGAGTTCTTGATTTCTGATTAACATACGCCGGCTGTGAGATGTATAAAATTAAAATTTTGTATATCTTAAAAGACCCATAGTGCATTAAGCGCATATTTCTATGTATGTTTTCAAGCAATAACAACCAATTTGCTTGTACAATATATAGTTCACAAAAAATAAAAATAAACTCATACACATGTATGTATGTACTCGTAACATGGGCAACAACAAACATTTGTTTATTAAAGTTCAGAAAGTTCATTCACCATCAATACTGGACTGTGAAATAAACAAAACCATACTCGCTCAGACACACTCATACATACTCGCCAAACGCAGCAGACAACACCACTCTTTCACTCAGGCAATGCAAAAATATCGGTTAAAACTAGGCACAGTATACGTATGTGTATGTATGTTATGTACATGTGTATGTAAAATAGCGAAAAAAGAAAAACCTCCCCTTTTTCTGCGTTTGACGAGTTGTACAACAAACAACAACAAACAATGCATGGATGAAAAATGCATTTGAATGCAATAAAACTCGCTTTCAATACGGAGACGACTTGCACGCATATTTCTAGATAAACAAAGCGAGCGACCCTTAACTTTATTAAATCGGTGGATGTTGAGCAGCTTCATTACATACAAACGTACGCACAAACGTTGTTACGGTTGCGTATGTGAATACGGACACGGACGGACACTGGCAGCATTTGCTCGCATTCATTTATTCAATATTATTGTATGTATTACTTGTTGTTTATTATTCATTCATTTCGTCAATAATAGCACAGAAATGGCACAGAAATAACAATTGATTACAATGCTATAAAAACAATAACAACAACACGAACAACATCAGCAAACATTTACAATAGTAATACGCACTGTGGTCAGCTTATGAAGAGTATGTATGTATGTATTTATGCTGCTGCTTGACTCATTGACGGAATGCGGGAATGAATGAATGACTGACGGATTGGATCCATGCATTTATGGTTGTTGTATGTTATTTGCTTTTGTAAACACAAAAATAATAACAACACGAATAATCTGAAATCGCAATTGCAATTGCAGCTGCATGCACAATGATACATACCAACAATCCAATCTTTTCATTCTCATCCCCATCGATTCAATATTTCATTTATTTGTAATGCATTTGCATTCATTTGCCTGTGTGTGTGTGTTCAAGTTTTATTTTTTGTTATCATTTTCTATGCCGATCAACCCTTCTTCCTTGGCTTTCATTTGTTGAATTATAAATCAGAAGGGAAGAGAAATGAGAGAGGCAGAGAGAGAGAGAGAGAGAAAACGAATGCAATATATTCCCCCGTTCCTCCTGTATAAACTTAGCAAGGACGTGGCATCATAAGGATTTCTTTTTATAATTCAAAGTGATTTCATTCACTTAATCGATAACTGGCAATTTGTTGCATCCGTAATCGATAACATAGCCTAAATATATGAAGGACTTATGAAATAATTTTTACTGACCTGGGTTATTTTTAATCTAAGAAAGAAGATTAAAAATCTCAAAAATCTGTTGCTCAAAGTCGACTGTAAACCGAAGGTTACGGCACTTATAGATAAAATTAACACACACTACATGGGTAGTGTGAGAAGCCAAGTTGTAATCCTGACTAAAGGGTTGTAGTAATCAATTAAGCAACTTAGTAATATACCTCGCATGGTATCAACCATAGTTCGAAAAACTAATGAGATTCCAAAAGAAATGATCAATAATCCATAAATCGAGCAGAAAGCTTATTCTGATTATGCTTTCCCAAGTTTTAAGATTTCAGTTGTAATGTAGATTGTAATTTTGTCTAGACCATAAGGATTTAATGATACTGAATGTGGTTAACCACCTGTATTGTCATAATCGTTAAGCTAATGCATCAAATATATACGAATTTTCGATCAGGAGAATATAAATATCAGTCTGTACTTTATAATATTCAGGACCTATATACATTCGCTGGCATTTTATGGTCCAGAAACTTTATGACAGACTTTCAAAGAGATTGTGTGATAAAATAATATTGTAGCTTAAGGCGCATACACTATTCCCCCCCTCACTAAAACATTGTACCACATGATACTGTGGTACATTGTAAATCACATACGTGTTTACGGTAAATTAGTTATTGAGGACTGGTTAGGTTAGGTTAGGTCTGAGTGGTAGCTCTGAGTTCACAAAGCTCACTTGAGCACTCATAGCGGCCCGTTGTGATGCCACGGGTGAACGCAGTCGCTGTACTGACCAAGTTCCACCAAAATTAGGGAAGAGGAAGAAGTTGGTCAGCGCAAGGGCTGCACTTGAGAACTGGATATCATAGAAAGTTCCTCAGGACCCTGAAGCGACCCCTGTTCTCTCAACTGTTTAGTATAGAATTTTTAGAAAGAGTTTACCTCTTGAATTCAATCCATGCATATATCTATGATTGCTGGTCTTCCTTTGCACAAAAGCCAAAACCAAAATTGCATCGATAATTGTAGATTTGAACAGAATGTCTTTCTGAGATTCGAATCGAAAGATTACACAGAATGATATTGTGACCATCGTGACCAGCTTTTAAATGACTGTGCTTCTGGCGTATTAGCCAAATTTTTGCCTCATTGGAATATTGTATACAAGAGATTGGTGCTACATTTTTGACTGAAAGGAATTAAAGTGATTTTGGAAAGTTCAGCATCCGCACTTCATTTAGAACATGTAGCGTGTGGTCCGTGATGGTATCTCCATTAAATACAAAGGCCATTAATCTGTTATCAGAATTCTTTGATAAAGCTTTACATAAAATTTATCTCTTTTGTGTGTAACCATAGTATCTGCCCTGAGATGATCGGCATATTGGACTAAAAATAAATGAAGCTTCACGACCACAATACTGCCTACAATGTATAAAATTTTCGCATACATTTTCCAGAAACAGTAGACGCAATACTCATAGACATAATAGCAAGCATTTATTAAAATTATGTATGAAAAATGAATTCAAAACCCAAACTAAACTATGCTATGATTTGTAATAAAATACACTCAATCGCATATGATTATGATTATCTTCTAGATTCCAGTCGAACAAAGAGACCTTGAAATAATTTAATTTCAAATAGATTATTGAACTAATTACGATGCATTTTCATAAATTCATAATGCATTACAAATTTGCACATAAAATTGCTCGTTTTGAAAATGAAAAATTAAAAAAGAAAAAATGAAAACCGAAAACCGAAAAGCTTGCATCATCAGTAGTGAATCAATCCCTTTGAAATGTGCGTCTCTGGCATTTAAAACGTTGTGTTTTGCAATCATCCCCTACTGCGCTATTAACAATTCAATTATACTTTTCACAATTACAATCGTATTGTCAGTGGTAATATAATACGCACATGGTACGACAAATGTGGATATGGATTAAAACAACAGCAACAGCAACAATAAAAACAAAACAAAACAGAACAAAACAAGAAAAAAGCTTCTTTCTGTTCTACGGTAAATTTTTATTTGTAATGGCGAAAAAATGCATTTCCTTTTTAGTCTTTACAAACGGATTTGTTTGTGTTTATTTGACGACCTGTAGCACAGTCAGCAGCAACAGCAGCAGCAGCAGTAGAAGAGGGAGAGTGTTTTAGTTTTTTTGCTTTGTTTTCGTTCTTTTATGTTTTTGCTTTTAGTGCATCATTACAAAGAACGACTAAAAACTTTTACAGAAAAGTACGCTTGTATTACATACATATACGAACACATATTATGCCATCCCGTGCAGTTGATTACAGCTGCTGCAATTGTTGCTACTAATACCGAGTGCAGCAGCGAATGCAACTACAATAGCAACTTTTTTGTTTTTGTCTTTGTGTAATTCCCTAAATTCAACTCTTTTTTTTCTGTTTTCGACTCGAACATAAAATCCAACAACACAAAGTAATCACTGGCCTACTTTAGATTTTTTCCCCATTTAAAATTCTTTTTTTGTTTTTATTTTTATTCACGTTTTTTTTTTCAGTTTTTAGCATTTATGTGTACAACGTTTTAGCGTTGCATGTAAATATTACGTGGCAACAGATTTTCTTTTTATTGTGTTTCCCATCGTTATAATAACGATGACGCGACACAACACATCCGCCAACGTTAGCTGCTACTTGCTGCTTGTTTGTAAAGAGTGGAAGATTTTAATCAGTTCTACTAAAATCGGGGGGAAAAACTGTAAAACGAAAGCGAAGAAGCAGGCAAAACTTTAAAACCATTACACAAGGAGTAGGGAGCAGGGAGCAGGGAGTCTGGAAAAGGAGGAGCCGAGTTTGTAAATGTCGCCGTAGTTTATAAAGAAAATTTCCAGTCGAATACAATATTTTAGATTAAAAATTGATGACAATGCTAACGGTTACGTTGCTGATTACGTTGGTTACTGACGAAAGACTATTGCAAACATTCACTTAGACATTGTCATTCTGTATTCATTCATTTTATCAAATTATTGCAACCAAGTCAGCAAAATTGCGTTTTTAGATGTCAATAACGTAGTATGATGGTAGACTGGCGGGTGTTTTAGACTTAATGAATAAAATGTAATTCAAACGTAAATGAAATGAATCAGTAGAGAGGTACCTCTCCCCGTCATCATCAACATGTACATCGTGTTTCCGTTTAAGATCAAAAAGATTATAAAAAAAGTGAAAAGCATTTAATACTAAAACAACAACAAAATACCCAGTATTTGTTGTAGTTAAACTGCAATATTCAGCCAGTAAGTCAGTCAGTCGACCAGTATAGATTCGAAAACAAAAAAAAGAGAAAAAAAAAACAAAAATTTTTCTTAAATACTTGAACGTTAACCTCATTCACAGAAAGTAAAAATCTGTCTTCTTAATAAGAAAAAAAAAAATAAAATAAATTAAACCCCTTCTTCTCGTTATTATTTTTGCTTATATTCAAACAAAAACAAAAATATTTTCAAAATGGAATTTAAAACTCAGGATATTTCAATTTAGTTGTATGTAAAGCAACTATTATGGGGTACCCTATAATACTATTTGGCGAATTTTAGAAAGAAAGGAAAAATTAATTCATTCCGTAGTTTCATTTTTATTCTTAATAATTTCTATTTATAATCATAGGCCTTTTCATGTAAGCTTCAGCATTGCACATATGCATGAATTGTTCAGTATATTTACTAAAATAATGTTCAGTGTTTCCAAACACTAGAACTGTGAAGCCTTCGCATAAAGCCCTTATATAGCTTGTTATATTAGGTATTTTTAATTCGCCGTAGTCTAGTAAGTTGTGTGTTGGCTTATTAGACGTGAGACCTCGGTTCAAACCCCAGTCAGACATTTCCAACAACACGAAGTACGAAAAATATTTCTTCAGCGACTTCCTCTCAGCAGATTTCTGGCAAAAACTCGGAGAGTAAATACAATTGCAACGAAAAGTTACTCAAGTCGGAGTCGTCTTTAAAATGTTGGTTGCGACACTCATGTATAAAATTAACACACACAACATAAGTGGTGTGAAAAACTAGGCCGTAATCCTGACTGAAGGACTATGTATGTAGGTATGTTTTGTTTTTGTTTTGCTTTTGTTTTTGCTTTTGTTTCTGCTTTTGTTTTTGTGTTTGCTTTTGTTTTTGCTGCTACTTTTGCTTTTGTTCTTGCTTTTTTTTTTGATTTTTCTTTTGTATTTGTTTTGGTTTTTGCTTTCTTTTTTTGTTTTGTAGCGATAATACTGAAGATTTTACCGGCTTCTCAAGACATCATGGTATCATGTGAAGTATGGCATGGCAGTCTTGCGGCTGCCTGGATACCTTACCCTTGCTCGTCTGTAATTTTGAAATCGTTCTTGAAGACGTACGGTCCAGTGATGCTGCCGGTCCACAAACCTCATCAAATAGTGTATCTTTCGAGATGCATTGACACTGCCTGTGACAATTTTTCAACTTATCAATTAAAGAATATGATTTCTCACACAGCATACATTTCCGCAAAAAAAATTCAAACGTTTGCAAGCTTTGTCCATTTGTAAGTCTATTCATGATGAAATGTCACGAATTTTTCTTTCTGCACTAAAAATTGTACACTGAAAATCCAAATAATGTGTTTGTTTTTAGCGACTGAATGAGTTAAAAGTACTGTACGTATGTGGAATTTAAATTCAATATGATTAGAAAATAGAGAAAAATATAGAATTTATTTAAACTATGCTTTGTTTGAAATCATTTATATTTTATGAAAATTTTCAAGGCCAAATTCCACTTTAGAAGTCGTTACAAATGCACTGTAGAGTGCTTGTAATATTGTATGGACATTTTAAAACAAAAAATTCCGGCAGGTTCAAATTAAAACTACAATTAAGACAAAACAAAACGAAACAAAACATAAAATTACTCTGCAATAACATTCATCTTTCAAAACGAAAAGAATTGGACGTTCTTCTTCTTCTTCTGCTACAAACACTGGAGTGGATGGACAATATTCTGTTTCAATATTTCTTAAAAACACATGCAGGAGAGCAAAACAACCAAGAAAATAAAAGCGACATACAAATCAAGAACCAACACAATAAAATTCTTAAAATATAAATAAATAAATAAAAATTATAATAAAAATAAATTAAAAGAAAATAAAAGAGTCATGCATTTTTGTGCAGAAAAAAAGAAAAAGAAAAAAAAAATTTAAAACAATGCAAATCCTTTTCTTTCTTTATGTTGTGATTGCGAGCAAAGAAACCAAGAACCAGTAGAAGGAATAAAAAAAAGAGCTTAAAGCAAAACTATTTCGAACCGTTTGCATATTTGTGCACATGCAACATTTAGATTTGCACGGGCACAAATAGAGACACATACACAGACGCATATCATGTGGCACATATGACAACGAGATACAGATTCGAAATCATATTTAAATATTCCTTTTATTCAATGCATTTTATTTTGAAATCAAAAATGCATAACGATGGGGATGAACACGATGAATATGATCATCATCATCAGCATCAGCATTATTGCGATGACAAACAATAAAAATTGAATTAAAGATTTACGTACTTTTTCTTTTCAATTTTGAATTTTGAATTTCTTATTCTTTTTTTTTCTTTGAATATTACATTTTGCATAAGAGTTTAGGCAAAAATAAAGAAAGAAAAAAAACAGGAAATAATAGCCGTTTTCAACGTGAAATTAATACGCATATAATAGGAAAGAGAAAAAAAAAGTGAAATAAAAAGGAAAAAATTTTTAAGAAAATTTTAAAACATTCGAGAGATAAGAAGGATGTTTGGCATGTTTTTAGTTTTGCGCATTGTAAGGCATCCTTGATAAATTATCGCCATTCATTTCATTTTACCAATTTTTCTTTTTCCTGCACTTCACTTCAACTGCAAATGTACACATAAAACGAGGGTAGTTGCATAAGATGTTGAGAATTTTATTGCATTTATAATTATATTTTATTTTATAATTACTGGGTAGTGCGGTGGTTTCAAGTTAAAATCTCAGCTCTTGAAAGAAAAAAGCTTAGAGCTTTAGTCCTAACTTCTCAGATCACCCATTTTGTGTGTGTTGATTTTATCCAAGATTGATGGGGCCGACAGTTTAAAGTCGTCCCTGAATGACAGATTTTTGAGACTCTTTTCATGTCAATTTTATTTATTCCCAGAGTTTTTGCCAGAAATCTGCTGAGATAAAGTCGCTAAAGAAATTTTTTTTTTCATATTTCGTTCTGTTGGAGTCGTCCGACCTGGGGTTTGAATCCGGGGCTTACGCCTAACACTACCTACTAGACTATATTCGTCTCTGAATGACAGATTTTTGAGAAACTTTTCAACTTTTTTTTTGCCAGAAATCTGCTGAGAAATAGTCGCAGAAGAAATATTTTTCATATTTCGTTTTAATGTCTTACCAGGGTTTGAACCATGGCCAACACACTACCTACTAGACTACGACGACTTCAAATATAAAAAAATAAAACGAAGAATACGCAAAGTACTAGAAAAGAAGTAACATATGCAAAGTAATTTTCTATTTTTTAGGCGGTCTAATGTGTAGGCCTATAATTCTTAATGCCCTTTGTGGACCCAAGGAAGATATCAATGAAAACATAAGTGATTTTAAATGATTGAGAGATGCACATACTATATTGCATCGCTTTTAAAGAACTCACAACAATCTCACATTTGGAAAATCGACCCTCGTATATATTTTTTAAAGAACTGCAAATAAATGCAAACAAAGAAAAAAAAGAATAAAGTAAGCAATTGCCAACCAATTGAAATATGATGCTGATATTTGCTCCTACTTTTGCATCAGTAGCTGCTTCTATTGCCTTTGCTGAGGCTGACATTGAACAAATACACCGCATATGCAATCGAGCGATATAAATTGAAATAAATTTTACGAATATTAATAATAATAAAAAAAAAATACAAAAACAAATATCAGACGACAAACACTTTGTATATCTCAAATATAAATATTGTATATATAAAATGCATATAATTTTTCTTTTTTTTTTCAAATCAAATGAACACAATAGACACAAAAGAAATGCTTTTTTTAATGCAATTATAGATGGACTGCGGCAATTATACCTTTCAAAAAAAAAAAAAAAAGGAAAAAAGAAGAACCAGTTCTAAATCAATCCAGTTTGGTGCCGACGTTTATTATTCATCTTAAATCATTTCTTTTGTGATAACAAATATTATTCTCTTCTGTTATTTTTCTTTTTTTCTTCAATTGAATAAAGCACAAAACTTCTATATGCACATGGGCTTCTTTAGGGTGCAATGACAATAAATTTGAAGGACATCTAAGTTATGCTAAAGTACGTATACAGATATTGCAAGTAATGTTTGTCAAAAAATATTTCAGCATATAAGAATTTGCATGTCCATCTAGAACTTTCATGTACTTAAAATCAAACGAACAACTACGCAGACATTCTATTACTTCTGCCTGAAATTAAGGCTTTATTTAGAATAGTTAGAGCGATCCCATTGAAGTCAAAGATATCTACACTATGCATTCTTAAAGGCAATTCGATTACATCGCTCTCATAGAATTCAACTCGCATAATTTAGATTTTAGCACTCTAAATTTTTAAAGTAGGGAGAAACTGATGGTAACCCTAAGTAACCATTCTGAGCTAAAACATAAATGCATAAAAACCTTCCCCCACAGAATCAGATGGTTCACATTCAAATTCATAAAATTTTTTTTTTCATTTGTATTTAGCCTTATGAAGTCATGTTAAACGATTTTTTATTTTAAAACTCACGAGATGGTCCCTACTCATGCACTGCATTGTTTTGGAACTAGAAAAATATGTTATAGGAAGGACAGAAGGAGGAAAGAGGGACTAGTGTTTGTGGGCAGTATATTTGAATCATATTATATTATAAATGACAGGAAAGACCTCTGCAGGAAAGGATATTCACACACTGATAGTCCGACTAAAGAACGAATTCTGTCAGTGTGCGATCCACTAGCTAATCGAACACGAACGGATGTGCCCTTCTAGAAAGACGAGTATCGCGTAAGAAAATATCATTTGCGGGAACAAGACCCTTTGTTTTGTCAGATCAAAATCCGCTGCAGTAGCAATAGGACAACAGTGAAACAGAAGCCACATTGCGACGATCCTAGAATGAATCAATAGAGTTGGATGCCCTACCGACATTAATGAGTACCTTCGCCCTTTCCAATGAATCAATAGAGTTGGATGCCCCACCGTCATTAATGAGTACCTTCGCGGTCCGATATAAGTGGTCAGATAAAGTGATCTCCTTACCTGAGGTACATTTTCAATATGAAGGAGCAGCAGTTTTAGTCGCCTCCTTAGCTTTTGCAAAAAAGATTTGTAAAATACGACATATTTTCTCATTGCAGTTGCCCGTTTTCAACGCACGCTCTAATAGTAGTAATGAATCGAGCAATTACAAACAGTCAAATGTACCAGAACATATCTTTTGATATTTGTTCAGCATGGTCGCATCAGGACTAATTAACGCTATGTCTCCTCTCGCTTATATTGTGAGGGCGAGAATAAGCTGAAGTGAAATTAAGAACATGACAATGGATAGATTAAACTGGAGATAAGGTGGTATATATCGTTGGTCTCATGTAGAAAGGCCCTAACTCACACTTTTTTCGAATTTTTTTTTGTGATTCCAATTCATTTAGCACAAATACAAAAAATGTTAGTTAGGGCCTTTCTACACGAGACCAACGATATATATTTATGGCCATGAACTGTTCATGAAATAGAACTCAATAGGCATTTTATTAACAATTTTTAAGGTATATTTACAAAACGATAAATAGGCCAAATGGTAAAAACTATTGAAACATTTATTCCCTATTAAAGAAACGTACATACTTGCCAACTAACAAACAAAAATAAATTTACTCAAGAAAAGAAAAATATCTCCTGTCTTACTTAAAAATAAATCCAAGGGATTTTTAATTAATTAAAAAAAAAAAATAAAATATTTTAAATAATATAGTTTCGTATTTGCAACTTAAACTATCAAAAGTTTTAAATTAACAGACACAATGTTTACACATTTCTCTTCGTGTTTTTTTATTTCTTTCATTTTCTATTGCAGATTAAAATTCCAATTTCAATTTCAATTTTATGTCAAAATATTTTCAGTAAAATGTTCTAAAAAGGAAATTCCTTCTCCTAACCCAACCCTGCGGCAGACATGTGACTCCATTTTTCTTTAGCCTAGCCTAGCCTAGCATAGAGCAACTATTGAATATTATATTTGGCAAGAATGAAAGAAAGGCAGCAACATTGAATGTCAGAAAATTGTGTGCAAGCAATTAACAAATAAAAACCATATTTTGGCAACTGCTTTTTATACTTTTTTTTTTTTTGATTGGCAGCAAAAAACTACAATAGAAAATCGCATAACAAACCATTTTTTAAGAGCGCAAAAAAAACAGAAAAAACTGAAATAAAATCATTGAAAATCAGTATCAGTGGCAAGCAGCACTAACTAAAAGCACAACTGAACTTGCATTGAGTCAATGTGTATTTACCCTCAATATATGTATCTCCTCTTAGATAAATACACACAGTAGACGCAAAGTGAAAGATACTATAAAATTTCAAATTAAGACAAAAACAAATTCAGAAAAATAAAATAAAAGCATAAAACACAATCAAACAAACAATAAATGACAGAGTAGAAGAAGAAGGCGGCAAGGCAAGCAAAGTCAGGCGAGTTAACAAAATGCGCATGATACCAAAATCCATGCCATGCACAGCTCAACAGACGGGCGTTCAGGGGGACAGATGAACAGACAGCATACTTACCCAGCAAAGTGACAAGTGGACGGACAGACAGACAAATACCAAAATGAGGCAAAAAAAATATAAAAAAATTGCAATAAGCGAAAAACAAATGCTTTATCCAGTGGAAACAAAAACAACAAACAACTACGAAAATCAAAATCCAATGCCAGACATTGAGACAGACACACAGTCATTTTGAAAATAAAAAAACATTAAAAAAAAACCGAAAAAAGTTCGTTGGTTCGCTAGCTGAGGAGTACTGCCTTCACAAAAATGCAAATGATTGGCATGGGGTTTTTATAAGATTTTTAAGGTTTCATGAAATTTTAAACCCCAAAACTATGGAGTTCGCAAAAAAGTCGCAAAAGGCAAATATTAAACTTCTCTCTTTTTCTCTCTAATATTTGATATACGTAAAACAACAACAAAAACAAGTGAAACCAAAAGAAAATCTATAAAAAAAAATAGAATCATAGGATGTCTGAAAAGGTTGGGCTAAAATGTTCAAAACCTATGCAACTTTAACAGACCGTTAGAGTTTACACAAACAGCATAACATTTTATAATATGTAGCTATGTGTACAAGAAGAATTATTTGAAACTAAATTTCCAAATGTTGGTAAAATCAAGCATGTTTATGCAATGAAAGTTATTGGCTACTGTTGTTGATTTATTTACTGCGACGGTAAGCATTTAAATAAAAAAAATAAATTCGAGATAACCATAGATTTTGTAGCTTTCACACATGAATACTGAATGTAATTCAGTTCAAAATACTTGAAAACACAGCTCCATTGCAAAAAGCTCTGTAAACAGAGATTTGAATGTCAATTAGAAGAGTATACTGAAATGAAAGCAGTTTTTTATGGTCTTTTCTCCTTTACGGTTTTCACAAAACATCTGGTGCAGCAGGTCATTTGCCATTGCCTATATTAAACGTTCTCCATAAAAATGATAATTGTATAGTTCTCAAGAATTCGCTCTGTCTGATCTTTCTAGATGTCATGTGTTAGCGTTATCCTCTCTGAGGAGAGCAGGGGATGAATTACACACACACACACACAACATAAGTGGTGTGAGATAGTTTCTCAGGTCGTAATCCTGACTAGAGGGTTGTAATGACCAATTATGTACATAACCTTCTGTCAAGATTACGACCTAGCTTCTCAAACCACTTATGTTGTGTGTGTTAATTTTTATACAAGAGTGGCGGGACCTACAGTCAAAAGTCGTTTCCGAACGACAGATTTTTGAGAAACTTTTCATGAAAATTTTATTTACTCTCAGAGTTTTTGCCAGAAATCTACTGAGAGAAAGATTTCTGCGCTGAAGAAATATTTTTTTCATATTTCGTTTCGTTGAAAATGTCTGACCTGGGGTTTGAACCGTGGCCTTAAGTCTAATAAGCCAACACACTACACACTAAACTACGGTGATGAATTGGGAATGAGTTAAAGCCTCTAAATTGTTTTTAACATAGACCAGACTTCGGAGGTAACTTCTCTATTCATGCTGTGCACTGTGTTGGAATATCGGAAATCGAATTACAGGAAAACGAAAAGTGCGACAATTTGATTTTGTTTCTTCTTTTTTCTTTGTTATTTCCTTTTAGTTAAAATAATCTCCAAATGTTAAGAAGCATCGACACCCTCAAATTAAATAAATCTCTAAATACCTAGCATTTTTGATGTCGGATTTAACCATTATAGAAGCTATTTACATATTTGATCGTACATATCAGAGATCAGCAATGAATCGTGTTTTCGCTACTCATAAGCAATCATAAAATTTTAAATATGAGTCAACAATATTGAAATTTATCTACTCTGATTAATTCGTACTCACTACAACGTTGATTTATAAGTACAGTATGAGTACAACGTTGACATCAAACTCATACCATTCGAAATATGTTTGATTTATAAAAATACTCATTCGGATTCATAACTTTAGAAAAATACTTACAATACTCATAAATGATTCAAGTGATTCGAATCATTCACCAAAATTTACAGTCGTAGTTGTTAGGCATTTACAACAAAAGAAAAATACAGATAAGCAAAAAGACAGAGCCGCAAGCACAAAACCTTCTAGCGAGTATTTTAAGCTGGAGGTCCACACCACGCGTTTTCGCGTCAAAGCGTTGCATGCATTTCATACCTTCTTCGCTTTCTACGCTTCAAGTTACATGCAACGCTTTTTACGCACCTATGTTTATTTTGATTTAAACAAATTAAAAACAACCTGTCAAAATTAGTTGTTTCGTACGCGTGCCGCTTGTGATGCTTACAAAAGTAGAAAGTAGATTTACTTTTCGCGTTCTATGCGTCATGGCATCCTACGCTTTAGTGCGTGTAACTTGCACCAAATATATACATTAATTCTACTTTTTTGACAGCCGCGTAGAATGCGAAAACGCGTAGAACGCGTGGTGTGGACCTTCAGCTTAAGTGTTGTTAAGTATGAATATGATGAGTACTTCAAAATTTGATATATCAGAAATTATGAGTATGATTCGATTCTACTCATCTTTTTGAATACTCATTGCTGATCTCTGGTACATTTTATGCAGGGCATGATTTTTCAAGAGGGTTTCGAAAATTACAATAAAATATAAATGTATTCAAACTCTTGTTTGGAAATCTCCTTAAAGCCTTTAAGAGACAAGAATAAAGGGAGAAAAATGAGTATGTCTCCTACTAAAAAATGGCAATAAAAAATTTGGAAAAAAATTTAAAAAATTTTTTCTTCGGAGGGCCTATTTGAATGACTAAATTATGAAAAAAATGATATAAATTTAAGATTACTTCCAAAAAAATTATTGTTAAATAATCTCAACCATTTTTTTGCCAGCCAAATTTTTTACAAGCCAAAAACTTTTGAAACATCCTAATTAATTTGAGAATTTTGAAAACAAGTTCATCCCCAAAAAAAACATTTACTTGGCATTACTATTATGAAACAAACCCAATTCAAATCCTTAGACAGTAAGAGGAAAAAAAAACTTTACTCTATATTAAGAAAAGAAAAAAAATCAAATCGAGCAAGCAATGACCGAAAGACAGACAATAATATCATAAAAGCGGCCAATATATAAACTTTATTGTCCAGCTAAAGCAGACAACACTTGAAAACAGGCGAAATAAAACAGATATACAGACCAAAAAATCACCAAAAAATAAAAAAAAATATTTAAGTTTTGTTTTTGTTTTTGTTTTTTTATTTTGGCTCTGTACAACAATGGAACACCACAATTTCAAAATACAACATGAAAACCACCACACTTTATAACAAAAAAAAAACACAAAAATCCAAAAACATGTAAAAAATCAAACAAAAATCGGATTTTAGTGTATGAAGAAACGAAACAGAATGCCAAATAAAAGCCTAATATGGAAGAAGAAGAAGAAGCATACAAAACACATACACAACAATAAAACAACAAAAAAGCACAAACAAAATTATATTTTTTTTTTGTCAAGGGTTAATGACCCAGAATCCACAAAAGACAACAACAAAAAATGCAAAAAAATAAATAAAAAGTAAAAATTGAAAAACACCACAAACGAATGAAAACGTTAAGCATTGCATAGCATAAAAAACACAGAACAACGCATTTGAACAGCAGCAATAACAACTACAACACAACATGCCACCAAATCAACAACAGCATTAGCGGTAGTCATCATCCCCCTCAAAACATCACCATCATTGGTATTAGACGCTGTTGGCATTTTAGTTGCTTTGTTGTTATAATCGTTATTATTTTAGCCGCCAACGTTATCTAAATGAAGAAAAGAATAAACCCCTCCAATCCATACACTGTGATCGAGCATGCCGAACCGAATTGTACCACAAAAAATTTTATTCCTCCCTGTTTTTAATTTTTTTTTTTTTTTTTTTTTTTTTTTTGCCAAAAACTCATTTCTCAAAATTATGCTTAAAAAGTCGATAAACACAAATGAAAGAAGAAAAAAAACGTAAAATTTTTAAATCTGAAAATGAATAGCCTTAGAAAGTTATAACAACAACTAAGATGGACAGACAAATGGACAGACCGACAGCAGACAGAGATACAAACCAACTAGCAGACAGGCAAAAATGCATTTGCACAACAACAAAGCAAATCTTTCTAAGCACTACAAACTCGTACCTTCTTCAAGTTGTTCGTTCAGCCATATTATCTAGATAACTTTTAACAAATCCCAATTACGGCTAAAGTTTATGGGCAAAAAAAAATAAAAAAAAAACGCATCAACAACAATGTTGTAATTGCTACAGGAAATATTCCAAATGGAAGAAGAAAAAAATCCAGAGTATAATAGAGAATATCTACAGAAGAGATACAGCAGAACAGATACAACAATTATTAACAAGTACAAGTGTATTTAACTTTCTCGTTGGCACCGCACGTGTTTGATAAAAAAATGCTACATTCATTTCCCCGAGGAGTACAATATTCAGCACGTTACGAGTTGATAAGCGATAATATGGATCACAAATTTTTTAACAATGCAATTTAGGAATTTAGATCCAGAATATCTTTAGGGGCTACTCGGACATATCTCGAAAATACGTCAAATTAACGACCAAAAACAAAAATTGTCAATCCTAATATCTCTTCGGCATTGCTACACCTCCTTGTAATCTTGTAACAGTAGTCAACGTGGCCAAGATAGGGCATTTAAAGAAGAATCGTTATATATTGCTAGGTAAATCCGATTTTTAAAACTTTTTATAAAACCAATGCTTACATTTTAAATGAAAGACTATAGGAAGGCATTCTAACACGATTTAGGAAAGAAGCTAGCAGGCTTCCGTCTCCACATGTTTTTTATAAATTTCAAAATAATAATGATTAATCTGTTGTGTGGAGAGAACTCTTTCCTAACATTTAAAGACTTGGCGAAGGCTTTTGACAGCATTAATCCACAACACTAAAAGGAATTCATTGGACTTTGAAAAAAAAAAACAGAATTGCTATCAACACAGCAAGCATGCATCACCCAGTCTTTAACTGCATATGAACTATGTAATGCAGAGTGGTATATATATAAGAGGTACATAACAAAGGGACTGCATAGTGGACTTGCTGGCAAGTGGGACTAGTATTAATCCAAAAGTTGCTGTTACCCTTGCTACACGAAAGCTATGAACAAAAATTTCGAAAAATAGCGATAGAATTAGTATGTGTGTGAAGTTAGCTGCGAAAGTTTTATTCTTTTTTACAGTAAATGGTATGTTAACATGCAGTTGCCGTAGTCTAGTGGGTAGTGTGTTGGCTTATTAGACGTAAAAGCCAGGGTTCGGGCCCCAGGTCAGACATCAAAAATAAAATACAAAAAGTATTTCTTCGGCGACTTCCTCTCAACAGATTTCTGGCAAAAACTCAGAGTAAATAAAATTGCCATGAAAGGTTTCTCAAAAAAAATCTGTCGTTCGGAGTCGACTTTAAACTGTAGGTCCCACCAACACAACATAAGTGTTGTGAGAAACTAAGTCGTAATCCTGACTGGAGGGTTGTAATGACTAATTATGTACACATAGCCACAGAAGTATACATACGGATAACAAATTTCAGAAATTTTTTAACTAATCCGCTTTCGTTGAACATCTTTGTAATTGTCTGGCATCTTTCTTCGATTTTAAGACGGTCTTTTGCATTGGTTCAGAAATTTGTGAAATTTGTAAATCGGATGTATACCTTTGTGGGCCTGTGCAGGGCCACAATTCAGTTCAATTTCAGAAATTTTTTAACCAATGCAAAAGACCGTCTTTACATCAAGGAAACTATAAAGATTTTCAACGACAACGGATTAGTTTAAAAAATTTCGGCAATTTTTTAACCGTACGTATAATTTAGTAACTGTGTGTATGTATCTGTTATGTTAACATAGTTGAAAAATGTGTAAAAGTGAATAAAGAAAATCCTAAATAAACAGGAAAATAGAGATAAGCCTGTCAATTAAAAAAAAAATTTTTAAATAATTTGCTTATTGCAGATAATAGATATTTTGGAATCCTTGATCCAATAGCTATCTAGCTCACTAGGCCCGAAAACCGCACCCTTTTTAATTTTATCGATATATTTATCCGATTTATTAAGGGCATATTTGATAAAAAGCTTAGTCGTCTATATCACCGGTCCTAAGTAACGCCCGACCATAAGGAAACCTGTTTTGAAATCCTTAATACCTCGGCTATCCAACCCACTAGTCTGGGTAGATAGGTCATACACTGTGAAAGCACTTTCATGTGAAAATTGTAAATTTAAACTAAAACAGTTAAATTCTATATTATTTAGAACTAAATTAGAAGTAATACATCAGATGAGATAAGTGTTTGTATTAGCAGACGTTTGTTGAGGACCTGAGCTCTTTGCAGGAGCAAATTACAAATTATATTTCTTTCGCTGTGGTCATACCTGTAGCGAAAGAGATAAGAATGTCCGTTAATGATGTGATTTATTTTGTGATTGGGTGGCATTTGCAAAAAAAAATATCTACGTTTCGAATTTTTTCACATTTCGATGTTTCCTCATCTACTTGAAGAATCAAGATGACTTTGTTTGAATGGATAAACAAATAAAATTCCCTTGCATGTAGATAAGGAAATTTAAAGTCCGGCTATTCAAACACTTAGTCTTGGATAACAATTAAATTCACATTTATTACTATTTTTAAATATTCACATAAAAAGAAAAGTTTTAAATAAGGATTTTCGATAAAACTTTTAGCCGAAATAAAAACTTTTGTAAAAATTCCGGCATTATATTGCAGATTTGCAATCATATACTGTAACCAAGTAATTAGAAGAGAAATTCCAAAGAGAATATTAGTTTTCCAAAATGACAACACAGACATTGTACAATTGTACATATTTAAACTGAGAAACTTTTGCTAGATGAGGCTAGTAAGTGTAGTTTAGTTTACAGTTGATGTTGTGCTATACACTAAAATTTGTTTTTGATTATAATGAAACAGATGTTTTTCACTTCCGGTTGTTTAGCTAAACGAATTTTATTTTTGTATTGTTGTTGTTGTTGTTTTTGTTTCTTTGTTATCATCGTGCATGTACGTACATTTCAGTTCTGATAAAAAGTTTACTTGTGCTAAGAAAACAAATTAAAGAACAAGAAGAAGAAGAAGGAGGAAAAAAAGGAAACTTATTTACTATTCTAAGCATCCTCTTTCTCGAGTATGTAGTAACACCTTCCATTTCTATTACGTATCCTTTAAAGAATCATTGATATCAAGACATATACAGCTGGATGCATGCAACATTTAAATATGCAAGCAAGTGTTTACTGTGTAAACGTAGGCACTCACTTTAGTATCTGTTGGGCCATTTTAATTTGTAACAACTACACAACTAGTTTACTTTATGTTTTCTTCTTTTATTTTCATCTTTTTATGCTTTACTTGCAACAAAATTTTACATGTTCATACATGTTTAATGTTCACCCTTAAGAGTAAAAAAGTCACACAAGGTGCAGGCAGGACATACTCGTACATCGAATAGGACAGCAAACGACAGCAACAAAAACAAGCATACATAGATAGATACAAAAACAATTTTTCCGAACTATAACAACAATAGGCAAAATGAAAATAGTTAAACCTGCAGACAGATGATGACCAATAAAAACAGAAAAAAAATTTTTATTCCCCCGTTTTGTCGACATGTGTACAATTGAAAACATGTTATTTTACTTTCAGGCCAACAGCAATAAACGTAAACGTAAAGGAAAAAACACAAAATAAAGAAAACAGGTGAAGTTAACTTCTTAAGTTAGCTACGATAAACTAAATATATACGATAGATATGTGTTTCCTTTTATATACATATGTATTTACACCGTTTTGATTCTAAATCACAAAGAAAGAAAGATCAGATTAACGGCTTTGGAATCTGAAATCAAATAAATAGTAAATGATTAATAAAAAGCTACATTGCATGGTATTTATTATTCTTTTTTAGGCATCAATAAGGATACTAATAAATGCCTATAAAATGAAAATTTTATTGTAATTCATTTGGAACTGGTGTTTATTTGTGAAGAACGATTGTGCTCTATCAAAAATAGCACACAAATGGCCAATAGAGAAGGGAAATATAAAAGTTTTTCTGCAACTTACTTGTATTTTTAATTTTTTTTTATCCTTTTACTTTATTCTTCATCTAGACTAAGTAATTTACTTTATATCCTATTATATGGATTCCTTCTTTTCTTATCCTTTGCAAAGAAATATTAGCAAACGACAGAACTGAACACAGGAAACACTGGTCCTTCTTCTCTACATTGTTGAAATGTTTAAATGTGTGTCTGCGATGTCATGTTTATAGCTATTTTTGCTTATAAATGAACGTATTTCTTTATTATTATTTTATTTTCTTTTATGTGTCACAGAACAGTTTACTAAGTGCTGAAGGTATTTCATTATATCCACACTTGGGAGTGTTTTATTAGCATTAGAATTTTATTGGCATTATTTGCAGCAATGGCAAGGCTTCACAATCAAATAGTCATTAGAAATTTGATTTTATTTACCCAAAACCAATTAATTAAAAGCATTGGGTGGTAAAATTGGCTTGAAGGCGACTTATTTTTTATACAGGGTTTGTATACTTAATGGAGTCGCCGTAGTCTTGTAGGTAGTGTGTGTTGGCTTATTAGACGCAAGGCCACGGTTCAAACCCCAGGTCAGACATCAAAACGAAAAATGAAAAAATATTTCAAATATTTCAAAAACTCTGAGAGTAAATAATATTGCCATGAAAAGTTTCTCAAAAATCTGTCGTTCGGAATCAACTTTAAAATGTAGGTCCCAGCACTCATGTATTAAATTAACACGTACAACATGAGTGGTGTGAAAAGCTAAACCGTAATCCTGACTGAAGGGTTGTAATGGCCAATTATGTAGGTATGAAATAGGCTTGAGTTTCACAAAGAAAGATTAGAATTTTGTACCAACAAAGCATAATTTTTTTCTATCATATTAAGAAGCGATAATTTTGATGCGGAAAAAACCTTTCACGACTTCAAAGAAATTGAAGGTGATTAATTAGTTATTCCATGAATACAGTTATCGAACTCAAGCATTTGCAAAATTCAAGTAGCAATTTCAATACCAAGCTGCAAAAAGAATGAAAATTGGATACCACAAGCATGAACAACTTCCATAGAAAGATGAAAAATGGTTCGATTACGACAATCAGAGTAACAAGATATCGTATGTTAAACTCAATGATTAACAGGGCCTTGGGTAATGCTTTGTATTTTGTAGAACGTGAAGGTTGCTAGCTGTTATAATCTCCTGCAATCAGGCAAGTCGATCATCTAGACGAAATACTATAAATTCGTTTAAATGACAAACTTTTAGAAAATAATTATTTTTGGGAACTTTTGCCGTACCCGCTATTAGCCCAAGTCCATTACGTTATTTCTCCCATTTATTTCAACAAGAACAAGCTATTGATTTCGTTCTCGGCTGAGCAGCTTTTTTTTTTTAGCAAGGAATTCATTTCTATGTTGCCACAAAAATGGAACGTTAGGCAATATTTGAAATAAATTTATATTTTAACAACGTTTTATAATAAACAATCATAATTTGCCGCATTTTTAAGCGTATAATATGGTATTTCACATTATTTGTAATGTGTCGAATTGGTGAAATAGAAATGAGAAATATAATTCATAATAATTATATGTATTATAATTTATTGACAATCGTGAGCTTCTAAGATACAATGATGCAATAAAGTACTCCCATGTTTGGTTGTTTCACAACTGGGATCTGCCGCTTTGACATGACATAATACACTTTACTTTTTATTTATTTGTGTGTTTTTTTTTATTGTATTTTCTATTTACTTCAGTTTGTCTGGGACTTCAATTAAATCATAATGTCCACAGACAAAAGATGTCATAATTAATTTAAAAAAAAACCTGATTTAGGGTAAAAACTGAAGTATGCAAACACAAGAACGCACGAATGTTGTATTAATATTTAGTAGTAGTTATGTACATACTTTTGTAGGTAGTATGTATGTATGTTTCAGTTAACCGGTGCAAAATTCTATTAGAATTATTGTTATTAGGTTAAAAAGTACGAAATATTATGTAAATTACGCCTTTTTTCAATGTATGAATTAAATTAAATTAATATGAAGACACAGTCGAAATTTATAGTGAATTAATATCTTAAAACAATTTCAAAACATACTAAATATACAATAAATGATTAACTTAAATTAAATATATAAGTTTACATAGCACGCATTAAATCAAAACATATCCATGCAATTTAAAGCCTTCAGTATTTACTATTTACATTAGTTTCGAATCAACATATAGTAGGCTTAACATAATGACTGATGACTGAAAATAATCATTTCCTCCTCCTATTTCTATAGGTGTATACCAAGTTTTATTTAAAGTACATTAAATAATACAAAACTGTACTTTAAATAAAACTTCGGTGTCTTCCCTATGCTAGGAGAATATCACTAAATTACAGTGGCTTTCAATTTAGCAACTAGACATTTATGTCTTTTTAATTTAAGTCTTTTAATATTCGAACAAATTAAAAAGAAGTCAATTTCTTACTGTTAACCTAGATTACATTATTGGCTATACAAGGCATGAAATTTGTATAAATATTGGCCTACAATATATAGGTTAGATAGGACGGACAAGGGAGGAAGTATTCCCAATCTCTTTTTAGTTCTGATTATAATGATCGCTTGGTAGCGAATGAATAACATTACAATATTCAGGAATCTAACTTCCGAACGACATCAAATCAGCCAAAAGTCACTTTCGCTCAGAACAATGGGACTTCCAATTAACAGCTGGACTGAAATAACTGCGAATAAGCAGCCATAACCACACTCAAATCACTTTGGGTTTCTAATGAGCCTGCTAAAATCAAGACCAATTATATTTGATTAGTGAAACTGAAACATATCAATGAAATAATAATTCGATGCGACAGATGCCTTGCGACAGCTTCATGTTTTTTAAATCAACGAAAAGAAATATACTCAAAGATCTTAAAGACATCAACTGAAACCCGGTCAGTTAATCTATCTAGAGTTCTTATACAGGAACATACCTCCGTTTATTGGCAACGTTTGACAGTGATTGAGAGAGAATATCCATTATGGTCGCTATAAAAGCCCCTAGTTTTCTCGTTATGCAAGCAGTGCCTATGACTTTAAACCATTATCAACCAGTAAGTGCCTTCCATTTCTTTACACTACTACGGCGTGACTTTGCTCAGCTTAAGAAGAGGAGAAAGGTTTATTAAACAGGTAAGAAATGTTTGCGAGAGGACATTTTTTGCATGTCTTAGGTAGCCTATCATTCATTGTCTTGGTGAAAATTCAATTCAATAAGTAAACTCTAGATTAAAACAATGCAAAAAGGGAAAAAAATGTTATTTCCCGTTTTTGTTTACACAGAATAATAGTGTTTTGTATAAAATATTGTTTGTAGTGCAGTACTATCACCTGCCATAGACAGAATTGTGGCCTACGTTCTACCTGTGTATATAAGAATATCCCAATCCGAAGCTATTATCGAAATTTGTGTTAACAATTACTAGCCTACCGGCCAAATCTCTAGTAGAGGATTAGTTATTTTAACATGACGATATAATTAAGAGTTTAGCAGTAAATGGAGTTCTTAACTTTCAATCCTGATTGGGTCACGGCTTCAGCCAGCTAACTGCGATACGATTATGCCTTTTTAGACTTGATGTAATTATAACTGACTCATTTTTTATAATATCCTCCTATTCTACTATTTCCATGTGTCGTAAAACAAATAATTCCAATATTGTTTGATGCTGTTGGCTCATACAAAATTATGTAACGTTTAAGTAAATGCTTGTCTACATTTGCTTTGCCGCTGCAATCTTATTTTTCTGAGGACAATTTGTGCGCCATAATCGCACTTATACCACGCTACATATAAATTATTTTCAAATTAGTAAAACCATCATCAATTGGACAAATAATGGTTTTCCCATTACTACACCTAATACTTCTAACATTGCCAAAAGCAGAAAATACTCCTGGCGGTTTATAAAGTGCACTGATTTATGACCATCCATAAATATTTATATTTGTAATATTCATATTTTATGAACATAATCTAATCAATAATAATAATAAAAAGTAAAATACAGGTCAGACAATTTATTAGCCATAATCAAGTGATTCTTTTTGGAATCGCATATAACAAAAACCCCTGAAATATCAGTCAATGCATACAAATCTTAAAAAAGCAAAACATAAAAAGGAAACAATATATTTTTTTTTTTTCTTTTTTTCTGACCCCAATAACCCAAATCCTTTAGCCATAAAATATATGGCAGCATAAAATGTAAAGGCCAACGAGCAAAAACCCAACTCTCCTACATTTGAAAAAGAAGCGAAACAAACACACTCATATGCAGAAACCGCTAATGTACGGCTGCAGTACCAACATTTTCGGACGAGATGTTGGAAAAAGTGTAGTTGATAGTGTCAGTGTAACAAGATTGATAGCCGATGATAGTCAAAAAGGTTTACAAACCTGCAAAAGCAAAAAAAGAAAAGGAAAAACAGGGATTGAAAAGGGGAAAAATAACACCAAAACGAAATGATATAAAAATTCTGTCCTAGATTCAATAAAACAACAAAAGCTATCCCAGTATTCCAATTGGCATACGTGCACGGGATCAATGCCAACAATTAGGAAAATGTGCCGTTATGGAGGTTTAAAGATTTATTTTAAAAAAGTACCACAAACTCAATACAATATAAATTTCATAAATACCTTATTTTTATAAATGAATCGCAATTTCTAATGTTTAACAGTTAATGGTTTTTGCAACTAATACACTAGAATTTTGATTTTATTTTATATTTTACACACAAATCACTTTTAAATATCTTTGAATTGTAATTTCTTATTTAATTAAAAAAAAAACACAAAAAAGTTGGCCATTTAAAATTAAACCGCGTATTCTTGTGTTTCGTTTTATTAAGGCATTCGTAAATCATTCACAATAATATATAAATATATATTGGCATCTCCAAATAACGTCTTTCGATTGCTTTTGACGAGACGTTCTGGAATGGAACAGTTGGCAATATATTAAACACTTGTTGCAGAAATGTGTTTAGTAATCACAAGGCAATTATTTTGTTGCTTTGATATTTATAAAATCAAACAAAGGATATAAAAAAATATGAAAATTCTAAGCATAATTAACAAATATTATTTGAAAACAATAAATAATTAAATAAGTATCTTTTATCATTTATTTACTTATTTAAACATTTAGCTCAGTTGCCCAATGGCTAATACTTCCGTTCTATAAAATATTAACGGTTTTTATACATGAAATCGAAAAATTATATTAAATTTTTATTAAACGGAATTTTTAATTCAACCTTTACGGTTTCTAACAGCTTTAATTCAACATTAAAAATATTGTATTTAGCGTTGAAACCTTGGTTACCCTAGCTTAATTGTTTTGTTTACACCATTGTTTTTGTTTATCTTCCATTTCAAGCCACAATTCGGTTTCAATTCCATGCTGTCTCAAGTCATTCTTTTCGAGGGCGTAGTTCAGTGGTGGTGTTTGTCATTTCCAAATTAATCAGTCAATCAGTAGAAATTCAATAAGAATTTCTTTTGTGGTGCATCAATTTTAATTTAGTTTTCTTATTTTTTTAGTTCGTTTTTATTTATAAAAAATATATACTTTATTTGTGTATTTAACGCAGGTGTTTATTGAGCAAACACTGAAGTAGTGAAACGAGAGAAAATGTTTGCAACTAGTGCTCTGGCCAAGAGTCTGTTGCTTTTTGTGCTGGTCTTACTTGTGGGTGTGTTCGCTCAGTTCGAATGGCAGGCTCGTGATGCTTTCGATGAAATTAAAATAAAATACGATAAAGTTAATGGCGATAATTGTCCCATACAACATGTTAGTGATTTGTATTTGCCAGAGAATACAGTGTCTCATAGGCCGGACATTAAGGAAATCAATATAAATCCCATATTTCCAAATCGTACCGCCCTGTTGCATCTACACAATATGGCTATGAGCCGTAGTTTCTTTTGGAGTTACATTCTGCAATCGAGATTCATACGGCCTGCCATCAATGACACCTATGATCCGGGTATGATGTACTATTTCTTGTCTACTGTGGCCGATGTATCTGCAAATCCCTCGATAAATGCTTCGGCTATATATTTTGCGCCCAACAGTTCATATTCTTCGTCTTATAGAGGTTTCTTCAATAAAACTTTCCCTAGATTTGGACCACGTACTTATCGCCAGGATGATTTCAATGATCCCATACATTTGCAAAAGATTTCTACTTGGAATACGTTTGATGTCAGGGATTTAGGTGCACATCCACCGGAATCCGTTTCAAAGGATTATACATCGGAGTTGTATAAGATAAATGAATGGTATAAGCAATGGTTGCCAGATAATGTAGAGCGAAGACATGACACTAAAACTACATATCAAGTGGAGATACGTTATGCAAATAATACAAATGAAACGTATACTTTCCACGGACCACCGGGAGCAGATGAAGATCCAGGTCCCGTTAAATGGACTAGACCCTATTTTGACTGTGGACGTTCAAATAAATGGCTGGTGTCTGCAGTAGTGCCAATTGCTGATATTTATCCGCGACATACCCAATTCAGACACATTGAATATCCGAAGTGAGTAAATATTTTATAGCTTAACGATGTTTTACTGTTGTATGCCACACCACTTATTATTCTATCGACTTTTAGATATACTGCCATTGCTGTATTAGAAATGGATTTCGAAAGGCTGGACATTAATCAATGTCCTAAGGGTGAGGGTAATAAGGGACCAAATCATTTTGCTGATACTGCACGCTGTAAAAAAGAGACAACAGAATGTGAACCACTGCACGGTTGGGGCTTTAGGCGAGGTGGCTATCAGTGCCGTTGTAAACCTGGCTTCCGTTTGCCTAACGTCGTGAGGCGACCCTATTTGGGTGAAATTATGGAGAGAGCTTCGGCCGAACAGTATTATAATGATTATGATTGTTCAAAAATTGGCTGTAAGTATTTGTATTATTGTATTTATACAAATAATTTAAATTGGTTTTCTTTTTCCTTTTTATAGGGGTTCAAAAAGTACCCATAGAATGGACAAAGGCACCGTATTATGTACGTGAAAAGTATTTAGATTTACATCAAGAATATCGCAACTATTCCACAGGAGCGGCTGCATTACATGCGAAATATGTAAATATTGATCAAACCCTGAAGTTTATTCACAGTGTTAATTATAGAACGTGTAAAGAGTAAGTTTGTTTGTTTTGCGGACTAATTTTTACAAGTGGTCCCTACTAAATGTAACATATCTCTTTACAGTTTTCATCCACAAGATTTAATTTTACGTGGCGACGTTAGTTTTGGTGCCAAAGAACAATTTGAAAATGAAGCTAAAATGGCTGTACGTCTTGCTAACTTTATAAGTGCTTTTCTGCAGGTAAGCCGCAGTATAATAATTCGAATCATACATGAAATAAATACGTTATTTTTATTAAATTCTTTTTTATTTTTTTTTTGTTTGCTAATGGGAAAAATTGAATTTTTAAAAGAAAAATTCTTTCTCACCTTCACGTTTCATCATTTTCATATTTCAACACTTAATTATAGTTTAGAAGTGTTAATAATTTCATTGATTTTCTTTTTTTTTTATATACTTTTTATGCTGCCACTTCCTTCCAAAAACTCTTGAAGTGTAAATTAAAATTTTTCACGCTTTATAAAAAGCTTTTTTTATCCTTTGTTAGAGGAATACAAAAAAAAAAAGAGAACGAAATACTCAAATATCCTCTTCGCCTTTTATCTTGTCTATGCGTAATCTCATGTTAAACAACTTGTTTTTGCGGCAGTTAAATATTCAGTGTCAAATGATTTCTTCTGCAATATATTTCCAAATAAGAACAAAAATTCTAAATTATTTAGTTTAATAGAAAAAATACTCGAAAAACTAGATATATTTTTTTGTTAGAGATATTTGCACAAGTTGTTGGAAATCTTTTAAGCAAATAAATGTTAAAAATCATAAGGAGGTATAAAAAATAATTATAATAATAAAGATGATGATAAAAACGGAAACTTAACGACATTTAAACCTAAATTTACAAATTGAGATCCTTTGGCTGCAACAATAAAAACAATACTCGTCGCTATTATTATCTAGAAAAACTAGTTGCTATTAAACACAATACCACTCTCAAAGGTATGCACGCTAATAGACTAGTTTTATCATTTTCGTTTTATTATTTTCTACTCTTTATTTATACATTCTGACGTATTACTATTTGATATTTTTGTTTTTTCTCTTTAAATAAAAAACAAGGTTTCTGATCCCAATGAAGTATATTCGGGTAAACGTGTGGCCGATAAACCACTTACGGAAGATCAAATGATTGGTGAAACATTGGCTATTGTTTTGGGTGACACAAAAGTCTGGTCGGCTGCCACACTTTGGGAACGTAATAAATTCACCAATCGTACCTATTTTGCACCCTATGCCTACAAAACTGAACTGAATACACGCAAATTTAAGGTCGAAGATATTGCCCGCTTGAATAAAACACATGAACGTTATACCGAAAGGAAATATTTCAAGTTTTTGAAACAACGCTGGTCTACAAACTTTGACGATTTGGAAACCTTTTTTATGAAAATGCGAATCAGACATAATGAAACAGGTGAATATCTACAAAAATACGAACACTACCCTATATCATATCGTGCTGCCAGCTTGAAGCACGGCTATTGGGCTCAACCGCAATTTGATTGTAATGGTTATGTTAAGAAATGGCTTGTGACCTATGCAGCACCCTTTTTTGGCTGGGATAGCCTTAAAGTTAAACTGGAATTCAAGTGAGTATTGTTATGTTAATAATTTTATCTTCTTTAGATATTAATAAGAGGGTCGAGTCGGTCGGTCCCTTCTCAAGCTTTTGTTTAAAATTAAAAGAGTGGAAAATTGAAAACTACTTCTAGTTTGCATACATTTTATGTCATCCCTAATTCTATTTGTCTATTATTTTTCTGTTTATCTATCATAGCAGTCCTGTTTTGTATAGTTTGTACGTATGTATGCTTATGATTCTTTAAGAGGATTTTTGTTTTCTTCAAGTTTGTATGGAACATTTCAATTTAATTTGTTTTCAAACAATATATTGTGTTTTTCGTGTACATGTCTTAATAGTTTTCAACGGGTTATACATAAATATTCAGCATGCATTTGTAGTTTTTTATGGAACATAATTATGCTGGTTTGTTTTAATCCCTTCTGGGGTCGTCGGTCCCCTTTTTATTATCACAGTGATGACAGCATTAGTAACTTATGACTTTATTAAAATCATAAAACAACTATTGTTTACGAATAAACTTGCAAAATAAGTTAGCGAGCATAATCTCAAGAGTGCGAATATAATAAAAAAGGGATTTTAATTGTACAATATGGATTTTTCAAAATTTTAAGGTTATGTCAGAAGTTTAGTACAACAATAAAAAAAATATTTTTAATTAGAATTTAAAGCTGATTGGTATGTACCTGGATCGGTGTAGATCGTACAATTATATTAAAATATTAATGCTTCAGACTAAAAAGAAAACTTGTAGACTATTAAGAGAATTTTTGTTGTTGCTTGTTTTAAGCAGACAATGGAAATTTTCAATATTTTTACTTTTAAGCAAATCATTTGTTATTTACAATTTACAGAGGCGTAGTGGCTGTATCAATGGATATGATGCAATTGGATATCAATCAATGTCCGGATTGGTATTATGAACCGAATGCCTTTAAAAATACTCACAAATGTGATGAGAAAACTTCTTATGTAAGATGCCAAAACCATAAACTCTGTTATTTACTAAATTTGTGAAATTATTTTCTAGTGTGTACCAATAATGGGTCGTGGCTATGAGACTGGTGGCTATAAATGTGAATGTTTACAGGGTTACGAATATCCTTTCGAAGATTTAATCACATATTACGATGGCCAATTGGTAGAAGCTGAATTCCAGAATTTAGTTAACGATAAAGAAACGCGTTATGATATGTTCCAGTGTCGTTTAGCCGGGGCTTCAGCCTTGCAAGCAGCCACATCATTAATCATTTCTCTATTTGGCTTGACACTGATATTACTGTACAAATTCAGATGAGCAGAGCTTTATTGTAATGGTAAAAAACGTTTGGTTTTAATTTTTTTGCATTATGCAGAAGAATTCCAAAAAAAGAAAAGAAATGTAGTTTTGTAGTTTATTTAGAGTATAAGTAAGAAACGAATCCGTCCAAAAACAAACAAAAAAACAAGAAAAAAAATCATGCAACTATCTCAAATATCAAGTAAAAGTATCAAACGAAAATATATTATTAAACATGAACAGTTAAGAGTAAATAAGAAAGAAAAACTTGTCACTCATGATGTGCCTTACCTTCACACTATAGATGAGATCGGTATTTTTTTTTGCTCTTCACAATTTTGTTGTTGTTTTCAATATTTGTTCTTTCTCTCTATAAGTTTCATTTGAAATAGAAAGAACATTGTCATCATTTATCCAAAGCGATTAAGTTGTAGACACAATCTATTACAATGAATCTCATTATTTGTCATGCTTTTTTTTTCTTTGCCATGAAACGAATAATTATAAAAAAACGCAAGCAACAACAAATTTTGTTTAGAAAGATTTCTTCAAAAAATAAGTTTTTTTTTTCTTGTCAAGGCATCATATAACTCATGTTCAAAATTATGCACACACTGTAGAAAGAAACTCTCATAGAAAACGAAATAGTAAAAAAAGGCCAAGAAAAAAATCCTAAAACGCCTCTCTTTAGCTCGTATTACTTTAATATCTATCATATGTTGTCTGCTTCTGTTGCTTTTTCTGCCGAGACAACAAAAAGCGCAAAACGGAAATTCTGAAAAAATGAGAGAAATTTTTCGAAAAATAATTCGTTCTTTTCTAAAACGAAAAAAAAATAGAAAATACTACAAAATCTCTTTTTAATATCCATGAAGTTTTTGAGCATAAATGAACAGCTGTGTTATTGTATGTAGTTTTGAGTTTTGCAGCATTAATGAGATTGCGAAACAGCGACAATAGCAACAAGTAAAGAAAAGCTACAATCGAGGAGAGGAAAAGTAAAATATGATAACGACAACGAAACCTGTTAATATCAAAAAGTATCTCAAGATAGCAAAAGGAAATGAACGCAAGTAGCAAGAAGCTTTCGACTGGATGGAGGTACACGAACACATTATGAGCAGCAGCCTTGAGTGAGCGGAGGGTTGTTATATTTGGATTGTTTTTTGCACCCCTTCTTCTATGGTCACCACCACACCACACAACGCAACGCAACACAACACATTGACCGTTAAGAATTTTTATATAAAATTCTTTTTTTTTTCTTTCATTTACATTTCGTGCGTGCATTAATTTTGATTTTTTCTTTTTTTTTATTATGATGACACAAACAAAAAAAAGAAGGAACTTCCTCTATTAGAGAAAAATGACGGGGTTTCTTTTTTCATAAGGATCTGTTTTATTTTTTTATAGAGGCGTTTTTGTTATTGCACCGCTTTGATGACGATGCCGATGATCATGCTCGTCTTTTATTATTATCATAGCCTGAGAACTTTTTCCATAAAAATTTCTTAGAAGAAAGAAAAAAAGAGATCCTTTTGCCATAAACCAGTTTACCACTTGGTCTTGGTCATTGCAAATTCCAAAAAATCTATACACATATTTTTTATGATTTCAAAAAAACGGTTTTTTCCGTATTCAGTTTTGATAACGAATAAAAAAAAAGTTATGAAATTAAAGAGAGCAAAAAAAATAAATAAAAACGAAAAATTACGGCTGCTGTCTAATGTTTGTTTCAAAATATTTTCACACATTTTTCATCGTCAGCCTAAAGACAACAGCATAGAGGTTATCATCTATAGAGTGACCAATAACTAAAAACAATGAACCCTCTATTGTTTGAAAATTTCAAACAAAAAAATTCAATAGAAATCCTTAAAGATTTTAATATCAAGAGAAAAAAAAACTCCTGCTGTTTTTAATATCACATACATATCTCGCATATAAAATGCAAATAAGCAATTTTTTACTACATACTAGTAGCGTTCTTGTTTTTTGTTTTTTTTTTGAATATATTTTCAATATTTTATTTATTTTATTATACTAAAACCGTCCACAATTGTTTAAACTTGTTTAATGTTAATCTTAGTAAAGTTACGTACATTTTATTAAATGTCTGTCGTATTTTATTTTTGTTAAAAAAAAGTATTTTGTACCTTGTATTTTAACGGTATTAACTTTTTCCGTAAAGAAAGATTTTTAATATTTATAAATTTTATAACATTTTTGGGTGGTATTTTTTAGAAAAAATTTAAAGTTTTATGTCCATACACTACTACCCCTACCCCTCAGTCTAGTTCAAATTTGTGTCTCTATATATGAGAATAATATATAAAATATTATGTCTGTTTTCTTGTTTATAGTTGCAATTCTCTATATTACTTGTATAAGCAATCACATTTTTATATACCTTAAAAATATCGTCTATGTTTACAAATTTTTTTTATAAGATTTACAAAAAATAAAAACCTAACGAACGGTTAAAAAACATATCACAATAAATTTTTTTTTTTATAAATTTTAACGAAGCATTTTGTGTATGATTTTGAAAGAGAAAAGTATTCTGCAGAGGTACTTATAAAATGTTAAAAATTTTTCATTTTGAAATTATCGAAAAGAAATCGTTTAAAACATTCAATTTTTGTACAGAAGGTAGAATTTCCTTATTATGTTTGCCTGAGATTGTTTTGAGGGTAGCATGTGTTATAATAAGGTGCCTTCAAAAGATTTGTGATCATCAATTGGTTTTCATTTTTCAATGTTTATTCAGTTAACTCTGTGCTTGAAATCTTGCAATCCAGTTGTGAAAAACTGCTGATAGGAATTAAAAAAAAATTGTTTTCCACTTCAGTAGACTAGATTGTAAGAGTTGTAATTTTAAAATGCGTACACAGTTCCATTTGTAGACAAACTTTGTTTACAATGAGACAAAAACAGCATTGTTATATATTTCAATAATTTCGGAAATGCCACAAAAGATTTGTCAAAGCAATGGATTGGTATGGGAGAAAACAATTATATATGAAGGCAAGGTTAAGGCATCGATTTTTATACATATATTTTATGTATGGGAATGGTTTAATTTTTATTCATTATATTCGAAAAAAAGTAAAACAATTAACAGGCGGCACCATGCGGGCTTATTAGTTAAACAAGGTATCATTTTATGCAACAGTTCCCAAACATTTCCACTGTTTCGATGGCAAAATTCAATTAATTAAAGTTGGAATTGATTCTTCACACATCTTAATTCGCAAGCTTTTCATTGCAATTATTTAATCTTAGAGGTTTTGCTAGAACACAGCCAGAAGACGAAGGTAGCCAATGGAAATCTTTTAGAATTTTTTTTTTTTTTGAGATGTTATGGCGCCCGAGCTCTGGTATTATAAACCAATACAATATCTATTACGCTACGACGGCAATAGAGGAAATTGGTGATAATATTACAACAACAACAAGTGAATTCAGAAAAGCAAAGAAAATATATCCTTAATCTAATCTGCAGCTCATATTTAAGGTACCAGGGTCCACTGCATATTATCACTTCAAAAATTCGAAACGTTTTATTAAATACTGTTATGAAATAATAAATGTAATCGATTTAATAAAGTTTAAATTCGCACATTATTTAATTTAACTGAGGAATGCCCGGAAACTAGCACAAAGAGAATAGATTCGACTCGTCCTTTAAGAATTAATAAGGCAGATATTTTTTACTATAAACAGGCTATCGAAATTACATATAAAGTTTAAAGAAGTTCTTGACTATCGAGTTAGGAGAATGTAGCGGATAAATGAAAAAATATTTTCTCGATATTATTTTATTTTTGGTAGGACAATTCATTAAAAAGCACTGTATTAAAGAGAACTAGTGACCATAATTTTTGAAAATTATAAAATTTTTTGTCACAGAAATAAAGAAAATAATTTATATTCTACAGTATTATTCCATTTCTAAAATGATTAATATTGCTAAAATGAAATAATTTAAAAGAATTTCGAATTAATGCAATGATATTCGAAACATCTTGACAATTCAATTTAATAACTTCCAATGTGTTATGCATGCTTAGGGCCACAGAATGTCAAATCATTATTAAAAATTAAAATATTTTGCAGTCACACTTACCACAATATTTATTCATGTTGTTGATATTTATTTTTGTTATTTTCAAATCTATTAGATGATCCGTGAAAATAAAAATAAAATCTAAAAATAATACAAAAACAAAATAATTCATTAATTATTAAATCATAATGAGTTGAAATTTAGCAAGTCTTACTTTTTTTTTTTTAAAAATCTCAAATAAATCAACGAAAATGTTCAAAACAATAACACCAAAGACCGAGAGAGGGAGATAGAAACTGCACTCAAATATTTTATTGTTTTTCTTGTTGTTCTTGTTGTATTATGTATATATTTTTGTATCAACTTTTCCGTAGGCGTCTTTTTGTTTCTTAATTGGCCCTTTTAAAGTTCTGCTCTAATTAGTTAGTAGTTTAGAAATTTATTTCGTTCGCTTTAACCAAATTTGCTAAGTTTAGCGTTTTTCAAATTTTGGCAAAATTTTGATTAAAAAAAATCTTTTTTTATTATTATACAATATTTTTCAAAGCGTTTTGGAATTTTTAATATAATTTTTTAATGAGCTTTTTTTCGAATTTTAATTTGATTTTTCAACATGAAAATTAATTTCTTTTCAAATGCCTACTCAAAAAAACAAAAAAAGCAAAAAAAATCGTTCATGAAGTTCATTCAAAAATGTATTTAAAATTGCAAAAATATTTACAAGTTGTGTTCTGTTTTATTATTACAACTTGTGCAGGAGATTTTATATGGAAAAACTGAGCATTCTCACATAAGTTTATATTAGATAATGACGGGTGATCTACGTGACCGTCATACGTACATAGGTAGCAGAAATGTTGTTACTTTTATAGTTTAAATCGACTATCTTTCGTATACTGCCAGTGATGGTACATGGTAACCCTCTGTTAGAATTGCTTAAATAGAACACTCACGAAATGCCAATGTGATGCCTTAATAACCCCAAATCTCAATTGGCATATTTAGTATGAAATATGTTCCTATCTCGTATAAGAATGCTTAACTCTCCCTAAATAGTTAGAGCGTCATATAGTCCTTCTAAGGACATTTTAGCTCCTTTAACAAAATTAAAAATAAGTTTATAACCCAATAATTAGCAAATAATTCGGCTTTAAGTCACTATTACCGTTTAACAAGCTATGATGTCTTCACCATTGTTTTTATATATCAAACGATTTGGACGTCCCTTTCTATAACATTCTAATCCAGGTTGTTTTAAACCTGCCTGTTTATCGAGCATCCTTGTAGATTCCATACCAATGCGGTATGTGTAACGTCGACAGTTTTCTTTTATAACGTGTGTTCAAGTCAACCATATTTTTTCGCATTATTTGGAGATCGATTTCTCCTTGTTGGGTGATTATTAATCTTCCGAGATTACATGATATTAAGTATGTTTCGGATGCATTAGTTTATGTAGGCTTTAGTTTTATGTCTGGTAACTTTTCATCTGTTATTTACGAGTTAAACATTTCCTATTTGACAGCTCGATGCAACTTATTCTTTCACCAGGTACAGTACATATATGCAAAAACATCTTTCGGCTTGCGAAGCCTGTTGTCAACACTCCCAGTGCTGGACAAAATTAAACAAAGGTGGGTACACTTTCAACATCAACATTTCTTTAGAGGCTACCAAAAAATTTTTGAACTTAACGGAGTTACATAGAAAGAGGAGAAAATGGTTGATTGTTTTCGATTTGATAATTTTGATAAAGATCTCAAGCTAGTAAAACCAATTACTAAGAAATGCCAAGTAATCATGAAACAAAAATTAAAAAGACTGGTATATAAGTAGCGTAAACGTTGCTAGAGCACTATGCTTTTATCACTAATTAGTTGTAAACTATTTGAAGAAAGCTGGATACACAAAAGAGTTCGATATTTGTGTGATGAATTGCGACTCCCTAGAGAAAAGTAACGTTCACTATGGACTTTACAATTTGATCAAATGATTGGCGCTGATCTCCGCTATCAATGATTAACGAGACTGAAGAAAGGTATGCTTTTAAAATGGTCAAAATGAACCAACATAAAATGTATTGTGACACATCACGACAATGCCACGAAACTGTGAAAGATGATTGGAAAATCTGATGCAAATAGATCGAACTATACGTACATAATTGGTCAATACAACCCTTCAGTCAGGATTATGAACATAGTTTCTCACACCATTTATGTTGTGTGTGTTAATTTTATACAGTTTAAAGTCGACTCCGAATTTATTTGTTCAATCTTTGCAGAACTCTCTTAATAGAGTAAATTAAACTTGCAAGAGACCTACAAAACGCAGAATTTCTATACGGAATTAATGACTAATGGCACATATTTATAAGAAACAGGTGTTAGATTTTCAGTTAAGTTTTGTAATTGATTTGTAACTTAAATAATTAAAAAAAAAAACATTTTTCTCTCGTTTGAAATTGAAAATAATTTATTTATTTTCTTATGATAAGATTGACTATGACTGTTATTTGATTTTTTTTATTAATTTTCTTTAGATGTTTAAAATAATTTCAATTAATAATTTGACTATTAATTTATGTATGTTTATATTGTATTTGGTTTTATTACAGTATTATTATCATAGATTAACATTTACAATAATTTTTTCTTTATTTTTAATTATTTTTTATTTTTTTCTATAAAATTAATACCAAATTATCACAAATTATTTTGGGGAATTTGAGATGATTTTAAATTGCCTTAAAACTAAAACAATAACAAAAATCTCTACAAAAATTATAAAAAGAAATTCATCAAATCCGTTTCATTTTTGTTTTTTGATTTTGTAAAATTAATAACAAATACTCTTACCAAAATCTAATAACAAAAAAACAGTAGTTATTTTACTTTAGTTCTTAATTTTTTTTTACTAAAACTTAACTGAATAACAAATACACACATTTAATACGTATGAGTACATACATTTTATAACACTTAATAAAAAAAATAAATATTTTCATTAAATTCCTTCTCTTTTTCTTGTTTTAAAATTGTAATTTTGTTTTTATGAAAATATTTATTAATTTTTTTTTTATTTTCTTTTTGCATATAAAAAACTTTTGGTTGTACAATACATTAAAAATATACAAATAAATACATTTGATAATAACTTTTTTTGTATTAATATTCTATTGTTTTTTTAATCTTTTTGGTTTTTGTGTTAATTTCCTTCAGTTCAATTCAATAATAAATAGGTTTTGCAAAATTAATTTCGATTTTTATTTTTTATTTAACAATTTGAATAAAATTCTTTCTTCTTCTGGTATTCAATTAAATGCAATACTTTTTTGTTTTTGTTTTATTAGAAAAATACAAGGGTCGACACTCGATAAGTTGCCAACCAAACACCTAAACAGCCATCTTTTTGACGTAATGGATTTCAAACTCAATAGTGTTATTGTCTGGTATTTTTGGCTATTTTGGTGAACAAAATATTTCTGTTAAACAATTAAATTAAAACAAAACTGCAACTGAAACCCCACAAAATACCAAAAGTTTAAGAATTAACAGCCACATGAAAAGCAGTTCGCTTAGCCAGAGGAAAGGCGATGAAGAGTTTCAAAACTAAGCATCTTCTAATAAATTTTTTACGGCTTAGCAATATGTAAACAAACATACCAAGATATGTAAGGTTAGAGTATCTATCTGATGTACATACGTATCAGTGATGACCACTTTTTTACCACAGGAAGCTCACCACTAATTTTCTTTCAACAGAATGTAAACAGAATGTGTACCTAATTGTTTAGTGGTCTGTATTGGAACTAGGAAAATAGGTTTTTGAAGGTATTAAGGAATCTGTTTAGATTGTAAGTGAATGGAGAGATTTATATAGAAGACAGACAAGACAAAACATATTGTGTTAGAGTTGCAATAAAAGAGTAGAATACAAGCCACATTGCAACAGTTCTCTAATAACTAGAGTGTCCCTTACTTAACTTAATTGGTTGTAATCATTTACGATCTAGCTTCTTACACCACCTGTGTTGTGTGTATGTTAATTTTATCCATGAGTGGCAGAACCTACAGTTTAAAATCGACTCCGAATAATAGATTTTTGAGAAACTTATCATTGCACTTTTATTTTATTTTATCTTCTGAGTTTATGTTAGCAGACTGCTGAGAGGAGGTCGCCGAAAGAAATATTTTTTCATATTTCGTTTGGTTTACAATGTTTGAGCTGGATTTTGAGCCGCACTAGCTTCTAGAATACGACAGAAGTGGAATGTTCCACTATCATCCAAGAGAACTTTGCCGTCTTCCATAAGCGATCAGGAAGACCATGAGGCAGCTGTTCATATTCGATTTTCGGTTGGATATAATGTTAGCATGGTTATAAATCCAAGTAATCCAGGTGCAAACTTCAGAGAAGGTGATAAAAAGTTCAAATCGTTTTAGATTTTTCAAATCTAATGAGGTTTTAAAAGAAATCCCATGGATTCTTGCACTCTGCGGAGAATAATGTGAACTACGAACATAATAGTAAGTTATCTTTAGAAAAACGTTTGGATTCAGTTAGCAAAAGTTCCTTACAACTGCAGCCAATACATGATCACAGAAGACGTTTATTCTGGGCAACGACAGGCAGATGGCAACCTGCTACAGTACGCCAATCATCTGCTTAGCTGATAAAATTTTATTAAAGAAATAGAAGCAAAGCTAACAAAATGTCAAGAAAATATGGGAGAAGATATGTTCCTTAAAGGAATGAAGAGGCATATACGGGCTTTTGAGTACATTTTTCGAAACTTGTAAATTATGGCTCCGTATTGAATTTTCATATCGAGGACATTATCTGTCTCCACAATATTTACGACCATATTCATTAGTTTAATTACACATAAGTGTTGCGTTTATGTACGGTATTTTTATTTTGCAAAACTTCGAATGCCGACCTTTATATCCATTCAAAATTTTTTTTTTCAATTGTTTTTAATATTTTATATTTTGGTGTTACTTAAATTAAGTGCTTTTTTATTCATATTTTTTTTTTAATATCTTTCTGTTCTAATAAGTTTTGTTATACTTTAAAATCCTTAATTAAATAATTTATTGATTTTCATGTTTAAAAATTAATGTCTTAACAGCCTTATTCCATTATTTATAAGGACTTGAGATACGATTATTGAAAAAAAAAACAAAAAAATTATTAAAGTAAGAAATAAATAAAGTTTAGTGTATTAAATAAGATACATTGGAAAGGCTTCCTTCGATTCAAGTCGGGGTTATAATGGTTTTAAAATATACACAAACATATTCGGTTTTTTTTTGGTAAGTACAGTATGAGCCAATGAATTTGACTTGATTATATTGGATTTTTCTTTTGCTTGAATAAGGCTGATATTATTTTAAATTATTTTCTTTTTTTTTTTCTTATTAACTCTTCCTTTTGTTTTTAAGATATATGGTACATATTTATTTAATAAAATTATTTTCTTATTTATTTTTAATTGCTTCAAACAATTGGCATGTAGTTAGGTTGTAAATGTTTAACTTAGTGGATGAAATGATAACAAATTAAATGGGAGTTTTTTTTTATTTAAAACAAGAAAAATCAAAAATGTGTAGATTGTAATGAGTTTTATGCAAACTTCTCTTACTATGATTAGATTATAAAAGCACAATATAGGAATCTCTATGAAGAATATTTGGAAGGTTTTTAAGAGACTCTCTGCAGCAACATTCATAGAGATCTTAAAAAGTCGTTGGTGCACGGAAGTGGGCTCGAGGATAAAACCAGGCAAGACCATAAGAGTATCATACATAAGAAGAAGAAAACTTCCTAAATGGAAGAGGTAATAACAGAAAAACAGAGGTGAAATATCTAAGAATATCACAGGATAGTGAAGTGAGCATTTCAGGAAATGCTTGACATGCCAAAATGCTATGCAGAAACTAGTAGGGAAATCCAGGGGTTACAACCCATGATTTGTGCACTGAATGTATACCTTGATGGTCAGACCAATAGTGACTTATAGGGCAATTATCTGGGCAAAGATAAAAAATTTAAAAACAGTTCATATAGAGCCAGACAAGACACACAACGCGTTTATTGATATAATAGGGACAATGAAAATCTGTCCTATAACTGTGCTGGAAGTTCAATTTAAGTCCAATGGTAGCTAAGACCAAAGCCTCGCATAATACGGGTAGGTTGATGGGAGACAAGTCTAAAATGCCTTAACTATCCCTCTGAGCAGAACCAGTGGACTCTCTATGATTTTGGCAAGTGTTTCTCAATGAGACTTAGTAACAAGAATGAATGGAATCACCTGGAAACTGCATACTCTTTGAAAGGTGGGTTTTGTGGTTTACAGATGAATTAAAAACAGATCTTGGCACAGAAGAAGAATAATATGGTTTCAGAATCAGGCATTGCGAGCTCATGGGGAAATTCACGCGTATCTTCGAAGTGGAAGTCTATGCAATCGAAAGATGTGTTAAATTCAACTTAGAAAGGAGATTGTATAAAAGACAGGATATTGTAATGCTATCTAATAGTCAGGATGCCATTCGATCACTTGATTCCTAGGAGGTTAAATCGAAAATACGGCTGTTTCGGTAGCTGCATCAGCTAGGTAGGAAAAATGTGGAATACCCTCTGATGAGTTCCAGATCATGTGGCAATTCGCGGCAATGATCAAGCAGATAAGCTTACAAGGGGGGAGTTTCCATGCCAATGAAGGGGCCTGCCCTTTCTGTGGAGTGGGGTAACATATTTGAAAAAGTATACTCAACAAAAGTGAGGATAAGTGGAGGTAACGGCTCTCCTCAAACAAAAGATGTTTTAAGCAATCAAAACTTTTGTTGTGAAATCATAATAATGGAGGATTTGAGTCAAGCATTGTACAGGAATAACCTGATATTAGTAACCGGTCTTTTGATAGGGTCCGAACCCTGGTAGGGACCTCGAGCCCAACATATAGCTTGTGGAATGATGAGAATAAGTTGTCTAAACACATTCTTTGAACCTTTGACGCGTGAATGCATCCTAGAAGGTCATACTTGGGCGCATATCAGGTGCACGGTGGAGAATTATCCTTTTTTACACAAAGCAGCAGCCTAGAGTTTGTCAAGCCAATAGACTAGGTTAGATCGTATGATCGTAGTACTGTGACAACTTTTCACGATTGACGCCAACCCTCAAGGTAGGATAACATCATAAAGGCATGCTTAATCTGAAGAAAAGTATTGGAATTCAATGCGTTTCGCACAAGAGAACATTAAAAGAGACAAAACGGAAATTTCACTAATTAAAAAAAAAAATAAAAAAAGCTCGTTTGAAGCATACTTTTAAGGTTGTCTTAAGGAACAATATATCCTTAGGCCTCCTAAAAATATGCAACACTAATACTGATTCCTGTTACTGGCGCAATAATCTAAAGTTGAAGTTGGGTTGGAGAATGATTGTGTGCTTTCTGTTAAAATGGTTTTTAATTGAGCATATGTTTTAATTTTTGTTTTTGTTTTTTTTCTTCTTATAACAAATATTTTTAAAATCAAAATTTTTTTCCTCCTATTCTCTGCCATTATATATGTATGTATGTATGTATATATGGTGTGTAGTATTTTTGTTTTTGTAATTTTTCTTTTAAATTTATTTTGTTTGATTATCTTATAAGTAACATCAAATTGTTTAGTTGTATGTTGTGATTTAATATTTTTTCTTTTTTAATTAAAATTATTTAATAAAATTGATTTATTTTTTTTTAAATTTATTTTCTATATTCTCACCTTTATTTGTTGAATGCTTAACGGGATCCATTTGATAATAGTAAGGTGTGCTTGTATGGAATTTGGATAAACCACTTGGGGGATATGATGTTATTAATCGGTGGCGGCATAGTAGACCACAGTCGATTTGCGGCGAAAACCCAAATTGAAGAATGAAGTTTCAGATTTTTTACGCTCATGTTCATGATCATTGCCAAAATATGAAAATAGACGACCGCCACCACTGCCAACTGGAGGAGGAGCACGTAAAGTACTGCTATGACTGCTGGTATGATGGCCGCCGCCGCCTCCAGATGACGATAATGATAGACTGGAGTGTTGGGCAAGTGGTTGATGATGTACTGCTGCTGACGAGGAGGAAGAAGAATGATGCTGTAAATGTTGATGGTGATGATGTTGTTGTGTTTGCTGTTTATTATGATGATTGTTTTGTATAAAACCGGTAGGCGATAGATCAGTCATCTCACACGGCCAGAGGGTGACCGAAGATGGGACCTTATGTATCCCGTCCGATAATCGATAATGGTGGGATGCTGACCGGCTAACGAACCGTGGCGAGGACCTCGACCCCATCTTTATTCATACGTTGTGTTTTCATTTCAATTCATTTTTTTTTTGAGAAATCAATGAAAATTTAAACATAAAAATAAATATTAATTTTAGGAATTTTATTTTGTTTAGAAATTAATTCTTTAAGAGGCTATTTCATTGCAAATGTTGAGATCCTAGAGATTATCTTTTAAGCTTATATTGAAATAAGTCATTTGAAAGACCAAATGAAAACAAAAGTGGCCTAAGTTTTTAGAGAAACAATTTCAGTTATTTTATCATTTGTGTTTGTATTAAGTAATGCTGTAAACAATTTGAAAATGTATGTTTTGAAGCCTCAAATAAGCACTGGAGAGGAATTAAGTTGGTATCGGGGGCTTGAAATTCGTAAAAAGGAGTAAAGTACAGAAAAAAAGAAGCAAAGCGTTGTTCAATAGTGATGGAATACGGTCTGAATTATAATTTTAAACTGGTCTTGCAACGTGTACATCTGGTTGTTTAGGGCTGGCGTTCGTCGGTCAATGTACACTTCAAAGAAGTCAATTGTGTGCGCCTGTGCTCGTCTGTCCACACCTCCAGCAATTTATAATAGTTGGGAACCTTTTGGCTCCGAAGTAATAGCATTTTAATATTCTTCCGTTCGGAAAGACCACTTTTGCTTCCATTCTGTTTCCCGACTTATTTCAATATTTTTTTTTTAATTTAAAAAATGACTTTTTAAACGTTTACATTTGAATTAAATTTATATTTGATTTTTAATTTATAGAATTTTTACTGATTTTTACTGATAAAATATTAAATAAAAAAGTATACATTTTCTCTAATAATTTTAATAATAATCGAAAAATAAAAAAGAAATTTTTTTTAATAATTTAAAAGGAGATAATCAAAAAAATTATTAAAAATAGAAAAGCTCAAGTTTTATATTCACTAAAAGCAGTGTAAAACTATAGTAATTACGCGTGTTAGTTTTTATAACAAAAAAAAAAATAAATATTTATAGGTAGTGATGTTAACAAAAGCAAGACAAAGAGTTTGAATAGTAGTTAGTTTTAAGAAGGATTTCAGCATAAAAGATTTACAGAAACTTAGAAACTTACAGGAAGATGAGACAGAGAGTAAGTATCAAGATTATTTCGTTATATATTTTTTTTTACTTTAAAATAAATTTATAGCAGACATAAAATGTTACATCACAAAAGGAATGCACTACAGTACTATACTATACTATACTATACTATACTATACTATAAGAATTATTGTATTTAAATAATTAAATTTAAAAATATTTACAAAGTACAATACAATTGAAGAAAAATCACCGATAACACTGAGAAGAGACCGCTAATAGGTAGAATAGTTTTTTAAGGAAATTTTAATTATTAAATTAAATGAAATTCTTTTTTTGTTTTCGTTACTCACTTTAAAAAATAAAAAACGTTAAAGATTTAATGGCTACGCTCATATATGAATTGGAATTAAATTAAATCAGGTAATCCCAAGTTTTTAACTCTTTGATGATAAAATTGGTTCCATGTTTTTTAAATGTAAGAATTTTTCTCAAGGTTAGATGAGATTAGGGTCACATCACTCTTTAACCAGGAAGTGTTGCACAAGAAATGGAATTTTCTCTAATTTCCAGTCTAATCACAAAGCGGGTTTACCAGTGTGATATCTCTCCCGGCCAGTATGTCCGCAACAAAGTTTTTGCAATCCAATCTTAGGAATGTGCCTCAAATTTTCCGGAGAAGTATGCGACATACATAGACAAGATTGGTCATCGATATGGCTTTTGAAAGAGAACTTATGGTGCTCTGGCCATTCGAGACTTTCAATTATTATAAGAATAGCCATGACTACCGTTAGGAAGTCACTAACACCCCGTTGTTCCAGAGCATTGAGAAAAGCATCTCGCGTTGCCGTAGTCATCAAAACGAAATATGAAAAAATATTTCTTCGGCGACTTTCTCTCAGCAGATTTCTGGCTAAAACTCTGAGTGTAAATAAAATTGCCATGAAAAGTTTCTCAAAAATCTGTCGTTCGGAGTTGACTTTAAACTGTAGGTTCCGCCGCTGCTGCACAAAATTAACACACACAACATGAGTGGTGTGCGAAGCTAGGCCGTAATCCTGACTGAAGGATTATAATGGCCAATTATGTATGTATGTATGTATCTGGCTTCGCGATCTAGTTGTATGTTTTTGATATGACATCGTGTAAGCACTCGTTCAGATAGTTATAGAAGAGTTGCTTGCAGCTCTAGAAGGAGCTCGTTGGGAAGCCATATTAGCATGATGTAAAGTGTTCTGGCTGATGTTTGTCATCTATATGAGCAGGAAGGATAAATACAATAAATATCCTGTTTTCAACAACAGTTTTAATTGCAGTTGAAATGAAACTTTAAGAAAAATTCATGCTGTGTGGCCAGAAGCTTCAATTATATGCAAAATTCTCGACATTCCATACGTTGTTTTGTAATACACCTGTAGTGCTTAATTGTCAAGCATAACCTTTACATAAAAACACTGGGGCAACAGGTATCAGCTTCACCGCTTTACGCAGCAAATTGGCGGAATTATGTTTGAATACATTGCGGTTAAATTAGAAATATCATTTGCTGTAGTTTAGAGGCATCCTGCAAAGAAGACACAAAACAAATCGGACGTGTAAGAGATTACATATAAAACATTATTAGTCACGAGAATCTTTTAGGCACTATTACGGCCTATCTTTTCACATCCACAGTTGTTGTTGTCCTAGAACATGGGAGATAGATTTGAGAAGCTTTTTCTCTTCTAAATGCAATAGATTTTCTCTCAAGTCTTTGTCATAAGATTGCAGAAAAGAAGCCTTGGAACGAAATATTTTTGGGTTTTTTTTTGAAGAAATAGAAATTCATTCTCTCGAGCACTCGTCTAATAAGCCAACACACAATAAGGGAGCTGAAAGAGATTATTCGAATTAAATATTAATCAAAAGGGAATAACTTGCAACAAAACGAAACTAATGAATAAACACAAAACCAAATGGATGTGGTTCTTTGTTGTAACCAGGAGGCATAGTAATCCGAGGGAAAGAGCTTCTTCAAAGGTTTTTACCCAAGTCCTCTAAATATTGTTCCGTTTTCAATTTTTTACAGTGAGTATACGAAGTTAACTGCCAAATTTTTAATGAAATCATATACAATAAATTAATTTTTTTTAATTAAAATTTCCTTTTTAAACAAAATTATTAAAAATATTTAATATTCTGAATACATTGGAATTGTTAGGGAAAAACTCTAAATAGTTTAGCGGAAATACAGTTACATTTAAAAAGATTGCTTTGAAACTAAATACAGCCTTATTTGATTGTTTTTTAGTTTAAGATTTGAAGCTTAGAGAATATATTTACAAGCCGTTTTTCATGTAATATTTAAAAATTTAAGAAAAGAATTTTTTTTTTATTAAGAAATTAAATAAAAAAAAGCTCACCCTTAACTATAAAGTGGTTTAATAAATTGAAAATTTGAAAACTTTACGTATATAATTTTTTTTAAATCTTATTTTCGGTTTTTATTAATTTAAGCGAAAGCATGAGTATTAACGGCATAATATTTTTGTCTTGCATAAATTTGTTGGCATCTGTAAAAATTTATAATAACTGTTTGTAATAAATAAATAATTTACAATAAATTATTGAAAAAAGTATTAGAAAAAAATGACAATATAAGCCTGCCTATATTGTTAGTGTGGAACGAAAAAAAAACCTATACTTCTGCTAAGAAAATTTTTCATCAAAAACAAAAAGGTATTCAGAGGTTATTTTTATCTGTACTTACCACACACTCTGCTTAAAATTTAATCCATCATTTCGTTTCATTGTATTTTTTTTCTTTCTTTCTCAATTTTAGTTTTTTTTTAGGATTTTTTGTTGTTGTAATTTGTATTAAAATATTTTCTTTTTTTTTTTAAAAATAATTATTGTAATAATTGAGCAAAATAGTTTTTGTTTTTATAGTGATCTTTTGAGCTATCAAAAGTAGTTTTTGTTCGTGTGATTCTTACATTCAGTACCTGGCCTATCTTGTTGGTGGTGAAGCAACAACCACATCACGTCTACAAAATGCAGGGCGACTACAGAATTTATTATAATTTTTTTTTTTGTTAATTTGTGATTTTATAAGCATAGGTTGTCCAATGGTTTGTTTTTCAAATGGTTTTTCAATTTTCAAAGAATTTTTTTTTGTATGGAAAAGTGAAATAGAAAAGAATTTTTAGAAGCCAAAGTTATAGCTTAATTAAGTGTTTTTTAGATGTTAATTTTTTTTTATTAGATTTTATATTTTTGGTATAAAAATTGTGTTAAAAGTAAAGTATAAACCAAACGAAAATTTAAGTTTCTAAAGAAAAGTTTTCTATAAAAAAAGAAAATTAAAGAAATTATAAAAAAGAAAATTTTCTATTTTTTCTATAGAATTTAGAGTGTCATTATTAGTTAAAGTTAGATTTTTTAAGAGGAAAAAGGTGTTTATTTAATAAAAAAAAATATTGTGCATAATGCAAATAAAACAAATTAGGGCATAGGGTTGAGTTAAAGCACAAAGCAATTCCAGAAATTAATTAAAGGAACAATTATTTATTTTTTAAAATTGGCACTTATCAGATAAATTAATGTTCACATTAAATACATTATTGATTAATTATTAACCAAACATTCATTTATATTTAAGAAAAGCCGAAGGAATAAAAAAAACTCATATTAATTTCATCTTATAAAAATTCTAGGTTTTCGTCTGAAAGATTCTTTTAACTATTGCACAACATCTACATATGTCCACAAACAACGTAAACATCAAATTGATTCAACAACTGTACCGAGATTCTTAAAATTTTCTTTATCAATAGGCTACTATTGCTCAATTCAACGAAGTTAGAGACATTTACGTGAATTCATATACATATTTATCTATTACAACGAATCTGATTTCTTCTCCGCTACCAATCCAAGCAGCTTTCGAATAGTGACTGAACGCTAATTCAAGCCAAAACTTTTATCAAAAGGCATCAAATATTTCTACCGGCATTTTTTAATACAAATTTTCGAAATTAAATTTGAAGAGATACGCTCTTTACATCATAACCTTAAATTCCTTGCCAACAATGAAAGAAAGCAAATGTAAAATGCACAAGTCAAATGTTTGTGTGGCATAACCGGATTTTATGTGATCATGATAATTTCGGAACCACCAGAAGAAACGCCAATTCGAATTATCGTAGTAAAAGGGAATGATCAGTTTGAGAATACCAACTAATACTAACGAAAGAAAGTATAAAAAGGAGACCGCCGGTTAAAATTTGAAGCGAGTGTAATTCGATGTAAGGCTGACAAACCTAAGCCGAATCAATATAAACTCAATTGAACGCCAAAAATCGCAATGAACAACCCGAAGAGATAGGAATCAATCTATGTATGTACATATATGTATATATCCTGGTATTGTATATGTTTCTAAAAAAGAAACTTAAAACTTTATGTAAGAAATACACTTTTACACGTTTTCTAAACAATTCTCTAAGGGATAGGTCCTGATCGTGACCCATCCTAAAATACTGCTTCATAAACCTAATTTTTTAAAATTTAAATCCTTTTTACTTCGGCCTCGAAATTACCCGATATATACATAGATGGCGGCTAAAATAAAACAACTACTGTGATCAAATTAGGCAACCTGATAAAAACATATGTTTTAATTTCCAACTCGCTACGTTGTTGTTTTAAAATCTATCAGTCCTGCTAATATTAAAAGTGAGTTATATTATGCACGGAAAGAATATGTTTCTTCGTTTACAATGATTAGGTGGCAGAGTTTATACCAGGTCTCAAAAGCAGCCATGAGTAAATCCGTAGTATTCTATGAATTGAGTTGTCCATGCCAGAAACAGTTAGTTATATTGTTCAGCGTAATAGACAAAAATCCCACCATCCTTACTCAAATAGATTAGAACACTACCCTATAGAAAAATAGGCACACTATAGAGAAATATTTTCACAATTTTTTCTATATTTCCTTTGTTAGTTTGGCTAATTTTCAACATTTAAATCCCATAGCAATTGAAAAACTATAATTTAAGTGCTGGCCCCGCCCCTGTGTGAAATAAGAGTTTATTTTCATTGAAGAAAAAATAAATAAAAGAAAAAGTGGAGTTCTACAATTATTTCAAAGCTTTTTGGGTTAAAAAAAAGCAAATTGGAACGTGAAATCTTTGGTTCTATAAAGGACATTCATTGTGTATTCTCTCTACTTTGTGCTTTAACTAAGTTTTTGTTTCATTCTTAAAGATGAGTGTTAAAGGAGATTTATTTGAACAGAGCAGATATCAAAGAGAAGTCATCTCTACTTACCTTAACCCCATATGGTGGTATTTCATTTTTAAAAATTAATTTAAAGAAATTGAAATAAAATTTTAAAATTTTTTCTAACTACTTTAAGCAGGTGTAAGAGAGTGAGTGATAGAGGCTTAGAAAGTAAGGTGAAGAAAATATTTTGCAATGAAGTTTTTTTTTAAGAACAATTAAGAAAAATATTTAATTATTATAATACCAGTAGTAGTATAGTCTTTAAATCTGCCATATCCGAGAATTTGATTTTTGTTAATATTTTATTTTTTGTTTTTTTTTTTATTAAAAAAAGTTGAAGTAGAAAGAACACAATACACACAAACACATATAAAAAAAATGAAAATTAAAAAAATATTGTTTCAACATTTAAAATTGTAATTGAAAGTTAAAAAAAACTTGGTTTTAGTTTCTTGTATTTTTGTTTTTCGTTTTTTTTGTTGTTATAAAAAGAGAGCATTACATATCCAAAAATTAAAGTAAGAATTCAACAACTTTATTAAAAACATTTAAAAAAGGTCATGGTTAAAGAAAAAAAATAAAATTCAATACAAATTTTGAAAACCGAAAAAAATTTTGTTCAATTAGAACGTGACTTTCAAAATGTATTTTCAATATATTGCAATAACAACAACAATGACACTCTTTTTTCCTTTTTTCTTTTTCTTTTTTTTTTTGTAACAGTTCTCATGTTAAGTAAGGCATTTAAATTATAAAAATTAAAAATAAAAAACTTTTTCTATTTTAAAATTTCCTTTTGGTTTTGGGAAAATCGAACACAAACAAATAATAAAACTGTTGCTTCATTGTAACTCATCTTGTTTGCAAATGAACAAATCAAATAAAATTATTAAAATACCTTTTGTATCGAATCAAACAAAGAAAAAAAAAAAAACTAAGAATTTAAATTATATGAGAATAAAAAAAAGAAAGAAAACTCCTTTAACTGAAACCTGATGACAAAAAAAAAAAAAATATTGTTTCTTGTTTTTTTTTGTTTTCGTTTTTGCAGAAACTCACCTCGCGTTGTGACCCAATAAGATGATATTTCTGTAAATATAATGGAAATATCGAAATTCGTCTTTTACAAAGTGTTTGTTTAATAGAATTCATGTAACGATAGAGTAAAATTGTTAAATTTTTCATTGTTTTTGTGTTAAATATTCCATTTTACTTTTAATGTTTTAGTTTTTGTTATTTAAAGCGCTTTTTTGTTTTTTTTATACATTCTTTTTTCTTTAAAATTGCTTGTATTTATAAAAAAAAAAAATTTTGTTAAAACCAAATCAAAAGACATGCATAATTATAAAAAAAAAAAAATTATAAAGAATTTTGTTCATATTAATTCAGTATTCAGAAAAAGGGGTTGAGTTGCTTTGCAAATTTGTAACATTCAAAAAGTTGAATCTACAGATTGTGGAATTCGCCTTGTTTGCATATCGAAAACAATCATCCAGTAGGAAACCTAAGAACGATGTTAGTTTATACATATACATATGTACATATAATATTATACATATGTACATATAAATATTATGTTCTATTTTCAATTTTATTTTAAAATTTAATTTTTTCTCTAATAATTAAAAAAACTATTTTCTATTGTATTTTTTAACGTTCTCAATTTCATAAAGCCTAGGAGACGTATTTAGAGTCCTTCGAAACTAGGTTGTTAGGGTATACAATTTGATGATGATATCGATTTGTTTTAAAGTTTAAGATACTAATACATTCTAAAACAATATAAAAGAAAACAATATGGAATCGCCTTTTATTTTATATTTATAGACTTTCGATACATTGTCAAATGAACTGAAAAGCTAGTTAATTCTCAAAAGCTGATTAATCTCATCAAACCCCTATTTTGCGCAATCGTGTAAGTCAACTTAGCCGAAGTAGTTGAGGAACTAGACTGCTCTGATGATATTTCTTTTTATTGCGATCAACACTCACAGTCATGCCGGGACAAAGTTTTGGGAAGTGATTTATGGGAGATTAGCATCCATCATGATGTCGAGTTCCTATTATATTTCAATAGTCTACAAATTCTAGCTAAGAGTAACAGACCGAATCCACAGTCTCACAATCCCTGATTAGCATGTTGTCTGTTAGGGGTACCTATTTGTCAGTTCCCAATGAAAAATAATGTAAAAAAAACTGGACAGATTTGTCAAAGCTACAAGTCTAACAAGATTAAAAACAAATATGGAATTAAAATTATAAAACGATAAACAGCGATTTATTCAGGGCCATGGAAATCTGCGGCAGTACCTTACAGAACATGAACAACAACCTGCAAATGGCAATTTATTGGAAATATAAATTCGTTCTATAATTCATCCTCCATATAGCACAAATTACTATTTGTTTCGAGCCCTGCAGAAATCTCTTAATGGCATAAATTCAAATTCTGTAGAGAATTGGTTTGCTACTAAAAGTAAGTAAATGTTATCTATAAAGCTCGTTAGAAATATAATATACTGGAAGAGTGTTTCAATTTAAGTCAATATGTGAATGAACTTTCTCGAGAACGCTATATATATTCAACTTAAATGAAATCCCTCTAAAATTTCTTTTATTCATTATCGATATAGTCTAGTGTTGTGTGTTAGTTACACTTGTTAATATTCTTCTAATTTTAGACTTTAATTTGAAAAACAATTTATGTACTGTAGTAGGAATTATAATTCTATATCCTCATTATTATTTAGAATTAATTTTTTATGATATACTGAATGAATTTTTATAACATTCTTAATTGGTGACACTTACAGCGCCAATCCCTGTATTACACGCAAGTGAAGAACTTTAATAAACAAATACTGGTGTTTTTAGATTGAGCTTAATTGTTGTAGTGAAAAAGAAATATGATTGCATTTCTCTAAAAACTTATAAAAGCGATTTTGGTCTGCTAAACTCACCAAACGTAACGTATGGTAATATTCTCAATGAAGACAATCTATGTATGTATACTCATAATCACAGTTTATGTATAAACATAAGTATAACATTTTGTAATAATAACAATACAATTATTTTCATCCTTAACAATTATAATACTTTCATATTAATAAATATTATTTACACTTTTAGTAGTTGACGCAACCAGTCACCATTTCCAAACCTAAAGGAATTAATTTTTGAAATTTATAAAATTAAATAAAATTACAAAATAAATAAAACCTTTTTCGAAAAAAAAAGAAATTATATTCAGATCGTTTTTAAATAACATGCGTTTAAGGTGCTCAATTATTATTATTATTATTTTTTTTTTTGTTAAAATTACCATGAAAAGCAGATGTGCTATATAACAACTACCAATAGAAACTTTTAAATTAGAAACGCAAAATTATTTTACTAGCATATACAAAAATATTTACATACATACATATGTACATATATTACATTATAATGCAAATAAGCAACTATTTTAAAAGGGGTTTTTGGTTTCCATAAACAAATGTCATAATTATTCTTTGGGAAACAAATAAACGTCAAACAAAAATAAAATCAACTTCAAATAACTTTCCAAACTACAACAGCCGCCATTTAAAGGTGTATATTTATTTAAAATACATTGTAAAAGGTAAAAAAAAAACAACAACAATTAAACATCCAACTTTTTGAAACCATAAAAGATTTTCCATATACAACATCAATATATAATACCACATCACATCATGATGATCATCATAATATTTTACACTAAGTATTCATCAGAAACGTCTTTTAAACATGGCCATTAAACAGCAATTTAATTACAAAATATTTACTGTAGTAGCAGCAGTAATAGTACAATAGTATCGATTTAAATTTCAATTTTTTTTCGTAAATATTCAGAAAATACTCAGTAATTTACAACAGCCTTTAAAAGTAACTCAAACTCAAGTAAGGGCAAGTAATTATAAATTATATTTTTCTTTTAGCGAGCGAAGAGAGACAGAGAGATGGTGAAAGAAAAAGAGAAAAACAGTCAAGAAGTATTGGTTTTATTGATTTATTTTTTTCATTTCTTTGGAAGACAGTTGAAAGTAGGAAAATCCAGAAGCTGAAGAAACAACTGAAAATAACGAACTGAAAATCTTTCGTTAAATAAAAATTCAATCAATCAGTTTAATTGTTCAGTAAAAAATCTTATTCATTATCTACTATTCACTAATATTTCATTAATTTAATTTATTTTTAGTTGGTGTTCAAAAAAAAACAAAGCAGTTGTTTTAAATATGCTGTACGACATTGATTGCTTTAAACGTAAGCACAGTGGGCTAAGAGAGAAAACAAATGTATATTGAAATCAAAATGTTTCTTTAATTCGAAGAGATGATAGGTATCATAAATAGATGATAGGTACCTTAATGAGTATAATTTTCCTTTTACCACAAAAGGACATTTCCCATTGTTCCATTTTAGGATTACAGGGAATTCGTGTTCTTTAGCTGATTTTAAGATAAACAAATCACAGCTGAATATGGGAATGATTGGGAAATGTTATCCTCTATTTTAAAATGATCAAACGTGGGTCTACACTCATGCAGTGTTTTTTTTATCGAAACTATCTTCAGGAGATAGGAAAGATTTTTACAATAGTAACCACATTTAGTTTTAGGAGCGGTGAAATAGCAAACTTGCAGCAGTGTTCTAACAAATCAATCAATTTGTGACTGCTGCTGTTATTAATAAATACTTTGTGTCGCTCTTGTACACGGTTGATTACAATCTGAAAATGGAAGTTGCATTGCATATATAGAGGTAAATCTGAAGTATTTATCTTTTAAAAAAGTACCAAGGACATCTTGAAAACATTGTTAGCACGTGATAGTCATACACGGAAGACCTTCTATTTCTTTTATATTTACTTTACAGATCTCTCATCATTGATCGCTCGTTTGTGATAAACAAACCGAATCGGGTCTTGTGCTTAGTAAAATATATCAAACAGACACGACGCTAATCATTAAATAGACGGCCTATAGCAGATGTCTAAAGAGCTTGGCCTATGGTCCAAGGAATATGAATGAAAAATGTTTCTATCATCTGCCAAAGAGTGGATAGGATGAGTATTAGTAGAGAAAAGGACATTTAAAGGTATTAAAAACAAAGTTGAAAGTAGAATAGAACGCTCCTCAATGTAATATTACTTTGTCTTAAGCGAACAATTGTGATTAGAAACGAAAAAAAGAAAACACAAATTTCAATATTATTCTCAAAGCCTTAAGGCCACTGTGCATTGCATGTATAAATTAATTAATATGAAAACATAAGAGAATTTCCATATATAAGTATGTTTAGCAGTTGTATTGTAATAAATTCATAGTAACGAGAACTTAATACATGTAGATTTCAGATTAAATTTTGTTTTGGTTTTTTTTTTTACTATTTTTTTAAAGGCCTACCGAGTGTGTGTAATGAATTTCGGCTAATTCGCAACAACATTGGTAACGTAGTATAGCACGACCACTTTTTCTGAAAGGAAGTTCATTTGTTTTTGGATTTTTTTTGTTTTTTTTTTAAATTGTTTTTTATATATCGTTAATAAAAAAAATATTATAAAAGAAAACAAAAAAGAAAATTAATTATTTTTTTAGGTTTTTCTTTTTGTTTTGTTCTTTTTTCTTTTGGTTAGAAAATATTACATAAATAAATAAATTGTTTATGTATTAATAATCATAAAATGTTATTGTAATAATAAATACATATTAAAATATTTAAAATAAATTATTTAATATGGAAATTAGCAATAAATATTTAATAATAAAACATTATCTCTTTAGCATATTTACTTTAGTTAATATTTATTAAAAAGAATATAAAATAAAGGAAAAGAAAATAATACTAATAAAACTATCAAAATTAAAATAATTAAAAACAAACTTACCTTAATAATCTGGTTATATAGTCTGGCCAATTTTCGGGAAACATTACCAAAAAGAAACCAACGGCAATAAGTATCACACCAGCCAATTTCATGCCAGCAAATGTAGCACCATAAAGAACAACATCCAATGCTAAAACACAAACCATAAACAATTTTTTTTTTTATACAGAAACTCACATTGAAATAAAAGATTTTGTTTACCTCCTGAAACAGGAACTGCTGTAATTAAACCTAAGGTCACAAACATATTGTAAGTAACAGCTGAGCTAAATTGCATTAATATATGAAAAACTGCAAAGAAAATGATAAAAAAACAATGAAAATTTATATTTTAATTGGATATTATAGTATAAGAGATAATGGATGTAAAATGAAAGAATACTTTCAATTAATTTTATTTATGGTTTTTTCCCACTGTTGTTTAGATTATTTTTACATTAAAATCGTGAATTATAAATCTCATAATATTTCCTGCATTTTTGATATTTATTTTCTTGAATAATTTTATACTCTAGTACGTTGCATTGACTATTAACTTCAATCGACGAACACTTCTTCTGAACTGGTTAACAGATTATCGCATATTATATGTTAATTTTATTGGAGGCATGATCTACTGTCGCCGTAGTTTCATGGGTAGTGTGTTGGCTTATTAGACGTTAGGCCACATTTCGAACCTCAGTTCAGACATCTCCCACAAAATGAAATAGGAAAAATATTTCTTCGGCGACTGCCTGAGAGTAAATTAAATTGCCATGAAAAAGTTTCTTAAAAAATTTGTCGTTCGTAGTCGATTTTAAAATGTAGGCCCGATCGCCACTCATGTATAAAATTAACACACACAACATAAGTGGTCTGAGAAACTAGGCCATAATCCTGACTGAAGGAATGTAATGACCAATTATGTATGTATGCAGGATCCATTGTTTAATGTCGAACCGAATAACAGATTTGAGAAGGTTTTATTGACAATTACAAAGGAAAAGAATCTAAAATTAAGAAGCTTTAATTCCCTCTAAATAAAGGTCGGCCAAAGTGCTTTAAAAAAAAACTACTGAATATTTTCTCAAATTTCTTTTTTTATTTGAAAGTATAATCCTTCCGGTTAATAATCGAAAATAATTTCATTCAAATGGCTGCCTCGACTGGCCATGCAGTAGCCTTTGCGATCGGTCCAATTTTTAAGCACATTATCGATTGTGTGCAGCTGTATTTCACCAATGGCTTCACGAATATTGTCCTTTAAAGCGTCAATTGTCTCTGGCTTGTCGGCGTAACACATATGTTTGACGGCACCCCACAAATAATAGTCCAACGGTGTCAAATCGCAGCTCCGAGGTGGCCAAACGACATCAGTTCTGCGGCTGATAATGCGGTCTTCAAAAACAGGGCGCAAAACATCGAGTGTACCTTCGGCTGTGTGGCACGTAGCGCCGTCCTGTTGAAACCAAATATTGCCAATATCCTCCTCTTCAATTTTTGTGAACAAAAATTCGTTCAACATGGCCCGATAACGATCGCCATTGACTGTAACGGCCACTCTTTGCTCATTTTCGAAGAAAAATGGCCCAATTATGCCTCTGGACCAAAATCCGCAACAAACAGTGACTCGTTTTGGGTGCGTCGGCTTTTCAATGTATGCGTGCGGATTTTCTGTGCCCCAAATGAGACAATTTTGCTTGTTTACATACCCACCAAGATCAAAATGAGCTTCATCTGAAAAGATGATTTTTTTTGCCAAAATCGGCATCTTCTTTAACTCGATTGCAGGCCCACTTAGCGAGGCAGCCATTTGAATGAAATTATTTTCCATTATTTACCGGAAGGATTGTACTTTCAAATAAAAAAAGAAATTTGGGAAAATATTCAGAAGTTTTTTTTTAAAGCATTTATAATCATCAAATACATGCTCACGAAGGGTGTTGTTGATTCCAGGACTGATACAGTTACCTTGCTTTGCTGGAAAATGAAGCAGAAACAAAGCAAATAAATAATAAGAACATCAGGGAGCTGCTTTGAGCCAAGGACTACGTTTAACTCTATTTTAGTACAATTATTACCAAATAAAACTATAGAAAATATGGAAAAATCGGCAACTTTAAAGCTTCTAAATTAATAGAAGAAAGCCAGTTGCTTGCGTACGCAACTGTTTACTACTGCCTTTAGTGCTATTGAATGGGAGTCTATTTAGATGGGTCTGGCAGTAAATGAGGACAAAACGAAGTATATGTTGTCGACAAGTAGAGACATGCGACCAGATTACGGCCGATAACTATACTTTCGATATAGGCATGGAATTTATTTATCTTGGTTCCGCCGTTACCACCAAAAATGATGTCAGTCTGGAGATCAAACGCAGGATCACTTTTGCCAACAGGTGCTACTATGGTCTCAATAGGCAATTGAGCAGCAGAGACCTCTCTCGTACGCTACATACTAATACTGCTACAAGATCTTCGGTCCACTGCGAGTTGGCCCTGACTTCCGCATTCGATTCAACTGTGAACTGTATGAGCTCCTCAACGACATGGACGTTGTGCAGCGTATTAGCAACCAGTGGCTGCACTGTCGCGGCCATGTCGTTCGAATGGAGAAGAAGCTCCGGCGAGACGGGTATTTGATGCGGGAATTTGCGGAATTCGGCGAAGAGGACGAACTTGTTTGTGCTGGAAGGGCCAAATCGATGAAGCTCTGTCATCGATTGGTGTGACCAACTGGCGTAGACGCGTAAAAAGCAGAGGCGACGGGGTTATTGATGGCCAATAAGGTAAGTAAGATCGAAAATATATAAATTAAGCAACAGAAATCGGAAAAATTAAGGTCAATGAAGCCTGTAGAAACAAATGTTTGGAATAAAGAAATTTTGTAGTTTCAAGGATTTCAAAAAATTAATGATACTCATACGTTTAAGGACTAAAAGGGGTTTTTTTTTTGTTATTTTTGAAACGCTTCATATGTGTACTTATTAGATACATAAATAAACACTTTGATACTTTATTGAAATACGAGCTATTAATGGACACAATATTATTATTTCTTACAGTTTCATAGTTATAAACATATATTGACGTTTCAGTTCAAATTAAAACGAACCGCCAATAAAATAGTAGTAGTTCAATGGTAGTAAATTGTAAATTAAAATGATAAATTCAATATGTATTCATTTATTAAAACATTTTTTATACTCATATTCATTATTATTCATTAAAGTTCGAAAACATAAAATATCTGTAATTAAAAATCCCATTATACGAGCAAACAGGATTATATTATTAATTACAGCTTGTAGGTGGAATACACACATGCACGCCTATACATACATACATGATTATACGAGTGTGAATGATGTGTTTTTAAAAATGAAATATTATGATATACAGACATACATATGTATGTACTTACCCAATAACAATATACTAGCAATCAATAATATAATCCAAGGCATACGATCTGATGGCATTATTTCAGTGCCAGTCAAATATAAAGCCACACATATTGGCCACATGAATAGAGCATTTAAAAATCCCAATGTGGTAAAAGCAAAAGCAATTTGTCCAATAGGCGGATCTCCCATCACTTTGCGGAACATAACCTTGGTAAAGAGAAAAAATAAAAAAAATTTAATAAAGGAAATAATTACAACAACAATACCAAATAAATAAAAAAAATAAACACACACAATCATACGAAAAATGTCAACATACTCGAAATACAGCATAACAGGCGGCTGCCAAAGTGGCCAAAACCACGCCACTCAATGTACGACTTTCTGTAATGCCATCCATATAAGCCAACAAAGCGATGCCCGTATCACACAATATGACAGCAACAATCTGTATTTTAACGTATAAAAATATGTTACATACACGCACATATAGTGAATGTAAAATATTATAAATATGACATAAAGAAAGATGAGAGAGAGAGAGAGAGAGAGAGAGAGAGGTAGAGAGATACAACAAAATAGCGTTTTGTTTTATTTTGTTTGTTGTTTTAATGTTTTAATTTAATTTTGTTGTAATAGAAACAATATTAATTACTTACCCGTACGCCTACGAACTGCTCATGCAATATAACCCAAGATAGAAGGTAAACACATGCCACATTGGTGGCAAATAATGCCATAGCATCGGTGGCAAATAAGACACGCAGAGATAATGTATAAAGGTAAGTGGTTAAAAGCCATAGTATACAAAATGATAGGCAACGATTGAGAAAACGTCCTGTCGATAACAAAAAAACAAACACGCCCATAAAGTGTTACAGAGCATTGTTTAGATGAGTATGATGTAAAATGACAAGAACAAAAGAAAACTTAAGATAGAGTTAAATTACACTCTATTGTATATTTAGGAAATGTTTTCTTTTTCTTTTGTAAGACATTCATTTGTTTTCTTTTTATACCTTTGCAACAGTAAATAACATAACATAAAATCTTAATGGAATACATACAGTCTTGAAAATTTTCCTTACTCACCTACAGTAAAGCCTCGATCTCGAAAACCCCTCAAGACATCACCCAATATCTCACCTGGCTTATCACATTTTCTCAAAGAAACTCGCCCCAGAATATAGATGGGAAAGAATAACAATGAGAAATTTGTAAAAAACCAGGCAGCAAAGAAGGGAGCACTAAAGATATTCGATTGCATAGGGGGACTTGGTGGCACATGGAATATTTTCGTTGCATCCTCAACATCCGTAACACTAATCGATGTATCACTTATGGGTATTAGTGAGTCTAGACTATCTGTATCGTCGTCGTCATTGTTCACCAAATTTAAATCGTTGCCACTCACGGCCAATGTATCGAAATCATCTAAAGCGGTCATATAAGAACTGCGATTTAAATAGAGTAACTTAATGCAATGGGTGGCACCGACCCACGACGCTGTCACCAGTATGGTAACACAAACGCCGAAATACATTTTCTGTGCCAATTCGGAACAGCAGGTCTCCTTGCAGGCTTTAAGGCGGGGAAAACGGGTTGTGGTATTGTTATCATTTTGTCCTGGCTCTGTGGGTGTATCAGACTCATTGCCACCGCTTGTATTACCACCACCACCACCGCCTGTACCACCACCTCCCGGGCCGCCACCACTACCACGGGTTAATGCAACTGGGCAGGTTGATTCGGGATGTATTGTAATGACCTCATTGGGATCATTTTGGCTAGAAGAAATAGAATCTTGGTGGGCTATTTGAGGATTGCTTGTGTTTAAGATATTCGTAAAGCCACCACCATAGGGTCCATTCGGTGAATCGCCAGTGACCACAACCGATGGTGTACGAACTCGATGTTGTTTTGGATTAAAAATGGCTGGTATTTCACCGTCTCGTGTCATAATCGAATTGTTCTTCTTTCGCTTTTATACAGAAAAACTGATCAAACATACTGCTGGTATGCGCTGATTATAATCCGATATTTAACATTACTCTTCTATATAAGTATACATATATGTATGTATGTACGTGTATATGCTGGCTTTATGGAGTTGAAGCTGAAACAAATAAAGAAAGAAACAAGGTTAGCATATCCTTACGATAATTGAATAAATGCTTGGCTTGTAATTTTAATGCATAATGTATTTATTTATTTGTGCTGTTGTCTTTAAAGTCTTATTTATTTTGTTAATTAATTATTTAAAACGTGTAGCATATTGCATTTATGCAGAGTATGTCATACTTGCTCTTGGCATTGAATATTAAAATGCAATTTTATTGTCTTCTTGTAAATGCAAGCAGACCATTTTAATAGCCTTCACTCTTCATTTTACTCTTTTTATATGAAATACATGTACATATATAAAGACTATATACATATATGTATATTAAAATATATTTCTTAGCTCTTTTATAGCGCTTGTCTGTCTGTTTGTGTGCCTACTTGGCTTGGCCTGGCCTACTCTGCCTGCAATTCTATTCTGTTGCTATTCTAGATACGAGTATAATGAATTATATATACATTCTTTATATAAATATATACATTCTTTATATATATATATATATATAAAAACATATATCGTATATAAATAAATATTGTTGTAAGTGTTTGTGTAAATATTCTTTTATTTCTGGGGTGAAGGCTAGACTTGAGCACTTGATAAATATTTACCCTGAAAATGTTTTATTTTTCTCTCGCAGCTAATTGTTTCAAAATTGTGTTTAACTTTTATTTTTTCTAAAAGTTTTTTCCCTTTCAAGAGGAAAATTAATTTAATATTCTGAATAGTATGTGAACAATTCTTGGTTTTTAAACATTTTCTTTTAATAATACATACTTACATATGTACATATAAAATTAATTTAAAAGACAAAAAATGTTTGTTATTCTTAAAGCAACAATTTATCTAAAAAGTTTTGAATTTATTAAAAACACTATAAACTATCGCGGTTGTCGTATTGTAGACGAATTTCAACACATTTTTAATAGAATAAAGACGAAGAATTTCCTTCAAGTACAAGAAACGTAATAAAACTGATTAATTTTGTTGTTCATCAATGGCGTGTGATAAGAAGTTTAATTCTCTTCAGTTCAATATTACTATCGACAAAAGGATATGAACTATGCCCCGCGTTCCGTTGTTTTTCTGAACGTATATGCTAAGTATCCTATATATTTAGGAAGACAATACTTAATATGAGTTAAGTTATTTTACTGACAATTTATCTGACAATGTTTCTGCCAATTTTTTTTAAAATGTTTCTAATAATCTTTCTGCAAATTTTTCTTATAATTCTTGTGCCAATTTGGCCAATTTTTTAAACAATTTTCTAAAAAATGTCAGACAATTTTTCTGTCAGTTTTTATAGCTTTGAAGTCGCCGTAGTCTAGTAGGTAGTGTGTTGGCTTATTAGACGCAAAAGCCTGGGTTTGAGCCCCAGGCCAGGCATCAAAGACAAAATACAAAAAGTATTTTTTCGGCGACTACCTCTCAGTAGATTTCTGGCAAAAACTCTGAGAATAAATAGAAATTGCCATGAAAAAGTTTCTCAGTAAATAAAAATCTGTCGTTCGGAGTCGACTTTAAACTGTAGGTCCCACGACTCATGTATAAAATTAACACACACAACATAAGTGGTGTGAGAAACTAGGACGTTGTACAATGGGTCAATTCGACCTCCGGGTACTGTACTTGTCTTAACCTAACCTAACCTTATAGCTTTTCTGCCAATTTTTCATACAATTATTCTAACAATTTGACTGGCAATCTTTCTGAATTTTTTTTAAACAAATTCCTAAAATTTTTTCTGGCACTTTTTCTGACAATTCTTTTAACAATCTTTCTTAAAAATTTTCATTCACTTTTCTTTCTGAAATTTTTTTTTGCGAATTTTTCATACAATTTCCCGAAAATTTTTCTGACAATCTTTGCGACAAATTTTCTAACAATCTTTCCTACAATTTTTCTGAATTTTTTTTTTTTTCGAAAATTTACCTGACAATTTGTCATTTAATTAGAAAATATAGATTGCAGCAGCGGTTCGATTGTAGTCGCTGAAGAAGAGAGTGAACATCTGCTGTAAGATTGCTGGATGTCTCTGATTTACTGGGTATGGATATATTGATGGTAATAATTAAGCTGACACACTTCTGGCATTCCGCTGCAGAAGGACTAACACAAACATTTCACACAAACTTGAATTACTTGCAAAGGAAAGATGGGGTAACAGAACGTGTCCAGTTAAAGGTGATGGGATTGAGATATGACAGAGAGAGAAGCTATAGTTGAAGGACGGAATAGGTACTAACGGTACTATAATGGGACTTTATAGCTATTAAAAATGTCACTCACTAAAAACGTTGACGAAATCATGGATAAATTTCAGAAGGGCTGACACATAAGCACCATTGCCATTGCTAGGGAACCAGCTGGGTTGAGTTGGACAATAGTTTTTTTTTTTCTAACAAGGTGTAGCAGTACAAGGTGGCCAATCGGTCGTATGATCAACAAACCGTCGGTTGAAACAAACAAACAAATTACAATTCTCAGCATCATCTCACACTCGACCATTGGATGCAATGACTTCATAATGACAGATCTTCCAAGATATCAAAAATGTACATCGCACTTATCAATTAGACTCTTACGAAGCATCAACTCTATCTCCGTAACATAAATTTAAAAAGTAAGATTGCAGCTGAAGAAGTTACGAGAGCTTTGGACAGTGTATTACACTTATTGACTTTGGTGTCGATAATAGCTTCTCCCTACTTATGTATATCGAACTTTCTAAGCACATCTTTTTTTATAATTGACCATTTAATTGGTGTTAATTTGAATGAGTGCCTCGAAATGTTTCCTAAGCACTGCCGCTTACCATGTTTTGTAATTAAATTAAAAGTACATTAACCAATAATGGCGTAAAGTATTCGGTAGAGTATGTGATTAGAAGAGTGTCATAAAAATCTAAATACATACTACGAGCAAATATAAATGGCCATTAGACATGTGAACACTTTCATACCATTTTATATACGATTTATTATAACACAATGAAGTTAAAAGACAAAATTGCAAATTCCATTTACATACATTTTTACATACGGTAGAGTACCATAGAAGAATAAAAAGAGAATATAAATTGAAATGGTCATATCTTGCATTTGTTTAACGACTAATTCTAACCTTAAAGTGCTAAATCTCTTTAGTACACTTGAAAAATCTCAAAAGGAAAAAATCTCAAAAAGAAAAACCTGAAAAATCTAAACAAAAATATTTTTTTATTTTTCTACACGGTACTAAAAAGCTCTAAAATGTCCTCGTTAGAGACATTAGAGAACATTTTAGTGGCACTTGATACCACATTAAAATTGTTTTAGTTGTAATTGTAGTAGCTGTTTGTGGTTGCTATTGTTGTTGTTGTATAGTTGGCAATGGATGGTGCTGGCAGAAGGACCTTCTAAATGCCAAATAGAAACAAAAACGCAAAGAATTGAAACAAAAACAAAAAAAAAACAAACAAAAAATTACAAAATGAAAGTGAAAACAAAAGAGAAACACGCAACCAACCACACTTAAAGCGTAAACTCAACTCAACGACATTTTCGTAATATTTTTACGTGTTTTTTTCTTCCATTTTTTTTTTTCAAAATTTTATTGTACACTGCGGTTTTGGCGCGATAATTCTTCACATAATATTTTAACACATCCTATGTATACAATACTTTAGTAATATTGTAGAGCACTAGAGTTCATTTTTTTTATTTTGTTTTTTTTTAGTATTCACGTGTTTGTTTAATTAATACAAACACGAAAACTTTGTTCCCTCCGTTTCAAATTAACCATTTTGACTACTCCCCTCCTCGCCCTTTTTAATAATGAAATAAAGTTTTGTGAATAACTTATTAAGCAGGTGCTTTATGTGTTGTTTTAGTTCAAGTAACGCTATGGCATGATTTAAGGTTTTAGTCAAGACTTAAGATTATAAAAATTACATAAAAATGGAAAGCCTCGGAATTCCATTAATACGAGGTGCTGCAATAGTCTTTAATATGGTGAAGGGCATTATAAAAACAGGATTTCCTACTAAAAATGTATTTCAATAATTTTTTGTCTGTACTTTGAGGAAGAATTACGTTGGCAGCTGAGAAAGTAATTGAAAATCACTGTAAAGTAATGAATTTCGTCAATGGTCCAACCATCATGTAAGGACTGTTTCAATTTTTAAGCAGCTAAATAACCATTTGGAACTGCTCGAATACATAAGTCCAAATCGAATTCTATCTACTAGTCGCTGCTAAATCGGAATAATGAAAATGGGTTTTTGAAGCTAATGGCTGAGCAGTCACCATATCTACAACGTCGATTGAAAACAGTTGTGTATACATTGGCGTGAATTGGTTTGTTGTCCGTTCAGCAGCGAGAATGGCTACAAATTAATGAAAAACTTCAAGTCTGATCATCATGAAGTTCTGTTTCGCTTCCTAAGCATCTAAACATTCGAAATAAACTTTTGGAACTGCGAATCGCTGCTGATTCGGAACATTGTTAATGGATTTCGGAAATCAATAGTGAAAGCCGCCGTAATCTAGTAGGTAGTGTACTGGCTTATTAGACGAAAGCCTGAGACCCTGGGCTCAGACACCTCGAACAAAACGAAATATGAAAAAGTATTTCTTTCGGAGACTTTTGCTCAACAATCTTCTGGCAAAGACTCTGAGAGTAAAATAAAATTGCCATGTTTTCAAAAATTTGTTGTTCAGAGTAGACTTTAAAATGTGGGTTCCGCCACACATGGATGAAATTTACACACCCAATACGGATGTTATGAGAGGCTAAGTAAGAAATAACAACAAAAAATGACTCATTTATTACAACGTCAACTAATAACAGTCATGGTTACATCGAGGTGAACAGCTTTGCTATATGTTAAGCAGAAATTCAGATACTATGAGATATACTGTTAATTCGAATCAATAGTCTGAAGCAATAGCACATAATCAACAAGTTTTGGATGAAAGGAAATTCCATATTCGCCACTAATGGATAAAATTAAAACACACAAAATGGGTGGTGTGAGAAACTAGATTGTAATCCTGACTACAACGCAAGCTCGTATAAATTGTTAATAAATCAATTGAAGCTTTGAAAATTTGATCAGTTTTTGGATCGCTAATCAACAGCGCTACCCCATACTAACTTTTGAAAAATACTTAATTTTAAAATTTTTCCGAATGGGGATGAGGATTTCTAAAAAGTTATACATAGTAGCATTATCCTTAAATTGCAGGAAGTTACTGAACAAAATGGAGTCTATTTGTAGGTTTATTATGAATAGAAACCGAGTTTTAGTTTGTGTGCCTGCCAGTTGTCATCTGTAATAGCATTTTTGGAAACCAGCAATATAACTAAAGTTCAGTTATCATTCATAAATCATGTTTGAATTTTGTACCTCACAGTATATGTAACGATTATTATTAATAAATATTACATATTATTTTACTTTTTAGTGTAACACTAAGTCGTTTTTGTTTTTGCTATTTTTGGGGGAGCTATTAAGCGGTCTTGTTTGAATTTTTTATATTTTTAATTCGTCACCAGCAAGTGATTACCCAAACCCCCATATATTCAATGCTGTTGCCAACCATTTCGAATGTATTATTTTTAGCTCATTACTAACGTCTGTTACAATGTTCGTTCGTTCATTTGTTTTAGCCACAAAACTGTTTTAAGGAAGTGGTGGTAGGACTATTTTAACATTAATTCCATAGCGTCTAATTTAATTCAAGAAAAAAAGAATAATGAAAATGATGAATTAATTCTTTCATTTCTTTTGAAGGAGTCTCGTGTAAGATGTCATTTTAAAATTTTAAATAATTAAAATATTAATTCAGGGTCCTTAAGCCTACTAATAGAAATAAATACGAATTTAAATTATGCTTTCAATAAAATTTCTATATAAGTGTTGGGTAACGGCCATCTTATTGAAGGTCAATCGTTCAAATTAAGTGTTATTAATGTATGTAGTCCGTTTTACCTAATTGCACTGTACCGTGCTCTTCGCCTATTTTACGATCGCCATAATGGCCCTACTGAGAAGACAACTGGTGCTGTAAGCGATCGATTGACACTCGTACGTCGACGAATCGCAAGATTTGACAAAAACATCGCCGCTGTCTGCAGGAGTGTGCAGGCGAATGTAGGGGAAACGATTTCGCGTCGATCACAAGAATTCGTCGCTCACGCAAATCACAATTTAGAGAATTTCACGTCAAGACGTAGGCCCGCACCTGTAAAAAATTTAACTGATCCAGGAACTGATGATAAAAGACCATAGACAACGACGTGTGTTCGCTGAATGGGACCGTTATCATCGAAAAATTGTCTTTAACGATGTGGTTCATTTCTAAATGAATGGGTGTGTGAACAAACAAAATGAAGTCGCCGTAGTCTAGTAGGTAGTGTGTTGGCTTATTAGACGTAAATCCAGGGTTCGAACCCCAGGCCAGACATCAAGACAAAATACAAAAAGTATTTCTTCGGTGACTTCCTCTCAGCAGCAGATTTCTGGCAAAAACTCTGAGAGTAAATAAAATTGCCATGAAATAAAATTTTTCCCAAAAATCTGTCGTTCAGAGTCGACGTTAAACTGTAGGTCCCTCCACTCATGTATAAAATTAACACACACAACATAAGTGGTGTGAGAAACTAGGACGTTGTAAAATGGGTCAATTCGACCTCCGGGTACTGTACTTGTAATATTTGACAAGTACACGTCCTCTAACCTAACCTAACCTAACAAACAAAATGGTTGAGTATGGGACGATACCAATCCACAAGAGATTGATTTTCAAATAAATTTTAAAATACATAGCTCCGAAAATGGCGAGTAGGCGTTAAAACTTCACACTTTCATAACACTATTCTTCACACGAATTTCGTGTTTGTTTGTAAACTTTTTGGCAAAATAGTCCATATGTCATAATATCGCATCTCTTGTGTACGATAAGTTTAATTGTTTACGTACCAATTCCTATGAGAAAGTGAGGAAAAACCTCGAATAAATTTAATGAAAATTATGGGTTTTCTATGTTCCAGATGATACAATTGTTCTGAACGTTATCTACCAAACAAATTCTGATCTTTTTGACAGCTTTGGCAAATAATGATGACATTTTCAGCCGAACTACTCCTCAAGCATGAGGAACTCTTTATAAAAGTGAATATTTATTTGGAGATTTACTTAGAACACTACGTTAGCTGACCACATTATCTGGGAGTATATCTCAGGTTTTTTCTATTCTTCTTCTGGAAGCATAGAATTTCTAATTGTCTGTGGAAGAAAAGTTGCTTATTGGCCAAAAGCTAGACAGAGTGTTTAGCCATTGCGGGATGGCACTTAAACGCTTCAAAAAATTTGAATTTAAATAAACTAAAGGGTGTTTTTTATAGAGGTATAGAACTTTAAGTTGCAATAAAACAACGATGGATTATTCGATTGACATGAATTTTATTTATCCGAAAGATAATCTTGTGGCATTACATTTTAAATATGATTTCTGGCATATGACCGTCACGGCTGGCGCGGATGTAGTCCAATCTGGACGTCCAATTTTCGATGACTTTTTCCAACATTTGTGGCCGTATATCGGCAATAATACGGCGAATGTTGTCTTCCAAATGGTCAAGCGTTTGTGGCTTTACCGCATAGACCAATGACTTTACATAGCCCCACAGAAAGTAGTCTAGCGGTGTTAAATCACAAGATCTTGGAGGCCAATTCACAGGTCCAAAACGTGAAATTAGGCGGTCACCAAACGTGTCTTTCAATAAATCTATTGTGGCACGAGCTGTGTGACATGTTGCGCCGTCTTGTTGAAACCACATCTCCTGGACATCATGGCTATTCAATTCAGGAATGAAAAAGTTAGTAATCATGGCTCTATACCGATCACCATTGACTGTAACGTTCTGGCCACCATCGTTCCTGTGCTCGATGGCGGATGGACTCATTCGGGTCTTCCTCAATGCTACGCTCTACAGCAGCAATAGCTTCTTCTGTACGCACCGTACAGCGTCTCTGGGGATGCGAGTTATCAATAAGAGTAAACGTGGTGCGAAAACGTTCCATGGTTAATCGAATTAACTGCTCTGATGGACGATTTTGTCGACGATAAAATGGACGTAGTGCGCGATACGTTTTCTGCACAGAACCATTATTTTCGAAATAAAATTGCACTATTTGCAAGCGTTGTTCAGGCGTGAGTCTATTCATGATGAATTGCCAAACCAAACTGAGAATAAATCACTTGACAGCTGTTAAATCGGTTGCCATCTTGAAAAGTAATGCCAACTTAAAGTTCTATACCTCTATAAAAAACACCCTTTACAATGGAGATAACAAAACAAATAAAAACTAATAATATAGCATGCTACACATTCTTTTTTTCAATTGCAATTTATAATCAAATTGTTAGACTATAGGAAATTGCCACAAAAAACCTATCCAACCAGGCATACAAATTCCTGCCAACAAAATACCTAATAATAAATAATATAATAAAACGCTCAAAGCCATAATTATTGTGATTATTGTTAAATCTTCTTCAGTTCCTAGGGAATTTATACAAACGAAGCCTCATTACCATTATTTCTTGTGTGTCTTAAAATAAAATCTTATAATTTATTCAATTTATTTTTAGGAATTCTCTACTTCTACTTCTATTTCTTCTTGCTCTTTTTGTTTGTAATTTCTATTTGAATATCATTTTATTGTTCATTCAACTTGACCCAAATTCATAATAAATTTCACACAAAAATTCACTTTCAATGAAGAAACAGCCTTAGACCTACACAATAAACTAAACATTCATGCAAAATTTGTGCCTTCATTTTTCTCTCTTCCATTATCTTTTCTGACGTTAAAATGAAATCTTTATGAAATATTAATGAAGGAAAATTTCTGTTGAAGATTTTTATTTTAACATCATCATCATCATCATCATCATCATCATCATCATCATCATCATCATCATCATTGTATGCGGTGGCAGGCTATTCGGCTTGCCGGTCAATAAATTCATTTGTATAATGGCCATCAGGTAAGATAAAAATAATGTGTACAATATCAAGCAACTTCTAAATGTTTTGTTTTTAATATTAGGCTGTCAATATGGTTCAATTGATAGGGCGGCTTAGGATCTTGACTTTGTTATCCTACACTATGCCTAAAATAAAGGTTTATTTAGCATATACTACTCTATTATTACGGTGTTCAGATATGCACCTTTATTGCGTAAAACGCAATGAACGCCAATATTGAGCTCAATATTTCAGATAAAGTTTCAATTACTTATTGCGCAATAAATACGCAAATTATTATAACATTGAGTAAAACTTAAAATACAAAATAAGTATGTTCAGTGCGCATATTACAATTATCCGAACACTTTCTGTTGATATTTGACAACTCAAATGTCAACAACGACAAACAAAAAAAAAAACAACAAAAAAGCACAATAAAAACAATGTTGTTGAAACAACCAGCTATTTTGTTTACCAGCTATTGAATAAGCAGCTGAACTGCGTATATTATTATGTCTGAACACTTAAAATATTGTACTCAATCAACCGAATATTGACTCAATAAATGTGCACATCTGAACATAGTATATAGTTGTCACCGTAGTCTAGTAGGTAGTGTGTTGGCTTATTGGACGTGATGTCACGGTTCAAACCCCAGGTCAGACATCAAAACTCTCTCAGCAGATTGTTGGAAAAAACTCTGAGAGTAAATAAAATAAAATTTCGACTTTAAACTGTAGATCCCGCCACTCATATATAAAATTAACACTTACGACATTGGTGTTGTGAGAAGCTAGGTCGTAATCCTGATTGAAGAGTTATAATGACCAATTGTGATTATGACAGACCCTAATTTAATCGAAATTTATTTATTTATGACAGCTAGACAGTGGTAGTTTCTTAAAAAAATAAACTTATCGTTGACAACTTTTGCTTTCATTGAAATTAAACCAACTGTATAGCATTTTTAACGATTCGTTAGAAGTACTATGAATAATTAAATGTTATAAGTTTATAAAAAACAGTTCTAAACAAAGTTTTCTTTCACCTATGAACTTGACCAGCTGCTCTGTACATGAGAATTTATTGAATTTTACCGCATTTTAAACATAAAATCGGTTTATTTTATTTATAATTTACAACAGCAAGAACTTTTATTTAATTTTAGCGAAACAACTTCTGTAGACTTCATATTGATTTGTCAAAATTCTTCAAAAAGAAAAACGAAAGAAATTTAACCGCAGTAAGGTTTCATTACGAATTCCAAACTCAAGTCAATTTATTATTTATTTTAAGCCGATTAAATCTCAAATGGTTATTGAAAACGCAATTCCATTGAAATTGTTACGTTTACTACACTTTAGCCATTCATTCACTGTGCGGTTAATATTTGCAACGAAACAATTTTCAATGTCAAGTTGACGGATACAAAGGCATGGAAGGAAAACAATTATTTTCGAAAAATTAAGTTTTAAAATGCAATTTCAAAATACAATACTTAAACCAAATTGCCTTGATTCGTTGCAAGGTAAAGGCAGTTAAATTATTCGTAAAGTAATCAATGATTGCTTTGCTTAAAGACGGTGCTTGATGGGGTAACAAAAAAAAGGAAGCAACAATAAAAAGGGTTTCTTACAAGAGAATTTGTAAAAATTGTTTAAATTTAAAAAGATCCAAAAATTGCAGTTCAATTCCCATCGATTGCTGGTTCTAAATATATTCTTCCATTATGTTCAACGTGAGAGAGATAGTTTGTGCGGCTTAGAAGGGAAGATTTTGGCAAAAAAGTTTAGCAAGTAAAAGCAGAGAAAATTTTGTATGAAATCGTTACTGGCGAGGAAAACTGAATATTCTGATCCTCTTAAGTCGGACCAGACGACCATACCGAACATAACTGATTAGATTGAAGCGAGCCTTTCGAAAAAACCGTCCAAAATATGAGAACAGTAATGGAATCATTAAAGCTCATGCTACAAGACAAATACAAAATTATTTGAAAAATAAAGCGTGGCATGTGTTGTTCACTCTTATAGTCCAGTCTATACGTTGTCCGATGCAAAACGGAAATACATGGTAAAAAGTATATCAGATTACGATTAACGCATTGAAGAAATTTCAAATGTATTGGACCTCTCAAACATATATACAATGGTGTATATGTAGAGGCTTTTCTGTGACTGTATGTACACGAAATGATTGAGAAAAAATATGTCTATTGTGCTTCTTTACGAGTTCTGATTTATTTCATTTCCTATTTTATGCTCCTTTTCTAATAATATTTTCATAAGAGTTTATACTAGTAAAGAATAACAAGGAAAACAAAGAAATTACTAGAATAGGGACAAGCGAAAATCAATACAATTACAATCAACAATTACAATAACAAAACTACATAGAAAGACTACGCAAGGTAGAAATGAATAATGATCAATAACTTCTCGAACTTACCAGACCATAATAGATAGAGACAAAGGTAACTAGAGTGTCGTATTAAAAAGTGTGACGTAAAAATGTTTTTGTATTATTCACTTGGAGTTTATCCATTACAGTGTGTTGTTAAGTCTAAATAGCAAGTCTCGAATCAATAGAAAATAAAAATAATGTAACATTATATCCCATTTAATTACCTAACTATGCATGCCATTCACATCCAATTGAAGCACAATGTAGCACAACTACCATCTATAGATCCGTGCACGTTTCACGAGCGCGAGCTTAAGAAAACGAAAGTCTTAATAACAATAGTTGGACATAGCACCGTCTCAATGTGGCTTGTCTTTTATTGCAGTATCAATGTAAGATAAAGAAATAAGGTAACTACATACATACATACATAATTGATTATTACAACCCTTCCGTCAAGATTACGATCTATGCATGAGTGGCGAGACTCTGAACCACAGATTTTTTGAGAAACTTTATCATGTCAATTTTATTTATTCTCAACAGTTTTCTGACAAAAACTCTGACTTATTCTGTATTCTTCTCTTAAATTTGCAGTGTTTTAAACATCAAATCTGATGTTTGTGAACACTACGCTTTCTTTTCCGCCAAAATGTTTTTCTGCCAAAAATCTGCTGAGAGGCAGTTGCCGAAGAGAAATTTTTTATTTCGTTTTTGTTGCAGAAATAATAGACTGCAGGCCAAGCTAGTTTCTGATAATCACCTACTTGTCTTGGGCAGTGATTCGCATAAGTCTTTACAGACAGCATTTATTTTTTATTGTGCTTTTAAATTTGCAGTGTTTTAAACATCAAAGCTGATGTTCGTAAACACAACACTCTCTTTTCTGTTAAACATAATTTAGCCTTCTCCAGATACTTAAAAATATGAAAAATAAAAGAGATTCAATACATAAAAATGTTTGAATATTTTTTTCTAATATAAAATAACATAAAAGTCAATCTATAAGATCTTCATTTAAAAAATGCTCGGACAAATTATTCTGCTCGTATTTTTTCTGTCATAATTTAAACGACAGAGAGGGACCATCAAATATTTTCTTTGCAGCATTTTAAACATTTTTTATGACCACTTTTAGTTTGTTTTTATGCCATTGTTAAATGTTTCCTCTGTATTATACAGACAGTTGTAAAAGACAGGAGCTTTTATGTATTTGTAAGCACAAATGCCATAAGGTTTTTAAAGAAATTTTCTTTTTTATATTTTTTATTTGGACATTTCACTGCATTAACTGTAGAACGGAAGGATATTACATTAAGACTGTTACAAAACACAGTATGAACAGGAATGTGCTTGTATTTCCGATTTTTTTTTATGTACTCCTTAAGGCTGTCAACACTTGTAAGTCGTCCTCATAAACAACTTAAAAACGCTCAAAGAAAAATCTTAATATTCTAAAGTTTTCTTTTCCAGCGAAAAATGTGGAACTTTCAGGTTCATTTCTAAAGAATATGAATTTTTTTTTATTTTTATAGTTTTAATATGAGGCAAAGGGCCCTTAAGAATGCTATTCAGTCAGATGTGCTGTAAGCCGCCTAATTTCATTTCAGGTCCTACTTGTAATTGCGTATGAATTTGCTTTCCACTTCTTCTGCTACAATGTGGATAAATGCCAGATTAAACAATGTCATCTGCTGTTTTTCGTCAGTCAGTTCCACTTGCTCCCCAAAATGTTCTCTTGTAGAATTCAGCTCAGTGTCAGCCATCCGTAAATCGGATTTTGCAGACCCTCTTCCTTAAAGGAGTAGACTGAAGGTAGGATTCCTTCAGTTTCTGGTACTGTCGTCTTTAGTCTTTACAGTAGAATCCAAGATGATACCCGATGTGGCAGCGGGGATTTATCCAAATCTGCTGACTTTGCAGCATGCTATAGACTACCAACGACTTCTAACAGTGTTCACATGAAAATCTTAGCGATTATGTAGGCGTGATGATGATTCGGCGCTGTGCTTGTAGAATTAGAATTTTCTGTGATATACAATATAAAGAGGAGATGAAGGTCCTTAGTAATGAACTATGTCCCTAATGTGGGTCTTGATACATCTTTGGAAATCAAAGAGTTGGCGAACTTAAAGCAGGGCCTCAAGGGATTTCGAATCTGTCACCTTCCTCTTAGGCACTGTCTGTTTTAATTATCAATAAACATTTTATTATGAGAGCACAGAGACTAAATGGATTTCCATATGCTTCTGGGCTATTTCTGAGAGTCTGAAAACTGAAAATCCTGATAATTAGCCGTGACACTACTTCAAACTCATAGTGGAGCATGAGGAACTATTAGAACGTATGCGAAAAAACTAGGTTTACATCTTATCTTTCACAGCTGAAGCTGTAAAATGCTTCTGAGACTTTTTTGATTTCATTTCTTTTTTTCTTCATTTCAAATATCTCACTAAACAAACATACCGACAGTTTCGAACTTTTTTTTAACTATTTTCTCTGAGTGTATAAGAAAATACTTGTGCTTTCAGTTTTCTTGTGTGTTTCTTTTCATTTTATTTTATGGCACAAGAGTAAATTTTATTTTTCCGTTTAAAATCAGCGAGAAAAGAACAGAAAAAAAGAGTAAAGAAATGAAAAACACTTTCTCACAACATATTCACACAAATAAAAAGGTTTCGTTTCAAATCGTTGGATTGCATGAATACGTTTAAGTGTGAGAAGAAAAAACTGCAATAACAACCACAACAGGTGGATGGCAAAGAATCGTTTAAGGATGACTAAATACTGTGTATGCATATGTATAAATACGTATGTATGTATGTATGTATAGGATACATTATACTCGAGCAAGAATATGTCGCATTGCATTGTATTACTGTCAATCATTGATGCAGCTTTTATTTATTTTTTTCCTTCTTTTTTATTTTTGTTGGCCCTTTTACTTGCTTCTTATTCTGTTTATTTGTTTGTTATCACGTTTGTTTACATATTTTTACTAAAATATGAATGTGTGTGTCTCATTGTGTCATTTAAATGGCTTTTAGTTTCAAGTCATCTTATATTTGCCATACCCTCCCTCCTATCTATTTAGTCTAGTATGGTACACACATGCCACTTTTTTCATGTCTTAAGCTGCTGCTCTTCTTTAAAACCCTCAAAAATAGAATGAATATTTAAAGATAAAGTATCCTGTCGTGCATGTATACATGAGTATGTGTTATAGTTTATATGATTGTATGTATGCATGTCTGTGCAATGAATATCTACTTATGCATACATTATTGGTATGCAAATTGAGAAATTCTGCATTAGGAATCACGTCGATGTCGGTTAGAAAGAAAATCAATTTCCAATTGAAATTCTTGCACACATGCAATCTAATGGCTGTTGTTTGGTTTTAACGCTTTTAAGCCGGAGAATTTCGTTTTTTTTTTCTAATACCCCTAATGTTTGTGGTTTGAGTGTGCATTAAAATATTTCCACAATTATCATAGCAGAGGAAAATAAAATTTAGTTTAGGGCTTCCCTAACACAAAGACATTTTGTTAGAGTTCCCAAAGAGTGAAAAAATTTTGCTTGATCGCTACATTTTCTCAGTAGAATACGACAATAAAATAGGAAAATAATTAAAATTATTTATTGATTCCTACAGGCGTAATATTCCTTACTGTGGCCTACCAACACGACACTTAAAGAAAAAAAAAAACCGGTGTAGCCGTAGTCAAGGACTTCAAGCCTCAAATTCTCCTAATCTTTAAAAACTTAAATAAAAATCCTGCTAAACGGTTTTCTTACAAAAGCCATGAGGATAATTAATTGCAATAGAAAAGCTTTTTAAGTCTGTTGTACATAGTCGACCTTAACGTATATGTTCCGCCATTCATGGATAAAATTGCCACCGAACAGTATATCTTTTAGCTATTGAAGTGCCTTTGGCTGCTCTTCAAATCAAATTCGTCGCTGAGGATATTTTTCCGATAGAAAAATTCAAGGATCAGCAATTGCTGTTCATTTGTTAATCTATTTATCATGACATGGTTAACTTTACATATCGCGAATCTCTTAAAATATTGAAAAATTTAAATTAAAAAACAAAAATAGCAGTTATGGAAGCAAAGTATACTGGACACAGAAGTATTTGCTTTAACTCAATTGCCAGTAGTTCCCGGACATCTTTTAATAATAATGCAAGATACTCGAGTGTTACCAGTGTATCCTTTATGGCAGATAGGCTAGCTAAAGCAGGCACTAAGCTACCTATCTCCACACTTAAAATACATTGTGTTTCTATAATTTAAAATTTCACTATTGAAACCAGACTTAAACATGTTCGTATTTGTCATTATTGTACAGCCGGAGTAAGGTTCCCTCTATATAGCAGCTGCATTAATACCTTCTCGACAAGTGCAGAAAATTTTCGACAAGTCATTTAAATGCTTTGGCTATAAGCAGTAGAACCCAGAATAGATCGTTAAGCCAGCTTGTGGCATCCCATAACAAATAATGAACTTCTTAACAAGCTAAAGATTCAACATAACTATGCGTCTGTACATTATTTTTTCCGGTATAAATTTTAAACAATTTTGCATCGCTTCTAACGATTCGCTTTAAAGAGATTCAATTTCGTTTTGTTTCATTAGCTTTACTTAATTGCTTATTACAACCCTTTAGTAAGGATTACATCCTAGTTTCTCACAACACTCATAATGCGTTTGTTAATTTTATCCATGAGACGAAGGAGCTATTGTTTAATGTCGATTTCGAACGACTGATTTGATAATCTTTTCGTTGCAATTTTATTTTATTTTACTATCAGACAGAAGGCTGCTGAGACGAAAAAATATTTTTGTGATGCCTGAGCATCTGAACTCTTGTCTAACGAAACAATACACCTCCTACTAGACTACGGATACTATAGCGTTACACTGACAACATGGATTAAATTTCTTTATGGTAATTTATGTGGCATACAGACTCAAGAATTTTTTTATTAAGACCCCTCTATCATTGGCAACTATTTGACCAACAGACAGCTTAATTTTTTGAATGGGCCCATACAAGATTAGTTCGACGGCATTTGAATTGAAAGATATCACTTATACAGTGAAATATTAGCAGAATATTAATAAGGTAGCTTATATGATATCGTGTCAAGTAGTAGAGCTCATTTAAGAAAGCCAACTGTAATAAATCTCACCCAACAAAGCGAGCGTGTGTTTGCGTTAAATGTCTAACACGATAGAAATACGTTTTTAAATTACCCGCAGCTAATGAAGAATATTAAAAAAGATATAAAAAGATGGCAAAAAAGAGCAGAATGAGCAGAAATTAGTATTTCTAATAAAAATATTTGCATTTTATCACCAATTAACTGCTAATTTGAATTAATTAAATAAAATATTCTCGCGCTCTCTCTCTCTTAGAATATAAAAAGTTTCCGTTGTTTGCCATTTGCAAATACAAAAAAAAATGGCAAACGCAGATGTTTCTAATGAAAGAAAATAAAAAAATTAAAAAGAAGACAAGTAGAATAGTAAAAAAACTTTTATAATAACTGGAAGTCATTATGAAATATGAAACTATTTAAATTTACATTTAAATAACTCTGCTTGTCAGTTTAACTCAAGTGCCACAATGGATGGCATTTTAAATGCTCGTTAGCGCCAAAAGGGCGACTACTACGATTAAGAAGAAAAATGGAATAAATGAAGAAAAGTTGATGATAAAAACAAGAATCCTTTTGAAAACGGAGAGTATAGTTTTGCCTTTAAGCGAAAGGCAAAAGAAAAAATATATGACAGGACTAACAAAAAGCAAACATTGAAAGAAAAAGAGACATTTATAAACAAAAGAAAAGCAAATAACACAACGGCACAAACATAAATAAAAATTCTTTTAAATATTTTAACACCATAAAATACAAGAACAAAAAAAAATAAAAAAAAAAGTTATAAACGCCTAAAAAAACTGTTTAAGGCAACTTAAAAACAAAAGAAATAAAAATAAACAAATGCCAGCCGTACACAAACAAATTTGAATATTTTTTTGTTTATTTGCTTGATTTTTCATTTCAATTTCTTTTTCTGTTTGTTGGTATTGTAATGACATTGATACTGGTTATGGTCAAGCTTTTCTTTTCTTTTTTTTTCTTTCTTTTCTAATATTTACTTTGAAAAATGAAAGCAAATAAAAAAAAAACTACACAAAAGGCTGCAATTTGTTGGCCTCATGTCATTACAACAATAAAAAAATATACAAATCGAAAATAAAAAAAAACACACCCACTGTTCTCATATTTGTCCACCCATACGTATAAGTAATAGAAAAATAAAATACGAAATAAAAATTCATTCATTCATACGCACTGTAGTACTCAGTGCATTTAATCTGCTATCACATTGAAGCAAGCAGTACAAGCAAAAGAGAGCACGTGTTTAAGGAGAGAGTTATTTGTGCAAAGACTGTTAACAGTGCGTTTTGTACTCTTTTGCTGTCATATTCTTGGAGAAAAAAAAAAAGAATACAGGAACGATAAATGGATACAAAACATAACAGATTGTTAACATGTCTATATGAGTTGCCACAAGCACAATGGTTTATATGTAATTATTACTTGGTTGAATGGAAATCTCCAAAATACCTAGAAAATGTGAAATGTTCTTTTTTTTGGTATTATGAGAAGGTTTTCGTTTATAGTATTTTGACGTTTCAAAAATATTTAAACTACCACAGTTTAGAGCTAAAATATCTTTTCTGTGATGAAAAATTTACCTTAATAAACATGCTACTTGGCCACGCAAATTAAGCTATTCTAGATGTGTTTGAGAAAAAAAATATATTTGAAGAATTATATCCTTCTGCATGCTTCGATGGAGAGAATAAAGCTTGATGCATTGTGTGACCAAATTAACAAAATTAACCGAATCGAAATAAAAAGTTTTCGTTGGTTAACACACACAGGATAAAAAAGAATTAGCCTACAATAGAATGGTAGTATGCTGGGTTATTAGACCCGTGGTATAAATCCCAGATCAGGCACCACGAACAAAACGAAACGGGGACTTTATTCCGGCAAAACGTGTAAGAGTAAATAAAACTGTCATGAAAAGCTTTTCAAAAAATTGTCTTTGGTCCTAGTCTAGTGGCTAATGTTTTTATTTACTAGGCGAGAGCTTTAAGTTCAAATCTCAGCTCTGGAGAACAACAATCTTCTCCCAGTTGACTTCTGACAAAACCTCTTCCAGTAACTAATTGCCATGACAAAGTTTCTTAAATCTGTCGTTCAGAATCGACACTAAATTGTGATTTGAGGAGCCTGACTAAAGAGATTAAGTAGCCCGCGAATTATTAGCAAAATTCGATTTATTATTAAATATTTATACATAGGCCGGTTGTGAATGGTACACCGCTCTTGGATTGAAAAAGATTCCTGCGTGCGGCTTATATAAGAAAAAGAAAGAAAAGAGCAAACAATATGTTCTTTAGTCTTAATTTTTTTGAATAGAAGACTAAGCTATATATAAGCTGTTGTGTTTAGAAAATAAGTTTCCTTGACAATAATTATAATAATTCTAGGCATTCTTGGAGTCTCCCAATTTCATTCAAAAATTCTTAATGATCCATGTTTAATTTCCACTTGATCGGTGTCGATTGCCAACTAATTCAAGTGCGGATATGCAAATAAAGTAGAAGACTGGTTGTTTTTTACGTACTTATTACTCTTTAAAAAGGTAGACGTCAGCACTTGTTCTTCCAACGTTCGAATTCCATGTTTATTGTTCCACTTCAATAGTTAGTACGTCCGAGGTAATTTAATTTATTTAAGGCCAAATCCCTTGTGTTTGTACATGAGGTAATAGACAACCACTGCTGTTCCATTTCTATTTGGAGAATTGGATTGATAATTACTTGCTTAACGGCCTTTATAACCGTTTAGTTAGTTTTACGACCTAACTTCACATATTACCCATGTTTTGTGTGTCTGTTAATTTTGTCCACGAGCGACGGAACCGGCAGTTTAAACTTCGACGCCGAACGATAGATTTAAGAAATTCTTCATGGCCTTTATTTAGTCTCAGAATTTTTGTCAGAGGAAGAAATATTTTTTCCTTTTCTGTTCGAGACGTCTGTGGTAGGAGATCTAACTTCAGGGGCTCTCATCTAGTAAGCCAACACATCACCTATTAGACTACGGCGACAATCACTTTGTATTTGAGTCGATCCATCTCCAAACAGAACATTCCCTAGCCTTTTCATATCCATGAAAACCAGTGTGTTTGAGTATTTAAATTAGTTTTACACAGTAATCGAATGCAGTTGTACGTAAATCTTGCGTTTTATTGTTAATAACTTCTAAACGATCCATGCAGACATTAATCTCAAACAACAGGGCAACATTTCGGCATTCCGATTGATGCAGAAGACTTCACTATTTCTGTCCATCTACAGATACATAATTTTTTTTTAATGGCAGAACTCCAAATTTCATCATCCATACTGTAGAATAGTTTGTATATAAAAAGAATCTTAAAATGATTTCAAATTCACCCAACAAAATGCTGTAGCGAAAGAATATTTCCAACGTATAAAGTTAAATATTTAAAGAAATTTTAACCGATATAAGCAAACAGCTACCAGCTTTTAATAATAATTCCAGGATATAATTGATAAACTTTAAAAAATTGGACGAAATCGAAAATTTACTAAACCGTTCCTAGGAATTCATATTCAGCTTTTTATTAAGGAAATATTTGATGGTAACACTAGCTTTGGTTCGGGTAGGTCTGTTCATATGTCTGATGACTGAATGAATAGATGTTTGGCTGGCTGACTGACTCACTGACTGACAGACAGACTGATGGTTGTAAAATTGTGTATCAATAGCATGAGAAAGAACATTGTCGTGTTTTTAAAAGTTTACATGTACAGAAATTCAGTTTTTTTTTTTTTTCATTTCATTCCCTTTTCCTTTGCAACATATATACATACATACAATCTCACTGTATGTATTGTGATTACAAGGCATACATACACATGCTGTTTTTCTTGTTAGCCATTTAGAAATGTAAAGTTTGAATGTATATACTTTTTTATTTTTATTTTATTTCTATTTTTTTTTTATTATTTAATTAATTGATTCATTAAAAATAGAAATGAAATTATTGTATTAAGTAACATACCGATTATTTCCTTTTGCTATTTTTTTTTTTGTTAGAATACTTTTCCTATATATTTTTTTCTTTCGTTTAAGGTAACCTTGTTAATGGTCAGCACCAGCAGCAGCAATTGGATTTTAAACACAAGAAAAAATAAATTTTTTTTCTCTTTAGATTCTTTGAGTAAATAATTGTAATACAATATTTTTTTTCTTATTAATTGCTTGCCTTAAGGACAAGGATTTTAAGGCATTTCAAGCCTTAAGGTTATAAAAAATAATTTCTTTTTCTAGCAGCATTTTAAAAATATTTTCAATGAAAAAAATTTTCTTCTCTTGTTATTTAAATTTTAATTACAAATTAATGCACTTTTCCAAGCAATAAAATTTTAAATCTTTTTATTTTTCCATTCTTTCTTTTTTTTTTTGCTCTTTAGGATATAATTTAGCTTGTTTGCTTGGGTTTTCTTCTTTAGAGAACCAGGCGAATTTCTTTAGGCGCTTGTCTTGTTGACGTTTTCAATATCTGGGGATCTAAACACGAACTGAAAAGAAAATTTCATTGAATTTTTCATTATGCTGTTAAAACCAGCTCGCAAATGTTACATCGTTTTTTTGTTGTTATTATTGTCGTTGCTGCTTTTATTGTTCTTGTTACAAATGTTAGTGTGTTGTTTTAAACGAAAATTTTCTCAAGATTTTTCTTATCTAAGCTTTCCTCAGTTCATGTTAAAACACATTCTTAAGCTCTGATTATTTATTGTACTTCCGCTTTTCCATTTCTCTCATTTCTCTCTTTTACTTTCTCTTATTCGTCTCTGTTAACATTTTACTCTCCATAATAAACACTTGTTATAACAGGTTCTTTTAACAGAGCAGCAATGGTTAGGGGGTGATGTTTTGTTGTTTACAAAACTAACGGTGTTGGTGAAAACAATTGTTGTACGCATGCTTTCCACCACGTTGCTGTTGTTATTGTTATGACAGTCGAAAAAAATAAAAAAAAAAACAAAACAAGAATCTTAACCACATGCAGGCATGTCTCATGCTTATCACCCGTTTTTATGGTTGGAAGTCAATGCACCTGTTATATTTTTATAAACATTGTTATAAACAGAACAACATTGTTGTTATTTATGCATATGACAGTTGTTGTTGTTTTTATTAAAGTTGATTTAATACTAGGACAGTGTTGTTGCCAGTTTGGCTGTTTACTGTCATGTCATCCAAGTCATAGTGGCACCATTTTAATTGTTCCTTTCTGTAACTGTTGTTGTTGTTGTTTGTATAACATAAGTATTGTGTCCCTATATTAGACTATCAAGTATCGTGCAAATAATTTTAAATAAAAAAATGGAAAAATGGTTCGTTTTAAATACATTCCAGTAGTTATTACAATAACCGTTTAATTGTATGTGTCTGCTATTGTGTTATAATATTTTTGTTGAAATTTATTGAAGTTTATGTCATAATAAATCCATTTGTTATAATTGTTGTTGCTGTTATTAATTTCATTTGCACAAAAGTCTATTGAACTTACTTTAAAAGGAAATTTACCGTCAACAACATTTGAATGTTTAATAATAGAACAGGAAAAACTATTCCACACAAAACAAAAAAAACTTTAGAAAGTTTTGATAGAAAATCAAATGATTTTTCTTAGACATCGAATTGAATTGTTTGGACAAGTGAGGAGGTTAATTGACACATCGTTAAAAAACATAAACTTTTGATTTAATTTGCATTTAAGAAATGATTGTTTGGTAAAGAAGTTTTAAAATGTTAGAATTGCGATACTAATTAATTGGTTTTTAGAGAAAGTTCTGTTACAAATTGTTACAAAATAACTTTTCAATTATAGAAGAGGTTTGAAAACAACGCAGACAGGTGAATCAATTTATGAACTTTACGATAATTGATTTTCTCTAAACTACGACAGTATGTTTGGCATTTCGACAACGATAAAAAAACAAATCGCTCTGTAGAGCACCCGGATAATACAGGCCAACAAGATTTTTAACCCAAAACCAAGATTATACTATTTAGAATGTTTTTGGTGCACTGACACCGAATCATAGCTCAGAATTGCTTCATCGCAATGGGCTACGAGGTACATACATAAATACATAATTGGTCACTACAACCCTTCATTCAGGATTACAACCTAGCTTCTCACACCACTTATATTGTGTGTGTTACTTTTATACATGAGCGCCGGAACCTACAGTTTAAAGTCGACTCCGAGCAACAGATTATTGTAAAACTTTTCATGGCAATTTTATTTACTCTTATTTTTTTGCCAGAAATTTCTTAAGAGACAATCGCCGAAGAAATACTTTTTTCATATTTCGTTTTGATGTCTGACCTGGTGTGGTTTGAACCGTGGGCTCACGTCTCATAAGCCAACACACTACCCTCTAGTCTACGGCGACGTCACGTAACGACTTCGGTTCTAGAGATAAAAGTGCTTAACACACTGTTTATATGTATATTCGTATGCATATCTTGTCATTAATTATTGCTTTCTTTGAGATATGTCAACTTTTTAATTCAAATATGATACAGATAAGGCCTGTTTCTTTATTACGAGTGCAGTTTAATCCACACAGTAGACCGGATTCAAAACAATGCTGAATATTTAATGATTACCAAGTATCAGTCAGTCAGATGCAAGATATCTTTCAAAAAATATTGGATTGTTTTTGTCTTCACAACAATAGTGCTAAAATTGCATTAGCTTTTGATATCAGACTTTCTTTAGACTTCTTAAACAGTTTAGCAATGGGTTTCGCAACTAGAGAAAACTAGTGACACTAGTGAAACCTAGAAATCGTTTTGGAGCCATTAAAAGACATTGCACGATCGGACAGCTGTTACAGTGCATGGGACAACATTTATTGAAGATGTTAATTCGAAAGCCCTGTACGTTCATTTTAAGAAATTTAATTTATTAATTTATTCAGAATTAAATTATAAAACAAAATTTTTGGTTTTAGTATTAAGAACCATTAAACAAACCATTAAAAAAAGAAGAAGAACCATTAAATAAATAGAACTAATTTAAATACAATATATTCTCTGTCCATAATACCACTCCTAATAATTATAACAAATCGTCTGTCTGTCTAGTGAATATATTTTCATTTCTTTTTTTCAAATCTTGGCCTAAGTCACTAGCAAAACACTTTCAACAATTCTAAGTCTATTCTCAAGTAAAAAAAATATTTATTCATGATTATATAAAAAAAGCAACAACAAACAATCAAAATTATAAGACCATTGGCCAATTTGTTTTAATGACTAGACTAAATAACAGCTGCCGGTCTAGATAACCATATAAATGAATGAATGATTGAATGTTAAATAAAAAAAGAAATTTATTAATGATGATATAGAAAATCATCAAAGGTGGCAAATTATTGATAGAGAAGAGACAGAACGAAAACAAGTTTAAATGATAGACAGCAAATACAAAAACAAAAAACAATTTATTTGTCAACAGACCCACAATTGAATGAAATTTTATGTAAATCATCACAATGATTTCAATATTTATTAATTCAGGTACTAAAAATGGTCATGAGTGTCGATTTCGTTTTATTTAATTAAAACTTTCATTTGTATTCAAATTTAAATTAAACATCATTTTATTTGATCTAAACAATGGCGAAAATAGAAATGTAAGACAAAAAAATGCAAAACATCTTCATTTACAATGATTTGCGAATCTTAATTTGGAATATTTAATTTAAAAAACAAAAAGAGAAATAAAGAAGAGTTTGACTTTCTTTGATGCAAACAAAGTAAATTAGTTTTAAGCCGGCTGGTTAATAGAATAGTTCGGTTTTTCGAAAAAATTAAGGCATCTGAATTACAACGGAATAATATATTATCAAAATGCAAAAAAAGCAGGTAAAAAATAATAAAAAAAGAACAAAAGGAATAATAGTTTTATATGGCGTGCTACAGTGTGATATTCTACAATTCTTTTGGTCAGCATTTTTTAAATTGTAAAGCCTTTTATAATATTTAAATTAAAAGGTATTTTCGTTACTTAATACAATTATAGTGCATAACCAACATATCTGTAGTTTAAAAGTGTCATGAAAACGAAACTAATTGATTTCAATATCCAAAGAAAAATTTCGTTTCTTGTAAATAAAGAAAATTTGGACTGACTCCTGATTATTTCATTCAATCCTAGTTATTTTGTAGGATGTGGCAATATAGGGATAACCAAATTAAACATTTCAAAGTGATTAAAGATATTAATCTGCTTAAACAGGTTTCACACGAACAACATTTTCTATTTTGTCCTACAAGTTGCATTGTATAAAAACTAGAAACTATGGTGGTTCTACGGAAATTGTTTGAGTGCAAATGGCAACAAAGCTTTGTTAAGATTACTTACATAATTGCAATACTTTAGACAGGATTGCGACTAGCATCGCCTTTTAACCTTTTTGGTCCTAAAAATTCCAAAAAACCACATAAAATTTGCAGCAATGGTTAGGGGGTGATGTTTTGTTGTTTACAAAACTAACGGTGTTGGTGAAAACAATTGTTGTACGCATGCTTTCCACCACGTTGCTGTTGTTATTGTTATGACAGTCGAAAAAAATAAAAAAAAAAACAAAACAAGAATCTTAACCACATGCAGGCATGTCTCATGCTTATCACCCGTTTTTATGGTTGGAAGTCAATGCACCTGTTATATTTTTATAAACATTGTTATAAACAGAACAACATTGTTGTTATTTATGCATATGACAGTTGTTGTTGTTTTTATTAAAGTTGATTTAATACTAGGACAGTGTTGTTGCCAGTTTGGCTGTTTACTGTCATGTCATCCAAGTCATAGTGGCACCATTTTAATTGTTCCTTTCTGTAACTGTTGTTGTTGTTGTTTGTATAACATAAGTATTGTGTCCCTATATTAGACTATCAAGTATCGTGCAAATAATTTTAAATAGAAGAATGGAAAAATGGTTCGTTTTAAATACATTCCAGTAGTTATTACAATAACCGTTTAATTGTATGTGTCTGCTATTGTGTTATAATATTTTTGTTGAAATTTATTGAAGTTTATGTCATAATAAATCCATTTGTTATAATTGTTGTTGCTGTTATTAATTTAATTTGCACAAAAGTCTATTGAACTTAATTTAAAAGGAAATTTACCATCAACAACATTTGAATGTTTAATAATAGAACAGGAAAAACTATTCCACAAAAAAAAAAAAAAAAGAGTTTTGATGGAAAATCAAATGATTTTTCTTAGACATCGAATTGAATTGTTTGGACAATTAACACATCGTTAAAAAACATAAACTTTTGATTTAATTTGTATTTAAGAAATGATTGTTTGGTAAAGAAGTTTAAAATATTAGCATTTCGATTCCGACACTATTTAATTGGTTTTTTCGAGAAAGTTCGGTTACAAATTATTAGAAATTTACTTTTCTATTATAGAAGAGGTTTGAAAACAACGCAGGCAGCTGAATCAATTTATGAACTTTACGGTAATTAATTTTCTCTAAACTACGACAGTATGTTTGGAATTTCGACAACGATAAAAAAAACATATCGCTCTGTAGAGCACCCGGATAATACAGGCCAACAAGATTTTTAACCCAAAAGCAAGATTATACTATTTAGAAGGTTTTTGGTGCACTGACACCGAATCATAGATCAGAATTGCTTCATCGCAATGGGCGCATAATTGGTCACTACAACCCTTCAGTCAGGATTACAATCTGGCTTCTCACATCACTTATGTTGTATGTGTTAATTTTAGATATGAGCGGCGCAATCTACAGTTTAAAGTCCACTCCGAGCGACAGGTTATTGTAAGACTTTTCATTAAAATTTTAATTACTCTCAGAGTTTTTGCCAGAAATCTGCTAAGAGGCAATCACCGAAATTTTTTTTTTCATATTTCGTTCTGATGTTTGACCTGGGGTGGTTTGAAACGTGGCCTCACGTCTCATAAGCCAACATACTATCCTCTAGTCTACGGCGACTTCACGTTACGACTTCGGTTCTAGAGATAAAAGTGCTTAACACACTGTTTATATGTATATTCGTGTGCATATCTTGTCGTCAATTATTGCTTTCTCTGAGAAGTATCAACTTTTTAATCCAAATATGATACAGATAAGGCCTGTTTCTCTATTACGAGTGCAGTTTAATCCACACAGTAGACCGGTTTCAAAACAATGCTGAATATTTAATGACTACCAAGTATCAGTCAGTCAGATGCAAGATATCCTTCAAAAAATATTGGATTGTTTTTGTCTTCACAACAATAGTGCTAAAATTACATTAGCTTTTGATATCAGACTTTCTTTAGACTTCTTAAACAGTTAGCAATGGCTTTCGCAACTAGAGAAAACTAGTGACACTAGTGAAACATAGAAATTGTTTTGGAGCCATTAAAAGACATTGCACGATCGGACAGCTGTTATAGTGCATGGGACAACATTTATTGAAGATGTTAATTCAAAAGCCCTGAACGTTCATTTTAAGAAATTTAATTTATTAATTTATTAAGAATTAAATTATAAAACAAAATTTTTGTTTTTAGTATTAAGAACCATTAAATAAACCATTAAAAAAAGAAGAAGAACTATTAAATAAATAGAACTAATTTAAATACAATATATTCTCTGTCCATAATACCATTCCTAAAAATTATAACAAATCGTATGTCTGTCTATTTAATATTTTTCTTTTCTTTTCTTCAAATCTTGGCCTAAGTCACTAGCAAAACACTTTCAACAATTCTCAGTCTATTCTCAAGTAAAAAAAATATTTATTCATGATTATATAAAAACGCAACAACAAACAATCAAAATTATAAGACCATTGGCCAATTTGTTTTAATGACTAGACTAAACTAAACAGCTGCCGGTCTAGATAACCATATAAATGAATGAATGATTGAATGTTAAGAAAAGAAATTTATTAATCATGATATCGAAAATCATCAAAGGTGGCAAATGTTGTCAGAGAAGAGACAGACAAAATCATCACATTTATAACTAAACGAAAACAAGTTTAAATGATAGACAGCAAATACCAAAAAAAAAAACAATTTATTTGTCAACAGACCCACAATTGAATGAAATTTTATGTAAATCATCATAATGATTTCAATATTTATTAATTCAGGTTCTCAAAAATGGTCATGAGTGTCGATTTCGTTTTATTTAATTAAAACTTTCATTTGTATTGAAATTTAAATTAAACATCATTTTATTTGATCTAAACAATGGCGAAAATAGAAATGTAAGACAAAAAAATGCAAAACATCTTCATTTACAATGATTTGCGAATCTTAATTTGGAATATTTAATTTAAGAAAACAAAAAGAGAAATACAGAAGAGTTTGACTTTCTTTGATGCAAACAAAACAAATTAGTTTTTAGCCGGCCGGTTAATAGAATAGTTCGGTTTTTCGAAAAAATTAAAGCATCCGAATTACAGCGGAATAATATATTATCAAAATGCAAAAAAAGCAGGTAAAAAATAATAAAAAAAAAGAACAAAAAGAATAATAATTTTATATGGCGTGCTACAGTGTGATATTCTACAATTCTTTTGGTCAGCATTTTTTAAATTGTAAAGCCTTTTATAATATTTAAATTAAAAGGTATTTTCGTTACTTAATAGAATTATAGTGCATAACCAACATATCTGTAGTTTAAAAGTGTCATGAAAACGAAACTTATTGATTTCAATTACCAAAGAAAAAATCTTATTTCTTGTAAATAAAGAAAATTTGGACTGACTCCTGATTATTTCATTCAATCCTAGTTGTTTTGTAGGATGTGGCTATATAGGGATAACCAAATTAAACATTTCAAAGTGATTAAAGATATTAATCTGCTTAAACAGGTTTCACACGAACAACATTTTCTATTTTGTCCTACAAGTTGCATGGTGGTTCTACGGAAATTGTTTGAGTGGAAATGGCAACAAAGCTTTGTTAAGATTACTTACATAATTGCAATACTTTAGACAGGATTGCGACTAGCATCGCCTTTTAACCTATTTGGTCCTAAAAATTCCAAAAAAAACACATAAAATTTGTAAAATCGAATAAAACATAATTTTTGGGGACATGCATGAAGACTTGTCTTTTTAGGAGTGTTAAATTATCGCGCCAATGACAGTTGCATGTTGTCTTTTAGGTCGATGATCACAAATAATAGTTTAGTGGAGTTCAATTAATGCGCAAAATCGCCTTTCAATCAATTATCACTCTACTGTGCCGTTCTCCATTGAATATAATGTCTTAAAGAAATACGATCAAATGATGCCGCCGGCTCACAAACTGCACCAAACAGTGGATCTATCGGTGTGCATTGGAACTACCTACGGCAGCTTCTTATATAGAATTTAGTAATTTTTTAGGTTCCATGTGCCGTATAAAAGGGCTTGAGTTCAAAAAAAAGGGATGCCAAATTCAGCATTTTTCTTTTCCAGTACTTTATGAACGGATATACATACATATGTACATAACCCTTTAGTCAGAATTATGACCTAGCTACTTACACCACTCATGTTATGTGTATTAATTTTTATACATTAGTGGTCGGACCTACATTTTAAAGAACGACAGATTTTTGAGAAAAATTTCATGGCGATTTTATTTACTCTCAGCGCCATTATTACAACTTGCCGTTAAATTTGGTTTTAGTTAAAGGTAACTTTAGCTAAAGTGAACTTTAAAGTCAGCTTTAACTTCTTTTCGTTATTACAACCTAATGATAAAATAAAGTTAACTTTATTAAAAATATGACAGTGCCGGAACAATGTCGATAACAGTGTTCAATTGAATATGTTTTTTTAAACGTAGCGGCAACGACGGCCTTCTGTTTTTTTTTTTGTATTTGCTGATTTTGTTTATATTTGAAGTTGCCATATTGAAAATAATATATAATATGGCAAATTCAAACATAAACTTAACTTTAAAAGTTACGGGTATATGATCCTCCTTTTAGCTTAACGATCAAGCTTATTGTCCACTTTTATCTGCCCGTTAAAATCCTGCCTTTAGTTAAAGGCAAGATGTAATAATGGCCCTCAAAATTTTTGCAAGAAAACTACTGAGAGGAAGTCGCCGAAGAAATATTTTTTATTATTTTGTTTTGATGTCTGACCTGGAGTTTGAACCTTGACCTTACGTCTAATAAGCCAATATAGTACCTACTAGACGACGGCGACTTCACGGACAGAATATAGGACCTGATTTCAATGATCGGATTTGAAATCTGCCTGAATAATCAGAAAATTATAAAATTTTATTTATTTTGTAGCAGATTTCCGAAAATTTTATAAGAAATTTAACATTCTTTTTCTTATAACTTTTCACAGATCATTCTAATATTTTGCATTCTGTGGACTAGTGGTTCAGTGGCCAAATCGTTTAATCCCACACCATATGACTACGAATATCGAGTTGAGAGCCGAATGGCGATGCCTCCACGTTACAGAGGAAGAAGTGCATCAACCACACCTAGACCATTAATTCAACAATATTGGCAACAATTTGTTCGAAACCTACCAACTTTGCCACCACTACGATGGAATATGACCAACTCTTTGGGGAATCTATTTGCAGCTGGCGCACAACAAATTATTGAAACTCCAATAGCAGTGAATCAGCGTACCGAAAAACCTACTCGTAAAAGAGTAAATCCTACACAAAAGACTAAAACGAAGAAAAATAAAAATCGCCAAGGATTACAACCGAGCCGTACAGATTATTATGATAGCAATTACCCACTTCAATTGCAACTACAACCTTTGGGGGTGGATAAGAATGGAGTGATGCATTTGTATGAGCCATCGGCTCGTAAATTTTATGCTTTACAAATGGAACCACAACTTGCTCATTACGATCTTTATAGTCCATACAATGAAGATGCTTCTTATCAAGAGCAGCAAAATGATGATGCTTATTATTCACACAGTGATTATGGAAGTAAACACAATGCTTATGAAGAGGATGATGCAGGCTATGAAGAAAAACCGCATCAAAATCATGGCCAGGAATACGATGCTAATAATGATTATGACAATTATGGGTCAAATGATGATAACGTGGAAGTGGTTGATAATTGGGGTTATAATGGCGAAGACGTATTTGCTGATAGGAAACTAAAGGAAAGTGAAACTAATAATTTGCAAGCCCTTGCTGGAAGTATTATAAGAATACAAAAAAATCTTTTCAAACCCGAAACTGAAGAAGTTGCCTTACATCAGCTTAACAATGCAAAAAAACCAGAAGCGGAGGATTCGAAACAAAATGTCAGAAAGGAAGCAGTTGAGAAAAATAATGAAGAATTAGGACGTAATGTATGGAGCACGGATATGAACAAGAAGAGAAAACAAACAGTTAAACAGAACAAAACTTCTAAAATATTCGTAAAGCTGCCAAGAAATAGAGGAAATATTGTATACACGCCGGTAATACTTACTGTTGGAGACAAAGCCAACTCGCAAAAACAATGATTTACGTGGTACTAATAAATGTTTAAAGTGTTAAAAAAAACCCAGAGTATTTTTATTTATTAAGAACAAAAAGGGATTTGGGTTGCTGCAGTTTTAAAAATGAAATTACCTGTTAGGACTTGCTTGTTGTTGGATTTTAATTGCGTTTATTTATTTTTGAATATCTAGAAGAATATTTTCAAATTAAAAATGCTTAAAACTTTACAAAGTTTAGCTATAAAAAACAAACTTTACTTACACTTAAAGCAGCCATACCCTTAATATTGTATTTAATAAAACAAAACTTAATTAATTTAAATGCAACTAGAGAGAATAGGCGAAGTAAATAACAGCATATATATACTAATGTGTAGGATATACTGGTTCTTTAGGTAAATCAACATGTTTTACGAATTCTAAATTATCGAAATATGAATGTAACATGGCATCTTTGGCCGATATTCTACCATTGGGATCATAAACCATCATGGCCTGCAATTAGAAAGATTCCCAATCACAAAATTCGAAGAAACAAATAATTTTACAATTACTTACTTTCAAGAGATCATAGGCTTCATGTTTAACTATAATATCAGGTATGTTTGATTTTTCCCATTTTGGAAATTTCGCTTTATAGTCTGGTAGTTGTGATACCCCAGGCCAGGTTTTTTCATCTGGTGTTCCCAAGGTACGAAATATTCTATACAATTGATCGATTTCACTATCGCCTGGGAATAAGGAACGCCGCATTATCTGAAAAAAGAAAATCAATTTATTCAAATAAATAGCAATTATGCTAACAGAGAAGATCTGATATATTAAAAAAAATCATTAAGTTCTTAAAACACGAGATTTTTTCAGTTAATGTTGAAAGAAAGTGATTGACGTAAACAGAAGGTGCCATTGATGTCAATCACTGCCATAATTGTATGAAAAAAGAAAGTTTTCTAGCATTTATTGTTGCTAGTAATGCAATAAAAATTAAAGAAAAATTTACATTTTTAATATTCATATTGAATAATAATTAAATCAAGTTATTTAAAATTCATAGTTTAAACAAAGCAAGCTCCTATGAGTCAATTAAAATTCTTTGTAAAGTGATAATAAATATTTAAATACTTAGATTTTCGAAGCGTGAATAAAGTGAAAGCTTATAGGAATGTGATGTCTTTCTAATGTTTAATCGTAAAAAAAAGCAAATTCGGGAATAAGAAAAGAAGGGGTTTCTTATTTACTTATTAAAACCTCAAGGCAATTGGGAAATGTTTAGAAAGTAAATAAAAACTTGGAATGCAAAATATATAGAAGAGGAGTTAAATTTTGTAATTTCACTTGCTGGTCAACACTCAGAATATGTTCAAGTAAAGGGAGAGAGAACCCGTCTGTGTTTATAGACATTAGATAAAAGAAATATTTAAGGTTTTAAAGACAGGAAACAGTTCTGTTAAAAGTATATTCCACTTGTACTATTAATAACAAATCCGATCATGAACAGATGTGCTGTATGGGAAAGGCGAAAATCACGGTAAAATAAGAGACTCTTTTTCGAACACGTCCTCTGTAACTGCCCAGCCCTTGGTAGATTGAGATTGAGGACCCTTGGCAGGGCCTTCTTTGGGAGCTTGAATTCGGTATCGAGAGCCGACATCAAGGCTCTCCACAGATTCATTAGTGGCTTAGGCTGGTTGAGAGGCTAGGCCTTCATCGGTGTAGTCGCGCTCTCCCATCCTTTTGTTGTGTCTGGTCTGTGTGATTCCTCCGCCCTGTCCTGTCTTGACTGACAGGTACACGTCCTCTAACCTAACCTAACCTAAGAGACTTTCCGGAACAAGTTTCTTAATTCCATAAGAGTACATTGCGTGTAGAGAAATTCGAATTATGAAATGCCGAAAAAAGACGTTAAAGCAAGTCGTAATCCTAACTATAGAGCTATAATGGCCAATAATGTAACGTATTAGCAGGTGGTTCAAAAACTTCATACTTTTAAGGTTGCAAAGTGGAAACAAGGTCAAGACTCTTGACTCAAATGTGCAAAAGCGATTGTTGGCGGCGTTAAAGTAATTTGCGAAGGTGATTTATATAAATTCACCCCTTTTTTATATCTACCCAGTTGTGAGAAAAATTATCGGTTGTGGATCACTTTAAAAGCATAGGTAACCAAAATATGAAAGGTACAGAGAAATTAAGAAAGAAAGTTATACTGACTGTTAAAGTAACAAATAGATGAAAAAGAGAAAAACAAAGAGTCATAGAACCTCTCAGTTAAAACATTAAAGAAACCCAAGCCCTAGCCTGAAGTCCAGGGCAGAGGCATAAAATCTGTTACACCGTCCGAGGCTTCATTACCATGTAACCTGAAGAAATCTTATTAAATTTTTCACACGTTGACTACTTAGACTCAGGACCCATTCTAGTTTACAACGGTGTTGCAGAGGCCACAGTGATCTGTAAATTCTACAATTTCCCCAAGAACTTTCGACTCTTCTGGAAGATTCGTCTGTTAAATCTACACACCTTCAAGCGGCCTCTTCTGCTAGTTCATCTGTAATCTCACTACCCTCAATGGCATAGTCCCCGTCCTGGCCGATAATAGTCTGAAAATTCTATAATTTCCTTTTTACACCATGAGCTTAGAAGGCTCTGTTTTGATCAGTACAAAAAAGAATCTCTTTGGAAGGCCTGTTTGCTAAATCCCTACATTTTCCTACTCCCCCTGCTACTATTGCATCAGAAAACTCATTACTCTCAATGGCACAGTGTCTCTGAATCCAGCACGGTATAATACTTATTCAGATGTATCGTGAGTACCTTTCTAAAATGCTCTACTAGCCTCGAATTGACATGCAACTTAACTTAACTTGTATAATTTTATTCTACTGCTATATTAAAGCTTTAAAGAAGAAGGAGGCCTCTCGTTTTTCTAGTATATCAAGAGGACCATATCGACGCATAAATCGCATTTGACATATTGGTTAAAGGCTAACTCCGATATGATAATTCTTTAGATTTTTTAAACAGGATATGTTGTCGTGTTGTGTCGTTGGTGAACTTTAGTTGAAATAATTGCAAGTGAAAGAATATTTTTCAAGCTTGTAAACGTATAATATGATTAAAAATAATATTTTAAGGTGTAAGTAAATATCCAACTTAAAGACTTATTCATGAACTAAAATATGAAAATAATTTATAAGATTACGGCAATATACTTACCATTTCAGCAAATATACAACCTAAACTCCATATATCCATACCAGTGGCATAGAATTTTGTGCCCAAAAGAATTTCAGGCGCTCTATACCATAAAGTAACCACCTCATGTGTATACGCTCTCATGGGCATATTAAAAGCTCTTGCTAAACCAAAATCAGCCAACTGCAAATAACTGTATTTAAGTATTAAACTATTAATAAATTTCAATAAATTAAACATACCTTTATATTACCAGAGGCATCGACTAATAGATTTTGTGGTTTCAAATCCCTGTGCAATATACGATTGGTGTGACAAAAACCAATTGCATCCAGCATTTGAAACATGTAACTCTACAATATAGAGGAAAACAAGTCGTAAAGAAAAGTTTTTAATCTAAGCAATTAAATACAAATTAGAGTTCTTTGAGAAGTAAATTCGTTTGCAAGGAGTAAGAATACCTTAATTAATTGCGGTGTAAAAACTTCTTTCTTTTTGTCCATCAATTTCTTTAAATCCATATTCAGATATTCAAACACCATATAAAGGCTTCGATCAGCAACAACAACATCAAATAATTGCACAATATTGTCGTGTTGTAAATCCTTTAGCAAGGAAATTTCACGTATAGCTGTTGAAGGAACACCCTCTAATTCACTGAAAACAAAGCCAGATTTACAAGTTAATAGGAATTAATTTTAAAAATTTTATATCGGAAGTACTTTTTTTTTTAATAGTTCGATGGTTACCTCATTTGAATTTTCCAAAAAGGAAAGCATGTAATTTAAAACAAAAAACAAATTAGTACGGCATTTAAGGATAACATTTACAATATTTAATAGACCATGATGATAGTGGACTAACAAGACAAAGCCGAATCATGTGGTGCTACGTTAACATTTTCAAATACATCGGAGCACGTACATGATTCGGATATTGTCCAGAGTCCTGCGGTTATTTACTGGTACAATAGAATGCGTACTGGATATATACTCCCTTCGAGCAGTAATAAAATATTTATGGCAACAGGAATAGTAACAATAATTTGGAAACAATTCTAAATGCCCTGTAGCGCGATATATTTGGCCATTACTAGTCAGGAAAATGAAAAACGACAACAAAAGAGATAAATTGCAAATTAATTAACATTTTGGTTATTCTGGTAGGGAATAACCCATGGAGTACATAGATGTAAACGCTACCAAGACCCCAACATTGTCTACGTCATGTAGCCCTTTTCTGTGTGAGAGAGAGTATATATTAAGAAATCAGAAACATCACCTATGAAATTAAATCTTTGCTTATGAAGGTAGCATATATTATGAAAGACGGAGGCTCTTAATATTCGTAAAATATGTTCACTGTCCTTCAAAAAGAAATGTTCCAAATCTATTCCGATAATATGTGGAATAATAGACCTGTTACACTGACGTGACGCCTGAAGTCATATCCTAGAAGTGCCATGTGCATAAATAAGGCTGCGTTATAATTTCAAAAGAAAAATCTGTCAAGTTTAGTGCTGGCATGGCCATGTCTGTCGAATGAAAAAGAATGTGTCCGTAATGCGGATATTAGCAGGAGCAGGCATTGAGGCAGTCCTGTAATCGATTGGTGTAACCATCCAGAAATCTGCGCGCGGTATGGATAGGTTTGAAAGAGTTGAGGCAAGCCGACGAAATCCGATAAACGAGGTGTTAAGGGCAATTAAGTAACCAATATTTGTCAAATTAAGCCTTAATGGTCTGGAATAACAGACCATCCTTCAAATAAATTTGTTTTGGATTGATTGCCTAAAAAATCCGCTGACTATCAACGCCCGTTCCTATATCCATTTTTTAATTACACGTTAAGACAGAGACAGCATCAATCCTGATGACATAAATGGAGAGTTGTAATCCATAAACATCTGGGATAGCATTTAAACTTAAGTTTGTCTTATTTTAAGGAAATAACTGTAATTGTCACTAATATTTTGGCCGGCACTGTACAGATTGGAAAAGAAATAATTTTTAAATTTTTTAATTAATTCAATCAACATTCCATTCGTTTCTTTTATTTAACAAATCCTTCTGTTATTAAATAAAATCAAAGTTTTTGAACGTGATTTAAACATTTTTATAACCGTCCCTACAGTAATATTCTTAACTTATAAATGGTTTAACAATTTGGCACACACTTAACAACCCATTTAAGATTTATTACCGACTAATTGAAGGAATATTTTAGTAACGAATTCATTGCTTTAAAAATCTGCGTATATGACATTCATGAAGGACATTTAACGTTAATAGCAAGCACCTGTCTGTGTGACGTTGTAGTTGTCGTCTTTTCACTCTATTGGCCTGACCCGACCTCTTGAATATGCTGTCAACACTGCTTGCCATTCAACAACAAATATTGTGTTACTTTTTGTTTTTGTAAAATGTGTATTTGACAACAAACAAAACATATACACACATCCATGTTTAAGTAAACGCCAATCCATAAAATCAGTACGTACAAGTCGAACGCAGGAATAGAGTTTATAAATAAAAAGGATATTTACACATACAAATAAGAATAAAAAAATATTTGTAAAGTTCTGTATCACTTGGTTTAATTTTAAAACACATTTTAGCCAAAGAAGAGAGGAGGCTTTTTTTTATGGAGGCTTTACTTACCCGTCCAAACGTATCTTTTTAAGGGCCACATCTTTGCCAGTTTTAATGTCTCGCGCCTTGTAAACAATTCCGTAAGTGCCCTCGCCAATCTTTTCGATTCTTTGAAAATCTCCCATGTCCTCGTGCATTTTGGCGTACAGCGGCGTCATTATTATTTTATTTCTTTATAATTAAAATTGTGTCCTCAATTTATTTGTTTTGTCTAGTATTGTTTTTATTTTATTGCCTCTTTCTTAATTATTTATTTATTTCGCTTTCAGGTAAAAGAAACACTCTTTACGCACACAAATGCCGAAATGCTAAAAAGCCGCAAAAATTCTGTAGTTATCGAAGAAGCCACTAAAAATTATTAGCGATGATATTTTGTAGATGAAAACCGATTGTAGACACTTTTGGAAATAAAAACACTGTGTTGTATTGCAGTATATGGTTGTTGAATTCGCTAAACGAAAAGAATCATTTTATTTTGAGAAAGACAGTATTGCCAGCTGTAAATAGGTTGAATAGTTTATTCCCAAAATTTATTTACACGTCCTTTACACATTCGAAGTTACTGAACATTTTTTTTACATTTTCTTTTCAAAGTTTAAAGTTTAATATAACAGTTATACTTGCAAAGGCCGTGTTTGTAGGACTCATCTGTAAATGACGAATGCAGAACAAAACAAACATCGAAGTGTGTATGTTTGTAATATTTCCTTCTCTCAAGTAATTGAATCTTCAATTTATTTTTGATCTGGCAATAACCTATCAAATTTTATTTAAGAAAAAAAGCAAGAAATTACGATAACGATATTTGGAAACGGTTGTGTACAGTGTTGCAAAATTGAAACTTTGAAATAGAATTGAAAGGAGTACCTTTTTGCATTAAATGGTAGTAGTATTTATTTATTCGAAACGTAAAGGTCCTAGTCAAAAATGTCGACGCAACGGTTCACTCGGCTTTCATTGCTTTTACTTACTGATTTAAATTTAGATTATTTTACAAAATTTGACAAATTTATATCGAACAAAAGGCACAAAAAATTATACATATTTCGATAAAGAATTTCCAATTTACAAAAAAAAAAGAAATAATTCAAAAAATCATTTACAAAAAAATAATTTAAATTTAATTGTTTTTTCTATGCAATTTTCTAATTTAAATTTTTTAGAATTTTTAATAGAAATGATACAATAATGGCAACATGGCAGTAAAATAACACTAGACATATTGGTGAATGCCTCCACTAACGGATGTAAAAAATACTTATTCCAGACACACGCCGAACAAATCACGATATACAGTACATGTATTTATGGTAATACAGTACTCATTTCGAATAACGGCAGTTTGGTGAATTTCGATTTTATTCACCACACCGAATAAATTCACCACATTTTGGAAAAACTCACCACACTAGAAACTCACCACACTGAAAACCCACCACAATTAAAAAAAATTTAATTAAATTTTTTTCCACCACAAAATTTTATTCACTCACTCCACCTTCCCCCTTCCACATACATCCATATTCCATTAATTTTTCTCCTCCATCCGCTATCACCCCCACCCACCCATCCATCATCCACACACCCCATCATCCATTCCATTCCTCATTTGTGTTTTGTTTTCGTTTAGGCTTTTTAAACACCTACACGTTTGGTTGTTATTGTTTTTGTTTTCGTTTTGTCTGACCTGGGGTTTGAACAGTGCATCTTAATAATAATAACTCCTATTAGACAGACAGACCACCACATAGTCATTAAACAAACGGGCTTAACTTTTACTTAATAAACCCGGAAAAGGAAAAAGAATGTGTGAATTGTTTTTAAAATATATTTATTTTTTGAACGAACAAAAACGTATTTGATGAAAAAAATACTGAAAGCTTGGCGGGGGTAGTAAGTACTGTGGTATTTTTTAAATTAAAAAGTACTGAAAAAAAAATACAAAAGTACTGAATTTTTCAACACTGGTTGTGTATCTCGTGCGGAAATGAAATCATTCTTATAAGAAAAAAAAAACAAGAAATTAGTTCTCGTAAATTTTTAATATTTGGAAACGGTTGTGAATCTCGTGCGGAAACGTAATCATTTTCGGGAACCGTGTAATGGGTGTTTCTACTATTAACAAGTGGCTTGCTTCTTCATTAGCAAAAAGAGAAAGACCGTCCGCATGCGTGCTTGGTCGGTGTTTGCAAACGTGCGATTCTTTCCAGCGTCGCGTATGTTTAACGTACAAGTAGTATCAGCAGCCTGAAGATAAGTTCTGCAACTGCTGAAACTCAAAAAAGTTAGAGGCAGGCAGAGCAAGATAGATGGAAGATTTAAGAAAATGTATTGTTGACATAGTAGTGACAATGCAAAAACTGCCGGTGATCGTGAAATCCAATTGTATTTACTCTAGACAGAGAGAAAGAAGTGTAACAAAAGAAACGAGAAAAAGAAAGTGAATGAAAAGTGAAGAATATTGTGCGGTATTGTAGCGTTCGTCTACCGGAAAACATGATCCTAGATGTTTAAGTAAGTGTCTCTAATATATTTCAACGTTTTAAGCATTTCATATTCGTTTTCTAAATGGCTATGTGGTAAATGCGATAAAAATTCTCATTAAACAGTGAAAAGGGATTGCAGTGTGGTAATAACCGCAGACATACATTTAAAAACCAGAAGAAGAACAACAAACAGCCTTCAAAAATTTAATTTAAACCAGAAAATTTCTTCAAAAGAAACACGGTAAACAAACGACAACAATAAAGAAATCACAACAAAAGACAAAGGGAAGAATGTCTACAGATTTACACATTACATACGAGGGTAAGTTCAACTATGTTTCCTTATAAATAAATAACAGTACATGTTTTAATAGTTTTTTATGATATGATGTGATTCCTCTTTAATATCCTTTATCAATCACTGGAACTGTCAAATCACTGATGTCCGTCCACATGTCACGAAATTTTTTATGATGCAAAACTTACACTGAACAACAAAATAGTAAAAAACTCATTTGTTACAATTGAAACCCACTGCTTTTGAAATTTTTACCCAAAACTTAAGTATTCATTCCACTGGTGGTCTGAGAACCAATTTTAGCTCAGAATATACGTATAATTTATATCGAATTTGTTTGAAATCGTTGGTTATGCCACCTGAATTGTTTTCAATGAATCTATAAATTCTTTCACCTTTTGTTTAGAATTCTTTATTTTAAAATTTTAAACATGTATCAATAATTCCTTAACAGATCCTCGTATATGCCCATGAATAAAACCATATTTTCATTGTTTTATTGTTTTTGTTTGAAAACCACTTGTTTTATTGCTCATACGCATAAAGAGACAAAAAAAACAAAGAAAAATAAGAAAATAAAGACACAATAACAATAACAACAACAAGGAAAATAATTATAAAATCGAATAAATATTGTACGCACACAGAAACCCGCCGCATTCTCACTGACAAGGGAATACAAAAACATGAAAACAAACAAACAAATGAACCCAGTGAACATTTTCGAATGAAGGAAGATCGGAAGCCACAAGCCCACCACCTTTGCGTCCACTGGGGCTGTATGAAGCGAATTTTGGACTCAGGGTTGAGGTGAACCTTCTGGCGTTTATTTGGAATTGGAGTTCTGAAAATCGAATATTCTGAATAGAATAAAAAAAGTCTGCAATGCTGTCTATGCTTGTAATAAAGTGATGGGAAAAAATTGGGGTCTCGGAATAAGGATGATTAATAACAATCTGCTCTATCTGAATCTACGGATGCCTGGTGGTCGTCTTTGTGTCATCGTCTTTGGGTGACTAGTTGACCATCGTCTTTGGGTAACTGGACGATGGAACAGATCGAATATGAATCACTCAAAAATCTGATTGAATTGGCAACCTTCAGGAAGATAGGTTACATGATACCACACTATGACTTCAGTGAATATGCGAGAACTGTTGATGTGATCTATGACGCACTTGTCAGGATAAAAATCCACCACTTCACTGCGAAAGTTCTTGTTAGGTTTACTCTCAGAACTTCCTTGAAAGCACTACCACCTATCCATTTGCATTCTTATTTCGTTTTTTCTGTCCGTTACTGTCTGAAAATGTTTGTTGGGCATTCACTTAGTTTTCTTATTTGTAGGTGTTTTTGTAGGCGTGTGTGTGTGTGTGATTATTGTTTCTCTTTAAATAAACAAAATATAGAAATAGGGGGAGAGGGAGAGAACCTGGATTTGTAAGTTTAGAAGAAAAACAAATTTAATCACAGAGTATCCTGGCAACAACAATAAATTCTCTGATGAGAGACAAGAATTAAGATTAAGGCGGAGAAGTCATTAAAACATTAACACAATTAAGAATTTTGTCACTAATTCGGGATGCAAATCATATTTAAATTTATGAGGCAGTATGTACGTGTATATATCGTATCGTATTATATGTATGTATGCTTATGTGTTTGTTTGTCTACCACTGTGTGTGAGGGAGGGTATCTGTTTTTCTTCCTAATTTTTAAGATGCTTACAAAACAAAAGAGAATTTTAAGAAAAGTTTTACTTCTATAATTAAATATGTACGTAGCCTACAAAGCAGGATTTTAATTTGTTTAAAATTTTATCACTGTTTACTTAATAAATTTTTATTTATAAAATTACGAATTTAAAGAAGAACCATGATGGTATAAATTTTTGTAAACAAAAAAGTTGAAATCAAGTGTTGTTATGATTCAACATCAAGTTGTAGGACTATGGCATTTTACCACAGGCGTACATATGTATGTATGTAGATGCTCTTAAGGTTTATACTTTTATATGCGGTTTATTTCATGCTTTTAAAAGATTTTGAAAGAAAAAAAACAATTATTTTTCGTATTTATGTAAGGAAATTATTTTTTATTTTAAAGAATTATTTTTGTCTGGCAGATACATATGTTTATAGAACGGAAGGAATACTTTGTTAGAAGAAATTAAATTATTTCGGTTGACAACAGTATTTTGAGAGGAAGTTTTTGTATTAAAGTTTAAATTTTTAAAAGACAGTATGGTATGTTGAAATATCTTAACTTTAGATTAATTAGATTAAATGGGTAGCATGTTATTACGTATAAGTAACACCTCTATGTTAGGTGGCATGGTATTCTGGACTCATATCCAGCTGAAGTTTTTGAAATTAAAAAATGTTAAAGCTTTATTCTTTCTAGAAATAATTTACCCAGAACACGAATATCTTAGAAGAGAACAAAATTCAATATGCAAGCTTTCGTATTACTATATCCAATACCGAGTTATCCATTTAGTATTTTTTGAACAATGACGGTCCGAATTTTTGTGGCTCATTATGATGCATTTTGCAATTGGATTTGCACCGCCATCCACATAAAGTACAACTAAAGCAACAATTTAAAACGGATGCCTATTCACAATGTCGTGGATATACTATTCAAGTGCTAGAACAACTTGCTTTCAATGCTGAGTTTTCAAATAAAATTTTATTCAGCAATGAACCAGATGTTTTTACGTGGGGGTTATATCAACAAACAAAACTGTCAAATGTATGTAGGTAGCGGCGTACTCAAAAGTGATTGTGGAAACGCCATTTCATTTAGAAAGTGATTAGTGATTATTTGGTATTGCGACCTCGAGGTCTTATTAGGACAATTTTTTCAAAAATTATCTTGGCAGAACCGTCGCTGCCATTTCAGAGCAATGTTTCCTTTTGACAATCGACTTTTTTAAGGCTTAAATTTAAGTTTTTGATTTGTACGTTATGTACAAGACGAAGCACGAATCATAACCTAGTTTGAACTAGTGAACTGGTCATTAAGATCTTTTAATTTGATTCTATGGGACTTATTTTAGTAGATCTATGTGAAGGGCCGTATATACGCGGATATTCTCCTAACATTAGCGCATTTGAATTTGACATTTGTCAAGTTATTGCCGAGATATCAGTCGAAATATGCGAAAAAGCCGAAAATTACCTTAAAAAGATCGACTGCTATCAATCCAGAGGCGGTCGTTTAAATGGCATCGATTTTCATATAAAATGGCGGGATTCTTGTACTTTAATTAAATAAGGATTTCATCGAAATCATGGCACATATATAATTAGTCATTAAAACCCTTTAGTCAGGATTACGTCCTAGTTTCTCACACCCCTTATGTAGTCTAAAGTCGACTCCGAACGACAGATTTTTGAGAAACTTTTCATGGCAATTTTATTTACTCTCAGCGTTTTTGCCAGAAATCTTCTGAGAGGAAGAGTTGGAGATGCCTGACTTGGGGTTTGAACTCACGTCTAATAAGCCAACACACTACCTACTAGACCACGACGACTTCTAATTTCTGTAACCGAAGCGATATATTCAACAGCGTTACATTGCGCTGATAGACAAGTCGTCAAATTTCTTTATAATCTTAGCAATTCTTTGCACAGTGGACAGATTATGATGACCATAATCATCGCGTAATCCTTGAAAGTGGCCTCGTTTAGGGAATATTTGTCTTAAAATTTAATACTTGAGCTGAAGGGTCTGATAGCTTTGCCAAATCGCCAATAAAAACCATGAAAAGTTCCTCAAACCTGATCGGAAATGACTTTAAACTGTAGGTGCGGCACTCATAGATAAAATTAAACCACACAATCTAAGTGATGTGAGAAGCTAAGTTGAAAGCCTTGCTAAAGGGTCGTAATGATGAATTAAGCGAGTAACTTTTTCCTTAGAAATTAACACGACTGATCTCATGGCGCTTTTTTTGTGCAATAATTTATTTTTTTTTTTACTTTTCAAAATATTCCTTAAATTTTTGTAACCAATTTGCATTCGAAGGAGATGTTGCTTCTGAGTTATGACCGATGACACCTCTATCCTCTTCTAAAAAAAACATAGAAATAATAAGAAAATAGAAGAGATGGTTGCTTCCTTAAGGAATACATTTTACATTACAATTTTGTTTACGCACATTTTTTAATTTTTATTATTTTTCTTTTAATAAAAAAGGCTAAAAAATTGATAAATTGTTGCATCGAAAATGTTTAATGACATAATTTAAGTGAGTTAATTTGCATAATTTTCCTTTTTCTACAAAATATTGAAAAAAAAACCACAATTTAACAAATTTTTAAAATATTCACCTCAAATTGTTTTTATTTTTACCAACGGCAAAATGAAACAATTTAAAAAACGATATTCGAACTATTATTAAGAATTTATGAATAATTTTACGCTTAATTTGTTAATGCAAAATAAACAAGAACAACAAGCACAAAAAACGCATCCTTTCAGTGCAAAGGAATATGAATTTTTAACGAGTTTTTTTACTTTCTGTTTTTTTTCCATATAAAATTTATAATTTTATGAATGAAATAATAACCAGCATACTTTTTGCTATATTCTACAATATATGTATATAGATATTTATGTATGTATGCATATTCATCTTTTATATGAGTTTTCATAAATTGAATGTAAAAATAAAATGATGATAAAATTATGTCTGAAGTGTTCATCACTTAAACTTTTGAGTAGGTGCTCGAAAAACTCTTTCTCTCTGCTTCAAATTCTTTGCGAAATTTTTCCTTCGAACACAAAGAGAGAATTTTTTTTTTCGTTTATGAAATAAAAGTAAAGGACGAAAAAAACGCAACAGAACAAATAAATAAAATTAAAAAAAGTTTCCACTTGTGCTCGTTATTTACTACTTGCCAAACGAAGTTCATATTCATAAACTTTTATTTCGAAAATAAAATGTTGCATTATGTTAAATGTCCTTTAAGTGGACATGAATAACAAAAAAAAAAAAAAAAAAAAAAAACTGTAAAATGCACAGCAAAGGCCACAACACACAACATTCAAGTGGAAGCCCTAAAGAAAGTTAAAATAAAAAATAAATTGTACGACTACTTATAATTTTATCTGTTGAGACACGGAAAGGAGGCTCCATAGGTGAAGGGAAGTATGAAATTAAAAATAAAAACGATCCCAACTATAATTTTTTTTATAAATACAGTGAGCGTCAAAAGAAACTGTACATTAAAAAAATATATATATTAATAAATTACCGTTATTTTAAAATTGATTCATTGCTAGTTTTTAAAATAGAAATAAAAAAATACAAAAAATTTCGAAATATTAGGGCAATTCACACGACTTTGTATCGTGTATGTTGTATTGAATACATTTGTTTGTTTCTGAACGCTCAATGCTATGCTGTATTGTGTATCTCGTGGCATTCAAACAATTTGATAGCCCGAAACCAACACAACTTTTAAGAACATATGAAAAAAATGTGTATAAGTGTATCGGATTTTTATTTGAAAAATATCAACAACAATCATACACTGTTGTATGTTTTTCCAACAATACAATGAATACAACGATACAACGGCTTGTGTGAATTGACCAATTGTCAAATTTTTTCGGGCACTCTCCTTAAGTGATAAAAGTTGAGTTTGGTGATTGGTAGAATTTTATCCTGTATCATCCACTGCAAAGCATTTTGTTGAATACACACGACCACATCACTGTAATTTCATTGTTAATCAATAATTTAGTAAAATCAATACAATTTTTAAATTGCAAAATTAAATTCGATTTATTTAAATATTTTTTTTTTGATTATAAATAATCATTATGTATATATACATACAGCATTGGTTTATAGATTTTTAGTTTATTATTGTATTTTAGTTTAAAATTGAATTTTCCATTGAACCGCTACATTCATATTATAAATGCGGTCATATTGATTGACATGCAGTGTCAGATTTACAAACATGCGCCTCCTTTTTCTAAATAAAATGTCAAAAATCGAAATCTTTATTGAATTTAAGACAATTATCGAGTGGCACTGAACATTACAGTTCATGAAATGAAGGCTTCTAATGGAAATTTTTGAATAGTTTTAGAATTTTTCTTGTCGTTATTGGCATAAACAATAATTGTTTAATTTTTTGTTGTTGTTGCTGTTGTGGCATTAAACATTTGTTTAAACAAATTTGTTTTCTTACCATAAATATGTTTAAAACGGCTGAATAAATTTCGTAATTTATTTATTTTTTTGTTGTTTAATTTTGTATGTAACACCGAAAAAAATTTTTCTGCTTCGAAGCTAGTAGAGGGGACTCCGTAGCGGAACAGAAAATTCATATTTAAGAAAACTCTCTTGGACACTTATAAGTTCATTACACCTGCAGTAAATACAAATTTTTCGTTTAATTATGTATGTAACAGTGTTGATAATGACACCATTGGCCACGAGTATTTCATAATATTCTCAGCTTCGAAGCTGGTAGAGGGGACCGCGTAACTGAACAGGAAAAATTCATTTTTGGTAACAATTTTGTGAACACTTATAAGTTCATTATGTCTGCATTAAACACTAAAAGCGAATAGCCATAACCGTTAGAAATACCTGCAGATTCTGCTGCAATAAAAAAGCATTTGTGAAGCACTTGATCAACAACTGTGCAACAATGGTGCATGCTATCAAATATATGGTAGGGTACATGCATTTATGCTGACACTCTCCTTGAATAGACTGGTCGTATTCTTGATACATATCTAGCTCTTGTGATTGACAGGGGATGCACAATTGACCAACAGTGATGCCAGTGCAAAAGATCGTCTTAGATTTGATGCCATTTTTAATACATTTCATGACATTTTTTGTTCAAATTTGTTGATCTTCGATATAAAAATCTTGAGTCAAAAGTTATTTTAATTATGAAATGACCTGTGATATGTTGTTATCTCACATGATTAACTCATCTTATGTGACTACCTAACCATGAGCTCGTATAAGAACAATAAATAAGTCGCCGTAGTCTAGTAGGTAGTGTGTTGGCTTATTAGACGTGAAGCCTCGGTTCAAACCCCGGTCAGACACCTCCAACTAAACGAAATATGAAAAAATATTTCATCGGCGACTCCCTCTACGCAGATTTCTGGCAAAAAATCTAAGAGTAAATAAAATTGCCATGAAAGGTTTCTCAAAAATTTGCCATTTGGAGCCTACTTTAATCTGTAGATCCCGCCACTTATGTATAAAACTAACGCACACAACACAAGTGGTGTGAGAAACTAGGTCGTAATTTTGACTTAAGGATTGTCATGACCAATTATGTAAGTATGTATGTATGTAAATTTAGAATAACTATCCTCCTCCCCTTTCGTAACTTTGTCTTTTGGCTCTTAGGCCACAAACCCCCCAGCTAAATCAGCAAGTTATTCTCTCCTTAATATATTAGATTTATGAAATGTACTTTGCTGTTCATATTTTCATTTTATTAAGAGTTTATATATAGAAATTGCATAAAGCCATCTCAAATTAGAAATATTACTCAATAACTGCAACAAGTTTTTTTTTGTTTTTATTTCTCCATCATTTTTATTTCCCCATTTGATTGACAATGTTGATTGAAAACTTGCCAAGTATTCATTCCACTTCACAAAACCCCATTAAACTATCAAGTATTCACAAAAAAAAGAAAGAAAAAAACGACCTTTACAGACACACACGTTCAAAATGAATTTTTCCGTATTTTTCTTATCATTTCCCCAAACGCCCAAATACGAGTCGATTTCTATTGACTGGCACCCTTTAAAGCAATTCAAAGTAACTTTAATGCAGGCTTTTAAGTGTTGTTGTTGTTGTTGTGTTGTTTGTTTATTTTGCTGTTTTATTTTTTTAAATCCATTTTCTAATTAATTGAGATTTATTGAACTGTCTTTCAATTTGTTTTTATTTTTTGTTTGTTGTTTTCGTTGTTATTGTAATTTTATTACAATAAAAATTATTTAAAATTGAATTAAAGAATAAAAAAAACAGAATTATTTATTTATTTACTTGTGATATATTTTTATAAAATGAATGCAATATTTTCTATTTCTTTATTCTGTGTGATTTGGAGTGGATAGTGTGACAGTATGCAGTACTACTGTAGGCCACTTAACACTGAGCAACAGATGCAACGTTTTAGATAACATAATAATAAATACGAGTTCAATTTGTTGTTACTTTTCTTATTTAATTTAACAATTTTATTTAATTATAACTTAATTGATAAAATGACGAGTTATTAATTTTATCCCATGCGATCCTTTTACTACAGAGACCAATTTTACAGTGTGTAAAAATACTGCAAAGGAGCACAATAAATTCCATGCTCTTGGCTTCTCATATGCCAACTGCATTAGTTTAATTCAATTCGTTTCTCTTTCTATTTGTCTCCCTTAAGTGTTGACAAGTCTGTCATTTAAAGATTCAAATCTATTGGCGCTTTTGTTATACCCCGAATGATTTTCTAAAAGCACGGCCTTATCACTTCCATATTTAGGAAGACGTTGAAAAATTAGTCACAACAGTGTGCTTAGATGCACGGTTGTGGTTTATACTTGTGGCGGTCACGGTAAATTCTCTCTATGTCTGCCGCTTCCCTTCATCAATAATATGTCTGAAGAGTGAATAGAATTTCTCAAGCTCTTCCAGAAACTTAATTGCCTAAGCAGTGGTCTAGAGTACATGAGCGTTCGAATTTCCCAAAACATTTTCGTTTATAGCATTCGCTAACCTAACTTTGTGTTCAAAAGCCAGAGTCAGTGTTATCACAGATTCGATCATTACGCTTACTTTCTTAAGACTCGTTTTTCTGCTTCACTGCAAGAAAAACAAAATTGTTTCGTCAAGATTCTCTTAATAAAGGTTATGGATATCAGGACTATTTATGGTTCATGTAATTTTTAATCATGTTTTTTTGCCCGCTAATTCCAACGTTCCTTCAATTATGAAATGCTACTGATAACCTCTTTTCACGTGTGCACAACTTATGTCCTTAATCGTGGCAGATCTTGTCATTTTATCGAGTTCTTCAGTTTTTTTTTGTTTTCCCTACGTACTGCGATTGTCTTTCAGATAATTTTCCAGAATATATGACGATGTCGTGGCACCATCTCTGACATTGTCGATAGAACTCCATGGTAAGCGTAGAGCTTTGTAAGGTATGTTCAAGTTATCGTTATTCTAATCAAAATCAAGCAGCTTCGTTAATACATTGATACAGATTTGTCCACGAAACCTACGTGTGCTACAACTTGGCAGATCGGGTAGAAATATAATTATAAGAGATCGTTCACTTCGACAAAAAATCATAGACGGAATGTGAGCAAAATTGTTGTGAAGAATAATGCCTCATTGGTGCTCATTCGAGAAGATTGTGTCTTCTGTATTACGATTTTATAGAGGTTGCAGCAGGTTAGGTTAGGTTAGGTTAGAGGACGTGTACTTGTCAATTAAGACAAGTAAGTACCCGGAGGTTGAATTGACCTCATTGTACAACGTCCTAGTTTCTCACACCACTTATGTTGTGTGTGTTAATTTTATACATGAGTGGTGGGACCTACAGTTTAAAGTCGACTCCGAGCGACAGATTTTTTTTTATTGAGAAACTTGAAAACTTTTATTGAGAAAATTGATATGAATTTTTATTTACTCTCAAAGTTTTTGCCAGAAATCTACTGAGAGGAAGTCGCCGAAGAAATACTTTTTGTATTTTGTCTTTGATGCCTGGCCTGGGGCTCGAACACAGGCTTTGCGTCTATTAAGCCAACAAAAGGTTGCAGTAACTGCAGGAAGATTTCCTCTATTACTGTTCAACGTTGTTAAAAACAGAAAAAGGTTAGAGTATCTCATCTGGCATTTGTTGGTGAGCTCAAAAGGTTCATTATTGAGGACCTTCAAAATGGTATAAGTGTACTATTGCACTTTGTCAAGGACTTCGGTTAATTCTAAGAGTTCATTAGATTTCGTAAAGATTTTAGCGAGGTTAACAGTGCTCGATCAATTTGTTCTCAAACTAGATGGCTTGAATGTGATTCTGTGTAGAAATGATTTATTGATGGGAAACGATAATTCCCGGAGGAGCTAGCTCCCTGTATTTTAAAGGAGTTCAGATGGCATTAAAAAAGAACGTACTTTGAAATACATGATAAGAAAAAATAAGACGTGTTGCCTAGTGTTCCCAGTTCCCGGCGTTTATGTTCATGCATTTTTATATAAAAATTTTGCGGCATTTTCAAATAAAATTCGTATTCATTTGTATTGTCTGTATATCAGTCTGTCTGTTTGTCCATCTATTTGTCTCCATGGGTGTATGTATGTATATGTCTGTATATGTATGTATATGTATGTATATGTATGTATATGTATGTATATGTATGCATATGTCTGTATATATGTGTGTCTATATTTTAGTTGTTTATATTAAAATGAAATTGCCCGTTGTCAATTTGTTTTGTTTTTACCAAATTTGGTTTTAATTTATTCATATTCGTAATAAAATTCATTATTTTTTTCTTGCCCCAACAACAAGAACAATAAAACTCTATTGGCGTTAAAAATATGAACAAAATTTTATAAGAATTTTTATATAAAAATTAGAAGCCAAAGTAACTGTGGGCTATTTTCAATTCCAAATCATGTTTATACATGAGTTCTCTTGTCAATATTTAGATGTTATTTGTAAAATGTTTTATGGTTTATGTTTTTTTTTTATTATTATTCTCTGGTTTTTCTATAAAAATTAAGAGATTTCGTGGTCAACATTTTTGAAATTTCAAAATCATAAATTTTTCATTTTATTTCATTTAATTTTATTGGAATTGTTTTTTATTGGTTGGAAAATATTTAAAAAATTTACATACGTATGCATAGCTGTTGTTCTTCTTTTTTCGGGGCTACAAGAAATTTAATTTTTAAATTAATTCACGAGAGTGTCGTCGAAAACCCGTTTTCAACCTTCATGCGTACGAAATTCAAACACAGGAACTAAAGCACAATGGGTATTGGAGCAAATTGAAATGAATTCCTTTTTTTTGCGAAAAAATTAATCTCCGATGAAGCACATTTCCATTTGGATGGCTTACTGAATATGTCGAAAATTCTCGAATTTTGGGGGTCAGCCTAATTTCTTCGTGATTTAGGCATAACATTTTCAAGATGTCTGTCAACAATATTTGTTATTGCAACCTGATAACGGCCTCAACTGGACGGCATAGATGGCTCTAACTGACACACATACATACATACAACCCTTTAGTCAGGATTACGACCTAGCTTTTTACACCACTTATGTTGCATGTGTTCATTTTACACGTGAGTGGCGGGACCTACAGTTAAAAGTCGACTCCGAATGACAGATTTTTTGAGAAGCTTTTCATGGCAATTTTTTTTACGCATAGTTTTTGCCCGAAAAATTTAATGAAAGGAATTCGCTGAAGAAATATTTTTTTATATTTCGTTTTTATGGCTCACCTGGGGTTTGAAGTGTGGCGCACCGTGTAATAAACCAACACGCTACCTACTAGACTACGGCGACTCTAACTACCACACCGCAGGCTTAACAATCCATTTTTTGCAGCAACAATTACTAGAATAAAGTTTCTAAAGATGTGTTCTTTTTATGTAAGCTGTTCGTCGTCAATCATGCGATTTAATGGCAAATGAAATTTTCTTTGCAGTTTTGCGGTATCTTGGATTTGTGCTCATAAACCAATGAACTTATATCTGATATCCAAAGAGTTATCGTTGTCATAACGCAAAAAGGTCATGGAAAAATTTGATGGCTTGTCATTGAAGTCTTGGCGGCCATCTGGCAATTTCCAGAACTTACTATTTATTGTACTTATTTGTTGTTGTTATTATTTTCAATTTTAACTTTCATGGTATTTCTATGTACTTTTGTTCATGCAATTGAATCTTTGTTTTTCCGTATTCCTGTAGCTTCTTTGTTGTTCTGTTATTTGTTTGTTTTTCTTGTTCTTTCATTATGTTTCGTCTTTGTGAGGAGATCACCATATGAGAGTTCCAAACGCTCGTGAGCTTTTTTTTATTCTGCTTTGGATATCAGCATATAATTTGCCGGCAAAATGATGAAACGTCTTTAAACGCTTGCCATGTTGGCGGTAGTAAATATCTCAAATTTTGTTCTGCTAACAGTGGTTTTCAGGCCAGCTTTTTATGTACACCTAGGTATAGTCTCCGTAGTCTAGTAGGTAGTGTGTAGGCTTATTAGACATTAGGACGCGGTTCAAACCCCACGTCAGACATCTCCAACTAAACAAAATATGAAAAAATATTTGTTCGGCGAATTCCTCTCTGCAGATTTCTGGCAAAAACTCTGAGAGTAAATTCAAATTGCCATGAAAGCTTCTAAGAAATCTATTGTTCGGATTCGACTTTAAACTGCAGCTTCCGCCACTCATGAATAAATACAAGTGGTGCGAGAAACTAGGGCGTCATAATCCTGTCTAGAGGGTTGTAATGTGTGTATGTACGTGTGTAGAGACAGATATCATCGGCGAAATTACCAGCCTTCTGTTAAGTCCCCAGATTATATCTCCTGGCGCGGATAAATTGCCCAATTGATTAAAGAACATGCGTTTATCTTTTGCTGTGCTTAATAAAGACTGATCGACAAACACTACCGTGATGCAGGATACAGCGGCACGTGTTGTTGTTGTTGTGTATCAAAAACGCTATTCGCTATTATATCTAATGCTAGACAGAGAATGCCCTTCGAAAATAAATAAATAAAATAGAATTCATGTGATCTGCTTAATATTGATTTCTGTGATTTAATATTCACCCCACTGGCATATTTTTTTTTTGTAAAATAGTCAAAACAACAAAAACAAAAATAAAATGAAAGATAAATGCAAATAAATATATATTAAATATTATAATTCCCAGTATATTTTAAATTAAATACACACTATCATACGTTAACAAACCATATTAAAAAAAAAATCAAAGCCCAGGAAGAAAACTGTGTGTGTGGGTTGATTGACACTTGTTGCAACCACAAAGGAGAAGGAGAAATATGTATACATGGAGGGAACGCTGTGGCATAAAAAATCACTGCCACACATGCATATGAATAGAGGCAGGGAGGGAGTACAAAGATAATAAAACAAACATTAACATTCATTCTAATGTCGAAGAGATACAAAAGATATATTAACTCACATACATATACAGTGTAGTCGAGTGCTCTTATGTCTTTTTTGTAAAGATTTTAAAAATTCTCCGAAGAAAACAAATGAAAAAAAATGCCTGACTTAAAATTCTAATAAAATCAAGCTCTCTGCACTCTCTGCCCTCTGCCTAGCAAAAGCCATAAGGAAGATACATCAATAAGGTAGTTGCCATTGGGAATGAAAGTAAGCATGGGAAGGAGAATAAAAGTATCAAAATATTTGACTGCTTTCAGCGATATGGCATATCAAAGGAAGACATACACGTTTACAAAGAAAAAAATATTATTGGCAACCAAGATTGTTTGCCAAGCAAAGCCTCGCGTATATCAATATTTATTTTCTTTCATTCTGTTTTTTGTTTTCGTTTTTTCATTCATTAATGCTTCAATATTTTGCTTACGGGAAGAAATATTGTTTTAACAGGAGATATTTTAAGTTAGAACTTGAATAAGGAAATATGAAATTACTTTCGCTACATAAATGAAGCAATTAGTAAGGTCTACAACCTATCCTATCACACCACCCATGTTGCGTGTGTTAATTTCATCCATGAGTGCAGGTCAAAATTTAAAATTGATTCCAAACAACATAATTTTTGAGAAATTTTCCATTATAACTGAATTGAATAAATCACAGAAGTTCTAGAAATTCCCCAGCATAAACTCGAACTTGTAGGACCCGTTTGTATATTTACTTTCATTGAATGTCCTTTGTGGTCAATATTGAATGTTTTTTTAAGAATTCAATGAAACAATTGTACAAAAAATGATGCCGAAATAGTATATTTTTTTCAAGAACTCCATGTTTTTGTAACTTTTTGCCGTTGTTACGTTGTTGCCTTTATTAAACTACAGCTGAAACCACAGTCGAACGTATGAACGTGCCATTTTGGTAACATTTTTCTTTTATTTTCGGTTAAAAAACTTGGATTTTTTGTTTCTTGCAACTTTTGCTGTTGTTGTGACATTTTATTGTTGCATTACACAGGATGATTGCCTCTGATATTTGTACATGTTTTCTTTGTATTTGTTGTTGTTATTGGTGGTCTTTCTTTATCATGTTCGCACATAAAAGTCAAATGAAATGAGAAAAAAACAAATGGAGAAGAGTGAAGAATCAACTTCAAATAGTACCCGAGTAAATATTTGTCGTGTTGTTTCATTGTGTGTCTACGACGACGAATTCCATGCCATTTCAAATCGACATAATCGTGGTAATAGACACTTTTCAAGCATGGCTGTTTCGTATGTGTGCATGGATGTGTGTGTTTATATATTGAATGCTTAGTTGTATAGGTATGATTTTGCCTTACTTTTGAGCTTCAAGTGAACTGTGACACAGTGTCACACACAAATACACACACTCACATTTTATGCGTATTATAGTGTGATGTTGACTGTGTCATCTGCATGCGTTACCATGCATGATCACACTCCTATTAAACTGTGAATTGATTATTGGATCTGTTGTGTTGTGTTATTACTGTGGACGATGATAATAACGACGATGTTTATGATGAGTAGTGATGAGTACTGATGAGCATTGTTCTCGTTAAACAGTATTAATGATTTAAATTGAAGCATTTTTGGAAATGAAACTTAAATTCACAATTGATCCATTTTTTGTTCGATTTTTGATTTGTACGTTATGCTTCATTTAATTTCAGTTACTCGTGAAATGATTCCAAACTTATTAAATTTCTTAAATCCCATTGGTTTTGGTTGAATAATTTGAAAGAATGTTAAACAAGTTTAAGTTTAAAGTTAAAAATTGCTTTTCATGATTATGAAATGTTTTTTACAGCGGATACATTAAAAACGTTAGTGAGCTTGACAAATTAACGCCACGTTATTAAAGTGTAATTAAATAAGACGTTACTATTTCCATTGTGCAATCATTTCTAATGGAAAATATATCATTTAATATTCTTTAGCTATTCCATATACGTATACAATCAACATTTTATTACCAGAGCAGCACAAAATCAAACTTTTATTGGCATAACAAATATTCAAAAATTGCTCCAATCAAGAAAATTTAATCAAAAGGTCACTTTCCTATGGAACTTAGTGAATTGAATAAAAAATGAATTGTGAATAAAAAATGTCTTTATTTTGTTGCTGGAACGCCATAAAAGAATATCAGTTTTGTATGGAATCATCACTGGCCTCAGTACAAATGCCATTTGGATTTAGAAGACATAAAAAGTCCCATCGTTGTTTTTGAATTTTATAAATTGTAAAAAGGTTTCAATCCTCCTCCCGCCTATCTTCTGACACCACTTATATTGTTGCATTAATTTCATACATGAGTGGCGGGATATACAGTTTAAGAGTTGACTCCGAACAACAGATTTTTGAGAAGCTTTTCATGGCAATTTTATTTACTCTCGGAGTTTTTGCCAGAAATCTGCTGAGAGGAATTCGCCGAAGAAACATTTTTTCATATTTTAGTGTTGATGTCTGACCTGGGGTTTGAACCGTGGCCTCACATCTAATATACTAACTGCTAGAATGCGGCGACTTCATTACGACAACGCGAAATCAATGCTAAAGCTGGAAAGATGTTTTGTATTAGGACCAGAAGAGTATCCTCTATCATGAGCTGATGAAATGGCGTTAAACGAACACAGAGAATATGTATCGAACACATTTCAATTCATTTAATGCGTATTATTCTGAAAAACGTACGAAATATGAGATGAGATATTAACACGTACTAACTGTGGGTGTTCGATTATATTTGTCGGTTCAGTAGCAATTGTTGGTAGATGGCTCCAATAATATGTATGTATTAATTGCATCAGGTAAAGCAATATGAAAAGGTAAAGTTTTAAGCAACAATTTGTTTAAAGAAATTATTTCAATTGCATTATTCTTTAAAAAGTTATGGACGTTTCAAAATAATTTTCATATCATAGAAAACTTACTCTGACTGAGTAATATTTCCTTCTTTCAGAGCAGAAGGCCCACACAGAAATACATTTCAAAACATAAGCATTTATTGTATTGACGGGGAATTCACATGTTGGTCAGTAACGTGGTTAATATTTTTAATAAATTTGGTAAAAAAAAAAATTTGCCTTCCAGTCAGCAACAGTTGGTAAAAAAAAACTAAAGATTCCATTTAAAATTCCATGGAATTATTTAAAAACAACATTATTTTACTCTGAAAGGCATGATTTCAAAATATGTTTATAAACAATGCCTTTAAAAACTATTTAAAAATGATAACAACAACATTGAAAATTATTTGCAAAATTTAACAAAAAATTCGAGGAAAAATATTTAAAATTTATCAAGTCTTTCAATTGCAATATTTTTCCTATTTGATGTGTGTGTAAGTGGGTTTTTTTGCATTAAAAAATAACAACAACAAGATAACATATGTTCGAATGATAAGAAACAAAATAAAACGAAAAGAAAAAAATGGAAAAAATTTCAAGTCCACATACCACACGGTAGCAAAATGTAAGAAAAACAGCAACAATAACAACAACAGCAGATAACATCGAACGAAATTCATTCATACTTTTAATGCTACAAACAAACCGACTCACACACACACACACACATGCACATGCCATTCATAAAGAAGAAAAATAGATTCAGTAATACAAAAAGAAAACTTATGCATGTCAAACAAGTTGCAGGGAAAATTGTTTACAACTCAAACTTAAAACGGTTGTGCGATGTTTTTTCTTCTAGTTTTTGTAGCAGTTTTTTTGGTAGTTATACCAGCCATAATGGCAATAGTATGCGAGATTTCCAACTTTAAACTAAACACCATGCAAACTGTCAATTTGGGAATTAGTCTGTGTTGAAAATGCCGCCTAGACAGACGGTTTAGGAGATAAACCGCCGCGTTACAGTATTTTAAAGCCGCTTACAATTTAGGTGCAAACGAAGAAAATTCATTGAAAGTGAAAGAGTATCTAATAACGTATGTATGCCAATAAGAAAATTAAAAAATACGCACATTGCGGGTGAATGAGTTTCGAATGCAATAAAACAGAAAAATATAGAGCAAGAGAGAGTGGGTGTGTTGCTGGTTACAGGATGGCAACATGTTCGATCAAAGGATTTATAAGACATGTTGGCTTAAAGCAGCTGCTTAAGGTTCGTCTGTATGAGAAAAAACGGAATTATTATTAGACACAGTAACGGTTATTTCGAATGATTATTAAACATTCAGTCTATGTTGGCTATTTGTCGGTTACAGCTTAAGGTTTACGGGAAATAATATAAAAAAATTTGAAAAATTACAATAAAATAAAGAAAATAAAGAAACAAAAACAAATGGTGGAACAAACTATTTTTGTAAGTGTGGAGGAAAAGATAAAAATGAAGAAATAAAAAAAATATTATATAAAAAGGCTTTAAAATTATTTATAAAAAAGAAATCAAATTGAAATTTAAAAAAGTGTAAAAGAAAATAATTCCTAAAATATAAAAAAAATAAAAAAAATTATCAACCAGGAATTTCAAATACAATAAACATCTTAAAAAAGTTATAAAACAAAATGAAAATAAAAAGAAAATAAAAATTAATAAAAAAATAATTAAAATATAATTATTTTAAAAATAAAAAAATAATTAAAAAATTATTTGTTTTATCGCAAATTTGTTTTATTGCAGACAAAAAATTAAATTAAAATTGAAAAAAAAACAAACAAAAATAATTCCCTTGTTTTTGCAAAACAAACAATTTCACTCAATCGAAAATTTTGTATGAAACATAAAAAAATTAAATTAAATTTATTTGCTTATGGTGCACCACAATAGTGTACAGACTCTTTAAATAATGTGCAACGCACGCCCTTAAAAATTAATTTACCGCATACAAAACTATAATTTTTAATTAAGAAAAACAAAAACAAAGAAGATACAAAATTATATAAATTTTCAAATTTAATTACAAAAAGCATAAACAACTTTTTATTGCGTGTATAATTAAAAAAAAAAATAAAAATATTTTCAATTTTAATACAATGAATGAATGAAATCAATGAATGGATTTTGCATTCCAAATACAAGTCATGCCAGTTTTGAATACCCTCTTCAGTACCAAAGCATTGTCCATATTGCTCATGGATTGTCATGATGTCATGATGTCCTCAGGTCTGGTTGCATAGTTTGAACATCTTTCTATTCATATTCGCAAATAGCAACTCAATTCGGTACAGCACGGGTACTCAATCATCGACTGGACAAATTTTAGCAAGAAATTCGTCTGGCCACCTCGCTCACAGAGAATAATCTCTACGCCATAGTTATTTTGGGTTTGTCAGTGGTTGGGGAGATTGTTCAGGCTTTAAGTACACTTTCTCGAGCCTGAGGGTTCAATTTATCGTTGCCAGAAAAGATTCAAAGCTTCATTTCTCGGCTACAATTTCAAATCATATTGCTGGTAAACATTTTCATTTGCAGCTTCAGTGATTATAAAGCTGACTTGAGTTTGATCAAAATTTTCATGCAATAATGCCTCTCATTCATCATCGTCCAAAAGAGTCATATTTTTATGTCAATGTCTAAACTATCACTTCTGAATTGGACAAACGATCTCACGTACATTGAAATCAATGGACCACATTCTGAATAAACTTCATTGAGCAAAGTCTATGAGTTAATATAATTGGTCATGCAAGCATTTCGGTAGTCACAGCCTTAAGTACAAGTAACTTGATCCACAAAAGAGTCTAACAATGTCGCCATACTGCTCATGCAAAAAAGTCAAAATCGGTCATGTTGTGTGACTCGTTATACTGTCTTTTTGAAACCACATATCGTTCAATTTATACTCTTTAAGAGCGACGCAATTCAATTGACGATAAGACTTCTTCCAGATTCATTTTCGAAAAATTAGTCCCAATGACGTCTCTACATCATAATGCACATTAAACAGTAAATTTTTCCGGATGTAATGCCTTCTCAAGCAAATTGCCATGAAAAGTTTCTCAAAAAATCTGTCGTTCGGAGTCGACATTAAAGTGTAGCTACCGCCACTCATGTATGAAATCAACGCACACAACATAAGTGGTGTGAGAAACTAGGTCGTAATCCTGACTGAAGGGTTGTAATGACCAATTATGTATGTAACGCCTTCTCAAAAATTACTTTCGGATTTAGGGTGAGAGAGAGCTACGAATAGTGTTTCAGTGGATTCTTCCTAAGTGTACCGATTTAAACTAAAGCCTGTTCTAGATATACTGATTTGCTATAGCGCTGAAGCAATGTGTGACTTTTAATCTTTGTGGGGTAATGTTGCCTTAGCATACTTAAGGATGCTGAATGGATGCTGTCAGTAGAGATAATTCCTGCCTAGTACCCCGCTATTTCCTTCTTAGATGCGCTAATATATCATGGTGACTTGTTTTCCACACTGTAGAATCTGAATGTTGGGCTTATGGGCTATGAGATCACTTCCTAATTATACTCAGGTTACGTGTGCATAGTCTGATACCTTACCAAAAATTTTGATTATTTTGTCATGTTTTTTTTTCCTAATTTTTAAGCATTTTTAAAACATTTTATTTAGAGGCTGGTATTATAAGGCACTTATTTGCTTTCATAAGCAAAATTCTTTTAAAAAAGTATAGAAAAATACTATAAAAAAGCGTGTAAATAAATTTTATTAAAATTTTAAAAAAATAACAACAAAAGCAATTTTAATTTGGTTTTTGTTTAAAACCAAATGATGTGCGGAATTTATTTATATTGTAACGCTGCAGCACATGTTCGAAATTAAAAAAGAGAAGAAACAATTTCAAAAACGTATAAATAATAGTGTTTAAAACAATATTACTAAAACAAATAAAATAAAAAAAAAACAAAAAATAAGAAATGAAATAAAAATGAAATAAAAAATTTAAATAAATGTTACAACATTTAAATATTACAGCAGCACTGAAACAAAAAATTAATTTAAAATAAAAACAAAAATCACGTTTAAAAAATGAATTAATTTTTAAAATAAATAAAGAACCGCAACTGAAACAACAACACTTAATTAAAATAAATAAAATCGAAATAAAATAAATAAATAAAATAAACAAATAAAATATTATGTACTGTTAAAAAAAATAAAATTATACGATAAATGCTTACAAACAAACAAAAGTGAATACATTTTTTTTATTACTTTTTTAATTTTAAAAATAATTTCCTATTAATTAATAAATAAAACAATACTAAAATGATATTGATATCATTAAAATGCCCGATTACTTTATAAATATACAATAGCAACAGCTTCAAAATAGGAGCTACTCGATATAGTGAAATAGTTTTTTAATTGAACTCAAATGTTTTAATTTCGACAAAAAAAAAAGAATAAAAATTGTAAAATTCTTAAAAATCTTAATTGCTGGGCTCTTACTTGAACTTATGCATTCTTATATGACATGTAAAGGTGATTAGGTTTCAAAAGTAAAGTAAAGATAAATAAAGTTTATTCATTAAAATCTTGGACCCTGCAATTAGTCACCCACAGTTAGTACGTCTTAATATATCGTCTCATATTTCGTACGTTTTTCAGAATAATTCGGATTGAATGAATTGAAATGTGTTCGATACATATTCTCTGTGATCGTTTGACGTCATTTCATCAGCTCATGATAGAGGATACCCTTCTGGCCCTAATACAAAACATCTTTCCAGCTTTAGTATTTTTTTCGCGTTGTCGTAATGAAGTCGCCGCATTCTAGCAGTTAGTATATTAGATGTGAGGCCACGGTTCAAACCCGAGGTCAGACATCAACACTAAAATATGAAAAAATGTTTCTTCGGCGAATTCCTCTCAGCAGATTTCTGGCAAAAACTCCGAGAGTAAATAAAATTGCCATGAAAAGCTTCTCAAAAATCTGTTGTTCGGAGTCAACTCTTAAACTATAGGTCCCGCCACTCATGTATAAAATTAACGCATACAACATATGTGGTGTGAGAAGCAAGGTTGTAATTCTGACTGAAGGGTTGTAATGACCAATTATGAATGTATAAAGTGGCATTTAAATGACCATCTCTGGATTGGTTGCAACAGCTGGTTCTTTTTCGCACATTTCATGTGATATATCGGCGATAACTTGACAAACGGTAGGTAGGTAGGTAGGTAGAGGTGGCCGCCCATCCAAGAAAATTTTTTGGATGGACTCACTTAGGCCACATTGGGCCCATTGTGCTACCACAGTCATCCGTTATCCCCTAGTCTCGAAACCATTCGGAGCTCCTTATGAAGTGATTCAGGCTGCCAATGTCAATCCCTGACAGTTCCTCAAGATCATCCATGTAGTAAGTACCCAAGTACTTCCTTCTCCTTTGGCATAGAGCCGGGCATGTACCCAGTAGACGAGGGACAGTCTCCTCTTCTTCCTCATCTCTGCAGCTTTTGCAGAAGTCGTTAGCAAGGTGTCCAAGACACCTCGCATGCGTACCCATAATGCAATGCCCCGTAATGACACCGACAACTACACTGAGCGCGCCTCTTTGGAGTTTAAGTAGACTCATAGTGCGCCCCTCATCCAGCCTTGGCCAGATTTTACGAGCTGTTCTACAAGTGTCCGAGGCCGCCCAGCTGTCGTTTACGGAATCGACGATCGCATTATCAATTATGAGCTTGCAGGTCCTCATAGGTATGCCCAGATTCGAAAACTCAGCGGTGACAAATGGTAGTTTCGCAAAAAAAAAAAAATATCTGCGAAAAAAAGTCAAACGGCGTCAAATCGCATGATCTTACTTACCCAATTGGGGTTTACAACCCTTCAGTCACACCGCCCATGCCGTTAATAATTTAATACATAAGTTACGGAACCCACAGTTTACAGCCGATTTCAAACGACAGATTTTTGAGAAACTTTTCATGACAATTTCAATCAATCTCAGAGTTTTTGCCAGAATACGGAAAAAATATATCTTCGGCGACTTCATCTCAGCAGACTTCTAGCAAAAGCTCTGAGAGTAAATAAAATTGTCATCAAAAGTTTCTCAGGAGTCTGTAGACTTTAAATAGTAGGTTCTGCCATTCACTGATAAAATTATCACACACAACATGAGTGGTGTGTTTGTTTTCGTAGTTTTCTTAATATTGATCATTGCCAACAGCTTTCCTGTTGTGGTTCCTTGTGATTGTTTGTAATTCTAACGCCAAATATAAACTAATAACACTGTTGGGTTGAAAGACCATTTCAATCTTTTGTTTTATTGTAATTAAATTAATTTTCCGCAGGCTTATGATAGGTTAGCATTCGCTCTCAATGAATATGCTGTCATTACAGCATTTCAAACATCGAACAGAATCAAAAGTGCTGGATTCGACTACCAACTTTATCTCATATCAGGAAATTAAAATGAAACGATTTCTTTTCTAACTTTTCCGCTTTTTGTACGTTCACTTTATTTTATTGATTCTAAAAGTAACGCTTTGATATGCAAATTTTCTCAAATGAAAAGCTTTACTTTGCTCCTGGGGCATAAATTTTTTTTCTTAAAACCAGTAATCAGTTTCAGATATTTCGCTAAAAATAAAAGACTCTCGTTTTTCATTACAAGCTTTTTATTGATGTCGTTTTTTTTTTGAAAGTGTAAAAATTCAAAATGTTATTTAAAACGATAATTATTAGACAGAAAACTGTTTTTTCCATATTTTTATGGCCACTTTATATGGTAAAAAAAACAACAAAAACATACGAACGAAACGAAACTTAAATTTAAATTCAATTGCTTTGCAATATTTTTGTTTTTTAATTTTTTTATTGCTTTTTTCTTTCAAGAGTCTGTTTTAAAAGTCGAGTATATATTTACAACAGCAGCAGGTGTGAAGTAATGAAATTATTTTTTATTTTAAAATTTATATTTTCTATTTTGGCGGTATTTTTTTATAGATTCATCAGATTAAAGTGTGCCATTACAATCATTTAATAATTAATAAATTAAACGTTTAAATAAAAAACCAAACCACAATAAATAATGTGAAGCCGCCGCTTTAATTTCCATTTTTTTTTACAATTAAAAACCAAAAAATAAAAAAAAAATTAAAATTATTTATTAATGATATTCGAACTCTATGTCTAGTGGGAAAATATTGAAAAAAGCAAAAAAAAGCAAAATTAAGCCATATGTTTAAAGTATAGCTTACGTAGTAAACTGTGACTAGGGGAAATTCGATAAGAAACTTGGAATAAATTTTTTGTCATAAAATCGTGTAAAAAAAGAAGGAAATTATACGTATACAGAGTGTCTCAAAAGAAGAATTATATTTATATGAACTGATTAAGAAATACTGTGCAGCATGCCATTTATTGATTGATTATTATTGATATTAATTTTAGAAAAATTTGTTTTTAAAGAACTTCAAGTATAAAACTTTGTAATGGGGGCACACGAATTCAAGTAAATTGGAAATTTAATTTGCTGAACGTTATGAAGTCATCGTATTCTAATAGGTAGTGTGTAGGTTCATTAGATGTGAGGTCACGGTTCAAACCCCAGCACCTCTCGAACATAACGAAATATGAAAAAGTATTTCTTCGGCGTCTTCCTCTCATCAGATTTCTGGCAAAAATTCTGAGAGTAAATAAAATAGCTATGAAAAGTTTCTCACAAATCTGTCTTTCAGAATTGACTTTAAACTGAAGGTCTCCGCCACTCGTGTATAAAATTAAAGCACACAACATAAGTGGTGTGTGAAACTAGACCGTAATCCTAACTAAAGGGTTGTATTTAATAACCAATGTATGTATGTTTTGTTTTTGCTTCCGTTTTTTATCTTATTTTGTTTTGTTCAAATAGTGTAGACTCTCTTATATACACTTAGCTACAAAAGTATACATACGGATAACAAATTTCAGAAATTTTTTAACTAATCCGTTTTCGTTGAAAATCTTTGTAATTGTCTGACATCTTTCTTCGATTTTAAGACGGTCTTTTGCATTGGTTCAGAAATTTGTGAAATTTGTAAATCGGATGCATAGCTTTGTGGGTCTTTGTGGGTGCTGGGCGACAATTCAGTTCAATTTCAGAAATTTTTTAACCAATGCAAAAGGCCGTCTTAACATCAAGGAAACTATAAAGATTTTCAACGAAAACGGATTAGTTAAAAAATTTCTGAAATTTTTTAACCGTATGTATAATTTAGTAACTGTGCGTATAAGTACAGATCAATGTTTTTATTCTATTCTGTAACAACGAACGTGTGCTGAACGGTAATACAATCAGAGATTGTTGATCTCTTCCTTCTCCGCTGAATAGTAGTTTCGGCAAAAAATACACGAGTGGTCCTTATTATAGCCGTGATGTCTCTTAGTAGCAAGAAAGTAAAATCCCTACTAAATAGTCATTAATTTATAGCAGATTATTTTGAGGATAAATTTTCCCGAGAAAGTTTCACCCTGGAATTTTTATTCCTGCATCAATTGAATTTCGTAGAGATGTAGCTTTAAGTTTTTGTATATAATGAAATGTAAAAAAGATCGAAACAGGTTTAAAGCACTAGCACTGTTTCCTAATTGTTCTTGATGAGTAGAACTGCATAAAACCTGACCTGTACAAAGCAATATTTTTCAAAAAATTTCATTTAACTTTTTACGCATTTGCAAACTAAATAAAAAAATACAAGAAAAATTAAAAAAAAAAACTTTGTTTTTATTGCTGTTTCTTTTTAAAATTTATTAGCGCGTGTTAAAGCACTACGTGTTAATAAAGCGTAAATACACATAAATTGTTTTGAATAAACGCGAAAAAAAGTATTTTTTAAATAATAAATAATTTTTATTTTATTTTTTTCAATTACCATTGCAATTATGATTTATTACCATTTAAGGTGTTTAAATAAATTGTAAAATACTTTTAAATGATTGATGATTTAACATTTATAGAATGTAATATAATGACATTTTTTCATGTTTTATATGTTTAAGTGAATGACTGACTTTATGACAATCAAACATTCAGGAAATATTTTTATAACCTACTCTAACAATTACTCGCAATTTAATTACAGTTTTACAGTAAAATTCAATTAAAGGCTGTTGTTTAAAAAAAGAAAAATACATTGAAATTCAACAAGTTCCTTTAACATACTATGTATGGAATAAATGGGCTCTCTTCTACAGGAAACTTCCTATGTGTGACATTGTATACGATGATTTCAGAACAAATATTCGACATTAGTTATGACTATTTTCTACCATTTCGTTACGGTTTTCTTTCCCTAAATAAAGCATTCTCGCTCAAAACTTTGTTATCATATGCGTTAAGCTTAAATTCTTCCAAAGTTTTCTGTCACACAATAAAATTTTCTGTTTCTAAAAGCACTTACAACTGCAATTTGGTGAAAGGCGAAGTGCCTTAAATTAAACTTCCTAAAGCATTTAAGGAGGGTTCCATCCTCTTGGTAATTAATAACCAGCTATGGAATTGGCGCTACGGTGGAAAAAGCTGGTAAATTTGAAACATTATTCGTTATTTATTACTCCATTAGCTCTACCATGCTTCACAGCAAAATTCATATGATACTTTTAAAAATCTTCAATTGGTCTACGGCAGAACTATATTTTTAAAAATTCTAGAAACGTTTTTCTCTTTGAGGGCTGCCATTAAACCCCTTCGATAACCTTCTATTCAAGAAGCTCTTACGTTTACCCATTACTTACTTAATTGGTCATTACATCCCTTCAGTTTGGATTACAACCTAGCGTCTCACATTGCCCATGTTGTGTTGCTAATTTTATGCATGAGTGGCGGAACCCAAATTAAAATTATCATGAAAAGTTTCTCCAAAACTGTGGTTCGGAGTAAGGCTAAAAGGCTATATATTCAGATCAATAAACACCAGATATGTCTTAGTGAAATGACAAGCCATTCTGATGTTAAACTGGTCTTGTGGGCAATGTGCAAACCTTGTTTGTAAAAGTTTGCTTAAGGCAGGGACTATGATTTCTTCGTTTAAAACGGGGATACATCACAGTATACAAAAGTTTTAGCCTTAAAAACTTTCCTGAGTGTTTTCAAAACTTTCTTTCATCGCATATGTATGCCCTAGTAATCCATGAAACCTAAAATATGTGATATAACTGATCAAACCTTGTTTTAATGGGCAAAAGATTCAGGTCCGAGAATTCTCTACTAAAATACGATCGTATACGATTTGTAATTTGTATTGATAAAGAAATTACGGCAACACTAATATGGAAAAGAATAGAAGTGGAATGGTATAGGGATAGATTGGAAAAATACTTGAAGTAAATTTCATCAAAACTTGGCGATAATAAATCCAGGCGTACGTATGATAAACGTGTTAGTAAATAACACCTAAAAGAGGATACCAGAGATTTATTCTCTAATAAAATATTTCTAATTTAAACATTGGTTGTAAAGAATTTTTCTGTACTAAATTATTTTCAACAACATCTTCTAAGCCACACTTTTAAACCTCCATTTCCATACTCCTTTATTTTTCTCAACAGTTTCGTTAACAAACTTAAACCATTTTGCACATTTTAAGTCCAACATTGTTGTGAAAACATTTATTTATTGTTGCTTCCTAATGTTATTTGAATAAAATGAAAATAAATACTCAAATGCCATTAAAATGTTCAATTTTTTAAAGGATTTTCTAAAAAAAAAAATACAAAAAAATCCGAAGTGAAAGCAAAATTCCATTTCATTTCGATTACGCCTGCAAATTGAATGACAAAAGCAACCCCTATTAAGAAAGAAAATTAGCCGGCCTAAATGGGTAGGACGTATGAATGAATGGCTTTTAACCCAAATAAACAAAATTGAAAAAAAAAAATAAAAAAAACACCACGCACACATAACAGCATTTGAAAATAAATAAATAAAACAGGATGTGAGAGTGTGAGAGAGAGAGAGAGAAAGCTAAAGCTATTCTATTGATTAATGTGGCCCTTAAGGATATAGTACTTGAAAAAAAACAACAACAAAAAATGAATATAAATTTAACACATTGTACACACATACATATGTACGCCTGAATGAACTTCGCCTATAGTATGTTTGTGGGTGCGTTGCTGTTTTATTTAAATATCGTGAGCATTTTCTTTTTTTATTTAAATTTTAATTTTATATGAGACTGTGTGTGTGTTTTCGTATTCGTATGGCGGTGTATGTCTATAATGAAAATTGATTATCAAAGGTCAGTTTAAAGTGTTGACAAATGCCTGCAACAAAAAAAAAAAAAAATATGTACTGACTTGCTAATATTAGGGTTTTCAGTTAATAGATTATTCGAATGTGAATTGGTTACGAACAATTTACGGAATATTTTGAAAGGTAAAAAATAAAATAAATTATTGGCCAAAAAAAAGAGCCATGAGATCAGTCGTGTTAATTTCTAAGAAACAAGTTAGTCGCTTAATTGACCATTACAACCGTTTTAGCTAGGCTTACAACCTAGCTTCTCACATCACCTAGGTTGTGTGGTTTAATTTTATCTATGAGTGCCGCACCTACAGTTTAAAGTCATTTCCGATCAGATTTAAGAAACTTTTCATGGCGTTTTTAATTGGTTTTTATTGGTGTTTTGGCAAATCCATCAGATTCTTCAGCTAAAGTATTACATTTTAAAGCAAAAATTCCCTAAATAAGGCCACTTTCAAGGATTACAAGATGGTTAGGGTCATCATAATCTGTCCACTGTGCAAAGAATTGCTAAGATTATAAAGAAATTTGACGAATTGTTTATTAGCGCAATGTAGCGCTGTTGAAAATATCGCTTCGGTTACAGAAATTAGAAGTCGCCGTGGTCTAGTAGGTAGTGTGTTGGCTCGGTTCAAACCCCAGGTCAAGCGTCTCCATCTAAACGAAATGTGACAAAATATTTCTTCAGCGACTTTCTCTCAGCAGATTTTTGGCAAAAACTCTGAGAGTATATAAAATTGCAATGAAAAGTTCCTCAAAAATCTGCCGTTCGGAGTCAACTTTAAACTGTAGGTCCCACCACTCATGTATAAAATTAACGCACACATAAGTGATGTGAGAAACTAGGTCGTAATCTTGACTAAAGGGTTGTAATTTATAATTACATTATTTATAATATAATGTAATTGCAATTATTTATGTACATATGTACAGAAATTATGGGGGATAATCCGAATTTGTCGATTAGGACGCCAAGTCAGGAATTTCGAATATCATACGGTTCCTTAAGTCATTTCAAGCCTTTGGAATTAACACCTCTATCCGTATAAAGTCCAACTGACGCAACACTTAAAGTTGGCTGACCACGCCGTGTGTATTTTCAACAAACTAATACGACCGATTTGGCATTGAACAGGTTTGCAGTAATACTATGTTCAGATATGCACTTTTATTCAGTCAATATTCAGTTTATTGAGTACAATATTTTAAGTATTCAGGCATAATAATAAAGTGACAGTGCTGTATTTTAAGTTTTACTCAATATTATAACAATTTGCGTATTTATTGTGCAATACTTAAATGAAACTTTATATGAAATATTGAGCTCAATAATGGCGTTTATTGCGATTTACGCAGTAAAAGTGCATATTTGAACACAATAGAAGTATAAAACTTCACGATTTAACGTCAGTAGGCTAACAAGATCATTTAATTTAACACCGCTCAACTTTTTGGAGGCGGCTATGTCGTAGACCTTGAGTACGCGGTTACCGATGGATTATTTCAAAGCAAACATTGGTCATGTTATTGCTGAGATAAAGACAGAAATGTGCAAAAAACTGATCGAAAGCTACCTCAAAAAAAACTACTGTTTTAAATAGTCCAGAAACGGCCTTTATATTTCGCATACAACAAGGTCAACTCACTATAATGAAATGTGTACCTAATTTTATTTTACTTTTGAAACTAAAAAATTGATGACCTTAACTAGCTTTTACCTTCAAGTAGTCAAAATTTTTCAATTAAGTACTTAACTTCGGGATCCTATAGTGAGTTCAAAAATCAAAGTTGTAGTCAGTTTCAGAACCACATTTCTAGATCTAGTGACGTTTAGTGTAAAGTATATACCATAAGTGCAAGTTGCAAGAGAAGTCACTGATAGAATGGAGAATGCAATTTAGAAGGGCATGAGTCACATGAAATTAACTTTAAAGTTGTGTGGTGAATAAAAGTTTTAAATAATTTTCTTGTTTCTGTAACCATTTAGTAAAGTGTTAAACCCATTAAAAAAGTATTAAAAAACGTTACAAATTAAAATAAATACAAACTCGTTGTAAAAAAATGTTTTTTTTCCTAATTTGGTTGAGGCAATTAATATGAATTAAACTGTAATAAAAGAGAACAAAAAGTACAGAACAAAAAGGTAATAGATATAAAACAACAACAAAAAAGTGTTAATAAATTACTAAAAATGCTTGAAGTAAATTACAAAAACAGCTTTAAATTTTTTTACGATTAATGGTCGTATTAATAATAATAAAACTAAATGAATAAATTCTCTGAATAATAATTATTAACAGAAATAAAAAGAAAATAATTTACTTAATAAACAGCCATTTATTGTAATATAAATATTTTATTAACAAATAATAAAATCAAAAAGGAAAAAAAAAGAAATTAATTAATAAATTTCCTGCTCTATGAACACGATAAAATTAATTATCAAACAATTATTTGCAAATAATTGAAAATTATTATTAAAAGCTAACAGCACTACTTTTTGTTTAATCATTTTATGATCGTCAAAATTAAACAAGAATTTATGACAAGAATTTATTTATAAATATTTTTGATTCATTTTTTTTAGATTATTGTAATTTGCTAATTCCCTTACAGGCAAATTTTCCATTTAAAATATTAATTTTTTCAAATTATTTCAATTGCCTTTCACTATCACTAGTGCAACAAAGAATTCTTTATTAATTATTTGCTCTTAGGAGGGGGAAAAAAAGGAGTTGTAAAGACAAAATGGGGATTATAAGGGAAAATTTGCTATACTTTCGGTTGTGATAATGTTTCACGTGATACTTTTCCTCATTGTTATGTCATTATTTAAATATGCGGCACTTGTTGCAATAAGGCTTAATGGCCTATCACGCTGGCACATTTTATCCTTTGGGAAAATCTCTTTCCGACCTCAGGATGATCTCCAGACACTAAGTAACATAGAAATTGGTCTTGATAGTAGATTTTGCTCTAGAATTCCTAGCAGAAAAGAAGAATTTCTCTAATATGGTCTACTCTGAGAATTCTGTTAAAGTCTACATGAACGGTTTTAAACTGTGGAACCTTTTCCGAAGAGCTTGATCTTATTGGATTTTTAGCCGAGGTAATCGCCATAAATTATGCTTTGAAACTGATCCTGAGAAAGTAATTTCCAACTACTAGCATAACTATTCTCTTTGACAGCCAAATCAGGCCCAAATCTCTTGCGGGTGCAACGTTCAGGTCTCAACAGATTGAACTATGCTGCAACTCCCTAGATTGTCAGTCTAGTGCCAATCTAATATCGGTTTTGGTCACGAGGATATACAGAGTAATTCTTTAGCTGATGACCTTGCCATAGCAGGTATACACCTACCGTGTATGTCAGTCGGCATATAAACAGGCATACTCCTTAGCTCGCCAAAGTTTGGCGAGTTGATTGGTATGTTGGCTTATTAGACGTAAGGCTACAGTGCAAACCCCAGGTCAGATATATCCAACAAAGCGAAAATATGAACAAATATTTCTTTGGTGACTTCCGCTCAGTAGATTTCTGGCAAAAATTCTGAGAGTAAAATAAATTGCCAGGAAAGTTTCTCAAAAAACTGTGTCACAGTGGACTTTAAACTGTAGGTCGCGTCCCTCATGTAGAAAATTAACACCCACAACATCATTGGTATGAGAAACTAGGCCGTAATCCTGACAGAAGGAGTGTAATAACCAGCATCATATGTACAGTAGTGGCCTTATAATTACAAACGATGTTTCTGGAACAGAGTTCTCTGGAGTGACGAATCTAAGTTTAATTTGTCCCAATCTGATGGAAAAACGTATGTAAGACGTCCTCCAAACAAAGCCTTTGATCCCAGGTACACAGTGAACACTGTAAAACAAATTAACAAACATACATACTTGTTGCTAAGTCGTTTCTAATTATAAGGCCACCACTGTATGTATGTATGTTTTGTTTTTGCTTTTGTTTTTGTTTTGTTTTTCTTTGTTTGTGATTTTGATTTTGCTTTTGCTTTTGTTTTGTTTCTGTTTTTCTTTTGTTTTGTTTTTGTTTTTGCTTTTGGTTTTTGCTTTTGTTTTTCCTTGATGTCAGAACCTAGGTCATAATCCTGACTGAAGGGTTGTAATGACCAATTATGTATGTATCTGGATATAGTACTTCTAAGCTCTATAAGGCGAAGTTATTAGAAAAGATTTCGCTTTATTAACGGACTCAGCTGGTTTACCGTCTCTTTCTGTAAGACAACCGTTTGTCTTAGATGAACGTTAATAAGTGTGATCCATACAAATAGATGTTTGTCTGAAGTCTTAAAGGAGAGGAAATTTATTTGCTCTTTTTCATTCTGACAACTACACCATCATCCATAATATGGGTGAGCTCAATCATACAGTGCTTAGTGATTATGCCTGTTAGAAGCTAAACGTAAATTTGTTTGTTTGTAAATTTTTCCTTACAATCGTCATCAAATTGTTGCATAACTTACTCACAAGAATAGTGCGCAATCTAGTGCCACACAGTGAATTAAAAAAAACTATTTTTTTATCACTCAGCTACAAAGAATCGACCGCATACTATAAAGAATTGCATTTTAATAGTTTTTTTTTTGTTCTAAAATATTTTCATTTATTGAAGCAGTATTAATAAAAATCCATAAATTTTATGGGAAAATACAATAATAAACCAAATTGAGTGGAAATTCGAAAAAAGAAAAAGAATAAAACCAACAAAACTCATTCAATTAAAAGAAATATTAAATTGAGAGAAAATTATAAAAAAAAATAATAAAATGAAAACATATCATATACTCGTACAGAAATGTAGCACACAAAAATTGTTTTAAGACTAATAATTAAAATTTAATTTTTTCTTAAAATTCATCAATAATTTGATATGCAAAAAAAAAGAACTGAAAACTGTAAGAAAAACTATTTAAAATAATGAAAAATTAAATTTAGCAAATAATTTATACAATTATACACACACAAATAAGAGATAAAATCGAATGTTTTGAATAAATGCTGAAGGCGCGTTTCTTGTTGCAAAAATTGGAACAAAAAAAAAATTGTAATAGACTACAGTGTATTGCAAAAGAAAATGCACAATTTTAAAAAAGGCATACAAGCGGTTAAAAACCCCAATGAATAATGATGTTTTTAAAAATATTTTATATTAATTCAGTTTACTTTTACATTGCACTATATATTTATTATTTTTTTTTAAATAAATTCATTTACAATATGCGTGAGCCAATAATTAAAATAATCAATAATTTTTTTTTTATTTTTTTTAATTTTTTTTCAGAACTTACTGCATTAAAGTTTGACTAAAAGCAAAAACAACAACAAACAAATTAAAATGTAAAAATAAAACACAAAACAAAAAATTATACCAATTTACCCACAGGTTAAACATTGTCAAGCCAAGCATTGTCAAAAAAAAAAAAAAAATAAAAAAAATTGAAAAAAATAAAAAAAAAATATTAAAAAAATTAAAATAATTCATAAAAACCCATAAATTTATTGCATCAAAGCAACTGCGTTGGAAATTTTAAAATAAAAAAAAATAAAATTCAGCTACAACTACAAATTACTGGTGTTTGTGACAAACAACTCGAGCCTACATAAATAATATTTATTGTGGAATAATAAATAAAAAAAAAAACAAAACTACAACAACAAAAACAACAACAATACGATAACAAAAATTTTACACAGTTTTTTGCTTGCAGTTTTAAACTACATTTTGTGTTGGATATGCAATTTTATTTGCTGAAATTGAAAGGTGAGTTGCGATAGTCATAATAATAATAAATAAGTTTTATTACAAAAATTATACGTTTTTAGTTTATAATTAAAAAACAAATTTAAAATATATTAAACAACTTGTAAAAAAATTGAATGAAACTTTAAGTTAAATAGTTAGCTATGACATAAACTCTATTTTTGAAAGGTTCTGTAAGAGATTAATTGAAAAATGGCACAGATTTTTCTGGTCTTTATAGAATTGGGTACATAATCTCATATTTTTTTAAAAATGATTAAATCTGTATGCGATAATTTTTCCTCTGTAGTGGTATTATAATCTCATCAATGAAGTCATTAGAATTTTCTTTTGTGTCAGCCTTTTCAAGTAGAAGTGTTTCCATGTCCACGTACTTCTAAGGCACTTTTTTTGTATATACCATTCCATAAGATATGGAAATTGACTATTTACAGCATTAAAACTAAAGCAACCCTTTTCAAATCCAGTGTTCTATCTGTGCTCTAGTACCTTAGCAAAAGTTGGGTTGTGGCTTGGGTTCGTAAATAACAATATCCACAGAACTCTAAAAAATATTTCAGCTCAATAAGTTGGATCAGAACACACTTCGAAGAAATTAGCATCGAAATTCGCTTAGTTTAGCCGACAAATGGAAGAGGTACTTGTTTACAACTCACATCATTTTTATCATTATTGCCGTCTAGAGGTCCTTGACCTGTATAGGATTTCTCTAAAATATCTCCCTGATTCAAGACTTAAATCTCTTTTCACTATAATAGCACATAAAAAGCGTTGTTGGTGTATCTCAACTGCGCCCTCTCCATCTTCTTTTTTGCCAAGTGTAGCCTTTCAAGCTTCTCTTCCCATTCCACAGCAAGCTTCTAGCTCCATGAGCGGTGTGGTAAGCTTATCTGGTGCTAGACTCAAATCTCTTTCCACTTTACTAGCACATAAAAAGCGTTGTTGGCGTATCTCAACTGCGCCCTCCCCTCTTCCTCTTTTTTTTCGCCAAGCATAGCCTTTCAAACTCCTCTTCCCATTCCACAGCATACTTCTAGCCCAATTGGCGGTGTGGCAAGCTTTTCTGACCATGTATAAGCCTGAATTTGCACATCGCCTATAATACAGGAGGTGGTGACCCTTTTTTCCTCCTGTCTAGCTGATACAGCTTGAACAGCTTCAAATTCGAATTGCATTTCAAAATTTAAAAGAATATTTAAAGATGATGCATTTGGTCGTGATAGAACAAAACCAGTGTCGTGCATGCGCTTCAATAGAGTGTTAATTATTGTTTTATAAAATTACTGAAATAAATTATTGAACTGGCAGTGGCAGTGTCATCTTTTTACATGCATACATAATTGGTCATTACAACCCTTCAGTCAGGATTACGACCTAGTTTCTCACACCACTTATGTTGTGTGTGTTAATTTTATACATCAGCGGCGGGAACTACAGTATAAAGTCGACTCCGAACGACAGATTTTTGAGAAACTTTTCATGGCAATTTTATTTACTGTCAGAGTTTTTGCCAGCAATCTGCTGAGAAGAAGTCGCCGAAGAAATACTTTTTGTATTTTATTTTGATGTCTGGCCTGGGGCTCGAACCCTGGCTTTTCGTCTAATAAGCCAACACACTACCTACTAGACCACGGCGACTACACGAGAGAAACAATCAATGGCAATTACTATCAGCCGAACCTAAATTACAGCGGCGAGCATTGTTTGACTGTCATAAATTCTCATGTCCCTACAAATTGTATGAACCAAACCGAATTAGCGCACTGCCAGCGCCTTAAAATTAGAAAATCCGATTTTGACAGCGCGTTAAAGTTGAATTGGGTTGCTAGAACTCTTTATTGTTTAAAAATGAAGACATTTTCGATGGTTTCATGTCACTATTTCATTTCTATTTGTATGTTTTGTTGAGGATTTAACTTAGCATTACATTTCACAATACAACTTTAACGCTTTTATTTTGATATATCACGTCAGGGTGAATGCTCAACGCTAGTCAACACTCTACGCTTTTATTTAGTTTGGTTGTGTATAAACTGATACCAGTGTTTAAGTGATGATATTAAAGAGAAAGCAACTTTTGGGTCAGTTCTTTTTGAGTTCTTTTCTATCTGTTGCGATGTACAAAATCAATGAATTAAAATTGGAATTGATTTATAAACGCTGTGTGGTAAAACATTACATACATATATATGTACATAATTAGTCATTACAACCCTTTAGTCAGGATTACAACCTAGTTTCTCACACCACTTATGTTTCTACATGAGTTGTAGGTCCCAATTTAAAGTCGACTCCGAACGACAGGTTTTTGTGAAACTATTCTTGACAATTTTATTTACATTCAAAGTTTTTCCAGAAATCTGTCGCCGAAGAAATATTTTTCATATAATAAGCTAACATACTACCTACTAGGCTACGGCGGCTACAACATTATACCAACTATAAATAGAAAATCTTAAATCTCAAAATACTTGCTATAAATATCGCAACGAATCTATATTTACAGCCATTTTGTAACCGTCCTCATAGATTTCCCCTTTAGATTTATTTCATTTTGTGGGTGGAAGAGTATTAAAAAAAATTGAAAACACCTCACATCAATTCCTTATTGTTTTTCTATAATTTTTACATTTTTTTGTTGTGCAACCAATAAATATTATTCATCACACTGTCAATTAAATCTGTCGTAACTGTCATTATGGTTTACGAAATTTATTACATAGTTTTGGTTTTTTTTAATGAAATTTTGTGGTCAATTTTTTTTTCTTTGTCAACATTTTAATTTCCCTGTCTAAACTTATTAAATATAACAACAAAATGAGCTGTTATTATTTTAAAAAAGACACAAATAAATAATGATTTTTGGCATTTGGAAGTCTTAAACTATTAAATCAAATGCGACTGTTTTTAATCCCTGTCATCACAAAAAAAAAAAAATTTGCACAGAAATTCAGTTTGAAACTGAAAATTAAAAGAAAATTTTTTCACTGAATTTTTATTAGAAAAAAATTTAAATTTCATTTCCGTTACGCTCTCTAACCGCCATTTTGTAGCCGTAAACAATTTTCCAAAGTTTTTTTCTTCTATTTTTTTTCTGATAAAAGAAAAACAATAAATTCATGCTGATTTTAAGTCATTCATGGCAGAATAAGCGAAATAGAAAAAACAACAACACACTCTATTTGGCAAAATATTGCTTTAAAAAAATGTTTTTTTTGTATACTTTCTGGTTTGTTTTTTTGGCAATAAAAAACTAAAACTGGCTTTAAAAAAAAACGAAGAACAACTGCAGAGACAGTATCTGTATCAGTAACACAGCAGGAGTGGCAGTCGTTGAAAGATGGTTTTATTTAGTGGCTCTGGCAAAGAAATACAAAAAATCAAAAAAATACGAAAACCAAAAGCAATGCTTTGGAAATTTTTCGTTTTGCATAAAAGTTAAGTGAATGAAACGAATGCCACTATATTTTGGTCATATTTTAGTTTTTTCATCATTTTCTCTTTTCCTTTCTTTAAACAGCATTTTAAGTAAAAGTTTACAACAACCAACAGAAAAAAAAGGAAGTTTCATTTGAAAAAATATGCACATTTTCTTTAACATTTCTTTCCTGCTACTTTTTCCCCCTTGTTAGACGGTGTTTAAGCCTTAAAAATATGAAAGAAAAAAAAAACATGAAAACAAATCTTTTTTCTTCGCTTCTTTTGGCAACGAAAATAAATGATTTTGTATGAGAGAGAGAAAGAGAGAGAGAGTGCCGTAGAAAAACATACGATACGAGTGCTGGTGGTGTTGCAACACAGTTGGTAAAGGAAACTTTATTAAAAAGTTTCTTTGTCTTGCAAGGTGTTGTTGAAAAGGCCAACACAAGATTTATGTTGCAAAAAAAAAAAAAAAAGAAAAGAAAACTACGTGCAAATCTCGCAAATAATGGCATTATTACTGTAAAAGCGCCTTTAACTCCTTTTTTTTTTCTGGCGTATTTAAATAATAAATTTTGATTCACAGTTTGAGCGAAAAAAAAAAACTGTGAGCGTTGATAGTGGCATTAAAATGTCCGTATCACTTTGAGACTTAAATTTTCTCATTTGAATACCGTCATGAAATATAAGAAGAATCCTTTTTTGGCTTTAGCAGTTTAGGTTAAGAAGATTTACTCAGAAAAAACTATTTGTCTTAGTAGTAGTTGTTGTTGTCTGGTGGCTAAAAATTGTGAAGGACTACCATCTTTTATAAATCAGAAGGAATTTTTTTTTAAAAAACTGACATTTTTAGAGAATGTGTGAATGCTTCAATGCCAGTGAATTGTAAAATTTGCATTTGCGTGCCGTTTGAGAATCCAATTGAGGTCCAATATTTTCGTTTCGTTATTACTTACTCATACATACGTACATAATTGGTCATTACAACCATTTTGTCCGGATTGCGACCTAGTTTCCGACACCACCCATGTACTGTGTGTTAATTGTATCCAATAGTGGCGGAACTGACAGTTTTTGAAAAGCTTTAGAAATTGGAATGGAAATGGAAATTTTATTTACCCTCAGAGTTTCTGCCAGAAATCTGCTTACTCAACTTCCTGAATTTGTCTTACAATCGCAATGTAGCTTCTCTCACCACCCATGTTGTGTAAGTTAATTTTTTTAAATGTGTGGCAGAACTTACTGTTTAAAGTTGACTTCGAAAGACAGATTTTTGAGAAACTTTTCATGGCAATTTATGTGTTTATGTGGTACAATTTGATTTCATTCTAATTCTGTAAGCTTTTCTTACCTTTGACGCAAACCTTGTGAGCTCCTAAGAAAACATATCAAAATGTTCACCGCCTAGACCACTTACGAAAATGCGAAATTGGATTTCTGTAAGGATTTTATTCTTTTAAACGAAAGTCAGGATTACAACCTACTTTGTCTCACCACCCATGTTGTGAGTGTTAGTTTAATTTTAATATGTAGCGGGACCTACGGTTAAAAGTCGACTTCGAATGACTGATTTTTGATAAGCTTTTCATGTGTTTATGTGATACATTTTGATTGTGTCCTAATTCTGTAACTCTTTCTTACCTTTGACACAAACCTTGAACTGGAAATGTTTACCAGATCCTAATAAAGCACTAGTTTACCGTCTAGTTTACTTACAAAAATGCGTTGGATTTCTGTAAAGATTTTCTTCCTTTCTTTCTAGCCACTGTTGTTTTAAAACGAATGTCAGCATATTTTAAACGAAAATTTTTTTTATATCAGAATGACATGCATAGACAAGAACTGTCATAACAAATCTAACAGTATAATAGCTCTACAAATGGGTCACGTCCATAAAATTCCTTGTGAACTTACTTACAAATTAATTCCCATACTTTAGCTAAGGTGGCGTATCCCTCTTAAAGGAAGAGATGCCATATAGGCCAGCATTTACCCTCTTTTTTTAGTTAAAATAACGACCATTTGAATGGGCATTAGCCAAGCAGTAAAAAATTGAAATGAGTTTAAAATATTCCTTTTGCCATTTTAAAAAACACTTTCAATCAAACAACGCTCATAAATTTCAATTCATAAGCTCTTCTCTTTCTTTAAACCTTTGTTTTTTTCTTTTAAAGAAAAATAAAACGTATGCATTTAAAATTTCGTTAAAACTTTGACTCATTTAAGCTGATATTTTGAACATTTGAAAATCATCCACCATCAAATGAAATGAAATGAAAGAACATAAGAACGAGGGAAAATAAAAAATATTTTTTCCAATAAAATCAAACATTTTAAAGAAATTTTCGATAACTTGCCCTGTTTGTGGTAAAGGAAATGAACATAAACATTTTCAAGATGGTGGCAAACAGCGATTATCCTGTGAGAAAACATTAACAATTCAAGATGGAGAAACACAATCCTACTTATTATTATTATTATCCACGAGTTATTTAAGGCAATAGAGGGATAGAAGGCCTACTTTTCAAACAAAAATTAAAATTCATTTCAAAGATAAGCATTAGAAAGAAAAAAATTATAGGAAACAAGGCAAGTGACAGTCAAACAGTCATTTAAATGGAGTCTTAAAAAGTTTAAATGATAGAAAAATTTACAAAATCTTTTCGTCTTTGCCGATGTTTTTAAACTCATCATTAGAAAAGAGAGCACAACACAGGGTATAAGTATTTTAAAGGAAATACCAAGCAATGGCAACAGCAGGCAACAGCAGGATGCTGAAAGTTGGCGTTAAAATACAAAAAAAAACAGCGAAAAAACTTTATTTTTGCCTTTTATTTTTAGCTTCACCTTCATACTCCCTCAAAAAAAAAAACGTTCAAAATGTTTTCCGATAAAAGCCAACAACTTAAGAGCAATAAGACTATTAAACAGACTCAAGCAAACCCATACAGTCTCGTGCCCTATTTAAATCCTACGTAGCACACACGTGAAAGCATACCCCCAATTGAAGTCAAATTTAAAATTCATACGAAATTCGTTTGTATTGTTCAAACACCTGCAGCGAAATGTGTTTTCTTGTTTCCCATCTACCTGTTCATTTCAGTGTTAAACGCGATTTCAAAGATAATTTTCTGGTAAGTGTAGTAACGTATTAACGAAATATACTTCGCTACGAAAATGTGTTCGACGCAATAATGCCAGCAGTTGGCGTAAATGAAGTATGAAAAGGTATTTGAAAAGATGTGAAGCAATGAACGAATCAACGAAAGCACAGTCAGAGAGAATCCTTTTTAAGCTCCAGCATAAAAGTTTTGTTGAAGAAAACATGCCCCTACTCTCCATCATCCTCATGCTGGGCGCTAGTATGTGCAGATGCTGCTGCTTTACAGCGGAAATAAAATTTTCAAACGCAAATATTATGGTGATTAAGAAAACTTTTGCTAGATTAAGGTAGAAAATAAAACGTTTTAACTTTAAGTTTCTTCGTTTAAAGAAAAATTCAAAGAAGATTATTTCGTAAGCTAAGTAATCGCTGTTAACTTGAAGTCAAAAGTTATCGAAAATGACTTCTTAATTTGTTTTAAATCAATTTGAGGTTAAAATACTTACTCTTAAGCGTGGTTTATTACTATGAAAGATCACGTTTTGTTCATATTTCTATAATTCATGGCTGGTCTTATTACCACGACATCCTGACAATTTTATGATGGCTTTTACCAAAATCAATGTAACACGATTTAAGTGGTCTCTTCAGAAACAGTTGCAGAGGAGAAGTTTGGCAGGAAATCTAAAATACGACAGCTTTAAAATTTTTGCTAGAAGAACCTGACATTCTTACACTATTTTCGATGGAATGTATAGCCTCTCAGGGGACTTAATGCTTGCAGTGAATTTGTGCTACAACCGTTCTTTATAGTTATTATTTTGGCTTGCACTGGTCCGCATTTGACAGTGAATGCTGTGATCATTTTCTGTTGACATTGTTCTGTTATCGAAATAATGTTTTTATCGAAAAAATTTTCTGTTATCGAAAAAAAATGTTTTTTTTTAATTTTTCAAAAATTCTTTCTGAAATTTTCTGTTATCGAAAAAAATTTTTTCTACCAGAAAAATGTTTTGTCATCGAAATATATTTTTGGTATCAGAAAAATGTTCTGTTATCGAAAAATTTCATGTTATCGATAAAAAGTTTCCGTTATCGAAAAATCTTATCTTTCTTTTTTTTCTTAAATTTATCACATTCAGAATGTTTAAGAAATTTTCTTAAACATTTCATTATTTAACATGTTGGGGATTCACTTACAACACAGGTGCCATTTAATTTTATTCTTTTTTTGTCGTTCATTTCATATCAAAATGTGAAATTTAAACCTGGTTGGCATGTAATAAAAACAGTGAAACATGTTTCTTTTATTAAAAACCAACAAAAACAACAACTATTGTAATTTAAGTCATTGCTTTTAGTATAAAATTTTTTTTATATTTTGTTTATAAATGTTTTTGTTGGCGTTGTTGTTGTCGTATTTTTGTGTAAATGTTTTTATTATAACGTTTCTAAGTGGATTTCTCATGTGACACTTCATTATTTTACAGTAAAATGCAACCATTGTAGCAGTAAATGAATGTGTGTGTGTGTCTTTGTATTACATGTTCTTGTTTTTGTTTTAGCTGCTGGGTATGATACGAAATTATTTTAAATTCATCATCATCACCATCACTATCATCACCATCATCAGAGGGTGTCAGTATGCATATCATCATATGCAGAGGAGTATTAACATGTTACAGCATCTTTTACAATGAACGTATTCTGCAGTTTTTTATTTTATTTTTTTTTATTATTATTTTTGCATAATTTTTCTTCAACATTTTCTTGAGACAGTGACATTTTTTATTTCTCTTGTTCTTTTTTGAGAAAGAATATGATTAAATTACATGAAATCACATTAGCTGTGGCTGTGAATATGGCTACTGGAATACCCGCATGCATTTGCTCCATTACCCAGCCACTGAATATTTCATAATCATATTACATGTTCAACTTTTCTTGTTGTTGTTGTCTTTTTGTTTATTTAAAAAGTTACTTTTTGAAATAATTCCATAAAAAAATGGAAATTTAATTTAAAATGGAACTTAGAAAATTATTTTATGATTTGCCAATCATTTTCGATACGGTTTAGCTTTTAGAAAAAATTTAAATTGAATTAGAAAGAAAAATAATTTTCATAATGATAGTATTTTAAACAAAAGCAGTTATCGATAATTAACTTATAGTTGTTTAGCAATTTTTATAAATTTTTAATTTTTAATATCATCATATAGATAAATTTTTTTTTATTATAATTTTCTTTTTTTTTTTTTTGTAATTTTTGTAAACCTTTGTTATCGATAAATTTTCCTTAACATTTTACAAAAAAATTTAATTTTGTTGAAAGTTTTATAAAAAAATTTGATTTCCAAAAAAAGAAATTCGATGATAATTAAAAATAAACCTAAATTGTTATCGATAAATAAAATAAAAGCAGTTATCGATAATTAATCTATTGTTGTTTACCAATTTTTATAAATTTTTATTTTTTTAATATCGCCATATACATAGATAAACTTTTTTTCATTATAATTTTTTTTTGGAATTTTTGTAAACCTTTGTTATCGATAAATTTTCTTTAACATTTTACAAAAAAAATTTAATTTTGTTGAAAGTTTAATTAAAAAAATTTGATTTCCAAAAATATAATATCAATGATAATTAAAAAAAACCCAAGTTGTTATCGATAATTTCTTAAAAGAAAATTTTTGCAAATTTTTCCAAGTGCAGAAGTTTACAGCTAATTTTATTTAAAATCGAACTGTTGCAAAAATTGTTAAATGGCCCTTGTATTATGTTTAAAATTTAATTTAGTTTAGTGCAATGCAATTATTTTAACACTTTTACTGCAATTTGTAGTAATTTTATAAAAATTTTATGAGACATTTTAGAATTGAATCTTTTAGATTTTTAACGATAAATCATATTCTTTAAACATGTGTTTTTTCCCTCCAAAAAATAATTACAATGTTTTGAGTTTAATAAACAAAACAAAAAAAAAAAAACTAAAAAAATTAAACGAAAAACGTGATTTTCTTAATGGAAAACTAGTCAGCGATTACTTGAAAAAAATTGTAATAAAAAATGTTCTTGACAACAACAACAAAAAAAACATGTTTTAAATAATGAAATTGTTAGAGAAAAAAAAATAAAATTTTAATAATAATTGGTTTTTAGTTTTGACACACTTTATGAAAATGTTTTAAATCATAATACAATATACACCGCACAGGAGATCATTTGTATTGAAAGCAATAAAAAAAAACAAAATCTTTCAAAATAAATTATAAAAGCGCACAACAACTGGCAAATTATAGCGATTAACCTTTAAGCACCGCAACAATTATCGAAAGCGCCTGCGTATGGATTTCTTAACAAAATAGAAAAAAAGCGATTAATTAAACCTTTTATTATCTGGGGTTAGGCACAAGTGTTAACTAAAAAAAATCAATTTATTCTTCTAAAATACGTGCTGAAATCTAATTCATTAGGATTGTACTTCGTGACACAACATACCCCAACTGCTGTTAAGAATGTTGCTAAGAATTTGTATGAAAGTGTAATTCTAACGGGTGACCTTTTAATCGTTTGGGTTTTTAAAATTTGAAAGAAAGAAAATAAAATATTTATTTGAGGCTGAATGCCTGTCATTTACTTTTTAATATAGAATGCGGCTATGGCACATGTAGTTTTTTCAACATTTTATCTAAAATCTCGATAAGGTTTTGAAATTGTGGCCGGATTGTTGCTGAACTAAGTAACTTCTCGTATCCCCTCAGAGTATATTATAGAGGGCATAAATCCCTTGGTCTTGGCTGCCAATGGACTGCTCCAAAACCTTGCTCACCAAACTCAACTCTCATTAGGTTCATGATTTGGGCTGCGGAATGGCACAAGTCACCGTCTTCATGCAGTTAATGACAGTGACTCAGCATTCCGTTCAGACCAATGACAATTGTAATGTTCTCTGCAATATTATTAGGTCTGGAATTGTGCCTGATATGTGTCTGTATACGATATTTTTACATATCTTCACAAACAATTAGATTAGTGGGGTTAAACCGATTGATTTTGGCAGCCAGTGGACTGCTCAAAAAAATTAAATTAATTGCTCGCCGCACTCGCCTTTCAATAGGTTCAGTTTATTACGTTATCTACGGTACATATCTCCCTTTTCTTGATATCACATGCCATTGCAATTCTTCCACTCTAAGCAAAAAAGTCAGTAGTCATCGCATGACGCCTGCCTCAATTGACTGTAAAGTTATAATTTTCATCGATTTCATGCATTGCTTTGAGGGTGCAACAGTAGCTCTTCATACCTAATTCGAAAATACATAACCTTACTTATCTACTTAATTGATCTTTACAACACTTTAGTCAGGGTTACAACCTAGCTTCTCACACCATCCATGTCGTGTGTGTTAATTTTATCCATCAATAGCGATTAACTATATTTTAAAGTCGCCTTCGAATGATTGATTTTTGACTATACTAAGGTGGCTTAGTAGACAAGGTACAACAACAGCAAACAAGATTACAAATCAAAAATCAGCTTCATATCTGAAGATAATTTTTCGATGAGGAATATAATTTTCGAATACCACGATTTTTGTTAATAAACTTCAATGGTTTGCAAGCATTGTTCGTTTTTCAATTCATGGTAAATAATACCAAAGTATTTTTGGCATTATCACATGTCACGAATAAACATAAACAATTAAATTTTAATTCAATTTTAAATCTTTTCCAAAGAATAGGAATTTTATTTCAATAAACGTCTTCAATCAAACCCACACAAATTTTTATGCAACGAGTTTTAATATTTAATTTTTTATATTCCATAAATAACGTATAATTTTATTTACAAATATAAATAAAAAATAAAATTTCATTGTAATTTAATTCCACGTGATTGAAAATCATCTTTTAGCAGCAGACAAATCATATTTGCCGTGCATAATTTTGTCAAAAAATAAGTCGCTTCATTTTTTTTTTGCTTCAACGACTGGCATTTAATTTTAAATTTTCTTGTTAATAAATGCATGCATTATTCCAAATTTTAATGATATTTTCTTTCTTATTTAAATTCTTTTTTGTGTATTTTGAGACATAAATAAGCACTTTCACTGAATTCAATGAAAGACGAAGAAATTTAAAATAAAAAAATTCTATTGTTGCACCATATACTTACGAGTTCAAGTCGATGTCATGCAAAAATATTTTTACAAAATGATTGAAATGGAAAATGTAAATAAACATACATTCATATATACATACTCCCTGTATGATGTACATACATATATAACACATACGTATTTACATACATACATACATACCCTTGCGTATTTGTTATTTGTGTCGATACAAACTCTAAAGCAAAAAACTTTTTTTATGGAATATTTATTTAAAAATCTTGTTCAATATTAAGGATTTCTCCTTTTCTACATACATACATATATTTTAAAGTATTGTGTTATAAGTTTTCTTAAGCCTTTTCAGATTATGACATAATTTAATACAATAAATACATATATTAAAATAAATAAAACCTCTGGAAAAAATTTTGTTTAAAAAAATAAATTTTTTTTAAGTTCTCATATATAAAAAACAAAGAATTTAATACATTTTTAAAGAATTTTCTTGGAATTCGATATTTACATACATAATAATATACATAATTTGTCATTACAACCCTTCAGTTAGGATTACGACCTAGCTTCTCACAACACTTATGTTGTACGTAGGGTTGCCAGCCTGGCTGGACTTGGCTGGATTGTCCAGCTTTTTTGATGCTTGCCCAGTTTCAAGCTAAAATTTAATTTGTCCAGCTAAATAGAAATTTTTTAGTACACTGCAATAATTTTCATGTTATTTTTGTCAAATCATTAAATTAATTCAAACTTTTTATTTTTTACCAAAGTACAAACTAGTAAAGGGTCCTCCAATAAATTTTTTTTTGAAAATGCTTTAAAAAAAACTACTGAATATTTTCTAAAATTTCTTTTTTTATTTGAAAGTACAATTCTTCCGGTTAATAATGGAAAATAATTTCATTCAAATGGCTGCCTCGGCTGGCCATGCAGTAGCCTACACGATCGGTTCAATCTTTAAGCACATTATCCACCGCACAAATAATAGTCCAACGGTGTCAAGTCGCAGCTCCGAGGTGACAAAACGACATCAGCTCTGCGGCTGATAATGCGATCTTCAAAAACAGGGCGCAAAATATCGAGTGTAGCTTCGGCTGTGTGGCACGTAGCGCCGTCCTGTTGAACCCAAATGTTGCCAATATCCTCGTCTTCAATTTTTGTGAACAAAAATTCGTTCAACATGGCCCGATAACGATCGCCATTGACTGTAACGGCCACTCCTTGCTCATTTTCGAAGAAAAATGGCCCAATTAAGCCTCTGAACCAAAATCCGCTCCAAACAGTGACTCGTTTTGGGTGCGTCGGCTTTTCAATGTATGCGTGCGGGTTTTCTGTGCCCCAAATGCGACAATTTTGCTTGTTTACATACCTGGCAAGATCAAAATGAGCTTCATCTGAAAAGATGATTTTTTTTGCATGCCCACTTAGCGAAGCGAAAACGCGTATACACAACCATATTCATTCAGCGGAAGGATAAAACTAATTATCTGTCAAATCAGACATGAGCATGTCCAGCTTTTTTTGTTTTGTCCAGCTTTTTAAAACCCAATGCCCAGCTTTTTGCGAATCGGAATCTGGCAATCCTAGTTGTACGTGTGTTAATTTTACATATGAGTGCCGGGACCTACAGTTTAAAGTCGACTTTGAAGGACATATTTTTAAGAAACTTTCCATGGCAATCTTATTTACTCTCAAAGTTTTTGCCAAATCTGCTGAGAGGAAGACGCCAAAGAAATAATTTTTTTATTTCGTTTTGGTGTCTGATCGGGGGGATTTGAACCGTGGCCTTACGTCTAACAAGCCAACACACTACCTACTAGACTACGGCGACTTCAATTTGATATTGTATTGTAATTATTACAAGCACGGTGTAGCAGATCAAAGTCGCTGTTGCTAACTCAAAACCTTCACAGACATGGATTAGGCAGCCAGTTTTATAACAGTATTTGCAAATACCGGTGCAATTACATCGGAGCTGTTGTATACAATTATTTTTGCTTTCATATCCCAAACTGTAACAGTAGTCGTAATATCCTCTATCGAAATACTGATTTTTTTTCTCCTTACAAGAAAATATCCGGTAATTCCAGATACCAGTACCACCATATCATTCGAATTCATGCTCATCAAATAACCTAAGCGTTTACTGTCAAGTTGGTAGCATAATTTCCTAACTATTACTCAGTCGTTCTTAGCTACACATCTGTCCATCAAAACTCTTTTAGAAAAGACACGAACAGGTCTCATCTGCAGTAAGGCATTCAGAACTCTGGTAAGCTCATTTGTCCTTATATTCTAACTTACTTACTTGGCCATTTAATCGTGTTGTGTGTCTTAATTATACCTATGAGTGGCGGGAGCTACAGTTTAATGCGGACTTCAAACAGATTTTTGAGAAACTTTTCATTACAATTTTCTTTACTCTCAGACTTTTTGCCGCAAGACTGCTGAGAGGAAGTCACTGAAAGAAGTATTTTTTATCATATTTCGTTTTGTTTAAGACGCCTGAGCTGTGGTTCTCGGGTAACGCTTTTTAAACTATTCTCGACTTTCTTATATTCACCCTTGTCTTAATGAACATCAGAATCCATATCGACGCCTCCATTTTATAACGTACTAAGTGTACTTTTTGAAGTCGCCGTAGTCTAGTAGGTAGTGTGTTGGCTTATTAGACGCAAAAGCCTGGGTTCGAGCCCCAGGCCAGGCATCAAAGACAAAATACAAAAAGTATTTTTTCGGCGACTTCCTCTCAGTAGATTTCTGGCAAAAACTCTGAGAGTAAATAAAAATTGCCATGAAAAGTTTCTCAATAAATAAAAAAAAATCTGTCGTTCGGAGTCGACTTTAAACTGTAGGTCCCACCACTCATGTATAAAATTAACACACACACAACATAAGTGGTGTGAGAAACTAGGACGTTGTACAATGGGTCAATTCGACCTCCTAAGTGTACTTAGAACGTTTTTAATGTTCTTGCATTTTTAAGTTCGACGTTCTCTAACTTAAATACTGTCAAAATTTGGTTAAGATGCGCCGATTCGTTCCGATGTTATAGGGAAAAATCTTCTTAGAATACACATATGGTCGTATGTCGCGTGAAAACTTTGAGAGCTCATAACTCAAAACACACTTTTTCGACTTAGAATGTTATAGAACGGAGACGTCGATATAATTCGTATACTAACATTTCAACTATCTCATGGCAAAACGAATATCATTCAAGAATCGTTTCCATTATCATGAACGAGAATTTCATAGGTTTAACGGGGAAACGGCAATCCATGTAAATATTTACAAGTTTTATAGAAGTAATGGCTTGACTTTAAATATTACCTTTTGCTCTTTTTATTTTCGTTCTTTATTTATTTTCAAATTGGCAACTTCTAGAACCTTGTTGTTGATTTGTTATTGTTATGCCTTATTTTTTTAGCTTTCGCGGTCTTCCTGTTTTTGTTATTGTCAGCAGATTCTTGTAATTCATTTGTTTATTTTGTGACGGAAATGTTTAAAAATTCTCAGCAGATTTTAAATTCGTAACATTTTGAACGAAAATCTTTTTAAGGAGAAAAGTAAGCGATTAACTATTTATAAAAATGATGTTTCAAAAATTATTTTTCTTTTTTGCAAAATATTCACACTTAACACGACAATATGTCAGAAGTTTGAAGTTTCTTAAGTTTATTTTACACATACAACCACATAAATACTGTATGTTATTTACGAAAATATTCCCATTCTCTCAATTCATATTTTAAATTATTCATATACTTGAAGGTATAAAATCCTAAAAACAAATTTTTTTTGAAAGAGTGGGAGGTAGCTTGTTGGAAAAGTTGAAAAACAAACGCTTGCAAAAAGTAATACATTAGAGCAGAGAGCAAAATGACTACCCTGAGCAGGATATAAAAACCACGCACAGGTGAAATGAATCCAATAAATACATAAAAGAAAGATACATTCACGTAAATAATAAATAATCTGGAGAGAAAATACAAAAATATTTTTTTTAATACAAAAACACATTCATATAAATATAGTTAAAAACATACACACAATTGGATTCACTAACATAGAATCACGCATCTCTCATATTTGTTCATGTGAATTTATCGAAATTTTTCTTTTAAAATACAAAAAAAAAAAAAACAGAAAAAATACAGAAAAATAATGACTTTGTAAAGTTCAAGACCAAAGTAAGAGACTTTGAAAAGGGACATCTAAAAACAACAAAATAACTGAGACTACAGTAACTGAAAAGAATGCATTCATAAACACAATAAAATAGACAAAATAAGGAAATAATTTGTTTCACATGGATTTGATTGTTTTGAGGTCTGTTTTGATAAAAGTCATGAAGTGTTTCGTTTTATGAACAACTCGTAGAACATTTTGAAGGATTTGCTGTGTTGTTGTATTTTTTTTTTATTGTCTACAAGGAAATAAAATGTATAACGAGGTGACTTAAAGGGATTTTCGCCCATAAGAAATATTTTTTATTAGAAAAACGTGAATTTTACACCTTTTCGCTTAATCGTCTTGTAACGAGCGAACAGTGGAAGTTAAAAGATTTTCTTTAAGAAAATTTAAGAAAATTTATTCGCTTACGATTACTTTACATCGACTTTTGCAGATTTTGTAGAAAGTATGCCGATTACATATTTTTTTTTTCTGTGAACTCAAAAATTTTTTGAATTTGTCTCTCATATACTTGGGTTCCCATGGAACCTATGAAGTTGTAGCAAATTTACTCCTTTCTGTTTTCTATTTTGTCCCCGCTTTTCCAGCACAGTTGCTCCTCCTAATGGACTGGTCCAGTAAGTATACATGAAATACTCTTCTGCAATTTCTATTGCAATTTTTCCTATATTATCAGGCCTTTTTTTGAGTTTATCCAGTTCGATTTCTACTTTCGAATTGTCTGGTTAATTGGAATTTGTTGAGTAAACGACCATAACCTCTCATTAGACACTGAATTATGCCAAACCAACAATTTACAAAAATAGCCATGAGCTAGCTGAAGTTGAAGTCGCCGTAGTCTAGTAGATAGTGTGTTGGCTTATTAGACGCAAAAGCCAGGGTTCGAGCCCCAGGCCAGACATCAAAACAAAAATACAAAAAGTATTTCTTCGGCGACTTCCTCTCAGCAGATTTCTGGCAAAAACTCTGAGAGTGAATAAAAATTGCCATGAAAAATTTCTCAAAAATCTATCGTTCGGAGTCGACTTTAAACTGTAGGTCCCGCCACTCATGTATACAATTAGCGCGCACAACATAAGTGGTGTGAGAAACTAGGTCGTAATGACCAATTATGTATGTACCCATGGTTCAAATCCCAGCTGAGAAATCTGTAACAAAACGAAATATGAAAAAATATTTCTTTGCCGACTTCGTCTCAGCAGTTTTCTGGCAAAAACGCTGAGAGTAAAATAAAATTGCCATGAAAAGTTTCGCAAATCTGTTCTTCAAAGTCGACTTTAAATTGTAGGTCACCTCACTAAGGGATAAAATGGTTGTTGTCCTGACTAAACCAATTAAGTTAGTAAAGCTTGAGTTAACATCGGTAGGATTTGAATTTCATGACACATAACCCTTAAGCTTAATTGATTTGATATAGAAGTTGATAATCCTTATTTTAAACTTGCTATAATCCACTGTTGATACCAGTATGTTGTTAAGATGAAAAACGCTTTGCTGATATGATTCTGTTTGCAATGTCCGAAGAAGACCATGTAGTAAAAAGACTTGAGCATCTTAAATTGTGAATTTATGTGCCTTGTCAGGATGTATAGGCAAAGTTTTCATCTTTCCTTTGCTGCCGAACTAACATCAAGCATTCAGCTTATCATGCATACACGTGAAGTTGTTCTCCAGCAGTTTGAACATATTCCATATGAAGCCTCTACTTTCTATTATTGCATGCCTCGTAACCATATTCAATACAACAATAAAGAGTAATAGAGTAACAGAACCCTGTTAGATAGGGAATTTTAAGGCTTTATAGAAAAGGCTTTCATAGAAAACACTGCAGCTGGCATTCGTCAATAATTAGTTTTGTTTTGGGGACTTGCGTGCATTCAAAGGCGGGCAATATCGTTCGAATGCATTCTCTAAGTCGACAAATACGTTCTAAATAGGTAAACTACAACAGATTGATTTACGATTATTTTAAGACGGTTAACGTTGTCTTTGTGAGACATATTCGATCGAAACTTGGCTTGTTCTAGGAGTAACTCAAGCAAAAGTTTTCTGGATTATTATTTCAGGATTTTCACTTAAAGTCAGTCTTCACCTTTTCACCACTGTTTTAACATTTTCATTTTCTGAAACGGTTTAAAGTAGCTGCTGTAAATCGCAATTCATTACATTTTCTTTTTTGAACATTTGTTAACAAATAAAACTGATTTTGCAGAGTATTACTTACGAAATAATTTTAAATTCTAATCTGCTATTATTTATTTATTTTATTATCAGCATTTTAGAAAGATTTTCTTAATTTTCCTCTTGAATTTTCTTCATTTGAAAGGAAATTCGTTTTAAGAAATTCCAACCAGAAGATATGTTCGTATATCCCTTTGGCTTTCTGCTTGTTAAAGTAGCATAAAAGAAAAGTTTATTATTTTTTTGTTGACAGCATAATGAGCTTTATGGCAACTTAATTATCATCTGGTGACTGGCACTAAAAGTTGTATTATAAACAAAAAACAACAACAACTTTGTGGCCATAACGACAACATGCTATGAAAAATTTCAATAAGAAATTATGATTCGTGACTTGTTCATAAAATGTTAGTGAGTGAATCCTTTATTATGCCATACAAAGTGCTTCTTTATATTCTATTTAAAAAAGTACCTTCTCAAATTAAAATTATTATCGATTTGCAATGAGGGGTTAGAGTATGCAGCAGCAAACCACTTTGGCTTTCTTCATTTAATTTAATAGTTCAACATGTTGCAAAATATGAGTGCATGCAACAAAAGTTTTCTTTCTTTTTGCTCTTAATACGCATAAGGAAGAAGGAAAATATACTCAAGCTGACAGGACAAAAAGAAAAAAAAGAAGAATTGATGAACAACTCTTAAAGAAGGAAAATATTGTTGTAGGGAGGTTGATGATATCATATTATTGTTGCGAAGACACTTTAGTATATGTATGCTCTAAAAAACAAACAAACAAGAGAAACAAATAAAGCAAAACAACAACAACAATAACATAGAAAACAAATAGTAAATAACAATTACAAAACAACACGGTAAGACTACAAAAGACAGAATTGAAATGTATAATAAACAACAGTAACAATAAATCAACAGTTGTTCGTTGTCCAGAAGTTGCCAGATTGAAAATTGTGGCTAATGATCTTGATCATGATAATAACGTTGTTGTTTCAGTCTCCCATACAATGTTTCATTTGCTGCATCAATTTTTCAAAGAAAATTTCTATTTTCGTAATACTTTTCAATAGAAAAAAAATTATGTTTTCGATTTAATTTTATTAAACAATTTAATCTTCCATAGCATATGTTCATTTTACAATTAATTTTCTAACGAAAACGTAAAACATCACTAACATTACCAATCGAATCTTTCACTCAACGAAAAAATTTCTTATAAAATTTAAAAAGGCACCTTGGGTTCAAATTTTATTCGTATGAGTAACAAATAACAATTTTTTCTATTACTCATACGCCAGCGTTTAGTAATCAATAACGCCAGTTTACCAAAGGCACCTCGGGTTCAAATTTTCATCGTATGAGTAACAAAAAACAATTTTTTCTATCACTCATACGCCAGCGTTTAGTAATCAATAACGCCACTTTACCTTTGATAAAAGAAAATTGAACTGAAATCGTTTGAAATTTTAAAAGGATTTCCAGGATATTTATTGTGTTACACACGACAAGGTTTGGTTTTTTTTTTTTAAATTTTCTACTTGTCTCGTTATTTATTTGTTTTTTTTTTTTGTATTTTTTCTCGTTCATTATTAAATATTTTTACTGTCATTAAGATGGCAAGAGTAGATTTTACGGTTGACAAAATGCCGGAAATACATGAAGGAGAACAAATTAAACGTTAATTCTGTTTGACAGGAAATTTATGTGGCAAACGAGTGAATTTTGAAATTATTTGAACATCTATGTAGTGAGCTAGAAAACAGATGAACGATGTCGGAAAAAAAAATTTTAAAATAAAAATCGATAAATTTAATACTGAAAGTAATGACATTAGATTCCATTTATTTCAACTCCATTGAATCTTTATTTCTTAAATTAAAATTTGAAAGCGAATATAAGTTTCGATAGCTAAAAATTGTGAATGAAACAATTTACGGCAATTGATTTTGTTTTGTTAAGGTTCTCGAGGTAAATAATACAGAGGTTCAGCTGTCTTAATAATGAAGGCCTGCTTTAAGAGCTTTCACTAAAATCTCGTAATATATTCCACATTGCCGATTAAACAGGATTACACAATTGCGTCTTTAATCTCCAGGAACTCATTTTCTAACTGCTGGGGGTTACAATGTCTAGACTACCTTTTAGCGATCCCGGTTCATTACATCTAGAAGTCATGTGTTGTTTAATGCAGTATCTAGAGTGGGCGTGGTTGTTGTTTGGATTAAAGATCCAAAGTATTGGATGAAAGATCTTTTGAAATTGTTTTAAATAACCAAATTTATGTATACTTTAAAAAAAAAATTCGGTTACAAAAAATATCGATAATTTAATATGATAGTTTTCGATAACCAAAATTAACTAAATTTGTTGAAATAGGTTTCGTAATGTCCAAAATGACATATTTTCTTAAAGATTTAACATTTAATTAAAGCTATATTTTATATATTTTAACACAAATTTTTCAATGAAAAAAATTTATCGATAACTTTAATATATTTTTTAAAAAGTAACATTTCTTAAAGATTTTTGGATAGCTATGTATATAAAAAATTTTAGTAAACATTTTTCGATAACAAAAGTTATCGATAACTTTAGTATATTTTTTTTTAAACTAAGAGTTCTCAACGGATAAGAAAATTAACGAAATTTTTTAAAATATTTTTCGTAATGTCTACATACTAAAGATTTAAGAGTGAATTAAAGCTATATTTTAACACAAATTTTTCGATGAAAATATTAATCGATAACTTTAGGATATTTTTTAAAAACTAAGAGTACTTAAAGATTTTTGGATAGCTATGTATATAAAAAAAATTTAGTAAAAATTTTTCGATAACAAAAGTTATCGATAACTTTAGGATATATTTTTTTTACTAAGAGTTTTTAACGGATAATTTAAATATTTTATGGAACATTAATAGCTGCATATAAATATTTAAAATAAATTTTTTCGATAACTATAAAAAGTTATGAAAGAAACAAACGAAATAAAATTTTAAGGAGAGAAATGAAACGAAGTTAATATTTAAAAAAATACATTGTAAATGGCAGAATATTTCAGTTTCATTAAATTGTTTTGAGTCTATGAATGAAAATTAAGAAAACATTTTAAACATTTTCAATTAAAACATCATTGCACTCGACAGGAGCAGACAATTGTCTAAACTTTTCCACTTGAAAAACAACAACAGCAACTACAGCATATTGAAGAATAAACTCTCATTCCTCAAGACAAATTGTAGACACTAAAAATTTAAAATATTTGAAATGAATCCACAAAATTTTCATTCTATCATGCTCTCAAACATTTTACTAGTCACGCTGGCAAAGATGTTATAATATATATACGAGGGCCGCTCTCTGGGCAATAACAAATAATATTAAAAGATATCTAGAGATTTCTTTCAAGGCCCTCATAAATTATAATTTCAAAATCATTGCTTTTCTGGCCTTGTCTTATTTCATTACAAGTCCATTTTGTTATATTTTTTTCTTAGGTTGTTGCATCAAAATAAGGGCTGGGGTGGGGCAAATAATGATTTTAAGAGCCATTTCTTGAAATCTTGAAAATAATTTCCATTAAATTTGTAGATAATGTAGTCTTATTAGGTATGAAAATATTGTTGAGGTGTGTTGAAAATAAATTAAATTCTGTTTTGCGTTTTTCCATTTTCCATTTTCTATTTTTTTATGTTTTTGTTTTGTGTTCATTTTGTAATTAAATGAAAACGCTTTTCATTTTCATTTGTAGTTTATGAACAGAATTTAACGTTTTTTAAATGGAGGCCATATTTTCTTTTTCATTAATTTATAAGGCGCTTTTAATGAACAACAATGGGTCGAAAATGTCTTTAAATGGTGGTAAATATTTCAAATACTCCAACATATTTTAGGATTTATGCTTGCATACAAACAATTTCTTGTTTGCTTATATTCAGGACCATCCAACAGGGTAACTTTTGACAGTTGGTAAGCGCCATTTTATTAAAGTTACATCTGTCAAATTAGTTGTCTTCTATTTAATATACTTTGTCAAATCACTATAGACGCCATAGACAACGACGAGTGTTCGCTGAATAGGCTCTGGAGCTGTTGACATCTGATTCCAATTTTTATCGAAAAATCATCATGAGCGATAAGGCCCATTTAAGGATGAAGAGCTAGGTGAACAAAGATAATTGTCGAATTTGAGACGATGCCAATCTCAAATTTATTTCGAATTTGTAACTGTTTCGTGTAGATTTCAGGCAGGCAGGAGTAATCGATTGTTGATAAAGTGATGTTATAAAGTTTCTCTATGTATTTAACAAAAAATTTACCGTAGTCTAGTTGGTAGTATGTTAACGTATTAGACGTGACCCTGTAGTTCAAACCCCAGCTTAAACATCTCGAACAAAACGAATTTAAAAAAATGCTCTTTCGGGGACTTCCTCACAACAGTCTTCCGGCAAAAACTCCGAGGGTAAAATAAAATTGCCTCGAAAAGTTTCTTAATAATCCGTCGTTCGAAGCGACATTCAATTATAGATCCCGCCACTCATGTATAAAATTAAAACACAATTTGGGTGGTGTAAGAAGCTAAGTTGTAATCCTGACTAAATGGTTGTTATAACCAATTATGTAATTAAAAAATTTATCGATGTCATGAATTTCCTGAATTTCATGTTTAACTCCTACAAATTGTATATTTTTTTTAAGAAAAAGAAATCAATTATTCGATAACTTTTTCAATGAAAACATTTCGGATCAAATCTTCGATAACAATAAGATTTGAAATTAATTCAGCAAAATGTATCGAATTTTTTAAAATTTTTTTAAATTTTCAACATTTTAAATACTAAAGACCTACAGTGCGATTAAGATTGTTGCCGTAGTTGTGGTAGTTGTTGTTGTTGCTATTTTCCCCATTTTTATGCAAAATATAAGCTGGTTGTAGGTGTGTTAGTATGTCAGTGTAAAGGGAGGTGCTGTGCTGTGTTTTAAGTAAAATTTTTATTACAATTTCATTTAATGCTTCAACAACCCCATGATATACAAGAGTGCTAGTCCAAGTTTAAATATTTATGGAGGCATGTAAATCACAAAAGCCACACACACACACACATACAACAACAATCATTGTAATCGTAAATGTGACATGGGTATGGGATATGAAACCGTAAGTGTTTGTTGCCTGCATGGATGAATGGTTACTCTCTGGCAGAGTGTTTGGTTTGACCAAGTTTGTTGAGCAAAAAATAAAAGTGGAAATGCGAAAAAGAGAGAAAAAAATGTTTTTTTTTTATAACATTTATGGCCAGTCATGTGGACATTAAGGCAATAAAGCTGTTAGTCATACTTTGGCACTGTCGAATGGAACGACAGACAGATAGACAGTTAGTGAATAGCTGAAGATGGTAATGATTATGGCTATGCAGCTGCTGGTGTGTGAGGGAACATTATGGCACACGCACACACACAACATTTACTTGCCACAGAAACCAACTGAAGCCAACAATACGCTTTAAGTTGGCGTGCGTAATTGGGTTTTAATGGTTTCCGCAGTTGTCTTTACTGCTTGTATTTCAATATTTTTTTTCGTTCAATTTTCTTTTTTACTCTGTTATTCCACTAGACCGAAAATAATTTAGTGGCGAAGAATAATGAGAAAAAAAAACAAATGAAAACGAAAACGAAAACAAAAAATTAAGAACGAAATGTAATGTAATGTAATGGCATAAAATAAAATGAAATTCAGTTTTTGTCTGCGTCCATAAGTGATTTAAAATCTTAAAAGAAAAATTTTACGAAACAAAAAAAATTAAAATAAATTGAATTTGATATAATCTCTGCTGTATTTTAAGTATTCCGAACAAGGATATCATAAAGGATATTTAAACACATACATACTATATACGTATGTACAGGCCTACACATGTGATATGTCTTAACAATTTTGTTTTGCAATAAAAATCCTGTGGAAAAAAAGACAATAACTGTAGCAAGCACAAAATGAGGATGTCCTGATTATAAAAATCATGAGAAATTAAATAAAAAAAAATGAGAAATATAAGTGGTTTTAATATTTTTATTATTTTATTGGTTTAATCAATTGTCATGTAAACCTGCAGTTTAAAATCATTTTCCTTATATTTGAAGGTTTTCTCTTTAAGCCTGATTTGCATAAGACCATCATGACTTTAAGGATATTTTATTTGATTGAGAATAAAAAGAAAAATCAAAGAAAATATGAAATAAAATCTCATTTAAAAGAAAATGCAAAAAAAATTTAATACAAATTTGTAAATCCTTAGGATTCTAATCATATGCCTTGTCTTTAGCAAAATATCCCTGGCTACATACAATATGTATGTATTGAATGTAAAGCTGTATGTTAAACAAATATGATATGAAGAGGAAATACCATGAGAAATTGTAATATAAAAAATAGGACTAAGAAAACAGATATAACAGGAAAAATATTTCCATTTCAATTTTTTTTTTCTCTCTGTAACCTAAGGGCATCTGTGGTATCAATAACAGATTTTCTTTGATTTTAAAACAATCATTCTCACAACCTGTCCTTCGTAACAATCAAATGAAACAAATGGAAAGAAAAAATTTATGTTTCTTTAGCTGTTGCTTCATTAATTAAAAATTTTCTGCATGTCTTGGTTATAAAGAAAATCAGCTCAGTTTTCTTTTGTAATTTAATTTCAAAAGAGTGACAATTAGAAAAAAAAGAAAGAAAAATAAACGTGATTAATTCTTTAAACAATTACTTGAGTAACTGTTTTGTTGGCAATCGTTTTAGTTACGGAAATTTTCAAAATATATTTTAAACTCACAAAAGCTTCAAGCAGCCAACAACCTAGGTTCTCAAAATGGTCAGTTTAGGTACTTTCAACATGGGTTGAAATAATGCTTTTTTTATGATGCCTTTGCACGACAATCAAACTGAAACGTCTATTGTATTATTATATATAGCTCATGGACTTTGTCTAGTCCAATCTAAAGTTCCAAAGAGTCTAAGGACGATGATATCATAATTTAGTGATATTTCGTGGCTTTATATAAAAGTTCTCATGTACTACTTACTTAATTATGCTTTTGTGTAATGCTAGAAATCGCCGTAGTCTAGTAGATAGTGTGCTGGTTTATTAGACGTAAAGCCAGGGTTCGAGCCCCAGGCCAGACATCAAAACATAATACAAAAAGTATTTCTTTGGCGACTTCCTCTCAACAGATTTCTGGCAAAAACTCGTAGAGTAAATAAAAATTGCCATGAAAAGTTTCTCAAAAATCTGTCGTTCGGAGTCGACTTTAAACTGTAGGTCCCGCCACTCATATATAAAATTAACACACACAACATGAGTGGTGTGAGAAACTAGGTCGTAATACTGACTAAACGGTTACATTAGCAACTTTTCTGTTTTTTGTTAACCTACAACACCAATACGCCTAAAAATTCACCCGTTATGTAACAAACACTTGCAATATTTACAAAAAAAAGAAGGAAAAAGTAAGGAGAAAAACTATAAAATAATTGAAATTGTTGCAGAATGCTTTTAAATTAAGCCATGTTTTAAAGGGTCATTCGAACAACATATTAATGCGTTCTGCCACCTCCATCTTTATTGACAATATTGTTGTAATTATTGTTGCTGATGCTGTTGCTGTTATTGTTTCGTTTTCATATCGTTGCCTTTAATGGCATCTTCAGTACCATTTAACACCTTCGATACTTAATTATGCACGATAAAAATTCATAAGAACCATTTAATTACACAAATACACACTTAAAAAGCAAAATAAAGTATGAACGAATATGCAAGCATGTGTCCGTGAATGTGAGTGTATGTGTAGTCGTCTTGAAAACAGTTTAAATAATCTATAAATGCATACATACTCAAACACATTCTTCTTATGGTTATCTTAAGACGTTGTAGTGCGATTCACTATTGAACTGACTGACAGCATGAAAGCGAGAAAGAGTAAAATACAGAGAGACACACAGGCAGACAGACAGACAGACAATTAACAATAAAAGCAATTTAACAAGGAAGTGGATAGAATGGGTAGAGCAAGTTTAAGTAGTTGCTTGTGTTACAATGTTGATGAGAATTTGTTTTTCTTGATTTTTATTGCATCTCTCTCTCTATCTTGTATTAATGATTGTTTTCTTTTTTTTGTGAAATACACCGATGACTTGATAATCAAGTGCATAAAGATTAGAGCGAATAAAAATTGTTGAAATTTTATTAAATTTTTTAATTGTCTCCACTTAATTTATGCTGTAGAATATTATTACACCCCGTACGAAGAGTCTAAAGTGTTCTCCATATGAATACAAATTCATTGAAGTTTTATTTCTTTCGCAAGTATTTAATTGAAAAGCAAGTGTGTATTTAATGACATGTGAAATAAAATTCCGATATTCTTTTCATTTAATGCAACTACTAAGTAAGGGTCATTAAATTTTGTCTCTATTTTTTCTCTCATTCTCACTCGCTCTCTCTCTCTCTCTCTGTCACACCCTCAGTCTATTTGCCTGATAACACTACCAACTAATATACGCCTCTAAAGAAAAACGATTAAAAATACACAAAAAACATTCGAAAACATTCCAAAAGAAATTCAATTTTGTTAACGAAATGAAAATAAAATGAATGAGAAAAAACAACAACAACAACAACAAAGATATAATCGAAGTTAACAGACTTATTGACAGCATGAAAGTTTCAAGCTACCAACGTCAAAATATAACAGACAAATAAGACAAGAGATTAAAACTAAGAAAACAACAAACAAAACACCAAAGAAATTGCGAAAAAAAAAAAAATAATAAAACTTTTCTTTTGAAACTTCAACACTAACGATGAGTGATTAATAAAAATATTTTTTGTATTTTAGAAATTAATCAAAGAAAAATAAATTCAGGCTTAACAATAATTCTAGAAAAACAAATTTTTAAGAGTTAAAATTATTGTATTAACGTATTTAAATCCCTAATCTTTTGAGGATTTTGGGTTTTTTTTTGTTCATCTGATTTATTTAGACACTCGTACGCTTATTGCTCAGAGTGCGACATCAAAACTTTATAAGGAAAAAATATAAAAAAGAAAAATAGAAAAAACGCCAATATGGCAATACTTGATAGGGACTAATAAATCAAATGTATATCTCGTTGTAAAACCAGCGACTGACTGCTCTTTAGATTAAATGTGTAGTGACGTTCCCATTGAGCCAGAAATGAAGGTTAGATTAGGATGGGTTAGGGCTTAGCTTACCTCATTGTGATACCCTTGGTATCACAACATTGTAACATATTTTTAGAATACCTGTACCCCATACTCGTAGTATCAATTTTATTACACGACCATAAAAAAGGAGATATTTAGTTGATACTTCACTTCTCCAGGATAGCAGGTTTTTTTTTGGTAGAAATAAGCCAAAGGAAGCAATAGCTTGTACTGCACCAGCCTCATATTCGTTTTATCATAAATTGTGATACGAGTAATCAGGCAACGTCTGCCCTCTGATTTTTGGTTTCTAACTCTTCATTACCGTCATAAGTTAAGGCGCCTGCTGGATTCAAAGAATTTTATTATTCCTATGAAGAGCGTCTGCATCAATATGCCGTTCAACGAAATGATAAACTGTTACAGAAAAAATTTCCTTTTAAATTTCCATACATTTTCCAAGTTAAACGTTTCAAAGTACTTGGCATTTATCGTGTGTGTGTTAGTAATTTCTGGGAAAACTTTTATCGATATGGGGAATCATAATGGCAGTCATAATTTTCTGCCCTCCACTCTTTTTTTGAACTCAATATGAGTACGTTTCATTCAATTTAAGTGCCTGTGTATGAATTTAATGTCTGTCTTAAAAATTTTTTTGTTTGTTTTTGTTTGTTTTTTCGTTTTCATTTCATGAATAAATCAAATTTTATGATCATCTTCCGTTTCCCATGTGTGTGTGTGTTGAAGAGGAAAAAAATTTTTCTTTTTTTTAAATTCCATTTCTTCTCAGAAGTAAAATTTATTCTCTTCGTAATTATTTACTTGCAACACATACATACTCGTACAGGCACTGCTGATGAACGTGCAAGGTGAAGGTGTATTTGAAAGTAAACTAATGTCTTAAATTGAAAGAAAGAAAGAAAGAAAAAAAATTACGAATTTTAAGTTGATTTTCAAATGAATAAAGAGGGGTGATTAAGTGCAACACATTTCCTGTGCAACAGAAGGAAAGGCAAGACAAGGAAATTAGAAAATTTACTTTTTAGTCAATTTCAAAATGAAAAATTAAAACGAATTTGTTTAATGACAAAACCACGGGAAATATTAAAGAAAATTGTAAATTTTCAAAAATTAGCAGGTACTGAGCAGAGACTTAAAAGAGTTTAAAATTAAATAAAATCTCTCTTCGCAATTGATGTACCTCTCCTTATCAATCAGATTCTTTGGAATTCGATTATGGGAATGATGTTTTTGAATATGATTTCTTCATAAATTCATTCCAATTAAGGTTGATGCAAATAACTTGTTTTTTGTATGTAGGCGTTATTACGTTAAAAGCATTTCACCACATTGAGGTGGGCATGGAAGAATGCCTGTTTGCCTGTATAATTTAAAAACGAAGCACTTAAAACAGATAGCTTATCTCTTACTCAGGGTTTGTTTTAATAACTTTTGCGGCATTGTCTTGAGCCTTTACATGCTCGCGTGTGTCAAGGGAAAAGGTCGAAGATTAGAGTACATCTTTCACAATAAACTTCAGCAAAGCCTGTTTACTGACTTTAGAGAGAACTTTTAAACCTTCATAGAATTATTTAATTACGGATTGTTTTTTGTTATATTCTACCCCGAGCCGGATAACAACGGCCTTCTTATTCTCACCTTGATTACTTAACTGTACATTCAGTTAGGATTACAACCTAGCTTCTCACGCTACCCATGTTGTATGTGTTACTTTCATACATTAGTTGCGAGACCTACAGTTTTTGTTTTTGCCTTTGTTTTGTTTTTGCTTTTGTTTCTGCCTTTCCTTTTGTTTTTATTTTCGCTTTTGTTTTTGTTTTTGCTTTTGTTTTCGCTTTTGTTTTTGCTTTTGTTTTTGATTTTGCTTTCGTTTTTGCTTTGGTCTTTGTTTTTGTTTTTGCCTTTTCCTTTGTTTTTGTTTTCGCTTTTGTTTTTTGCTTTTGTTTTGCTTTTGTTTTTGCGTTTGTTTTTGATTTTGTTTTTGTTTTCCCGGCCTCACATCTAATAAGTCAACACACAACCTATGCACCTACCCAACTGTAACCCAGCAGAGGATATTCGTCGGCTATCTGACACCTAATTACTAGTCATTTTGGCACCAATTAAGTATCAGCTGCGAGCCAGTTTCATCACCGTCAATCGATAGCCAAGTTGTGAACACCGTTCAACTAGGCGTATGTCAAAGCTAATAATCTGGGTTCAAATATTCTACAATTGGGATCATTTTATCCCACAAAAGAATTCTTCTTCTATAAACAACATGATTGCATTGTTTATGTGGTGGCTTGCTGTTTCTGACACTCGATTTGATTTTAAAACGAAATTCAAAATTCATTTGAAAGTTTAAATTTGCATTTGCTTAACAGCACAAGCTTTGGGTGAATCTTTTAGGCGATAGTGAAGGTGAATTCATATGAACGCGCTGCTTTAGGACAACGCTTTTGCAATTTTAAATGGTTTTCCATCAAACTATACTACATTATCCGAATTAAAGATAATGTTTTTTTGTTATTGTTACGAGGAGATAGGCAATTGACTACTGTCTTGTATTTGTTCCTGGAATTATTTACAAATCCTAATTGGCATCGAGATTAATGTAAAGAAAATAAATAAAAAAGACGAAATGACAGGCTTCCATACGTATAATTAATATGTGTATGTGTGTAGTAAAATTATATTTTAAGAACTGAAACTTGCGAGGGTAGTCCTAAAATACTTTGGCAAACAGATGCGATAATATTATGAAACATATGGGCTGTTTTCTTCTGAGGTGCATCGGCGTCGTATGTGGCGTGTAGATTTTGTAATCAGGAGAACGAATTATCAGAAAACATACGTGGACGCAATGCGGCATTAATGCATCTCAGAAAGCAACAGAAGTAAATTCCTTGAAAAGGCCGTGATAGGTCCTCTAATTTTGAATTACAAACGGCATCAGCTGTAGTTTAACCCTAGATTGGCTTCTGTCTCTGGCTTTAGTTTCCAAAAGGACATCTAAATATGCATGATTCATTCAATTATATATTCTGTATGGTTTTCCAAAAATACTTTACACTTCCTTTACATTATCGAACCTTGAAAATAAATCGGTTCTCGGCATCACCCTATTGTTTGTGTCGTTCGGTATAGAAAAGTTTAGTTGTAGCAATAAATATTAATGTTATGTGGTGTACTCTGTTTGAATAAAAATTCAATTTCTAAACCCCAATGCTAAGTAAAGTTGGTCAATTTTATTTTATCATTACAATGAAATAACATTTCCTTTGGGTTATGAAATATGCATGTTCATAAATACATCTCTTTCTCTCTCTCTCTCTCTCTCTCTCTCTCTCTCTCTGTATACATTATTCATATTCTGAGGTTTTTATTGAAATAAATTCTCTGAGAAACTTTTGTAACCACAATAAAGTTTTCGTTTTTCCTGTCTTTTTTTTGTTTTGTTTGTTATCATTTGAAAATGAATTCGATTTCTGCAGATAAACTTTTAAATCGAAATTCAAAATCAAATACGAAAATTTTGATACACAATTTAATGATCAAATGAAGACAATTTATGAAAATGAATGCATTTGTTAGGAATTTTATAATAAAAGGATTATTATTGTGCATAGCCCCTGTAATAACCCGTATACGTTTTATTCAAAATATTGCTCATTGCATCGCTAGGCACGAATATATAACATTTTAAGATCCATAATATAGAAACGGACCTTAAGAATCTCAATGTAGACAATGATGTTCACTTATCTTTTAGTAATCCTCTATAGCTCTTCATAAAGTCATAATATCGGTCCGCCATCTAACGTTTTTTTTCCAACTAGTGCTTATTTTGTGAATGGTAACACTTAGCTCATGTCTGATTTGACAGATAATTAGTTTTATCCTTCCGCTGAACGAATATGGTTGTGTATACGCTTGAACAAAGCTGGGGAATATTGCGACATTACTTTGAAAATCATGGTAATGTTGCAGAATGTGAGCGAAAATTGTGTACGGATTTTGGAAGAAGAGAAGCACCGTCAGACCCGTATGTTCGTTATCTTGTGAAAAAAGTGAAAGAAACTGGCATCCTCATCGATAAACCAAAACGTGAAAAGCCAAAAACAGTGCGTACACCTGAGAATATTGCTGTTGTGGCAGAAAGTGTGCGTGAAGCGCCATAAACATCAATTCACCGTCGTTCTCAACAATTGAACATTTCGGAGACATCATTGAGACGAATTTTGCATAAAGACCTTGGTATGACGCCATACAAACTGCAATTGGTTCAGGAGTTGAAGCCAATTGACCATCCAATGCGTTTTCGCTTCGCTAAGTGGGCCTGCGATCCACTTACAGAAGATGCCGGTTTTGGCAAAAAAAAAAAATCATCTTTTCAGATGAAGCTCATTTTGATCTTGGTGGGTATGTAAACAAGCAAAATTGTCGCATTTGGGTCACAGAAAACCCGCACGCATACATTGAAAAGCCGACGCACCCAAAACGAGTCACTGTTTGGTGCGGATTTGGGTCCAGAGGCATAATTGGGCAATTTTTCTTCGAAAATGAACAAGGAGTGGCCGTTACAGTCAATGGCGATCGTTATCGGGCCATGTTGAACGAATTTTTGTTCACAGAAATTGAAGAGGAGGACATTTGGTTTCAACAGGACGGCGCTACTGCCACACAGCCGAAGCTATACTCGATGTTTTGCGCCCTGTTTTTGAAGATCGCATTATCAGCCGCAGAGCTGATGTCGTTTGGTCACCTCGGAGCTGCGATTTGACACCGTTGGACTATTATTTGTGGGGTGCCGTCAAAGATAAGCGTTACGCCGACAAGCCAGAGACAATTGACGCTTTAAAGGACAATATTCGTGAAGCCATTGGTGAAATATAGCTGCACACAATCGATAATGTGCTTAAAAATTGGACTGATCGTGTAGGCTACTGCATGGCCAGACGAGGCAGCCATTTGAGTGAAATTATTTTCTATTATTAACCGGAAGGATTGTACTTTCAAATAAAAAAAGAAATTTGAGAAAATATTCAGTAGTTTTTTTAAAGCATTTTTTTTGCGGACCCTTTATTTATTACCAATAAAGCAAATCTAACAAAATATCACTTTATTTAAAAATATTCTTCAAAGGCAAAATGTCCTGGACTTTCCAAGCTTATCAGAAGTGTCTCTCTTGTATCTCTTATTCTGTAAAATATTTGGAGTTAAATACTCTGCTGAAGCATATACATTACAATGATCAGTTGGAATAAATCTCTGAAAGGAGGAAAATTAGTCCTTCTCTCTGTGATACAAGTATCCTCTCTCTGATTGCTTTTAGTTCTTCTAGGCAACATAGAGTTGTTTCCCCCTTCCCTTTTAGTTATTTTCTTTGTTTTGTTTCACTTTCATTAACTAAGTTTTTCCATAGAAGCAGGTGAGCAGGTTTGTAGTGACATGTTGTATGGGTAGTAGGGGTATTCTCTCTTAAGTGTTGGCGACGCCTGACTTTTCTATGACAATTTTTAAATTCTAAAAGGACAACTTACTTCCAGCAGTCTTCTGGCAAAAAGTCTTAGAGTAAAATAAAATTGCTTTGGGAAGTTTCTCAAAAATATAGCTTTCGGAGTCGACTTTAAACTGTGTATCCTGCCACACGTAAATAAAATTAACACACATAACATGGGTCGCCGTAGTCTAGTAGGTACTGTGTTGGCTTATTAGACATAAAACCAGGGTTCGAGCCTCAGGCTAGATATCAAAACGAAAATATAAAAAAATATTTCTTCAGTGACTTCCTCTCAGCAGATTTCTGGTAAAAACTCTGAGAGCAAATAAACCTGCCATGAAAAGTTTCTTAAAAAATCTGTCGTTAGGAGTCGACTTTAAACTGTAGGTCCCACCACTTATGTATGTATAAACTTAACACACACAACATAAGTAGTGTGAGAAACTAGGTCCATAATCCTGACTGAATGGTTGTAATGATCAATTATGTAATGTGGTGGCCTTATAATTAGAAACGACTTAGCAACATGTATGTTTGTTAATTTGTTTTACAGTTTTCACTGTGTACCTGGGATCAAAGGCTTTGTTTGGAGGACGTCTTACATACGTTTTTCCATCAGATTGGGACAAATTAAACTTAGATTCGTCACTCCAGAGAACTTTGTTCCAGAAACATCGTTTCTAATTATAAGGCCACCACTGTATATATATGTACATATGAAACATGGGTGGTGTGAGAAACTAGATTGCATGTCTGACTGAAGGGTTGTTGTCACCAATTAAGTAAGTAAGTAAGTTTTCTTATCTACGAGTCTCAAGTAAGTCATGTTCAATGTTGTTACTGTTCAGCAACCTTCATCGCGTGGTATACTCAGTCTATTGTAGCCACCGTTTTTTCCACAGTGTGCTTAAGATCCCTCAAGTAAAATCCTTAAAAGGCAATACAAAAAATAATTTTTTTAGATGTTCTACATTGTTTTTCAGCATCTCACGGTTTCAAGCTAATCTTTAGTTCTATCCTTTATGCCTTAAAATCAATGGAATATGTTTGCGATATGCTTCAGGTGAACTTTTTTCCATTAAAAAAGCATTTAATAAAAGGTTCTGATGATAATATTGTAACAAAATTCAATTATTTCGAGGTAAAAACTAACTGCTTTAATGTTTACCCCCCTAAAAGTCTGTATAAGTTATTAAAGACACAAACCTTGTGTAAAAGATACGCCTTAGATTGTGATTCAAGCATTTTCAAGTGACTATAAGGTTTTTTATTTTTTAAAGAGTAAAACCGTTAGTTATGTATGTAAACGGTAATATTTTTTACAGTATAAGTTATATGCTATACGGATGTTAGTCTCCACAATTATTCCTGTTTTTGTTTTATTTTTTTTTTTTTCACAAATAATTGAATTATACAGACGGTATCAAGGAGTGTTTTTATGGATTGTGAATTGCGAATAATATTTGCATTCGTTCTACGCTAGAAAGGAAGCAGAATAAAGGTGTTAAAAAGCACTTTAAAAGAAATGCAAAGAAAAGCTGAAAAAATATGAGAGAAAATTGCAAATTGAAACACTTTTAAAAGCAATAAAACTACGCCACGTAATTTCTGCAATAAATAAAGCAAATAAATTGAAAATATTCAAACGAGGGTGAAGGAAGAACTCTTTAATGTTAATTAAAGCAATCAATAAAGAAAATTTAGAAAAAAAAAGAATTTCGCCTTAGTTAGGCTTCACTATAGGATTTTAATTTTATGTCTCGTTTAAAACAAAAATCGATAACTTTTTTCATTATGATTTCTAATGAAATTATACATTCTTTTTTAATGCTAACCTGTTTTTTTCTTAAATCATTAAAAGCCTTTTAAATTATGGTTAAAAACAGTACTCGTGTACCCTACCACTATATTCCTCTTATGGCCGTACAACGTAAAAGAATTTTATGAATCATTTATTTGCCTTAAAAAATGTTAAAAGTGAACAAAAGAGATTTCTCTATAAAATATTCTTTTTTTTTTTTAAACGGCATTCCATATTTCATTCCATAATCTCTTAAAATGCTGTAAGTTAGTGACAGCAAGAGGAAGAGAGGAAGAGAGGGAAAGGGAGGGGATGTATTCAAAATTATAAACGATGCATACACCAGATTCTAAGTGAGTACAATAAATTACAGGCACTACAATTTGAATAGACATATGGTTTGTTCATACATACATACATACATATACACTGAGCAACATTAATTGGCCACTTCATAAAGACTTTATAAACATATTTTGATTCTTTTTTATTTTTCTTTAAAGTTTCTATTGAAAATTAAATTTGCTTTCTGCCTCAATTGGTCATTGCAATTATTTAATCAGGACTACCACATCTTATCATCACCTATATCGTGCGTATTAGTTTCATCCATGAGTGGCAGGACCTACAGTTTAATGTCGACTCTGAACGGCAGATTTTTGAGAAACTTTTCATGGCAATTTTCTATTTACTCTCAGAGTTTTTGCCAGTAGACTGCTGAGAGAAATTCTTCAAATGGAATATTTTTTCATTAGATATGTCTCAGCCAGTCAATATACTAGTTTTGGATTTTCATTTTTTGAAAGTCTACAACTAGGGTTACATTACTCATAATAAACCCTAAGTAACGCCTTAAAGAGTTTGTCTAAAAATCTTTAAGAATATTGTTTAAAAGCAATATGTTCTGGACCTTCTAAGCTTGCTGAAAGTGTGGTTATCCACTATTCTGTAAAGTATTTGTAGTTAAACAATCTGCTGAAGGACAGGTATTACGGTGATCAGTTAGAATTAATCTTCCTCTCTATTTCTAATTCCCTTTAGTTCCTCTGCTGAAAGGAAATCCCCAAATACAATATTTTTTTTCGAGATGTCTCGTCCAGAGGTTGAAGTCAATAATAATTTCGAATTTTCAGTTTCCTAAAGTCTAGGACAAGGGTTACAGTACTCATATGATTGCTGAATAGTTTTAAAGACATTGTAGCGACCTGGCACATTTTATAAGCAACATACATACATACGAACGATATCCTTTAAGGGCTTAATTCTATCTGATTACTACGATAATTTCTTCAAATTTATTAGACTTTATTTGTTCCCCCTTTGTTAATATTTCATTGAAAAATTATTCTTTAATTTCTAATTAAATTTCTCTCAGTGTATATCATGCACACACATACATACACACATGATTTATTTTGTATGCGTTCACTAGCCCCAATACAAATACATACGTAGTATGTATAATGGTATGTTTTAACCATACCATGCCCCTCAGACTAAACGTTAAGTGAGAAGTAGAGGAGAAAGTATATTCAGAGGATATAAGAAAAAAAGCTCTTCAATATTTGACAGCAATTTAGGTAAGCGTTAAGGTTAGAAGAACAACAACAGCAACAATATAAAAAAAATTTTCAAATAAAGAGCAACAATTTTTTTTTTCGGGGCTCGAGTGTGTACAAGAAACAAGCATTTGGACGAAATGCTTAGAAATGCTATGAGGGCTAACAAAGTAAACCTGTTACGTAATATTAAAACGTTAACATGCAAGGAAGCATATCTAAATATACATACAGACATGCAGTGAAGAGCAAATCGATAATGTTTCTTAGACATTTTTTATTGTTTTATTATTTTTGTTGGTTTTGCAAAAGAATACATTTTTAGTTTCAAGAACTCAATAATTGGAACAACGCGGTTCATGAATCATGCAACAAATATTTCTTATTCTCTTGTATTTCAATTTCCAATGCGACAGTCTTCTGGCAAAACTCTGAGAGTAAAAAAAAAAAAAATTACCTTCGTAAAGATTCCTAAAAATCTGCAGTTCGGAGACAACTTTACACTGTAGACTCTGTGGCACTCATGGTTAAATTTAACACACACAGCATGGGTGGCGTAAGAAGCTATGTTGTAATCATGACTAAAAGATTGTAACGACCAATTAAGTTAGTAAATAACAATCGTCCGTATTTTGTTTCACACTGTAAATTACAATATTATGGTCGTTTGTTTGTATATATTGGTATGAGCATAAGAAAGTGTAAAGGCAGGTAACGTGTTAGAATAAGATGAATAGTATGTACCGTATTATAAACAACAATAACAACAACAAAGACCTTTAGAGAGAAGCTTAAAGATGAAATAAAATACATAAACAAGTGTCTGTAAAAGCATGTGAACACAATTGAATAGTTGTCGTGTGTGTATGCATGTGTGAACAACACTTAAGTGGCCATGAATGTTAATGAAAATGTTCATGTATTATGATAACAATGAAGTATGAAAAGTATCTTTACTCACATACAAACATACACAGAGGGAGAGAGAGAAACACATTTACTGACAATAAGGCAGCAGTAAACAAATAAATTCATTTTCTTATGTGTGTTTGTGTATTTGTATTAGGAGTAGAGAATATATTTTTTTTTGCTGTGAATAAAAGCAGGCATTAATTTCATAGTAGTCCAGCAAATTGAAAGAAAAAAAATGTGCTACTCTCGCTACATTGTATATGTATGGAAAATCCATTACGAAATTAATTTTTTTTTGGTGGCAGTAAATGTTTATTACCGTTATTACAAATTTTTCTATACAAATTTTATTAACAATTATAATTTGTAATGCTTTTTAATTGTTTATTGGCGGCTATTAATTCGGTTTTAAGAATTATGAACATGAATGTAGCATTTTTTTTTTAATTTAATTTGAAATTTAATTAAAAAAAAAAATAAATAAAAAAAATGATTTCGAAAAGCAATCGTGTTAATTTTTAAGGGGCCTGTAAACCAAATTTTAATAAAATGGAAGTAAAAAAAAAATTATTTTTTATTTATTTTTTATTAGAAAACATTTGGTAAATGAAATACATTGTTTCGTTGCTTAAATTGAAAGTGTTTTATGAGTCTAATCTTAATGTTTTGTGCAGCTGGTGGCTTGATATGTGGCCATATACATATGTACACATTTTCAAGGTTTGTTTAAAACTCAAGTGCCTGGTGCTTGGAGAAGTTTAAGTAATTGAATACATACATACATATATGTATGCGCTATATGATAGGAAGGAGAGATAGGATAGTATTTAGTTGCCATATGCTTGTAGCAAAACTTTTTTTCCGTATGGCATAGATAAAGACAAAAATAATTGAATGTTTGTATAGCAGAATATTACATGGAAGGCTATGTTTGTATACCTATAAAGTGAAAGGCAATTTCAATTTTATTTTATTTGCAGTTTAAAAAAGAAATGAAATGATCGTGAAGTAAAATATATACAAGTTTTTATTTTACTTCATAATAATACATAATTGACACAGAAGTTTAGAATACAACATTTAGGGCCATTATTATAACTTGCCGTTAAACTTGGTTTTAGTTAAAGGTACCTTTAGCTAAAGGGAACTGCAAAGTTACTTTTAACTTATTTTCGTTATTACAACTTACAGATAAAATTTTTCAAAAATATGGCAGTGCCGGAGCAATGTCGATAAAACTGCTCAATTATACAAGTTTTTTTTAACGCAGTGGCAACGACGGGTTTCTTTTTTTGTTGTATTTGCTCACATTGTTTATATTTGAAGTTGCCATATTGAAAATAATATATATAATAAGGCAAGTTCAAAGATAAAGTGAACTTTAAAAGTTAAAGGTAGCTTTAGCTTAACGATCACTTCTATCTTATTGGGTACTCATAATAACGAAAAGCAATTTATCTGCCCGTTAAAATCCTCCCCCTTTAGTTAACGGGAAGTTTTAATAATAAATAATAAATACATTTAAATAAATTTCTCAATATTTCAATATAATTTCAATACGTACTATACCACCATAGATCAGAGAAATAATCGAGCCGTCTGTGGAATAGCGGTCATTCTTGTATTTGCCTTCTATTGACTGTAATAAAGTGTTTTTGCTTTTTGATATTCCTTTTGCTTTTTCTTTGGACATGTTTTTGCTTTTGTTTTTTGCTTTTGCTGTTGTTTTTGTTTTTGCTTTTGCTTTTGTTTCTGCTCACATTGCCAGTCTTTATACCGTTACTGCAGCCTAATCAGTCCTCTAGCGATCGGGTAGTGTGAAGGGTCGTGTAAGATTCAGCTGTTCTGAATATATTTAATAACTGACTTCGACATACGATCTGTATTCCGATCAGTGATTACTTGAATGAAGTTCTTCTATACTTGTGGTGTTCAGGCTCACTGTTCGCAGCCCTTGGTTATGCCAACATCTAGGGTTAGGACCTTTGATGATATCTCTTCTCATAATATGCTCAAATCGTGTTTGATGAGTCTTAAAAAGTGTAAAAATTTTTTCAACTTTATAAAGTTGATATTTAATACCGTTATCTGTTCCATAAATTTTGAAAACATAACAGTCATTTAATATGTCTGACAATATATTCACTTTAATGTGGCGTTAAATGGCAGCACATACTGCCAACATAGAAATCACTGCCCCCCTTGCCTATACGGATGTACATATGTATGTACGTATACAGGATTCTAACTGAATTGCTGAGATAATAAATTTGTTCAAATTGTGTGTTTTGAGTTCATTAAGGAAGATTTAATATTCATATTAAAATAATTCACATACTGACAGGGTATTAGCACAGGCACAACGATTCAATGTTTGTACATATGTTCGTGGGTGCGTACATATGTGTTGAATTGTCACCATCATGTATGGTCCAAAGAAGACATTAAATGAATAATTTATTAAGACAATTAAGACAACAACACATTGAAATTGAATAACATGCATACACACGTTGAATACACCTACATATGTATACATATGTATGTACATACATACGCATGTCGTATTAAGAGAATATGTTTGTTCCTCATTAACATGGGTTTTTTTGACATCCACCCCCTAAGCAGCAAAGATGACTAATTTTTAAAGTTCACAATACAATACAACATGTCGTAGGAGTTGGGTTTTCTTTTTCACTTTTCTGTAATATTTTCCTCCTCTCCACTTACTACGCTGCGTATTTGCCTTAAAGAAAGATTAGATACCAATACAGATAGAAATAGAAAAAACAGAAAATACAGATTTTTGTAAAAGAAATTTACTTCAGAGCCTATTTTCATACAGTAGAAGAAGTGCTCTTAAGATGAAAAGCAAAAAAAAAAAAAACTACAGGGTATTGCCAAGCAAACACGGACAAATTATTAAATGTTTTTAGTGAATTTTTTCTGAAAATGCAGAGGAGAATCTCAAATATATACACAAGTTGGTGCTAAAAAAAAGGTTTTTACGAAGAATTTATGGAATCGACAATCCAAAGTCACAAGTGCCAAGTGTCTCATGTTGAACACGTATCCCTATTGGTTGAATGGAGAGTATACCGATTTCCTAGTAGGAGTGGTGTTCTCATCGCACCACTTATCCCTTAAAAACACAATCTACTGAATTATTCTTATGTAGAGTTTACGCTCCATCGATGACCATTACACTACCGACTAACACAGGTTAGTCTGGATCTAATTTTGCTTCTATACAGCCAGTGTGCCAGTTTAGGATTGATTATCGGCTGCAGTTTCTCTAATTGGAGCTGAAGGCCTGACCACATTTGCATCGCACGCAGTCTTTTCAGCCTCTTTCTTAATTTCTTAATAATCTGGCCAATTCCTTGTACAATATATGTAGGTGGACCATGGCGACCATTACCATCTTGTAGTAGTCGAAAAGTAAGCACGTTTGGGCCACCTAGAAAAGTGATGATAGGTTTAAAATTTTTATACGAAAGGCAAACCTTTCACTTAATAAATGACGCATCATTTCTTACCAGACTATAGGTTTTGAAACCACAAAATAGAGACAAGCCGCGATAGTAATCAATTTATTTAAAAATGAAAAATTGTTTTCTTCCATTAAAAATGTTTTCATCATCTTCATCCATTTTTTAGCTGCGTCCCTCTGTATATGTACTTATATAGAAGCGTATGTCATGCCTAACTCCTACACAGCGGAACAAGTGTTTCTTTCTGTTCAAGACATGTTGCTTGTAGAACAAAACAAAATGTGTCCGGGGGTATAGATGGTTTTTTTCACAACAACTGTAGACTTAAGAAGTAAATTTTGTAAGTGACAAGATTATTGGGCTCTTATTGTTGTTGTTGTACAATGTGACATCGTATTGCCATCTTGAAATTATGAATTGAAAGGAAATTTCCTGTTCATTGTTTTTATTTCCCCAGAAGGAAAACAGATGTTTGTTAAGGAAGTAAAAAAATATGACAACGAAAGCATTAAAGAGAGAAACATGAGAATAATTTAAAATTTTTTTCTAAAGTTTCAATAGCGCCCACTATTTGAGAAACATTTTCCCATGAGAGTAGCATTTTAACAACCTTAAAATTCTACTCATGGTTTAACTTTTCGGTTTTAAAAGTGAAATAAAAATTTAACAGGAATTTTTTAAATAAAATTCCGTTCTTTTTGCTTTTAATGTTGGTTTTGTTTTTGCTTTGTTTTTTTTCTTTTTGCTTTTGAATATGCGTGTATCTTCACTTAATAAGCTGTGATACATGATCCATACAGCGCCATCCTTTAATAACATAGTAAATTGTACTTTAGCGATCGGTTAGTGTGAAGGGTCATAAGAAGGGTCATTATGAAACTAGAATCGAAAGCTTTTCATTAACTCTACCTAAGCTTTTGGCTTGGCCATAGCTTCTATGGTTGTGGTGTTCAGTCTCACTGTTCGACTTTCTAAAACAAAACGTTTGGCGTTATGGCTCCATAATTCGAAAGCTCAAGAGGCCTGGAATGGATTCTTGCCGCAGTCGAAGCATTTAACATTGATTGGATGCTGACTTATAAGAGTGAAAGCAGTAATTTAAAAGAGAATGGGTCGGCAAAGGTTGATAGTGTGATAAGAGTGGGAGTGTTTTGTCTCAGAGTGAAATAGGAAACTTGAGATCATTTGCAAAGCTAAGCTTTTGCCACCGAAACTTGTGCTCAATTCAAACTGGATAGCGTCATTCTCTGTTCGATTACAGGTTATGTGACAACTCGTAACAATAAATTGGAAGATGGGGCGGGAGTTTGGAAAGTTCTACTTGGCGAAAGGAGAATAGAGAAAGGCGGCGATGCTTCTTAAGTCAAATGTGTTTGAGATATTCTAAATTTTTATTGCATAATTGCAACAGGAAAATACTTGAGTTATGCAACATATTATTCAGGAATAGCAATGACGGAGCAATGCAAATTCAACGAACAATTGTTGTCAGTCTTAAGATTGCTACAAGCCCAATATGTAGATTCTGAGATGATGATGTAAGACTATTGAACGTTTGTTAACCTAATGAGAGAAACTGAGAGTTTTCTTAAAAAGAAAATTTCTTTAATTTTTAAAAACCTTTTGTACTGAACAAATTAATCAAAATTGTGACCCCCCCCCTCCCTCTTCCTAAAATTTATTAGTTAACCCTGTGGCACTCTATTAGAACCTTAAAAAACAGCTGCTCTAGAAATCAGGCGTTATTATTGCCAACCCCACGAAATGCTGATTACTTTGTGTCAATCAAAACGAAAATAGAAAACAAAAAACCAAAAATTGGGTGTGTTTTTTCTATTTTTATCTTCTTAGCCAAAAGCTATTTTTTAGGCTTTTTTTTCTGATTAGTTTGTTAGAAACTTTGTGTAGAAAAAAAAAACAAAAAATAATTGAGAAATGAAATGAATATTCATTTTCATAACGCAGTCTTCTGGTCTGCTTAAGAGAAATATGCCAACAATTAAGTTTTTTTTTTCTACGCGTTTTTCCATTTTTTCTTTCTTGAATTTTAATTTTCTTTAACAGGGTTTTTAAGGTCGTCTATACATATCCATTAAATGCAGGGCTCTTCATTTGTGTTTATTTTTTTCGTTTTGTTTTAACGAAATTATTAAAATTGTTGTAAAAATTAATTTGAATTATGCTAATGACTATGTGGACACCAAAAAGTTGATGTCGAGACAACATGCAATATTGGCATGAGTTGCCATTCATTCATATTCTACTAGTGGTTAGTAGGCCAGCCCAACTGACAGCTACAGTTAGCAAAGGGGCTGGAAAAATTAAAGGATCGCCTGTACTAAAGTGGTTATAGAACAGAGAACGGGCAGTTATTTGTTTGCTTGTTTCAACATTAATAATTATGATATAAAAAATTTAATTGAAATGAAAAAGAAAATACAGAAGAGAACTAAGCGTGTATATTTCGTTTAAATGAAAATATTCATGCATTACTATTTAAAGACACGCAACGTTGTAAATATGTTGTCTTGTTTTTAATTCTTTTAATTGCCGTTTTTTGTATTGCAATAAATTTCATCAGCTTATCAATCTACAGACAGCGACTATTTTAACTACAAACATAATTTCAAAAAAAAAAAATAATAATAATAATCTAGAATAGATTAGATTAGAAAGCTAACAAGACAATTTTGCTTTTGCAAAAACAATTTTGCTTTTGCAAACATAAACTAAAATATAATTCTTAAAAGCGCTTGAATATAAAAATTTATGTAGCAACACTGAAAAATGAATGTTCATTCAAGCCCCCACCTACATAATGTTGTATAATTCGCATATGCATTTTACGATCTTTGGTACAGCATTCGCAGTATGATTGCCGTGTTTCAATCAATTACACATTTGGACACTTGTTCTTAGAACAGAGAACTTTATTCTTATTTACTTAAAAAACATGTAAAACCTCTTCATCCACAATCTGTTGCGCTGTACAAGAGATAAACAATTTACGATGCTTTATTTTTGTCAAGAGAATTGTGTACCATAGAATTATATTTCAACATAGGAATTGCCACTTACCTCGGCAAAATTGGCCATTAGGCAACAATTCTTTCGGGACGCCACCTATTCGGGACAAAACAGCTTCGTTCATGGAACTTTCAGGCTGGTTGGTGGGGAGTGGTGCCTTTAGTGTGCAGCTTCCGAGTTAACCAATTTCCTCTACGAGTTCGGTGGAGTAGTCCACTTGAAGAAAACAATTAGTCTGTGGTCTTACCAGACCGTAACAAAAACTGTTTAGTTTGAGAGGTCCTCCATTTTAAATAATAAGAATACTTAAGTTTTATAATATTATCTCCAAATAATTATTTTAATGTTTTTTTTTTTTTTTTGTTTTGAAATTATAAACGTTGTATGTCTTTTTAAGAAGAAGAAGAAGAAGAAGAAGAAGAAGAAGAAGAATAAGAAGAAGAAGAAGAAGAAGAAGAAGAATAAGAAGAAGAATAAAAAGAAGAAGAAGAAGAAGAAGAAGAAGAAGAATAAGAAGAAGAAGAATAAGAAGAAGAATAAGAAGAAGAAGAAGAAGAATAAGAAGAAGAAGAAGAAGAATAAGAATAAGAAGAAGAAGAAGAAGAAAAAGAATAAGAAGAAGAAGAAGAAGAAGAAGAAGAAGAAGAATAAGAAGAAGAAGAATAAGAAGAAGAAGAATAAGAAGAAGAAGAAGAAGAAGAAGAAGAAGAAGAAGAAGAAGAAGAATTTCTGGCTTAAAATTACATGAAAAAGTTTTTCAAAGATTGTTGTTCGGTGTCGACCTACTCATGTATAAAATAAACACACTCACCATAAGTGGTGTTGTAGTAATTCTGGCTGAAGGCTTGAAATAACTAATTATGTATGTGTGTTGATGTGGCATAACGTAAGAAATCGAATATTCTTACATACATACATAATTGACCATGACAAGCCTTCAGTCAGGATTGATAAATGATTGCAAAATTGTGTTTGCAAAAGCAAAATTGTCTACATTTTGACAAAGAGAAAAAAGCTGTCTGTTGTCGGAATAAGAGAAGGCTGCTCATTACCTGCTCTTTCTATTATGGAGGAAGCCAAATTGAAGACAAACTTGATAAACTGGCGTTTTAGTTCATTTCGAAATTCTAGAATATACGGGCATCGATGTCACATGCAGCTTAAATAGAGAGCACGAATGCCAGATACATATGTATGCCATAATGATAAGCAGAAGGTGTGTAGGAAAATACTAAGGATGTAATCCAGTAAGTGTGCACTTAATGTGTACCATAATAGTCAGACCAATATTATATAACTTATGAGGCAATTGACTGGGCAGACACAAATAATATGAAAAAATGAAACAGCTTTCGCTTCGGAAATTTTTTGGCTTTTTGAGGCTATAATTTTTATTTACATAATTTTGTACATTAGAGCAGGTACATACTACAATATTTTTTTTTCGTTTGCATTTCTATTTATCTGAAGTATTTTCCAATTAAATTCAGTCGTTGTCATTATATTAAGTAAATGACTTAAAGTAGTGGGTTTTTTTCTTTCCGCACAAAAAAAGGACGAAATAATTGAATTGAACAATTTCTAATAGCATATGCTACAATTAATTGTTTACACACCCACATAAATACACACATATGTATGCAATTAATTTGTATACTTATTAATTGAAGAGAGTATTCTTAGTATACTTATTTTCTCTTCCAACATTAATTATACAGCATCATTTAATTTGTTTTTATTTTTTTCCTTTTCTTCCTCTTTCTCTTTTTCTTTTTCTTTTTCAAATTTAAAAACTTTACGTCAGCAATACATAATTTTGTTTTAAGGGGAAATACAATGTTTATATTAAATACACTGCAGTAGTATAGTAATTGCATACACATACATACCTCGTATGTAAACTAAAGCCTGCATGCATTTACACACATACACACACACACACAACCCACATAATCCCTTTGTGAGGAGTGTAATAATAAAGAAATTTTAAGCAAATTACAACCATAAATTAAATCTGTATTAGTGTTTACAATAGAGAACAGAGAATACTATGGCACACGAGTGAACGAGAGAACATAGTCAAAAGCGAGAGAGCAAAAAGAGTCAGTCAGATATTCTATAGTCTGCTGCTTTACAGTAACTTAATGATAAAATTGAAATTGTTTACTTTGTTTTGTTTTTTCTTTTCACTTCTCCTACCCGTACAACAATACATAACTATCAAGCATTTACCGTAATGTTATCATACTTATTATATGGGGAATCAATGTGTGTGTGAGGCACACATAGTGCATAGGAGATCAAGTGTAAATAAAATGCAGGCAATTAGTTTCGTGTGAGTGTGTATGTATGTATGCGTGTTAAAGTATTTCTATTCTTTAAGAGAAGAAAATTATTGCAATTAATGATGCATACATACACAGCTGCATATAAATTTCTATTTTAAATGCGTGTGTGTGTGTGTATTAGTATGCGTTGGAAAATACTTCATGTGTGCTTGCTTGCCTTTCTATGTATGCTTTATGGTCCGCAAATTAAATAATACTTACGTGGCAATGATGATGATGCTGTAGATAATGATAATGAAAGAACACAAGTAAATGAGGTTTTCTTTTAATTAAACTGAAATAAGAGACACAAAAATTCCAAAAAAAAGAAACGAGAAGAAAATGTGGAGAAAAATGTTAGAAAAATATTCACAGCAAAAGGTGACAAAGTTTGGCTTAATAAAACCAAGATAAGAACAGTTGTAACAAAAATGCTAGGAATAAAAATTTAAAGGAACTTACTTTTTTAAATTTCCATGAAATATACTTACCGTTAACTATAAAGATATACGACAACATCGTAACTAACGTATGTATGTAGTTGGCTGTAGTCTGTGGCTTATTCGTGGCTTATTCTGGGTGTCTACAAGCAGCTTGAGCTGTGTATCCAATGTAACATAAGCTGTGTGACACGTAGCGCCGTTGTTTTGAAACCACATGTCGTTAGTGCCCATGTCATGCAGTTCATGTCAAAAGAAATTGGGCCTCACCATTGGCAGTGGTGGCCAGGTCCATGGTGTTCTCAAAAGAATACGAACCGGTGACACCGGCAGAATAACATACACACACAACAGAGACCTTTTCTGGATACTTTGCACGCGCATGTGGATTGGTATTGTTTCACATTCGACAATTTTGTTTGCTTACGTATCCATTCATTCAGAAATGCGTGTTCATTTATTTCAATTGAAAATGTAGAATCGCTGATAATGATTTTTTTGATGAAAATTATGGTCAGCCTATGCACGTTGTCGTTTATCTTCAGTTCCTAGGTCAGTTGGATTTTGTACGAGTAGAGGACCAAGTCATGATGCAAAATTCGTTAAGTTGTGATCTGTAAAAGACTAAGTACCCTATTGGAGACTCGCTATATTAGAACTTTGCTGTTTTTTCTTTACTTTTCGGTTCGATACAAGCGTAGAGTAGTCTTTTCGTATCGGTCTTTTATTAGCTCAGATGCCGTTCTCAAGAACGCCAACAGAGTACAAGAAGATAGTGGTGATCGGCTATCAGCAGCACAAAACATGTATGTAGGTGATGGTTTTTTACGTAATTGTTGTTTATTTAACACATTAATAATTTCCACTATAGTCGCCGTAGTCTAGTAGGTAGTGTGTTGGCTTATTAGACGTGAGGCAAGGGTTCAAACCCCTTCGGACGTCAAAACGAAAATTTGAAAAAATATTTCTGCGCCGGCTTCTTCTTAGCAGATTTCTGGCAAAAACTCAGAGTAAACAAAACAAAGTTGCAATGAAAAGTTTCTCTAAAATCTGTCGTTCGGATTCGACTTGGTCTTGCCACTCATATATAGAATTAACACACACAGCATAAGTGGTGTGATAAGCTAGGTTGTAATTCTGACTAAAGGGTTGTAATGCCCAATTATGTATGTATGTATTTATGTATATGTGTGTATGTATGTATACTTTTCGTTATCCATAGCATAAGTGTTGAATATTTTTAAATATTTTTCTCATAAATCCATGCTTTTTTTTATACACTTTCAGATTTAATACTCTGGACTAATATGTTAGAACTACAACAACTATTCTAGAAGGAAAACAGAAGCACATTTAAAATGGAATAATAAAAATTCCTTAAAAGAAAATCGTGAAATCAGCCATTTAATATACTGCTACACCCACTCTATTTCTACTCAATTGCAATGCTGATTGCAGCAATTTAATCACAGATATTCGCATATACATACATACCTAATGTACACGCAGTGATTGATATTTTCCAACTAAAAGTAGGAAAGAGATAGAGAGAGAGAGATAGACAGAGAGAGAGAAGGAGGAGTGGCAATAAATTGTATGAACTTTTAAGCTAAAATAGTACGAATATTAACTATTTTTACTTTGTCTTCCTCTATGTATAAAAAAAGAAGCTAAAAATATAGCGAAAGGAAAAGAAAAAACCCGTATTGCAAAGTGAATTTATTATGAAAAGAGGCAAATATTGTTGCAAATAATGTGTTTGTTATTGTTGTTGTCGTTATGTCAATATTTTGAGTATTTACGATGCTGGTAAATGGCATGGCTTACGGGTATACAACGTTATCAGCGTTAACATTACAGCTACCAGCAACAATTGTTACTAAAGAAATAGCAACAGCAATAGCAACAACAGAAACAATATTAAAACAACATATTGAGTTGTTGTTGTTGTTATTAAAGAGAGGAGGAAGAGGAGGAGAAGGCGACATTTGTTGTTGTTGTAAAAAACATTTTAAAAAATGGATAAAAATCATTGGAAAGAGATCTTATCAGCAATTGTTGTAAATCAAAGTGATTGTAATTTATGGTTACAACCCTGCAACTCGACGACGACGACGACGACGACAATACAGACGACAAAGTCAACAGCAAAACAAACTAACCGAAGATATAAAAACAACTATTACAACAACAGTAATAAACTACTACACTTACAGGTGAGTAAATATAGAGAATAAGTATGTACATGCACGTTCACTGCCTAGCTTTCACTACAAAAAAAAAAATCTCGTAAAAAAAATAAAAAAAAATAGTCATCCTTTTAAAAAAAATCCAATTTATCACTGACATTGAAAAAATAAAAATCAAAATAAAAACACACACACACACCCACACCCAGGCACATACAAGTGAAATGAGTGTAAAAGCAAATAGAGAGTGAGTGAAAGAAATTGTTTGTCTTATCAAGTGCTTTCCTATACTATTTGCCCAAACGATAATATTCTTTAATAAAAAACAGGGAGAGAAAGAGAGACAGAGAGAGAGAGAGAGAGAGAGGTTGAAAAAGTGTGTGCGTGTGTTTTTGTTTGAGCAAGTGTAAGGTGTAGTGTGTTCGTATTTGTTTTCTCCTTGAATCTTGTTACACTTTAAGCTGATTGAAGCACATTCCAAAATTATTTTTCTTTCTTTCTTTTATTCTCTGTTATGCACTTGACTTCTAAGCTATTAAACTTAAAGGAAAAATACTTCTCACCTCTCAAAAAAGTTAAACGAGGCTCGTACGGTACTCAAGTTTTCAACATAAGCTAGGTAATCCAGTTTTCTTAATGTTTTTATTAACGGAGGCGTATGCTCCTGCGTCTTTAAGCTTTAAAAAGGTACTTAAAATACTTTAGTATTGCTACTTTTCATTTAAACCCTTATAAGACCAGAGCACAGATCCTCAAATGGTTGCCATTTTTTAAAGGACATAATTTTAACTTCCTTTACTCTGATAACTAGCTTTCACAACATTTTCTCTGCAATCACGGCAGATGCTACGTGTCCCTAATCATCATCCTTTAAGCTTGAATAACATTACAAAGATCAACATACAAAGACGTTGGACTTACATCCATCAGATTATTTACTCATATTGTTCTCTGATAAATACATACACAATCGGTCATTACAACCCTTCAGTCAGGATTACGGCCTAGCTTCCCACACCACTTATGTTGTGTTTGTTAATTTTATGCATGAGTGATGGGACCTACAGTTTAAAGTCGACTCCGAACGACAGATGTTTGAGAAAGTTTTCATGGCAATTTTATTTACTCTCAGAGTTTTTGCCAGAAATCTGTTGAGAGGAAGTCGCCGAAGAAATACTTTTTGTATTTTGTTTTGATGTCGGGCCTGAGGATCGAACCCTGGCTTTACGTCTAATAAGCCAACACACTATCTACTAGACTACGGCGACAGAAAATATGTCTACTCCATAAATGGTTAGTTGCTGAGCTTCAGTATACTTTCTCCAGCATTTCGACCGGTATCTCACCAATATGGGTGTCATTCAGGGTTGCAATTATAGCTGGCTTTCCTGCATATAAAATTTGTATACATATTCCCATAGAAACTAGTCAAGTGAAAGCAAATCGCATGATCTTGATGGTTTGCAATACCTCACCTCTCAATAGTTTAATGATGTCACGTAACGTGCGGCATGTGCTAACGTATTATTAAAACAATTTTGGACAAAGCTTAGTTCTCCACCCATTCTTCTGCTTGCTTTTGGAACCATCATTTGACATGTTTAACACATGATGAGGTCTTTGATTCTCTAATTCCCAGTACACCAGTACCGATGAGAGCCATTCAGCAGTGATTGTGGAAAAGCTTGACTCTTTTTGATTGCAATTAAGGCTTACAAACTGGATGCTTATATGGTGTTAAGAAGAATGTGTCACCAGGCAGACAGATTTTGGCTTTATTGCATGAGTTGTTTCCACAAAGAACATCTTTACGGTTTGGTGATGTCAATTGGTTCCCAAGGATCATGCAATTTGATGTTGATAGACATATTTTCTTGGGCTATGTTAAAGACATTGTCCGCATACGTAATCCTCTAACGTTGAAATATTTTTAAACCATAATCCGCTATATTATGTACAATATATCACCCGAATTGTGCGAAAAACTTATTAAAAACAGTCTTTTATTTTTCAAAATCTTAAATCGTTACTTTTGAGGGGATCTTTCTGGTTTTCATTGGATTAAAATTTTTTCGTGGTGGCTTCCAAGCCCTACGCACAACCCAAATTTAACGTCTAGAGTATTAGACTTCGCTGCACGCATTAGTTAACATCTAGCGGGTGCTAGAATGCCATCCAGAAGGGGCCACGAAGAGGCTGCGTGTCAACTTGAATACAGTAAGACTAGGATCGTCCTGGTGGTCGCCACGTTGACCACAGTTAGAAACTTTACCTTGTTTGCATGCATCCCATCCTTCCCACAATCTTACTTTTCCACATTTTAGGCTTCAGTTGAAAAATAAAAATTTATTTTTTAATGCCACTCTATATCTCTGCCAATTGTTTATTAAATTGTTTGCCTTTATCTTGTATTTTTAAAATCAATTTCAAATGATTTTCTTTTTAAATTTCTTTTAATCAAATAAATCACCGAAAAACATTTTACGAAAATGGCAAAATAAAGCAAATAAAATCGACAATAAAGACACCAATCAAACGGGCATATACAAAGACGCTTAAATTGTTGATGATAAAAATTAAGAATCACATCGTATAGGGACTGGCTTTAAGCCAACACTCCACAATTGATTTAATGGTCAGGCTTGTTAAATGCGCATAAAAATGTCAGTGAATAAATAAATAAATTCATGACTGTCTGAGTGCTTTCAAACATGAATACATGAATAAATGTATGAACGAAATCAAATGAATGTGAATTCATTATGATGAACGTAACACCATTCCCTGGTTCCTTTCTGTTTTCATTTTTTGCAAAAAAAAACAAGAAAAATCTTTTTTTACTACATACAATCATTTTAAGAATTTTTTTAATGAGTTTACTTTAATTAACAGCAACAAGAAGAAACATACATAAATCATTCTATAGGGGCCTTTCACATCATAATGGAATTACTAACCATTGTGCAGGCAATAGTAGTTCATGTTGAATAAAGTTTCAGGTGAAATCGCTTTTCAGTGTTTCCAGTGGTCCGCACGGATCGCATTTTCGTTAAATTCAAACCAAATTCTTAAACTAATTTTGTTTTGTAGTTTTGATATCAAACAACAAAATATCAAATTACTTCGTGGAATCAAATTTTAGCCAACGAGTTTGATAAATATTTGCACAGTTTATACAAAATAAATGAAAAAAAAAACTTTCAAATCAAGGGTCAGCATACCATATTCACATGCTCTTACAGGTACATTTAGAAAACAGAAAATTCTAAATAAATAGAGAGAGAGAGAACCTAACCACGTGTATTTGCATACAAACAAAATCATTTGTACACTGGCAAATATGTGGCAAATAATATTCACTTTAAAGTTTTTAAAGGAATTTTATTACAAAAAAAAAAAAAAAAGTTGTGAGCATTTCGTTTTCCTCTCAGTGTTCTAAAGTGTGTGTATACGTGTATGTTTAAATACTTGTATGTGTGTGTCTGCATATTTTTATAAGGACTTTAGTTGTTGCATTTGTTTTAGCATTTCAAAAAGCTGTGCCAGTTTTGCTATGAAATGAAAACCGCAGTTGTTTTTAATGTACCGGCATTGGTAGTGATAGTGTTAGTGATGATGCAGCAGAATAACTTGTATAGTCATGGTGCTAGTTTAAGTGCCAGGACACATACACACACATGCACTCATGCACGCGCTGTGTGCGTAATAAAAGCACAATGTAGTGGCTAAAAGGCAAAAAAAAAACTACGGGTTATTCGGTTTTGGTAACCAACCGCAGAGTAACTACTTAATTTACCACACGCGCCACACTGCATTCACTATCACAATGAATGTGAAATGCTGTACTAGTTTTTCCTTTTTTTCATTTTTTTTAGATAAGTTTTGTTGCATGGAAAGAATATGAGCAAAAAATCGCAAATAAAAAAAAATTAAAAACAACGAAAATCATCAATCAAAACAACAAAAAAAAGCAGAAAATTTCAAACAGTGGTTTCGGTTTTAAATGAAAATTAAGAAAAAAAATTTATTTCATTCTAATATCTCAGTCTTAAAATATTACCGTTAAACACATTTTAAAGCCTGAATAAAAACGTTAACGTTAGCACTTAAGCCCATGCTGAAATTCACATTGAAAAGGAAAGCGAGTATAAAGAGACCCGCTGCCATTTTGCAATTAAACAGTAAAGTAAAGAAAAATTCTTTCTCTATCGCTCTCTCTCTCTCTTTCTCTCTTGCACACACATGTATACACATTGTTTTCTCTATGCGAACACAGCAGTATTCTCTCAATTATGGCTGGCAACTGGGGTATTTTCTTAATTAAAAATATTTTTTGAAGTTCTACTCTTGAGTAATGCTGAGCGAATGATAAGGGCTACCAAAGTCGTCGATATTTATAACACACATACATACATACATATGATATGTATTAAATTTTAAATTTTAGTTGAGTTTTTTTTTTTTTTGGAAATAGTGAAACTAATTTATGTTACCAAATGTTGCAGAACAATGTTGCAGAACAATGTTGCAAAACAATGTTGCAAAAAAATAAACATCCAAAATTTTGTTCATTTATTTTATCACAGTCTTCAATAAATTTTTCATTACAATCCGTTATTGGTCATTTCAATTAAAATTAAATTTACCCAGGATTACATCCTAGCTTTTCTTATGACTCGCGTTGTGTGTAGTAATTAGCAATGAGTGGCAGGACCACTGATCTGCCCAGGCTGCCAGCTGTTAAATATCTTTCATCTGAAGTGTAGTGTGTTGGCTTATTAGACGTAAGGCCACGGTTCAAATCCCAGTTCAGACATCTCCATCAAATTGAAATATGAAAAATATTTCTTCGGCGACTTCCTTTCAGCTGATTTCTGGCAAAAAACTCTGAAAAGAATAAAAATTGCCATGAAAAGTTTCTGAAAAAAATTCTGTCGTTCGGAGTCGACTTTATACCATAAAATTAATATACACAACATCAGTGGAGTGAAAAGCTAGGTCGTAATCCTGACAGAAGGGTTGTCATGATTGGTCATGGTCATACTTGGGTATGTAGGTTATGTTATGCATGTATGGTTTGCCGTTTACTAATACGGATCATTTAACAACCAAAGACCACAGTGATTCCATTGCAGTCTCTTTACGATGATGATATGGAGTGATCATCGGGGTTATAATCGTTGTATTGTGCAAGGAATTGTAAAGATTACAAAGAAATTTGTAGAGACTAGTAACGTTAAAGAAAATGTAACGAATAATTTGAATTTCTTGATTTCATAGTATTCTCCGTCATTGGTGGTGTCTTACGACCCATTATGGCATATTTTGCACTTGGATTTAAACCTCCACCTATTTAAAACCGAACTCAGGCACCAAATAAACCTTCTAACCATTCCCCATGCCAAACAGAGGTGTGGCTTCATACGTTTTTATGCAAATATAGAGGAATGCGGTGCAAGATAACCAGAAGTTAACACTCAGTATTCTATTAAATAAATAAAGCCTAGCTTAACAATCAAGTGTTTTCCATTCTGCTCTCTTTCTCTTTGTTTTTTCATTAACACTCTCTTAATTGTAAGCGTATATTATGTATGCACATTTACTTTGTGTGTGTGTATGTCTGTATATAGTAACATAATATTAAAAAGAGCTACACAAACAAGAGAGGAGCGAAAAATTTTGTACTCACTTATAAAGTGTGTGTGCATGTGTTTGTATTTATTTTAACGCGAAACTTTTGAAAGCCTTTTCAGTTCATGTGCTTATGTTTTTATTGACGTTGCTGTTGTCGTTGTTGTTGTTGTTGTAAAATCAAACAAAAACATACAAACATTAACCTTCACTAACCCCAAATGCTGTAATTCTCTCCATAATGCTGTCACGCTCACTTTTATTGCTGTTGTTATTAAGTCCTGTTATCAGTGCTTATGGCTAATTCGAGCATAGAAAAGTTGGTCGTCGTATAGCTCTGTACGTAATTATAACAATTGACAACGTTGTTGTTGTTGTTGTTGTTGTTGTTATTGGTTTATTGTTGAAAATAATGCTGTTGTGAAGAAATTGTTTGGGGGTGGCATGTTTATACACGAATTGGTATTGGAATGTTGACGTAACTGCATGTGACTTGTGGCGTAATAAAATTGTCATTTGCTGGCAAGTCTTTGTGTAAGGCTTTGTTTGTTTGTGTATGTATTATGCTTAACTACTTCGTTTTGTAAACATTAAATGACTGTTATTGAGAGTTTTATGTTTTCGTTAACCATTGTTTGCATTCTCTTGCTTTCTCTCCCTCTCTCACTCTCTCTTTAATTAATACTTCTATGTCACCCATTGTAGTAGTGGCAGTGTTTTCATTAAATGGGTGGTGGATTTACAAGAAAACTTTTACTTTCACAACATGTTTTGGTTGTTGCTGTTGTTGTTAATGTTGTTGTTTAGTTTTGTATTTTTAATTAACCCAGTACTTTCTAGCTGGTAATGTACAGAATGTTCATGTTGCAAACTGCCAGCCAAGTTTTCTTAATGTGAATGAGAAATTGATTCTTTTTGTCTGAGATCTGGTGGTAGGGGAGTACAAATGGAATTAGAAAACTTTTAATCAGTAACATAAACGAATAAAGTTTTTCGCTAATAGAATGGGTTGGCTTAGCGTAAACATTGGCTTTTATTTGCTGGAGTTTAATATATAAGAAGAAAAAGAAAAGTTTCTAAGGAAAAATGTTGGATGATGAGAATTTTATCCCTTAGGGGTCTATGAGAGCAATTGTCAGTTTTACAAGAAAATAAAGAGAATGAGTAATCGCGTTTCAGTGTAATTTGTAGGATGCAGAACGATAAGTGAGATTGTTGGCCAATAATTTATTAATTTCAACTACAAAATTTGATACAAATTAAGTGTACCTTCTAAAGCTTATTTTTCAAATTTTATTTCTTTTAAAAATAAATTTATTTAAACAAACGAAATTTTTTATATGTTAAATATTCTAAATTAATAAAAATGCTACCCCTCTTCGTTGCAATATGCATTGCATTTTGATAATAAAAAAATTCATTCGCAAAACTACTTTCAATTCATTAAGTTTCAAAAAGATTTCAAAACGCGCTTCATTAAACAGATTTGCATTAAAAAGATTACAATAACAATTGCTGAATATCATGACAATCTAAAACAAAAAAGAAAAGCTAAATGAAAATGAAAATAAAAAATAAAATGAAATTTATTTTGCATAACAAAGAGAATGCGAATAATTTTATTGAATTGGATGGAAATGAAAGAAATTAAAAACAAAAAAATTAAATTTGATTTAACAAAAATCCAATGGGGAAAAAACAAAAAAATTTGAATTGCCTGGCATGTTGAGAATATCCACGATTTGTGGACTCAAAACTAATGATTTTTCTTGAGGTATTTGCATTAAAAGAAAACATCTTTTATTAGCTTAAAATGGTCATATTTTTATACAATATCGGGTTATTCGTTTAGTGTTTTCGAAACCGCTGGCAAAGCAATCAGCTATTAAATATCTTTCATCTGAAGTACCATTTATTTAGTGAAAGCTTTGCCGTTTACTAATCCGGATCATTTAGCAACCAAAGAACACAGTATATCAAATACAGCTTTTTTTCGATCATCATGGAGTTATCATCGGGATTATAATCGTCTTTTTGTGCAAGGAATTGTCAAGATTACAAAAAAAATTTGAAGAGACTGAAAGCGTTAAAGAAATGTGCATGATAATCCGAATTTGTCGATTCCTTAGTATTTTCGGTCATTGGAACTGATTCACAACCCTTTATGAAATATTTTGCTTTTGGATTTTTAACCCCAACCATTTAAATTCCAACTCATTCAACAATTAAGTCAACTGACCATAGCTAATGTTGAACAGAGGTATGATTTCATACGTTTTTATGCAAATGTAAAAGAATATGTGCGAGATAGTCAAAAGTTAGCTCTAAGCATTCAACTGTATAAATTAAGAAAAAAAACAATGGAGTTTTAAAAAAATTGACCACGCCCATACAATTCAAACAGCCTTTTTAGCATAAAAATAAAATAAAGTTTTCAGAAAATTTAACACTTTGTTCGGCAATCTCTTAAAGTCGATTAATTTTCAAATAAGAGACTTTCCTCCATCATTTGCTTTCAGTAAGAAGACATAAGTCGCCGTAGTCTAGTAGGTAGTGTGTTGGCTTATTTTCCTAGTCTTCTGACAAAAACTCTGAGAGCAAATAAAATTTCCATGAAGAGTTTTTTCAAAAATCTGTCGTTCAGAGTTGACTTTAAACTGTAGATCCCGCCACTCATGTATAAAATTGACACACATAACATAAAGTGGTGTGACAAGCTAGGTTGTAATGACCAATTATGTGTGTATGTAAGAAAACAAAAAATGGAATTTCATCAAAATTAATCACGACAATTGGTTCTTGATCTTCACCCATACAATTCAAATATCTTTTTTCGCATAAAAATAAAGTCTTCAAAAAATTTATAAATTTTTTTGGCGATTGCTCAAAGTCGTTGTACTTTTTTTTTTTGCTAAAATCAAAGAAGATACTCTCCTAATCATCCTCATTCATTTGCTTCCAATAAGAAAGCAGAGGTAACGTCTTCTTTTTGAACACACAAATTCACAAAAATCTTAGATCTGCATCTTTATGTATAAGACGGCCCTCAAAAGTAGGCTTTAATAATTGCATAAAAGGGCCATTATAAACTCATTTGAGTGTATTTAAATTGAATCAGTGTGAGTGTGAGTGATAAGTTCATGTCAATTTATTTTTTTTCATTTACTTTTCCAAGTTTACATGTATTAATAGGCGTTAGGTTGTTTGTAAACACTTGTAATTCATTAAATGACTCTTTTGCTCTCTCCTTGAGACACAGAGAAAGAGAGAGAGCGAGAGCGAGAGAGTTGTAATTGAGTAAAGTTTATTAAGTGTTATAATTTCATTTCACATCTCATATTTGCCTTAAAGATCAACAGTTAACAGGCAACAACACTTGTAACCCCCAAGCATTGAAATCTTTCGTACACACGAAAACATACAATCACTGTTACACTGGTGCAGAGAAACAGATGGAGAGAGTGAGTGAAAGGAGTATGTAGGGACTATAAGTGAGAGTTAATTTAATGCATTTATACAGAAAATTTAATTTTGAAGCATTTAATTTCGTTTTGAAAACTTTTTTTTTCTTATTTTGTGTATGTGTTTGTTTATTCATAAGCCAATAGAGTGTTGTGTTATAAAACACATTCTATGGGAATATACTCGTATACAGTACTTGTTAAAAGTGAGAGGCATACGGTACTGCCCTAGAGTCAGAAAGTTTTATTTTAAGGCTGTATATTTTTCTTATGATGCATAGACTGTTAATTTCTGATTTGATTATCTGAAGGAGATTGAAGGAAAGGAAAAATGTTAAAAGTTTTGAATTTTTAAAACAAGTGTAGTTCTTGTATACGCAACTGTACTTACAAATTTTTTCAAATAGAAATCAAACTAATGAATTTAATTCAATTAAATTTTTTTTCTGATTCGAAATAATAAAAACAAAAAGTTTTTTTCCTTTTTATAAAATGATATTCAAATAAATTTGATGGCCATCGTTCGACGAGTGCAAGTGTATGTGGTATGAACTTCTGAATTTCGAAATGAATTTGAATTTTCATGCAATAAAGAATATATTTTTTTAGTGCATGCACTGGACTCTACTTTAACACTTTGGTTCTCAACAAAGCGAATCGTTTTTATTTTTTTATCTTTCGTTGGTTTACTCGTTCAAAGCATAAAATGGAAAATAAAAGAAGGAATAAAAATGTTTAAGTGCTTTAAGCTCTTTCAAGAAGTGCGAACAATTTCAACTAATGAAACATAATAAAAATCGCCGAATCTTTCCAATTTAGCAGGAGTTTAAACGCAGCATAAGTGTCTGGGGTGACGAGTCCTGGGAAAAACAACTTCTGCAAAAGCAGTAATTATGAAGAAGAAGAAAAGAATACAGGATATATTCTTTGTCTGACATTTATGCAATGGCTTTTTCTCAATAATTTTTAGAACCATATGCCACAATTTGGGTTGTAACAAGCTTCATTCCTAAAGAAAATTTTATTCGTGTAACAAGTATTGAAAACCTGATGCTTTAGAATCTGATCAGGATATCTACGGCATTGTAAATGGCTTCAACTATTGCGGGAGTTGGAATGAATGAATGAACGGTGAGATAGACCCAATTGTTGACAATGAAGTAGAGTTAAAAAATCAGATTATTTATTACACTTCTCTAACAGAATCGATATTTTTGGAAAATTTCTTCATACCCCTGACGATTCCTTGCACAGTAGGTTGCATGGACTGTCATTATTATATCGTGAAGTTCGGGAAAGTAGCCACGTTTGAAGTGGTGATAAGTTTTAAGAATTCTTACGTGTTTTTCGGTTATTAAACCATCCATATTCGTAAGCGACAAATTTTTTGGCTTGTAGTTTTGGACGAATCCTTAAGACATTTCAATTATTACATCCTTATACCTTTCAAGAAGTGGTATTGTCTGTTCTTTCAATGACGTCCTTTATTGATGATATCTTGTAGGAGGAGAGAAGAGACATTGTTTCCTCCGTTAAGTATTTGGCGGGGGATAATTATCTGTCATGATAATGTGTCTCAGCACCGCGACCATACATACTTATAATGTCAACTACACGCCTACAAATTTTAGAATTCTGCTCGGAGTCAATAATGACAATTCCCTGCCTAGCACCTGATATGCACCCAGATGTTTCCTTCCGGGATGCATTAGTGTCCAAACAGTTCCAAGAATTTGCTCATATGATTCATTTTCATCATCACACGTTGGGCTCGAGACAGCTAACATTCTGAATGAATGTACCTCTGAGTCTACAGTACCCTGTCACATACATACGAGTACATACATAATTAGTCATTACAATCCTTCATTCTAGATTACGAGCTAGTTTATCACATCACTTACAGTGGTGGCCTTATAATTAGAAATGATATTTCTGGAACAGAGTTCTCTGGAGTGACGAATCTAAGTTTAATTTGTCCCAATCTGATGGAAAAACGTATGTAAGACGTCCTCCAAACAAAGCCTTTGATCCCAGGTACAAACAGGTGAAAACTGTAAAACAAATTAACAAACATACATGTTGCTAAGACGTTTCTATTTATAAGGCCACCACTGTATATTGTGTGTGTTAATTTAATACATGAGTGGCGGGACCTACAGTTTAAAGTCGACTTCTAATGGCATATTTTTGAGAAACTTTTCATGGAAATTGTATTTACTCTTAGAGTGTTTGCCATAAATCTATTATATATATATACATATATATAATATGTATATATATATATACATATAAATATTTTCATATTTCGTTTAGTTGGAGATGTCTGACCTGGGGGTTTGAACCGAGATCTCACATCTAATAAGCCAACGCACTGTCCACGAGGCTACGGTAACTACTGGATATCTCGGGTTATTTCTAGGCGGCCTAATGTATAACTCAGATCCCCTCGTATTATAAATTCTGGCTCTCCTCAAAAGAATTGCTTAAGAAATTAAACTCCTGAGAGATCTTGGCGCATACAATTTTATAAAAAAAATCTTTCAAAAGAAACAATTAACAAAATTAAAAAAGGGGTGCAAAAACACTGCTGAAACCCGTACGTTTTAATTAAATTTTGTCATGACAAACAAACATTAATGGCGGACAATTCAATTTCATTAATTATTTTGGGCGTAAATTTTACCAAATAATTGTCATCTATTTCCACAATTATTTAAGTGCTAATTCCTTGGAATATTAGATTGTCAAAACGGTTTACAGCAAAGGTCAAAGGTGAATTTATTTATTAATTTAAAATATTTCCTGGAAATCAAATGATAATTTGCAATAATAAGTGTATTAACATGTTACGATGTATGTGTAATGGCATGTTAATTACAGAGTAAGGAGTTTAATGTGTTTTTCCGATAGGTGGTAATTAAGGGGAAGGTGAATTGATTTAATTTTATTGATCTATTTAAAGATAATTGCAGTGACTTTAGGTTTATGTAAGGTATTTTAAATATGTAGATTGCTTTTGTTTGCTCTGCTGCTACCTGCAAAAACAGCTGCTACTATGGCCTCAATAGGCAATAAATTAGGAGAGGCCTCTCTCGTAAGACAAAACTAAAAGGCTGTCATCCTGCACTTTCTTCTTTATGGCGCAGAAGCATGGACGCTATTAAACACCGATGTAACTGCATTGAGAGCAAGAGAGAAACGGTTTACATAAGATCTTCGGTCCAGGGCGAGTTGGCAATGATTTCCAAATACTATCCGTATGAGCTCCGCAACAACATGGACGTTATGCAGCGCATTAACATTCAGCCATGTAGTTCAGTAGGAAGAGGATGTTCCGGCGAGACGGGTATTTGATGGGAGATTAGCGGAAGTGTCGGTGTAAAAGGCGACTTTGTCTGTGTTGGAACGTCCAAATCCAGAAAATCCTGACATCGATTGGTGCGCCCAACTTGCGTGATTGTGACGCGCAAGAAGTAGACGCACGTGAAAGGGCGTGTAGACAATCCAAAATCTGTTACTTGGGTTGTTAATGGCCAATTAAGTAGGTGTGTGAGTAAGATTGCCACTGTCAAATAGGACATCAAGTACGAAAATTATTACCTACAGGAAGTATTGTCTTTCTTCGAATAACCTGTGAGGTTTCTTATTTTCTCAATATATGTGACGCATTATGCCCTCCCGACTACATAACCTAGTAATAAAATAGAGAGAGAGAGAGAAAGAGAGACATTGTCTTCACATAAATAAAATAATGTAAGAGAGCGGAATAATACAATTCATCTGTAACAACCAGCATTAGTTACTGGGTGTTTACTTTTTAAAAGACTATGAATTACAAAGGATTTAAAGCTCTCAACCAGGACATTATGTTCGGGTATATGTGGATGAAGGCATACAACAAAATAGAATATAATAGAATGAAGAAAATAAAAAGTGCACACACACACATAGTAAATTTTCTTGACAACTAACTGCAACGTGTAAAACAACAACCGCCATTAAGTCAATGAGAATAGCAACTGAACTCTTGTTTATGCAACATCTTGCATGACTACAAATCCCATTATTTGTTGCACTGATGGTGATGTTGTTGTAGTTATTGTTGGAAAAACCATTCAACATGACCATTAAACTTTAAAAACCTTGTTATTCTTGCTATTGTGTCTGAAATGACAGGAGTTGTTCGTGGATATGAAAACAAAACAAAAAAATAAAAGTTAACTTAAGGCAACTTTAATAAAGATTTTGTTGTTGTTGTTGTTGTTGTTGTTTAAGCGTGTATAGCTGCAAGTGATTTTTATTAAATTGAAATGAAAGTTTTACAGGAAATAACATCATCATATACGGAAGGGATTTTTTTATCAGGTGGTGCCGGTGGCTTAGAAAATAAATTCGAAAAAAGCCAGCAATGTTAGGATTTTAAAGAAATATTTTAAAGGTTACTACGTACGCTGCTCACGTTTTATTTTAAATATTAAGTGGAAAGGCAATGCCAGTGAAATATTTAATTTCCTTAGGAAAAAAGTATTTCTTCCCGTGATAGCTGATCAACAAATAATTGACATGATAAAGAAAACATAACAAGTATTTCTCTCCCTCCAACCATAAGTTGCCTTTAGCCTCAAACATTTTTCTTTGTGCTATTCGATGAAATACTCATCACTCTACTGACAAATCATTTAGTATGTAGTTAGGCATTATTTTGCTGTGGGAAGATAAAGGGTCCGCCAAAAAAATTTTTTTTTTTTTTTGAAAATGCTTTAAATAAAAACTACTGAATATTTTCTCTAATTTCTTTTTTTATTTGAAAGTACAATCCTTCCGGTTACTAATTTCATTCAAATGGCTGCCTCGGCTGGCCATGCGGTAGCCTACACGATCGGTCCAATTTTTAAGCACATTATCGATTGTGTGCAGCTGTATTTCACCAATGGCAAATAATAGTCCAACGGTGTCAAATCGCAGCTCCGAGGAGGCCAAACGACATCAGCTCTGCGGCTGATAATGCGTTCTTCAAAAACAGGGCGCAAAACATCGAGTGTAGCTTCGGCTGTGTGGCACGTAGCGCCGTCCTGTTGAAACCAAATGTTGCCAATATTATCCTCTTAAATTGTTGTGGACAAAAATTCGTTCAACATGGCCCGATAACGATCGCCATTGATTGTAACGGCCACTCCTTGCTCATTTTCGAAGAAAAATGGCCCAATTAGGCCTCTGAACCAAAATCCGCACCAAACAGTGACTCGTTTTGGGTGCGTCGGCTTTTCAATGTATTCGTGCGGGTTTTCTGTGCCCCAAATGCGACAATTTTGCTTGTTTACATACCCGCCAAGATCAAAATGAGCTTCATCTGAAAAGATGATCTTCTGGTGTAGGCTAATGCATGGCCAGCCGAGGCAGCCATTTGAATGAAATTATTTTCCATTATTAAAAGTTATTTGGCCGACCCTTTAGTTCGGAACAAGTTCGGATAGACACATGTAAAACTCATTATGATACCACACATTATCCATTTTTTCTTCGATCCGGATCAGTTTGCAGTTTCTAATGAAGCAACTTAAACTTCTGATTGCCAAATCGTTTACATTGTCCATGTATTAAACTTTACCGTACATTTTCTTTTCGACATAGTGTGCTGGCTATGTATCCAATGAAATAGCCGTAGTATAGTAAATAGTGTGTTGGCTTATTAGACAAGATTTCCTGGTTCAACATCTGGTTCAGGCATCTCAATCAAAAAGAAATATGAAAAAATATGTTTTTTTGGTGAATTTCTCTCAGCAGTCTTCTGACAGAAGCGCTGAGGGTAAAATAAAATTGCCATGAACAGTTTCTCAAAAAATCTGTCATTTGTGGTCGACTTTAAACTGTAGGTCCCAATATTTATAAATAAAATTAACAAACACAACATGAGCGTGGCGTGAGATGTTAGGTTGTAATCCTAGCTAAAGGGTTAGTAATTAAGATGGTTAGGTAGGAAGGAAGGTAGAATAGACTCAGGTAGGCTATATAAAAACCATTGTGATACCATAATAAACCGTTGAAACTTCTGAAGAAGCAATTTAGAGTCGTAATGATCGTTAGATAGGTAGGTTGGAGTGGTAGCTTTGATATTTAAAGTTCACTTGAGCATGCATAGCGACCCGTTGTAACACCACAGGTAAACCGTTATTGAAAAATCGTGTGAATCGTCTAAATAGCACTCACAAAGGTGCCTTTTATCTTCTGATGTAGTGCTGGGTGTGTACACTATAAATATATACCCAGCCCTAGGTATTGTTACTTAACTTTTTGCCTAGACCAATGCGTTTCACATGACTGCCCATAGTGCAGTATTTGGTAGTGACTTCAACATCAGTACTAAGTGTGCTCCTTTGAGTTTGAGGAAGTTTTTTGTATGGCCTCTTTACAGTTTGACCAGATTTACTGTACTACTCTGCTTCTATCCGAAGATGCTCATGCGGCGTTAACAGAATCCATAACTGAATTGTTATTAGAAGCTACTAGGTCTTAATCTATATGAAAATGTAGAAACCTTTCCGTAGTTCGTTTGTTGTCACACGTCTGGGCAATTCATCTGCTCTTGACTTTTCTGGAATTTTGGTATGTTCCGGTAACCATGTCACGCTATTGCGCTACCCCATTGAGAGGTCTGTGAAAGCGATAAACCATTTTGGAGTTTCTTACGCTAGAACTCAGTTCTCTGACATCTGCCGGGCTATCACAAAATACGGAGTATCTCTTCCAGCCTATATGACAAACACTTCTGTCCGGAAGGCGCTGCTACGATCGGATAGCCTAATTGATTGAACAACGACCACCAGTTTCCAAATTCTTCTTCCGAAATGAATGTTCTAAACTTCTCTTCTTCACACACAAATTCTCCTCTTCTCTTTTTGTCATTGATAACGAAGGCTTTAATAGAAATAAAAAGAGGAAATTATGAAAAAGGTTTTGTGGATTTTTTTAACAGGATAACAGGTCGTTGGATTTTATGGAATGCAAAACAATGCTCTCCAGTTTCTTTTTACAATGAACGTCGACTTTTTATTTGCTTTCTATGTGCCCCTTTAATGTAAAGTCGGATATCGTTCAGTGTCCATCACATTATTAACTTCCAAATAAAAAAAAAAAAAATAAAAATCAATAACAACAACAACAATGACAATAAGTTCAATAACAACAATAATTTATTTTTATATTTTTAATCACTTTTTCTCTCTTTTATTTATTTGCCATTCAATCAATACCCGCCAAGGGGTATAGAAATGAGAAAAAAAAAACGAAAACTTTTACGACTGACTGACGACATTTCTGATGTCAAAAGTTTAAATAAATGTTGTTCACCTACCCCCCCTTCCCCCTTCTAATACAGATGTCATGTGTAGCTGTCACGAAATTGTCAATAAAAAGACATAAAAAAACATAAAAACAGCGAAATTTTATTGATTGATTGATTAGAATATCCTGACATTAGTAATAATCAAAGCGAAAACAAAAAACGAAAACGGAAAAAACGGAAAAAATGGCAACAAAAAAAAAAAAAAACAAAAACAAAAGATAATGATTTCCAAATACAACGTCATCGTTATTAATTTTTTTTCTATTTGTTATGGATTGATGAGCAAAGAAATGTCGTTGTCCATAGATATATCTGGAGGCATCAAATATGACAAGCCAATAGGATTTGGAATGAAAAAAAAACTTCTTTTATTAGCAATTAGCAGAGGAAAATAGGTTTGAGGGCGTGTAGAGTTAATGTAGCAAATACAAAAACTCTCGGAGATAGTGGGTGACATTGTGTTCGTAGTAGAGAGGAAAGTTAATTAAGCAGGATAAAGTAAAACAAAAAAAGCTGAAAACAAAGGGGAGGTATGAGCTACGCGAAAATAAATGCGTTACTCGTCAGTCAGCGTAATCAATTTTATATGTTGAAATCCTTACAAACACTTTCTCTCTAAAAAGGGCCGGACAACTACAGCGAAACTCTACATACCCTGCAGTAGTCCGGTTGAAATTTTCCAAGCATCTGATTCCACAATGTCCTGGATCCCATGTTATCAATTTCATGTTCCACATATTGTGTGGCTTATTAGAGTGAGGTCACGGTGCAAGCCCCAAGTCAGATATCCCAAACAAAACGGAATATGAAAAAATATTTATCGGCGACTTCCTCTCAGCAGATTTCTGGCAAAAACTCTGAGAGTGAATAAAATTGCCATGAAAAGTTTCTCAGAAAATCAGTCATTCGGAATCCACTTAAACTGTAGCTGCCGCCACTCATGTATAAAATTAACACGCACAACATGAGTTGTGTAAGAAGTTAGGTCGTAATCCTGACTGAAGAGTTGTAATAACCAATTATGTATGTATGTATGTATGTATGTATGTTTGTATGTGTGTATGTATGTAAGTATGTTTTTTTTTTTTTTTTTTTTTTTTTTTTTTTTTTTTTTTTTGTCTTGAGCCGGAGGTGGGAATCTTCGAAAGACACTTTTGTTCCAACAAAAGAGTGCACGATTCACCATCACTGGTGCCTACGTACTAAACCCACCCCCTACACACTTCAACCACTCTCCCCCCGCGGGACTGCCGTAAGGTATTACTTCGCGGAGGACTGGTTAGCTTGAAGGCTTTATCACGTTAATTCAAATTTCGCCTCCGTTCCTCCAGTCTTCGGAGTACTATCAAAACTTCAGCCATTCTATGGCTATATTGACTCCATAGAATCCTACAGTTCAACAGTTCTTCCATTAGCCGGTTTGGTTCCAAATTCGTTTCTCCCGGCCATCTAAATCTGGGACAGCAGGTTAGAATATGCTCCGCATCTTCCTCCTCGTCTACACAGTTTGGGCATATAGGAGAAGTGTCATGACCAAATCTGTGCAGGTACTTCCTGAAGCACCCATGACCAGTTAGGAACTGGGTCACGTAGTAGTTCAACTCGCAATGTTCGTTCTTCATCCAAAGGGTTACATCAGGGACAAGACGAAATGTCCATCTTCCCTTTAGACTGCTCTCCCATCGTGACTGCCATTTGTGCATGGAAGTCCTTCGTTCCTCCGCTTTTATAGCCGCTATTTGTCCCGGGTACTCGAGACGGCGAAAGTATATCCTTCTCATCTCATCCGTCAGTATATCTATTGGTATTGTCTTTGCCAACACCAAAACTGCTTCATCAGACACTGTCCTGAAGCCACTTATCCGTCTAATCGCGCTTAGACGATATACCGAGGACAATATCCTCCTCGTCGTCCCCACTGAGAGTGCCTCCGACCATATTGGGCAAGCATATGTATGTATGTATGTATGTATGTATGTATGTATGTATGTATGTATGTATGTATGTATGTACATTTGTAATAAACTTGTTCGTATAGATTATTTATGGAGTCAGGATGGTGTGTAAATTGTACATACATATTTAGTACTTTGCTTACTAGAAGGAATACGGCTGTCTTTAGGTCTGCCAGAGCATAAGGAGGTATTAAATTTTTCTTATTCTGCTAACCTAGTTTCACTCACTTCTGTGAAATATAAACTACACTTCAACGGTGATAATTTATTCCAGCATCCTTATCGTATTCGTTGTTTGAAGCTAAAGAACGTGTTCAGATTATCCGTTGGTACCTGTTCATTTCCAAGCGGACTATGTTTACTGAAAATTTTCTCTATGTGGTCATTGCTTAAAAAAGACGCCCAGAATCTGTTATTAGCTGGACAATTCCTTTACAAAAATGCATGGCCATATGATCAGTTCAAAACTTTTTAGTGAATAGCGGTTGGTAAGTTTTTCTACTTCCTCTTTATATTCGAATCTTGTTACGTTCCATTTTAATTGTTTGTTGTGTCCAATGCAGAACGCTTTCACTGGAATACACTTTATATTAAAAAAGTGTAACAGAAATTGTGTTTCTTCGGCATTGAAAGAAAGTCATATGTTGTCTGAAAAATCATAAAATAGCTAAACTTGGCCAAAATTTCAATAATTATTTGGTGATAGTGCTTCGCACGAAATGCTAAGTGTAATATGCTTTTAAGTTATGAATCTAATTTTTTGATTTGTAACACTGTGCACAGGAATCGAGGGTTTTATAAAGAAAATAATGAAGAAGTTTATTAAATTAGTGAACTTATATTGCGAAATTATTGTCGCCGTAGTCTAGTGGTTAGAGTGTTGGCTTAGTAGACGTAAAGCTACAGTTCGAACCTCATGTCAGACATCTTCAGCAAAACGAAATATGAAAAAATATTTCTTCGGTGACTTCCTTTCAGCAGATTTCTGGCAAAAACTCTGAGAGTAAATAAAATTTCCATGAAAAATTTCTCAAAAATATGTCGTTCGGAGTAAACTGTAGTGAGAAGCTAGGTCGTAATCCTGTCCTAAGGGTTATAATGGCCAATTATGTATGCATATTGTGGCAAATAATCTTATTTAAGATTAGGGCCATTATTACAACTTGCCGTTAAAGTTGGGTTTAGTTAAAGGTAAGTTTAGCTAAAGTGAACTTTAAAGTCACCTTTAACTTCTTTTCGTTATTACAACCTATAGATAATATAAAGCTAACTTTTTCAAAACTATGGCAGTGGCAGAGCAATGTCTTTAACACTGCTTAAATTAAACAAGTTTTATTTAAACGCAGTGGCAACGACGGGGTTCTTTTTTTGTTGTATTTGCTCACTTTGTTTATATTTGAAGTTTCCACATTGATAATAATATATATACTAAGGCAAGTTGAAAGATAAAGTGAACTTTAAAAGTTACCAGTAGGATGATCTTCCCTTTAGCTTAACGCTTACTTCTATCTTATCGTCCACTCGTAATAGTGAAAAACAATTTATCTGCCCGTTAAAATTCTCCCATTCGTTAACGGCAAGTTGTAATAATGGCCCTTAAAGTGTTACTTACATTTTTTTAAAATAATTTTCACAAAAAAGCGATAGAAACACTCATGAAAAGTACACAAAAATTTAGACAACTTTTACCCATAGTGCGTTTGTGGCCATGCCTCTTGAAAAAAACGGTTGTAGTAGAAATATGAGTACAAAAATAAATAAATAATAGAACACAAGTGAGTGAGAGACACAGTGAGAGAAATAAAGTAAACAAAAACAAAAAAAAAAAAAGGGATAAGATTACCCAACAAGTTGTGTTGGTGATTGAAAACAAGAGTTCAATTTATTTTAATAGCATTGCTTTCAATTGTTCTGGTGGTAGTGTTAGTGTATTACTGCTACTAACTGTATAGTACAGCAATGAGAATAAAACAGCAGGAGAATAAATTACAATAACAACAATAAAAATCAATATGAAACGTATCTGTTTACTCATATTGATTACTCGAGTTATTGTTTCTGAACTCTCTTGTTGTTGTTGATGGTTTTTGTTTTTAAGTTTTTCTATGGCATTATGTGAAGGACAATAACAATAACAATAAGAGGTAAACGTAATAGTCATAGTAGTAGTGGTGTTTTAAAATAATAGGAGGACAAGAGCCCATGGGGGGGGAGCGATTGAGTGAAAGAGTAGTAATAACAATACGAAATCAATCACTATTAAGTCATATTTGACGTCATTTGATACAAAATAACAGTAGTAGTTATAAATATATTATGTCGTTTTGTTTGCTTATAAATTTGTTTGTATATGTTCTTGTAAGTGTATGTATGGAAGTGGGTGTATTTCATTATAATTAAACATGCCGTGACTTTTTTGTGTCCTTAGATTTTCTTCCCTTTTCGTTTTCGTTTTTGTTTTTTCAATGTTTCCGTTTAAATTAATAGAAATAAATTCGTTTCATAAACAAAGTCAAGGATAGTATGGAAGGCTATAGAAATATTGTGATTGAAAGAAAAACACAACACAGAAACAAAAAGAAGGAAAATACAAAATAAAAATTAAACTTAAATCAAGACAAATTGAAAATGAAAAACTTTTTTTCTTCTTTTCTTTTGCGTTAAATTAAAATTTTAATTAAAAAGTTTCTTTAGAGTGTCAAAATTTTTAATAAAATCTCTTGCCCTTGTCTAAATATTTCTTAGTACATATTATTCTTCATAAATTTCAATTCAAAATTCTCTCTTTTCTCTCTTTCCATTTCTTTTTTCTGGCTTATGGTTTTAATTGAAATTTATGGAGTATCATTTTTGGGGTTCTTATTTAAATTCTATTATTTCTGGGTTTATTTACATTCTCTCTCTCTCTCTTTGTTCTCTTCAATTGTTAAACAAATTAGGAAACAATTAGTCACACAGTGGGTGCTAAAAAGAATAAAATAAAATAAAAACGAGTGCTTGAAATTAAGAACTCTTCAAGGGTGGTTTCCTTTATCTTTTTTTTTTTGTATATAAAGTTGTTGAAAATTTTATTGGGAAAATTTCCCTTTGTGTGTGTGTTCTAAATAAATAAAATGTCAACTTTTTCCCTTCACAAAAAAAACGGATTTTCATACGTTTCAAAGTACGAATGGTGGAAAAATATTTTTTTTTCATTTAAAATCTCTTCTCATTTGATAAAATGATTTAAAATTCTCACTTCAAATTTATTAAGGCAACAGCTATATTATTCAATCTGAATTTCTCTTCTACCATACATTCTTTATTAGCCCAGAATGACGCCTTAGTTTCTCACTTCAGCAAAATGGTTTTGGGGTATGCTATTCTCTAAAACTATACGTTACTAGCAGGACTATTCCTTTACGAAAATACATACAAATGATCCGTTGAAAAATTTCTAGTGAAATGTGGTTGGTAAGTTTTTCTAGAGCCGCATAGTTACCAGCAAAATAATTTTCAGTTCGATAGCATTTTGCTATTTTAGTCAGCTTCTAGCGTTCGTGGTAAAGAAAACTGCTTAGAAATTTGACCTAAAACTGAAGCATCGTATTTGTGTTCGAGTCGAAAGATTTTTTCTAAGCGAAAAACCGATTCATTTGTTGGATTAAATGAAATTTATAAAGGATGTTTTTTATAGAGGTATAGAACTTTAAGTTGCAATAAAACAACGATGGATTATTCGATTGACATGAATTTTATTTATCCGAAAGCTAATTTTGTGGCATTAGATTTTAAATATGATTTCTGGCATATGACCGCCACGGCTGGCGCGGATGTAGTCCAATCTGGACGTCCAATTTTCGATGACTTTTTCCAACATTTGTGGCCGTATAGCGGCAATAATACGGCGAATGTTGTCTTCCAAATGGTCAAGCGTTTGTGGCTTTACGCATAGACCAATGACTTTACATAGCCCCACAGAAAGTAGTCTAGCGGTGTTAAATCACAAGATCTTGGTGGCCAATTCACAGGTCCAAAACGTGAAATTAGGCGGTCACCAAACGTGTCTTTCAATAAATCTATTGTGGCACGAGCTGTGTGACATGTTGCGCCGTCTAGTTAAAACCACATCTCCTGGACATCATGGTTATTCAATTCAGGAGTGAAAAAGTTAGTAATCATGGCTCTATACCGATCACCATTGACTGTAACATTCTGGCCACCATCGTTTTTGAAAAAGTACGGACCAATGATTCCACCAGCCCATAAAGCGCACCAAGCAGTCAGTTTTTCTGGATGTAACGGTATTTCCACATACACTTGAGGATTACCTTCACTCCAAATGCGGCAGTTTTGTTTGTTGACGTAGCCATTCAACCAGAAGTGCGCTTCATCGCTAAACAAAATTCGCTTATGAAAATCGGGAACAACGGTAATCTCGTTTTGGGCCCATTCGACGAATCTACGCCTTACTTGATAATCGTTTGGCTTCAAATCTTGCACGAGTTGGATTTTGTAAGCACGCAAACCAAGATCCTTCCGCAAAATCTTCCATAAAGTGGATGGACACAGATCCAATTCCTGTGCTCGATGGCGGATGGACTCATTCGGGTCTGCCTCAATGCTACGCTCTACAGCAGCAATAGCTTCTTCTGTACGCACTGTACAGCGTCTCAGGCGTGAGTCTATTCATGATGAATTGCCAAACTAAACTGAGAATAAATCACTTGACAGCTGTTAAATCGGTCGCCATCTTGAAAAGTAATGCCAACTTAAAGTTCTGTACCTCTATAAATAACACCCTTTATTTGTTTGTGCCGGAGATTGAAACAAATGATAAATTTAAGCTAAAAGCTGTGCTGTATAGTGAATGTATTTGAACTTCTGTTAGGTTTTCAAAGATGTGTTTGGTCTGGAGTTGTCATTATGACACACAACACTTTTTTAATTCTGGTCGTTATAATTGAACTACATGCTTCAATGTTATCAGCAACAGTTGAGACTAGAATTAATCGTCTCATCATATTCTAGTAGCCCTTGCCTCATATTCTAGTAGCCAATGCCATTTCAATATCACAAGTCATCCAGCATTATCTCTGTTAGTATTAATGATTGATTTACTATAGTCTGTGAAGCTTTATTTGGCTTCATCCATACTCTTTTTCTAACGTTATTGTTGTTAACGATTTACTTTTCAATACAAACAAGCGTTCACTTTGGAAATGGTTCGATTTCGTGCCGTTTTATCAGTGAAACTTACTTACTTAATTGGTCATAAAGGGTTAGTCGGGATTACCACCTGGCTTCTTATGCCACTCATATTGTGTGTGTTAATTATTTCCATGACTGGCAGGAGCTACAGTTCTCATGTCGCCTCCTATCGACAGATTTTTGAAAACCATTTCAAGGCAATTTTGTTTTACTCTCAGACTTTTTGCCAGAAGACTGCTGTTGGGAAGTCAGCAAAAGAAGTGTATTTCCATACTTTGTTTTGTTTGAGATGTCTGAGATGTGGTTCAAACCATCCAACATCCAACACACTAGCTATTAGACTGCACCAAGTTCGTCTTACTGGTAGATCGCTAAAGGAATTTCTTTCTGTAAAAATTTTCTCTAATAATTCATCGAACTTGTTTGCGTATCCAGCGTTCTTCGAATGGTTAAAGCTATTTGGTGATCTGTGTCTAGTTGCGAAGACTCCTTTTGTGCCTGTTTTTCTCATTTCATTTTCTGAAACTTTGTAGACTTTTTACTAAATTATTCGACCATTATTCAAAAAAGGACCAAATCATGTACCATTTCATAGCAACGTCTTTGTTTATTTCTAAAATTTTATTGGCAGCCTTTGATGCATTAATAAATTGTTCTTAATAAAAATGCAAATATAATTGGCAAAGTTTCAAATTTTAATGCGTAATTTGTTACTCGGAGATCGCTTTTGGCCTAGTGGCGAGTTCAAATTTCAGCTGCGTAATCTTCACAAAACCAGTCACCGTAGTCTAGTCGGTAGTGCGTTGAATTATTAGACGTGAGGCCTCAGTTCAAATCACAGGTCAGACATCAAAACGAATATATGAAAAAATATTTCTTCGACGACTTCCCATCAGCAGATTTCTGGCAAAAACCTTGAGAATAAATATAATTGCTATGAAAGATTTCTCAAAAAATCGGTCGTTCGGAATCCACTTTAAACTGTGGCTACCGCCACGCAAGTTGTTTGAGAAACTAGGTTGTAATCCAGACTGGAAGGGTTGTAACGCCCAATTGTGTACGTATGTAATCTTCCAAAAAGGGAAATATGGAAAAAATCGTTTGTTGCTCCCTCTCCTTAGTACTTTGGCAAAAGCTTTGAAAGTGAACTAATTGTCATAGAAGTTTGTCAAAGTATAGGTCCTGCCTCTCATGCATAGATTTGTCCTACACAAGATGGGTGTGGGTGTGGGAAACAAAATAATGAGATTTTAATAAAGTTTCCAAGTATTGCCAAATGTAACCAATATAAGCGGAGCAATTTATACTCAATTTGCAAGCGAAATAAATTGTGAGCCCATTATGTTGATTTAAATTTTTTGGTATTTAAGATAGTCCTACCCCTATAAGTCCTTATGTACCATGGCAATGTGTTTCAAATATTTTTATTTTTCCTGTCCTGTACGCCTTACTTTACTTATGTTAATTTCATGTGTGTGTGTGTGTGTGTGTCTGTGTGTAAATGAATTGCCATTTATTTCATCACCTTCAACATGACTTTCGTTAAGTCTTTAACTGGATGAATGTCTATTTTCTAGTTAGAAAAGAAAAAGCAAAAAAGAATTGATTCGTCTTATAAAAGTTGCGTGTAATTTCAATTAAATTTCGTAATTAATTACAAGAACTTCAAGCAGGTACTTAATGCCTCTAGGCTTTGAAAAGAAACAGCAACAGAAAGAAAAAGGCTTAAAGCAATGGCATATATTAAAGAGGCTTTAACTCTTATGGCAAGGCTATGAAAATGACATTTAAATGAAGAATTAATTGAAAGTTAAGTTTTTCGAAAACAATTATTGAAATTAAAATTCATTTCTTATAATATTTTAATTCAGTTTTTTAGGGCAAACAATTTTTACAAATTGAAATGATTAAAAATAGTTGATGTTTTTCTAAAAGTCCTTGCCAGTTTTCGTTTAATTCACAGGAAAAAACAAAAGAAAGAAAAGAAACAATTCAAAAATAAATTCGCCACCCATTTATTGATTACTTTTCATTTCGTTGTTTTACTTACAGACTATTTAATAGGAATTTTATCGATTTCTATCGTTGGCCACAACGCTATTGTGTTTGTATTTGTTATTGTCTATTGAAAAGAAACAAAAGAAAGAATGAAAGAAAGAAAAGAAAGAAAAAATAAGTTTTTCTTTTTAATTTCCATTTTCATTTTCATTTCGATTTTCTTTTTTTTTTTTCATTTACTGTTTCGATTATGTTGTTGTAGTGCATTTATTCATTTATAAAGTCGATTTCGATTGTAAGCTGCTGTTACTATTGCCGTTGCTGCTGCTGTCTGACAGGGATCACAATTTAATCTGCCGAAGTGAAGTGATGAACAAAGCAATTAAAATGATTGATACTGACAGCAGCGGTTGTGACAGCAGCAGCTATAACCAGCAGCCATGTAGCAATAGCTTGGTAGCGTATGAGTGTTGTTAAGGGATTATAATTTAATGAAGAAAAAATATTAATCATACGCCTTCGAGGAATTTTAATTGAAAGCAAAACATCAAAAAGTGAGCGAGCGTATGAGTGTGTGTGTATGTGTGCTAAATATAATAATAAGCTGTTGTGATAAATTAAAAACGTCAATTAACGTTAATCACAAAATTATGGTATTAATTTCATGTGGCAAAGAAATTTTTATTGTTTTATACGTAATGGTGTGTTCAAATGTGAGGCCGAAAAAAATTTTCTTTTTGTACACCAGATTTTTTCAACAATTGTGGGGCGATTTTTTAATTTTAACTTTTTTTTTATTGAAATACAATGTTACAAACCAACGTCATGATCAACACTATTCTTTGAAAATTAGTCATTTAGTATTAATTTGCGAAATGTTGATTTCATACTGTATATACTCACAAATGACTATGGACACGTGCAAATACAGTATTTCGTTCATTAAAAGCAAAAAGTTCGTTATATTCAATACTAAGTTAAAAAGGAAAAACATCCTCCATTTTATTTATTTTATTCGCATACACCTGCGGAAACCCCTCAAGGAAGTGTAAAAGGTGTGGTTAAATCGCATCAGTTCATGTTACGTGAGGTAATACATACATACATATGTACATACTTGCTCATTACAACCCTTCAGTCAGGATTACGACCTAGTTTCTCACACCACTTATGTTGTGTGCGTTAGTTTTTATACACGAGTGGCGGGGCCTACAGTTTAAAGACGACTCCGGACGACAGATTTTTTTTGGAGAAACTCTTCATGGCAATTTTATTTACTCTCAGAGTTTCTGCCAGTAATCTGCTGAGAGGAAGTAGCCGAAGAAATACGTTTTGTATTTTGTTTTTAAATCTGGCCTGGGGTTTGAACTCTGGCTTTACGTCTGATAAGCCAACACACTACCTACTACACTACGGCGACTTTGTGAGATAATCATGCCCCCCAAAGCGCTCATGCTGAATATCCAATGTGGCATAAGCTGTATGCCACGTAGCGCAGTCCACATCAAATTCAGATCAAAACAAGTTGATAATCAGCGACATAAATTGCTTAAAGTTGGAACATTCGTCGTTCTAAAAGAACGTCGCTCAAAATCTACACTAAACAATGACTTTTTCGGAACTCATGTGAACTAATGTCGTCTTTAATTCGACAAATTTTGTTTATTTTCGAATCCATTCATCCGGAAATGGAACTCATCTCTGATTATGAAAGTTAAAGTCATTCAGCGAGCACACGTTGTTGCCCACGGTCGCGAATGATGATTTGACGAAACAGAGTGAAAAATGAAAATTAATTTGACAAATTAAAGCTTCAATGCATTCAGCGTACACAAGTTCCAGGTTAAGTTGTTTTATTCGAGTGAAGGTCCATGTCAGAACGCAAAAGACATTAAAAATTCGGCAGATCTTCGTTGTGTTCGTTGACGTGTGGGAGTTGATCTATCGTCTACTAAGCCAGTGAACTAGAATTTATCTGCCACAGTCAAAATTCTGTGATATTTTCTGGCTTTTTAAAACCAAAATAAAAAAATGCTAAAATCATTGACGCCAAAACAAAATTTTATGTGTGATATTTCGTTTAAGCTTTAAAATTTTAATAATTCTCATTAAGTTAATATGTATTTTTATACATAATGTTTACAACAAAGTGTACTTTTCACAAAATGCATTTTTTTCAGTAGATGACTTGCATGCTTTTGGTAAATGACTTACATAGTTTTGATTGATGACTTGCACTTTTTTTGTTGGATGACTTGCATTTTTTTTGGCCGATGACTTGAATTTTTGTGCTCGATGACTTGCAGTTTTCTGGTCGATGACATTTTTCATTCTTTTGTTAATGACTTGCTTTTGTTCGTAAAAACATTGACTTTATTTGCTTTCAGGAAATGAAATTTTTTCTCATTGAAAACTTATCTTCCAAGTAAAATGCTTTTAAGAATTATTTTTATTAACATAAACTCTCGGAAATGGTTTACTAAACTAAACTCATTACGTTTTTTTGTTTCTATTCAATTGCAGGTAGTGAACACAACTCAACACCCATTATTTAGATACCGCCATGAATGAAACGGAGTGCGACAGTTTAATCAGGGCGGTAAAATGGACGGAACCCTCAAATTTGATCTCATTAGCGATACTCGAGTTTATCAATGTCTTAGTAATAGGTGGCAACCTTTTAGTTATTGCAGCCGTATTTTGTTCAAATAAATTACGCAGTGTTACCAATTTTTTTATTGTTAATTTAGCCGTGGCCGATCTATTGGTCGGTTTAGCCGTTTTACCATTTTCAGCAACGTGGGAAGTATTTAAGGTAAGAAGTGCTTTTGCCCCCTCAGGCGTATGAGTAATATTATTTCACAATTAATATCAAACATACGCTTCAATGTAAAGGTTTTAATGTTTTAATATTGTTTTGAAATTCCTATTTAAGGTATGGATTTTCGGTGATGTTTGGTGTCGTATTTGGTTAGCGGTCGATGTCTGGATGTGTACCGCCTCCATATTGAATTTATGCGCCATTTCACTGGATCGTTATGTGGCCGTTACGCGTCCCGTAACATATCCCAGCATTATGTCTACCAAAAAAGCAAAATGCTTAATAGCCGGCATATGGGTTCTATCGTTTGTCATATGTTTTCCACCTCTAGTGGGATGGAAAGATCAGAAGGTGAGTTAAAGTTTGAATTATTTTTTTCTGATTTTTTCAATAAAACAATTCTATTTTGCGAAAGCTATTGTTTTTATATTTATTTTAAGCGAAAACTTTTGTTTTTTTTTTTTTTTTGTTATACTTGCGTGACATTATTCATTATTTTTGTGCAGGTCATATTGACATCCATTTATGTATGTATGTGTCACCAGTTGTCTGTTTATTTAATTTGACTTTTAGTCCTCATTTGTTGTTTTTGTTTTTTTTCAGTACATATTTATGTTCTCAATTGTTGTTATTTGTTAAATAGATTTAACAACTACAATAAATTTACATATTCATACACATTTTATTTGTATATCTTCTACAATGTGGTTGGTATTCGTGTAATGTAGGTTAACATACATATGTATGTATGTAGTGTTAAATTGATTTAATTGGGCACAACAAGTAGAATACAGATCTACCATAGTTTGTATACAAAAAAATCAGCATATTTTTGTTCATTGTTTGTTTCATAAATGCGCAAAAAAGTTTACTTTTTTTGGGAATAAATATTCAGTGGTGAAAGGGCAGGTACAATTGAGGTACTTTTTTTATATAGTCATGGTACATACATATATTAAATTTGATACATACATAATTGGTCATTACAGCCCTTCAGTTAGGATTACGACCTAGTGTGTGTTAATTTTATGCATGAGTGGTGGGACCTACAATTTAAAGTCGACTCCGAACGACAGATTTTTGAAAAACTTTTCATGGCAATTTTATTTACTCTCGTGAGTTTTGCCAGAAATCTGCTAAGATGAAGTCGCCGAACAAATACCCTTTGTATTTTGTTTTGATGTCTGGCCTGGGTCTCGAACCCTGGCTTTACTTCAAATAAGCCAACACACTACCTACTAGACTACGGCGACTGTCATATTAAGTTTGATATTTGTTTTACCAAAAAAGAAAGCAAAACTAATAAAGAACTCTTGAAATTGAAGCTTTTACATCAGAATTTTGAAATCTGTAAACAATGGTCCGTTTTTTGTGAATTCAATCAGTTTCTACTTACTTTACTTAATTGATTATTACAACCCTTAAGTCAGGCTTACAACCTAGCTTCTTACACCACTCATGTTGTGTGTGTGTTAATTTTATGAACAGGTGATAGGACCTTAGATTTGAAAAACTTTTCATATCAATTCTGTTTCACTCTCAGGATGTTTGGCAGAATAGTGCTGAATGGAAGTCGTCGAAATACATATTTTCGTCGTATATCGTCTTGTAAAAGATGTCTGAGCCAACCCAGGCTCTCGTCTAATAGACCAGCACACTACCTACTAGACTACTGGAGAAGAATCAAGAATCAAGATGCTTGCTACAACGTGGATGAATAGAAAATTCTCACAAAAATGAACCTGGTATGGTGAAACACTTTTCCCTCTTACATAATGTAAACAATTGCATAAGTAGGGGTTCCCCCTTAGTTCTGGTCATATATTATCGAAACAAAAAATGGTCTTTTCATTTTTGTGCCTGTAGAGAATATATAACAATGCCTTACTCATATGGCCGAGTACACTTACGATATGGGACAGTGCACCAACAAAAGAATTTCTTGTCTTAAGAAGATTTCATAATTAAATTTTTCTATTGTTTTCTAGTGTTTTCTCATTGAATCTTTTGGATCGTATATGAAAGCAGATCTTGAATTATAAGACACGGCAAGTGTAGCACGTCTTATTGCCGTAAAACTCCTTTCCTCCTTAATTTCGTTTAACTTTCAAAGTTGTTTTGCTTACTTTATGGAATTTCTTTTTTCTTTTTTTTTGGCAAGAAAAACTCAAAACATTAAACGAAAGACCCAAAAAATTGGCAAAAATGTCCTTCAACGGCAAATATATGGTTGACATAAATTGGTCAAGTTTTATGAGTTTTTAAATAGACTTGAAAGTTGTAAATTTAATTTCTTTTCATGTTTCTTTTTTTGTTCTCTTTTGCTTAGTTTAGCATTAAATCAAAAAAAAAAAAAAAAAAAAATTTCAAACAAAAAAGAGAAAAAGACCTGGAAAATATTTTTGGGTTTTTGAATTAAAAAAAATGAAAGGAAAAATATACCAATAAATTCTAGTCAACCAAGCCCATTGGCGAAATGTCCTATACTTTCATAACTGATTCGAAAAACTCATGTTTTCTTGCAGGCGTAGTTGTACACCAAATATTTTGTTAAAGTTTTTAAGGTTGCCATTATTTTAAATGACACAAATTATCTGAAAATTGGTAGGTTGGCTGCAGATAAGCCTTGCAGTAATTTCGAATGACAGCAATACAATTCATAGAATTGGTAAAATGATATCAAAAGTAAATCTTCGCTTAGGAAAGTCCAACAAGACTACCGATATCATTCAATAGTAGTCACCTTAATGTAGTAGGTAGGGTATTGGCTTACTAGTCGTAAGGCCAGGGTTCAAATCCCAGGTCAGGCATCAAAACGAATTATGAAAAATATTTCTTCAACGACTTCCTGCAACAGATTTCTGGCAAAAACTCTGAGAGTAAATAAAAATTGCCATCAAAAATTTCTCCTAAAAAATCTGACGTTCGGGGTCGACTTTAAACTGTAGGTCCAGCCTCACATGTATAAAATTAATACACAGAACATAAGTGGTGTGAGAAGCTAGATCGTAATCCCGACTGAAGGGCGTTAATGACCATGTACACTCACCCACAAAAGTATACATACGGTTTACAAATTTCAGAAATTTTTTAACCAATAAGGTTTTTGTTGAAAATCATTATAATTGTCTTGGCTTGCATTGTCGAAAAGCAAATCTATTGGATTTAATAATTAAAATACCTGAATTGGTTATTCTCTTGCATCGACCGCATAGCCAAAGTAGTAGGCGATACGACATTTTTTGCTTCGGCGCCTTCAGCATTTTTTGACACAAAAAAAGGGAAAGAGAAAAGGAAATTTCGCCAATAAATCATTGGCCATCACTACAGTGATGGAGTTGTAAACATGTTTCTGTACATTATTAAACTTTATTTGAAAAGAATTACGTTCTAAATTTTACCAAAAAAACCATGTAAACTCCTTAAATTATTTACTTTTACAAAACCCATGGCATAATCACAACATTCCAATGCTGTACTGTAGGGCAAAATAAATGGCCCTCATAAAATAAAGAAAACAATGACAGGAAATGAAGTTAAAACGTTGACATACAAATACAAAAACCTTAAATTTTTGGGCCTCCCCATAAAAAAAGCCCTTTAACAAGTGTTTATGACCGAAAACAAGATAAAGAAATTTATGTCCTTAAATTTTGGGTTAACAAAACAAAGCAACCTTGAAAGGCATTGTTGAGCATAATATTTGAAATTTAAAATTCAATTCAGAATTTAGAAAATAATTTTAAGCAAAATGATGACTGAATCTGAACGGAATAAAGCTTTAATTTCAATCTGCTTGTATCCTCTTAAAGCCAAAGCAACGCATATAATTATTTATAGTTTTATGGCGGAAAAACTAGGGGACTTTTTTTTGTTAAGAAAACTAAAACACCCGAGCTTTATTTGTTTTTCTAAACCAATGAACATTTAAATGATATTTTTATGCACACTTACTTGACTATTTTTTTGTATTTATTTTTACTCCACTGACGCTGGTTTTATTATTCATTTTCTATTTTCAAATAGCCCGTAATGCAACCAACTTATACAAAAGGAGATTCTACGCTGTATTATGCCAGCAGCAGTACTAGCACTACTAGCACCACAACAAGTACAATATCATCGTCATCACCGGAACCATCAATAGCAGTCACCGCATCACCAATGCCATTGGCAGCTGTAGCTGCAGCTGCAGCTGTAGATATAACGGTAGCACCCTCATCATTAAAACACACAGGAAAACGACAAAAACGTTTAACGACATCTACCACCTTCGCCACCTCCATCGCAAATAATCCAACACTTGTAGCAGGACACACAAAAGGAAAAAGGCGTCAAACCAGAAAAATAATCCCATCATCATCATCGTCATCACTGTTGTCATCTTCAGTGTCTTCGTCCTCATCAAATACTGCGTTATTGTACAATTCATTTAATCCATATGATCCCTACTATGCGCATTTAAAAACATATAAAACGGGTGATAAAATTCTAAATAATCAGTTGGCTGCTGATGATTTTAATACCGTTACCGATACCGATACAGATGCTACTGACAACTTATCTGCACTTTACAATGATGATGGTGATGATAACGATGGTGATGAGGAGGCAGATGTCGACATGGATGACTACAAATTATTTACAACAAGCTACAGTTCAGAGAGTATTAGTAGCAGTAGTAGCAGCAATATACCGTATAATAGTCATAATGATCCCTCATCAGCCTTATATTATGATACCACAGACGGACGCAGCACCATCACCTATAGTTCGTCTGCAAGGTCATCATTGTCATCGTATACATCACCGCCGCCCTGTCCCTGGAAATGTGAATTGACAAATGATCGTGGCTATGTTTTGTATTCTGCTCTCGGCTCCTTTTACATACCAATGTTTGTCATGTTGTTTTTCTACTGGCGCATCTATCGAGCAGCTGTGCGTACGACAAGAGCCATCAATCAGGGTTTCAAAACCACAAAGGGTAAGTGCTAATCAATCATTACCTGCAATCAAAGGGCAATGTGCACAGTGGGTTGAAAAGGGGGAAAAATGTTCAATTGTTTTAAAATGTATAATAAAAAATTAAAATTAAGAAGTAAATGAAAAACTAGGCCCCATAACTTCGCTTAAGGCAAGAGGGATAGAAGAAATATTTTTTTATTGGCGTAAAACATTAAATTGATGGATTTCTTGTACATATTTGTATAATATATTGTAACTATAGAAACTACTGTCTATGGCTAGCTTTTCCCTGTTTCTGACAACATATATATTCCCCTTCAAATGGACTCGTATACCTATTTCGTATACCCTATTCGGAAATGAAGCGAAAACTTACTTCATCGATCGAAGTAAATAGTAGTCGGTGAGGCAAGGTCTCTATAAGACATGTAAAGATTTACTTTCGTTCTACTTTTGGCTTTCAAAAGTTGGCCTTAGAAGAAGCGGAATGGTTTTTTTTTATTCTCTCGAAAGGAATGTTGATTCTGTCGTAAAAATTAGTTGAAAGGATACGTCGGCTGAAAAGACTGGTACAATTGGAAAATTAAAATAAATTCATAAGTGCGATTAGCAGACTTAATGGTAGTGTGACGTTCTAGGTTGTGTTTAGTACGCAGGTGCTTAGCAAGCCTAGTAAGTCTTGCGGCGAATCGTGCACATTGGTTAGCCCTGGCTGCCAATGTTTTTTCAAGATTCCCAGTCTTTAGCTCGCATAGCTATGAAAAAAACTTTACTTGATCGTTTGGAACCTCATAGTAATTAATCGGGAGGCTAGGAATACCGCATAATGGCTGCTGTAGAAGCTACAATGGCAAGGAAGTAGAAGGGACTCCTAGATGAAGTATTAATTGTCCTCCAAGATTTATTCACTGAACATAACTAGTCAATAGTGATATCTGATGAATTCAGACCTGCACAACCCTATCACAACAGTTAAATTATTAAGACTTTGTTTTGTATGTAATTTTCTTACTAAATTGACTTAATCAATGAAATAAACGTCTCTAGTATTTCTATAAATCATTTATCTATCAAACCATTATTGAACAAACTTTTTCTTTCTACTATCCCACTGTGCACTGCCTTTATTTTAACTACAATGCAGCAAATATTTTTAAAACAATTCAAGATTTAAACATTTTTCAACACATACTTACACAAGCATTTTCTTTGTATGATTCAAATAAAATAATTCCGTAGTTTTTTTTTTCTTATTCTTTATATTGTAAGTAGACCAAGTCTCTATTGTCCTTTTAGATTTGTGAACCGTTATATTTTCTTTAACTCTTTTTAAATATTCCATTAGTATTTAAAAAAACACGATCAATTTTATTACAATCACTATTTCACTCACATTTAATCACATTTTAAGACACATTTTGGTTGATGGATTACCATTCAACACTTTACTTCTTTCATAAATTTCTGTAAATTTTTCTTACACGTTAAAAAAACACACACACACACAATTGTCCTGTATATTTATTTTGTAAAAAGAACAAAACATTTTAAATATTTTATAAAAAAAAACATTCCACTTGTTGGTCCTGAAAATACAATAGAATCTAACCACAACCCCTAAAAGGCTGCTATGGTAGTTGATTAGTATTTAAATTTCTCATTTGTATTGGTAATTATAATGGTAATGGTAACGGTAATGGTGTGTACAGAAAAAGAAATAGTCAGAGTGAGAGAGAGGGAGAGAGATAGAGAGAGAGACTGTATTCATTTATAATCTGGCTTCAATACTTCAATCATTTGTTTCTCTATGCTTACGTACATATGTATATCCTCTGTTAAGTTACTCGCTTTATTCCTATAATTGATTTGATTTTCAAAAATAACTCTCACCTAAATTCGCGTATATATATGTACGTATGTATATGTATATACTTAAAAATTTCCTGTCACTCTATCTCTCTCCATCTCTTCTTTACTTACCATACAATATACACACAATACAACTCCTCATATCTTTACATATACATCGCCATTCATACGGGCTTTGAATTAAAAACATACATAAAGAAATACTCTCAGTTCATTATTCATTAATTTAATGAATGAATGAATGTAAAACGGAAGTGAACAACAACAACAAAATCAGTCTTGAAAATATATTTCTTTCCGCGTCTTTTGTCTTTAAAAAGTTGAAAAGTGTGGCACAGAGAAAATGAAATTAATGATGGCCGGGTAAGTATGTAAAAGTTCTAAAACAATGACAGTGTTTTTGAAACAAAACAAAAAGAAAAAACAAGAAAAAATTTGAATTTAATTAAAGCAACATATTTATTATTGTTTTAAATTAAATTACAAAAATAATTTTAAAATAAATCAATTCAATCGTATCTCAAGTCAATTTAATTGTATTTTAACAAGGGGATTAAGTTTTAATCAGAACGCAAATTGCAAATTGAAAATTGTCATGGCATTACAAGGGATTAGTAATGATAATGGTATTTAATAAAAGTAATCTGTCATATGCTCAAGTTCAATGGAAAGATTGAAAGAGTGAGAGAGAGAGAAACAGTTTTAATGAAATAAATTTAAGTTATGGAATGAGAAAAGTTGCTACAGTCAGAAGTCAAGATAATATGCTTTGTAGAATTAATGAATTATGGACTAAATATCATAAATTAATCACCGCTACGAAGCTAATACATGCTATTAATATGTCATAAAAACAAAATCCAATTAATAATGTAAGCCATTTTCTTCTGGCACATAATGTTTTCTCCGCCTCATTCTATGAACAATCCTTCGCAGAAAGGTTTACATTCAAACAGAAATTAGGAGTTAACATTTAAGTATATAAGTTGAAGTTGCCTTAGGGCAATTATTACAACTTGCCGTTAACTAAAGGGAGGATTTTAACGGGCAGATAAATTGTTTTTCGTTATTATGAGTACCCAATAATATAGAAGTGATCGTTAACCTAAAGGGAGGATCAGCCTACCTTTAACTTTTAAAGTTCACTTTATCTTTGAACTTGCCTTATTATATATATTATTTTCAATATGGCAACTTCAAATATAAACAAAGTGAGCAAATACAAAAAAAAAAGAAACCCGTCGTTGCCACTGCGTTAAAAAAAAACTTGTATAATTGAGCAGTTTTATCGACATTGCTCCGGCATTGTTTTTTATTATTTTTTAATTTTATCTGTAAGTTGTAATAACGAAAATAAGTTAAAGGTAACTTTACAGTTCCCTTTAGCTAAAGGTACCTTTAACTAAACCCATGTTTAACGGCAAGTTGTAATAATGGCCCTTAGTCTAGTAGGTAATACATATATGTTGACTTATTATACGTGAGGCCTCGGTTCAAACCCCACGCCAGACATCTCCAACAACGACTTCCCCTCAGCAGATTTCTGGTAAAAACCCTGAGAGTAAATGAAATTGCTATGTTTTCCGTCCGGAATCTACTTTAAACTGTAGGTGCCGCCACTCATGTATAAAAATTAACACACACAGCATAAGTAGTGTGAGAAGCTAAGTCATATTCCTGACTGAAGGATTGTATTGACCAATTATGTATGCATATATGTATGTATGTATGTATGTATCAGAGATCAGCAATGAGTATTCAAAAAGATGAGTGGATTCGAATCATACTCATAATTTCTGATACTTATACGCATTCATACTTATTTTAATATCATACTCATATTCAAAGTTTGAAGTACTCATCGTACTCATACTTAACAATACATGCATGATGATGTTGTTGATTTCGACTCTCCATGACTCAACATTTACAAGAATTACAAAATAAGTATGATTCGCGTACGAACACTACAATACTCACAAGAAGATTGTGTGTTTGCTATGCTTGCTCTCTTCTCTTTTGTAAATGCAACAACAACTAAGATGGCAAATTTTGATGAATGATTCGAATCACTCGAATCATATTATAAGTATTTTTCTAAATTTATGAATCTGAATGAGTAGGCGTATGAGTCAAACATATTTCGAATGGTATGGGTTCGATGTCAACGTTGTACTCATACTGATTGCAACCTGTACTCATAAATCAATGTTTTAGGGAGTACGAATGAATGAGAGTAGTTGAATTTCAATACTGTTGACTCACTCATACTCAAAATTTCATGACTACTTATGAATAGCGAAAAAAACGATTCATTGCTGATCTCTGGTACGTATGTATGTGTGTACATATGTATAAGTGTATCCAGGTTACATCATGGACATTAGAAGACATTAAATTGATTATCATAGAGTGGAGGCTTCGGCTCCTTTTAAATAAATCATGCAGGATGCCTTCTGATATCACACATAGGATATATTTTCATAGAGAACTTATTTCTACGTATGTACATACAGATGTCAATTGTGTCATCATAGGACCTGCTGCACTCAATTAATTACCAACATATATTTGGAAGAACTTCATTAATGAAAATAAAACAAAGTCAAGTTTATTTTTTTTTCTATTTAAATTCTCATTTATTAATTATTACAACTAATTATTACGTATAACGAGTAATTTAATTCCAAGAAACATTAAATTTAATACTTAAATATATAATTATTATGATATTACGTCATTAAGACGGAAGAGAGTTTCTAATTAGGTTGGATCGCTTCCTTCTTTTAAGTCTGCGTTTTAAATCAACGGCAATTTACGTTATATCTAAGTGGGCTGTTTCGTTGTAATGTTTTCAATCTCCTTTCAACCTGTATTTACACCAAGATCCCGATGTATGTAAATTACTTGTGGGTGTATATCATGGTGCGTCAAATATGTAGTAAGAAAGTGGCTACATATGCTTTCTGACAGCCATATGTAATTTAAACTACCTTCTTTTAGATAAATTGGTATTATTTAATTGATTTTTTCATTATTAAATTTGTTCAGCAGTATCTGAAAGGGTTATTTAAGCTGCATGACTTTACTTACTTAATTGGCCGATTAACAGATTTCGGCCTGCCTTAACAGATGCTTCCAGGTGACTCTGCTTCTTACGCTCCTACACCAGTTGATCTCTCCAGGGCTTCTTCGATTTGGCCCTTCCAACGTAAACAAGGTTGTTCTCTTTGCCGATTTCCCAAAATCTCCGCATCAAATACACGTCTCTTCGAAGCATTCTCCTCCATTCGTACAACATGGTCGAGCCAGCTTATCTGCGTACATTTTCTGTTCCTTTTTTTTCGTAGACCACATTTACTTCCTCCTTAATCAAATGACTTAGAAACTCTCCATTCGTTAAGCAATATTAAGTATCTTGAGCGAGCCTATGGTATAAACCCCAGTTCTGATATCGCAAACAAAGCGAAATATGAAAAATGACGTCCTTTCAGCAGTCTTTTGGCAAAAGCTCTGACAGTAAATAAATTAAAACAGCCATGTAAAATGTGTTAGGCTAGTGTGAGAAGCTAGATTGTAATCTTCACTAAAGGAATGCATTGACCAATTAAGTAAGCAATAAATTTCATGTGGAGAATTGTATAATTGACCCTGTAATCCCTTTACTTACATTTCGAATTTTATTTTATTTATTTACCTCATGTGGCTGAGGATCTATTTTCTCTTATATCTTTAAAATTGGACTAACAGCCAATTTAATGAAATTCTTGTTAATTATACTCGGTATTCTCTCTCTGAAAAGTATCTCGTTTTCTTTAAAATATTTTAAATCTCAAAATTTCAATAAAAAAATACGCAATTTTCTAGGAGAACAATTCAATTTAAATCCTTTGCAACATTTAATTCAATAAAATAGCCAACGATACAAGTGATCTGAAAGGTAGAAGGAGAAACACAATAAATTTAGAACCCTTTTATCAGCTTAACACCCAGCCAAGAGAAAATAAAACAGAACAATAATAAAAACGAAACGAAAGGAACAATTTGTGGGAATACAAGAAATTGGCCTACAGACACGATAAAGCCAAGTCAAAAGATAAGAAAACGAAAAAAACAATGAAAAATGTCAAGACCACAAAATGTCAAGAAAATATTGAAGGACTTGAGAAACATACACAAAAACACGTACAGGCGAGTGGAGAAGACACTTGAAGTAAAACTTGAGAGATTTCAGCAGATACAACACACACACAAACAGTTAGGCATGCAACCAGGTGGTATAGGCCAAATAACTACTCGTTTATGGTGCTTTTAGACGAGGCACAAAATATTCAAAACAGAGGAAGAAGAAGTTAAAATGCAAAGATTTAATGAACAGACACACACACTCAATTGCTTGAGGCTGTTTTTAAGACAAACACAGAAACAACATTTTTTGCGTTTTTTTTATTCTTTTTCATGCACAAATTCAAGGCAATTCAAGGACAAAATAACACAACTAAGGTTAGCACACGTTTATAAACAAATATTTCCATTTTATTTCCATTTTATTTTATTGTTGTTGTAAAAATAACAACGCATTGCTTTAAGAGTGAATTTAAATCAGCGTAAATTATGGAAATTTTAAAAGAATGAATTCATCAAGTGTAACAATTTTAAACAAAAGTTGGATATTTAGACATCTAAAGCTGTACAAATTTTAAGGCGTACTAAATAGTCTAGTAGATAGTGCATTGAATTATTAGTCGTGAGCCCATGTTTCAACCCCTGGCTTAGGAATGTCAGGGAAAACATAATACAAAAAATATTACTTTCGGCGACTTTCTCTTTGCAGTCTACAGATAAAAAATCTGAGAAAATAAAAAATTGCCATGAAAAGTTTCACAAAAATCTGGAGTCAACTTTAAACTGTAGATCCTGCTACTTTGATGAAAAAACCCCGCACACACAATATTGGTGGTGCGAGAAGTTAGGTTGCATTCTTGACTAAGTGGAAACATAACTCCATTCTTAGCGAGAAGAAACTGAACTTAGTTTTGCTTTGATTTTTAAGCAGTTAACGGATACAAAAATCATGTCAATTAACTCCCCCATCATGGGCACTAAAAATAACGCGAATATTAACATTACTTTACTTACATTGTTGTTACTTTTACTGCATAGTACTTATGAAGACCATCGGGTTTTATTATTTCCGAAAGTACTATACGCCGCCTGTTTTTGTAAGGTTGTCCGCCATTAAATATCTTTCATCTGAAGTGTCATTTACAGTGAAAGGATTGTCATTTACGAATATAGACCATCCAACATCCAGAGAACGAGTAAAACTTGATAAAACTAACTACTAAAGTAGTGATCCAAACATTACTATTTTACGAGTTTTGCAAAATGATTGTAGTCGTCAATCAATCAAACTACTGTGCTAGGAATTGTCAAGATTATAAAGAAATTTGTATAGATTGTAGTGATCAGAACAGTGTATCATTGTAATGTACGCACTGCCAAAAATCTCTTAGAAATGATCAATCCTGTACATATGATAATCGACACTTTTTATTCTGAAGTTAAAGACTACGAACTGAACAATATTTGAATTCACCCATAGGTTACACAACATATCGAATTTGGGTTTATTGTCTGACAAGATTGCAGAAAAAATAATTTAATTTTTTGACAAAGTTACGTTGAAGTTTATGCGTTCGAAGATAATATCGTAAAGTTGGAGTATTTGAAAACCAACATTCATGAACAGTTGAAAAATATGAAAGATTTTAAGAAACCTCCCTCCAAAAGGATGGACTGCAATCCAGAAGCGATCATTAAAATTACATTGTTTTTCGTATATACCGGTAAGGCCCAAGCTTTATAATGAAATAACCGTTTTGTTGAACTCATAGCTTTTCGTGTGGTTTACAAACCCTAAGCAAAAATAATTTTTTGTTTTGCAAATTACAACCAAGAATATCAAGCATCCTTGCATTTTCAACAGCATGAATAATGAGAATCAATACTAAGTGAATATCTTGACAGAAAGATTCAAAACATTAGCAGACTATCCCTAGAAAGAAAGGAAACCGAAAGTAATTAATTCTTTTAAGTTTCTGCATATTTCACGTAAGCAATGTACTGCGATTGAAACGGAGGTAAACAACATGCATATGAGGGAAATAGACAATATGTATACGTATATAAAACAATAAAACAAAATAAAACTAAACAATTACAGAATAATGACGAGAATAAGACTAAAAAAGAAAACGAAAATAGAAAAAAAAAACAAAGAAAAAAAAAGAAAAAAAACATGTTGGTTTAATTAATTTTGAACTTGAAAACCAAAAGAAGAATAGAAAAATCAACAGCAACAACCAGTAAAGCAAAAGCAGCAGTTTCAACAAGTAAATCTAAAAAACAGCAACAATAAAAATAGAAAAGAAAAGAGAAATAAAAACAAAAACAAAATATGTTAACAATTGCAAATGTCAACGTATTAATGAAGAAAACATTTCGAGAGAGACAGAAACAGAAGCAGAAAAATCCAAGGGAGAGAGAAATAAAAACTTTGGAGAGAGAAAGGCATACGTAAACTTGCATGTACAAAATTAAAGAGAATTTTGCTAACACACATACACCTACACATACACCTACACATACAAATACAGTTACAGACTGTAATTAAACAATTTTGGGAAATTTAAAGCACAGCAGGACGATTTATAACCTGAAACTGAGTCAAAAAAAAAATTCTTGTAATAAAACTGTTAATATTTTAAACAAAGACTTGATTTCTATGAACTCAGCAGGAGATTGTAAGGCCATAATCTTAATAAATGAAATAAGCTTTATTGGCACGATTATTGTGTGGGCTTTTGAAATATAAAAAAAAAAAAATATTGAAGAAAAACGAAAAGTCAGGATTACGATCTACTTTCTTACGCCACCCATGTTGTGTGTATTAATTTTATACATGAATGGCGGAATCTACAGTTTAAAACCGTTTTCGATTTACTCTCAGAGTTTTTATTAGAAGACTGCTAAGAGGAATTATCTTTAACAGCCTGTAGTACGTCAAACACAATACATCGTCGCAACACTACTTAAGGGAATGTTGGTTAAAACTATCAGATTGTCTCACACACCACTGAGCATATGTATATAAGTGGTTGTGTATATTTTGTTTTTGTTCTTGTTTCTGTTTTTTTTCCATTTCACTACCATTTCTCATTCTCATCTTACATTTGTCTTTAACCCACACATGCATTAGACAATGTGTATGTATGTATGCATATACCATTTCTTAATATTTGTTAATGGCATACAATGCCACAGGCTTATTACTGTTGTTTCACTCTCTTCATCCCTTTTCTGTATGTTTTTGCAAAAGTTTACACACGTTCTCAGCTGTTGTTTGAATGGATGAGTATGTTTGTTGTCTATATTTAGAGGAACTAAAATGAAGAACAAAAAAAATAATCACAACAACAAAATTAAAATAAAAAAAAGACATAAGCACGTGTGGTATAACTAATTGTGTGCCTGTGTTTGGGTAAATACACATACCGAGAAACAAATGCTTACATTTGCAAACACAGCATGGATTTAACCTTCATTATTAGTACAGCACTAGGAGCGGAACTGGAATAAATGAGAGGATAAGTGCAGGAATAGAATAGAAAATGAAAGCAAAAAAGAAAAAGTTGTAGTTTTTGTGTTTTTTTTAATCTCTTTTTGTGTTCATTTACTTTTACACTCACACATACATGTGAATAAACAGGCACACACATGTATAAATAAAATAAATCATGGAAAATATTTTGATATTTAATTTGATACATGAATAGAAAGAACAAAAGCAGTAGAACCTATGTATGTATACAAATACAAATACAAATACAAATACAAATACAATGTACATATGTGTGTATAGATGAACATTATCTCTCTCTGTATTTAATTTGTACTGATTGTGTTTATTCATGTGTCGATGGGTGTGTATAAATGAGGATTATTATGATATTCATTAACTTAATAAAAGGACATTCATCCTAATGAAACCTAAATGTGCACAATGTGTACAAAATTAATAGAGAGAGAGAGATAAAGAGAGAGAAAACAAAGAAAAAAAAATATAAAAATATTCATTTGTTTTATTTTGTACTCGTACAATATTATTAAGGTTACGCTAACAACTACTTTGGAAATTGCTAAGGAAAGGGGAAACAAAATATCGAAAATATTTTTGATTATTTTCTTTACTGCATACTGCAAAGGGCTGTAATTAACGCCACTAATTAAAGCTTTTAAAGAGGAATCCAAATAATAATAATTAAATAAGCTCAAGAGAAATATGGCAGATAGGACCAACAATTAGTTGAAATACGCGCCAAAGGGGATGTATCACAGAAACTTTATTCATTTGCAAAAGAAACGTGGCAGATGAAAGATACAGATCTTGTCTGATAGAAATATAAACAAAACAAAATCTATGTTAAAACTGATTAGAATCCATCTTAGGAAACTCATAGCAGTTATAAACTTCAACAACTTCTGCTCAAGCTGCAAAGACATAGCAATAGACAAGACTAGAGAAACGCTTCTCTACCATTGTATAGCGCTTTTGAATTTAAGAAAAAGAACTCTTGTGCACCCAGAATATATTGACAGAAGTTGTCTAGCTATTTGAATAAAACTCACACGTTCATAGAACTCTTTAGATGGGTGAGAGATGCCATTATCGGTGCTTTGTTCAATTTAACCTAACCTAACCTGCCCCAAACAAGGATCAGGGTTTCATGTTGTATACATTTTGCCATATGTGACGTATGCATAACTGGTCATTACAACACCACTTATGTCGTGTGTGCTAATGTTGTTACGAAAATCGAAACGGTGTATATCGTTTAACATTAAAATGAGCGAAAGCTACACAAACAAATACAACGAACGTGTTACAAGTAAACCAACAACATCAGTGTGAAAGAAAAAGAAACAGACAAGTAAGCGAGAACGCAATAACAAGCAATGTGAACAAAATACACAAACAACAATGAAGTGGCGATAGAGATCTCGAGAAGGCGAAACCCCGAACGTTCGAGTTCAAGAATCTTCATCAGACTGATTATCAGTCAACGAATAGTAAGAATTCAACCAGTCTTGTTTGAAGACGCGTTACGTTTGAAGAGAACAGTCGTTGTTTGACGATCGCCGTTTAAAAGATCTGCGTTGTAAGCAAAGAAGAATAGCGAACAAGCAATTATTGTTGTATTCTTCAAGGTGTGAACGATGGCACACAAAAGTAGTGCGAACAATAAAGAGTTTAATTGAAATTAAACACATATTTAACGAACTCATATTTTAAACGTTTTTAAAAATGTAAAAACGTAACAATATTATACATAAGTGGCGGAACCTACAGTTTAAATTCGACTACAAACGACAAATTTTTTGAGAAATTTTTCATGACAATTTTTTTTTATTGAATCTCAGAGTTTTTGCCGGAAATCTACTGAGAGGAAATAGTTATAGAAATATTTTTTATATTTCGTTTCGATTGATGTCTGACCTGGGGTTTGAACCGTGGACTCACGTCTAATAACACAATACTTCAATAATTCAATTCAATTATTTTTCAGGATTTTTTAGGATCAATTACACATTAGGATTAATTTGATAATGATTTAAAAAGTCACTGTAGTTGGTAAAAAAAAAAAGATTTCTTTCGGCGATTTATAATCATTTATTTCGAAAATTATAAGAGAATTATAGAAATCCTACTAAGAACTACTTTTTTTATTGTTTATTTGTAAAACTGTTGAAACTAACAGAATAGAAAACAATTTTGTAGTTGTGAGAACTTTTAAAAAAAATTGAGTTCTATAACACAACTGAAAGTGTGCATACGGTAAAACTCTTTTCCTTAACTTGGAAGACATAAAAAACATGAGATGAGAGAATAAAAAAAGAAACAAAATTAATATGAAATATAACAAAGTGGTGCCAGAGAAACTTGAAATATTAAAAATTCGAAATTTTTTGAAATTCAATTCAAACTACAATACATCACACATATCATAATCATAATCAGCCATTGATAACATCAACATTTACAACAACAAATTACATTTTTATAACAAACAATGCATATAGTGAAACAATAACTGTAAAAATGTTTAAACAACAGGTAAAAAGAATAAAATTTATGATCGTATCCTTTTTGTATCCTTTTATTATACAATAAAATCTCGAAAACCTATTAAAATATGGCGAAATAAATCCTTTGATTGTAAATATGAAGACAAAAAGAAAAAAAAAGAAAATTAAACCCTAAATTTAAGTTGCAAAATAAAACAAAAAAAAAATATTGTGAATATTTATTGTAGAAGTATTCCCTCTTATATACTAAAATAATAACAATAAAAATTTCCAAGCAAATTTAAATTATTTATGTATTAAAAAAACAAAAATAATAATAAAACATAATAGGACATTCATTGATGAGTAATGATTATTAAAAAAAATGATAAAAAAAAAATAAAAAAAAGAATTAAAAAAAATTAAAAAAAAAAAATTAAAAAAAAAAATAAAAAAAATTTAAAAAAAATTTAAGTTTTTAAAAAAATGTATCAAAGTATTGTACAAACTATTGGTTTCGAGACTAGGGGATAACGGATAACTATGGTAGCACAATGGGCCCAATGCAGTCTAAGTGAGTCCATCCAAAAATTTTTCTTGGATGGGCAGCCACCTCTACCTACCTACCTCTTGGACTTAAGTTCAAATGTCAACATTTTGACAACAAGTCGACCTATTACGGCTAACTGAAGACCTCTAATTGTATAGGCTCCTCATTGCGGCTTGGACACCACTGTTAAGTTTGCGACTGTTTCTTCAACAAGTCTTTTTATGTCAGATTCAGATCGTTGCCAAATCCAGCATAATAGATACGCTGCTTCTAAATGTTTCGCAAACATAACTCAGAAAACATCAACGTCAAATGGAACAATGGTTTGCTCTTCAGATATCGTTTAATAGCCGTCCAGAAACAGAACGTAGAGAAACTTCAACTATAATGAATAAGTTCGTAACAGAGGATCCAGTTTGGGAAGTAATTTCAGTCGTAGCAAAAATAGTTGATTGTGCCACTCTTATGACAATTAAAAAATATATTTGGTGTATGTAAACGACACTTTAGTACTCACACTCTAGCTTTTTACGTTTTTTCCTGCATTGGCTTTTTCTATTGTCTTACATTTATATCCTACATACCTACACATACGAGTACATACATATGTTTATTACAATTACAATTCAAGTCGTTTCCATATCCATTTACAAATACACATACACACATACACAGATTTATTGTTGTTTTTTCTAATATTTTATTATTGTGTTGTTTGTTTCTCTCTTTAATTCAATTTAACTTTCAATACAACTTTGTGTTCTCGTAAACTTTATTAAAATAAAACATAAATTTAAAAACTTAATATGAATTTATTTAAATGCAAATGCAATCTCTCTTCTTTAAACACAAAATAATTTTTCAAATCAAATTCTAAATGTTGTCTTGTTTTTGTTTGTGAACTTTTTTGAATGTTTACTAATGTTTTCAATTCTCTTTATAGTACTCATACACACATACACACAACACCTCATGCGAAAAAATTCATACAACTTGTTCACAATTTCTTAAACTATTTTCAAGTTTCTATGTGTGTTTGTTTGTTTTATTACGAATGCTATTTTGATCAACAATCAACATTTAAAAAAGAAAGGAACGACCGTATAGGAACAACATGATGTTCGTAATCGGTCTTTTGATAGGGTTCTGTAGGCTCTGTTTATATTCATTCAAAATGCGTCTGCAGCACAACATGTAGATTCCGTAACGATAAGAATGAATCATAGGAGAACGAACGTAGAATCTGTGGAACTGTCATATATTCTGGAAAGAGACACGTGGATGTATATCAAATGCTAAGCAGAGAATTGTCACTTTGACGATGAGCAGCATTCTAAAATTTGTCATGGAAATAGGTTTGCAGGAGACGTTATTGGAATACCCTGTAAAGACTGAAGGATTTACAAATGATTGTATGGTATATGGTAACAGTACCTCTTCACGGCAATAATAAATTTATGTGATGCGTTGTTGTCATATCGCCGTAGTCTAGTAGGTAGTGTGTTGGCTTATTATACGTGAGGTCACGGTTCAAACCGCAGGTCAGACATCTCCAACGAAACGAAATATGAAAAATATTTCGTTGGCAACTTTCTCTCAGCAGATTTCTGGCAAAAAATTCGAGAGTTTTAACTGTAAGTCCCGCCACTTGTATGTGTTGGCTTATAAGACATGAGGCCTCGATTTAAAACCCAGGTCAAACATCTCCAATAAAACGAAATACACTGACTTTCTCTCAGCATATTTCTGGCAAAAACTCTGAGATTAAATAAAATTCCCCATGAAAAAGTTTCTCAAAAATCTGTCGTTCAAAAATCTGCAGGTCCTGCCACTCGTGTATAAAATTAACGCACACAACATAAGTGATGTGTGAAGTCTGCTCGTAATCCTGACTGATGGCTTGTAATGACCAATTATGTTATGTATGTACGAGTATGTTACTGTCATGCAAAATACATGTTTTAAGTAATTGATATCATCTTACTTTCTACTATCTGCTCAATGTAGTACTGTTTACGATCTGGTGCTACCAACTTCTAATGTGTCAACAAGGGTAATCAGAGAAAACAGTCGTCAAAAAATTTCATCGAACTTGTTCAGCTTTTTGTAGTATTTGCTGTCTTATGCTTTTTTAAACAAATTATATGGAAATATAAGATGCCCACGTAGTCGCCGTAGTCTAGTAGGTAGCCTTATTAAACATGAGGCCTCGGTTCAAACCCCCAGAAAAAATATTTCTTTGATGTCTTCCTCTAAGCAACTTTTTGGAAAAAACTCTGAAAGTAAAACAAAATTGCCATGAAAAGTTTCTTAAAAAAATCTGTCTTTCAGAGTCAACTCTAGATCCCGCCACTCATTTATAAAATTAAAACACACAACCTAAGTGGTGTGAGAAACTAGGTCGTTATCCTGACTGAAGTTTTATGACCAATTATGTTATGCATAAGATAGCCATGATCCACAAATCGGTATTATCTTTTAACATTTCTTGGCAGTTGACAATTCTTCATTAAATGTGTTCAACATCTTCCGACATCATGGTTTTCCTATAACATTTTCTTTACATTTTCAACATTTTCATCGTTTGCTGGTATGCTGGAAAGACATTAGCGTGTTTTATTTTAAATACTTGGCCTATCTTATCGTGATTAATGATTGCAACAACATTTTTAATTACAATGACTTGCCTTACACACAGAATTAATGCATCAAAAATACGCAGGCGTATGAGAGCTTTAGAAATTCATATCAAGTATACGCTTCATTAACCAGTTTGTGAAAAGAAAGAAAAAATTTAACGTTTTCATATTTCATTCAAATAAATGAAATTTAATAGCATTTGACAATATTAATAACATATTAATATATCAGTATGATATCGTATGTATGTATATCAGCTTGTAATATATTATAACCCAAACCATTTGATTTGTTTATGGTCTCACATGTAATTTTTTTTTAAAAATTCTTTTTATAAGTATGTATTGTATTTATTAATTAAAAAAGATTATTTATGAATGAATGTTCTCTAAAAATTGTACAATATTTTATACTTATATATGTATATAGTATTGTATATTCCATTATCACATTAATAATCACTTGTTGTATAATAAAAATCAAAAAAAAAAAAATACCCCAATAATTATAAAAAGTTTTTTTGTAATATTTTTCTAATTCCTTAACCCTTTAAATGTTTTTGTACTATTTTCAATTTAATTCTTCCAAACCCATCCACAAATAAATAAAAAAAACCCACACAAACAATTTTTATTATGAAAAAGCCAAATCAGAACCAACAAAACGAAACAAAAACTTCTCACTTACAGGCAGTCCTCATGAGTCAGGCACAAATCGTGTGGATGAAAATCAATTGGTGCTGCGCATACATCGTGGGCGACCATGCTCAACGCCGCAAAGAACGCCTTTATCGGTGCATTCAATGTCTTCGACTTTGAGTGTTAATAGCAATCAGGAGGAAATGTATCCACTGCAACATTATCATCATCAGCATCATCATCATACGCTGCAGCATCACCATCAAGTCAATGCGCCCCCGCAATTGAATGTCCCACCCAAGAGAGCCACTTCAATGAGAGTTCCTAGAACGAAGCATGAAAAAGTTTCTATCAAAGTATCGTTTCCCTCCTCGGAGAATATGTTGGACTCCAGCACCTCCATTAGCAGTACACCACCGGCCTATGCCTCAGTGGCCAGCAGTCCAAATATGTTGGTTAGCAACTCATCCGTTATAGCCACCAACACGGCTACTGCACCAGTTAAGGCTGCATCAACTGTTTCCCTTACTAATGGTCGTCGTAGTTCCTTTAAGAGCAGCCTTTTGGAAATTGGCGAGACCACATTTAATGTGGATTCAACTCACGTCGACAGTACCTCAGTCCATAACATTAAATTGTTAGAATCCCACACGGATAGTCTGCTTAAAAAGTCCGATAAAAATCAAAAAAGAAGCAAAAGATCGGTAAAATTCCAAGTGAAACGTTTTAAGGTGGAAACAAAGGCAGCCAAAACATTGGCCATCATAGTGGGTGGCTTTATATTCTGTTGGTTGCCCTTCTTCACCATGTATTTGATACGGGCGTTTTGTGACCACTGCATACAACCCACCGTATTTTCGGTGCTTTTTTGGCTTGGCTATTGCAACTCCGCCATAAATCCCTTAATTTATGCGTTATTTTCTCATGAGTTTCGTATTGCCTTTAAGCGCATCGTATGCAGATGTGTTTGTACACGCAGCGGTTTCCGTGCATCGGAGAATTTCCAAATGATTGCTGCTCGTGCCCTAATGGCACCCGCAACGTTTCATAAAACCATTTCAGGCTGCTCGGATGAGGGTGATGGCCCTGAATTTAGTTGACTGATGATGTTGGATCATGATAGCGTAGATGGTGATGTGGATATGAAAAAGACAACAACAACCACAACAACAGCAACAATAACAACACTGCCAAATAAGGAACTGCAAGAGGGCACTACAGAATTGCCGGATAGAAAGAGAGGAAATATCACACGCAATAATTCAGCAAATAAAAGTGGCCGTCGTGGTGGTTTCTGTAAAGGTAAAATCATTTATTAAATAAGACCTCTAATGCTGGATCAGAAAACAAATATACTTTTATTGTTTGTTTTTTAATTTAAGTTGAGAAAATTTAAAAAATGGCATTTACAATGTAAGCGTAAAGAAGTGTATGAAGATATTGAAGAATAGCAAACAAACTAAATTTTTGGATAACAAATTTTTATAATACGTCTTTATAATATGTCTTGTATAGAAAATATTTATCGATATTATCGATAAATTTTTCGATAACAAATAACCAAATATTTTTCGTTATTTACAAGAAAAAGATTCGATAAATAATCAGTTGTTTACGAATTGTTTAAATAATATTCTTTATTCAGAATAGTTTTAGTTTTGTATTGTCAATAAACGATAAATTTCGATGACACCACATAATACCTATAAAAACATAAAAATTTGTTTACAGATTTACAAAATATATGTTTTTTTTATAACAATAAAGTTTTTCTTGATATTTTATCGATAACAAAATTTTACTTATACCAAATTTATCGATATGAAGTGAGCCTTTTTTTGTGAAAATAAAACACAAATTTTTAATGGAAAAATAAAAAATATTTTTTTCAAAGCAATGGTTATGGCTGGCTACACATTTTGTGGATTCCACACCAGTCAACCAGTTTGCCTTTTGAAGCAAAGCTAATTTGTCATCCAAATTATTCACTTTCTCGTACGAAGTGCTTCCATCGATGACTTTAAAAAGTAGTCGGAACTCTGATGAATATGACGAATGGTCTAGCAGTTCCTAGCATAATGCATTGATTGTATCCTGAATCGGTTTAGCTTTGTGCGCAGACGCATTGTCATGTTGTTAAATTTCCTCACCGTATATTGTGGTTCATTCTGGTCCTTTTTCGAGCAATATATAGTTTAAATGAATCATTTGTTGTCGCTCAGAAATTGTTTGTTGTGCAACATGTAACATTGCTGTCGGTTGTTTCAGTGTCGATTCTGTGACATTTCCATCCAATATTGTTTACAATTCAGTGTCTTCAAACTTTTTTTCCTTCGCAATAAATGCTTCCTACGAAGACTATTGTATCTTGATGCTCTTTTCATAGCAATACATCTGGGTTATATAAAATGTTCTGAGTTTCTATTTATAGAAAATAGTTCTTAATACATTTATGAAACTTTCGATAACAGAAAATTTTTTATCGATATTGTATACATATGTATATTTTATACATATGAAAGGAAAATTTTTAAAATAATAATAAGTTGTTCACTCGTTTCTTTTTTATACAAAAGTTCTGAACTTCTTAAATATTTCGATAACATAGCACTTTTTTTTGCAATGTTTTACTAACAAAAAAATATTTTTTAATTGTGTATTATCGAACCGTTTCTAACTAAATTTATAAAATCATTTTTGTCCAAATTTTTGTAATAACGGACCGTTTTTCAATTCATATATTTTTAGAAAATTTAAAAAATTTTTCGATTAATTTTATCGATAAGTTTTACCGATAGCAAAAATTTTATAAATTTTCATAGAATATATGGGAAGCAAATTTCAAGATTTTCGATAGAATAAAACTTGTTCCAATTGAGATAGTATCTCAATTTTATGTCCTCATTTGAAAAATATATTCAACTTTTCTAATATTGAGGAACTATACAGTAAATTTAAATTTATGTCTTGAACATAAGATTTTTGTCGATTATTTTTTACCCTTTCAAACAGGAGTACAATTTATTTATAAAAAATAAAAATCATCAAAAACATGTATGTAAAGAAAATATTTTGAATTTTTTTTTTTCGATAACATAACAAGTTTTCCAATGTTTTCGGTTAAAGCGTAATTACTATCAAAAATTGTGTAATGGGTAGCACTTTTAGCTTACTAGTGAAGAGCTTCGCACTCAGCTCGTCTTAAATATTTTTGAAAAAATGTAACATTTCATTAAAAAGAATTTTTCATGACAAATAATCACGCTGAAAACTATTGTGACAGAGATTGTCCATAGAAATCATCTTTTCAAATTGATTTATTTTCCAAAATATCAGAATTCAGATACAGTAGGTATAAAACCTATTCAAAAACCAAGATTGGAATGCCATGCTAGAACTATATGTATATATGGTGGATATATTTTCTGCTCAATTTAAATTTATTTTGTATGTCCAAAGCATTAGAGGGTCAATATGTACAAATGATATGTATGTATGTAAGAAAATATATAAAAGAAAAATGTAATTTTAAAATATACGTTTAAAAATATTATAATAATAATAATATTATTGTATGTATGTCACATCTTAATAGATTATTAAAATTATAACATATACGTTCAGAAATAAAAATTTACAAGACTCTAAAAATCTAATCTAAAACTTTAGCTATGCATCAAACTCAATTTCAATAATTTAAGGCTAAAATTTGTATGTTCTTTAGAATGATTTTAAATATTTAATAATTAAGTTTGAGGAGTATTTGATATTTGAGTTTGATATATAATTGAAGCACATAAACAAATAAGTCTCCATAATTACGTTGCAAAACTAAAAAAAAACTTTTGTAAAATATTTCTTTTAAATGGTAAGGAATTAAAACAATTTCTATCTGTATAACGGTTTTAAAAATACATATTTTTTAAAATAAAAAATAAAACGAAATTGTTAACCAATGGCAATAATTTTTAATTATTAAAAAACAAAAAAAAAAACAAAAAAAGACAGAACATGTTTTTTTAAAGCAACATATAAAATACATTTTAATTTTAAATGTTTTAGTCTTAAAGTTTAAGGAAAAAATAAATTTTTTTTATTAAATTTAAGTTACAAATAGGACAAGGCAACAAACAAATACTCGTAATCATTTAATAATTTAAAGAAGAAAAAAAATAAAAAACTTTTTTGATGTAAACTTTGTTGCAAATAAAATATAAAATAAGTATTATGCGATAAAAACAAGAAATAATTTTTAAACGTAAGTGTTGTGTATTATAGTTTGAAAGAAATAAAGAAAAATAAAAAAACTTTAAATAAAAAAAAAAATTTTCTGTGTTCGTAACAACAAATTTTGGTACAACCTTTTTATTCTGGTACGTATGAGTTGCAAACAATTTTTATTCAAAAAAAAAACAAAATAAAAATTAATATTTTACACACGTTTTCAGTTAAAGTGGGTATTATACAACACCAACACACACACACACACACGTACTGTCTCTTTACATCCTTTTTATTTAATCTATTGACACTAAGAAAACAGATGGCAGACATTCATAATCATATGGGAATATATTATCGAAAACACACACACACACACACAAAATGAAAAATAAAATGTTGTTCTCCTACAGTCTACCTACCTAACGTATGAGTGATATGTTGCTATTTCCACATTGAATTCACATCACGTATACGCCTTGAATTGCTTTTAGTGGAGTGAGTGTATATGCCTGAGTGCTGTTGTGCGTGTATAGTATATCTTAGTGGAATATATGCTTAGAAAAATTAATATTTTTCTTTTTGGGAGAAAATTAACATTTTTAGGAAAACATTTAATCAATGGAATTAATAAAATGAAAATGAAACAAAAAAAATGGCTTTAAATTAGTCTGTGTAAATGAAAATTTAAGAAAAAAAAAATTACAAATAAAATTAATAATTATTTACGCCCTTTAAACAACGGTAAAAACATTTGAAAACTCATGTAATATTTGGAGCGAATAAGCTTTTTAAGGCAACCGGAGTTCAGTATTGTACCAGACGGTGGATTTCAGTGGCAGCTTATTTGGGTGCTATAAGATCCTGTTGTAACATTCAAAGCAAATTGTGTTCAAAATACATCAATGCAGTGCCAGATCTGTGTGGTTGCTCTGCAATTAGGTTTCGTATTTTATTTTATTTTATATTTGCCAATGAACGCAGTTGTTGTGTGACCATTTGTTTCCCTCTCGGCAGAGAAATGCCAGTCTCATGTAGGAATGCAATACAAATAAAGTTCAACACACATATATTCATGTCAGACCAAATATGGCGATCTCAAGTGCCAGCTGTAGCAAGTGCACCGGCCTTGTTGTTACCTTCGATGTCGCTGTGCTCTGGAACTCAAAGGAGGGTAACCGCCGAATGCCTTGCTATCTCCTCCAGAGACACCTGATATTCCCAGGCAATCTTAGATGTGGTGTACATATTGTCTAGGGATTAAATGGCCGTATTTGCACGATGGCAATTACTCTGGTGGTGCAAGGGACGATCCAATGTTCCGTTGTTCCGCATTCGGCTTTGTTGCGTGATCGGGAGCATCAGTGAATGACGTTTCCTCGAGGTGTGAATCATTGTCATAAATTAATTTAAAGTCGCCGTAGTCTAGTAGGTAGTATGTTGGCTTATTAGACGTGAGGCCAGGGTTCAAACGGCAGGTCAGACATCACGATTAAAATAAAAACCAAAAAATATTTCTTCGGCAAATTCCGCTCACCAGACTTCTGGCGAAAGCTTCGAGAGGAAATAAAAATGCCATAAAATATTTCTATGAAAATCTATTGTTTGGAGTCGACCTTAAACTTAAGGTCACGCCACTTATGGATAAAATTAACACACACAACATAAATGATAAGAGAAGCTAGGGCGTAATCCTGACTAAGGAGTTGTAATGACCAATTATGTATGTATGCATGTATACACTGCCTATACTCTGCAGTATTTTACAGGCAGAGGTCATGGCTATTTTTAATGTGGCGCAAGGATTATTGGGTGGCGGCATTTTCCCTGAAAATCTTTGGATTTACTGTAATGACCAATTATATATGCATGTATGGATCCTAGCGGTATCTTCATTGCAAAACCAGGATCGAAAATTCAGGTATCGTGTAGTCGACAGGTTAATTTAGGTTATATTGGATATAGAAGAGGGGAATAAACCTTTTTCCAATGCTATGTTGTTCTGAAGGGTTTGAAAACTTTTAAAGATTTGTTTTTCGGATACGGTTGTAAAAAATATTTTTTTTTATATTTTTGATTGAAATAAAAACACCAATATGTACATAAAAAGAATTTAAAAAATTTATAATAATAATATTTCTGAAAATATGACTATATGACTTCATTCGAAAATAAAGAAGTTTATTATGATTAAATGCAGAACAATTTAATTAATAACAACCAATTAATTATAAATATGATTACGAAAAACAATAATAAATTACTTTCTCAAAGACTCAGTGCCATATTAATCGGAAAGAAAAAAGAAAACAAAAGTAAAAGGAAAAACTTTTTTATGTGGAAAACATTATGTTGGTATCTCTATCGTATTAATTATAGATTCAGGATGCAAACTCTCAGAATTTCTAATAATTAGTAAAACAAACTTTCAATACACCAGAGATACAGATTTTCCTTAAGACATACTCGAAATATTATAAATAATTAAAGCATTAAACTACAGACTGAAAGAAAGTCTTTAATAATTTACCTCTTAAAGCAAGTGTAAGTATACGTGTAAGCGTTGGCATTGACATTAAACATCAGCCAATTTAAGGAAACAAAAAATGCTCATACGGTTCATTGTCCTTTCCATACATGCTTAACAGAAATATTTATAGATTTAATAGAACATAAACTGGATAAAATTATGCTCATTATGTCAATATTTATTGATTAAAAACTTATTAACTTCCACCAAAGAAATAAACCGTAAACCGATAAAGACAATAATAACTATGACATCCATTGTATTACAGTGTAAATAATAATAAATCATATAATTATATCAATGTGTTGGTGGTTATTTTACTCTGGTTTTACACACACAATTTGTTACTTAACATTGCTCACATTTACTTAATATCGATAACTATTATTTTGTTTGAAAAATATTTAATCACTCTGTTATAATTCCCACAACAACAATTGTCATCCTCCAACACTGTAGCGTATACAAGACAAAAAACTGTAGAATACTACATACAGTATGTATGTATGTATATTGCCATCGATGACAACTATAAAACAGAAAATGATAATCGAAAATAATATTAACATTGTGGTTAACAAGCTAACATACATGTAGTTATGCACACACAGATACACTTACACAGTGATACATTTTTAAAACCATACGACTCAATTTAATGTGATTACATGTGTATAAGCAACATAATGATCGTTTTGATTAAACCCAAAAGCAATTTCTATCGATAGACTAATAAGACCATATTATTGGTTACATTTTAAGCAGTCACTACACTATTCGAGTATATGTATGAAAACAAGTAAGAGTCTCTGGAGTCAAACCATCAAACATGTGCACTAACAACCACCATCTGGTTAAACATGAAATTTAATGTTAAGGAAAATAACACAAGAGCTGGATAGGTTTTGTTATCGAAATTAAGTGAAATAAAAAAGTAATAATAAAAATAATACTTCTGTTAAGCGAACACATTATCAAAAATTAAATAGATTTACAGAGATAAATTGAAAAGTGCTTAAAAACATCCAAAGTTTGAAAATTAAAAATAAACAATTTTAATCTAAAAAAAAGAAAACACTATCGATAACAGCGCTTTCATTATATTAAATTTTACAAAAAATAAATCAATTATTAATCCAATTAAAATACTGTATTAAAATACTATAAAATATTCAAAAAAAAAAAAAAAAAAAATTAGAGCATTAAATTTTTTAAAAAGGAATTATCGATAACACATATAAATACATTTTTAGAGAAAATATTATACACAACTTGATGTGTATATCATCATGATAACAACAAGTACAATAAAAAATTTTCGACAGTAAAACATTAATTATCGATAACAAAAAGTTTTTTTTTTTTAAATTAATAGAAAATTCTTAGAATAATAAATTTATTCTCGATGTTTTCGTTAAAAAAGGATGAATTTGCATACATTTTTTTTTATAAAAAATATTTCCTGCAGCAAATTTTCCAATAAAAAAATCTTATAGGAAATTTTTCGACATTTTTTTTTCTTTTGTAAAGAAATTTTTGTTCAATTTTTAATGGAAAATTTATAGACTAAAAGAAATCTTTTATTGGAAATTTTTCGATAAATATTTTACATACCATTTTGTTTATCTTTTATCTTTCGATATAAAAATTCTCTTGAAAATATTTCGATTTATAGGAAATACTCTTTTGATAAAAGAAATTTTTGTGGTAAAGGTTTTTTCAAAGGAAAATTTTCGATTTAATGATTTTTAATAGAAATTTCTTCAACAGTTGGGTTTTATATTTTATTAAAAAAAAAGAATTCTTTGAATTCTTGGAATTTTTGAATATACTGGAAGTATTTCAACGAAAAAAGTTGGTATTGAAAAATTTTTCTGCAAAATTGTGCATAAATATTTTTCGATAAAAAAATAAAATTTTTGTTTGATAATAAATTTTTCTAGGAATCGAAAATATTTTCTTAACCTTAAAAAAATAGAGATTCGGATAAGAAGTGATTATTTTTAAGCCATAAACACATGTGTACAGTATTCAACTATCCAATAACTGTAATATTTTTAAATTACTTATGGATGTGGCCACCCATGTTAAGATAGTAAAAATATAATTGAGTTTGAGTTGGGTTTCCTCTTCATTTGTCCACTGGGTCTTATTAAATATTTTCACTTTTGTTTTACAAATTTTTATTCTTCTTCGTTTATTTTTCAGTAACTTTTTTAATACAATTTAACCAAGAAACCAATTTCTTGTTCTTTTTTTTTTGTTTAACTCTGATACTGTTTTGTTCGTTTCGTTTCGTATTCTACTTTATTTTATTTTTTATTTATTTTTTTTTTTTTCATATGAAAATTTTATTTGTTTTATGGATTTTGTTTGTTCAATGTCTTTAAAATAAAACAGAAATTCAAACAGTCACACATGCATGTAAACCTTTACGCACACACACACACACAAATTCTTTCATGTGGCATAACAGAAAGTCAGATGGATACTGCCGTAAGCATTAATGCTGGTAAATGGATTTGTTTTGGTATTGTTAAGCCAACCAACCATATACATACGCTTTTATGATTCGTATGAGTGTATGTGTGTGAGTGCTATAAATTTGTTGAAATTGTTGTTGAGTATTGTTGTAATGGTTTTTGGAGGATTATTTTATTATTTGTTTAGAATTGTTGCTGTTTGATGTTGTTGTTGCATTATTATTTATTTAAGGAAATAAGTTTAGCTTATTTAAGAGGGCTTATGTTATTCCAAATTAATGGAACATTTATGGGGGAAGAAAATGGAAAACAAGAGAAATAAAAAGGACTCAGAAACAAAATTAAAGGAAAAGCTTTAACGAGTAATTCTCAGATGAAATTAAAAAGTTTTGTTACTAAAAGTTTTAAATTTATTGTATATTTAATGCAATTGACAAAAAAAAGAAACAATCTCACGATGTTATCGATTACTTGTTATCATCTTTTAAAGTTAACCATTTTTAAAATATCACTCAGTAAATAAAATTTAATTCTTACTACAGCACCTAGTTATCAAAAAACTAGTTTTTTTTTATCGATAATTTAATTTTTTTTTCTGTTCTTTTATACTGCGTTATTTATCGAAATAATTGTTACTCTAGTTTTCATTAAGAATTTTTAATTTTGATGATTAATTCTTCTAAGAATTAAATTCTTAACGATAAGTTTTCCTGTAAGTTATGATTATTGAGAGGTTTTTCTAATGAATTTAAAGTTATCGATAAGAGAATAATTTTTATACAATTGTTTTTGACAAACTTTATAAAAATCGAAAAGTTTTTTTTTATATAAATTTGTTGCTATCGATACATTTTTATTTATTTATTATTGCTATCGATATATTTGTACTAATCCATATACAAACATACTTTTTATAGAAGTTTGTAGAAAAAAAAAAAATTAATTTTGAAAATCAAAGTTTTATTTGTTGATCATTTATTCTTAAAGCTTTTTGTAGTTATCGATAAGTTTTCAAAAGTGGGCACTTTTAAATGAAATTACTTTTATTCTTAAGGATACTCACTTACATAGTTGATCATTACAATATTTTAGTCAAGATTACAACCTAGCTTATCTCACCACTCGTGTTGTGGTAAGAGAATTAGAAATTCTTTTGACAAGAACTCGAACTGTAAATAGAATTGTATGCAAAGTTTCTCAATAATCTATCATTCAGAGTTAACTTTAAACTATAGGTCTCGACACTCATGGATAAAATTAACACACAGAACACGGGTTGTGTGATAAGCTAGATCGTAATCCTGACTAAAGAATTGCAATTACCAATCAAGGAAGGAAGTCTATTTTATTTCGATATTAAAAAATCGTTTAAATGTTGGTTATTATTTCTTCCCTAATATTGTAAACAATCGCTTTTCACGTGAACACTTATCGAATCTATCTGCGATAAATATGCTCCTACGCAAAATGAATTCAACCACAAAATTTCAACTTTAAGAAAGACAAATTTTTGTTTGTTTTCAGTTTATTTTAGTTGCTGTTGTTTGTCCTGATTTTTATTTACTTGTGGCATTTAATTGTTGTGGCAACATTAACTTCAAATAGTAAGGCATACAGCTTGTATGATACAAACAAGAGATAATTAAGTTGAGTGCGTGCTGTGGGTGTTGACCACTTTTATTGCCGCTTCAATTATTTCAGATTTTAGCTGTGATTATCCGCACATTTTGTTCTTTTTTTAGTCGGACAAGTGTTTACATATAATCAGATAATAACGCGTGTATATTTACAAAACTTTCGATTTTTAATTAGTTTTTACGATACTGACTGAGTGTATAATAGAAATGAGGGTCTAATTAAGTTGAAAATTTAAACAAAATTATAAGAATAAATATCGATTATAAATTGATTATGGTAAATGTCAGTTGCATTTGAACAATATAGTTAACCTGCTTGCTAATATGATTAAAAGAGAAATTTTTATTAACAAAAAATTGTTTTTTTTCTTTCATTTCTGTCTTTATTTTAGGTTCCAAAGGCATTGGTTCACGCTTTGATGAACAACGCTTAACTTTGCGCATACATCGCGGTCGTGGCTCGAACCAACACGATTCAACCCATAGTAATGGCAGTACACAAAGCACTACAACCACTTTAGGCACTCCGTCGCCTGAGCGAATGAGCAAATATTCTACCCGCCGGATGCATAATACACATGACAAAATAAAAATATCCGTATCATATCCTTCGAACGATAACATTTCGGAATTGGCACATGACCATGAGGGCATGCATAAGGAACGTGGACGTGTTGCTTCTGCCAGCAGTGGCAATATGTTATTTGCAGTGCACTATGGCTCACAAAATGGCAGGGAATGTACGGAGACTCAATTGTATAGGCATCAGCACGATAGCAATTGTTATTTGCAGGTGGGCAAGAATATGAACGATATGATGAGAAGAACATCCAGCAGCAGTGAACATCAACAGCAGCATAGGCCGAATAAGAAAATGGGCAAAAGGAATATTAAGGCTCAGGTGAAGAGATTTCGCATGGAGACCAAGGCCGCAAAGACATTGGCCATTATAGTGGGTTTATTCATATTCTGTTGGTTGCCCTTCTTCACCATGTACATTATACGACCGTTTTGTCAGGACTGCATTGATCCTTTGCTATTTTCTGTGTTATTTTGGCTGGGCTATTGCAATTCAGCCGTTAATCCCTTGATTTATGCCTTATTTTCGAAAGATTTTCGCTTTGCATTCAAACGCATCATCTGCAAATGCTTCTGTTCGGGCAAAAGCATCAATTTGAAGACATCACGTAGAGGTTCGGATATGTCAGCCATTAAGATAAGAGCACGTACGCCTAGCATAACACCCAGTGCGGCAGCACATTCGTTTGGTGACGAGTCCGAATTGCATCATTCGGAAATGAGTTCGAATGATAGATGACGCTCGTTTGGACCCACAAATTCCAGTTCATCGAATAGTTTGGGGGTCCGCAAGTCCAGCTTGAAAGTTCCTGTTTATGAAATATGCCATCCGTTGGTTATGGACATCGGCGCTGGCAATACAAATGGGAAACGCACGCAATTGTAGCCCCTAAGGGAGAGGGTAGAGTAAGTGAAGAGATTAATTTGCATGTATTTCGTAGTTGTGGTAAGTTAAAAAGGGGTAGGGCAATACGCTTAAAATAATAAGTATTTCTATACATATACAATATATATATATATATTTAAAGGAAATTAAATTAAATTAAATACACATTTAATTATAATATTTAAAGGAATACAAATAAAAAATAAAATAAAAAATTTGGAAAAAAATTTTAAATTTTAAGGAATTCCATGTCCTGAGCTTGTAAGTTAAATTAGTTAACCAATGAATATAAAAAATTAAATATTAAATAAATATGTTTGTAAACTTAAATTTAAGCTTCTAAATTAATTTCTTGCTGAATTTTAAATTAAAAATCATTTTAAATTGTATTTTAAAATCATTCTCTAACAAAAATATTAAAAAAAAAACAAAAATTCATTCATTTTTGTTTTCGTTTGTATTTAACACTTTGAAATTTAATTAAATTATTTAAATTTATTGTAATAATTTAATTGTTATTTATTCTGTTTGCTCATCGAATATTTATTTATTTTGAGATTATGTTGATTTACAACAAATATTTACGAAATGTTAAATTATTCATACGATTCCATTTATAAGAAATCATAAATTAAATTAAAAACTCAATAAAATAAATAAAACAATAAACAAACAAAAAAAAAAAAACAAGTGAAATACGATATTTACTAAATAAACAACAAAATGTTCAACAAGTTCAAAAGAAAAACTAATAAAAACATTTTATCATTAAGTATTTATAAAAAATAAAATTAAAAATATTCAAAACAAAAATTGTAATTAAAATAATTCAACTATTTAATGAATAAATACCAAAACTCTTCTTCTTTTTTGCTGTTACTTCCCTAAAAATTCAAATACAAAAAAACGATCTTTTTTTATTTGGAAACAAAACTGTGGTTTTTGGGCTTGGAATTACATCCAGCGTCTACGTAAGGGTAAGTTTGATGCTGTGTAAGCTCTGAAAGAAATATAAAAAGTGTTTAAACAAAATATATGTAGCTATGTAAAGCTTAATTATAGGACAGAAAGTAATCAGACTGAGAAATGTATGTAAATTTGACAAAATTTTTATACATTTGATAACTGCTTCCATAAGAAAGTTGAGTTTATTAGCCTAGACAGCCGCCTATTAGTAAAATATATTATCTACTGACTGAGGAAGACATACATGCCAAAGATCAGCAATGAGTATTCAAAAAGATGAGTAGAATCATACTCATAATTTCTGATACTTATCATCGTACTCATACTTAACAATACATGCATGATGATGTTGTTGACTTCGACTCTCCTTTACTAGGCATTTACAAGCATCACAAAATAAGTATGATTCGCGTACGAACACTACAATACTCACAAGAAGATTGTGTGTTTGCTATGCTTGCTCTCTTCTCTTTTGTAAATGCAACAACAACTAAGATGGCAAATTTTGATGAATGATTCGAATCACTCGAATCATTTATGAGTATTATAAGTACTTTTCTAAATTTATGAATCTGAATGAGTAGGCGTAGGAATCAAACATATTTCGAATGTTATGAGTTTGATGTCAACGTTGTACTCATATTCATTGCAACCTGTACTTATAAATCAATGTTGTAATGAGTACGAATGAATCAGGGTAGTTGGATTTCAATACTGTTGACTCACTCATACTCAAAATTTCATGAGTATTTATGAGTATCGAAAAAACGATTCATTGCTGATCTCTGATACATACATAACATAATTGGTCATTACAACCCTCCAGTCAGGATTACGACATAGCTTTACACACTTCTTTAACTAGAGTTTAACCCAATAGTGCCCAGTGGCAACTTTAGTTGCCAGCAGAGGTTGCCATAGTTTTTATGCTCTGAGAGGAAATTGAGTGTAAAAAACAAAACGGTAACCGTTAGAAAAAAAAGTAATTCGGGCATTAATGGGTTAAAGTCGACTCCGAATGACAGATTTTTGAGAAACTTTTCATAGCAATTTTTATTTAGTCTCAGAGTTTTTGCCAGAAATCTACTGAGAGGAAATCGCCGAAGAAATATTGTTTTTTTTTTCATGAAGAATCTACCTTTTTTAGCAGACTCTGACTTACTTATTTACTCAATTCGCCATTACAACTCTTTAGCTACGATAACAACGTAACTTCTCACACCAACCACGTTGTATATTTTAATTTTATACCTGCGGGGCAGGACATACAGTTCAACGTCTAACCCGGATGACAGATTTAAAAAATATTTCAATTTATTTCACTTCCAGAGTTTTTGCCAGAAGACGGTTGAGAGAAAGTCGTCGAAACAAATTTTTTTCGTATTTCGTTTGGTTCGAGATATCAGAGCTGAGGTTTGAACTTACAAGCTCTCGTCCAGTAAACCTATATTGAATCTACTAGACTTAGGCAATTTCTGCTGAAACATCCTGGCTTCAATTTGATAGAAAGCGTACCAATCTAATACTTAAATTAGATCGTAGGAACATTTCTATCATTGTATCTAGTCTTACCGATCATGATGTGATAGGTAGAGATTCTGAGGGAGTTCGCAATTCACAGGCAAACGACTACTTAAGAGTTAGTTGATCGAAGTCCACTTTATTTATCAATGACCGAAGGCTTCTCTCATTGCCGATAGTCTTATCTAATGAAACTATCGTTACTAGATAATGGATTTGGTTTTCAGCTTGATTTTAAGGGAGTTATATTTTAAATGAGAACTCCTAATAGCACTTAATAAGGACTTGTCAGTTAGTTCTAGAGCATCCTTTCATTGGGCATTACAATGTTCAGCAATGTGTGCCTAAGAGAGCTGCTTTCACTGTCTCTTATCCTAGCCTTTAAACACATTTCCAATGGGATTCCACAACTTACTTGAAACTTTTGGAGATATTTCATTTCATTATATTGCTATCACTGCAATTAAATGCAGAGAGTTCCAAGAGCGTTTAAATTGTGTACATTGGCTATCAAATTTTGTTTCAGAATTCCATGAAATTACTCGACCATATAGTGAAGTCATAGTGGTGACAAGCATTCCACGATCCGTATCATGGTTTACAAATGGAAAAACAAATTAAATGGCTTTAATCCCCTTCCAAATACCCCATCAAGAAAGACCATTTGTCAATTTAGATATCATAACATCAACAACAGCAATCATAGGAAGTACTAGGAGTGCCATCCCTGTAGAAAGTTTAGTTTTCAGTGAACAAAAATTTTTTTTTTTACAACCACTCTTAATTCATTATGCGAAACTAAATTATTTCGGAAGAGTCCTTTCATTATTGGACCTGTCACGAATAGAAAAATCATCTGTTTAGTGGGCATAAACAAATTTGTAATTAAAAAAATTCCACAGAAAAAGTTCCTTAACATTCCATCCAATATAGGAACCTACTAATTTTTCCAGTGAAGGATTTTTCTAGACAATGACAGATGGCAACCCTATTGTTCTAGAAATTGCTACAATAAACAAATTAGCTGTTGAGCTGGAATATTCTTGTTTAATTAAATCGAAACAAAATCTAGAAATATTCAGAAGATGGGGGAGATGTTTTGCAAAAGAATTTTGCTTCTTAAGTAATAAAAAAAGTTTGGAAACTTTAATAAACATGTACTTACAAACGAATGTATGTGTATATACAATATACATCCTTAGCTACTTACTGGTTCCTGCATTCCATTCATTCGCTTGACGAATTTCTTTTGATATGGGACACTGAACGACCCTTTAATTTATTAATGTTCTGCACACTTTTCTCTTTTATTCTTATTTGTTGTTATTATTATAATTAATTTTCTTATTATTTTTGCTCGTATTAAAACAAAATAAGGTTGACAAAGAAAAAAGAAAGAGAGGCCAATAAATGTTTAAATGTTTGAGCATTTTACTGCTGAATGAATGAAGTCAGCTTGTCATTTACATTTTCTTACATTTTGTTTTCTGGCTTTTTATTTTTCTTTTCCTTCTTTCTTAATTCGTTATAAAGAATTAAAATTTTATTATGGCAAGTGAGAAAGAAATTTTTCTGCTGCCTTTATTTAAGGAGTCATAAATCATTGAGAATTCTCTTCTTGTTCAGTGTCAAATGAAGTATTTTTGGCCCCATTTTTATTGCCTTTGGGTTCAATGGAAATTTGATTAATTTTTCTTCGAATATGCAATGACAGGAAATGATGTTCACAATTAAAATCAAATTAAAGATTAAACAGATTAAACGAGGTAGCACGGAGTGATTAGCTTTGCACAATAATATTTCTGAGAATTTTTTTTTTTTACTATTTTATTGAAGAATTTAATTTAATTTGTATTGTATTTAATATCACAAGATTTAAATTTGTATTTAATTTAATGCTGTTTTCTTTTACATTTATTTTCTAAACATTCATCTTTCTCTCTCTCTCTCTCTCTGTTCTTTTTCTATGTAAAAACAGAACGACAAACTGAAATACACGCATTTTGTGTATTTATGCAGAATATTTAAGAAATTTTATGTAATTTTTCTTGTTGTTTTTGTTTTTATTTTTAGTTCCTAGTTTTGAATTAATTTTGTTATTTTTTTTTGGAATTGTTTAGTTTGTAAACATTTTTCCAGGAAGCAATTATAAGAATTTCCTGAAGTAGAATATAAAGACTTTATTTATTCAAAGTACACTCAGGCCTTATTGGTGGTGTATTGGATTGGTGATTACAATCCTTTCAGGCAAGATCAAGACCTAGTTTCTCACTTCACTTATCTTGTGAGTGACAAGACCTAGAGTTTAAAGTCGACTTCGAACGACAAGTTTTTGTGAAACTTTTTCATGGCAATTTCTGTTTACTCTCAGAGTTTTTTTCAGAAATCTGCTGAAAGGAAGTTGTTCAAAAAAAATTTTTTTTCATTTTTCATTTTGTTGGAGATTTCTGACCTGAGGTTTAAACCATGGCCACACGTCTAATGAGCCACGGTGACTATAAATACATAGTACATAATCGTTTTAGCGAATAGAGCATAAAAAACGGATCCCATGATTCAGTTATTTAATGGTGACAAGAAATAAGAAGCCAATAATCTCCCCTCTTCATAATAGGATCTGGGAACTGAGACATGAAGTGAAAGATAGCCTACTCCTTATGATGCTTATTCCTTCCAGTAACTGACAAGTTTATAAACATCTCCGCTCAGATCAGACATTTCGAACAAAAAGAAATAATGAAAACAATAATTCTACGGCGACTTGCTCTCAACAGTCTTCTAGCAAAACTTTGAAAGTAAAATAAAATTGTCATGAAAAGTTTTTCAGAAATCTGTCGTTCGGAATAGACTTTAAGCTTAAGGCCCTGCCACTCATGAATAAAATTAACACGCCCTTCATGTGTATTGTGAGAAGCTAGGTTGTAATCCTGACTAAAGGGTTGTAATTCTACGGCGACTTCCTCTCAATAATCTTCTGGAAAAACTCTATGATTAAATAAAATTGCCATAAAAATTTTCTGAGAAATTTTTCATTCGGAATTGACTTTAAAGTTAAGGACCTGCCACTCATGAATAAAATTAACACGCCCTATAGGTGTATTGTAGCTAGGTTGTAATCCTGACTAAAGGGTTGCAATCACCAATTAAGAAATAAAGTAAGCAAGTTAACTCTGTAAAGCCAGGCTTAAGTGTGTTACTTAAGAGAGAATTTGTTTTTTTTCTTTGTTTTTGTTTGCATATCTGTTTAGAAAATCACGACTAAATGATATTCTCAGAGTATTATTTAACATTTATTGCACTATCCCCTAAAGTATGATTTAATTTTATTTGTTAGTTTTTATTTACAAGCAAAAACTCAAAAGTATAACGAACGACAAACAGCATGACTTTCATTCGAGCAACTAAAGCACAGCTCAGCTCCAGCACAGAATAGGAATGGAAACGTTTGTCGCTCGTGCAACCTATTCAATGTGTAACTGAATGTGTTGTTGTTGTTGTAGGTATTGTATGAATTTCATTTAAAATAAATATCCTTTTCAAATACAGTTACAGCTACAGTTGCAACTACAGCGACAGTAAAACAAAAACAACAAAAGAAGAAAAGCAGCAACGACAATAAGTAGAACTGTAAATAAGTATGTGTGTGTGTGTGTGTGTTTAATAGCAATGATTGTCGTAATACTTTTGTTGGCTTTTGAAACATGGCCAGGCTTAAAACGTGCAACATCAAGTACTAAGAACGTAGCAGGTTCATTATGTTTTTAAAAGGGTATACGTTTTGGTATATGCGTGTGAGTGTATGTGTGTTTTTCTTTTAATAAGTGCAACTGTATAAATGTTTATATACATACATTACGTATGTATGTGTTTGTGTATGTGTACATGGTATGTACGTGATTTGGCGTTTGTTACCAAAAAATGCTGGCATGGCGCAATGCATGCAGGAGCATCTGACGATGACAACCATGACGTTAACGACAACGACAATGGCAATGTTGGCAATGATGGTTTCGGATGGCATGAAAAGTGTTTAAAAAGAACTGTGCAATACATACATACATACATACATACATACATACATATTAAGCTGCATCACGTTGCACATTGTATGTTAAGTTACCATCTGTTCTTAAATGCTTTTACAAATACAAATGAGGGTACAAGCGTACTTACATATGTAGTATGTAGTAGATATGTATCTGTATGTGTGTGAGTGTATGGTTTTGTGTCCATTTGTATTTAAAGTTTTCAAGTGTTTGAAATTCTTGTGGATTTTAAGAATTCCAAAGAAATTTTGTTGCTATTCGTGTTTAAGTGAAGCACTCTTGTAGGTGGTTACATAACAAAAATGGTACAACGGTGTTCATATGGGTTGCAGCACCGGTTACCAATACAATTGAAATAGTTTCATACATAAGAGTAAAGCAGGCACAGAAACAGTTTAGAAAATCTCTCTCTCTCTACATACACAGAAAACATTTCTCTGTCGATATACAAATAATTCGGAGAAGGATGTTATGATTTCCTTAAGCATGTTAGTCTTTGGGTTATTCTCCAAAAACGAAACAATTCTGCAGTCTTCATACGTAATGTTAATAGGATTTTTAGACTTGCAAAATTCTTTGCAAATCTTTATAAAATAAATTTTTAGTAGAGTGTATAATTTAAGCATTATTCCAGTATAATAATGTTAATAAATTTAAGACTTCTGGGAATAATTTAATAAATCCTTGGTTATGGCAGTAGTTTTTAGATGTTTATATTTCATACTGTAGTTCAATTTCATTTGAACTATTTAATGTAGCATACGATGATGATATGCCTTTTGGCTGTGGGAAATAAATTTACATCAGTTTACTGGAAAAACTAAATTGAATCGTTTGTATTTGAAAATAATGGTTCAAGAGAAGGTAAGAAACCGCAAACAGAGATTATAAGACTTAAGAGAACAATTACAAGGAAAAGATAAATTTACAAACCTTTTGATATTTTTGTACTCACAATTCGAACACTTTTTAGTCGATTGATGTTTAAGATTTTCAAAGAGATTTAGAAAATATTATATTGCATTATATAGACAGCATTTACAGCATATTTATCACAAATCTTCAGTCACTATTACAACCTAGTTTTTATATGTGTGTTAATTTTATCCATAAGGATACCTACAGTAAGGGGACCTACAGTTTAAAGTCGATTCCGAACGACGGATATTTGAGAAACTTTTTATGGTAATTTTTTAATTTTGTTTTGCCCAAGAAATACTTTTTCATATTTCGTTCTGTTGGAGATGTCTGATCTGGGGTTTAAACTCTATCCTCTCGTCTAATAAGCCAACACCCTACTTACCAGACTATGGCATTTAGTAACAATGAATCATTTTTTTTTGACACAAGAAGGCTAAAGAAACCTATAATACGTGTTGTAGCGTATGATTTTTTTTTAGTTATTTTTCAATGTAAATTTTTTCTCTCTCAAAAAGATTCGTGGCATGTAACAATGCCAATAATGCTTAGTTACATTTGGTCTTTTATAATAAACAGAGCAGCAAACGAATAACGCTTGCAATTCTCCGAATTTAACTATCAAAGTTTGCAGTACATAAGAAATATGTTTCGTTTCTGAAAATTATTTTACTCAATCGGTACATCTACAAACAGAATTGTAAAATTTAAAGTTCCAATACACACCGACAAATGCTCAGTTTTGTATGTGGCTCGTGGCGTAATTGTAACATAAAGGAAGTTTTGGGAATAAAAATTTAAAATAAATTATTATAAGATTTATAAATTTCGATGAAAGACGTACAGCAAACTATATTTTCCTCTAAGTTGTGTTCTTATAGCACTTACTCAATCTCTGTTTCCTGTTCTTCTGTTCTTTTTTACTGGTTATTATTTCAAATATAATTGAGTTTTTCCAGTAAACTGATGTTAATTTATTTCGCACAGGAAAAAGCCTTATATAAGCGTATGCTGTAACATACAATATTTTCAAATGAAATTGAAATGTACAGAATGCAGTATCAAATATAATCGTCTAAATACTACCTACTCTCACGGCAAAGGATTTGTGAAATAGTTCCCAGAAGTATTAAAATTATTAACATTATTATCCAGAATTAATGCTTAAACCACGCACTCTACTACAAATTTATTTCATAAAGCTTTACAAAGAATTTTCGAACTCTATTAACATTACGACGTCTGAAGACTTAAGAATGGATGTGCAAACTCCTACTCTTAATATTCTTAATTGGCATGCAAAGTTTCTCAGATCTGTTGTTCGCATTCGGTTTTAAACTTTAGGTCGCACCACTTATGGATAAAAATAACACAACAAGAGTGGTGTGCGAAGTTAGGTCGTAGTCTTGACTAAATGGATGTAATGAGGGATGGGATGCATGCAAACAAGGTAAAGTTTCTGACTGTGGTCAACGTGGCGACCTCTAGGACGATCCTTGTCTTGCTGTATCCAAGCTGACACGCAGCCTCCTCGTGGCCCCGCCTGGTTAGCCTACTAGCACACGCTAGATGCTAACTAATGCGTGCAGCGAAGTCCAATAACCTAGACGTTAAATTCGGGTTGTGCATCACGTAAAAAATTTGAATCGAATGAATACCGGAAATACGTTAAGAAGAAGATGTGATGATCAATTACAAATTTACATTCCTTTATGCGACACAGTTTATTTCCGTTTCAATAATGATTATGCCGTAGTAGGATACAATTTTTATCCACCCTTTGTTAAAAAAAAAAAAAATGAGCACACTTTGCTCATAAAAACCTATCCTGTTGTAAGTGGTGGCACTGATCCACCTTCCTAAAAAATTATTAAAATTTCTTTATTTTACTTTTCGCAAACATTGTTAAAGATTCGACTTTGAATTGCTTGAGTCCATCACCATCATCATTCTGATATCCATCGGAATGGGCTGCTGATAGTTTGTTATAAAATTTTTGAGAATTTTCTCAAAATTTTTGGAAATATGCGCTTACCTATCAGTATAATATTCTCTATTAATTTTTCATAGAAATCACTTTTTTTTTTAATCACAAAATACCACATTTTTCTGATTTTAATTAAAAGCATTAAAAATAAAATTCCAATAATTACTCTCCAGTATCAAATAAACCTTTTAAATATTCATTAAAATTCATACAAGTTCTTTAATATGTACATATATTTATTTGTAATAATATTTCATAATAACAACGAAAATCAACGAAAAACCACAAACAAATAATTACACAGAATAACGTACATACGTACGTAACTTAATGTAAAGTAAAGTATTTTACAATGATTTCAGTGTCATTAGGTTTATAATTACATGGACATGGACAAACATGAAAAATTACAATAAAAATTAAACAAAAAAAAAGGAAAATTAAATAAAACACCTACAAAAACAACAATACAAAAAAAATAAAAAAAAAATAACGAATTATTTCAACATCACACCCGCAAGTCATGTAGCCATTACTGAGTCACTGCACTGTGTCTGTCAGACAAATGATTGAATACGTGAGCATGAGCAAGTGAGTGAGTGTGACATGTCCTTCTCCTCAATTTTAGGTATTCTAATAGACACACACTCTATAATTATTTCGAATTACAATATTAGCACGGGCGAAATTGTTAGTGAAACGCAATGGAATAAAAAAAATATTTTCGAAAATTTTTCAACTTGAAGTTTGTAAATGAGAAGCAGAGAGAAGCGCAAATTATTCACTCAACACCCAGTCAATCACTAGCCATACCCAGCAGGTTTCATTAGAAATTGTGGTCAAATGCAAACAAAGATAGTGATGATGATGATGATGATGTCAATGATGATGATGATATATTATCGTCATTACAAAATAATCAAATTATTTTTGAATTTTTGAATTCTCAAAAAACAATTTTTAAATTAGTTACAGAGAAAAAACATAAACTTATGACATCTGAAGTGGTGGTGGTGAGTTTAGTTTGCGGTAGGCAATATGCAAATATGCATGACGTGCCTTTACAGCAATTAAATTAAAATAAAAATAAAAACAAAAATTTTTACTTTCAACAGGCTTTGTTGATCAGATAATAGAGGTTAACTATGACCCCAATGCCTTCATTATCCATAACAATAATTGAGAAACAAAAAATTTTTGTTATTCGCCAGAAATTCACTTGCCGGCAAGAGTCAAACACACCATGACCTATAGCAGTGAGTCCGTCGACTTTGTGCAGCTAAAAAAAGTTCTTATGCATCCGAACATTAAATAATAAGTTCCTCCTGCCGGTTAATATATGAACAATAGTTCCAAAGCAGTACTCTAAGACGTTCGTTAATGCTGAAGAATCCATAGTGCAAAGCTAATCCACAAAAATGGTGAGGAGTTTTTATTATTCCTTTAGCTTCCTTAAGAATCATGTGGTTGTCATAAAGTCTCTTTTTCTTCTTGGCTCTTAAGCGTGTCGTTTGTAATTATGTGACAATACTAGGTATGCTGTGTAAAAATCGGAGGTTTTGAAAACGAGAATACCATAAGATATCCTAGATGAATACCAGCAAAGAAATTAACTTTCGTTTCGTAAAACATCATTGCAACCGAACCTAGTTTCTCATATCATCCATGTTGTGTTTGTTAATTTTATCAATGAGTGGCGGGACATACAGTTTACTGTCGCGTACGAAGGACACATTTTTGTGAAACTTTTCATTACAATTTTTTGAAAAAAAACAGACTAAAACTGCTGAGAGCAAATTGCCGGAGGAAAATATTTTTTCATATTTCGTTTTGTTCCATATGTCTCAGCTGGGGTTTGAACCGAGGACTCATGCCTAATAAACAAACACACAAGGTTACGGCAACTTTCAGTGCAGTTATTACTTCAATCTATATATACAAGATAAGAGACAGTGGCGCGAAAACATTTAGTCGCACTATTTATACGTGGAACACTCCTTTCACAAAAAAATCTAATGTGAATCCTGAAAACGTCTTAAGAGCTTATAAAACCTTCAGATGTCTATGCTAGTTTAGGCTTTTTCCTCTCGGCAATCTGCTGGCAAAAACCCTGAGAGAAAATAAAATTGCCATGAAAAGTCGACATTAAACTGTAGGTCCCGCCAATGATGTATAAAATTAACACACACACCATAGGTGGTGTGAGAAGCTAAGTTGTTATCTTGAGTAAAGGCTTGTCAGTTATCAATTAAGTAAGCAGGTAGTTCTAGGGTTATAACACCGTTGCTCTTTGTCTTAAAACTATGCCTCCTGTGGAAAAGTATTGAGTTAGGTTATGTTAGTGTGGTAGTTTCGATACCAAAAGCTCACTTGAGCACGCATAGCTGCCCGTTGTGACGCCACAAGTGAACGCAGTCTCTGTACTGACCAAGTGCCTCCGAACCAAGGAGGAAGAAGTTGTTCAGCGCAAGGGCAGCACATTTAAAGCACGACTACCTCACGCTGGGAAACCAGTCCGAAAGCTTGATAAACGAGGCTATATCCTTGACATCAATGGACGATAGCTCCGTCAAGCTGACAAGGGTTGGAGAGCCAAATAACCTATATCTGTACCTCGCAAGAGGGGGGCATTGACAAAGAAAGTGGATAACAGTCTCCTCTTCCTCAGCGGATCTGCATCCACGGCAGAAGTCGTTAAATGGGAGTCGCATTCTTTCCACGTGTCTACCCATAACACAGCGACCTGTAAGCATGGCCACTGTGATCGAGATGATGTTTCGACCAAGTAACTTGTTGGTGCGCCTTGTATCCATTGAGGGCCAAGTGAGCCTAGCGGTGGAGCAGGACTCCTCATTGATCCAGGATAGGTTGGCGTCTCGGAAGAATTTCCGAACGATGTCCAGCTTGAAAGAGGTAAGTGGCATTCCTAAGTTGATTAAAGAACATTCCGGAAGTAGTGCACCAGCTCTGGCGAGCTCGTCGTCTCTGCAATTTTCCGGAATGTGTCCGGGGACCCAGATAGGTATTAAGTTACTGTATTCAATATCACTGCTGTACGATGTTCGTATGTCTATGGTGGGTGATTTAATTTTTTTTTTTTCATTTAAAAAATCCCTTCGCTCCACAAGCAGAACCAAACAGTCACTCGTAGTGGGTGCTTTGGCTTCTGTAGGACCACGAGTGGGTTTTCTGAGCCATAAATACGGCGATTTCGCTTATTAACGTACCTATCTTTGATCTTGAGCTTCATCAGAAAATATGTTTTTGTTTTGGCAAATTCGGCTTTATCGTGCAGTTTCACGTTGGCCCATCTAGCGTTGCGAAGACGAAGCATAAATCATTCATAACATTCAGTGGAGATAATATACTGAATTTTGTGACAGAATAGAATGACATAAGTATTGCCAGTTTCGAAGTAACTGATGGTTCCAATTTAAACCGATAGATGGCCCACCCCATATATATTGCCATTTGCCAAAATGTTTGGTTTCCGCTTTATTCGAACCTGGGATGCTTAGATTTATTGCCAAGTACTTTAGTTTTGATATCATGTCCAATATAGTGTGATAAGTAATACAAGAAATAGAATTTAAAATTCATACTTTGCTTAAGCATCGTATGTATGTAGCTTCGAATTCCGACATAAATTTTAGTTTTTTTTACAAGACACGTACATACATATGTACGCCTCGCATTAATCTGATAAGGGAAACAACATTCTTCCGTAATCCTTAAGTCCTTTCTTCCGCTGGGAGTTGTAGGGAAATATTTTAATTTGTGTGGCCAAATTAATCTTCTCTGGCTCACGTAGTTCTTAGACTTATTAAATATTTACTACGAATGTTCAGAGACCATAATGTTTAATATTTTAATTTTGAAACGTTATTTGGTTTTCATGTGGCATGCCACATAGGAATGCATGTGTTTGAGGTACATTTTTGTTTTTCTTTTTTTTTCTTGCTACAAAACAATTCTATTTGTTTGATTAATTCAAGCATTTAATTCGCTACACACTCTCCCCATCCCCACATCTTGGGTCACTGTTTATAGTACAAATTACCTGTAATGGTAAGACATTAATCTTAAGCTAAAACCCTTGTATGCCTAAGGCAAGGTGCCTTAGGTCTCTCTCTCTAGAAGGAAAAAGAAATGAATCAAACGCACAAAAAGAAAGGAACAAAAATGTTGTTATTCTAGCGACGTGTACGCTTGTCATTTTTGTTGTTGTTGTTGTTGTTACTTTCGCTTGCTTAACTTTAATGGCACAATAAAAAAATAAAAAAAAAAAATTAAAAAAAACTGAATGAAAAACGAAAAAGTTTGCTTTGCCATGTAATTGATTAAAATTGTTCAACAAAACATTGTAAAGGCAACAACAACAACAACAACAATAACAACAACTAACAATGAACCAATTTCGGAAGTAATAAAGTTAATAAAAAAAACATGGCCCCTTCATAAACACGCACCCAGCCATTAAAACGTGTGTCGTTAACCAAGAGTGGTGGTGGTGGCGGTACACTAAGCAAGGGAACTGAGTGTTAAATTCCTATGGAATTATGTGGCCAATGACTTTTAACTTTTACGAACGGAAACGGTGTGCCGCTTTACAATTAATTGTTGTTGTTGTTGTTATTAATTTCTATTAAAAGATTCAGTTTTTTAAGGCATTTTTTGCGATCACAATAAACCTGTGGCAAATAACTGATGGTATTAAAAAGGAACAAAATTGAGTCGTTTCTTGTGGCTTCGAAAAACTAAAAATCGTGAATTTTTTTGTTGTCCTTCTTATTTAACAATTCTATACAAATAACAGAAACAAAACAAAACAAAAGAGGAAGAAAAAATATGATTTATAGCTGACAGCCTTAGTGTTGCTACACGGCTTCCTTTTCTCAATGCTTAGAGGGACGTCACAGAAAAGACATCATGTACAGAGTCCTGTCGTTTACTTTTTTTCTCATTCTTCTTCTTCATATTATTTGTTTTGATTGGTTTTTGTTTTTCATGTTAAAGTTAAATTTGAATTTCATTTTTTATTATGAATGCCAAACACATTTCATTTCCGTAATTTTTTGTTTATGTTTTTGGGTTCTTATGGTCTCTTCGGAAAGTTTTTTTTTCTCTCTTTGATTTATTGTGAAATTATTCAAATTCAATTCGTAAAGCAAATGAGAAAATTAGGCAACCGAAATGAGAGTCGAAAAGTAAATTGATTTATGCTGTGAATTGTAAGGAAATATATTGGATTTCTTCAATGTATGTGTACTCCAGCTGCAAGTAGTGAAAATATATTCGAAAGCTAAATGGAGCTGTTAGCCAGCATTAGTGTTCATATTTTCCATATGCAACATACAATGTTAAGTCAACGGAGTACAGTGGTTATCTTGCAGTATTAATTGAAGTATTAAGATCTAGGGACCTAAGCATGAGATGACCTAAGCATGGCATGGAACTCTTTGAATGAATGGATCTCATTTACGAAAACTGAGTATTTTTACGTACCAACTCGTCTTTTTCGTAGTGGTCATCAGTTCGTGCTCGGTTTAGAGGTGGAGCGCACCATATGTCATCAACAAGCTGGATTAGCAAGGCAGGACTACGTCTCTAGTCACATAAAAATTCTCGACAATGAGCAGACAGATCAACTTGCGAGGAGAGTGGCTTTCACTCTGCTGATGAGGTAATAGGAGAAAAATTTTTGGAAAGGTATGCTTGTTAAACGGATTCAAGACAATTTTCACTTTTGTTGGGGTGTGAGAATGGCTTGAGTTACAAGAAATGAATGGAATTATGCATCACGCTATCAAACAGTAGCCTGAAGATTTTACCAGGTACAGTAGACCCAAAGAACATTTATTATTTTTGGGGAATATGGATCGATTCAAACCCATTGGGCTTGATAATGAGAAGAACGAACACATATTTGACACTTACATGCATACATACATAATTGGTTATTATAAGACTTCAGTCAGGATTACGACCTAGCTTCTCACACCACTTATGTTAAATGCTTTATCTACAGACCTACAGATTTTTGAACGACAGATTTTTGAGAAACTTTTTCATGGAGAATTTTATTTACTCTCAGAGTTTCTGCCAGAAATATGCTGAGAGAAAGTTGGAGTATTTCTTTTTATTGGAGATGTTTGACCTGGCGTTTGAACCGAGGCCTCATGTCTAATAAGCCAACACACTACCTACTAGATTATGGCGACTTGTCACTGGTGGTACTCATATGCAGCTCGAATGGAAACGCCTGGACGTCTATCAAGTAACATGCAGGGAGCTATTTTTGCTGACCACGAATAGTATCTTGAATAGGATACGGGAGTCATATAGGTTGAGGGCAGTACAATAAATAGTCTGGTCGCTCTTCTAAATTACTTCAACGCTATAATGAGGTCATTCTGGTTTTTTTTGCTTCCATTTAGTTTAAAAAATCAGTCGATGCACAGAAAACATCGACGTATTTTGTGGATCTATATAAAATCGATGCACCTTACCAATGCATTGCAATAAGAAATTTTTCTTGTCTTTGAATAGAGAAAACTGAATTTAGAATGAAATTCATTTAATTTTTGACACGACGCATTCATCTCTTAATTAACGTTACGTATGTCAAGTGAGATTTGAAATCAAAAGCAACAACATTTCAAAGTGTAAATTTTAATCAACCAAAACGCTTTCCAAAAGCAAAAACAAACAAACAAACAAAAAACATTCAAAAGAAAGTGAAAATTTAATTTCAAACGTAAAGCTTACTTGAATCAAGGCATACAAAGAGATAAAACCGAAACTGTTTTCCTACGCAAAAAATTAAAAAAACTTGATGCACAAAGCTACACCAAGAAAAAGAGAAACAAACATTGCATTGGAGTTGTGCACAAATACTCGAGATATACGATACAAACAAAAACATACACACCGAAATGCACAAAGACAACCTGCATACACAGATCGTATGCAATGATTGATTTAAGAACTACAAATGCAAGATGCTGTTCATACATTCATTCATACATTCATTCATTTACTCGTTCATTACTTGGAATTCAAATGTTGATTTTTGTTTCTTTTCTGTGGAAATTTGTAACTCATGTTGCTGGTAATTTGGCAAAATATCTAAAGATATGCCAACATACTTAGATCGTATTCGTATAACGCTAAACGTGGTTAGGCAGTGAAGTGAAAGATGGGATCATGAACATACTTAAATAGTGCGATTTTGCCCTTTGTTTACATATGCCCTTGTATAGGGCGATATTGCTCTTTGTTTACATATGCCCTTGTAAAGAGCGATATTCTCCTTTGTTTACATATGCCCTTATATAGGACGATATTGCCCTTTGTTTACATATGCCCTTGTATAGGGCGATATTGCCCTTTGTTTATATATGCCCTTGTATAGGGCGATATTGCCCTTTGTTTACATATGCCCTTATATAGGGCGATATTGCCCTTTGTTTATATATGCCCTTGTATAGGGCGATATTGCCCTTTGTTTACATATGCCCTTGTATAGGGCGATATTGCCCTTTGTTTATATATGCCCTTGTATAGGGCGATATTGCCCTTTGTTTACATATGCCCTTGTATAGGGCGATATTGCCCTTTGTTTACATATGCCCTTGTATAGGGCGATATTGCCCTTTGTTTATATATGCCCTTGTATAGGGCGATATTGCCCTTTGTTTACATATGCCCTTGTATATGGCGATATTGCCCTTTGTTTATATATGCCCTTGTATAGGGCGATATTGCCCTTTGTTTACATATGCCCTTGTATAGGGCGATATTGCCCTTTGTTTACATATGCCCTTGTATAGGGCGATATTGCCCTTTGTTTATATATGCCCTTATAAAGGGCGATATTGCCCTTTATTTCCACATGCCCGGTGACACAATACTTCACAATAATTTCCGCAGACATTGCAACGGTGAGAGAGAAGACGATACCATAGAAATCTTCTCTGCCCTAGTCTCCTGCGCATCGAAAATTCTTTGAAATTGTGTTGACATCCTCTTACAATCATAAATTTGCGACACGACTTTAATACATAAGGAAACATAAACTGGTTTGAGTGCCTCGATAGTCTTATACGTAACGTGTTAAACTTCGAGTTTGGAGGTTTCCATCAAATACTCTGATCCTTTACACTTTGAACTCTTCTAATGATATCATAACTTATCACACAACCAACGCACAAAGGAAATCCGCACCAACAACCTGGCTTAAGATAAAGCATGAACAATAAATGTCAAAATGCAACATGATTTGTGAATTAAGAAGATTTCAAAGAAAAGTGTTAAATCTTCTCACACACACACACCTATATCAATACATATGCACACTTACATTTACACATGCACGCACACTTCACATTTACAAAATAGTTTTGCATATAAACAGGCTACGAAACGCATGCAGTAGTTAAAATCAAAGTACAAAATACCGAAGAGGAGAAGAGAAAGAAACAGCATTAAAGCATTCGAAAGGAAAATCTTAACCATGCAACCATACAACTAGACAAGCATACATACAAGTTGTCTAATAGTTTTCATAGCCATACATAAAGGAAACAATGAAGACCGAAATGCGGTTAGGGACTGAACCTTAGAGAACTGAACTTCGAGATAACAACCTCAATGAAGGGATGAATGAAGAGAATAATGATGATGATGACTAAAGTCAATTAGTATTGGATACACTGGCTTTGCTAGGAAACTATTCAGATTACAATACAGATTACATGGAATCACAAAGCACATCATTCAAGTTCAGATACAAAGAATTTCCATGGAATAGTTGAGTCTTATGTCAACAATTATTGTCAGTTTAGTTGAAATTCTTTGTGATTTTTTTTATTGGTAATTAAAATTATTTATTTCTACATAGTCATGGGAATGAGTCACACATAGTAAGACAGTATAAGCGGACTTTTTTTCTGAGTTGTCGAAGAGAATATTGAATATTAAGTTTGAATTACGGGCTCTGACCTAATAAACCAACACACTGCCTAGTAGACGACGGGGATTTCAACTTTTTTAAACGTTTTGAAAGTTAGCCTTTGATTATGCAATACTAATCGACCTAGAATCAGTTTGTGGTTCTACGACAGAGGCAATTCTGTCATTCTAGAACTTGCCATAATGCTACACACATGAAAGAAACACATGAAAGCAAGCAAATAATAAGAAGATGAGTGAAGTTCTTTGTTCCTCACACATTTTATAAAATTTTCCCTTTAAAGAAAAATGTTTCAATTTTTGGAAAAATTTTGTCTTTGTGACACAGTTAACCTGCACCAAACCGCAAGCTTATCGAATAAAAATGCCTTCCTAAACCTAACCAACCATAATGAAATTTATATGCTGATGGCTTTGTCAGAATAATAAATAAACTTGATGCGGAAGTCTTTTATCATTTCGTATATCGTTTCAGCAATCATACGTAAAATATTTCTTTTCTTTTCAATTTCCATAAAATTGTTTAACTTACGTTAACAAATGAAAAGAGAGTGTGTGCGTGTGTATCACGACTATTGTATCTGTCTAGGAATTGTGCCCAAAATAAACTGACGAAATTCTAGCTTTTTAACACAACGATACAGAACATAGCCATCAAAAGGTTTTTCATGGCCGTGATATGCGGTATGAATATTAACCAATCCACCACGTGTCTTCTGTCGTATTAAACGAATTCACTTCTTAACAGAAATTCCATTCACGGTCTTACTTCCTTTCTCGTTTAGCAAGTGTGGCAAAGAATTTAAAAAGAAAAAATCTTAGAAGGGGAGAAAAAAATATTTCCACGAAAATTGCATTGAAAAAGTTGTCTTGGCTGCTGCTGCTGCTGCTTCACCAGCTAATCAACTTCCATTCAATGATGATGATGATGCCGAATATTTCGATTTTTTGTTTGTTTTTTGCTTCAAAAAATTTTACGTTGTTTTGCCTTTTAGGCCGCCTTAGAGGTTTAATTCGATTAGAGGAGGCAGAAGGCCTTTTAAAATGAAAAATAATACGCGTTAATTTATTTCAAATTATAGGAACGCTTTGCAATTTTTTTTCCGTGAAATTGATAAGTTAAACAAATGGAAGCGAAGTATCAGATTCTAGGGAAGATTCTTTTCTTTCTTTTCCCAAAAATCTGTCTTAATGGAAAGCTTTTAAATGAAAAGGAAAAGAAAAAAATTGTATCTTTTGGAAGTAATTTTAAGAATCTAAGAAAAAAAAACATTGAAATTCAAAGAAATCACTTCACAATGTTGTTCAATTTTAGGAAAATTACTTACGTGGGAAATCATAAGTTAAAATAAAATTTTCTCTTTGAATTACTATGCGATTTTGTGAAAATTACTCACCAGCATGCCATCCATCAAAATTTCGGCAAAAATTTTAAGGATAAAACCAAAAGCACATCACAGAAGACTGAATAGCTTTATATTCTCTACATAACGGTGTATATTTGTGGCTTGGTAATCTAATAGGAATTAAATTACTATTCAAAAAACTCTCTCGCGTTCCTGTGACTACCATCAAACTCTTGAAGTGCGCCTCCCTAGCGGGAAACATAAAGAAGCCATGAATAACACTAAATCAACCGTAGAAACTTAAAAACAACAAAACTGCGAATTCCGAAATGTCATCGTTTGAATTTTACAAGGCTTGTTCTGGCTTGAAGTCATCGTAGTCTAGTAGGTAGTATGTTGGCTTATTAGGCGTGAGGCCACGGTTTAAATCTCCAATCAGACATCTCCAACAAAACGAAGTATAAAAAAATATTTCTACGGCGGCATCCCCGCTGCAGATTTCTGGCAAAAGCTCTGAAAGTAAATAAAACTGCCATGAGAAGTTTGGAGTCGATCCTTCGGCATTTGAGTTTTTGTTTGAATGGTAATACAACAAAGGTAAGTTGAACTCAAGATCCACATCGAAAAAACAAAAGTCACTAACGACTAACACGACCTCCATATTTTTAAATGTCATTGAACGGATATTTAGGATTCATTTATCTTATAAGCATGATAAGTAAAAAAACGGCACTAATAGAGATGTAGGAAGTAGGTTGCAAACAATGACCATTTCATTCGCTTATCAGCATAAAGTCAATGCTTTCAGTTGCTGATTAAAGACAATCCATTATTCGGATATAAAATATGGAAAGTATTAAGTCCATATCACCAACACAGCATTTGTTAACTTGTTGTCAATTAGGAATCAAATATTTATCTTCTTTCAAATTTAAAGTCATAACATTATTTTTATTGTTCGCTCTCATTACCAGCACACTATCTTCTAGATTAAGGCGACTTCCTTATTGTCAAGTGAGGTCATAGACTATTCGCATGCAAAACCTTGCGGTATACTTAGGTTTTTCACTTTGGCCTCATTATTAGTGTTGCAGTCGATCGACGTCTTAAAGACTCTAGCGAAGTACTCCTTACATTTCTGCTGCTGGCCAGTTGGTTTGGTTTGCAGCTTCTCGTTCAGGTCCTTAAAATTCGTGGTTTTGTTTGATATACACCCACAAAGAGATCCCCATGGTATCTTTTCTTTCAACTTTCTGAGAAATTAATTTAAACTAACTACGCTTGTCGTGCCCGAAAACATATTGGTGTTGATTAATATACATTTCCGCTGTACTAGATATGCCTTTCTATGGGCTTTTGTATTGTTAATGGCAGTTTTGAGTTTTTTTCTTCTGTCTTCGATTTGCACCCCATGCTTCTGCAGATATCCACATGGAGTGATCTAACTCATTAAGATAATTCATCGGAAACATACTCAAGTACACATTGGAAGAGATAGAACACCGATTATGGCAGCTCACGTGACCATGAATGCTTTTATGGCCCAGGATAAAACTGTCTTAAACTTTTTTGTGAGTACGTTCTCTAACACGCTTTATTTCTTTGCGTCGTAAAAGTTCTAGTAATTAAGTAATAAGTTGGTTTATTCTAGCACATATTAGAATGACAGGGTTGCCAGAGTTGACAGAATTGACTTTTTGAAAATTTATTGGGTTACTGTATTGGTTATGGTCGTGGTATGATGGCTATTTGTTTAGTTGTTATCCTCTCCAGAGGGTCAGGGAACAAATATTTTCTTGTGTGAGTTATTGTAAGGTCACTTAATTCTTAGAATTGCTTTGGAACCTGATATGTTCGGGCATCTAGTTAAGCATTTTCCCCAGTACGGAATGATTATTTGATTTTTGCTTATGTCAATACGCTGTTCGTGCTTATTTACCATCAATTCAATTTAATTAGTTTAAATGGCTACATCACATAGAGTTATCTAATCTGTTTTATATGAAAATGATTTACGTATGAAATATCGCCAACAATTAATTCACAGTCATTAAATTGTATTTCTGTTAGAGTGGAAGTATTAAACGTTTTTGGTTTGTATTGCCAGTCCGACAATTATAATTGGCGTCTCTGTGTCAATGACGTCAGTATTTATTTAGTAAATTATAGTTAAATACACCATAATGAATTGAATTGTTAAAATAATAAATGATTATTGTAGCATACATTAAGGCTTGCACAAATAGACAAACTGTTGGCATACTCTTAGGTACAAAAAAAACCAATTTTGTTAAAACAAAAAACAAAATTTATAAAAAGAGAAGATTGAAAAAAATAAATTTTGCAAAAAAACAACTACTAAAATAGAATTGAAAACCATTGTTTTTTAATATTATAATGGCATAGACTTAAGGCGCCATTAAAAAATATAGAAAAAAATAAACAAGGGAATAAAAAATGTTAATAAAGTTTCGAGGAAAAAAAAAAGAAAATAAAATTGATGGAGAAAAATTGATAGAGAAAAGCCGATGAAAAAGAATAGAAAATAAAATTCAATTTCTCTCAATTAACGTTTTGTATGGCCCTTGAAAGAAATAATTTTCCAAAAGCAGTTTTTCTTTATTTACAACATCGTTAAAGACACAGACAGCCAGAATAACGGTCAGCCTATCTAAGTCGTCTTTATTTCCATCGTTATTGTTGGACTTGTTACCTGAGGGAGTCTTCTTCTTAAACAACAGAACAAAAGAAAATATTATTGAAATAATGAATGAATAAATAAATGAATGACTAAATGAATAAATGACTGAACTTGAGATTATTCTCAACTTGTTTGTCATTTACATAAAGAAAGTTAAATCACTAGAGACTACAGTTGTTGCTATTCATACTGACTCTGACGAATTTCCGTTTATTTGTTGTTTATTCTTCTCTTCGCCATATTATTTGTAATGCCTTTCCCTTTCATCTTGTACTTTGCTCTACAAGAGATTCGTATTCATTTACTGAACTGACAAACGTCTATTCGAAGACGACAATGTGGTCAGCAGATTTTTAGCACTCATTTCCTATTCATGTTCAGGTTAGATAGGCTCATTGTAAACTGACAACTCCTCCCTCATCATTATAAACGAGAAAATAGTCAAAGTAGACTTTAAGGCGCTCAGGTCTGATTCTTAGAATATGGAGGTGGCTTAATAATGTATAACTTTTAGCCCAGACTCATTGTCTACAGCTTTAAATGCTTAAAATGCTTAAAATGATGCCCTTGTTAATGTCTACGAAGATAAAAAAAAATACGGAAAAAGAAAATGAGGGGAAAATTTACAAAATTTTTGTTTTGGAGAAATCTTCATAATAAGGGCGCCTAGTTACAATAACAAAAGAAAGTACCAAATTGTTACACCATAACAACAATAACAATGATAATGGATACACAGAGGAGTACTGTGATTAATAAATTCAAATGTCAGTTTTATATTTCATTGCGAATAATAATGTTAGCGTAAGTACCAGAAATTCTCCCTAAAGGAATTTATGTGGATACAGTGATAATGACTTGAAATAAATTGGCATACTGGCGACGCTTAGTAAAGCATTTGTTTTTAAATGATAGAGAAATGAATGAAATAAGAGGTTGCAGGCGATTAATAATGATTCGCCTGATAGTTTTAAAATAGAATTGCCATGAGAAAGTTTCTCAAAAATCTGTCGTTTGGCATCGGCTTCAAACTGTAAGTTACGCTTCTCTTGTATAAAATTAACACACACAATATATGTATGTGGTATGAGGAGCTAGGTTGTAATTCTAAGTGAAGGCTTCTAATGAACAATTATGGACGTATGTATGTATTCCCTTACAGAGTTAACCTCATATGCTTATTCTTAAGAGCTCATCGTATCGATATGCAGCCTGAGGCGAAATAAAAAAATTAAAAAGCATGTGATAACATCTGCATGAGTTTAAAAACATTCTTTTCATCTGAGCACTTAAGCAATTTATTGGCGCGTATTTAATTTATTTTTAAAGAAAATAAAAAGCATACACACATACTCGTATACAAATACAAAGCCTTGTGCATGCATGTGTGAAAATATATACAAATTTCAAATGAGATGCCACTTAATTTGCACTTCCCCCAAAGCATGTAATTTTTCCTTTCCCAAAAACAAAACATATTTAAATGAATATTTAATGGAAACAAAATATCGAATACAAATTCAATTCGTTATAAAATTCCTGCAGTTATAGTGTGTGTAACATTACATTGCTAATTAAAACAGACAATGTTTGCCAAAAATTTCTTGTAAAAATGTTGCCTTAACCAGCAATCGGCAACAGGCTAATGAAATGAATGATTGACAAGCATGTGGCCTTAATTCTCTGTTGTATTGTCATTGATATCGTTATTGTATTAGCATTACGAACAGTTACCATTCACAGTGCAACTCAACTCAAATGTCATTAATTATCGTATGGTTTTCGAACTCCTACAGAATAATTGGCTTGAGATATTTGAAATATTTCATAACCCTTGGCATCTCTCATCTCATCATGTATACGAGTACGAGTGCCTTAAATACAAACATAATTAGTTTATCATACACATTAAAGCCGTTCTAAATATTTAATTCGTACACTAACACACTCATGTATTTATTTATGAACGCATACATGAAGAGAAAATAATTTTCAATATTTTCTTCCGCTCTAAATAAATCGCTCTTTAAATATTATTTTCGCAACACTAACACCACCGTAAAAAGAAGAGAAATATACACCCATACACACGCAAATAATTTGCTGTTCTTTTTTAGTTCTCGCTCAATAGCGTGCTTGTGTGTGCTTGTGTGCACGTCTACTACTAAATATGCTTCGTTGGCTACTTGACTCCTCTCTATGATGCTGTTCGCTGTTGTGCTCGTAATGATGCCTCCACTTAATTGATTTAGTCGAAGTCATTTAATTTTCTCATAATTCATGCCTCAACCATGTATTTATTATGTAAAGCTGTGTGTGTATGTTTTTGTTTGTATATATCAACCGCAACAGCAGCAACATTCTGGTGGCAACATCAAGTAAAATGTGGAAGAGAAAATGTAGAAAGAAAAAAACACAAATCTTGGCTTTTATTTTTCTGTTGCACCATGATAATGTTGACTAAGGCATAGATAACGGGTGTTTAAGTAATTGTAATATGCTTGCGATTGAAAATATTCTCAATAAGTTCTCGAAGTCTTGCAAAAAGAATTAAAATTGTTAGTTTCCTTTTTAGTTCATAAATGAGACGGACTTCTTATGGCATATTCTGCATAGGAATTATCCCGGACAGCGAATAAACTTAAGAGGATGAAAAAGGCTTTCATTGTTTTTTATACTAAAAAAAAGTCGAGTTTCGGACCTAGAACGATTCATAACTACAGGACAGCAGTAGTACAGAACATACATATATACATAACTGGTCATTACAAACCTTTAGTCAGGATGACAACCTAGCTTCTCATTCCACTTATGTTGTGTGTGTTAATTTTATACATGAGTGGCGGGACCTACAGTTTAAAGTCGACTACGAACAAAACATTTTTTAAGAAACTTTTCATGTCCATTTTTATTTACGAGTTTTTGCTGAAATCTCCTGAGAGGAATTCGCCGTATTTCGTTTTGTTGGAGATATCTGATCTGGGGTTTGAACAGTGGCCTTACGGCTAATAAGCCAACACACTACCTACTAGACTATGGCGTCTTCCACTTTGTAGTACAACTCACTCCAATTCGATACTTACTTATATACTTACTTAATTGGTCATTACAACCCTTTATTTATAAGTGACGGGACCTACAGACAGATTTTTGGAGAGACTTTAATACACATAAGATCTACTCTCAGAGTTTTTGCCAGAGGCTGCTGAAACAAAGTCGCCGAAAGAAATATTTTTTAATATTTTGTTCTGTTCGAGATGTCTAAGCAGGGACTTAAACCACGGACTCTCGTTTAGTAAGCTAAAAGACTACCTACTATACTACGACAATAGAGGTATGTAGCCATGTAATTTAACTACTGCACCGCACCACCAATTTCTTTTAATAAAATTCTACCCATTTTCGCTTTAACACCCAGTACTTATTATTACAAAAAAATAATTACTTACTACCGCTTCCATCGAAACAGGGAGCGTTTAAAATAATTCCAACATGAGTGAAACTAATAATAATAATGAGTTAATAGAGAGAAAGAAAAAACAGAAGAAACAACAAGATTCTACCAGAGCGTAGGAAAAATAAAACAAAAAGGAACTCACTTCAACAGGATATTTTCCAAGAAAGAAACCAAATTGGTAGACTTGCTAGGGGACAACAATTTTCTTAAGCATATCAAATGCAAACAAAAAAAAACAGTTGATTCTGAACAATTAAAAGCGAGCGAGGGAAAAAGGGCTGAAGTTGAAGAGCAAGTATCTGCTTGATATGGTCACTGATAACAGCCAGTTGTCTGCCTGCCATTCATGTTAATCATTAAACTCTGTGGGAAATCTGTTTAATGTTCTCCATGTTGCCCCATTTAATGTGAAAAAATAATAAAAAAAAAAACAAAAAACAAACAAATTCACCATGTGGCACGATGATGATGATGCTGACGTTCGCAATGCCAATGATGAAGAGAAAACAGCAACGTTAAGAACAAAAGCCACGAAACGGTAGAAAACAATTTGTGGCTGTTGGCATTAATAAATATCAGATGATGGTAATGATGATGATGAGGACAAGGCCAATATGGTAGGAAGAGTGGAAAAAGGTCGAAAAGTTGCAAAAAGTAATAACAACAACAAATTTATGGTTAAGGAAGGTTTGCGAAAATGACAAGAATTTTTCGTTTGTTTTTTCTGTTTTATTTTGTGTTGTTAGTGTAACCGTGTAAGACTTTTATAAACAGACTTAAGAAGAGATTTCAGAAGTTTGTCTATTGTTGGAATACAGGCAAAAAATTAGCACAAAAATATCTTGTAATTAAAACTAAGCAACACAATAAACCAAAAAAAAAAAAAAACAAAAAAAAGAGAAGGAAAATGAGCAAAATTAGTGATGGAAACTTTAACTGAAGTTTATTGAATGTAAAAATTAGGTGTGAGTCTTAAAGTTAAAAGATTGCAACAAATTGCCGCTAAAAGTTATTGAAAATTTGAAGATTTCTTCCTTCCTATTAACCTATCAAAATTTTGAAGGACTGTATGCCTTTATGCAACTACAACTATTGGCTAACATTTCTCAAACATGCTGATACTTTTATGATTCAAATCTCTTTTCGATAGACTTGTTCTCTCAATAACTTCTGGGTATACAGGAATCAAACGTGTCAAGTTCACAACAAGTGCCAGACATTGACAGAAAAGATTTTCTGCGGTCCCCTTATCCTGCTCGTCATTACAGCCTCTGCCGTGAAGCCAACGTCCCAGTGTTCCTTAGATGGCATCTGATAAAGTTTAATGCAAATTTAGTTCTGCTTATGTGTTGGTATTTCAAATAAGAATATTTATTGTAGCCATTTTGGAGAAATTTATACGTAAGAAGTCTATTATAAAAGCTTCACCGAAATGTGTATGGAAAGAATTACTCAAGCAAGTAGTTCTAATTCAGGTTTACTTTTACCTGACTTATCTGGGCTTCAATGAAATCAATTCAAATAATTGGGTTATATTGCATACAATATGCATACACAAGTGTTGCCAGGGATGACAGGATTAACTGCCTGAAAATTTGTTATGTTACTGTATTGGATATGGAGCAACTGTTCCTCCTGAGCTCTTTCAGGAAGTAGCACAGTCTGTCGTAATTTAATGTAGCCGTAGTCTAGTAGGTAGTCTGTTGGCTTATTAGACGTAAAGCCAGGATTCGAACCCCAGGCCAGACATCAGAACAAAATACAAAAAGTATTTCGACTTCATCTCAGCAGATTTCTGGCAAAAACTCTAAGAGTAAATAAAATTGCCATGAAAAGTTTCTCAAAAATTTGTCGTTCGGAGTCGACTTTAAACTGTAGGTCCCGCCACTGTATAAAATTAACACACACAACTTAAGTGGTGTGAGAAATTATGTCGTAATCCTGATTGAAGTGTTGTAATGACCAATTATGTATGTAGTCTAGTAGGTAGTCTGTTGGCTTACTAGACGTGACGCCACGGTTTAAACCCCAGGTGAGACAGCTTCTCGTACTACTTATGTTGTGCCTGTTAATTTTATCCATGGGCCTACAGCTTAAAGTCGAATCCAAATGATGGATTTTTAGAGAAACTTTTGCATGACAGTTTTATTTACTCTCAGAGTTTTTGCCAGAAAACTGCTCTGAGTGGAAGATACGGAAAGAACGTAGTTTCAAAGTCCATTCTTGCCAATGAATTTCGAATAAATTTCAGGAAAATTTCAAATCATTCGAAGGTAACTCTCATATGGATTCCGGGATGTCTTTAGAAATTACATTGCTGATGAGCTGGCCAGGCTATAGTGCTTTTCAAGGCATTGGATTTTTGTTTGACACTCTTTAAAGTCGCCGTAGTTTAGTAGCTTATTAGACATAAGGCTACGGTTCAAACCCCAGGTCAAAGATATCAAATTGAAAGTATGAAAACAAAATATTGCTTCGGTGACTCAGCAGATTTCTGGCAAAAGCTCTGAGAGCAAATAAAATTGCCATGCAAATGTTTCTCAAAAATCTGTCTGTTCTGAGTCGACTTTAAACTGTAGGTCCCGCCACTTATGTATTAAATTAACACGCACAACATAAGTGGTGTGAGAAATTAGGTCGTAATCTAGACTGAAGGTTTGTAATGAGTAATTATGTATGTATGTATGTACTGTTTTTACAGGGAGGCTCAATCCCAGTGGAACTAAAAAGGTACGTGCATTATTACTAGACTTTGCTGCACACATATGAATAAGAAGAGAACTGACTTACATCTATTGTATGGCCGTTTTTAGAAGAATCGTGTTTCTTACAGGCCACAATCCTTGTGGTAGTCATGCCGAAAAATTGGCATTCCTGCAAATGACAATTTTTCCTCATGTGTCAGTGCCTTGCTTTTTTCATAAACAGACAGAGATTTTTAATGAAGTGGGATCCCTTCCTTCAAGGAGAATACGCCACATTACCTAACCTAACCAAACCTAACATTTGAGAATGTAATAAACAAACACTTGTATTGTCGCAACTGTATGTATCCCGTATGACTCTCAAAGTTTACTTTTTTAATACACTGTATATTGAATTTTAGACGATACTAAATGCACACTGTTTTAATAATTTACATCTGATGGCCATTTATTGAAAGTTCCTTCTTCCCTATCAGGTTTCTAAATATAGTTTTACAACAACAATTCTAGTTATTCAGCTGTAATCCTTGTGTATTGAATAAATATTATCACACTTAAACACTGAATACCCTTGTTTAATTACTGCTTATAAGGAAATACTCTCTATTCTGTACACTTTATTAAATACATTCTCACTCCCACAGTATCCACTAGGCATACAAATAAACTTTAGCTCGTTTATAATGAGTGATGAGATGAGATTTTATGCTCATATTGATTACTTAATACACACATACATACATACATATGTACACTATTTATTGTATTTGTTTTTGTTATAATATAATATCTGTTTGTATATGTAAGACTATATATGTATGCATGTATGTATGTGTTAGTAATAATTTAATGTGTGTATGTTATTTATAAGTATTCGTGTTAAATTGCATGTGTGTGTGTGTTTGTTTGTATGCCTATATTCCTATTTCTGTTATTTAAGGAGACAATGCTGTTTGCTGTCATCGTAAAGTCAACTTTGATTACATCTGGACAAATATAATATTTTATTGCAATATGACCAATATGGTCTCTCTCTCCCTCTCTCTCCCTCTCTCTCCTTCTCTCTCTCTACGTTTTATTTTTCTCGATAAATAATTGAACTATTAAAAGTTTTATAGGGGAGTTCTTTATACGATATTTATAAATCACCTCCCCCTCCACCGCTCCATCAAAATAAATAAATAAATATCTAAGACAAGGAAGATGAAGACATTTTTATGTTTATGACAAAACAAAAACAATGTAAAGATTTCTTAAGAAACAATATGGCGGATGTATGTATGTGTGTTACCGCCACTGTCGCCCAATTATGTATCGATCGGTTACTTTCATTTATCGGTTACTTTGAGACGTCATACCTAAATGTCAAAAAATCATGACAAAAAAAAAATCATTTCCTTTTTCTTTCCTTCTACATTTTTCTAGAAATCAGTACGAAGTTGTGAAGATAAAATTTATCTAAATTAAATTAAATTAAAATTTATGTGAATTAAAACCTTTTTTCTTAATATTTTGTGCTAGCTTTCACACCAAAAAAGTACGTAACTCTTTTATTCATAAAATATTGTAAATTACTTAAAATAATTTGTACTTTGTAGGAATTTTAACAAGCAAATAAAATTGAATTAATATCTAAAGAATTTTGGTTTTATTTGCTGTTCATAATCTAGTGGAAGCTTTGCACTCGGGCGAATTCCGGCAACAAATTTAAAATTCTTTTTTGGTGGTGCATCACGTTTTGTTAAACATAACCTCAAAGCAGTGTGAAGTTCACCAACCACGGTCCAAATACACCCAAAGGAAAATCACGTCCAACTGGCAGAAACTGTAAGTCCCAGAAAATGGAAAAATTTTCTTTACAGGGTCAACCACCACAACAAAACCAACTGGCGTCCAACACCAACTTGCCACCTGCACAAAACTGTCCGGTTTGTAATGAGCCACCCACAAGTCAGTGTATACTCTGTCATAAATGCCAAAAAAGTCATCACCTTAATTGTGTCAACATAAACACTCATGAAGAAATTTTTACTTGCGATAATTGTGCCAATAGAGCTCATGTTTCAGGCTCACCAAAATCTACACGAAGTCACCGTAGCAAAGCCTCTAGCACTTCAAAAAATTCAACCATCCGAAGGAAGAATTTAGAACTTCAGCGTCTCGAAGAAGAAAGGCAGCTCGCTAAAGAAAGAGACACCGAATACTTAAAACAAAAATATCAATTGCTGCAACAGGAAGAAGATGAACTTGATGATCGTAGCTCCATAGATATCAATTCCGTACACGAATGGCTTAACAATCAACCCAATCTTCCAAATTTATCTGAGGCAATCCAAACTGGTGTACCACCGCTTGACGTTAATGTACAAAATTGTACTAATGAAAATAATAATGTAACTTTCGCAATCCCAATGTCAAGACAAGGTCAAGTAGCAACACAATCTTCTCAAAATAATATGCCAATAAACACCGCAAGTACAAACTTTCAAAATAAAATACCACATTCTTATTTAAATTCAACTTCATATAATAATACAACCACATTTATTAATAAATCAGCAACAACACAAACAACAACAGCTATACCAGCCAACATTTCTTTAGGAGCACCTGCTAATTACACTTTTCGTCCATCGTTCCCATCTATTCCTCACAATACCGTAACCTCAAACCTCACCCATCAGCAAATAACATCGAGACAAACTGTTCCCAAAGATCTACCCATTTTTACTGGCAATCCAGAAGAGTGGCCTCTTTTCAGCTCCACATTCGATTGGTCCACGGAAGTATGTGGTCTAACAGATGCCGAAAACCTGATTCGTCTACAAAAAGCTCTGCGAGGAGATGCTTTGAAGTCTGTACAACACATTTTAATCCACCCATCCTGTGTACCGGCCGCAATTTCAACACTTAAATTATTGTATGGACAACCAGAAAAGATTCTCCATTCACTGAAACAAAAAATACGATCATTACCATCGGTTAATGTTAATAAGCTGGAAACAATTACCTCATTTGCCGTACAGGTTAAAGGTCTCCAGGCCACAATAGAAGCTTGTGGTCTCCTCGATGAGCTCAATAATCCGTCATTGTTACAAGAATTAATTTCCAAATTACCGTCATATTTTCAGATTAATTGGGGAACATACAAAATGAATTTATCAAAACAAAATAAACACGTTAACTTGGCAGAATTTTCGGCATGGATTTTTGATATTGGTGTTTCTGCTAGCAGCGTTAACATTGACAGCAGTTCTAGCTCTGCCGCAGAGACTCTCTCACGTAATAGGCAGAAAAATGTTTATATACACACTCACACTGAACAGAGTAGAAAAAAATGTATCGTGTGCAGTGGCGACTGCAACAATGTTGCTAGCTGTGAGAAATTTAAGAGGAAGGATAGATCAAGTAAATGGAATGTAGTGAGAGAATTTAATCTCTGTAAACAATGTTTACGTAAACATTTTGGCAAATGCAATAGCAACAATGTTTGTGGTGTTGATAATTGCCAATTTAAACATCATTATCTTTTGCATAAAAAATAGAAAATGTTGATAAAAAGGAAATGTCAAATGCAGCTGAATCAAATAAAAACAAATTTTCAATGCAAAACAATCAAACACAGAGCTGTAACACGCACAGTGCCTCGGGGTGTAACAATTTGTTTAAAATTATTCCAATAACAATTTATGGCAATGAAAATAAATTTATAGATACATTTGCGTTTATTGACGACGGTTCGTCAACGAGTCTGATAGATGAGCAAATCATTAACGACCTAAAGCTTTCCGGCACCTCAGAACCTTTATGCCTAAAATGGACTGGGAACGTTGAACGAAATGAGAATAACTCTCGTCGACTTTGTATAAATGTGGCTGGTCCTAATAAAAAAGTTCATACAGTAGATGTTCGAACAGTAAAACATCTTTCATTACCAAAGCAAACTCTTGATATTGAAAAACTTGCACAAGATTTTCCTTATTTAACAGGATTGCCTGTGAAAGGTTATATTAATGCCACACCGCGACTACTAATTGGCTTAAATAACTCCAGACTTTGTGTCTACAATAATATTAAAGAAGGTAATTTCAGTGAACCTGTAGCAATCCGCACTCGTCTTGGCTGGTTGATATACGGTGCAATGAGAAATAAGTTTATAGAACACCATCATTGTCATGTAGACGAATGCAGTAATAAAATACTATCCGATTTAATGAAAAAATTTTACACTTTGGAAACTGCCTGTACAGATAATGCTACAGCCATGATGAGTAAAGACGATGAAAAGGCCATGTCTATCCTAAAAAAGTATACCAGGCAACGAACGGATGGACATTACGAGACTTCACTGTTGTGGCGAAACGAAAATGTTTTAATGCCAAACAGTTACGAAATGGCACTAAAGAGGTACAAGTGTTTGGACAAAAAGTTGAAAAGCGATAATAATTTGAACGAAATTTTTAATAAAACCATTTCTGAATATAATTCAAAAGGATATATCACCAAGATCATAGAACACCGTAAAACGTCAACCAAAGAAGAAAAGTTGTGGTATCTGCCAATTTTCCCCGTTTTCAATAAAAACAAGCCTGGGAAAACCAGAATAGTGTGGGACGCAGCTGCAAAAGCATACGGTGTATCGTTAAATGATATGCTGATGAAAGGTCCAGATATGCTGTGCTCTCTACCTTCAATACTCATTCGTTTTCGTGAAAAGTCTATAGCCATTTGTGGCGATATAGAACAAATGTTTCACCAGGTGTTCATAAGAGAGGAGGATCGTAATGCCCAGCGGTTTCTATGGCGTGGTGAGAGCGATCAACCAGACGTTTATGTTATGAACGTGATGATTTTCGGGGCATCCTGCTCACCATGCATTTCGCAGTACGTAAAAAATACTAATGCTAACAAATTTATTGATAAATATCCAATTGCGGCAGCCGCTATAAAAAATAATCATTACGTGGATGACTATTTAGATTCAGTTGACACAGTAGAAGAGGCGATTACCTTAGCTCAAGAAGTTAAATACATTCACGGAAATGCTGGTTTCAATATAAGAAACTGGATTAGTAATAATAAAGATGTTTTGGCTGCTATAACTGATAGCAATGGTCAACAACATAAGAGTCTTAATCTCGGAAGTGAAATAGAAGTAGAGAAGGTGCTTGGTGTTTTCTGGAAACCGTCAGATGACACTTTTACGTTTAAAGTTTCTGCAAATATAGCCAACAATATATTAACGGAAAATAAAATTCCGTCAAAACGTGAACTGTTAAGATTTTTGATGTCAATATATGACCCTTTGGGTCTTATTGGACACTATTTAATGTACTTAAAAATAATACTTCAGGATGTGTGGAGGAGTGGCGTAACATGGGATGAAAAAATCAAGCCCCATCACATGGCTAAGTGGGTTAAATGGCTATCATTCTTTCAAGAAATTGAAAACATTTCAATACCACGATGTTATCTTCAAACGTTTAGTAATTATCATGAAGTTGATGTGCAATTGCATACATTTGCCGACGCCAGCGAAAATGGCTATGCAGCAGTTTCCTATTTTAGGATTTCGAATGGTAGCGATGTTGTTGTGTCTCTGGTTGGGTCAAAAACGAGAGTCGCTCCACTAAGAGTAGCCTCTATTCCCCGTTTAGAACTAATGGCCGCAGTAATTGCGTCACGTTTTGCTAATGGTATTATAAGAAGTACAAATATAAAAATCAGCCAAATGGTGTTCTGGTCTGATTCTAAAACTGTCATTAGTTGGTTTAAGTCAGATCAGAAAAGGTATCATCAATTTGTAGCTTTTCGCGTAAGTGAAATTCTCGACACTACTGATATAGATGGATGGCGATGGATTTCCGGTAAATTAAATGTGGCAGATGAAGCAACAAAGTGGTCCAAAGGAGGTCCCGATTTATCAAATCACAGTCGATGGCAAAATGGTCCGAGTTTCTTAAAACAGCATCCAAATTTGTGGCCGGTAGATAATGACATAAGCGCTAACGTTGATTGTGAACTTAAACAACATGTTCTTCATATAAAAGAGGTGAACCATTTGATCCAAATTGAGCGTTTTTCTCAGTGGCGTAGAGCAATTAGATCGGTTGCCTATGTCATACATTTTATAAATAAATTAAAAAATAGTACAACTTTGAATAATATATCCCAAGACGAACTAAAACAGGCGGAAATCCTTCTTCTTAAGCAAGCTCAAATCGACAAATATTTAGACGAAATAACAACGCTAAAATGTGATGGCAATATTGACAAGAGTAGTTCTCTTTATAAGCTTTCTCCTTTCTTAGATAGCGATGGTGTTTTACGTATTAACGGCCGAATAGATTATGCTGATGTTCCAGATGAACTTAAACATCCAGCTATTATGCCAAAACAGTGTTACACCACTGAGCTAATAATACTACATTATCATGCAAAATACCATCACGGAAATCACGAAACTGCAATAAACGAAATTCGACAAAAATATTATATGCCTCGACTAAGAACAACTTTTAAGAAGGTTGTACGAACGTGTCAAATGTGCAAAGTGAATAAAGCAGAACCAACTTATCCGCAAATGGCAAGACTTCCTAGGGCTAGGCTGTCAGCACATGTTGCACCCTTTACATTTACCGGGCTTGATTTTTTTGGCCCAATTTTGGTAACCGTCAATAGACACAAGGAAAAACGATATGGTGCACTGTTCACTTGTCTAACTATTCGGGCCGTTCACATTGAGATAGTACATTCCTTAACCACCAGTTCATGTATTCTGGCCATCCGGAATTTTATGGCCAGACGTGGTACGCCAAGAGAATTTTTCAGCGATAACGGAACCAACTTTGTTGGAGCAGAAAGGGAGTTACGCGAGGCTATAAAAGAGGTTGATTGTAATGAGTTTGTTCGTAATTTCACCACTGCTACTACTAAATGGAATTTCAATCCGCCCGCTGCCCCACATATGGGCGGAGCGTGGGAACGTATGGTACGTTCTATTAAAACTGTTCTTTATAAAATAATGCCATCAAGACCCGTCAATGATGAGACAATCCGCAGTATGATGGCTGAAGTCGAAAATATAATAAATTCACGCCCGCTTACTTATGTGCCAATGGACAACGAAAATCAGGAGGCGCTAACCCCTAACCATTTACTGTTAGGAAGTTCAAATGGCATGAAACCATTAGCTGATTATGACGACTCTGGCATGGTGGTTAAGAATAGCTGGTTGCAATCGCAGATGTATGCGCAAAATTTTTGGAAAAGATGGCTGACAGAGTATTTACCATCGCTTACATGCAGGACAAAATGGTTCGCCAAATCGAAGCCGATTTGTGTTGGTGATTTGGTGGTTGTGGTTGACCCTTTAAGTCCCCGTAATGTGTGGCCAAGAGGCAAAATACTGGAGACCAAAGTTGCCAAAGATGGACAAGTGCGCAAGGCAAAAGTTATGACGGCTTGTGGTGTATTGGAGAGGCCGGTGACTAAGTTAGCTATACTCGACGTGGCTCAGGATAAGGAGTAGGGCATCGAACGCTTTTCTCGCCATACTGTGGGGGGGTGTTACCACCACTGTCGCCCAATTATGTATCGATCGGTTACTTTCATTTATCGGTTACTTTGAGACGTCATACCTAAATGTCAAAAAATCATGACAAAAAAAAAATCATTTCCTTTTTCTTTCCTTCTACATTTTTCTAGAAATCAGTACGAAGTTGTGAAGATAAAATTTATCTAAATTAAATTAAATTAAAATTTATGTGAATTAAAACCTTTTTTCTTAATATTTTGTGCTAGCTTTCACACCAAAAAAGTACGTAACTCTTTTATTCATAAAATATTGTAAATTACTTAAAATAATTTGTACTTTGTAGGAATTTTAACAAGCAAATAAAATTGAATTAATATCTAAAGAATTTTGGTTTTATTTGCTGTTCATAATCTAGTGGAAGCTTTGCACTCGGGCGAATTCCGGCAACAATGTGTATGAAATAAAAATACGTCGTCGTTTATTAGATAATCAAAGCTTTATGTGAATATGAATATGATTTCAATATACCCGGCGTGATTTTCCAAGGAAATAAATTCTTCTTATTTGTTGGAGAAGAAGAAGATTTTATTTATTTGTTATTAACTTTTCAGTTTTAGGGCTTCAATGCCAGAAAATATAAATTTTCGTCAATGATGACTTTGAAGCAAAAAGAAAAAAACAAAAATTTTTTTGTATTTAAAACGACATGACTTAGCACTTTAATTTGAAGCGAAATTGAGAAGAGGTTGAGAAGATTGGAACTACCAATGTAAGCACGTTTGTCACAACCGGTTGTGGCTTCTATTAAATTCGGGGTTTTTTCATAATTTGTGTTCATTTAAGTTCTCTTGGATGTCCTAGTAGTCTAGTGGGTATTGTAACGTGGGGATCGTAGGTTCGATTTCCAGTAGGTGACCTTGATTCATTACACCACACTGAGCATATGATCCTAGGTTAGCTCGTATTAATGTGTATATTGAAGCTATATTGCGCTTAGGAAAGTAAGTAAACCAAATATGAAGATGGGGGAGGGTATGTGTCCAAGTAACTCTAAGTCGCCGTAGTCTAGCAGGTTATTTGTTGATATGAAACAAATATTTCTTTCTTAAATTTTCTCTCAGTAGTATTCTGACAAAAACTCTGAAAGTAATTAATGAGAGAGGTGGGTGAGTAAGTGGATTGTGTGGATTGTGATTATAGAGTTGCAGTCTGTTCAGATCGACGTCGAGATGTAGTAGAGAGTATGCTATGTTGTGTGGTTCCGTGAGTATTTGTCGTTTGTTAAGGAAGGGAGTATGGAAGTTTGCACAACAGTCAGCAATAAAATTGCTTCTTTACTCCGTGTGGTGTGTCAGGGTGATGCACTCATGTATCACCAACTATTGCAGTTTTTCCATCTCACCGAAGTCACGCTCCTTCTGATTGTCTCACCATAGACAGAGTAGGTCCAAATGGAATTTAGTTCTCTGTCGTTGTTGGTCGGGGAGCCGCTGGCGTTAATAGTATTGTCAGTCGAAATTAAATTTTTGTTAGATTGTCCACTATAGCAATTGGCCCTCTAGTTAACTGACCATTCACGATGAAAGGTTAGCCAAAGCATCTGTTTAGGTGATACCACAGTTACTACATCCATTACATCTCACTGATGTAGTGTTGTTCCTGATTATCGTATGGCATATTAAACAGCTACATACAGGACATGGATTCTGTTCAATGCTGGCTCTAATTAATAAGGTACAGCGCAAAAGTGACGAGATATTTTGCTCATCTTCCGATTGAAACAGTTTTTGCTGGGTTGACAAGCATTGGCCGAACTTATGCTTGATCTGCCTAGATTAACTAGAAGAAGACAAAGGCTTTGAAGGTATTGCATGGGATAAGAAAAGGGTAGTATGGCGATATATGACTCTAATGATCTATGAATTTATGAGGAATTTTCACTTAAAAATATAAACAAAATTTATATTTTTTCTTGCTTTAAAATTGCATTGCCAATATTATTGACTAGGGCTTCCTATGTAAGTCCTATAAAATCTTTTAATTGTTTTCTTTTTCAGAATCAAAACCTAAAATGCAAGCAGACAGTATTTGCCTAATACACATCGCTGTTTATATTTCTTCCTCTCAACAAAAAAATAAACTACATTCAGTATGCAGCTTTTATATTCGGCAATTTTTCTCCCAGACAGTGTTTCTTAAATGAAGCACAGTTCATCACCACATTAGCACAAGCTTACACAATAGGTTGGATTACTTAACAGAGCCGATACAAATGTAAAGTCAACAATGTAATGTAATGTAATGTAATGTCATGCAATTAATTATTAAAACAAATTGTACAAATCTTTTCAAAAATTATGTTTTCGTAAGTCAAAAAAGGCTTCCAGAATTTCAATTAATGCTCATGAATAAATCATCGGACACAATTTCATCACACACATACACACATAATGATACCTATTATTACTACATGAAGCTATGATCCTCCATTGAGTTCCATTGAGTCTTTGAATCAATTCAAGTTAATAATTCTTTTATTTATTAAAGATTTCTTTATTTTTAATCGACCAATTATTAATTGGGTATCATCATCATCATCGGATACTCTTATACTCAGTTGTGATACCAAACCATGGGCATTTATGGGCACTTAACAAGATTCGGTGAAACCAAATGAGAGTGAATAAGTGTGAGTGAGTAAAAAAATTAAATAAAATTCCTTGGGTCATATAAAACAGCACTTTATTATTCAATATTTATTTTATTTTCATTTTCTTTATTTATTTTCTCCCCTTTTTTGGAGGTGTTGATTCATATTCTTTTTATTTGAAGACACACACACACACACACACACAAAGCCGTGTTTTATCATTTTCCAGAAATGAAAATTTTTTGCATGTGTTTGTGGGATGGAATGAAAATAAATTTATTGGGGGTTGTTTTATGGCATATGAATGAATGAATGAATGAATGATTATGAAAAACTTAATGATTTTTTCTTTAAATAAGTTAAGTTCAGCCTATGCAGGCAAAATGTTTTTTTTTAGCGAAAACTGATCCAACAAATGAATCTGATAGAGAAACAGAAATTGTAACTTCCAAGCTACTTAAATGTTCCACATTCAGGATTTACAACGCACTGAAACACATAAAGCGATATAGTATCACCGAAAATATCAAACAAAGCCCGAGAATTTAAAAAACTATACCCATGGAGGATAATCGAATCTATAAAACGACGATTAAAGATCATTTTTAGAGTTCAATTAGAGTTATAAAGGTGATTTCATAGGATTTTGGTATGGAATTAGATATCATCCAAGAAGTCGTCGTAGTCTAGTAAGTAGTGTGTTGGCTTATTAGACATGAGGTCGTGGCTCAAACTCCAACCGAGACATCGCAAGGAACGAAATATGAAAACAATATTTCTTCGGCGACTTTTCTGATTCTGGCAAAAACTCTGAGAGTAAATAAAATTTTCCATAAAAAGTGTCTAAAAATCTGACGTTCGCAGTCGACTTTAAACTGTAGATCCCGCCACTCATGTATAAAATTAACACACACAACGTATGTAGTGTGAGAAGCTAGGTAATCCTGACTGAAGGGTTGTAATGACCAATTACGTATATATATGTATATGTATGTATGTACATATATGTCATCCAGGACAATAAAAAGAATTGAAAAGAATGAAGAGCGTACGTGGATGTATTGTACAACTTGTGTCAAAAGAAATATTGAGTCCCAACTAGCATTTTTAAGAGACCATCACAATAAACCGATAACATTATGGAAAAACATGGAACAGCAAATCGACGTATGGCATCCTTCAAACCTGAAGCATCTCTCAAAGTACACTCTTAAGCATGGTAGTGGCAATGTCATGGTGTGTGGGTAGCATTTTCCTGACACAAGACTTCACAAGATTACCATTAAAGTGAAGCAGAAAATTTACAGAAACATACTTATATGCACCATGATGCCATTGGCCTAATGCAAGGTGCCTCTAATGTGCATTTACTCTGCTGGACAATGACTCTAAGCACACTCCACTTCTCATGAAGAGTTTAAGTTAGCGGATGTGAACTTGCCATTGTGACAAGTACAATACTCGGAGGTCAAATTGACCAATTGTAATCGTGAAGACTTACTTGAGGAAAATAATATTTCAATCCAGCAATGGTCAGTTCAGTTCTTGGACCTCAAACCAATTGAGAACATGCGGAATGATGTTGAGAAGCATGTGTCAGCTGTAGAGTCAACAAATTTAAAACAATTTATGAAATGAAATCCAAAAACCCTTGGTATGCTATTCCAAAGAAACGTTACCCTTATGGAAAATTTAGTCAGAATCGGCAGTATGATATATGAAATCAAATATTTTTAGGAGTTCAGTATGTTTTTTAATAAATGCGACACAAAAATACCAAACATTCTTATGTTTACACCACTCGAGCTGCTTATCAAACTTTTTTAGGGTATTTGGCTTGAAGAACTGAAATGTATACTGGGTCGTTTGATATGAAGAGAGACGAAAGCAGAATATTGAGAAGATCCCATTGCAACATGATAATGTCTGTGAGATCTCTGAAACTAGGCACGTTGATGTCCAAAGACGACTTTATCAATTAAAGTGACTGATGATATGAATCATGGACGATTGTTTTATTGCGGTTTTGCTAGTTCAAATACCTTTCTTGGCAACTTAAAAGTGAATCTACCCCGTAATTCAGACAGCAGAGCATGTGGAAGTTCGACGTCTTAGACTCTTATAGCAATTTTGGAACTCGTTTTAATTTTTGCATTCAGTATTTCGTTTCATGAAATGGATAATTGCTTTACTAGGCTATTGTACTTTGGGTTATCGGAATAGCTGCAGACTAAGCAATGCCTTTTAGGGGGTTTTGTACTTCGTATGAAGTTGAACGAACGCGATCTGTTTGAATTACTGATTTTACAGGCGATTGTGCTGCATTCTTTCAGGTTGTTGGATCAACAATGTCTTGACAAAACAATTAATAGGTGGCAGGTGAAAGGTGTTTGTAACCCAACTCCTTAGAGTATAAAAAAAATTACAGAATTTCTTTACAAACATAATGTGGAATGCTCCATATGCAAATAGTTACAGCGAAAATAATGATGATGAATTTAAAATGTAAAATGTATTCATTCATCATGCATGTGTGCAAATATAATATTTTATATGTGAACGAGTATATAAATTACATTGAAGTAAATAATTCACAATCTTAAAAGGTTGATAGACAGACTTTATACTTCAGTATTACTTTGTGGTAGACAAACATATGTACATATAACCGGAAGCATGCAACAACATAACAGAATGAAAGAAAAACACAGATGAAGTAAAAATAAGAAAGTGGCATTAAAAGTAAAGTAAGACTCGAAATTAAGTGAAATTTATCGAAAATCTCTTCCTAAAGGCATGTTAAATATGAAATAAATCAAAAAGTGCACACATACATACTCACACCCATACAAATCAAATACACATACATACATATAGTTGTAATCCCATTGGTGATATTGAATTAATAGCAGAGACATGTCAGCGTTATTGAACCGATACAAGCAAATATTTAAAAAATTTTCAACGTTCCCTTATAACGGGAAAATATTTACGAAGGGCATATTGCCGACAAGTGACGCCATTTCTCCCCTTCTCCCAAAAAAAAAAACAAAAAAAAACCAACTTGTCTGGTTAAAATGAAAGCGAAATGAAAGTAAAATTTATTGAACATTTCGAAACAAGGAGGAAAAAACACAGAAGAAGGAGAAGACGAAGAAGAAGAAAAATTATTTACAAACTAGTATAGCAGCAGGAAATAATATTTGAAATATGGCTGCTTGTGCTGGTGCTTATGGGTCAGTCTAAATGCTTGGAAAATATCGTTATTTGTTCTAGCAAAACGGCAATAACCGTTACTACCAATGGTGCCTATAAGTCTGTGAATAGTTTTTTTATTTTTATTTTTTTCTTTCGATATGTTTCGATACAATTATACACAGTAGCAGTAGAACCCCTATTTATACCAAGTAATAGCCGAGTAGATTTGTTTTAAGGGACAGACAATCGAAATAAATTGAAATGTTTATAATGATTTAAGGCAATGATTCATGGGATTAGTGGTGGTAGGTGACAATTTTATTTTTAAATGTTTATCGTATTAAATATTTATCGAATTTCGATAATAAATTAAAAAGTAAAATGAAAGTAAAATTCTAGTTTTGTAAACCTAAGCGTATGAGAAATATTTGTTTTTGGTCAATAAATAGAAGACAATATTGCTCATACGTTTAGGTTAGTCGCTCAAAATCCAATTTAGTTTTTGGGATTTCGTTTTTAATTAAAAAAATTAAAAACTCGTCATAAATTATTTAGAAATCCTTTTACAAGCTATATTTTATACATTACGATCGTATTGATCAAGATCGTTTTTAGTATAGAGATCGTTTTAGTAAGGGTGTCTAGTTGGACCCGTTTAGCACGCAGACCACTTTGCTTGAAAAATAATAACCACGAGCTCACTATAACCACGATTTTAATCTTGTGATATTGGTGGACTGTTGAAGATATTGGCCCTTGCTTTCAAAGGCACTCTGCACTGAAATAAATGGAAAGAAAAGTGTGTCTCAAAGCAATTGCAACGAAAATTCTGCCGGTGGGAAAATTTTTACCTCTGCCGGTATGCAAGCCATTGGCTATAAAGGAGAAAAATGGCAAAGGACCAGAAAGAAAACAAAAAAAAAAACGAAAGAAGGAAAGCTGAAATCGTAAGAATATCAAGTTCTACAAAAGTAGGAACGATGCCCAAAAATTTAAAAAAAAGATCAACCGAAAGTCAATCTAAAACTTCAAAAACTGGAATTCTTCCTGCATGAATGAAAACGTTAACTTGATTATAGATTCGTAAGAGACACTGAGACTACACCGCACCAAATCCGAAACCAAATCCCAACCTAGTAAGTCGGCTATTTGATGTAAGGATCAGTGAATGTCAGTGCAAACGATGATCTTGTCAGTGGTTGAACGACTAAGTAGAGAAAGACCTATCAGTCATAGTTGCGAATACCTGCACTCACATAGAGGTTAAAAAATCGGTGAAATCTAAATTCTAGTCTTTTATGAAGCTAATACGCCGCCGTAATCTTGTAGGTAATGTTTTGGTTCATTAAACGTAAGCTCGTGGACCAAATCTTAGCTCAAATATCTCGAGCTTATGAATTGGCAGGAGGCACTAAGGTCACACCGCTCAAAATCCGAAATCAATTCCCAACCTAATCAACGATTTAAAAACAACAAGTTCCATCAAGTCGCCTGTTTTATGTAAGAATCAGTGGACGTCAGCGCAGACGATGACCTCGTCAGTATTAAAAGGACTAAGTTGATAAAGACCTGACAGCGATAGTTGTGAGTACCTGTATTTACATAGAGGTTCGAAAACCAATTTAGAATTACATGAAGCTAATACTCTGCCTTAGTCTTAGTGTACGTAGCGTTTTGACTTATTACACGCCCGTGGTTCAAACCCCAGCTCAGACATCTCGAATAAAAACGAAATAAGAAAAATAATGTTTCTTTCGGCAACTTTCTCCCAACAGTCTTATTACAAAAAACTTTGCGAGTAAATAAAAATTGCAATGAAAAGTTTTTCAAAAATCCCCGGCACACACGGATAAAACTAACACACATAACATGGATGATGTGAGAAGCTATGTCGTAATCCTATTATCGGGGTTGTAATGAACAATTAAGACGTTACCATCAAAACCGCTGATTTGACCCTGGCTGCCAATTACTTACATCCATTGGGCATTCCACCATTCTCAACCTGTATGCACGTCTGATAGCACATAGCAATGCTTCGCAGGGCAATAAATGCCCTGTATTTTATGTTTTAAACTTCTACAAACCACTTACCTGAGTAATGCTAATCAATTCACAGTTCTAGTTGTTCTAGCACCCGAATACAATTGAGCATAATAACAGCTTTTGGTGACGATAACTTTTAAAATTTTAATTACATTTTATGCCACTAATAAGTGGCTTTTGTTCTCCTGCCATATTTAAGTTTTAAAAACTATTAAAAATATACAAAAAAAATGTCCTTTTTTTTCTTCAGATTTAAAAAGAAAATTTCATGGCATATTTAACAAACAGAAAAAAGTCAATAATTGACCTTCGCGTGCAGTTTCAACCCACAAGTTCATATCAAATTGGAATGGTCATGGATATGAATCTGATTTCTGCTTCAATGTGTTTTTCATAAAAATAAAATCGATTCTTGGGATTTTCTTGAGGCAGTCAGTGTTGACGTGCTCGTGTCGTAATTTAAAAATCTGTTGGCCTTTTTTTTCTGTTTTATTTTTTCTTTTTAACATTTCTATATTTTTTCGTTTCTTCTATTGACCTTAAACAGCCATTTTAAAGGTAAAAACATTATAGTCGTGTAATTAATTTTAAAATGAAAATCATACACTGTATGTTTGTACACACAGTTATTAACAATTCAGTTCAATTCAATTAAATATAATATGATCCACGTCATTTTGTGTTGACATTTTTATTTTTCAATTATAGGAAAAAATTTAATGTCAATTTGGTCTTCTAAATGTCATTTGAAGCTATGTTAACACAAAATAATTATAAAAATAGGCCAACAGTAAATGCGAAATTGTTACAGACACTTTACCTGAATATCCCCCTTATTTTTGGTCATCAACTGCAAGTACTCCATTATTGACCTTTAAAAGGTAAAATCATAAAATTTTCAAGAAAAAAAGGCAAACTTTTAAAAACTGACAGATGCAACAAATTACCATCATGTGCTGCAATATGAATCCATTTACATCTGTACCTACTTAGGCGAAATGTTAGAAATTCAAACTCACTAGGAAGAGGTTCTAATAGAACGATAATAGATGTCCTTTGCAAGAAACCCACAAAAATTCTTAGGATTGGGATTCAAATCTAATCGCCTATACTGTGGTCGCCATAGTGTAATAGGTAGTGTGTTGGGTTTTTAGACAAGGGCCCGTGGTTCGACAACTGGAGAAAATATCTCTACCTCTCAACTATCTTCTGACAAAACTCTGAGTGTAAAATAAAACTGCGACATTAAAGCGTCCCGTCGCTCTATTCTTCTCTTAGCATCGGTTGTCTTAGGCCTCTCTAGGCTTGCACAAGCCCGTTTTGCTGTTGCCGTTGGTGTTCTGGCAAGAGTTGTCGTTTGGATCTTCTTTACGGGAATTTATTGCTGATGTTGCGACAAAGAATTGAAGTTTTTTTTTTCGTTTTAATATTCACTTCAGTGTGCTGTATTTAAATGTCGGTTCTGGCAATGCCATGAGATCAAATATCTCCATTCCGAGCCTAATCACAACTTGAAGGAGAATGCTTAACTCTGGCGCAATGCTGCCATTAGCCGTTGCAGAAGTATTTTCCTTGTTCTGATCTTCCTTCCTTTTCGATAATATTCACACACCCCTCCTTTCTTTACAGGTGCCGACCGTCTTACAACCACTCTCCTTTTAAACGGAGAAATACACGGCATTGTCGCAAATCTATTCTCAATTTCCTTCTCGTCTTCAGTTCTGCCTTTATGTTCCCTTCGCTGCTTCCTAGAATTTTGAAGTGTGAGTTGTCGAGCTTATCATTTCAATTGTGTCCACTTTTCGTCAATCGAAAATACAGTTTCTAATAGACCCCATGGTTGTACATGCACAAGTGCAGGAAAGCCACGTGGAGATTGCCGCATATCCTTATGAGTACATGCCTAAAGCGACAGGATCGAACGCATATCAGAAGTGGCACTCAACTCAGCCTGTACATACAAACATAATTGGTCATTACAACGCTTCTGTCAGAATTACGACCTAGCCTTTCATGCCACTTAGGTTGAGTGTGTTAATTTTATACATGAATGGTGGGACCTACAATTTAAGGTTGACTCCGAATGACAGATGGCATATTTATTTACTCTCAGAGTTTTTGCCAGAAACCTGCTGAGAGGAAATCGCCGAAGTAATACTTTTTTATATTTCGTTTTGATGTCTGACCTGGGGTTTGTATTCCATATTAATAGCAACGAGTTTTGAACGTATTTGGAGTCTTGCAACGTTTTGCCAGGATAGACATGAACACAGCATTAACTCGGAATCCACTGCAGAAAGCTAACTGCTTCTATCAGCCCACAAAGCCAATGACCTTGACGTGAATTACATTAAATTTCCAGAAACATATTAAATTCTCGTTAAACCCTTTAGGGTACCTTGCAAATCTTCACGTCCGGTTCTTCACTAGAAACGACATTTTGCTACCCTTCCTTCGGCATTTCGCGATGATTAAAGCAATTGCTGCAGAAAGTTTTTGTATTCGTATCTGCAGTCTGTATAAGCCAGACTACACATGGCTTAAGTGTCTTCTGGTAAACGTGCAACCCCAGCTTGATCTCGTGTCTGTCAATCTATCTGGTTTGATAAAATTTCCAGTATTCTTATCAATAGTAGGTATAGAGACATTGGCATGAAAGAGGAATAAAAGTTTATTTTTGTTTTTTTGAAATGTTTTTTACGACTGAAAAGGCCTTTCATTGAATAAATTTTAAATTCTCGTTTATTTACTTCAAAGGAAAACCTGTTACTTCTTTAGCCAGAGGCATGGCTATTCAACGAAGCATGGCTATATTTTAGCCTTATCAAAGGGAGATAATAATATTTCACAAACATGTTTTGAGAAAACTTTAAAACAACTTATTTAATCGATATGAAAATGAAAAAGTTTTAATAAATAATTCCTTAAACTAGTCTAGGAATTGTATTATTAAGGAATTGTTTTATTTATGCCACCATCCTGTGCTACATTTAAAATTCTAGAAAATTAAAGTAAAAAAACCAAGAATAAAAATTAAATCCCGCATCCCTTTCAAATAAGATCATCTACAATTGCCTATGACACTGGCTGGTTGGCCCAGTTAATAAAAAAAAAATTTGATAAATTGAAGGAAGTAAATATAATGCAGCCTAGTATAACGATAGAAGGAAAGAAAACCAAACCAAATCCCAAAAAAAGGAGTTTTTTTTATCGCAAAAGGATAAGATGTTAAGGCGGCTGATAGAGGATGATTTAAATGTTAATCCTGTTGGTTGATTTGATTTATTCGCAACAAATTCTCAAAAAAATTGTAATAATTTTGCTGTTGTTCTCCATTCTTAACGAATACAAATTTTGGAGAAAAACATAAAACCAGCAAAGGTTCGAACACAAAAAACCCTTGTCATGTAAAATTCCTTTTTGGCCACATTCTAGTGATACTCTGTGCGTATGTTGCGATGTACGATAAGAGCATGTGAATTTTTAAAATTTCTATTAAAAATCACAGAAAAATCTTTTAATCTTCGCATGGGATTGTGAAAACAATTTGAATTAAATTTTATTGAAAAGAAAAAAGCGTACGTTTTGAAAGTCAACTCTTAAATGTTGGTTGAGACTGGTCATCAGATATGTACGTATTATTGGCTAGGTGGTGTAAAATGTAGAAACTTTAATGTAATTTCGTTCCATGTACAGGGTCCGTTCTGGATTATTAAAAGAAGACTGAATACTAACGCAATAGGTATTAATGTTCTTAGTGCTTTCGAAAGCAAAGTATATTACATATGCTTTATGTTAGCCCCAATGACTGCAATGAAAATATGTGCCAATGAATCTCCAATGAAAAGATCAGGTTTAACGTAAGAAAAAGAAAAGAAAAACTTACTATCCAAGTACCTGTACTCAAGACAAACTGGTTCTGAAGTTAAATTCACACATGTATAACATACATACATACATAACTGATCATTACAACTCTTCAGTCAGGACATCGACCTAGCTTTTCACACCACTTATGTTGTGGGTGTCAACATAAGTAGGCGGCACCTACAGTTTAAAGTCGACTCCAAAACGATCGAATTTTGAGTATCTTTTTATAGCAAATTTTATTTACTCTCAGAGTTTTTACCAGAAATTTTCTGAGAGGAAGTCACAGAAATTTCCTCTGTAGGAGCAAATCTGTTGCCTTTACAGAGAATCAAATGTTTTGAGCCTTTTCTGTTGTGGCAGATAAATTATTTTTATTGGGCGTTTACCATCGGACAGGGACATTCTCAGCATTCTCATCTTCTCAGCAGTATTCTTATTGCCTCAGCTGTGACAATATTTATAATACGCCTGTAATGCTTGGTAACCTTAAGCAAAAAATAGGTCGTATACTATCTGTTCGTTCTTATTAGAGAATTTGTGAGCCTATAGTCAAGATGGAATTATAATAACCTTGGAGATCATACAGTCATACTCAGCTGAACATTTATTATTGGTAACTCATATAGTAGCACTTCGAAGTTTGATCATATGGAATCGTTTGACGAGAATATTTAACTACTCAGTCATTGAGGTCAACTGTTGCGAACAAGAATTACAATTTTAAAGTTTTAATGACAGAACGAAGCCGTAGTCTAGAAGGTAGTGTGTTGGCTTATTAGACGCAAGGCCACGGTTCAAACCCCAGGTCAGACATCAAAATGAAATACAAAAAAAAAAAATATTTCTTCAGTGACATCTTCTCAGCAGATTTCTGACAAAACTCTGAGAGTAAATATAATTACCATGAAAAGTTTATCAAAAATCTGTCGTTCGGAGTCAACTTTAAACTGTATGTCCCCCTACTCATGTATAAAATTAGCACGTACAACATGAGTGGTGTGAGAATCCGTAATCCTGACCGAAGGGTTGTCATGGTCAATTATGTATGTATGTATGTAATGACAGAACGACCATAGAAAGGACAGCTTGTCTTACTTAGTCTGCAGTGTCTTTGATGGCGAAAATGTCTGTTTTGAAAATGCTGCAATGAAATGAAATCACTGTTGTTTAGTAGGTAGTGTATTGGCTTATTAGACGTAAGTCCACGGATCAAACCTCTGGCATTGACAACTCGAACAAAACGAAATTTTGAAAAATATTTCTTTCAGCGACTTCCTCTCAGCAGATTTCTGGCAAAAACTTTGAGAGTAAATAAAAACTGCCATGAAAAGTTTCTCAAAAATCTGTCGTCCGGAGTCAACTTCAAACTGTAGATCCCGCTTCTTATGGATAAAATGATGATAACACATACACATAAGTGATATGAGAATCTAGGTCGTAATCCTAACTTACAGGTTTAAATACTTATGTATGTATACCCTGGAATGAACCGCAAGCCTCCTTTATAAGTTCACACGAAAATATTCCGATATTAACACCCCTTGCATCTGGAGTCTCGTATCCATCTGCGTAACAATTACCACCCCTTCTCATGCGAGAGATACTGAGAATATTGCAAGAGAACTCTACACAGGGATCATTGCCCCTACGATTTTACAATGCAGTGTTGGTAAGTAAGATCAGAGTAGGTTTGAGAATTTAGTGCACATTTAAAAAAATCAAATCACTTGAACAATTGAATTGAATTGAATAAAAATACAGAATACTCTGCAATAAGGAGATATTTGAAGTTCAAAAAGCGTGGCTAACTTCGTTAAGAGTTTGTATAAAATGCTGACAATGTGTGTTAACCGAAAAGTAAGCTTCAAATCGAAGCGAGTTGGAGCAGTGTTGGCATACTGTACGACCCATAAGATTTGTTTAATTTGAGACCTGAAAGAACACTTTTACTAAGCCAGGGTAAATTTTCTTGGAAATTTTAATGTCTGCACAAACAATTAACATTTAAAGATGACTGTCGCCTGTGATTTTTTATATAAAAAGTTATGCAAACCTTGGGCTTTATTGTTGGTTGGCGACATTTAACAATTCCTTGTAAATGATTATAAAATTCGTGGAACTTTAAAAGAAATTCCAAGAAACAACGATACTCATGGATTGATGTTAAGAAGGCAGCACGTTTTATTGCAAGCAACATTGCACAATAAATTTGAAATTTTCATTATTTTTTAGAGTCTTCTTTCCCTACCCTACTTTAAACAGCCATCGAACAAAGAGAAAGAAAATAAAAATAAAATGAAAGCTTTTAATTGTTCACAAAGCTTTTCCTCTTTTCAACAAATCCCACTAAGAGTGGAACTTATTTGGCCTCAAACATGAAAGGGAAACCATTCAAGGTCATGGCTGGCCATGCAACGTGCTAAACAATAACAACAGGTTGCAATGCAGCACAACTAAAGCGGCAAATGTATTTGGATTTGAATTCCTAATACTATTGAAGAGAATTTAAAATCTTTAAAAATTTTTTAAAGAAAAAAAGTAAAGTTTCATACAATTCTGTGCTATTAGGAGTAGACGAACGATAACATCAAGGCTTACGTCTGTTTAAATGAAAATAAATTTTTTTTTTAATAAAATTTCTTTTGCAAATTTTTATTTCGTTTCGTTTTTTTTCTATAAATTCCGTTAAACCTTTTCTTTAAAATTGTTTTTTGTTATTGTTCCCATTCCCTTTTGATGACAAATTCAGTTTTTCTTATTACAAACGATTGGATTTTATTTGACAACGACAAACAGCACAATACACTACAACGCAACACAAGATAAGACAAGCCAGATAAGAGAAAATGTCTGAATGAAATGAAATGAATGGAATCGTTCAGCAAAATGAAAATCTAAATGAAAATGAAAACGAATGTCATAAAAACTGTTGCTGTTGACATACTCCATAAAAGCCTTGTTATAGTCCTGTATTGATCCCAATTTTATATTCTTTCGATTCCCATTCACACAGGGGGTGTGTTTTTTTTGCTCTTATTTTTCATTCCTTTTATATTCTATTGAATATGAAATTCAAGAAGAAATCAATAGAATTGCTTTGCCTGACAATGTTTATTTTTCTCCATTTTTTATTTCAATTTTTTTTTTCATTCTTTTATTTTTTCTTCTATTTTTACATGATTTGTATGTCATGTTGAGTATTGTAATGCAGATACAGAAAAATAGTTCCATCCATATAGACTTGATGCCATTTTGAAAATCTAAATCCATTTATGATACGGACTTAGACAATAAAATAAAACGAGACTTTGTTAACTCATCAGACTTGGATTATGTTTGGAAATTGAGTTCAAACAATAAAATGTAGTGCCTGTGTGATGTGCTGGCATATGAAATGAATTTAATTTGATGAGACAAAATGATGTGCTTGGAATAAATTTATAGGCCGTCTATATATTGCCTGTAAACTCATTTTCTTTTACTATAATTCACATTAATTCACATTAGAATAAGTCATTCTCCCATTTGCAATGGCTTTTCTGCAATCACATCTTAGAAGCCCGAATGCGATAATTCTGCTTTTCGACCTAACCATCGGCTTTGAGACACAAGTTCATAGCTGAAAAATATTTTATTCAAAAAAAGTTAGCATTGAAAGTCTGTCGATGGAAATGACGATCCACCTTTAATTCTTGGGCCCGTTTGAGACTTTATATGGATCGAGTTGTGAATGATACTTACTTACTTACTTACTTAACTGGCCATTAACAATCCGATTATAGGATTTCGACCTGCTTTAGCAAATCCTTCCAGGCGCCGACTTCCGCATTTAATACCTGCCTCGCCGAAGCATCCTCATCCATTCGAACGACATGCCGAGCCAGCGCAGCCGCTAGATGTTATTGCGCTGCACAATTCCCACATTGCTTAGGAGTTCATACTGCTCATTGTTGCATCGAATGCGGAAATCATCATCAGCTTGCACTGGACAGAAAATCTTACTTTTACCTCGAATACTATCAAGTGCTTAATAGCGTCCATGCATGAATGAGCCACAAGATGGGACAAATAGGTGGGAACGCCTTGCTATCAAAAAAAAATTAAATTATTCGCCACACTTTAAAAAAGAAACAGTATTTTCAGTATCTAACAGTATCTGATCATCTGCAATGTCTTTAAAATATTACCAGTTCGTTACACAGCCGAATGATTGTGAAAATCATAATCACTCCGTAATACACGAAAAGTGGCCAAGTTCTCCTTTTCTAAGTTAGATAGATAGGTCGATTGAAGGAGAGGAAACCAACCAAAGGTCTCATGCCAATTGACATACATTTAAGCCATCATGTAGGCTTGTTGAGCGCTTACCACCTTACTTCCTATAGAAAGCCTTTATCTTGTACAAACTTCCTTAACTTCTTTCAGTCAACTCCTCTGAGACGAGTTATGTCTGGTATGGAATCATGCCCAAAATATTCAGATCTCGGAAAAAGAAAAAGTGCTCCATCGTTTCGGTGTCTTCATTGCATGCCCTGCATTCTTCATTTTTCGCCACGCCAATATGGTTTAGGCGTACATGCAAGGCGGAGAGTCCCATGTGTACACTCATTAGCGCGCAGAGATCGCACTTATTTAGTTTTAAAATACTCATGGTTCTCTTTGCATTTAAATCGCCCCAAATATTCTTTCTTCTGATCATTATTCCACAATAGTCGATATTACGTTTCCGCCCGCTTTCTTTGCTTGGACTTTTTATTTAATGCCCTGAAATGTGTTGGGTTATCCAAGCACATGGTATATAATACTGTGGCTCTATTAGCCAAAATATTCAGTTTCTTCTTTCCATTCACTCCATGACGACTAGGACATGATAGATAGATGGATGCGTGTTGTTCTATGCCTAGAGTAATTCTTAATCGCCTTTTTAAATTCCTGACAGCCTTAACTAATTAGAAGTAAGCGTTTAGTAGTTAGTAAGCATTTGACCTTTAAAATAGGTAGATAGTAGGTAAAGCAATATTTTCATTGTCCGGAAATGCAATTTTTTTTTGTGTCAAAAATTTTATTGCAAATAATGACTGATGATGTTGGAATCTGGACTATGAGAGCAGAAAGTACATGATGATGGAGACAAGATTTTTCATCATGAAAAACTCGAATTCCATTTAAAGGAATTAAACGTTTTGCAAACAACAATTTTTATTTGAACAATTACTCAATTGGTTTCATCAGTTTGTCATCAAATAAAATTCAAACGAATTCAATATTGAATTATTTCGTTCACATATTCGCTTTCATAGAAAAATAAATGTGCACCTAAGGGAAAACTATTAGAATTGTGAGTGTTAGTTGTATGAACAATTTCCATTTAATTTTTATTTATTTCACATGTAAAAAGTTTAAACAAATTGAATGCTTTCACCGAATTTATGCTGATGAAATAATGGAAATAATGAAAAAAACAATACAACTTCTTTGAAAGAAAGTTTTCCGAGAAGAACGTTACTGGTGCCCGTAGACATAGAACATGAAATGAAAATTTTTATCGCAGCAGCTTAATTTTGATCAGAATAATAATACAGCATAAACTTCATTGTAAAACAATAAAACGACATTAATGATGATCCAGACTTCGTTATAGGATCGTAATTAGAGGCGAAACTAAAGACTAAAGATCGCTATGGAAGAGATGAAATAAACCAAAACCGCAGAAAAATCTCAGCAGTCGAGCCAATGGCACAGCATCAACCATTAAAACTAATGGCCAACTAGAGGCCAACTGGCATCTTAAATGCATTGCTAGGCACTAATTCTGAAATAAAAAACAGCCAAAGCCAAAGGAAAACTCAATTAGAATTCGATTAAATATTAAACAATAGTTTGGAAAGGCAACACATTTGATTCCCTTGTGATTTAATTATAATAATAATAATTAATATGAAAGGCTCATACAGGGAATATTGCAAGAAAAGCCAGACATGCTACAATGATATGCTGAACTCTAAGTGGTGCTACTCAACATTGATGTATACTTGCATGATCGGACCAATTACGATATATTGGGTCATTACTTGGACAGGCAGTACAAATTTGATGAAATGTAGATGAAGTTTAATATGATGTAGTATATGTGTTGTTATACACACATACATACATACATACATATATAATTGGCCATTACAACCCTTTCAGTCAGGATTACGGCCTAGTTTCGCACACCACTTATGTTGCGTGTGTTAATTTTATACATGAGTGGCGGTACCAACAGTTTAACGTCGACTCCGAACGACAGATTTCTTTGAGAAACTTTTCATGGCAATTTTTATTTACTCTTAGACTTTTTGCCAGAAATCTGCTGAGAGGAAATCGACGAAGAAATATTGTTTTTTTTTTCATATTTCGTTTTGATGCCTGACCTGGGATACAAACCCGGTCTTTACGTCCAATAAGCCAACACACTACCTATTATACCACGGCGACTTTGTGGTGTTATAACCGAGACAATGGTAACTTTTCCTACAGCGAAATCCATTGCATTTGATGAGACACGAGATTCATCATTGAAATTGTAATCTTGTTAATCGAGTGACTAATAGTTCTTAATGTTACTACTGGCCTCTGAAAAGTACAATTATTTTGTGAAATTACTTAACAACTGTACTGAAAAAAGTGTAAAAGAATGAAAAAGTTAACCTTAAGTAAACCATACAATATTCTGATATTTGTCAAGACAACAGAATTGCTAACAGAACTCTATATGAGCACAACATTAATAATAATTTTTTTTATTTCATGTTTTCAGTGAAAAAGAAAAAAACATACCTTTAAAGTTCTGATTTCAATATGTACGTCATAGACTTAAGTTTTTCAGTCTCTCACAGAAAAGTTAATAGCCAACCCGCACTTTAATAAATATTTTGTTAACCGGTCAGCATATAAAAATTCACCTGCTGCTGGTCTTTGATTTAAAACAAATAAACATTAAAACTGAAAAATATTGGGAGACATACATACGTACGTACATACATGCATGTACAGAGCACAGTAAAATTATATATGCGGTGGTACAAGAAAAATAAAAAAACAACAAAATAAATCATATTCAGTACAGGGACTAGCTACTGTCGGTATATCATCAATGCGTGGGGATTGTTGCCTTTCCACTGCAAAGCAAATAAACACGCAAAATGTTATCAAAACATTAACGTTGCAATCGATTATAAATGCACAACAAAAACAAACAAAAAATAGAGAAAAACATGGAAAAATCATATGAAACGATTGTCAAATAGTTGCAATCGATTGGAAAGATATGAAATATTGTTTTTAAAAAATAAATTCATTTCACTTCATGCATGGCATGTAGGAATATGTTTGTAAATAATTCAGATGATTTCAATTGATTCAAATGGGCATTCAATTTATTTACGTTTTGAATATTTTGTGGCAAAAAGGGGAAGGAGAAGGGGAGAAGGAAAATTAGACTGATCGATGTCACCGTTTTTAATGTACAATTTTACTAATCATTTCCTTTTTCTTCTTGGACTAGCATGTAGCTGTCGACCCAAGTCCAGGTAATGCATTGCATTGGCACTGGGATATGAATAATGTTGTCGCACTTTTAACTTAACTTTGTTTACATCGTAGGTGAGATGATTGTTTGCAGCACTATTCCACATTGGACCAGTACGTCTGTGAAATAAATTTTCAATGTAATGAATCGTCTATTTTGCTGGCCAATTAGCCACGAATGTATGTACAAGAATGGGTAATAATTTGCGATTTTTATTGGAGTATTTTCTAACATCGTCAGAAGGTTACATACATAAACATAATTGGTCATTACAACCCTTCAGTCAGGATTACGACCTAGTTTCTCACACCACTTATGATGTGTGTGTTAATTTTATACATGAGTGGTGGGACCTACAGTTTAAAGTCGACTCCGAACGACAGATTTTTGAGAAAATTTTCATGGCAATTTTATTTACTCTCAGAGTTTTTGCCAGAAATCTGCTGAGAGAAAGTCGCCGAAGAAATACTTTTTGTTTTTTGTTTTGATGTCTGGCCTGGGGCTCGAACCCTGGCTTTACGTCTACTAAGCCAACACACTACCTACTAGACTACGGCAACTTCAGAAGGTTGCTGTAGTTATAAAACCCAAGCTAAATAGGGAATATTCCAAAGGTTTTTGGAAGAGGATATTCTCTTTTCATAATTAAGTACTATTGCCCTTTTCTTTACGCAGTTCTGAACGTTTAAAATTCACTTTTCAGACATAAAAGTTGCACAGAAATTTCGATTAGGGCGGTCAAGCATTTTTGCAACAGTTTTCGAACACCATGGCTCATGAAAGCTTTTTGAAAAGTACAAAAATACAAACATACACACATAATTGGTTATTAGAACCATTATGACTTCTCCCATCACCATTATTGTGTGTGTTAATTTCAACCATGAGTTGCAGAATCTACAGTTTAAGATCGACTTCGAACGACAGATTTTTTGAGAAACTTTTCATAGCAATTTTATTTTACTCTCAGAATTTTTGCCAGTAGTCTGCTGAGAGGAAGACGCCAAAGAAATATTTTTCACTCAGTTCCAGACTTCTGAGCTGTGGTTGAAATCACAGGCACTACCTACCAAACTACGGTGACTACATACATACATACATAATTGGTCATTACAACCATTTACCTCGAATTACAACCTAGCTTCTCCCGGTGTGTTAATATCAACCATACATACATACATACATAATTGACCATGACAACCCTTCAGTCAGGATTACGGCCTAGCTTCTCACACCAGTCACGTTATGTGTGTTAATTTTATACATGAGTGGCGGTACCTACAATTCAAAGTCGACTCCGAACGACACTTTTTTGAGAAATTTTTCATGGGAATTTTATTCTGCTGAGAGGAAGTCGCCGAAGAAATATTTTTCCATATTTCGTTTTGATGTCCGACCTGGGGTTTGAACCGTGGCCTTACGTCTAATAAGCCAACACACTACCTACAAGACTACGGCGACTTCAACCATAAGTTGCAGAATCTACAGTTTATGGTCGTCTTCGAAATACAGATTTTTTAGAAACTTTTCAGGGCAATTTTATTTTACTCTCAGAGTTTTCGCCAGAAGACTACCGAAGAAATATTTTTCATAATTTCACCCAGAACGAGATATCTTAACTCATAAGGCAACGCAATACCGACCAGACTAAAGCGACTATTACTTTCTATAATTATTCCCTTTGTCGTTTTACCACAATCCCCCGACTATTTCTGAAGTGTTACTAACATTCGGACAGAATTGAGATAACTTCCTTACTTTTAAATGTTTAAATTCACAACAAACGGACTCTTAATTATTTAATTCTCTTCATTTATTTGAGAAGATTCAATTTAATAAAGAAACGCCCTCTTTTCAATGTTTTCCTGCCTGTCAATTGTCCCTCTTTCTTTCTCAACATTTCAGCGCCAAGAAACAAAAGCAAAATCAATTTATGTCCCTTCTGTTTCCAAGTGAAATTATTGTGTTGGTCTTAGTTGAGGTTTCGAGGAAATTCTCTTAAAGTATTTTCCAGTTGGTAACAATCTACCTTTGTTATCGTGATATAAAATAAGAATGAAATGAAAACCAGTTTCTCATTAAAATTCTATAAGATATTTAGTTACTGTGGTTTGTTGGGTAATCAAACACAAACACAAACAAAAACAGTCTGATGTTCCATTGAAACTCTGGCTTTTAGTAATGAGAGTGAGAGTGTATTTGTTAAGTTAAATATTGAATGCGAGCAAAGAAAAAAGTTTTCCTTCTTCTTTGTTGATTGAGTTGAGATATTTTGTTTTATTATTTAAAAAAATATTTAAATTATTACACAGGATTACATTGAAATTTGGGTACTGGTTGGGAAAATTATTTTGAAAAGGATTTGATTTAAATTCCGTATATAAAATATGGATTATTTTCAACTCTCTATCTTAGTCTAAAATTAAATCCTCTCCACTGTGCAGAATTACAAAAGTGGCTTAATTTGCATGATTCTTTCATATTAAACTTACTGTCCATATTTTGGTGGTATCAAGGGAAAAGTGTCAATTTGATTACCTACACCGCCTATATTCCTTAATAAAAAATAAATTTTTTGACTTCCAGCCTGTGCTCTTAGGCAATAAGGGAACGCATATGATTACATAATATTTTAATTTCTTTTGACGGCATTAAAAGATAAAATTTTGGTGTGGAATTGACCTTGACTTTGGACGAGGTATAAACTACAATATGGAGACATGATAACAATTCCTACCCTAGTGGTTTGGACAGCGTTGCAGTTGATGATTGGTTTCTTACTACAACTACAGATTCTACTATGGCAGACTGTTCTGCCCTTCGTATTTAACAAATGAGTCCTTATTAATACCACTTACTGGCTATTTGTGGGCGATTGAATCCTACCTTCGATTTAGTGGCACCACTTCAGTCATTCATTTGCTTCGATTTGTTTCTTTTCTCGAGGGATTCAAAACATAAAGCTCAAATAACTCATGATGGACTCATATATTGGACATTTTTATATTAAACAGCCGTATTCAAGCAGTTCCAAATAATTAATTTTAATTTCATTATTTCATAGATGACTGAAACAGTGTTTCGTGTTGGTCGGTCTCGGCAATTTTACTAGTATTTTTGATATTTGTCCCTCTAGAGAGTAGTATTTGCTTAACATAAAAATTATAAGAACTGAATGGGCGAAACCTATAATCACCCATCTTTATCCTCCTATCTTATATTTGGTGTACATTTTTGACGCGCATTAATCAATATTTAATCAATATTTAATCAATACTCTAGAGATGCTGTGGTGAATCGGACAGAGCAGGGAAATATATACACCATGGGTTTTCAGTATTAAAAATAACAAGGATTGAAACCCCACCAACAACAAACATCTTTAGTAGAATCAGACAGTGCTACCTCTTAGAAAAAAAAAGAACCTAAGTGCACAAAATTTCCTCAACTTCTTCCCCAATACTACAGCCCTATTCCTCTTCACAGAGAGGCAACGACAGTTGGTTATCATATTAATCTGGAACCTATTAGTGACAGGAATTAAACAAACAAATAAAACAAACAATCACATAAATGTGACTATTTTTAGTAGGAAATCTTATGCTTCTTTCTAGATATTCTAATGAATACGATTAATTGTCATTTGATAGAATCATACGCCATATTGTAGGTCTCAGCCTACATACAAAAAAAAAGGAAATTTCAGAAAGTAAATTAAATTGAGGTCTGTGATGAGTATAGCATGGTAGCAATAGTATTAACATGTCGCATCGTCTCTCAATTTAAGTTTAATCACAAATTATATTGAAAATAAATTCTACATCCTGTTGTTTGCAACATAAAACTGTTTATGCCATGCATTCATTGGACCACACATTATGGATATTATTTAAGACCTTTCTATGAAATTACAAAAAAAAAAACCTTAATTAATGTTTACATCAATAACACTCCACTAATATTTTATTTTGTTTAAAAAGCGATTTAAAATTTTTGCTCATAATTTATCTGCAATAATATCGACGACACCACAAATTAGTTGATTGACTATAATTATCCCTTTCGCATAAAAATGCGCAGCAATTTTTCAATTTAAATGTTAATTTTCTAACCAATCAACCAACAACTAACAAACTGATCCATTTTTTTTTCTTTCTTTTTTTATGCTGCGAGGCTAACCGCCTAAGCTAAATGGAACAACAACACTAACTGGCATGGCGGCATGAATGGGAATGAATTCAAAACAAATGCAAAAAAAATATCGTCTTTACAAACACAAGTGAAGAGAATAATTTTAATTTAAAATAACATATGAGCGTATACAGCTCTGTATCACAACATCCTGCCTGTTACTCTAACACTTTCTCTCTTCCCCTAATTGTGCCCGTCGTTAGACATACAGAGCGTGCTTTTTCATCACCCTCATTTAGTTCATCAGCAACAGAATCTTGACAACAAAGTAACTCATCATGCATGCATGATATGATAGAATGATGATAAAATGATACCATGTTTACACAACTAAAATGTATCCACATCAACTAGTTGATAGCGTACCCACCATCACTTTTTCTCTACTCCCGTATGTATGTTTCATGAGTGTTAGTGCGTGTGTTTTTTTGTAGCCATAATACAATATGTAAACAACAGTTCGGGTTTCTACATACATTCAAATACAGATACGCTTACAGTTACACGAATAGTTATTCAAATTTGAATGAACACAAGCATAGAAAATATTGTTCACATAAATCCATTGGAGAAATTTGAACGCAAATGGAAAAAAAACGAAATACCAGGCACACGCATTTCATAATTTACAAATGGGGGCTCGTGTTCTAAAAAATAAAATCCAAAAATAATTATAATTAAAGGGGTTAATTACTGAAGTATTTTTTTTAATAATTTTAATCACATTAACATGCCTCTTTTTAAAATACTTTTAATGATCTTTTGCGTAAAATTGAAAAATTTTCAAAGAATCCCAAAAGTTCAATAACCCGTAATAATTTTCTTGTAATTCAAAGTTGGGCATTCTTTTCTACGAGATAGTATTGATATTATGCCTGGAATCAATACATTGGCGGGTATGGGCAAGGACCAATTTATTTTTAAAATTGGCAAGAAAATTAATTGTAACAGATGCCAAAAGTTTTTCTATTCTTATTTGCTTTTTAATCACAACTCCTTAGTCAGTATTACAACGTAGCTTCTCACATCACACATGTTATGTGCATAGCTGCCATATTTGACGATTTATCGTCATTTTGACGATTTTGAGCTCCAAAAATATCATATTAACGATTTGACGATTTATGCCCTTATTTTGACGATTTTTAAAGATTAAAAATTTACATCATATTCTTTACTTTCAGTACATTAAAAGCCACTTTAAGCTTAGTATTTACTTTGGAATTGTTACTAATCAAATATTCCATCAGCACATTCGGCAGGTATTTGAATCCTTCTTTGTTCACCCTGTAATATTCCTGGAATCTAGAATATAGCCTAGAATTGCATAGAATCGAAAAATGATGTACATATGTAGCTTAATTCCAAATTTATGGGGAATACTTTCTTTTTAATTGTATTTGAAATATATTACTCATACGCGTCATATTACATGTATTACTGGAATAGTTACCCTGAAAAGTATGCAATACAAAAAAACTTTGATTTTGTCATGTATGAAACTAATGAAATTAAATATCACTCATACGTCACATATGTTCTGTGCATTATGAATTTTACATACATAAATACATATTTAATATGAGCATAATGTGTGTAAATATAATAGGTTGGCGATCTAAGAGTTTAAATTTAAAAATGTAATAAAACAAAAATACTTTGAAATTTGTTCCGGTTGGAAATGGATTTTTATTTCATTTATATGGCTGCCGCGGTTGGCCGCACAATCGTAGCTCCCAGATTTATGCGTTTATTTTGGCGATTATTAAAAATTATAAATTTACATCATATTCTTTACTTAGTTCGCTTCGAATTTTGTGTCATTGGGGTTGTGTGAAAAAATAAAAAAAGTAAAATTTATTCAAAAAATTTTGAAAAATTAAAAAAACTTTAATTTTTAATATTATTATTTGGTCATCGACTAACACTCAAAGCGAGCGACAATTACAATTTAACTGCATTAAAAGCCTTGTTGTTATTATAATGACAGGGGATAGTGATGGAGATGATGCTAGTTGGCAGCAAGTACCAACAACTAGAGCTGTGAAAAGAAAACAACAAAATTCGCCTAATAAACATGAACATAAAAAACAAAATATCAATAATAACAACAATGATTTAAATTCAAATTTAAACTCAAATATAAATAACAACAATGAACCATCAACATCATCGAACATGTTTGCAGAACTTGAAACGAATGAAGAGGATATGCCAGAAGTAAATCAATCAACAATAAAGCCACCGCCAATATTTATACCAGATGTTACAGATGTGAATAAAATGATTACTAATTTAACAAAAGTAATTCCTAAGAGTGAAATTAGTTATAAATCCTTAAGAAACCAGGTTATACTTAAGATAGGTTCTGTAGATTCATATAGAATGCTAGTAAAATCATTGGATAGTTCAAACATTAGCTACAATACTTTTCAAATCAGGCAAGAACGTGCATTTAGAGTAGTAATGAAAGGTATTCACCCTTCAACTCCAGAAACTGACATAAAAGCTGAGTTACTAGTGCTAGGCCATCAAGTTAGAAGCATAATAAATGTCAAAAGTCGTGTGAATAAGGAAAGCTTATCAATGTTCTTTATTGATCTTGATCCAAAAGCAAACAACAAAGATATTTATAACTTGCGATACATATGCAATGCTTTAGTTAAAATCGAACCTCCACGTAAAACTAATGAATTAGTTCAATGCTATCGCTGCCAATTGTATGGTCACACTAAGTCTTATTGTAAGAGACCATTTAGATGTGTGAAATGTGGTCTTGGCCATTCAACAGCCGAATGTACCAAGGATCAAAATGTCCCACCTGTCTGCGTTCATTGCTTGCAGAACCATACTGCCAACTATAGAGGATGTAGAGTTTATAAACATCTTATTGAAAGGAGAAACTATAATTATTCCCTTAGACAACAAAACCAAAATCCTAATTTTTCGTATCGTCCACAGGATTATCCGCAATTACCAAATCATCAAAACTTTAATTCTCAAAGAGATACAAATTTTAATCAGCAATCTTACGCAAGAGTTGCTCAAAATAATAACATAAACAATGTTGACAATTTTAACACCAACTTAATGACAAAAATTGATAAACTCATCGGTATGATGAGCGTTTTAATAGAAAAATTATGCAAATAAACTTAAGAATTGCAATATGGAACGCCAACGGCCTTTCAAATCACACACAGGAAGCTGAAATTTTTCTACATACAAATTATATAGATATTTTTTTAATATCTGAAACGCACTTCACTTCGAGGAGCTATTTTCGAATAAGAGGTTATGACTTAATTACTGCAAATCACCCAGGTAATCGTGCGCATGCTGGTGCCGCAATACTTATAAAATCGTCTATTAAATATGAAGTTCTTGAAGAATTTAACCTACCCACTATTCAAGCTGCAGGTATAAAAATAAATTGCGATAATGATGCAATATCTATATATTCCATATACTCTCCTCCTAGACATAACATCGAATGTCAGGATTATTTTAACTTTTTCAAAAATTTAGGTACGCGATTTATTGTTGGTGGCGATTATAATGCCAAACATACATGGTGGGGTTCTCGGATTCTAAATCCTAAAGGAAGAGAGTTATACAAGTGTGTTCAAAAATATCATTATTCAGTTTTGTCAACAGGAAGACCAACTTATTGGCCAAGTGATATCAATAAAATTCCGGATCTACTTGATTTCGTGGTTTATAAAGGGATATCAACAAGATGTTTGAATATAAGGGATAGTGATGAATTGAGCTCAGATCATTCTCCAATAATTTTAAATTTTTGCACTGTATTACAAACAATACAAAAAACAATAAATATTTTATCTCCAAAAACAGACTTGGAAGCTTTTAAATACTGGATAGATAAAAACGTTAATTTAAATTATCCAATAAACAATGGTACAGAACTTGATTCGGCGGTTGAAAATTTTACAAATTTAATCCACGAAGCGGGAGCATTATCAACCCCTGTGGTTGAAACTGCTGGAAATGATCGTAATAGAGTTGTGATATCTGCTGAAATTCAAGCATTAATAAGAAACAGAAGGAGATTGCGAAGAATTTGGCAGTCTTCCAGAAGTCCAATTGACAAACAAATTTTTAACCGAGCCTCAAGTCAAGTAAAAACTCGAATCCGAGAATTTAAAAACGAAGAAACTGCTAACTTTCTAAAAAGCCTTAATATTAATGTATCTAAAAATGATGAGCACTGCCTTTGGAATGCAACAAAATATATAAAGCGGCCAATTAAAAGAAACATACCTATTAAAGATATAAACGGTAGCTGGTGTAGATCAGATAAAAATAAGGCAGATGCGTACTCTAATTATCTAGAAAATATTTTTCAGTCGTTCAATTTTAATAGTGATGCCGATGTTAAAGAAATAGAAGAGTTTTTATGTTGTCCTTGTCAAATGGATTTCCCTATCCCTCATATTCCTCCGCAAGAAGTGCAAAAAGAAATTGTAATGCTTAATAACAAAAAAACACCTGGATATGACCGAATAACAGCAACAGTTGCTAAAAGTCTGCCAAAAAAAGGTATACTTTTTCTGACTTTAATTTTCAACTCAATTTTAAGGTTACAAAACTTCCCAAATCAATGGAAATACGCTGAAGTTATTATGGTACCCAAACCAAGCAAGCCAGAAAATGTTGTTTCATCTTACCGACCTATTAGTCTTTTAACCACTTTCTCAAAACTATTTGAAAGAATATTCTTACGGAGGTTAATTCCAATACTAGAAAGAAAAAGCATAATTCCAGAACATCAGTTCGGATTTCGACAACATCATGGTACTCCCGAGCAATGTCATCGTATACTCAACGTGATAAGAGACTCTTTAGAACGTAAACAATACTGTTCAGCTGTATTTCTCGACATTCAGCAGGCCTTTGATCGAGTATGGCACCAGGGAATTCTATTTAAACTAAAGAAGTTGCTTCCAGCTCCATATTATTTGTTTTTTAAATCCTATTTAGAAAAAAGATTCTTTTACGTGAAAGTTAACAGCGAAATGTCAGATATATGTTCTATAAAAGCGGGTATTCCTCAAGGCAGTGTTCTAGGACCTGTTCTTTACACAATATTTACATATGATATGCCTACAAATGAAAATGTAACTGTCGCAACATATGCTGATGACACTGCATTAGTAGCAGCGAATGATTCACCTACCATTGCGTCAGAAATTATTCAACAGCAACTTAATGATATCGAAGGGTGGTTGAGAAAATGGAATATTAAAGTAAATACCGACAAATCCACACATATTACTTTTACTCTAAGAAGACAAGATTGTCCAGCTGTTGCTTTAAATGGTACAGTTATTCCTAAACGAACAACTGTCAAATATCTTGGTCTCCATCTCGACCGACGAAACACATGGAAAAAACATATACAGTCTAAAAGAGAACAATTAAAGATAAAAACGAGAAAAATGTATTGGCTACTAGGTTCTAAATCTGAACTATCACTAGAAAATAAGCTCTTGCTTTACAAAACGATATTGAAACCTGTTTGGACTTACGGAATACAGCTTTGGGGCACCGCTAGTAATTCAAATATTGAAATCCTTCAAAGATACCAATCTAAAACACTAAGATTAATAGCAAACGCTCCTTGGTTCATAACAAATAACAATATTCACAAAGACTTACAGATTCCAACAGTTAAAGATGAGATAAACAAACATACTTCTAGATACTTAGACAGACTCAGTACTCATAGTAATCCTTTAGCAATATGCTTGTTAGATGAAACCGAAGAAGTCAATAGACTTAAAAGGTTTCATATATTAGATTTACCTTACAGAAAATAATCTCCTACAATTTATTTAATTTGTAGATATTTTACTGGATAAAGATCCAGACTAGGTTAAGTTAAAATAAGATTATAAAATTTGCTTATTGTTGTAAAAACAGATTGTAAATAAATGAATTATAAAAAAAAAAAAAAAAAAATATTCTTTACTTTCAGTACATTAAAAGCCACTTTTAAGCTTTGTATTTACTTTGCAATTGTTACTATTGGAAATTTATGTTAGTTAGTAAAAACAAGGAGTAAAGTATTGTATTTTTAAGTTACTTTCGAATACATGATGATGATGATATTTCTGTATTTTATTCCTTTTTAAACCTCTAAAAGCTGAAAAATTACAACTCCTAAATAACCTAATAAAATAATAATAAATTATGGACATTAGGCTTGTATATTTTTATACCATAAGTAACAGGATAGACCTCTGCAGGAATTGAGTTCCACATACGAATAGTCAGACTAAAAACCATATTTTTACTGTAATGCAGTGTGCGATCCACTGTGCGATCGCGCATAGATATAGATGACGTAATATTATTACATGATGTAATATTGACAATAAACAACGCTGAGATAGATTGTTTAAACCTTAAACAATTTTTTACTGAAAAAGATATAAAATTTCTCCATTTTTTCGGAAAAAAAATATTAAATGAAGATAAGAGATGCTAGCTTTTAATTTCCAATAAATTCTTTGTTAAATGTTTTATTTTTGAACTAAGATATGTACATACATATTTTGACTTTATATGTTTTACTACAGTAGAAATAATTTTGGTTTTGAAAAACTTTTAATGTATTTACATATTTATTTTTTCTGGCAATATTTTGACGATTTTAATAAACATCTTTGACGATTTTGACGATTTTTTCTCAAATATTTGACGATTTGGTGCCTCATTTATCTGGCAGCTATGGTTATGTGTGTTAATTTTTATCAATGAACGGCGGGGCCCACAGTTTAATGTTGACTTTGAACAAGAGATTTTTTTGAGAAGCGTTTCGTGGCAAGTTTTAATCACTCTCAGAGTTTTGCCAAAAGAAATATTCTTTTTATATTTTGTTTCATTCGAAATCTCTGAGCTGGAGTTTGAACTACAGGCTCGCGTCGATTTAGCCAACACACTATCTACTATTCGTATATGTTTTATACATACGAAAACATTTATCATTTATTCTCATTTAATCATTTAACTATCGTAGCGTAAGCAACAGTTTTGAAATGTTGCTTTTCTTCATCGTTTTTAATATATTCCATCGTTTTCAATACGCAAAAAGGTGTTGTATGCAGTTCCAAGTGCAGTATTGGCCATTGCAGTCCCTTAGTCAGGTCAAGTTTAGGTCCAACTGCTCAATCGTAGATCTTGCGTAGAACTTTCCCATTGCTGCGTTGGTACTTAACAACGTTTTGTGTTTTCGCGTCGTAAAGAAGCACGGGGAGTATTGATTTCTTCTGCTACTCAATTACCTTTTCAGTCCATAATATCACCTTTGGAGTTATTCAACCCTTAATATCCAGTTTGAAATGATTTTTGTTTGTAACAGAGTGCCTTAACAACATCGAAAGTATAGTTGTCGGTTGTCGCTTGGAAACCATTACATTTCACATCCCTTCTTAAGCACCTATTACACTAGAGAACTTCGCCTGCAGCCACGATCTGATTTTAAACCAACCATCTCATGTAATAGAACAAAGTTTGTGTTTGCAAACCTGGCCTGTTGAATATCAAAAAATTTTTTAAATTTGGTTGTATAATCTAATAACACACAACACGCTCGTCAGGTCGTGTTTGCAGTGTAATAGGCGCTTTATGAACAAAATATAATTCTATATTATTCTATCTATCTATTCTATATATTACTATCAGATCCATCCTAATAGGCAGCTGTAACATATCGCTTGCTATACCAAATGATAACTCGATTCAAACCCCAGATCAGACAACTCTAACAACACGAATTATAAAAAAATATTTCATCGGCAAGTTAACCTCAATAGATTTCTGACAGAAACTCAGAGTAAATAAAATTGCATTGAAAAAGTTTTTCAAAAATCTGTCATGTGGAATCGACTTTAAACTGTAGGCCCCGCCACTCGTTTATGAAATTAACACACACAACATAAGTGGTGTGAAAAGCTAGGTCGGAATCCTGATTGCAATGAACAATTATGTAGGTAGGTATGTACTTGGGATTCTGTAACCAATATACAGTTTTCATCATCGCATCAGAAAGATGCTCCAGTCTGGAAGCCTTTAGTTGGATGCTTGTTTCTTTTCTAAAGTTAATACGTCTGCTGACAACGATTTACTCATGCTGCCAACTGGTCGCTCTTCTTGTGTCTGAAAAAGTGTCCATCATCCCTTCTCCTTAATAGAGGACTGCAACGCTTTTTTAATTTTATTTCTTATAATTTTTCTTAAATTTATTTTTTTTTCTTATTTAAATTAAATTTTTGTTAAAAACTGTATTTTAGGCAACATTGCTGAGAAATTTTGTTTTATGGAAATAAAAACGTTCGTACGTACAGTTTAAATATTTAAAATGGGGTTTAATTTACTTAAAATTAAATTATTTATTTATTTATTTTTTATTGTTATTACTGTTGTTATTGTAGCATATCTTTTAAAATATTCATGATCTATTTAAAATTTATTATTCTTGATTTTATTTTTGTTTTTTTTTTTTTTATTTTTATTGTTGCACATAATTTGCATGAGAATTTTAATTGTTGTTGAACAATTTTGCATTTTATTTGAAAACACTTTTCAAAACATTTGACAATAAATATAAGCCAGAAAACTAGAAAGAGGAAAAACAAAAAAGCAAAGAGAAAGAAAAAACAAAATCAAAAATTAAATGCCACTGATTGTAGGAATAAAACTTTTAATTACATTTTCAAAAAGTTTTCCGTATGCCCTACAATAGGCCAAGCAATTAAAGGAGTTCTAGGCAGGCTTTATAACTTAAAAAGGATTATAAGGATCATAATTATTAAAGAGAATGAAATTGAAACAAAGCTTTTAAATTTTTTTAAATTTGTACCTCCTCTATGGACGTATAGTGTTATGAGTAGGGTAACATTAAATTCTATTGGACTCGTTCCTAATTTGTTTTGTTTTTATCTGCTTAAAAAAAAGAAAAAACTCACACAATGACATTTTGAACAAAACTTGTGTACAGTGCAACTTAACTTGCTGATAGAAAAACTAAAAAAAAAAGAAAAAATTAAACAAAATTGTTATAGCAGTTGCCCATAAATGAGAGAGAGAGAGAGAGAGAGAGCGAAAACGAAACGAAATTATGGCAGGTAATGGAATAATTTTTTGTTTTAAATGACCACAATTAAGGGCATCCATTAGTTGGCAAAATGGAAACCAAAAAACAAAACAATTCCAAAATATATCAGATGCCAATGCATAAAATGTGAAGGCCAAGGATATATCAAACAAATGAAATTCCTGAATGGTAACTTCTTGGAAACACATTAAAACAAACGAAATTTATGAACTAATGGCGAGTGTGAGTTACTGGACAAGGACTCAACAGCTTCAAAAAGGAAATTTGAAAACAAAAAATTTTTTATTTCCAGGGCCTCCCTCTCCGCAGTAAATAATTGTCATGAAAAAATTCTTCATCTCGGTTGTTTGAATTTGACGTTAAAGATGCTAGTCATGTATAAAATTAACACACACATTAATCGTATCAATTAAGTAAAGGAAAGCAATTGAAAAAAAACACTGAAAACCGAGGATATTCTCATATTTCGAAGTTTCGACTGCAAATTACCATCAGATGTAGAGATTTGCAGGTGAATTCAAGTGCTAATGATCTTGAGTTTAAAATAATATGACTACGGTGGGTGCGCTAGTAGAGAAAAAACCACATTTATTGTATGATTTGCGTTTATATGTGATTTACTTGAAAAATTTCCGTTCATTGAGGATTTCCTAAAAAAATTTCATTCTAAAGATTACAAGCCGGGTTCTAATAAAGAGAAGAGTCTTAACTATGATTGCAAAAAAATACCTCCAATCTTTAAACAACTGACATGGCATCAACAGGGAAATAAAAATAAATTTATCAATTTTTTGTTTACTGCCCCACACGGACATTATCACTCACAGATACAATAAACAGCTGAAAATAGCTCGAAAATAAATTATTTATGATTTCTCTGTACCACTCTCGAATATAATGTATTTGCGCATTAAGTTTTCCTAGAAACAATATTTGCTTTTACATCGTACAGAAGGACGTCTTTCTTTACTGTCTTTGGCTAAAAGCATTTACTCGTGCATAAGGATTTTTAAATATGTTTGATTGTGTGTGTATGTGTATGTATTTTTATATACAGTTTTAAGGTTTTATGTTAAGCTATATATAGATTAATGTAAAATCTGTGTGTGTGTGTGTGTGTGCGTGCATAACATTTCCTGTTGAAGCACAAAAAGTTCAAGAGCCTTTCTGGTTCTGGTTTTCCTAATAAAATCAATTCAATTTAAATCCACAGGCCTTTAATAGATTTTTTATTTCCTTTTTTTGTTTTTCTTCGGCTTAAATCTGATGTTGACCTGATTTTTGTTTTGCAGCATTTGTAACATTTCCTCTGTCATTATCTCTGCCGCTTTAAGTGTGTTCTGGCAATAAAATTTTAATGTGTGTTCTTCAAAATAAGAGGAAAAGATGTTGCATTGTTCGATGAAAGATATTTAAAAGGGTTTAAGTAGTGGTTATAATACATGTGCTGTGTTGAGAAAAAATCTTATCAAATAAGATTTTCAATTTTACAAGAACTAAAAAGGCAATAAACGATGGCCACCGGCATAACAATACACACAACATTGTAACCTAAAATGAATCTCAAGAGAAGAATTAAATTGTTGGACTGTAGCCCTGCTAGAGGAACAACTTGTAGAAGCAATTAAATTCCCGCATTTTCGAAATTTTCGTACACATTTTCGAGTGTTTGGGATCGTATCTCGGCAATGGCATCACGAATGTTGGCCTTCAAATGCTGAATTGTGTCTGGTTTGTCGGTATAATACATACATACATAATTGGCCATTACAATCCTTCAGTTAGGATTACGGCCTAGTTTCTCACACCACTTATGTTGTCTGTTAATTTTATACATGAGTGGTGGGACCTACAGTTTAAAGTCGACTCCGAACAACAGATTTTTGAGATACTTTTCAAGGCAATTTCATTTACTCACAGAGTTTTTGCCAGAAATCTGCCGAGAGAAAGTCGCCGAAGAAATACTTTTTGTATTTTGTTTTGATGTCCGGCCTGGGGCTCGAACCCTGGCTTTACGTCTAATAAGCCAACACACTGCCTACTAGACTACGGCGACTTCATTATTATTGTTGTCGGTGTAATACTTTTCTTTAACGGTCCCCCACAGAAACTAGTTCAACGGTGTCAAATCGTAGCTTCTTGGCGGCCAATTGACATCACGAATTCGGTTAATTAAATGGCCATCATACGTTTGACGCAATAATTCGTCGCAATAATTGTGGCATGAGATGTGTGTCAAGTTGCGCCGTCCTGTTGAAACCAAACATTGTTTAAACCAATACCATGAGAAGCGGGTACAAAAACCGGTTATCATGGTGCGTTATGTGGCTCCATTGACCGTAAAGGTTGCGCCTTCCAGATTTTCAAAGAAATATGAGCCAATGATGCCTCCGCTCCACAGGCCGCACAAAACAGTCACTCGTAATGGATACATCGGCTTCTGCAAGACCGCAAATTTGGCAATTTTGCTTATTAACGTACCAACCAAAGATGAAAATGAACTTTAAAATCGACATAATCGTGCAGTATCTCGTTGATCCAATAAAAGAAAGTAAAATTTATTGTATGAACATGGTACCACACTTGCATATGAAGAATTATTTTTCTTAACCTGTTGGTTTTTGTATTTTCTACATTAAAATCCAATGAATTCTTAAACGCAATTTAAATTGAAATAAATTTTAATTTTTGGCCACCTACCGCAACATTCGAAACAAAATTCTTGCACGCATACGTCACATTCCAAAATTGTTTGAAATCCAATAAATTCAATGGAAAAAAATGTTGAATATTTTTATTGCATTATCATCACTCGAAAGCTGCCAGCTGTTGAAATGATATGAGATCTGAGCAATATGTTGTGAAATAATGAAACGAAATTGTTTTCAGCCGTTGTGATAAATATCCAGCAAAAAGAATTGGAAGCTTGTGTTAATACTTTCAGTCAATAAAAAAAACAAACTGTTTGAAAATTATTTTGTCGGTCGGTATTATCATGTGTTCTTTGTATTTCAAGCTTTTTTTTTGGGTAATTGTTGCGTAAAAAAGTTGAATTTTTATTAACAATTTATTGTTATCACCAGCCAATATTATTTTTTGATGAAAAGAAAAATACGTTGTCATCAGTTTTTTGTCATCTTGTTTTATACGGAATATTTATTACAGAAACAAAAACAATTTCACTAGTATTTACAGTAGTTTTTTTAGTACCCTACAATACTACTGTTTTTGTAAGAAAATTTTAAAAAAATTTTCACATAAATTTCCAGATGACACTTGAATGACCCTAAGCTGCCGGACTGTGTCTCTCCTTTAGAGGAACGCGCCTTAATATGAATTTCTTGGAAGTTGCAAGTTCAGACACAATTCAGAACCTCTAAGGAAAACACAACTATCGATTAAAAATATTAACAGGTTTCTTCTCTTTCTTCATAATGTCTGATAACGCTTTTAATCCGGATAAGAAATGGCACGAACGACGATCGAAAAATTAAAATTAAATTAATGTAAATATTGTTGACAATGATACAGTGATAATAGATTATGGAGTGACTGACAGAATCTTCAAAGTTGATTAAACACAAACTAAAAATATTGGAAAGAATATCGCGGAAACCTATGCAACAAGAATTTTAAAATTTTTTTAAATTTTTTTTTTTTATACGAGAGGGTTGCATATACGACTCTGTCTAAAGTTAATCGCAATTCCATCTCCGAATCACTGCTAAAATGCTGCAAAAAGAAACCAGTTCTAGAGAGAAGTGTACCAAGGGCTTTTTTAGGTCTCCTGTCATCATCTGATGCGATTTCACCAGCTTATAATATCGCCGTAGTCTAGTTGGTAGTGTTTTGGCTTATTAGACGTGAGGCCTCGACTCAAACTCCAGGTCAAAGATCTCCACCAAAACGAAATACAAAAAATTGCTCTTCGGTGATTTCCTCTCAGCAGATTTTTTTGGCAAAAATCCTGGAAGTAAATAAAATTCCCATGAAAAATTTCTCAAAATATCTGTCGTTCGGAGTCGACTTTAAACTGTAGGTCCCTCCGCTCATGGATAAAAATTAACGCACGCAACATAAGTGGTGTGAGAAGCTGGATCATAATCCTGACTGAAGGGTTTGTAATGTCCAATTATATATTTGTGTATGTATAATAAATAAACTCCTCTGGTTCCATTAATGTCAGAGCATTATATTACCACATTGATACGGCCGGATTGCGTATCATAACACTTCCATGCAAGCATCGGTTTTTATCGCTGGTTCTTCAAAATCTCTAGATTTTTACCCGTGAGGCTGGCAAACAACCTGAAAAAGGCTTCCGGAGTTGTTTCCAATCACTTTGTACGATTATTTTTAAATTGTAGTCTTTGTCTTCCGTGCCATAATCTTTCCATACAAACCGAGGGGATGTATTGGTTATAAGTTTCGTTAAACAATTCACGTATCTCAGCTTCTATTAATTTTTGTTTTTCTAATTGAAGGTGAAATAAAGGAAAATTTCTTCGAAAATAATTTACAATTTTGAGAAGCAAACAATACAATACTTTGTTCAAGGAAATACCCACAAAAATTCACAGACGGTGTGTTAAATACTTTCTATCTGATGTGCATCGCATATTTTTAAGGTTTTATGAGCAATAATTGTCGTTTGGAAATTTAAATTTTCCATTCATTAGCGACATGTTTATTTACGCTCTGGTGGCTAATTTATTTTTAAAGCCAGCATGAAAATTCAACACAAAAATAAAATAAAATGACGCAGCAACAAGCCTTGACGACAATTCGGATGTCGAACAGTGAATTCAAATCAGAGTCAATAATTAAAAAAAAACACAGATTTTCAATTGATTTTTGCACAGTCATACAGACGTCACAGGTCCTAAACAAATGATTGGCAGGATATTTTTCACTTTTTTTGAATTTCGTATCAATATTACGCAATACGAGTTAACGAATATCCAAACAGAAAAAAAGTCCCAAAAACTTATTCCATAATTAATTATTGAAAAAAAAAACTAAAGAAAAAGGAAAAAAGAAAAACAAAAAGAAAGGAAAAATTAAATTTTCTGACCCTTAAATTATTGTTTTTCAAGGGAAATTACCACGAACAAGGGAAACAGAAAGGAAAACAATGTTAACAGCATAAGAACCCATAAATTAACCAAAAAAATCTGGCATAATCTGAAGAACAGTTACTTTCGACGTTAGAAATTTATATAAAATTCTTCTATCTTTTTTTAATGGATGTGTGGTTGCGTGTGTTTAAGTATTTGTCATGATTCAGATTTTCTTGTCTGCCTGCCTGTCTGTTTTGTTTCGTTGTCCTGTTTATGGAAAAACCTGTTTTTGTTGTGTATTCCTTTAGAAATTCTTTCACTGATTAGTGTGAGGTGAGTGTAAGCAACCATTCAAGTGTTAAATTTTTTGTTGACCTTACCAATACAAAAGGGCCAACAAATTAAATTCTGTCTGTAAAGGAATTTTATTTTTCTTTTTTTTTGGTGCTTAACTGTGGGTTGGAATAATTAATAGACTGAAAAGTATTAAATAAACGAAATGTGATAGCATTCTACTATTAAAACGATTTTTGTTTGGCTATATTTTATGCCAATTGATGTATGAATTGACGGACAGAATAAAGGCTGGTATTAAACCGCAAAAAGATAAATTGTTTTATAAATAAATCCACAGGAATTGAGGCTAAAAATAGGAATGAGGAAATGTGCTGAGAGTCTAAAGATAGAATGTAACGAAAATGTTAAGAATTTAAATTATTTTTTTAATGAATATCGATAGACCTAGATCTGAATATGAAATATAAGTATTTGTATTTGTAAAAGGTTTTGAAATCTAAGGAAAATGTCCCACTGTTTGATATATTAGAGGACTACTGTGGCTTGTGTCTTATTCGCATACAACTTCGACTTAAGAAAACCCCACAAGAAAAATTCTATCGGGATCAAATCGCTTGTTGGCTAGCTTACATCACCACCACGTAAGACGACCAGGCCCATAAATCGCTCATGCAGAATATCTCATGTTTCTAAGGTTTCGCATTCTAAGGAAACTGTACCACTGTACCACTGACCATCCAAAATGATGGAGTTTATAATTTTACGTTGTAATTGACAAAATGCACTACATGACCAAATTATAGAATCCATCTAAGAGTCTTCATCTATCTCAGCAGCGAATTTCAAATGCTCCATGGAGTCAATAGTTACACACAAGTATTTTATAGTCCTCTGCGATTTCATCCTTGTGTCTTCAACAGCTGCTTTTACTTTTCCCAATAATTTTTGTCTCTTCGACCTTTGTCTTACGTACAGCAAGTGCCAATCTAGACGTAACAAGCCATGAGTGAACTACTTCAACTGCTATCCGTCATCTTCATTTTTTTTTTTTGTTGTATATCTTATAGATATAATATATATTATAGATCAAAGTATTGAAACTTTCGAAACACTTTCCGATGCTTTATATTCCTTCTCTCCATCATTCCTTGAAAGTATGACTGAAAGTTTATGAATTGCACACATACTTATATGCGAAGTTATATTGTTATATTGGCTTCAAAAGCTGAGAAATTTCTTTAACGATATTGTATATGAGTTATATGAGTTAAAGTCCTTGTAGTCTAGCAGGTATTGTTGGTTATTAAACGTGAGGCAACGGTCCAACCTCAGGTTAGACAGCTCGAACAAAACGAAAATTGAAAAAATATTTCTTCGGCAACTGCCTCTCATCAGATTTCTGGCAATAACTCTGGTAGTAAATAAAAATTGCCATGAAATGTTTCTCAAACGATCTGTCGTTAGGAGATGACTTTAAACTCTACGTCCCGCCCCTAATGGATAAAATTTGCAGACACAACATTAGTGGTGTGAGAAGTTTGGTCGTAACTCAGACTAAAGGATTGTAAGGATTGTATATGAATACTAAGAGATGGGACATATTATGCCATCAGTTCGTTGTCTCCCTGTTTCTCGATACGTCGATATCTGCTTCAGGTTTGTAATGTTTTGAGGATTCTACCTAGACTAAGTCTTGTCTTGTTGCAGTGCAGATCTTCATTTTGCCTTTGCTGCTCTTCCTACAGTGCTACAGGGTGGATTTCCTTAAAAGCTTCATGTTGCCTTTGCTGCTCTTCCTACAGTGCTACAGGGTGGGTTTCCTTAAACGCTTTAAGGGAGGTATGGCCAACTGACCAAATTTTTTCATTATTTTTTTAATTTAATTCTTTCAATACTTACAAAAAAAAAGTGTAGAGTTTCATTAGTTGAATGCAGTTTTTTGGTTTGTGGTATTCGTGCTGAATTCATTCTCGTTTCTCTCTGTTTTCATTTTCTTTACTCCATTAATTCTTTGTACTCATTTTACTGTTATTTATTTCTTTTGCTAATTTTTGTATCTCTTTTTTCAGTTTTCTTTTACTGCGTTTCCTTTTCCTGTAGTAGCCTCTACTCGTTGACTTTTTTATGCTGCTTGTACTGGGATTTTCATTGAGTGCTTCGTGTCTTTAAATTTAAATAAAACAAAGTGTGTGTGAGATATCATCGGAATTTTTTATTCCTTTGGAAGACCAATTGAAGCCATTATGTGTGAAATATAACTTCCTTCAAATAACCTCCACGGCTTCTCCTGATGGAGCGCATTCGAGATGTCTAATTTTCTATGATTCTGGAGCATAAAACAGTCTGATTTTGATAGATGCCAAGGGTTATGACCTCAGTGGCTTGTGGCTTATTCGCAGTGACCATCACCTTTAGAAATCCCAACAAAAAAAATTCTAACGGGATCAGAATACATGAACTCGATGGCCAATTTGCATCACCTTCAAGTGAGACAATGATGCTCACAAATCGTTCCTGCAGAATATCTAATGTGGCATGAGCTGTGTGACAGAGAGCGTCGTCCTGTTGCAACTGCATGTCGTTGATGGCCATATCATCTAATTTAGGCTCACCATTGATAGTGGCCAACTTCGTTTTCAAAAGAATATGTATTGATAGCGTGACAAGATCAAAATCCCTATCCAACTGTGAGTTTTCGGCATGCATTAAACACTCTTGTATGTCAACAACACATGTTGCCACAAAATCGACAATCAATGGGTCTTATTGGTGAAGGTTTTTTTCAATGAGAAGTGCACGATACTTTGCCCGAACAGAACACCAACTTCTTTATTATTTGCACGTGTTGTTGAATATTACCATGCATGCATGGCACTTTGGCAAAACAGTCTGAATAACTGACAACTAATTTGACTCGATAAAGCCACTATCAACTGTCAAAATGCAGAAATCTTTGTTAAAAGACCCGCTAACAGTGATGGTGATACAATATTATGATGCTGCTACTCTGACTGTAATTGTCTCTGACATGCATTTCTTTTACTGGTCTTGGTCTGTCTTTGTGTTCCTGTTCATATATCTGTCGGTCTCTATTCTAATTTTATTTTCTGTTTTTTTTTTGTTTTTCTTATTTTATGATTCTATAACCCAGGATGACACATTTGTTTATTAAAAATGACGTGTATTTCTAGATTAGAAATTAACACTTAAAGAGTAAAAAGAAAACAAAAATTAAAACTAAAACAACGACAACAAGAACAAAATTAAAACAGAAATATGGTTTACCAATGTACATACTTCCATCGGCTTATGAATGAAATTTTATTTTTAGCACTTAATGATGCAGGTTCAGTAATATGGGCAAATGATGTCAATTACAAAAGAAATATTCCTGTTTTTGGTTTTTTCATTTTTTCTCTCTTTTTTAAATTGTCATTTAAAAATGATTTTGAAAATTATTTTTAGAAAAAGATTTAAGGACTGTAAGACTCTAATGGATAACATTAACACAACACTAGGTCGTAATCCTGACTAAACTGTTGTAATGGCCGAATAAGCAAACGGTAAAATATTGATTTCCCTGCAATATTTCAAACTCGTGAATATTTAAAACTCTGTAAAGCGGATGAGGCGGAACTTCCCAACCATCATTTTTTAAAAGCTGCTAACAGGTCTTGCTACATGTGACCATGACGAGCCACACCTTACTGTCCAGTGACAGAAGAAAAAACTAACCGCCTATTGCCCAACAAGTGTTTTCTTCTGAAATGGTTTAACGCCACATATGTTTGTAGAATCTATTTATAGTGTCACCTATTCTGGACAAATGTTTTTTTGAATTTACAATGCCCGATCAAAGGTCCGATTACTACCCTCAAAATATTCCTGAATAGTCAAGTGCAAGACTCAAAAGTCATAGCAAGAGCTTAGATTATCTGAACTCCGCCTGGCTTACGAAAAGTTGTCATTTAAGCTCCTCTTCCTATTCCATTAAGAGAGAATGCCTGTTCGGTCAGTTGCATATTTAAATCTGAAATTAATGTGAAAATAATTTGCAATTGATTTAAATGCACAACAACAAAAAAAGATTTAAATTTGAAAATCTAAGTTCATAACCTCAAACACATTTATCAACAACAATCACTGGAATTATCAGTTCTGATCACACTCAACATTACATCCTAAAAACTTTGGTTTTTTTTTGGTTTTTTTCTTGTTTTCCAAAACTAATTACACGTGTTAAATAAAATTTTTTGCAACTCTTCTGTTGCCAAACATATTTTACTTATCTTTCACATTTTTTCCCTGTCCATCGTACAGAATTGAATAGAAAAAGAAAATCCAACACACACGTTGGTCAGTTGGTCATTGTAAATCCTTGTCTGCCGGCATGTTGAAAAACTCACTTACAAGTGTTCGAACATTTCTCGACACAATATCGTTGAACAGCAACCAGTAACCACATGGGAATCATGACATTTAATAACTTTTTTTCTTTAGTATTTCTAAGCAACAACAACAACAACAAATGATACCCAGCAAAGGTGAAAAAAAGGAGAGAAAATCGAAAAACACGAAAGCGAAATCTGTGTTGCAGCTAAAGCGACAAAATGAACAGAAGGATTATGTGGGGAATTAGAACGAACACTTTTATTGCTTTCAAAAGTTCAATTGAGTGAGTGAACGAATACTGAAGACGGTTTAGAATGTTTAAAGCGAATGGTTTTAGAGAGGACACACAACCATAACACAATTTAGGATTTTACACTACGATTGAAGAGAATAGGTAGTCTATTAGAGAGAATAGAACTTAAATATTAAAGGGCAGCGTTAGATAGAATTTCTCCCGCAGACCAACAAACAGACAAAAACAAAATATACACATCATTACAAATGAAACCCCACAATATGTAGGAATTTTCGAGAAGAAAACAAACCAAAGGCCAGAAAGGCAACAACAACATTTTTATTAAAAAGATCGTGAGACTGAGAGACTATCTATACAAACCCAAGCCTTGTGCTCATTGCTTGGGATCATTAAATAAGGTATGTCCTGACTCATGTCTATGAGCATATGCTAGCTTTCAACATATAATCGTTGCTCTACGGACATATTTTATAATCTAGGTCGTCAAGCTTTAAACAAATCTCGCGTAGAGTAATAGAAATCTGAACGTACAATGATACTTAAAAGTTAAATTTTTTTCTTTTTCTTCTTCCTCCTTTTCTAGTAAATGTTAGGTTATAGTATAGTCAACATTGTTAGTATCACTACAACAGCAACAACAGTTTTTAAAAATTAAAAATAAGAGAAAAATTTTTATGGTTGTTGAAGGCAACGGAAGTGATAAACGCAGGCACATGCTATCGATTAATGTTCGATAACATTTGTGCTACTACTCTACAGCTAAAGTTAGAAAATGAACGAAAGAAAAAAACGGATTAAAAAGCGGAACCTTGTTTTATATCCTGATTATTAAGATGAAAAAGAGAAAGAGAAAGAAAAAAAGAATTTTTTGCTTTGATATTAAACGATAAACGAATTTATAATTTAAAATGGAGTTTAAATATTAAAAATAAGAAAAATAAGTTAAATGTCATATTTAAGTAGATTTTATAAAACGTGTACAAGAAATTTAATCAGTTTAAGGATAGCGGTTGAGAATTGAACAGTTAGGCTGCAGTTAAGTCCCAAACGAACGTAGCTTTAACGTCCATCCTTGTCGATGAATGTCGGGAATTTCTCTGGAAATGGTAACTCTAATGCGGGTTCCAAGACCTAGTAACAACAATGGAAATTGCATTGTTGAAGAACTGACCCGAGTCCGTTGTGAGCTTGCAATCTCCGACATTTTACAAGGCTTAGAAACCAAGAAGAAACCACTGTATCTTAGAGTTAGAAACTGAGACAATATCTTGTTGACATAAGTTAAACAACCACAAAACGGATGGCGTATAAAACATACAATAATGCTAGCAAAATTGGGAAAATAAGGAATTTTTATCTCGTTTAATACAAAACACCAATTATTACGAATAATATTATTGCTGGCAAGCAGCCTGATAATAATATGGAACCATATTGTCCAAAAAAAAAATTAAATTTCTTTCAGTGGAAGTCTTTTTGTTTTAGTTACTTTTGCCACTGAGGATTGGTTTACATTTTGTATTTTCTTTAAAAGTATTCAACATTTTTATTATTTATGCCAGTGCACATGTATTTATGAATTTATGTAACACATACTCAATAAAATTGTATGTGCATTATAATGCAAAACACAATTGCAATATACAGAGGAAAACATATTCCATTTTGCAAAAATACGTGTGTTTTATTCTAAAAAAAAAATGAAAAGAATATTTAAACTTTTTATATTCATTTGAATTATTCTATCACTTCTTTCCTCTCTTTGCTGCATAGATTTTTTTATCGTTTTTCTTTTCCTTTCGTACATAGCATGTATGTATGTGTAGTAGAATATCAATAAATATGAAATTTATACACGGAATATACAATTTAAAACGACTATACTCTATGATACATATTTAGATACATATTTAGAGATGGAAGACAGAGAGAGAGAAAGAAAAAAATCATTAATTTTATTGCAACTGATACATACATACATATATACATACATACATACATACATACATACATACATACATACATACATACATACATACATACATATATACATATATACATATACACTTGTGGACACACAATTAAGTCACCTATGCAAAATTTTTCATTTTTATAAAAATTAAAAAATTTAAGAAAAGTGGAAACAAAAACAACTTATATTTATTAATTTCATATGCTTAATAATTAATTAACAACAAAAACTTATATAGTTTTTCATTGTAAAAAATGTTTTGGTACTTAGTTGATATCAGACTTAAAATTTAAGTGGACACATAATTAAGTCATTTTTCACCCAAACTATTTGGAACCTTTAATATTTTGTGAGGAACCCTTTTTGGCGTATTATTTCAGTACATCTTTGTGGTATTGAGTTGATTAAGTTGCGACACTGCTCAGGACTAATGTTATCCCATTCTGCCTGGAAAAGCTGCCAAAGTGCTTTTTGATGCTGGGTTTTTTGGCTGCAACTGCTCGTTTTACGATCCCCCAAAGATTTTCATTAGGGTTCAGATCGGGACTTTGAGTTGGCCAATCAAGAACGCTTATTTTTTTAACCAGGATGAGTAAAGCTGACCCATTCCTCATATCTACTTAGATTATATAGTGCATTGAGTTGGAACACGCTGTTAAAATATCGGCAAGGACCGTAAGAAAACTCTTGACTGAAAATAATCTCCATGGACGTTTTGCGAGAATAAATATTGTGTTACATATACATACATACATATGTATATGTATGAGTATCATATGCAAATTTTATTAAATTTTGTGTCAAAACTATTTTAAATGTATGAGATCCTAGAGCAAGTGTTTATTAAGTTTTAATGCAAATTAAAAGGCAATAAATACTCAGGGTGTTATGTTAAGGGGATTTAGCTGAATTAAATTAATGAAATTGTTATTGTTTGAAACTTTGAATCCATAAATAAATTCTCAATAATTTTCCTTCTAGTTATGGCAAGCAGTTGGATTTTGAAAATCTTTTTACATTTGCAAAATAAAAAATTTGTCAAGAAAATACCAAGAAAAACTAAGTTCGTAACGATATTCAAGCAAAACAATTAAATTTCAAATGTTTGCAGGCGTATTTTGGTAGAGGACACAAACCGTTTCAAATTTAGTGACTGTTTCAGTGGAAAACCAGAAACAGCAGGTAACAGTTCAATTACTTTTTATTAAGCCAACCAAAAAACACAAAAACAAACAAATGACGAACCAAACGAATAAACAAACAACAAGAAAAAGGCAAAAGATTTTTGATCTTTTAACGTTTTTTTTTTGTTATACCCTACACTGCTTGTGTAGATTTGTAAAATGAATACGCATATCAATAAAGCAATTCCTTTAAATATTATATTCGTAGAATTGGATACAATTTTGAGCAGTAATTCCATGAAAGTTTTCGAATTGACATTCTGTAAAGCGGAAAAACTCTTATTTTTGTCTTCAATCAAGCCCAAGCCAAAGAGTTTGTCCATTATGGCTCATCACCTGAATTAAATTATTACAACAGTAAAATGCTAAAGGATGATTTAATATGGAAATGTTAGGTTAGATAGCGAATCACCCTTGAAGGACAAGGTCCTATTTAGGCCAAAGCTTAGGCCCATTATGATACCATTATAAATTGCCACAGCCGATGATTAAACAATTCCTAAAGAAAACCAACTCGATGGCAGAATAAATCGTACCATTGCATCAATCGTTTTATGGAATAGTGCATGAAATGTTAAGAATCTCTACCTCATTATGGCAAGACCCGAGTTAGGTCAGCTTAGGTGGCAAACCCCCTTGAAGGAAGAGGTCCCACTGGGGCTAGTATTTAGGCACATTGTGATACCACAAGTCGCCGTAGTCTAATTGATAATGTGTTGGCTTATTAGACTTGAGGCCTCGGTTCAAACCCCACGTTAGACATCAAAACGTAAATATGAAGGAATATTTCTTCGGCGATTTCCTCTCAGCAGATTTTTGGCAAAAATTCCGAAAGTAAATAAAATTCCCATTAAAAATTTCTCAAAAAATCTGTCGTTTGGAGTCGACTTTAAACTGTAGATCCCGCATGTATAAAATTAAAGCAAACAACATCCGTGGTGTGAGAAGCCAGATCGTAATCCCGATTAAAGAATTGTAATGACCAATTATGTATGTGTGTATGATGACACCACAATTAATTCTTTCCGGGTGTCAACCAGTCTCATTCTCTTGAGAAAACCATCCCGAGTCTAAAATAATTCTTGCTATTGCAGCAATCGATATATTAGAGAGCTCGATCAACGATTTCAGAAAATGAAAGGACAAAATCCTCCGTTTCTTTATGATAACAGCAGAATACTGACACATTAGGCGAAAGATAGTTTCTTCCTCTTCCTCAGACCCACAACTCCTGCAGAAGTCATTCTATGAAATGCAAAGTCTATCGGCATACATTTCAATAAGAGAGTGGCCCGTGGGGATTGCAATTGTAAAATAGGTGGCCCTGCATTTTAAGGACAGAAGTTGATATTAAATACTGATGATTTCCACTCAAGGCCACTATCAGATCAAAATGCGCATAAAAACTGCAGCACTATAGCAATGCAAAGATTATCGTTTGTCTTACGATAGATTTTCCATTCAAGCGTACAATACAGCAGTAGTTTCAGTGGAATCAAGCCTCCATATTTTTCAATGAACAGTTTTAAGAGTTGCTGATACTTACTGAATTGGGCGTTACAACCCTAGCTGCCAGATAAATGAGGCACCAAATCGTCAAATATTTGAGAAAAAATCGCCAAAGTCGTCAAAGACATTTATTAAAATCGTCAGAAAAAAATAAATAAACAAATTAAAAGTTTATAAAAACTAAAGTAAAGAATATGATGTAAATTTTTAATTTCTAAAAATCGCCAAATAGGGGCCATAAATCTGGGAGCTATGATTGTGAGGCCAACCGCGGCAGCCATATAAATGAAATAAAAATCCATTTCCAACCGGAGCAGTTGTAGTTCACAGCAAAACAATAAATTTTTAACTATTTTTGTTTTATAAAATTTTTAAATTTAAACTTTTTGATTTTTAAAAATCGATCCCGTTTGGCATCCCTAGTATGTATGTATGTATGTAAAGTTCATAATGCAGAGAACATATGTGACGTATGAGTGATATTTAATTCCATTAGTTTCATAAATGACAAAATCGTAGTTTTTTTCATTGCATACTTTTCAGGGTAACTATTCCAGTATGTACATGTAATATGATGCGTATGAGTAATATATTTCAAATACAATTAAAAAGAAAGTATTCCCCATAAATTTGGAATTAAGCTATGTTCATCATTTTTCGATTCTATGCAATTCTAGGCTATATTCTAGTAGGTAATACATTATGACCTTTATCTTCATAGTCTATATCTTGAATATATTCACAACAAAAAAAAAAAAATTAATTTGGCAAAATTTCAAATCGTTTTTTGTTTTATTGCATTTTTAAATATAAACTTTTAATTAGCCCAGCAGGTCTAATGGTCTCATGTCAGAAGTGAATATGCTGCGTATGACTATCCATCTTCCAATCTAATGAATATTCATTCACAAAGCTATAAAGTCTCATTTCTTAACGCTTTCTTTTTAATTAAAAAAAAAAGGAAAGTGTATGTTGGATATCACTGATATTTTTTTTTGTTCATTTGAAATAGCAATTATAGTTTAAAAGACCATCACAGACTTTTGTCTGGGTGGATCGCATTCAAAACGTCTAATTTTCCATGATATCAGGCCAAGTTTTATTAATGGCATGGGTTATGTTAGGTTTGAGAACAGTTGTAGTAACAATTGCAAAGTAAATGCAAAGCTTAAAGTGGCATTTAATGTACTAAAGTAAAGAATATGATGTAAATTTTGACATTTTTGGTGCTCAAAATCGTCAAAATGACGATAAATCGTCAAATCTGGCAGCAATGGTTACAACCCCCTAGTCAAGATTACAATTTAATTTCTCACACCACTTATGTTGTGTGTGTGTTAATTTTATACATGTGTGGCAGGACCTACAGTTTAAAGTACACTCTGAAACGACAGATTTTTGATAGAGTTTTTGCTAGCAGACTGCTGACAGGAATTTGCTGTTTTGTTCGAGATATTTGAACCGGAGGTTGAACTACGGACTCTCATCTAATAAGCCAACACACTATCTACTAAACTATGAAGATGACCTTTTTGTTATTTATTTATTTAAATGATGAACCTTTCAATGTAGACGAATCATTCTATCCGATTAACTTCATTCTAAGAAACAACTTTACTGATGTAGTCCTTTATCTAGACGTTCAAGTACGTTCATTTGTTTTAATATATGTATTGTATATGTATGTTGATATGATTTCTATTCAAAAGTATGCCTCATTGTTGGCATACTTGTTGTTGGAAATGGCAAAAAAATGAAAAAAATATAAAAGTTTTGTTATTAACTCCCCAAGCATAGTGATGTGGTTTGAATTTTTATTAATGTTTTATTCGTTTACAACGCCCCACTCTTTACTATGGAATCCTTTCTCATCGTATGCTGCTCATATTGTTTATTTGTTGTGCCTGCCTGTTTAAATCTTTAAAAATAAAATTTTATTGTCTAGACGTGTTTGAAATTTTTCTGTTCTTTTTTTTCTGCATTTCTTTGCTTTCTTTGAATTTTTTTGCTTTTATTTCTGATTTTATGCGGAATATCTATTGGTTTTCATTCGGTTTTTCTGTTTTGGGCGAAATTGGGCATAGGGGAAGAATGAAAAGTATGTATAGAAAACACATGGCATTTTATTTATTAAATGGTGAAAGCATTTCAATTTAATTTGTTTTTTTTAACTTTTCATAGAACAGTATATACGTATATATGTTCCTCTTACACCTCTAGGGAGCATAGGGCCGCAATAGAACAATATATTTAACTTAAAATATAAACGAATTGTGGCAGCACTATGATACTCTGCAGATATTCGTAACATATTCAAAGAGATTTCGATTTAGTATCACTAAGAATGGCATTTACAATGCATTGTAGTGTAACGCTTTGCTGTGAAGAGATGCTAAGGTACTAAAACCAAGTAATCTATTGCACTGCCTCGACTTGCATAAAATTTTTCTACAATTTCTCCTCCAACTTTGCTTGTCTAATCAACCTTAGTGATCCTTGTCATGAAGAATAATTATCCGCCTAGTGCTCGATAACAACCACGATGTTTTCGTCACAATAATTCCAAGTATGTGTTCTGGAAATTCCTTCTTCCCATCACATAATCAATGATTTCAACTTCATGCCATCTCCATCCTGAACAAGTGTTCTAATATCAGATCGAGAAGCTAGCAACTATTATTGTCGCTCTTTCTGGAAAAAGTGATTTGAGACTCATATCTCTTTCCGCTATAATGACTTAGTAAAAGCTGAAATTTAATTAAAGCCGCCATATTTTAGAAAAGTCTGCGTCCTTCTCTCTAGTTCTACCTTTGCCGAGTACACCCTCGCTCATCCCATTTCAACGAAATTTTTTCCGTAATTTCTACATGATCTAATCACCACCAAAGGGGAAACGTATTTTCCCACCCTACGCCTTCTGGCAACAATCAAATACTAATCTCTAGTGAGCCTTACAGCACCTTAGTGCTCTATACCCCCTTTCCAAGATAAATTGAGCATAACTATCGTTGGCATAAACATCCGTTTTAAAAAATACTTGTGAGTTTATCGCTTCGCATGTTTAATGCTGGGCCCGAATTATTTCTCTTAAAATAGTTTGAAAGCATTTTCCAAAATCAATAAGTTTAATTGTTCGGTCCAGGAAACAGCCAAGAAGGAACTGAGGTCACAATAGCCTCAGAAATCTTAGTTCCATAGGAGTGCAATTTTCAAATTTGTTGTTAAATAACTTAGGCGGCAGTGTAGAGAGCAAATATCTATCCTTTATACTCACTTAGCTAATGAGGCAAAGGCCAATAGGCCATTGCCCTAATGGTAGGCTTGAAATTCTGTTGAATGATTTCTCCAAGGAAAGACAATCTCTCAACTCATGTATCACAGCCTAGGTCTTGCGTGAAGAGGTTAACAGTTGCTTACCCTACAGATTTGATTCTTCGAAACAAAGGGCACTGCTATAACGAGATTTTTTTGTTTGGAATTCCCCTGGTTTGATTGGTATATTGATTTCTGATATCACAATGGGCCTAACCTCTGCTATAAATGGAACTCTAGTCTTCAAGAAAAGTCCGCCATCTAACTTAACATCACCTAAAACATGTTTTAGGTGCTCTTACAATGTGAAGAATATACTGAAAAAAGTATCCGAATTGATAATGCGACACATTAGATTCAGATTTATTCAGCTGCCATTATGACACTCTGAAACTTAAGTAAACGAATACACCACGATCTTAATAAAAACTGGCTCAACTATTCAAAATTTTCCAATACTTCGCAATAGAAAATCTATATAAGCTTTCTATTCTAAACATTGAATTTTTTAACAACACAATACTCTCCTGTAGAATATCTCTGCAGTTCGTTCCTTACATTCTGAAATTGTCTCAAATCCTAAGCAATTTCTCTTTGTTTATTTAAAACAAAGACCACACACAGGCTATTAGCCTTAAATGCTCACCATATTTTATTTTTTTTTTATTGGATTACAATACAATGTAATGGCAATGAAAGCAGAAATAGAAGCAGAAGCAAAGGTAAAACAAAATAATTTCCACAAAATACCCTCAATATTATTGAGAATTTTTAACCAACAGAATACACAATTGCTGTTGTATTGTTGAATTTATTTGATTCACATTTCATGTGAATTGTTATTATTATTATTGTTATTGTTGTTGTTGTTGTTCTTATTGGTTTTATTAAATTTCAAAAGATATTCCTTGAAAATCTTATTATACAACACAGTTATGGCAGGTGTTATTTTGTAGGCAATATGGACGGAAAATAAATGAGATTTGTATGGGACATGTACATAACAACCATAACAATTAGGTGCGAAATTAGTTGAATAAATTGGCCGACAAATATTAGGAATAACAGTAATTGTAAAAGGACAACAACCACTTCATGGCCAGTTTACTACAACGCGAACAGAGTCCGCTAAATGTACGGAAGACAAGCATAGGACTTGTTATAGAGTCTCTTCGAAGCTCACTCGTCTCTTCTTGTGATTTTTGTCTAGTAAGCCAACATACATTTGCTAACGACTTCTGCAGAAGCTGCAGAGATGAGGAAGAAGAGAAGACTGTCCCTCATGTGCTGGGTACATGCCCGGCTCTATGCCAAAGGAGAAGGAAGTACTTTGGTACTTACTACATGAATGATCTGGAGGAACTGTCAGGGATAGACATTGGCGGCCTAAATCGCTTCATCAGGAGCTCCGAATGGTTTCGAGACTAGAATATAACGGATGACTGTGGTGGCACAATGGGCCCAATGCGGCCTAAGTGTGTCCATCCAAGAATTTTTTTGGATGGGCAGCCACCTTTACCTACCTACCTACCTATGCCAACATACATACATAATTGGACATTACAACTTTTCAGTCAGGATTACAACCCAGCTTCTCACATCACTTACAATGTTGTGTGTGTTAATTTAATACATGACTGAAGGGACCTACAGTTTAATGGCGTTTCCGAACGACAGATTTTTTGGAGAAAGTTTTTCAAGGCAATTTTATTTACTCTCAGAGTTTTTGCCAGAACTCTGCTGGGAGGAAGTCATCGGAGAAAATTTTTATCATATTTCGTTTGGTTGGAGATGTCTGACCTGGGGTTTGAACCGTGGCCTCACATCTAACAAGACAACACATTACCTACTAGACTATGGCGATTACAGTAAGCCAGCACACTGTCTATTTAAATACTATGATTATTGCGACGGTGCTCAACTAACTAAATGAGAAAAACAAAGAAAAATTTTACAATGCCTTTGGTCTCCATATTCTCTTGAGGCATTGCAAAGTCTTTATGTACAGTCAACCACCCTTTTAAAAACAAATTTTCTTGTCAACTGCTATTTAAAATGAAATACTTGTTATCGTATTAATTTAAATACAAGCAATTAATTGCATAGGCGTATGTGTGAACACTGTAAAAAGTTTTTGGCCAATTAACAAGTTTACTACATACACACAGTCTTAAATCGAATGAAGTTTAACTATAATGTAGCAAACAGGCTTGATGGCGCTTAAAATAAGAAAAAAGGCTTTAAGGACTTAAGCAGGGATTTCCGTTTGTGTAGTCATATATGACCTTTTACTCAACTGAAGTTACTGTTCGCCTTACCTTCATTTAAGAAACTTTCATTTCATTTTCAGTGCAGTTTTCTTATCATCAGAGAAATCTTTTTGGAAAACTATTCCTATAATTGGATTTGACCAATGTTTTGTTGTTGTTTTTATTTTTTTGGGCATAAAAGTTTGTTTTAGTTTTGTTTTCTAGACAAGGCTGTTAATTTTCCTTAAGGGAACGTAAGGAAAGTAATCGAACAAACGAAGATTAATTAAACAAGCGAACGAGATAAATAAATTACAAGGATTATAAGATTTGGAGCAAGTCTTTGTTTTCCCTACAAAGTTAAATTAAAGAAAGAATTAAAATAAGAACAGAGTGCCACAATAGATAACCTGTAGCACTTTTAAGATAAAATTCAAATAAAACTTATTCATAGGATTGTGACTAGGGGGGTGTAAATTAATTCTATTTTTACCTTTTGATGAGGGTATATTGTTGTTGGTTGTTTTTCATTGCAAAATTGTGGAATGAGTAGGATGAGACAGGTTTTCTACAGATTTCTTACGATAAATAGGTTTAAAACCTATGGCTATAGGCTCGAGTCTTTGTTTACTCTTACCACAGTCTATTGTTCTAGTTTTTAGGGCGATAGAGAACATACAGTGAAAAAAAAAAGTCTACAAACACTGCTGTACTTTTTTTTGTAGGAAAAAACTTTTTTATCAGAAAAAAGTCTACATACAGCATTTTTAGTAGGGAAAAAGTCTTTGGAAGTGACCGTAGTCTAGTAGGTCGTGTGTTGGCTTATTAGACCTGAGCCCACGGTTCAAATTCCACACCAGAAATCTCCAACAAAACCAAACATGAAAAAGTATTTCTTCGGCGACTTCCTCTCAGCAAGTTTCTGCAAAAACTATGAGAAAGGTTTCTCAAAAAAATTTTCTTTTGGAACCGATTTTAAATAGTAGGTCCCGCCACTCATGTAGAAAAATAACACACACAATATAAGTGGTGTGAGAAGGTAGATTGTAATTCTGACTGAAGGGTTGTAATGTATGTACGTATGTATAAACTATGGAAAGCAATAAAATTGTTTTTCGGTATAAGAATGTTTGCTTCGAGAACTTTCGTTAGTTAGCGTAGGTCATAGAAAATGTTAAATTTGCTACTAAAGTTTCTCAAGCCAAAAGAAATATACTTTCGGCTCGCCTTTAAAGGGTCCACATATCAACGACTTTTTTCTGTAGAATTAACATGAAATCTGACTACATAAAAATAATTGTTTCGTTCTAACAAGCTTAACAAAAATTCCTGAATATCGTTGATAAATTAAATTAAATCCGTTTAATTTTTAGTTGTAGTTGTTGTTATATTTGTTGAATTTAAATTTAGTAAATTTTTATAAATATGTTTGTTTGTTTTTGTTTTCAAATTCAACGCTGTTAACTTTCAAAAACATGCAGAGAATGTATATGTATGTATGTCGCATGTAAATTAATCCTCAAAGAGTTGACATTTACATGCACAGAAACAACAAAAACAACAGTTTGATGTGACACATAGATTCACAGGGTTTTTATTAACCAAACATTACACCAATACTAATACCATAATGTACCAACCAATACCAACATCATTACCACAACCACCACCAACACCACTACAGTGTCAAATATAAACCAACTTTCAAGCAAATGTGTCCAATAAACAAACAACATTGAGAGAGGATGACTATGTTTGTTTGTGTACGTGCAGGTTTAATAAAAAGTACTCAAAGGGACATAGGATTAAAGGTCGTAAGATAAAGCTGAGATAAACTAATTAGAACTGAAAAAATGATTCTCTTTAAAAGAGGGGAAATAATTATTAAAAATTAAAAGAAAATAAAGAATATTTATTTGGTAATGACAGTAATTGACAATTAATTTAAAATTATTTTACTAAATAGTTAAAACCTGCTGTTTTACAATGACATTAATGTTCATTACTCACATCATCATTATGATTATGAATTATAATGGGACCCCTAGCTTTACATTTACGGTCTATCAACAACACACGCATCTTCTTCTTCTTCTAATGAGATTGCATTTAAACGTAAATTGCTATTTGGGGTATATTTAAATCAATTGATTTCGAAAGTTGGCCCTACTCAAGGTCATCAAACACTTTAAAGTACAGAAACATGTACGCACGAGTTAGTTTAGAAGGTTAGCCATTGAGTCTGTAGATGGATGGTTGCACGTGTATCTCTGAAATTTGTTTTTTAAATCGTATTTTCTGCATATGTTTTGAGTGTTGACTTGTGTTTTTGAAAGGATTCAAGGATACAAGGTTTCTCAAAGTGTTCAAGCATTGCTATGTACATATGTATGTATGTAGGCATGTTGTGACCACAACATACAGTGTCATGTGGAAAAATATTCTGTAATTACTTGTCAGAAAATATTACCTTAACAAAAACAACACAACAACAAAACTTTGTTTAAAATTTTTGTAAAATCAACAACAAAACTTAGAGAAGAAAAAAAAAACTCTAAAAACAGAAGTCAATAATGACTCATTTCCTGTACGAGTTAATGAATTGTAATGAAATATTTCCGGCAAAAAGTTTACTTCCATCTTTTGTTTTTGTTCTTGCTGTTGTTGTTGTTGTTATTGAATAATATAAGTTGTTTTGGTGTCAGTAGAAGTGACAAATGGTGTTACAAACACCGGAAATATCATTTAAAAACTTAACCTTTACTCTGCTAAATGACAATCTAGCCTTCAGTTATAAGAAACAAAACGTCAGAAGTCATTTAAAAACTTATTTTCCTTTTTTCTTCTAACAAATGAAACTTGTGGTGACTGTCTAGTGTTATCTATTAATTGTTGGGCATGAACTTTGAAAGTTTTAGGAAAAACGCAAATTTTTTATTACACCAATCGATTTATAGGAATGTACCATATTCTCCTCGTCGGAGATAAGTTTGTATAATGTAAAGTATAGAGTGTTTGTTAAATACAAAAACAATACTTTGATGATGACTTTTTCTCATTGAGGGCCATTATTACAACTTGCCGTTAACTAAAGGGTGGATTCTAACGGGCAGATAAATTATTTTTCGTTATTATAAGTACCCAATAAGATAGAAGTGATCGTTAAGCTAAAACATTTAACTTTTAAAGTTCACTTTATGTTTGAACTTGCCTTATTATAAATATTATTTTCATTATGGCAACTTCAAATTTAAACAAAATGAGCAAATGCAACAAAAAAACGAAGCCCGCGGTTGCCACTGCGTTAAAAAAAAAACTTGTATAATTGAGCAGTTTTATCGACATTGCTCCGGCACTGCCATATTTTTGAAAAAATTTTATCTGGAAGTTGTAATAACGAAAATAAGTTAAACGTAACTTTACAGTTCCCTTTTAACGGCAATTTTTAATAATGGCCCTGAGTATATTATGAAATAGAAAAAATGATTCACGGTTAGCAGTGTCTTTGCACATCAGACCTAAAATGTAAGAGACTGAAAAGCTTTCTTCTGGAAGAATGCACCATATGGGGATTGCAAAACTAAGAAATAAAATTATTTATTATATTCGACAAGACAGATTAATTGGATGCAGCAGGTCATTCTTACATTAATTTTTTCGAAAAAAAAAAATTTTAATATACGCCTGTTGTCCTGGTATTCTACTATCATTAATGAATATTGCTGTCTGCAAGCGGTTGAGAGGCTTTAAAATTTACTTCAATGAAAGTGTAGAATATTACAATCGTAGTCCATTCTCAGTCATACATGCATACATGGTGTAAGTAATATGAAGAGCAGATAAAATGAAGTATCCATTAAAATGTTCCAAAAGAACATAGACTCCGGTATCTACTTTTCATCAATTTAACACAAAAACCCCTTTTAACACCATATCAAACAGCTATAGAGATATCATTGGGAAGGATAGATCATTGGGGTAGGAAACGTTTTAAAATTTTGTAAAACTATCAACTCTTCACAACAGACCTCAGTTCACACAAAACCAAATACGAAAAAATATTTATTTCGACGACTTCGTCTCAGTAGTCTTCTGACAAGATCTCGGAAAGTAAAATAAAATTGTCAAGAAAAGTTTCACAAAACGTCGTTCAGCGAGAAACACACGCAACATGGTTGGTGGAAGAAGCTAAGTTGTAATCGTGAATAAAGAATTGCAATGACTACTTAGGTAAGTAACTTGAGCACATTTCTAGTAACATTGGCTGATTATGGTCATCATGATCGACATATAGTGGAAGGAATAGGCAGGATTATAAAGAAATTTGAAATTACTGGAAACCATAGAGACGTGGTCAATCCATATACACACTGTTCAATACAGTTTCGCCGCTGCTAGAAAAAGTGTGGTAAATATTTCGAATTTTTCGATTTCATGGTGTGCTAAGTAATTGGTTCGATCTTACGATTGATTATGGTTTACGATGCATTTACAAATACCCCTCCATCCTTATAAAGTCCAACTTACGCAACAATTTAAATCGACAAACAATTCATAACCATTCGCGCAGGTTTGCTGATCGTGCAATACGCTTTCACAAATCATTTCTTACTCGGTTTTTTTGTAAATTAATTGCACACGTGGAGTACCCAAAAGTGATTGTGGAAAAATTACTTCCACCATATGATGGTTGACTTTTTAGCCTGCAATTGAAAATGATGAACTGGACGGTATGTGGTTACAACAAGACGTTACAACGAGCCACACAATACTACTGTTGGCAGTAGATGTCATGTTTTGGTGACATCAAACGGTCCTCAAACGGTGATTGTTTGATGTGCGATAAAAGGTTTGAATATTATTTCAAAGAGATCAGCTACTGCAATAAGCCCAGAGGAGCATATTTAAATGACATTCTTTTGTATGTCGTACATAATGGAGAGGACCAAGTCAACGTGGTCTAGTAGGTAGTGTGTTGGCTTATTAGATGAGAGGCCTCGGTTCAAATCCCATGTCAGGCATCTCCAATTAAACGAAACTGGCAAAACCTCGGAGAGTCAATGAAATTGCCATTTAAAGTTTCTCAAAAATTTGTCGATCGGAGTCGACTTTCAACTGTAGGGGACTCATGTATAAAAATTAATACACACAATATAAGTGGTGTAAGAAGCTAGGTTGTAATCCTGACTAAAGGGTTGTAATGACCTATTATGTATGTATGTTCGAAATTAAAGCATTTTTTCTTTAGGAAAATTTTTTTTTATTTTTCTACATTTCAAAGAATACATAATTTAACACCAACAACAATATCAAATACTATAAAAGCAATTCGCTTTAAAAATATCATTGTTTAATGCCTATTTAAAACCTATGTACATATGCAGGAATTCTTAAATTTTTTTGCAAAATACCTTCAACACTTGCCTTTACGTTTGAGGGCGCAGTGCTAGCAGACAACGCGCAGTAGACATGACACTTTGCATGCCAAGTAATTATAATTCTTACTCTGTATTAGTAATTCTTTCGAAGAAATAAGCCAATAAATTAATTTTTTTTTCATATTACAAAAACAAAAAGGAAAAAATAATTTCAGAATATTTTAACTGTTTCTGTCAGATTTACGCCCTTAACAATGGCCAACAACTGCTGCAGCAGACAGACTAAACTGATGAACTGAATGGAAATAATAAAAATAAATACGAGAATGAAAATGAATAAACAAATAAAATAAATAATTAAATTATGAAAATACATAATTAATTAAGAAAATAAAAACAATACTTACGGATGGATGCAAATACAAAATGACAAAACAAAAAAAGAAAACACATTTAAATGGACAAACAATTAATTTTGCTTTTATGCAATAAAAATGCAAATGAATTGCCTGCTTTCAATTCGATCGCAAAAAGGATAATTATACAGAGAAAATGAGAATTGTGACCCCCATATATGGAGGTAATAAAGGAGTACAGTGATGCGAATGATATGAATTGTTTATTTACAATACGTCACTCATACATGCACACACACACATTAATAAGCTCTTATTAAAGTGTTAATAACACGATTTAAATAATTAATGAAAACATATGTACACAAAAACACTCTCTCTCCTACACACACAAACAAACATATTCACGTTATATCGAAATGGAATTGCAATTGCAAATAATACATGAGTGTTCATGCATGTATGATTGTGTGAGTAGAAAACAAAAAAAATCAACTTTAACATGAATTGTTTATTGGCAAATGCAACAATAAAAACAATAAAAATGATTTATTTTTATATGATAAAATAGAAACAATAAAGAGAGAAGAGAAGAGAAATGAGTGAGTGTGCGAATAATTATATGTTTTAATGAGCGCGTGTACTTAACACATACATTCATTCATTCATTATTTCAATTTCAATCAATTCTTGTTGCAGAGTGTTGCGGAAAGGGAAATAAAACGTATCACATGGGTCAACTGCAAATTGAATGCATTTTTAAAGCAGAATATTGTATTTAAACACAGAGTTATTAAAACACTTATTTTTTCATATTTTTCTATGTTCAATAAAATAAAAGCAATTAAACGAAAAAAAAATAAAATTATTTGAAGCTAAATTTTCTCAAGTTCTGCATAATTTGAGTATGTACTAAAAAGTTTTATTAAAAATTTAAACCATTTTATAGGACAGTAATCGTTAATAAACTTTGTAAAACCATAGAATATTATTATATATATATTAAGGATAGAGTTTTTTACTAACAATGGTAATTATTGTCAACTGAACTACCCTTAAGGCTACAGTTTACAGCGACTATTTCAATTATGTTCAAGTTGTCATAGTCTAGTAGGTAGTGTGTTGGTTTACTAGACGATAACCCATGTTCATACCCCAGCCTCAGACATCTCAAGGAAAATCAAATATAAAAATAATATTTCTTTGACGACTTCTTCTCAAAAGTCCTTTGGAAAAAACTCGAAGAGTAAAATAAAATTGCCTGGAAAAGGTTTTTAAGAAATCTGTCATTCGGAGTTGACATTAAACCGTAGATCTTGAACATGTCTGGTGTGCGAAGCTAGATCGTATTCCTGACTAAGTTATTGTAATGTAAGTACGTAAGTAAGTAATAATCAACTGATCGATACTTTATTTTGTAATTTACAGCGTCTATGTTAGGTTAGGTTTGAGGACGTGTACTTGTCAATTAAGACAAGTACAGTACCCGGAGGTCGAATTGACCCATCATTGTACAACGTCCTAGTTCCTCACACCACTTATGTTGTGTGTGTTAATTTCATACATGAGTGGTAGGACCTACAGTTGAAGGTCGACTCCGAACGACAGATTTTTGAGAAACTTTTTTATGGCATTTTTATTTACTCTCAGAGTTTTTTTTCCAGAAATCTGCTGAGAGGTAGTTGTCGAAGAAATGCTTTTTGTATTTTGTCGATGTCTCGCCTGGGGCTCGAACCCTAGCTTTTCGTCTAATAAGACAACACACTAGCTACTAGACTACGGCGACTTCAAACAGCTACTTACAGCGACTAACTTGAGATGAAAACTTGTTGGTTATATTCTTCGTAGCTTTTCATTCGTTTAAGGAACAATGCCACTTCTGTTAAATAGGTAGTTTGTCTACTCTAGCAAATTCTAAAGCAATAGTAGATCCATCTCTCGTTATTTAGAAGTGAAGAACTTTTTTTCTGATTGTGTCCTAATCCCTCTCAAGTCATAGGGCAATTAACCTGTTGAACTTAAACTCTTTTTGATCTATACGGCAAAAAGAAATTCTAAATAAATTCTGTTCTAAAGACATGATGATAATTTCTTCGTAACTACATAACTCGCCCTAGCAATTGTTACAATAAACCTTTTTAAAACCTTTACCACAGAGCCTGTTTTGCACAGAAATCCTGTTTCGTAAAAGAATTGCGCCTTATGACTCGAGAGAAAAATCTGATTAATATTATAGGAAAACCAAAAGTTCAAAGAATGGTGAAATTTTAAATGGTACTTACGACCCAAATTTCTTGCTGTACTTGTAAATATTAACGCCTATTGCTCAGACAGTATGAGGGAAACTATTTTGCAAAATAGTTACAATAATTTTAATTCCATTCTTAGGATTGCAGTCTGAAAGGTGAAATTTGGTTCATTCAATAATCTTGTGCAGATTAAGGCCTTAGATAGAGTGTAGAGTGCGTTGAGAGGAGATTTACGATTACAATTTTTCAATCTTATTGGAAAACTCAATGAGTGTGGATAGTTTTTGGTCCAACCATATAAAGCTCTGGTACTTAACCATACAGTACTTGTTCATTGTTCAATGAGGCGTACTCATTTTCTTCTGAACATTGGGGGGTCAGGAATCAGGAGAAGTTTCTACACTTCTTCAAATTCGATAACCTTACAATCTTTTTCATTCCATTAAATTTGCAGTCAAGCGCTTTAACGCTACGACTCGTTTGATCTTCTGTAGTCCGTATTCACTTTAAATAGCAGCTCGCTAATTAAATTTCAACAATATAAAGCATATGCTTTTTACTATCATTTCGGGAAAATAGCAAATTTTCTAAACAAATCAATCAACAGAACTACATTATCTACCATTTATGTACACAAGTTTAATGTCTTGACAATTTTCTTCATTGCTGATCCACCAGTATGGCGATGTTGCAAGCGATTTTCACCAGCATAGCACAGAACAGCATAAAGACTTGACTCTTTAATATCTGAGTATGAAAAATGTTTGTAAAAATCAATCTTAAAGTCTACAAAATTTCTTTACTTTGTCAATTGTTTATCTCGATTATTGATTTTAATTGAATATGAAAACTTTTTGTTTTAAATTCAATTAATATTCGAAAAAACGTGTTGAATTTTGTGTCTGGTAAATTAAAAGCCTTCAGTCTTAAGTACTCAAAAGGGAATTAAAAAAAAAACTTTCTTTTACTTAACCAACTAACGACAATTCATTTATAATTTTTTGTAAATATAGCCATACAAACTCTGAAAAAAAATATTGTGGTTAAATGGTGATAATAAACTGGCTGTTTAGTTCGTTGTCTACGTTTTAAAATAAAATTTAAGTTGAAAAACAAATCTTTAAACAAATCAGTTGTGCATACAATTTCATGTGAACTTCATGAATTAGAAAGACAATCTTAATGTTTTCATTTTTTATAACACTTGTTTGCATAAGTACCACACTTAGGGTACTTCTCAAAACATAATGGTTGTTTTAAAATTTTAAAATATTTTCAAAAATTTTGAGAAGAAATTTTATATAAAAAAAAACGCTGCGGACAGGATTCGAACCTGTGCGGGTAGAACCCAATGGATTTCAAGTCCGTCTCCTTAACCACTCGGACACCGCAGCTGTTGTTAGCATTTCAAACAAAAAAGGCTCAAATAAATTAGCTCAGTAGAGAGCATCAACTACAGTTATTTTGTTTATTCATAAACAGTGGAAAGAAATTCCTTCTCTTCACAGTTAATTGACTGTTGAAGGGGAGAATAATTAAGTTATGCCAGAACAGGTTAACAACCCTATCGCAATTAAACCTTCTACTGGAATTTTTTATAAGAAGACGATGATGACTTGACGACAGTCCGAGGTCCAACCATCGGTTCAGATATCTCGAAAAAAACGAGAAAAAACTATTTTCGCTGCCTTTCCTTTTTTTTCCAAAATCCCTTCTAACGATGGATGGACTTTAAACTGTAGGTCCTGCTATTTGAGTGGCGCCTTAAGATAGGTTCTGATCGTGACTAAATTGTTGTAAGAACTACTTAATGAAGTCAAGTAAATAGAATAGTAAACAGTGAGTAAAAATTCATTTTTTAAGGCAAAGATACTAATTGTAATCCTTATACCCAAGGACCTATTTCCGTCCACCAGACATTTGCTTAGCAGGCGCAACTTGCTTAATAAAACTGGAACTAAATAAGTGAAGAAAGAAAAAAAGGAGTAAAAAAGTAGTTGAGCTTTAAACTAAAAGAGTTACCCATTGCACCATTATTTCCGTTTCTTAACATTCAGCATCTGATCAAAATTTTTTTCTTGGAAAACTGTCTATTCCTTTAAGGTGACAAAAAAAGAAAAATACAACAACAACAACACGAAATAAGGAAAATTCTTTAATATTATTTAACAATGAAAATAAAATATTTGTTGCAAATGAAGATAAGAAAAAATATGAAAATATGAGGAATATAAATTTTTATTTATGTGCGTTAAAGATTTTAAAGGTGGTTTACGAAATATTAATAAAATGCTTCAAAAAGTCAGTCCCTGCTGCATAAGCATGGTATCGAATGGCACAACAATAATGTTTTGCTTATCAGCCAGCATTCCAATAAGTTCGGGGAAATATTCCAATTGCCAATAAATGCCTTTGAATTCCAATACTCCTGTTGTTTATTTACGGACTGTACTCGTATGAGTTTCAAAATGTATTTCACATTGTAAAACGAAATATGCCTGGTGTTTGAAGTACATTTTCAAGAAATTTTAAAATAAAAAATTGAATTCTTTTTTTAAGGAATATAAACAGAAATTTATATCTTCTCTCACTAAATTAAATCAAAGCCTTTCTTCTTCTTTTTCTTTTTTTTCTCGAAGAAAAGTAATCAATGATTGTAAAAATAAAGGAAAAGTTACTTCCTTAAAGATTATACTCATATTTCATATCGAATTTCGTGATATTTTCACTCTTTTTTAAGGATTTTTTTTTGGTTTCCTTTAAGAACATAAAAGGGGTATTTTTTTCCAACCACAAGAAAGATAAAAATGAAACAAATTTTTCAATTTCATTCTCATTTTTATGTTTTAAAGGATTTCTAACCTTCAACTACAACAACATCATTATCATGCCATCGTTGTTGCCTTATATTATCGGCGAATTTTAAAAAGAAAAGAAGAAAAAAAACATCTTCACACATTCAAATTTTGAGGCTGTATGACACGTAACATTTTTTTTTTTGTCGTCGTCAGTCAAAACATGTACAAGTACACAGGGTCTAAATGTGTCAGACAGACAGCATACATACATACAAGTTTTGTTTGAGTGTGGGAAGAGTGTATTTGTCGGTAAGCATAGTGGGATAATGATATTAAAATGACAAACTCGTTAACATAGCGTTAGAGATGTCAAATATTGCAGTATTTGTAGAGTCCATAGATAAACCGATTAATAATCCAAGTGAGAAGAAAACAGAATTTTAATTCTTTAAAAACAATTTTTTTTTATTCTTTTCGGTTCTTCAAGGAACATAGAGTTGTCAGAAAGCAATTCCCCATTTTTCTTGCAGTTTGACAGTTTGCAGCAGTTCGTAGGATGACAGGGTCGAAGCTTGCTGTTGTATGAAAACAATGTCTTGCATGTAAACAAAAATATTAAGTTGTTATATTTGGCGTAATGGTAAGGAATTTTGTTCATGGAAGACTACTTTTTGTTATGAGGCGTGGGTGCCTAATATTATGATCCTTATGATGACCGTTGCCGGTTCCCTGGACTGTTCGAACACTTTCAGGATGTATTACATAAATATGGAGTAAAGCTTTTTAGCTTTTTAAAAATTTTAAAACGGCAATGAAAAAACTATTTTTATTCTACTTCTTCCATGCCACCTTCAAAGGTCATATTACAAGAACTTTATAAATGTTACTTTTTCTTTGTCAAAGGTCACCTTTTTACTTACATACCTAATTGGTCATTACAACCTTTTAGTCAGTATTGCAACCTAGCTTCTTACACCACCTACGTTGTGTGCATTAATTTTATTTATAAGTAGCAAGACCTACAGTTTAATATCGAATACGAAAAACAGATTTTCTTTCAGAGATTTTGTTAGAAGACTGCTAAGATAAAGTCACCGAAAGAAATATTTTTTTTATACTTTGTTTGATTCAAGAAGTTTAAACCATGGGCTCTCGTCTATTAAACCAACACACTACCTGTTAACTACCTAGACTACGGTGACTTTATACCTTCATAGACTCGACTGAAATCTTTAGAGAGATATTAAATAACGATTTAAAACTGTTGGTCTTCTCTGGGTGCGAAAAGATTAACTTTTGGTAATTCAAATAGATGCCTACAAATCTTCTTATTGAACTTAGTGGTGTTTCAGTAGTGGCTGCATTGTAGTCAGTTCCATAGGAATGATTTTCATCCGGCACAATTAAGGCATTATATGAGAAACACTTTCGTGCAAAATCTCTTTTTGGCGATAGTATTTCCTAGTAGAAAACAAATTTCGAAAATATAAAATCCAATTAAGTAAATACCCTTTAATCAGTATTAAAACCTAGCTTCTCTCACCACTTATGTTGCTTGTGTTAGTTTTATCCATGAATGGCGCGACCTACAGTTTTTTTGAAATTGAAAACTAACGCTGCCATTTCTTGTTTAAGAGAAGATATTGTGAGCATATTGGAAATTTTATTAACGAAAATCAAGTAAAAAGCAATACATACATACATAAATGGTCATTACAATCCTTCAGTCACGATTACGTCCTAGTTTCACACACCACTTATGTTGTGTGTGTTAATTTCATACATGAGTGGTGGGATCTACAGTTTAAAGTCGACTCCGAACGACAGATTTTTGAGAAACTTTTCATGGCAATTTTTATTTACTCTCAGAATTTTTTGCCAGAAATCTGCTGAGAGGAAGTCGCCGAAGATATACTTTTTGTATTTTGTTTGTTGTCTGGCCTGGGGTTTGAACCCTAACTTTACGTCTAATAAGCCAACACACTACCTACTAGACTACGGCGACTTCAAAAAAGCAAAAGTCTTGCATTAATCGAATATACGATGCGCTACATTAAGGCTTTTTGCATTTCAATTTTCATCGTCCTATTCTAGTGAATTTATTGTTGTCTTACTAGACGAGAGCTAGGGAGTTCAAATCTCAGCTCTGATATCTTGAATATAAAAGTGGAATTGCAAAGAATATGTTTGGCGTCCTCATTTCAGCGGTATTCTGTTAAAACCTAATACTACATAGTGTACTTCAGATAATCCCTATTCCGCAAATTTATGATCTTTGTTCCTACAGTAACCTCCGGATAGTGTAAGACATTGCTTAGATACTTTCTCATTAGGATTACCGAACAAAACTTTGGATTGTCTTAAAGTCTTTTGGTTGAGAAGAGTATACACTTGTCGTGAAAATCTGTCGTTCGAAGTCGACTTTAAACTTTAGGTCCCGCCACTCATTGATAAAATGAACACGCAAAACATAAGTCGTGTGAGAAGCTAGGTCGTAAGCGTGACTGAAGGGTTGTAATGAGCAATTATGTATGTATGTATACACTTCTTACATTCATACGAAAACCTATTATCTTCTTTAAGGCTTAAATATATATTTTTTAATCCACATTTCATAACATGAACTATTCAGCACTAAGTATCGATTTTAAATAATCAACTCCATTAGCTTCCACTGCTCTGTATGGTATAACTACCACAGAATGAATATAAAAATGGCAGAAATATTATACATATGTGTGTATCTCAGTAGGGTTAAAAATCATGTGTCGTGATATAAAAAAATAAAATAAAAGACACAATACTTCATGTCTCTTTAGCACGCCTAATGATACTTTCAAAGACTCACCCCAAACACCGCGGATATAAACAAAAAATATGAGTGAAATGCCGGTGTTAAAAATATTTTCCCGCCCTTTCTTGTTAATATTTTTCTATGAAAATAAGTATTCCATGCAAAGGTTATTTGCCTTAAAATAAAAGTAAATAAAAATTCTAAATAACCCTCTACAAATAACGTCTTTGTTTAAATGGCCAACTGAAATAATTTTGAAATTCAATTAAAAATACTTCTTCTGTACGCTCTGGCAATTTAATTTCGAAATTCAAATTGACTAACAAAATGCCAATTAAAGTGATATTCTTAAGAAGAGGAGTTTTTTTTTGTTTTTATTTTTTAATTACTTCTTCTATAATTTGGGGTTTTATTTTCAGAGGTTTGTTTGCAAATAGCATAACAAGTGCCTTAAGAAACCCGTAACCCTCTTTAAACATTTAGGCAGCCTGACAGCGATTGACTGCGTTGTCCCTCTTCTATAGAAACATTTTTTTAAAGAATTTCATTTCATTTTAAAAATGAAAATTTATTTTAAGAATACCGTACGAAAGTGTTAGCAGCAGTATTAGCAGCAGCAGTTAGTCGCTCCCTTAGTGACTCAGAGGCGATGTAATTGATTAAAAAAGAAATTAAATCATAATTAAACTTTTATAAAGGAGAAGGTCAGGTCAGTAAATGAAATATAAGCAACGGCATTAAAGAAATTAAAAATTAATTATTTTTTAGTTAAATGATTGCCTAAAAAAAGTAATTTTTATTCAACTTGGCTTGAAGATATGTTGCATATATATGCTACAGCAAGGCGTAGTTAAACTTGCAGCAAAGGAGTTAATCATAAGATTGGAGAAGAGCAGTATCAAATTGAGAAATCTTAAATCCTTTGCAACAATTTATTTGTGGATTTCATTTCATTTAATTAAAATATCAAACATGATTCATTTATTCATTCATGCATAATTCATGCAGTATTTGATGATGATGTCAATTGAATGTGACTTTAAATAAATATTTTCAATATTCCTGCACAAGCAAATAAGCAAATATTTGCACAGATTAGTTGTGAATGCGAACATATATTAATCCTCACATTCTCAAACAGACATTCATTGGAAGAAATTCTATTTCATTATGAGTACAAAAGTCATAAAATTAATTTTTTTTTTATTTTTTCCTAGAACACATAAATTGATTCAATAGATGGAAATGATGAAATTAAAATAATGAAAAGAAAATCCAGAGCATATAATCAGGATCAATTTGTTTAAATCATGTATGTATGCTCGACGTATACGAGTACATGACAGATGGTATTTATTCAGTGCTAAAGTCTATGGCAATCAATTATGGGGAAATTCTTAGAAACATTCTAAAAGCAATAAATCAACATCTATTTATTGGAAATTCAATTATTATTATCATTCATATTATTATTTATTATTCTTATTTTTTTTTCTGCTAAAGTTGAGTGTTGATGGGGTGTTAATTTTTATAGAAGCGATATTGAAAAATTGTGTCATTATACAAGGTCTTCCGAACGCACATCTTGGAGAAGATACATCAATCAAATGTCATTTATTCAGTCTAAATCGGCATGGGTCTAGTAGGTAGGGTCGAAACACAGGGTCAGTCAACTCTAACAAAACGAAATATGGAAAAATATTTCTTCGCCGTCTGCTTCTCAGAAGATTTGTGGCAAAATCTCTGAGAGTAAATAAAAATTGCCATGAAAATGTTTCTCAAAAACCTGTCGTTCGAAATAGACTTTAAACTGTAGGTCCCACCACTCTCCTATAAAACTTGCACACACAACATAAGTGATGTGAGAAGCTAGGATGTAATCCTGACTGAATGGGTTGTAAAGACCAATTACGTACATATGTATGTATGTAAATCATTTTGGACGTATAGACATGAACGCTGTATAGGCTCTGGAACATTTGCCAACTGATACTAGTCTTCAGCGATGAGAACCATTTCTTGATGAATGGATACGTATACAAACAAATATATTAATTTATGGACGACACTAATCCACATAAAATCCAAATCCAGCATTCAAGGCATAACCAAAAATCACTTTTAGGTATGAATTTTGGACTGAGCGCATCATTGATCGATATTCCTTTGCGAACGACATCGGCCAGGCCATTACCCTTAATGGCAAGCACAACATCTTTTCACCTGAATTGGATGATCTGGACACCACCTACATGCGACTTTAACATGTCCCAGGAGACCGTCCAGGCCATCTCTCTTAATGGCGAGCTTAACATTTATTGGTCTGAATGTGACGATCTAAATACCACTTACATGTGACTTCAAAAGGACGATGCCACATACCACACAGCACACAGCACACAACAAATTGCATCTTTTGAGGGCATATTGAGGCCATAGTTATCTACGTAGGGGAAATGTAATGTGGCTACCAATATCGTCTGATTTGATCCCATTATACTTTTTAAAGTCATAAACCACAGTGGCCTTCAGAATCAAATACAGCCTGATTTATACGCTCAAGTCATGACAAATGGGACATTTCGGATGAACTCCACCCAGCGATGCCGTGACAGACATTTAAACGATATTATATTCTACATACAATGGCACCACACACTCCATTTATTATTTAGATTTAAAGACAGAAAGTGTTTAATGAACAGCACTCTATAATCCGCCAAAGTTTTTTTATTTGTTTGAATTGAAAGCGAATCATTTATCATTTATTTATTACGGGCTGTTAAAAACGATCATGGTGGACCTCTCATCTTTGGCTTACAGACGGTATTGGATTAAAGGTACCAGACGATACTACCAGGCGTTAATAATTTTCGTTTCTTGTTCTTAAAGATTAGAAGTGGTCTCAGCTTTTTTTTATAAAATTGTATAAAGTCTATGTATTAACCTCTATAATGACCACAGATTTACGGTATGAAGTCTTTTTAATTTTTTAAAAATCTCAATCTACTGAAGAAATTTGGGAAATTTACAAAGGCGAAAAGAGTGATTTGAGTATTGCGTAAGATAATTGAGAAATAGCCTAAGGAGGTCAAAGGCCAATAGTTTTAGAATAGAGATCGATTCGAGCCCAATATAGATAGAACAAGTGACCTGAACTCATATCCAAGCAATATAGATAGTTTTTAATGACCGTCACTATTGAAGTGTAGCTGACACCCACAGCTAGCACAAAGTAAGATTAGCACCCTACCGGGTGCATGAGACATAAATAATTGGACATTATATTCCTTCAGTTAGGATTACGACCTAGATTTGTCATACCACTTCAGTTATGTGCGTCAATTTGATACATCAGTGGCAGGAACTACAGTTTAAAGTCGACTCCGAACGATCTACTGAGAGGCAGTCATCGAAGAAATTTTTAGTTGGAGATGTCTGACCTGGGGTATGAACCATGACCTTACATCTTATAAGCCAATATGCTACCTATTAGACTACGACGTGCGAATTATTATTATGATGCTTAATATCCGGAAAGAAAATTTCGCTTTTTTAATTAAAATACGACTAAAATTACTGCATAACGCCAACACTAGCCCAACATTGAAAGTTCAACATTATTACGGTCTTCTTCATTCCTCACGTTCCATTTCAATTTAAATAAACTACGAATTCCGTTCTGTACCGTAACTAATTTCTACAAATTATTCCAAAAAAAAGAAAAAACTGTAGTTAAAGAATGTGTAAAAACACTTGGCAATCTGTCTGACCTGATTAACTTTTTAATTTAAGAAAAAAAAACCTTTTCTTCTGTTTTCCTTTCTTTTCTTTGCGTTCTTTCTGTTATTACGCCTCATGCCCAAGGAAAAATTTGAAATTTTTTTCTGCAATGAAAAGATAAAGAAAAAATGAAAAGAAAAGAAAAAGCAACCGAAAGAAAATAATACGAATTTCAACACGATATTACAACACAATATTGATGATAGAAAAATATATTTTCATTTTTTTTTTAACATTTTGTTGTTTTTGTTGTTGTTGTGCTTTTATTTTTCATTATTTTGAATAATAGAAGCAGCAACAACTGTAAGTAAAAATGAGTAAAAAAAACAAAACGAATGCCTTAAGGTCATAACCACGTTTTTTTATATCAAAAACTGAACAAAAGATTTGAACAAAAAAAAGCCAACAACAACACAAACTAGAAATGTGAATATTAGCCTCTGTTAAGTATTGGAAGCCGAATAGAAATAAACACAGTGGACCTAATGGAAAGTGAAAAAAGGGGAGAAGGAGAAAAAGAAGAAAAATGTGAATAAAATGTGATTCTATTTGAGATATCAAGGCCTATAGCCGGAAGTGCTAGAAGCTGTGAAAATATTTTAACAAAGCCTAGCTAGCCTCACATACACATACATTTTACTGACACACAAACACATACTCACACACAAGCCAATTAATAAACAAAAAGACATGCCAGTAACCAATACAAACAAATAATTGTTACTCCCACACGCTTGTGTAATAAGGAATGTGCAGTAAACGACGACTCATTCATTAGATAATCTCTTTTGAATTGTAATGTAACAGCACAACACACTAATACATGTGCAAAGCGAGAGGTTGACGATAATTCTACTAAGTAATGAAAACAAAGCATTGCTATCAGCTATGGAAACCTTAAAGCATAAGTAATAGCCATGTGCCTTTGCATTTGGGATTATTGGCATTTGTACTTCCGTCTTGGCCCATGCCAAAATTATTCTTGTCTCGAGAATTTCTACTTTAACTGTCATGAAGTCAGCCGTATAGTTGCCGACATCAACATATTTTCTGGCATAGAAAGTGTTGAATCTACGTGCAAGGGATTATTGAAAGAAAAGCTCATCAGCTTATCATCCTATAAAATAGCTCAGCTCTTGCCCAAACCTTTATTTAAATTTTTTCAACAGTTACTGGCTTTCTGAACAGTGAAAAACATATTTTTTATTTGAATTTCAATATCAATTCTAGATTACCATCCCTGATCTCCTCAGCACACTTTGTTTTCTCTACCTCACCACGAAATATTATAAAAATTTACGCAATGTCTGTTGGGCCTCAAAGCACATGAAAAACATTTCCAGAATGAACCAAAAGGCAACAACAGGACACAAGAATTAGAGAAAACAACGGCAACAACAATATCCAAATGTATACTCTCATTAAGTAACGTTACGTACATATAGAGTTACGTTATTGTATGTATTTCTCTTACAATTAATTAAGAATTCGAGAGAGAGAAAGAGATTCTTTTGTAATTTGAACAGCAATTAAGTACTCTCCCTCCACATATACTGCCTACCACGCTGCGATTAAATTTTTATTTTTTTTGCCTCTCTTTTTTGTGTTGGTATAGGAAGTAGAAGTTGAAATCATAGTTGCCGGTTGCCATTGAAGGCTTGCTTCCCCCTCCATTCCCTTCATATATTCCAGTTTAATAAAAAAAAAAAAGAAAAACAAAGAAAAAAATGTCATCTTTTGGTTAATTTTTTAATGTTTTTTTTTAATGTTTTGTTTTTTATCTTTGTGCAATGTATTGTTCGTTTTAGATTTTTTCAAATCTGATAAGAAGATAAAAACAACAAAGAGAAGAGAAAAAGGTCAACAATTGTGCTTTTAGTTAAAGAGGAAAATGAGTATTAAAACGCTAAACCGGGAGACAATTATTGTTAATTTTAAAAACGTGTGCCTTGATAATCATAGCCTTTAAGGTATCGAAATGGTCAACAGAACAATATAGTCTGGAACAAATGCCTACAATTTAAATTTTAATGTTTAAGAAAAAGGGTAAAAAACATTTGTAATTAACTGTAAACTTTTAATTTAAGTGGATACCAGATAATGTATTCAAAAATGCTTTCATTTTTCTTAACAGTTTATTCATTTTCTGTTTTAACTGCCGTAATTAAAAACACTTTTACGATAAAGATTTCATGTGTTTTGGGTGCATAACTTAGACGTTAATGAAGCGTTTATTGCGAACTAACCATACAAACGAACTTTTTCATTAGCCAAGACATTTTCCCCATCTTTCTGGCAATATGTTGATTCCGCGTTTAAAGAATTGTGAATTTTTAAGGCCAAGAAGAAATGATACTAACCTCGGGCAATCTATTGTGAATTGTATGAAGCGTATTCCAGCAAGAGCGAAACAAATGTTTGTCAGATATAGTAAGGCTAGGACTTTAATGCTACTGAGGCATATCTTTCCTAACCATTATTCCCTAAATAGAATTTTTGGCCGAACATTATAAGTGTAGAATAATCGTCTCTGTTCGCATATTGAATAATGCTTGTTCTCACAAAGCTGAAAAAGCCATTCAAAGTCCCTGCTTCTGTTTAATTCTTTACGAGCCTGCTCATAAAACATTTGTGAAAACTCCACCAGAAGTACGCATACATACATTCATACATACATACATACATAATTGGTCATTACAACCTTTCAGTTTGGATTACGACCTAGCTTCTGACGCCACTTAGGTTGTGAGTTGTGAAATTTATACATGCGTGGTGGGACGTACAGTTTAAAGTCAACTCCGAACGACAGATTTTGAGCAACTATACATAGCAAATTTTATTTACTCTCAAAATTTTTACCAGAAATTTGCTGAGAGGAAGTCGCCGAAGAAATATTTTGTTATATTTCGTTTAGTTGGAGAAGTCTGAACTGAGGGTTGGAACCAAGGCCTCACGTCTAATATCCACTCGCTATAAGAATCATACAAAAATTAAATTATAGGCTCTACAATAGCCAGAGACGATCTACTTCGTTTGCCATTTTATAGCTCATACTTCGGTTGCCAAACTTTAGATACTCTAGCCTCGCCCTAATCTATTCGCAGCTAGTTGATGCAATCTTTCTCAGTTTAACGGACAATTTTAACGCACACTCTACGAAGAATTAATTGTATAATGAAAGGTACACCAAGTTTATATTCTAACTCAGAACTGATTTCAATGCAGCATCAGCAAGAGACCAACTTAAATACGGGCCATATGAATAATTTCTTCATAAACCCGTGCAATATTCTCAGTGTTCCCTATTAAATCATAAGCATAAGCCTTAACAAACTTAAACCTAACTTAGTATTTTGATGTGTAAATGCATCGCTGTACTGAACATGAAAATCCGTACTTTGTAGCTGGAATCACTATATCCGGTGACCTCAATTATAAAGCATTTGCAAGGATCAAATCAAAAATTTTATTCTTCTGAATCCTGTTACTTTGAATCAATTGTAGTTAATCCCTCATACCTTTCACACTTCCTCCCTCCCTCTACAACTTGTTTTTATTTAATCCCGAATTAAACAAGAATTGACAGAAGAACGGTAAACTTTTTAAAGTAATTTTTTGTGATTTTTTAAAGGTTAATTCTGATTTAAAAAAACCTAGTAAAAGTAAAAAAAAACAACACCTTTCTCAACTAGCTACTGATAAGCTAAGAACTTTCGTAATAAACTTTTTTATTTTTCTTTGGAAAATTTCACTTTTTTCTTCAAGTTTTTCTACGATTTTTTTTTTAAATTTTTCTTTTAAAAGTTTTGTGGGAACATGTTGTTTTTCTTTTCTGGCCTATTAAGTTTCATTGTCGTTGAATGAAAATATTGCGAAAAATGGCAGAAATGGCAAAAAAATTTAAAACTTATAGAAGAAGAAAATCATAATAAAACTGAATATTCTTTTGCCATTTACAAATCTACTATGTAATCTTCTTAAGGGAAGTATACCTTATTGGGAAACTCGGAAATACCCAAATGCAGTTCAAGGTGCCATGAATCTGATATTATTTGTGCACATTTATGACACGGTGCATTGGAATAATACCTTAACCTCGCAGACAAGGCTTAAATTCATGGGTATCACTGCGAATTATTTTGTTCAAATTGGTAGAATAGTTAGCTATTAAGGCACATTAAAAAATTTTAAATGTTTCGCCCTAGAATGTACCCTGGTTTGAACCCTGGCTTTACGTCTAATAGGCCAACACACTACCTACTAGAATACGGCGACTTCTAACCACCTGATAACCAAACATAAATAATTTGTTAATGATGACTTATATAATTGCTACCGTATTTGAAATATTTTATTTGACTCCTATCATTTCCTATAACATGCTCTGCGAGAAGCTCATAAAATTAAAACTTTTCACATACAAAGTCCCATGAACACTTGACGTCAAATTTTTTATTTCTTTAGGAATTTCCCTTGAAAGAAACTGTCCCACACTTTGAGATGGTATTGGAAATGAAAAGACAAGAAAACACTTTTTAAAGCCGTGTTAAACATGATACTGATTTGCTTTTCTTTGCCTTTTTATTTTTCTTTAAATTCTCCTTTTATTGCGATGCCATCACTGCAGCATACTTGTTTAACAAAATGTTTTGCTTTCAGTCAACTTTTTGGATCATGCTGCAACAACAAAAAAACAACAACAAGGCAAAAAATGCTGAGTAAAAATAACATAATAAAAATCACAAAACAGACAGACGAAACGAAACAAAACAAAGCAAAAAAAATGCTGGCAAGTGAAATTTTATGACTGACAACAGCCTGTTAAAAAAGAAAAACGAAGAACGGATTTCGAAAGAAAATGCTGTGCGTTGTTGAAAAGCATTCCATAACTGAAAACAATGGCAACAAAGTCAACAGCAAAGGAAAAAAATTTTAAAATTCCTGTTAAATGATGACTCGTCTTAGTGACTGTCTAGCAGAGAGCGACAGGCTGACTGGTATTTGCACGAAATTACGAAACTTGTGACAGGCACTGGAGCACAATTATCCTGCAGCAGCAACAAGCAGCCAAGGAAGTAAAACAGACAACAGAATGCTAAAAAGAAAACTTAAAAAAAAAAATAAATAAAAATTGAAAATACCAACAAGAAATGTAATGAATAATGCTGTTGTTGTTGCTGTTGTTGCATGCAACTTTTTAGACAAGTTAAACCCAGAAGATGTTCAAAAGTATTTCCAAAGAATTTCTTTCGCTCTCTTTCTCAGTCTCTTATTTTACTTTTGCTTGAGCCACTTAATACGCCAAAAAACAAAGCAAAAAAAGAAAAAAAACAAAGATGCGTGGATGCGAAATTATTTAAATCATAGCAGCAGAGGATGCTTTGCATACTTTCCACTGCATAAAGAAATTTTCTTTTGATTCGCTCGTATTTAAACGTTTTACAACCCCATTAAGACAAGCTGGCAACGGCCAATTAATGAAAAACAAACTGCTACAGTTGCTGCTGCATTCAAAGGCAAGACATGAAACTTTATTTAAGACGCGTTTGATTGAAACTTACATTTCATTAAATGATGACAGAAAGGAAAAAAGGAACTCAAAGTTTTTAAACTTTTTTTTCGCAAAAGGATTTATTTGTTATTTTTAATGAGTGGCGTATTAAAAGTTGAAAGAAGATTGAAGAAAATATTCATCTTCAGCTAAGAAAAAAAGAAGAAAATTATGAACATTAGTTTGATTAGTAGCAATGTTGGATGGATGGAAGACAATTAAAGTATGGCTTCTTTTTAAGGTTGCAAAACAGTCTTCTGTGGCTGGAAATGAGCTTTACCTACAGTCCATATAACTCCAAAAAAAATTGGATGTAGCTTACAATCATACATAATAGGTTATTACAAACCTTCAGTCCGGATTACATCCAGGCTTCTCACATCACTTATGTGGTGTTTGTTAATTTTATACATGAGTGGCGGGACCTATAGTTTATATTTAACTCCGAACGACAGACTCTTTTGAGAGACTTTTCTTTGCATTTTTGTTTTGTTTACTTAGAGTTTTTGCCAGAAATCTGCTGAGAGGAACTAACAGAAGAAATCTTATCTCATATTTCGCTTTGTTGGAGATTGCTGATCTTACGTTTGAACCGTGGCCTCTTGTCAAATGAGCCAACACACTGCCTACTAGGATATGGCGACTTCTATGCTGGACGTTATTTCCTTAATCGTAGGTAGGTACATATATTGAAGGGCTAACTTTGATTACCAAGCCTAACTTGAGCACACATAGCTGTCCGCTTTGATGCCACAGGTAAGCGCAGTGCCTGTACCAACCTACTTCTGATTTGGTCAGGGCTCATGGTATATATTAACGCAAAACTAAATTAATGAGTTTTGCAGCAAAAATTTTTAACGATTCTATCCATTCTATCTTGAAATATTCATGTTAGTGATAAAACGAAGGACAGGAACGAACCTTCATACTGTCTTCTACGTCGCTATAGCACCATAATATATCTTTGATCTGGTGGTCGGTATAATTAAGGGCGGCTGAGTAGTGGCAGACTATCATTCATTTCCTTTTTCACTATCCCACATTGCCTGTGAACAGAGATAAGTTCTTACACAAGTGTTTCCTGAAGTGTTTGGCTGACCTAGAGTCTGTAAATGATTGCAATTTTTATTCACTTTAATGTCATGACCAATTATTAAAATTTTTTGTTAAAAAAAACCTTTTTTTTCCTAATTCAATACTCCGTATTAATTTTCATTCAACACCAATTAAAATTTATTCTCAAATAACCAAACAGTCTGTAATCTGCTACGCCACCCATAGAGTTATTATTTCAAGTTCTATTAACCGCATGCCTTTTTCTACCTCCCGCTTCATTACCTTTTTTGCAAAATTTATTGAACCTCAGGGAATTTTCAAAATTTGGAAAGAGTAAATGTGTTGGTCTTTAATTACTGCCACGCATTTGCGGTTAAACTGTTTAATAAAGAATACAATTTAAAAAGCATTTCCCAAAATAGTTTATCTTATTAGAAATCATTTCACTTGTAATAGAATATAATGGTATCCAATAGAATAGAATAGAATTGCAGAGAATTCACATCATTTTATTTTTTTTTCTGTGCTTTTTTTGGTTGGCTTTTAATGTTCAATTAAAATAATTAAAAACAAATTGTGTGGAAATTATTTAATATTTAAATTTTAAATACATACGTAAATAATAATTATTTATTTGTGGCATTCATTATAACACACACAATACACGTTTATCCATTATGGTAATTAAAATAATTAAAAATTAAAATGAAACATCGTACGAAGTGTATGTATGTGAAGTCGCCATACCCAAGTATGTATTACATACATACATACATAATTGGCCATTACAACCCTTCAGTCAGGGTTACGGCCTCGCTTCTCACGCCACTCATGTTGTGCGCGTTAATTTTATACGTGAGTGGCGGGCCTACAGTTTAATGTCGACTCCGAACGACAGATTTTTGAGAAACTTTTTCATGGCAGGTTTATTTACTCTCAGAGTTTTTGCCAGAAATCTGCTGAGAGGAAATCGACGAAGAAATATTGTTTTTTTCATATTTCGTTTTGAAGCCTGACCTGGGATACGAACACGGGCTTTACGTCTAATAAGCCAGCACACCACCTACTAGACTACGGCGACTTCAAGTAGGTATTATGTTGGTTTATTAGGTGTGAGGCCAAGGCTCAAACAAAACGAAATATAATCGGTGACTGTACCTCAGCAGATTTCTGGCAAAAACTCTGAGAGTAAATAGAAATTCCCATGAAAAGTTTCTCAAAAATTTATCGTTCGGAGTCGACATTAAACTGTAGGTCCCACCACTCATGTATAAAAGTTAACGCACACAACTTAAGAAGTGTGAGAAGTTAGGCCGTAATCCTGACTGAAGGGTTGTAATGACCAATTATGTGTGTATAGGGTGATTGATTTAAAAGTTTAAATTTAAAAATACAATAAAACAAAAACGCTTTGATGTTTTGCCAAATTTATTTCTTTGTTTTGATGTACAATTGTTCCGGTTAGAAATGGAATATTATTTCATTCGTATGGCTGTCGCGGCTGGCGTCTCACAGTACCTCATTCGATCGGACCATTCTTCGTACACTTTTTTGAGTGTTTGGAGTCGTATATCGGTTATGGCATCAGGAATGTTGGCCTTCAAATGCTCAATTGTCTCTGCTTTGTAGGCATAACAGTTTTCTTTAATGGCGCCCCGCAGAAAATAGTTCAAAGGTGTCAAATCGCAGCTTGTTGACGGTCAGTTCGCCACTATTCGGCTAATTAAACGGCCATCAAACGTTCGACGCAATAAATCGATTGTGGCATGAGATGTGTGGCAAGTTGCGTTATCCTGTTGAAACCAAATATTGTTCACATCAAAACCATGAAGAGCGGGTACAGAAAAATCGGTTATCAAGATGCGTTAGGTGTCTCCATTGTCCGTAATGATTGTGACGCCCGCATTTTCAAAGTAATATGGACCAATGATGTCTCCGCTCCACAAGCCGCACCAAACAGTCACTCGTAATGGGTGTATTGGCTTCTGTTAGACCACGTGTGGGTTTTCTAAGCCCCAAATACGTCAAAATTGCTTGTTAACGTACCCACCAAGATGAAAATGGGCTTCATCCGAACAGTTGATTTTCTTTTGGCAAAATCGATATCATCGTAAAGTTTCTCAATGACCCAATAAATCCCAAAATTACGTTCAATAGAATGACGTAAATATTGCCAGATTCGAAATAACCGATGGTTCAAATTTAAACAAATAGATGGCCCACCCTATATGTATATTGCCTTAAAAATTTTTCGAAATTTTCTAGACTGATTAGCAAATCTAATTTCAATTCAATATTATGTCAATAATTGAGCCACAAAAACCGTGTAAATTCTTCACTTCACAAGCAACTTCTAAGCCACTTGATATCTATATTAGTAGGACATTTCGTCGTAATATTTTCTGTTTGCAAAAACGTTAAAAGAAAAGTACTTTCTTTCATTAAATACCGTTGTTAATATACGATTAGTATCCTCCACTAAAAGCTTTAATACATAAAATCAGGCAGCCAGCTCAAGTTAACATTTATATCGGCAATTATTTCTCGAACCCACTGTTCCGAATTGCGTTTCCAAACAAGAAATAAATTACGGACAGATATTATGAAAAATAATCATGATTTAGTTGCCTCATATGATTCAACAATATGATACGCAATTTACAACAAAAACAAACAATAACTTGTAGGAAATAAATATTTGCACGTTTACACTGACCAACTGTAAGGCAGTCGTGTGGAAAAGAAAAACTGAAATGAATCGTAGTAAACATTTGTAATTGAACCCTTATCGAGATCACAATAAAGCATAATGTGAATATGGACTGTTAATACGTAATTTCAAATGCCAATATAACCAGCGGTGACGTATGAGTGTTATTAATATGAAGCATTTGGTCTGTTAATAATACTCATACGCCTCCGTTAAGAGAAATAAGCCACTTGAGAGAAATTGTTGTTATGAAACGCACACACACACACACACACATATAGAAACAGAGACACGAAGTGATGAAGAAATACAAGAAATCGTATTTGTTTTGTAAATTTCTACAACATTTCCTCTCGTTTATGCTTGAATGGCATTTAGTTTTTGCAATTTATTTACAAATAAAGCTGCCGCCAGTATACCAACAAAAGCAAAATTCCTTCATTTTGCAGTACAGATTACATGTATAATTTTACCATTTTTTCATTTGGGCAGCAAAAATCTGTTACATCTTCTTCTATTCATTCTATTTTAATATGAATATGGAAAAAGTGTATTTCGTGGAAATGGCAAATTCATATTGTACAACCTGGTTTATAGAATCTGGGCACGATATTGTTATTTATACGTTTCATTTCAATGCTCTGATAATTTTTTCGTAAAGAAAAAATGAAATCCTGCACAGAACACACTCTGAAATCGAAATAAAACACAACAGGAGCATCTACAAATGACAGTCAAAATGAAAAATAGGAAAAAATAAATTAAGCTGCAGGAATAGATGAAATCAATACTTTTATGGTGTCCTTCTGTGTGATATGATATTCAAAACATATTTTCTAGGGGGTGAAATCATAATCCCATCGGTTCGAAAGGTTAATAAAACAAATATTTTTGTATTGTTTCTTTGGAAAAATGTGTGAATAGCAGGAGTGTTTTTTTTTTGCAACAAGTTTTATTTAAAAAATTTGTCTTTAAAAAAGAAATATTTACCACTGATGGAACTGCACATACATATACCAACAAAGAAAGAAGTTTCTTTGCAATATATAAGGCGAACCATTGGCCATAGCTTAAGTGTTTAAAAGGCAAACAAATTCTCAGCATAATTTTTAATTTTTTTTTTTTGCTAATTAAGAGGCTTTAATCGCTCTCCAAAATTTAATGGAACTCCAGTAGCGATACCATGAACAATGAATTTCTTAGAAGGGATAGGCAGCGCCATCTTTGGACGTAAAGAATGTGTTGGAAGCTAGGTCGTAATCCTGACTGGAGGATTGTAATGCCCAATTACTTATGTATGTATGAAGATGAAATAGTAGTGAAAAAGTAAACATCCTCGCAACTAACTTTAATTTTTTTTCTTTAATTTTGGATGTAAAATACAATACTCTTCGGCCTACTGTACTATCAAAATACGCTCATTGTTTATTATCTGGAGTTGTTCTTTTTTTTTCTTAAGCCTTCTTAAATAAAGTTTTTCTGTCGTTTTCTTTTTTAGTGCACTTGTTGCATTAACAGACGTTTTAAATGAATGGTTGTTGTTTTATTCGCAGGGGAAAATCATGTGCACACTCATGCTAATGCACTCACCCTAACCACCATAAACTCTTATGCATTGTTTACATGTGTGTGTGTGTGCAACTGTGTCGCTAAGAGAAAATTAAAATAAAAATTTTCTCATTTTTATTTATTTAACGACGAGGTGTTATTAGAATTCATGTCTTATACAAATACACACACAATTACTCACACATTTAAAACGAAAACAAAAAAGATGTTTTCATGTGCAAGTGTGTGAGTGACTGAGAGGGTATACTTTTTGTTTATTTAAAGCCGTTGGGAAAGCTTTTTATTTCAATTCCTATGACAGCAACTAAGTTTCTGCGTGAGTGGGATGGTGGAGAGATGTCATACAGACAGTTTTATTCATATAAACAAATGCTCTTTGGAGACATAATCGTAGAGTAAGAGATAAAGATAAGTATTAAGGCACTCACACATACACATACATACTGTGAAAACCAGAGAATTTAACTAAAAAAAATAATAGTAGCGCGATGTGTTAAGAGGACCTTAAGCAGGAATGATAAGATGAAAAGAAAGAAACTTTTAAGGTGGAAAATTCTTAAATTGAATTCAATTATATGAGTGGAGGGAACTAGTATACTTAAGGCTCTTTCAAAACGAAACTTATTTCTTTCGGCGTTATTTTCTCACCAGACTTATGACAAAAACTCTGAGAGTAAAATCAAATTGCCAAGAAAAGTTTCCCAAAAATTAATCGGTCGGAATCGATTTTAACTTGATGGTCCTGCCACTCATGTATCAAATAAACACACACACACACAACACGAGTGCTGTGAGACACTAGGTTGTAATCCAGACTAAAGAGTTGTAATAGCCACTTGATTTTATTGATAATACTGATCACTGCCACATTTGGTAGGTAGGAATGTCATTCCAAGGACTTTGGATAGACTCACTGAGGCCACATAGGACCCATTGTGATACCACTCTTTTCCACTATCCCCTAGTCCGGGAACCACATTAAGCTTATAATGGAGTCATTTAATTTGCATATTGTCTATGCGTTCCTCCAGATCAGCTACATAGTAGACACCAAGGTGGCTTTTTCCTCTTCGACTTAGTGCCAGGCATATACCCAATATGTAAGAGCAGCAGACTGTGATATGTCTGACCTGGGATTTAAACCGAGGCTGACGTTGTTCTTCTTCTTCTTCATACTGTGTGTGCTTACTCGTCTTCCTCATGCCTACAGCTTCTGCAGAAATAATTAGTACAGATACATTGATAAAAAAAACGAATTTTTTCATAAATAATCATCCTGCCTGCATTCTACAATCAATGCTTCTTACATCAAATATCATCGAACCATTTACTGTTAAATGATTGATGATAGAGCCGGTAATTTATGCCTTTTCTTGTTTTTTTTTTCTCCGAATTCTTGAATTTTACTTACCAAGGCCACGTTAATAGACATTAAAATATTTTGTATTGATGAATGCTTGTGTATTGAATACAAGCGTTACGTGTCCTAAAACTCTATGCATTATCCAGTTAATTGATCAATGACGCCAAAAACAACATCACAATCATTGAATAATACGTCGCTCTTAATTACAAATCGTTTGCGCATTGCACTACCATGCAGCACTCTAAACGATGACCCATCTGCACTTAATTTTTCCGCAATTTGCCTCCCCTTTTTCTGTCGAATCTGAAGTTAGCTTGAGAATTTTGGAAATCTCGTTTATTTTCCTTTGGTTTTTATCTTTGCGTTGCAAATGTTTCGCAAAAGTGATGACAGTTAAACTTTTTTCTTCTCGCCTACATCTGTCAACATGTTATGTTAAGGACTTTTGCTGCAGCGATAAAAGCAATTAAAATCATAATAAAACAACAACAACAATTATGTTGTTTATGAAATAAATAACAACCCATACATGCACATATACAACGTATGTGTATGTGTTATTTTCAACAAAAATAACATATTTTTGTGTGTGTGTTTTTTTTATCATAAAATTTCATTATGCCTGTCAGCATATGTATGTACATATGCGTGTGTAGGTGCATTTGCATAATTAATAATTGTTTCAAAAGAATACTTTTTAACCAGCTACCCACCTACTAGAAAATAATTTCATATTTTATGAGACATCATCTCATGAATATGAATGAATTATTAGGGTGGCACAAATTTAAGATGCAAGAAATTTTTAAATTTTTCAACACAGATAATAAGAAACAAGCTTTGGCTTGGTGAAGGAGGTAAAAAAGTTGATCGATCCTACAATGATTAATAGAATAATCAAGCTGAGTAGTAAATCATTCAAACGAAAAGTAATTGTGTAGCTGATGTATTGGTTTTAACTTCCAAAGCTTCATTACCATGGCAAACTACGGAATAAATATTCAGTGTGCAGTATTTCACAAGCATCTCATTGTTGATTGTAAGACTCTTAGGCACAAGAAAAGAAATCGAAGTAAAACACCGATATCACATGAAATCTCTTGAGAACTCGTACTACTTGGGACCCTCAAATATCTTACACTGTGCTAGCTTCCAAAGAATGACGACAGTGTTACTAATCACCACACTAATTACTTCGAAAACAACAAAAGCCGTTACAAAATCCATAATTATCCTTCTTAATGAAATTGTTCTTCAAAAAATAGTGTTAATTTGTCGGAAATTGTTTTCTGAAGCAAAAGCAAAAAAAATTGAATGAAAAATTCTTTACAAAATGCTGTTAAAAGACAAAAGAAAACAGTAAAACAGTAAAACAGTGTGAAAAAAATTACCTTAAAAGCCACTTTTCTATTTTGTACTTTCATTTTAAGCTGTTTTTCTCAGATTCCTTTTCAAATTGTTTCCCTTCTATTCTAAGAATTCATTAAAGTTGAAGGAACTGCTTTTTTTTTCAGACAAAACAGTGGGTCGAAAGCAGGATTTTTTGCTGGTTTTAATCCCAAGCAAGAAAGTAAATGAGTACCCGGAACGGAACATGATGCGAAATAAAAAAAAACCAAAAGAAGCACAATATGTTTAAAGGTATTTTCGGAGACAAGAGGTACCTAAACCAAACAGATTTCCTATAATATTCTGTGGAAATACATGCACTCGCTCCTTTTACAAAATGAAATAAGTCCAGAGCCAATAAGATAGTATCCGATGGCTTGAATAACCCCAAAATATTGTGAAAGTTTTTCAAATGTTTTGTTTTAAAATATTTATCAACAAAATTGAATCTAAAACCTCTTAACTTTAAGCAAAATAATCTCTGATGGTGCATAGACTAGGCACTCTTAACGAATATTGACAAGCCTCATATCATAATTTGTAATATCCCGACTTGATGTCCAAACTTGATCACTAAAGCTTTAGTAGAACATTCAGATCAAAGAAAAACATGACAAATTCAAACAATTCTCTGCCACTTACCCACCATTATTCAGCCTAAGCGTTAAATCGTTTGATGCTGGTGGCTCATTGACATGAAATAACTTTTTCTGGAAGCTTCTTGTGCATTAAAACACAAATCGACTGTGTTGTTAATTATTGAAACCACATATCGTCCAGTTTATAATCTTCCATTGTAGCCCAAATGGGTTTGAATTGACAAAAACGCATCATTTCCTTAAAAACACGGCTCAATATTACCGCCAGACCACTCCAATAGTTTTCCGATTGCAATACTTCTGTTAGTAGACGTAATCGAGAAGAAATGAGTTCCATGTGAAAAAGAATTACCATCGTTCTGGTCGTTGTTCAAAAAATCTGCATTAAATGCCTGTTGCTCTAGCACTCACTCGGCATATTTACGAGGTTGTGAATGCTCATGTCGGTGTGTTGTTCTCAAAGTTGAACTTTAAATGGTTTGAGGTGTAAATCCAAATGTTGAATACGGCCCAATGCAGCATAAGGTAAGAGGAACCGCTGACAACACCGTGGATCCTACAAATTGGGATGATCCACCATAGTCTCTTTAATAAACGTTATTCTAACAGAAGTTATATTTTGAGCAGGATGGAAATTACGATGTTGCACAGGCCTGATCAAATCTGTAATTCATTCACTCTTCAAATTTCTTGCCTAGTACGTCTATTAATTGTAAATGACAGCAATTTCACTAAAGAAATGCTACTTCAGATAAATCGCGATAAAAATCGCCATAGTTAGTCGGTAGTGTGGCAGGCTTATTAGATGGCAGCCCGTGGTTAAAGCCTGAGAAAATATTTATTCTTTACAGCAGTTTCATGAATCTACTCTGAGAACAAAATAGAATTGCCGTGAAAAGTTTCTTAAAACAATCGATACTTCTATCTTCTCCAAAATAATCAGTCTATGAGTAAGTAAGGGAAAAGGCTTTATAACCATAAAATACCAGGCATCGAACTATGTAAAGGGAAACAAGAAAGTGGAAAAAATCTTGGGAACAACTTTCGTTCAAAGTTGATATTAAACAGTTGATCCCTCCGCTCGTGGACAAAATTAACAAGAGAAGAACTACGTTGTAATCTTGACTAAGTCGTCGTAGTCTAGCAGGTAGTGCGGCAGGTTTATTAGAGTAAATAAAATTTGACATGAAAAGTTTCTCAAAAATATGTCATTTGGAGTCGACTTTAAAATGTAGGTCCCGCTGCTCTTGTATAAAATTAGCAACCACAACATCAGTGGTGAGTAATGCTGACTGAAGGGCTGTAATGTATATATGTACGTAATCCTGACTAAATTATATTATTTTGAGAGCGATTTGCTCATATACTTATAATTAGCACTCTGGTCAATCAACATTGACAGTAGGAAAGCCGTTTGACCATTTGTTGGAATGTGTTAATTCACCACAAACTCTGAGTTTTTGGTCAAAAACAATTAAATTATGCCTCATCTGAAGTACTGAGATTTTTAAGCTTTAAAAATTTAGAGTGTCTTGGTGGAGATTACTTATTGGAATAGCCTTGGTTGTAGGTCTGCCTTTTAAATTTAAAATTTAAAATTTTTTTTCATTTTCATTTATTTTAGTGAGTGGAACTGTTTAGCTTTTGTCTCTTACATTTTTTTGTATCAATTTCTTGCTTTAGCTATTTTCTTTCACTGTGTTAAATTGAAACCAGAAAAAAAAATTAAGCAAAAAACGGACAACCAGAAGAAAAAAAATTTTAATATCTGGTATTCAAGTACAAAATGAAGCTTCTTTCCAAGAATTACCACCAAATAAAAATGAAATTCAGTAAAAGTGAAATTGTAAACAAGTACACCCTTCCCCTCCAAAAAAAATGCATAACAACCTACGCTATTTCAATGCTCCAAGCATTTTCTCTGCCATTGAGAAATGTTTTGTAAGTTAAAGAATATTTATTGCGGATTAATAAGAAAATGCTTTTGTGGTTTATTAACCCAAAGTATACTTATGGTTTTTTTTACATAAAATTTAAATTAAAGCAAGCCGAACCACTAACAAGCTGTGAAGCACTTTTTGGGGTTAAGAATTCATCACAAACAGATTACAAAACGAAAATACAACAGGGAAATAAAACAGCAACCGCTTCCTGCACAGTTAATACGGCATTCATAATCAACTCGCTTGGACCTTAAGGAATTTTTTTCTTCATTAAATTTTTTTTTTTTTTTTTTTGTCGAAAAACAAAATTACAAAGAGAATCTAACTCTGAAAGATATAAAATTCGTTCATAAATGCACAAAGATATCTTAGGTTTTAAGTATGGCGGTAAATTAAATAAACAAATGCCTAGGGAAGCTAATTTTTTTTTCTCCTACATCTTCACAATATCCTCAATTAATGGCTGTACTTAAGTACTGTTATCTTTTTGTTTGTTTTTTGTTTTATTTGTTGCCAATAAAACAAACTCTGTTGCCCGTTTAACTCATTCCAGCCAATGTAATGGCCATAATACTCTTCATTTAATTTGTTTGAAAAATAAGCCAAAATTTGATATGGATTTTGGTCGTCCTCTTTGCTGTCCAAAAAACCAAAAATTTTTTGATCTGTCATGCAAGTATGAAATAAATTGTCAAAATATGAGTGATTGATGTCGTAATGTCTAGAAAACATTTTGAAAAAGGCGGCCAAATAAACATTGAAAGATTAAATAAAGTTGACATCAAAATAAAGAAAAAAAACAGGAAAAAACAACAATGCTTGGTTGACCATAAAAGCAAAAAATAAATACAAAAGATTTTGAAACATATTGGGTTACAAATGTTGTGCTTCCAAGTCTGCAGTAGTTGTCATATGAAATATCATTTATTTAGTAAAAGGTTTTCCATTTTCGAATTTGGATCGTCTAATAAGAAAAGTGTTGATTAAAACATGAATACTTTTGAGTTTGACAAGTTGATTAGGGTCATCGACCTACAACGTAAAGGTTCCGTAAGAGGACAAAAATATGGGAAGAGCCAGAAACAGTTACAGATGTGGTCAGACCTGTACATTATGACAATGTATTCACTGCTGAAAATATCGAAAAATAGGAATTTTTAGAAGCCACGGCTTTCTCAACAATTATACCTACCTTATGGCTCTTTATAGCACATTTTAGATTTGTATTTGCAATCTAGTTACTGGTGTTTCGCTTTTACATCGTTTAACATTAAAATTATAAACAAAAGCTAAAAAAACAAAACAATGCAGTAAACAAAACTGGTTACAAAGTATCGAACTGCTTAATATTACAATAAACACTAGCATAAAAAATTGTAAACAAGTAAACAAAAATATACCAACAATAAATGTAAACAACGAGACTTCGAGAAGGCGAAGTCATGAACGTTCGGCTCTACATATAAAAGGCAAGGCAAAGAAGGCAACTGAGTTAATGAAGTTCAGTCAGTCTTGTGTGAAGACGTGGTGTGTTTAAATAGAGTAATTTTGATTTGAAGATCTCCGTTACAAAGATCTATCGAATAAATGTCTAGTAATTGTTATTGTTTATGCAAAGGGTATAAACAGAGGAATAGCAATTGTTGGTGTGTACATCAAGTTGTTAACAGTGATACACAGTATTGTGTGCGAATAATAAAGAATTCTAATTAAAACTAAACACAAATTTATTTTTATTTTATTTGCAATCTACGAGGTCACATTTAAATGCTCTTAAACTGTAAAAACGTAACAATATAAAATAAAGAAAATATAATGTAACAGAATTAGTTGGTAGAGCTATTAGAGTATAGTGACCAATCGATTTTCTTATACTGCCTATATAGGGTATGCCTGTTATGTCTCCTGTAAGAATAACTCACTGCCTCTTTGTTAAACATCCAAGTGTTTCCTTCTGACGTGCATTAATACTGTGTAGATTATGAGTATGAGTTCTGGATACTCGTCCTCCTCATTACGGAGTCTACAAATTGGGTTTGAATTGATCTCTGCTTTAAAACTACGGTTCTTTGTGTCAATATTGCTCACTATATACCGCTTACTATCCTCTGGCTACTTCTCTATAACCTGTTGTATTACACATATCACTTCTTATTGTAATTATCCAATCTTTTCGCTTCTATCTTCCCGCTAAACTGACAGGTTCTAGTCTTATCAACGACGTGGAATCTAGACCCTGTTTGCAAACTGGTATGCCTGCTCATTGCCATGAAAAGTTGCTCAAAAATCGTTCATCGTTTGAAGACGCCTTTAAACTGTAGATCCCGCCATTCATGGATCAAATTAACACCCACAACTGAGAGTTGTGAGAAGCTATAGCTATACCTATATCTATAGGTTGTAATCCTGACTAAAGGGTTGTAATGACCAATTGCCAACCCTTGATGTGTCACATAGTCCAAGAAAATTTCAACTTTCAGAACATGGAGTAAAAATTTTAACTTAAGTTACATAGATTGCTTAGGGAGCTCCTGGATATGTCGAATTCCTAACAGAACTACAGCCATTCTCAACATCAGATCGTTCAGAGTACTACTTTATCATTCTTTCTAGTAATCCATGACAATAAATCCATAAGAAATTAATAACCAAGTGCCCCCGTATGTTATTATTCTTAAATAAGAATATTTTTTATTGCATTTCATTCGTAAATTTAAATAAATTTTCTGAACATGAAAAAACAAACAAACTAAACACATATAAACACTTGAGTTTAAACAATAAAAGCATTTTCTGTAATCGAATGCCTACGGTGTACGCTGTACGCCAATAACAATTTTCCCCATTTTTTCGATTTAACACTCGTAATCTATTCTCCCTCTTTTTTCAATATAATTTATGGGCAACAATAAAGTAAGAATTCCAAGAAAAAAAAATCGAATCCTTATGGCAAATATCGTTTTTGAGTGGGGAACAAATACCAGGACGTTATTTCAAATGCTTGAACAAAGGCTTGTAAAGGGATTTACATTTATACCCCCGAAACTTTGGCAGTCAAATAATTTATGCCTGTAAAGAAATAAAATAAAAAACAAAATAAAAAATAAAAAATGCTTTAATAACCACCCCCATGCCATACATATATTTTCCTGTAATAATTTAAGCTTTTGAATCCATAAAAGAAAAATATCCTCAAGTGTGGCAAATAAGGAAATGGAAAATGAATAGAACTGTTGTTGTCCTTCTTTCAATGTCATGTGTTGTCACTTAAATAATGATATCAACGACGACGACAACGACGACAAAGACGATAATAATACGAGCAATGATGATAATAATGGCTGGCAATATTCATAAACAATTCCTTAAATTGTCAAATTATTATTTGTTTTATCGTCTTGTAACCCCTTTTTTATTATAAATACATAGAATCGTAATAAAATATAAAAAATAAATAGAAGCAGAAAATGAAATTGAAATTGAAATACGATTGCAAATACCAAACTCATCAACCGTCATAACGATACCATTTAATGTCATTGAAATATTATCGTGCCATGTTCAGGTACTCACTAGACACAACCGTAATGCGCTTTGTCAGCCACAGGAATATCCGCCTTTTATAATAGATTCGTTTCGTTTCATTTCATTTTAAGAGGAGCATTTTATTCCTTATTCTTCCAAATCCTACACACACATGCCTTTGCTCATATGTAAGTGTAACAATGACAATAGGAAAGAAAAAAAAACTGTTTTCTGATGCTATTTGGTTTTTAATGTTACACTCACAGAAATTTTAGTAATTTTAAAGACAAGTACGTCTCATATATGTCTGAGGCTAGCAAAAAATTAATACCACATGCAACACAGAGACCTCTAAAGACATTAATATCAGCATCTACATGCGAATGGGTTAGCGACCAGATGCGGAATAAATCCGGAACATGATGCTATACTGAGAAAATTCTATGAAACACTCAACATACATACATACATAATTGGCCATTACAAACCTTCAGTCAGGATTACGACCGAGCTTCTCACACCACCTATGTTGTCTGTGTTTATTTTATGCATGAGTGGCGGGACCTACAGCGTAAAGTCGACTTAGAGTGACTTATTTTTGAGAAAGTTTTTAATGGCAATTTTATTTACTCAGAGTTTTTTACCCAGAAATCTGCTGAGAGACAGTCGACGAAGAAATAACTTTTCGTGAGGATGACATTTGACCTGGGGTTTGAACCGTGGCCTTACGTCAAATAAGCCAACACTCAACGCTGCCATTTAATGTCACCTAGAGTACAGGTACCGTTTTCTCCTCTGACAAAGGTCTGGGCCTGTATCCAATCGGTGAAAAATATTTGTCTCCCTGCTTCTTCTTTCGCACAAATCATCGGCCAAGTGTCCCAGACGAATGCGCTTTTCATTAGTCCGCTTAATGCAATGCCCAGTAAGAGCTCAAACAACAATACCGAGCGTACTCCTTTGAAGTTTAAGCAGACTTGTCGTCCTCTATCCAGCTTTAGCCAGATATGCTGCGTTATTCTGCCCATATCCGAAGATAGGAAACCCTAAGAGCTTGCAAGCCTTTAAAGAGAAACCCAAACTCATGGGAAAGTTCGATTGTTAGGACACATGTTGCTAGTTTATCCTCCGAAAAGTTGCCTGGAATATCGCTAGGCACCGGTATGACTATAACGTTCAGCTTGAGTTCTCCATATCAAAACCTAGTATTTTGACCGAAAGTATATCAGATATCATTTCGAGCCAAATAATTCAAGCCACAGACTATATTGCCAACACCTCCGCCTGAGAGACGTTGTAGAGATCCGGTAGCCTTATAGATTGGCTTATGACCACGGATTCCGAAAAAATTCCATCATCTACACTTCTATTTAGTTTAGAACCATCGTTAACTAGGTACACTATACCACCATATGAATATCCTGAATCATGGAGAAGTCATATCGCAACATCATGTGGTCGAGACTTTCAATAGTTAAAAATCCTTCAAGTTCTTTGTGAGACCAATAATCGACCATATATTAAAGCTCCTGCAAAAAGAGGGATAAAATAATTTCCAACGTAGGTGTATTACGCAACTCTCCGCTAATAATGATGCAGGCAGATATTTGTATTCGCCCTACAAAGTTAATTGTTCTGCTAAGAGATTTCGACAAACAATTTCGCTTAAAAAAAATCTGTGCACCGATATTTTCTTCACGAACCCATCATTCTTCTGAGTGTACATATGTCGACTGGAAGTATTTATACTTGCTTGTGGTTTTTGCTTATAAATAAACCGCTACTCTGTATCATATTTACGTCTCTAAACATCTTAAATTGGATCTTATTTCCATTTTTTTTTTTCTTTTTTTCTATTCCTTCTCTTCCTGTTCTCAAGTATTTCATTCAATATGCTTTAATGTTTTCCTCATTCTCTCTTTCTTTTACTTCTTTCTGCCCATATTCACCTTAGTTTTCGAAGCCATAATCTTCTACTTTAAATATGTAGAAAATTTTTGTTGTTATTGCGGTTTCCATTTTTATTATTTCCAATAGAATCGCAAATTGTAATACAAATGTACAACAATAGCAACAACAACAACAGCAACAACAATAACATTTTTTAGCAAATATTTTCGTCAAATAATTTCATAATAGAATGCCAACGTTTTTCTATATTCTTTATACGAATTGCTCTTTAAATTCTGGTTAAGCATCTTATGATACAATACCACACACGCATAAGCACACACACACATATATATAAATACATTTACAAATACATACGTGTGTCTGTGTATGTATATACAAACACACATTAAAGAGAAATAATAAAAAAAGAAATAAATATGACGAGAGAGAGAAAGTTCCATCAAAAAATCTGTGAATATTTTACAGTTGAAGCGAAAGGTTATGGGAAAATTGGGAAAATAGAGGAAATATGGTGGGCGAGAGTTTGTTTGCAAATAAAATCCAATGAACAGTTATTTTTTTTTTGGTTAAAATTTGTTTTTTTTTTTGTTGCTGTTGTTGACTTTTGTTGGTTTTTCTGTTTATTTTGACATAAAAAGTACAATATTTTGTACAAAACAAAGCAAAAAAAAAAACAAACAAAAATAATATTTATATGGGTTATGTACATATGAGTATCTCCGCGTTCTATATTATACAGCAGTGTTGAAAAATTCAGTACTTTGGTACTTTTTTCAGTACTTTTTCATTTCAAAAATACCGCAGTACCCACTCGGCGTTTTCAGTACTTTTTTATTATTACATATTTTATGTCTTGCGCTTTTCAACTATTAATGCATTAGCAACCTGTTCAACGCAATGCTAAAGGTAGAATCAGCCTTTAGCCCCGGTTTGTCAAACGTTCACGGAACATACCTTCGTTTTTAGAATACGAAACGCAATTAAAACGCTTGCAGAACCGTATTGTTATATCGGTAAGCATTTGCATTGCTCTTCATATACTAAAAACGAACGTTCCATCGACGTTTGACTAAACGGGGCTTTTACGTTTTGTTACGTTCCGAATCAGATGTTTTTGTCTTCTATGTGAGGAGCACGAATAAGTCGTTAGTTTTTCTGTTCCGTGTCGTATGTATATTAAATGCAAATAAATAAACAGTCGAGTAGGTAGTGTGCTGGCTTACTAGACATGAACCCACGGTGAATCATCTATTAGAGACTTAATGCGTTACATTCAGGAGCCTTAAAATTTGCCTTTCTTCACCTTCTAGCAACAACTCTGAGAGTGAATAAAATCTGTCGTTCATAATCGACGTTAAATTGTTAAGCTACTCTTGCATAAACTTTATAATCCTGATTAAAAGTTTGTAATGATTAGACATCTCGGCGACTTCCTCTCAAAAGTCTTCGTGAAAAAAACCCTGAGAGTAAATAAGATTGTCAAGGAAAATTTCTCAAAAAAATCTGTCGTTTGAAGTCAACTTTAAACTGTAGTTTCCACCACTTATGGATAAAAATTGACGCACACAACGTGTGTGGTATGAGAAGCTCGGTCGTAATACAGGCTAAAGAAGCACGTTCAACGTCTTTGTTGAAGGCATTATTATACACTGTGTTCTGTATAAGCAAAGGAGCGCGTAAAGGCCAATCCTCATCGATTCAAATACAGCAGTATACAAGAAACTAACACACAACATAAGTGGTGGTAGAAACTAGGGCGTAATCCTAACTGAAAGGTTGTAATGACCTATTATGTATGTATGTATGTCGAACCAATATATTTGTCATGAGTTTCACACTTTTCAATTTTAAGAAATAAAAAAGTTAAGTGGCTTACTTCACAGAAAACTTTTGATCTTCCATATAGGATAACATCAACAAAGAACATCATCAGAAGATCTAGCAGCTCCAATAAGTAAATTCACCACAGTCTAGTAGGTAGTGTGTTGGCTTATTATACGTTTCCAACAAAACGAAAATATTTCGTCGTCGTCTTCCTCTCAGCGGATTTCTGGCAAAAACTCTGAGGGTAACTAAAATTGCCATGAAAAGTTTCTCAAAAATCCTTCGTTCGGAGTCGACCTTAAACAGTAGGTTCCGAACTTCATATATAAAATTAACACACACAAAATAAGTGGCGTGAGAATTTAGGTCATAATCCTGATTAAAGAGTTATAATGACCAATTATGAAGTCGCCGTGGTCTAGTAGGCAGTGTGTTGGCTTATTAGACGAAAAGCCAGGGTTCGAGCCCCAGGCCAGACATCAAAATAAAATACAAAAAGTATTTCTTCGGCGACTTCCTCTCAGCAGATTTCTGGCAAAAACTCTGAGAGTAAATAAAATTGCCTTGAAAAGTTTCTCAAAAATCTGTCGTTCGGAATCGACTTTAAAACTGTAGGTCCCGCCACTCATGTATACAATTAACACACACAACATCAGTGGTGTGAGAAACTAGGTCGTAATCCTGACTGAAGGGTTGTAATGACCAATTATGTAATGACCAATTATGTATGTATGTATGTATTTTTTTACAAAAGTACCATTTGATGCAAAAAAGTACTCTTTCAGTTATAGTTCAGTACAATTTGAAAATTCCAATTTTGCAACACTGTTATACAGAAGCGTACCCCAATTTATATTTCTTTAACTAAATATGTTACACTTCAAATGGAAAATATTCAACAGCTGATGTCTTTGCCTAAAGAAATTGCTCGGTATTTATGTACTTATACATACACATGCACAGATGTGTGTGAAAACTTTATATACCGTCGATCTAACCTATCGTCAAAATAAAATAAAATAAGTTGAAGTAGAAGGAAACAAAGTCTTGTAGGTAGTGTGATGGCTTATTAGACGTGAGGCATCGGTTCAAACCCCACACAGACATCCCCAATAAAACGAAATACAAACAAATATTTCTTCTACGCCGTTTTCTCAGCATATTTCTGCCAAAAACTCTGAGAGTAAATAAAATTGACATGAAAAGTTTATCAAAAATTTGTCGTTCAGAGTCGACTTTGAACTGTAGGCCCCGTCCCTCATAATATAAACCACATAAGTGGCGCTAAAAACTAGATCGTAATCCTGCCTGATATATATATATATATTGATGTAATGAATTAATGTTATGCCGCTTTTGTTCGTCAGTTCATTAGCAATGTAATTTCCAACGATATCCCTGTGTTTTGAAGGCCATATAAGACTTACCTCTGATTTATCCGAAAATTTGCCCTGAAAAAACCTCAACATACTATAAAATCCACGGCATGAATGTGCCTGTAAATCAAAAGACTTTCAGTGAAATAGCCCGCCACTCGGGAAACACCATGAAAAACACTGCAGTTGTCGGGAAGTTTAATATCGGAAACCTTAACAAATATGCCACAGCCCAGCCTTTCCTTTGAGCTGTCGGTATATCGATATAAACCCGAAGCAACCCATTGTCAACCTCCGGCACTTTAGACCTCAAGTCCCCAGTTGGTATCCTGAAGTCAAAAAGTTTCTTATAATTTTTTGAATTAATCGTAAAATCGATCCTCAATAGCAGCTTCTCCATAGTTTAAGTTGGGCTAGAATTTAACTGCAGCGAATCTAACCGTCAACGACTCAGTTCTCTGCTTTAATTAAAGGACAGAGCCAATTGATTATATAACAAAAAATACCTTAGTTGGAGTGGAACAGAGTGCACTGCTGATCAAAACTTCTAGCTATGTGCATACTATGTCTATCAGCTGGCACTGACATTGGTATTTGCACATCGTTCCAAAAATATGTACACCACAAAGCAAGACTGGCTCCTAAATGACCCGTTACAACTAGTATATGATGGTCGATCTAAAACCCTAAATCGTTCCCATAGTCTTTTTGAGGTGTAAAGCGTTGTGATAACTCTCTTAGCCCTCGCAATAGTTTTATATTTCCATGAGACTTTGGATGACAGAATGACTCCTAGAAAGGGAGCCATGCTCTCTTGGATTAGAAAGTTGAATCCAATTAAGGATTGATAAATTAAAAATAATATGGTGTGGTAAAAAGCATTCACTTCCGTTTTGCAGGATTGAGTGTGGAGATAAAATCCTGATACCGTAATAGACAAATTATACGCATAACTATTGACCTTAAAACCACATTTCTGTCGTATATGCTCGAGAAATTTACATTTCCGCCATTATCGTAGCAAGTTTTTAGCAAAATCCTGTCCTGTAATTCCATGGCCTCAACGATCACGCATTACTTTTTAATGCGATTCAACAATTTCAACAAAAATCGGATATATTTTCCTTAATGCGGCCACCTCTGAGATAATAAAATGCACCTATGAATACAAACATATACATTCATATACAAATTCATGTGCATAAATGAAGAGAAAGAGAGAGAGAGAGAATAAGGCATAAGAAGGCCTCTTGTAAATATTCTATAAAGCCATTACCCACAATCATCGGTTATAACGGTTTGTATAAAAAAAAAATGGCACACATATACCAAAGCATGTATGCACATATGTATACGCAGAAAAAAAAAATAAGAACAACGACAGCAACAATATTAATAAAAACAACAGCAACAGCTATTGTGGCGAAAAAAAATGTCAACACGTGTGTCAAACTGTTTGTCAACATACTTGACATGATTTTCAGTTTTCATTCCATCCATGTTCACTGATACAGAAAAAGCAACAGCAGCCATTATAACAACAAGAGCAAAAACAACAACAACTGAATAAAAACATGATGGCTGGTTGCATATGTATGTACATAAGTATGTACATATTACTCATACGTTCATAAATGCTTGCATAAATAGAAATCAATACGAAATAATAGTAAATAATCTGTTTATTATTATGACTTATTAAAGTGATTTCAACTCTTTTAAGGAACTTTAAAATGTTACGAGAAGCCATTAATTGTTGAGTTATTAAAATTGACACATATGTACATACGTACATAAGTACGTATACAAACATAATTGGACATTACAACCCTTCAGTCAGGATTACCACGTAGCTTCCCATATCACTTATGTTGCGTTTGTTAATTTTATACATGAGTGGCGGGATCCACAGCTTAAAGTCGATTGCGAACGACATATTTTTGAGAGAGTTTTTCATGGCAATTTTTATTTACTCTCAGAGTTATTGCCAGAAAATTGATGAGAGGCAGTTGCCGAAGAAATATTTTTTCAGATTTCGTTTTGTTTGAGATGTCTGACCTGGGGTTTGAACCGTGACCTCACGTCTAATAAATACCTACTAGACTACGGCTCTCTGTCTAATTATATTTCTACTTGACTCCTGGCAATTTCAATTGTTTAGAACACGTAAATTTCAATAAACATCTCATCTTTCGATAAACTAGCTGCAATATCTCTTCCATTTCATGCTTTAAATTTTCTTTCCTTCTTTTTTTTTTGAGAAAATGAAGTGAATCGCAAGTTTCCTATTGCAGCTTGACATACAAACACATTGTATGTGCAACACTGTTCCAAAAGTTCAAATGCCATGCAACAATAGCAACAACAAAAAAATATTTATCGTGTTTTAACATTCACAATAATGTCTTTAATAAATTCAATTTAAAATTATAAATTACCAGAGAAAACTTTCTCAATTGAAAAAATCAAATTTATTGGCCTTTTTGATTACTTATGAAGAGGCCCTTTTTGAATTTTTTTTTTATTTCATGGCTTTATTGTTTTCTTTGTTGAGATTTTATGTCTTTTTTTGTTTTTGTTTACGAGGACATATTGTTTAATACTGGCCACTTTAAACAATTGACGAAAATATTGTTACCAAAAGGGAAAAAAATATTTTTTTTAGTTGCTACATTGCCTATAAAAGCACTCTACCTCTACGGCAAGAAGCTACGTTTATCGATAAGAATTGTTGCATATGTAATGGAAGAAATTTAAAAGAGATTATGGAAAAACAATATGATCTGCAGGTGTCATTGGAACATATTCTTGAGAAAGTGACTGTGAAAAAATCATTCCCTTCAATTCTACGGCTATGGCCGTAGGTTGACCGACTTTTGTTTTGCTTGCAATTGAATATTATGAACTCGCCAACACATCGTTTCAGCAAGCCGGTAACAGGACTCACACAACACGACCGATATTAACTTTATTGCAACAGATTTTTTAATTTCACGTTTTCACAACTTGATCATATGATTTGAAAACATTAGACTTTTTATGCATTATATTGACTAATCCCCCATTCTTAGAAATATTCAAAATCCAACATTTATCAAGTTGTTGGCAAAATATTCGAAAAAGTGGTCAAAAACTATTTCAAAAGAACCGAATGCTGGTGAGGAAAGTAAGTAAATTCAAAACCTACATTCGTTTGATGCCGTATTCCTTAAGTGTAAGTCAAAATGTTAACAACAAAAACGTAACTAAGGGAACAGATAGATGTGCATAACATTCATTACGTCTTTTGAAAAACTTGTAAAAATCGATTGCAGCTTTAATAGCTTAAATGTTCCATTTTTTCTTTGTCAAGTATAGTCAGATTGTCTTCCTCTTCTGCTACCTTACATGTGACAAATCCAAGTGTTCATATTTAACAGCCAAAGATGGATTGATTAATTACGATGGCCACACTTTGTTTTGTTGGATGAAAACTGGTCAGGCTCTTGTGAGACAACATCAGAGAAATCTCTAATCAGTGTTTTGGACAGAGGTTGGCCTTGCTTTAGTAAATGTTTAAACCTACGGAGGAGAAACCGAACGTATTCGATATAGTCAAGACAAAGTGGATCACTTAGAAAGCTTATATTGCCGGCATAGCCAAAATTAGCCAGACGACTGACTTGAATTCGTATTATAACTCCCCTAGCGTCAACAATAACATGCGGATCTGTGGACACCATCCTTAACCAATAATTGATCGCTTACAAAGTTTTAATGAAGTATACGATAGTCGCCGTAGTTTAGTAGTTAGTGTGTTGGCTTATTAGACGGTTCAAATCCCTGGTCAGACATCAAAACGAAATAAAAAAAAATTTCTTCGACGACTTCCTCTCAGAGCAGATTTCTGGCAAAAACTCTCGACCGTAAATTTGCCATGAAAAGTTTCCCAAAAATCTGTCTTTCGGAGTCGACTTTAAACTATAGGTCCCGCCACTATTGTATAAAATTAAAACACACAACATAAGTGGTGGGAGAATCTAGGTCGTAATCCTGACTGAAGGGCTATGACCTGTTATGTAGGTACATATGTATGTATGTTAATCCTTCAGATTAGTAATCGTACGTATTCGACATAGCCAAGATCAACCGGATAACTTAGAAAGCATATTTTAGAGGCATAGCCAAATATAGTCAGACGGCCCTTTTGCTGCTTACTTCTTTCTCATAAGACTGTCAACCACTACATAATGACCATCGACAATAAGATGCAGTTCTAACGATATTATCTCCATTATATTATATTGTACGGCTTTACAGATATTGTATGCACTATGTACAGCTACTCGATCCACTAATGGTTCATTTTATTTAACAAACAATAGGAAACAGACGTCTGTAGAAAGAGTAAGAAATTGATTACAAAATCTTAATATAACCTGAAAGCAAATTTTTCAACTGAAAGCCTACGTATAAATTTCATATCACTTCACTTTCTCCACCTGTTGCTAAAAAGCCAGAAAACTGAAACAATTTCTATAATTTCAGCTGTAGGGCAGGCACTTCAGTTAAGGCTCTTGGATTCATTAAAGTTATCCAGTGTTTATCCACTTCATGTTTTTTGCCCCCTTCACAGAGTAATAACATTGTTTTTAACCTTCAGTTTTTTTTTTTTTGTAAAATTGTTGTTCATTTTTCCAACCATGCCAAGCCATATTTTCACTCTACAGGCTGGGTTTCAGTTTTTTTTTCTTTTCTTTTTGTAGGTTGAAGTTGTGTCAACAAACGATATTTCCACCATTACATGAGTGTGGTGCAACTTAAAACCTCTTTTACGCATTGAATGAATGAAAGAATGTTTAAACAAATGAATGAATGAATGAATGAATGAATGAATGAATCATTGAATGATTGGCTTTTTTGTACTCTCATGTACCATGTTGCTTTTTATTTTTACATGGTTTTTATTTTCCAAACAACTCTATGTTATCCTTGCTGATAGCCATGGGGAATGGGAATTGAATGCAGGAGCAGACGGAGGCAGATGGAGGAAGCAAAAGCTTAATATTTGAATTTTTAAGCCCAAATCATGTTTGACAGGATGATAATAAAACAAGAGGAGCAAAAAGCCCAATGAAGGATAACACAATGAAAGACATGATAAAGGAAGGATTTCAGCATGGTAATTGCTTTTTGTTATACTCTTCTTTTTTCTTTCATACTTTGTGTTGTTTTTTCTCTCCCTTTTCTTTTTTTTTTTTTTTGTTCGTGATGAATACTTTTATTCAACGCTTTTCCTCTCTTTACTTATTCTGTTGTTTCTTGCAATTGAAATAAAAATAAAAATACGAATAAAAAGAACAACAAAAAAATTATTTGTTAAAATTGTTGTTATTGTTTTTGGGGAAATTTTTTAAAAAATATATTCGCCGTTACATTTAAAAATATCTCTTTTGTGTTGCCATAGAGAGAGCGCAACAAACGAACCGGAAGTAATAAAACTTGAAATCTTTTCATTTTCAATTCTAAAAAAAAAGAAAAAATTCAAGAAAAAAAGGAGGAAAAAGTATTACAAGTGGCCTGTAAGTCAGTTAATTATTTGAGGTTTATTTTATTTAAGCATTTCGAATAACTTTATTTGGATGTTAATTTAAGAAAAAGAGCATGAACGTGCTGATTATACTGATTATGTTGAATGAAAATTAAGCTGAAATGCTGAACATTAAAGACAATTTTTATGTTGAGTTTTTTATTTGTTTAAAGATGATATTATGTGTGGAATATACGTACAGACATACGTAATTGGTCATTACAACCCTTCAGTCAGCATTACGACGTAGCTTCTGACACCACTTATCTTGTGTGTATTAATTTTATATAAGAGTGGCGCGACCTACAGTTTAAGGTCGACTCCTAACGTCAGTTTTTTTTAAGAAACTTTTCATGTTAGTTTTATTTACTCTCTTGACCTGAGTGTTGAACTATGGTCTCACGTCTAACAAGCCAACACACTACCTACTAGACTACGGCAACTTCACTGGAATACAACATGATTTAAATGCCCTCCGCAGCTTCTCTGAACGGCACGCATCTGAATTGTACAATTTTCCATAACTCTGGCGCATAATTTAGTCCAAATTTGTCTGACGACAGGGCAGTTATGTTGGCTTTGAGGACTACTGTGATTTGTGACATATTTTCATGCCCACAAAAATAAGCCTAATGGGTACAAATCGCACAATCTCGGTGTCAATTTCATATCACCTTCACGCGATACGACCCTGCTTTCAAATCGACATTCAATATATCATGAGGATTTTTAATCATCACGCGGGTATGACAAGGCTTTCAAGCAGCTTACAATCGACCACAAAAAGTGATCGTAAGATAACTTGAAAGGAGCGTTTAACGTTTATCAATCGAACTAAAGACGAGTTTCGTTATTGTGGAAGAATCGAGGAAGCGCCAGAAGACCAAAGCATTCATGGATAGCTACTCCGTTAAGGGAATACGTTGATTGAATTTCATTTTAAAGTGTCCCTTTTTTATCTGCCTCGCCTAAGTATTATTATTATTGCAGTTGTTGTTGTCGTATAGTTAATACAATATGACAAATGAAGTTTTGCAATTTGTCTTCTCTATTCACATCCTTTTTTTATTGCTATATGATTGCACTTGTTTTTCTTACAAGAATTCTTCTTGTTTTTTTCCAATTCAGTTTTTTTGTTTGTTGTACTTTCATCTCTGCCAATGGATTTCCATGCTGCCTTTTGTCCTGCTAATTCTGCTTTGTATACCCTATGGTATCATTATGTGGTAGGGGAGTATAGTTAGTTTGCCACTACTTACATCGATGGAATATACGTAATTGGTCATTACAACCCTTCAGTCAGGATAACGACCTAGATTCTCACACCACTTATGTTGTGTGTGTTAGTTTTATACATGAATGTTTATATTTTATTTTGATGTCTGTCCTGGGGCTCGAACCCTGACTTTTCGTCTAATAAGCCAACACACTACCTACTAGATCATGGCGACATCGATGGAATATGCGAATGAAAATTTGAAATCAAAATTTTGAATCATCATAAGGCACCTGTTTTACATGCATAGATAGGCACGTAATACTTTTCATATTTGATGACAGTCGGTCCATAATAAACTGTCATTGACGTGCACCTAATACTTTTCAATTTTGATGAAAGTCAGTCCATAATTAACTGCCGTAGTCGTAAAGATTCTTACAAGCATCTGAATCCCATCGTATTTAAATGAAAGATACTTGAAGTACTGATCCTAGTGTTACTTTAAAAATCTATTAAATCTTCTGTGGACAAATCAAAACATAGGGTAGCATATGGAACGTACTTAAACGTCCTTTTATTGCTTTAGTTTACCATGGTATTCAAAGTTGTTTTTATCATTTATTTTACATTTTCAAAGCTATCCATGGGCCCCAATGTATTAGTAGAGTGACTTTTAATTATAAAACAACAAGAAATCACCCACAACAACAGCAACAACAACAACAAATGCAATCGGTTATCTGAAATGTAAGAAATAATTTCCTTGTCAGGACTAAAAATAAATGAAAAACCATCGCAACGGCAAGGCAATATTTTTCTTTTCCCTTCTCCTTCTTTAAAGTAAAACTGCAGTTGTATTAAGGACAGCAGCAGAAAGAAAGAAAGAAAGAGAGGGAGAGGGAGAGGGAGAGGGAGAGGGAGAGGGAGAGGGAGAGGGAGAGGGAGAGGGAGAGGGAGAGGGAGAGGGAGAGGGAGAGGGAGAGGGAGAGGGAGAGGGAGAGGAAAGGATAACGAATTAAGTTTCAAAAGTCAAAGGAAAATAAAAAAGAAAAAAAGAAATTAAATTTTACTAAAAAAAAAAACACGAAGAAGAAAATCAAGAATCTAATAGTCTTAGTTGCACTTTACATGAAAGCTAATTACATGCAGGCTGCATAAATAATCCTTAATGTTCTTCAAGAAATGCAGACACACTTTAAAGCCATGCACATACACATACATACATACATACATTCCAATATTATGCCGTACAGTGGAAGAAAGTAATTTTACATTAAGAGATACGTAGAGTGTAAAATAAGTTCGATAATTTCGAAGATAAGGATGATAGGAGGCAAAAATGTATGAATTTTCCCTTTTGTGAAGTCCACATTTGAAGGGCTCTTAAACAATACCGAGTGCCTACATATATATATACTATATATATATATACGCGAGTTAAGGGATTTTTAATCATCATTCAGTCGACCACAAAAGTAATCGTAAGACAACTTCCCAGTAGCGTTTATCAATCGAACTATTGACGAGTTTCGTTATCGTAGAAGAAACCCAGTCTCAATACATAAGAGACCACAGAGCCATCGAAAAAGGAGGTTTTGTGTGACAAATCATTTCTATTGAAAGTCAAGATGGGTTTGTATAATTTACTCACTTTTTCTATTGGATATAGGTAGTGGATTTCTAATTACAACATCTATGTACGACCGTATACCCGAAATTATAAACTAACAATGGTGGAACGCAGCAGTAGATAGGTAAAATAGCTGGTGGACGGGGGAGCTAACCTCTTTTGTAGAAACAGAAACTTAAAAACAATGTCTACCTCCGCCTCTCGAGCAATTCAACTTAAGCGCCATACATTTTCCCACAACTAATTGGTCATAAATACTTGTTTCTTTTGGGAATACGAGTCAGCAGTGTGGGTACAGTTAAAAATCGATTCAAAATCCATTTATTAAGTTCTGTGGATTGTATAGGCAATTTGAAAATAATTCAAGGAATTATAATAGCTACAGAACATTTTAAACTTGACAGGTATGGCAATGACGGATAATTCTAGAATACCTCTGAAGAATACTTCACAATCTAGTGAACGTACCTGCAACTATTGCAAAGCTATGTGGACAAAAATCCCCAAAAGTGGATCATGAAAAGTGGATCATGCCATCATAGTTATCTTATAAGATCGCGTTTGCGCTGTATACAGTCCATATGAAAGAATAGGCGGAAGCAAAACGAATGAATGTGTGCGTTTTAGAGAAACAGATTGCACGTCTCTGTTGCAGTTGTAAAATAAGAATAAGTTCTCCTGATCTCATGGAGACTGGAATGGAGTCCACTTCTTTTGATGATTAAACCGGAGTCTATATTCTTTCTAAAAATTATCAAGCAAACCTCGTCTATATTTGAAATAATAAAATAAAATAAAAAAAAACTGTGCAGAAACATAAAGTTCATAAAAATCAGAAAAAAAATTAAAAGAAAATTGAAACTAAATTACTCTGTCTGTGGGTATAAAGAGTTGAAGTTCAAAGGCATTAAACACAGCAGACCTGTAAAGGATGGCATGAAGGAAATATACATGGATTTGGGGCATTTATATAATTTGCCAAGAAGAAAGAAAAACATTTAAAACATGAAAAAAAAGGAAAAATTAGAATTTTCTTTCAACTAAAATTAAACACACACACCGAGGTATAACGCTTTTTAGCTTAAAATTACTGATAAAATATTGTGGAGAAGCAATGAAGATTCATTGGCAATTTCAATTTAAATCGAATTTAACTCTTAAAATTATTTAAATTAAATAGATTGAGTTAGATGAAGTATAAATGACCTGCTAAAAGCCAAGCCCAATGACCAAGTGTCTATCAAAATCAAAAATATATGTAAGAGTCCCAAACAGGGAGTTAATAAACTGATTCTAGACGAGTTAAAGTACTGTATTGGAATCGTAGTAGATCCATAAGATGCAGTTAATGTCCAAGATTATCATACAGACCAACAAGAAACCTTTTTAAAGGCTTTTGTTGCCTCGTGACAAAAATATTCGCCATTCATATTCCTTTTGATGAACGCAATACCTATAGTTTTGAGTTGTATACACTTTACATAACATTCCGTCAATTATTGTTTTATTTTTTGTTTTGCCAGGAAATAAGATTTGTCGATGTCATCAAAATTGATTTGTTTGTGTGAGTATTTCACCATTAGCATCGAATATCTTAACCTCGGTCAATTTATCAGGTTTGGAAGCAAGAAATAGCCCCTGTAGACTAAATCAGTAGTAGGTAAGGCTGACGAGAGTGTGTGTCTAATTCATGCATTGAGAACTGCATATACGGGCAACTTTGTATTGTCCTGATGCAAAAGAACCAACGAAATTGCGAAATTGTGTCAAAATTTGTTGGCACTGCATGAAGTAGAACCGAATTACCCACGTTTCAGATGTGGCTACATGGTACCGGAGTCTACTTTCGGACGAATATACACACTCTAACACGGTTAATAAGAGTTGCTGAAGCTGTCATCGGTGGCGGCGATATAATAATCTTTACCGACGGCTCAAAAATGGAATGCGAAACTGAATCTGGGGTCTATTTCGATAAACTGGCACTGAACGGGTCATACAGATTATCTAACCAGACCAGCGTATATCTGGCGGACATATTGAATAAGCTGCACGCATATCTGAAACTGGGGACCTGATCATATGTGGGAACAGTCAAGCGTCAGGAATTTCATGGACTCTCTACACCATATACGTGGACACAGCACCCGTCTCTACTGGGTTCCACGCCACTGGGGCATAGGGGGAAACGAAAAGGCGGCAAAATTGGCTCAGAAAGGATCGGAGATATCTGAGGAGCAGTTGCATGGACTCTCTGCATCGTATATGTTGCCACAAAACCCGCCTCGACTGGGTTCCAGGCCACTGTGGTGTGGAGGGAAAAGAAAAGTCGTGGGTGGTGCGACATACTTGGTTGCCGAATTTCAAAACTGCTGTGTCCAGCAGTGAACAGCGGAAGAACGATTAAACTACATGAGTTCGACAAGATATCGATTCGCGTTTTAACAGGAATTCTAATGGGACACCGAGTGAACTTGCCTGTGAACGGCAAGCTATCCGCTAACATAACCTAACTTCGTCGACACTCAGCTTGTAGAAAGCTTTCTTATGCTTATGATTTGAAATTGAAACCACCACTGAAATTTCACCCATCAATCTTCTTTGCTTCACTATTTTATCGATACTTCAGTGGAATGTGTTCCAGTGACTTAAAGGGACTTGGTCCCGTACTCAATATTCGCCTTTGTCGCAAACCTCAAGCTGCACTATTCACATGTTCAATATATCTTCGTTGTCACTTATTATGTAAACACTTGACATCAGCTTTAGTCTCTCATTTACCTACACTCAGACACAAAAATATACATACGGTTAACAAATTTCAGAAATTTTTTAACCAATCCGTTTTCGTTGAAAATCTTTATAATTGTCTGACAACTTTCTTCGATTTTAAGACGGCCTTTCAGAAATTTGTGAAATTTGTTAATCGGATGTATACTTTTGTGGGCCTGTGCAGGGCCACAATTCAGTTCAAGTTCAGAAATTTTTTAACCAATGCAAAAGACCGTCTTAAAATCGAGGAAACTATACGGTATTTCAACGTATTGTACTCAAACTAATTTTAAATTACTTGTACAAATAATTTAAAATAATTCATCATTTACTGTGTTTACAGTGCCCTCCTCTTTGACTTTATATCCTAATAGTTCACACACAATATTCTAGCAATCTCGATTGTGCAAATCTAATGGGTAATGGACGCCCTGATTTGTCAAATTCATAAATAAATTACTTTAACAACCTTCTTCATGAAAAGAGAAGAGAATAAAAAAAAAGACGAGAAGAACATTTTGAAAAAAAAAATTAACATTTTAAATCCCAGCTTCCAACATATAAAATTGAAATGAATGCCAACAGCTTAAATGAAAATTTCAATGTTTTAATCAAACTGTCAGTACAAACAAACAAACAAACAAAAAAAGGTCACATTCAAAGGCTTTGAAAGCAGATAAAAGTATTTCACAAATTCTGCAGCCAATGTCACAAAACTGCCAAAGAAATTGGAAAAAAAAAGAGCCTCCAACTAGATAAAGGGCCTTAAAACTATGTGAACATTTCGTAAAACTGTGCGATAATTGACATTTCGGGCAAAGCATAGGATAGACACACTAAGCCATTACAATGGAAAATCCTTTGAAATAGAAATGCCATTCAAAAGTATGCGAGAACCCTAACATACATATGTATCCGAATGAGTTTTAAACCGAAAAATGAACGAAAAAGAGAAGAAAGCACGAGAGGTGTCATATATTTACCCGGCAGTAATTTTTATGCATTTTTATTTGATGAAAAGAAGAACATCACAGGTTTAAACATCCACTTGATGAATATTTGATGCAGTATTCGATATTTACAACCTTCCGACAACGCTTTATGTATAATTTTGTACCCAAAAAAAAGGAAAAATAACAGAAATATTTTAAGGAAAATATCAAATTCAACTTACACAGTGGAACGTGTGTTTAGCAAACATTTGAGAGCTTATAATTGTACACTGAAGCCTAACGAAACGTGCTTAAAATCTAAATAAAAGTATTTGTAAAGACAAACAAACCTTACAGCCTCTAAACTGTTACTCACATGAAAGTTATCAGCATAAACGGTTTCATTATATGAAATCTTATACGTTTTTACAAAACTATTAGGGAGAGGTGTTGGTTGAGATTAACCATAATTCTGTGGATAATCAAACTTTTTTGGAATTTTTTTTTTATTATTTGAAATCCAACCTGACATATTTATGAATCTGTTTGGTATCCTTTTAACAGAGGTAAATAAATAAATCAGTGTCCTTAAAATTAAGGACTAAAATTGTTAAAGAATTTTGTGACACAAAAAAAATCCAAGCACAATACAAGTTTTACTCTGAAGGGTTTCACAGGAATTTCAAAAATATGCCCCATTTTTTAATGATACTTTAGATGTCGTAAATCCTTTAAAATATAAAATGTAGCACATCTTGCATTCACATGTAACCAGCACGTATGGTAATGGAAAAATTATTGCATAATTGGCAGTAACCTCAAAACCAGACATTAAGCTCTTCTATACCCATGTTTATATGCACTTAAAATATGTGCGGAATTAGCCAGAAGTCTTAAAAACGGAGTGAATTGTTTAAGGTACCCTCTCCCTTAATATTCCTTTAAAATCCGAAGATTAAAAAAAATATGATTGATGCGAAGCTTGATGGTTTCAAATATCCCAACTGAAAGAAAAAGACTGCATCTTACGATAGGCTTTTTTGCAATATTTGGCATGTGTTTTACAGTCAAAAATTAAATTTTGTATCTCATTAATTACTTATTGAATACCATCAATCAAAGCAAGGCTTGATGTAGTATTTATCAAGCTTATTCAAGCATATTTAATTTCAAAGATAAAGAAATGATTTACTGGCCATCTTTGAGGCCGAACACTCGCAAAACTTGCTAACTGTTCTGATTGCCTGACGTGACTTGCTAAACCCGAAAGTATTGAAATATTTATGATATTACTTAGATAATATAACCCTGAAAGCCTTTGGTTTCATGGGTTTTAATCTTTAATCATCACTTGAATATAATAAGGCTTTTAATCAGCTCGCAATCGACCACAAAAGTAATCGTAGGACAACTGCCAAAGAGCATTTAATGTTTATCTATGGCACTATGAACGAGTTTTTGTGCCTTTTTTTAATCTAGGAAGAAACGCTGCATGCCATTATGCACCAGAGATCAAAGAGCAATCAAGCCTAAAAAGAAACCGTATGAAACAAATCGTTTTTATTCTAGGCCAAGGTAGGTTTGTATACCAATAGAATCTTCATTGCCGGTTTAATATCAGCTTTTCGCGCCGAAGTCGCCGTAGTCTAGAAGGTAGTGTGCTGCCTGATTAGATGTGAGGCCACGGTTTAAACCCCAGGTCAGACATTTCCAAGAGAACCAAAAAAATATTTCTTCGGAGACTGCTACGAAGCAGATTTCTGGAAAAAACTCTGAGGGTTAATAAAATGGCCATGAAATGTTCCTCTAAAAATCAGTCGTTCGGAGTCGACTTTAAGCCGTAGGTCCCACCACTTATAAATAAAAATGACACACACAACAAATTGACTGAAGGGTTGTAATGACCAATTATGTATGTATGTTTCGTGTCGTTTTATTGAACTTCTTACATCGAAATTCTGTAAAATACACAGCGAATTCCTCTCTCAGCTTATTCCTCATCTACTCGTTAATGAAGTTCTTCGAAATATTAACAATTTTTTTTGGGACAAAATCGGTTTGTTGTTCAAAAACAAAATAATTTTTTCTTCAAAAACCCGCGTTGCATTCAAAAACTTTTGATACGTCCTAGTTGTCTAATTATACTATTCATCCGTAGGCCATGTCTCGGAATCAAGCAGTTACGTAAACTTGCTAAAGCAGCATACTCAAGATTTTTTCAATCGGAATAGAAAAACGAAACGTTGATCTATATATATATGACCACTTCACAAACAAAAATTCGATTTTCTCGCATGTAGCTCAGGAAACCAAAATAACCTCCAGCAATTTGTACGTACTCAACCACATTCAAACAGAACCTAACAACTAAACCTGAAATATTCTCCTCAATCAAAACTAAACCAACAAAATGGCATTTCAACATCAGCCATTTCTCTAATTCGTTTAAATTTAAAGTATTGTTGCCGTACAAACACTTTAAAAATTCCCTACTTCCACGCGTGGCCACAAGGCTTTATACAGTCGGAAACAATAATAACAACAACACTGTGCCGCTTTCAAATTTTTGGTATTTGTAAACTGCCTGACCGCCCACTTTAGTATTTTTCCCCTCGGCATAAACGAAAACCACAACGGTAATATTGAAATTCTTGAAAATGTTATGCCACTCTCCCTCGTACACATCTTTAAGTTATTTTCGGTGGTTATAGAGAAGAAGGAGGCATGAAATGGCTGGAAGTTGGTAATAAATACAATAACAAAATTACGTTACAAAAAAAAAAACAACAAAACACCAACAAACAAAATAATGAAGTTGATATACACCCACGTACTTGCGAGTCAAGTACCAAAAAGTTTAAGTGCTTAATGATGTTGTTTTTATTACTCTTGTTTGTCGGAATGTCCTTAAAAACAGGCTGATAACGGTATGGCATTTAAGGCAGATTTTGAATTTGAATTTCTAAATATGACCACAAGTTAAACAAATTCTATCAATATTTACAGGACGGGGAAAAGGATGCCAAAAGAGTGAAGAGATGGTGATGACAAGATGAACAGGATAAACAGTTAAAGTGTTTAAGAATTTTAAGGTAAGCATTGTAACATGAATTATTTTGAAGGAAAATATTGCCAAACATTAAGGGAAGAGTCATGGAGATTATATTGCGTATGAAGTGCTGATAAATTTCAGTTGTGTTTTTCTGCATTGGCCACTGATTGCCTGTTTATCATATTCCTCGCGAGCTAAATCATCATTTCGTATTTGCCACGTGTGTTGAAGCCATAGCAGCCGATGTATGCCTATTTCCATACTATCTTATTTGCAAGACTTTAGTCAGGATTACAATCACACCACCTCACACCACCTATGTTGCGTTTGTTAATTTTATGCATGAGTGGCGTGACCTAAAGTTTAAAGTCGATTTCGAACGACAGATTTTTGAGATACTTTTCATGGAAAATTTTCATTTACTCTTAGAGTTTTTGTCAAAGGACTACTAAATAGCCAAAAGAAATATTTTTCACATACCTTTTCATTCAAGATGTCTGAGCTAAGCCAACACACAAACCTACTAGACTACGGTGGCTTTCCATACTATCTCAGCATTAAGATGACACAGTTTTCACTAGGATTTCAATAGAATTTGGAATTCATTTTCAAAGCATAAGGGAACTGATGGCTAAAATCGAACACAATATGGCCAAGATGGAGTAAAAACGGCTTCTATTTAATAATGTGACCTGCTTAGGTTTTCTGTTAATTTGTCTAACAAATTATTTGCAATCTTCTCCTCTTCATCTCATCGAAAGAATATTCTGGATATTCTTTAATGTTATCTCTTCCTATTACACGCTTCCATGTATTTCAATCCTCATTATGGTTTGGTTTGGTCTTGGCTCTCTCATTCTCCAGTGTATACCCTATACAGTTCAATTTTCTCCTTGTTATTTTCAGTTATACGGTGGTTTTCATCATTAACATCGTAGCTGCCCAGCAATGCAAAACTTTTCTTTTATTACGGTATAAGGTATTAAATCTGTAGTCACCGTAGTCTAGTAAATAGTGTGTTGGCTTATTAGATATGAGGCTACAGTACAAACTTCAAGCCAGACATCTCCAACGAAATGAAACAAGAGAAATATTTCTTCGGCAACTTCCTCTCAGCAGATTTCTGGCAAAAACTCTAAGATTAAATAAAATTGCCATGAAAAAGTTTCTCAATAATCTTTCTAAAGGTCCCGCCAATCATACATAAAATTAATACACACAATTAGGGGTGGTGTGAGAAGCTAGGTTGTCATCCTGACTGAAGGAATGTAATGACCAATTATATTATGTATGTAATGTCCTTATTAAAACCATCAAGATTACATAACCATGATAATCTTAAGATTTTACTGAATGCTTATGCGGTTTGAAATCCAATTAGATTTTCTATAAATCATGCCTATAAAAGCCCGCACGATTTCAACCGAGCAGCCGATTCCACAGGCATTTTCATCTCCAACAGCATCTCTAGATATTGTGCGTGTGATTCTAAAAATTCTTTACATATTGTATATAAGACCATACAAGTCTTCACCCGATTTGGCATATTCTTTAGAAAACTTCAACAAAAAATTAAAACTGCACAGAGATGACTTGGCACATTCCACAGTTCAAGTTTAGAAAAGTTTGTTAAACAAAAAATATTTAAAAATCTTATGTAATCAGCTTAAATCATAACAAATACGACAAATGAACGAATAATAATCAAATGAATCAAAAGAAAAAATAGAAATCAAAACAAGAACATGATGAAATACATACTGGTATAGTAAGTATATATAGTACATACATATGTACATACGTACGTATGTAATATGTAAACATAAATTTCCATAAATAATTTCAATATTTATTTATTACAACGACACAAACAATAAATATGTAATAAATAAATATGTTTAACACGGGTATTTCATCTATTTTCAGACCATGATCTATAAAAACCAGCCATCCATCAGACATACTACACTATACTGCCATGCCATGCCAAATCAAATGCTTTTAATGCATGGAAGTAAAGTATGAGAAGAGAGAACAAAAGAAAAAACGAAAGAAAAAACTTGTTGAACCACTTAAAATATTTGAAATCAAATGCAATTATTTGCTAAACCACCGCAATACAAATTATAATTCCAAAGAATCCAACAACAAATGCAACAAGTACGACAACAAGTACGCCAAGTACTTACTACTGGTACTCGTGCTCGTGCTCGTGCTCAAAGACACAACCAAACCCATATTGTATGGTAGACGGACGCCTTTCCTATATACTCGTAGTCGTACTTCAACTCGTTCATTCATAACATTCATGAGTAAGCAATTCATTATAACTGGCAAATACAACAACAACAACAACAACAACAATAATAATAAATACTCTTTCAGCACACCACTCAACCCCCGATTGCATTGCTATTAACATGGGTACCTTGTACCACAATAACACAATAAATTCTTTCTGGTTTCTTTCTTGTTTTTTTCTGTTTCCATTCCGATAAACAGACAGACAGACAGACCAACAAATCCATGTTTTCCAATTTGAAATCTGTAGCAGCAGCAGCAACAAGCAACAGCAACAACATGATATAATAACATTAGTTTGGTTAACCCTGTAGTAAAGTGACAACATGACGTTTTAAAAAGAAAAAAAAAACAAGAATTGAGTGACTGAAATACTTTTAGAAGAAATTACACCTAAAGAAAATAATTATAATGATTAAGAGTTAATACGAGGGTCGCACCAGAGTATTATTGGACAATTTTTTTTCTTCCTTTCGATTCCTTAAGGTATATAATTGGTTGTCACAAATCAGCTCCCCAAGCTTTCGCTTTTTTGGTTGTCTTACTTGAATCTTTACAGCTAAGCAGATAGTACGTTCGAAAATAATAGGGTTGGTATCTGTCTCTGCCTAGAAATAATGCTTTTTACGATGTTCGTGGTTACAATATAGCATAAATGAATTGAAAACCACAGTGACAGCTATAAAGCCTGAATTAACTGAAAACAGGAGTATTTGGTGAAGTATTGCGAGTTGTTACAACCTAGCGAAAGGATCAAATATAAACTCAATCAGCAGCAACTCGAACATTAAAAGTTGTCATCAGGAAAAAACGCCAGTTTTGGCCCAACTGAAAATGAGTTGTTTGATGCCTATGTCAGGCCAAATAAATGATTAACGATTTGCCCAAAATTAATATAATTTTGCCGGGAAATTTTGACCCAACCACCCACCACCCATATCTACAAAATTCTGTAAATGGTAAACCAAATTTTTTCCAATAGAAAAATAAAAAAAAATGGATGAATTCTTACATGACCAAACAAAATTTTCGACTTTGAGACGATACCAATCCACATAAGATGTAAGAGCGGCCCATGCAATCCGAAAAAGTCACTGTTTGGTGCGGATATTGTGCTGACAGCGTTATCGGTTCATATTTCTTTGAGAATGCCTTTGGACAGGTCGTCATTGTCAGCACTGGCGAGCATTATTGATCGATTATTACAGTTAGGATTCAGTTAGGATTAGGACCTAGCTTCTCACTCCACATTTTATACATGAGTGGTGGGACCTACAGTTTAAAGTCGACTCCGAAAGACAGATTTTTGAGGAACTTTTCATGGTTTTTCTCGGAAATATGCGGAGAGGAAGTCGCCGAAGCAATATTGTTCCATATTTCGTTTTGTTAGAGATGTCTGACTTATGGTTTGAACAAAGGCCTTACATCTACCAAGCCAACACACCACCTACTAGACTACTTCGGCTTCTAGGCACAAACAACTTGTGGTTTAAACTGGACGTTGTTATGTACTTAACAGCTTATGCTTACGCCACGTAGGATATCCTGCACGAACGATTTAAAAGTGAATCACTTCATGTGGAGGTGATGTGAACTAGCCAACGAAATCATAACCCCAATAGACTCTTTCGTGTAAGGTTTTCTTAAATCGCGGATGTATGCGAATAAACTACAAGCCACAAGTTTTCAAAACCAACACAACCCATCGGTCAAATTCAGTTTCATTTATACGCCGAATTCATATGAAAATTTGACATTTCAGATGCTCTCAACCCAGAGAAACCGCGGCATGCATTTGTGATGATGATATATTCCACACATATGTAGTCGCCGTAGTCTACTAGGTAGTGTGTTGGCTTATGTGACGGAAGGTTTCCGTTCAAACCTCAGATCAGACATCTCCAACAAAACGAAATATGAAAAAGATATTTCTTCGGCGACTTTCTGACAAAAACTCTCGACCGTAAAATAAAATTTCAAAAATCAGTTGTTCGGAGTCGACTTTAAACTGTCCCGCCTCTCATGTATAAGATTAACACACACAGCATAAGTTGTGTGGGAAGCTAGGTCGTAATCTTGACTGAAAGTTTGTAATAACCAATTATGTATGTATGTATGTACGTATATTCGACACATAATGGCGTCTATAGGTCTTTCAAACAAATAGAAAATTTCAAATTTCTAGTCTCTAAATACCTTCTATTAAAAATAAAATATATTCTGTCCTTTAAATCTCGCTACCTTATTATTCTCGTTATTTCTTCCTGGGCAGTGAAAGTACTTTTACTAAATTTTCTTTTTATTCTTCAGACCTTCTCGTACTTACCTCGTACAACTTATTGACTTGCTCTCTATCTGCTATGATTACAAACTCATCTGTCAAAAGCATATGTTTTTTGGTTTTAATTTTCACCAGATTGAACAAGAATATGCTGAAAATAAAACAAAGATAGGTAGACAGACTCCTACTCATAAACCCAAAACTATGTATATTGGATCCTTAATGAGATAGATAAACTATGTATGTACATACATATGTCAGCAATATTTAATCTTTGTCGATTACTTTCATTTTCTGTCTACTTCAGTAATTAATTAGAAATCTTATAACATTTGTAGACTCAATTAATTTCATTTAATAATTAGAAATTAAAATTATTATCCAAGAAAGATAGGAGGAGAATATAAAATGTAAAGCAATTAAAAATATAAAGTTTTTAACAAAACCAAGATTAAACACGATTAAGCTACACAAAATGCTTTAAAAAAAAATATTGAAATTTTATTTAGAAATTGTTGGCAATGCGAGGCTAATGGTTTCAAAAGAATTGTAAAAAAATAGAAGAAAAAATAAAGAAAAAGTGTCTTTAAAGTGGTTTATTTGTTTTGCAGACAGACAGATAGACAGACAAACATAACTGTTGGCAAGATCAAGTTAAAGACAAGGTTGACCTGTATGCAAAATATTCTGCGAAACTTTCCTAAAAAGAAAAAAACTGACGCCATTTATGCACCTGCAGTTTTGATTGACTATATAGCACACCCACATTTTAAGTCAAGGAGATAATGTTCATTCTGCAATACCCTATAACAGGAACAATGAATACTTTAAGAGATATTAATTATTCTGGGAGGTACTTTTTCCCAAGTGGTACTGTCGAAGTCACAGGAGTCTGGTAGTTAGGGTGTTGACTTATTAGACGTGAGACCATGGTTCGAAAAAAAACTATTTTTCTCTCTGAGTTCCTTTCAGCAGATTTCTGGAAAAAATCTTGAAAGAAAATAACAACCTTGCTGTGAAAAGTCTCTCTAAAATCTAATGTTCGGAGATGACTTTAAACTGTAGATCCCGCCGCTCATGTATAAAATAAGCACACACAACATAGTGGGTGTGATTGTAATCCTGGCTGAAGGGTTGTAATGAACAATTGTGTTGTGTTGTGGGTTCGGCACTGTCTAAGTGAACCATTTTAGTCGTTGATTTTTTTATATTTTAATCCCTTAAAAGCTCTTAGCCCTGATGGTAATTTTAAAACATGAAATCAACACTTTTTCTGGGTTCTTTGTTTCTGCATCTTGAACTATGGAAGAAACTCTCACGCATGTTCGAAAAACTTTAAGCCAATTAGCCTATCTTGCTTCCCTCTGTCTATATTTCCCACTCCTCAAGCTAGAAAAATCTTTAAAACAAAAAAATTTCCAAAGCAAAATTGCGTCAGTACATAAACCGCTAACAGCAATGAAATAAACTGGACTTTAAACACTTTTTCTATTGCTACATTAAATAAAGCAACCGCAAAAGCATTTATTATACCACAACAATAAAAAAGCATTTGTTTGTTACAATATAATTACAAATAAATCTTGTAATTTATCGATATTTTTCTCTCTCTCTCTCTCTTTTTGTTGCTTTTTTATTATCAGAATATTTATTGATTTTTTTCCTATAATACCAGTTAAAAGACCATGAACAACAACGGGTTGACACCTTGTTTTAAGCTGCAGGTCATTTCATTGAACAGTAGTAGCGCGTGGCAATGATGGTGATGATGATGGTGGTGGTGGTGATTACATTTCTGACATGCAAACGGTTTCACTTTGTTGAATGGAATTTCATTATATGGGCCGCAGTAGAGAAAACAAACAATGATCAGTACCACAGGCAGATAGCACATGCAACACATTTTACTAAGAACGTTAGTCTTTAACACAAACTAATGGAATTCTTCATCTCCCATTGAATCTTAATTTTTTTCAAGTTCACATCGTAATCCATAAGTTAATAGTTAATCAATGGAAAAATAATTTTTTTTTTCAACACATTTTTCTCTTAAATAGCATTCTTGCAATATTTTTATAAAAACAAAAAAAGAATTTTTTATTTCAAGGAAAAATAGAAAGAAATGAGAACAAAATAATGAAATAATGCAACAGATTAGATATCATTAAAGCGTTTTATTTCAATTATAAACATTAAAAACAACTTTAAAATGAGCTAATGTTTCGCGATTAATACGATTAAAAATAACATAAAATAGCAAGACAGTCATCGAAAGAAGCAAATTTAACATTCAGACGCCAGATTGAATTATTGCTCTGCAACCGATATCTCAATAAAGAAAAAGAGACCATTTGCACATACTCAACGTAATTTTTTGGCAATTAGAAACTATGGCATCACAACGGGCCGCTATGCGTGCTCAAGTAAGCTTTTTGATATCAGAGCTACCACTTCGACCTAACCTAACCTGACATGTAATGAAAAATTTTCGATTAAACGAAATTTCTCAACAGAACTTATGCAACTAACGAGGATTTGGTTTAAATCCATTACACATACATACATACATAATTGGTCATTACAATCCTTCAGTCAGGATTACGACCTAGTTTCTCACACCACATATGTTGTGTGTATTAATTTTATACATGAGCGACGGGACCTACAGTTTAAAGTCGATTCCGAACGACAGATTTTTGAGAAACTTTTCATGGCAATTTTTATTCACTCTCAGAGTTTGAGTCTGAGAGGAAGTCGCCGTAGAAATATTTTTTCATATTTCGTTTTGATGTCTGGGCTGGGGCTCGAACCCTGGCTTTACGTCTAATAAGCCAACACACTACCTACTAGACTACGGCGACTTCGACTTTAAAACCATTAACTCATAAAACTGTTAAGACGACAAAGGACTGCCAGGAATCGTAGACTTATGGTGAGATAGGTACAATGATATTTAACGAGATGTGAGAGGACTTCTCCATTCTGCGATTAAGGCAAAAGAAAATTTAACTTTACATAACCTAAGATCAAACTATAGAATACAAAATTTAAGGATTATACACTCCATTTTTCTATAGAATACAACACCATGGAATATATCATTGATGTGGAAGTGGAGCATGATATCTGTTTCCTACACAAGTATAAAGGAAAGTAAAAAGAAATTTATTACTTGGGTGTCCTGGTAGTCTATTGGGTAGTGTGACAGGCTATTAGCGTGAGGATCGCGAAGTCGCGGTAGTCTAGTAGGTAATGTGTTAGTATATTAGATATGAGCCAGTGGTTCAAACTCCAGGTCAGATTTCTAGCAAAAACTGTGAGATTAAATAAAATTTACATGAAAAGTTGAAGTCGCCGTAGTCTAGTAGGTAGTGTGTTGGCTTATAAGACGTAAAGCCAGGGTTCGAGCCCCAGGCCAGACATCAAGACAAAATACAAAAAGTATTTCTTCGGCGACTTCCTCTCAGCAGATTTCTGGCAAAAACTCTGAGAGTAATTAAAATTGCCATGAAAAGTTTCTCAAAAATCTGTTGTTCGGAGTCGACTTCAAACTGTAGGTCCCGCCGCTCATGAATAAAATTAACACACACAACATAAGTGGTGTGAGAAACTAGGATGTTGTACAATGGGTCAATTCGACCTCCGGGTAATGTACTTGTCTTAATTGACAAGTACGGATACTTTACTTGTCTTAATTGACAAGTACACGTCTTCTAACCTAACCTAACTTAACCTACCCTACATGAAAAGTTTCTCACAAATCTGTCATTCGGAGTCGAATTTTAGCTGTAGGTGACACCACTGCTACACAAAATTAACACACAACACAAGTGGTGTGAGAAGCGTGGTCCTAATCCTGATTGAAAGATTGTAATGACCAATTATGGATATTGAAGAATCCCAAAACTTATGTATCAAACATAACATTAACCAACTGGTGACTTTTTCAAGGCTTTATTCAGATTATGGACGTCATAAATATCATGGAAAAATAATTGTTTGAATTTCATTTGACTGTCTGCTAAAACATCTCATGTTATTTTCTTTGTTGCATTATTTAAACAAATGAAAGTGATTTAACCAAATCAGTGACGAATTTTAAAATTTTCTACATTTGAACTTTGAGCTATTATGGATCCTTTGCACATGTAATATTTATTTAATGAAACTATTTTATTCAGTCGGACAAAATATAATAAAATAATTAGCCAAACCCATTATAAACAACAATATTAACAAACCTGTTTAAAACAATTGCTGTGTGTACAGGGTATCTCAAGAGAAAGTTTATATTGAGTGGATTATCTAAACAGTTCATTAGTTTTTTAACGAAACAATAATTATTACTTGGGAACTGATTTCTTAAAAATAATTCCATTCAAATTAATATCTCTGTTATGATGTCAATGTAGTAAAATTCGTTCCGACGATTCTGCTAATAAACTCCATAGCGTTTGGCAATTTATATCGCCACCAATACAATCACTGTACACTCTTAAAGTAACAGTTCTGGTTTCTGAAAAAGTATATCTGCCGCAATGCTTAATATGGCTGCGAAAAACTCTCCATAGAGTCTAAATGCCCAAGAGTCACACTACCAATATATACTTTCATTTAAGTTACCCTGTATGTAAATATAAATATTTAATCGAGATTAGAAAATTATCCCCCCTACCCCCTATATTGGTAATTTAAAGTTGTATTTAAAATACCATTTTAATTGAGTCAATTCGCAATCCAACCTACACGTTTGCCATGGCTAACCAGGGAATTACTTTTAATTATAAGTTTTATTGTTGTTCTCTATTGTTGGTATACGGAGTGGTGAACCATATGACAGTGTTCTAATAATCGCTTCTGGTATCAACCTTGGATTCTATAAATTGCTTAACAATTCCTAAAAGAACTCACAGTTCTATTGATCTCTCAGCGCTGAACACAACGTCGTGAGTTTAAACGCGAGCACATCAAATAGAAAAGTTTTTAAAAGTAAAAGAAAAATTAAGGATTTCCGTGAATATAACAAAATGAGGACATCAGCTGTAAGTCGAACAAAAATAGGCATTTGACATTAAACGAAAAGGATTGCTTTTTAATTGTGATGGATTTTTCCAAAAGTTGTAATACAAAATAAAAGAAAATTTTTTTTATTTTCTATTTTAGATTTTATTATTCGCCCTTGTTGCTGTGATTGCCATTTACGGCAATTTTGCCAAAGCAAGTATTATACCATGGGGTGCAGTCGTCGTTGATGATGGTTCGGCTGCAGCAGCAGCAGCCACATCAGCTGCTGACAATTTAGCGAATGCCTTGCAAGAAGCCGGAAATCAAGCTGTTGCTCAAGCTCAAGTAGCAGCTGATGCCGCAGCCGTTCACGCCCAAGCGATTGCAGATGCTGCCCAACTTGCCAATGAAAGATTAGCTGCTCATATTTAAGCTCCTTGTAATGCTTACTAACCGCCGTCATTTACAATTGTTATCTTAATTATGTTTAATAATTTTAATAATTTAAACATTTTTCCGTTATAATTTATCTATTTTGGACATTTTTTTCGAGTTTTTTTTGCTACAAGTTGTATTACAATGCCATGCAATTACAAAAATTCTGTAAGATTTTTAATTTTCTGTTTTCAAATAAAAAATTTAAAGCAAATATGAAAAAAAAACTGTTGCTTGGTGTTATTATTTAAGGAATAAAGGAAGGAAACTAATATTTAATGTATACAAGGAATATTGTAAATAATAGAACCACCATCAATTCCAAACAAAAAAAATAAAAAACAAGTCAAGTAGTTACAGGAGACATTCGTCAGAGTGTGTCTGTTTAAACTGTCCCAAAGATACACTAGTTTGGTGGAGTAGAAAGCATTTTTAGTTTAAATATCATTTCAGTCAAATCTATACTAAGACTCAAACAGAGAGAGACTAATGTGCTGTAATCTGTTCTTGTTTACCACCTTGTAATTCGGTTTCGGTTTCTATTTCTATGCTTTGTTTTCAGATACTTTAATCAACTTTTTCCAACAAAGCAGGTGATTGGTGATTACAATATCAGATCTCAGTATTGTACGCTTGACATTTTCTTTGCCAAGAAACAAAGCCCTCGGTGAACATAGATTTCATTGTTGTATTGAGTAGAATAATGAAGAACCTTACTCGCTGAACGCAGACACTCTTATAACGTTAGTATCTCTAGATAATTTGATGGCCTTTGGAATGAATTTTTTTGAGAGAAAACTTTTTTGTTGAAAACGTTTCCATCCACTGACGTGTTCGTACTTGAAATACTTGTGAATACTATGAAAAACACATGCTATTAACTTATTTGTTTATTAATTACAATACCATTATAAAATATATTTAATTATTCACTAGCTGAGTATCATCGATATTATGTTCAGTGTAGTGTAACAGACCAGAGTCTCTGGTGGAAATTGAATTCGCAACCCTCATGTTCATAGTCTAGCACAATACCCACTAGACTACCAGGGTACCCATGGTATAAACTTATACTTACATTTTCATTCGTTTATGAAATAGGTTGGGCTTCGAAATTTTTATTGTAATGAAGTAGTCGACGTGATGAATTCAAGCGTCATTCCTCTCTGTGAGGAGTATCGTATATAATTAATAATTGATACCAGAATCCATGAGACAGAGCTGAGTTAGATGTAGTTAAAGTATTAGGAATACTACACTCAAAATAGTAATTGAGTTCCTTGCCTTTTTTGGCCTTAAATAATAGTATTCATAGGACATTTTATCTGAGCTAATGAAACTTACGGCAACATTTGTTGTATTAGCGAGAAAGAAACTCATACAATATACATACATAATTGGTCATTACAACCCTTCAGTCAGGATTACGACCTAGTTTCTAATTCCACTTATGTTGTATGCGTTAATTTTATACATGAGTTGCGAGACCTACAGTTTAAAGTCGACTCCGAAGGACAGATTTGTGAGAAACTTTTCATGGCAATTTTATTTACTCTCAGAGTTTTTGCCAGAAATCTGCTGAGAGGAAGTCGCCGAAGTATTATTTTTCATATTTCGTTTTGATATCTGACCGGGGATTTGAACCATGGCTCCGCGTCTAATAAACCAACACACTACCTACAAGACTACGGCGACTTCATATTTCTATTTCCATTTTCATTCGTTTATAAAATAGGTTGGGCTTTTAGATTTTTTTATTGTATTGAAGCAGTCAACGTGATGAATCCAGGCGCCATTCCACTCTATGAGGAATATCGATGATTGGTAGCAGAATCAATGAAACAGAGTTGAGTTAAGGGCAGTTAAACGTATTGGGAAAACCACACCGCAAATAATGATTGAATTCTTTGCTAGTACTGGGAGCGGAGCTTTTTGACCTCGAATATTAGGAATAATAGGACATTTATCTGAACTAATAAAACTTACGACAAACAACAGTTGTTGTATTAACAAGGAAGAAACAGCTGATGTTTAATACAGAATCGTCGAGATAGTGACCTAGGAAGGCGCTTTTAGTTGACTGCTACTACGCTAGTTGTAGATTATGAGCACATAAAGGAAAGTTGATCTAAAGCTGACGATGATAGTGACCCTAAGAACTTCCGAATAAACCTTCAAAGGACGGACTGAAGTCATAATACATTTGAATGTGATAATTCGGTACGTGTTTTTCTAATTCATTGAAGTCGCCGTGGTCCAGTAGGTAGTGTGTTGGCTTATTAGACGTGAGGCCTCGGTTCAAACTCCAGGTCAGGCATCTACAACTGGATGAAATATGAAAAAATATTTCTACGGCAACTTCCTCTCAGCAGATTTCTGGCAAAAATTCTGTAAGTGAATAAAGTCGTTCTGGAAGCTTCTTAAAAAATCTGTTGTTCGGAGTCGACTTTAAACCGTAGGCCCCGCCACTAATGTATACAAATTAACGAACACAACATAAGTGGTGTGAGAAACTAGGTCGTAATCCTGAATAAAGGGTTGTAATGACCAATTATGTATGTATGTATGTATGTTTTTCTAATCATAAGACAGTTTAAAAAAGTTTTTAAATTATTCATTATTTTAGGTGTAAATAATAATTCTTTATTCGACATTTAAACGAATTTAATTTAAAATTTTTTTTATTCATATATGAACATATGTATGTAGATTTAACACAATTAAGGCTATGATTTCGATGTAAAATTTAACATGTAACATGTAATCCTTGCCATTACGTACGAAATACAATGTCTCTTAAACGAACACCTATAAATTAGCTGTAGCAATCGATCAATTTGAGGTAGTTTTCTACCACTTGCGAATATTTATTATGGATCGATATGGATCGGCTATTGCTATTGAATAAATACGGCCCATATGATATTTTCAGCAGAGTTTTGATTGTGACTGTACTTAGGCATCAAAGAACACCGTTGAGGTGGATTTTCTGAAACATCAATATCGCGAAAAATAGTTTGAAAAGTGAAAATCAGAATTCATTGTAATTCACGACAAAATAATATGTAGCTATTCAACCTATCTGCTCGTAGCTGCTTGGAGCGCTTGCTAACAAACTAACGGCAATTGAAACTCCATAAAATACTGTGTATCAAACAAATTGTATTTAAATATTAAATTTAATTGAAGGTCTCAATAAATAGCAAAAGTAGTAGGTTCAATAAATTAAAATCCATTTTTTTCGTTTTTTCTAATACACCCAAGAAAAAGAAGAAATTAAAGAATGTTAAGTAATTAAAATGATAAATTTTATAATTACATGCAGACAGATTAAAAGATTAAAACCACACAAATTTCATAAGAAAACTGCATGTTTAAATTATTAGGTCTATGCATGAATTCCTACTGTTTTAAACAGGATTTACATTTATAAAGACAACAGCTTTCTGAAATAGTCTGATACAATGTCTACAAAAATTTCCAGCAAACTGATGAACTAACTTTTATATTACCCATGGGTTTGAATATAATCAACCCTGCATACAGAATTAATGTTTATACCCAATATTAATTATTTGATTAAATTTAAATAAATAAGTGATTAAAACAAGCGATTAAGAAAGAGTGGAAATAAAACAAAAATATTTTGTGTGAATGCATAATTATTGACAAGATCAAGTTCTTTTCCTTCATTAAAATACAAAAAATGAATGACAAGGTTGACCTGTATGCAAAACTATTTCGAAATATTCCCATGAACACCAGTACTTTATGCACCTACAGTGCTGACCACTTAATTAGTACCCGTTACATTTACATCAATATTAGTAGAATCAGTGGAACCAGTGTACTACTTAGGCACTAGTCCTTATTGTACAAATAATAAGTAATTTTATGTCAATGATTTCATTCCTTTATTCTAATAATAACGGTTTATTTTTAAAGAATATTTTTTTATTTTTGTAAGATTTTATTTAAATTTATTATAGAAAAAAAAAACATAATAAATCATATGAGTTATGAGTTGTAGATTTTTTATTGCGATTTTTCGTTTATTAATTACAAAACTTTGAACAACAACAACAAACAGACACCTTGTTTTAAGCTGCAGGTCATTTTATTAAACGGTAGCACAGTACATGGCTAGAGTGGTGGTGGTGGTTGCATTTATGGCATGCAAATGGTTCCACTTTAAATGGAATTTCATCTTATTAACCCCAGATTGACGATAACGTGTCGATATTCCAAGATCAGAGCGCCAGCCCGTAACACCAATGCCAAAGGCAAATACATATGTATGTACATAACATGCATGTATACATGAATGTAATAAAATTCTTCTCTTCATAAAGTTCAGATTGTTAAATACATACGAACATGTACGTATGGTGGTTTTATTTTGATAGATTGACTGCAAAGCACTTCAACAATTTCAAGTTCATGTTGCAATCCATATATTAATCACAGAAAAAATTCAGTTTATTTTTTTGTTTTAATTTTTTAAAGTTTTTAGAATTTATGTTTTAAGGTAAAATCATGAAAAAAAAATTAAAAAATGAGAGCAAAATAATATCAAATGTAAGAGACTAGACGTGAGTAATGTGTTTAATTTATTTGAAAAAGATTTAAAACGACTTTAAAATGAGCTATGTTTTGCAGTCTTTTTAATAAATGGTTCTTCATTTTTCGGTTTTAAAAGTACACATAAATAAAACACACATAATGCAATGATTTCGATTAAATTTTTATTTCATAATAATGTTTCGAGTTTGTTACCATGTACGAAATACAATGTTGCTTAAATGGCCGCCTCAGGATATGCTGGCAGTACTCGATATTTTTGAGATAGTTTTTGACCATGAATATTAGCCACAAATGATCCTACGTTAGAGAATTATCTACACGGACGCAGTGTTTGACGTGACCCCACAAAGAAGGTCTATCGACGTCAAATCGAATGCTCTTGGTGGCCATGATCGTGTTGTCGCGAAAAAGTGAAATTATTTCACATGCAATAATCAATCAAAAACTGACGTATTGTGTAGCTTGTGGGATTATCTTATTTGAACTGCATACTACCATTGTATTCTAAAAGAGAAGATCAGTTATCACTCGGCTGAAGCATTTAAAATCTGTTGTTCTAACCAGCCAGCTTCAATTGTTGCGTTTGTCGGACTATACATTGCGATGATGCACAAATATGACTACACTTCTAAGCTTTTCAATTGTTTTTCTAATCTAATCTCATCCTGCTACGAAATGTTATTTCATAATCACCCCTCGGTGTTCGAAATATCTGTGGGCCATTCTTATTTTTAAAAGTGTTAATCGCTGTGTATTAAACGAACTCTTAAAAAAAATACTTTACTGATCACCAATGTACAGCGGATAACTCCGACCAAACCATTATTGTTGGTATTCAAATTGCCACCTGCTAATACTCTAAACCGTAACAATGACATCGGTTTTTAATTTTAACGCCTCTAGCCTGTGGTTTGTAGAGCATTGGTTCACTCTTAAAATCTAGCACGCTTTAGTAATATGCGATGGTCTCTCCTCATGACAAGAGGGAAAGGATTGAAATCTTAACGGACGGATCTAAATCGATGTCAAGCGTCGGTGAGAATTTCTATATCATTAAAAAAGGACAAGAAAATTTGCTTCAGGCCAGTGGATAATTACTGTGTTTTCGAGGCCGAAGTCTTTGCAATTTTCGGGCTTTCATTTCAATACGGTATTAACAAGTATACGGTAAATATATTTCGATTTCTATAGAAAGAAACAAAAAGGTCTTGAAGCCTTGTATGTTGTCCACACCCAATTATTCTCCTGATACATACATACATAATGGGCATTACAACCCTTCAGTCAGGATTACAACCTAGTTTCTCACGCCACTCATGTTGTGTGTGTTAATTTTATACATGAGTGGCAAGACCTACAGTTTAAAGTCGACTTCGAACGACAGATTTTTGAAAAACTTTGCATGGCAATTTTTATTTACTCTCAGAGTTTTTTGCCAGAAATCTGCTGAGAGGGAGTCGCCGTAGAAATATTTTTTCATATTTCCTTTTTATGTCTGGCCTGGGGCTCGAACCCTGGCTTTACATCTAATAAGTCAACACACTACCTACTAGACTACGGCGACTTCCTCCTGATAGCGGATTTATATTAATAACATAACGAAACATTCTAATTTTAGCTTTGCCTGAGTGAATTCTTATGCAGGCTAAGAGTAATACCTAGCTTAGTTACTCATTGATAATAAACTCTCAATAACAGACATTGATTATATGAAGGCTGGGGAAAACAACTCAAGCACAATTTAAAGGTTTTTAATAAATCTTGTAACTAGGGTTGTTATTGCAAATAATTGTATTCTATATACGTGTACATCATCTGTGATAGTCTAGCTGAATTTCATTTGCTCATAGCAGAAGGGACTCCTTTGGTCCTTTCAAATGCCACGTATTATCTTGGCGAACTAAATATTCAGGTCTGGTGTTGTTTCAACTGTTTATACGTGCTTCATATACGATTCCTTGCGCTTAAAATTGGCTAATTTGGATCTAATTTTTGTCGCCATTTATTGCAATATTCGTTGTCTATTGAGAACCCCGCATAATCCAATAATAAGCTAACCAAACGATTTAACGATTAATTCATATTTAAGCCAGTGTAGATAAAACCTTCGAAGTCGTCGTAGTCTAGCACGCAGTGTGTTGACTTATTAGACGTGAGGCCGCGGTTTAAACCGTGAAAAATATTTCTTCGGCAGATTTCTGACAAAAACTCTGAAAAATAAAATGCAATGAAATGTTTCTCCAATAAAAAATCTGTCGTTCGGAGTCATCTTTAAACTATAGGTCCCGCCGCTCATGTATAAAACTAACCCAGACAACATCATAAGTGATGTGAGCAGTTAGGTCGTAATTCTCACTAAAGGGGTTTGTGATGACCAATTATGTATGTACATATGTATGTATAAAAGCTATATACCTGGGTCTGTCCATACAATTTATTTTCCATTCGAACTTTTTTTGGTATAAAAAAGATACAATAAAACTAAATATGGGGATGTGAAATACTGAAAATCGCAAGCGTATTTCTATAATTACTTCCCACTAGTCTGCGACGATCGTAGTGGGTAATAATAGCTTATTAGATAGGAGAGCTGTGAAGTTCAAAAAAATATTAGGCAAGAAAGAAAATGTTCTTTCGATAACCATCTCTTTGCAGATTTTTTTTGCCTCAGAAACAACTTATTTTCCATGAAAAGGTTTTCAGAAGTTCGGAGTTGACGTTAACCTCTATGACCCGCCACTTACCAATAGAATTAACACACACAACACGAATAGTTTGGAAAACTAGATCGTAATCCTGACTAAAGGGTTGTAATGGCGAATTTTGAAAAATTTTATTGCAAGGAAACAGGTATTGATTGAAAGCATTCGAAATAATTGTTGATTTCTTATCTTGTGCATTGAAGGATAAATCAAAAATTTGAATTAATTTAATTTAAATACTATATTAAGTACATACATAAGTAATCTAATTAATTGTCATATTTAATCTGTCTTTATTTGGTAAAAACATATGAAAACCTCTTTTATTCTCGTTTACTAAAACTGGTTTAATACAAGCAATTAATTTTCATTCAAATCAGTTCCATATTGGATACCTACTCGAAAGTAGAAAATTTTGTTAGAAAAATACAAAAAAAATATACGAAAAGGTGGCAATAAATCAAGTGATTATATTTCATTGCATTTCATTTCAATTTAATCGAATTTCATTTCAAAATACTTACCTTTTTTACCGAATGTAGTTCTACCTACACATTGCAAGCCAACAACAATGAAACTCTCACAAGTTATTTTCATTTGATTTCATTCTCTATATTGTTCGTTGGCAGTGAAACAAAAACAATTTTAATACGAATACGAAATAGAATAAATAACCAGCAACATTACAACGTTCTTAATAACTGCTTCTGGTATCAACCTTGGCTTCTATAAATTGCTTAACAATTTCTAAAAGAACTCACAGTTCGATTGATCTCCCAGCACTGACTACAACGTCGTGGTTTTAAAGTCGAGCACATTTTAAAGAGAAAAGTTCAACAAGAAAAGAATTTAAATTCAAAAATTGAACGAAAAAAAGAAAAAAGATTTGCAAACACAAAGACTTCAATGATTTCAACAAAATGAGGACATCATCGGTAAGAAGTTGAAATAGTGAAAATACTCATTGAAACGCAAGGATACATCTTCTCAATGTAACGGTTTCTTATTTCGAAATTAGTTGGAAAATTAAGAAAAAAAAATTAAAAAATAAAAGCAATTTGAATTTCTCGTAAAAGAAAAAGAATTAAAAATGCTGATGCAACTTTGTTTTGTTTTTGCTTTTTTTTTTGTAATTTCAGGTTTTATTATTAACCGTTACTGTTGTGGTGGCCATTTATGGCAGTTATGCCAAAGCAAGTATTATACCATTGGGAGGCGTAGTACCACCATATGTTATTCTACAACAACATCCCCATGTTGTAGTGGCTGCAGGTGGTCATGGATCTAGTGCTGCAGCTGCTGCTGCTGAAAGTTTTGCTAATGCTGTACAAGAAGCTGGAAACCAAGCTGTTGCTCAAGCCCAAGTGGCAGCCGATGCTGCAGCTGTTCAAGCCCAAGCGATTGCAGATGCTGCTCAAGCTGCCAATGACCAGGCAGCTGCTAATATTGAAGCTGTTGCCAATGCACAGGCTGCTGCAAATGCTGCTGCTGTAGCTAATGCTCAAGCTGCTGCCGAAGCCCAAGCTACTGCCAATGCTCAAGCTGCTGCGAATGCTCAAGCTGCCGCCGATGCTCAAGCTGCTGCTGCTAATGCTGCCGCTGCTGCAAATGCCCAGGCATCTGCTAGTGCTGCAGCTGCTGCTAATGCTCAAGCTGCTGCTGCTATTAACGCCCAAGCCGAAGCCAACAATCAAGCTGCTGCAATTGCAAATGCCCAAGCAGCTGCTGCCGCCAATGCTCAAGTTGCTGCTGCTGCTAATGCCCAGGCCGCAGCTGCAGCCAATGCTCAAGCTGTTGCTAGTGCTCAAGCTGCTGCTGCCGCAAATGCCCAAGCTGCTGCTGTTGCCAATAATGAAGCAGCTGCTGCTGCTGCAAATGCTCAAGCTGCTGCTAATGCTCAAGCTATTGCTGCCCAAGCAGCTGCAGCTCAAACTGCTGCCGCCCAAACTGCTGCAGCTCAAAACGCTGCTACTCAAGCTGCCGTTGCTCAACAAAATGCCGTTGCTCAACAAAACGCTGCTGCTCAAGCTGCTGCCGCTCAAAATGCTGCAATTCAAGCCGCTGCTGCTCAAAATGCTGCTGTTCAAAATGCTGCTGCTCAGGCTGCTGCCGCCCAAGCAGCTGCTGCTCAAAACGCCGCTGCTCAAGCTGTTGCCGCACAAGCTGCTGCTGCTCAAGCCGCTGCTGCCCAAGCTGCTGCTGCTGGTTCTGGCGTAGTTCTCTCAATTGTACCTGCTGGTTTACCCGGTGCTCCAGGTAGTCCTGGTGCTCCTGGCGGAGGTGGTGCTCCAGGAGGTATAGGTGGTCTTGGCGGCTCTGCTTGGGGTCTTCCAGGAGCAGGTGGTGCCGGTTCGGCAGGAGGTGCTAGTGGAGGAGCTGGTGGTGCCGGAGGTTCTGGACCTGCCGGCGGTGGTGGTGGAGGAGCCGGTGGTGCTGCTGCTGGTGGTAGTGGTGGCGGAGGAGGTGGTGCTGGTGGTGGTCCTTTAGGTGGAGGCGGTGCAGGAGGTGCTGGTGCTGGCGGAGCTGCTGGTGGTGCTCTAATATCAGGTGTTAGCGGTGGTAGCGGTGGTAATGGTGGTCTCTCTGTAGGTTATCTTTGTGGCCCCGATGGTCCTGATGGTCTTGATGGTGCTGATGGTCCCAATGGCCCCGATGGTTCTATTGGCGGCAGAGGTGGTAAGGGTGGCAAAGGTGGTAAGGGAGGTTGTATAGGTGCTGGCGGCGGCGGTGGTGGTGCAGGTGGTGGTGGTGCTGCTGCCATTTCCGTTCATGCTCCCGTTTGGCTCAATACCATTCACTGGTAAACTTAATGATATTGGAATAGATTTTATTTTCGACACACTGCGTACGTAACAACACGAAAATTTCACTGAGGCAACAATTTTTCTTTTTAAGATTTTTAGAATTTATTGGAGATTTCTTATTCTTCTCTTCTTATTTTGTGATCTTTTTAACGTTTTCTTTCTTTATTTTTTGTTTTATTATTTCGTTGAATACAAAGGAAATGAAGGTGCATACACATACAGTTTTAACTATAAGTTAACCTTAGTTTAAGTCTAGTCATAAAAGTAACCCCAACAGAACAACAACAACAACAAAAAACAAAACAAAAAGAAATTGTAAACTACACTGTGTTTGTTTGTCTTTGCATGCGAATATAAAAAATATTCAGAAAAACCCAACTCATACGGTGTTCTTATTGTGTTTTTATTTTTTTGGTGTTTAATGGAAATTTTTGGTCATAAAAATTCGTTTCGAAATTTAACCATTGATGCGGTAGTGAGTACACGCTCAATAAACATTTCTATGAAGAGCTGCCTTCGAAAACTCAATGCGCCAATGGAATTGGCATACAAACGCAGCAATATTATTGCCTCGTGGTGTTGTAAATATTAGTGAGTTCGGTACATGAAAATTTAGTGTAATGTTCTCTGGAACCAACACATATTTCAGGTGTCGAGAGAAGCATTCAAGTGCCTCGGTTTCTTAAGACTGTGGCTGAAATAGATCACTTCATCTGATCTCCTTACTATTCACAGATTTTTTGAGAAACTTTTCATGGAAATTTTATTTTACGGTCGAGAGTTTTTGCCAGAAATCTGCAGAGAGGAATTCGACGAAAAAATAGTTTGTCATATTTCATTTGGTTGGTGATTTCTAACCTGGGGTTTGAACCGAGGCCTCATGGCCACCGACAGAGTCTATTTTGAGTCTTCTCGACTGGAGAGGACGATCGCGCTTATTAATGACAGATTAATTGAATTTGAATAGATTAACTTCAGCACCAGAACAATGTGGCTTGTGATTCACTGTTCTATCGCTACTAAAACGTATTTTTCTCTAGCAATATAAGAGGACTGAAGTCGCCTTAGTCTAGCAGGTAGTATGTTGGCTTATTAGACCACAGTTCAAACTCCAGGTCAGACATCTCCCACAAAATTAAATATGAAAAGAAATATTTCTTCGGCGACTGCCCCTTAGCAAATTTCTGGCAAAAACTCCAGGAGTAAATAAAATTGCCATGAGAAGCTCCTCAAAAAAATCTGTCGTTCGGAAACGACTTTAAACTGTAGGTCCCACCACTCATGTATAAAAATTAACACACACAACATCAGTGGTGTGAGATGCTATGTCGTAATCCTGACTGAAGGGTTGTAATGACCAATTGTATGTATGTATGTGTTGTATAAGATAAGAGGACTTCTTACCGAAACTTGTATATTCTTACGTAGCCCGCAATTTTCTCACAGGACACATCCGTTTGTTGTCGATTAGCCAGTGGGTCGCACACTGCTTTGTAGACAGAATTAGTTCTTTAGCCAGACTATCCCGGGGAGGTCTTTACTGCCACTTCTAATCTAAAAATATACGAATCTAATAAACACAAACATTACTTCCTAAGTCCTTCTTCCCATAACCTCTTTTCCTATTTTCAAAACGATGCACTGCATGAATGTTGTGTTTGTAGAAGAGATGAGAAAAACAAATACAGGTAAATATAGAATGTCTAATACGCAAACTTACTTTGTTGTCCGTTTTCAGTTTATACGTGGTTGTCTAAACAACAGTAAAATAAAACGAATTTATTAAAGTAAACTTTGCATGTGTAAAAGCGAAATAAAATGTAAAAAAAAATTTTAAGAAAGTAAACTTTGAACGTGTGAGAAGGCTTCAATTTTGTTTTTATTTTACTGCGAATATTTTTAAACGAAAGCTTTATTTATTACATTTCATTAACATTAAAGTTGTTTTAACAATTTAATCCCAATGTTAAAAACATTTTCTAACAATAACTCATGTGGCCATTACAATATGAGAGGTATTGTGTGAAGTAATTGCCTGAATTAAAAAACATTTTCTGGCTTAAAAGCTGCACTTAATAAGAGCTTTAGCATTCATTATTAAGCCTGAAAATATGCCAATCAATGCAGAAATATACGACTTATTAGCATCTAAACTTTTGGAATTATTTTCATAAATAATCAGTGAAGTCAACTTAAAGGTTTTTTAGTTTTTAGCGATTTTTTCTATTTTTTTTAACATCTTATATTACGTATGTGCTGAATAATTTTCAGAGTTCAAATAGGTCCATTTACCCCAGCATCGATATTACAATGTATCCTTATAGCATTCAAGTGAGATAAGCTTCTTAAATCGACTGCCAGTTTAGCCTAACCTAACTAGCTCGTTCCTTAAATAAATAAACACTTTATAAATCCATCACTCCATAAGACTAGGTTAGATAGTAAGGGCAACCCAACCAGAGGCCAGCAAAAGCTCTACGTTGAAACATTTCAATGCCACTGTCTTATAAAAAAAACCTAAGAAATGTAGTCTTTCTCGAAGAAACTCTATTAAATTAAAAACAACTAAGGAGAAGTAAGCATCAGTAGTAAAAGAGGAAAACTAGAGAAAGGAATTACAATGTCATCTCCCCAGCCAACTAATACCTGTGATGAAAGTCTCCTTGCCCATGACAGAAACACAAGTGAAGAAGTCTGAGTATACGCCTCCGTATGCCAGGCAGAGACACAAACTTGGTTGACAGTTATGGTTCCACGATATCTCTACAGTCCCTGCATTAAAAAAGCTCATCTTTGCTCTCAGATCACAATTCCCTGTTGGAAAACCATAAGATTTCCCACCCAAAATGCCCTCTCATTCATTTTTATAATGATTAAGCCTGAGCTATAATAGCCTAAAGTTTCTGTAATCTCTGCTACTCTGCTATAAAGTGGTCATTCCTAGTCTGATCACTCGATCGATGTAAAAAATTTTCACTTCTTGTTAGCTTATCTGTAATACTATAGGTTCTCAATGACACAATGCCTTGAAACCCAGCACAGTACCACCTAGTTTCTGTTCAAGATCTAGGCTCGAGCTGACATAATGCTTAGACTTCAGGGCACCCTGACTATCTATGTAAAACTCACGGCGAAACCCGTTCCGAGACCAGCACCATAGATTAGGTTAGGTTGTGGACCCTTTGAACGAAGAGGTCCCACTTAGGCTAGCATTTAGGGCCATTGTGATACCACAATCAATTTTACACAATATATTCAGATATCAGCACAATTGGCTTAATGTAAACTTGTTTTTACATCTCTGATTACAGTTTCCAATTTACAGAACACGGACTTAAGGTTTTCCTTTAAGTTTCTTGGTCTAACTTCTGAAATCGAGCAACAAAGTAAATTTTTTTAATTAAAAAAAATTGTTTTTATTTTTCCCAAACTGTCATAGAGCATGCTTATGTATATTGTGCAGCCCCTGCGCTGACCGACTTTCTTCTCTTCCCTGATTTTGGTGGAACTTGGTCAGTACAGAGACTGCGTTCTCTGGTGGCATCACAGCGGGCCGCTATGCGCGCTCAAGTGAGCTATTTGATATCAGAGCTACCACTTCGACCTAACCTAACCTAGGCTTATGTATTTGAATTGGTCTTGTTAACTGAATGCCTGGCAAACATAGCCAATTCTTTTCGGTTTTTAATTGCACGTTACCAAGATTATGTACATAATGTGGTCTCAGTCCATATTGTGTACCTTTTTATTCTCTAATAGTTATCTAGAGAAGCTAACAAGGTGGAGAAACAGATTAATTCCTACAGACATGTCTGATGTCCTTAGGTAGGGGAGTGTGTGCCGGTGATAACAGCCTAGGCAGAATGGTCAAAGTTGAAAACATATTTTACGTACGAAAGCATTGAATGAAGCTACCCACGCTGCTCAAATTCAGTGAGGAGTTCATATAATGTCTTCCATACAAGTATTTTCCGATGTTCAGCACAACTAAGATAAAAGCCCTGAATAGAACCACTCTTAATGGACTCTTGAGAATGTAAACGGCTCAATGTATTTGCGAGAACTTATTAATAATAAAGGCACGATTGAGCATTATTGCCTAGCGTTCTAATAACACAGTTAATACCTTTTCCTGCCTATCTTAAATGATGAAATCTAACCTTATTTGCTATTTGCGATTTTCAAAAGTTGGCATCACTGTCTATACAACACACTCATATATTAAATGATTGATTAAAGTGCAATTGCATGAGAGATTATCTATCAGTCAAACACTCAATCAATCATGCATTTTTCATAAGTAAGAATGCTTGTGTTTAGAAGAAGTGTCAGATGCAGTTTTTAAATTCATTTCATTTAAATCCGTTTAATTCCATTTGAAATTATTTTAAGTGCTTATATATTGCCTTTTAAATAATTAAAATTATTGAAATTATTTTATAATAATTGTTGAAAAAGGTGTTGAAGTGTAATCAAAAAGAAAATTCAGTAAATTTCACAAAAAAAAACTTATTAAGGACAGTGATAGGAAAATTTTAAACATCATTTAGTTTTGGACTCTAGAGTAGGAGTACAAGAAATGTGAAATAAAGTTGATTGTGGAGGAGCGGTAATGAATATTTTCCCTTATGAGAGGTGGAATTCTGGATTTCAAAAATAATGAGGTCATGGGAAAGAATTTAATAAATATAGTTAATGTTGGAAAATGTCTCAATTTCTATCAAAATTTAATTGTCCATTGTGTGCACATACTGACAAATAAACAGAACTTTCATCATAATTTTCTCTGTTTTCTAAAATATTTCCTGTGTATCGATTCAAAACCGCTTTGCCTTTTAATGCTAAAATCTTACGATTAAAAATCACACTGTAACTAAAGCCTTTCTTTGCAATCATATTGTCTTAGCCTAGGGTAGGGTGTAAATTATATGAAAATGTAGGTGTGTTGCATATTTGATACCCTTTTTTTATTTCGTAAATCACATACAAAAACAAGTCCATTTTAAGAGCCATTAAACTTGCGGCCGTTGTTTGTTAACTTTATTAAAAAGCCAACATAAATTATGTGTACCAGGAAAAAATAAAATGCCAAATAACTATCGGCTACAAGAAAATAAAAATGAAAAACAAAAAGGAGAAAAATTTATGATTTTAAGAAGTCTATTTTCTAATTAATCAGTGGCACCCTACAAAATAATAAAAAAAAATCAGAAAACCTTCTCCATAAGGTTGCCATATGAAATCGAATAAATTCTTAATAAATTAACGAATAAATGTTGGCTTAGAGCTTTATTTGAATGTTCCAAATATATTAACACATACATAGACTGCTTCTATATACACTGCATAAGAAAAGTAATTCACTTGCCAAGTATTTGAGAAATAAGATCTTCGAACATAACGGAGCATATGCGGATACTTAGCTTTTCCATGAATGGTCTCTTCGGATTGAACTGAAAAATTAAATAAAACTCTCATACAGCTAAGATTATCGCCCAGATCTTACATACATCCATATATAATTGGTGATTGCAATCCTTTAGTCAGGACTACAACCTAGCTTCTCACACCACTAATGTAGTGTGTATATGAGTGACAGATTTTTGAGAAAGTTTTCATGGCAATTTTTTTATTTACTATCAGAGTTATTGTCAGAAATCTGCTGAGAGGAAGTCGTAGAAGAAATATTTTTATTTTCGTATTTCGTTTTGCTGGAGATGTCGGATCTGGGGTTTGAAACGTGGCCTCACAACTAATGGGACAACACACTATCTACTAGACTATGGCGACTTCTCCAGTTCATGTTCTTCAATTAGAGCTCAAAAAAAAAAAAATAATGCACAGAATCGACGATGTGAAACTGTACTGGGTGCAGGGTGAAGACATTTACTCATGGAGCCCTATTTTACTGTTAAAAGCAGCGTTGCTAGATGGTTGTAAAATGTTAGTTTTTGTTATTAGAATTTCCAATTTCCCTCAGGATCCAGAGGGATCCTGTACGCCCTGAACTGTTTAGCGAGAATTGGAAGACCTTTAATTCTTTTTTAGTATTTGATAATCAGGATGGAAATTTCTTTGCCTTGCTTGAGCTTGTAGTCAAGCAATTTAGCCATTAAAACCACACCACAATTTATTCACAAATTTAGAGGATTTTTATCCTTTAAAGACTATCTTAAAAAAAGGTACTTTTAAGAGCCCCCTAGGACAAGAATTGTTATATACAGACGAGCTAAATTTTGGCAATCCAATTGGGAATAATATTTATGTCATACTCGCCGTAGTCTAAAGAGTCCGCCAAATAACTTTCTTTTTTTGAAAATGCTTTAAAAAAAAACTACTGAATATTTTCTCAAATTTCTTTTTTATTTGAAAGTACAATTCTTCCGGTTAATAATGGAAAATAATTTCATTCAAATGGCTGCCTCGGCTGGCCATGCAGTAGACTATACGATCGATCCAATTTTTAAGCACATTATCGATTGTGTACAGCCGTATTTCACCAATGGCTTCACGAATATTGTCCTTTAAAGCGTCAATTGTCTCTGGCTTGTCGGCGTAACACTTATCTTTGACGGCAACCCACAAATAATAGTCCAACGGTGTCAAATCGCAGCTCCGAGGTGGCCAAACGACATCAGCTCTGCGGCTGATAATGCGATCTTCAAAAACAGGGCGCAAAACATCGAGTGTAGCTTCGGCTGTGTGGCACGTAGCGCCGTCCTGTTGAAACCAAATGTTGCCAATATTATCCTCTTAAATTGTTGTGGACAAAAATTCGTTCAACATGGCCCGATAACGATAGCCATTGACTGTAACGGCCACTCCTTCTCATTTTCGAAGAAAAATGGCCCAATTATGCCTCTGGACCAAAATCCGCACAAAACAGTGACTCGTTTTCAATGTATGCGTGCGGGTTTTCTGTGCCCCAAATGCGACAATTTTGCTTGTTTTCATACCCGCCAAGATCAAATGAAATCATCTGAAAAGATGATTTTTTTTGCCAAAATCGGCATCTTCTGGTGTAAGCTACTGCATGGCCAGCCGATGCAGCCATTTGAATGAAATTATTTTCCATTATTAACCGAAAGGATTGTACTTTCAAATAAAAAAAGAAATTTGAGAAAATATTCAGTAGTTTTTTTTTAAAGCATTTTCAAAAAAAAGTTATTTGGCGTACCCTTTAGTACGTAGTGGCTTATAAGACGTAAGGCCACGGTTCAAACGCTAGGTCAGATATCTCGAACATAACGAAATATGAAAACCTCTGAGAGTAAATAAAATTACCATGAAAAAGTTTCTCAAAAATTGTCATTCGGGGTCGATTTTAAATTGTAGATCCCGTCACTCATGGATAAAATTAACACACACAACATAAGTGATGTGAGAAGCTTGGCTGTAATCCTGACTGAAGGGTTTGTTATGTTTAATTATGTATGTTATGTCTGTATTTACTTCATTGAGTGAACCTTTATAGCCTATACCGTAAACGTAAATCGTTTTGTCTCGTTCATTTTCCTTCGTAATCTCTGTTAGGGAGGAAATACCAAAAAATTGTTCAAAATATTAGCAATGAAACAAAAACAACAAAAACACTAAACACAACAATTTTAACAAGTTGTGACACGCGATCATGTGCAGATAACGTTTTTTAAGGCATTAAAACGCTTTTAAAACATAAAATCCATAACAAGAGCAAAAAATTATTAAAAAAAAAACAATTTTTTTTTGTTGTTTCTTGGTTTTTTAATATAAAATTTTGTAAAATTTTTTTAAACGTTTTAAAGCGTCTGGCAGTCATTTGTTTGTTGCCGGGGCTGTTACCTTCTTGATTACCAAAAATGCTGTTTAAATAGATATTTTTTAGTTTTTAAGCAGCAATTTGCAATAAGAAGTTGCATAGATTTGTTGCACACAAAATGTAACACATGCCATGCCATGCCATGCCATGCCATGCCAAGCCATTATAATGCGGTGGTAAGTAACATTAGCAAAGGCAACAAGAATAACAAGAATTATAATAAATTAAAATATAAAAAAAAAACAAAAACAAAAGGCAACAAGAAAATAACAAAAAACTCTAATCATAAAACACTTGTTAAATTTGCAATTGTGCTGCATTAAATTGCCTTGTGATTTGTAGTATGATCTGTGTGTGTCTGTATGTGTGTTTGTGTTACTTTTTTTTAAGCATTTTCTTGCAGGCATTTTAAATTTTATTCACACAAAAATTGTTGAGTATAATTAAGAAATTCTAAATATTTAATAGAGCATTGAATTACAGCTGCCGACTGCTGCTAACTGCCTCTAATCGTAGCATTGCCGTTGCTATGGATGTTGTTGATGTTGCTGCTGCTGCTGCTGCTGCAACAACCCAAGTAGTAACAAATTTAAATATTTTATTGTTAAAAATTAGTCGTGATTTATTTTATCTTTTTGGTTTTTTAAAGGAAAATTCATACGTAAAATGAGATGTTTAAGTGACTGTCTGCTGAGTTTTAGGCGCCAATTTATTGTAAATTGGGCTGGAATGTTCGTTGCCTTTATTACGTTCAAAACTATATTTTCATAGAAAATTCATTGCAACATTTAGTGGAATTACTTTAATTTACCATATGTTTAGTACTCACGATTAAGTTCAATTTGCCTTTTACTTTACCTCCGTACATACGTTACATGTTGCCTGTGTTCATAACGAACATCGTAAATGGAAAACTCGGTGTAATCCGAAGTGATGAAATTAGTCAAGAGAAGGCATCTCTTCGACTTGATAAATCATTTGTTGACCACAGCCATAGTATTAAGGAAATTGTGAAATAGAAATGAAGGAATAGCGTTCATCACTTTATTTAGCATACCTGGACTTTAACGAGGCCTTTGATACCACATTACAAGAAACTGTGTGGAAGGCAAAAAAAATCAAAGTGTTTCCCAAAGAAACTAACACATGTTATGGGCAATCTTTACTTCAATACTAACTGTTATACTCTTAATGAGAAGACAGATTATTAAGAAACTTTGTCATGGTAATTTTATTTTACATTCATAGTTCTTGCCAGAAATCTGCTGACAGAAAGTCGCCGAAGCAATATTTTTTCATATTTCGTTTTCTTGGAGATATGTGACCTGAGGTTTGAACCGAGGACTCTTGTGTTAGTGTTAGCTGTCAAAACACTACCTACTAGAATACGGCAGCTTCATAATCTTTATCTAACTTTAATTAAAATGATCTCCACAACTTTGACAGCCGAGGCGCAAGTATGTCAGCAAAGATGACAGAATTGTAAAGTAGACTTATTACACGAGAGCCCATGTGGTTCAAACCCCAGCTCAGACATCTCGAACCAAACGAAATATGAAAAAAAATTCTTTTGGCGACTTCTTCTAAGGAGTCTTCTGGTAAAACTCTGAGAGTGTAATAAAATTGTCATGAAAAGTTTCTCAAAAATCTGTCGTTCGGAGTTGACGTTGAAGTCCTCACCACTAATGGATAAAATTAACACACACAACAGGAATGATGTGAAAAGCTAGGTTGTTATCCTAGCTATGATCAATTTTGTAATGATTTGAAGCCCTAAACTGCTTCTAAAGGCAAATCACTAACAATAGTGTATGATGGGGTTGTCCTAACTGAACACATTTACGCTGACTTCTAAAATGTTTGTTGCTTTGTGTTTGAACAAAGTACAGTGTTTCATAAAGCCGCTGTACAAAATGTTTACAATGTATACTATTTCAATGAATTTCAATGGATAGAAGGCGAAAAAACCAGTTACTTGAACTTGTTCGTAACATCATCTCGATCACAGTGGCCATGCTTACAGGTCACCGTGTTATGGGTAGACACTCGGAAAGAATGCGGGTCCCATTTCACGACTTCTACTGTGGGTGCAGATCCGCTGTGGAAGAGGAGACTGTTATCTACTTTCTTTGTCAGTGCCCATCTCTTTCGAAGTACAGACATAGGTTATTTGGCTCTCCAACCGTTGTCAGCTTGACGGAGCTATCGTCCATTGATATCAAGGATATAGCCTCATTTATCAAGCTTTCTGGCTGGTTTTCCAGCGTGGGGTAGTCGTGCTTTGAAATGTGCGGCCCTTGCGCTGACCAACTTCTCCCTCCTTGGTTCGGAGGAACTTGGTCAGTACAAAGACTGCGTTCACCTGTGGCGTCACAACAAGCCGCTATGCGTGCTTAGGTGAGCTTTTGGTATGGAAGCTACCACACTGACCTAACCTAACTTAACCATACTGTTTCAATCAGGCATCGGATGTATAGTTGATGCATTTTTTGGTAACTTTGCATATCTACATAATTTATACACCGTAGTAGAACTGCATACAAACTTTGTATTGATACATTTTGGAAGGCAGCCTTACTTTATAATTTACAAAATCTATTAACTTGTGGCCAATTTCTTGCTTGACTACTGTTTTTTTCCGTGACGTTGTCCTAATCCACTTAATTTTCGCCACTTGTGATCCAACCGTTGTATTAGAAAACTAGCAATAGCATGTCTTCTTACTACACCTTATAATTTTAATTAATTGTTGTATTTATTACAAAATCATTGTTTACACGAGTACTCATGTAAATAAAATTTGTTTGTGGTTATTTACTACTTACGAGTATTATCACCTTAGTAATCATGTCTTAACTATTGTGTAATTTTGTTTTTTTGTTGAACATAAACGTAAACATTTCATTTATTTTAATGTCTATCATTTGAATTGATTTATTTATTAACCCTTAAATGGTAATTGATATTAATTGCATTTTTATTATACATTTTTAACTATGAACAGGTGTTTGTATGGAGTTGCATTAAAAACGATTTAATGATATCATAGAAGTTGAATGATGAATAGCAAAAGGAATGAAACGTTGTTAATAGGCATTTAAATTTTAATCGTAAATATATATATGCAAACATTTGATATTCAAATACTTTTATCATGTCTTCAGGTTATGCCAAATTCAGTTGCTTGCGGTATTCGGAGTTCGCTTAACTCAATATTTTTGTTCTGTAGTACAAATTAAAGCTAGCAATACCTTCAACACAAGTTAGTATTACCGTCATGAAATCTCGAATCTACGAATTCAATTATTCGCCTTATCTAATAATAGAATAAAATAAAGACTACATTTATTAGAGTATACACCACCATAGAAGATGTCCCATAACCTCAATCTCTTCAGCTACAGTAGTTCATTACCCTGATGTTTAAGATCTCAGTAGAGATGTCTACTAAGTGAAGTTGTTCAGCATGAGTACCTATTATGCAATGACACGTCAAACTTCCTACCTACGTAGACTTGCCACTTCATTTAATACAACAAATACGTTTACCTAGTTGCCTAGACAGTCTGTTGGGGGAAGGAGGAATACTTCATTTCTTACAAGAATTGGTGTTCAATAGGAGTATTCATCAGCAACACAATTATCGGAAATATCCCTGTTACCCTGTTGAAGTCACCGTAGTCTAGTAGGTAGTGTGTTAGCTTATTAGGCGTGAGGCCACGGTTCAAACCCGAGGTTAGTCATCTCCAAAAAAACGAAATATGAAAGTAATCTTACTTCCGCGACTTCCTCTCAGCAGATGTCTATCAAAAACTCTGAGAGTAAATAAAGTTGACGTGAAAAGTTCGTGTCGTTCGAAATCAACTTTAAACTGTAGGTCTCGCTACTCATGTATCAAATTAACACAGACACATAAGTGGTGCGAGAAGCTACATCCGTAATACTGGGTGAAGGGCTGTAATTACAAATGTATGTACATACCCCTCTCACAATAAGATTGCCTTAAGGGTCAATCAAAGGTGTATCGATACTGAAACACAGTTTAGTAGTCGGAGACCCCTTGGTCATTGGCCTGGAATGCAGTGCATTAATCAAAGAAACGAAGAGATATCGTGAGACAAATCGCTTTGCAATCTTATTCTCAAGTTTAGAGCTGTCCGTGAAGACTACTTGGAATACTAATTTAAAATCTCCTACCGGACGAGCTAGGTTCGGACGAGATATAATCAGTTTCACTTGGATTCTAATTAGATTGAGGCAGGATAGACGTGTCCTAAGAGGAAATATAAACCAAATGAAAGCACTTTCGGGCTTGCTGTAGACAATAAGGCAAAACAAATGGAGATTTTGTAGTGATTTTGTGCAGAGCACTATTAAACGGTATTGTAACAGATTTTCTTCACATGGGAATGTTCTATTAAGGGATTCAACCAAAAGACAACCCCATAAAGCCACTAGAAGACCAACGCAAAATATGTTCTGAAAGATATTCGATAAGAATTGTTCCACTCCCAGCTTCCAGGTTTCAGGCTTTGGGTTAAGGAAGAAAATCGAAATTCTAGTAACAGAATTAACAATTGAATGAAAAACTTAATTCAGAGGATCCTGATGAAAAACAAATAAAAGGATATCAAGCATGTTTGTTGCAAGGAACCTCTTGCATTTGGATATCCCAACAGATTTCTGAAGGCGGCTTTAATTGCAACGGGATGTAACACAACTCTGTCTATACTATACAATCGAGTAAAGGAATGACTGGACATCCTAAGACGGTCTGCAGGCGCAGATAAAATTGACAAAGGCGATGGAAAAGTCCTTCTTTGTTATCAAAGGACAACAAAGTAGCAAATATTCACTGTGTTTAACTTTGAAGACAAGAAACTTGTAGACTCATACAGTGAAATTTAATATCTCCAGGATTAGTTGATTAGCCCACAGGAGTAAGGATTGCCCTAATGCCTCAATCTTTTGCCTGGGAAAATGACTTTTAAAGACTGACAACAGCCCTCTTTGAAACGCTATGGCCTATTGCCACCATCTGATGGTTAGGCTGGCTTTTTAAATATTTTAAAATGAATTGAAAATTTACTACGCTTTGCTCGTTTGGTGTGTTTAAACAATACATAGAGAGAATGTTTTATAAAATAATTTAATTGAATTGAATTTATTAATGTACGATCAACTGCAATCGTACATACATAGATAGAAACATAAATAATATTTAACAATAATAATAATAATAATATTAAGCTAACAACAACAATAACAGCAACAACAATTGAATTAAAAATAATATTTATTTGGTCGACTAATTGAAATACAATTGTAATGTTACAGATACTGTTGTAATAAATTCATATTCAATGTGTATTATTTATGGTTATTATTTCATTTGATTTCATTTAATTTAATTTTTTTTTTCATTTCATTTGATTTTATTTATGCTGTTACACTAAATGAGAAAAGAAAAGAAAAAACGTACAACGGCGACACTGACAACAATAATCTGAAAACAAAATGTTTATTAATAAATAGAATTAAAAACATTTTTTTTTTTTGTTTAATTGTTGTCATAAATATCGTACTCGAGCTACACACCTGTAAAGTAAAATATCCACACTTTAAATAAAGATGTATGTATATATGTACGTAAGATGGTAATCACATTGTATGCTGCTATTTATTCTAAATAAACATTTAAAGTCTTAATTATCAACGTACTACTGGTATAACATTGGCTAGACATGCAAAAACCATAAAATGAAACTATAAATTGGCAATAAAATATTGTCAATATTCGTGTGAATAAATTTCAAAGTTAAGCTTACAAAAATTATTCAACAATATTTGTTAATATTGAGATGGAAATACCAGCAACTGTTACTCATAAAAAAACAAAAACAAAAAAACAAAAACTATTAAAGGTAAACCATTAAATAATTGACAATTTGAAATTTAATTACCGTTATTTAACTGTTGGCATGACGTTTATATTTTCAGCAACAATTTAACGTCTCAACAGACGATAGATGCCATTCAAAAGCTAAAAAATTGATAGCAGACCTTGCCTTAGAGAAACCAAAGATGGCGATCCCAAAAGTGGCACTCAACACGAATTTACTGTTTGCTTTCGTGGTATATGTAGATACGATATGTACTCAGGTACATAAGATCACTAGGCAGACTGAATTTGAATACAGAAATATTCTTGCATTCATATATTATATTGAAGTTAACGTGGTCTGGTAGGTAGTGTCAGGTCAGGCATCTCCAACTGAACGAAATATAAAAAATTATTTCTTCGGCGAATTCCTCTCAGTAGATTTCTGGCAAAAACTCTGAGAGTAAATAAAATTGCCATGAAAAGTTTCTCAAAAATCTGTCGTTCGGAGTCGACTTTAAATTGTATGTAGGTCCCGTCACTCATGTAAAAAAATTAACGCACACAACATAAGTGGTGTCAGAAACTAGGTGGTAATCCTGACTAAAGGGTTGTAATGACCAATTCATGGCATTCATGAATATTTTAAACTCCATATGATTGGTAACAACTAAATAGATACATCACTGACATACCATCAGAATTCCATCCTTTGTTAATCCTTTCCTACCTCTTCTCCTTTTCCAGTTTCCCTATCTCATTCAGTATCCTCTCTCTCTCTCTCTCTCTCCTAGGATGTATAATATATATTATACTTGTCTCAACTAACCTGACCTATCATCAGAATTAGGAGTTCTTTAATTAATTGTTCTTCACAACCCTTCAGTCAGGATTGCAACCTGGCTTCTCACAATACTTATGTTGCGTGTGTTAATTTTATATATGAGTAGCGGGACCTACGGGTTAAAATCGACTCCGACAACAGATTTTTGAGAAACTTTATTTACTCTCAGAATCTTTACCAGAAATCTGCTGACAAGAAGTCGCCGAAGATATATTTTTTATATTTCGTTCGAGATGTCTGACCTGGGGTTTGAACCGTGGCCTTACGTCTAATAAGCCAACACACAACCTACTAGCATTCAGCGACTTCTAAGTGGGTTATGGTGGTAATAAGATAATCATTTCAATCGATTTTGAAAATGTTATTGTTTTATTTTTGGGTTACATTCTATCCAAGTGCCAGTTTTCTTTCAACATATTTTAATATTTCCGGCAATCTGACAGGTTAGAGGTCATAGGCTCTCTGTAGATATATTTATTGACCAAAATATTAGCAATATCGTTTAAAGAGATCCTCCCCAAGGCACATTCCGTTGTTCACTGCTACAGTGAAAATTTGAATTGACGCATAAGTTGGAAATTAGGGACTCTATTCACCCGAAAATTTGTGCTGACAACCATATCGCGTTAAGGATGACAAATGAACATCGACTACAATTGGAAGTTGTTTAATATACCGGAGAGCCTGATAAAAGCTTTAAAGTTAACAGAATATAGAATCACATTTTGGGTTCTAACCACCTATCCTGAATATATTGGGATACTTGAAGCATTTGTTCTCATGCTTACGTATTGCTGTAGTTGTGCAGAAACAGTCACATGTTGTCGCCACAATCGAAATTTTTTAGTCTTCTGTTTGATCCTCATTTTAACCTAAAAATCTGAGGGGGGTTTTCCCATAACATTATTGAAAATCGTATTGAAAAAACCGGTAGTTTTAGACACCCTAGATATAGTAATTACTGATTCGCTCACGTCATCTTCGCGGTAGAAACTACATTTTGCGTTGTGTGTGTTGGAAATTTTTCTTCCATATAACCGTGTCCCATATAAGGTGTCGAAAGGTATCTCAAAATCGTTCTTCAGTCAATTGACTATTCGGTAATAATTCTCAATCAGTTGACGGCATCACTATACTACTTACGCTTAAGGAAGCTTGCTTATTCATAACGGAGAAACGCTTCAGCAACGGTGAGCATGTTTTTGTGATGTAGATTTTGTGTTGTTGATTAATAAGATGCCACGCTAGGTTCTGGATAGCAGCCCTTAGGGAATGTTATATTTGCAACGATTCATTCTTAAGAATGAAACGCTGGTTGAGTTAATTGCGTAGTATTGCATGGTCGAATATTACTTTCTGTCCTGGAAAATTCTGCTCCTTTCTATGCAAATGTAAAGTCTTGAATGCAAGATTGTTTGAAAGCGAAGAAGTTCAGATGAAAATTGTAGTGCTAATCAAAAAAGTTAGGTGTCTACTCCAAAACGGTTAAGGAAATCAACGAAACATAATTGGATTGCTATTACCAATGAATCAAAGTTAGAATTGCTTTACTATACACTTTAAAATCATAAGATTTATATTCCTTGGCATTATTAAAGATGTACGCTACAATAAAAGCGCTTTTCTCGAAGCTGCCTCCAAACAATTCATCATTTAGAGTGTATTGACAATTCTTGAACTTTTTCTAGCTTCTGCTCATAATAAATTCGTCGATTCTGTTTCTTGATCCGTCTATGTGCGAAAACTTAATATCGTCAAAGAATATAACTTTTCTCTGCGAAACACAATTCTCACACAACACGAGTATTAATCATCAAATGCAATGATTGCATGCGTTTTTTAATTGCAAACCATGCCACGAATTCCTTTTTTTATACTAAAGATAAACAGGAAACAAATCTATACGTACATTTGATAACTTTTTAAAATAATTTGCTTTTGAAAAAAATAATTTTCAATTACCCTGTAGTTTTCTTTTTAAATAGTTTACACAGGATACCCTACCGTTCGATGACAAACCTTTTTAATTTAAAATTTTATTAACATTTATTTTGTTGTATGTAGAATACTCAAAAATATTTTGTTTATAATCTTAACGAAATATAGAAATCATATGTATGTTTTGTATTGGAATGATATTAAACGATAAAATTTAATTAACATTGGATAAGAAACAAATAAAATTGTCAAGTTTCATGTCAATAAATTCAATATTTTTATTTGCAACAACTAAAATGTTGACATAATCAATACAGTAACGGACCCCATAAAAATATTTATTGATTGCAATTCGAAGTGAAAACAATTCGATAGTAAAACAGTTGCCCGTGATAAATTTTATTACGAAATATTTTGCCATTAGAACAGTTTAAAAAGACAGGTTTTTTTTTTGAAAAGAAAATTGAATTAAAGTGTTATTGTTTATCATTTATTGCGGCATTTAATTTCAATTTAAAATAAAATAAAAAATATCTGATTAAATTAATTTCCTGGAGATATAAACTGTCAAGTCACTACTACTTTTAACGTGGAAATTTGTGCTGACAACCATATCGCGTTAAGGATGACAAATGAACATCGACTACAATTGGAAGTTGTTTAATATACCGAAGAGCCTGATAAAAGCTTTAATCCAATAAAATATTGAGAACCTCCTTGCAAGCTTATCTGTTTCCTCCTTGTCGCTAATTTCACATGATCAGTAGCCTAGCAAAGTCACTTCATTGTCCCATTGTTCAGGCTTATTCAGCCTTACTGGACATTGCCACACTATTTCGATTTAATCTCATAAAAACCGAGAGCTAGACTATGGTGGTCTGTCTATAAGATATGCTATTACCATGTCCCATCCTTTGTACTTCCTATCAAAGTTTAATTGGGCACTTTTTTCTATGGCACAGATTTCTACTTTGTAGATACCCGCCATTTTTTACATGGTCTTGAAATATTTTATCCAAGAACCTAAAACCGCCGTTCCTGTTACAAGATCCGTGCTTGTTCCATCCGTAAACCATAGAATATTACCTCTTTTAAAAGATTAGATAGTTTTCAGGTTCAGGTCCTTACTAACTCTCATTACAAAGCATATCCCAAAGCCATAGAGTCTACTCGTTCAGTTCGACAGACATGGAACTCTCGGTCATTTAATTCATTCGATAAGATCTTCTAATGAACTTTATTTTAGTCTACCTAGGTATGGTTCTGAAAGGTCTGCCTTCCAAAGGTGTGGTCTTCACTACCACACGCAGCGAAATTAAATCCAAAAGACTCTTCAGCACGGTAATGGTATAAATTTTTATCGTCTCTCTTTTACTAACATATGTTGGCCTCTACGTCTTGTCCAACTCCATTTGATCTGTTTTCAGATTTAGATCTGCCCCATAGGTCACTATTTCTCTGGCCATTATAGTATACCTCCAGTGCATAATTCCTGGATTACATCGCAGGCTTATTGGTTAGCCTTCGGCGTATCATATTGGCATGACTGGTCTTTACTGAGATCCTTTGATATTTCCAAATATTTTACCTAAAGTTCCTGTAATTCTATCTCACCCAGGAATCGAATATTCTCCCATTTAGAAGATGATTTTCTTCTTCTTGTAAGAGCACTATTTTGGTCATGATCGAAGTTATCCACAAGCTCACTGACTTCGTATGATGTCGCAAATGGTGTCTTCAAATTTTCCTTTAGCCATCAAGACTATATTATTTCCAAACGCTCAATGCTGTCAATGCTCACCGTATGTAAATAGTTTTTTCAAGGGTTCATCCACAACCAAGCTAAACGTTAGAGATGAAAGCAATCCATCCTGGTGGCATCCTCCATCTATTACGTGTGTTTTCTCAGATCGTATGCTTAGAACCTTTGCCATCCATCGTCTTATTTTATACCCCCAAATAATTCTTCTTCTATTTTACTGCCATAACCTTAATAAGTATTCCTTTTGATATCTTAATTACGTTGAATATAATCAATGCCGACAACCATTAAAGCTACGCCTTCCATGACAAACTAATGAGCAAAAGAAATCAACAAATGCTTGATTTCAAATACAATGTCATCTTAGAAGCTCTCAAAAACGAAGATACGCAAAAAAGAAACAAAAGAATAATTTCGGTAATTAAATGAAAACAAAAAATTCTTCTCATTTATTTATTGCATATATTAAGAGAGACTTCAATAGCCAGAGGATATGAAACAAACACAATTTCAAATTGTTACTAGTGCCGGTTGAAGCATTATACAACTTCGGTTCGTGATAATGCATGGCAACGAAACGTGTTGCCGTTTCGGAGGTGCCTGCACAATAATCAATCAAATCATCGGCGACAGAGGCACGATATTGTAGGCACACCATAAATGATCTTTTCAACCTGACTGATCTATCATTACAGGTTATATCTCGGTCACTGATAAATTTCACATTTGCTGTACAATTGAAAAGTGGACTACTACCGTGGGTTATCAAATATTGATTATCGCCGCCATCGACCGAGAAGACAGCGTACGGCATTGCCTCATCAACATATCCATCGTGATATTTCATTATAATTCCATACGGATATCGGTGTGTGCAGACACGCGTTAAAGCTTTATCATTCAATTCGCCACAACGGCCTTTGAGATCAGCTTGAGAAAACTGCACTTCAAGCAAAATGATTAAAACTATCACAGAGAATTTATATAAAGTTACGCGACGAGTTCGATTGATTGAAAAACTCATATTTTATTTATATTTTCGATAATATTTTCGAAGTTTCCTTTATGTCTACAGAGATTTTGACAAACACAACACACAGAAATAAGTAAGAAAATAATAAAAAAAAAAATTTCTAAAGTAAAGAACATTTATTTACTCCAATCGATTGGGAAGGATAGCGCCTGTCTTCGATTACATAAAATTTATATTTAAAAGACGATTCAGATTTCATCTTATCTGGGATACTGAAATGAAAATTGTTTTTATTTAAACCGAAACGAAGAGCATCCAAATTGGAAGGCTAAAATAAAAAATGAAAAACATTGCAATTTTTTGTGATTTATACCAGTGCAGAGTAAAAAACACAAGGGGATATCTTCACCGTTTCTTTATTAATTGGGAAGGTTTATTGTTTTAATTTTAATAACAATCAATTTAGTTTGAGTAGTTATCGATAAATTGAATAATTTGGCTTCTTATTCTCTCTTACACTAAACACACTCACAGAAAAAAGTCTACATACGGTATCTCATATTTTCGTTTGATGTTTGACCTGAGGTTTGAACCGTGTCCTAACGTCTAATAAGCCAACACACTACCTACTAGACTACGGCGACTTCGTATGTTTAGCTACTCATGTTTAAAACTAACATACACAACATGGCCTAGGTAGTAGTCGTAACCAAAGGGTTTGTAATGACCAATTAAGTAAAGTAACTAGCAGTCCGTGTTTAATGGCTATTTCGCTATTTTAAGAAGTTTCACAGTTCGGACTGTAAACAGAGAATCGAAGCTGTTGATATCAAATCATCAAGTCATAGTCTAGTAGGTACTGTATTGGCTTATTAGACGTGAGGACACCATGCTCAAACTCCAGGCCAGACATCTCCAGAGAAACAGAATAGGAAACAATATTTTTTCGACCACTTCTTCTCAACAGATTTCTGTTAAAACACGCTCGACAGTGAAATAAAATTGTCATGAAAAGTTTCCCAAAAATCTAATGTTCGAAGCCGACTTTAGACTGCACGTTCAGCCATTCATGTATAAAATTAACTCATACAACATAAGTGATGTGAGGAACTAGGTCGTAAGCCTAACTAAAGGTTTAAAGCGACCAATTATGTTATGTTTGTATGTAGTATTGTATTCGGCGTACTGTAGTAGGTAGTGTGTTGGCTTATTCGACGTGAGGCCTCGGTTCAACCTCCAGGTCAAACATCTCTAACAAAACGAAAGATTAGAAAATATTTCTTCGGTGACTTTTTCACAGCAGATTTCTGGCAAAAACCGTGAAAGTAAATGAAATTGTCCTGGAAAGCTTCTTAAAAAATCTGTTGTTCGAAGTCGACTTTAAACTGTAGGTCCCACCACTCTTGTATAAAATTTACACACACAACAGAACTGGTGTAAGAAGCTAGGTTGTAAGCCTAACTAAAGGATTGTAATGACCAATTATGTTAAGTCTGTATATGTGTTAATAAACACAAAATTGTTTTGTTCTCCTTAAGCTATGCCCCTATTCCCCCTTTTGTTTTAAAAAGAAACACAGAATATTATTTTAGATTTTTTTCAAATACTTTTCGTATCGGTTTATTTGTCTTTGCATGCAGTTTTCTTTAAGTTTTAAGTTTCATTTACAATAAGTTTCAATAACAATAATAATATAAAAAAAATTAATTATTTTTCATTTATCGTTTTTTTTTTTGTTTTTTTTTAATGTTTTTCTTCTGGTAGTATTTACAACAGTTATAGTTTTTTTTTGTAATTGTTTTTTTTTTATACGTTTTTAAATAATTAATAAGGCTTTAAAATTATTCACAGAGAGAATATATGGTATACGAGAGTATAGTATATTGTATTGTATATAAAGTAATAAAAAAGAGTGAGTGAGTGAGTTCTTTGTCTTAGAGAGACAAGATACGGAATGTATACGGATTGGATCGGTTTGGGGTCACAGTTATTAACCCTATGAAGAGATAAATTATTTCTTATTAAATTAAATACAGAGTGTGGGAGAGAGTTTAAATCAAATTCAAGGCATTGGCAATATCGTTGGCTACATAAATCAAGTTATAGTTGGGTAAGATGAGAGCCAGGGTCAATAGATAGAGAGAGAGTCCACAGATAAACGATCTTTATAGAGATCACAGTAAAAAAAGGAAATCATGAGTATTATGAAGTTTAATGTAAAGTAAGGCTACAGCATTGTGGCAGTGGTGAAAAAAAAGAGAAATTATAAGACTAAGTAAAGACAGTGGCAGTGATAAGTTCCCGTAGAGAGGAAAGATTTTTAAGAAAAGTTAGTGAAAAATAAGAGAAATTGTAGCTGTAGTGACAAGATAAGAAAACGAGGAAGTACTAGAATGTAAGAGTAAGAAAACTATGTAATGATAATCTCTTATAAGATAGATTTGAAAGGCTTAGAGAGCGCGTGTAATGTTTCTAGAATGTATACAGGGGCTAAGAAGAAGAGATACACCAAGAGATTATTAGATAGTAAAAGATGAAAGCTAAAGTGTCTAGATTAGATTAGAAGACATAGAAAGAGTGATATAGTGATAGAGTTTTACATATTACTCTTCAAAATTGTTTAAACTTAAGTATTTAAAATTATTTCTGTTTTTTTTTTTTTGTTTTTTCTTACTAATTATTAACAATATCCATTTTCATTTTGTTTTGTTTTGTTTTTATGTTTTACGCTGTTTAATCAGTTCCGTTTTCCTTATAAATGTGTATATCACCTCTGCGATAAAAAAAACACTCTTTTTTACCTTTTTTTTACCATTTACCGTGACCATAGTAACCGCCACCATGACCATGGCTTTCGGCAGCCAAGGCGGATAAATGGGCAGCGCGGGCATGTTGTACCTCAGCGGGTTCGACTGGCACACCATTGTGAATGACTGGAATATGGAGGGGGCCTTTGTATGGGCCATAACTTTCATGATGGGCTGAAGTGGCATAGTGTGTGGGAGCACCACCATAACTGCCACCATGACCATGACCGCCATCCCAGCTACCATCGTCACCGCCAGAATGAACAGCTGAAGAAGATGCCTTGGCAAGAGCAGCAAAGTGGGCAGCCTTAGCATGTTGTACTTCGGGAGTATCTACGGGTACACCATTGTGAATAACGGGAACATGATAGCCATGAGCAGCAATAGCATGAGAAGGACCACCATGACCGGCAGCAGCATGGGCAGCAAAGTGGGCAGCTTTAGCGTGGGCAACTTCAGGGGTATCAATGGGTACACCATGAGCATGAACAGCAGCACCTAAGGCTTTGGCATGGGCAGCATAATGTTCGGCTTTGGCATGTTGAACTTCGGGAGTATCGACTGGTACACCGCCATGTGTCAAGACAACGGGAGCAGCAACATGATGAGCATAACCGCCATGACCCCACAAAGAGCGCTTGTACAAATGATGACCATGACCACCGTGACCATAAGCAGCAGCCGAAGCGGCAGCATGAGCAGCAGCATGGGCAGCCTTGGCATGGGCTACTTCGGGAGTATCGTGGGGCACGCCTTCATGTGTCAATGTAATATGGGCTTGAGGACCATGATAAGCATGACCGGCAGCATAACCATGACCACCATCATAATGACCGCCATAAGCAGCTACAGCATGTACGGGTACAGGTGCAGGGCCTTTAGGCAAATTAGTGCCAACAGCATGGAAGCCATGATGAGGATCAGCGGTATACGAAACAGTCTGTTTATGGCCATAACCATCTATGTACGAGTAACTGCCATGGGTAACACCATCATGAGAACGGGTTTCTTGTTTCTGTGAATTGGGATCCGCATAGCCATACGAATAACTATGGGAATGGGGATCTAAATGAGCATATTGTGTTGATACAGCCCCATGATACGAAGCCGAACATGTTGCAACCAACAAGGCACACACAATTAACTACAAAATTTAAAGAAAAAGAAAAACAAAAGAAAAATATTAAAAAGCAAATAAGACAACGAAAAAATATGCAAAAACAATAATCAGAATAAAAAAGCGAAAATATTTTTTAAATGACACTTAAAAGACCCCAGACTTGTGGCACAAGCCAAACACTTGAACAGCAACAGCATCGTGTGAATGTGAGTGTTTGTTGTTATAACAACTGCATGGAATTTTGCATAATATGTGTACGTAATGTATGTACGTATATTTATTTGAATATTTATGTTTTTTCTTCGTTGTTGTTGTTGTTTTCATCTTTGCCCCATGCACATGCTGCATCAACAATGACAACAACAATAAGCGTAATGGTTTGGTTTGGCTTGGTATGGCATGGTATGATACGGTACGGTATGCTGTGGCATGGTTTGGAGTGTGTCTTATAAATTATCGTAATAAATTCAATGTTTTGTAATCTTTTTATAGGTTGATACAGTTTCAAATAGTGTAAGTAAGACACACACACACACACATACACACACAAATGATTACACAGTGAAATGTTTGCCAACAGTTTGTGTACGATAATATGATATAATAGAAAAAAGTACTTTTCTGCGGTACCTTATGGGGAAATATAGGAAATAATTTTTTTTTAAGTTTGAGATGAATAATATGAAATTAACTAGCAAGTACGTTTTTGGTACTTTTTTAGATAAAGGTTTTTATTAAAAAGAACTCAAATGCCTTTAAAGGTACTTTCTTAAAATATTTACTTTGAGAATTCGTTCTACTATAAACAGTAACTAAGAAATATTGTCTGAAGTTATTATATATTATACAGGAAATATTTTTGATATAGAAAAACAGATACTTTTGAATTTATCGGTATGTACCAATTTTTTTTTTTTTTTTTTTTGGAGAAAAATTTTTAGTACTTTTTAATAATTCATTATATTTTAAAAAAATTAATTATTAAAAAATTTTAAATTAAGTAGAATTTTTAGTACTTTTAATTTCAGTGTAAGAACTTTTTCAATGGGACTCCTTTACAAAAAGTACTTTGTGAAATATAACTATGATTTTATTACTTTTTGATAGTTTCAGTATTTCGAAAAAATCTTAAAAATTTAAATAGAATTTTAATAAAAGGTACTTATTAACAAAGTTTATTTTTTTTGGTACCTTTTTGCAAGATTTATTAAAATTGGCAGACATCTGAATACATACAAAAATGCTGAATTAAGCAGAATTTTTAGTACTTTGATTGTAAGTACATTTTCAATGAGACTGTATGATAAAAAGTACTTTGTGAAATATTACTACGATTTTATTACTTTTTGGTACTTTCAACATTCCGAAAAATTTCTCAAAAGTTCAAACAAAGTTGTAACAAAAGTTACTTATTAATAAAATGTACTTTTTTTGGTACCTTTTTGCAAGATTTATTTAAATTAGCAGACATCTGAATGTATTAAAAAAATATTAAATTAAGTAGAATTTTTAGTACTTTTAATTTCAGAGTAAGTACATTTTCCATAAGACTCTTTTGCAAAAAGTACTTTATGACATATTACTCTGATTTTATTACTTTTTGACAAAAACAAAAAGTACTTTTTAACAAAATGTACTTTTTTTGGTACCTTCTTGTAACAAAGATTAGACATTTTCGAGATAAATTAAATCTAATGTGAACCCTGGTAGTTCAATACATAGTAGTGTGTTGGTCTATTAATTTAAGAAGCGTGGTTTCGACTGTGATGGATTACAGTACAGTACTACACTCCTAATAATTAGATATGATTTGTAATTGTATTGCAATTAATAGATAAAGAAATATTAAATCAAAGAAATTATTTAAACCAAATTGACTAAGTATTTTTGCTCTCAACAAATGCTTATTTTAAGTAAGCGTTTGGCAGAGGGGGCCATTTATTGTTCGATAATTTTAAAATATTATAAGATTTTCAGTTAAAGCATTGAAAGAGCACATTTCTGAAAATCTACAAAGTTTAAGGCATATGTTAAAATTGTAGTCTTTAGCTTATAACAGAAAACCTTTCATATTGTATAAGTATGGTACTTTTGGTAGAAACATGCTGAGAAATTTTGAAACAAAATATAGCATAAGTATTATATTTACACATGTAGGCTATATACAGTACAAGTTTTTGGTACTTTTTATAAAAAGCCTCGTTTTCAAATAAAATCAAAAGAAAAGTACTTCTTTTCTATATTTCTAGCACGAAAATGATCCGTTGAAATAAAGAACTTGAAAACACAGAGTACTTTTTGAATAATTTACTGAAGCTATCAATTCTTTGCATTGTATGGTAATAGCGAATGAGCTACGAATCTCATGATTAAGCAGCATTGAAGTGAGGAACACTGTATAAGGAAAAATGACACCCATTTAAGCACTTTTATTTCACCTTAATTTTATTGGGGTCATACAGTATGTACAGTATGTAGCAACATAAAATGAAATGCAAATTTAGTACCGCAATATAATTTAAAAATATTATGTACACGAGTATGTTGTAAAACAAATGAAGTGGCTTATAAACTATAACTTTCTAACAATTTTAATTTTCATAGTGGATTTAATTTGTAACCCAGTAGCCCAAAGACCAACATTTTTTTTATTATTTTCATCAACAATACTTTTCTTTTTTTTCAACGAATATGTTGCAGTCAATAAAAACGCTTACTTTACTTGTGTATTTCTATACTCTACTCTCATATGTTTTCATTTCATTGAGTTTACTTTCTGTTGTTGTTGTTGTTCCTGTTGTAACAATTGTAGTTGTGGTAATTGTTGAATTATAATCATTCATTTTTATTTTAATGTTACGCTTTTGCAACATAATATATTGGCCATACGAGAGTATTACGATTTTGAAAAATAAAAAAAAAACGTTTTCTTCTGTTACAACTTATTTTCTACTTTTTTTTGCTTTTTTTTTAATTTCGATTTTCATTTAACAAATTTGCAATTTGTTTTATTGCATATTTCGTATTACGTTGCATATTGCCTGCAATCTTACTTAAGATGACTATCAAAACTATCACAAACAATCACACAAACACAAGCATTGATACAGCAAATGAATTGAAAAAATTTCAATAAATTTTTATGATTTTAAACAATTAAATTAAATTTGTTTTTGCTTTGTTTTAAAAGCATATTTCGGTTGAAATAGTTTGTATTTTTTTTTTTTTTATATCAAATTGCAATTGCATTTGTTTGAACATACGAGTAGTGTAGGTTAATGCTATATTTCGTAAGAATTTGTTTGATTTCTATGGTTTGACATTAGAATTTCATGCCAGCGACTTTAAACTCTAAATGATTGCCGTTGGTTAACACTTTATAAGGTTTCTTGGATTTTTTTCTTTTGTTTTGATTTTTGCAGCCCTGCATGAAAATTTGATATCAAATATTGTGTATGAGTTTTGAGAGTGTAGCAGAATTTTTTTGTAATTTTTTTGACAACAAGTTTGTTTCTTAAGTCTTTTGTTTTTTTTTTCTTTCGATGTCAACTGAGATTCAAATACAAGGTTATTTACAGCATGTGTACAGAATTTTTGTGCTTCTTTTTTGGCTCTATTGTTGCTTGGTAAATATGATATTGTTTGGAAAAGTTTGTTTCTTAAGTCTTTTGTTTTAAACGAAGGCATCTTGTTTAATGCGTGCGAAATTTTGCATAGTACCAGCTCAAGGCTTATTAAATCGCTGAAAATTTTAAACAGCAAATGTAGAAAAAGAATTTGTTTAAATCCATGCTAAATGAATAGAATAAAAAGTTTTACTGTTTAACGAGTCTTATATTTCAAAGAGGGCTGAATTTTTTTAAGGTTAGTGAAGAAATAAAGCGTAAAAGCATTGTTTACAGAAAATGCTCCTCAGAATTGATGCTCAGAATGGGCCGGAAAGCTTTTTGAAATATATACTTATAAGTACTGAGAGTTAATAAAATTGCTATTTAAGTTTCACAAAAATCGTACGTACGTGTGAGAAGCTAGATTGTAATACTGGCTGAAGGATTGTAATGGCCAATGTAAGTACCGTTATTAACTTCTGTTTAATATGAGAAACTTAATTAAGAACATCGCTTGGCTCTATTCTAGAGTAGGCTCTATTCTGAGTAGCTCTGCTAAGGTTGACTTATTGGTCGGCTCATCCACCAAACAAAAATTTCTGTGCCAATGTTTTTCAAGGACTAAAGAGGTGATGAACGGAATTAATATGAATATTTTGACTTGGGAAACTGATTCAAAATTATATTCGTTAGCATTAAACATGGCATAAAAATTAAAAAATTGTTTTACTTGTTAACCCTTAAACCCTGCTTTAAAATTTGATCTGAATTCTGTATACATATATTAAATGCTACATTTATATCTATTTCTGGTCTCATTAGATTTCCTATATATATTCTAAGATAATTTAGAACCAGTATCCAATATCCTGTTATCCTTTGATTATAAATCAAAGTTTTCTCTAGGGAATGGTTGGGCTTCTGCTAGAATTAAATGTGGTATCACAATGGGCCTCAATGCTAGCCTAAGTAGAAACTCTACCTTTGAGGGCGTCCACCGCCTAGCCTAAACTTGATTTTAAATACTACACACATGTATTGAATATTTTGTTCAAATGTTAATAATGAAAAATATATGAGAATCTATTTGTTCTCTGTTCGATACGAAATACTTTTAGAACTTTATAAGCATACAAACTGCAGTACTTATTTATTGAGTTTTGAAAATAAAGAAGACAACGGACAAAGTAAATCGACAATAAAATATGCAATTAATTAACAAAGAAAACTTGAACGAGAACTTTAAAATAATGCTTCCTAAAGTAAGTGTTTGAAAAACTATATTTATGGCATTTTTTACTTAAAATATCTTCAGGCACAATGAAAACCTTAAAAAAAATATTACTTTACAAACCCTTCAGGATAAGAATGAAACATAAATGAAAATTATTTAAAATTAAGAACACAACACAGTAGAGAGCCAAGTTGCTTATATTAAAAAAAGTTCGTGTCTTAAGTCTTTTGTTTTTTCTGTGCTAAATTATAGTAGGAAAAAGAGGGAAATATTTATGAAGCATTTTCTATTGCATTTAGAATTATTTTCAATTTATAATTAATTATAATTTTTGAAATACATCTAATTCCTGTAAACATGAGCTGAAGTATTTGGTCCTGCAAGTTATCAGGATGAATATATTTTATATTTTGATTCCTAAGATTTTGGATAGAAAAAAGGCTCATTTTGAAATAGTAAACGATAGTTAAACGATACTATTTAAATATTCTATTCCATAAATCTATTTAAATACACAGTTTTTTTACTTCCTTACAATCAATACTAAGCACTGATCAATAATAAAAAATTTTGAAAATTTGCATTAATATTTACTTCACAGTCTTCTAACTTCAAGTGTTCGCTATATTCATCACAAATGCTTCTTATAAAGTCTTTTATATTTTATTTTAAAATATTTTCTTTTTTTTTATTCTGTGATTTGTATCCTTTACTTACAAATGGTTTCATTTTTATAATTTTTTTTATTATTTTTATGGGGAAAAAATCACACACTGTTTTGGGTTATTTTTTTTTAATGAAAAGAAATCACAATTATTGTCTTTAAATACGGCACAATAATATCCTTTATTTTTTTCCGTGCTCAAATAGAATATTGAATTTTAATTTGTTGTTGCTTTTTGCTTTTAAAAATTATTCGTTTTTGAATTAAGAAACAGAATTAAGGGCTGAGAAAATAAATTTGAAACTAAACACACGCTCAGTGGGTTTAACCTCCTAGAATCTCGACTAGGACTGTTAACGAACTGTGCTGACAAGTGGTAAAGTGCACCAATATATACCCCCAAAACAAACAAAAACAGCCAAATGGACGGACACACACAGATAGACGAATTGAAAATCAAAAAAAAAAAAACAACAACAAAACAGAAAAAAGAGTGAAAAGACTTCCAACTAAACTGACACAAACAGAGCGAACCAACGAAACGCGCAACAACAGCAACATTTAGAGCAAACCGAAAACGGTATCAAAAAACAAAAAAAAAATATGAAAAACAAATCATTCGTTTACGAGTATATTCGTATCGAAGTGTTGTTGTAGTATTTGTTAAACAATAACAATCAACAACGACAACAGCAACTCTGTAAAGGCATTGCATACAGATTAATAATAAATGTACATAAAACAACAATAACAACAACAAGAATAATAATAACAATCAGTAAAACAGAAACAGTTAATGTGGAGCAAACACACTACGACTACAACTACAACTCCAACAGCAATAGTAAAGTGGCATACACCCAAGAAGTATGTAAAAACGCTTTAAATGCATACGAATATTGAATTCGGAATTTGAATTTTCACATTTTATCCGAATAGTTTTTGCTTTTGCAAAATCACACTCACATCCATACTTACTATACTCATACTCATGCTCATGTTGGTGGTGCCTGTTGTGCTCATGCTTATGTATGTGTGCATGTATAGAATTGTATTTTTTTTTTGTATTTTCTTCTCCGATAGTGGTAGTTGTTGTTGTTGGTGTTGATAAATAGTTTAATTTAATTGATTGAATAATTCGTTATGCCCAGCTACGTAAAGAATCTTTTTTTTCTTTTTTGTACACATTTAAACACACACTCATTCATATGTATGTAGGAAGTGTTGGATTGGAAAAGACTTTAAAAAATATGAAAAAAATATATTTTAAAACACAAAAAAAAACAATTCAGAATTTTCTTACATAAAGTGTTATAAAATTATTGAACCGGAAACAAATTCTTGACATAATTTAAGTGCCTTTTTAATACCTGAGTTTGTATTTAAAAAACAAAGGAATTTTATTTCAAATGATGTCGCCTATATCCTTGTGGCACAATAGAAGCTGAAAAATTCTTCTCAATTAAGGACATATCATTTCCTCCTTAGTTCTTAATTTGTACATTGAAAAGCCTACAAACTTTCCATAACGACTTTGAATTCTAGTATTTGAAATTTGTGATCTAATCTATCTCAGCTTAATTGATATTTTATTCATTATTTAGCTATGAAATCTTAATTGAAAGTGTGTTAACAATAAGTTTTAAAATCTTAAATTACAAAAAGTACTCAAACAGTGCTAGAATCTGCTGTCATTCAGGCTATGTTTCATTCATCTTATCTTCTGTTGACTGCAAAAATATTCCTTTTTCTTAACTGAGTATAACTACTAATATTTAGGATTAAGGCCCTGTTGTGCTAAATAACTTACAGCATGTGTAACATAATTTCTATTTTCATTAACGGAACATTTAAATTCTTGTGTGCATTTGAGTTTTAGAGATACGATGGGACAGCAGTGATATATTTTGGATGCCGCCATTTCTTCAATTGAAATACCGCGAGGCAAAATTTTTATCCTTATGAACTACACTTGTATACACAAAAGCAAAATCAAAACCAGAAGCAAAAACAAAAACAAAAGCAGAAGCAAGAAAACCCAAAGCAAAAGTAAATACGAAAACAAAATCAACAATAGAAGCAAAGGTAAAAACAAAACCGAAAAACCCAAAGCAAAAGCAACAACAAATACAAAAGCAAAAATAAAATCAATAGCAAATCAAAGAACAATAGCAAAATCAAAGCAAAAACATAAACAAAACGTACATACATACATATGTACATTATTAATCATTACAATCCTTGAGTCAGGATTATGACCTAGTTTCTCACACCACTTATGTTGAGTGTGTTAATTTTATACATGAGTGGCGGAACCTACAGTTTAAAGTCGACTCCGAACGACAGATTTTTTGAGAAACTTTCATGGAAATTTTCTTTTACACTCAGAGTTTATGCCAGAAATCTCCTGATATAAAGTCGCCCAAGGAATATTTTCACAAATTTCGTTTTGTACGAAATGTCTTAACCTGGGGTTTGAACCCCCACTAAATTCTATGCTCCAGAAGTCTATCGTTCGGAGTCGACTTTAAATTTTAGGTCCTGCCAATCGTGTATAAAATTAACACACAAAAAGGTTGTAATGATCAATTATGTATGTATGTATGTTATGTATATGTGAATTGAATGGATCGATCAAGATGCTGTTGTAATTCGTTGTTTTTTTTTTTAATAAAAGTTATGATGTTAACAATGATTTTCGAAAAGTAAATTTTATAGAATGTAATTCGTTATGTGTGAACACAAGGTTACCATTCGAAATTGAAAGTGATTGTGACGCTTAATTAAGCACCATATTAACACATTGTTTTAAATGTGTTACAAACGATAGGGCATACAAACTGAAATTGTTATTTAAAACACCAAAGAAAACAAATTTACAAAATTAGACATCCTCTTTAAAAAAGTAATTTAAACCATAACACATCATTAAGTAGAAAACAAATATTCCCATTCTACGAAATCAAGTACAACTTTGCAAATACATAAGTATTGTGCTGCTTAACAGAATGAATTTCTATTTTTGTGGCATTTTTTTCTGCAGTGATTACCACAAATTCCTGCTTTGGGTGCAAACTTTCACCAGTTCTGATTAACTTTTAATTAAGAAGTGTTATTGAATCATTAAGACCAGAAAAAAAACGAATAATAATGATAATAATAACAATTATTAATTATTTTTAGCATTTGAAAGAACAACAACAATAACAACAAAAATATGTAATAATTTTCGTATGACCTTACTTTCCATTCAACATTCAACAAAAACAACGAAAACCAATCTTTTTTTTTTTTTTTTTGTTTTGTTATTTCGTATTGGAATTTCTGTTTTGAAAGTTGCATACCTTTTGAATAAGTACCTGCACTAGACAAACAGACTAACAGTGAGACACTAAAGGTACCAACCACCCTTGTGGTCATGTTTTGGGTATTTTACAAATGAAATCATTCTTCGTTAAGTACTTTGCCTTGTGAATACAATTTTAATCAGAATTTTTTGTGGGTTTTTTTCTTTTTTTCTGTTTAGTTTGGTTTGCTAGACTTTAAACTATTGTGTGTATGTGTTTGGGTGTGAGTGTCTGTGTGTCGTATTTTATTTTCAAACTGAAATTTGTTTTGGCATTGCAACATTATTCAGTTGAACTTTTTTGTTTTTTTTTTTTATTTCATTTCTTGTCTACTTTCGTCTACACTATGTATCTGACTAACTGTCTATCTCTGTAAGCGTCTGTCTGTCTGTCTCTCTGTCTATTTTTATTTATTTATGTATACGACGAAATTATTTTGGGCGTTTGCTTTGGGTATTTATTTTTGTTTTCTTTTTTCTTTTTTTTTGTGTTTTTTGTTGGAAATCTTTAAAATTGTATCTTTTAAGCAACCGGTAAGCCAACCGCAAATATTACATTATTTTTCTATTACGATCTATTTTTCTTTTTTTTCTCTCTTTTTTCTCCTTTTTTTCCTACATATTTTTCTATGTTTTTTTTTTGTTGTACTATTATTTAGAGCACCCAAAGCTATTTATGTTGGGCTGCTTGCTGCCTGTGTTGCATGTGTACAACATGCCACACAGCTTATCTTAAATGAATGAAATGCAATATGTATTGAGCGTAATAGAGTAGAGTAAATAAAAAAATTATTTACTCTTGTCTGTCTGTCTGTCTGTCTGTTGTATTATATCTTTTGATCAGTTTCTTGTCATTTATAACAATTCTTTTATTTCGATTTTTGTGATTTTACTTTAATAACCGTACATAAGTAACCATAAGTCCTACAATTTGGTCTTAAACACACTAATACCAGACAATAATAACTGATTTTAATTTTTTTTTATTCATTTTCATTTTTGTCTTTCAATCTAAAAGACAAAAAAAGCCAGAGAATTAATGAAATTATGATTTTGCTATGGAATATATTTAATTGTTGTATTATAAACGGACCATATGCTTTATTATATTTTGCGAATGCAAATAAATATCTTTGAATTGATATCAGCAACTTCATTTTCAATGAACAGTAACAAGCGTTCATGCAAAAAATATTCAATACATTCATGTCACCAGAGTAATTATTGTTGAAAGCATTTTACACTCGCTTTCATACAACTAGGGAGAGAGACAGAGAGAGAGGGATTAATATAGTTAAAGTGCGATCAAATAAATTTGATCATTACAATCCTTTAGTCAGTATTACAACCTAGCTTCTCACACCACTCATGGTGTGTGTGTTAATTTTATCCACGAATGGTGGTGGAACCTACAGTTTAAAATCGATCAAGCTTGGCATGGAAATTTCATTTACTACCTCAGTTTCTGTCAGAAGATTGATGAGAGAAAATCGTCGAAGAATTATTTTTCATATTTCGTTTCGAGCGATATGTCTGTTTCGCATCTGTTAGGCCAACACACTACCTACTAGACTCCCCTGACTTTCTGTATCCATTGTTATAAAATTAAACAATTTAAGAAATTTTTTGTATGCTGTGCCTCCATTGTAATAATGACTTAGAGAGTAGAAATGAATAACACACTGGCAGTCACTGCTTTCAACCGTAAATATTGCTTCTTGTAATGGGTAAATTGTATGAAATATTGTTGCATATCAGAAAGAAGTATAAACGACTTCCACTAGCATATTACTTGCCATATTGGGTTTTTGCTATAATGTAGACATGCCTACTATTCTTCTAGTCTTAGAACCTCTGGACAACGAATCAGTTACAATTTTATCTTGTCACTTCCGTAATTATGATGTCAAAGCTACTATAAATATCGTCGGGTCCTATCATTGTCTAAGTATAGCTACGATTGCTCAAAAGTTAAATGTATTGTATTTCGCAAGTAAATCCATCTTGCCTCCATAGGCAATCATGGTCTCTAATACAGCAAATTTTCTCTGCCATTGTTTATAGCATGGCGCTCCCATTGTGATTAGAATGAGGTTGATTTCTTCATTTATACATACATAAATGGTCATTACGACCCTTCAGTCAGGATTATGACCTAGCTTCTCACACCACTTATGTTGTGTTAATTTTATACTTGAGTGGCATGACCTACAGTTTAAAGTCGACCACGAACGACAGATTTTCAGAAACTTTTCATGCTAATTTTATTTACTCTCGAGAGTTTTTGTCAGAAATCTGCTGAGAGGAAGTCACCAAAGAAATATTTTTTTTTCATATTTTCGTTTTGATGTCTGACCTGGGTTATGAACCTACTGGACTACGGCGACTGCATTCGAGCACCCTAATTGATGCCATTAAAATGTAAGAATTAAGAGCCGATTCCCTGTTATCGTATCGACATATCATCACGTATTTCTCACCGTTGGTTCGTCTTTATTACATCACTTCCATTTTGTCTCAATTTATTCGCAGAGTCCGCTTCTCCTTTAGATATGAATTGATTCAGCAACGATCCATAAATGGAAATGTGTCCCATAACTAAATTACACATATTCAGGTGTTATCGCAAAAACTATTCCTTTTTTAGCCACATAACTTGCTTTTTTGTGGATTGTATTCCCTTTGGAAAACAAAATTCTTAAGAAGATTTTGATATATCTTGAGGAATGATAGTGACGAACACATTCTTCAATTTACCAGCTCAGAGGCATAAACAATCACAAGAAGTTATTTTCCTGCTCTTTTCCCATGAAAAGACTGTACCAGACAGTTCGTGCAAAGTTACTGTGAGAGCCTTGCGGTTGTACTGCAATGAATTCAAAACATGTTAAAAATCTGTGTAATATGTACGTATGTGGCATGTCTCAAGTTCCTCGCGTATCCTATACTTCAAGAAATGAAGACGAGCATGCTGCTTCCCCTAGTAAAAAATCCAAACTCATGTTTTCCTAATACAACAGTGTTCAACAGTGTTTTTACGTCTTGTTTTTTTACCACAACTCACTACTTACTTTATCTTTCATTCTAAATATACTTCATTTATTATTGCTCTTGCAACTTCTAGATCTTACTGTTGATTTTATTTACTTTTGCTCTGGCAACTTCTAGATCTTACTGTTGATTTGTCATTGTAATTATTTTATATTCCTTTCTATGTCAGTTACTACGTTTATGTTTCAGATGCCTACCAGATACGAATATTTCTATACAATATACTGAGTGTATCTATAACTATTGCATGCACTGCTTAATGCCATGCATAATAGCGTTAGCATAGTATGTATGTGCCCCATATATTTTTTTTCTGTGTAATTGTGGGCAGTTTTTTCTTGGTTAATTTTTCTTTAGTATTTTTTGTTTCTTGTTTTTGTACTCTTTTACGAAATATTTTTGTTTCCATTTCATGCATTTTAATTCATTATTATCATTATCATTGTTTTGTCTGTTCACTTTTAAGCCAGGTTCAGTTCAATTCAATTCACTTTCGGTTTCATTTTTGGCTATGCATGGGGATATGCACAGACACAGAACCGTGCACAAACACATTCTTTTGCAAGTGGGTGGGTGGAGTCGTTTCAATGTTGCTTCAAACTCCTTTAATTCGGCAATTTTATTTGGTTTTTGGTTTCAAGTGTCGTTATTTTTATTTTTTTTTCTCTTTTTTGTCTAAATTTGGTTTAATTTTGAGGTTTAAATAAAAATGCAACACACAACAAAAGATAAAAATAAAGGTGCATTACTAAGTTACACTAATATTTTGCAATTACAGTGAAGTACGGTTATAACGAAGAACCACTAAGAATTACGAAGGGAGTGTGACCACTTGACTTAACTTATTAAGCAATTCCACAAGATAAATAGCAATGCCACTGTGTTTGCTCATTATAACCTTACTTCACTGTATTTTATTCTTTGGAATTATTTATCATTCAATCTTATTGTATTAAATTCGGCATGTGTTCATAAACAACAAACATTTTTTCTGTTTTTTTTCTGCCTTTTGGGTTCCATTGAGTTATGAAATTAAGGTTCATTATAATGACTTCAATGGACTGCAGGAGAATGATTTTAAATGTAATTAAAATAGTTTTACAAGACAAATAGATTCCTTTCTAATCACTTATTAGATAAATTATATTGTATTAAGGAAATCTTTTAATTAGAACTTGTTCGAAGGACCATTCACAAAACATTTAAACAAAAATTATGTTTTTTCTCTCCTACTTTAAAATATTTGGGTTTTTGTTTTGGGTTTAAGTTTTTAATTTAAAATAAAATTTTATCCTTGAAAATTCCACAACAACAAAGTTTATTCAAATCGTTACATACATACATACATACATACATACTTTATATAGAATTTTAAATATTTTTTATTAAAGAATGTCATGACAAATTATTCAATCTTAATTTAATCTTAATTGTCATAAAACTTTCATTGGCTCTTGGCCTTCTGTTTTATCTGTATGTATACAGTTTATGTCTTTATTTTTTTGTATTTTTTTCATAAAGAATTTCAAATTATTTGAATGCGTTAAATAAAAATGTTAATAGGATTTAAATAATTATTATCTTGAGTATAAAATTGTCTTTGAATATGAATTTAAATTCCATAATAAAAATATTTGTAATAATTTTATATGCCAAACAAAAATTTACAGTGCATGGAAAAAATCACCACACAGCCAAAACAAAAACTTCTTCATACATACATACAGACATACATACATAATTGGCCATTACAACCCTTCAGTCAGGATTACGGCTTAGCTTCTCACACCAAATTTGTTTACTTGTCGAACGTTGGTTTTTAGATGACCCAACGTTAATAGACTATCCACGTAAACTCGGTATCCGTCACACATACATACATATGTACATGGTCATTACAACCCTTTAGTCGTGATTACAATCTAATTTCGCACACCACTTATGATGTGAGAAACGACTCCAAACGACAGGATTTTTTTGAAAAACTTTTCATGACAATTTTATTTAATCTTAGAATTTTTGCCAGAAATCTGCTGAGAGGAAGTCGTCAAAGAATTATTTCTTTTCATTTTTCGTTTTGCTGGAGATGTCTGACCTGGTGTTTGAACCGAGGCCTCACGTCGAACACGCCTACTAGACTACGGCGACTACGGTCTCTGTCATAGTCCTATAAACAAATCCCTGAAGGTGTCAAATCGCATAATTTTGTTGAGAACTTGATTTCGCCAAAACGTCAAATTACTTTTTCAACTTTTCGTGCAAAATATCTCATGGTACAGTTTTGTTGGAACGACATACACTCAAGTATATAATCCTCAATTGCACACCAAAAAAAAATTCGATTATCAAGGGGCCATATACACCAAACAGTACTTTTTTTGTCGTATACCATGGCTTTTTCACAATCTCTTCTTGGCTTTCTGGACTCCGTATGTGGCAATTTTATTTTTTGACTTAACTATCGACGTACAATCGTTATACCAAAATCTCTGTGACAATAAAAGTATTTCCGTGTATAAAATTTTATAACGCACTGTATGCTATGGAGATTTTGTGAATAATAGTAGAAAAAAAACACCATTTCAACATTTCATTTTAATTTCAAGTTTTAATTTTTCATTTTTTTTTTCTTTTCATTCTTTATGGCAATCAACAATAATTGTCGTAGGTGTTGTCACATTAATTAGTATTTGAAGTACAAACACTTCAACATGCTATTTTCTCTCAACAGAGTCAGTCCATTTATTTTTAAAAGTGAATTAAATTTGCAATGAAATGAAATGAAATGAAAAAAAAACAAACAACATCCACAGTAACACTACATATGTATGTATGTAATAAAGTATGTATTTATGTATGTTCATAGAATAAAATTATAATTTTATTTAAACATACAATATTAGTGTGGAATCAATTCATGTCCGTCCGTCTCTCTCTACACGTCATGACATTATTAGGCTTTTAAGTAAAATAATTTAATCCGATGGCATTTTAATTAAAAATTATATTGAAAAATATGATTTAAAGTATTAAAGTTTTCATGAAAAACAATTAAAAATTAATATGTTGTGGCATAAATTCAAAAAGAAATATTCCGGGCAATGCGAAGTTCTTATTTCAAGCTGTTGTTTTCAATTCTAACTTTAATCAAATAAATCATTCCGCAGAACATTAATATTTATTTTAAATAATATTCATTGTATAAATTTCATACGAACATTAGAACAGATTGTCTGAATATCGATTAAGGGGGGGTATACTAGTCTAGAGATATATAAAAAAAAATTAAAATTTTTTTAAGGACTTTAAAGTGTAAATTTTTAAGGCTATGAGATGACACATTATTTGACTTACAATAACCTTTTCTATGGTCTCTCAGATCTTCTTAGTTTTCTGTTTTCTTCTGTGCTTTAAACCTCACTTTAACTTTTTTATAAGCATTTTATAATATGCTCCCCAAGTAGAAACACTACTGAAAATCTTCGTGTTCCCCATTGTTAAGTATTAAAAAGTCTTACGGATATTAATTTTTAATATATCACAACTTCGGAGACCATCTGATTTAGTGGACAAATCGGAGGCTTATCAGATGGAGGCCACACTTCAAAATCCCAGGTCAGACATCTCCAACGAAATATGAAAAGAAATATTTCTTCGGCCACTTCCTCTCAGCAGATTTCCGACAAAAACTCTCGAGAGTAAATAAAATTGCCATGAAAAGTTTCACAAAAATTTGTCGTTCGAAAGCAATTTTAAACTTCAGATCATGCCACTCAAGTATAAAATTAACACACACACAACATAAGTAATGTGAGAAGCTAGGTCGTAATCCTAACTGAAGGGTCATAATGACCAATTATGTATGTAAGTATAAATGAAGAAATCAATCTCATGCTATGCACAATGGGAGCGTCATGCTATAAACAATGGCAGAGAAAATTTGCTGTATTAGAGACCATGATTGCCTATGGAGGCAAGATGGAATTACTTTCGAAATACAATACATTTAACTGACCACCTATCTATGTATGTATTATAACTACATAATAAGGAAAGCACTGCATCCTTTCCCCTTTCTTTATATATCAACTCCGGCAAGGCTTGAATAAAGAAAATGGCGACTAGCTTGGCTTGCGTTCCTTTTTTAGGAAGTTCTGTGTCAGCTGTCCAATATGATAAACTTCACTGCCTAATGTACTAACAACCACCAAAAGCGTCGGCTGTAGCTAGAGCCAAGAGCCTCATCTTATTTTAATGAATTTCCATCAAGAGCCTTAAGTCTTAAGTCAAAGAATTCTCTGTTTTCTTTTCTTAACGACTGCTGAAGAGGACATGTACTAAATCAAAAAAAGTCCAATACACTGAGTTACATACATACATACATAATTGGTCATTACAACCCTTCAGTCAGGATTACGACCTAATTTCTCACACCACTTATGTTGTGTGTGTTAATTTTTGTACATCAGTGGTGGGACCTACAGTTTAAAGTCATGTTAAAATAAAGTGGACTAGTCTTTGAATGAGTAATAATTGGATAAGTTTGCAAAATGGCTGGACCTTAGATACGTTCTATCAACTCAACAATACTCCAAACGATATGACTTTATGTAACTAATTTATGGGACATTATGATAACAGACATTATATAGAGATGAAACAATTTCGATTACATTAGATTTAATATTATTTTTATTTATAACAATATAATTTATAAAATAAAATTAATAATTCCACTTAAATTTCTTTTTAGCTGTTAGTCTTTAATCTACTCTCGATCGTTTTCATAAATCCTTTGCCTGTTGTTGCTTGAAAATGTTAAATAAACGCGACGACATTTGCGTAAAAGAACAAGGAGCATTACATTCACCGTTATTGTTACATTTTCTTGAGCCTTCGTCGAATTTATTGTAGGGACACTGTTCTATGAAACGTATGACCACATTCAAGTGAACCATAAACGACGTCATCACTTTGGAAATATTGCGAACAAGTTCCACACTTTACTTGGCTGAATGTAGACATTTTTAATTGAGAATACGATTTATTTGCTTTGATTTAATGCTTCTTTATCCTATGAAATCTTTTATCGAACTGATGATAGTATAAGATCAAAATGAGGTTTTTATATCGCACAGATAGAGAAGTTTATAAAGAGCTTGCGTGTTTTATTTTTAGGAAATTATTCTGGTTAGTCTGTTCACTCATCATTTCACCACTTCGTTGTGTAATACAAAGAGAAGTTGTCCTTATTATTATTGCAATCCTTATTACATAAAAATGTGTGCGTAAAGATAGATACGAATTTAAAAATCAAAGACTCAAGCCCACACTTTTAGCTGCGCCACCTTTTGGCATTAACAGGACAAAATACAAGTTATTTGGATAAGAAAACACTTGATCTACATAGTTTTCTGCTCAAACTATACACTTTGTCTAATGACTCTTAATTTTTTTATCCTTCCGTATACAATTTGCCAAAGTAATCAAAAATAGGCATTTCATCGTTGACATTATATATCTTTTCGCCGTGTCATATCTTTAGTTGTGTAAACCAGAAATAGTCACGCAAAGCAAAATCCAGAAAAATGGAGCGAATGCAAACGCAATCCTTAACGTAAATCATGGCAAAACTAAAATATATTTCTTAAAAGCGCTTGAATATAAAAATGTATGTAGCAACACTGAAAAATTAATGTTCATTCAAGCCCCCACCTACATATTGTTGTATAATTCGCACATGCATTTTACGATCTTTGGTACAGCATTCGCAGTATGATTGCCGTGTTTCAATCAATTACACATTTGGACACTTGTTCTTAGACCAGAGAACTTTATTCTTATTTACTTAAAAAACATGTAAAACCTCTTCATCAGCAATCTGTTGCGTTGTACAAGAGATAAATAATTTACGATGCTTTATTTTTGTCAAGAGAATTGTGTACCATAGAATTATATTTCAAAATAGGAATTGCCACTTACCTCGGCAAAATTGGCCATTAGCCAACAATTCTTTCGGGACGCCACCTATTCGGGACAAAACAGCAAGAAGAAGAAGATAGAAGATAGAAGATAGAAGATAGAAGATAGAAGATAGAAGATAGAAGATAGAAGATAGAAGATAGAAGATAGAAGATAGAAGATAGAAGATAGAAGATAGAAGATAGAAGATAGAAGATAGAAGATAGAAGATAGAAGATAGAAGATAGAAGATAGAAGATAGAAGATAGAAGATAGAAGATAGAAGATAGAAGATAGAAGATAGAAGATAGAAGATAGAAGATAGAAGATAGAAGATAGAAGATAGAAGATAGAAGATAGAAGATAGAAGATAGAAGATAGAAGATAGAAGATAGAAGATAGAAGATAGAAGATAGAAGATAGAAGATAGAAGATAGAAGATAGAAGATAGAAGATAGAAGATAGAAGATAGAAGATATAAGATAGAAGATAGAAGATAGAAGATAGAAGATAGAAGATAGAAGATAGAAGATAGAAGATAGAAGATAGAAGATAGAAGATAGAAGATAGAAGATAGAAGATAGAAGATAGAAGATAGAAGATAGAAGATAGAAGATAGAAGATAGAAGATAGAAGATAGAAGATAGAAGATAGAAGATAGAAGATAGAAGATAGAAGATAGAAGATAGAAGATAGAAGATAGAAGATAGAAGATAGAAGATAGAAGATAGAAGATAGAAGATAGAAGATAGAAGATAGAAGATAGAAGATAGAAGATAGAAGATAGAAGATAGAAGATAGAAGAAGAAGAAGATAGAAGATAGAAGATAGAAGATAGAAGATAGAAGATAGAAGATAGAAGATAGAAGATAGAAGATAGAAGATAGAAGATAGAAGATAGAAGATAGAAGATAGAAGATAGAAGATAGAAGATAGAAGATAGAAGATAGAAGATAGAAGATAGAAGATAGAAGATAGAAGATAGAAGATAGAAGATAGAAGATAGAAGATAGAAGATAGAAGATAGAAGATAGAAGATAGAAGATAGAAGATAGAAGATAGAAGATAGAAGATAGAAGATAGAAGATAGAAGATAGAAGATAGAAGATAGAAGATAGAAGATAGAAGATAGAAGATAGAAGATAGAAGATAGAAGATAGAAGATAGAAGATAGAAGATAGAAGAAGATAGAAGATAGAAGATAGAAGATAGAAGATAGAAGATAGAAGATAGAAGATAGAAGATAGAAGATAGAAGATAGAAGATAGAAGATAGAAGATAGAAGATAGAAGATAGAAGATAGAAGATAGAAGATAGAAGATAGAAGAAGATAGAAGATAGAAGATAGAAGATAGAAGATAGAAGATAGAAGATAGAAGATAGAAGATAGAAGATAGAAGATAGAAGATAGAAGATAGAAGATAGAAGATAGAAGATAGAAGATAGAAGATAGAAGATAGAAGATAGAAGATAGAAGATAGAAGATAGAAGATAGAAGAAGATAGAAGATAGAAGATAGAAGATAGAAGATAGAAGATAGAAGATAGAAGATAGAAGATAGAAGATAGAAGATAGAAGATAGAAGATAGAAGATAGAAGATAGAAGATAGAAGATAGAAGATAGAAGATAGAAGATAGAAGATAGAAGATAGAAGATAGAAGATAGAAGATAGAAGATAGAAGATAGAAGATAGAAGAAGATAGAAGAAGAATTTTTTTTTCTAATTAATTACTGAATTATGAAAGTAATCGACAAAGATTAAATATTGCTGATAAACATATTATGTACATACATAGTTTATCTATCTCACTAAGGATCCAATATACATAATTTTGGGTTTATGAGTAGGAGTCTGTCTACCTATCTTTGTACTTTCACTGGCCAGGAAGAAATGACGAGAATAATAAGCTTGCGTGGTACCGAGGTAGCCACAAAGAGCTTTTAGAAGACAGAATATATTTTACTTATAATAGATAATAATGAAGATTAGAAATTTGAAACTTTTTATTCGTTTGAAAGACCTATTGACGCCATTATTTATCGAATATACGTACATAGTTGGTCATTACAACCTTTCAGTCAGTATTACGACATGGCTTCTCACACGAGTTACGCTGTGTATGTTAATATTATACATGAGTGGCGGGACTTACAGTTAAAGTTAAAGTTGAAAAACTTTTCATGGCAATTTTTATTTACTCTCAGAGTTTTTGCCAGAAATCTGCTGAGAGGAAGTCGTCGAAGAAATACTTTTTTGTGTTTTGTTTTGATGCCTGTCTTGGGGCTCGAACCCTGGCTTTACGTCTAATAAGCCAACACACTACCTACTAGAAAGCGGCGACTTTCTCAATAGTACACTGAGTTACGCTGCCTGATATTTTAGAAGTTATATCTTAAAATTACTTTTTTTTTTGACTTGTTTGACACAACAGACCTGTATAAATGGTAAACTGAGTTTATATTATAATTTACGGATAAATTTACGAAATTCAAAAAAAAGTACCGTAAGAAAGTTGTCTACAATGTTTGAAAGTTACACTTTTTGTTGAATTATTTTGATTCCTTAAAATATCGACAGAAATTTAAAAAAAAGTTTAATTTATATTTCTCATCTTTTGCAAAGAAAACGCCTTATATTGAGGCTTGTAACCTAGAGTACCCCCGTTTAAAATTAAAGTGGATATCAGTAAAAAAAATAATTACATCGATTAGAATAAATGAATAATTATTTTCAATGAAAATGAATAAATAAATTAATATGACACAAAAAAATACAAGTGCAATGTGCAATGCGGGAATAATAATTTGTCAAGCATTGGTGATGGTTTAAATCACTTCTTAGTTAATTTAATCAATTGTAAATGTCAACAATGTATGTTAAATTGCCAACAATATTAATACTTTTAATTTCTATTACAATTATTTTATTAAAAATTATTATTTTTTCTTTTTTGTCTTTTTAACAATCAATCTCATACATTGTATAGAATTATTGCTCTTTTAAGGTTTCTTTTCTGGTATCATTTTCATTAAATTCTTAACCATTGAAATCGAGCAAGTTTTGCCCATATTTGTCACTAATTAAGTCAATAGATTTTATGTTTATAGCAGTGAATACATATGAATATATTAAAGATTAAATATGCACACGTAATTGCTAAATAGTTGCTTAGGCAAAGAAAACGATTTTAAAATTACGTGAACGATATAAAATACGTTATGCCACCATAGAAGTGGAAAGAATATTCAGTTGGTTTTATTGTTTGCAACTGAATTAAACGAGAAAACACTTTAGTATTTGAATAATACATACATAATTGATCATCATTGATCATAATTGATCATTACAACTCTTCAGTTACGATTACGACCTATCTTCTCACACTGCTTAAGCTGTGCGTGCTAACACAGTTTAAAGTCGATTTCGAACGTCAGACTTTTGAGAGACTTTTTCAAGGCAATTTCACTCATTTACTCTCAGTGTTTTGAGAGGTAGGGGGTTTGAACCGTGGTCTCACGTCTAAGAAGCCGACACACATCTTCTAGACTACGGTAAGCTCAAGACGTAAAATGTAGAAAACGTGTATTAAATGAATTAACCCTTTGAAGCATTTCCTTAGTTTACCACTCTAGTTATTGATTTTTACTCGCTCCTTTAAACCATTCTCCGACATACCATGGCCAAACGCCATTCTATGATAATAAAATTTACTTTAAAAATATACCTTTGATTGCAAATAATTTTTGATTCTATAAAATTATTTGTTTATTCACACAAATTTCTAAAACTACCTCAATCACAGTGCCCTCCGCTGCATCACACAAAAAAAAAAGAACCCAACTCTTCACCAATCTTAATCACCCAAATACGAATTCCACTCAGAAATTCTCACACTAACCATATCGTAAATAGAACAGATTTTATAAATCACGATGTCATAAATCCTTTTCAAACTATAGAATTTCATGTAATTCCTTCAATTTGCCTCTCTCTCATCTCCCCAGTATCACAGTTGTCCATTCCATTTGTTGTCCATTCCATTCGATTCGATTTGTTAATAACAAAGTTCAGATTGTCAGTCAATTTAAATTAATGTCAGACATGAGTAGTCATTGTCAGAGAGAGAGACGACGTTGTGTACACGTTAAAAGCATATATTTTTGGACCAAAATGATTCGAGTGAGTGTGTGAATGAATGAGTGTTTGGGTGACTGGCTAAATAAATGACTACAAGTGTCATTTTCATAAGCAAATGTAAACTGGCAAATTTAATTTAAATTTTTTCCTTTTTCTTTTTAAATACAATTCTATTAAAGGAATTGCAATGTGAGATTTAAAGGAATGAAATGATTACAAAATTTCTATCCGGAACTAGTGTTTGTCTTAAATAGCAGGTGTAGTAAAAAGCTTGCTCCACTTAAATTTAAGACTTTATTTAGTGTATTTAGAGTAGTACTATTCATAAACCATAACTTTTTGCCACTAGGTTAGGAATTTTTGATTATTTTAAATACACACCATTGACTGGGACAGTATCAAAGCCAATAAAGTGGAATAAACCTAGATTCGACGAATGACGTTTAATGATCTGGATGTGAATGCATTACAAGCAGAGTCGGTTGTCGTGTGATTCTTACAAAAATTTTGATAGTTTTGCCGGGGATGCACTCAATTTCTTTTGAAGAATATTTTGGAGTCGCCGTAGTCTTGGAGGTAGTGTGTTGGCTTATTAGACGCAAGGCCACGGTTCACACCCCAGGTCAGACTTCAAAACGAAATTATGAAAAAAAATATTTCTTCTGCGACTTCCTCTCAGCAGATTTCTGGCAAAAACTCTGGGAGTAAATAAAATTGCCATGAAAAATTTCTCAAAAATCTGTCGTTCGGGAACATGTGTAAAATTAACAAACACAACATAAGTGGTGTGAGAAGCTAGGCCGTAATCCTGAGTGAATGGTTGTATTGGCCAATGTATGTATGTATGTATGTATGTAAATATTTTGGAGCAATTTTAGATAAAAGAGGTCTTAAATTTTGCTTTAGGTAATGTTGAGTTACACGAACATCCGCTATTGTATGACATTTTAAAGAACAATCCTATGAAAAACTCAAATAGCCAACCATAGGAAATTGCACCCAAAAAAAGATCTCGCAAGACTGTAATATGCAATCCACGTAGTCGTGTGTATATAGTGGATACTTTCAAGTCAGTATTCTCTATTCATAGTCACTAGCTGTTATTAATTCTTGGAGAATAAGCAGTTCTCATATAAATTTACTCAGAAATTCTGCAAACTAGACTTTTTCTAAGAAACATCTTAAGAATTCACTCCTTTAATTCACTGCTTAAGAACATTTAAAATATACTGGATGCTTAAATTTATAACAATTACCACACCCAGATTGTTTTCGCAAATAAACATTACAAACCACCTCTTGAAATTCACAACAACAACAACAACAAATAACAGCAATAACGTAACACAAAGTGTGAATACCACTGAGAACGCCCCTCGTAAAATTATTATTGATATGCAAAAAAAAAAAAATAACCAAATAATCACAAAGAAAACGAAGCGAAATAACAAAATTATGAGTAAAAAAAACTGCAACAATTTGTTGCTGTTTGTTGTCGCCTTACCCACAGCCAACAGTTTCCTTAAAACGAAAATCATAATCAACTTCATTCCCCATGGGCCCGTCAGCACACCCCTTCCAAGCAGTTGTCTACAATGTGTATGAGGCAAATAAATAATATGACGTTGCATAGATTTCTTTCTAAAGATTGTTGCAACAATAATAATTTAATTTGAAGCAACAAGTGAAACAAACTTTAACAACAAATACTAGGCGATTGCTAAGAATTTTTGTTTTTTTATAACAACAACAACAACAGCAACAATAAGCGTAGAAACAAAAACATGCTTAGATGGGATTTATTTTATTGGGCAGTTGAAGGCAGGTGTTGGTGGCAATGATTTAAAAGTGCAGTTTCCTGGGAAATAAAAAAACGATTTTAAAATATCAACGAATAGTTAAAATGTGAACAGGAAATGTATTTTTTTTATTGTGTTTTCTTTCGCAAATACATGGAATCAGATCAGACATCTCCAACAAAACAAAATATGAAATAAAATATTTCTTTGGAGATATCCTCTCAGCAGGTTTCTGGTAAAAACTCTGAGAGTAAATAAAATTGCCATGAAAAGTTTCTCAAAAAATCTGTCTTTCGGAGTCTGTAGGCCCCACAACTCATGTAATCCTAACTAAAGGGTTGTAATGACAAATTGTGTGTGTAATTTGCTGAATCTGATCCGAATACCAGCACCCCATAAGGTGTATTACTCGTGTTACACATCGTGACCAAATTAAAACTTTAGACCAATTTTTTATCATTTTTTTGCTCTCTAAAGTACCGTAAAAGTTAAATTTTTGAACTCATTAACGGCTCATACAGGCGCTAAAAATCTATATGACATTACAATGAGCTATACAGGGAAATTAGCTTGTACGCAAATGAAACTTATATAACGGGACTGAATGCTAGTACCAATATGAGAGCATTTTCTGCCGAATGCAAATTGAGAGCAGAATGCAATTGAGTTTAAAATCGTATTTTTTTTTAGTCAGGATTACAACCTACCTTCTCACACCATCCAAGGAGTTAATTTTTATTCACGAGTGGTGGGACCTGCAGTTTGACGTCGACTCCGAACGACAGATTTTTTAGTAACTTTTAATGGCAATTTTTTTTGTCAGAAGACTGCTGAGAGGAAGTCGCCTAAAGAAATATTTTTTTTATTTCGTTTTGTTGATGTCTGACCCGGAATTTGAACAACGGCCTTCATTCTAATAAACCAGCAACATTACGGATGCTTCAATACATGGCAATCTAATATATTTACACGTTATATATCATAACATAGTTCGACTTCTAATAACCTTATCCTTTTGTTCTAGATATCTGAGCTGGAGTTTGAGCCAACACATTGCCCACTAGACTACAGTGACTTCGAAAACAGATTTTAAAATTTCCATGTCCCGTTCTAACTAACAGTTCATATTTTCATGTTTTCCCTGTAACTAAGAGTACATATTATATATAAGTCCACAAGTCTATCAGCCAGTTTCATCAGCTTTCCAACGTGTATGTCAGTTACCATAAAAGTATGTTACACGTTGAAATATTTTGCATTCATGTAGCAAAGTTCGTGGGGGTCCAAAGGGTTTCCAAAAAAATATTATTTTTCAATTTGCGAAAATCCGATTTGAAAACTACTTCCTTACTATCTAGAAATCATATTGATATTGATATGAAGTTTGATGGAAGTGTGTGGATATTGAAATTGAAATTTGATGGAAACATCACATTATATGGAGATAGTAATTCAATAGAAGGGCTCAAAATAAACTCTGATTGGTGGTATTTCGCAAATGAAATCGTTGAACTAAACTTGATAGTGTTTTAACCCAAACAGCAAGTTGTAACACAAAGAAACGTTACAAATCACTATGAAAATTTAAAAATAATATTCAGTTTATATTAGGGTATGTAATAAATATAAAATATTTAAAAACAATAATTATTAATTGCTTACGAAAGATCGAAGAGAATGAATGAACGAATGAATGAATGAAAGAATGAAAGATTAAACTGAAACAAAAAAAAAAGCTGACCTCTTTCAAAGCATTTAAGAAAACAAGTCAAATGGGGCAAAAACTTTTAAAACTAAATTGCATTGTAATTGTTTAATAAAAAAACAACAACAACAACAGCTGAAACCAAAAAAAAAACTTTAAAATTCCCCAAAAAAAAAAACGAACCGAACAATGTAAAGAAGGCGTGTTTCACTTCATATTTCAGTTGAAACTCCATCAGGTGGTGGAACGAATCATTCATTGTGGTATTTAGTCAAACTTTCGAATATGGAATGAAAATTTTGAAAACCAAAATAAAACTCAAGGAAGTAATGAATGTATTGAGGTTTAGTGGTCTTTCAAAAAATTCTTTCAAATACTTTAATTACAAAAGAAATCTAAGAATGTAATGAAATGAATGTAAAGGAATTTCAATGGCAATTGACGAAATCCAATCTAATTTTTATGAGGTTTTTTACAAATAAATTACAAAATATGACGTCTACACAAAAGAGGTGTTACACAGAAACCTACCTCTTGTTTAAAATTGAAAATAATTTATAAAATACGTGTACATAAGGGTCATATCAATTCTACTTTTATGCGCTCTATATACAGTGGTCATCAAAAGATATTATACACTTTTGGAAAAATCCTAACAACCAACAAACTGGACTTTTACCACTTAAGAGAGAGTGCACGAAAAAATTTTACAATATTTTCAAATTTATTGTTTCTTTTTCAATTTTAAAAACTGTCAACTTAAAAGTTCCTTAAAATAACGGTAAATGTTCAATGTAAATTCTTTGAAATGTATGGTTTCTTTTAACGCTCAGCTATAAAGCTATATTGTGTTAAAGCTATAATAGTGGACTGACTTTTTTTTAAACCAGGAAATAAAATGCTCTTAGTACTTGTTATACAAAACGAAGATTTATTATTGATTATCTAGGAAAGTGCAAGAGGCCCCGTAAGTATTTTTACCTTCAATTCAAAATTATAAGGTCATATTACATTCGTCTTTTTTATTCTGGCACTAAAGATTATAATCCGGATGGTATGTGGTTTTAAGAAGGCGATGCTACGAGTCAAACAACTTAACCGATAATGGCTTTATTGCATGAGAAGTCCCCAGAAAGATAAATGTCGCGTTTTGACATAGTTTGTTGGCCACCAAAATCGTATGGTTTGAAGGACTTAGACTATTTTGTAGAACTACATCAAAGACGTATAATACCCTAACGTTGAAATATTTGAAAACCAATATTCGTCAAGTTATGGCCCATGTACGTACGTACGTAATTGGTCATTACAACCCTTCAGTCAGGATTACGACCTAGTTTCTCACACCACTTATGTTGTGTGTGTTAATTTTATACATGAGTGGCGGGATCTACAGTTTAAAGACGACTCCGAACGGCAGATTTTTGAGAAACTTTTCATGGCAATTTTATTTACTCTCAGAGTTTTGCCAGAAATCTGCTGAGAGGAAGTCGCCGAAGAAATACTTTTTGTATTTTATTTTGATGTCTGGCCTGGGGCTCGAACCCTGACTTTTCGTCTAATAAGCCAACACACTACCTACTAGACCACGGCGACTTCATGGCCCATGTACCGCTCGAAATATGCGATAAAAGCAATCAAAACTTATTTCAAAAGCATCGAGTACTGCAAGCAACCCAGAGACAGATTTTTAATGGCATTGTATTTCAAACATAAAGACAAGCACCAAACATTATAATACAATAAAATGTGCATCCTTTTTAAACCCTAAAATGGAAACCCTATATTAAATATGATTATCTCAGAAACCACCTTCATTTCGGTTAACGAAGCTCACCGGACTTAGGCTAATCGTTCATAAACCAAAATTAAACAAATAAACCATTTACTTCTCACACCACACTGTATTTATTTATTAACAAAAAAAGAAAAAAAACAATTAAACTTTGAAAGTCATTTCAAAAGCGTAGACACGTAAAGAAAAGGGTGAATGAAAATGTATAAAGAAAAGCTAAAAAACCAAAAAAACACTAAAACTGGCCTTTCAAAAATGTTTATTGATGCGTGTTACTGTTATTCTATTGCTACTGTACTGTACTTCTATTGCTTTTTATTTAATTATTTTTGTTAATTTTTTTATTATTTTTTTTTATTTTATTTTGTTTTATGGTAATAAAATCATAAATAATTACCAACTTATTGCCAAAATGTGAATAATTTTAAAGGTAATTGGTAAGTCTTAAAGTTTAAATTTATCTGCTCATAAGCACTTGTTCAAAATTCAATTTAAAATTTTAAAATTTTAATTAACAACGAACAACAATAAATAAAACAAAATAATATTTAAAATTTAATAACACACATACATATGTATAGCACCCTACAATGGGTAACTTTTTTTTACTGAATTATTTATCAAAGTAGAGTTAAAATATTTGAAGTTAGACAGCCAAAGTTTGAACTGAAAAATACCCACAAAGTTTTTATGATTCTATACACTGTAATGGGAAATCAGCAGTAATTTCGATTTTAATGCCAATAATCAGAACCTAAAGATTGCATCCAAAGAGTCCTCCATAGGTTAACTCAAAGAACCTTATTTGCAACTTGCAACAAAGTTGCAGCAGCTCGCTAACCATTTGAAGAATATTATCATTAGTAATGTGTATAGTCGCATTAGTAATGAGTATAGTCAATATCAACGTAGATTGCTGTTCAGTAAACTTTTTCTGTCCATTTAGACAGTAGGATAAAACAGAATAGAATAGGAGACAATAACAGCTTCATTAAAATCAAAGCTCCTGATACCAGTAAAGGAATGTCGCAGAGCTAATTGTTAAGTACTGAACGACAAATAGCACCAGGACTTCGCATTAAAGTATGACTCCCGTACAGTCAAAGCTAAAACTAGATTATTAGTTCAATGAATTTAGTGATCCATTCAATATCGAGTAACAATAGCTGTTAAGCCATCTAAAAAAGGCGAACCAAATGCGAGAAGTCTGTAACGAGCCAGAGATACACACTGGCACTCACTTTCTTCTCAACCGCTCTACAACCTCTATGAGAGACATATTCAGAAAAGTAAAGTCACTTCTCGAATACATGATAACCCTATCAATACGATTTCTATCTAAATAAGACCAGGTAGTCCTGGAAATGAAGCAGAGATTCTTCCTCAGTCCAGGAATAAGCGTCCAATAAATACCTTTGGCTAATGAATAGCCTAATAGATGCAAAAAGGTAAACTTAAACTACATATGTGGATTGGTAGGAGGCAGAAATGGGGCTGTTCTAGTAAGTTGGCGAGATATCCGGATGATTAGGAACCCAAACGAGATTGACACAAACCTGCCGGGGCAGATAATCAAGAAAACCGCAGAAAATGCCAATCATTTTATACATGAAAGCTTTAAACGCTTAGCGCTTATCATATGTCTGGCGATCCATTATTCATTTTGGTTTGCGTTTTTTACTTTGGCCTGGAACAGAGAGACGGAATGTTGTCCTACGATCACGCCCATCGTTATGCCTTAAATTATTCTTACTTAAATACTTATTTAATAGGTCACAACAACTCTTCTGTCAGGATTACCACACAGTTTGTCCTACCCATGTTGTGTGTATTAATTTTACATATGAGTGGCGGCAGTACAGTTTAAAGTCGAGTCCGAACAACAGATTTTTGAGCAACTTTTCATTGCAAATTTATTTACTCTCACAATCTGCTGAAAGGAAGTCGCCGAAGTTCTCCAGTTTAAAACCACACGTACATATAGGTTTCCAAGGATTTGGCAATATCAGATGGCAGGTCTTCTCTACGCAATATGTTCGAAGTTGTGTTCAATTAGGGCAACGGCTGATCAAAACTATCGATATTAACTCATCTTAAACGTCGCCGTAGCATACTAGCTTTTATACGCAAGTCCTTGGTTCAAGCCCCTGCATTGACATCTCGATTAAAACCGAAATACGAAAAAATATTTATTTCGGCGACTTCATCTCTCAGCAGACTTCTGACAAAAACTCTGAGAATAAAATAAAACTGTCATGAAATGTTTCTGAAGTCTGTATAGAGGTTATGCCACTCATATATAAATTTAACGCATACAACTAGGGTGATGGGAGAAACTAGGTTGTAATCCAATGGTTGTATTGACCAATTAAGGAAAGTAAGTAAACTTCAGAAGATTATTTGATACAATATTAGTCGACACTTGGCGTGATAGACACCATGTAGCCAATTTAACCTTTCCTATATTGTGATAAAAAAAAAATATGAGAGAATAAATTCTAAGAAATTTAGCATTGATAATTATTTGAATTCATTTAATTATTTTATTTCGAAATAATTGTTAATGGAATGGAATAAAAAAAGGGATTATAAGGCTTTATTAAGACAATATTATGTTGCAGAATTAATCCATAAAACTTATGTTAAGATTTCCTCTGCGATTGTTATACGGTCCCCTTTGGCGGTCTTTAGCCTCTGTTGTTTGTATTTCCATTAAATATTAAACGAAAGAAGTGTTGGCAATGGTTGTTGTTACTAATTGTAGTTCTTTTTTGTTGTTGTGGTCATATCTTGCTTCATCAGCACCAGTCATGCATCAAGCCTTTTATAATAAAATGCAGCAGAAACAGCAGTACTTACATCTTTTCGATGCAGTAAACACTTCTACTTGAAAACTTCTGTTGAACAAAACATTTTTTTGCATTTACAAACCGATTTATTAATTGCTGAACATATGTACATATACATACATACACCTATCCGTATGTATAATAATATAATGTAGATTTCAATTTGCAAATTAATTATTGATTTAAATTGTTTTCTTATAAGATATAAAAAATAAAACTAAACCTGATGGCCTGACAAAAATTGTATCTTTTCCACCAACTTTACGATCTTGTTGATGTTACACTGCATTACCATTTGTTCTACCTGTTGCACTAGCTGTCATAATTATAAAACCAGTTCGTAATCATTAATTTAAATTGTAATCATTAAAGATTTTTATCGCTCCACAACAAGTGTTAATTTTCGTTTTGTGATTGTTTTTTAAGCTCCGCTCTTAAACGCTATTCAAGTGCCGAGTACTAAACGTCCATTAATCAGAATAGATTTGTTCAGTTCGTTAGATGTTGAGCATGCAACATTTGCAATTGTAACACCAGCTGCTAACATTTGGTTTTAATTTGCGTTAATATTGTAAAAATAATAGAATTTATTTAATCACCATATTCAAACGCCTTAATTAGGTGCGAAGGCTCCTTTCCACTTTGAGCCATTTTTTTTCTAATTTTTTTTTTAACATATTTTTGCTTGTCATTATAATTGTTTTTCACATTTTTTATACATTTTATCTGAATTTGTTGTCATTGTTAATGCTTCTGACATTATGATTGGCTTCTGGTTTCATATGCTTTTGTTATCATTTCATGTGTCATTTGTATTGTATTTAATACGTGATTAAAGATAATTTTTTAAATATTATTTATTAAATAAAATAATTAATTATTTTAAATAATAAAAAATAAACAATTTATAGAAATATTTAATTGGAGGAGATAATATGTTACATGACGGAGATAAAAAAAAACATTTTTTTCTGTGTTAGTTTGAAAAAACAAAATTCATTAAAAATATTTTGTACGAGGGCAATCTAGAAATTATGCGACCTAACAAAATTTTGTATATCTCCATAACTAGGGAACTAAAAGGTGTCAAAACTCTTAAATTTTTGTATCATTACTTTGTTTTGTGTCAGTTTCTTTAACCCATAACAGATTCTAGAATGCCAGGGTTGCCATATATTGTTGTCTAGAACACACCGTTTTAAAAAACTAAATCGGATTGTTTGCTCTAGTGTGTGAAGAGCTTTGCTCGTTGATTAAGAACTATTTAGCTGCCTAAAATAGTGGTCAACTGCAAACTGTAACGCTTTATTGAAAGTTTGAAAATAGAAAATAGTGATGAGGGGTGATGAGTTATTCGCACCTTAATTCATTGGATTTGCCCATTTTAACAGTGGATGTGTGAACGGATGCATTGTCGTAATGTCGTAACAAAACTTTCTTTTTCTTCATTGGTGGCTTATTTCCCTGAATTTCATCACTTAAACGCTGCAATAAGTTATCATACATACATCATACATACATGCATGCATACATACATACATACATAATTAGTGATTACAACTCTTTAGTCAGGATTACGACCTAGATTCTCACACCACTTTTGTTGCGTGTGTTAATTTTATACATGAGTGGCGTGACCTGCAGTTTAAAATAGACTCCGAAAGACAGATTTTTTGAGAAACTTTTCATGGCAATTTTATTTACTCTCAGAGCTTTTACCAGAAATCTGCTGAGAGGAAATCGCAAAGAAATATTTTTTATATTTCATTTTAATGGAGATGTCTGGGCTGGGGCTTGAACCACGACGGTTTCCTATAAGTTATCATAGTATTCGTTATTATGTCCTACGTAAACTTCAGTCTAACGTGTTGCCACAAGTATATAGTTTTCGCCAACTTGTTCTAGAATATTGTAACTATAGTTTTGCTGTTGCATGGTTTGATCAATTTAGCAAGTTTTGCTCTGCCAACAAGTTTAAGGCGTAGACTTCAATAGTCATCAAATGTATGAGGTATGAGTAGAAAAGTCAGTTCAAGAAACTGTTCAGTTCAGGAAACTGTAGAAGAATGATTCTTTTTTTATTCATTCGACTTCCTTAAGTGGTTATCTGTTGGCATTTGTCTCTGAAAGCTGGTTCGTGTAATCTGAGTCTCTAAACTTTTTCAGGTAATTAAGTGGCTGTGGTATGATAAGCTTTTTCTGTCCCTAGCATTTCCTCTCTATATTACAGATTTCAACCATTCCTGTCTTCCACTGCTACTTACTTCTAATATTTTTCCGCCTTCCCATGTAAGATCATACTATCCTAAGTTTTTAAGTATTGTGCGTCTCCACTTATTATTTGATTAGCCTTGGCTTCTAAAGTCTATACGATTCCATTCTAGTTTCATTCTTATGATAATTACTACTGACCTTATCGGCGATTCACCTCTATTTTCTGCGTTTTATTTGCTTTAGCATGAGTACCTCAGAGGTTAAATTACAAGAATCCATGTAGAATGGCTCTTTTGAACTGCCGTTCAACGCACACAACATGGGTGGTGTAAGACACTAGGTGGTAATCTTGGCTAAAAGGTTGTAATGACCAATTAAGTAAAGTAAGTAATGCAATAAAATATCTTTTATTACAGAAATCCGAACACTTTCTACCAGAATCTGCACGTGTTCCACCCTCTCAGTTAAAGATTAAAGACACACCACCTGTTTAGCTAAAAAACAAAACCCAATTAAAATGCATGTTGAGAACTTGCAACACCTATTGCAACATCCTTTAAACTAAAGTTGCCAACATTTGCATGTGAACGTGGATACGACTTTAGCAAGCAAGCAAAAAAAAAATCGATTTTCTAAAGTCAATTAAACCGTATGACATATTTCAAGCACGTATGTACGTACATATATACATACGTACATATTAATTCATTGGTATTCTTATGGTCAATTCTTAACGTGATATTGTAAAAACAAATCTATAACAATTGCTGTGGCTGTGGCTGTAGCTGTTGGTGTAGTTGCTGCCGTTGATCGAACATGTCCGACAAACATTTGAACAATTAACAATCGTGTAAACTAGACCCACCGCATGCAGTTGCTGCAATAAAACAGCAACACACACTTGAAATAACACCGCATACAGCACAATAAATAAAAAAAACTTTGCTTCAAGCTTTTTTAAAACGGCAAAAGCAGCATAAAAAAATTAAAATCATGTTGCAAGTATAGAAATAAAAAAACATAAAAAGAAAAAAACGAAAAAAACAAATTCCAAACAAACTAAATCAAGAAACCAAATATGGGGCAATAGTTAACAGCTCAGATTTAAAAAGTGAAATAAACTTTTAAACTTAATATAGCAACAACAACAACAACAACAACAATGTTTTAAATAAATTGCAAAAGTAAATAATAAATAACACCAACAACAGCAATTCTGTGGCCAAAGACAAGCGGTCAAAAAGCAAAACAAAAAAAAACATTTCAATTCCATTCAAAAGAAAAGAAATATGATTTGAATGAACAGATTTTGGGATGGGCCAACTGGGTTTAACAAACCCAAAACAGCATAGGTTAGAATTATTTTTAAAACTTTTTATTTCAATTTAAAAGACACAAAAAAAAGGTTTGGTTTTTAACAATCCATAATAAAATTATTAACAAATAAATTCTCCATTCTATGTGAAATAAATCGTCATAAACAAATTGCCCTGCTACGTATGAACATATCTGATGACTTTCAAAATTTTGTAAACCTTGACATTGACTGCCAAAATTGTAATATTTAACGCATGTTTTTGTATTGCAACATTTTTGGCAATGTAAACAACCAATCAACTGTAAACGCATACAATTGTAAACAGAAATAACGTTATAACAACTATAACCTGCCACCATAATGGCTACTATTACTAACGCCATTTAACATTGTGGCTGTAGCAATGGCGGCAATATCTGCAACAATAACAACAACATATACATTAAAGGTATAGAAATCACGCAATCTGCACAAATGTTCACACACACACACACACACACACTGACAGACCTCAATTTTAAATGTTGAAAATATCTAACGAAGCCAAATTGGTAACAAAAATTTTTTTTACTATCCAAACGTTTAACAAAACATTTAACACACCACACGCACATTTGTGGTTTAAAGTAACAACAATTTCAAGTCAGTTTACAAGTAAGGCTTGTGTTTTTTTTTTACACTTTTCATCTCACTGCAAATGACAGCTCGTGGCAATGCGTTTTTATATGAATCCAGATATGGAACCCAATTGGAAATGTTGAATGAATAAATGGATGAAATGGAGTAAGGATTTCAATATTGGAAGTAAGCTTTAGATAAGACAGGAGGCAGTGGCAGTTTCAGTGAAGTCAGGTGTCAAAGTTGAGCTCACATGCCTCCCATTATGAAACCACATATTGCGATGCCACAAAATCTAACTGCCAAGTCGTGTTTAAACGGTCAGGTCAGCATCAGTGGATTTAAATTTAAATATGACTCCTTTAGAATCAAGCTGAAAAGTTTAAAGAATACAGTCGATACTGTACGATAATTCTAATCAAACTACCTATGAAAGATGAGACAAATGAAAAAAAGTCTACGTAATCCAAATGAGAATATCTTCCTCAATCGGTTTACAAACTCTACAACAGTCGCCTAGCGTTAAATGCAGTCTCTCCGCAAACATGCCTATTAGGAAATGATTCCTAAAAGATAAATAAATAGGGACAGAGAAGTATCTTCGTTCCTGTTTAAATAGTACGAGTATATTGGCACGCTTCTTATCTAGTTTAGGCCAAATGAGCCTAGAAATGAAACCAGATTCTTCATACGACTAGTCATAGTCATTCAGTTAACAGCGTAATGAAGGTAGGAGGTATATCGTCATGAGTGAATTAGTATTCGGAATTGAGTTAATCAGGAATATGCTTGTGATCAGAAACCCATGTTAGACTGATACTGCAAGAGTCGATGGTTAGTTGAAAAATTGGCCACGAGTATTTTTAAGGTTAGATTTAACTAAATCGCAGTAGCTGACTTATTAGAGGTGAGGTCATGGTTTAAACCCCAGCTCATGCATGTCTAACAAAACGAAAAATTAAAAAATTATTCTTCGGCGACTTCCTCTCACCAGATTTCTGGCAAAAACTCTGGGATTAAAATAAAATTGTCAATGAAAACTTTCTTAAAAATTGGTCGTTCGGAGTCGACTTTAAACTGTAGGTCCCGCCACTTATGAATAAAAAATAACACACACAACATGGGTGAGGGTTGTAATGACCAATTATGAATGTATGTTAACTATAAAGCTCATATCAAATTTATGCTAGATAGTAGCGCCATCTATGTGTTCACTTACGTACGATTCAGCACAACTCTCACATGCATAGTCCATCAAAAATTAAAGGGGAAGTATCCTATTAAATTTGAACCGAAATTTTTTAGCGAACTAATGAAGAACGACCACACTCAGGCATGGATAGACATGCGTTCCGTATAATGGATTCCATTTAAGAAGAAGATTAAAGAAGATTGTCATTACAAATATAAGCAGTTCATAAGCATTAATTTCCAACCGGCCTTTCTTGATCATACGCTTACGTATGACTCCGTACGTAGATTTTACACTTAATTTTGTTTGCAAGCAGCTTTGTTGCAACATACACACCATACCACCATACGTGCCTGCAATCAATGTAACAATCATAAATGTAAACGCGTAAAAATATTTGTTGGTTTTTTCTTCGGCAACAACACTAAGCAAAGATTTCTTCCACTTCAAATAGTCAACCTTAAGCTTAAGCTGATTGTCATTTAAGCCCAAGAAAAACTCAGATCAGGCATATTTGTGCACCACATTGAGCCTGCCATGGCTTAAATTGTTGTATGAATGTTGAATGTCGGAATTTTTATTTTTGCGTTGTGTTCTGCTGGCATTGATACTTGAACTTGCGTAGACAATAACGCAATATTGGCCAACAAAAATTGTTGCAAAAAAAAACGAGATTTTCTTAGAAATTCTTGTTGTTGTCGTGGCTAATGTTGTAAAAGACGGTTTTTTTCTTGTCAGTAAGTGTCCGTATCAACACCAGTTGTTACAAGCCATTCCTATATGTTTACAGATATGTTCGTATGTTTTACAACAGTCCGCAAGTTTTATCTGTCAATTGGTCCTTCCCTCTTCAGTCAGTGTCAGTTTGTATTGTTTCCAATACAGAAAACCAAAGTCTGTTTCATTTAATTTTTTCACAAGATTTACTAATGAAAACATTTTATGACTGACTGTGTTAGATTCGTGTTATTTTCTTTTTTTTGTTATTTGATGGCCAGTTTTTATGATTGCATTTGGCATAATATTCTGTTTATTGTTATTGTTGCTGGTATTTTTATAACATGGGAGAGGGCTTGTTTTTACCGATAGAAACTTCAACTTTTATAGTGTCCGGTAGATGTAATAAATGTTGATTTGTGTGACCACATTGTTGTTATTGTTTATTGTGCTCATTGTCATGTTACTTTTCTACTCATGTCCAATGCATGTTAACGTATATCATGTAGGGTGTTGAAAATAACTTGTACGAGTTGTTCTTGTTTTTTTTGTTGACTTTAACAAACTGATTTAAATTCAAATTGATTTGTTTTGACATCTCGTTTGACTTATTGACTTTTAATTTGATTTTTTCTTCAACATTATCAACTCAGAACGATGAAGTTGTTCTTTAAGCGATAATAACTCATGTTTAAAACATAACTTAACCAGCACAAACGATAGAGTTTGAGACATTTTGTCAAACATTTTCCATAATTCATGACATTGGAAGTCCAGTACTTTCAAACGACTAAAAAACACAGTCAACAGGGGTTTGTGGAATGTTGCAACTAGGGGTTAGAGAAAAATGAAGCATCTCAACAAAAGTCTGAAAATGTATGCCACAACTTCATTAATTTTTTAAAAAGCCCGGTTTGATGGTGTACCAAATAACAAAAGATAAAATATAGGGCTGGACAATATCGTAAGTACACCCAACATAACCACAGCATCTGTTCTTTAGACTTGCAACATCATCTGGAGGTTTATGCTGATCGAACACGAGCCTCAACAAGAGCCAACTAAGGTCACTTGATCAAAAGTAGTGTTAGGCGAGACATACACGATGAACTGAAAAGTATGCTGATGAAACAAAAGTCTTAAGATCTTGGTTGTAGGCACAGAATGACAATTAAGGACACTTGATCAAAAGCAGTGTGGGGTGATATGTATATACACGATACACTCGAAAGTATGCTGATCGAACAAGAGCCTCAAAATTTTGTTTGCAAGTTCAGAATACCAACGCAATATGTAGTGGAACGCAGTTGCTGAACTAGAAAATCTGGACTCAAAATGAAATGATGCTGATAAAATACGCGTAATTTGCTCCAACCTGGTCACACAAATCTAAACCTGCTGAATGAAGTGAGTTAAGCTGATCCTGAAGAGAGATCACATAAAGTGTGGAAATGAAGATCAAGATCAACAATAATGTACTCAAGCCTATCATGATTATTTACTGGAGATTTTCGAAACGAACAATCTGGCTTATCATAGAGGATAAATCCATTAGATCTGCTCTTCACGAGCTTCGCTAAGGCTATTGGCACTGACCACCATTAGGCGATCCGGCATGTAATTTCATGTAAACGAGTTCCTGCTGAATTAATTGGTCAGATGCGCGCCTTCTTTCCAAACTCAACTATTTGAGTTCTTTACGACGTCTAGCAGAACGTCATTGGTTGTAAAGAGTCGACTTTAAGATCTACAAATCTGGTACTTTGAACACTTTATGACTATCATCAGTAATTTTATCTTAAAACTAAGCTCCGCTTTAGTTCTTCTCTAATGTGAATATTAAATTTGAACTTATTAAATTGTTATGTAGGTTTCCAATAAAACATACCCTCAAGGCAACAGAAAGCTACTGAAACCTATCGGCAACTGCTATGCCATTATAGTTCAAATTAACTGGTCATGTTTGTCTTTTGTTTTTTTTTTTTTTTGAAAATAAAACTGAGAATATTTATTCGAAAACCATGTCTAAACAATTAAAACTTCATTGTTTTGCAATAAATCTTTAAATAAATGCTTGTTTTTCTAAATGATTAAATTGTTCCTTGCCACTGTCAAAGTGATTTCGTTTATTATTCCTCGAATTCTCGACTTCGCGAAAGTTTTACTTAATGCACGAATTGTTTTTAATAACTTCATGTTTTATTTTAATTACTTCATAATGTTATGGGAAATCTCTGGGAGTATTTTACATTTTAATAATTTCTCATACAATTGATTTATTTTCTCAAGACTACAATTAATGTCTACGAACAATTAAAAGAAAATCAATCATGCGAGCATAGCAATTAGTAGCTTACAGACAAGTACAAAAAAAAAAAACACTTTAGAAGAATGAAAAAAAGACTAGGAAATTAAACATGTGTAGTATTAGCATTAATACGAGGGTAGTTACAGCACATTATATATTAAATAACGTTTAATATATTTTAAATCAGCTGATCTTTTAAGATGATCCCTTTTAGATGATGATCCCTATTTTTGCAATGTATTGTGTTGGGACTTTCAACAGGGACTTACGAATATCAACGGTTGGTAACAGCCACCGTGTTAAAGCTACATCTACCATATTAGTTGTCGTTTATTCAGTCTGTTTTGCCAGATCACCATGACGGATCATAGACAATGAAGTGTGTCCACTAAATGGGCAGCTGACCCTCTCTCGATAAATGGGTAATTCAAGAAATTTAATTTCGAATATGGAACAATACCAATCTGCATGAGTCCTATAGCGTCTAATATCTTCTGAAAATGTCGGTGTTTGTTGTTTTTATTTAGGCCAGGTCAATGCTGGGAATGGTGAATACTCTAGATCGATAATTACCCAGTTCTTTTAACCTGGCTTGGATAATCTGGACACCAACGACATTTGGTTTATTCGTCCTTTTTAAGCCACATGCCTCACAGCTTATGCCACATAGTATATTCTGCACGAGCAATTTGAGGGCATGATCATCTCACCAGTAGGTGATGTGAACTGGTCCTCACGATTATATTATTTGACCCCGTTAGTCTTTTTCTTATGAGGTCTTTTAAGCAAGCCTTCACGTGAATGCAGGGAAGAGGCACAGTAACTGACTGACGATCTTTTCCTCCTCAACAGAGTTGCAGCTTCTTCATAAATATCACAATTGAGTGCCAAGCCGGCGAGCGTACCTCCCTATTAGCAAGTGTTTCATGAGGACTGAGAGTATGTACTAAGTGTGCCGTCGCGAGAGTTGTTTCATCCTCCCTGGGATAAGATTCGGCTAACACACTACACCGTCTTTACTGCGCAGGATTGGAAACCAATCACTCATAATTTCCAGTCAAATCATAGCGAAGAGCTCCCCTTCGTACGGATGACATATAGGGTTGTTCAATCTAGTACCCGCCACAGTTTCCGGCCATGTCGCCATGATTTGCAATAATCTACCATTTCCCAGAGAAATAGGCGACACTCAAGGACCAGCTTTCAATATGAGGTTCTAGTTATTCACTACATGGATAACCATGAATTTTTCTACAACACACTGCACTAATCTGGAAGTTAGTACGAGCGTCTGATATGAAAGTCTTCTACATGCACATCGTACCCTGTTTCCTTATCCAACTTCATGCTATTGATGTATATTTGCATAAAACTTGGGCTATTTTGCTGTGGAGGTGTTCTGGGATGGATGATTCTCGAATTTATTTTTAGAGAGGATACTGAAGCCGCGTATAAATCGTTTCGGCATACATGTCTGAAAGGGGTAGATTATAAGCACAGCATAAGCCTAACGTGTATTTTGTTAACCCTAATACTACTCGATTAATCTTAGAAATTCTTGAAGTTGAATAGTTTTACCTACAGGCCAAATTTCACGATAATATCTTCACACTGTAAGGCTATATTCATTCACATCCTATTCATTTACAGATTATATAATAAAAAAACACTTTTAAAATAGTGTCCAAAGTATTTATTTTTATCCATCTAACTGTCATCAATTGCAATTGAGATTCTAATAAATTATAAGCTGCATTCGTATGCAATCGATACCCCATAAATGATTGACAATTTTAGTTTAATAAACGATTTCATATGCCATAAAAGCGTTCATTAAAACTCAAATTTGATTGAAATGAATATATTCAACGTATTTTGTGAAACGAATTGATATCCACTTGAATAAAAATAAAATTTATTATGTGTGGGGGCGTACGAATATTGTGAACGAATGGCTTGAATATGATTTTCTATCAAATTTTTCTTTTTTGTTGTCGTTGTCATAACACCAACACAATACGGACAACAATCAGTAATTCACAGTGTGTGGCAATTTAATTTCAGACAAATCTTAAGTATAACTTAGGGGCATTAAATGGTTTTTGTTGTAAAAGTATTCAAAAGAATTTCTTATTGTTGCTGAACACAATTTGTCTTACAATGTATTTTCAATACAAATTGTAATTGCTTCTTAATACATACATACATACATACATACATACATACATATGTAGTAGTCAGCACAAAAACAAAATAAATAAAGGAACTTAGAAATGTTATCTATCAACCTGTATCTGATATTAGTAATCATGTGCCTGTCATTTGTACTCATAAGTCTACACTGTATTATGAAATTCGAATAAATACAAAAACAAAAACACTACCGCAATATTACTTTAATAATGTAAATACTTATGTTACATACTGTAGATATTTGTAAAGAGGAAATTAGGAAAATTCTTATTCATTTTGCTTCCTTTAAAAAACATATGATTGTCACAAGGCTTTTCACTTCCTTTAAAAGTTTTTGCCAGCTAAGCACGTTTTCGATTTGCTGTAACAGGTTCCATAATTATAGCAGATCAATCTTTCATTGCCTAGAAATAGTTTTCTCTGTAGTAATGTGTTGAGGTTAGTGACACTCTACTCCTTTTCCAATGGTCAGCGCTAACTGAATTTTATATGATGTTATCCTCTCAGGAAATCTGGCAACGGATGGAAATCTTAGATGGATTTATTTGCAAAGAACGAAGCAGCAATATTTTGTAAATTCGAAATCTATTATATAAGCTCTTCCAATAGGGTCTTCTTACTAACAAATAGTTGATAACGATCATTTTTTAAAGTGAGATCTGTCAAATGATATGTCTTTTGTTCAATCTGTTTTTTTTCAAATAGACAACGTTAATACACAACGAAATGTGTACGCTGAATTGGCTCTGGAGACCATATTTTTCATGTGAAAGTCATCTTTGAAAATGAGGCCTGTTTCTGAATTAATGGACACGTGAACAAATTTTCGAACTGTCGTTGAGACTATACCAATATACATGAGACCCAAGAGCATCCAATACGTACCGAAAAAGTCACTGCTTAGTGTGGATTTTACCCTGGGGCTATCATCGGTCTCTATTCCTTCAAAAATGACATTGACCAGGTCATTACTGTTAACGGTGAGCACTATAGGTCGATTATTATCAACTTCTTTTGGCTTGAATTGGATGAATAGAACACCATCGACATGTGGTTCCAACTGGACGGTGCAATGTACCACACAGTTCATGCTGCATTGGATTTTCTGCATAAGCGATTTGAGGACATAATATGATTTGACCCTCTTAAGCTTTTTCTTGGGTTTTTTTTTTTAAACGGATGTGTTTCTGAATAAACTATAAACGACAGTAGTTCTCAAATTCAGAATAACCGATTCCATCGTTCATCGCAGCCTGATTTATGCGCCAAGGTCATGGAAAACTGAAGATTTCGAATATGCTTCACTGTTTTAACGATGTTCAATTCTATAATGGCATCCATAGGTTCTTTAAACAAATTAAATATATAGCGATAATATAGCTGTGGATTCCGGTCTCATCAGAAATTCTAGTCAGTTACACTTTTTCTCGGGTTAGATAGGATTTTAAGCGTATCATCTATCAATCTGTTCACTTACTTCTAATTTCATAAGTTTAACTGATGAAAGAACCAATTGTCCATAACATAATAGCAGAGGACTTGTACTCCTTAAGAACGATTACAAATATTCTCATCGATAGCTACATTTTAGAAGCAATGAGAGTTTGATTCAAAGGTTTGTATGCATCAATCCGACATTCAAAGTGATTGCTACCTATTGCCATCTCTGTCAAATTATTTTGTGATGCTACTTTTTTTGTCCTTGAAAATGAAAACCTCTGTGAAACCTTCAAAATGCCTGAAAGATGTCCTACAAAACGGAGAACATTCGACCCAAATGGATCATTACTTACTTAATTAATTGGTCATTGCAACCCTATTAGTGTGATAGTGTTATCCATAAATGGCAGGACCTAAAGTTTAAAGTTAAACTCCGAACCCAAAATTTAAACGCTAATAACGTCAAGGCATTACATTTAAGCCACTCAATTTAAAAATAATATTTAAAGACACAAAATATGTTCTACAATGAAAGCCTATTTAAACAATTCTTATTTCATATTCAATACATGGATTTTCATGAAATTTTTTCCACATCACTTGAATACAATCTGGTTCCATTACTCATATTTGCCACGACTTCATATTTGCTCTCTGTGTACAACAACAAGTCAAAGAAACACCCATTTAACTACCATATAATACAAAAACATAAAAAACAGTTTTTTTTTAAAATTGAAATTGATCTGCTAGATGACCTCTGATATTTCCAAATGAAATTTTATTCTCAACTTAATTTTGCATATTTGGGGTAACAACGACAACGATATTCAAAACGTAAATGTGACTGTACAAAAAATTCTATCACACGCCCACATACACACAGACACATAGATACATTCATAGCTATGAATATGCGAAATAGTAAAAAAAAAAACAACAACACAAATAACGGAATAGCATGGATATGTTTCACCATATCGCTGAGAGCATTCTTGCAATAACGAATGGGGGAAACACTCGCCATGACACAGTAGAGACACAAAAGTATCTGCGTTAGACGTACTGCTGGACAAAATTTGCAAAAAAGAAAAAACAGAAAGCAGAACTCCACTAAAAGTGGTGCTCAAAATATTCTGACTTTAAGATACTTTAAACTGTTTGTAGATGTAGGAATGCATGGGAATTTCCATAATATTTCAATGATTTTTTTTTTTTTTTTTTTTGGCAATACACGCGTAAATTATGTTCCAATGGTTAAATGGTTAAATGCACAAAAGTCGTTAAGTTCAAATTTGGTTTGTTTTTGTTTTGATTTTCTGTGTCTCTTTAATATTCGCAGAAATATTTCACTACACTTTGGCAAATATATGTGCTGGCAGCAGTGTAGCTAAAAGCTTTAGTCATACTCTCAGCACCATAACCTATAATACGAAAATAGCCAACAATATTTTTTAGGGTTGCTATTGGTAGCATACAATGGGAAGAGTACCCTACAGTACAGTATCTAAAAATCAGTTTTGTAAGATACGGAAAATACTGGAAAAGTCGAGCTAATTACTGCTCTTAGCCTAATATATTCAACTTCATAAACCAATAGACTCTGCCTTTGTAAAGCCAAGGATCAACAAGTGCAATGTTATCTCCCAGTCAGATCACTCTATTGTAGCCACCTCAATGGCTTGACCTTTGCCGCTTATACATACATACATATGTACATAATTCCTCACTGCAACCCTACAACCTACAACCTAGTTCCTCACAGCACTTATGTTGTGTGCGTTAATTTTATACATGTGTGGCGGGACCTACAGTTTAAAGTCGACTTCAAACGACAGATTTATTGAGAAACTTTTCATTGGAATTTCTATTTATTCTCAAAGTTATTGCTAGAAATCTGCCAATGAAATATTTTTTCATATTTCGTTCGAGATGCCTGATCTGGAGTTTGAAGCGTGGTCTCACGTCTAAGAAGCTAACACACTATCTACTAAACTACAGCGACTACATGGCCACCGCACTTGCTTGACCTTTGCCACTCGATATTTTACAATCGTAAACGAAGAAACAGACTCCCCCAAAGTAGATCCACTACTCTTCGTCAGAGTATTTCTTTTTTCGAACCACTGCTGACGTCATACGTCATTGAGACTAATTTAGCAGTGGCTATTGTAGAATGTTATTTAATTCGCTTTAAGTCCATTTGCGCAATATCTGGTCTATCTTTACTGATCAATAACATTGGCAACACTGACAATGAGTGTATAGAACAGCATGTGTTTTTTTCATGTCTACCGGAAAGTCAACCAGCCAGTCAACTAACCAACCAACCAACCAAACAGTATAACCAGCGGATACAAATCATAATTTCTGGCATGACATGACAGTAAAGCAAACAAAAACAAAATTCGAATAAAGAAAACAATGCGTTCGAGACATTAAAATCGTAATTTCATTGGATTTTTATTTTTCAGAAAATTTATGCACATTTTGAAAATAATTTCAAACAATTTAACATTACAAGACATGATATGACCTTTTCTCATATCTGATACAAATATATGTATGTATGTATGTAGTGTATGTGTGTTTGTATATGTATGCATAATTAAAATAAATTTTGGTTTTGATTTTCTGTTACATTTCGACAGCAAAAAACCAAACCAAAACAGTAACGAACGTGAAACAAAATATTTTTTTTTTTTAGAAAATCATAAAATCATGCCAAAGAACTCTTTATGTATTGTAAATATAATTAACAAAATTGCTATAAATATTCATGTTTTTTTTATTATAATTATCGTTGTTATTGTTGTTATTGTAGCTGTAATACCCAACACACCCAAAAAAGTAAAAATTGTAAAAAAAACTACACCAAACACTACCGCTTCAATCGTTCAAGGCAATATAATTTGAATTCAAAATTAAAAGAATTTGACTGTTCTATGTCAGGGTAAAATCAAAAACAATCAACTTCTTCTGTGTCTTTTAACAATAATGACACAACAGATAACAGCAACAACAATAATTTTGTTGTAAATAAATTTATAAACTTATTTATTCACGTTCATTTAAGGTTTTAATACAAATCACAGAAGTAATTGGCCATAATTACGAGTACCACTCTGGTAGCAACTACAACAGCAAATTACTATTGAAATCAGTTTACAGCACTTCTTGGCGGTTACATAGGCGTTATACATCTGAAACAAAATATTTTGTAAATATTTTTAATTAAAATTAATTTTATTAATCCGTTCATATAAGGTATAGTAAAAATAAATCATTAAATTTATTTGAAATTAAAGGATTTAATTAGCATCGTTTGAATAGGCAGAAGCAGAAGGTAATCTTTTGGTACTAAATCCTGACTAAAGCATGAATGTGTAATAACCTCCCAATCAGATTGGTTTAGGTTACGTTAGCGGATAGCGGATGGCCAGTTCACTCGGTAGCCCATATGTCCAGTTGTGTTGCCCAGTGTGAGATAAGTCTCTTTGTCATGATCCGTTAGTGGTAAGTTTGAACCACCCAGAGCTCGGGATGGAACCTGCCAGTTCCCTTAGTGGCCCAGATCTTCAAACCTTCATACGTACATACATACACAACCTTTTAGTCAGGATTATGACCTAGTTTCTCACACCACTTATGTTGTGTGCGTTAATTTTTATACATGAAAGGAGGGACCTACAGTTTAAAGTCAACTCCGAACGACAGATTTTTTTATTTTAAGAAACTTTTCATGGCAATTTTATTTTACTCTCAAAGTTTCTGCCAGAAATCGGATGAGAGGAAGTCGCCGAAGAAATTTTTTTTCATATTTCGTCCAGTTGGAGATGCCTAAACCTGGGGTTTGATCCGAGGCCTCACGTCTAATAAGCCAACACACTACCTACTACACCACGGTGACTTCACTTCACTTCTTCAAACATTCTGTCCCGAAAAATCGATGCCGTCGCATAAAAGTTGTTGTACCGATACCGTTTCTTCCACATCCTCACAGCTTCGGCTGTAATCCTTGTGCGGCAGATATTGCCAGGCTTTTCATCGAAACTGCCAATGGCACAGTGTCCCTTTAGAATTCCTATTAGAGTGCGAACCGTACTCTTGATGAACTTATGTAGTACCCTGGTTTTCCTGCTGTCCCCTGCTGAACACAATAGTTTTGAAACTCAGCAACCAGATATGTTGGACCGCCTAGGATTTATTAAATATCTGCTGCTTTTTCCAATTTGTAAAAGCATTTTTGTGGGGGCCCATATATCCCCTCTGTAGCCTCTTCATCAGACATCACCCTTCCGTTCCAGTGTGTCCGACTTTTCTTTCCCCCTCTATGCCACAGTTGTTCGGAACCAAGTAGAGGCGGGTAAAGCAACTCCATACCAATCTACGGGTACTTCTCGAGGAGTCAGTACTAATTTGTGTAATCTGGCGTTAACTTATGGAACATAATTCCTGTGCTGAGCATTTATGTGAAGCTGCTTCCGTCAAAATGGATTCCATTATTTGAAAGACGAATGGTAGCAGCAATTAGAGGCCCAAGCTGTACGTGATTGGCTGCTATATTATGAGCAACGTAAACAACATTTCGAATTGCATTTGCAATAGAATACGGAACCCAAAAAAAATTTTCAAAATAAAATAAGAGCCGCAAGGCACATGCATAGTATTTATTGCATACAAAACTATTTACTTTATGTTTTTAATTTTTTTTTTCATTTATTCTTAACGATTTTATTTTTAAATAAACGACTCCACTTATTAGATAGTGAAGTGACCCAATTTGTTATTAATGAATCGATCAAATCAAATTTAGCGTAAATAAATTAATTGTTGTTGTTATTAAAAAAAAAAAAAGTTTTCAAATGTTTAACCCATTTAACATTAAATATAACCGTAACAGAATAGAATACAATTAATAAATAATTATTATTAACGTATATCGTGTAAGAGCAACTGTTTTAAAACAATTAATCATTCTAGTTAACCCATTACATGGTACTTGGGATCAAAATTTTTGTTTAAAATTTTTGGTTTTTTCGTCTAAAGGTTCAAAAGTAAAGTCATGTAAAGAAAAACAATGTACAGGAGTAAGAGATGATGTTTTTATTGTATTCCTGATGTGGACATAATCCACTGGATTAATAGAAGCCATTGACATTATGACGTTATTAGTTGTTTTCCAGTTTTCTAGGCGGCAAACTAAGTTATAAGCCAAGTACAATAAAAACTAATGGAGGTTTTATTGATATTTTCGATAAAAAAAAAATATTTTGACTGGCATTAACCAATCTGTGAATATCAAAAGTAGCAGCACAGTTTCAAAGAACATAAACTATTCCAGCTGATAGCTGAACTAAATTTTTCTCTTGTAATTCTTATGTGAGTTTAAACATTTGAAAATGTATTCAACAATTAAATTGAATTTGAATCAATAAAATAAACTTAACATTTAATGGGTTTAAAAACAAACTTTACTTAAGTAAGTTGTTTGTTGCACAATATGCACCTCTTAAGAGTTTTAATATTAATGAATACAAAATAAAGTTGCTTTAGAATTTCCCAGTAGTTGGCTGAACACAGAACACCATTAGGATTATAAGTGTATTAACCAACTTAATAGTGGGAAAAACCTTTAATCAAAAACAACAGCAACAATATATTGTAATACTAATTGATTAACCTTATTTAATAAAAATATAATAATAATTAATGAATTAATGAATTAAGAACAGAATGGTATTTAAATACTTCAAACATATTTTCATATTGATTACGTGCTGCAACCACATTCAACACAATAGCACGTTCACATCAATAATAATTAAAGAATTCCAATGGATCTTGCTTGCCAAATGGGCAAACAAATACTCTTAAGAAGCAGTTGGAATTCGAAATACAAGTTGATGAGAAAAGGATAACGAAAAATTGTTATGAACCCTTTGATAGGAATCCTTCTTAAATCTGCCTTCTGACAAACAGATATACAAACAGGCATACAAAATTCTGTGCAGTCAGAATCATACAAAGCTGGTCTGAAATTCCACATCGGCACAAAAAACAGTACACGTTTGAAAATCTATCTAAATCGCATGTGATAATCTCCTCGCATCACGACGTAAAGTCCATGCTGCAAATCGTGTTATCAATGCGATTTAGATATTCATTAACCGCTGCATACTTTACATTCTCGAATTATTCCAGCCAGCGCCAATCTCTAATCACTTCTTACAGTTGAACAAACCCCGAGCTAGGTTAGGATTAGAATTGCGAGAGCTACCTACTGTAAAGTGAAATCAACAGAGGAGCCTAATGAAGTCTTTTGATCGATCTTGGAGAAGACACATATAGAAAGAATGCTTAAATCAGAGTAATGTAAAAACATTTGCTTTGGAAAGATAACGTAATCCACAGATAGCTAATCCATTTTGCCTTTTACTTGGTTTACTCAAGTTTAAGGAAAGTCACAACCGAATTGTAAGAGTTGGTATCGTTTTCTAATTGAAAAATATGACAGCTTGTGGCCTCTCTTTTAAACAATCCATAGGAGAAGTACGATCCATAGAAATTGTTGTCTAATATGTACTGCGTTGATGTATTAGACGTGAGGCTACGGTTCAAAACCCAGTTCAGACATCTGCAACTAAACGAAATATGAAAAGAAATATTTCTACGGCAAGTGCCGTAAATAAAATCGCCATGAGAAAGTTGCGCAAAAATCTATCGTTCGAAATCAACTTTAAACTGTGCGTCAAGTTACTCATGTAACGTGAAAAGCTAGATCGTAATCCTGACTGAAGAATTGTAATGACCAATTATGTATGTATGTATGTATGTATAGGAGAAATAGTTCACAGTTGATAAGTCCCTAGATTCATATAGCAATGTTTGACCGTTCAGAATCAATTCAGAGATGGGAATTCGGGCACTAAGGTTATGCTTATGTGACTATGGTTAACTGTTCTGAAAAGTATAGATTAGGTTAGGTTGAATTGGTCTTCAATAAGCTCATTTGGATCCCATCAAATATTTCGTTGTAATGTCGTTATGCCTATTGTGTCGTAGAGAATTAAAATAAAATAATTAAGAAAATAATTCCTGGCGAAATAATTTGTCTACGGTTACCCTTTCGTCTCGAAAATTTTCCTCTCAGGTTTCTAGGTTGAGTTAAAGCCAATTGAGCTCCACTGATTTATCTTCAGTTCTAATCAAACTGAGAGAAATGCTAACCTTACGTTTGAATTTATCCGATTCAAGTTAAGTTGTCCGATGAAGTTAACTTGTTATCGTCTTTGAAAACAATCAGCATTATTGGACAATCTTCATTGTAGTATACATTCTCTTTAGGGATTTAAGGGCGGTTTCGCTCTCAGTAAATAGGTATATATCCGTGGTCTAGTAGATAGTGTGTTGGCTTGTTGGACGAAAAGCCAGGGTTCGAGCCCCAGGCCAGACATCTCAGTAGATTTCTGGCAAAAACTTTGAGAGTAAATAAAATTGCCATGAAAAGTTTCTCAAAAATCTGTCGTTCGGAGTCGACTTTAAATTGTATAAAATTAACACACACAACATAAGTGGTGTGAGAAACTAGGTCGTAATCCTGACTGAAGGGTTGTAATGACCAATTATGTATGTATGTATCCGTATTCAACATAACTTAATCCTATAATTAGCCAGCGTCTGCTCTTTATTACCCATAATTATCAGAAACCAACCTTCAAAAATCTTATCTTTTAACATTTCTTGTATTAAGCCTTTCACATAAGCTCGCCTTTTTTTATCAGATTGTTGTAGTTGTTATGTCTTTATTTCACTTTTTAAGTTCAAATAGCACTTGCTCTAGTTTTTCCCCCTTATTTTTTCCATTTTTTCAACGAATTTGTTATGCCTTCTAAACACGATGATCGAAGAGAAATATTTCTGAATGTGTCTTGGCAAGTTGGTTGGTAATTAAACGCATTTTTCATTTTTAACATTTTAATCGCATTCTTCGATAAATTCTTTTATAAATTTTTTCTCATTTATTTTCAATTTTATTTTTATTTTTGTTTTTCTATTCGTGTTATTGTAATTATTTTTTATTTGATTTCTATTTTTATTTCTTTAAATCCCATTTCGTATGGTTTCTTGTCTTTCATTATGTCAACCAGCACCCGTTGTAATTTGCCATATTTATGATAGTTTTGCTGTTGAAAACATTTTTATTATAACGATCGTTAAATGCAATACCCTACACCATTTTGATACAATTCAAGTACATGAAAGATTGGAACGGCTAATTGTGATTGTGATTTAGAATATAAAAATACCACAATATTCAGCGAATAAGCTTAGAATGACTTCATTTGGTCTATTCGATATACTGAATTAACTGCATATCCTAATGGCAAAGACTTTCAAGTTATATAAAACAACATATTGCTAAGATGGACACTAATGGACCCTACTAACATATTTCTGTGCTAATAACCGTCTTTCTTTTGCCATAAATAATGATTACTATACATCTGTTTCCTCTTTAGATAGCACATACACTAACTCAAGACTACTTCTACATTAAATACTCAACTGCCAAGAAGAACCATCGTATATAACGAACATATTTGAATTATTTAAACATTAAAACGCTTCAATACCTGTGTATAAATAGTCCATTCAGGAAATGTCCTTACCTCCCAGGGAGAATAATATTGGCAGGAAATATCATAGGAAAGGCAGGTTACGCCATGCTTTGACACAAAGAACGAAGTCCATCTCTATTACACCCAATACAGCAACCGAAAAAAGTGCCTAACTATAGAATACAGAAAATAAAGCAATGACTTCGGGGAATAGTACTAACCTAATTGAACATTACAATCCTTAAGTCAGGAGTACAACCTAGCTTCTCGCACCACCCATGTTGTTTGTATTAATTTTATCCAATGAGAGGCGATATGTACAGTTCAAGACGTCTTTGAACGACAGACTTTTAAGAAACTTTTCATGGCAATTTTATTTACTCTGAAAGTTTTTGCCAGAATGCTGTTGAGAAGAACATAACTACCTACTAAACTACGGACTGTGAATTATTGGTGGTTGTACATCTAAGTTACAGATTAAAGAGTGTCTTTGAAATTTAATAACAGGGTCAGAGTGTTTAGTATTAAAATGACCAGTTGAAGTGCATTGAATGAAGTATACTGGTCTTATCTGTGTGAAATATTGGGAAATTCTATTTTGACTCCGGAATCTCTGAGCATGATACGATATCTGTCCGACATTTGCTTTGAAAAATTTTCATTTGGTTGGTGTAGAATTTCCCTCCGTTATAGCAGAATGTTTAAACTTTTCACAGGATCCTGACCTTTTATAATTGTACAACTTAATTTGCATTGAACAACATCCTAGGAAAAGGTTAGTACAATGGTTAACACAATTGTAAAAACGAAATAGGCCTGCTTGATTTCATTATTTTGGTATAATTATCGGGGTGCTCAATAACCACTGTTTTGTTAGAGCTAATGTCAGACAGTCGCGTAAACGCATAACGAACTCTATTGAAGAACTAACTCGTTTGCTATTGTCTGTTGCTGTCTAAGAACAGCTAGAATTGCTTGAATAAATTAGTTAATATTCTCCCTATTAAAATGAAATAGGCCTTAGGTTACAAAGTTAACTTTAATGGTTGATCAAACTTTTAACCAGCTTGACTTGTGGTTTATTTGGTAACAATGTTACAAAAGTATTGTATCAATAACAACTCCATGTCCATCGTACTTAAGCTAAACTGCCTTCAATCACGCCTTTAAGCACAGACTTAACACCACTACGTTTTCAGCATTTGTCTTCGATTTATGGACAAAACCAATCTCTTTATTAAATTCGAGTAATTTCTTATAGAAATCCTATAAAGACAATAAACAAAAAGATATTTCAATAACTTAATGCCTAATCAGTCCATAATTAGCTCGACTTTTTTTGCTCTCCTAAGGACTAGAAGGCTGTCACAAAGCATCTCCCTCATCTTCTTATTATTTTGTTGCTTTGCTATCAGTTTTGTTAATCAAAAATATTTCCTAAAAACAATTGTATTATAGAGCACCATACATTTCGAACTAATCACCTTCATTTCATCTGTCATATTCCATACTGTAAATGAATTCCGTTCTCTTCACAGTCGTATTGCAGTTAAAAAAAATGGCAAACTGTCGACAATTTATTGTTTTTAATTTTTCCTAAAGTCAGATTGACGCTGCAATCGTTTAATGACTGAAGTTTTTTTACATAAAAAACTAATAATTTTCGCATTAATTAGTTCCGTATTAGAATGAATGAATAATTAAATGACAATGTTATTAATTATGAAGTCGTCTTAAGACAACCAACGAACAACAGCATGTTACGCTGACAAGTACAAATAACATTTATGAAGACATTGAATCTGACACTTTAAAAAAGGATCTAGAAATTCTATTACAAAATACAGAAAAACAAAAACAATTTTATTTGTAGATATAATATAGGATTCTTTAATTACTATCAAAACAAGGAGAATATATATTTAAAATTTATAAGAAATTAATTTGTTTGAATTGAAAAAATGCAGCATTCGGTTTGAAACCGAAACTAATTTATAAGGAAATATTTCTTAAGCACTTCGTATCTTCAAATTTAAATAAAACAAAATGTGTGTGATGACATTTAAAATGGAATATAACATCGTTCAAATGTTCCCTACGACTTCTCTGGGTGGAGCGCATTCGAAATGTCCAATTTCCCATGACTCTGGTGCATAAATCACGCTGAATTTGACCGATGACATCGGTTGTGTTAACTATGAGGACTGCTGTGGTTTTTGGCTTATTATACATCCACGACTTAAAAAAAACGCACAAGAAAAATCTAATGGCGTTAAATCTCACGGTAGATGTTGCCAGTTCACATTACCTGTAAGTGAGATGATCATGCCCACAAATCCCTCGTGCAAAATATCGAATGTGGCATGACCTATGTGACTTGTAGCAACGTCCTATGTAAACCAAATGTCGTTGTTGTCTACATCATTCAGTTCAGGCCAAAAGAAGCTAACCAATGTCGTTCTAAAAGAAATATGGACCGATGACGCCCTCAACACAAAATCCACACCAAATATCTAATTTGTGTAGCATGTAGTGCCGTCCTATTGAAACCACATAGCGTTGGTGTCCAGATGGGCCAATGACGCTGCCAGTCCGAAATTCTCACCATACACTGACTTCTTCAGGTTGAATTGGACGTTCAACTCATTTTATATACGTAGCCTGTTGAAGCCTTTGGGGTTATATAGACCCCGTAGCTAAAAAAGATTGGGGAATTAGGGTTCTATCTTGAAAATAAACTCTCAGGTTCTTTGATGAGAATAAATAGACGTAACATGACCTTATTAATGTCAATGATTATCAGAGATTGCATTATAGAGACACACGTACAGCACTTTTCTTTTTTCTACACCTTATATCTTTCCTACAGAATGTTTTTATAGATAATTGTATAGATACTACACGGGTAGAATTTTTGTCAATATTTGAAGCACAATCATCCCCTACCGGTATCCTTAATTTATTTAATTTTATTGTTTAAATCAATTTTTCTTTTTTTTTAAGAAAAAACATACGATAACATTGTACAAATACACCCTGAGTAAGAGGGTTAAATTCTTTGGGAAAATTTCTCAGCAGAGTAAAAGACCTTCAATATTTTTTTTTGTTTTATTCAATAGGTTTTATATGAACTTTTAATAATTTTTTCTTCTGTCTTTTATGCACTAGAAATCTGAGATTCTAAAGGTTATCGGTGTGTGGTTAAATCTTAGAATTACTTGCGCTAATTGGAATTATTAAAATTCATAAGAAAAACAACAAAACTAAAAAGAAATCAAATAAAGAATTGCTCTGCATACAAATGCAGGCATTGAAGCAAAGTTCCACATCTATTACCACAAAAATTGGAAAAAGATTTGAAAAACCAAGGCAAAAACGTATTGCTTGAAAATTTTGTAAATTTTTATAAAAAAAAAATAAAAACAAAAAAATTTTAAATTCACTCATCCATTGCAGGCTCGTATTACAATTACTTTTAATATGTAAAAAAAAATATTCACAGATAGTACATTAAACGGAAAACAAAACAAAAAAACAAAAAGAATTAAATCCAATAAAAAAAATTATGTAAACATTTACAATGTATGCAGTTACAGTTATAAGGATAAAAATTAAAATAAAAATTAATTCGAGTTTCCTATCATAGAGTACCTGGCCTGGTCTTCAAATTCTAAAAATAGTTTGTAGGGAAAGGGGTTCAAACTGCAATAAGAAGAGCTTGTACTGGTGAATTATTTAATGAAAAGTTAATGAAGAGTATGTTAGTAGCATATATGTAGTATAGAAGAGTAGAAAAAGAAGAAGAAGTTGACACCAGACGACATCTAAACCTGTAACACCAAAGGACCATAAACAACAGTATTTATCAACCGAATTATAAAATAAATGTCTGATTTAATGATGAATAGTCAGCAGTGAGCAAAGACATCAACTGGATAGATATGATGCTCCCTCTAGCACCAACAGAGTAGCCTTCACTCTTTCTAACAACGTCAGATATCTCCGAATCATATTACACAACAAACTCAACTGAACTACACAGTAGAGAATCTGTAAAGCCGTAACTGTTCTTTATTGTTGAAGGAGAGCAGCAGACTTAACCTGTTGTATCAACCCTAAAAATTTTGAAGTTGCCGTAGTCAGTAGTCCTCCGAACAGATTTCTGGAAAAAGCTCTGCATGAAAGCATGAAAAGATTCTCAAAAACTCTTTCGTTCGGAGTCGACTTTAAACTGTAGGTCCCGCCACTCATGGATAAAATTAACACACACAACATAAGTGGTGTGAGAAGCTAGGTCGTAATTCTAACTGAAGGGTTGTAATAGCCAATTATGTATGTATGTATGTGTGAACCCTAAAAGTGTATATACTGGCTGTACGAGTTTTGATCAATCCTACTCTCTTCTACCGTGCCACGTTTTGGTGTTTTACAGTGAAGAAAACGAATTTACAAACCCGTTTTGCGCATAATATTGGGATGGTGGCGATTATCAAGCTGATGCTTTTGAACTGCATTGCCCAAGGTATTGTTTGCTATCCTTAACTAGCGACCATCAGACATGTTGCAAAGCAAGTGGTTGTAATGCCTAAACCTTGGTTATAGCTGACCTTGATATACCTACACGATTTTCTTTTCGATCCGGATGCTACAAAAAAATACCGGATAGACCTTCCAATAATAATAGTTCTCAACTCCTTGAAAAAAGCTGCCCAATACTGATCTCAGATTGATCCTTGCTCTACCCGATAGCTTTAATTAGTATTATATTCTGAAATAATGGCTATAAAGACTACAGCTGTGTAACTCCGGTATCAGTCTCGTATATCTAATGGAGGCAAACGCCTATTTACAGACTGTAAAAAGGCCCTCAGATGCCTAGACATTGTGACATTACAACTGAGATGGTGCGAAAATTTCAAATGTATCTGGAGGAGTGGACGATACAGTCGACGCTTATCTTCATATCATTGCTTGAACATAAGGAAACTGAATGTAACTACAAATGTTATACATTTGCCAGGACTGGTACAACAGGAAATTAAAATGAATTCATATATGAAGCCCAATTGATGACAGCGCCATAAAATCTGACTGATTCGAATTAATCACCACACTTTCTCTAACAGAAGCGATACTTTCGGCAGAGCATAAATTGCGATGAAGTCGCCGTAGTCCAGTAGGTAGTGTGTTGGCTTATTAGGCGTAAAGCCAGGGTTCAAGCCCAGGCCACACATCAAAACAAAAATACAAAAAGTATTTCTTCGGCGACTTCCTCTCAGCAGATTTCTGGCAAAAACTTTGTGAGTAAATAAAAATTACCATGAAAAGTTTCTCAAAAATCTGTCGTTCGGAGTCGACTTTAAACTGCAGGTCCCGCCACACAAATTAACACACACAACATAAATGGTGTGAGAAACTAGGCCGTAATCCTGACTGAAGGGTTGTAATGACCAATTATGTATGTTATGTTATGCATACATTGCGATAATGCACAGTCGTAACCATATCTGTTAGCGCTTTCAGACTTTTCAAATTTGTTTATCGTTTTGACAATTTCTGATGCAGTAGGTCGATTGTGATGACTAATGATGATGATACTCTAAAAATGCATACACATTTGAATTATTTTTACGCATTCTTTGGTTATTAAACACTCCAACAATCGGCGATTTTGAAAGTGGTTCAATACCCGGTTGAGACATCTCAACCAAAATGAAATATGAAAAGAAATATCTGAGTGTGAAATAAAATTCCTATGAAAAGTTTCTCAAACCTATTGTTCGGAGTCGATATTAAACTGTATGTCCCGCCACTCTTCGATAAAATTAACACACACAGCATGAATGGCGTGAGAAGCTAGGTTGTAATCTTGACTAAAGGGTTGTAATGACCAATTAAGTAGGTATGTAAATGTAGAATTTGGTATTGTAGAAAACATTTCAGGAGTTGCCCTATATGGCTTCAAAATTTAAATGGCAATTGGCATAAATTCGCCTAGAACCTAACCAAAATTTTAATATCTTTTAATACAAACTTTAAAATCAATTTAAAGTTCCACAAATGTAAACAATACTTATGGAAATCCAAATAACTCGCCAAAAAAACTATTTTTTTTTTGTAATTTACACCCAACACTTGTAACTCTGCGGATACGTATGGACATGCAGCACAACAAAAAAGTTCACTTGCTTTACATTATTGCGCATGCGAGGTGTTGTTATTTTTGGGCAGCTTTAAACAGCATTTGTTTAACAAATATTAGTCAGTAGTGCAGTTGGTCGACTGGCTCGTTGGTTAGTTGCTTGATTATCCGGTGGTGGTGATGGTGGTTGGTATTCACCTTCTTTTATTTTATTTAAACATACTAAAATTTTTTTGTTTTTTTTTTGAAAATATTTTGGTTTTACAATTTACAAGTTTTGATACAAGCACATACATACATATATACACATACTGCACACAATTATTTTACAATGTGGCTAAAATGTGTTCATAATAGTGTGTGTGTGTGTGTGTGTTTAAAAGTATTTTGTGGCTTTTTCGTGGCCAGTTTTAATCAAGATTTAATGAATTATACACAGTAAAACAAAAACTGAAAATGAAATATAAAAACAATCGAGTAAAAAAAACCTCTTTAAGTTTAATACTCGTGGAGTTTCTCATTCTATTTTTGGCCATAACGATAAATGTTACAAATTTGTTGCATTTGATCTTTATGTGAATGAAATTGCATAACAAACGCCTTTAATAGTCTGTATCTGGCGAGCTTAGCGGTTTCTGAATAACTTCTCGTTCTCTTCTTATCGACAAACAATTAAACTCTGGGGTTAAAAATTTTTCAAAATACATTTATTTTGTGTGATAAACAAGAAGGAAAAGTTTTTTTATGATTTATTGTTATGGTTCATGTGGTTGTTAAGAATTTTATCCCCTTTTTATCTCATTATCTTGTTATCCTAGAAAAACTTTGGCAAAAGTAGGTGGTCGCATGTTTTTAATCATCTTGTTGTATAATATTTGTTGTTGCATTTGTTTTCTATTATAATTTGACATTTTTAGGTACTTTTGGGTACTTTGTACCCAAATCAATCATTTAAAGTGATTTTGACGTCACCAGCAACGTATTAAAAAATATTTACGTAGAGTTCAACAAACATTTGTCATGCGAAACCTACTCAAATCAAAATGAAAAATAATGCGGGGGCTAATGCTGGTGAAACTCGAATAAATTTTTTATAACCTTTTGGAAGTGATTTTTAATCTTTTAATTTTTTTGTTAGATAAATTATAAATAATAATAAATAATAAACAAAATATTAAAGTAAAATAGCACAGTAGTATTATGTAAACTGAAATCCCTTGCTCTTAACTAAGCTTTGTTAGTATACTATGTATAGTCTATCCCTATAAAGTTTCTCCCAATCTTATTACCTCGACCAACTTCTGGATGTTATTTGGTGTCAGTAAGGGTAACTTATTTTCTCGCTTTGATACATAGCCAGATTCTCCTTTCAAAGCTGTATTAATGCCGCACAGATTCCAAATACAATGATGATTCATTCTGATGATTCATTGCCCTTATCATGGAAACTATAAATGGGACTCTAACGATCTCTATTCCGAACTAGTGTTCCTTAATTCTATAGTACACAATCGAGAGATTAATTTCTATCTTCAAGCTACTTCTGGATTGTCTCAAATATGACACATATTTCTTCTTTTAAATCCATTTGGCTTGAAACTAGTCTCCGTCTTTCTTCATCTTTCCTTTTAAAGAGTATTTCCCTGCAAACATTTTTTTGAACTTGCCCATACCGTCCAATACTATTCTCGACATAACCTAATATGAGCCCAGTGCACGGTTTACGGATTATATCCTTTCATTAGGAATCTTTCTTGGAAACCGTTTCTATGAGGGATAAATTTTTAACATACAACTTATTCCACTTGAAAGTTGAATATTTTTACCAAAATTGCCAGAACTTTGTATAAACTTTCGAAGGCAATTGTTCACGTTTCACCTGCGTACAGTTACTTAGATTTTACATTCGTGTGGGATTCTTGTTCGTCTTGATATAACAACGACATCCATACTGCTTTCATTTTAACAAATTCTTTAGGGTTCATGTACAAATGACTGCAGATATCTGCCTTGAATCCCCAGCTTTTATCGAATATACTTCCTAGACATTAAAATGGGCCTTTTATAGACAATACTTATTTGTATTTATCCACACTATTTTGCTCTTTCCAATATTTAGCTTGAAGCTAATCTGCCATGTGCTATATTAGCTGGACCCGTATTAGCTTTTCCTACATATCCGGGAAGTCTTTGAAGAATAAACAAATATCGTCCATATGCTCTCATCTGCCATGATGTCTACAAGTAATACCAGCTATGTCGGTTATCTGCTTACACATCACAATGTCTTGAACGTGGCTAAAAATCAGAAGAGATAAAACGCAGCCTTAATGAAAGCCTCAACTGGTTTTAATCATCTTGCTCAGCTATTTCTCAATCCTTGTTTCTGGTACGTCCTGTAAGATTTGTTGTGTTTAACACGCTAATTTCTAAGTTTTGTGCTGTCATTCTTATAATTACACCTCCAGTGATCCCATCCGGTAAGATGGTCTAAAGATGAAAATTGATTAATAATAGGAATGAGTAACTTAATGCTCGTTTTCATGTCCTCATTTAGCATGGCAGAGAAAATATTTTCGATTCCAGGTAATTTGTTGTCCTCTAGTGAAGTTACCCCACCCTTTTCACTAGTACTCCGACATTCAGTTGAAATATTGGCGATAACTGAGTGTGTTTCGCATTCGCACTTTGCCTGCTCTGTGTGTATAGAGAATGAGAATTTTCCCCCGAGTTTCAGTTGATGTAGCTTGCGTGTAACTAAGCCTCATGCATCGTTTTTCACTGTCTAAAGTGTTAAGTTTCGCTTGCCATGTCTTGTTTTCCCCTTAATACCACAAGTATTTTTCGTTGTTAACAAACCTATTAAAGATTTCCGCCTCCTATACTACAACAAATTAAATTATTACTACTAACATAAGTATGTTTTTCAAATTCATATTGTAAAGCCATACAGTGGCAGCCCAAAGAAGAAGACAGACAGTCAGGATTAATTCCAGGTTTTTCTTTTCTTTTCAATTTGTTAAATGGCTTGTGAATATTTTTTTATTTTTATTTTCTTTTTTTTTCCATTTCTTTTAAATAACCTGTGCCCACATTTAAGTTTATAGAGGCTCAATTAATTTTTTAAATACAAACAAAATTAATTTAAAAAAGCTGCATGCATGCAATGCCAACATACAACACAAGACGAACACAAAAAAAAGAGAAGAAAAAATTAAAAATGCATTCAAAAACTCAACATGAAAAAAAATTTTAAAATTAAACGAAATGAAATGAAATGAGATTAAGGCAATTACTTAACAGTTGGTTAAAAAAAATTAATTCCATGTACATACTACCACCACCACAAGAAAAATTAAATTAAAATAAACTTAAATTGTTAAAACGTTTACATTCTCAAATAAAGTTTAAAGCAACACATATTTTTTGTTTTTCTTGTAATTTTTATGTATTTTTTTTGGCAATTTTTATTTTTAAATTTTATTAAATTTAACTTTAAATAGCAAATCATGATATGCACTTCATAATTTCAGACATATTCATTGTATTCTATTGTATTTACTGCCGTAATTATATTCGATTTTTTCGATTTTTCTTATTGGCTACAACGCCTTTATGGCGTAAAAAAAATTTAAAAAAAAATTAAACAACTTATGAGTACATGCCACGGTGAGTACAACCACCAAGTCTTTGTAATTTTCAATATGTTTGTCGAACATTCTAAATATTTTTTGGTTGCTCAAGTTCAGTTTGGTTACAAAACACCAAAAAAAATTTGAATTTTTGTAAATAAATTGCCACAGGCAGGCTGAAAAAGTGAACAGCAAAAAAATTTGAAATAAATGCCAAACATATATACATATCAACAATTATTTTCTGTTGCTAACTTTACATATACCAAACATCATTACATAATATTCACAGATTCCTTTCAGTCCATGTACGAGCGCAAGTACTAGGGCGTACCTAAAATTAGGCAATCTGACTTATAAGTAGTGACAGTAGTTGGAAATAAATCCCAATAATTGCACACATTATAAAACATTTGTTTTAAATTTCAACACTAACTTTTTTATTACACACAGATATAAAAACATTGAGCTTTAATCAGTATTAAGCTTAGCTTCTCATACAAACCATGTTAATAACAATAAGCCTTGGACTTTATCTACATACATACATACATACATAAGTGGTCATCACAAACCTTCAGTCAGGATTACGACCCAGTTTCTCACACCAATTATGCTGTGTGTGTTAGTTTTCTACATGAGTGGCGGGACCTACAGTTTAAAGTCGACAGATTTTTGAGCAACTTTTCATGATAATTTTATTTACGTTTTTTTTTGTCAGAAATCTGCTGAGAGGAAGAAATATGCCAAAGAAATATTTTTTCATATTTCGTTTTGATGTCTGACCTGGGCTTTGAACCATGGCCTCACATCTAATAAGCCAACACACTACCTTCCAGACTACAGCGCCTACTATGTCGACGACATACTATATTTAAATAAAATGTTTGACAGTGTTTCACAGCAATAAAATCAAGTGTTTTAGCCTCGATTTATGACCATTGAATCACCACTTCAGACTTGAAACATAGCAACACAGACAACGAATCATTAGACTAGATTAGGAGGCTAGTATCCTTAGTGAAAACTGTTTCATCTGCAGGAAGGGTTGAAAGCACAGTGTCTGGCTATCTTTCACTACATTAAAGCCGAATTTTTTTATCAATTCATAAACATGAGTGAAATATGGTTCCATAATGTCACATCTGACTAGGAGTTAGACAGGATTGAAAGAAACGCGTTCCAATTAAAGAAAGATACTGAAATCTAACTCAGGTTTCTTTCCATCTTTTTTTTTTTTGTTCTTTTTTGATAATATTTCGGCATAACTCTTATTGACAATCTTCAAAACGCATCTTGTTCATGTTATGATATTTTGAATAGCTTGCTCACGCACTGCATTCACCACCTCCCTCAGATCATAACATCAAGGTTTTCCAACAGATAAGAAGTACAAGCGAAAGTTTATGGCTATTTTAAGAAGCTACACGTTTCCTAATATAAACAGGATATCAAAGCTATTAAAAATCACTGAGAAATGTATATCAAGCAGAAAGGAGATAATATTGGGAATAAAAAAGAGAAATTTTTACCCAATTGTATTCACTTTGTTATGTCGATTAATTTTTGGCACCGCCTATATATCTTAACTTAATTGATCATCATAACCACTTAGTCAGGACACAAACCTAGCTTCTCTCAACACTCTTGAATCTCATGTGAATTGGTTGCGTCTCAAGTATGACAATTTTGTTTGGTCATGTACCCATTTATCTAGAAATGTGGCTCATTGCATTGTTGGTGATGTTGGCCATGGTCGTTTATTGTGATTTGATAAAACAGACTGAACAAATGGCAACTAAATTTTCATATGCAGTTTCAAAAAGATAGCCGTTATTAACTAACAAAATTAGGAAGCCTTACTTACTTACTTAATTACAATCCTTTACGACCTAGCTTTTCACACCACCCTAGTTGTGTGTGTTAATTTTATCCATGAGTGGCGGGTCCTACGGTTTAAAGGTGATTACGAACGACAGATTTTTTAGAAACTTTTCAAAGCAGTTTTATTTACTTTTGCCAGAAGAGTAATAAAGTCGTCAACACAATATTTGTGTCTGTCTGAGCAGGGTATTGATCCACAGGCTCTCTCGTCTAATAAGCCAACACCATGTCTACTAGAATACGGTTACATTATATTATAATTTCTACCTCACACCTGCTGAAATAAAAATTCTATCAAAACTGTTAATAAAGAAATTCGAATTTGAACTCATAGGGTGTGTCATCCACGTATATTATGTGTGTTTTCAAATTGAACTAATTTAGCCTATCAACCCATTCAAATTCATTTTCATGTAATAAAATTTCTTTAATTAATAATATTTACATATTTTATAAATGATTACAATTTAAATGAAAAAGAAAAAAATTAATTGTTTTATATTTAACGAGAGTCGATTAACAAAGATTGATTCAAACGATTAAAAAAAAAATTTAAAAAAAATAAAAATTTATTGCAGCATTTAAATTTTCCCATAGCAAGTGATTTTTTATTTATGCTCATATCGTATATAGCAGCGGGTAATCTTGTAAATGAAATAAAATAAGGAAAAAATAGAAAAAATAAAAAAAAGAAAAGAAATCAAAAGAGATATTCAATTACAATAAACCGAATGATTGAATTGATTTGTCAAAGACAATCCACGCCCCAGAAATAGCCGGCAACTAGCTGCTGAATAGGGATATAGAATTGAAATGATTTGTGGAGTGTTAATTACAAACTAATAAACATTGAAAGTAAAAAAAAACAATAAATAAATAAAAATTAGTAGGAAAATAAAAACATTTTATATTTTAGAATGGAAATTGAAAACATGTTTTAGCATATGCACATTAGAATTCTGTTTAATATCTTAGTTTTTAGGCAGTTCTATTAGGCCTCTCCCAAAGAAACTCATTTCCTATTGGTTTCATTATAAGACCTTGTAATAGTGCACTTTTGCCTCTCACTGTATAATAAATAAATTTCACCCTTGTATAGCTGTTTACATATTGCAAGGTCAGACTTGTCTTCAAATTTCGCTATCTTATCGGAAGTGGTGAAATCAATAACAACTTTCAAATTTAAGTAGCTTATGCGCCTACAGCCGACAATCATCAATCATATCAATTTTTAGACTCTTTAACCGTTTCTGGTGTGGACACTTTACCACAACTGTCTTCGCAATATTTTATAAACGCTTAGTAGGTAGTGTGTTGGCTTATTGGATGTGAGACCACGGTTCAAACCCTAGGTCAGACATCTCCAGCAAAACGAAATATGAAAAAATATTTCTTCCTGTCAACAGATTTCTGGCCAAAATCCTGAGAGTAAATAAAAAAATTCTCAAAAATATGTCGTTCGGACTCGACTTGAATAAAATTAGCACACACAACTTAAGTGGTGTGAGAAACTAGGTTGTAATCCTGGCTAAAGAGTTGTAATCACCACATATGAGTAATGCAGTAATTACGTTTTGAGTTAATTTTTATGATTTCATGGTACACAGAATTTTATTTCAATATCCAATTATGAATGTATACTCGTATATGTAATCTAAAATAGACTTCAAGTTTTTTTTTTGCTTTAAAAATGACCAATTATTTCCAAGTTCACAACACTGAGTCACTTTAAGTGGATCAATGATTTTAGATCTGCCCTCGTATGTATAAATACTTTGCATCAAGAGTCAATGCATATCTTAAGGCATAAAAATTATAAGAATCAGTTACTGGAAATCATTATAGGGTGTTTCAAACACATGTTTATTATTCAGACATTTAGTGGGTATCGAAACGAATGGAATGGAAACTATTTAAATTCAAATTGCCGTTATGTTTGTAAGTCACCCAACTTACAATTTATATAAAAGAGAAATGATTGTATTTCAGTATAATGAAACAAATTTTGAATGACAGCACTAAATTGAATGTAAGTACTCTTAGCTTTAAATAGAGAGTTTCCATTAATGCCCTTTCAAGCTATGCTGGGATACACAAATCTGGGATTTGCTGGTAAACTTATTGTCTTGCCATTCTAAATATTTCTAAGGTTTCTAAAATTGAATAATTTCTTAGTTGTAAAAAAGGCTTTTTGTAAAAAACGGTAACCAACTTTTAGCTTAATTGGCCACCATAGAAAAAAATACCACATCACAGACCGATTGACGTTCTTTTTCACTAGTTTGTCCCTCAGTTTAGAGCCCGTTTCTATTCAATTGTGTTTGCAGCTATTTTAAGATGAAATTCATTCGCTAGATTGTATTACAATTCAATTGATTGATATTGTTGCTGTTGTTCTTTTTTCTTAATTTATCGTTGCCAATATTGATATGCAATCGACGAGCTTTTTCCGCAGTTCAATTCAACAAGAGTTTCACGGCATTCGATAATTAATTATTCTTAGCAATATGCAGGCATGCTGATATGCGGTGAATATTCCTGAAGAGACAATTGAAATTTAAGGCATGTAATGAAAAATATCTGTAAATCAAAATAATTTCTATTCAATTAATTTGTTTTGATTTCTTATTGCGAAATGTGATATGCTGGAAAAACAATATTTTTCGTGTGCCAATAAAGGTGTATTTTTTTTTTATGTATGTATGTATATAGCTACGGCGGCAAATACTAAGCAGGATAGTGATATAAGTTTGAAGTGAAGGCAAAAATCAACAGAAACTCGGATGATATAGACGATAAAATTCAATTTTAAGGAATAACTTGTTTCCTAACGAATGACCACACAATATGTGTCACCTATCAATTGACTTAAGGATGGTCAATACAAAATTTAACGTTCTCAAATCGCACAATCCCGATGGCCAGTTCACATCACCTAAAACCGTGTTCTCAAGTCACCCGTAGCATGAGCTGTGTAGCACGTAATGCCCTCAAAATTCACACCAAACAGTGACTTTATCATGATGCATTAGAAGGTCTTGTGAATTGGTTTCGTCCCAAATTTGACAATTTTGTTCGTTTATGTACCCATTGGTTCAGAAATGGGCCTTATCGCTGAAGATGATTTTTCAATGAATGTTAGGATCAGTCGCCAACTGCTCCTGGTGCCCTTGATCAAACGCATGGTGTTGTCCATGATCGCTTATGGTAATTTGGCAAAACAGACTTCAGCTTCAACAAGATGGTCGTTATTAACTGTCTAAGATCGGGAGACTTACTTACTTACTTACTTAATTGGTTACTGCAATCCATTAGTCAGGATTACGACCTAGCTTTTCAGAGCACTTATGTGTTTATCCATAAGTCACGGATTTGAGAAGCTTTTCACGACAATTTTCTTTCTTTTTTTTTTTTTTTGTTTACTCTCAGAGTCTATATCAGAATACTGTTTCGAGAAAATCTACGCGTCTAATAAGCCAACACACAACTTACTAGACTACGGCGACCTCAAGATTCTATTGGAAAATCTAATATACACACATAATTGATCATTACAACCCTTCAGCAAGGATTACGACCTAGCTTCTCACACCGATTATGTTGTGTAGCAGGATCTACAGTTTAAAGTCGACCTCGAAAGACAAATTTTTGCAAAGCTTTTCATGCCAATTTTATTTTACTCTCAGAGTTTTTGCCAGAAATCTGCTCTAGAGGAAGTTGCCGAAGAAACATTTGTTCGTATTTCGTTTTGTTACTGATGTACGTTTATGATTGTGATGTTTGAGGTTTGAGAAAGCCAGAAATCTGCTGAAAAGAAGTCACCGAAGAAATATTTTTCATTTTCCGTTGTTTTCATATTTGTTGGAAATATCTAACCTGGGGTTTCAACCGTGGCCTTACGTCTAATAAGCCAAAAAACATTACCTACTAGACTACGGCGACTCCAGTCTTCGTTTCACTTTACTAAATGACAATTTATCTTTAAAGTATATTAAGCTGCTAAAAAGCATCTCCATTTTCATATTAAATTTATGTTTTTTCTTTATTTTGTTTCAATTTTATTAATGAATTAATTGCTGTAACAAATCCTAAAATGATGGTGTTACCAGCAAACAACACAGCCTGTGAAAATTTATTTAGTAATGCACTAATTACGTTTTGAGTTAATTTTTATGATTACATGACATCACAGAATTTTATTTCAATATCCAATTATTAAAATTTGATGCCGTATATTAAAAATTAAATAAATTCAAGCTTCATTTAATATGTTATAAACAACAATTCGTAATGCCAATTACTTTAACTAACTAAGCTGAAGCTAATATTCGAAGTAGATACTAATAAAATATTTAGTTATACAGTGAGAAAGAAAGAAACTGTACATTAAAAATAAATATATATAGATAATAAATTACCGTTATTTTTATTTTAAAATTGTTTCATTGTGAGTTTTTAAAATTGAAACAAAAAAGAAAAAATTCCAAAATAATTTCGAAATATTGTCAATATTACTTACGCGGTAAAAGTTAAGTTTGGAGATTCTTAAAATTGTATCCTTACTGTACAGTTTCTTTTGACGCTCACTGTGCATCGATCGATACTAAATAAATTAGATTTTCAAATAAATATTCGCATATTGTACGCCTCACATGTAAACTTAAATATTTTACAACACAACACACATTAATTTAATTAAATACGATTTTAATTCTATGGATTTAATTAAATCTTATTGCAATTATTATGTATTTATTATTATTTTTTCTGTAAGATTTATTTATTTTATTGTAATATTTAATTAGTATGCACACATTTATTCATACGTATGTATGTACATATTGAAGTATAATGAAGTTAATAGCGGGTAAAACTATTCATTTTTCCTGTTGTTTTGTTTGTATGTTGTTTTGTTTGTATGTTGTTAATCTATTTGTAATATTTTTAAAAAGAATTAAAAAAAAAGTATAAAAGAAAAGGCTTTTGTCAACATTAATTAAAACAAATTAATTCAATTTACACTGGCATACAAACGGATAAGCAGCCAAACAGATTCTGTTATTAACAGACTCATTAAAACATTTGCAAAACTATTCACAATTTCCATTACTAAAGCAGAAATAAATAAAACCAATTGTATACAACAACAGTAGTATAGCAAAGCACCCTACAATGCAAGATAAAAAAGTAAAAAAATTAATTCTAAGCTCCGCACAATTTGTGAGTAAGCATGACAATATCGCCAATGTAATGAGGTCTCTGTCTGCCGAGTGTAGGATACTTACCCAAAATCGATAAGTCTTCAGTGGTACCTTAGCCCAGAGTACCCCGTAATATGTGCCACACGCACTACTTTTATAGAGCTTAGCAGTTCAATGTTTTCGTTAACCAATTACATTTCTGATTCAAATAAAGGAAAGAGTCTTTAGTATTTAAAAGTGCCTCAAATTAGTTGTGCGATTATTCTAGAAATTATTCTAAAATTGCCATGAAAACTTTCTAAAAAATTTGTCGTTCGGAGTTGACTTTAAACTGTTGGTCCTGCCGGTCCTAAAACTAACAAACACAACATGAGTGGTGGGAGAAACTAGGTCGTTATCCTGGCTGAAGGATTGTAACGACCAATTATGTATGTATGCATGTATTGGATTAATTTTAGGAAATTGTACAATTTCTATGTAGATGTAGTCTACTAGGTAATGTGTTGGCTTATTAGGCGTGAGGCCACGGTTCAAACACCAGGTCAGACGTCTCCAATAAAACAAAATATGACAAAATTTCTTCGGCGACATTCTCGCAGCTAGTTTCTGGCAAAACTTTGAGAGTAAATAAAATTATCATTAGAAGTTACTCAAAAACCTGTCGTTCTGAGTCGACTTTAAAGGTCCCACCGCTTCTGTATAAGAAACTAACATACACAATATGTGTGGTGTGAGAAACTAGGTTGTAATCACGACTTAATAGTTGTAATGACCAATTATGTATGCATTTATACATCTAAATATGTATTGAATTCATTTTAGGAAAATGTACACTTTCTTTTGGATTCCCAAAAAGAAAATTCTGTTGACAGGAATAACTCAGGATTGTTGCCATACGAGTATCTAATTTTTTCATATGAACTAAAAGTGCATGAATTACAAAATATTACCCACCGTATATAGGGTGTATAAAATTAACAACTATTAACAAAACATTAGCTTAACAAAAACCCAACGAGAAAGAGAACTTAATAGCAAAGCAATACTCTTTTTTCATAAGCTTCTACAAATAGCTGTGGGATATTGCGAGGCGCATTACTAAATACTCCATGAATAATATGTACATATGTCATATAAGTGTATGTGTATGTACGTGTGAGTGTGTGAAAATGTTGTTAATTGAAATTAATTATGTTAAACAAATTCATTATTATTTTGTTATTAATAATTACAACAACAACTATAAGTAAATAAACTGAATGATTACTTGAAACAACTTAATTATTGTAATTACAGTATTTGTATGGAGTACCGCTTTTTTCTTTCTTTGTCATATGGCCATATTGTAGAACATAATCAAGTAGTAATTTATAATTAAAAAAAATTAGCATATTCATACGTATGTACTATATATGTGTATATACAATATAAATACAAAAAAAGTAACGCCAGCTCAACAAAAAAAATAGGAAATACATATGTTGAAAGAATAGAAGAGTCATATTAGCACATTATTTCGCAAGATACTTCATGTTTGCATCAAAAACAGTGAGGAGCATAAGTGAGTACATGTCAATTTGTTATTAATTTAATTTTGTTTGTTTGTATAGTTTACTTTCTAATGAAATTGCATATAAATAACGGCTAAAGCCAATAAATTCAAAACCGAAAAAAATCACATGTACTCAATTTTGCACATATGTATGTATGTCTTGCCATCACCAATCTTACCGCTATTTTATTTCTTTTTTGCATTAAATTGTTAAGAGATTTACAAAGATTGTAACAAGTGTGTTTAGGTAAAAACAAGGGAGACTTCGTAACTAAAGAATTATCACAATAATTAACAGAAGCCTCAGGAAACTGCCGCAAAATATTAAGGATCAGATATGTGATATAACAAAAGAAAATATGGCATCACGTGTAGTAGCAGAAAAGTTAAAAATAATGCAATTTGTCGGAGTTACAGAGAAAGCATTTCCCCATTGATACATCTTAAAGGCCAACAGAAATTATTGATAGCCACATATGCGCGTTTTTTGTTAAAGGACAACACAAAACAACACTACCAAAAGAAATACATACATATGTACGTACATACATAATTGGTCATTAAAACAGGATTACAACCTTACTTCTCAAACCCCTTTTGTTGTGTGTTAATTTTATACATATGTGCCGGGACCTACAGATTCAAGTCGGCTACGAACGATGGAGTTTTGAAAAACTTTTAATAACATTTTTATTTATTCTCAGAGTTTTTGCCAGAAATATGCGAACAGGAATTCGCCGAAGCAGCACATTTTCATATTTCGTTTAGTTGGAGATGTTTGGGTTTGACCCGAGGTCAACACACTACCTACTAGACTACGGTGACTATCATAAGAGCGTAATCTAAACTGTGCGCCTATGTTTGGGGCCTACGTTTTGTCCTTAAACATACAAGCTGAAAAGTTTTCTGAATTCAAGGGATGATACATTGAAAAAGAAGGAAATACTTTCTCAAGATCTGAACAATGCACGACAATATCAAGGTGAGTAATAGCCTCATCCTCATTCTTCTACTAAAGTCATTATAAGAACATCAGTTCTTTATGTATCAATAACTGACTAATGACAGCCGTTTCGTTCTATGTCTGGCTTTCAGTCTGTCAGTCTCAGTGGGCATTTAATAAAGGCATCAAATACAATATCAACCAATTGATGTTTCATGATTGGAAGTCAAGCCAACACAACCATGGGAAACCACTTGAAGAGGAGTAGATACATAAAGCAGTTCATAATAATATTCCTCCACAATTTAAGACCAAAAGATCTTGACGACAACAATTTTCATCTTCAAATCCCAGTTAAATCGCCACAAAATTAAACCATGTCTGCAACAAAATGCTGATTGTAAATGAAAAGAGGTTAATTTACGATAAAATCAAGGTAAATTGGCTACGGTCTAATGGCGGTGAACTGATGCAAACGCTTGTCATGGCAATATCAATACTGTTAACAACTGGACTATCTTAAAGAAGCGATTGCTAACAACTGTCAGGTTTGGCCAATAGGAAATGAGATACATCAGTAAAACATTATCTCACACAAATCGGTAGTGACTCTCTATAATTTTCAGAAATGTATTAAGGAAGTTCCTATCACCGACCGAGCGAAAAGTAAATTCTCTTGTGTGATTCGCCCCAATAAGGACATGGATTTTTAATGGAAACCCATTCTGATATAACATTTAAAACAATGCAGTTCAATCATTCCGATGTACTGATTATCATGATAAAATTGAAAACCCTACGGAGATATTTTTTTTTTTTTCAAATACAAGTCAATGACATTTTTCTTTTGTTTGTCAAATAATTTTGAATAATGAAAAAAACAAAAACAAACAGAAACAAATAAATAATATTCAAAATATTTTGCGGAAGTCATTTCTTCTGAAGCGTGACGAAAGTCAATAAACGTTGGTTATAAACGAAAAAAAAAATTAAAAATTTATTAACAATTTGTGAAAATTCGATACTTGTTTTAGCATTTAAAAAAATAATAACAACAAAAAAAACGCCTAAACAATCATACAAATTCACAGATAATAAAAATATTTTATTTAATAATCTCATCCTCATCAATACCGAAAACAAATTAAAAATATTTCCAACGATTTTGTAATAACAACAATTAATAACGTAACGAGTAGTAACTTTAAAAGAACAACAGCAACAACAAATGCTAAAATAATAAAATAATGAATAAAAAAAAACCATCGTTAGCAGATCTCAAGTGTATCTGAAATGAAATGAATTGAGTTGAATTGTGTTGAAATCATTGGCAGAATACTTAATAAAACCGCATCATAGCCAGAACAGAACAGAACAGAACCGAACAGAACATCTTCTGCGTTTAAAGTTCTTTAAAAAAAGAAAAAAAAAAACACAATAAAACAAACTGTCAGTAACAACGTGCAATTTTAAATACTGCTGCTGCTGGTGTTGCTGCTGCTGTTGCAATTGATGCTGTAATTGTCTTTATTAACGTTAAACATCGTTAACGTCTTGTAACATCTTTAGTTTTTTGTTTTAAAGCGTTCTCAGTGTTCTTAACAGTTTTACAAATCAGTTATAAATCGTTTCGGTATCGGGTTTGTACTAAAATTGAAAAAGTTTTCTGAAAACTTGGCGCACATTAACTAGAGAACCAATAACGAAAGTGAATTTGCTGGAAAATACAAAATTTTTTTTTTAATTCGCATTAAAAGATTAAACGTTTTAAGGTCTGTATAAAGAATTTCTATAAAATACTTTTAAAATATGGCGCATTGAAAGAGTTATTGTGTACATTACACTGTGCGAATTATGTTTTTTTCGTGTTTGTCTAAAAAACCCTTCAGTTATAGTGTTTAACTTACATTTGGAAACGAAATAATAAACCCCTCCAGTATTTTTAATTTGAAAATTTAAAAAAACCAAAACAAAACATATGTTTTTACTTTCGAATAAAATCTGTCGGATATTGTATGCAGGACTATGTATTGCAGTTGTCCCAAAAAACATATTTTACTTGAGTTCTGGAAGGTACCGTTGTAATACCGATGTGCATTAAACTGGCTGGGTTTTCTTAACCATCCCGATAGCGTTTCAAAAGTATATTTGTCGGTTTTTTATGCAAATGGGTTGAGTACCCTATCTCTCTTTCGTAAGCGAGTAAAGTTTGTGTGGAAACATTTGTTTGACCCTCTGTAAAAGAAATCCAATCTTAGGTATGGTTTCGTTCCAATTTTCTTTCATTCTATGCTTTGTAAATGCATCAGGTCTATTGCTACCTTCAATGTCTGCATGTCCATGAAACAAAATGACAGTCAAATGGTTCGCTATTGGCGAGAGAGGCGAATTTGCCGAAGAAATTGTGATCAACAATGACACGATTTGTTTATGTCTGTCTATGGTGTTAGTTTCTTTAATAGATTTTAACCCAGCTTTTTAATAGAATTCGTTACAACCTAATCGGCTGAAATCAGGACAGCATTCTCGTGTTTTTACGATGAAATGCTACCAAAAAAATACTAGACTTCATGGCGTATGAGAAATAATAATTCATAAATACACGTATTCACTGTCAAAAAATGTAAACAATTTTTAATTACACATACATACACATACACGCATTCATTGAATTAATTTCAATCAAATATTTGTAATTGAAATTGTTGTGGTTTTACTTTGATTGTACAAAAGTTTATTTGTAAATCAAATGGATTAATTCGCAAGAATCTAAATTAAAATGTTTTCATATTCAATTATTCAATATGTATTCAACAATATGATGCACACACATATATTTTCAGAGTATTTTTATATCTTTTTTTTCTGATATTTTTGAAAACTTTTCAAATAATTTACTAACTAACTAACTAACATAAATACTAAACTAAAAAACTAACTACTTTTTATGAATAGAAATTGAAATATCTCGGTGTGTGTGTATATGTGTGTGCTCACCGTCATACATATGTATTCATAACTATAAAGGCAGAGACACTCAAAATCAATTTCGGTCATAATTCAATTATGGAAATGGTTTAAGGTTAAAATATTTGCAATTCAAACAACAACAACAACAACAAAAAAAAACAACAGAAAAACTGATAAAATTTAGATACACAAACATACATACATACATACATATATGTATGAACGTATACCACTATATATAATATATTGACCAACACATACACAGTTACAAGAGATACAAAAAAAATAAAATAAATTTCTACATAGAAATTATATACAAACACTATTACAATACGAACTTATTTTTAACATACAACAACAATAAAAAGACTAAAAATCTCAAAAACGCATAAATTTAGAATTCAAAAAATAAAACAACAACAACAATGGAAGATAGGCAAAATAATATTTAAATTATTTAAATTACATGTAGATGATCAAGCACGACTAATCAAATACTCTACATAGGGACTTTCTTACAGTTGAGTGTGTATGGCACTAGGATTCTTGAGCGATATCATTGATATCATTGAGTGAAGTACATTCACCTTATCTATTATTGCCCTGTAAAGGAGAGTGCTAAGTACTGCGACCATACCATCTACAGTATGGTGAAAATTCCGGTTACTATCCTCAGGCTGATTTCTGATAGTCTTGAGCTATGCTTCAGATGTCCTCTCATTGTAATTACCCCAACAATAGGTTCGATTGCTTCAAACCCATTTGGTAAATGAAATATAATGAAAGCAAATCGAATCTAATTAAGTAGTCTATGGTGAGATCTTCCAATAACACTCGGTTTCTTGAAAAAAGTTTATATTGTTTCAAACCCTTTTTGCTTCTCCCCTCACTATTTTTTTATTCACCGGGTATAATCTTACAAACCTCTCTTCTTATAGAAAGATTCTATCCCTATGAGTGTCTTGCAAGATCATTTAATTCTATTTCACCTGCCTAGCTGATTCAGCTTATCCAGACAGTTTTGTAATATTACCGAGTCAACCACATATGTATATGACAAGTGTCTAAAGTCACGGCTGGCCTCAGTCTTTGAAGTCGCCATAGTCTAATAGGTAGTATGTTAGCTTACTGGACCAGAACTCGTTGCAACAAGAAACAAAAAAATTGCTTTCTGCGACCTCCTCTAACCAGCAGTCTTCTGGCTTAAGTTCTGAGAGTAAGCCAAATTGCCATGAAAAAGCTTCTCTTACGGGTTTGACATTGAAGCCGTAGGTCCACTAATGGATAAAAATAACACACAACATGGCTGGTAGGACAAGCTGAATTGTAATCCAGACTAAACGAATATAATGACCAATTTCTCATCTCATCCTTCTCATCTAAGTTCAGCATCTTTTGATGGCGTAAACTGCCGCTTGGCAAATACCCGCGAGGTACAAAATAGGCTCCTTCTGTCGTACTATCGGCATTCAACCATCTATATACCACAGAACCCATATTTTTGGTTTCCTTCTGTTGTCGAGTCCACATTAAGATCATTTTTAAAAATTTGCTTTACGTGATGTTCTCTAGTATTCTACTGAAAAGTTAATCGGAAAATACACTTTCGTTGTACCTCTGACTGATCTTGTTTAAATTATGTTTTCGTAGAAGTAGTAGATATAACCATAAATCGAAAGGCTTAAAATGTCTTTTGTGTCACATGATAACCACTATAGCAGATGATACCCAGTAAACCATAGTCGTACGCCTATATTCCTATTCTCTCAAATGTTTCCCTATTAGGACATTCCTAAAATAAATTTTAAATAACAACTTCTCCTCTTTTCGAATCAAGCCCAGATAAGAATAGAACTGATCCTTGTCAGCGTATTACAACTGCACATAATATGTTGCTTTATGTACCCATAACCAACCCAATTTTCTGTTTTTGAAACTGGTTGAAACCGGATTGTAGCATTAATAAAAATCTTGTCATTTGATCAAGCTGGGTATGATTATAGTGACATGCTTGACTCTCACAAGCTGTTTCATTGAGTACGGTTTGGGTATTATCACATTGTGATTGTGATTTGCCATCAGTTTTCACTTTTATTTGCAATTCAGCCGGTGAAGAATAGGAATATTTCATGCCGTAAAACAATGGTAAATACAACATGTTTTGAACCTACCAAAATAGCTATATTTGCCTGCTGTTGCTTGCTTTATAACTGTACTTAACACAAATTAAAATACAAGAAGCCTAAAACAGTATTTTGAATGGATTATTTCATTCATTAATTTCATATTTTCAATCATCATTTCAAACGAAATTATCGATTAAATTCGCCTAGCCGCGGGCGTTAGGGAGAAAATTCACACTCTATGCAGGTGATTAAAAAAATTCTAATCAAGCTTAACTTGTTGCCTATGGCCTGATTCTATGATCAATTCTATATTTTGTTCTTTGCATTCTTTTAAATCTCTGCACTATTTTAAATACAAATTCCAAACAAGTAAATAAAAAGATCATCGTCTTAATCTCTTACATGCTACTCATCATTTTCATCATGATCAGCAGCATTACCAGCATTAAAGATTCATTGTTATACACGGCGCACACGTACTACGTATAAATAAAAACAAATTCAAACAACACAAACAAAAAACACTAAAAATAATAGACAAGAATAGTAAAATAAAGCTGGAATGGAATAATGGACCCACTCACTACTGTATATTGTATGGCATATAAAAAATCTAATTGTAGACGTTCACGTATGTACATGGACTACAAAGTAATGCGAACGAACGAATACGAGAATATTAAACGGCGAAAAGCAAACAGGCCGCAGTGGTGGTCACTCAATTTAGATGGCAGTGACACCATAAAACTTATTACACAAAAGAAAAAAAAAAGAAAATTAAAATAAAATTAATTTAAATTTCATTCAATGCCCCCACCCACCTCCCGCCTGCTCCTTTCTCTCTTCCATTTCACATACGATATAAAATTGTTTATAGCGTACACCCCCAAATAGAATGGAAACGTGAATGACGGTCAATTCTTTTGAATGCTGTTGTAATTGTTGCTTCTCTTGCTGTTGTTGTTGTTGTTATTTTGAATCCATAGAATATGAAGAGTATGATTTATTTAGTGTTGTAAACACGTTTTCATTGTTTACGATTTATTGAAGATTTTCTCCCATAATGCATGGATTAGAATTCTTAATTCCATTCTTTTATTGCCATTCATTATTTGTGGCGGAGGGAGCAACAAATTTGTAATTATTTAAGCACGAGTAGAGAATAAAATTTGTTTTCATAAGAAAACAATTTTTATCGTGTAAAAATTTGTTGAATTAAATGGAATCCAACTTTTATTTTCATCGAAACACAAGATAATACAAGTGTAATATTTTTCCATTTTTGTGTCAATTTAGGAAATTTATAATCAAAGTAGGGTTTGAGAAACTTTTTTTTTTATTCCGTCTCAGAACTTTTTATATTTGCACGTCTCTGAGAACGATGGTCTGCCAAATGTTGTGCAAAAAGCATTAAAAATAATAATAAAGCTGCAATATCGAAAAGGTGAGATGAGCTGATTCTATGTGAGATCCCTTGCTCTTTTTCTGACGTATATTTCATTTGGAACATACAACAGTAGTCTGATGGCCAGATTGACTCAAAAATTCGTAATATTTCAGAACAAATTTCAGCGCTCTGCTTCTATATGCACCTTTGGGAAATTTGTGAAACTGAGACAATACTTCTCCTGATGGCAATGTCTACACTTCAGTCTGAAGGGTAAAAGTAAATCGCACGATTTATGAAAGACGATAACCAATGAGATGTAATCCTGAAAGAGATGTAATCTTGACCGACACAAAGGTAGTCTTTGTAACGTAGAAAAAACTCCAGAGAGAGCAGAGCATGTTCATGTATTTATCTTTGAGTGAACTGTTATGGTATGGGCTGTATCCAATAATTTACTGACTTACTTACGTACTTACTTAATTGGCTAATACTTCAGGCTGGATTACGACCTAGTTTCTCATACTATCCATGCTGGATCTATTGTTGGAAATCGACTTTGAGCGACAGATTTTTTGAGAAACTTTTCGTAGCAATTTTATTTTACTCTCAAAGCTTTTGCTTGAAGACGGCTAATATTTTTTTACAATTTATTTTGTTAGAGATACCTGGGCTGGGGTTTGGAGCACGTGTTCACATCTAATTAGCCAACGCAGTACCTACTCAACAACGGCAATCCAATTATTGCTGAACCAAAATCGAAAAGATGTATGTATTGCGACTATCTAGCAACAGTTACAAGATTCGTCTCCTTTAGTTCTCTCAACGTGTTAACAGTTATTTAGTAGCCTTTCAGTCCTATAACAATGATACTTAAAATTTATTCTCAAATATATACTCGTGCCACCAATAGTACTTTGCTCGTCGTTATCTATTACTAGTTGCATGGTATAGGCATAAGTCGCCGTAATCTAGTGGGTAGCGTGTTGGCTTTTTATAGGCATGAGGCTACAGTTCAAAACCCAATTCAGACATCTGCAACAAAACGAAATATGAAAAAATATTTCTCTCAGCAGATTTCTAGTAAAAACTCTGAGACGAAATAAAATTGTCATGAAAAAGTTTCTCAAGAAATCTGTCATTTGAAATCAACTTTAAACAGTAGGTTCCGCCACATATGTACATATGTCTACAATTAACACACTCAACATAAGTGATGTCGGAAGCTAGGTCGTAATCCTGACTGAAGACTTGTAATAACCAATTATGTATGTATGTGTTAAGGGCTCTACAAAGCTTATCTTTTGTGATGTGAGTCGTCACCATATATTTTTTTATCATCCTCTGCATCTGCTTCCTTGAGGATCGTAACCAAGGTCATGAAGAGAGGATATCTCAAAAAGGTTTCTTCTTCTGAGTTAATAAATGATCTGAATTTACTTTGTATCATCCAGCTTTGTTTCGACACTGTATGTCTTATAAGTTCCAATGCAAGAAATGCAGTTATTGCATCTTTCCATCGTTTCATCGTTCCTTGGTGCCATAGTTAAAGAATTTGCTACTATGTAGGGTATATCGTATAATTTCTCTTTATAATTCCTGTCATGATCTACAACATCATTAAGAATTCTTAAGAAATATTTCAAATTAATGCCACAAACGTAAAACATTAGGCGGAAATGGAGAATAGTGAACAGAAAGTGGATCACTTGCTTTTAATGATAAACATCAACCTCTTTTCTATGTTTATTAATAATTTTTTCATACGGTTTGATTTTTCTACAAAAATTGTCTTTTCAAACTATTTTTAATTGTCAAAAAAAAAAAAAGAAAACAAAAAAACTCTGGTGATCACTACAGTATCTTACGATAACAATCACTAGCACGGACACTGAGAGACGAATAAATGAGCAAAAACATTGGCTTCAAATTGAGAGAAAAATATGAGATGAGATGAGATGAGATGAGAGAGAGTATTTTCATTAAAATAACAATCACAGTTTTTCAATTTCAATTAAAGATGAGCTCCATTGTGTTTTCAAATGAAAATGTCACACACAGCCAGTTCGAAAACGACGTTCCACATAAATGGTCACATTTTCTTAAAAAGCGCATTGCAAAACTAAATTTAAAGAACAATTCTTAGTTTATTTCTTTTTTTTATTAAACGTTTTATTATTAATAATTTTAGAATGTTAAAATAAATAGAGAATGAACAAAAGACTAACAATTCGGCGGTGAGTTCAGAATCAAAGTCATACATAGGCGCGTCGTCGTGGTATGTGTACAAATTGGCCTCAATTAAAAATGCGCAACACAATTAAATTTTTGTGAATAGAAACGTTAGAAGAATTTTATTCCGACTGAGACAAAATAAAAAAATTAATTAAAACAACAAAAACAAATACAACAACAAGGAATTTTTAGATAAATATGACAAATAATCACAATGATAATCATACAATAGCAACGAATGCCAGTGTTTTTAATGAGAAAAATCGTGAAAATGTGGAAAAAGTGAAAATTATGTGGCAAAATCGTGATTTGCCTCAAGTGCACAATAACTCTTTCAATTATGCCCAACACCACCACTGCTCATCTACAGCCTTAGATGCGAACAGACTGAATCATATGAGGGTTTGTAGTAGAAGTAGCAGTAGAATGGGTTCAAAATTAAAGATGGGTTTGGGTGTTAATGCCCAAACGGGCCGCCTGCAATGGTGTCCTGGCTTTACCTGTTGTAAACTTTTGATTATACTTCCAGTGGTTATGCTGCCAATAACTTTGGTCCTCATATTGCTTATGCGCATGGATGGTATGCTGATAGCCTTGCAAATGCATCAAAAATTTCGTTCACACGAGCGTTATGAACCGGAACCGGTGTATTTAGAGGATTACGATGGCGCCCTAGATAATGATCCATTCCAGGATATGATCAATGAACAGTTGTTGGTGCCTTTGGATAAGAAACGTTTGTGCGAGGAGGCAGAAAAGATTAAACGATGCATATCCTTCAAGTTTGGCCTGAGCGAAACTATGGACATGGAAGATCGTGACATCATGAAAGATGCTCGCACTTCATTTTTACCCAGAGACACTACAGCCATACCCAGGGAATGTTTACAGAATTTTGATTTTAATACACGCACCAGTTACAACGATTTCGAATTGGAGGCCTTAAAAGAAAGCTATGGGAGAAAACGTTTGCGTCGCGATCATTCCGATATTGAACAGCGTCACCAGGAACAGCATAACCCCCGATCCAATGAGGACAATTTTGAACCCATTGAGTCAACCTCGAGTTTGCAAACATTTTGGAATGCCCAAGGCAATAAGGAGACCATACGTACCGCACAGGCTCGTACCATGAAGAAATATATGGACGAGACTGTCGAACCCTGTGAGGATTTCTATAAATACGCCTGCGGCAATTGGGAGAGACATCATCCTATACCCAAGGATAAGGCCGGTTTTGATACGTTCGAAATGTTAAGAGAAAATTTAGATGTGGTCCTCAAAGAACTGCTAGAATCCAAGCCTGAGGATGGTTCTCAAATCTCAGCCAAGAAAGTTATTGAACATATTGAAACCAATACTTTCGAACAGTTGCCGCATACCCAAGCCGATATTGTGGAAAATTTTCAGCAGCAGGAGGCGGACAGTGAGGAATTACAGAAAGAAAAAATACGTCAACATATTGTACAGAAACGTCATATTTTGGGTAGAATCTTAACACGCTATCGTCGTCATAGCCTCTTTACGAATACCAAAAGGAAACGTTTTACCGCAAATCATACCCTCGAAATACAACATAGTTTAACACACACTAAACCCCTGGAATATACGTATCCATCAGCTTATCCCACCCCACAACAACATCAGCAGCGCAAGGATCCTGCAAAAATGGATGCCCAACTTAAGGCCCGCTATCTTTATCAATCGTGTACCAATAGCCGATTGCTGGAACAAAGAGGCATACGGCCTCTATTGCAATTGATAGAGAGTCTAGGCGGTTGGCCTGTATTGGATCCCGATTGGAACGACCATAATTTTGATTGGCTGAACTTGACTGCCCAGTTAAGGCGTTATAACAACGATATACTCATTGTTCAATGGGTGGGTCCGGATATTAAAAATTCCGATGAAAATATTATACAATTCGATCAGACCAATTTGGGTTTGCCGACCAGGGAATATTACTTACAGGATGCCAATGTCAAATATTTGAATGCCTACCAGCGATTTATGTCCGAAGTCATGTATAAATTGGGTGCATCTAAGGATACAGCCATGGAAACAGCCGAAGATCTCATTAATTTTGAAACACAATTGGCTTCCATTACCGCTCCCGCAGAAAAACGTCTCAATGTAACGAAACTCTATAAGCGCATGACTCTGGCAGATTTACATGACCGAATACCGGATATAGATTGGTCCAGATATCTCACAATCTTGCAGGAGAGATCGGTACAGTCCACCGAAGAGATTGTAATTTATGCCTCCGATTACATGAAGGAACTGGTAAATCTTTTAGGTGATACGAATCGTAAAACTGTAGCCAATTATCTACTCTGGCGTTTTGTACGCCATCGCATTAACAATGTGGACGACCGTTTCGATGACATCAAACAGACGTTCTATCATGCCTTATTCGGCAGAGAAGAGAGTCCTTCGCGTTGGAAGGTATGTATTGCCCAAGTAAATACAAATATGGGCATGGCTTTGGGTTCTATGTTTGTGCGTAAATATTTCGATGAGAATAGTAAAAAGGACACTCTCAGGATGACCCATGAACTGCAGCAAGCTTTTCGTGAAATACTCAAAACCACCGATTGGCTAGATGATCAAACAAAGTATTTAGCCGAACTGAAAGTCAATGCCATGTCTCTGAAGATTGGTTATCCCGATTTTATACTCAATGAACGTGAACTTAATGAAAAATATGCTGGCATCGTTATAGACCCAGAAAAATATTTCGAAAATAGTCTCAATGTTCTATTGCACACCACCAAAACGGAACAGAATAAAATACATGAACCTGTTAATAAGACCACCTGGCAAACGGCACCCGCCATAGTGAATGCCTATTATAGCCGTAACAAAAATCAAATAATGTTTCCGGCTGGTATATTGCAGCCACCATTCTATCATCGTGATTTTCCGCGTTCATTGAATTTTGGTGGAATTGGTGTGGTCATAGGTCATGAACTGACACACGGTTTCGATGATAAGGGACGTTTATTCGATCGTCATGGTAGCATACACAAATGGTGGTCGGATACTGCGATTAAGGGTTTCGACGAAAGGGCCCGTTGTATTATATCGCAGTATGGCAATTATACGGTAGGCGAAGTCGGCATTGCGTTGAATGGTGAAAGTACACAGGGTAAGTTTCCATTTACAATCTTAATTTTTTTTGTTTATTGTGTAAAAAGGTTTTCAATGTTAAGATGGCAATTCTAATCAGAAAAAACTGGCGTCAAAGATGAGGTTTGAACATAGACTTCTCGTCTAATAAGTCAATGCACTTTCCACTGGACCTGGACGACAGCGAAGCTAACATACCTTCCCTTTTTTGTTTTATAGTGTTATTGATACACAAAAGTCATTAGGGGCAGCACAAAGCCTACCTGCAGTCAAATTCTGATGTATGAAAGGAGGACATCACGATTTTCATATACCTTTCGAGGTGCAGAACGCATGGTTAGATTAAGTGCGTTCAACAGAATTTCTTTTGGTCAGCAAGAAGCGTACAATATTTTCCGTTTTGATCAAATTCCCGGATAAAAAGCGTTTTAAGAAAGTATGACGACGAAGTCGATACAAACTATCTCGGAATGTATTTTTTATCACAATAACAGTCGGAACTCTAAAATCCAATCTAAATTAGATTGCATGGAAGATAACTATCAGAAATTCTTACTTAATTGTTCATTACAACCCCTTTAGTCAGTATTACAACGTAGCTTCTTACACCACCCATGTTGTGTGTATTAATTATAGCAATGAGTGATTGAAACTCCACTGCGAGTGACAAATATTTTAAAAACTTTTCATGACAATTTTATCTACTCTCAGAATTTTTGCCAAAAGACTGATAAGAGGGAGTTAACGACTGATGAGTGGAAGTTGAGTCAGGTGTTGAACCACAGGCTCTCAACTAACAGGGCCACACAATATCTACTAGACTACGGCGACTTCAGAAAGAGAATAGAAAAAATCAGTTACAAAATCGAATCCTACATACATACATACATCTTTCAGTCAGGATTATGACCTAGCTTCTCACACTACTTATGTTTTGTGTGTTAATTTTATACATGAGTGGTGGGACCTACCACCAGATTTTGGAGGAACTTTTCATGGCAATTTTTACTTATTCTCAGGATTTTTTCCAGAAATCTGCTGAGAGGCAGTTGCCGAAAAAATATTTTTTCATATTTCGTTTTGTTGAAGTTGTCGAACCTGGGGTTTGACTGAGCACTCATGTCTAATAATTTATTTATACTAGATGACAACAACTTCAGAAAGAGGATTGAAAAATCAGATACGTATTCGGATCTCCTACGTATAGTTCTGTAACGTCAGAAGTAGGTTTTGTGATGAATGATATGTAGTATTTTTTTATTGTGCTGCTTAGAACGTGCCCCATTCCAAGTGAAAAATATTATTGAAAGAACAATACGGATTATTGTCATAAAATATAAACAGCAAACCATCCCTAACTTTAAGCTTAAAAAACGCTTTCGGAAAAGTGCGATCATTTTCCATCATTCAAACATCCTGACGTATGATTATTATTATTTTATTAGATTCATTATACGCCTGTAAAAAATTATAAATGAAACAGAAATAAATCTTTTAATACCTAGTCTGCCTCAAGTTTAATTTTTGGTCGTTTAAATCTACTAAAATGAAATGAATTTCAGTTTCAGTTTCGGTTTTTTTTATTTTGATACATGGAAAGTATTTTAATTTTCTAATACAATGTCCAGTAATGTCAACATTTTCTTTTAATTTCAGGTGAAAATATTGCCGACAATGGTGGCATACGACAAGCCTTTCATGCCTATAAAAAATGGATGCGAGAAAATCCTGAAGCATTACTCGATGAACGACTGCCCGGCATTAATATGACGGGAGAACAATTGTTTTTCCTTAACTTTGGACAAGTGTGGTGTGGTGCCATGAGACCCGAAGCGGTGCGGAATAAACTCAATACAGCCATACATAGTCCGGGTAGATTTCGTGTCATAGGCACCCTATCGAATTCGGTAGATTTTTCAAAACAATTCAATTGTCCTTTGGGTTCACCCATGAATCCAGTGCACAAATGTAGTGTATGGTAGAGAGTCGAAACTGCTCAATAGCCGTAAGAATAACAAATTTCTTCAGTATTCTTTTTATCAAAAAAAACAAAAAAAAAACCAAAAAGCAACAACAACAAAAAGGAAAACATCTTCATTATTAAGACAACAAAACAAACATTCATCAAGTACTTTGAAAGAGCAACAGGAAAAGTTTTTTTTTCGAAAGATGGCGTTTAAAATCACAGCCCCTCTAAAAGGCAAGACACAAACAATCGTTACAAAACCTTAAACAGAGCATTCAGCATTTAAATCTAAAATAATAACAGAAAACAAATGTTGTTTCATTATCAGCAATTCTTTTGGCGAAATTGCGTCGCTTTCATTTGAATTGCCATCAATTGAAAATGTTGAACCGAAACACTCCCCACCACTATCAGCAGATGCTGGTTACACTTCTTAAAGCAGATACTCAACAATGGTTGCCTATTCCCCCTCCCCCAATTTTATGCTGCATGCTTTATTATGAGAAAGCGAACATTGAAATTGAACAGCAGTAAACACCAATATGTAAGTATAACTGTATGTGTGTATGTGTTAATGTATATTGGGTGTTGTAAACAGTGGGATTGAACACAATAATATGCCCAGGAAGTTGCCTATAATCTAGGAATGGCTATGATTCTTTATTGTTAATCCGCCTCTCAGCAGATTTCTCTGAGAACAAAAGCTCTGAGAGAAAATGTAATTGCCATGAAAAGTTTGTCGAAAATCTTTCGTTTGGAATCGACTTTAAACTGTAGGTTCCACCATTCATGTATAAAATTAACACACACAACATAAGTGGTGTGAGAAGCTAGGTCGTAATCCTGACTAAAGGGTTGTAATGAGTAATTATTTATGTATGTATGTATGTATGTATAGGGCAACTTCTGAATATGTATGTACATACATATATCGGCGTAAAACTTGATCAAATGATTTTAAATGACTCTTCGGTTCGCTGATACTTCGATCCTCATAAAAGCTTTGCTCACCCAGCAAGCAAGTAGTAGTTGATACGTGTTACGCAGTAAGTGTATTAAAACTTTCCAGCCAACTACAGTACATTTTTGAGAAAACTAGCAAAAATAGATGCGGTCCTTTAGTTTTATTCAATTCAGGTTGCTATTTTTGATTGCTTAATTCAAATGTGCAACTTGTAAGCAAAATTCGAAATAAAAATTGATCGTTGCTCCAGGTTGTAGCAGCTTATAATGACAATACAATTTCGGTAATCAATCCAGGCATTTGTGTATGATCACCAACCTTATATCATAATTGTTTTCCTTAATATTTTTGGTTTAAACTTAATTTTTTTGCTTTCAAGGACGCACTTCAAAAAAGTCTATTATCTTGAGTTTGATCAGCGTTTCTCCGATGCTATTTCAGGCAATTGAAATTCATTCGTTAATTTAATGTGAATCCAAAAAAGAAGTTTCATTCTTTGCCAGCTTTTTATTAATGATTCTAAACTCTTATGCGATTAATATGTGGTTGCTCTGCTATATACTGATAGCTTGCATGGCGCCGCTTTTGCTGTATTTGATCGACCAGTGCAATGCGTGCACTGTACAGCACTTCTAGGTTTGATGTTTACACACAGCGTTCTTATAACAGATTATTTTAATATTGTGGCGTATTTTAGCAACATTCCGTCTCTTATTTTTTTTAGAATAAAAATCTCCGCAAAGAGTATTTTTCATTTTTAAGTAAAAAAACCGTAACCCGAAATGTTTTCCATTAAAAGTAAATTTGTTTAATACGTCCGAATAAGTATTGTATTGTATGCGTGTTTAGTACATAAAGGAAAAAAAGTAAATTAATTGAATTAAATTAAATTTTTTCATTCACATTTCTACTACGTACTTTACCACTTTGCAACCCCACTGTACACTTGTATCACTGTTTTTTTTTTTTTTGTGATAAATTTGTTCGTTTTTTCTTTATTTTTTCAATTTTTATTTGCCGTTATTTTGTTTTATTATTCTATTGTCTCTTGGTTCTCAATTCAATTGCGTTAGTATTTCGTTTATCCATTAAATTCACTCAGTGACTTTCAATTAATATGACGAGTGGTGCGTGCTGTCACTTATTGTTATTGCGTAGAATGCTATTCAGGCAACAAACTGGAGTTTAAAGTGAATTTGAAAGGCGTGGTTTTGAAACTGGATTTGAAAATCTTTGTTTTCTTAAAGATTTCCTTTTTTTTTGGTTTTTTTAGAAGAATTTTTTTTTTGGTTTAAATTGAAAAAATATCAATGCGGACTAGTCCGAACTTAATACAAATTTTCCTTGAAAGTGACTTCAGTAATATGTTTATTTATTTATATTTGTATAGTAACTACATGAGCTACCCTAATGTTATTTTTTTTATTATGAATGGAGTTGTAAATGCCATTTTTTTCACTTAGTTTATGTAGGGCTTGTTCTTTTTATTCATTTCTTCTTGTTGTTATTGTTGTAGGAAAGAGTTTTATGTATCGGGTTTAAATTAAAATGTATTTTGTTTTCCATAAACAAGTCATGTAAACAGTAATTTCGCATATGCTGATGAATTAAAACAGATGCTAATAATTATTGTATAAAAATTATACTCGACATACATATATGTTCCAACAATATACGAGTATTGATGACCCACATCAACTAAAAGATAGTTCGCATGTAAGTACATGAAAGCATCAGTCAGAAATGCAATTACGATGGTCAATAGGCGGGAGTAATTGAAATTGTCATGAAACCATACATACATACATAATTGGTCATTATAACCCTTCATACAAGATTACAATCTGGCTTCTTACACCACTTTATGTTTTGTATCTTAATTTTATACATGAGTAGCGGTATCTAGCGGTTTCGTTCGAAATGTTCGACTTGGAGTTTGAACCGTGGCCTCAAGTCGCAATCGCACTACCTACTAGACTACGGCGACTTCATTTTATTGCCATGAAACCAGCTTTTTAAAAAATCTATCATTCGGAGTCACTATTAATAAAATAAGCACATACAAAATGGGTGGAGTGAGAAGCTAGTTTATAATCCAGACTAAAGGGTTATAATGACCAATTAAGTAAGTAAAGTAAGTACAAATTTTATTACTACTCCAGATTATTTATAAAACCGAATAATGCAGTGATTAAAATGCTTCACTTCTAACCCGAGCAATCTAGCATCGAGGTAATACTTTGTTCTTCAGCAAATTAGTCACTCAAAATTCGTCTAACTTTTGATGCTTCGTAGATGATTGTGTTCACAATGAATGTCATTGAAGGATAGTATTATAGGAAGACAATTTTCAAAGCTCATACGGTGAAAATATCACGCGTTAAAAGATTTTAGGACACTTGCATTACATTACGGAAATTATTTTAAATTTTATCTGAGATAGACCATCAAGATAATCGCGTATTTTATTTCATTTCATTTTTTTATTTTTTTTTTTATTTTTTTTTATATTTTTTAATTTTATTTCATTTTATTTTTAATTTTTTTTTTCCAAATAATTTAAAATTATTTTTCTTTAACTTTTAATTACAGTTTTCTTAAGCCACTACATCAACCAGCATTAATGATCATAAACAGCCAAGACATTAACCACAAGAAATCGAAATACTCGAGTGCCACAATTAAATACAACATATACATACAATAATTTAATTTAAGTTTACTCACACAAACGTATATATTTTTTTATTATTATATTTGTAGATATTTATGTATGTAGATCTACTATTAAAAATTTATTTTCTAAACTTGTTTCAGTTTATTTAGTTAATAATTATTGTGATAATTTTAAAAATTAAAAACAAATTATAAATAAATTTTAAAAAACAAATATTTTACATGTCTTTAAAGCTTTGCGAAGTTTAATTTCGAAAAGCTTTGGAAAACCAATTTTTTCTAATGGAAAAAAGACTAAACTGGACATAGAATTTTTAGTTCATTTCGAACTCTCGTGGAGAGCGTTTTGATCTTTATAGGAAACGGTAAAATTATTGTCTAACGGCGAAAAACGGGAATCAACACGTTCTAAATTGTTGTTAGTGTGGCATATGTAAAGAAAGTTAAAAATAGCCAAAGATCTTAACAAAGTAGAGAGCGAGAGATTGTGAGAGAGTAAGAAAATGTTTAAAAATTTATAAACAAATAAAAAAAAATAAAATACAAAATGCATTTGAAACATTTAATAGTTGTTGTTATCCTCTCAATATGTTTTATAAAACCTATTAAATGTTTTGAAAGAGATAATTTTGAAAATGCTAATGTCGATGAACCTAGCTATCGTATACCCATAGGTAAGTTATCAGCTTTTTTAATAGCCAGAATCACTAAAAAAATATTCGCTTCCGTTAATAGGTCTTATTACCGATAGAAATTCCGATATACTAAGGCAAACATTTGATCATGCCATCTCAGTTATCAATTCGGATTTAAGTGTTCCTCTTATGGGTTATCATGAGGAAATTGATTATGGTAATACCATGCAGGGCTTTAATCGTTTGTGTAAACTAATGCAGGTAAATATTTAAACAAACTCGAAAGTTAGCATTACCAAATAAACCTCTTCTCTTTAGATAGGGGTTGGTGCCATCTTTGGCCCTACAGCCAAACATTGTGGTACTCATCTTATGAATGTCTGCGATAGTAAAGATCTGCCGTACATTTATTCGCACATGAGTGATGCCTTCGAGGGTTTTAATTTACATCCTCATCCAGCCGACATTGCCAAAGTTTTACATGCCATAATATCGGAATTTGAATGGAGCCGTTTTATATTTTTATATGAAAATTCCGAATATCTTTCCATACTCAATAGTTTAATGACCTTATATGGTACTAAAGGACCCACCATATCGGTATTACGTTATGATTTGAATTTGAATGGAAATTTTAAATCGGTTTTAAGAAGAGTACGCAAATCCGTTGATAGTCGTATTGTAGTAGTTGGTTCTACACCCTCGGTGGCAGAGCTATTGAAACAGGTGAGTTCAAATTTTTCTAGTTGTTGTCAAATTTTTTTACACCATTTCCAAAACTGTTTTTTTAAATTTTTTTAGATTCTGTTCTAGAAGTCATAATTTCAGGTGTTTCTCCTTGTTTGTATTCTATTTTTCACATAATTTCTCAGTCCAAAACAAACAAAACATAAAGACAATTTCCTGCCTATGTTAAAGAAAAAAACACGCACAATGCTATGAAACTTTTATTTCATTATAATGCTTATGTCTTGCCATTATGGCAAGTGGTTGTCGGTTGTCATACGACCATTATAATTACTTTTGTCGTAAAGAGATGTCATTGTACTGCGATGATCATAGTACATACGATCTGCCCTCCCCTCAAACTTTGTGGGGTATCCATATAATGTCTCCTCCAAGCTTTTTTCCCTATGGCTTCCACGAAGCATTTCTGCCTTGCTTCCGTTGCTTTGAACTATATTTGTTGTTCCAGCTAAGCAGGTGATTGGTCTGCTGTAGCAAGTCCTATGATAAGGGGTCTGCCATTTATCGTTGCCTATAAACAACGTCCTCCAAGTATTTGTTGTAGTACTGGGGAATCTTCCAGATTGTTCATTCCTACGCCTTTCTCCTCCAAGCTTATTGCCGTAATAAATTTCATGTTGCTGCTCGGTGTCAACAATGACAATTTCCTGCCTATCACCTCATATGCATCCATGTGTTTCATTCAGCGATGCTTTAATGCCCCACAGGTCCCAAGAATATGTTCTGAGGATTCTTTCTCATCATTACAGAATCTTTATTTTGGGTTCGAGATTATCACTCTTCCGAACAAATGTACGTTAAGTCTCAATAGCCACATCTGGATTCTACGAGCCCCGTAGCGTTATGAGTAGTCAGCCGGCTTTATTTGTTGCCTGAGTTGGACTTTTTACGGGTGGAGGTGCCGATCTGAAATGCATCAGAATACGTCGTTAGCAGAGAAGGCCTTGAAATCAACAAATCCAGCATAAAGTATGGAGTCTTCATTCCAACAATTGTCAATGTCATGCAAATGCCTTCTTAATATATGGGTTTTAATCTTCTTCTGTGCTTCCAAAGTCCAGTACTACAGTTCATAATAAGACGCAGCTTATCTCAGATCAATAATAGAATGGGATTTGATTGAAATGTGTTCAGTACCCCATTAAGCATTGACAATAAATATTTGGCGTGAATTTTTGACAGGAGTTGCTATATTTCATGTTTCATGCTTGTAGCTCCTACGTAGACTTGATCTAACTTTGAAGTTAAATGTGATAAGTTCTGATATTCTAGTGATATGCTATGAAATCTAAACCATATTTAGAAGACCAAAGAAGAGCTCGCACACAACTATTGCGATTTTCGAAATATTTTTAAATGCGACCCAGTGACACGAAGCCAATATCATGGCATTACCCAAATAATTCTGAAAGTAATTGAAAAAATCACTTTTGGGTTGATGTTTTTAAAAGTGGAGAACTTTAATGTTTTTGAATTTAAAAGTAGACGTGACACAATATAATATAAAGACTTCATTCCGTTTGAGGTTAATTTTAAAGCAGTACTAGCATCTAAGAGCTACGAGCAGTATTAACCTCTAAGAGCTATGCAAAGCAATAATAACAGTTTTTTTTAAAGTGGGCATGGTCAAAAGTTTGGGCGTTGCAGCTAATGTACGGCAAATAAATAAACTAATAAACTTATTCAGAATCTATCGTAAATACAGAGCTATTCGAATACATATATTACCTAATTGACTTATTTACTCTGTCTCCCTATCCCTCCTTATCGAAAATTAAACTTCCCGAGATTAGAAATGAAGATAACTCTTGGAAGTGGTGTACAAAAGTACTCTTAATGTGTAATGTGACGTAACGTAATATAAAATCAAAAATTATTTCTTCTTAGGCCCAACAAGTCGGCATCATGAACGAGGATTACAAATACGTCATTGGAAATTTAGATTTTCATACCTTCGATTTGGAAGAGTATAAATATAGTGAAGCCAATATAACCGGATTTCGTTTGTACTCAACCGACAAGCCTGAGGTACAAAATTTAATGCTGGAATTGGGTTTCATCGATGAAATTGAAGACAATGAAATGATTGCAAATGGTAAGACCAAATAGATTTGTAAGAAAAACTACTTTTCGTGGTATCTAGTTTGTTTAGTTTTTCTCAGAACTCTATCTGATCTCAACTGTTTTAGAAATAGATTTACTCGTTTTATATTAGAACTGTGTAATGGATCTTAGCAGATAGATAAGTCCGATTAAAACTAATTTAAACAAATTAAGGCACTTAAGACATGACATATGTACATATCTGACCCAATATGATACATAAGATCAGATCCAAATAAACTGAAATTTATTTCCAAGTATTTATACATCCGTTCTAAATTTCCTTAGGCTCTTGTCCCATTACCACTGAAATGGCTTTCATCTATGATGCTGTTATAGCTTTCGCTGAAACTACAAAACACTTGGTGTACACGCCACAAGCCTTAAATTGTTCCGCCTTTGCGGATAATGTTCAAGAGGATGGCTCCACTTTCAAGAACTACATGAGATCGGTAGGTGTTTAATACAGGAAGAAAAGAAACTGAAATTTTATTTGAAATTTTTGTACTCTCTAGCTTTTGATTGAACAACACACTTTAAGTGGCAACATTTTCTTTGAGGGCACTAGACGTAAAGGCTACACTTTAGATGTCATTGAACTACAATCATCTGGCCTAGTTAAAGTGGGTACTTGGGAGGATAATAAGAATTTTACATTTGAACGACCGCCACAAATTAAGATCATTATGGATACGGATGATAATTCAATGGTTAATAAAACCTTTAGAGTGTTGATTTCAGTGCCGGTAGGTGTTCTACTTACATACTGTTTTAATAGGTTTTAAAAGGCTCCTAATTTTTTTTTTTTGTATTTTTTTATAGAATAAACCGTATGCTAGTTTAGTGGATACCTATAAAAAATTAGATGGCAATAGCCAATTCCAAGGCTATGGCATCGACTTGATAAAGGAGTTGGCTGAAAAATTAGGCTTCAATTTTACTTTCATTAATGGCGGCAATGATTATGGTTCCTTTAATAAGACCACCAACACGACCAGTGGCATGCTAAAGGAAATTGTTGAGGGGGTAAGTTAATATAATCTTAAACGCATGGCTTTAATAAAATTTTTCCAATTTATTTATTTAGCGTGCCGATTTGGCAATAACCGATTTGACCATAACCTCAGAACGAGAGGAGGTTATTGACTTTTCTATACCTTTTATGAATTTGGGTAAGTTTTTTGGGGGCTTTTAAAGATCATTTTTATTTAATTTTTTGTTTTTGTTTCTCAGGTATTGCGATTTTATATTTAAAACCCCAAAAAGGTGAGCCCACCACCTTCTCTTTCATGGACCCTTTCTCCAAGCAAGTCTGGAAATACCTGGGCATTGCCTATTTAGGAGTCTCAATATGTTTTTTCATTTTGGGTAGACTTTCACCCACCGAATGGGACAATCCCTATCCCTGCATTGAGGAGCCAGAGGAATTAGAAAATCAATTTACCATCAACAACTCCCTGTGGTTTACAACAGGTGCATTTTTACAGCAGGGTTCGGAAATAGCACCCAAGTAAATCTGTTTTAACAATTAAACAAAAAAATCTAATATAAACCACGATTTAAATTAAATATTTGCAGGGCTCTGTCTACCCGCACTGTGGCTGCCATTTGGTGTTTCTTTACCTTGATTATGGTTTCCTCTTATACGGCTAATTTAGCCGCCTTTTTAACCATTGAAAATCCCACCAAAATTCTTGAAAATGTTAAAGATTTAGCCGAAAATAAAGGCGGTGTACAGTATGGCGCTAAGAGAACTGGTTCCACAAGAAATTTCTTTTTGGTAAGGCTGTCTCAATGGAAAAAGGAATAAAATTTCTCAAAATTTATTTCAAATCCCTTTCAATTCATAGACTTCCGAGGAAGAAATCTACAAGAAAATGAACGAATACATGTTAGAACATCCGGATTTATTGACTGAAACTAATCAGGAGGGTGTTAAGCGTGTAATCGATAATGAAGGACAAACTGGTAAAACTTATGCGTTCCTAATGGAATCCACATCCATTGAATACCATACCGTACGTGAGTGTAAATTACAAAAAGTAGGTGAACCATTGGATGAAAAAGGCTACGGCATTGCCATGGTGAAAAGTAAGTTTTATTTCTCTGAATGCAAGCAAAATTAAAAACAAAAATTCCTTAAATAGATTGGCCCTATCGCGATAAGTTTAACAATGCCTTGTTAGAGCTACAAGAACAGGGTGTATTGGCTCAACTAAAGCAGAAATGGTGGAATGAAGTGGGTGCTGGCGTTTGTAATGTAAGTGCAGAAAATGAATGAAACACAACCTACAGCCTTTTATTTATTTCACAAGTATGGAACTTTTAGTCGAAATCTGATAGCAGTGCATCTAATGCTTTGGAATATGCCAACTTAGCTGGTATTTATTACGTTTTAATTGTGGGCTCTGCTATATCGATGTGTTATGGCATCATTCTCTGGTGTTACAATGTCAGCAAAAAGGCTCGTTGTTATGATGTAGGCTATGCTAATAAACAAATTGTTGTTATAATAAATTACTAACACCAGCACTTGTGTTTATATTTATAGGTGCCCTTCCGTGATGCCTTAAAAGAAGAATTTAAGATTTTAATTGATGTCACCAACAATGTAAGAGTATTGAAAAGTGCTCATTCGGTGTATTCTCGTAGTCGTCACTCTTCCATTGATTCTTTTGATACGGATTCTGGTGAAGAGAGCGAAGATAATAGCATGGAAGAAAATAGTGACGATTAGAATTGCATTAGAACTCCATTAAATTATTTTTTTGCATTAAAAAATTGTTTTTTGAATACTTAATTGCAAACATATTGAAAATAAAAGCTTTTTTTTAATCTTGAAAACTCAAAATTGAAAATTTCATTTTCCAAAACTTTTTCTCTCACAATTTTCGAACATATCGATACAGAGAGCACATGTTAGACGATCTTTTTCTAAAAGTACTGGATAAGTTTTGTGCATTCAGTAGCTCATTTCTCTTCGCCTAGTTAACATAACGGAAATATTTTAAATTTTAAAAAAAAGTTTTATAAGAAATTAAAAAAAAAAATATGTTTCATTAAATCATATAAAAAACAACAAATAAAACAAGCAAAAAAATAAAAATGTTGTTGAATAAAAACAATTTGTGGTTTATAGGAGTATTAACGCTTCTTATAAAGCCATCTATTCAATATGGATATTCCCATTATGATAATATACCACCAGCTACATCAGATACTATAACAATTGGTAAGAATCTGTCTATACTCTACTATATATACTATATATGTATATACAATATATGTACATATGTAGGTATGTATGTATAGAAAAATCTTTTTCCATAAGCTATAAAGAACAACAAAAAAAATTTGTGTAAAAATAAAAGAAGAAAATCCCCATGAGTGTGATCAGTCTAACAAATGTCTGTTTGTGTCTCTCTGTGCATGTTCTTTTTGTAGTTGTTTGTATAAACATTTTAACAAAAAATTTTGTTTATTTTTGTTTAAATCAATTATTAGCGTAAAATGTTAAAAGATTTATTAACTAGATTCTGTAATAAAAAAAGTCTTGATATAAAGAGCCTTGAAAGTTCGAATTTCTTTTTGAAATGCAAGTCCAGCAAACACACATTTAAATGGGAATTTATCAGGTTCGTTAATGCAATATACAGTGAAAGTCAGTGAAAATCGTATATCATATAAATATATATGTACCCGATATTGAAAAACGTATAAATTCGTTTTTATATTTTAATAAGTGATTAAGTTTAGTACGCAATTACTATCAAATAACAAAAAATATCCATCGACGTCACTGCAAATCGTATAACAACTTTATAAACATTAAGTACGGTACGATGGGTATAATTGGGAGGCTAACTTAAAAAAATCTACGAGTGCTCGATATAAACAAGAATTCTTTTTTTCAATTCGGCGGCATTTGTTTAGGAACAAAGAGTTCCATGTATAGGCGAGGAATGAGGTGCACTTTCTGGTGACAAATCATTGGATCTATACAGCAGCATAGATTCAACCACAACTTGATAGCGTAGATTTAATTTCTCCGCCTTTATTGTTATTACTGGTGTACTGCGTACTAAAACTACATCGACGCTCGTGAACATTTTACGCCTTTTCCTGCTGAACCTCTAATCAAAAACTCCGGAGTTAATACTAGTCAGTGTGTTTGGGCAATGGCACCAAGCAAAAACTCAAGAATTCTGACGAAACCTTCTGGGATATGGATCACATAATATCACACCATGACTTTTAGCGAAAATCATTCCGAAAAACGAGAATCTTCACTTACGGTTCAAATTATATGGAGATATAGGCGAAGGTATTTTTTCCGAGTCAGCAGTTAAGGCTCATTGGATAAGCTACGGGGTCATTGCGGCATCTTCCAGGCAAAAGAGTCCACCAGACGGACGGATCATTGTTAAGGATGACAATATATTTCTGAATGGCGATGTAGCTATGAGAACACTGCGTTTTTATACAAAGAATTCTAGGCTGATCTACGCGAGCCGCAAGACTCTGAACAATATCGTACTATTTGCACTTCAGATTCGTGGCGTTCTTGGAAGCTGCAGAGTAAACGAATTGATCAGAACCATTTAACCTTCGGGTAACTTTTCTATATTACGAGCCTCATAGAACCTCTAAGTTTAGAATGATAATGCAGTAATAGATTCCGTTTACGCTCTTATCTTCTAAAACTTCAAAGCAATACGCTGCACATAGACATTTGGAGTTTTCATCAGAAGCTCCGGACGGTTACACTGTGTCAGGTTTCAGATGAATTGAAAGACAGTCGTAATGCAAGGGGCTAGCATTGATGATAGAGTAGTCTAGTAATCTAGGCCACTGCTAACCCGTTTTGAGCCACTTTAATATATATTCTTTAGTCCATTCCTTTCGACAGCAGAAAATTGCTGGATTTTTACGGTGGGCCTATGTCATACATATTATATGATAAGAAACGAAGATAGGTGCCTACAAGCATGTCCCGAAATACCACTTCCACTTTTTCATACCCATTGTGAACATTCTTCAAAGAATTTAAAAAAAAAAATTCAAAAAAATTAAATTCAAAACTTGCTCACTTTCACATGTACTCTCAGGTTTATTAACAGATCGTCAGCATGAGGAAATGAGCATCGTAGTCGATTATGCCATTGGAAATGCAAACGTGGAACTGGAAACCGCTTTGACGACAATAAAAGATCAAGTGCCTTATGGCAATTCATTTTTAGGTTATGGCAGGCTATGCCGCATGATGGAGGTAACAACTAAGCATAGTTAATGGCAATATTTTTCTAACCATTATCTCTGCTCGTTTTGTAGACCGGTATTGGAGCTGTTTTAGGTCCATCATCCAAACACACCGCTTTCCATTTGATGTCAATTTGTGATGCCAAGGATATTCCCTATTTTTATTCATTTATGGGTGATGCTGCCGAAGGTTTCAATCTATACCCACATCAAGATGACATATCAAAAGCTTTATACTCTCTACTGTCGGCATTTGAATGGTCACGTTTTATATTCCTATATGAGTCAGCCGAATATTTAAATATTTTAAATGCCTTAATGACTGAATATGGTCCAAATGGTCCAGCCATTACAGTGCTACGCTATGATTTGAATTTAAATGGCAATTACAAGACAGTCTTGAGAAAAGTACGAAAATCTGCAGATAATCGTATAGTTGTTGTGGGCTCAACTGAAACTTTGCCAGAGTTTTTAAAGCAGGTAAGTGAAGGATAGTATTTGGAGCATTTAGGATTCTCTCCCTCTTTGCCACTATTTTTCCAGGCCCAACAAGTTGGTATAATTAATGAGGATTACAAATATATCGTGGCAAATTTAGATTTTCATTCATTTGATTTGGAAGAATTCAAATACAGTGAGGCGAACATAACCAGCTTTCGAATGTTTTCACCGGAAAAACCACAAGTCAAGGAATTAATGGAGAATCTGGGTTTCACTTTTATGAGTGAAGGTTTTCAAAATGGTTTGTTTGTTAAAATTTTAAATAAAACTTTAAGGCCTAAATTTTGTCATATCTGGATAGGTTCATGTCCCATTACCATGGAGATGGCTTTGATTTATGATGCCATACAACTATTTGCCGAAACCACTAAACATATACCGCTTAAGCCCACACCTTTAAATTGCACTGATCGCAGTGATAGTGTAAGAGATGATGGCTCCACATTCAAGAATTATATGAGATCGGTAAGTTAGGCTGGAAATAAAACCCATGATAATGATTAATCGATAAAAAAAATCGAAATCTTTCACCAGCTTAACATCTATGACAATACTTTAACTGGCCGTATTTACTTTGAGGGCAATGTGCGTAAAGGTTTCACATTCGATGTTATCGAACTGCAGCCCTCTGGTATAGTACAAGTTGGCACATGGGATGAAATCAATGGCTATGAAAGTCAACGCTTGGCGCCGACAAATGCCTTTTTGGAAAATGTGGATAATTCCATGGCCAATAAGACGTTTATTATTTTACTATCGGTGCCGGTAAATGATGCTTGTCTAAAGAAATGAACTACGGGTAATAATTATTGTATTTTACTTCACCTAGAATAAACCCTATGCCAGTTTGGTGGAAAGTCATAAGAAGCTAGATGGCAATAGCCAATTTGAAGGCTATAGTGTGGACTTAATAAAAGAGTTGTCATCGAAATTGGGCTTTAATTATACCTTCGCTAATGGCGGCAATGATTATGGTACGTTTAATAAAACCACGAATGTTTCCTCGGGCATGTTAAAGCTAATTATGGAGGGTGTAAGTAGATGTAGCAGCTAAATATTGGGTGTATAACTTAAAAATGTGTAAACTTTAAACAAATCTTATAGCGAGCAGATTTGGCCGTAACCGATTTAACTATAACATCTGAAAGAGAAGAGGCTATTGATTTCACCATACCTTTTATGAATTTGGGTACGTTTAAGCATTAACTAACGGAACTTAACTTTAAAACGCACTTTCTTTCTCCACAGGTATTGCGATCTTATTTTTGAAACCTCAAAAGGCGGCACCCGATACATTTTCATTTATGGATCCTTTCAATAATGATGTTTGGGAACTACTGGGCTTCTCTTTTATTGGCATATCGTTAACGTTTTTCATATTGGGACGCCTTTCCCCTGAGGAATGGGATAATCCATATCCGTGCATAGAAGAACCCACTGAATTGGAAAATCAATTTACCTTGAGCAATTCGCTATGGTTTACCACGGGCGCCTTGCTGCAGCAGGGTTCCGAAATAGCTCCCAAGTATAAACTAAAATTCAATTTATTATGAAATATTATTTGTTATCTTTACTCTACCATTTCCAGAGCACTATCCGTACGCACAGCAGCCTCTATATGGTGGTTTTTCACTTTAATTATGGTCTCATCTTATACAGCCAATTTGGCTGCATTTTTAACCATTGAAACACCAAAAGTTTTAATTGAAAACGTTGATGATTTGTCTGTCAATAAAGAGGGTGTCGTTTATGGTGCTAAACGTACTGGTTCTACAAGAAATTTCTTTATGGTAATATCTCTTACAAAACACTCAAACCCATTTTATACTCCAACCTTTACTTTTACAGACTTCTGGAGATGAACGTTACAAGAGAATGAATGATTTTATGGACAGACATCCCGAATTGTTAACTGAGACAAACCAGGATGGTGTTAATAAGGTTAAAGAAAGTAAAGACAGTGACAACAAGTATGCCTTTCTTATGGAATCAACAACTATTGAGTACAATACTGTTAGAGAGTGTTCATTGAAAAAAATTGGTGAAGCTTTAGATGAAAAAGGCTATGGCATCGCTATGCGAAAAAGTAAGAAAAATTCTCTTTCAAATTATAAAAACACGTTAAGAGTTTGAGAATATTTCCAGATTGGCCCTATAGAGACAAATTTAATAATGCCTTATTGGAATTGCAGGAGCAGGGCGTTTTAGCTAAAATGAAAAATAAATGGTGGAATGAAGTCGGTGCTGGCATATGTGCGGTAAGTGCAAGGTTATTCTCTCATAATATTTTAAAGTATGTCAATCCCTGTGAAACGGATGGAATGCTTTTAACGAGAAGGCACAAAATTCCTCAATTTATACAACTTATAGTAAATGGGGTTGGGCTTAGTTTGAGGCCCAGAGTTAAATCTTTAGGCCTGATTCTTGACTTTCAGTTAAACTGGAGGAAAAAAAATTGTTTGTAAAGCAGCTTAAGGTACCAGCTCGTGAAATAGGGCATTTTTAATTACTGCGATTCCATGGATTTATTTGAAAGTTATTGAAGCTAATCTTGTTATCTAATCTTGTATATCTAGATTACTGATCAAACAAAATATGGCACTTCTCACAATGCTACTTAATGTCATATCACCCTGCCTATCCTATCTCGATAACTCTTTATCCTACCTGCTAACCTCCCTCCTACAACCATATGTTTCAGAGGAAATTGATGGCCATAAATCATGATACTGAACCAATCCTGAGTAGGGATATCCAACTGTTAATAAGTCTGCCTACTCTATCAGCCACAAATCAAAAATCAAATCCCTTTCGGCGACTTATTTGATTGATTCTCACAACAGTTTTGAGGCTATATTCTTATGGTCCATCGGGGACGCTTAAGTGTCAAGTAAAGAGATATGGAATGATTGACGTCATAAAATTATTCAGACTAAATCTTAAATTACTTACTCAGTTAACATATGGTCGGGAAGGTTGTGCTGGTGTAGTAGTTAAATTGCTTGGCAATAAATTTGAGCAATTCGATAAAAAATACAAAACTTTTCACCATAGTTTTCACCATAGTTTTCGTGTTAAAAAATCAATCCCCCTCCAAATAATTCATATAGGTATCCCCTTGATCACTGTGCCGCGGAAGGTAACATAAACAACGTGTATCGCAGGAAAATCAGGCAACTCCACCTTTTTCTCACAGTGTGTTGTCTCTCTCGACAATGACAGACCTATTATTTAGAGTAGACCAACTACCCATTTACTTGGTTAATTTTAAACAATAAAATTAAAACGAAGCGATAAAAAGAGATGCTTTCTGGCTGCCATATATCTCTTAAAGGAGAATAAAAATGTGGCCAGCATATGGAGTATACTTGAGTAGAATTGATGCTATCAACCACGCCTACAGCTGCCCACATGGGACAATAAGTATTTTTTAAAATTAATTTTTTTTAATTTTTAAATAAAAAAAATGAATAAAATTACAGGATTCGACCACCGACTTCTGTCTCTTTGCTTGTGTTATAAAGCCACGATAATATAAAAAAAAATTAAACTCTATTTTTTTAGAAACTTATTTGTCATAAAGGAATAAAAAATAAAATAAAAAAATAAAATAAAATACAAAAAATAAAATAAAAAAAATAAAATTAAATAAAATACAAAAAATAAAATAAAATAAAATAAAATATAAAATAAAATAAAAATATGAAATAAAATAGATACAAATCTTCACTTACAGTCCAAGAAAGAACAGGGCGATGCTAATGCGCTTAATATGAGCAATCTAGAGGGCATTTATTGGGTATTGGTGTTTGGTAGTAGCATGGCTTTAATCCATGGCATTATCAGTTGGATTTTTTTTGTGCTAGCCAAAGCCAGAAGTCATAAGGTAAGGCATACACACATACATGAAATTAAAAACAAGAAAGAAATTTAACAAACAAAAAAATACAATTTCATTTTATATTTAATAGGTACCTTTAAGAGCAGCATTTATGGAAGAATTGAAATTTGTTTTGGAATTTACCACTTATACAAGGGAAATTAAAAATTCTGCTTCAATTTATTCACACAGTCGTAATTCTTCTATAAATATTGAATCATTGGAAGGCGAAGTACAGCCCGTAGATAATTAACAAGATGCAAATATATATGTTCTGATGTTGTTTGTTGTTTTATTATGTTTTATTTTATAATATGTTAATGGAATGTTAACAATTATTGTATTTTGAAATCAACTAAAAGCTAAAATAAACAACTTTCAATTGTATGGTATGCATATGAGTTAAAAATAAATAAATAAAAATAATACTGTTAAAATATTAATAAAAACAAATAATAGCGACAAAGTTAATAAAGTTTTATAATCGTTTTTAAAAAATATTGAATAAACTTTTTTTAAATAAATTATTACAAGAAATGTTAAACAATTGTTAATAATTGTTAAATGTTTGATTTTGTTCTTGACATTTTTCGTTTGTTTTCGTATTTTTCTCATAAAACATTAGTATAAAAATAGCGAAGTTTATAGGAATATTTTAAATAAAATATTACCAAAATAGTGTTGTAATAATAACAATTCGAATTGCATTTGTATTTGTAAAAATACTATAAATAATGTATAATAAATACATAAATAAATAAATAAATAAATAAATATTAAGGAAATATTTTGTTCATACATGAGTATCAATGAAGAGTTAATTGGAATTTGTAAAGAAGTACAATTGTAGTGGTTAGTGATTTAAAGATGTAAAGTGCTGTTGCCTGCTTATGTTTTTAAAACATTTTGTATTAAGCAAATGAATTCAAGTCCAATTTTTGGCTTTCCATAGTAAAACATGTATATGATTATCCATATCTTGGGGTTGATGTTTATATTGACTCTTTAAATGCTCAAAAGCATGTGTTGGCGTAGCCACTTGTTTGCAAGATGATGATGATGATGATTCCACAGAATCCATGTAACGCGTTATCAATGAACGATAACGTCTACCAATTGTTGCTATTAAAGGGATATTTTGATTTGGTACTGCTATAATTGTTTTGATCTGTAATATAAAGAAAGAAAATATAATTCTGTTACAATTCCCATTTTCTTTTTCAAAACTTACTTCATTTTCATATGGACGAAATACGGTAATGGGTCGTAAAGTATTCAATTCAGCTATAATCAAACAGCCCCATGTAGTGCCAATATATAGTTCCTTGCCATGTGCACATAGTGCTGATATTTGACACTTTATTAAGCTGAGATGTTCATCAATCGCAATGCTTTTCAATGATTCCGAACACGGTAAAAGTTTTGAGCAATCCAGTTTATTTTCAATTTGTTTCTTAACCGCATGCCATTGATAAACCATAAAGCCGGGATAGAGACAAGTAAAGATAAACATTTCATTACTACACATTCTGGCCACCTTTAAGTCTTCTATGGCATTCGGTTCATCGCTATGGCATAACGCCTGATGACCACATACTCCAGTTTTGCTAAGAGGAAAAACATTTAATTTGCCAGCCATTTCGCCACACCACAATTCATAGGTACTGAGGAAGAAAACAACATTTCAATATACATATATTAATACGTATAAAATGTTTGTGTCCAAAGTCAACGATCTCCAACAGTCTTAATTTTTACGTTTATAAAATTTCAATGTTTAATTGCTTTTATTTTTAAAATAAAACTCACCCCTCAATCATTACAGCACAGGAACAGTGCAATATTAAGCCCGAACAAATTTCCGTTAATACAAAAGAACCCTCAGCAAAAGCACAATTCGAGGGTACTCTTGACGAGTCGACAAGAAATACTCGGCCATTGTGCAAGCCCACAGCAACACGTTGTATATCACGTAGATATACAAGAGTTATTAGAGGCGATTTAATAGCTGGATCCAACATATACGAGAATATATGGCTATAATCGACTAAACTGTAGGAATGCAGGGTACCAGAGGCATCGCCAATCCATAAAGACTGTTCAATAATGCAGCAACACAACATATTAATTTTAGGCAAACGTGCAGCAGAAGGAGTACGTGACGATGAGCCCGAACCAGCTTGCAGGGAGGAAGGTGTATTTATAGGTGACGAAGAAGATGATTTGTGATGAGGTTCCGAGACGCTGGGTGATTTTTGATCTTGTGGTGTAAATTTATTTGTGCACTTAATACAACTCGATTGTAAAAATTGACCTTGTATAGTGGTATCTAAAATGTCTATATGGGAATTGTAAGCAGGTAACCATAACTCTAAACCGGACGTATCATCTGCAAAGAAAATTGGCAAACAATGAATGGAAGCGAACAAAATGCATGTATTTTATATAAATTACCCTCAGTAGTGCTTGGACTGTTGTAACTAAAAGCTCCACAAACAACTTTATCACTGTATGGTAATGCTATCACATCTAACAGATGTATACATTCGGGTGCTATTAGTATTGATACAATTTGACTGGCTGTTGGACGTTTTTTCGGCAATTCATCCCAACACAAAACCATCAGATCTAAGCAATATGTAGGAAATTGTGTTTCTCTTTGTGTTAAAGCCGGTCTACTGCCCTCCAATATGCATTCCTTAATTGATTCGTGGCCTTCAAATGGCTGACGCAGGCTAATGTTCTCGTATATAAACATGCCAAAAGAGAAACAATCAACCTAAAGAATGTTTTATTAGCGCACAAAGCCTGTAAATATTTTATTTTACTAACCTTTTCTGTATATTCTTCTTCTCCATTGTAGCGTATAATTTCAGGTGCCATAAATCCTTCGGTGCCACCAAAGCCTTTGGAACCACTGGGAGCAGTTTGACGACTTATGCCATAGTCAGCAATTTTTATGTGTACAGAATTTCTGGGACTATCCTCTCTAAAATGATTAGAAATATAAAAGTTTTCAATCTAAAATTAAAAATTTCTAAAAAAAAAAACTTACGCATGCGGTTGAGGAAACTCCCATACTAAGACATTTTCCGATTTCAAGTCCCTATAAATTATACGCCGTCTATGTAAGTATTCTATAGCACGAGCAGCTTGTAATACTAATATTTGAAATGTATGTGGCCCTATATGAGCTCCACTACGGCGATGTTGCCTTAATATCGAATCTAAACCACCCATAGGTGCTAATTCTAAAACCAAAGCTAACGGTTTAATGCAAATACCCACTAAGGGTACAATATTGGGATGTTTAAGTGTTAATAGAACTGCCAGTTCTTGTCGGGCTGTACAATATGCTTTACAGGCGTGCTGTAAAGGATCACGATCCCATTTACCCAATGCGACTTTATAAGCCATTAATGCACTCTCTTTCGCTCTGGCTCCAGGCGGTACGGGTTGCAGCATTTTCATGGCCACTGCCCGAAATGAACGGGAACTTTTAATTTTACACGTTGCTTTAAAAACAAAACCAAATGCTCCTCTGCCTAGTAGAGAACCCTTTATAATGCTTTCCGAATTTATGGTGTACTTATCGGGTATATCAGCGAATACAACATCTGGTGCTAACTTCAACATATTCATTTCCAAATGAACGGGACAAGAGATTTTCGTTTGATTGTACACTGACAGTATGCATTCCTCTATCATCCAGGTATAACAGACGTTAGATATATCAGGAATATTGTACAAAGGATGACTATCTACAGAGGTATTACGTGATGAGCCCGCAGAGTCGGGACCAACACCTGAATCAGCATCAGAACAAAGAGAATCCTAAATAGTAGGAAATTTATTAAAAGCAAAACTATTCTGTATTCTCTTTTGGTTTTTAGACTTACCTCCGATCTTCTTTCCCTTCTGGTCGTGGCATTTAAATAGGCGGAGAAAACATTTAGCGTACCATCATCATAATTATCATTTTGCAAATATAAAGGCTTTTTTGCACGATATTTATTGGTGTAACCAACAGCACCTATGCGTGATGCATTATCTGCGGTTTCACCATTCGAACCATTATCATAGCCATCTGACTTTTTGGCATTTAAAGCCAACTTTTTCAAACATTTTGGACACATTACCAGACGTGTTATCAAGAATCTACCCTCTGATGTATGTACGAAACGGGTGCCCAATGAAGGATACCAATCTTCTAACAACAAATCAATATGATCTACAGATAATGCTAAAAGTTTTGCTATGACTGGCATATGGGGTTCAACTTCGGCCAAATGCTGTCTACCGCCATTATCAATTTCTTGCTGTATATCGATATGTGTGAGCGGGAAATAGATTTCCAAAATACTAGAGTTACACAAGTTAATATCACTCCATACGCCATCAAGTTTAAGTTTAAAACGATTATTTGAATTTCGAAGTGGTTGTGTATTGGCTGCCGTTTGAAATGGTACTTCCCATATTTTAAATACTAAAATTGAGCCGTAATACAAAGATACTCCAGTTTGCCATAGATTCCATTGGGTATCATGTTCCAAAGAAGTACGCAAATCGAAATCAAGTGATTGCTAAAAATAACAATGCAACATAATTGAAATGTTAACGAAAATTGTCAAACAACTTACATCACTTGATGGTATATAGGCGGACTTAATAGCCTCTGTTATTTGTTCGTCTGCCAAAACTCTTGTTATTAAACGTGACCAGAAACCGGATGGAAAATACGTCATTAACAGAATACGTCTAAGGCCCATCTCCAAGATATTCGTATCATTATTTACTGTAAAGTTGTTGTCTATGGCTTGATAGATTAAATTATTCAAATTGATTTCATTCGATACCGAACAACCCAAATTCAAATTACGACCACGTGACCGCTGAGAAATCTAAAAATAAAACGGCCATGACACCTTAACAAAATCAAATAATTTGCTTCAAAAGAGTTTACCTTAACCACGGTTCCCACATTGGGACTAACTTCTTCGTTTTGTGGTAAAAGCGAAGGTATCAACAGTGTTCTCGAGTCCCATGTTAAAGCAACTTCAAATTTATTCAACAGGCTAACTATATAAGAACGATTTGTGCCTATGCTTCCACCCTGTTGCTTATTGTTGTGACGAAACAATAAATTTAAATCGTCCAGTTTCATTATGCCCGTACGAGCAAATGGATTAATTTCTCTTACGGTGACCACATGGGCCAGCATATCACAAAGCCATTGCGGATCGAGAAAATAGTAATCCCTTAGCGTAGCATCATCATAGTGCAGTATGACACCGTTGTCATGCAAAAACATAGTGGCCTGATTCAATTCCGATGAATCACGAAAGCTTTTGTAATTGTGTAAACGCATCTCTTCGGTAACAAGTTTTCTATAGTTTTCAGCATCTAGTACGGGATCCATGTCAGCTGCTTTTAAATTACACGATATAACATTGACAATGTCTTCCAAGGCAATATAGCTGGCGGGAATTTTCTGCAATAGTAGCGGTTCTTTCGAACCAGGCGATCTTAACATAAAAGCGGTATCGTAAATTATATTCGCCAAAAGGCGTATATTATGCATGGTTTTACAGCTTATTTCTATGGAGTCTATAACACGAGGTAGACCGATTTTTTCCGCATCTGGTATGGCAATAAATTTTTCTCTAATAATTTGTTGCAATTCCTCGGCTTTTTCAGCGGAAAATGTTTCACCCACAGCATCGAAATGTGTACCGACAATGATGACCGGCGAATTAGGAGCTCTAGCTTGTATGTTACCCAACCATTGCAAAATCTCGGCAAGGCCTTTGTGGCCATCGGTAATTTTCCACAAGACCAAATAAAGGCTTCGTTTAGAGAGGAAATATTGATGGGTGGCATAGTATCTAAAAGAAAAGAAACGAATTTTTTAATTTTACGTTTCATTATCAGAACGCTGTGCAGACTTACTCTTTCTGGCCACCAAAATCCCAAGTACGAAACATTACCGGTCCATGAAAACCAGGCGCCTTTTTTCTCTTCTCACATATCCAAGTGCCAATATCAACACCCACTGTAGAAATATTGCCCCCTCTCTGAGATTTAGAGAAATTCTTTGTATGGCCCATACGTTTCGCCCAATGATTTTCTGATGCCCTAGATCTTTGTGATCCCACACCTTGTCGCAGAAGATCTAAAAGTGTAGTTTTACCTATACCCTGTACACCTACTACCATAAGTTTCATACGAGCATAGGGCTGAGCATCTTCATAAATCGATTTTAAATATCCTATAATGTCCATAGTCTTGTACTTTTTACTTTCAATCATTGATTTTAAAGGATCCTGCAAGAGACAGCCACGTGTATTAAGATTCCATAGACGAGTTAATAAACCTAAGTGGGGCGGTAAATCAGTCACATTTATATTGCCGCTTATATTTAAAACACTCAAACTTGTTAGTTCATGCAGAGATGTGGGTATTTCTTTGAGGCAATTATTGCTAATATCTAACATAGAAAGATTTGGAAATATTAACTTGGATTTGGTTAAACCTACAACACTCCAGTCCGAATCATCTGAGTCATTGAAAAGTGTTGTCACATCATCCGTCGATAGTTGAATGCGTGTCAGTAAGTTATCGGCTAAAATTAAAGTTCTCAACGATTCAAGTCTCAAGTGTCTTCTGTGGCGACAAACACTTTTCAATACCGTACTTCTAAACGAGGATGATTTTGGATTATTCGGATTATGTTTGGCAAAAGAGGGTATTTCATCATTGTCTCCACCTTGATTTTGGGCCACAAAACTGTAGCATAAAAGATGTGGATCTGATTCGGTTATACGCGGCAAGCTAGGCCAACAAGATATTTCATTATGGCTTAAATCTAATTGCTTGAGCGTAGCCGGATAACTGGTAACGTGGCCCATGGAACGTAAGCTATTATAGGACATATTCAAACGTGTTAAATTCACAGCCAAGCAAGGCAAAGCTGCCGGTATACTGGTAAATAAATTATTGGCTATGTTTAGACTGTTTAGTTGGGAAACACCCTCTTCTTTTTTCGATTCATTCCATTTCATATCATTATCGGTAATTTCCAAACTAGTGGACCATATGTTGCGATGCATCAAAGGCTGTAGGGTTAGTATACGAGTTTTGTTTTTATTCTCATTGCCGTAGGTGTCAAAATTAGAAAACGGTTCCAAGTCTAATTTATCCAAACTTAATTGTGACGATGATGTTTGCATGGGGGGTATTGGCAAGTCTTTAAGCAGATTAAAGGCAATGTTTAATTCTCTTAATTTTGGAGCTTTCCACATATCAAATGGCATTTCCTGAAGCTTATTATTGGAAATATCCAAAATAGCCAAGGCGGGCAAATGAAATATTTCTGCTGGTATTGATATTAATTGGTTATCTTGTAAGAAAAATTCCTCTAAAACAGGCAAGGAGTACGACGAGCGACTTCCGGGTGTGCCAGCCAGTGGCAAAGGTAATTGTGTTATTTTATTTTGTGCTACATTCAAATATCTAAAAATAAAAGCGAATAGAGAAGAATTGTCAATTGAAAGTATTTTTATAAAAAAAACTATATTTGCTGCTTACTTTAGAGAAACCATGCTAAAAATCTCCAGGGGCAAACTGGTAAGATGATTGTGAGAGAAATCAATGCGCGTTATCGCTGTTAAAGCTACTTCTGTAATTTTCGGATGACCCTGAAGTTTGGGATTTAATTGTAAGACACCATTTACCATCCAATTAACCCTGAAAACAGAAACAAAGAAAAAACACATTAATTGCAGGCACATCTAATAAAGCCTTTAAAGTGTTAAAAATTCGATTCTATTCTTAGCTTCCATTACACAGGTACAATGTAACTAACCTTACAAACGGCAATTGAACATTGTTGTTATTATCCCAATCAATAATAACGGGTGTATTGGGAAACATTGTACTGTACGAAATATTTGTAGCAGAAGGCATAAAAACTTTGACTTCTACCGGTGTTGGCAAGCCTTTTTTATTAATCTTATAATCCGAATCCGGATGGACACGTTTGGCAAGTAAGCAATTTAAAATAGCTTCATCCTCCGACGTAACAGCTACACTTAAAGCAGAGCCATTATCATCACGAGCACCATATCTTCAAATAATCAACAAATTAAATATCAAATTAATATCTTTTGCATTTTATATTATTCTTACTTTAATAATAATTCCACCATTTGTAAAGACTTTTGTTTGCACGCTTCCGCAATAGGAACATTACTCAGACCATAGATTTCTTCAATACATTTTGGATCGTTATGATCCTCTACCGGTTTGGCTATAATATTTGGATTTGCACCGTTCTGCAAAAGAACAGCGACAACATCTAGGAAACCACCTCTGACGGCTGCTAACAAAGGCGTTTCTCTAGCCGCACCACACAATAAATTTATATTAATCGGACATTTATCACATTCCATTGATTCCTCTTTGATCGCTGGCTCACCATCGCCGCTTATATTTAATTTCGACATTATGGCCTGTATACCAAAGGATATACGTTTACGAGTCGGTGTTATGGGATTGCTTTGGGGACTTTGGGCACAGGTTTTACGAGCTTTTACTTTCCATTTTACTAAAACATTGACTAGAGCTTTGTTACCCAAAATGCTAGCTATATAAAGGCTAGTTTGTCCAGTAACATCTTGTGCATTTGGATCGAACGGCAAACGCCATTCCCATATGCCTTCTTCATCGCGATATGTTGAATAGAGATATTCGGGATAATGAAAATTTATAAGTAATTCGAGCAATTCAATGTGACCATTAATGCAGGCAGCATGTATCGGCAGCCATTTTTCTACAGTTGGTTGCTGAAAGAGAACAATATTGCATTAAAACGGTACACGTAGCATTAATTTTTTAGCAATTTTTACAAACAAGCAATCATTTGAAACTTCGTGCTGTATTGCCAATACTAAGCTGCATAAATAATAACAACAAAATTACTTTTTGCGTGAAAACTTACTTGTATTAAATCGGGAAACTTTTCCAACATAGTTTTTGCAATTTTATAATGGCCATGATGGACAGCAGCATACAAGGGAGAATATTTTGTTACGGTATGAGAACGACCATCCGAACCAGCATCTAACAAACGATTTGTTATACTTTCGTAACCGGACTGAGAGGCTCTAAAATAAAAATAAAATATTAAAACCGAATACCAAAATAAATCCAAAAAATTGTAGACAAGACTTACAAAAATAACAAAGTATTTGCTCCGGCCGGTGCCATATTGACGATAATTTGACGTTCACTACCCAAAGCTTCCAATAAGACACGTACAGTACGCTCATCGCCAGCACTTACGGCCTGACGAAGTTCGCGATGTTTTATTAGACGCACCTGTTCACGGGCATCTGAAAAACAGTTTTCGACAATTAATATGTGCTTCAATATTTTAATGTTTCAATACAGGATATTTTTTGTTTTTTTTTTTTTGTTTTGTTTTTCTGTTAATAATTGATTATGATTCACCTAAACATTTTGTAACTTCAATGACCTCATCAAGAAAATAATCACAAGCATCAAGAGCCGTTTCTGTACCCGATTTTGGTTTCTCAACAAAACTCCAATCCATTTTGTATATACTGATTATGTGTGTATACGTATGTATGTATTTGAAGGATAATTAAATTATGTTTAAACTATTTTTAGATAATTAACGCGTATTTAATAAAGATATTTTTAGAAAACAAAAGGAAATGAGAGAACAATCGAAATAATCTATTCAATGTATTTGAAAATGTTTATTTCTTTTCCCACAATTCTACTCAAACGAAACCAAGTTAACACCCTAAACCGTGCAGCTATTTCAACCAACTAAATTCTATATTCGGTGTTCGTTTTGCCAAATGCCATCGTTGAGTTTGGTTAAAAATCAATTGTCAACAACATGTCGTTTAAAGCTAAAGCTTTGCAATTTCATTCATAAAACCAGAAGACCATCCAAGGGGTTGTGTTGCTGTTGTTGGGTGTATGTGGATAACAAACCGCCGAAACAACCACCCACTTCTTGGTATTAGTATTGTGGAAACGGCGGTAGTATGCATTGCGCAAGACACGCAAATAACAAGCAACAAACAAATCAACCAACTGTTGCACGTGTAAATTCATGTCTCACTCACTACAACATTGCGAACCAGTTTTCTTTTCTATGGTTTTGTTTTTATTATATTTTTTTTTTAATTCGCATGTTCCTCCTCTACATTACAGGGAAATCTTATGTGTTATAAATTATTATCTGCAATAAAAATGGATTTTCTATATCGAATTAGTGTCATTATGGTTCATCATTAACTTTAAAGAATAAATAGAGAAACTGATAGCCTATCATCATGGCATGATATACTATACTCATGTACGTATTTACGCATATAAATTTAAAAATTATAGCCAACCATACGGAACAGTGCAGTGCTGTCTTTTCCATTGGGGTTTTATGCAAATTACTTGAATGTACATACATACGTATGTATAGTCATTTTCCTTTAGTTATTTAATATGTTTTCTTTTTTTATATAATAACGATGAGGTTTCACTCAAAAGATATTTTTAAGTCTTCTAATGAAATATTTAAGGCTTCAAATTATTTAGATTAGGATAGTCTAGTTATATATGCATATACATATAATAACGTAGGTTACTAGGTCAGTGAATCCTACTCTTCATGCTAAGTCACACAATTCAATGGAAACTAGCTGAGACTACGCAAATAATCTGATTGCGTTCACGTTATCAAGCGATTTTGCAAAATACACAAGAAACAAAAAAGCTTCCAGTTCTGAACAAAACTGTATACTGGCACCTGGAGTCAACATAGTGCGGACAATCCAACCAAGCTTCACATAAGCCACTATCAGAAAATAATCAGTAATCATCTAGACCAGCACGCAGAGCAGATCATGGTCACAAAGAGCCGGTACAGAAAAGTGTACAGTTTTGCTATGACCATACACATGGTCCATATTATCACCCTATAACCCAAGAATTTGCTTATGATTCCATAAAAGTGCTTCAACTGATTCCAATCAGCAGTGTTTCTAACAAAGTTGAGCAAAAATATATTGAGTCGTAAAAGTTAAAGTCTACTTATTAGAAAATCCTCAATACTATTCGTATGGTTCCTAAGGCCGTGTTTATCTGTGGTTTGGGGATTCTTTTAGGATAGGAGCTAGTGAAACAGTTCGGAACTTCCAATCCAGATTAGTAAACCTATTTTCCCAGATGGTTCGATACCAGAAAGGTACACTGGTGGTAGGATTTTTGGTGAGGATTCATTATTTTACACTATATAAGGATTGGTGTCTTTTGCAAGCAAAGATCTTTACATTTAGGCATAGCCGCTGCGTCTAATGCGGATCCTTACGTAATTTTCGTTATTAGGAGGCCTGAGGCCGATTGTACGGATGAGATTTATTTGCCACTGAATGAGCCTTGTATGGAACCAGATGGAATCAGTTATCTTTCTTAACATGAGTGCGCAAAAGTCCTTTTAAATATTATATTCTCATTCCAATTATATGTTGACTATAAGTCTTAATCCTCCCGAGATTTGCTTCGGTCGAAGGACAGAGACATTGGGATGTATCTAAAAAGATACTTTTCGGTCATCACTTCTTCGCTTGTTGCACAGACTCCACAATCCCATCGCGATATAAGCAACTGTTAACATTGTGGTGCCTGGTTGACCATGGCAAGCTGGAATAGATCATAGAAAAAATTCACTAAAGTATGTAGAGCTTAACTGAATAGCTAAATCAAGTCTATCTAATGCTCTTAAGCTAAGGGCTGTATCAAGTTCAAAAATAATCATAGATAATCGACCACGATAAAATCATTGAGACCTTAAACACCCAATTTATTTTACTTTAATTTCAGTTTTTACCTCAAAGCATCTTCTTTTCAAGAATCTGGTAACCCATACCCGAGATATGGCTTAAAAAAGTCAATAAAAGTGAAAATCCAATAAAGAAAACAAATTGTTTACATTTTTTTTCTAAAGGACCCGTCCTTAAACTTTTTAATTTTGCAGTTTTCCCTTAGTGGATTTTAAAATTAAATCAATAATACTATTTCGTCATAATAGAGTAAAATTAAACTTTAATTGCAATTTGTATTAGAAAAAACATTCACTCACCTTCGTCAGAGTCACTCATTTTTTAACAACACAAAAAGAAAGAACCACACAATATTTTTATTCTAGTTAATTAATATAATTTTGTAAATTTGTGAAGCTTAATTTTTAATATTGAACATGTTTTTTATTAAATTAAACTTAAATTAGATCTGTTTTTATTCTTTTCGCAGATAAACAACAAAATTTGCAACTCGAATAATCACCATATGTTTATTTTCAACCAGTGTTGCCACTTTGTAATTTCTAACCAATAATTAATTTAATAATTTTTTGGTTTTATTTTAGCGATTTTTTTAGAAACTTATACAAAATTTCTTCTTTCTGGCAGCACTGGTGGTGCTTATAAAATTCGTTTGTTCGTTCATTAAAAAAAAACTACAAACAAAAAAATACAATTCGCACATTATTTTTCCGTTTCCGGGTTTATTAAGTAAAGTTTAGCGCCATTTGTTTACTGCACTATGGTGGTCTGTCTGTCTAATAGGTGTAGTGTTTACAAGTTACGTACGTACGCTTAAAAGCCACTGTTCGAACCCCAGGTCAGACTAACGGAAACAAAAAATGAATTTGTTTGTTAGAAAGAAAAAAGTATGTGGTGTGTTTGTTGTAGGTAGATTAAGGTGGGGGTAGGGGAGTTGATTGAGGTGGTGGTGGGTGGTAAGGTCGCCAAACCCACAAACCCTCCCTCTCTCGCCCTCGCCAAACGAAAACAAAAAACAGTGTTGGTCGCTGCTGGTGGATAGAAAAAGAAAAAAATTATTTTTTTTATATTTTTAATTAATTTTTTAATTCACCACTTGTGGTGAGTTTCTTTTACAAAATGTGGTGAATTTTATCCGGTGTGGTGAATAAAATCGAAATTCACCAAACTCCCGTTATTCGAAATGGGTACTGTGTTACCATAAATCCATGTACTGTATATTGTGATTTGGACGGTGCGTGTCTAGAATAAGTAATTTTCACCTCTGTTAGTGGAGGCATTCACCGATATGTTATACCAAATAATACACTGCATTGCCAATGTATAGGATATCGTAATATGTAGCTTTAATCTCTATATACCTTTCAAAACAATTCACAATATCAAATGCAACACTGCATATATATATTAAATGTCAACCAAAATAATTACACAAAGTAGTAGAAAAATAAAAAATACGTGAAAAGAGAAAAAGTCCACGAAAAATATTTATAATTCTTTTTTTCGCTAGAAAACGTTAACACAAATAGTGAAATTATTATTAAAAAGTTACAAGTGATTGTCAAGCTCATTCAATATGAATTTAAAAAGTTCTTTTAATATCCAATCGCAAATTGTAAAGTGAAAAACAAGTCTGAAAAAATTCTTAGAAAACCGTGAATGTTGCGCTCTACTTGTTCATTGCTGTAGTCGGGCAAGAAACGAAAAAAAAGAAAGGAATTTTATTTCATTCTGTTGGCCAGATTTCTACTAACAAAACCCCTACGCTAAGGATACTACATATAGAATAAGAAAATGTAAGTAAATTTCAATGAAATCTGTTTGAAACTATTGCAATGGACTCTGATGATTCCACAGAATCGAAGATGAGTGTATTTTTATTTTCATCCATGCATATAGTTTGGGTGCGACATTAAAATCAACGTTTCAACGTTTACGTTGAGAAATGCTACGCCTGCTGCGCTGCCTAAGCAAATGGTTTGTTTTTATTGTAATTTTTGTTTGTGTTTGCTTTCGTGTATAATAATACTCGAAATGATTAGAGGGGGGAAAATAATACATAGTTTTCTTTTTGTTTTTATACACTACTACATGACTTACATTGGAAATGGTATCCTAATTTTTGTCGTTAACGTTGTTGTTGTTGCTTCTTCCCTAGAACTGGTTTCTTCATAAAAACTGCACATGCGGTGTAAAGGAAAATTATGTATTTTTTCTGTCTTTCTTCCGTTTTTTCTTGTATATTCATTATTTTACACATTTTGCGTAAAATGTTTATGTTTTGAAATGTATTTGTTTTGCTGAAGAAGGACGGCTGACTGTTGAACGAACCATATAAATTATTGTTATTAGTGTAAACAATAAATAATGCGGTTACTTTCTTAAATGTACCGCTACAATCACAATAAAAATTTTAAAAATACATCACCATCGTACTTTATTACTTGTTGGATTTCGAAGTATCAGACTCTGAATCTTCACAGCAAAGGAACTGTTCCATATGGGTGGGTCGGTATAAAACTAACTGTGTATATAAAATTAATAAAATTTTTCCAAAAGCACGGTCACATGAGTGTAGTAAAACGTATATTACATCGCTTACTTAAAGTGAAACATAGTGTCCTATATTCGATATTTTTGTCTTTGAAAAAATCTTTGATTGTTTCTTACATTTTCCAAATTAATTATTTAATGTCACTCCAAATCATTTTTTTTTTTTTGCAACGCATAATGTCTTATGTGCGCTTAGATACTTGACGGCAAGCAAATTATTTTTACAGTCGAACCATGATTTTCTGGTTACACAAATTTCCTTGATATTCTAGGCAAACTTATAAAAAAAATCGAGTGGTATTGTCAGATTTTCCAGTAGATTTAATTGTTTCTTAGTTTTGATGTCCTAGGACTGACGTTTCAAATCAAATAAGCAATAAATAAAATTAAAAACATTTTTGTTCCTATTTTTAGCATTTTAAATTTCCACCTGGCAAGTTATCCAGACAGTCAACGTCTTGCCCATTTTGAACCGGTACAAATGGCACCGTTGGCAGGTTCTTCGTTCTCAATAGATACGTGGAAAAATGATCCACCAGATGTTGAACTAAAATGTTTTCTACCGAATGGTATATTTTTGACGCTATACGTACCCGCTACTGCCACAATAAGAGAAATTAAATCGGTAAGTTCTGATAACATATATAAACGTGCAGCCTTGTTTGTAACCACCCGCAATCACATAATTTTTTCTTTTTTAATTTAGGAAATGGTTAAACAATCAAAAAATTATCCCCTTCATAATTTAATCAAGGATGCATGTGACTATGAGGTCAGTGGCATATCGGCCATTGCTCTTGTCGAACCATTTACAGACGAAACAAAGCGTTTATGTGAAGTTCAGCCTTATTTTTGCCTTTTACGTTTGGGCGAGCGTAGTGATACGACTGCAATTTCCAGTGATTATGAATTATCGAAATTGGTCAGTAATATGATTGGTAAATCATTCGAAGATTACAGTGCCCAACGTAGTCCCGAAGAGGATGATTTTCGACGAAAAATGACTCTATTATGTGATGAAATTGAACTGGAACGTTCCAAATACAGTTGGTCTGAGAGGTTACTATACGAGCATCCTTTGCGTTTAGCCAACAATCCAGTTATGCCGGAAATTATACGAACAAGTTTTCGAAATTCAAACTTTTTAGTCGTTGTTAAATTAGAGAATGATGAAACATCATTTACCATCTCGGTCAGTGATCAGCACACACCAAGAACACTTATCGATTTGGCTCTATCAAAGGTTCGTAAATCTCAAATAAAAGTTATCGATCGTCCTTCGGATTATATACTCAAAGTTCGTGGTCGAGATGAGTACCTTTTTGGTGATTATCCTCTTATACAATTCATTTATATACAGGTTGGTGGTGTCAATCGGTTAATATTTTTACCGAACTAAAGTAACCAAAACAAATTTTATACTTAATTACAGGAGAGTCTTTCTGGTTCAGATGTTCCCAACGTTGTTCTTAAGCCCATACACACCTTACCTTCATATATTTCATATAAACAGGAGCTAAATTCAGCGCCGAAGAGACCTCCCAAACCCGAAAGTTTACGTCATCAATCGAATGAGATGGTTAAGCGAAAGATTACAAATTCATGGGAAATTGAAGATCATTTTCGTTTGCGGCTGCATCGTATTGAGAATGTGAATTGTGATTTGGTGAGAGGCATTAAAGTTGGCGTTCACATCGGACTGTATCACGGTGAACACAAACTGTGCGCACAACATTCAGTAGACATAGCAAGCAGTAATAATCGGTCTTTTACCTTCGAGAAGGACATAGTCTTAGATATTCCCATGCAAAACTTGCCACGTATGACTAGACTCTGTATGGTCATTTATGAAGTGACAAAGACATCACGTTCAAAGAAATCATCAAATACTAGCAAAGAGAATACGATTTTAAAAGATGGTAACGTAAACGTTAACTCATTGGCTTGGGTCAATACGACGATATTCGATTACACCCACAAGTTAAAAACTGGCTGCTTAACACTACACACCTGGACATATGCCGATGACATACAATCGGATGAAATATTTCATCCATTGGGCACTATTGAACCAAATCCACGTAAAGATGAGTGTGCTGTAGTACAACTCACATTCCATAATTACGATCATGATTATATACAGTATCCTTCGGAAGAGACTGTTTTACAATATGCCTCTAGTTTAGCCGCTTGTAATGAACCTCTATGCCGTGGCTCACATCAAGAAACCGCGGCATCGGTTAGCAAAGTTCTATCACAGTATTCTCGCACTATTAATAAACTGTATGAAATGCATGATCAAGACCGCAATGATATATGGTCTAAGAGGTAATTATTATAATTGTTAATCTAGTCTAATTAATCATAATTGTTATAACACAGATACGCTATTAAACAAGACGCACCTGAAGAGCTTTCTATACTACTTCATTGTGTTAACTGGAATGAAAGAGATGAAGTTGCAGAAATGTGGTTACTACTCGAGGAATGGCCAACAATATCAGTTGAACGTTCGCTAGAACTATTAGATTACGCTTATCCAGATCCAGCCGTACGAAATTTTGCAATTCGTTGTCTGAATAATTTAAAGTAAGTTTCAATACTTGAATTTCCATTCTATCTGGACCTTCTTCTTAACTTATCTATCTGTATTCCGTTACGTTACAGAGATGAAGAGCTTTTACTGTATCTGCTACAACTGGTACAAGCAATGAAACATGAATCTTATTTGGATTGTGCGCTCACCACTTTTGTGTTAGAGAGAGCATTGCGCAATCAACGTATCGGCCACTATTTCTTTTGGCATTTGCGTTCAGAAATGCAAACACCTTCGATGCAAACTCGTTTTGGTCTTTTGCTTGAAGCTTACCTAAAAGGTTGTAAACCTCATGTACCGCTATTACGCAAACAGTTACAGGTATTGGACAAACTAAAGCATGGTTCGTTGCTGGCAAAAAAAGGCAGCAAGGAAAAAGTTCGAAATCTCTTACAAGACTTTCTACGCAATCAGCGAAATAGTGGTGTCTTCCAAAGCATACAGAATCCCCTGAATCCCAGTTTCCGTTGTAAAGGTGTTAAACCGGAAAAATGTAAAGTTATGGACTCGAAAATGCGTCCCCTGTGGATTGTATTCGAGAATGCCGATCAAAACTGCAATGATATTTATATAATCTTCAAAAATGGTGATGACTTAAGACAGGATATGTTAACGCTGCAAATGCTTAGGGTAATGGATCAGTTATGGAAAAATGAAGGGTAACTACAGATGCAAGCATTTCGAAGAATAAAATATTTCATTTACTTTATTTTTTTTTAGCATGGATTTCCGCATGAATATATACAATTGCATTAGTATGGAACGGCGTTTGGGCATGATTGAAGTGGTACTCAATGCTGAGACTATTGCAAACATACAAAAGGAAAAAGGCATGTTTTCCGCAACTTCGCCGTTCAAAAAAGGTTCCCTCTATAGTTGGCTGAAGGAATACAACAAAACCGAGGAGGAAATGAACAAAGCTGTTAAAGAATTTACTTTAAGTTGTGCTGGTTATTGTGTAGCCACTTATGTTTTAGGTGTAGCTGATCGTCATTCAGATAATATTATGGTTAAACGTAATGGTCAAGTAAGTCTATAAAATGGATTTTATTAAACATATCCATTAATATGTGTTAACCGTTCATTTCCTTTAGCTTTTCCATATTGATTTTGGTCATATATTGGGCCATTTTAAAGAAAAGTTTGGTGTACGCAGAGAACGTGTACCATTCGTATTAACACATGACTTTGTGTACGTCATAAATAAGGGTCGGGGTGATCGTATGGCCGAAGAATTTCGTATGTTCCAGGACATGTGTGAAAGGGTTAGTTATTGAAAAATAATTTCTATTATTCTTCTTAATTTATGTAATATTTGTTTTTTTTTTTTATTTCAACAGGCATTTTTGGTTTTACGTAAACATGGCTGCCTAATACTCTCTCTGTTTAGTATGATGATATCGACAGGTTTGCCAGAACTATCATCCGAAAAAGATTTAAACTATTTAAAAGAGACTTTGGTATGTTTATTTGCATTTTTGTGTATTAGATCAAGTGTGTGCATTAATAAATTCTTTGTTATCTTATTGTTTGTTTATAGGTTTTAGAATATAGTCAAGAAAAAGCAGTTGAACATTTCCGTTCGAAATTTAGCGAGGCTTTAGCCAATTCCTGGAAGACTTCGCTGAACTGGGCTTCTCACAATTTCTCAAAGAATAATAAACAATAAAATAAATGGAGAATACCCGAATTCAGCGCCACACCACCACCTACACCCCCTCAACTCCAACTCCTCCCTTCTCGTACATCAATAAACACTGCATGATCATCTCGAAAATAAAAACAAATAACATCAGTAACAACAACATTAAAAAAAACAATTAACATCAGCTACTATATATACATAATTGTACATTTCATTGTGCTTTATCTTTAACAAAAAACAAAACAATAATTATTTTCGGTTTATGTCCTTTATTATCTACTTTTTATTAATTTTAATTATTACAATTTTATATTTTCATTCTTTTTAATCTAATGTTTGTTGGATATATATATATATATATTTTTTGTATATTTAATTTAATTGTTTTTCTATTATATTTTTTTTTTTTCATTTGTAAAATTTCCTCATAGATCAAATTAAACAAACAAAAATAAACTAAATTAATTGTAATTGTTTTGAGAAATAAAACAAATTACAAAAAAAAAATATTAAATAAAATAAAACATGCATTAATTTAAAATTACATAAAAAGTGTTCAACACAAAACTTTAGACTCTAAAAAAATATTAAACAAAAAACAATATAAATAAATATAATACTTCATTATGAATTCAATAAAATCACATTTAAGAATAATTACAAAACAAGAATTATTACATTAATTACGAAAAAAAAACTAATAGAAATAAATAGAAACAAGAAAACATAACCTTAATTATCTGCATTCAGAAAATGCGAAAAACATTTTATTATGGAATGTTTCTAAAAAAAATTAATTAAATTTCTATTTTCTTCTATTGTTTTTTTTTTTTTTGTTTAAAAGTGCTATACGCTTGGTGGCAAATATTTATTTTCAATCTGAATACGCAATAACCACTCAGATTTAAAAACAAAAATTCGAATTCCTTTAATTGCCTAATATTAAAGTTTGTGTCGAATTTGGTTCGAATATGTATTTACTTTTCAATCGGAGTGGTTATTGCGCATTGCGATTGAGAAAACAAATATTCGAAATTCATTTAATCGCGTAATAATTGTAATATTGTCAAATTTGCAGCGAAGGCCAAACAGTAGGAAGCTTTATTATATAATAAAAATGAGGGAAAAAATAAAGTAAATAAATAATAAAACAAATTTAATAATTGCTAATCGATTAGAGTGCTGCTATTATAATAAAGCTTGTTTAATTTGAAATATGGACATTTTGAAATTCATTTTTGATATTCTTCTCTGGCCCATACATTCTTATACTCTGCTGTTATCAATTAGTTTATATTGATTCAGCCATCTTAAATGGAAATCTCCAAAGAACTACACTTATTCCCATCTTACTCTGCATAAAATAAGGTGTTAACATCTTTTTAAATTACGTAATAAATTGTTAAGATCTTCATAACTGATTCGATAAATCAATCTAAAAATTTTCACAACTTTCCATCCAAATGCCCCATGGAATTATTGTACGTATGTTCATATGTATAGCATGCATTCAAACTTCGAAAGATTTAAATATTGAATAAAGTTTCGCAGTAACGTATTTGTGTGAATTCTAAAATTAAATAAAATCACTAAAATGTAAACCGTTTTTTCGAATTTTCTTCTTTGATTCTATTAAATTGTATACTTTCGATAATCTATTTGTATTAATATGGTGTTGTATGATTCTTGTTGCTTTAATTATTTAAATAATATTTTATTATTATGTATGTATGTATGTATTTACTTATGTTTGTATGAATTATATGTACATGTCAAAGATTATAGGTTTGGCTTTAAATTACAAAATAATTTTTTTTATTAGACTGTATTGAAATTATTATTATTTTTTTTTAATAATTTAAATAAATAATATTAAAATTGCTAAAAAAAAATAGAAAAATGTATGTTATTACTTACCTCTGTACATATACAGGTATCGTCGTAATGAGACGTGTTTTTTTATTTTTCTATTAATTTTATTACCGTGTTCTTATGTTCTCTTACTTGTATCCAGTAGAAATCAAAATTTAAAGATGAAAGTGGACCTGAATTGTCCTCAGATGGCCAATTAGGTTTAGTTTAGAGCTCCAGTTGACCCATTGTACAACGTATTAAAGGGAAGAGGATAATAGGTGAGATAGGGAAAAAGTACAGGTAGTAGGAAAGGGAGAATAAGAAAGCGGAGAAATTAAACAGACTAACAAAACACACAAGAGAACGCGACTACACTATTGAAGCCCTAGCACTTCACAACCAGCTCAAACTAATAATAAATTCAAACCCTCAAAGACGCTCCTGCCAAGGGTCTTCAACTTTAACCTACTAAGGACTGGACAGTTGCAGAGGAAATGTTCGACAGTCTCCAACTCCTCCTCATCGCAACATACCCTGCAATAGTCCGGATAGGATCTGTTCCAGGTCTTTATCAGCGATCTAATCCTTAAACCAGACAGGAACATAGTCTCAGGCATGATGTTCAGAATTCTGAAGTCCCATATGGAGCGCTGTTTCCAGCAGCGCGATTTCCTCAGACGTATGGCACTATGCGCTGCATACTGATTTACATACAAATCAAACGAAGTCAGGCAGAGCATAGTATCAAGAACAGTTGCCTGAGGGCAACTCTTGCTCACTTCAGTGATATTTAAGGAGGCAATCCGCTGAACCTTATCCAAGATTTTCCGTTGGAAACTCTTATCCAAGGCACTACACCAAACAACACAACCATAAGTAATAACTGGTCTAATAATCGTCAGATATATTTAGCGAATGACCCTAGGCGGAAGACCCCAGCTCTTACCTATAAAGTTCCTACATTGATAGAGAGCATTCAGTCCCTTCTCCATTCTTTCCTCAGTTTTTCTTTTCTAGTTCAGCTTGCTGTCCAGAACAATACCCAAGTACTTCACCTGAGAATACAACGTAAGCTCCCTACTACCTTACCCTCGGTAACCTGAAGGTTTCAATTTTGTACTTACGCTAGAATAAAACAGGGTCTGTCTTATAGGAATTTATGCTCACACCACAGTTCGTAGCCTAAGAGGATAAAGTTTAAAGCGCAGACTCCACCAGTTCCCCCAGCGTCGACAAAAATATACCATCTACCAGAATAACCACATTATCGACCTATGCCACAACCTTAAAGCCTCTACTTTCCAGAGGCCTTAAACCAAAGTTAGCCACCAGGAGCTACAAGAAAGGAAATAATACCCGCCCATGTGGAGTACCCCTGATTGCACGCCTAACGACAGAACATCCACCCAGATTCGAACGGATTAGTCTATTACCCAGCATGTGTATGATAACCCGCAGCAGAAAATCTAGTGCATTTACAGTGGTGGCCTTATAATTAGAAACGATGTTTCTGGAACAGAGTTCTCTGGAGTGACGAATCTAAGTTTAATTTTTCCCAATCTGATGGAAAAACTTATGTAAGACGTCCTCCAAACAATGCCTTTGATCCCAGGTACACAGTGAAAACTGTAAAAGAAATTAACAAACATACATGTTTCTAAGTCGTTTGTATTTATAAGACCACCACTGTATATGCCTAACCGAATTCTCAATTGAAGAAGTGGTAACATTGCTGACGACCACTCTATATCTAATAAGGCCGACAGGGTGTACTCATCTCTAGCCAAATTCGCCTCAACAAAATAAATTAAGGCCAATTAAGGATATTTCGAAAGCTATGTATGCTTTAATAGAATCAATTGATATCCCTTAATGACTCAGAGGACAACGAAACACCTGGGTTAGTATGGTGCGTAATGAGTGAGTGTACTGCTAAAGGAATTGCTTGGAACCAGTTAAAACGATTTGCTAGAGAAAAGGTAGCTTGGAGAGAATTCGTTGATGCCCTATATTTTATTTAAACTTTTACGTGAACATTCACGTTTTCATATTTATTTGTATGGTTACAAAAATATTCGAAATATTTTTACTACACCTTATAGAAGAACGTTTTTGAATCTAGAAAAGTAGAACAGCTAGGATCTTAAGATATAGCGCGAGAGATTCTGCTACTCAGTACCATACATACATAACTGGTTATTAACAACCCTTCAGTCAGGATTACAACCTAGCTTCTCACACCACTTATGTTATGTATGTATGTTGATTTTATACATGACAACGAACGACAAATTTTTGAGAAACTTTACCATTGCTGGACAAAAATTGACAGAAAGCGTAGTATCGTTCATATAAAAGAGAGGATATTAAACTAAAATTGAAAGTGTTAAGAAACGAGCATAACAAACCGTATAGAGGCTGTATATTTAAAATCATAAATACGAAAAAGTGCATTATGAACGGCAAGCTTTGAAATTTATGGCTTGTTCATGGATGACAACTGTATTCCATTCTTATTGATCTTACCACTTTTAAGAATGTGTTTGATAATTGGGTGGAGGATAGTAGCTGTACTAAACGCTTGTCCACTAGTTTGGAAGTGAGTCGAGCTGATCTCTTAAAGAATTTCGTTTATGATTTTTCTTCCTATATGCCAGTAAAAAAACGTTTTTATTTATTTATTTTAGTTTTTTTTTTTAATATATTTATATTTTATATATATTTTTAAAATACATAAACATATACATATATATTTTCACTTTGACATACACTATGAAAATAAGCAAAATGTATGTTTTGTCCGACATCTTTTTTATTATTAATTATAATTATTAAATCTAAAAAATGTATATATATATATGTATGTATGTATATAAAAAGTTTTTGTTTCATTTAATTTTTTTGTTTTTTATTTGTTTTGTTTAATATAAAATAAAATTAGTTTAAACACTAGATTAATCTTTTGCTTTGCCATTTTGTTTGTTTTTTTTTACTTGTTTATGTTTATTTATTTATGTATGTTCGTATATAGAATTAAATTAAATATTAGCAAGTACAATACGAAACCGATTTAAATGGAAAAATTAGTGAAAACACACACTAAATAAACTAAAATTTATAAGAAAATAAAAATTATAAATATAAACATAACTAATAGTTTATAATTAATTTTTATTTTTTTTTTACTAAATTATTTATTTTAATCAAAATTTTTATAATACAAATAAAATAATCTTTTTAAAATTACGTTTAAAGATTAATAATAATAAACTTAAGTAAACTAAAATTTACATTACATTTATATTTTATTTAATATAAAAATAAAATCTAAAATTTAAACGGAATATTAATAGAAACAACGACGACATACATATATTTGTAAATATAGCAATATTGTATATAAATTTGAAAAATGAAATTAGGAAATTAGGCAGTATGGAGAAAAAAAGAAGACAAAAAGTTATGTTATATGCTGGTTTTCGATAGGTTTGTTGATAGAAAACAAAAATATATTAAAAAAGGGGTAAGTTTATTTATGTTTTCTTTATAATTGAAAAGTATACACAACAATGTGTTAATTTTCTCAATGGAATATAATTCATTTCTTTGTAAATACGTGTGTATAAGGTTTTAATGTGAAAATCAATACATATTTATTACAGAAGGTATTATTATTAAATTTTTTTTGTTTAAAAAAGTCTTTTAAGAGTAACATAGCCCTTCCACATAATCAGAGCTTAAAATATAAACAAATAAAATGTACTAAAAATCATAGAAAAGAGTAAGTCTTAATGATTTTAGCATTACACATTGTATAGGATAGAAAAATATCCATTTTGAAGAACAATTGGACTTCATTTGCATTGCTAGTTGCCAAAAAAAAATGACGGAAACGGACAAGTAGCATTTTAAAATTTCACTTGTAAAGCAAAATTATTTTCGCTAACGCAATTAAAGTTCAATCGCTTTACGCAATAGATTCATATGGTTCAACAAAATTAGTAGAATATGTTAAATTTGGATTTTTTTTATTCCTTTCAAAGTTACAATGTGAAAAGGCATTCGTAAATATGTGTAAAAAAATTTAAAGCAGACAGAATTTTTTTACATTTGAGCAACAATTTTGTTATTAAATTGTTTAAAATTTACACGAATTTTTTATAGCAACTAATGTTTTACTGTATGAAACTAATTTTGCATGAAATGCCATTCTGATAGAAATCAAATAATATTTATATGAGCCAGATATTGGTAATAATGTTATCATTTAAAGACTTTTTATACGGTATACAAAACTATTATTTTGTCTTAAACAATACTGTATATTTTTATTAAAAACAAAAAAAGAGAAAAAAAAATTATAAAAATATTTTAGACGTGTTTTTTTTTGTTTCTTTAAATTTGAGTTTTTTTTTCGCAACAATTCTTTAAATACATATGTATGTATATGTTAAGTTTCTTTATTTTATGCTAAATATATATAATTTTTGTTTTTATAGGAATTTTTTCATTTTCATATTTAGTTAATTAATATTTCATTAAACATTTTAACACTGCATTTTCTTCTTTATTAAATTTTTTTGTTTTCATAAATATATTTTGGAATTTACTTAGAGGTACCTGTTTAATAAAATATAATTTTTGTATTTATATTTGTTTTGTACATTCAAAGTTCTTGTTGATTTTTGTTTTGTCTTTGTTTTTTGTTTTAGTTTTGTTATTAAATCGTATTTTTGTTTAAAAATAAAATATGAAAACGTTTGAATAAATTTCGAAATCTTTAATGAAAACTATAAAAATAAAAGTTGTCTCAATAATCAAAGTTGAACTGACATTACAATTCATTACTAACCAATACAAACTGTCTTTATAATTATGAACATACATAATTTTAAGGAGCGTTTGTCAAGGTAGTTTAATAGAAATTGAGTATTAAGAGATCTTTTTAGTAAATAATATTGAAAATAAAAATCAATACAAGTCTATGTAAATGAAAATTTGTAAAGAAATAAAAAATTAAAATAATGTGCTAAACTTTTACACATAAAAAAGAATTGAAATTATATTTTAAGAAATCATTTTTTATTTTGTGTGTTGATTTGTGTTTACATTAAAAAAGTAAATATTAAATAAATTTAAAAATAACTGCGTACATATAAACGAAATCAGATCGTATTTGAATTTAATAATAAAAAAATAATAATCTGCTGTATTTAAATTAAAGAGGTTCCTTCTACATTTAAAAAAAATGCTACAACTAAAAGACATTTTTAAATTAAATTGAATTTCAGTGAATAAAAATTGTAGAAGTCAAAACTTCAATGCTAATAACCATAATTTCCAAACTATTAGTTATTAATCGTTCAAGTTTCAACATCTCTTGCAGAGAAACTTTCTGCAAGTCAGTCAGGATTAAGACCTAGTTTCTCACACCACTTATGTTGTGTGTGTTAATTTTATATATGAGTAGCCTACAGTTTAATTTTTACTCCGAATGACAGATTTTTGAGAAACTTTTCATGGACATTTTTTTTACCCTCAGAGTTTTTGCCAGAGGAAGTCGTCGAAGAAATACTTTTTTGTATTTCGTTTTGATGTCTGACCTGGGGTTTAAACCTTGGCTTTACGTCTAATAAGCCAGCAAACTATCTACTAGACTACGTAGACCTGCTGCATAATAGTGATTCATATTAATCAATTCAATTTCAAACAAATTTAAAACATCTTTCAGTTTAGCATTATTTGTCAATGGTTTGATTACAAAACCACTGTATTAAAGCAACATAATTTGATTAAATTATATGCAGTTTTGTAAGCAACCATTTCGAGTAAATTTCGAGATTTAATTTATTCAAATTTAATTTATTCAAATATTTTCATAATGTTTTTCTTTTGATTTCCTCTCAAAATTACTTATTGGGCGTTGCTTTTTTATTTTTATTAATTTTAAAATAATTTTAAAATTACCATAAAAATTAAACGATTTAGAATTGTTTTTTTTTTTAAACTTGTATATTTTTTATATTTGTCTCTCTCTCTCTCATCTGATTGCCCTTCCAAAACTGATACTCGAATTCAGGATGAACTAGTATACCTTCTCTCTCTCTCTCTCTCTGCCTGTCTGGTCAAATATAGAAGAACAAGAACTGGTTGAGGATGTCACAAAATCGGGAAATATGGACTTAAAAAAGCGTCAAATAAGGTCGTTTTTTTTTTCTTCAAATAAATTTTGGAATTTTCGTACGTTACCAATTGCACAAGACAAGACTCAAGAAAAAATATTTTCAATCGATAAGTACATATAAAACAGATTAAAGAGGAGAGGGCATTGACCGGACAGGAGCAAGAAGTCTGATGTTATTCTAAAATGTGGTTTCGTTGCGCATTTTAATAAAGATATTTTGAAAATAATTTCTGGATTTATATTAAAAACATGGTAAACAAATATGACTTTGTTGAAGCCTTGACTTTAGCAACGGTTTTATGTATTACATTCCGTTTTAACGAATTCGGAGACGGGATTCATTGCGATAAGCAATACAAAATTACTACTCATCAGTAACCAGAGATCTATGAAGAGTAGGGAGTATATAAAAGCAAGAAGGACGAACGATGAAGGAGAATTATGTTTCTTTAATGGCTCCAAAGAAAAAAAATTTTTTTTATTAACGATTTCTGTCGAAGATTCTTTGAATATTGACAATTAGTTTAAACATGTACTTCAAAAAAGGAAATTAATTCTTTAACGATGATATAAATAATACTGATGTACTAACAAGTTTCATACAAATTAAATTATATTTACTTTTGCAGCTTTGTTCGAAAAAAAAAACTATAAGAAGAAAATGTTGTTGTTTTTTTTGTTAATTTTACTTTAAGTTAATATTTTCAGAACCAAAACAATTTTTTTTTGAGTCAAAATAGTGTTTTTTTATCATATATATTCTCTTTTCGTTTGTCAAATATTTTTGTTTCGTTTCTTTTTTTTTACAAAAAAAAAGGCACAATTTTTGTTTTGTTGTATAAATGTTGAAAAATCTGTAAAATGCAGTGATTTTTTAAATTTGTTTTTCTTCTTTTTGTTTATTTGCGTGTAAATTCAGTCTATTTAATATAAAAAATATATAATTTTTGTTTTTCCTTTGTATGTATTTATTACTTTGAGATTCATATATAATTTATAGCATAAAAAAACCAAAGGAATTGTTTTATTTTATTTTTATCTGTTTGCTTTAAAAAAAACCTAAACGCAGAAATACACAAAATATGTCTTTATTAATTATTTTATTTTTGTTTTTTTATTCTTTTGTATTTTTATGTATACGTATTTATAAAAAATATTTCCATATTTAGTTATATTTTTTCTTTTCTTTTTATTTTAAAATGCTTTTTTAAAAACAAAACAAAAAACGAAGAATGTAGACATATTTTTGTTCCGATTTTATACAATATATAACTGTTATGACATTTTATTTCACTTAATATACCTGTTGTTATACACATTGTTTCTCTTGCACAAAAAACGCATTTAAAATCTCTCTATTAATTTATAATTTAACTTAATTAAAAATCTAACATCTTATAATTGTATAGTATTTAAAATATATGTATATTTTTAGTTTTATTTTATAAAATTAAATAAACACTTACTTATAGTTTTCTTCTATGTAGGGAGTGTATTTGTTTTTAAAATTTAATGAAATGGAAACCATATATTTTCTTTTTTATAATTAATGCTTCGATAAATTTAGCGGTACATCTGAAAAAGAAAAAAAAAACACATTTATATGTATTAAAATTAATTAAAACAAATTACTATCTTTGTCTAAAGATTTGTATGATTTCCGGTTAAGGAAAATATCAATTGTTCATAAAAAGTAGGTTAGGTTTACAGTAATACTGTGAAATGAAATCGAAAAAATTTAATTTTTGTAAACCGAAAATCCATATTCATCTTCTACTTATTTATTCATTTAAAGAATTGTCAAATTTTTCTAATCTCTTTTTATAATTCTGACTGTTTCTTTCATTTTTTAATAGACTGTAATGTGTTGCAATAACATTTAACTAAGATTATAAATTAAATCGATTTATTTAAATTCAATATTAAAATCACTCTAATTACCTGAACTTTGTTCATCCTTATTGCTAATGGTATACATAGAATTTTCCGAAGATCTAGCAGATGATAAACTAGAATGTGCCGCTCCACCGCTTCCACTTGTTGACGGCGAAGAGGTATTACGTGTAAAATTGTTCTTTGATGATTTCGAAAGATCAGTAGTGGTATCAGTCATTGGTGTTGCAGACGCCAAAGCGACTGCTGCGGCTGATGCTGGAACTAAACCGGCCGCATGTAATGCTGTCGCAGAATGCTGCATGCCATGTAAAGTGCTATTTGCCATTGGATTAAATATAGAACCAGGATGTGATAGTGGATTTGATGAGAGGTGAGAAGAATTGGATGTGCTACCGAAACCAGCGGCAGCAGCAACTGCTGCTAATGCAGCTGCATTGCCAACACCATTATATTGAAATCCATGATAAGGCGGTGATAAGCGAGCAGCGGCACCGGCTGCAGCAGCTGCCGACAGCATCGCTGGATGTCGAGCTTGCAGCAGAGCTGGATTTGTAGCAGCGGCGGCAGCACTTTGATAATGTTGCATCCACATTTGCGGATGACGCATAGCCGCCAACGTAGAAATGTATGGATGGTAATAGGGTGATCCAACAACGGCTGGAATGTAGGAGGCAGCAGCTGCAGCGGCGGCTGCCGCTGCCGAAGCATTTGCCGTTGATGGTGATGGAAGATTTGAACCAGCAGAATTTGATGTATGTGGACTATTGCCACTATTAGATGGATGAGCATACATATACGAATAAGGATGAATCGGAGATCCTGCTATATTTGAATTACTCGGCAAGCCTCTTTGCATTAAATGCTGTGGCTGCTGATGTTGTTCATGCGATGCATTCGCACTTACCGGAGTTCTTCTCTCGTTGTTCAGTTGATCCTCACTTCGACTTTCTAAAGCAGTTGTGGGTGAGGAACAGTTACTGCTACTGTGGTTTTGAGTGGCAGACGTAGGCGAAGCAAATTGTCGTCGTATGGATGCAGTCTTTTTTGGTACAGTTCTAGGTGTAGTTTCACGAGGCGATGATGTAGTTGAACGTTGCGGCGATAAGTCTCCTCTTTGAGTGCTTGGAATGTTATGTGTTGTACCCGTTAATGAAGCTGATGTTGGTGTAGTTGCTCTAAAAGCTGACGCGTGATGACGAGGGGATCGGGAACTCGTTGATGTCGATGAGGATTGCGTATTCACCGATGATGCATTCGGAGAGAGAGCACTTGGACCTGACAGTGGCGGTACATAATGTGGTGACATCATATAAGGTGAATAATATGTTTGCGGCTGGTGGTGATAATTTTGTTGAGGATGCAGATGATGTTGATGATGATTTGAAGGCGAGGCTGTGCTATCTGTACCACCACTACCAGCATATCTCATTTTGTTGAAGGCGTTATGAGCAGTATCTGGTATTGATCTAGGGGATTTTCGCCCACCATAGTCATTAAAGCCTACAATGCCGCTACTAATCGGACTTCTAGATTGTGTCTCACGCATGGGAGACCTATACGGTGGTGATCTTTTAGATTTTGTTACTGAGTTCGATGGCGACTTTCCACCGCCCATGCTGCTCACTCCTTCTGGAGATTTTGGTGAATTATTTGAATGTGAACTTGAGGAAAATGGTGTTGAATGATACTGCGAAAATATTGCCATTGTATTACTGGTTATGGTTGCAGGCAAGTCTGTCGACCTTTTAGAAGATGGCGACAAAGCTGTTGATGGGGAAGATGATGGTGGTGATGACACACCACCACCTAGCAGTGAGTGAATACTATAAGAACTGTATAGCTTTGTTGGAGCATTAGATGTAGCGGAGGTTGCGTTTGATTTTGGTATATTTCCTAAATTTGAGTTGTGCGCATTAAAACTCATAGTTTTGTTGGAAGTTCCAGACGAAGATGTCGTGGCATTTGGATTAGAAGCAGCTGACGATGAACTGGTATTATTATTCTTGGCTCGACTACGTTTACCACCAGCAGCTGCAGTTGAGTTATCTTCTAAAGATACCTTCTCAAATTCCCGTAATATACGCTTACGCGGCGATACATGTTGTTGATGATATTCGACTAGACGCGAAGCAGCAGTATTTGAAGGTGGTGAGACTTTAGAATTATGATGTTTTGATCCACCCGCTGATGAACCTACACTAGCTGATGATGAAGATACTGTTGAAGTGGTTGTGAATGTTAACGATGATGTTGATTGATTAGAAGTCTTAAATGAATGAGCAGTTTCTGCTAAACGTGATGTTGAAGCATCCAATAGTTTTTGTACGATTGTATTGAGCTTGGCTCTTGTTTTATAATTTTCATACTTTTTAAGTCTTTGTTCTTCATCTCCTGTTTTCATCCTATCAACCTGTGACTTTGCAGCATTACCGTGCTTCTCTTCTTTCGAAACATTACCATTTAAGGAAGTTGAGTGTTTTGAGGGCTCCTTCTCATCAGCACAATCTCTAGTGTTCATTTTTACAATCTCATCTTTCTCACTTTTAGTATCCTCCATTGGTTTTGCCGATTCTAGTGACTTTTCCTCCAGTTTACAAGGTGATGAAATTTTGATCATATCAACATCCATATCAACGTCATCAGAGTCAGTTTTTAAAGAGTCTTCAGTTTTGATATTTTTCTCATCACAATTCTCTCTGTCACATTCTTCCTTCTTCTCCTCCTGCTCCTCCGCCTTGACCACTTTATTTTTATTTTTGGCGTCATGAAGTTCTTGATCATCATCCTCAGTTGTATTCGATTTATTATCCCTAACATCTTCCCCCTTCAATTTATTCTCAGCTCCTTCTATTGTCGCATTATCAACATCTTCTTTTGTTTCCAGTTCTTTTTTATTTAGCAAGCATTTGTTTTCTCGATGTGTTTTCTGCTGTTGCTTTTGTCTGTTGGCGTTTACTCCAAACATTATACCGTTATCGAGTGTGGACGTATCATAGAAGTGCTGCTGATACTTTCGTTTATTGGCGTTTAACTCAAAAATTAAACCATTATCGAGCGTGGTCGTATCATAAGGTTTTCTACGTTTTCTGTGTGACAGCAAAACAGCTTGGGCTGCTAGTCTACGACATGCGGGCCTGCGATATAATAGCGTCATCTCTTTTGACACATTTTTTCTTGGCGTCGTCTGTTTCCAGCAATGATCTCTTTGCCATGGCGACGACTGCAGTGAGCTATTATCATCCGAAACTATTGAAAGTATACAACAAGTGTGGCAATTACAATAGGAGAAAACTAACATTTCTTATCAATGGTACTTACAACTTAATGAGTTCGAGCACTCGTTCTTTGGATATGACGATGTACCACCACCAACAACAGCTGCAGGTGATGCTGCCAATGGTGAAGGAATAGCTGCTGCCGCTGTCGATGCTGTTGCAGATGGAGTCACCGTTGACGATGTTGCTGCTGATGGTGTACGAAATAATTTCCGTGGTACGGATACCCATCCACCTTTTTCACCGTCTTTGGATCTTGCTAACTCCAGAATAAATTTGCCATCTGAAAATATGAAAACGTTTTACAACACATTCAACATTTGAATTTCATTTACTCTACGATTAAGGTTCAATTCATATAACTATTCTGGATCTCGATCAGATAAACGGGTTTACTCCACATACTAAAGAGAACACCCAAAAGTCTTATATATACTCAATATTTAACTAAGTTTTGGTTGTTGATTACAATTATGACACTTTAATTTTTCAATTAAACAAGTAAGTCTTCGTCAGGTTAACTTTGACGTTGACTATAAACAGACATTTCGAATTGTTGGGATATATCATGTGATTGCTGGGATATGCAAATGTGTTAAGTGTCTATATTCACTACAAATTTGATCATTAAGTATCGTCAAGTCTACTTATGTTTGTTACAATTGATCACTGGATTCTGTCCAAGTTCAACCAAAATTTAGTTAAATTTGCTATATTCGTTTAACTCACCTTTAAAGAACTGCAAGCGTCCTCCGAGACTATTGCCACCACTTCCAACACCTGATAAAGTATTCTTCTGAGTGTTGACACTGCTTGATGTTTGATGTGTTATCGACGGCCTGCCAATATCAGAACGGTTTGCATGCGAACTGACGACACCTTTATTGTTATTGGCTAAAAATTTGTTATGAGACGCAGAGGTGCTATAGTGGGAACTATTTCCAGAAGTAGATAAATTGATAATAGACGACGATGATGACGAAGAAAATGAAGTTGTTGCTGTTGCTGAACTACTTTGGGAATTTACGGTATAATCAATGATCCCCATATCCACGGCGGAGTCCGACGGCATTGTCGTTTTGCAACAATTGGCTTTATAGGGTTTTGTAAAATGCGCTGTGGCCGTTGTTGCATCAGCAACAAGAGTGGATTGTGTGGATTTGGTAGAAATTGTAGTCGATGTTGATGTTGTTTGAATAACTGAATTATCCAGTAATCCATTGTTTATATTTTGATTTGGAGATTTACAAGCAGATGTAGATGAAGATGAAGAGAATGTCTTCGTAGCGACTAATGATGATGGTGATGATGAGCAGGAAGCAGAAGTAGCTAATTGTTTGTAATTAGTGGCATTTACAGCAGCAGCGGCAGCTGCTATAGCCACTAACTGGGCATGGGCCGCCGCAGCAGCCGTCGTTACGTTCGTTTCTAACCCCTGACAATCCGGCGCTGACGAGGATGATCTTATAGAGGGTGAATGCGATAATGAAGATAATGATGACGATATTGAAGCTGTTGTTGTCAGATCACAGTTTCCAGTTGACAAATTGTGTGCTACTGGCGGCAACTGATGAAAGTTTGCAGCAGCAGTTAGTAAAGTGGCAGTTGCTGTAGCAACAGCAGCGGCAGCAGCAGCATTTGTACCATTTAAACCATTTTTTAAAAGTATTTTTGCTGCTTCCGCTATTATTAAATCGCTGCTGTTATTGCCACCGACTGTGTCTTTTCGTTCTGTATCCTTTACTAAAGTTTTTGATGTTGGTTTCTTAGTTGTTGTACTTTTATTTTCTGTTACACTATTGTTGTTATTATTGCCACTGTTCTTATTATTGTTATTGGATTTTGTACGCTCATCTGTCATTGCTGATGATGGCATGTCATGGCTCTTATCATTTTGGCCTCTAGCGTTTTGTTCATCTCGCTGCAGCTGCTGTTGTTGCTCTTCTTGGCGCTGTTGTTGAGCAACATTTTGTAGAATTTTATTCTTTAAAGTTTTGGCTTTACGTTTCTCCACAGTATGTTGCTGATGCTGCTGGGATGGAAACTGCGATGTGTTGTGTGGATGCTGCTGCTGTTGATGTTGGTTTTCCTTTGAAATTGTCGTAGTCGTTGCAGAAGTCGTCGTCGAGTTGTTGTTAGTGGTTTCGTTTTGCGAAATTTTCATGACATCGTCAATAATAATTTACATATGATAGCAGATAATTTAACAAGAAAAACTTTGATTTGATTCTGTTTATTATACAATCATTCAACTTTTGGGCAGCAAAATCCTTTTTAATTATCAAATCCACACAATATTCACCGTGAATCAAAAACAACAAAACATGTGAGATGAGAAAAAGAGGAGTTTATTGTTGTATTTTCCTCTTCTCTGTACTCGCAATTTCCAAGTTATAATTTAATTTATATTTCAATCTCCAGTTTATTAATTTTGATATTCTCTTTTAAAGAAATATATTATTTTCCAATTTTTTTTATAATAATATGGTGTACTTTTGTTTTAATTGAACGTTCCTTTAAAATTTTTTTTGTGTTTTTATTTGTATTGCAATTTATCTTTTATTTCTCTCACTTATTTGTATTTGCTCTTTGGTATTTTTACATTTTCCTTTGCTATTATGCTTTTGAAAACCTTTCCGAGGAAAACCACACTGTAAATTATATTTTATACATACATATTAGATGATAAATATTAAAAACACTTACATTTTTAATTTAATTATTGAAAATAATTTATAAATTTAATTATAAGAAGTGCATTTTATAAATTTTTTTTTATTTGTTTGTCTTGTCAAATTATTCGTTGTCGTTTATTTTTCCCCACTTGTATTCACACTAAAACTGCTGCTAAATTCAGAAGAGTTAACATTTTAGCAACCGCCTTGAATGTTGCTGTTCATTCAAGTGATTTTCAACATACATAAAGTACCACAATTGCTCTTTTACTGTTATTTGATTATGTTACTTAACATTGCGGTGGGGTTTATTACAAAACACAATTTCAAATAATATTGCCATGTCGCTTAAAATTTAAATATTCTGGAGCATTTCCTTGTAGCTAAAATGAACAGCTTTCAAATGCCCATTTTTTACCAAAAATTTATAATAGGGTTTCAAAGAAATGTATAATGTTATTAGTATATCTATTAATTGTATTATTTTTGTTAACAATTAAAAAATATTTTTAAAGAAATATTATTCTAGGATTTTCTCTTTCCTAAAAATAGAAGTTATGCACAATAACAATTAAGGCAAACTAAATACGATTGTAAAGTATGTACTCATATCAGAAAATATCTTTCCAATAAGAATAAATTAAAGCTGACAGTTGTGTTTCTATGTGTGTTAATTTATATATCCCCTATAACTAACAAAATATTGTTGTGGATATAATAAATTTACTTAAAGAACCCTTCCTCATTGGTGTTCTGAACTTTTCTGAACTAGACAAAGTTTTTTTTTTCTTTTAAAAAGTAGTAATAAGTAGTAATATGTTATGAATGTGTCTAATAAGTAAAACATCTACTGTCTTTAATACCTCAAAATTAGAAATCTAAAATATCCCCAATTTTAAGGCGGCTGCTTGGGGTCACACTAATCTAAATGCACATTGGCAACATTCGCATATAATATGAGAGTAAAGAATTTATTAAAACTCTTTCGGAAATCGTTTACCACAACAGCAAACAAACAGTATAAAACGATTCTTTTATTTTTCTTTTCTTATTTCATCTTTTAAAGTTAACATCAATGCTATTCTGTTGTCATTAACACACAAAATGGCAGTTGAGTAGTTTCAATCATGTTGTTGAGGACCTGCATGCTGTTGTATGGTACTTTTTTGTTGTTGTTGTTGTTGTTGTTATGTTTTCGTTTCATTTTTAACTTTAATATCTTGAGAGTTACGTACTCTTCTCACTATAATGCATTTATAGTTACTTCTAAATGTATTCAAAGAGTCTCAAGCTCCAACTGAAAAAACCTACATGCTTATGTACGTACATGCATTCATACATTCATAAAACAACAAGCAAAGAAATATCACACAAGCATTTTTATTTATGATACGAACAAACAAACATACTGTATAATAATATGCTGCTGTTTGCTGCATTTATAAAATGAGTAACAATAATAACAATATTAACAGCGGCAAACAGCAATAACATTTAAACAGTAGTCAGTATATATTTCTTTTATTTTTATTTTCCTTTTTTATTTTCATTGGGTGTGAATGAACTGAAACTGCATTGCACACTGACTGACTGAATTACATTGCATTTAAAGCTTTGCAAGAAAGAAATGAAAAATACAACATCAGCAAAAGAAATACACTCACACACACACACACACTTCCACATGCATAAATGTATGCATTCATTTATTTCTGTACATGTAATAATGTATATATGGATGTATGTATGTACCACGTACGTTTTAAGCAATAATAAAGAGGTACCAAAAACGAATCATAGTAAATGAAATGCAGAGATTTAAAATAATCAATATTCTTAGAGAATATAAACAAATTGAATACATTTTTATCCACATTTTTAACATTTGATATACTAACTATTTTTTTGGTAAATTATAAATATTTTTAAGAGTGACAGCACAATCCAAAGAAATACAGGTACGTTCTTAATTTTTCCCATAAATCAGGAATGAAGTACCCCCCAAAAACCTTTGACAACTGGTATCGAATAATATGCGACTACTTGCTTGTTAAATAGACTGCGTAAAGAATTTTAATATGTTTAGGAAGCTAATTATACTAGAACACGTATAAGACAAAAAATTTTAAATAAAATATGTTCCACAAAATGTTTTCTAAAACTATCAGTCCCTTTTTATATATTGCACCATAAATCATATTCAATATTCAGAACATATTGCTAATTTGCTTCAATAGTAAAATTGTAAATACGCAATTTCCAATTTAATTTCCAATTCAAATCGATATTATGCAAAATTTCTTTCCAATTTGTAGAAAATTTACCCTTTAGCATCAAAATTTACCGTTATTCTATTTATTGTTTGATAAAAATCATGTTTTTCTCTCATTCGATTTCCCATTTTGTACTCGAGATCAAAATGCTGTGCTAATCTCAGACTTAATAACCGTACTTATTGCCATTCGTCAACTGTGTGGAAAATGAAACGTTTTCAAAAAACAACTATTTGAGCCAATCTCCGAATAATTCCTAAGCGTTTAACCAACACCTGGGAAATGGTTTCAACAGACAGTTAGTACATAATGTTTATATGTTTAATAATTCGTTTATAACTGGAAAAAGAGATTCAGCAAAATGGACATCCCGTTTGAAGTGTTAATAAGCATAGTTTCATACGAATATGATCAAAACTGGAGCAATTTTAATATCTTTCGAAGAAGAGAATTCCATTTTCAAATTAAGAGGTATAATTAGTTCGTTTCATGATTAAATTGTACCCTTAATTTTCAAACACACAATATGAAATAATAAAAAAAACCCACACATAATAATTTACAACAACAATGTGTCTTCCAGCCAAACACAAAAATACATTTAAGTAAAAAGGTCGATTGGTCGGTCGGTACTACACCAACATACATCTGGTTAGATTTTTTCGTTTTATTATACAGTGGTGGCATCGGTGTGTTTTGTTATTGCTATTGTTGTTGCTATTGTTGTTGGTATTGTCATGGTGGTTGTTGTTTTTTTACTATAGAATGAAACTCAAAGACAGCAAAACATCTCAACTTTAACTTCCAAAGCAGGGATACCAAGTTTCAAATTTCAAAAGAGGATGCAAGAAATTTTATTTCAAAAACCAGAGCAAAAGATACGTCAGACCACTGTCCAATGCAAGAAATTTTATTTCAAAAACCAGAGCAAAAGATACGACAGACCACTGTCCAAAACTACCAAGAGTTTTATTGTAAATGTACACTGTATTATATGCTGTAAGTATTATATGCTGTAAGTAATGGTTTACTATTTCATTTGGGCATAAAAATAAAGCGTTTATTGAACATTTGTACACCGTCCTTGTCAAAAGAGCATTCGCATTAAAAATACTTCTATCCAATTCGGTATTAATTTCAAAAATCTTTACATAAATTGCTTTGGCAGCTCTATAACTGTTATTATTCTTTCGTTAATATTATAGAAACATACACAAACATAACATAGAAACTACTAAATGCAACCGCCGTGTGGCAAAACGAATAAAGAACAAATACTTCTGTAGTGAATTAAAAACACACACACAACAACGCAGAACAACAATAACAACACTAGATGAATAAAACACAATGCGAGAGAAAGAGATGCAGTTAACAGTAAAAATATTGAATGTTAACTACAAAGTGGTATAAAGTGTAGAAAGGAAAAATACAATGGGAGCAAACATCGAATGCATAAGCACCCCTTCCTTCTTCCTTCCGCTTAAAAAAAAAAATTAAAACACACACTCAACACACACACAAAAACTAAAACTGAAATAAAACAAAAATATACAAAAAAAAACAACAACAGAAAGTTGTTGGTGTACAATTGAAGTACTTTTGCTGTTATTGTTGTTGTTATGGATTTCCTGTCTAATAGCTGTGTTGAAAAAAAAAACATTTTAGGAACGGGGAAATTTTAGTAACGGTTAAAATAAAAAAAAATTGTTTAAAAAGAAAAACATATCGGAAAATTATACGTTACAATTACTATATATATTGCATATTGTTTGTTTCATAAATAATAAAAAAATAAGAAAAACATGTCATGTTATTTTTCAAAGAGCGCATACTTTTAATTAAGCATGTTGAAAGAGCCAAAGAAATCACTCTCTTTTATAGTTTTCTTTAGACGGCCGACCACATACAGGAAAAGCAAACGTCAACGTTTTTTTACTTTATTTTTCATATCATTTTTATCAATATTATTCTTTATGTTGTGTATTTCTTTTTTCTTCTTTTTTCAATAAATTCAACACCTTGCACTTTTTTAAATTTTCTTTTTCATAATTATTGTGTTTTTATAAACCATTCTTTTTGTACTTCTTGATTTTCGTGTACATACACATGTATATATTTAAACAATATTAATATTTTTTTAATTCTTCTTTTATCTCATTTACACTCATACACACTTTCAATATAAATAAAAAGCACTAACAAATAATTGTAAAGTCGCGTACGAGTTTTTAACATAGAAGAGGAGGAAGAAGCAGCAGAGCACAAAATATAAGAAAAAATTTCTAATCACCAATTATCCCATCATGTTTTTCATTTTTTTCCTAGTATATTATACACTTTGCTTTTAGATTTTTATTAATCTTGTAGTTAAAACAGTTATATTTTCGTTTAATGGTAAATTATTTTCTTAAAATTTGTTTAAAATTGTTAAAAATTATAATAAAAACTGAAAATGCAGAGCGCAGCGTAAAAAGTGCTGGCAGACACGAACACGACAACGTACGAAAAAAAGTCTCACGAAAGTGTTGCCGTACATTGACAATTGTTGACTGCGCTGCATTCGGCGTGCTGCCAAGGGAATTTTCTCACGCGGTTACAACAACAACTCGTGAGAAATTTCCCATAAGCGTGGGAAAATTGGGATATTTCTTTGTTATTTGTTGTTGGGCTTGGTTTTTTTCAGTGTTCTTGCGCTCGTTCGGCGGTTTCTCATCCAATTTCGATAGTGATGGGATTTTATGTATTTTTTAGCACCTAAATAGTTGGCCGTACCCCCATGTTGTCTTTTCAATGCGTACTGTGGTTGAGCTTTAAAACTAATTGCTTTGCTTTACATATATATTTTATAAGTAGAGATTAGAATTTATTTTTTTTTAAATTTAAACTTTTCTTAAAAATAGGTGACACTAATTTGAAGACTATATGCAATTATTATTGCACCTTGTTTACATTTTTATTTCGTATTATAATTAATTTAGATTAAAATAAATTAATTTAAAATGTAAGGTTAGGTTGAATTATTACGATTAAAAGATTTCAGTATATAGGGAGAGGGAAACGGTTTAAAACGCATTTGTTTAAATAACATTATTTAATATTCGATGTCGACCCTGGCGTGTTCGCATCACCGCACAAGAATTACTGACAACCTTGCACAATAAAGAACAACTTCTGCGTGGGCTAGTGATTACTTATTATTATGGAATAGAGACTTATTTGGGCTTGATAGGAACTGTTGAATGTGTAATAAAGTAGAAACGTATAGAGGTTTAAGTTTACATTTTCTGCTATTGTCGTGGTTTGCATAGAACTTGATAAGGTTCTACCGACCTAATAACGATTACTTCTGACGGTATTTTCATGTTACAGCGACATTACAATTAATGAATAAGGGATCGATGAAAAAAGTAAGAGTCGTACTAGATTTCATTAAGAGAGAATAAAGAAATGTAGATAATAATAATAAAAAAAAACAAAACAAAAAAATCACACCAACAATCCAGCCCAAAGGGTAATTTTAAACTTTAGAATTAAAAAACTCACCACAAATATAATCTCAATAGAACGATTGATGTATTTTCTTTTCAATTTTTATTTAAAAAATAGTTCAACATTATTTTGTTTAGTTTTTGTCTTCTAACACATTTTAATACAGTTTATAATTTTTTTTGTTAAGCCACATAGTGGAAAATTGCTTTAATAATAAAAAATATACAAATGTATATAAATTGCGTTATTATATCGTATGTATGTGTATAATGTTGATATTCGTAGAACAAATATAGAGTTTCTGGTGAAAGTGTTTTATTTACAAAAAAAAAAAAAGTTAAACAATTATTTAAAATTAAAAAAATAATAGCTTACAGTTTTTTAAAAGTAGAAGCAAATAAATGATTAGAAATAAATCTAAAATTTAAAAAAAAAGTCGTACAAAACATTTATTTTCTAGTGATAATTATTAACCAAAAGTCAGTCACTGAGGTAATAAAAATATGGACTAGTATGGTAAATAATTACATTTAGATGTATATATGTAAGTATAGTATATATATTTTGTACAAGTCTTTTTTTTTTGCATTTTGTTTCAATTGAAATGTTTAAGAGCATAAACAGCATTACTTATTTTGCTGCCAGCAGTTTTTAACTAATAAAACAGACACAATTTATCTTCATCTCTACATAATATAATAAAAACTTAAGAACTAAGTTTTAGGAGGTGTGTGTGTAACATTAAATGATTTGCGTTTCAATATAAGTTTATAATTTATTTGGTATTTATATATTAAACAAATTGTTCTTGGCTATTGGCTGATAACTCCATTAATCTCCAAGCGGCTTTTGGATTTAATTCATTAGGATCTCGACATAATACCCAAACATAATTGACACGCATTACTTTTTCGGGATCGCCCTCAACTACTTTGTTAGAGGATCGCTCGCGCACACACATAATCTGCTGTGCTTGGAAGGTTACAATAAGGACAGGTCCTTGTTCCATAACTTTGCCCATGGCCAAGTCAATGTTTTCAATGTCGAGAATCTTTGAGTCCAAATATAAACCAGCCTTAAGTGCCTGACTTATAGGCGTGGATATGATATTAAAGGTACTTTCAAAACACCAATCTTTAAGAATTTCCAAATCTCCTCTAACCATGGCCTCCAGAATGTTTGGTATAATATCGGTTTCACAATCTTTAAGGAATTGTTTCTGGTCAAAGCTGGGATCAATTTTACACAGTTCGGTTAAAGTTTCTGAAAGTTCGGTTTTTGAAAACAATCCACCCATCACATCGGATACTTTGTCAGTGAGCAGACGTGAAGCTCTAATAAGAGGATTTTCAGATTCTTCGTATTTCATCTTCCAATCGAGTACTTTATTTACGTAGGCATTATTATTTTTGAAATTTTCCCAAGATTGAAAGAATTTTGAATCTTTATGTAACTCAACACCCGTTGCTTCCATATTAGGTTCTACTACACGTTCATCCTCACTGAATTCAACTTCTTTACGTTTACGCAGGCGTGCCGGTGATCTATATACACGAGAATTTATACTTTGCGCATCCATTTCCTGTTTTATCATTTTCGTTGTATCCGATATTGCTTGAAAAGCAGTGGTTTGACCAATTTTTTCGCCCTTTTCCGAAATAGACTCTTTAGCCGTCTTGGCTTGTTTCGATATTTCTTCCGTTATTTTCGAGGCTTTTTGTGCAATTTCAGTTTTACCAGCTTCCTCTAGTACATCGCTTACTTTCTCCTTTAGCGTACCTAATTGTTCTTTTAAAATTGATGAAGATTTTTGTGCTTCCGATTCAACAATATTGAATTTTTGTCTAGCAGACTGTAGAGCTTCGGATTGTTCTAGTTTTTGAGCTTCTTCACGAAATTTCTTAATGCTCTCTTTCATTTCCTTATTTTTTTCCATTTCATTTTTAATGTTATCGATGAATTGGGAAAAGAATCCAGGACGTCTGCCAGGTTGCGAGTACCAGCGCTAAAAATAAAAATATTTTTAAAATTACGGTTCAAGAATCAAGCAACACTCTTTGAATGGAATTATAATTCCATATTATCAAAGCACTCCGAATTTTTCCAACCCGATTTTAATACTTCTAAGATATAGCTCTTTTAAAATTTCTCCACATGAACAATGTGGAACCCTGTTCGAACTTCGAATTCGAAATTAAACAGATGTTGGTGGTCTTAGCTTTTTAAATATTGCTTCTAGTATGCTTTTGTCTGATAAGGGTTGCTCCAAAATGTAAGTAGCAATATAACGAGAGCATATTAGAACTTATCGTTTGGAATCGTATTGCACGCTAATAATATATCGAGATTGTTAATTGCTAATGAAGACCTTCGCTGTCTTTTATTTTTGAGTTTATTAAAAAAAATATTTAAAAACCTTCCGACTCTCTTGCCGAATATGAAGCCTGCTGAGATAGACTTGTTTTACTCACCTGATTCTGCACCACTTGCAAACATTGTTTACCCACAAATAAACTTTTACTGCTGCCTCTGGTTAAAGTCAAAAATTTGTACTGAAAGAATTGAAAAAAACATATTTTTTAGTTTTTAGCCCACTGTTCACTTAAGAATGTAACCTTTTGCAATCATTTTCTGGCTTTAAGATTTTTTCACAGAATTTTAAACACGTAACTTACCATTTTGTAAAATTTCTATTGTACTGTTTGTGTTAATTAATATTTAATAAAAAGTTAACAAAAAAAATCCTTATGAATTCGTATTTATGTAATTTATCGGTACGTTAAAGCAGAAATATAAATTTTCCTACAAATTTTTGACTAAAACTCATGCCTGTTTAAATGACACTGTCACTGGTGTTATCAAATATGTCAAAAGAAATGACAGCTGATTTAAAAGTTTACATATTTCAAAGCTTTCATTTATGTACAAAGCTAACAGAAACAGGGTTGTTATATTATTCCCAGCCTTTCTTATATAGTGCTTTATAGTTATATTTTTTGTTTAAAAAATGCATTATTTTCAGGATTCAAGCATAATTTGTGGTACAATTAAATACAATTTCAATAAAACAATTATTTTATTAAGAATTTATGAAAATCTGAGCAATTTCTTTTACACATACAAAGGTTTTTTTTCGATTGTTAACCGATAACAAATAATTTTTTTATCCACAAATCCCTTATTTTAAACACTTTCCAACACTGCTTCTTAATAAATGCAGTTAGAAAATCCCTTTTTAAACGGAATTTAGAATTCAACGCAATACTAATCGGAATTATTCTATCTTAAATTGGCAAAAACGACATAGCGCACGGTAGAGAACAAGCTTGATTTGTAAAAAAATTGAATTTTCTAAACTGCGCTACATTAAAATATAATATTATTCCAACAATTACATGTATTTTTATAAAATAATTAAGCGATTAAAGAAAATTTGTACAGCCATTACAACATTTCAAAGAGAATCTTAATCTTTTTTTGTTTAATCTTAAGATCATACCAGAACAAAGAAATTTATTAACGGTACCTTATTTGCTGTTGTTACATTAAATTTTAATAAATCCAAATTGACGTCATGTACCGCAGCAGTCCCGAAGTAAAAAAGGTAGGACTTCTTTAAAATACAGTTATAATTTGCTTTCTTTTTTTTGTAATTCATGTCTGTATTTTATACATACAAAAGCCTACGGAACCATTTAAGAATTTCTTAGGTTTAAATGGTTTGGATATGAAATGTTACCAGGATATGTATTTAGAGAATTGTGCATCTTTAGATTCTGGTGGTAGTACATCTTCACCTAGCATTTCACCATCTTCATCGATCAGCACTACCACATCTGGAACGGAATCTATATCGCCTGATTTTATGTCTTCCCCAAATACAACTATAATGCCCAGTTCTTCATTAGGAGGTGGCATGATGAATACAGTCCGAGGCAATCATACAGACATACAAAAGCAACAATTTTTTGCAGTTCATCAGCAACATCAATTAGCAGCTCCAACTGTTGTTCAAAATCAATTTGCTATGGCAACCGATGCCGGCAGCAACTATCCTGCGAATTATGGTGCTTATACGCAACAGCAACAGGATGAGATTTCTAAATCTTTAAAAATGTTTGCTATGCTTTCTGGCTATCCAAATGAAAATGGTAAGATGTTTCAAAATAATTTTCAATAATAAATTAAAACTTATAAATGATAAATAAAATTTTCAATTTCAACGTAATTCTAGGAAATGCTTAAAATTCTTTGAATTCTGCATAACTTTTTTCCAACACGCACTCTAGTGCGTAAAAACATAACCTGTTATTTCCTTTTTCTTAGAAATCTGCAAAAAACGAAAATTCAGTTTGCAGATTAAACCGTTCAGCACCGGTTGAATCAGCAAGTGTCTGTTTTATAAAGCGTAAAATTCGACTATATTATCATATTTTATTTATTTATATTTAACATTACAAATACTGTTTTGCCGTTATTTTTTTTTAGGGCTTTCGTAGACTAGATTATTAATAAGACATTAACAACTTTTTCAAATCTTTGGCCATTTTACAGAGCCGATTCCTTCTATGCCACCACAGATGCCACAGTCTCCAGTTGACGAAGTAATGCAAGATTTTGCCTGTAATGGTTACGCGTGCGATGAATTAAATCGTTATCAGTTGGGTATGCATTTATCCAATAATCCAGCATTAACACCTACTGGTTTAAATACGAGCCCCTTTCATTCTGCTAAGACTCGGCGTCAGAATGCAGCAAATGTAGTTGTTGTAACTTCACCATCTGCTGCCGATGGTACTACTGCTGCCTTGCAGGAGTTGCAACAATTGCAAAAAAAAAATTTAAATAATAATTTTTGGAAAGCGTTACCTCCCCATAAACAGCAACAACAACAAAATACTCAGACTATAAATGCAGCAACTACTGCTACAGATACAGCAACCGCCGCTGCTGTTACAAATACTGATTATAATTCCACTCAAAAGAAGCCAAGACGTTATCATTCCTCCAAAGAGAAATACGTAAGTATTCTTTTTTAACGATAATTGATATTGAAGTTAGTTGTCAGAGAAGCTCCTTATTTTAATGAACTTTTTACAAATATAATTACTTATTTAGGCAACGAAACATTGCGTTTTCTGCGAAAACAATAATGAAGCAGAAGCCGTTGTTAAATCTCATTCCGTACGTGATTCATTGGGTAGAGTCCTCTGTCCAAAACTACGAACATATATTTGCCCAATTTGCAAAGCATCCGGTGATATGGCACATACGGTCAAGTATTGTCCAAAAAAACCTATTATAACAATGGAAGATGCCCTTAAAGGTGAATCCTTCCGCTTAACTAAAGGTACATACTACAAACAACAAATGAAAGTTTAATATAAAATCAAATCCCCTATTGATTTTATCGTTTTACGTTGATATTAGCAATATATCAAATTGTTATTGGTATATTTATTTAACATTTCTCGTGTATATCCCATAAAATGAATTTAAATTTTAGAATTTATGAACGCTGGAAGCGTTATCGTTTTTAGTTGCTAAGTTCTCTTTAGTATTTTAAATAGAAAAAAAAAAATGCAAAATATTGTTTAATTTACTTACCATGTTTCATATACATTTTAATTTTCTACAATTTCCTTTCCAATTAAATGTGTGTTATAATGTGTTTAATAACGATCCTTTTCAAGAAATTATGAATTTAAAGCAAAAATGTCTATTAATATATTTTAATTTAATTTAAAAGAAAAAGTACTTTTGTTTTTTGTTTCTCAGTTTGTTGATCAAATGAGAGTTCGATTTTAATTTTAATATACATTTTTGTTTTGTTTCTATTTTATTTAATATTAATGTTTAATTCAATCAAAAGTTCATTTGCAAAAACAAACAAATATTTGACTCCTCCCAATATAAACCTAATTTCGGATTTTTTTTTTTTATGATTTTCTTTAATTTTATTAAATACTTGAAGGAACTCTACTGATGAAAATGTGAAACGATTGCGCTATATTCATTATTTTTCTTAAATTTGAATTCTTCGATTCAAACCAATGATTAAGTGTGCTTTTATTATTTGAAAATTTGTCTTTTATATGCTATAAAACAAAAAAAACTAAACTATTAAGTTATATGTAATCTTTTACGATGTATAGAAATTTAAAATGCACTCTTATTAATAATTTTCAAAAATTATGTAATATTGCAGTGTCATACACAAAGATAATGAACAAAATGCTAAAATAACTATATAGATATGGCCAGCCTTTTAATAAAAAATGTGTTTCTTTTATTTCATTAACAAAATTAAAATTTTATTTGGCCTTATATAAAATTATGAACCTGTTGTAGATTGTATTTTAGCAAATGTAAACTTTTTGATGAGGAACAATCCGTTTTAATAAAAAAAAAATAATCTCTTAAATATCAAAAATTTATTTGTTTTAATAATTAATTTTTGTAAAGCAGTAGCAAATTCATGATAAGTAGAATAAAAAACTTATTATTCATCTTGTGTATTGGAGCACTTTTCAAATATGGCAATAAAAATGCCATCGGTAAAGTCTTCTTCTGGTCGTGTATAAATACAGTTTTTACCAATTTTCTTATAAATGGAACTGCCAACACTTCTCCATTTATTGCGTAAAGCTTTTTTACCGCTTAGCAATTTGAAATCTGGATTAAAAAATAAACATTTTTCCACAACTTGTTCGTTTTCTTCCTCGTACAGGGAACAAGTTGAGTAGGCAATGCGTTTAACATCCGGAAAAGTTGACATAGCATACGACAACATTTTAATCTGCAAGCCAGCCAATTTGTGAAGACGACCGGGATTTTTTTCCTCGGGATCTAAAGACAAACGATTCTGTATACCAGATCCAGTACAAGAAGGATCAACTAATATGTACTCAACGCCAGGACATTCTTCGGGTGTTATTGTCAGTGCATCGGCGTTAATTGGACGAACAATCTTACACCCAGCAGTTTCAGTCATGTTACATAGAATACGATAACGCTCGGGGTTTTGTTCAACAGAATAGATAGTGCCTTGATTTTGTAATACATTGCATGTGTGTATAGTTTTCATACCAGGTGCAGCACACATGTCCAGAACAGTGGAACCAACTGGAGGGCGTAAAAGTTCCGCAACTAGACTTGTACCCTGTAACAAAATTGTATAATAAATAACACAGGACCATTTTATATATTGAAAAACTAAAGGTGGAATTCTATTCTCGACAATATTTTACGCCACTCACCTTATCTTGCAATAGAAATTTCTTTTGTTTGGTGTATTGATGACAGGCCAAAAAATTTCGCCATTTTGGATGAAATATCAACAAATTATCCACATGCATATCAATCATATATGCATCTTCCTCCAATTCTTCAACTGCTTTCAAGAAATCTTCATAATTCTCAAAGGGTGGATAATCTTTTTTACGAAATTGTTCTTTGGCCAAAACAACATGAGCCTCTTCCAAACTAAGCAAATTTGTATTGATACGTACATAACGTGGTTTTATACCTATGAGAATATTGATGAAAATAGAAAAAGTCGGTTAATTTTGGTGATCAATAAACAAATTTCAAAAGCTTTTATTTAAAAGGGGGAATGATTATATATTTAAAGATTTTTTAGGCAATTTAAAGTAATATTTTATAAAAAATAAAGCAATCGTTTAATTATCTTTTTTGATTTCTTCAATTTCTTCGATTGCCGCCTGTACTGGCCTGTTACTGCTACTACTGCTATTGGTGGTACCTTCACAAAATGCCTTATAGACGTAGAGGCAAATAATGAAGTTTACAACTAAAACAGAGGCCATTACCGAGAAGCAGTTGGTTTCGAATGTGGTAAAGTCAAATGATTCATTCAACCAAGAACGTACCCCATAGAAGGTAAGAAATGGAAATGTAAACATCAGAACCGAAAATACCAAAAGCCACAAATAAACTGATATATTGTTATCTTCCGATTCGCCACCATAATTCTGATCTACGATTTCCAAATTTTCCTGTATTGCTTGAGTCTCAAACGGTTCAGGTGCTCTTGTTGCCTTAGATTTGGCTTGCACGTTAAGTTTATTTTTGCCACCCATTTCTTATCTGTATTTGCTGTTCAAATGGTATAAATATATGAGAAAATCTTGCCTTTTTTCTTTTCTTTCGTATCAATGGATGACAGTGTGTCACCGCCCAATGCTTCTATAAGACGTTCACGATATCCACGTACAGTTTGCACTGGCTTCGATTCGCCGTTTAGTGTTTTGCGTCCAAATATCAATTCAGTTACCAAAACCTTACACAAAGCTGGAGTTAGACGAGGATTATCTTCTAATATCTTTGTTTGTTCTATAGCTGCATCTATTGCTCCACGATTGTCAATGTATTGTTTCAATACAGCGTGCATGCTACCAATACGCTGAAAGAGAAACCATTTTTTTTTGTTTTACTTCAACACGTGTTGTTGCCTTTTCATTATTGTTTATTTCTACTTACAGCATGTTTTTCTTCATATATTAGGGATTTTAGAGATTTCTGTCGATTTTCCAGAGCAGTTTTCAGTATTGCTGCAACCCGCTTGTATTGTGTGGGAACCTTTACCGAATGGTTAAAGCCTGACATTGTTTCTTTAGCTTTTTTCTCTGTTAATTATCGTGTTTATGGTATTGCAGCTGTTTTCTTAATTGCACGTGACGAAGAGAAATGTCAAATGCAGTTTCATATGGTATTGCCATATTTAAATATAAAAGTGTTAAAAAGAAATGTTGATACGTATTCTTCTTCATTTTGCAACACTGTTTTCAAAGTTATGTACCGTTGAGAAAAATTGTTGCAAGTAGCCCTGTTCACACGTGAACAATTGTTAGTTGCACGATTTTTGTTCTTTTTTGTATGTATTATTGGTGTTTTTTGAATTCATTTGATTTTAAAAAATTTGTATGTATTAATTTTGTATTGCTAATGCAAGGTTGTATCCGTTTAAAAATTTGCGCCACCAAACAACCTTTATCTTCACCCCTCTTGCCTATAAACTATCATTTTATGGCGGCACAATTGTCCTTGTATGAATGATAAGAAGAGAACTGATTCCTTAAATTGTCTTGCTATCCATCGCATAATAGCTATTTTCACGGACACTGTTCTTTAATAATAAAATACAATCTTTCTAGTTTCAACAATATTTATTATAAAATATATATATTTTTTGTTTTGTTTTTTTTTATTATTTAAATATACAATAATATATAGAAGTAAAGTACTTGCGTATAATAATAATTCTATTTAGCACATTTATTAAAAAAAACTCTACTGTTATAGTGTTTTATGTACACAAATTTCGTAATTATAAAATTGTGTATATGTATTTCTATGTATATATGTATATGGTAATATTTAAAAAGAAAAGAGAACTTAAAACTATTAATATTATTATTATTTTTTTTGTTTATGAAATGATTAATTTTTTTACGGTTAATATCTATTAAACAGAAGGCGTCCTTCTCAGTGGTGATGGCAAGTTACTAAGCATTTCGTAGATGAGCGTAGAGTGTATTGCCTATAAAGATTAGAAATAAAAAAAAACAAAACTAATGCCTCTAATGGATTTATTAAAGTGAAGTATAGTTATTAATAAAGTTTCTATGAATATGTTGCCATTAATTTATTATTTTCTATTTTTGCTTATTATTTGTAATTTGGTAGATGATGGTCTCACAGATGAAAGTGAGGACGATGATGATGATAATGATGGCGGCGTTAAATTTAAACTGTATATGTTGTTAAACGATCGTTGTGTTGTGGATGGATTTAGATCAGGAGTTAAAGGTGGCATTTCACCACGAAACGGTACTACTTGTGGTGTGCTTCGTACAAATTGTTCTAATTTTGATAGTCCTGACCTAGCATTGCCACCAAATAGCCGAGGCAATGAAGAATCATCATTTTCTGAATCCAACTTGGGTGGTAATACTAAAGAACTGTCCATGACAATTTTACCATCATATGTTACTACAGAACCACTTGGTATGTTAACATGTGGTATTTTCCGATTATCTGGTGGCAAGTAATAGGTATCAACACGCTCAGCAGCTTGTGCTTCGGGTTGTTCCAAGTTGAATAAATATTCATCATCATCTTCATCTTCATTTTCGTTTCGTTTATTGTCTTTGTTTTTTCCATTACCCTTTAACTCGCCTTCGTCAAAATATTCTATGTCTTCTAAGCCTATCTCATCTTTTTTAGTTTTCTTATTCAATGTTAAAATCACCTCTTCTGTGGTGGTAGTTAAATTAAGTTTTGATTCTTCATTAGAATTTTTTATAGGTTTGGGTGTGGTATTTAGATTTTCCTCCGATTCAAAATCATCCATATCTGAATATTCATCCGATGGAAAAACTTCTTCGAGTTTTGTTGTTAATTGTTTTTGGGAAGAAGAAGTTTCCACATTATTCTGCTCGTTATTCTGCTTATGCACCCTGTTATCATGATAATCTTGTTCGTCTGATTCGTTTAGGATATCTTGCAAAGTGGCATTTCTTAATTTAGCTGCTTCCGGTAAATTCAAAGTTGACTTTAACATTGAACTTATGGGCTTGTTAAAGACAAAATCTTTAAAATTGGTTTGTTGGCCGGGTTTGTATAAATTCTGAACACCCGAAGACTTACGTAATATTACATTCGTACTATCTGGGGGTGATGGTATAAACATCGGTTCAAAGTTTTGAGTCTGAGTTTGCTGTTGGGATGTTAAAAACAAAGTATCTGTTTCCATGACTTCATCAATTTCCAAGCCTGGATCTTCACGACGACTAGCCATTTGTTCTACTACTTCGGGAGGAGGTATGGGACCGTCCTGTCGTAAAATGGGCTTAAAACCGCTTTCCACTACCACTGTATCTGGTTTAAAACCTTCATTAACTGCAGGTTTCATGGTGGCAATCTCTGCTGGTGTAGGTTCTTCCTTAATTTCCTGTACGTCGAAAGGTTCTTTAAATACTCCAACGGGATTTAAAGGATTCGGACTCTTTGTTGTTGTTGTGGGCGTCTCAAGTGACTGAATATACTCGATAGGATTCTTTAACACCAAATTTTGTTTCGTTTTCAACTTTTCTAAAATGTTTTTAGTGTGCGATGTTTTCGATAAACTTCCCTGAGGAATAAGATCACCGTAGGGCACTGGAATTATAGGTTTCTTAAGCATATGAACCATGGAATCCGTTTTACGTATATTGGTTAATTCAGTTGGTTGACCCAGTAAAAGAACTGAAGCAGCTAATGGTTGCAATAGAAAAGGTTTCTCTTTGATGAAGGGCCTTAACAAGCTGGGAACAGGCTTTCGGTAATGATTTACTATTACAGAAGGTTGTGGCACTGGTCCTCCAAGATTTGGAGGAGGATGTCTTGGTAACTGTTGTGGCAGAATGGGTTTCGAGGCAGGAACCTTTTTAATGGGACCCGGATATGGTCGACGACCTGGCAACTTTACCGGATGGAAAAGTGGTGCATTGAATGGAGGCCTTAAGAACTCGGAAAGACTTATTGGTTTCTGTGAATTTTGCAAAGGTAAATTATTGGATACATTGTTGACAATGTGATGAGTCTGTGCCAGATGGTAATGACTGTTATATGGTGTGAGAGAATGTGAATGAGTGGCTAATAAAACTGGTGTTTGTCTATTATTGGGTGATGGTAATGTAAGTGAATGTGATTGAGATTGAGACTGTGATTGTGATGATGTGGTTTGTAAAGAATTTAAAAACTGTAAATTGGTTTCGCCGTGTAGCATCTCTGGCGGTTTTGTGGAAATTTGTGGTTGTTGTGGCGGCACCAATGGATGTTGTGAACCTGTTTGCGGCATATTAGAGGCATCATTAACAGAGGAGGAGGAGGAGGTAGATGAAGCAGAGGTGGATGAGGTGGCACTAACACTTAGCGAAGGACTACCATTAGCGCCATTCATGTTCAAGTTGTTGTTGCTGTTGTTGACTATATAGTTGTTGGCTACACCTTGATTTACTAACCCACTTGCCGGTTGCTGTTGTTGCTTTTGCCTCAATATGCTATCCTCGAGAGCCTCAGCAGCGCGGATCCCATCTGAAATCAATTTAGTAATTTCCGTTGATTTTGTTATTTCAAATGTTAACTTTGGCGGAGTTCCGTTCATATTGTGATTCTTAATTAAATCTGTTTGGTGCTTTAACAAAAAATTATCGTTGGGGCTGACCTTTGTTTCATGACGTATAGATGCTTCGGCTGCAGTATCATCCTGATCGTGTACAGCTACCGGTGCAGGCACACGCACAACATGTTTTTCCGAGGCTGCAAATCGGGCATCATCACACGAGTCATGTACGTGGATCTTCCAACCAAGATAACGGTGTGTGAAGCAATGATAGTATACAGTATCGGGTGTATTACGATCTGGTTTCCATGTTATGACACCAGGCTCACCGGGATCACATTTTAGTGTCAATGTGCGTTGATAAGCACCAAATGATTGATAATCGTCGGCGGGTGGTCCATCAATATCTGGAGTCCAATTGCAAAGACGACCCACACCGGTGGGTGTAATTTGTCCCGAGCGAGATCTGTGGACACCAGCGAATATGCGTATGTTCTATGAGCAGAAATAAAAAAATTTTTTATAAAAAATTTTAAACTTTTAAGAACTGAAATTCAATACCTTTTTCTCTTCTTCACGTTTATGTTCATAACCTCCCACTGGATCGTCAGTTATATAGAATGGATGATATTTAGCTGGTATATCTGGATTATTACCACCTTCTACCACGAAGGTGTAAGTCTTGCCACGCACAACATGAATCTCAGGTATGAGTAAACCGTTTATGAACCAAGAAATACCCCAACCAACATGACCGGTAATTGCTGAATAGCCATGTTTTCCACCGGTAGGACCCATTTGAGCATAGAAAACACCATCTTCCGGTTCATAACACTGTATGGCTGGTATATCCCAGGCACCATTTTCATTTATTACGGGCTTAGGCGTGGGTACCGGACGTCTTTGCGTTAATCTTGTGTTTGTGGTTTCTTGTCTTCTATTCGCTCCCTGTAAGGCTTGTGCTCGGTTATTATCATAGTATTCTTCTTCGGGCACACTGTCTCCTTTTGCAGGCTTAGCAGACAATGGATAAACTTTTTTATCTTGTTCGGGATGTTGAGTTTGCTCTTCATCCCCTCCATCATTGTCATCATCGTCCTGGCCGGGTTTTTGTCCTTCGGGGGTGGGGCAATTCCATGTCGGTTGGCGTCCAAAATCTATATAATGTGTACGCTTATTGTAATGTGAGTGGAATGAGGTCTCTTTACGTTCATTCAATGGACCAATAGCCCAAACAATGGCTTCAAAACCATTCCTAGCAATGGGTAAATCCAATTTATCCGTAGCATTTAATGATCTTTGATAAGTGACGATCGAATAGCCATTAACCATGGCAGCATTAAGTAAACGTATCGAGTTTGTATTGTCTTCGATATTGACATCCGGACAACTGCCACGTTTACCCGAACATTGTGATTTATCTTCGAGATAATAATCGACGGCATAACCTTTACCAGATGCACTATCTACCCAACAGACGGCCACATCAGAACCAATCATAACACTGCGATCTTTATTCGGTGATATGCCAAACGCCATGTATTCATTATCATCTGAAAAAAATAACGTTAAAGAGATTAATAACAAACTAATTGATTTTACTACAGTCTTTAGAATGATCTCTGTGATGATTAAGTGGGCCAAGATCTCTTATTTTCAACAAAGCATCTTTGAAACATTTGCTATGATATCCAGAATGTCATTGTCTTTTCCTACAATGTACCGTAAATGATTATCGATTTCTTCGAATAATATTTCAAAATAAAAACCCTCAAAACTTTGTTGCATATCTAGCATCATCAACAAATCAATCAGTCAACCAAATTAAATTGTTCCACATGTGAATAGAATGAAATCGAATTGAAATTTTACTATAGCAACTGGCTAATAAAATATTAATTAAAAAAATTTAAAACAGAGAATAATTAAAGATTCCATAAAAAGCTCCTGATCTTACGTACACTTAACAAACGTGTCGTGCCATTTGTTTATGACTCAATGATGTAGTATCGCTTACGCTTACATTCTGTTACTTTTGTTTTAAACATTTTACCATGGTATACAAAAGTACTTGTTGCAGCATGTTTTCCTTTTTATGGATGGCTGTGTCTTACTTGCCTTTAAATGCCAGTTGTTTGGCTACATAACCAGATTATATTAAGACTACTGGCTACTAGCTACTGCCTACTTCATCTTTTTTTCTTCTATATTTTTATTGTTGTTGTCCGTTTTAACAATATATTTGCCAATACTATCCACACATACATATGTATGTATGTATGGCTACGGGGTTTCTATGTTACGGTGATTTTTATTTATTTATGTAGTATGTACGTCTAACGAGTACAATATAATTTTGTAATGGCATCATATCACAAATATGAAGTTCAATAAACGGAGTAAATTGTTTAAATAACACGCTTAGGAATGTTGCTTTCAAGTTTGTTTCACTTAGTCGTGGACACAACACAACAAGTTTTTGTTCTTCTAACGATCAACTTCCAAAGTTAGTTAGTTATGCGGCCATAATTATGGAGCACAAATTAATTCTTTGCTATTCAAAGGAATGGCATGTGGTATGGATATGCTAAGGTGTTGTAAAACTTTCATTAACGTTTAAGTTGTTTTCTTTACATAATAAAAAATGGACCTTTTTGGAATAACAAGATTACCATACAGTAGATTGCAGTATACACATGCTTATATGAAATAAGATTTTGCTAAAATCAGAAACTATGTATACATTTAAATCAAATCCAGTTAGATAATGTACATAGCTATTCCATTTTAAATGGTGGTAAATTAGAAACTCAGTTTCTAAATGAATTTTTCTTTTACTGAAGACTAAAAATAAGATTTTCAAAAACTAACCGATTTTACTTATAAAATTTCAATTTTGTCTTTGATAAGAAGCTTTCATGATGTTAAAGCTGTTTAGATTTCTGTTTCAATCGATATTTTCGTTTCATAATTTATTTCATTCAGCAACGACTTTCTTATTAGAAAGGTTAACTTTATTGTTTATAGGGGAAGAGAAGAATATAGTTGAGTGCGGGTTTTCATTTACTTGGAAATTTTCTTACGTTTCCAAAATAGTAAATATTAACCTGTATTATTCTCTGTGTACATTGCTATCGTTCACTAATTGCTGCATAGACATACATACATATATATATGCATTCAATCCTTCAGCCAGGATTACGACCTAGCTTCTCACAACACTTATGTTGTGTGTGTTAATTTTATCCATGAGTGGCGGCACTTAAAGTTTAAAGTTGATTCCGAACGACAGATTTTTTGAAAAACTTTTCATGGCAATTTTATTAACTCTCTAAGTTTTTGCCAAAAATCTGCTGAGAGGAAGACGCCAAAGAAATATTTTCTTCATATTTCGTTTTGTTGGAGATGTCTGACATGGAGTTTGAACCGTGATCTCACGTCTAATAAACCAACATACTACATACTAGACTACGGCAGTTCTCACAATCGTAATTATTCGGTGTGTAAGCTGCTATTGTTTATTAATCGCTACCTTTGCAACATCTTACGTATGAGGTGGCATACTACTATAGCGGATATGGAGCTGTGAGCAGTCACAAGCCAAACGAATATTAATGCTGAAGTCAAGAAACGTAAATATCGTTGACTCGAGCATGCAGAAGTCAAAGTAATAGCGAACACCGTCCACGCATAGAATCCGCAAAGTTATAGCGGTAGTGATATCTTGGAAAATAATTTTTCATACCGAAACTCTTTTTTTTTTAGGAGGTTGAAAATGTCGCACATTTTATTAAAATAACTTCAATTTCATTCAAATAATTTAAATCTGCTATTAAACTAGATCGTTATAATGGTTTAACTTTGGCAGCAATAAGAAAAGAAATTTAAATATTTGAAAGAATAAATAATGAATATTGCCAGTGCATATACAGGCATACATTTATGCACGCTATCGATAACATGAACATTTGTTTCTTAAGCTCTGTTAGGTTTTTTATTGAGAAAATAATTCTTTTTTTTTCATTTCAACATTTCTTTCAGGCTTGGATTATGCTGGTAAGGATCATGGCTGATTTTTCTTTGAAACTACAACAGGAAAATGGTGTTTTCATAATCCAACTAAGATGTTTTAATATGTTCACAATTTTTCTTCGGCCCGTCTTTGTTGATATGGATTTTAATAAGGTGTGATTTCAACAAGATGATGTTACATGTAACAGCGTTGCAAATTATATTGAATGTATTGAAACAATATGGCAACCACGATCATCACATAAAAGGCCTATGGCCTATTTTTTATGGAACTATCAAAATTAAAGCCTTAAAAGCTTCAACCTGTAACAGTCATAACATAACACAAATATCTTGATGTAACAACTACAATTTCTAGATGAATAGATTTATTATTTATACATACTATATATTTTGATCATTCTTGTATAATTATTATATTAATTTGGATCATTAAATTATTCAATTACAAATTTGGGAAATAAAAACTTACCTAATTTAGCTACCAGTTGTACAACGATACTATCACCAGCCATTGCCCAGCGTGCTTCAAAAGCCTTATCATCATATAAGACTTCGCAATTAAGTTTTGACTATAAAAATCAATTTCAATTATTTACAACGAAGTAAACAAATAAAATATTAATTGAAACAAAAAAAAAAAAAAACACAGAGAACATGTGTATGCATTAATCAACAAACCTGTTTGTACAACACAGTCGTTTTTAAGGATTTAAAAATTAAAAAAAAATAAAATCTTATTAAATTAAATAAAAAAGAGAAAAAAAAACAAATTAATTTAAGCCAAAAATTAAAGCAAACCATACAAATTGGTTAATGAATGAAAACAGCATTAATTACCTTGTTTACGTTTATTGCTCAAATAAAATTAAATTCAAATCAAATCGACAACGATTTGAATATGTAAATACCAAAACACCAGAAATTAAATTACAGAAATCAAAAACCCAACCAAAACCACCACCTCCACCACCACCATCGCCGCCACTCGTTTAAACTTTCCAATTTTAGTTAATGGCTTATGGTTTTGATTTAAAAAACAGAATAATTTTATTCAAATAATGTTAAATGCAACAGATTATTTATGTCTTTATGTATATGATACTTAAATATTGGTGTTTTTGTTGTTGCTGAATTTGTTTTTGTTGTGTTTTTTTTTCGAATAATATAATTTTTATATATAAAAAATTTTTTTCTTTTTTTTTTTTGATTATGAAAATATACATACAAAATGAAAAATGTTTTTTTTTTTTGAAATTGTTTAAATAAAAATCATAAACAAAGATAAGAAAATAAAATACGAGTTCTTGAAAAATAGAGATAAGACAACAAAAGAAATTATTGTTTAGAGAGGGATAAGTTAGTAAAAAAAAAATATTCAAAATAATAAGGCTTTGGATATATGTATTTGAGCACAAACAGTTGTCATATAAGCAAAACCAAAAAGTAAAGCATACATAAACCTAATGCCAGTTAATTATTATTTTACTTTTTTTTCATTTGCCATAATATCTAATCCTTAAAAACATATTTCACTTTGTATCTATATTTTAAAGAATCGAAAAGAAAAAAATCCTTATGTATATAAAAACTAATATTCAAACACATTTTTATTTGGGTAAAATATTGTTTTGCGAAAACAAAATTTATTGTTGGATAAAAACACAATATAAACCTTAAAATAAAAACTTATAAATTATAAAAAAAAAAATATAAAAGAATTATTTTTCTTTCATAAAATTAAAAGAAAACTTGTTAACATTTTTTTTTTGTTATAAAAACATAATTTTTATAGACTTAAATGGAAGAAGACTGTAGTAACAGCAAAAATAATTAAAAAAAAATTAAAATATTTATCAAACAAATGATAGGAAAATCTAAAGTATACTATGAAGGTTTTTAACAGATCTCCTTTAATATGTTAAAGAAAAAAATATATATATAGTATGTATATAGAAAAATTATAAACCATTTTAATATTTTGAAAAATCCCATACGTTTATCTATCACGAGTAAACATATATTTTTTATGGTATCTCCTCATTTAGTACCATTTTTTATTTCAACTGATATTTGATATAAATACAGTGAGCGTCAAAAGAAACTGTATACTACGGATACAATTCCAACAATAACCAAACTCAATTTTTACCACTTAAAGAGAGTGTCCGAAAAAATTTAACAATATTACGAAATTTTTTGTAATTTTTTTTCTTCAATTTTGAAAACTGGCAATTAAACAATTTTAAAATAACGGTTATTTTTTAATGTGAAGTTTTTTGTAATTTATAGTTCCTTTTGACGCTCCTAAAAATTTTAAAATGAAAAATAAAATATTTTACGTCATGATCCTCAAATATGGTATTAAAATTGAGAAAAAATTTTAAAAATTCTGTAGCCAATTTAGCTGAAAAAAATAAATCTTTGACCACCACTCCTTCTCCTCTCATTTAAGTCTATCTTTCATTTGTTTAAAGAATTTAATTTAAAAAAAGAAGCCAAATAAATATTTAAATAATAAAACAAAGAATTAAAATAAGCACTTAAAATTAGAATTTGGAAAAAAGTGAATGAATTAATGAATGTTTACATTACAGCTAATTTTATCGAAAAAATTTTTTTTAACGTTTTGCTTGATTGATGATAATTTTTTTTTGCATTTTCTTCATTTTTATAAAATTTTTTTTTGTTAAACAAATTATTATTTTTGTTTTTTTTGTTTTTGTTAACAAACATACAATAAGTATAGGTATGTATATAAATTACTAAAGAATGTTTATTTCTCTTCTACACATCTAATTTATTGAGTATAGAATTGATATGTTTTTTTACCTGAGGACTTATGCCCAACATTTTTAAAGATGGTGGCACATTCAAATTTTTCGGTATACGCACATGACCGAAATCAACAGTGAATGCTTCGCACCACACACCAAAATGGCCAATATCGAAAATAGTTAAATCGTCGGGCAATGTTAAGACAATCGTCTTACGATCATAACGTCTCAAAGGATCTTCTTTGCCATTCTCGTCGGGTATGCGTAAACCATTAGGGGATGGGCGATCGCTTTGGCCTACCCAAAATTTTGCATCTTAAGAAAGAAAATATTTTGTGTTTGTATTTGTATGCCTATAAGAAAAATTATATTGCAACTTACCTGGTGCCTCGCCATCATAACTAAAATTTGGCACTAACAGTGTTTGGGCATCAACAATCACAATGTTATCCGATTTAACATCATGCACACCATTTAAATTGCCTATCTTTTGGGGGCGTGGAAAATCCAAATTGCTGGGTATGGTAACATCACCAAAGTTAACAGCAAATTCATCACACCATACGGAAAACCATTTAATGTCCTTCAGACTTATACCATCAGGCAGAGATAATGTGATATCCTTGTTTCTATAACGTCTAGTCAAGGCAGCAGTGCCACCTCTTTCATCACGCAAACGATAAGCACCTTCATTGCTGGGCTTTGGTGTATTGCCAACATAGAAGTACGCAGCTACAGATAAAAGTATTGTGTGAGTGGCAAAAAATTATGTTTTCAATTCAAAACATTTTTTTATTTTTATTTGTATTTTAATGTACAATTTTATAATGAATATGTCTTACCTGGTGCTTCACCATCATAATTGAATTTTTTCACAAATATTGTTCTCGAATCAACTGCGTAAACATCACCGGAAACGCCATGATGCAATCGCTTTAATGAACCAATTTTTGTACCAAAATATGGAAATGAAGCATTTGTAAATGGGATCACTAAAGATTAAAACAGAAAGTAAAATAATAAATATATATGTACTATGTCTGTTAAATAAAAACACATGCGAATAATAATAATAAAAACCAAAAACAAAAACAATTTTAACATAACAAAATAATAATAGAAAGAGAAAAAAAAACCATTTCTGATCATTAATTATTATTGTTTTTCTCTTTTTTTTTTCTATTTATAAATAAATATGTATTTGATTAAAAAAAAACAACAAAAAACAAAACAAAAGACTTAAGCTATAAACTTGTTTTTGGTTTATTGTTATTGCTTTAATATTATATACCCATTTAATGTTGAGGGTTGAGTTTATCCGGTCATTTGTTATATGCACCTTAAAAATATTTATAAAAACGAACTTAATAATCGTGCGTTGGCTGATTGAGGGCTAGAAATTTAAAAAAACCGCTACTAATTTTGATATTCTTCTTTTTTTTAAATTAAAACAAAAAAAAAAAATAATAATAATGCAAGTAAATCTTTAAAATTTACATTTGTTACATACACTTTTAAAATTGAAGTTAAAGCGCATAGCGTTTTCAATACATTTCTATATTTTATGCGTGTAAAGAAAAAGAGTGTTAATCCGTAATAAAGTAAAATCAAAATCTTTTAAAAACTTGTGTCTCACAAATTGATTCTTTTTAACTTTCAATTAGTTTTTAGAACATGAAAATTATAATGAATGAATTTGAATTTGAATTTGTGAATTTATTAAATTATACAAATATTTTTTAATATTTGTTTAATCTTTTTGAATGAGAAGTTTTTAAAGTGTATGAAACAATTTTCAATAAAACTATTATTTCATGATTAACATGCATGCATACATACATACATACATACATACATAATTGGTCATTACAATCCTTCAGTCAAAAATAGCGACTAGGTTCTCACACCACTTATGCTGAGTGTGTTAATTTTGTACATGAGTGGCAGAACCTCCATACATTATAAAGTCGACTTCGACGACAGATTATTTAGAGAGATAGTCGCCGAGAAATAATTTGTCATATTTCGTTTTGCTCAAGATGTCTGACCTGGGGGTTTGAACCGTTACCTCACATCTAATTTATGGCCGTTTAGATGATAATTTCATTATAATTCTCTCAAAGAAATCATCCTCTCCAATAGGAAATAAAATGAAAACATCGATTATCACGAGGTATATTCAACTCAATTTTTACATCAAAAAGAAATAGAAATACATGAAAAACACATTCTTCTATAATTCATTAGGCGATTGTTTATATTAAGCAGGTCCGAATTATTTAGACAATCCAATTGTTAACAGTATAAGTCTGTAAAGGACAAGGAGACAGACCAGAAGCTCTGGTAGAAATCCAACAAACAACCACGACAATCGCAGATTAAAACGCAGCCCACTAGAGTACCAGAGTATCGTTATTTATGTGATTAAAAACACTGCTGTTATGACCATTAGATTCAAGGTTTTTTTTTTCTATTTATCTATATTTTTAACAGCAGGCCTTTTAGAAAATGATACATTATATTATGAAAAATGAATGAAATGGAATTTATGATTGGCTACCTACATTCAAATAACAATGCCACAGAAAACCCCAGCTAAGGTTATTCATTTGCACTTAGAGGATCTGTATGTCCCAGATTATTAAATTCATCTATTGGAAAATAATGTATTTCCTTACTATGCCTTATAGTTTTAAGTACTTATATTTATCTTTATAGTACTCATTAAGCATAAAACTCTCATAAGGCTTAACTTTTATGCAAAAGTTAAAAAATTCTAATAACTCGTAGTGCATTTCCTTGAAAAACAATTTTTTCAAATCTGTATGTTTTTATATAAAACAAAATCTATGTGTATTTTAAGAGTACTGTTTTATACATATTAAAAATAATTAACAAAACTATTTTGCAATTATTTAAATATAAATACATGTATGTATGTATGTATATACCGCCCGCATGGTAATAAAGAAAGAATCGTAAAAAATAATCACCTAAAACTTCGAAAGCGTTTAAACCTTATTAAAAATTTTAAGTTGCAATATAACCTTTACCTTGTTTATATAAAGTAAAATTAAACAAAATGAAACGAAGAAAAAATATAAATAAATAAATCAGGGACTGTAACACTTTTTTTAAAACCCATTACAAAAGGCAAACTGATTGGCATAAAATACAAATCATATTAAAAAAACCTATAATAATAAAAAAATTTCAAATAAACAACAACAAAAAAAAAACAATTCAAGCAATTGGTCACAATCAAATGCATAAAATTAAAACAACAAAAACAAAAAAAAATAATAATAATTTTAAATACTACATTTAAAGATGTTGTTAAACAGCTTAAACTTATAATGAAAAAAAAAAATAAAAATAAATACCAGTTTAAAATAACAATTTGCAAGTTTTAAGCAAAGAGATTATAAATAAAATAACAATAAACTTAAAAATAACAATTTACAAACCGAAAACGAGTTTTACTAAAAACCCAAATCAAAATCAATTTGCCACTGAGTGCTTAAATAAATGCTTAAATGAATGCAATTCAAAAAAAAAAACCCACAAAAAAAAACAAAAACTGAGCGTCAAAAAAATCAAACTGTGGTAGTTTTTTTTTTCTTCTTTTAAATAATTGCAACAATTCAAAGACATTCTCTTACGCAAACGCATGCAGTCATGCCTCGTCATTGTCATGTCATAATTTATTCAATCAATTTATTTAAAATTTATCCAAAAATAAAACAAAAAATAATAAAAAAAAAACACAAACAAAGTTACATATCAAAGCAGCCGGCATTTATGAACTTATTTTCTTTAATGGTCAAAATCACTATAAAAAGATCAATGTTCCAATTAATCACGCATCTAATTTGCATTCAATCTTAAATTTAACAGAGTTTTTTTTTCTCTTTATCTTTATTTTAAACTTGTTTATTTTAAATATTAAAATATTGCTTAATCATTTAGATAAGTTTCAAACAAAATATGTATGTATGTATGTATTTTTTTTCTAGAAAGAAATCTACGTCTTTCCTTAATAATTAATTGACTCATCTTTCATGTTGTGCCAAATACATATATTCCATGTTAATATTATCTTACCTTCATATACATACATACATATTAATAGAATGATTAAAAGAATAATATTTAATATTTAGTTATAGATTCTACTCGTATGCAGACATACATATGTATTCATTTTGTAATAAAAATGTTTATGTTCTCATGACACAGAAATTTTTGTTTTAATTGAGTGATAATTGGCTGAAATGTATTCATTTTGATATTTAATCTTCTAAATTTATAATGTTTAACTTTGAAATAGTCGTCGTTTTGTTGTAAATTCAATATAAATTTTGGATTTGAATTATAGGTATGTTTTTACATTTCATTGAAACTGTAATGATTTTCATTCTATACTTTTTCAAGTTGTGTTTATAATAAAGGTACAGAGGCCATGTATAGTCTTTGATATAGAATTTATAAATAAAATAAAATAGTTTTAAAAATTATGGTTTGTGTAAGGTCAGATATATGAGACTAGCTCTATACAGATCTGTCAGAAGGCCCTCAAAGTGGATTCTTGTTCTCCAATATTAGTATGTGACCCATTGTGAGTTTGAGCCATGCCTGTGCATTTCATATTGTATGATAATTTTTGTTTCAAGTTTTTGATATTAATACAACATACATTCGTAACTAGTGTTCATACTAATTGTGTTAAATACAATAAAACTTAAATTTATGCGTGTACTCTAGAAAACAAAAAAATACTGACGGCCGTATGCGATATAATACAAAAATTATAATAATAAAAAATTATAATAATAATTGTATTAATGTTAGACATCGAAAGTAAAAGAATAAGACATAGTCAAACATACATACATATATCACGCAAGGGGAAGTCCTTAAATACAATATTTGTGTCTTTCAATAGGCAATTAATAGGTCAAATGACACATTGTTCTGAGTAAGCACCTAATATTTAATATACATATACAAAGGCTTTCTAAGGCTGAACAATGATTTTGAAAAATATTTTTCGAAAATATATTGAAACTTTTGGAGTGAAATAATGACTGTTAAACATACATAATTGGTCATTACAATCATTTAGTCAGGATTACAACCTAGTTTCTCACATCACTTATGTTGTATTTGTTAATTTTATACTTTTCATGGCAATTTGATTTACTTTCAGAGTTCTTTCCAGAAAACTGCTGAGAGGAAGTCACCGAAGAAATATTTTTTCTGACCTTTTTATTTATTATTTAGTAGATGTTCCACTATACTTAGAGTAGGTTCGTTTAAAAAAACAATCGCTGTTTAAAAAAAAAATTGGAAGAACTTTTGCACCAGAACATGAGACTTTTAAAATGAAGATATGATTCTTTGAAGAGGAAGACATAGGTAATAAAATATCGGTTTCTGCTTAATATTTATTCATATTTAAACAATTTCGACATCTGCACCACAAACGTTAAAAAATTAGGAGAAAATACCGCGATTTATAGGCAGGTTTGAGCGATAGTATCCCGATTGCAATGTGTTAAAGTGGATTATTGTCCATGATATAAAAAATTTACTTTTTTAGACACTTTATAAGGGGACCAGGTAAAGTAGAAGAGGTTCGTTCATTTAAACTAATAAGAGTGTTGCATAAGTATATGAAATATCACTGAATATTTCTTCATTTGTTTTAAAAAGAACTTCCTAATTTTTGTAAATATGTATCATCTACTAGGTTAAATGTTATTTATTTCATCACTTTATATCAAGTTTAATTGGAAAAATATACAATAAAATTGTAAATAATTGGATTCATACGATATAGTTTATGTGTAAATTATTTATAAAACTGTGATATTAAGAATTAAGAAGAAACACAAGAAAATAGTTTTAAATATTTTGTGGCAATTTGATTTGGCAATATTGCTTGTAGTACTTTTATTATCTATAATGTGTAGCGAATTTTTTTAATATCCTTGTTTGCTAAGAAAATTACATGCTGAAATTTTAATTTAACAATAAATTAATAAAATCGAGTTGAAAAAAGTGAAACTAAACGTTCAAATAATTTTAATGGACAGACATTTTAAAGCTAAACTATTCTAAGCGTGTTTATTGCAATACCAATAAATTTTATGTGACCATCAAGGAAAAAAAAACAATACCTATTAAGGCAGGCGGTGATACAATGAAAAATAAAAATTACTTTCAAATTTTAGCAAACCATTTAAGAATTACGCTTACAATTCACAACTTTTGTTTAACTGTTAAATATTTAACGTGTAAGTGGAATACAAAAAATTAAAATTTAAACATATTTTAATGTAAAAACTTGCTTTCGGCCATGTTTAATAAATAGAAAATTTTAAATTAAACTAAATTTATTCCGCTTTTAATCATACTTTAACAACTTTGCATGTTTAATGGTATAATAATTTATTTTAATTTAAAAAGGCTTACAAAATTTAAATGAATTTAAATTATTTAACAACTCATTTGTAACAGATAAGCAATAATTGGATTTAAAAAACATTAAATTCATAGCCAAAAAAAGTTATGTTGACAGTGCACAATAGGGAACTTTTTTATTAAGTTTTTATATAATTATTTGGACCTCTTCAAACATTTTAATTTAAAAATAAAAATTAAATATATAAAAATTTATATTTATTTTTTATTTTATTAGTTAAACACCCACCACATAACATCAAAATACATTGTAATAATTTTTGATTTTAATTTAAAAACGCATATAAAATTGAAATAAATTTAAATTATTTAACAACTTAGTATTTGTAACAGATAAGTAATTAATGGATTTCAAATAAATTAAATTTTTAGTTAAAGAAAGTTATGATGACAGCGCATAATAGGAGATTTTTATTTCGTTTTTATATATTTTTTATTGGCACTTTTTCCAAACTGTATAATTGAAAAAAATAAAAATTATTGCCTATTTTTGAAAGTAACACATAAAATAAAATATTTAAAAATATGTCTCATTACATTTATAATTTTTTATTTTATTAGTTAAACGCCCACCATAAAATCGAAAATATTGAAAATATTTCAGAATTTTTAATAATAAAAATTATTGATTTATATATTTGTTAACTAGAATTCGTTTAATGGTTATAAATTTTGTGCATTATTTGTTATAAAAAGTAAAGGGAATTACATTTATTTTGCGTTTTTAAATTTTTTAATAATATTTTAACAATAAATCGTAATAGTATGGAACACCCATAGTAAAGTATATGAATAATGTAACCTAAACAGTTTTCAAAATGTTTAATTACAATGTATTCGTTTTAAGATCATTAAGCTCAGGATCTTTTTTGAAGATTATATATTGTTGTTGACTATTTATTTTGCTACATCATTTTGAAATATTAAAACATATAATCTTTAAATTGGTTTTTAAGCCTTAAACAATTCTTAAGATTTTATTCTAAAAATAATTAAAAAGGGGTGATTTGTTTTTTTTTTTTAAATTGTTAAATTGAAACATATTTTCATGATTTTAAACATCATTTTTTTAAATAATTTTTCTATGCATTTATGGTCTAATTCCCTGTTTTTGTAAGACCAACGATTTCACACATTCGTTTATTTATATGAAAACCGCAAAGATTCAATTTTGTTTATATTTTCCATAAAAATCATTCATCCTACAAAAACACGTTACAGGGCACATTGTAGAAACATTTTATTGGCAAAAATTCGTTGATATAATACATAGAATTATAAAAAAAATTTCATGATTTCATTACTTTTATTAAAGATTTTGTGAAATAATGCATTTAATTAAAGGAATGTTAAGAAAGACTTCTTAGGAAAATATGTTTGCATTATTGGAATCTGTTTTAAAGCATATTTAGCTAGGAATAGTTTAATTTATTTTCGAAATAGATTTTTGTAATCATTTTAGGCAAAACGATTATTGGCTCGATTATGGATGGCTACTGAACTAGCTGTAGTTCAGTTTCCAGTTGCCAAAAATTCTATTACAGACGGCCATTTCAGATATAAACATAAGATTACGTTTGTTTTTTTTTTAATGCAAATCTATTAAGAATAACAAAAAACAAATTGTTTGTGTTAGTTTCTACAACTAATTAAAGATAAAAATAGAATAGGCTGCGAAAAAACGATATTTTTTTTTTAAATTTAATACTACAAAGTCGGATGGTTTGGTACTTTAGTAGGTATTTGGCTATTTTTTCTGGTCAGTTATATCTTCTATAAATTTTTTAAAAAATAAGACAAATAACAGCTTTCAAATCTAATCTAATTTCTATAGACCTCTTTACTAACCTTTACCTCTTTAGGATAGGTTAGGTTAGAGGATGTGTACTTGTCAATTAAGAAAAGTACAGTACCCGGAGGTTGAATTGACCCATTGTACAACGTCCTAGTTTCTCACACCACTTATGTTGTGTGTGTTAATTCTATACATGAGTGGTGGGACCTACAGTTTAAAGTCGACTCCGAACGACAGATTTTTGGGCAACTTTTCATTGCAATTTTATTTACTCTCAGAGTTTTTGCCAGAAATCTGCTGAGAGGATTTTGTCTTGATGTCTGGCCTGGGGGTCGAACCCTAGCTTTACGTCTAATAAGCCAACACACTACCTACTAGACTACGGCGACTTATTTACAAACTACTTTTCTAGTTTCAACACAATGTACTGAATGAATAAGGAATTGCCCCTGAATTTTGGTCGAAAAAAGTTTCAAATATTTTTACAATTATCGAAGTCTGAACTTCTTACAAAATAGGAAAAAACGGGACCGTGTGGTGTCTTCGCAGCGGCCTGTTGATATACCAGGGTTAACAGAAAAATCCTTATTGACTTGTTACAAAAAAACATTTCAGGTTCTTTTAAAGCGTTCTGTCCTATGAAGAAATATGGAATCGAATTCAATTTTAGTATACGTCACCCGTATTAGTGAATACGTATGTGACAGCTAATCAAAAACAATTTTATGCGTGATATTATTAAAAAAGAAAGTTTAAGGCTGGAGTAAACTCGCTGGATTATATAGAATAAATACAAAATTCGTTAAACATCTTTAAAATTGTTTATCACTGGTATTTCATTTATTTAAAAAATAAATCAATAAATATTTCTACCGACTTAACAACATTCAATTGATTTTATTCGTACTAAAAATGTTCAGTTGCTTGCATCAGAAAAAATTAATTCCTTTAGAATTACGTATAAAACACAAAATACATTAAAATTATGTACGACTGAAAATATTTCATCAAATATTTAATTTAATTAAAATAGAAAAAATAGTGTTTATTTATTCCCCACCCTTTTCAAAATTATATGTTCATAATAAAATATATTATTTAAATGAAAGTTTTAAGATAAAGAATAATAATTATTCATTAAATATGTTCATTAAAGAAATTTAATACAATGAACTGGTATGAAAACCTTTTGTAAATTAAACTTATTTTTCTTTCCAAATAAAAATGTGTAAAATAAAAGAAAGAAATTTTAAAAAGAAATTAATTTTAAGCTAATGGAATATAAACTTTGCTTAAATCTGTTGTATATGAATTAAAATGAAGAGCAAAAAATCTATTAAAAATACACACAAAAGCAGCATTAAGTTTATAATATGGGAAAAGGATTAAAAAATATAAACATAAAAACACAATTAAGTCAGTCTTGCATCGTTTTGTTTATTTATTGGAATGTTTTTTTTTTCAAATTTTACACAAAAATTGAGTTAATTTAACTTAACGCTTGTGTCTTAAGTCTTTTGTTTTTCTTTTATGTTTTGTCTGCACTGTAGTGACGCAAATCACTGTTTAGCATTTTTAATGACATTTTAAGCGGTTGTGTTTTTTTTTTTTTGTTTGTTTTATTTTTCTTTATTTTACTTACAACATAAGCAGATTAATCCATAAATATAAAGCATTTTGGGTGTTATTAACGGATGCAGCATCATGTTGAATGCTTTAGATTTTCGTGTTGTGGCCGTTTATGTGACCGTTAATTAAAAAGCGTATTAAAACTCAAACTGTATAAAAAATATAAGGATAAAAAGAAAACTCAATTACAGGTATGGGTGTTATTGAATGAAGGATACTTTTTTCTTCTAAATATCCTTTTATAATTAATTTAATTACTTTTTTGTACGTTTTATTATATAATTATTTAATTTTCATTTCTTACATTCACTTTTAGTGTTGAATTTGCAACACAATTTTGAAAGAAAAAAAAACACTTTTTTGTATATTTTTTTTTAATTTATAATTCTGCCACCTTTAATATTTTAAAAAAAATAAAATATTTTTTTTGTGAAACACTGAACCACGAGAGCAGATTTTTCGTTAGTCAACCGATCACTATGAACACCCAAACCGTACTAACTATTTAAATGCCAACTTTATATTAACTTGACTTAACAGATGCTGACTGGTTGGTTGATTGGTGGCTTTCTGGCTAGTTGACTGTTTGGTTTATTATGTGTATTTGTTTGTTTGCTTGGCTATTTGTTTATTGCTGTTGTACTGACTGGTCTGGACATTAAACACATACTCTCCATCCATCCATCCATCCATCTAGCTATCTATCTATCTACCTATCTATCTGTCTAACGTAAAGCACCGCAACAAATGTTTTTATTTTGTTGTTTCTTGTTTTCCCAAGACACCATTTCTTCTTCCAAAAGCAAGACAAGAGCAAAAACAGAAGCTGCAATATCAGCTGCAGCGGCAGCAATTAAAATAGTAGCATCCATCAACTACACGAGTAGCGTGATTAACATGCATATACAGAGAGTTTGGTAAGCAATTCAAATTTGTTTAAATTGAAATTAAAAAAATGTTTTAAATAATTTCATTATGAAATATCCCTCATTTATTTCAAACATTTTAAGCAGCAATGTTGCTGGCTGGCGTCAACTTGAACACACTTTGATAATGTTTGCCCATAATGTTGTTGTCGTTGTTAAAAACAAAAAAAAACAAAAATAACAAAAATACTGTTTTCTTATTCGTATGTACTTTAGTATTTTTATTTTACAGCTACTTGTCTTGTTTGCCAAGACTTAAAGATGCATTTTGTTTTTTCTTAATTTTTGTCTCTTAAAGAAGATGTTACATTTTAATGGTCAAATCAAAGAGTATATATTTACGTACAATTTTTGAATTAGTATTCATTGAAAAAAAAACATAAAAAGAAAAAAATGCAGCGGAAATTTTTTGGTTAATTTACTTCAAAGTTTCTTTTTATTTTTATTTTTTCTTTGACTCTGGTATTAGCTCCAGTGACATAAATTTGTTTTAAAAACACGAAACTTGTTTTCCTATCAATGTGTTCTTGAAATTATTATTATACTGTTTAAAATTGTATATAATTTTTTCAATTTAAGTCAGTTAACTGGTAATTTTGTAAACGTTTTGGTTTTAAAGTTTAAATATTATCTTGACATTTATGTGTTAGCCTTGGCCTAAGTAAATTTATTTCTTTTGTTTCGTATTTTTTTTTTCTTTTTTGTTTTGAGCATAATAAAGAATTATTTTATTTTTAATAGTTTGTATCATAGAAAGTTAAAGAAAATATGAAACAAAAAATATTAAAATTATTAAATAAAACTGATATAAATTGTAATTGTTGTTACATTTTATTCTAATATATGACGCTTGGTTAGAAAGGCGAGTGCGGAAAACGCATGCACCCACATACTAAAAACAGTCCATTATGATATTCTAAGTTTTGGCATCTTATTGGAATGAGCTGATGAATACAAATTTTCTAATTCTTTTCTCCAGACGTTCCAATTCTTGGCAACGCATGAACATGATTTCCTGCCAACACCATCAAATACACTGCCAAATACAATGTTTGATTTGACTCACTGCTACATTATTTAATCACCATTGTTTTCACTTGGTATTGCTGCAAGTGACCAATGGGTATCATCACTAGTTGCACTTAAATAATAGTCAAAAAACCACAAGACCTTCTTCTAATACTTCAGTCGTTTATGTGCTATACAACAGATAGGGAGATTAAAATTGCCAAAGTCTTCTATTTATACTTCTTTTTATGACCCCTTCTATTTCTTTATTCATCAATATCTATTTTGTCTTTGTAGATTACAATTTGTGTTAATAGCCTTAGCACTCTTCAAACACATATACATACATAATTGGTCATTACAACCCATCAGCCAGGATTAGGACCTAGTTTCTCGCATCGCTTATGTTGTGTGTGTTAATTTCATACCTGAGTGGTGGGACCTACAGTTTGAAAGCGACTCCGAACGACAAATTTTTAAGACTCTTTTCATGGCAATTTTATTTATTCTTGGAGTTTTTGCCAGAAATCTGCTGAAAGGAAGTCGTCGAAGAAATATATCTTTTCATATTCCGTTTAGTTTCAGATGTCTGACCTGGAGCTTGAACAGAGGACTCACGTCTAATAGGACAACATACTGACTACTAGGCTTCGACAAAATCAATCGCTGAGTAATCGTCACAAATTCCAGGCATTTTTTGGATGTCTTTTGTTTTGGTCCCTTTAGTTTGAATGAAGCCTAGTTTAGTAAATATTAGTAGAGTGTACTGTAGTGCTAAGATTTTTGATTTTCGTAAAAATAAAACATTGTTAAGAATAAAACCTAAATTTGAAAACCTCTGTATTTACTTATATTCAAATGTTACAAACGTTATAATTAATTTAATCTGCATTTTGTGATACAGAATACAGAAAAAAAAACACCAACACAATCTGTCTAATTCTAATAACATGAAAGACTATCAATCAATATCACAAATAATGGGAGGAGCAGTGAAAAAAAATCGCATAATAAGAAACACATGTAGTTTTAAATAATCAAACAACCTCTACTTTAAAGTTCAAAATCATGAGAAATAAAAACCAATACATACATACATACATACATACATACATACATAAAAAAAACAAAATAAATAATAGTCATAATTAATATTCCCTCCTAATGGCTTAATCATGGTAAAAATCTTTGAAATCAACTCTTTTCGAGGTTTGTCTTCCATATAAATATTATACGACATAAGCACCGGTGATCATCTATTTCTGATTACAACTCTTTGTTTTTTTTTTTTGTTTGTCTATTTTATTTTGTTTTCGTTTCTTTTTTGTTGTATTAGTATGAGGTTTTAGCAAAAAAAAAAAAAAAAAATACAAAATGCTTGGCGGTTCGGTCAGTTGGCGAGTCCGTTGGTTGTTATGCATTCATTGGCTGATGACCTTTAAGAGGCTAATCAACATAAAAAAGTGTATAAAATAATAGCAAAGAAGATAAAACATTACATTTATAAAATGAAAGTCTTTTGTAATACACATTAATTTATATGCGAACTACTACTTCTACTACTACTACTACCAACAAACCACATGGAGTAGGCAAAGTTCATTTCAAAACTCCAATTAAAATGCTGTTTTCATAAGCTAGCGCTACAAGCGCATATCTTCGAGGTTTAGGCTTAAACATCTATTGGATGAATATGTTTTCAAAAAGGAAATTATAAAAAAAATATCAGAGTAGACATACTCGCATTTAATAATTTTATGTGCTTTTTTTTCTTTCTTAAATAATTGCCAATAGAGGCAGACAGCAGCAAGAAAAATTATGTTAAACTTTCATCACTGCATTGAGGAAGTTATAAATTATGAACAGCAATGGGAAAATACAAAAGAAAACTTAGGATCATTAAATGTGCCATGATATGCACAAATTTTAATTAAATAAATCAATAACCATTAAAGAAAATTATATATATTTTATATATATTATATATTATATATATTTTATATAAAATGCTTTCAATTAAAATTATGTCCACCTAATTTAAATATCCTCTTTAAACAGAAGCGAAGGAGAATTCTACATATTTGCTATAGCTTTCAAAAGCTTTCGATAAATGTCTTACAATTTCAAAAACGAAAAACTGAAGTAAAATAGAGTAAAGTATATGGAACTCTTACTTATGCTGTACTTTTCTTAGATAAAAGTAACCGGAAAAAATGACGGCTGAAAATGTCAAGAATGTTTATGTTCCGATACACTTACCGTCATCCCTGAACCGTTAACTGGTGCTGAAAAGTAGGTCACTTATACCAAGGTCTAGGCAGAATGGTCGTGCTCGAATTGCAGTTAGCCACCGCAAAATATTACCAAGCTAGTGTTGACAGACATGGAAGATATGATCTGTATAAAAATCTCAAGTCCTCTATGAATCGCTGACAGGTGCTTCAAGGTAGGTGACCTACACCAACGTCAAATAAAATTAGTTGTAATCGAGTTACGGCTAGAAAGGTTATTGCAACCCTTTTGTCAGGATTAAAACTTAGCTTAGTGCGTTCATTTAAGCGCATATATGAAATGAAAAAAAATTTGCAAAATTAGTTCGAATTGAATTGTTCCAAAATACCTCCGTAGCTAAACAAACAAAGAATTTAAAATTTTTGCACAAAAAGATAGAAGTTGTAAATGTCGCCGTATTCTAGTGGGTAGTTTGTTGCCTTTTCAGACGTAAGGCCACGATTCAAACCCCAAGTCCAGCAGATTTCTGGACAAAAACTCTGAAACATAAAATTGCCATGAAAAGTTTCTCAAAAATCTGTTGTTTGTAGTCGACGTTAAACTGTAGGTCCCACCAGTCATGTATAAAATTAACACACGCAACATTAGTGGTTTGAAAAACTCGGTCACAATACTGACTGAAAGGCTGTAATGACTAATTTGTATGTATGCACAAAAAGATAAGCTATTCCGTACACCAGCAACTTTCTTACGATTTTAATACGATGAAAAGGAAACAACAACAGGAGCTTAACCATGAGGTCTCAACCATTTCTAATCATATTAAAATGGATCAAATACTTCAGACTCATACCGCTAGTCATAAATAAGTTTAAAATTGTTTCGAAATTTATATTTTCCAAATTTTTTTTATAATATGTACCGGATTTAATTCAAGGTTGTCTATTTCGTTATACACATTTTCATCATACATTTTTGCTATGCCCCGTACACATAAAAAAGAAGAAATTTCGAATTTCAAATGCAAAAAAAGAAAAAAAAAAGAAAAATATTTTACATTTCCTTTTTCCTGTTTGAAATGGTATGCTTGTATGTTATTATTATCTTCATTTGTTTTACTTTTATTATTCTACTAATCCACTAACCATAAAACCTACTTTGTGTATATGAATGTGAATCTGAATATTCTCTCTCTAAATTCTATTGCCACTAGTTGTTGTTGGTCGTTATTTTATTTAATTTTCATTTTTTGAAATATCTGCACAACTATAAACAGCGTTTTTAAACAGAGAACAAATTTTGAAAAAAAAGATGAAAAAAGTCATATTTAACATGACTTTTTTTTAAATACACTGACTGGATTGAGTGGCTGGCTGCCTGTTTAAAATTAGACACGTTTTTATTTGCATTCGAATGTACGCGTGTGCAACTTGTTTTAAAACTACAATTCAACAAAAAAACAAACAAACTTTAACAAAAATAACTGAAATAATATTAAAATATTAAAAATATAAATGAGTTGAATGGTAAAATGTATAAAATTGATGAGCTCTTAAGTATTAAATTTCAGTTTCAGATTCTTTAGACTATAATTTTTAATTTTAAAATTTTTTTTTTTAATTTTATTTTACATGCGAATCACAGAGAACTTTTCAATTATACCACGTTAGTTGAAATATTTCATATATTTATTGTAAAAATATGTATAAAATGTTTGTAATGATGATGTCGTATATTTACACTGAAGAGCAAAAGTGTTAAGCGTTGTAGGTATTTGTTTTTATTGGTCTATTTTAGCAGATCCTAGAATTTTAGAATCGCAAGCGTCTATCTGTCATTGTCTGCAAACAACAACTACTATGAAAATATAATAAATTGCTGTATTGAGTGTAGTGATGAGGAAATTTAGTCTTAAGAGATGACACTGTGTTCGATATTCGTTCTTGATGTTTATACGGAGTTATTAACCTTTCCTTGACGGACTCTTTAAAGTATTGAAGTTTCTTTATTTTTAAAGATTCGTAAACCATGGTGAAAATTTTTTTCCTCTTCTCCCAAATGTAAATAATGATTGCTGCGATTTTTCCTTTGTATTCTTCATGTATTCTTCATTGGAAAGCCGAAAAACTCTGAAATGATAAGAACATTCAGGCAAATATGTTGCTAAACCTTAATTTAACGTTCAGATTTGCAGTAAAAGATATCCATCGTTCAGATTTGCAGTAAAAGATATCCATCCCTACAATTGCAGTCAAATAAAAATTGAACAACAACAGTATTATGATAAGCAATATGAAAAGCAAAAGAAAATAAGCCGAACAGCCATTAAACAGAAAAGCCGTGCTATGATTAGAGAATTCGAAAAACATTATGAAAAATTGTGTCCTTTTCTTCGGACGAACATCGTGTAAGGATTGAAATAGATTGGATTCAAATCTTATACTCGGCGAATTGAGACGATAAAGAGTATGAAGATGAAAACAATTTCAAAATAGTTTGTATTTTTCGTATTTCATTTATGTCACGTGAAATTTCCAAAAGTGTTTCAATTCAATCGTTTTGTATATTCTATAAATCCATTGATTGCAATATTAATTAATTATTTATGTTAAACAATAGCCAAACAATTTAAACAAAAAATCTTAAATTTTGATATTATCTTATTCTTTATTATGGATCGATTAAAATACATACACTTTTGCTCACCATTGTACATTTTAAATGTGTCTTTTTAATGATCATTCTGAATTTTTTCTTAAATATTTACTCAAAATAAAACCTTTTTGTTTTAGTAATTATGAAAGGCCACTGTGATGGCATCTATTTATATGTTTACATATTTGCATATAGCACAGTGGGGTTTTTTATGCAATACAATAAATACAATCTTTTAAAACTTGGAAGATTATAGTTTGTCCCAACTCTACGTGATAATTCTAATTCATAAATGACATTAAAAAGCAATACTTTCACCAAAGTATCCATGCGTTGTTTTTTTTTCTATTCATCCTGAATACCACAGTGGGATCAGTAAAAAGTGATTTTTTGTACGACGAACAAAAGGGGAAAGAGGCGGAAGTGTTTACAGTTTAGAGGTATTGTAACACATGTTCTTTAGACCCGGCTCAAAGATTGCTTGTAGATCAGATAAGCCTGATTAAGTCTCTCCGTCATAACCTTGAGCTTGGCCTGATAAAAGAAATATGAACAGCAAATGCAGCTGTTATCTGCAGTAGTGTAGAGAAGATTAGCATTAGCAAAGATAAAAAGTAGAGTTCTAGATAACGTTCAGCTATACTGCTGGTATAAATTTAATCAAGGCATTTTAGTATGTACGAGTATGTGTCAATAATAAATGTTAAACTGCTTAATCGATTTGAAATTTAATAGTTGAATTGATTAAACACGTTTCTAGTTATGATTCAAAAAAACTGTTTAAGGTTTAAACATTTGTGAGCAATAATTCCTAAATTCTTAGCCTTTTTCTTTGTGTTTGTTTAATAGTTAAGAGAACCAAACATTAATTTAAAAAAAAACAGAACCGTATTATTGAAAATTATGGACCCACTGTCCTACACTTTGGATATGCAATCATTTGTTTATAATGTGCACGTAACTGTATGTAATATTGTAGTAAAGTCAGCTGGCTGGGTTTGGTTTATTGAAGCCACTTTTTTATTTTTTCGTTTAATTTTTTTTTCTTTTATTTTTTATTTTTTGTTAATATTTTGCAATGTTAAACAATTGTCTGTGAGTAAATGAAAGAAAAGCAAAACTTGATTATTGCACTTACATACATATATGTATTTGTAAATGAGTGTAAAAATACAATATTTTTATTTTTATTATTTATTGTTATTCAAATAATAATCGCATAATATTGTACGTTCGATTAATGTCGATTGTAAAAAAAACAAAAAAAAAATATTTTTTTTTTATTATTGTTCTTGTCGCTGTTTTTATTGCAAACATGTATGTTGCAAATAAATAAACGTTCAATGACAAAATCATTTAATAGTTGTAAAAATATTTGAAAGCAAAATATTGATCTTTTTTCCTACTAAGGAAGTGACAAAAAAAAAACAAATACGAGTTTTAATAGGGGAAATTTATTTCAATTTTTATATTCATTTTAAAACTATTTTACATGATTTACTTTTAATAAAAAAATTAAATTAAAATAAAAACTACAATGTCATACATTTCTAAATTTATTAGAGTTTCTTTTTTTTAAATTCCACGTTTTTTAGTCGGTTTTATTAAAAAATTTTCGTTCATTTGTAGTCTTTGATGTCCAGTTGATCTTTTCTTTTCAGTTTTTTCTTTTAATTTAAAATTTTGCAAATTTCAAAACTTGTTTAACATGGCTCTTGGCAATTTTTATTACCATTGTTTTTGAAATAAACTGTTTTTTGTTTTGTTTTGTTTTTATTTTTTTTTGCAAAAAAGAACAAAACAAATATCGTCAAGAATTATTTAAAATAAAATATTTGCATTTTTTTTCCTTTTTTTGTTTATTTATCTACCAGTGTATTATTTTAATTAAATTAGAGAGAATAAACAATATTTTGTATTTCGTTTACGTATTTACAAAACCCAACGAAGATCAAGATCATGACAATTGTTAACTGAATAAACTCCAAAACGATTACGTAATAATTTATTGAACGTTTTATTTCTTCTTTTTTTTTTCTAAACATTTTCAACCGAAAATATTATTTGCAATTATTTAAAAGAATTTATTTAAATTAATTGTTTCACAGCTGTATTGTAAATACATACTCTAATGTTTATGTTTTTAATCGTAAAATTATATTTTAAACCTATAATTAAAACCGCCAATTTGCCTTAAAGATTATTATTTGCATAAACGAAAATAGTGAATCACAAAATATTCTTAATTATACATGTATGCCTGAGTAACTGTAAAAAGATATTTTTAACAGGTTTATAGAATTCAAATTGATTTTATAAGAATATATTTAAAAAATTCTTAATTTTAATCCGATTAAAAAAAACCGTAATATTCTTCGGATTATTTATTCGAAAAATTTTTTAAGCAACTTCTTCAACTTTATTAATAATGTCAATAGCACTGAGCTAAATTTCACAATTTTGAAGACTTAACACATTTAAACTTCTAATAGCCACAAGAAAGAGTTGCTAAAAACTTTATCCGTAAACAAAAAATTTGTCTAAGACCACATCCTCAATACAAATGTGATACAGGAAAAAATAATATCCCTGATGCAGCAAGAGTACAGCTTAATTTGAATGATCCCATTTACTTTAAATATACATAACTTACATAATTGGTTATTACAACCCTTCTGTCAGGATTGCGACCTATCTTCTCACACCATTCATGTTGTGTTTGTTAATTCTATACTAAGTGGGTCCCCTACAGTTTAAAGTCGACTCCGAATGACAGATATTTGGGCAACTTTTCATTGCAATTTTATTTACTCTCAGAGTTTTTGCCACAAATCTGCTGAGAGGAAGTCGCCGAAGAAAATTTTTTCATAGGGTTTGAACCGAGGCCTCATGTCTAATAAGCCAACACACTATCTACTAGACCACGGCGATAATCGTAAGTATATACATAGTATGTACATACACAAATTGCAATTCAAACATATCATTCAGAAATTATCATTCAACTCGACCTAAATGGGTTTGGCCTTTGAAAAATAAATCAATTAATAGATACATAGAAAAATAAAAACTTCTTTGAGAAACATACGATATTCTTCTATTGTGTTGAAGAAAATTTGCATATGAACAATTTTAAAAACGGAAATTTTTCTTTTACATCGTATTTTAACTTGATATGTTATTTCGTAATATAACAAGAGTACAATAATACTAAGAAACGAATTTAGAAAATTATACAAATCTCTTTAACTAATAAAATCTTCTTATTAATAAAAGAAAAGATTGTATAGGTATTAGAAACTAACACATTTCAATGTAGTAACGCATCATTAATTCAATACAATTCATATTCGCTCAACAGTCATTTCAACTTTAAATTACTTTAAACATACCAAAACGATCACAACGTACGGTGGGGCAATAAAATAAAAATCAACAAATTTTTAATATTTGAGCATGCTTGAGTTAAAGCTTAACTTGAAAGTTCCACAGTGTATTTCACAGAAATGTTTAAATATGAGTAAACGTATGCAAATGTGTACATAAGAATTCTTTTGTAGTCTAATACAAGCGATGCTAATGTAGGAATCGACCAGTAATACCCGATTGCTTTTGCTTTGGCTATTTACATTCAAATGATAGAAAAAGAAAAATTTAAAAAAAAAATTAATTAATTGCGAACATGACATGATGCGGTGGTTGCAGTGGTAAATCTTGGTCACTGGATTACACCATTTCCACATGCCTATATAATAACAGAAACATAGCAAAATGCAATTCAATTAAAACACACGATGCTTACAGATTTTAGATATACAAATGCATAACAACCTCTCTGCCGAATATTCAGTCGTATTGACATTATCCTAATGAAAAACAGTTAATCTCTTATTGGTCAAAGCTGGATATGTGTGGCAAATTGTTTTCTTCATTTGTTGACGTCATACGTCCCAGGACAAAAATGTTCTAAGCTCTTCCATCAAAACAGAGCCTTGTTTCGCCAGGGCAGTATTCTGCCTGTTGTTTATTCTATTTAAACTTCTGACATTCCAAAAGTATTACCATATTTGCTGGTAATACTGCTTTTCATAGATTACCAAGGTCTATAAAATTACGTTCCCAATTTAGAATACATAAAATAGTTGTAAATTGTTAATAATAACTGTGAAAGAATACTTTGTAGAAAATAAAAATTTAAACAAAATTCTTAAGAAAAAAAATGTTGCTTTAGTTTAAGAAATGGTGTAAGCATTGAGATTCATTGAGATATCCTAATCGTTAGAAACATTGACTCTTTGGCTTTTGAAATTGTAGTTCTAAGATGGTGTAGTGTCTCTGAGTTGGCTAATACTTGGATTCGCTTGCAGTTTATTTATGTTTTTTGTTTTTTATGATTATGCAAATCAAGATGAGAAAAGTAACGAAACAAAACAAAAAGTAAAAACTTAAATGTACTGCAAAACAAAGAAATAAAATTATTAACGTCCTTGGTTTAAAGTCGAGGTGTGCTTGTAATATTAACAAAACTAAAATAAAAATAAAAACAAAAATTAATAGAAATAAAAAATAAAAGCGAAAAACGAAAAATGAAAATACCCACAAGAAACACAGCATAAAATTGAAAATAACTTCAAATGGAAATTGAATTTTTTTTTGTTGGTTTTCTTTAATAAATCTCTCAAAATTTTGGGCCATCTTGGCAAGCCAGCAAGACATGAAACAACGAACCTCTTCATCAGTATTTTTCTTTGTTTGTTTTATACTAATATTTTCCAATTTTTTTTTATACTCAAGGTCAATAATGTTTTATTGTTTAATTTTTTCTTTCCATATTATTGTGTGTCAATCTCATCTCTAATTTGAACATTTTTATTTAGCATCATAATTAATTTAATCACAAATTAAAACAAAATAACAATTTAAAAACAACAAATCGCAAGCAAGTGTTTAAAAAAATTCACGCGATCTGTGTTTTGTTTTTTCTTCTCTCTATTATTATTATTTTTAGTGTGAAAGTACTTAATTATGCACGTCAAATAAGAAAAAGAATAATTTTTTTATAAAATGATTTAATGCTTGTACAATACAAAATTAAATAAAAATATGTTGTGATAATAACATTGGCATCAAAAGTTTGCAAAATTTATGTGCGTCATTAAAGCATACAAATTATGCTGCAAATAAAAATATTCATTTTAAATCGGCTCTAAATAAATAGGCTTCTGAAAGATTGAAAAAATTTTTCAATAAAATTGAAAAACAAATTATGAATTATAAATTAGAATAGGCCTTTATCTCATAAATTTCAAAATGATATTATTAACTTTGTGAAAAAGTTTTTCGTGTATGATCCTATTTTTTTTATTAGATGAGAACGTGACATAAGACATTATATTATAAGAATAACAAAAAAATATATATATATATGTATATATAAAACAATTAAAAATTTATTTGGAAATTTAAAATCTTATAACTGATAACAATAACTTTAGTTAAGACAATGCAAAATTTCATCATAAAAAAAATTATTTTATTCTCAAGTTTATCAATAATATTTTAAAATATTATTGATAGAAAAATATAAAATTTTTTCGATTATATTGGCAACTTCCCAAGGATTATTGTCCTAATTTAGATAGTAAAATTAACACTCGAATCTTATTTCAAAATTAGTGGATATATCAGTTGATAAGTCTCCCTAACTATTATTCTGTTTTCCAGTTTACGCTACAAATAACACGCAGGATCTGATATTCTAATTATCGAAAAACGATCTTTGTCTATAGAATAGAATTCAGAATTGCTTTTCGGCTTTCAATCACAGGAACAACTAATTGGGTTTGTAATAAGGCTATATACTTACCACATACATACATATATATAATTGATCATTACAACTTTTTAGTCAGGATTACGACCTAGCTTCTCACACCACTGATGCTGTGTGTGTTATTTTTTATACATGAGTGGCGGGAAATGTTTCTCAAAAATCTGTCGTTCGGAATCGACTTTAACCTGTAGGTCCCGCCACTCATACATAATTGGTCATTAAAACCCTTTAGTCAGCTAGCTAGCTTCTCGCACCACTTATGTTGGGTGTGTTAATTTTTTACATTAATGCCGAAATCTACAGTTTAATGTCGACTCCGAGCGATAGATTTTTGAGGAACTTTTCATGACAAATTTCCAGAAATCTGCTGTAAAGAAGTCGCAGAAGAAATACTTTTTTCATATTTCGTTTGGTTGGAGATGTCTAACATGAGGTTTGAACCGGAGTCTCACGTCTAATAAGGCAACACACTAACTACTAGACAATGACGACTTCATCACATCTCTAAATTACTATGGACCTAACAGAATTAGATTTAAATTGCAGAAGTTTACATAACATAACTTAGCATAATAATCGGTTAATATTTGCTGATATCGTTCAAAGTTCTGCGGCACGTCTATCAGAAGTCCTTCTGTTGATCCGATTTAATACAAAATATCGATTAATAATTCGATTACAATACTCGAAGATTTTGAATATGTATTTCAATATTTTTCCCCCGTTTGTCGTGCCGTTTATTCCATTCTTCATTTTTTATTTCAAATAAAAATAAAAGTCTGGCAACAATAGTATGTTATTGTTTTTATTGTTTATGCATGCTAAATTGTGTATGTATTTAAATACATGTGTTTACATACACATGTGTGCGTGTGTTTATATTTTGTTTTCTATTTCTTTAGAGCAAAATGTGAGGGAGAACTTTTTAAATAAATTTTCCAAATTGTAATCAGTTCAGTTTTAAACTAATAGCGGAACACAGCGTTAAACCAAAGAAAATTCTTTCAAACAAATAAATAAAGTGTTTAAATTCGGCATATACATACTACATACACGTATTGTTCTTTTAATAATTAATTATTAAAGTTAAATTAAAAGTGAATTAAATTAAAAGTTTTGAAAATAAATAACAATGCATAGCACATTATTAGATGAGGTTGGTAAATTAAAACGAAATCCTTTTTTCATTCTCTTTCTAATTTAAAATTAACTAAAAACTCTTTTTATAAGCGGGGGGTAATAATTGTGACAAAAAAATAATCGAAAAAGATTATGTGTTGTGATTTTTATTTAATTACTAACGGATCTAATTTTAGTACAATACTAACTTTGTATATAACGTATGTTTTTTTGTATCTTTTACACCTTTAAACAATACAAAGAAAGCAGAAAAGTATTCTTCATATCATTTCAGCTGGTGGCATCCATAGTCATAATGTTTATTATTAGAGCAAAGAATCATCATCATCATCAGCATCACCACCCATCACAGAAAATGTTTGAATTTCAGAAAAAAAAAGAATGAAAAAACAATTTTAAATGAAAAAACCATATTTCAATCGACACACTTGCATTTCTTGAAAATTGTCGAAAATCGAAGCTGTTTTCCTGTTTTACTTTTTATTTAAACAAAAGAATACCTACAAACAATTTACATACATACATATGTAAACAGTTGAAGAACAATTTGTTTGTAAAATGAAAAATACTCTTACATCTTGTAACTGTAACTTGATGTAGGAAAAGATTACTGCCATGATTGATTTGAAATTATTTTTAAGCAAAAAATTAAGAAAATATTTGAAACATTTCGTAAGCTTATGATGAGAGTCGCATTATCATCATCATTAAAAAAAATATTTCTAAAATGTAGTAAAAATATATCGAATATTTTATTTCCTATAATTTTTACAATTGAACATGTTTGTATTCCAATCGAACTACAAAACGTGACTGTAATTATATTTTAAAATTTTACAAGACTTTTTGAGACGACCTTAATAAACTAAAATTTATAACACTTTGTAGCACAAAAGTTACCAAAAAATATCAAGAAAAATAACTAAAAAATCAAATAAAATTCTACAATAAAAAGAACAAATTTTGAACATAAAAATTAATTCCTTTTTCAAAACCTTAAACGCATTAGTTTTGCTTAGCAAAAATCATAGCTTTATATATTCCACAAAGAATACATAGCTTTTATCATTAAATTGATTACTCAAATCCTGAGCTGTAACTGCGTAATTTCATTTGAATGACAAAATTGACGAAACTTAATGTAAAATAAAAAAAATTTAAATTAAAACGTCTTGAATTTCGTCTTGAAATACGCAATAAATTTTCTATTCTTTTACGCCAAACAAATTTAACTCACTAAACATTAAAGAATTTTTTTTCTATAGTTTTATTAACTTCGTATTTAAATGTTTGATCATTGAAAACATAGCATTAAATTAGAATTATAATATATTTTACAAATTCATTTTAACTGAACGTCATTCATATTTAATGATTAGCTGAGTCATACTAATCTCCAAAGGCTTGGTCTATGGTCAAAAATATATGTATGGATGACAAATGCTGACAACGTATGAAAAACTGTGAAAGGAACCAGAAATAAGAGACAAAGAGTTATTAACAATGGTAGAAAATAAAATTTAAATTAAAATTTAATCCGCATTTAAAATCTTCTCCAATATTAAGGCTTTCAAAATATCCATAATGTTCTAGCCTACCCTGGCGAGAGGCAGAAATTCAAACAGGCTCGTTACGGGTGTAATTACTGAATTGTTAGTGTTTCTGAACGTATTACGACTATTGTAGGGACTGTTTGTGCAGCCATTGCGCTGATCAACTTCTTCCTTTTCCTGATTTTGGTGGAATTTGGTTAGTACAGGGACTGCGTTCACCCGTGGCATCACAACGGGCCGCTATGCGTGCTCAAGTGAGCTACCACTCCGACCTAACCTAACCTAACCTAGGGACTGTTTAGATGAATAGGGAGGAAAATCGATATTGGCACTTTCTATAAAAATGTCCTGCTGTATGGTAAACCAGACTAAGGCATCTATGTGCCCCGGAAATGTTTCACTATTGATTTTGCCAGTAGTGTTGGTTTGTTCTTGGTAGTGCCTGAGCTGAGAAAAATTTTTCTAGGTATCACTAGTGAAAAATTAAAAAAAAAGGCCAAAAGAAAAATTAAAATTTCATTTCAATTTCTCATATTTGTTAAATTGCGTATAAAAAACTGGTTTACATATTCGCACAATCATTTTAAAAAACTTCCGATTTGATTAAAGAAAGTCGAAAGATTGTTATTATATTTTTCCATTAAAAAAAAATAAAAACAACCTTGTTATGGTTTTTATTTAATTTATTGACGATTTTATGCTATTATCATCATTAGGGTGTGAAATAGAATTTTATTTGTTATTTTTTATTGCTATTGTTATTAATCTTTTTTATTTTTGTTATCGATTTGTTAAAAGTAATTTTTAAAAAGTATGTTGTTTGACATGTAATATACTAGATAGCTTATAGCAAAACTTTACTCTTTATAAACCTATACTGTTTGCAATATAAATTACATAGTCTTAACAGTTTTGAATTGGCTTTAACAAAATTTGATAAAAAAATGTATATGCAATTGGACGTTAAAATTTGTAATCAAATAAATTTATTTTTTTAAATACACATAAATTGCCATTTAACAACACATTGTCTGCACATAATAAAATATAATTAAAGAGCTGTTATCGAAGGTGTTTCTTTTTTAATAACCTCGATCTTTAAACACCCCAAATAAATGTTTTTTTTTATTACTACATTACATTGTAATTTTGTATGAGCGATCATACTACGTAATGTCTTTCATTTTATCAATACACTGAAAGTATATGTCTGAATTGGCCGAATAGATTGGATGCGCTATTAAAAAAATGGTAGAATGGTTAATAGTAATAATTAGTATTCCCACAAGTATTTTTAATTATATCAATGAGCTTAGATTTCTTTTTATTGTAGATTAAGTGACGGTCATGTTTAAGACAACATAAAAATTATTTCAAATCCTATTTAGTATGCTATTTAGTACTTAGCACTTTAAGTCTGCAGTTGTTTCTGTTTCAAAACCCTCTTTTCGCAAACATCTCCCTCATATTTAGATTAAAAATTTGCTCAGTTTTCAATAAAATTTAAAATTTTTTAGAAATGAAAGAAATCGTTTACAAAAAAAGAGTTTCAAAAAAATCCTATAAATTCGTATGCCCAACATACTTGATATTTTAAGCGCTTATCTAAACATCACCAAAGAATTCAGTATATTTTACAATTTGGTCCTTCCAACAAAGAACAAAGATAATCAGACTATTTAAATACACTGAGTCTTGAACTAAAGTAAAACAAGACTGAATAAATTTTTTTTGAATTTTATTAGACGTTACTCAGCGGTTCAAACCCCAGGTCAGAAATCTGCACCAAAACCAAAATATAAGAAAAATATTTCTTCGGCAACTTCCTCTCAGCAGATTTCTGTGAGTACATGAAATTGTCATGAAAAGTTTATCAAAAATCTGTCATTCGGAGTCAACTGATTTCTGTAGATTTCGCCACTCATGAATAAATGTGTTATGGTGTGAGAAGCTAGGTCGTAATCCTGACTGAAGGGTTGTAATGACCAATTATGTATGTATGTATGTTCTATAAACTCTTATAAATTTTTTTAATATTTTGTTATATGAACTTAATTTATTAAGGCGATGTGGAAATGTGGTTTCAACACATATAGCAAATTTTCGTTAATTATGCAATTCCTATCTTGCAAGCTGTCAATAGAAAAACAAACAAAATACTATTGAAAAATTATCTTAAGAGACCCTGTATAATATTTATAATGAATCGCACGCGTATAACCCTTTAATAACCTTTAAATGTGTAGGGCAAATAAGTTGTCGGTAGAAATCTAAAATAAAAAATTATGAAAGTACGAGTCTATTAAATAATAATAAAATACATGCTTTTTTAATGAGTTATCAGTCTATTTTTTTTTTATTTTACTTGTAAATTATAAGCAGATTATTATAACGTATAGAAACAACATACAAACAAACAAGAAAAAAAACCTAAACGAACTTGATAGACTATAATAAAAAAATAGTTGTGTAAACAATTTTATTTAATACGTAAGAAGAAGAAAGGAAAAAATCGAGTCACTGTACTGTTGGGCAAAATAAACAATTAAAACTTTAATTTATGCTTAATGATAATAATTGAAAAGAGCAAAAAAGAAAAAATTATAATAAAAAAAAATTAAATAATTGTGGTGGCATAAAGAAAAGTAAAAGTACTTTTGCTTTTTTGCATGCATATGTACGAATTATGAAATTTAACGAGATACCACCTTTCAGTTGGATAGAAATCACCAGCGGTAATATTTTCTAAGAATATATTCTTAAATGATATAAATTTTTGATTTTTTTCTTTTTGTTCAACTGTTGATCTTTAAAACATTCATTTGGCATTTCGAATTGCAGGTGTATTAGCTTGCATTGCTTCACTTACAATTCTTTGTTGTATGTCGAAAAAAGTATGTACGTATGTACGTATGTAATTCCTATAGAAAATATTTGTGTGATGAATTTCAATTAAATTTAGAAACATTTTGTCGTTTTGTTAGACAATTTCAACATGATCACCAAATCGCGTATTATCGTACGTAATATGCTTGAGATTTTGTTCTAGTACGTTTTCGTTTTAATGTTTGTTGTTTCTATTTTCCTAATTTGAATTTGAATGTGTCTTATATTTTTATAATGCTTCACAAGCATTATATTGAGTGTTTTTTATTTTATTTTATTTAAAAATAGTCTTGACAGTGTGTCGAAAATTATGGCAAATTTATATTCAATTAATGACGCCGATTTGATATGATGCTGGTCACATAGACAATTTATAATTCTATGTTGTTTATAAACATGTATGGATATGCATATGTACATAAATACGTAAAATGCCAGCAGATGTTTGATTTTATTAGGGAAGCGGAAATGATTATCAAAAATCAAAATTAATAAATGTATTTGATAGGAATATAAACAAAAGATGATTACTTTCGAGCATCTCTATTCAATTTGCCTTCCTTGATATATTTAATCCTTTTCAAGAAATGTTTGACAATTCGTGTAGTGATTTGTCACGTTTTGTAGGAGATTTGGTGAGGTGGGTATTAATTTTACAGTTAGTGTAAAGATGTCGTAAAGAACTAAGAGATTCCGATAAACCAGGTTATGTTAAACTTCACCTCTAACCTAACTTACGCATATGACACTTCATTTACCGTATGTTTAAAGGCTTTGCTCTAGAATTTGGTTAAAACTTTGTAGCCCCTGTATTGAATGAAAACTATTCGAATAATTAATTTCATTTATTATTAGAATCTTCTGAAGACTTTTATAAATTCTTTTCTCACTTTCACAATTTTATTGTCGTGTTAAGTAAAAACACCTTGAAATTATATAAATTTGCATATAATGATGCATATGCACTGAATGTACATGTAGCATCATCACAGAGTTCCCGTATTTAACAAAAAACAACAAATCTATTGTATTTCAAATGATGGAAAACTTTTTATTGCGTTCTTAGCGCATAATGCAAAACATAACAAAAAAACAAAAAAGACAATACGAATAATGAAATGACAAAAAAAATCCACATACAATGGAAAACAAATTTTTGCAAATTTATGCATCACCACGCTAAAATGATTACTTGGCCTGTTGCTTGTCAGTATGTATGACAAACTGTCTGTCAATTAAATAACAAAAAAAAGAATAGAAATAAAATAAAGAAAAAATCTTATCACAAAGGCTAAGGGAATCGTAAGCCGCAAGTGAATGTAACATTATGTGCCAGTCTGTTAGACTAATACTGCCATAAATATTCAAATTTAAATTTAAATTGCCACACGCCTGCATACATACATATTTGTACATGCATGTGTATTGTAGGAGACCTAATACCCTAGTTCTTATTAAATCAACACTTAAACTAATTTGCACAATTGATAAGCTTTACATGTGTCTGATCCATTGAAAAAATTAGAAAAAAAATAAAGAAAAGAATATTCAAACAAAAGATTTTATGTCTGAACAATAAATGTTACATACATATTATTCTAAGCCCCGATTTGAATTAAACATTTTTTTGCAATTAAATACCCAACAAAGTTGCTCATTAATTACTCGAAATAAATAATTCAAAAGTTTTTTGTTTTTTTGAAATTTAGTAATTACACCTTAGATTTGTACATAATATTTATGTGCATGAAAATCTTTCTTTGTAGATCAATGAGAATGGCTATATTGTCATTGAAGATTTTCTAACACCCGAAGAAGTCGAAGAACTTTACAAATCTGGTCGTGCTCTTTGCATGGAAGCACCTCAGGCCAATCGTAAAATATTCAATACCACTGAAAATCAAGATGCCCAAAGTAAAGAAGAGTACTTTATGGAATCTGGCGATAAGGTTAGATTCTTCTTTGAAGATGGCGCAGTAGGCAACAATGGGGAATTAGTGGTCGATCCGACAGTGGCCCTTAATAAAGTCGGCCATGCGTTACATGTTGAAAATCCTGTTTTTAAAAAGATCAGTTTTAGTAATCGCGTCAAGGAAATATGCTGGCAATTGAATTTTAATCGTCCGGCCATATGCCAGAGCATGTATATTTACAAAAATCCCGGTATTGGTGGTGAAGTAATACCCCATCAGGATTCCTGGTTTTTGTACACCGAGCCAAATTCAGCAATTGGCTTTTGGATTGCTTTGGAGGAGTGCACCCTACAGAATGGCTGTTTACAATTCATTAAAGGTTCCCACAAGAGCGGTGTTCATCGCAGATATATACGTAATCCCGATAAGACTTCTAAGGATTTAATGATTTACGACAGAGCAGCACCATTTTATCCTCAATCGAGTTTTACTTCCATACATTGCAGTAAAGGTAATTATTTATTTTTTAAAAAAATTATTTTTTTTACACTCATATAACTTCATATTTTCCATTTAGGCACTTGCATTATTATTCATGGTAATGTCGTCCACAAAAGTGAACCCAACCGTTCCGATAAGAGTCGTCACGCCTATACTTTCCATGTTATAGAGACTGAAAACAATGTGAAATATTCGGAAGATAATTGGCTACAGCCACCTAAAGATAAACCTTTTCCTGTATTGTTTGAAAGAAAGAACTGATCAAATATAAATAAATCCCTCCATATTTTATCGTAAATTTTTTTTATAATATTATGGTAATAGTATATAACTTAAGAATTAAATGTATTAATGCAATAAATAAATGTATTATAAATAAATATTAAACTAAAAACATTTATTTAATTCATTTCATAAATCGCATGCATTTGTGTTTCAATTAATTAGTGTAACGTTTATTTAATTTATTTAAAAATATGTTAGGTTAGGTCAGGTGGCGGAGACTCTAAGGGATAAGGTTCTACTTAAGCCAGTGTTTAGGCCTATTGTGATGTCAAAATTAATTGTCAAGCTTGGGGATCACACGTTCCCTAAAGGAAATCAGCCTGACTCCAGAATAATTGTTTCTACTGCCGTAATCTTAATATTGTAGAGTTTGGTCAAGAAGGATAGAAAATGAGAGGTTAAGTACCTCCGCGTCTTCTTGCTTGGCAAGAGCAGAACAGTGACATATAAGGTGAATAATATATAGTTTCGCCCTCCTCCTCACATTCAAAGCTTCGATAAGACAGTGGCTCGTGAGAATATTAATTGTGCAATGGATTGAAGCACAGAACTAAATTATTCCCATTTTTGTCCAGTAGAGTCTAGCAATATTGTACGTATGTATCGCCAGCTGCCAACAAACTTGAGTCTCCTTATAATTCGAGCGAAGAATAACTAGTCTAACTGAGGCAATCGGAATATCAATGCCCTATTGGTCGGACCTGGCCAGTTTTTCACAACTGCAATTTTTGATGATTTCCCTACGTCCTGGAACTCATATTAGAGTTACCTTTGAATATTGCGAAATTTCCTTGAGAAATCCTCGGCGTTAAAGAAGAGGACGAACGTTGAAGAGACGTTCGTTAGGACAGTTCGTTACACAAAAGTCCAAATTGACCCAGGATTCAATTGCACCACCACAGCCCTCTGTTTCAAACTGTGGAACAGTGATTAGGATTAGTGATTAGGATGGCTGACTGTCTGCGTACTCTTCCTATCAGTCGCTAGTGACATTGCTGTTAGCACACCGTCCACCAAACGTGAACATCATAAACCATAACAACCTAATAAACCTGTATGTGATTCCACATCTTTACCCTCTCGATTATGTTCTCCTTCTAATAGAATTTGCGATGCAGAATAACCCCTAGATACTTTACCCTCTTGGATCGATCACTTTAAGGATCGACAAGTTAATGATCAATCGGACGGTTAAATAGCATCAGTTCTGTTTTTGACAATTAAACCACATAAGATTTAAGGTCTGGTTGCACCTTATGGAGACGATGTTCGGATCAAAGCGCGATAACGTAATGGCCAAATCATTTGCATAACCATAGGCATTAAAACCATATCACTGCAGTTCTTCCAACACGTTCTCTGCAACGATATTCCACAGAAAAATGAAAGAGCATTTGGACTCTATTGTTAAAAAGTAATGAACTTCACAACGTGACCACTAACATGGCGCTTACCTAAAACTCTTACATTAGTGTCGGAAAACGTTAAATTTTAATACTTAAACAAAAAGTTATATTAAATGCACCGTTTAATATTTGTGTGTCACAGTTTTAATTTTACAAATAATATATAAGTGAACATTTCAATTAAATAGTATAGAAACTGTTTTTTCATAAACTATGGTTGGCATCCGAACTTTAGATATCATTAAATATCACAAATATTGCTGGGTTATTATCATAAAATACAACCCTGTTTTTGTTTGTTTCTATTGCATTAACTTTTTTGCAAATCAGAATTAGTTGTTATTTCGTTATTGTAAATTATCAAGTTTTGTTATTTAATAAGTTGTAGGAAAAATAAACATATTAATTAAGTAAATTATCTGATGTCTAATCTTAAAGAACTTAGTAGAAGTATGTAGAAGGTGATCTATATATTGGCTCCACAATTTATCTCTAGAACATATTCTTTATTTGTTTAATTAACATCAAACATTTTTCTGACTAGTCATGCGTCTGGCTCTAGTACAACTGAAAGGTTCCAAAGACAAATTGGCTAATATACAAAATGCTTCCCAAAAGATTCGGGAAGCTGTAGAACAACACAAGCCGCGCCTTGTAACACTACCAGAGTGTTTTAATTCTCCTTATGGTACAAAATATTTCCGTGAATATGCCGAGACTATACCAACAGGTGACACATCTCAAAAGCTATCGGAATTGGCAAAAGAGTTGGGTGTCTATATAGTGGGCGGCACCATACCCGAAGTGGGTGAAAACAATGAGATCTATAATACCTGTACAGTCTGGTCGCCAGAAGGAAAACTAATAGCAAAGCATCGTAAAATGCATTTATTTGATATAGACGTAAAGGGCGGTATACGCTTCAAGGAATCGGAAACTTTATCACCCGGCAATCAATTTACTATCATGGAAGTTGATGGTCACAAGATTGGTATTGGCATTTGTTACGATATGCGTTTTGATGAAATGGCCAAAATTTACCGTAAAGCAGGTGGATAAAGAAAAGTACAGATAATTTGTATGTTTTGCATCACATGTGTTTTGCTTATAAATTGCAGGTTGTGAAATGTTAATCTATCCTGCTGCATTTAATATGACTACTGGTCCCTTGCATTGGGAATTATTACAACGCTCACGTGCCAATGATAATCAGTTATATGTGGTTACCACGTCCCCAGCTCGCGATGAATCTGCTGAATATGTGGCTTATGGTCATTCAATGGTTGTGGATCCTTGGGCTAAAGTTATGAAGAGTGCCAAAGAAGGAGAGGAAACAGTCATAGCTGATATTGGTAAGATATGAACGAATTATATCATAATAGCAATGGGGTCTACTGTATAAAGCCCACAAAAAGATCAAACGATTTTTTGTCTTTAAAAAAATGTCTTCTCGAAATTCATTTGTTTTAAATAGACCAACTATGAATTCTAAATCCTATAACCCTACTCCTTATTGTTAATTATATATTTTTGTATTAATTTTCCAGATTTTTCTCTTGTCGAACAAGTGCGCCAACAAATTCCTGTGTTCTCTCAAAGGCGTGTTGAATTATATGAAACTGTAAAAAAGTGTTAATAAATAAAAAAAAAGTGTTATGTATATACGTACTCGTACATAGTATAATAATTATTGCTTTATTTTGACCACTAAAATAATTATATAAAATATTACAGATTGTTTAAAGATTTTTTATACAATAGATTATAAATAAAGTGCTTAAAAATATGTTTTTAATTTGATTTTTCAACATTTTCCATTTCAGCAGTTGAAACTTGTTTGGCATACGGCCTTTGAGCCTGACCAAATAATGCCTTGATGGCTTCATCTGTTGCCATTAGAGGTTGACTAATAAATTCCAGAGCTTGAACGGCATATTTTTCCGATTCACATAAAGGCGACGTCGAAGCTGATGATATGCTTAAATCACCTTCTGGCATACCCACTCCAGAGTGTAAAACCATTTGTTGCAGTATATTTAAATTTTCAGCCGATAGTGTAATAACATCCGAGCCTGGCAAATTTAAATAACGTATTTTGGCTAAAAATTTTAAATTTTTTAACATTTCCAATTGCATTTGCCTTAATTGGTGTGTAGTATGCAATAGCTTTTTGGTTGATTCATTCAGCATTTGGTTCTTTTGTGTTAAATCTGCTTTCCATCTCGCTAGTTCTTCTACCATCACACTGCTGGCCAAAAATTTCGAACGCCAAACTTCACATTGACCAGCTAAGAACTCTATTTGTTCAGTATGTGTTGTCAAATTGTTGGCTGTATCTAGTAAAGCTCTTGCCAACTGTAATTTGTCTTCGGTTAAAACATTTACCCGCGTTAAAAGATCTTCACCCACAGATGCCACCAAAAGATTTTTTAGTTCAGCATTAACTTGTGTTTGAAATTTGTATTGCCCTTGATAATGATCACGTTCCTCCCGGACTTTTTGTAATTCTTCATTTAACAAGGCCAACTCTTGAGCAATTGTCTTATCTTTATCATCTTGTATGCGATTTAAGTTTACTTTTTCCGTCGGCGTTGTGCCTATTTCTTTGTCCTGCAATTCCTGAGTCCTCATAGAGGACATTTGTGTTACTAATACCCCAATATCTAAATTGTTTCGGTTAACTTTAACGTTTGGCGATCGTGGAGTCATTGATCCACTTTTTGGGTTTGGCACTATGGGACTAACAGCTCCAGCATATGGTTCATATGGTATAAACTTTGGTGGCTTGTTCTTTTTATGTTCAGGCAAAGTATTCATTGGATCCACCAAACGGGGTTTCATCATAACTAGCTCACCTTTAGGGATCACAGGTTTTAAGCTTTTCGTTACACATTCAGGCCGTCGATATAATGTGTGCAGTCCTGGTAATGGCAATCCATTATTAGTTTTATTACTGGCTGACGACGTATTAGACAACTTTCTGGAAATCTGTTTGCTTTCTTTATTTATATTTGTTTTTTCCCTCTTTTGGCCTTGCTCTTCGCTTTTGCTAGTGACCTTATTTATAGTTTGTTGTGATATTTGTGTATGATCCACTTTCTCCTGTAATTCTTCTTGTTCCATACCGTCTCCACTTGTCCGGCCTATTTTTACCATAATTCAGTATTTATTAATCGTTAATCTTTTCAATTGCAAATTTATAATCTTACATTTTTCCAAATCCACTAGTGCCACCTCCATTTTTTTAAATATATCTGATATTTTACAGCAAATGTAAAAAAACAATATAGACGTATAATAAATAAAACTGGGTAATGTCAGCAATGAATTAAGCCGGCGAAATATAGAGACGTCCCAGCTTCGCCGTTGAATTTTTCTTTTTTGAATTGGCAATTCCTTTTTATTTATTAATATTCGGACTATTTAAAATATATAATTGTTGTCGGTTTAAAATTTATTTCCACTTTTATAACATTATTTCGAAAAGGTGAATTAAAACTATTGCCGATATGCACAAAAAAATTTTTTAAATAAATACAGTGAGTTGTTTCAACAATAATTAATAGTATGAACGAGTCATTGTAGTGTAATCTTTTAAACAAATTAATATTACCCATAGCAACTATAATATATTTAAATTTATTTATTTATTACGTTTTTAAAACATAAATCCTAAATAAAATATTAATTATTTATTAACTCATAGTATTTAAATACTCTTATGGTAACACTTTATTGTTTTCTAATTAGAAATTATTAACCTCAAACTACTCTAAAAAACAACCATTCAAGTGAAATATTTAATTTTTTCTGACGTGACAAAGATTTTTAACTTTAAGAAAATCAGTGCTTTTTGTTTTTTATTCCAGCAGTAAATGAATAATATTTCAAAAACAAAAATAAATAGAATGGTTTTATAAGTTAATTCATGTACAAATCAAACAATTTCGATAAAATGCATTAAGCAAAAATATTTTGATTGAGTTAAATTTGTATGTGGTGTATCATCAATGAAAAAATTCCATCCCCCACAAATAACAAAAACAACAATTGTTTAGCAACAAATCTTAAAACAACAACAATAAAAAAAGAAAACAATAGGAGGTAGTAAACACTTGAAAGCAAAAATCTTCCAAAAGCCAGTCAATTTGACGCCGATTTTCTTGTGTTTGTTCTAGTTGGTGTTCTTTGCGCCACTGATTATGACGACAAAGGCGACAAATGAGAAAATAGAAATCAATAAAGGCATCAATTTGCATGAAAAAGAAAAAATTGATTTGATTGAACCAACAACAGGAAAATTATACTTTGAGCATAAAACGGAATTAATATTCTGTAAACCTCACTTAATGCCCTTAAAATCTCAAGCCCTGGAGCGTTTAGAAGAAATGCAACGTGAAACAGCAAAACAATTGCAGGAAAAACGTTTCAAAGTAACTCCAAAGAAGCATTAAAATTAGTCACTACCAGTAGCGCAGCAACAACTACAAAACGCAAACCATTTGGCACCTTTGTTGCACTTGAATTCATTTTGATAAGAGTTTTAAGCACATAACGACTAAAATTAGAGATAAAATGGTCTATTTATTGCCGTTAGCCATATGTTTGGCATTATGTTTAGCTGGTTTTTCACTCTACCGTTACGGAAATATACCCAGACAGCATATTATTGTAACTTTATCTGTGTTAACGGCCTGGTGTTTTTCATTTTTAATTGTATTTACCATACCCTTGGATGTGACATCGGTTAGTTGCCTTTTAATACAAACAAAACAACATTTTGCATATTTTGTTTTTTCCCTTGTTTCCTTTGCAGACTCTTTATCGCCAGTGTTTGCAAGAACACAATATAAGTTCCTCAACTATCACGTCTGAAATCTCTACATTATCTTATTCGGCAACTTCATTAAAATTTAATGAATCGTCATCGTCACCATCAGCATTGCCTTCTGTGGTGCAGAAACATTCCGAGTGTCAACAACCTTGGGGCATGATACCCGAAGCTGTCTTTCCTAATTTATGGCGTATCATATATTGGACTTCGCAATTTCTTACGTGGTTAATTATGCCATTAATGCAATCTTATCTGAAAGCCGGTGATTTTACTATAAAAGGAAAATTGAAGTCTGCTTTGATAGAGAACGCCATTTATTATGGCTCATATTTGTTCATATGTGGCATTTTACTAGTATATATAGCGGCTAAAGGTGTTTCCTTAGATTGGCAAAAACTTAAAGCTATTGCTTCGTCGGCATCAAATACATGGGGTCTATTTCTACTTGTACTATTATTAGGTAAGTGATACTATTGTCTTCTATTCTTTGATAAGACTAATTAAATAAATATTATACCTTTAAGATAGACAGATGGGGAGTTGTGATATTAAATAATTTGAGTTCGTTCAATCCCATAATTTTCTAGGCCTTGTTTTATAATATTTTGCATTGTTTCAATCAAAAAATTAAACAAGGATGAAGCAACTTTTTTCTTTTTAATTCTTAAAGAAAATTATTTTTACGGCAACATGTGACTAAACAAACATTTGTTATTTTCAGGATACGCCCTTGTTGAAGTACCACGTTCCTTATGGAATAATGCTAAACCAGGCTTTACTCTACAATACGCATACTTTAAGGCTGCAAAGCTAAGCGCCGATAAAGCCGAGGCAGAAGAAAACGTAGATGATGTTCTCGAGTCTTTACAGGGTATAAGCAGATCTGTACCCAACAATCATGAATTACGACCCTGCGTAGAAACTATTCTACGTAAAGTACCCATTGAATTGCAAGAAAGAGCTGCACGTAATTACTCCAGAGGTGGTAATGGTGGTGGTACTTCAACGATTGTGCCTTCGGAAAAAGCTTTAGTTCGAATACATAGACAAGTTATCAAATCGTTACAAACACTACAGCGTACAGAAGCCCTATGGAGTGTGCAAGTCGAAAGGGTATTTCAATTAGAGGATGTGGCTAAAAATATGCATTCGGTTGAGCATAGATTTAAACCGGAGTTTCCAAAACACAGATCCCAATTGGGAAGGATTTTATATTCCCCCTCTTTACATTGGTATTGGTCGTGTATGATAAGAGCTCCTGTACTAAAGGGTCTATGTGTTCTTACTGCTTTTATGTCTGGCATGGTGGTTTGGAGTGAATTGACATTTTTTCAAAGAAAACCAGTTCTATCAATCTTCGCCAATGTCATCAATGTAGCGAAACAAAGTTATGATTTCTTTACCATCGAAGTATTTTCTATGATTGTACTGTGCTATTTGTTCTACTGTACCTATTCAACAATATTGCGTATACGTTTCTTAAATCTCTACTATCTGGCGCCACATCATCAAACGAATGAGCACAGTTTAATTTTTAGCGGCATGCTTCTTTGTCGTCTTACACCACCAATGTGTTTAAATTTTTTGGGTCTTATACACATGGATTCACATATTATCAAACAACGTGTCATGGAGACGTATTATACTCAAATTATGGGCCACATGGATGTTATTGGCATAATTTCGAATGGCTTTAATATATATTTTCCCATGTGCATGTTAGCATTCTGTTTGGCTACATGGTTTAGCCTGGGCTCTAGAGCTTTGAATGCCTTGGGATTTCAGCAATTTCTCCAAAATGAAACAATCGCCACGGAATTAGTACAAGAGGGTAAAGATCTTATCGCTCGTGAAAGAAGACGAAGACAGAGAGCTGAGGAAGCTTTGAACCGTAGGCGAGAATTTCCACGAAGTGACGCTATGTCAACCAATGATTATATAAATAAATATCGAAATTTAAGTCAGAATACTTCAACAACTATACAACAGCGACCTACAACAAATATACCCTCTGATGATTTAATACGCCATGGAGACAATTTACGCTATGATACGTTGCCTCGATCTCTGTCTGATGAAATAAATGAACGTTTTGGTATTAGCACACAGGCTCAAGTAGCTTTTAAGGGTTCGTCAACGGCTAATCACTACCGATTGGAATTTGACGATGAAGAAGAAACATCGAATCGTATTGAACCACCACGTGGCTTATTTGACGATGTGTAATATACAGGCATACACATTGTACTCTAATGTACTCAACATATATGTAAGATGTACAATTTGATTATCATTCTCGTATATAAAATATAAGCTGTGAATAAGTCAGCCAGTCACAAATTTATGGAAACTAGCAGATATTTATTATCATGACACTCACCTTACCTACACTCGATAGTTGCTCCAAATCTACTGTTATCGGCCTTATATAGAGTTTGTGATTGCTGCTGTTGCCTATCTTTATTAATTTCTCATAACTTTAGACGTTTTAAAATGTACACATTATTTGCAAAAAAATGTAAGTATTATTATTATTTTGTTTTTTATTATTATTATTCTTTGTTATGATTTTTTTCTTTGTTTTTATTTGCCATAATTTGCATATATGTAATGTAATTATAAATATAGAATAGTTTATTTAAAAATAATTTAAATAAAATACAATAACATCTTTATGTAATAATACTGAATTATTTTCTTGAAATAAATCGTTTTTATGTGGAATATAACATAGCATTATTTAAAAAAATCCCACGACGGTGAAACTCTGTTGATAATCATAATCGCTGAATTAACATGATAAAAATAAGAATCACATCTCTACTAAATATGTCCGTTACAGAAGTCACTCAGATTTCTATCGAATTGAAAGCAAATTATCTTGAGTGATCGACAAATGAGTAATGGAAAATTATTTTATTATTTTTTTTTTTTTAATTTACAGAAGTAGTAAAGATAATTTGTTAGGATTTGTTATCTCAAGGAAGAATTAATGTATAAGTAAAATCGGAAAGTATACCTTTAAGTAGTGAGTTTTACTAATAAACTTAGGGCATTGAGGCTTTGGTGTTCTACATTTTACTTTTTACGTTTTATTTCTCCTTCTTTTCGAACATCAATTTGTTGTGAATTAATATGTTCTACAAACTACTTTTATATTTAAAAATCTTTTAAAAACACTTTTAAATTTGATTTGATTTGATTTGATCAAATATGAACAACTCTCAGCTTGAGTTGGCTTAAATTTAGTATCAGCTGAAATGCCTGCCAATAAGTGGCATTCGTCAAAGTTGAATTTGGCCACATAATGTATGTAAAATTTTCATACGCAGTTTTAAAATTATCTGAATCATGTGGCAGAAAACTCAGTAAAATACAATTATTTTGTCCGGGCACTATTTGTACAACATGGGTGAATCCGCTTAAATATTGCAGCCCAATGTTTGCGTCTCATATGCTATACATATACCCATATTTCTGTTATAGTTAAGAAAAAAAATACTAACCGCTTAAAAACTTCTTTCCAATTGTTTATTTAGAAGTATTATTAAGAATTTAAAAAATAGACATTTAAGATAAAATTTACCGAGAGGTATAAAAATCACAACAAATTTGCTGATCAAATTTCTATACACAATTAATATACAGAATCAACGAATCGACACTCAATAATACGAAAACAAATTATTAATAAAAATTGTTAATTCTTTGTCACTTTTTCTACTCGTCGCCACCGCCTTCTTCATCTTCATCAAATTCACCCTCTTCATCAGCGGTAGCTTCTTGATACTGTTGATATTCCGATACCAGATCATTCATGTTGCTTTCAGCCTCAGTGAATTCCATCTCATCCATACCTTCACCGGTATACCAATGCAGAAACGCTTTACGTCTAAACATGGCTGTGAATTGTTCTGAGACTCGTTTAAACAGTTCTTGTATGGCTGTAGAATTACCAATAAATGTTGCAGACATTTTTAAACCTCTGGGCGGTATGTCACAGACTGCAGTTTTACAGTTATTTGGAATCCATTCGACAAAGAAACTGCTGTTTTTATTTTGTATATTCAACATTTGTTCATCGACTTCCTTCATAGACATACGTCCACGAAATATAGCTGCTACAGTTAAGTAACGTCCATGCCGGGGATCACAAGCGGCCATCATGTTCTTGGCATCGAACATTTGTTGGGTCAATTCGGGAACTGTTAGAGCTCGATACTGTTGAGAACCGCGTGATGTTAGCGGAGCAAAACCAGGCATAAAGAAATGCAAACGCGGAAAGGGTACCATGTTTACTGCGAGTTTTCTTAAATCGGCATTTAGTTGCCCTGGAAAACGTAAGCATGTTGTAACTCCCGACATTGTGGCCGATACCAAGTGATTAAGATCGCCGTAAGTGGGGGTGGTAAGTTTTAATGTTCTAAAACAAATATCATATAAAGCTTCATTGTCTATGCAATATGTTTCATCGGTATTTTCCACAAGTTGATGAACACTTAGTGTGGCATTATAAGGCTCGACCACAGTATCCGATACCTTTGGGGAAGGAACTACAGAGAATGTATTCATGATACGATCCGGATATTCTTCACGTATTTTTGAAATTAATAAGGTTCCCATGCCCGATCCAGTGCCACCTCCCAAGGAGTGAGTTAATTGAAAGCCCTTTAAACAGTCATTTAAAGAAAATGAAAAAAAAAATTTTTTTTTTAAATACCTGTAAACAGTCACAGCCTTCAGACTCCTTACGGACCACATCTAAAACCGAATCAACTAATTCGGCACCTTCTGTGTAATGTCCCTTGGCCCAGTTGTTACCTGCTCCCGATTGACCGAATACAAAATTATCTGGTCTAAAGATTTGACCAAACGCTCCCGATCGTACAGAGTCCATAGTACCGGGTTCTAAATCAACCAATATAGCTCGCGGCACATATTTTGCTCCAGTAGCCTCATTGTAATACACGTTAATACGTTCCAATTGCAAATCGCTATCGCCATAATACGTGCCCGTAGCATCTATACAATGTTCATCGGATATAACTTCCCAAAATTTACCTCCAATTTGGTTACCACACTGACCGGCTTGTATGTGTACGATTTCACGCATTGTTTCTTCGTTATCTGAATTTTATTGGGCTTTTTAGCGAATTTTTAAAATAAAACCTATTTTTATGTGTAGAGAAAAATTTCTTATTTAGATCCTTTTAAAAATTCTCACAAAATATATTCAAGTTAAAATAATTTTTTTCGAAATGTCAGTGCCTTGATTATTAAAAATAATGCTACTTTAGGATTTAAAATTATATTTGATACAAGTTTTTTAATACAAAGTAGAAATTTTATTTCAGAATATTTTTCGCCATTACACAGAAATGCTTGCAATACTACTTTGAGTTTCGAGATATTATTCCAATCAATTAAAAGAGATGAATTCAAAATTTTGTAATTAAATTATGTGGCTTCATTTATTACTTGCAAACAAATTCAGGATTTCATTTCAGTTATAAAGAATAATTACGATAACTACTTATGATGTACATACATACATACACTTTTATGTAAAGAAAATTTCTGTAAGTTATTAAATTTCTACGTATTTTTGTTTTTTAATTTAGGTTTTAGGGTGAACTACAGCAGGGACTATCGGAAGAATATTTTAAAATTCTGTAGCCAATGCATTCGGATGATTTGGAAGTTTCATTTTTGGCACAACAATTCAAATAACAGTGGGATGATGTCCGATAACAATCACATTCAGCCAAGTCAGGCAAAGATTGATATCAAACTGAGGCTCTTTTCAGACTGATAGTACTGGCAATAATATCAGTGGGTCGAAAATCTGGATCAGCAAAAGGTTCATGATTCATGCAGCGTGTACCGCCTAAGCAGGTGCAGGAGCAAATAGATACAGTTTCCTCAAATTCGGTCATGTAATTAGAACTATTCAATAGTTTGCCATGCATATTATAGCTATGTTCAGTATCGAATGTAACCGGTTGATTGGCAGCAATTTGATTTTGAGCATCCTGCTCATCACGTTTGGCATCTTCGGCTTGCCTGCAATATAGTATATGAATTTATCATTATAGTTATGGTATACGCATGATTAATAAAACAGAAACTTACATTGTCATAAATCTTAACACCAATAAATTAATACTGGCAGCTACAACAGCTAAACCGAAAAGTATAAATACTAAACTGAGAGCTACATAGCCCGGTTTATTCATCAGGGCCTGGTCATTTTGCAAAGCCACATAGTCGCCAAAACCAATTGTTGTTAACGTTACAAAGCAATAATAAAAGCTGTCAAAATAGCTCCAGCCTTCATAGCGGGAGAAAACAGCGGCACCGGTTGTTATAATTATCGAAGACAGCATGCCCGTAGCCAACATTAGATTCATTTCTGTGGCTTCTGTATGCGAACAATGCATATAACGTTTAGCACGTCTAATAATAACCGAAGCAAATTTATTCAAACGTTCGCCAATCGACTGGAACATAACAAGACCCAAGGGTATACCAACCTACAAGTAAATGTGTTAACAAATAAATTGTTTATACTGTATAGTTCTTAAACATTGTTCACGAACCATCGCATATGCCATACAAAATGCCTTTCCTCCAATAGTGACGGGTGTTGAGTGACCATAACCAATCATTGCTAAGACGACCGTAGCAAAATAAAATGCACCAGCAAATTTCCATTGCGGACCGGCCTTGTGGGGTTTATTTTCGATAATAACAATTTCCATCATACGAAAATCCTCCGTTGAGACATTATATTTCTTCACGAAATTATTTTTAACTGCTTGCAAGAAATCCCAACGTTTTGATTCGAAATCTGATTCCAAACTATCAAACACTGCAGCACCAATTAGTAAATAAGTAAAAGTACAAACTACCAATGAGAGCGTCCTAACATTTTGACGCTTCATGATGCTGCACTGTGTCACTAAGTCAACAATGTAATAACGATAGGATTCAATAAGCATTCAATAGCTTTATAGTTAAAACTTTAAAACAACAGTATGATGAATTGTAAATATACATGAAATGATAAGCCGATCCAAATACATTAAATATATATAGTTTTCTTAAATTTCTATTTTAAAACGATTATATTTATATTTCTTTTTTTTTATTTTCCTTTTTGTTGTTATTGCAAAAATCTAAAATAATCAATAAATCCTGCAGCTATGATGGTAAGGGATATTACAGTTGTTACTCACAAATGACAGCTGTTGAGGTCCTTTGAACAGAGTGCAGTGCTGTTAGATGTCATGAGAGTAGTATTAAATTTAACTACATGTGCCCAATTCACCACCTACACTGTAAATTGTATATTTTTAAAACATTAATACACAATATGATGTTGAAGCTTGTGTTACAATTTTATTTAAGATTTACTGCATTCAGTATTTGTTTCGCTATTTCTTTTTTTCTTCTTTAAAGAAGTGGAACATACGAATTTTTAAAATTTGTATAAAATATTAGTTTTCATCCAAATTAAAAATTTTGTTTTTAATTTTGTTGTTTAGTGTTACTTACCGTTATTTTACATGTGTTGCCATACATTACTTTGAATCAACCCTTAGAGTTAGAAAAAGGACTTCACGTTATCCTTACCATACCGTTATTGACTACGTACTATTTTTATTGTAACGAGTAAGAGCTCGCAAACGTCAAACAGCGGAAAAAAAGGTCAGCAAACTCCTCGAAAAATCTATAAGTGAAAAAATTTTTTTGCACAAAATTAAAAGTATTTAAAGCGTTTTAAAATATAAATAAAATATTTGTAAATATAAATTAATAACAGACACTTTCTTTATTTAAGTATACAAAAGGACTTTACAACTTGAACAAGCATGTCACCAAATCCTCACTCACCTTTGCCACCAGCCACTATGTCATCTGGTGATTTCGGTAATCCCTTGCGTAAATTCAAATTGGTATTTTTGGGCGAACAGAGTGTTGGAAAAACCTCTCTCATAACACGCTTCATGTACGACAGTTTTGATAATACCTATCAGGCAACTATTGGTATAGACTTCCTTTCGAAGACAATGTATTTGGAAGATCGCACTGTACGCCTGCAGTTATGGGATACGGCAGGTCAAGAACGTTTTCGTTCTTTAATCCCCTCCTACATAAGGGATTCAACAGTAGCAGTTGTTGTATATGATATCACTAATACAAATTCATTCTATCAGACTTCTAAGTGGATTGATGATGTGCGTACAGAGAGGGGCAGTGACGTCATAATTATGTTAGTTGGTAATAAAACCGATTTGGCTGATAAACGTTTGGTGTCTACCGAAGAAGGCGAACGCAAAGCCAAGGAACTAAACGTCATGTTCATAGAGACTAGTGCCAAGTCTGGCTATAATGTCAAACTACTGTTCAGACGTGTTGCTGCTGCTTTACCCGGCATGGATTCTTCAGCTGATAACAAGCCATCTGAATCTATGCAGGATATACAATTGGGCCAACAGAATGAGCAAAAGGATCCTGAGGGTGGTTGTGCCTGTTAAATTTTAAATCATTTTTAAGCTTAACTTAAATGAAAGACAAACGAAACAATTTGAGTGGAATTAATTATTATTATATTTCTTTTTTTTTCTTTTCAATATTTGCTGTGATGAAGAAATATTTATAAAAAAAAGAAGATAAAAATAATTGGATATTTAGCTTACATATGTAAAATTAAACTTGGGAATATTAAAAGATTGATATTGATAATGGAAATATTTCTTGGTAATAGGTTTTTTTATTGCATCACCATGCTTACTTATAACAAAATTATTAAACAATTTAAAATTAAAAAAATGAATATTACATACATACTTGTATTAATTCCTGTAGATGTTTAAAGTTAAAGAAGAAAAAATAATAATAATAATGAAATAATAGAATTTTAAGTTGTTTTTATCGCTTTTATTGCAAAAGAGCACACAGAAAAGCATGCATTATTACTTTTCAAATTTAATTTAAAATCAAAATACATGAATAAAATTATAGAAAATTCAAATTAAAATCTTTAAAAGACACTTCATTGAAACGAAGGAAATTTTATTTAAATGTTTATTTAACAATATAATTTTAAACAAACGGGCGGGACTGGACACAAGAAGGCCTTATAAATTAGAAATATTTATGCGTACAAGTATTTTCTGAAGATTAAATATGATATTAAATATATATTCGAAGTCGCCGTGGTCTAGTAGGTAGTGTGTTGGCTTATTAGACGAAAAGCCAGTGTTCGAGCCCCAGGTCAGACATCAAAATAAAACACCAAAAGTATTTCTTCGGCGACTTCCTCTCAGCAGATTTCTGGCAAAAACTCTGAGAGTAAATAAAATTGCCATGAAAAGTTTCTCAAAAATCTGTCGTTCGGAGTCGACTTTAAACTGTAGGTCCCGCCACTCATGTATAAAATTAACACACACAACATAAGTGATGTGAGAAACTAGGTTGTAATCCTGACTGAAGGGTTGTAATGACCAATTATGTATGTATGCATGTGTAAATATGGTATTTTGAGGTTTTAGACTTAGAAAGGGAAGGACATACTTATTAAATAATATTAGAAGCCGCACACTATGCACTTTATAATTTTTTTTACTAAGCTTAGTAGGAGATTTTAATAATTAAACATTAATTAATATAACTAAATAATTTTAAGGAGAATCAATAGGATCTCAGTAAGTATTGAAATAATTCCTATATGTATTTTATTTCGAAAAATAAATATCAGTGTGAATATGTGTCTGTTAGCTACATTTACTAATGGTTTTTAAAAAATTTTATTAGAAAATATTAAGTGAATATTAACGTGTACCGACTAATGTTATATTATAGTGAACAAGTAAAAAAATTAATATAGAATTTGAATATCATCGTAAAATGTTGAAAAAAAATATTTTAAATATCGTATTAAAAATTTTAAAATGTGGATTTGATACATCTTTTAGATTAGAAAAAGACTTTTATTTATTTACACATTTTATTTATAAACAAACAAATAAAATTAGGTATAAAAAACAATTTTCCGCACCCTGTTATTATGTCAACATTTTCTGTATACATAAACATGTTTAAACAATAACGATGGCAACACACAAAGTAAAAAAAAAATTACACGAATTATACACAAACAGCGTCAAACGACGACATTTTTATGGATTTTGTGTATTCAGAGATAAAAGATTTTCTCAAAAATATATAAAATTTAGTAAATTGTATTAAATACAAAACAATTGATGTTAAAACAAAAGTAATGTAACCAATAAGAGAGACGGATATAGAAAAAAAGAATCGCAACAAACGTCATCATCATATAGAAAGAAGCAGCAACATTGTTGAAGAAAAAGTTTAAGAAAAGGAAACGATTTTTATAAAGTTATTGGCCATACTTGGCTCATTTGAATATACTTAGATAGACTGATAATAGTGTACGAAGATTGTGGAGTTTAAAGCTGAAGTATAACTAATAACAACAAAAAATATGGCAATGGAGTGGACTCGTGAAAAGACATTGGCACTGATACAAGAGTATCGCAAAAGGCGCGGATTATGGGATATGACGCATGAGGACTATCGCAAAAAAGATGTCAAACAAAAGTTGCTAGTTGAAGTATCGGATACTCTGGGTGGAAATATACCAATTATGGAAATTGAGAAAAAGTTCCATACGTTAAGGACTCAATACCATCGCGAGATAAATCGTATGAAACGGAAGGAACCCTACAACTCAAAATGGTTTGGTTTCAAATATTTACAATTTCTAAGTTCACCGAAGGCATGTCGTTCCAATAAGGGGCGCATTAAGTCTGAAATAACCGAGGAGGGTACGGTTACTACTAAGTACATTATACGCGAAGCCATACAACCGGCGGGGCATGATACCAGTTTAGGTTCTGGCAATGAAAATGAGGAATTTCTCACACTACCTAGAAGGTCCACTACGATATCATATGAGGCTGTACCGGCAGCGAGTACAGCTACTTCAACTGCATCCAGTCGTTCACATGAGTTGGAGAAATTAATTGAAGAGACTACTAAAGATGTGGAAGAAATAGAGGATTCTAAACCAAAAATGAGTATTAAGGAAATAAATGTACCTCTGGAACACCATCACCAGCAGCAGCATCATAACGATACCTATGGCGGTGGTGGTGGGGAATTACAAATAAGTAATGTGGAAAGTGAACATCAAGAGTTGCATCACATTGGTGAAGAGGTCGAACAACATATGGATACAATGACTATACAACACCAGGCTTCTGACGAAGAACTCAATTATCAAACTACGGCGACGTCAACCCATGGCGTTGTTAACACTAATGTTACGTCTGTTAACGCTGGCCATACGCAGTCTTCGACAACAGTGCACACAATACCAGCTCGTATAATTAAAATTCAAAGAAGAGATACACATCACGACAGTAGTAATGACTACTATGAGCAACATCATCATCATCATCAACATATGCAACAACAGCATCATATACCACAACACACTATATCACCGGTCTCAGCAGGATCTGGACAGAATGCATCGACAACAACCAAACGTATATATTATGATCCTTCCACACATCATACAACCACTATATTAACGGCTACTCCGACACATCAGCAGCAGCATCATTCAACTGGTGTTTCTTTACTTAATAATTCATCAGCACCCATTAATGCATCCCCTACTAATTCAAAAATCCATTTACGTAGCAGTCTAACCAACGCTTCTAACGCAAACGCTAATACTACAAGTTCTTCAATGTCAACATCATCAGCTCTGCGGGATGAGTTCACTATTTACGGAGAATATGTTGCCAATGAAATGCGTGAAATAAAAAGTCGTGAAATATTGCTGACTTTAAAGCATAAAATCAACACAGCTCTCTTCGAGGCCAATATGCAAGAATTACAAAAATAAGTTTTAAGTCTAATAGGCTAAGTACACGATTGTCTGTTTTTAAAATTGTTCTTAAGTTTTATCCTATACTTACAATACATAACAAAATGTTTTTCTTTTACCATATTTATTTTCATTGGAGGCCTAATATTGCTCTGTTCATATACTAAAGAAAAATGGACTTAAGTAAAGCAATTCAGATGTTTGGAAAGAAATTATTTATTTGAAAATAATAAAATATGGAACCGCTAAGCAGATTATACTATAAATTTGATGATTTTATTAGTGCTAGATTAATTGTGGATGCGTCTCTCTAACATACCAGAGGTTTCATTTATTTTTATTGCCCAGATTACGCGGATCACTTAATTGGGGGATTGGGGCAAGTTTGTTGTCAATTCCATAGAATTGGCCATTTAACAGCATAGGTCTTACCACATGTTTTCTATATAAGGTAATATTGATTTAATTAAAACTTTTTTAGAAGCAATGATTGCTTTGACTCACTCCAATGATTTTTTATAATCCATATATAATCGGATTCGTACATAATTATCGGGTACATTGTCCAAAAATTTGTTCCAACGTTTGGCCAAGTAGTCATTGCTATTTATCGATAATATATCATTCAAATGATCAAACTCATCACTAAACACTGGTAACAGATTATATTCCTTAAGTTCATATGTGACTTTATGAATGACTTTATCATCATCTTGAATCTTGGAATCTTCCTCAACATTGGTTTCAGGTTTATCCGATTTCTTCAAAGTTTCCAAATCAATTTTTTGCGGTAAATCAAGATTTGGTTCGCAGATCATTTTGATAATATTTCCTTTTAATTATTTTCTTTTAATGACAAGTTTGGAACATAAAATATATTTTATATTTAATTTCTCTATTCAACTATCATATTGACTATTAACAAAAAAAAAAAAATAAAAAACATTATAAGGGTTTAAAAATTTGAATTAAGTATTTATATTTTAAATAGTTATTAATTTGCATGAGTAATAAAAATAACAGTTTCTCTTCTATTTATTATCATAAAGTTTAAAAGTCTTATTTCAATAATATTCAAAATTATACAATTTATGAACACTTGCTAGAAGCCGAGCCTAAATTTTTCGTATTGACCAACAAAAAAGTACTATTAGGAAAACAGATCAATATAAGAAAAGCTGACTGTATTGTTTAATTTTACAGTGTAAAGTGTCAACAAAATTATTTGAATCGCCGTTTTCTTGTAACAAATTTCTTATTGGTTTGGTATAAAATCATCGACTTTTAATAAAAACACAACTCTGTAAGAAAATTTTCGCAATTCGCTGCGCATTTCTCTGTAATGCTGCCATATTATTAAAGCGACATGGAGCAGTGGCAAAACAACCGTGCAAGTTATGTGAATGTGGTATAAAGTGTAGATCTGATGATTATCGCAAATTTGCATAGAAATTTTTGTTAAAAAATTAAAAATTGTGCATAAAACTATTAACAAATGTCCATGACTTAAAGAACATGTCAAGTTTGTACGGTAAAAAGTCGTTAAGTGGATGAAAATTACATTTGAAAATTTTTTTTCGTAAGGCATACACATATGCATAATTAACAGAGAAAAAGAATTGATGCTCGTTTAAGCAACTGTGTGTATTAGCAGAATACTAGCGAAAAATTTCAGTCAGTTTTTATTGATACGGCAGTAAACACAAACAAAAAGTGCACGCGTTTTCGCATATGAAATTGAGGTTAAGTTAAAGATAATATGGAAGAAAAGATTCTTATAAAAGTCATAAAAGAGAAAAATAAAAGAAAATAATTAAAACATATATTAGAACAAAGCAACGGAAAATGTAGGAAAGATTATAAAAAAAGAAAACTATAGAATACCCAGGAATTAGTCACGAAAAGCCGATTCCCCAGTGTTAAAAAATCATTTTCCTAATGGTTCTGCTATTGTTCTGAAAAAAAAAAAGCGAGCAGTTGCTTAAAATGTTATTAAAGTTCTTGCTACATTTTGCAACACCTCTGTTTCTCTGACCAGTTTTCTGTTTCTTTTACGCTCGTCTTTTTTTCCTTATTTTTTGGTATATTGAATTTGCCGTAAAAAATTTTGGTCTTCGTTCAAGTCGGTGTAAAAATGTGTGTAAATGAATTTCGTTGAAGTTTCGTTAGCACATCGTGAAAATTCTTGAAAAAATTGGTGAATAATTAAAATTTTTGTTGTTTAATTTTAATAAATTCCCAGAAAATTTTCACCAAAAACCAGTTGTTTGTTAACAGGCTGTAAATAATTAACGAAATTATGTAAAAATAAGAATTTGAAAAGCCTGAAAAATGTGAAAAAGGAATGGCTTTGAAACCTGATTTTTTGTGTGTGATGTGAAAAAAAATATTTTTTGACGTCGCCAATCTGAGCATTATGATGAAATAAATTGTGGATTTTGTCGAAAATTATATAGTGAAGTGCTAATTTTTTGTAGGATTATATAAATTTAGTTATTTGTTAAAAGAAATTTGTAAAAAAAAATTAGGAATCTATAACGCCCTTTTCGTTTAACACGCCCCTTTAATAAAGGAAAAAATACGACTTTTTTTCGATTCCCTTTTAAGTTTGAGTTTCGTTGCATGTCTCTTTGTGTCGTTCGTTGTTCAGTCGAGAGTGAGACAGTGTAGTGTTGTTGTGTGACGGCCAAAAAGTTTTGTGATTATAGATTTTTTTGTTTAAAGTTTTAATTACATACATATAAACCTTTTTATTAATCATCCTAAAAATTAATATTTAAAATATATCTTTTAAGAAATTGACAACAAATTAGTAAAACCGTATAGAAGTTTTGAGATTTCCCTTTTGTCATGAAATAATTTAAACTTTTTAATTTACTTTAATTGAGTACTTACGCCGTTTCTGTCACTTTTCTTTGCATTTCCATTTATTCATTTTGACAGCAATGCATTTTATTGGGGAAATTAACAGTACACATGAAAAAAGTGTTAGCATCAAGAAAACAGCGTTATTTTAAAAAATAAGATTTTTACTTCCTGTTTGTACAATATACAAAATTATACTACAAGATTTTTTAAATCAAAATAATAAAATTTCACAAAGGAAAAATTAAAACAAAGACTTCTGTTTAAAGTTCTACATTTTTCTTTCGGTGCATTCGCGTGTTTGTGTGTGAGTGTACTCAGAGCGTATTGTGTAATGGTGTGTATTAATACTGCTGTAAAAAAGGAGAGAGAAAAAGGACAAAAGTCAATACAGGGTTGTATAGGGCAGCACAAAAATTACTGCGTTTAATTTTTTAATTGTCAAGTGGTTTAGTTAAAAACAGAATTTGTTTTAATTATTTTTTATTGCTTATTGTATTACATCTTCTTCTTCTTAATATTAAAAACTATCAGAATTAAATTGACAAAAGGCTATGGGGGCTCATTATTTACAATCATTACTTAGCCTTTTACAGTTCTCTCGTTAAATACCGTTATTCATTATTATAGGTACTTTCTAGAAACAAAAAAAATTTTCTCTTTAATTTAAATAAATTTAATAATTTATTTTGTATAGCAATAAAATAATATATACATGTGCATTTTTTTCTTTAGATATTTTGTGAAAAAAGAAAAGTCGAAAAAGTAAAGAAACGAAAAAAAAATAAAAATATAATTTCAAGAATATCTAACACAACAACATAAAAGTAAACACTGTGTAAAACGTAAAACAAAAATAAATACTACATAAAAAAGAGAAATAAAAATAAAAGAAAAATAAAATATTAGAGTTAACGAGAAAATTTTTAAAATTTGTGCAAAAACAAAAAGGAAAAATTACGAAATTATAGAAAATGAATAAAGATGATCAAAATCAAAACTTAAATAAAACTGTGTCTCGGACAAATTCAAAAAATTGCAATTCTGTAGCAGCGACTTCAACAGCGGCAGCAGCAGTAGAAACTACAAAACATCAGAAAACTAATACAAAAAATAAGAAAAACAATAACAACGTAAATAGTAACAATAATAACAATAGTAACACCAACAATAGTTTAAAATTAGCGTCAGCTACAAACGTAGCTGCCACAATTTCCACAATTGCGACCAACAGTAATAATTTACAGCAACCTCAAAATCCTGCTGCTGTTACAGCTAACAACAATAACAACAGCAATAAAAAGTCCTCAAAACAGGGCAATGCCACAGCGTCAGGACGACAAATTAATTCCTCCGTCTCTGCCCTCACTGGATCAAACTTATCTTCCTCCGCTGCCCACAACTCTACCGCCACCTTATCAGAACCTTCTATAAAAGCAACATCGTTACCAACAGTTGATGAATTAAACAACGGTATTGGTACTCCTGTCTCCTCCTCTTCCTTTGCCAGTGTTGCTGCTACATCTAACTTGGCCAATACGGCCAATAGATTGAAAAATAATAATAACAATAGCAACCCAAATAACTCGAAAATAAAACTCAAAGTTAACAATAACAGTAATAACAGCAATTCCTCAAATACCACCTCCCCAGTGGTTACCCAAGCATCTTCAAAATCTGCTTCAACTTCCACCATAGCAGCTAACACTGCCAATGGCAGTAAAATGCCAAAAAGTTTAGGAGCAACATCAGCAGCAACCACAAACTCTTCACCATTAACATCTGCGTCAACAGCCACAACAGTATCAACACCTAGTATGCAACAACAGACTGCTAGTGGTGCAGATATTGATATGGCAGCCTTAAACACAACGGTACCACCTTCGACGTCTGTTACATCGACAGCTACAGGTACTGTGCCCACAATTACCTCAAGTAAGTCAGCAACTAATTCCAATACGCCTGCTGGAGTCGGTTTACCTTCAAAATCGAAAAAATCATCTTCAACAGTTGCAGCTGCTGCAGCTCTAGCTCTTCAACAGCAAGCAGCGGCTGCGGTGTCAACGGGAAAATCTGTCTTACCATCGGCCTCATCAAAGTCTGGGTCATCTTCCAAAGATGCTCATATAAAGTTCACCTCCGCATTACCCCTGTTGGTTGGTTCGGCGGCAGCTGCTGCTGCAGCTGCCAAAAGTGCCGGTGTCTCGTCCAGCGCTGGAGCTCAAGCTGCTGTAGCTGCTGCTGCTGCACTTAAGCAAAAGTTAAAAAGTGCTGCTGCTGCATCATCCGTGGTTGCTGCAGCGGCTGCTAGTAATTCCCGCTCAAACTCAACATCAACATCCTCGAATTCATCCTCGCTTTCCTCATCGGTTGGTATTGTAAATGCCATTTCAAATGCCCTGCAAACTATTATTACCAGCGATAACTCTGACACTGATACGGAATTGTATCCACCTCCTGTAACGGATCTTTCGGAATCAGATGAGGAATCAGTTTCAGAGGTGAGTAAAGTATTCATAATTTTTCTTTAATGTTTTCCTTAAATTAATTATTTCCCTCAGCAATGCCATTTTTTAGATTTTGTACAGCTTTACCCAGTATGTTTTGTTCAAATTTATTCGTCTAATCTCATATATCTCATGTATAGCTTTACGAAGTATGTTTTGTTTAAATTTATTTCTCTAACCATATACAAATATAGTCGTGCATTAAATTTAAAAACTACATTGGTGTTGGCATTAATAAATTATTCTTCACCTTCTCTTGAATCTTAACAATTTTGTAATAGCCGCCTAATTTGTATGTTGATATTTAAGAGAATTTTAAAATGATAGTCCTTACAAAATATATAGAATGTAAAGAAATTTGGAACCATGTACTTTGCGTACTCAACCTATCACCCTAGCCCTTATTATTCAATTAGGGGCCATTAGAAATATGCTATTATTAATCTGTAGTGCAACGTTTTTTTTAAAAAAACGCAACTCTTTTGACCTGCATCGGTGGCCCACATATGTCTTATGGGATCGTTTGTTGATATTGTACACTTAAAGATTTTTAGAATATTTTAAATGGAAAATAGCGCTTGTTTCGCAGTAATACTGCTTTTTGTTCATGTCAAGAATGAATTCTTTCTTTTTCTGTATATTTTATTCTAAACCTAAAAAATTATTCAAACAAATTCTTCTGCTATTTAACTTTCCTATTTAAAATTTTAATTCGAGATAATATAAAACGTAAAAATCCAAATAATACCAGAAAGAATACTAAAAATTTGACCCTCCCCAACGTTTATTGTGCTTACACGTATAACAATCATTTTTGTTGTATCTTAAAACGGAAATCCAAATTGTATCTTTTAAATGAATTCTCATTATGTGTACAAGCTGGTTTCTCAGTAACAGACACATAATTGCATAAACTAACCAACCAACCAAACATTCTCATTATTCATTCACACATTTATTACTAAAAGAAAAAAGTTTTCAACTAATGCTACGAAGTTGTTTCCCTTTATTTGTTTCTGTTTTGAAAACACTGTATAAAATATAATTCTGAATTTTTAATAATTTAAAATTATTAATTTGTTCTTTATAAAATATGGATGTGATACCAAATTATTTTTGCAATATTTGACGCAAGTTGTTCTTGGAAGTGGATCCTTAAAAACAAACATTTCTCACTCTCTCAAACAATTCTTTAGACTCTAGACAATGTACTATATTTAATGTTTTTCATTTTGTTTTAATTTTAAACTAGTTTTTTAAAGCTTTTAATAAAAATTATATAAATCAAAGCGCGAACGTATTTATTGATATTTATTCCATTTTTTTTTTATTTCTAATAATTTTTTAAAATTAATACGTAAAAACATATACGAGATTTTTCAAAGTAGGAAACAATCATTCCTTATCTCTCTTTCTCTTAGCAATTAGACAGTTGGTATTGGCAGCAATTTCAGTGGTAAGACAATGATTAGCACAAAAAGTTTAATAATTTTTGTTATTTTCAATTCGCATTAATTTAAATAAAATATATAAATAAAAATAGACGCAAGTTTAGAAATATTCGATATTGCTGCTGCTACTACCTACCTAAGAGAATATAGTTTAAAACTCACAAAAATTTTCACATCTGTCACATACTGTAAGTGCCAATCAACTACCCTTATTGGAGACCCCTTTTGCTTTTATTTTAAAGAGAGTACATACATTTTCAAACAAAAGAAAAATCGAAAAAGCAAAGAACAACTATATAAACAAATATTGATAGACCATAAAGTAATCAAACAACGTGTTTTCGTGTTATTCCAATTATTACTCTTCGTTTTGTTTATTTTTGGCGTTTTCATTTTGTTTTTCGTTTAAAACAAAGTCAAAAATGTATGCTTTCTGTACTTTCAATGTTACTTAAATGAATGAATGACGAATGAATAAAAATCCAAAGAAAATATATACTAATATATACAAAAGTGCTTCTATTTAAATACAAAAATGAGCAGAGCACTTGAAAATTGAAATATACTTCACATTTAATATACAGAATTCAAAAGTGAATAAATCATACAAATGTGGCATATGAAAAACTAAGTAGAGTATTTCGAATTCTATCTAAACAAGTTTAAACATAACATCTAGTTTATTCGTTTTCCGTTCTTTATTTGAAAAGTAAAATAAAGCTGCAAACGAATAAAGACATACTTTATGATGTTTTTCAACTAAACACATCAGCTATAAACAAACGAATTTTGTCGTCAGCACAACAAAAACCACCACGGCTGTTGTCGCGGTCGATCTTAGTACAAAACAGTGTAGTTAATATTTTCCAAACTGAATTTTTTTTTAAAGTTAATATTCCGTTTACAAATAATAAATAATATAAATTTATTTAAAAAATAATAACAAATAATACATCACATTTAGGCATTGAAATAGATTTGTAAATTTATAATATTTTGACAGACAAATAGTAATAAAATTAATAAAAATTTACCATTATTATTATTGTTATTACGTTACCATTACAGACGACTTTAATAATCATGAGGACGTCAGAAATTTCAATTCATTTCATATACTATTCATATGTTCACATATACACATACATATATACACACGTACACATGTATGTAAGTATGTATGTGTTTATGTTTTTCCTTTTTTTTGTTATAGAAATGGCCTTTAAAACTATTTTGTTTTGTTGCTGTCTTGCATTTCTTCTCTTTTTTTCTTTTTGAACAAGTACATATTTTTTCGTACAAGCGATTTAACATTGTATATGTATTGCATTTTTAATATTTTTTCAACAAATAGACTTTTTAATTTTCATTTATAAACGTTAAATAAACGTGAAGTAAAAGTAAAAAAAAACTACACCATTTGTTATAACAATTAAAAAATTATTGCCTTATTAGTAAATAAAGTTAGGACACTAAAGTAGATATACTTAAAAGAACAAATCTTGATGAGTAGCTAATATACTATTTTGTTTTATATCAATGGTAGGCTAAGAAAGATGAAAACGAATTGAGGTTATAATTATCTTATTTTGTCTCTTGTAGTTTTTTTTTTTAATTGTTTAATCTATACCAAAAATTAATAAATAGAGAGGGAGAATCTACTGTATTAACATTTTAATTTAATCATGTAAGAAATACAGGGTTTAATTTTTCTTAGGATAGGTTTTTCTTACACTGGAAGAAGCTTCTATTGCTAAAATTTTCTAAGGAGTAATGGAAAGAGAACCATAATCTTATTAAGTATAAAACTTTTTCATAATTTGTTTAACGATTCTAAACTGCTTATAAAATATTAAAATTTTATACTTCAAAATGTGTTGTGTTTTTTCAATGCTAATGCTTTTTGGAAACAGTGTAGTACTATTGCTTCTTCCTTTTGTTTTGCTTGTTAAATAAAAGAGAATGAAAATATGGTTGCTAATTGTATAAAATTTTATACATACCAGAGAATTTAACCCCGACATCAAAAATAATCGACCAGACGACACAATATTTATTTTTGTTTATTTATAAATTTATTTTCATTTTAAAATTGTTGATTTTTTGTATATATTTTTATCTTTTTGTAATGAACTAAAAGTAGATTTCATGTTATTTTTAGTATATTCAATGTTTAAATGTATTGGTATAATGTTTGCTAGAAAGATGACATTCTCAATAGTAGTATATGTATGTATATTATGTACTGCATATAATAATCAGCTGATTTTTAATATTAGCTTGAGTTTGAAATTCTTGAGTCACAATAAAATCGTTAATAAAAGTTGAAGGTAATCTAACAAAGAAACATACTTTTTCGTTCAAAAAAGAAAACAATTTAATAGAATCAGCAATTTAAATAAAAAATAAATAAATAATGTTTAAACAGACTATTACTAATTCTTCTATACGATTGTATTATCAAACTCTCCATCTTTCCTCTCATTATGCTCTTTATTTATTTTTTCATTTACTTTTTTCATTTTAAACAACAAATTTTTACGAAACTCAGTTTGTTCATAAATTTTTTTAGCACAGAAAATAATAAAAAAAAGTATATGCACAAGTATATATACATGCTATATACATACATCCATACGTAGTATGGACGTATACTTATTTAAGCGAACGTTGGATTTTTATGTTTTCGTTGTTACTTGTGCGGGTATAATAAAACGTAGTAAACTAAAAAAGAAGAAGAAAATGACAAAAGTTTATAGGGTGTAATGAACTAAATATTGTTATTGTTAATTTTTGCTTTTCGTATCGGGGTTTTTGTTTTTAGGGTTTAAGCAATTTTTTTATTAACTTAATAAAATAATAAAATAAAAACAGATTTCTTTTATTCATCTTGTTCCTTTATTAAAGACCTTTGAAAGCAAAACTATGTGAAAAATTTATTTAAATATTTATCAAAAGTTAATATTAACAATAAAAAGTTTAATTTTAAAATAATATAGAAATAAGAACAAATACAAAAATTCTTCATGTATAGCACTAAAGTACCTTTGATTATACGACATTTTTAAATCCATTTAAAAGCAAAAGTTATAAGATTTCAACGAATGTACTCTTTAAAATTACTGCATAACACGCAAACGATAAAACAGCTTGTAATTTTCGCATATTCATTCTCACTTTTTCAATACGAAAAATTGCGTTTTCGTTTCTTTTTCGTGTATGCCATCTCTTACACCTTAAAATTTAATTTCAACTGAGTTTTGTTAAAATTTATTGTCTTTATTTCCTTAATTTATTTAAATAAAATAACTGTAAAAATTATAATATAATTGAACCACAATTGCCACAGCAGTTCATTATCTTATTTTTACATTTTTAGTTCAAACGTCCGAGAAAAAAACGAAATAAATACTGTCAGTTTTACTCTTTTTGCCAAACATTTTATAACAATTTCAAGATAATTGTTGTTTTTCTTTGTATCTGGTTTTCTTCGGCTTTCGTTTGGCTTTTGTTTAAGAGAAAACGAATGCGCATTGCTTTAAAAAAAAGAAGAAAAAACTAAATAATAAACAATCAAAAAGATAACTTATAGTAGGATAGATTAAAAAAGCCAATAAACTTATTAATAAATAAAAAGAAAGCTAAATAATGAAAATAAAACGTAGAGATGAAGTAAAATATTATTTACTGTTATTTTCGAATTTTTAAAGCACTTGAAATAAGAAGTATTTTTTTTTTGGCTTAATTTTTGGGATATAAACAAAAATGTTATTAACCTAGTATTTATAAAATAAAAATAAAATTTTATAATAAAAATAATGATAAAAAAGTAATTAAAAATATAATACTTAAAAAAATAATAAAAAATATAATAATAGTGTTAATAATTTTTATTACACAAATAAAAGGAAAAAATAATAGGTATTATTTTTAATTTTTTTAAATAAAACTATTTTAATATTTTTTAATTTAATTTTTAATAATTCAAAAATTAGGTATCGAAAAAATTAAAGCACTAAGTAGCTTCTTGGTTTTTTTGTGTGTGTAAATTCCAAATATTTTCTTATAATTTTTTGTTTGTAATTATGATTTTGAAATTATTAATGCACACATAATTTGGTTCTGAATTCTTTTTTGTTTTTTCATATAGTTATATACATACATATGTACACATATGTTATTTGTTTAAGGTTAACTCTGTGAATTTGTATTATTGCTTACAAATTTGTTTCTGTGAAAAGGTCAAGTATTTAAGTTTTGTTGTTGTGAACTTTAAATAAGCCGTATCAAAAAAAATGCACGCTCTAATTTAATCAATTAAGTATGATTCATAATTTCAATTCTTGAAATACCCATTTGAAACTGAAGCACACGACACACACATTTATACATATTTATAATGCTCTCGTAAGTATAACTGCTACCACCAGCACCATCATCATCACCACCAATCACTAAACTACATTCACTTAGTCTACCAGAGAACTACCTAACCCAATAAAAACAAACACAAGTAAAATATTGTATACAAAAGAGATGAATGAAAAAGAAAAATAAAAAAACGAGGGAGCCTATTTTTTCTACTATTCATAAAATAAAAATTTATATTTACGGTTGTAGTGTATATACACGATTATTATTGTAATTTTCTTCTTTATATATTTTTTCAATTTCAATAGGTGGAATCTATAATATGTTTTTTTTTATCAATTTTATTTAAATTAAAATTTTTTTATTTATCAAATGTGGCAACACATTTTAAAGACCTTTAAGATGAAGAATAAAAAATTAATTTTAAATATAAATTCGTTGAATTAAATACATTCAGACTCTTAGACCATTTGTATTTAAATGGAATATTCTTAGAATTAAGTACAAACAGAACTTAATTCTTTTAGAATACTTTAAATATAGTATATTGGATTGTAAACACTATACTTAAATTTCACTTTGAAATGGTGTAGTTTTTGTAAACACCGCATATATATATGTATGTACATTAAAATATTTTTTATATCGTTTTTTAAGTTTTTTTTTATATCGTTTTTTAATTTTTTTATATCGTTATTTGTTTTAATTTTCTTTTTATATATTTTTCCCAATTTCTTTATTTTATTCAATTTATCTATATATTTCTTGTGTTTGTTCTCTTCAGTTCTCTCACTTACGAATTTATGTATCTTATGAGTGTCATATGTTTTGTTATTAATTCGTAGTGGTAGTACTGGTCAAAGACTGTTCGTTGTTTGCTTGATATCTTTATTTTCAGACATACATACATATATATACAGCAAATAAATTGGTTTCCAGTGTAGTCTTATTGGCGTTTTTAAATTGAATTTTTTTTTATTCTAACAAATGTATATTTTAATTTATACAATATAATCTACAGGATAATTTTAATAAAGTTTTCAGAAGTAAATATTTTCATATTCATTCGGTATTTATCTAGAGATAACAATTATTTATAACCTCTCATAAACTGGAAGTTAGTGAATTCGACTTCGAATATAAATCTAACCGGTAAATGAACATTCATATGTTTTAATATTTAATTAGGTTTCAGTAAAATGTTTTTATTTCAATTTGTGTTAATATACCATATATTGGCTGAGTGACTCAATTGTTTGGCATTATTTTCGAGTATGCCGTTAGAGAATAAGTTATAGTACGCGTTTATAAATCCGTATGTAAATCTTTGTTATCGATGACTTATTATATTTTCACTTTAGCATAAAACAGAATTATTATTTTCAATACTATGTGTGACGCTTTCTTTAAAATTGCAAGGTTTAATTTATTATTCACATATGTACTATGTATGTATGTACATATGTATATGCATATTCATCTATAGTTTTTTTTTTCCTTTCTTATATCCATATATACAGTTATTTTCTGACAGATTGCAAATATTTCTTTATATTTCAGTTTATTATTTCGTCCACCATTTTTATTTAATCTTTTATGTTACAATTTTATTTTATTCTTTCTTTTTCCGTTCTTTTTGTAGATCCTTTTGGCATGCTTGTGTCTAAGGCCAGATTTATTGGTAAGTTTCGCCGAATTTTATGCATTTTTTTATTTTTATAATCTTCTTATAATTTTCTCCCTAAATCGTTTTTTCTATAATTTCCAAATAAGTTTTTATAATCAATTAGCTAAACCTCTAATACAATACGCTTATTCTCCAATTCGTTTCGTTTTAATAATTTAACAAATTTTTAAAATTTTAATTCCTTATGGTATTAAATGAACAGAGCGTATAAAAATGCATAAAACGTAGCTGAACGTAAATATTAAAGTGTTAAGCTTTTAATAAAACCAACACTTAACATTTTATGACATATTGATATTTACTAATAAATAATATTTGTTTTATTTTCTTAATCCAAAGAAAAATTTTAATAATACAAATAATGTATCATCCTTACAAAAGAACTCAGCTACTATTCTTTAATATTTAACCTACTATTTCTTCTACTCGTGCAATAAACCAATAATTACATTGTTTTGCTGGCCTTAGAGACAACATGATTATTTTGTTTTGTTTTTGTAATTTAACAGTTTTTTTTTAGCTTTAACTATTTTGATTTAATATTCAAAATTTATTTTGTTTGCTTAGATCTCTTCTAAAAGTAGGCAATATATTTCTAAAACACAACAAGCCCACAAAATATTTGTTTGTATTCTTGCAATTCGTACTGATAAATTATTCTTTTCGTGTAATTTTTTGGTTATTTTAGGACGACATACCAGAATCTGATCCAGATTCGTGTGGACACGATGCTGAAGGTCATGAGGAAGAAGATGATGGCGACGATGAAGACGAAGATGAAGATGATGAAGACGAAGAGGACGATGAAGATGAAAACGAAGACGACGATGACGAGGACGATGACGATGAGGAGGACGAAGAGGAAGAAATCGACGATGACGATGATGATGAAGAAATTCAAGATCCAAATGAAGTCAGTGGCGATTTTTTGCTCGACGCTAATAACGATCGTAGTAATCGAAATCTTAATGCCCTCTTTGAAGCAGCTGGTTAGTTCGTTACACTAAAAAATTTCGCAAATTTTCAAGAGAATGTTCACAAATTTGTTTCTTTATTTATAGCAAATGAAAAAGCACCTGTTTTACGTCATGCCACCCATGCCATTGATGAGACAAAACAAGCTCTAACAAAAATGCGTGGTGCTAGCAGTGATAAAACGTAAGTAAATTAAATAGCAACTAATATAATTAAAATAATGAAAATATTTTTTAATTATCGTGATTTTAGAGCACTCAGTGCTGATATACATATATTAAAAAAAAAAAAATACATTTAAATTTTTTTTGTTAGCATATTCTCTCGTACTCTAATTGCCGCCTGCAATGACAACGATGTTAATACCGTGCGTAGTCTTTTGGGCAAGGGAAACGTTAATATTAACGAGTCTACAGATGACGGTGAATCCTTGCTTTCAATGGCATGTTCAGCGGGTTATTATGAACTGGCACAGGTAATCTGAATGTTTCAATATGTAGTAAATACATTGAATTATAATTCTTTTGTTCTTAAAGGTTCTTTTAGCCATGTCTGCTGCTCAAGTGGAAGACAAGGGCCAGAAAGATTGTACTCCTTTAATGGAGGCCGCTTCTGCTGGTCATTTGGAGATAGTTAAACTTCTATTGAGCCACAATGCAGATGTAAATGCTCATTGCGCCACTGGTAATACCCCGCTTATGTTTGCCTGTGCTGGTGGCCACGTAGAAGTAGTTAAGGAATTACTGAAACATGGTGCCAATGTTGAAGAACAAAATGAAAACGGCCATACCCCCTTAATGGAAGCTGCTTCTGCTGGTCATGTTGAAGTTGCTAAGGTAGGCTTTTATAAATTCATCTAGAATTATTAATGCGTCGTAATAATAGAAATTAATATCTTGCAAATGATGAAAATCCGAGATAGGAGATATTATAATATTTTGGATGTTCCTTTTTAAACTATTTGATGATTGAGTTAATAATCTTGTTTAAAATGCGAATTTATCATATAAAATATTAACGAATATCAATGACATCGTTTGATCTTATTTGATGCCTTAGCTGCGAAATTCATATTTTTGTAACAGTTTATTCTTCATCTTTAATATTTGAATTTAATTTTATATTTAATAAGGTTTTATTGGAACATGGTGCTGGCATTAACACCCATTCAAATGAATTTAAGGAGAGCGCTTTAACATTGGCATGTTATAAAGGCCATTTGAATATGGTTCGTTTTCTTTTGCAAGCTGGCGCTGATCAAGAACACAAAACTGACGAAATGCACACAGCTCTAATGGAGGCTTCAATGGATGGCCACGTGGAGGTAGCAAGATTACTTCTAGATTCAGGAGCTCAAGTCAATATGCCAACGGATTCTTTTGAATCTCCATTGACATTGGCTGCCTGTGGAGGTCATGTTGAATTGGCAACATTGCTAATTGAGCGTGGTGCCAATATAGAAGAGGTTAATGATGAGGGCTATACACCATTGATGGAAGCAGCACGGGAAGGACATGAGGAAATGGTGGCTCTATTGTTGAGCAAAGGGGCAAATATTAACGCAACCACTGAAGAAACTCAGGAAACAGCTTTGACATTGGCATGCTGTGGGGGCTTCAGTGAAGTGGCGGAATATTTGATAAAGCATGGCGCCAATTTGGAATTAGGCGCTTCTACGCCATTAATGGAAGCAGCACAAGAAGGCCACACCGATTTGGTACGTTTCCTGTTGGAGAACAAGGCAAATGTACACGCAGAAACCCAAACCGGTGATACAGCTCTAACACATGCCTGTGAAAATGGACACACTGATGCGGCTGAAGTTCTATTAAGTTATGGCGCTGAATTGGAGCACGAGTCCGAAGGTGGGCGAACACCGCTAATGAAGGCTTGTCGTGCCGGTCATTTGTGCACTGTTAAGTTTCTAATTTCCAAAGGAGCTGATGTCAATAAGCAAACCAGTAGCAATGACCATACCCCATTGTCTTTGGCATGTGCTGGTGGTCATCAAGCCGTAGTTGAATACCTTTTGAAAAGTGGTGCAGATCCTTTCCACAAATTAAAAGATAATAGCACCATGTTGATTGAAGCTGCTAAAGGTGGTCATACGCGGGTGGTTGAGCTGCTGTTTAAGTATCCCCACTTTATACAAAACCATCAAAATGAATTACAATCTGCTGCTGCAGCAGCAGCTTCCGCCGCCGTTGGTATTAACAATACATCTGCCTCACATTTGATAAATTTGCAACAACAAAAGCAACTTCAGCAACAACAAAAACAATTGCAGCAACAATTACAATTACAACTTCAGCAATTGAGTGCTCCTCCCGGTTTACATGAGGTAACTGAAGCTGCACGAGCCACCAACCAACAAATTTTTCATCATCAACAATTCACAACTACTAATAATGCCTTGGCCGGCGCTTCGAACGAGTACTTGGAGGAGCAATTACAACTTGCACCAAATACAAGTTCTACAGAAGCCGCCTCCAACCAAGTAGTAGCTTGTAATGAAGAATATGCCGCCATTGACATAAATTCGTTGAGTGCCCAACAACAGGAGGCTTTAATTGCCAAATCAAGGCTATTCCATCTACAGGCTGGATTTGGTAATGTTGGTAGCGGCGTGGCAGCTGCTAATATTACTAACAATAATGAACAAGTTACTGCCAACCTTAATAACCAACAGCAACAACTACAACAACGCAAGCATTTCGATTTAGATATGTCTCATATAATGCCTCTAACACCACCACAAAAGCAACCACCAGCTCCCCCCGTCTTGCAAGTGCAGCAGCCTCAGCAACAGCAACAGCTACAAACGCAATCTCAAACAACTAATCAGCCGAATCAACAACAGTTGCAAGCAACTTCTCAGCAACCTCATCAGCAACAAATTAAACTTAAAAGCAACCAACGTAAAAATCGTCAACAACCACCACAACCATTTGAAGTTAGCATACCAAGCACTGCCAATGCCAACAGCACCACTAATTGTTCGAACGGTGATCAGCAACAACAGCAGCAATTTCAATTACAGCAACAAATGCAAGATATTGAGCGTTCGCAACCATTAGGTGACGATGGCTTAGGAAATAAGCAACAACAGCAGCAGCACCAACAACAGCAACAACATCAACAACTTGCATTTTCTTGCTTTAAGGACGATTCGCGATTCATAAGACGTCGTGTTTTAAGGCAAGATTTTAACAAGGTAAATTTAAATAAAGTGGCAGAGGAGATCATCCCCGTCATATCAAAATATATTATCTTATATAAAAAGAATATACATTTTAATTTACACTTAATAATACACTTTTAATAATTCTTCTTGTAGTTACCAACCGATCAAAAGAATATTCCTGCTACTTTGTTGCCTACATCTTATTTGGATATGACTGGTGGTTCCGTCAATAGTCAAAATCAAAATGTTGGTGATGGAGCTGATGCTTTAACATTAAATCAAAATTTACTAGCAGGTCAGTCTTAGGAAATTCTACAAAACTAAATTTTATGTAAATTTTAATAAAAAATTTCGCACATTAGTTGCTCCGGCTATAGGTGATGGTTCTGAAATGCAACCAGTTATTATAGCAAGCCCCGAACCTCTCAATTTTGCACCCAATCAAGCGTTAATGATGCAAGAACTTTTCGATCCTAATAATCCACAAACTCCATTAACATTGGCTACTACCCTACCACAAGGAACTCAATTTGTCTTAGGCCCAGCACCTCAACAACAACAGCAACAACAACAGCAGCAGCAATCGCAGTCACAACAACAAACTCAACAGCAACAACAACAACAGCAGCAGCAACGTGTTGTGACTGGTAAAACAACCCAAAAGACTGGTGGCATAACGACACCTTCTGAAGTTTCGCAAAGTACCGCTATCAGTGATAGGCCTAAAGCTAAGCCGGTCTCAAAAAAGGACGGCAAGATATTGCGTAAAACCACAACACAACCAACTGCAGCCACTCCATTACAGCAACCATTGTTTAGGCAAAATCAAATGGTATCCATTTACAACAACTTGGTAAATATAGCTCTCTGAATATGAAATGAATTACAAATTGAATTAAATTTTTATTTTTTTTAGCCAATGTTGATAACAAACGAAGCCACTCCGAGTCTCCAAACCCAACAAGCCATAATGAATCAAATGGTATTTGCTGCTCAACAACATCAGCAGCAGCAACAGCATCAGCAGCAGCAACAAATCGCTTTAGATGTTCTTAATAATGCTCAGCAGCAACAACAACAGCAGCAACAAGGAGTTATTGCCTTAAGTAATTCACCAGCGTCACCATTGGCTTCACCTTCGTCTGGAGCATCTGTTTTGTATGATCCACAACAACAGCAACAACAATTACAGCAACTTATGGAAATACAATCTGCTGAACATTTGCAACAACAGCCTGAAAATGAGAAAACAGCACAAGAAATTCAAGAAGCATTAGACGCTGCTTTATCTGATTCAAAATTAGCTGTTACTGACTCCCTTAATGCTCTTAGTAAGGCAAATGCCGTTGCCGCCGCTGCAGCAGTGGCAAAAGCCTGTGGACTGAATCACGCTGAACAACAGGAATGTCTAAAGAAACTTCAAGAGGGATGGCAAATTGTTGATTTGCGTCAACGTATTTTCCATAAACAACCCAAGTCTCCAACAGAAACACCACCAGAAAAACAAATAATCGACATTACAAATATGGAAAACGATTTGGATTCCAGTGAGGCGGAAGCAAATAACGAAATGAAAAATTTAGCTACTCTGTGCACAGCTGCTGCTCAAGCTGCAGCTGTTCACGTAACGCCAGGAAATAGTGAAGAGCCTAAATTGGATGTAGACAACAAGAATTCTGCTGGCAGCAGCGGTCAAACTAAGAAACAACGCAAACTATCGAAAAAGGAAAAGCTGTCACAGCAAGAGGCTTTAGAATTATGTCAATTACCTGAACAACAACAACAAAAAGAACAACAAAATCGTAATTCCACTGATGATCATTCATTAGCCTCAGAAAATTGTCCTCCAGAAGAAGAGTCTAATTCAGATATTGAGCAACAGGATGAAGATACACAAATATCCATCCAAGAACTAGATGAGTCACAATTAAAATCACCCTCTAAAGGCATCAAACCGATTTCACAGCGTTTGGAGAATTTAATACTTTCGAATGCACCCCTAAAACCTGGAGATTTATCTCAAGCTTTTACGGATTTGCGACAAGAAATCGGAGCTGATGTATTGACTGTATTCCCGCAAAATATGAATTTGAAATTTAGCGGCAACACAGCCTTAAGTAATGCCCTGCAACAGCATTTGGCTGCAGTTAAACAGCAAATTGGTGATGTAACAGAAGACTCGTCTGACGGAATTATTCAATCTGAAAGTGAATCCAACGCTGCTCAAGGTGGAGAATTAGTATACCCCTCATCTATGGATGCAGAAACTTTAGAACAATTCGCTACAGCTCACGTGTCCAATGGTAATGACAATAATGTTGTCGCAATAGCCTCAGGCAATGGTCAAGATCAGGTTAGCGGCGATTCTGTAGAACAGCAAACAGAAGAAGGCATGCGTGAAGAAATGTATGACATTGAAGTTGAAATGGATGACTTTTTTCACGTCATACACAATGTACACGATCCAGCTTTACAGGTTGGTACAGAATTCTTGAAAAAAAAAATAATGCTTAGTTTTATTGAACATAAGTACGAAGTACACAATATTAATTATATGTATAAGTATGTATGTATATATAATGTACGTCTATTAAATGTAACTTTATTTTTATAGGAATTTGCTAGCAATTTAAATTGCGGGGAACTAACCGATTTTGGTATTAATTCCATCTGTAAAACTCGCTGGAATGGCAATTGGGCTCTGACACCTAAATGGACTAGTCAAGATCAATTGATAAGTGCTGCTCATCATCAACAGCAACAGGGACTTTTAACAACCAGAGAGGAACAGCAACAGCAACAAGAGCAACAAAGACAAGCTAACCAGTTATTGTTGGATTATCAATTGCAGCAGCAACTACAGCAAGGATTTGCTGATGCCGATGAAATGCAAATGCAGGTAAATTTCATAGGGGAAAAAATTAATAGCAAAAATTAAATTGAAGAGTGGAGGCGTGTTGTCTAAATACGTATATTGTAAGTGGGATATTTAATAATGTTCTCTTTATGTCCTTTGTGTCTTAAAGCAACATCAGCAAACTACTTTGTCTTTAATACCCTTTTCACCTGAAGATGCTGCAGCTGGTTCTTCAGTTGGTCAGCAACAACAACAACAGCAATTACAAACACTGCCTACATCTACTACAGTCGCTGAATATCAATTGCAGCAACAACAACATCAGCAACATACGCAACATCATGGTTTAGATCAGGAACTCAAACAGCACATACAGCAGTTACATCAGCAGCAACAGACTAATGTTCGTTTGTTAAAAGCCGTTGCCGCAGCAGCCGCCAATCAGCAGCAGCAGCAACAACAACAGCAACAAATAAATAATCAACAGCAGCAGCAGCAACAGCAACAAAATCTGGCAAATACGAATAACAACTTTGTATTCAATGTTGATAACTGCAATGCAGTGGGTTCTACTGTCACAGATAAATCTTCGCAGTCACTACAATTATTATTTCAATTACCACCCACTGTTCAACAGCAGGATGAAGTTGCTGCTACCGCTCAACAACTGCAACATTTAAAGTTGCATCATCAAGATTTGCAAGATCAGCAAAAGCAGCAGCAACAACAATTAAAGCTATTACAGCAACAAGAACAAGATTTGTCACAAACAACAGCAGAAAGCTTAATGCAGCAACAGCAGCAACAACAGCAACAGCAGCAGCAACAACAACAAACCACCTTGGAACAAGTGGCACAAAATAATCTTTTGCTGCAGCAGCAGGCAGCTTTGGCTCAACAGGTACTCAATCAACAAGTTTTAAAACAAAAACAACAGCAATTATTGTTGCAACAGCAACAACAACAATCAACACAGGTTTGCATAAATAGAAAAACAATTTTAAATTTCTTATTACATTCATCCCGGTTAGTTATCTCATAAATATGATAGAAATAAAACCTACTCAACTGGCTGATTGACTGACTGACTTGTCTTTATTGATAACGTATTTATTGATTTCGATGCCGTACATATTCGTAGAACAATTATATACAATTCAGGATTAGGAAGTAAAATAAAAAAAAATAAAATAATAAAATCGTTTTAAGTCCTTTAAATATGGACAAATGAGTATTTAAAATTATATTCGAATGGACTTAAAATTGTCAATTTGTGTTACGCTACGTTTGAATATTTCCAAATTTCATTAATACGTTCCTAAGAAAAGGAATTTTGAGTTCTTGTTTACTTTTTTTATATCGAAATTTATATTAGCACACACTGTTAGTTAATATAATATAATATATTAGTATTTTATTTAGTATAAATTGTATTGTAAAATACTAATAATTAAACAAATTTTTTTTTTTTTTTTCAATAAATCAAAAATATTGATAACATTCACAGGTTCAAGTTGCAACGCAAACTCAATCATCCGTTGTTGTACCTCATCAAAATGCTGTTCAAGCCCAAACATCACGAGGTGTTAATCAATTTTGTCCTACGTTATCTACTATGGCTGCAGCAGTTGATGTTGGTTTGGGCAGTGTCTGTGCCCTAACACCCCAACAGCAGCAGTTGCAGCAGCAACAGCAACAACAGCAGCAGCAGCAACAACAACAACAACAACAACAGCAGCAACAACTATCTCAACAACAGCAACAACACATGGTAGCAGCTGTGAATTATGCAGCTGGTGTACTTGCCGTGGCGCAACAGCAGCCCCAAGTGCCTGTGCCATTAACGACAGCGTTAACACAAGTTGTAGCAAATGCTTCTGCTGTTGCACCACCGCCACAAGCATCAACTAGTTCAGGTAGTGGTAAAATGCCTGGAGGTATAGCTAAGAAGGTGATCGACAAGCAATCCCGTAAAGAACGTAATCGATATTCGCTCCTACGCTCTGCTGCTGGCAGTCAAGGTAAGTGCCAATAAACGTGAAATATTTAATAAATTAGTGAAAATCAGGTAAAAACAATTTTTTTTTTGCTTTTAAAAATTCTTTTAGCCAATGCAGCTGCTCAACAACAATATCAGCAAACAGTCGCCGCTACAACAGCTTTAGATAAAACGATTGATGTTGATTCGGAAACCGATTCAAATCATGACACAGCCCTAACACTTGCCTGTGCTGGTGGTCATGAAGAATTAGTCGAATTGCTTATAAATCGTGGAGCAAACATAGAACACCGTGATAAGAAGGGATTTACGCCACTTATTTTAGCTGCTACTGCCGGTCATGAGAAAGTTGTGGAAATTTTACTCAAACATGGAGCTGACCTTGAGGCACAATCTGAACGTACAAAGGATACCCCATTATCGTTAGCATGTTCAGGCGGACGTTACGAAGTTGTCGAGTTACTGTTAGGCGTTGGATCAAATAAGGAACATCGAAATGTTTCCGATTACACACCACTTAGCTTGGCTGCCAGTGGAGGTTATGTCAACATCATTAAATTGCTGTTGAGCAATGGTGCCGAAATTAATTCACGTACTGGAAGTAAATTAGGAATTTCACCTTTAATGTTGGCAGCAATGAATGGCCATACAGCTGCAGTCAAATTACTGCTAGATCAAGGATCCGACATCAATGCCCAGATCGAGACTAACCGCAATACTGCTCTTACATTAGCCTGTTTCCAAGGCCGTCATGAAGTTGTTAGCTTATTATTGGATCGCAAAGCTAATGTCGAACATCGCGCTAAAACTGGCCTAACACCTTTAATGGAAGCTGCTTCCGGTGGTTACATAGAAGTCGGCAGAGTTCTTCTGGATAAGGGGGCCGATGTAAATGCCGCCCCTGTACCCACCTCAAGAGATACTGCTTTAACTATAGCTGCCGATAAGGGCCATTTAAAATTTGTCGAATTACTCTTGTCACGGGGTGCCGCTGTTGAGGTAAAGAATAAGAAAGGCAATTCTCCTCTATGGCTGGCTGCTCACGGTGGTCATCTAAGTGTAGTTGACATATTATATAATCATAATGCCGACATTGATTCACAAGATAATAGACGCGTTTCATGCCTGATGGCAGCATTCCGTAAAGGTCACACTAAGACTGTCAGATGGATGGTTCAGTATGTTACACAATTTCCATCCGATCAGGAAATGAATCGCTTTATTAGTACCATAAGCGACAAAGAACTATCGGAAAAATGCTATGATTGTATGAAAATTATTCGCGCCGCTAAGGAAGCTCAGGCCGTAAAAGCAAATAAAAATGCTTCGATATTATTAGAAGAGCTAGATATGGAGAGATCACGTGAAGAAAGTCGAAGAGCTGCAGCTGCCAGAAGACGTGAGCGTAAGAAAAAGAAAAAAATGGAAAAGAAGGAGGAGAAACGCAGACAAATGGAAGAAGCCACTGGAGGTGCAGGCTCAAGTAATCACCAAGATGAAGATGAAAAAGATTCAGATAAGGAAGAAGAATCTGATCATGAGGACAACAATGTCGCCGATGATGATGATGATCAACATAATGCCCAGAATTATCGTGAAGAAGGAGATTCTGGTATAGATCAGGGATCTTGCTCCAGTACCGATATCAAAGCTTCGGCCGCAAATGCACCCAACACTGACAAATCGACTGGAAATGGAAGCAAAAATAAAAATAAAAAGAAAAATAAACAGAATACACGAAATAGTAGTCCTGTAGTGGAGGAGCCCCAAGTTCAGCAAGCACCATCTATAAAACAACCGCAACAACAACAACAGAAAAAGAAAGATGATAACACTAACGCGACAAAATCCGCAACTAATAACAAGAAAAATACTGGCGAACAAAGTTCTTCATCTAACAAACCCCAAGCTCCTATTAATAATGCAAACACCAGCAATAAAAAATCCGAAAATCAACATAAAAAGGAAGAAGTAATAAGCAGCAATAGCAACAACACTACTAACAATTCTGGTTCTACAACAAATACCACCACCACCTCAACGGGTAATAGAAATAAAAATTCAAACAAACAAAAAGAAAAGGAAAATTTAGCACCCAAAGAGTTATCAGCCGCAGGAACGGCACAACAACAATCACAGATAATTGGTCATGGCCAACATCAGCACAATAACAAGCAGCAACAACAGCATGGATACGTTCAACATATGACACCACAACAGCAATCGATTAACAAATCGGAAACAACAAATATTGGAGGAAATCGTAAGTCATTAATATTTTCGGCTTCTAAAAACGCAGATGAACGAGAAGCCAAGAGAGACACTAGTGATGCCATAATATCGACAACCCACGGATCGACGACAAGCAATAAATCACTTAATGCAACTGCCCCTAAGAGAGGAGAAGACGGTTGGAAGGAAGTAGTAAGAAAAAGTTCTACACAACAGTCAACAACAACTACAGCTTCTTCCACTTCTGCGTCTAGTAATCCGTCATCATCGACAGCGGTAAGTAACAGTAAGGAGTCTACATCTAGTACTTCTACAACATCGACTACTTCCTCCTCGAGTTCTTCCTCGTCCACTACAATAACTGTGCCAGGTGTTTCAACAACTACAACAGTTACATCAACACAGCCCGAAATGATATGTAAAAAGGTTCAGGTGCCTGTCAATGCTATTTCCCGCGTCATTGGTCGAGCTGGTAGCAACATAAACGCAATACGCGCTACAACTGGCGCTCACATTGAAGTAGAGAAACAGGGTAAAAATCAATCTGAACGAAGTATCACTATTAAAGGTCTAACAGAAGCCACAAAACAAGCTCATATGCTGATTTTAGCATTAATTAAAGATCCTGACGTGGACATTTTACAAATGTTGCCACGAATTAACACCACTATAAAAGCTTCAGTTGTACCACCTGTTTCTACTACACCACCATCTTCCATCTCTACTATGCAAGTTGGTACTTGGGATAATAAAACTGCGTTACAATCTACAAGCGGTAGCAATATGTCTTCTGGATCATCAACCACATCATCGGTTTCGTCGACGCCAGGAAGTAATTTGACATCAAAGAATGGATCCGGCAATATTAATGCAAAATCGAGTACAAAATCCTCGGGTGGATTGTGTGCAAATGGTAATAAATCTGCTTTAGGTAGAACACAACCTAGTAAGCCTTTCTATGCACAGCAATCGCTCACGTCCAGCCGCGGATCTGGTAGTGGAACTTCAACAAATAACAGTCAGTCTAAGCATAAGGATATGAACAATAGTAAGGCATTAAATGGAGCCGGATTCAGTCAAAAAACAGGCAGCGTTTCAGGCAACAAGTCTGTTTCAAATACATTTGGTGCTGGATCTGGTGTAAACAATCAGACTTTTGCGGCGAAACTACTGACTGGAGGTGCCGTCTCTTCATCGTTAACTGGAAATAATTTGTCTCCATCTAAGAAGTCAGAGTTGGGAGGCTTACAACGTTCAGCAATAACAGCTCCTTATGGTCGGGGCAAACCAGTACCCAGCTCAAACATTTCCTCATTGGGTGGCTTAGGCCAGAATAACAATACTTTATCCGGACCTATTGGAACGTTTAACGTAGCTGAAGCAGCCGCAGCAGTAGCTGCAGCCAACGCTGCTGCAGCTGCACAAGCTGCCAATCATAATGCATCAGCTTCAACAAACTCCTCAGCAAGATCCGTTACACCCATAGGACCACCAAGTAAACAGCGAGCTACAACCCCGACAACTCAACATCAATCAACGACAGGACATACCACAAATGTGTCGATGCAGCAAACGCCATCCTTGCAACAGCAACAAAATTTGCATATTAACACTGGTAATTTAGGAGAAAATATTAATACCTCTGGCACTGCATCGTTAGCAACACCTGGCAGTTTTGGGGCACAATTAGCTTCAAAAATTAGCAGTGAATACTCGTTGTTCAATGATTACCATCAGTCACAATGGGGAACAACGGACAATTCTCAAATTTATGCAAATCCCAATACATTAGTAAATGATAATTTACCTCAGGCAGATGCTTCTAAAGCTCCTGGATATAATCGCAACATATTGAGTTCACCGGTAGGAAGTTCCAAGGCTTCCACTTCCAGTACACCACCAGGCAATGTTTCGACGAGTAACCTTAATGTAGTATCTCAGCAAACGTTGACTATTTTGCCCGAAACTGGAGTTGTTTCAATGGGTTCTTCTGCATCTCAAGCGGCCAGATCGCCAGCCGGTATCTCCGTAGTTACTAACGATTTGACTTCGCCTTCTACTGGTAACGTCGGCCAAAGCTCACAACAAGATCCTAGTGCTGTATCTCCTAACGTAATTAAACCACCAGGAACCATTGGTCAACCATCTAATACACAATGTACTCCATCACAACAACAGCCAAATTCTGTACAACCACCGCCAAGTGGCTTGGCAATCCAAAGACCCAGCGCAAGCAGCCAACATAGGGCATCTGGCGGTACGACACAACAATCACCACCGTCGGCAGTACAACCATCTAATGGGCAAGATATTTCTGGAAATGCCTTAAACTTCGGTCCAATTGGTCCTGCAAATTCTGCAAACAGAGGCAGTAATCCTGCCGGAACTATAGGCGAACAACCACGATTCTATGATCCTAGTAATCAAATGAATGTAGCTGCTCAAATGGGTTTCCAAATGGATCCCACTATGATGCAGCAACAGGCATATAACTCTGCCAATTCTAGACTTAATCCTAGAGCATCCGTGTTTGGTGGTCAACCGCAGCCTGGTAATAAAACTCAGTCATCGCAAGCCATGGCCTCTGCCATATACCACCAACAAAGCCAGCAACAACAGCCACCCACACCACAAAACCAACAACAAGGTAATGTGTTTAATGCAGCCCCGGGAAAACCACTTAACACAGCGCAAAATTTAGCGCCACAGCGGCCACAATCACAACCGCAGGCTGGACAAACACAAAATCAGCGTTGGTATGGTTCTGATTATGCTACAGCCGGTGGTTATGTTCCGCCTTCTACTCGGGATATACTGAATTTGGAAAACGGTTCCGCTGGCGGACTTGGTGGAGCAGGCGCAAATTCACCAGCGGCCATGTCACCAAGCCAAACTGGAAATTTGAATGCAAATAACCCTGCTGGCCTTTTACAAACACCGCCACAAATGCCAGGTCAACAATCTGCTGATGACATGCGCAAAATCCCAAGACCCATTGGCACAGAAAGAGCATCATGGAAATACAATAACTACCCTGGTATGACTAATATGGGAGTTGGAGTTGGAGCACTTGCTGGAGCCATGGCAACAATGGATGATACTTTAGCCGCTATGACAGCCGCAGCTGCTGCTGCCGGTATGCCTACTGGGCCAGGCGCTGGAATGCCAACAGGTCCTCTCCCTCCGTGGTTATTGGGCACGGCCGATAAGCAGGCAGCTGCTGCTGCAGTACAACAGCAACAACAACAACAGCAACAACATTCAAATTGGATGAAACAGCAATACCGTTATTACAATCAAAACGCAGCTGGTGCTGCCGCTACAATTGGCGGTCTATCAGGCATTGGTGGTCCGGCCGATTACCACCATCATCAAGATCAATTTCAGGTATGTTTAGCGAATATCTTAAATAAATCCGTTTCATCTTTCATGTCTCAAACATATACGCATGTATACTTATGTATGTATGTTATATTATTTTAATATTTCAAAGTTTTTTTTTTTAATTCCTATTAGAAATTAAAAGTTTTCCTTAATCATTTTAAATATTAGTAATTAAAAAATCTATATTCGGTTTTTTATATTACAAATATTAGTTTGAGGTGGTATACTGCAAAGGAAACATTTTCGTAAAAATTTTAAAATATGTTTATTTTTTTGTATTATAGATGGCTTTGGATTATCATAACACTATGCCACCACCAAATTTAAATCAAAATCAACCAATGAATTTGATACACACATACCCAACTTATCCGCATTATTTGAGTCATGTTGGTGGTAATGATATGTCTCATATGCCTGAAAAGATCGAATTATGGGATCATCATGATAAACATGTAAGTAAATGAAGTAAAAAATATATATTTGTTAATGTTTTATACTTATATTTATATTTATTTTTTCCACAAAGACTTGGACTAGCAATTGGACCAACTGATGATTTAATAAGAACCACAAGACCAGCCAATGAATTTGTAAAATGCATATTGCACTTATATAAAGTATCATCAACTTAAAGCAAATCTTGCAACTACTGCATAAATCTAAGCACTGCAAAAACAACAACATAAGGAGCTAGTTTTATATAAAAAAAATATCTATCTCTCTCTCTCTCTCTTTAAACTATAAAAAGTCTTGATTTTGAAAATACTACAAAAATATAATATTTATTAAATATTATTAACATAACTCGTACTACTCTTCTTCAATACAAATTAAACAAACAAAAAAAAAACAATTATTATATATTTTTGGATTAAGATAAAACGAAAACAGAAACAGAAAAACGTAAATATTTGAATTGAATTAAAACAAAAGTTTATACATTACAAACACATATAAATTTGAAAAAAAAAAGTGAAAGATTGAATTAAACGTAATGAAATTTAATTTTAATTTAAAGCTTTTTTCTTTCAACTCTTATTATTAATTTTTATGTGTTTTTTTCTCCCAATACTTTACGTACGCTCTTTTGAAGCTTTGAATAATTTAAATTTGTTTGCTTTTCCGTTAATGTTTAATTATTTTTTTTATTACTTTAAAGGAATTTTTATTTTTTGTATGAAAACTTTTCTTTGTCTGAAAAAACATTCGATGTGTTAATAAAACAAAAAATACTTATACACTTATTGTTATAATAAAAAAAGCAAAACAAGCATTAATGGCAACAAAACAAAAAAAGAAGGAATAAAAGAAAAGAAAATACATATAAATCTACATGAAGAAATCTTTGATTATATAAAAAAAAAACTCATATTATATGGAAAAATTAAACATACATTGTTAGTCTGTAAGCAGCTACACACATAAAAACAAAATGTTTTTCAAATATATATTATATAAAATAGCTACTACTTACTACACACTTTGAAATATTTAATAAATATATACATATATAAAAAAAGCATGAAATATAAATAAAAAAAATTCATTATAAACAAAATTCAATGAAACTCAAATTTACTGAATGAAAAACACAGATAGCCAAACAAGAAGCATCATCAGTGAAGTACTCTTTTTAGCGTGAAAGTTGTGTATGTGTCATCAAAGTGGTGGAGTTAAATACTTCAAAGATTATGAATTTTAAAAATATTTTCCAAAACGAAACAAATTGTAGTACATTTTTCTTAATATTTACATCTAATATATTGTGTCTTAGGCAAAGTTAATACGTATATCTGAGCCCTGTATTCAAGTTTGAATCATATGTATGTATATTCCAAATATTTACAAACAATTTTCTTCTTTAAAAGCAACAACATTGAACATCAAATAAAAACGCAAGCAAAAGAATTTATTTCTTTACCACTAAATTCCCAAATATTTAAGTATATACCATATTTAAATATTTAAAAACACCACGTTATCGTTATTTAATTTAATTTTGATTATTTTTTAACCTGTTTTTAAACATTTTTTTTTCTTTTTAAAGCTTCATTAAAATTTAAAATTAACTGGATTAACAAAAAGAAATAAAATAAACACTAGAAAACACAAGGCCGTTAAGCCATAAACTAAAAAATGGGACAAAAATAAAACAATGAAAGGAGTATAATCAGAAGAAATTCATTTAATTAATTAAGCAATTAATAAGCGAGGTTTTAAAAATTAACAAAAAAAAATCTAATATTAAAACTGCTTAGCTTAAAAAGTTTAACATTACAATACATTATTAATAATAAATATATTTGTAATAACTAACTTATTGACACACATTTAAAACGAATTAAAAACAATATATTTGGCATTAACAAAAAAAAAAAAAAAATAGCAAGGAACAGCAACTTAATAATAAATGCACTGTTTTGATCTAAAAAAATATTTAAAAAAACAAATTCAATTTTTAGAATATAAAAAAAATATAAATAAAAAAAACAAGAAATAACGCTTGCTTTGAAAAACCATTTTTGATTTCAAGCTTTTGAAACCATTACACGAGAAAAAAAATCTTCAATTATTTTAGCATTGAAAACATTTAAAGAACCAATCCTTTAAAGAAAGTTTTAAGAGTTATTTTATATGATTTGTTGGTAAAAAAAAAACCAAAAAAAAATAATAAACAACTTTATTTAAATTATGCATGTAGGTCTTAGAAAGGAAAATTAAGGCTTTTAAATAATAATTTTAATTTTTTTCCCACAAAACTCATACATTTCTTTGTTTTCGTAAACATATTTAATTATTATTTTTTTACTCTTAAAATACAAAACCATACACACATTTATTAATCTATTATTATTATTATTAAAACCAACAAATACAATTACATACTATTATTACAAGAAAAAAGAAATATTATTACGCAAATATATATATTACGTGAATAATGAATTAAAATTATTCATTATATAATTACATACGTATAATATATGATTAAAATATTATATAAAAACGCAACTTATAATTATAAAAATTACAACAACAACAAAAATTCGAAAAAGAATACAAATATTTAAAATATATACTTCATTGAAATACTAAACAAAATACAAAAAAAAACAATTGTTGATTTTTATTGCTATTTATTGTTTAAGTCTTCGGTTTGTTTGATTTTTATTATATTTTATTTTTTACAGCATTACATGCTTAAAAAATATGTATGTATATAAAAATATTGTAAAAGGATTCAAGTCTTCGATTGTGTAAGTATGTAAAGGCAAGAACAAAATTGAAAAAAAGAACAAAATTTTAAAACTTTCGTTTTTTTCCCTGTTAAATAGAGATTTCAATCAAAATTCTACAGCTTATATGTTTTGATTTTCAAATTGTTCTTTACAATCAAAAGTTTTCTTTTCTTTCCAAAAATCTTAATAATTCCATAATTTCAGGTTATTTCCATATCTTTTGTAGTTCTCCATTTGTAATTGAAAAGTAATTGTAAATAATAAAAACTTTGAAGGATTTTTTCTAAACTATAGTTATTCTTAATTTTCTCGATTTTTAAATATAATAACCGTTAAAAGTCCCATTTACAGAGATATACATCAAGAATATTTTCTTAACTTTTATTAGTAATTCATGAAAAATACCTTTAAACTTTTCTCTTCAGATAATAGTCGGTCACACTAGTTTTAAATTCCACTTAAATATATAACAAAATATTTATATACATACGTAATTTTGTACATTTAATAGCCGTAATTATTATTTCAAAATGAATAATTTCTGAACTCCAGACGAACGATATACATACATCTGTGTGTGATAGAAATCGATTAATCTAAAAAGTAGTTCATCCTCTCAAACTGTGAGAGAAACTAATTGGAATCTGTTAAAACTAGTTTTTTGGAGAGTTGAAATTTCTAGAAATATATAGCAGGTAATAGATTTCAGTAAATAAAATATCTTTCTCTTATACATTACAAAGAATTCACGTAAAATTAGCTTAAGAACTAATGCGAATTTTATGTTGAAATTGACTGTAAAACTGTAAATTGAATTTCTTTTTGATTCCTTTCTATTAAATACAACCACAAAGTCTTTTTAGTATAGAATTTTCAATGACTTACATGCAGTTTTGATTTGCGATTACATTTTCTCTTTAAGTATAAATAACCAATAATTTTGTAATAACTCAATAACATTTTCTATTAGACACAGGCAAAAAAAAAATTCATTATATTATTAAGTAAATAAATAAGCAACCAAAAAAATCTATAAAAATAAACCGTTTCAACTTTATAGGATAAAAGATCAAGTAGTTGTTTAACTCAGTAAATAAAAGCAAAAACTTAAAAAAAAAATTAAAACGAATATATAAAAAGAATATACATTAAAGATTATACAGAAAGTTAAAAAGAAATGTTTATAATAATTTCTTAACAATAAAATCAATTTATTTATTTTACATGTAAGACGATATATAAACAGAAATATAGACATTTTTTAATAGATTATTTATATAAAAATTACGATACATTACTAAAAATAATATAAATAAAAAAAAACATTACAACATACACACATATAAACATAATTATATGCAATATTGTGAAAATAATTATGCCACTTATTACAACAAACAAATAAGATAAATATTTAATAACGTACATACATATATGCAACAAGTTATATTATATATATAAAGCATAAGTATTGAATATATATATATATATATATATATATATATATATGCGTATGTATATTATAATTTGTTATTATAAATAATATACTTTATAACTGATACTTAAAAACTTAAAGTATATTAACAAAACTAATATACTTATTATATACATACTTACCTACATAATATTATTATTATTAATTGATTATTACAATTATAACTTATAATAAAACAACACACACACGTATTTTGATTATAAGATAAACTTTAAACCTTAAACTCTTCTTACCCCTTAACATATACTATATAAATTATGACATCCTATAAATTTCAATACCGCTTGTATTGAAATAACATATTTTGAAAAATAAAACTTAAAAAATATTTAAGGAAATTGCATTTAAAGGAGATATAACATAAAAAAATCGATAAACTTTATGATTTAACTGCAATTTCTATGATATATTAAACGATAAAGAATTCATTAAAATAATCCTTAGTAATAATTAATGAAATAATGAATAATGAAGTAAAGAGAAAAAAATGCTAATTTACTGAAGAAAAGAAAAACCCAAGTGTTTGAATTGTTTGATAATTTCATAGTCGTTAATAGGTTTTTCATTTAGACTAGATCTTATGCGAAATAAACAGTTTGACAGACGTTTTGTTCTGTTTTAAAAATAAATTTAATGTGTAAATACAGAAAATTTTAGGTATCAACTAACCATTCGGCAATTAAGAGCTTAGATGTTAATAAACGTATAATAATTTCACTGATCGACCTTCGTTCGATAACTAAAAAAAACTCGTCCATTTATTCCTTTTCCTCATATGAAAATTGTTCTTTTAATTTGTGTGCTGTTATAACAATTTCAATTCAATTTAAACAAAACTTTAATTTTTTAAATTATTTTTATTTAGCAATTCATATATATTTCCTTTTTATAATGCAACAGTTACTTCTAAAACATTTCTTCTTTTCTATAAAAACCTCTTAATTAAGGAAATAAATATCCATATCTAAAGAGAAATGCGCAAACTAGCAGCTTTCATTACTTCTGATATTTAAACAAATGGTTCAATATTGAATTCAACTACTGAACAAGGTGTAGTTAATTCAAAAGCCTGTAAAACCGAGGGATGCAAAACACCAATTTTGCCAATGGCCACATTATTTAGTATGACATGAGCACAGCGACCAGGGAAATAAGATGGATCTGTTTGATTGGTAAAAATTAATATGATACTGATATTAATTGAAATTCTAATCAAAAATTACCTTCAGCAGCTTGTAGGTAATAACCCTTAACATCGTTGTTGGCGGATTTCCAGGGTACCTCTAAGAGTTGCATAACACGATCCAATAAGCCATGAACTACTTCAAAACCTGCAGACTTATTGCAGTTCACAGCACATAGCCTTCGTTCATTGCGGGCTCCTACTTCGGTATCATCATCGGCCACTACAACATCACTAATTTCGAATAGTTTTAATGGCAACGGCATTTTACGATTAGCCGCAAGTGTTTTGAGAAGACCAGGCACTAAGGTAGTTCTCACTACCTGGAATTCTAAAGTTTTGGGATTAGAAATATGTACTGCTGGCATTTCATCAATAGATCTATTAAGTTTACGAGCTACATCATCGCGAGAACATAAAGTAAAGGTAAGAGCTTCAGTAAAACCAGCCTGAGCTACTTGTTCCCTTAATTGTTCAGTTAGTTTGTTAAGAGGATACTGTTTGGCAATATGCATGAAAGAGGGCAATGACTTTCTAATATTATTGTACCCATAAGCTATGGCCACATCTTCATAAATGTCACAAGCATGTATAACATCGTGTCTAGTGGGTGGTATGGATACCTCAATGACATCCTCATCTTTACAATTTGCTTCCAGGTACATGCTTGTTAACATTTTCGCTATTTTCTCTGGAGTTTCGGCAATACCAATAGCTTTGTTAGCTTTCTGGGCCGATATAATTTCCTGTCTTACTGCCAGCTCTGGATAAGTAACAGTTGTACCATCAGGCTGTATAATATCACAAGGCTCAACGGTAAACTTTTCGGAACAATGGGATGAAAACATGCATACAATGGTATCCAAAACAACTTTGGCTTTAGTCAAATCAGTAGCGGTACATTCAATGAAAACGTTTTTTGTTTTCAATGAAATCTTGGAATGATCACCATTTATTACAGGTGGCAATGATAAAACCACACCATTAGCATCATAGATGACAGGATAAACGGGTGAGTCGCGTATTATGGGTAAATATTGTTTCAACTGGGCGTGATTAGTATAGAACTCCATTAGTTCATGACCATTCATAGATTTTGTTTGATTAAGGGGAGTAAAGTTAATATTCTCAGGAGCTCTTGCCTCATAGGTAAATGGTCCCTGTAAAGTGTCTAAGTCATGGGTGCCAATGGCCACTAAAGTACGTTTGCGACAAATGTTTTGATGTAATTTATCTTGCAAATCAATAAACGAATCGTAGGCGGCTTGATCAAAAGTAATGTTGCGCAAAACGGCCGCTACAGCAAAAGGACGTATTTGAGCTGTTTCAGGTAATATTTTGAAGACTTGCCGTTTACTATCTGCTGGTTCGATTAATTTAAATTTAGGAGGATTTATTCTAAATAGAAATGTTATAAAAAAGCAAATTAAGAGAAGTTGAAAAATAGATTAAGGATTTTAATTGGAACACGGTAGATGCTAAATAAAAAACGTACTTAGGCAGTGTCAATTCATACTTACTTTCCTTGGAATACCATGAGGCCCGTGACTAAACCCTCTAAGCACAATAAATCATAACGATTGGCCGGTATATCAATTCTGTAAATGATTTCTTCCGAGGCATCAGACACGCCGGCAGCATCGTCACCTTGCTCTTTAGTGAGCATTTGCTTCTCTGTGGTAACTTCATCTAATTCCAGGCCAAATGCAAAACATAATTGCTGGAATTCGTCATCAGCTAAAATGAACACAAGCAAATTAGCATTCAATGTAATTTCGTCTAATAAACAATAACTACACACTGTATTTCTTTCCCAATGACTGGAAGAGCAGATCACGTTTTACACCAATTGTAGGCATTTTATGTTTAATTAATAATATTAACTTTTAACTCTTTTTTCCTCGAAAGAAACTGACCACAAATGCAAAAATTGCACACGCGTTAATATTACCCCTTTTCGTTTGACAAGTGTTTAACTTAAGTTTTGCTTAAATATTGTGAATGTATCGTTATTGTGAATTTGTTGTATTATGAAATACAGCTCTGATTTCTCAACAGCTGTCTGTTAGTTTGGTTTTTTCACAGAACGCGGTCATATTTTCATCCGGGCTTAAACAAGTTTAAAAATCAGTGATTTTTGTGATGTTTTAATAATAAAATTGTGTTTAAAATAAATTTAAGGTAATAAATTAATGATATAAAGTATTGGTTTGTGAGTGTGTGAAGTTTTAAAGAAGATTGAGTGATTTGAAAATTTGTTAAATTAGCTTCTACTGGCTTGTGAAGAAACAGGGTTGTTTAAATTGGTTGTAGTCAATTGTGTTGTATTGTAACGGTTCTTCCTAGACATTCACGCATTAGTGATAACACGTTGCTGGGAAAAATCGCTATTGCCAGTAGCAAAGTTTTTTAAATCAAATATTTAAATTTTGAAAGAGGAAATATTCGTTATTATGGAGAATTCTTAAAATAAAATGTAAGTAATAATTTATATTTTAAAAATGTTTATAAAAATTCTTTAAGGAGTTCATTTTAATCTTTTTAATTACTAAAATAACAATTATAATCTTTACTTGTTTTGCTCTATGAAATGATTTGCATAAATAATATTAAACTAATAATAATGTTTTGTACTACTATTTAAAATAAATTTGTATTGTTTTTAAAATCTTTTTAAAATTCAAAATATTATAATTAAACAATAGAAGTAAGCCCTTTTTTGAAGTCGCCGTGGTTTAGTAGGTAGTGTGTTGGCTTATTAGACGAAAAGCCAGGGTTGGAGCCCCAGGCCAGACATCAAAATAAAATACAAAAAGAATTTCTTCGGCGACTTCCTCTCAGCAGATTTCTGGCAAATCTGAGAATTTCTGAGAGTAAATAAGAAAATTGCCATGAAAAGTTTCTTAAAAATCTGTCGTTCGGAATCAACTCTAAACTGTAGGTCCCGCCACTCATGTATAAAATTAACACACACAACATAAGTGGTGTGAGAAACTAGGTCGTAATCCTGACTGTAGGGTTGTAATGACAAATTATGTATGTAGTAAGCCCTTTTTCAAACTATTCTAGACTACGACCTAGCTTCTCACACCACTCATATTGTGTGTGTTAATTTTATCATACTTACTAAAGATAATCGTGACCCAAAGGTCTATCAATTTGCTATGTTACAATAATTAATTTTTTTTATTATTATGCTCATATTTATTCATAATTTTATATATAAACAAACAAGTTAATTTTCAATAGCTTGGCAGCTTTCTAATATTTTATCAAGATACTCAACTGTACTGGCGACAACATTATCAGCACAACTGCGTGCCGTTTCCATAGCCTCTTCACTCAATTGGCGTGTATGCGTCAAAGTTGTGCTGGCACTCTGGAGGAGCTTAGCAATTTGTTGATTAATTTCAGCAATTTTGCCAATGAAGCAAGTGACTTTACTTTCAATGCCACCTGTTTCGTCTGATGCACTTTCACAATCTTTGGGCAAATCAATTATCTCTTGAATGTCTTTCTTTAAATCAGCATTAAATTCATTTGAATCCTGCTCGAAGGCATGTAAAATAACATTTAAATTTTGAGTACAATTAGACAAATCATTTTCCACACTCTTCTGCAATTCCTTGATCGAGAGAGCATTTTGGCATTGTGGTGAATTTAGTTTTTCACGAGCTTCTTCTATAGGTTGAGCAAGCTGATGAAGTGCAGATGTTACCACTACTTCCATATTACCCACTAGAGTTTTGGCGAGGCGTTCAATTTTGGCTGCCAATTGAGCTAAAAGCTCATTTGTAACACTCGTAGTATGTACAGTTAAATTTTCTAACATATGAGATACGGGTCCATCTGTTACGTTCGGCGTAGCCAAGTCAGTTGAGGCCAAAACCTAAAAGAATTTTCAATTCTTCATACATTGTATTTGCTTTGGAAATAATATTTTCATTAAAACTTACATGTTGTGTAGTTATTAGAAACAAACTTAAAATCAATGTTTTCATCATTTTCGCAACGGATAGTTTTCAGTTGATATTACAAACTGTTCTTCTGAAATGTGAATGAATTTAAATGATATTGCTGAGTAGATATGATTCTAAAGAACTTTACGAAAACAAATAAATGTTGCAATTCAGTTCAATGATTATGATATCATGAAGTGTTTTTACTTGTATGTACTTGTAAGTTCGATATTCACTGATAACAAATTTATTTATTATTAATTTCGTCTATTGTTATTTGCCTGGCACAGTGGAATTAATCTAGCAAATCTAGCTTAAAAAAGTTTTTCTTCTTATTCAATTGAATTGACTCCGCTTGCAAAGAACTGGGAAAATCAATTTTTACAGAGTGCTAGGTCCGGTGTATAGCCTGTGATGACTTATGTATTTGGCTTGAAGTTGCATTGATAGATCGATTTCGGCGAGGAACTAATAGTAGATGATTTCCACTTAATTCCATTAAATACACACCAACATCTTCTCGATCAACGTGTAAGCCAGTATACTTTTTTTGCTGGCGTCTATTTTTGCTCCTATTCCAGTAATATTGAGTGAGATTACAAGTCAATTTTTATCCGATTTATTCCGATTATCTTCGTCGACTAGATCTCCGTTGCCAAGGATCTCCCTAGTAACGAAAACTGTTTTAGAATCCTCGATTCAATAGCTATCCAGCGCACTAGGTCTTTAAACCGGTCCGGAAACCTCTGGGAAAAAATATACCCTCTTCTGGCAAAAAAAAAATATTCTTTCTCTGAGAATAATTAAATACCATGAAACCACTTCTAAAATATATTGTATGGAGTCGACTTTAAAGATTATATGTCGAGCTATTTTGTGAAAAGTTAGGTCGTAAGCCTAACCAAAGAGTTGTAATGATCAACAATGTAAGTGTGATTAAAGGGCAGAACTATTTTGCAATCTTATTTTTATTTTTTTTTACTTGCCGCTTTAATTACTATCTAATTAAAGACTTGTTGGCTTCTTTTGGAAGATTTAATGACAAGAGCGGCTAAATTGCTAACAGCCAATGATTTTCACAATGATGAATGAAATGTTTGTACACTTATTCAGACAAAATTCGGCGAATTTTGATTGAAGTATTGTATTTTTCATTTTAGGTTTACACTATTTCCTCTAGGTGGGCGTTATTTAAAAAAAAACTAGAGCAGTTCCGTTTCACGTTGCCATACGAAGAAGGTGTGAAAAAATCACACAAATTTTTTGGCATTGTCTGGAGGCAGACACTTGTTAAAATAACATTAACCATCATGGTCTACTTGAATTCAAATGGTTTTCCAAAGGCATCATAAATAAATATGTGTATGCATGTATACATATGTATGTATGTATGTATGTATGTATGTATGTATGTATGTACGTATATTTTTTTGTAGGTATTTTTAAAGAAGTCAAGTGTTTGGTGTAAATTCTTAAAGCATGTCAACAACTTTTCACAAATTTTAAAATATTTTTTGTTTGCTAAAAATTTAAAATAAAACTAATGGACCGGACCATATGTGGCAAATTGAATTTTTAATTTAGAAAACAATATTCCCTGGCAATTACATATATGTATTGCTATACATGGTATGTACTTACATACATATATGTACAAAGCAAAGAACTGTTGGTTTGTTTGGATGATGTGGTTGTTTTCATCAGTGCCTCTGTGTTAATGAAATTTGTACTTAGTCGCGTAGTGAAATAGTCTCAAATGACAAAATTTTGGAGTAGTGGGCGTAGATCTTTCCCTAGAATAACCGCATATACAGAAAAGTAAAATGTCCAGGATCGTACAAAATTTGTGTGATTAATTTGACATTATTTGACTATAGTCTTGATGGACTAAAACATTGATTGTACTACATTCAGTCCTGCCTAGTCCTCATACTCGGAATGAAACGTTACTGACCACCAATTCTTACTGGGCCGCCGTTTGGGAAATTCAACTTCGATCGTATTTGTTTAAAGTTGTAGAAAGTAACCAGTTTTTCGTCACTGGTTAACATCTGGTTCTGAGAGGGGGATTATTGATTGATTTTCGAAATTTTAAGACCATAAGAAGATAACAAAGTCAAGTCCAAAACAAAGTATTTTCTCTTTTATGGCGTGCCTTTTCACCTTTCCAAACAATTACGAATCAAGCCATCATATAAGTAAGTATCGTATGAATCACAAATAATAAAATTATTCTTACGAATTAAATAATTTTTTTACATTATAAACAAAACAATTGTGAGAAAACAATTGTTTTTAATTGAATTGAAGTGAATTTCAAATAATGTTTTATTTAAACAAACTATAGGGTGCCCTAGTAGTCTAGTAGGTAGTGTGCTAGACTATTAGCGTGTGAGGGTCGTGGGTTCGACTCCTACCAGAGACTCTGGTATGTGACACTACACCATGCATATGGTCAAAGTTACTCAGCTCGTATATAATTAGAATAATTTGTAATTGTATTGTAATTAATAAATAAATAAACAAAGTATAATGTGTAATGGGCACAGCGAAGCACACCGGGTTTTGGCTATTTTTCTAAAAAACTGAATTTAATTATTTTAGTAGACTTTCTAAGAAAACAATTTTTTTCTTACCTGTCCAGTTTCTCAATGCGAATAAAGATTCACAGTCGGATCTAATGTTCCCCAGTTGCATTTACATTTCCCAAAGGTAATCGATATGTTTATTTAAAAATAATTGAAGTCAAAAATATTAGAAAAAATAAAGAAAAACAGAAACGAATGATCTTGGTTTAGAGATTTTTCTTTAGCTGTCATTTCATTATAAATTGATAAGTAAATATAAGAAAAATTGCTGCTACTTGAGATTTGTATCTTGTTTAACAAGATCTCCTCTTATCGTTGTCACTTCAACAGTTTCGTCCCTTTTCAGTATTTCCCTTTCGATTTCTATCGTTTCTATTTCGATTGTTTCGTTTTGGGAAAATGAAATTGTAAATTAAGATTTTGTTTCTTTTGATTACCTTTCAATTGTGTTGACATTTTACACTCTCTTCTTGGCTGCAGTCATATCGTTGTGTCATCAAAACCTAAATAATCCTTAAGGAATTATTCTTATACAATTACATATATGTAGGTATGTATGTTTTTATTATTGTTATCATGTTTGTAGGCAAGTAACAAGTGTTTTATTTTTATTGTTTCCAAATTGCCTTTGTGGGGTCGAGTTTAAAGAAGTACAAAAAAAAAATTAAAGAAAAATTAGAATTTTATGCAACCGTTCTGCGAGGGCAATAATCATCATTTAATTCCTATTAATTTAATTTGATATGTATTTAAAAAATTGTCAAAGCTAGGACCACACATATTTTTTAAAACGACCACTTTGAATTTGTAATAATGGAGACTAAGTCAAAAAGAAAGGTTCCCATTTAGAAAATAAATCTATTATAACCTTAAATTTTTATTTAGAAAACTTAATAAGCTTTACGTAACATTTTTTGTATAATAGCAGTTGAATGTACTTTTTAGCCGATTTTTATTTATTTCAAAACCGACGTATGTAGGTTGGGGTAGTAGCTTTAAGTACTTATAGCGGCCCGTTGCGATGCCACAGGTAAGGGCAGTCCCTGTACTGACCGAATTCTTACTTACTGAACTTTATATGGAAACTTTAGCCCTAATTGCACAAGTCTAGGGCAATCGAATCATAAACTTAGACCTGATCAAATTGACAGCTGCTTTATAAGCATAGCTTACTTGAGTATATTAAGGGCCTGTTGTAACACTTATAGATTCTATTCAACCATACCTCATGGCTGGTATTCCACAACCATAGCGATCGTTTAATGAAGCTATGGTTGGCATCCTTCTATTCTGGCTTCCAAATACAGCAACAGGCTTCTATAGCTGAGAAGATATTCTGTTGTTTTCTTTTCTATTTCGTCATTACGACATCCGCAGAAGTCGTTGTAAGGTATTTCTAGCTGCCAGGCGTGTGATTCCAGAGGCCAGCGTCCTTTAATAACTGCTATAGTGAACTCCAATAAGGTTTAACGCGAGTTTTGTTTTGCATAAGTATAACCATATTAGGCAAGATTTTTGCTCGTGTCTATAAACAAATGAGGAAAGTTTTCGTGCTTATTTGTTGGTCCCCTGCAAAGGAATGCCAATCTCACTATTCATTCGTTTTTTATTGTATCAGTCAGCTTTGTTGTTGCCTTCAATGCCCGCGTTTCATGGGCACGGATGATAGGTAACACAGATGAAGGTAACTTTCAAAAGTGTCGCTATCTCCTCCAAAGACAATCGGCTTTCTTGACTCGTACATATGACGAATATACTCTATAGGGATCTAATGGCTACTTTACTGGCAGTAGAAATGGTCACATCAGCTGTATAGCGGCAGGCTTTATAGCCATTATTTCAGTCTGAATAAGTACTGTAGCAATCGTCTTTGTTGCGTGATCTGCATTTGTCAGTTTGTGCGTGGATGACGTTCTTTAGGTAGTGTAAAACATAATCACAATACAATCAATTCTGGTTTTTCGTTACAAAACTGGTGGTCGTGTGGCAATAAGCCACACCTTGTATGAGACACATATCTTTTACGAGGACCAGACTATAAGATGAATGATAAAAAACTCCTTACTAAGCCACCGGAGCTTTAGGAAAGTCTCTGATTTAACGCAGCTAATAAGGCTATTGCTTCCTTAATACAGTCTAATTGTATATAATATGGTTCAGAATTAAAAGTTAAGCTGTAAAGGAGCAACTCATAAGAATTCTTCTTTGATTGTAAATCCTGGCGTGTTCATTATTTTCTTCTGCTCCACTTGATTTCACAAATTCCATTTTCGTCTGATGTTGCCGTTTACATCAGCAGTCATAATCCAATTCAGAAATGGGCCAGTTTTGTTGTGGTACCATTTCCAAGTAGTATTTTTTTACATTAATTCGTTTAAGATATTCAGTTTAATCATTTTTTCGTAATCTTTCGCGTATTACTTGGCTTTTAGAGCGATAATTCATTTTCTAGGGCATGGTGCGTCACATTCAAAATGGAATCGATTTAGCTAAAAATTAAAATGAAAAATAAATACTAAAAAAATCGTCAGACCTTTGCGTTTTTGCCTTTATAGAAGAAAACTTGGAAAATGTGAAGTATTTTCTCTTTGCCGGGGTCCATTTTTGACTCACGTTCAACCCATATTGAGCAATACAATCAAAAATAATTTTTATAGCACATTTTACTTCTCTAACGTCTAACGTGTGAGCCAATTGCATTAACTCAACGTAAAATATATACAATTTAAGGCATTATGCGCAAAATTCTATTTACGTAGCATATATCGTTTATCTAGAATTTTGTAAATATTCTAATAGGAACATAGAGTATTATCTTTTTGCTATTTTTGGAATACTTATTCATTAAAATCAATCAAAAACTGCCTTATTCTTATCGTACCAAAAGATTCTCTGAAAAAAAGTGTTACTCTTTAACTCAAGTACTTTGATTGCTTATTTGTCTAACCCTTAAAGTAAAAAATTAAAAAACAAAAGAAAATTATAAAAAAATGCATTGAAGAAAAAAAAATTGAAAAAAGATTGATTATTGTCCGGCTAAGCAAATAAAAATTCATACACAATCCCATAGATGAGCTAAACTAACAATTCTATTCGATTGTTTTATTTAAAAAATAAAGGATGGACAACATATCCAGTCTTAAAAATAAATGTTTGTACTGTGTGTGTGTGTGTGTTTTATTTTTTCCCTCTCGTATGTGTAGAAAATTCAATTCAGTTTATCCTTTAATTGTTAAAGGAAAAAATGAAAAAAAAAAACAGAAATCACGAGGATACAAGCATAGATATGAACCCTTTTAGTTCAAACGCAATTCATAACGTGTCCATCCGTAATGGTTTTAAATGTAAAACAATCATACACACGACTACTACCGCGATATACTTTATAACACTGGTTGGTTGGCTTTACTCGCATTTTATTAATTTATTTGTTACTTTTTTAAACAATTCTGTTCTCTTTTTTTCTCTCTATTAAATTGAGTTGTTATTGTTTTCAATCCTTTTCAATTCTAGTCCTTTGATATGGTTTTCCTTCTTCACAATTTATTATTCTTTTTGTTTTCTTTTTTTTTTATTTGCTTTCGTTCATGTAGGAGGAACGAGTTTATAAACATGCATTTTATATTGTAAAGCAGCGGCTAATTTGATATCAATTCTTGGAAATTTTTTATTTTATTTGTATTGCACTTCATACACGAGTTATTATTTCTTTCTGACTTGGATTGGAAATTGATTCGATTTGATTTAAAAAAGGATTTAAATTCTTAATTGACTTTTAATTATAGATTAACGCCTTAAACGTTCTAATGTGAAATGATTAATTCATTTGGAATTTAAATAAAATTCAAATAAATATAATTATTTCAACAAACAACAACAACACTTTATAACGCGATATTCTTTTGTTATTAATATTTTGAAAGCATGTTTTAATCCTTTTGAAACGGCCGCTTAACTAAAGAGAGTAAAATATTTATTTTAATAAAATGTATGTATTCTTTGAATGTTCAAAAAGGACAATGACTGCATTCTTTGAACATATGGAAATTGCATTGTAGAGCCAAAGTTTAATAGCAACGAAACTCTCAGCCTGGCGAGTTCTAATGTTGTTCTAGTCCGACTAATGTTTTGAAGAGACTGTTGTTATTTAAACTGGTAGATATCGCCTAAGCATGTGGTCTACAAGATTTTGGCATACTCTATACGGTAGAAATCGCCGTAGTGTGTTGGCTTATTAGACGTGAGCTCACGGTTCAAACCACAGGTCAGACATCTGCAACAAAAGGAAATATGAAAAAGTTTTTCTTCGCCATCTCCCTTTCAGCAGATTTCTGGCAAAAACTGTGAGAGTAAATAAAATTGCCATGAAAAGTTTCACAAAAATCTGTCTTTCGGAGTCGTCATCAAAACTGAAGGTTTTTATTCCTTTTATTAACACACACATTATGGGTGGTGTGAGAAGCTATACCGTAATCCTGATTGAAGACTTGGAATGACCAGTTATGTATGCATGTGATTCGGTAATCCACCATAGCAGAAAAATTACTTAAAAATAACAGAAGAGTGGATTGAGGATTTGCACTGTGTTTATTGGTCTCCTTACAGTATAAAGACCTCGATCTGAAGCAAATAAATTAATTTTTTACCGATTACCACAGTATAGATCCACACTTAACATTGTGAAGCGTTGTTAAATGGCCATCTTCGTCTATCCTAAATAAGATTCTTGCATTGTATCCATGTTGCGTTAACAGTTCTGATACTATACTGTTATAATTATACGAAAATAGTTTATGTTAACTGCTAAAATTTTAAAAATCTCATTAAATCCAAAATCTCATATCATTTTAAGACAAATTCTACAAAATCATTTTCCAGTTAATAACGCCTTAAGTGTTTAAAACAGTTATTTGCCAAAAAAAAAATTTGATTTTTATTGACATTTTTTATGAACCCTTCTTTTTCATTTTGTTGTGTATTTTAACACTTCATTAACTAAAGCAGTCAACCAAATCCATCCAACCACCACTTCATTCAACCAATCAACCAACCAACCGACCACACACACGCGCCTAGTTGTTTGTCAAGTTCGGTTTTTTTTCCTGTTTTTTCTTTCCCCATTCAGGCTTTAACTCGTTCTATGGTGGTGGGTAAGTGCCTCACGTGTATGAGTGATGGTCTGTGTGTATGTCTATCGAATAAGCCTTATTAGTATGACGAGTAGTTGTTTGGCTCATGCGCCAATGCCTTTTTGGCGTGTCTCTTAAGCGAACCACTTAATTGTCTTAAATAACCTTAATTGTTGGTTGGAGGTCCTTTTTGCACACTTTTTTGTGTTTTTTATTTGCTTGTTTGTTTTGTTGTTGTTTACTTCCGATTTTTTCCTTGCAACTTTCATTCTTGACACTTTTTATATTTTTCGTTTCATATACAATATTTGAAGTTAATTTTTTTGGTTTTAACTGTCTCTGCAGAGCGTCAGTGTTACAGTGTTTTGTTGTCCTTCGTATGCATTTTTTTAAATCATTTTTTTTTCGTTTTTAGTTTTGTGATGGAACAGATGGTTAGTTTTAGATTTTTTTTCTCACTTCAATTTGAGTTTTTCGAATATTTTGGAATCCCTACAAGGTTAAATTTAGTTTTTATCATTGTTGCCACAATATGTGGCATAATGTTTTATAACATAATTAAGATTTTAATAGGATCCATAGCTTATTAATTGTTGACAATATGTTGTGCTTAAGAGTACATTTTTTCTATGCATTGTACTTGTATTGTTTATTTTAAATTTAATTTCTTAACTTAAGATTTTAAAGATTTTTATGCAAGGTTATCCATATTATGATAAAATAAGTACGTGCGTAACTCTGTAGAAAAATTAAAAATTAAAAATATAATATAAAATTGAAACACACACAATTGCTTGGGGGTAAAAAATATTCATCTTACACTTCAGATAGGGACGGTAATCAAATAATTCAATTGTTGATAAGTATATAAAGATGTGGGCAATAGATTCAACAGTTTCAATTGTTGACAATGTATAAAAGTTCAAATTAAGTGTTTGATCGTTTGGAAGCTGTTGGTAGCAGATGCAGATATCACCAATCTTGTTAATTCTATCACGATTAGCTTTACTTGATGTTATCATTTCAGTTCACTTTCTAAATGCTTCGATTTTGTTTTGATTCTTTCCGGATACTCAGGTAGAAATTCGATCCCATGATGTTTCTCTCAAAACTATTGCTTTATTCAATTGGTTTCAAACTTTTTTGTTTGCCATATTTACGCCGTAGTCTAGTTGGTAGAGTGTTGGCTTGTTAGTTTGTTGTAAGGCCACGGTTCAAACCACAGGTCAGACAACTTCAACAAAACGAAATATGAAACAAATATTTCTTTGGTGAGTTCCTCTCAGCAGATTTCAGGAAAAACTCTGAAAGTAATAAAATAAAAATCTGTCGTTCGAAGTTCGGACTTTAAACTATAGGTCTCGCCAGGCATGTGTAAAATTAAGACACAACATAAGCTGCATGAGAAGCTAGGTCATAATCCGATATTGACCAATTATATAAGTATGTATGTTATCATTTCTGATCACTTTCTACATGCTTCGATTTTGTTTTGGTTCTTCTCGGATACTCAGGTAGCAATTCTATCCGATTATGTTTCCCTCAAACATATTGCTTTATCCAATTGGTTACAAACGTTTTTTTTTTTGGCAATGCTTACGTTTAAAGTTTATAATTGTTTCTAAATAAAAGATTATTTAAGTTCGACTTTAGGTTTTAAAAGCTTTTCATACCTTAGCCAGTCATCAGCTAGTAAGTGTAAACTTGACTAAATTGACCACCAAACTGGTGAAAATGACAGCAAATTGTAACAGCTAGAATCGTTACAACTAATGTCAGAATAAGAAAATTTATCGAAAAATTTTAGTCGTATAGTTTGAATAGAAAATCTAGCTTCCCCATATCATTGGTAAATTCAAAGTTTATAAAATTGGAATCACTTAAAACCGTTGATTCTGTCTGCAACTATCACTGAGAAGATTTTATGAAAGAACAACTGCGTTATTTTGGAACATAACAGATCTTCTCAGAGTATGTGAGTTCATTTCCATGGGTCCATACATAAACAAACAAAATTTTCAAGTTTGAAAAATCTTATCCCACATATAACGATTTTACACTGCTCGCGCAATCTTTGAAAATGCAGCGGGCAATGTATTTACCGTCAACCGATTACGAAATCGTGACATGCTGATATCTTTTTCTATTAGTTGTTAACGTTATTAATATTCACGATAAATAATGTTAAGAAAATTGTGTAACGTGCCACATAGCTCACGAAACAATGAATTTTTTTGGTAAACGAGAACAACTCTACGACGTTCTGTATTTGAATGCCAAGACTGCCAGATTTGACACATAAGATAGAATTTATATGTAATAATCAAAAACATTCAGAGATTAAATAATTGCGGTAATCGCACTGTTAAATGCAGATGCATTGCTTAAAACATATTTGAAACCCTCAATCCAAAGCGAATAACAACGAAAATCTTTGTAATTTTTAGATGAATTTAAACGCAAAAATGGACTTGTGAAATTGTTTAAGAATGAATGAATGAAACTAATTCTTTAACAACAAAATTTTTAGCACACTTGCACTATTAAACGATTTCTGTTTTGTTTTGTTATTTTTATTTTTGCGGTTTCTTGGGGTTTTTGTTTTTGGCTTGATACACAGTATTGTTGTATTATTTGGCGGCTGAAGAGGAAGTGGCAAATTACATTTAATTTTATCAGTGAATAAAATGAAATGAAGCGAAAATTCAACCAAATTCAACACAAGTATCACAAGTATTTTCGAGGTCGATTAGTCCTTCGTTTTGGCTCTTCATCAGTTTTGGTTTGCTCTTGTTTTTTTGTTTTTTTTTCGTACGTACTTTTCAAAAGACATTATCGTTTATAACGCATCCTATTGTATCGCATATCGTAAAGAATATAACAAAAACAAAAAAAAAAAATATTGTGAGGAAAAAGTGTGGGTATAATAAGTTTATTTTTATTAAATTTTTTTTGTTATTTAAACAGTTTCTTTTTAATTTTTTTTCTGTTGCTCCCTAAGAAGTGGTAGTGGTGGTATTCATCATTGACATGATCACTGCAGTAGATGCACCTCCATCAGGGTACTTCTTTTTTTTGATTTGTTTTGTTTTTTTCTTTATAAATTTAAAGTGTTTTTTGTTAAACTGAAATTGTATTTTGTTAAAATGATTTGCTCAAATGTTATGTTGTGTGTAGCAAACGTTGAAATAAAAATTTTGTTGTTAAATTTAATTGATCATTTACTTGCTTTCGTTTTATTTGGTTTAGTTTTTACTTGGCTTTATTTCGTTTGTCCATGCGGTCGGATCGATGTTCAGGTGTGGAACTGTTTTAAAGTAATTTTACATGAAAATGCCATTTAAATGTTTAACATGGAGGAGTTTAATTTGATCTTGTTTTCCTTTTTTATTATTTTTTTTTTTGTCTGAACTCTCTCGCTTTATTCGAATTTGCGGAATGTTGTATCCAAGCATGCCTTGCCAGACAATGGCTACAATGTTTACTTGATAGTTCGTACTGCATATATGTACATCTGCAACACAGTTTTTGACCTTAACCGCTAATTTGATGAACTTAACCCTCTGTTGTACCAAATGTTCTCATTATGTGGGTAAGCATAACTCAATTCTCTAAACCAAGGGTTAAATTAGGGCATGCGACATGCATTGAATAGAATTAATAAATTTTGTACAAATATTTAATTTGTTTAAAAGTATTCATTTTGATATAAAATGTCATAATTTGACTTTCATTCTTCCTCCTGCATGTACATATTTTAAAGATTTTGATTTTGTTTTATTTTAGCTCTTTGCAGAAATAGGAAATTACGGGTTAAAGAGTTTGCCTTTCAAATAGCCTAAGAAAGTCGGATTCTAAGTCCAAATGTTCTGAACTATTTTAAGTTCCATTTTGGTAAAGAAGCATTAACAAAATTTTGAAATTACAAGCATTTTTTATTATTTCGTTAGTTTCCTTTGTATTTTTTCTGGTTAACTTAAAATTCCAGAGACGTAGTTTCAAAAATGTTTATTAAATACAGCAAGCTTCTCAATAGAATTGTATACAACAACTCAATAAAATTGTATATAGGTGCCGCCACTTAAGTATAAAATTAACACAAACAACATAAGTGGTCGTAATCCTGACGAAAGGGTTGTAATGGCCAATTACGTACGTACAAAATTTTTAAGTAAGAATCAAATAATTTCTATCGAAATTTTTAGCTTATAAAGGGCAAAGTGCGTAAGCATGACCCAAATATCCTCTGGTGATGAGTACATGCCTTAATTTCGGAAAGTTTTAAATTTGTTTGAAAGTCGTGGTATATTTATAATTTAATACTAGTACTTTGAATTTTTCAAAATTCTAAAACGTACATTCATTATTGGCTATTTACTTACTTACTTAACTGGCCATGTCAACCCTTTTGTGAGGACTACGACCTAGCTTCTCACACCACCCATGTTGTACTCAGAACAATTTGAGAATCTTTTTCATGGCAATTATTTCACTTTCAGAGTTTGTGTCAGAAGACTGCTGAGCCCCCTCTTTCCCCCCTGATCGCCCGACCGAAATACTTTTGCTATTATGAGGTTTGGTTGCTGAAATGATTTGTTAGTCATACTCAAAATATTAAGCTGGGGAATCGAGATGTCATTTTTTATCTTTTTAATATTGAATGCTGATCCACTTCTATTTACATTCGTTGTTTATTTCATTACCATAAAAATCTGAATGGACCGGTATCAAATTAGTCTAATTGTATACCAGATTAATCGCTTTAGTGGTCGAATTTATTACTGTGGAGTAATGTCCATAAAGATATCAGTCATTAGACATGTTCATACATCAGATTTTGCACCGCTTTTAATAATTTCTGTTGGCAATAATAAACGTTCGGGTTCTCGCTCCCATATTCATTTTCGAACCATTCGTTAAGAGCATTATTCTTAATAGCAGAGAGCGAAATGCAGTCGTATCTGATGTACATTGAACGTTTATCAAAGTTCAAAATCAGTGATATGTATTGACATTCCAAGATCTATCCTACACAGTTCGAATAATAAATTCCCTTGTTTAGAATTACTGTGAAGCAAATCTTTCATCCTTATTTTCAGTATGGCTTAAAGTTTTCTAAAGCCTCTCTAGAGGTATTAAAGCAGTCATTAGCTCAGAGCCAACCTGTGGGGCAGATTTCATTGTTACCATTTTTGGCAATGTAAACTTTATTCAAGTCAAAAGGGTTAAGATTACCTCGATTTTCCATTTATTTGTCTACAATTACGTCCATAGTGTTTACAATTACAAAGCTTCTTAAAATATTACTCCTATACCTTAGGAAAGTTTCATCTTTAGAAGATTTCTGGCAGTTTTTCTTCAAACGCTGTTCATGTACCATAATTATCTCCTGTTTCTTTATTAGCGTCAAGCAACATTTTTAATATTTAAACGAAAGTAAAAAAAACGAGTGTTTAAAAAATAGGGGTTTGTGATTAATTTTCTTTTCGATTTTAATTTGATTTTACAAATGCCACATCCTTCCGTTTTTTTTTTTTTAGTTTGAAAACAACCACAGCATTTTCGTAGGTATCAAATCAAATTGTATCCTTATGATGGTGTGGTATGGTGTGAGTACTACTGTTTTCTGTCTTCTGTTTTCGTAGTGCGAATAGTAAAATGTTCTCACACATTTCATGCTGAGTTTTCGGATTCAGTTTTTGTTTTGTTATTTTTTTTTTTTTGCTTTTTTAATAAATAAATCGGAAGTTGCAATACCACGATGATCATTTCTTTGGTGTTACTGGCCTGGACAGACAGAATGATGTTTTTTTGCCTTTTTTCTTCAATAGTAACAATATTCGTAATATTTTTGTTGTTATTTTTTCATTTTTTTTTTCAAAATCTTATTAAAAATTACTGTATCTCTCTCCTCTTTTTTTATTATTTTATTAATCACTTCTCTCTTGTATATAGAATTTTTTTCATGAAATTTTATGTGGCTTCCGTGCCACCTGTTATATAACGAAGACGACGTTTTAAAGCACTTGAAATTTTTGTATTGGAACCCTTATAACGCTGTTGTGTTTTGTAGAAGAAAAATCCTTTTTAAAGGATGATCTTGTCGTTTCGCTGTTAATAATTCGGGGTAGATTTTCTCAAGTGATTGCATTGTCTTGCACAATAGTTTTTATTGTTCATCTAGGCTAACAACAATCCACGTCTATGGAGGCAGGATTAATATAAAAAATATCAATACTTAAATGGGTGTTTTTTATTGGTTTTATAACCAAATGTTACTTTCTTAAAAATTCATTTTCCTAAAAAGCATGAAATGAGTTTTCACTTTTCTTTTCAAATATTCTTTATTTTAATATGAGCATTTGTTTAAAGCAATAAAAATTATAATTTAATACAATACAAATCAAAATAATATCATTTTAATTAGTCAACGATCATTTTCAACTAACATTTATGATTCTTACTTCCGGATCGATAGAGGATGCTGATTTGTATGAAGATAAGGTTGAACACAACTGTTGCTGTGTTATTTTTCATAAAAGAGTTAAAAAAATTGATTTTAATCCACGCTATTTCCGAATCTCTATGGTTTTTTAACAACCACTTTTAATGCTTTAATTCAGAAAATATAGGCATAAAGTTTTTGTTTTATCACAGATAGAAATAGCTTAGAAATTGTTTAAGACCCGGTTTATATTGTTCTTTCCAAATATAACGATGCTTTTAAAATACATCATGTGGTTGTGTGGTGCCCTAGCATGTCATTCTATAGTCCATATCCATAGACTGCAGGTTTAGGGCCTGGGTTAACTTAGCAAAAACTAAAACCATATTCTGAAAGTATTCTGACATCATTTCAAACGGAGGCATTGTTTGAATAGCACAGAAAAATGTCGTAAGCAATATGGGGATGAGTCAATAACTCCTTAACTTTTTGAATTTCCCATCTTTTAACTTAAATAGTTACTGACATCTGTCATTTGAGTTTCGTTCAAGTTTTTTTTTTTTTAAACCATAGATAGAAGCCTACCGTGTAAGTACAGTAGAATATGAAAAATGAATTTTCGTTCAAAAATGTCTAAAAATTTTTCCCTCATAGTCACTAGATGCTAAATTTCGAGTGCAAGACGTATAAATAAATCTGGCCAGTGACAGACAATAAGTTTTACATGGGCGCTAGATTAGGTCACAAAAAATTTTGATGAGAAAAATTTTGTAAGGTCCAGACATTTCCCGATTTATATCACACTGATAGCATAGCGTCAGAAGTGTTGGCGATAAATTGATGGATTTTTTCTAACTTATTCTGCCAAATTTTCAATTCTAGATGCTCTGGTAGTCTTGTGGTTATTTTACTAGAACGTTAGTGTAAGGGTTGCGGGTTCAATTCCCAACAGAGACTTTACTTCTACTACTTCAGGCATAACGTTATAGTTACTCCGCTCATAATTATTAGAATATGTATATTGGATTATATAGTATCTCATAACCCAATATAGACTTTGCAGCAGCAATATTTGTTAGTCAAATACCTTTGATCGCACGGGTAATTTCATGCGAATAGCTTTAATATGAATGACCCTGCTCACGTCAGGCCCTATATTGTTTGTTGATTAATAAGGATGTAGCTATAAGCGATATAAATATTGGCGAGTCCGAGCTTCTTGATGTTCTGTATATGAGAATTAATTTCAATATTCTCTAGTGCCTGAAATCTGCATTGAAGTGTCTTGACCTTTTTGCAAAAACCATTCATACTAACTTTAATTAATCGCAATTAAAATAAAACTCTTATACGCAAGGTCAGTGACACTAGTTAATCGCATACTTTTAAGAAACACTTTTGTTTTCGTAGAGCCCATCCGCTTGTGACCGATCTTAACAGATATTTAAAATTATCAGTCTGTCTTCCTTCTTACAAAGAATGTTTTGAACAAGTAAGAACTATCTCTGAAAGAAAAAATGTGTCTGAAGTTTTAAATTTTTATTATTAATTCCCGAAACGATCCTTGTGGATCGTAGAGCCTTAAATACGTTGATAATACATAAAAAAGACTGTCGGGAAAAGTAAGTATAAAATCGTATTTATAACAAATAAATAAAAAATATTAATGGCAGCGATCACACTAAGAAATAATAACAACACACATTGATTCTAAATTTGTTACCCCCTTACATTTGAACTTCATTGGCATTATTTTTAATTTACCCTATCCTCAAAGCATTATTTTTTGCAATCTTGGCAATTGTAACACCTTATTCTTAAACAATTACATCGAAAAAGAAACAAAAAAATAAAACAATCTAAGGAATAATAGGTAATGAATGAGTTCTGGTATCACGTTTTTCTCTTTCTTTTGAATTGCCATCGGAATTCTTGTAGTTTGGTGGTGGTGTTGGTGGTAACCACCGTTTGAAACTACAAAAATAAAAACCCATTCATGTGGATTGTACTTTTTTTTGTTTGTTCTGAAATTTCTTGAACGAAAAGCAATAAACGAAACTTCTCAATGGAAAGTGTTTTACAATTCATTCAATATGAAAGAATTGTTTAAACAATTGTTACAATTTTGTTTTTTTCGTTATTTGCTCCTACTTGTAGTTCAACAATGGAACGTGCACTCAAAGATGTACTCGTCATATATGCTGCATTGAATGTGATTATTTTGGTTTCTTTTTTAATATTTTTCGTTTCGGTTTTTGGTGTAACAAAAACTGTAGAACATTTTATGAGAATGTTAAACAATTATTGTGCAATAAAAAAGCGTGATTGTTTTACTTTTTTTCATTCTTCTTGAAATGAAAAGGTAACTAAAAAAAAATTCAAAGTAATTGAGACTTTGATAGGTACCGTCCAGGGTGACGGAGCATACCTTTAAGAAATACCAGCACATTTCTTAATTGAAATATGTTTACATTTTTGATTTGAGGTATGTTTATTAGAATTGGCTGAACTTACAGGATTTTGGTAAATTTATACGGAATTTGAAAACACTTCGATTGAAACTGCAGTCACTGCTTGCAGATGAAAAACGTCTACCAGAATGTGACCAGAATGGGACCAGAATGGGAATATTCTTACTATGCTAGGTAAATAGGTAGGCTAATGACGTACGTATACAACCATAATGTCAAATACCAAAAGAATATCAGGTCGTCATTATGTTTGTCCTAGAAAAAGGAAAGAACGGAAGCAAAAAAGAAGTGTTAGTAAGAGTGAAAGAAAAGAATAGGAGAACAAAACAGAGGCATCAGCTACGCGAGTAAGAACGTACGCCTTTTAGAGACCGTAATCCCATTAATGTAGTTGCCGTAGTTTAGTAGGTAGTATGTTGGCTTATTAGACGCGAGACCACGGTTCAAACCTCAGGTCAGACATATGAAAAAATATTTCTTCGCCGACTTTCTCTTAGCAGATTTGAGGCAAATTAAAATTAAAATTGCTTAGTAAAGTTTCTCAAAAATCTTCCTTTAGAGTTGAGTTTAAACTGTAGGTCCCGCCACTCTTGTGTAAAATTAACACACACAACATAAGTGGTATGAGAAGCTAGATCGTAATCCTGACTGAAGGGTTGTAACGACCAATTATGTAAGTTATGTAATCCCATTATAAACTTCAGAAGAGTCTGAATTTCGGCTTTCGATAAAGAGTTTAATCCTTCAATAAAACCTTCGGCCAGGATAATCAACCTCATTCTGCAAAGAGCCGGACAGTCACAGAAGAGATGCTATATCGTCTCCAAACCTTTTTGTCTCCAGATACCCTATATAAATCAGGCTGAGATCAGATCGTTTTTATCAATTTGACAACGTAAGGAATCTTCATGTACAGTACTAATCTGAATTAAGTATTAAATTTCTTGCAAAAATTATAGTGCTGCTCTATTTTTTATCCCTTTTTAGACTGAACGTTCCAGACCCTGTTCATTGTCAAAAGAGGTTGTATAATAACTGCAGGACTTTACCGCCTCATTGCTTTTTCACAAATCCTTCGATTAATTTAAAAAAGATTTCATAATGAATTAAACAAATATTCTGTTTGTAAATATAAAACGGCGATGAATGAATCAATTGTTGATCTCTGTTCTATTGAATTGTAAACCGGCATTAATGATTTCATTCGCAGACAATATTTGCACAAGAAAAAGTCAACATTTGTTTGTGAAACAATAAAGTTTTGCAAAAAATAAAGTTCTTCTTCATGTATTATATATGTATGTATGTATATATGTAAGTGGCAAGTGGGCTGAATCAGTCTATGAGATATGCAAGTGTTTATTCTGTTGCAACAACAACAACAGTGGAATGATTAAATTTGGCTTTAATGAATATTAAACTTGTCAATGGGTTTTTTTACAATTGTAATCTTTACATGCGCTATGTAAGTGAGCTAACATACCATTTACACAGACCACCCATTGAAATATGGAACTCAAATAATGCAAAAAAAAATGAAAAATATCACAGACACCTTACACAAGTTGCATTCAACATGCAATAATTTTTGCTGTGAATGCTTCTGCTGTAAAAATTTCGTTTTCATTTTAAAAAATGTTTTTTTCGTCTTATGTTACTACTTAAAAAAATTTACAAACTAAAAACAAAAACTGAGAAAAACTGTTTAATAATTTAAAGTAAAATTATTTATTTATTTAATGTAGGCAGTTGAGTTGCACAGTTACTTTTTCTCTGACATCACTTTCACACCCCCAAGGGATTTGCTAAACGGTAAAAAAATAATTGTTTTTCTTTTTAGTTTAAAACAATTTTTTTGTTATAAACAAAAAGAATTTAGCCTCTTTAAATAAATTTGTATAAAAGCTAAAAATCCCTTTTGAGTTTGCAACAACAAGTGCAAGATTATTTTATTTAAATTTTTTCATCCGCAAGCCTTCCGAAAATTGACAGTCACGCAAATGCTTTTTATTTTGTAGTAATTTTTTCTCTACCATACCAAGTATTTTTTCGTAACTTCTGATCGAGTTTTTTAAGTTTTTTTTTTCTTTATGAGAAAAGAGGGTCAATGAGTTAAACACGTGCCCTAATTTATGGATAATATAGGCCAATAATTACAAAATCTTTACAAGTTAAATAGTAATAATAACTTTATTAATGGTCTCTTAAAATTTAAATGCTATTAATGGTACAAGTATTCCAATTGTACACGTTAAAAATTTTAAGTAAAAACTATGAATTATTTTTTTAACATTATACAATACTACTCTTGGACAATGTACAGTCAAGGAAAAAAGTCTACATACACCGCTTTTTTCTCTTCGATTTTTTTGTTATAGCATTCTTTAAGGCAGTCACAATTAAGAATGTTTGAGGACAAAATCGAATATAAAAAAATATAACCTAGAAATTATTAGAAAAAAAGCCTATATACAGGGCTTAGCCTATATACGGTCAGAATTAATTTTTTTATAAAACATTTTTATTTGGTACAATGAAATTTAATATATGTCAGATAAGTACCGAAGTACAATTGTGTCACCATAGCTTAAAACCAGGAGTTGCTTGCTCTAATATTGTTAAAAGCTGTGTATGAATAAATACGTAGTTCTACATTGACCTTATATGATTCGATAGCACTTAACAGCCATCAGGCTGTAGAATAAGAAGACATTATATAAATAAGTTCTTAGTACAACTTTGTAGATGGAAGCACTACCAGTTACCTCAAAAGATACATAGTTAGCTCTAACTAACTAGTCCTACCTACCCTTTGTAGCCGTACTTAAATTCCTCATATCCCAGCATACATTATAGGTGATTTCATATAAATATCTGGTATTCCTTTAACAAGCCTCTACAGACAGCATAATACGATCCAGATATGGTAACTCCTTCTTGACTTTAAAGTGGAAGCTATAGTCTTTTTTAGATGTTTTGATTACGAACAAACTCTGTAAGTTGCAAGTTGCAGTATAACACAAGAACTAAATAGCCTTACTTCCCTGCTATTTGTTTTTATTTTAGATTCAAAATATATTACCAGAAGAAGTCGTCTTAGTATATTATATAGTGTGTTGTCATATTAGGCGAGAGCATATGGCTCAAACTCAACGCAAACATCTCGATTAAAATGAATTCCTTTCATCAGTCTTCTGGCAAAAACTTTGAGAGTAAATAAAACTGCAATAAAAATTTTCTCAAGTCTGTCATACGGAGTCGACGTTAAACTACTGCAGGTCCTGCCGCACATGGATAAACTTAACACACACAATTTGGGTGGTGTGAGAAGCTAGGTTGTAATCCTGTCTAAGTTTGTAAATTTAAGTGAGAAGTCTCAAGAAATGAAGACATATGCAAGGTAACTAGCTTTTTTGTGTGAAGATGACGTTCCAAAGTTGTACACTGCAAGCCACTCTGACTACGTTTAAAAAAAGCGCTCTGGCCAGTCACATATTGAAATTAGAAGAGAAAGTTATTGATATTTCAGCAAAATTTTCGAAGTTAGAATATTTTCTCAGTGAAAGCATTATTTTCGAGGCCTAAATTAGCAAAACGAATTTTTTCGGACGTAACTTCAAGTGAAAACGCTGATAGAAAATGCAATCTATAATTAAATTAAGAAAAAAAATTGTAAGGAAAAAACAGTGCCAAAATAAAATAGAATCCATTTAACGACTGCATGTACCGACTTTTCTTATCTGTCGATTTGTATTGAATAAATCCTTTAGATTGCATTCTGTTCTTACACTTTGCTTTTAACACCATCGCACCAATAAGTATATTTTCTGCATATTAATCAGTCAAAATCTCGATCTTTACGCAAACGCATGTAAAGATTTTATGCTCGTAATCTAATTATAAAAGATTTTTTTTTAAAGGCGCCACAAGGATTTTCTTTTAAAGAATTTACAAAACATTTCACAACAAATATCACAAGTTTGTCAATTGATAAAAATCAAAAGAACAATTTGACCTTTCTCTGCTTATGGGAATCCAACAGTGTCATACAAACTCAAACAGTATGCTGTTGGCAAAACACTGGCTAACACAGAAAGTCAAAAATAAGAAGATCTACTGATTTAAGATAGAAGATAGAAATATTTTGCAACTCGTTCTTATATAACAGAGGAAACGGACATCAAAGGCCTAAAAGAAGCCGCTTAGAAAACACTCTACCTAATAATGGGCGTTCCTTTTTCAATAATAACAAAGATTTGTTTGTTACAAATCTGCTGTAACAAGACAATGCCACAGTAGGTAGTTACAATGACATTAAATATTACATTCTCAATAGAAAATTATATCGATTATTCATAGACAAATATGTATGTATGTATGTATGTATATAATCGACCCAATTGTCTTGTTTCAAATTTTCAAAATTAAATGAATTTTAAATTCCAAGAAGAAATTTATTATGTTCCAATTATTTTGAGCAATAATTAATGAGAATAATTAATAAGTAAGTGGAATGGATTCTTGGGAATAAAAACTCATGTAAAGATCGAAAGAAAAACGGTAAGTAATTCTCAAAATGAGAATTTCATTCACATGTTCATAAAAAAAAATTAAGAATATATTTTAAAATTTAAAATATTTTTATTTACACATACATACATATATGTATAGTAGTTGTCGAAAAACCCCTTTTTATATTTGAAACGTTTTCTTGTTTAATCCGTTATGTTCAACATTAAACGATACCACTTCTCGATTTTTCTAGCAACTTCGGGATTTTCAGAACGAAAAACGAATCCAATTGTGGTTTACAGGCCTCTTCGTAATTGAGATTTACATTATTAAGAGAGTTTTGCAGAGATCGATGAAATGATAATCTGAAAGTGCAAGGCACGACTGCCGACTCATCAAAGAGATGTGAGATCTTATACTGTCAAGATGGAACACAACGCCTTTTCTGTTAATCAATTTTGGCCGCTAATTGCTACCTATAAAGAATCAGAATCATTATTAAGACCAGGTTGTAGACTAGGTTATATAGAATAATTCCCTGCCTATTCCACAGAACCCACACTATACCTTTGCTACCGTCCGTGAATATTAAACATCGCTCGTAATACTTTTTTATCAATAAGATTTGCTATTCAAACATCAATATACACCATGTTAAATACAACCGTAAAATACAATTGTAACGCATTTCGAATACCCTTCTCCGCATAGTGTGAGTCCTTGTATCAAGTATCTGGCCCTAAAAAAGACGAACTTTATCGTATTCAAGAATTACGCATACACGTATGGAGTCTTTAATCAGACGCAGGTGTAATCTAAAGGCGTTCAGAAAACAAATGTCACATCTCGTTTACATAAAATTGCATAAGATAGGCCAGCCAAGCTATTTGTTCTTACCTTCAGATATGTAAGAGAGTGAATTCATTTTTAGTTAAATTCATTCCTATTATCTCGAATTACTAAATTTAATTATCGAGCTAAAGGACCCTTAAAAACGGGTGGGGATTGTAAACAAAGTCCTTACTTTGAGCATTGGAAATATTGGGAAACCTAAAAAAGCTTTTGTGGTTGTAGTGGAAAATCTGCATCGAGGCTTATTCTGTTTTTGGTGGTAAGAAAATGAAAGCAAAAGATTCAATTCAAAGGGAATGATATAGACTCCGCAAAGTCTAACAAATTATTGGGGTTAATGAACTTAAATACTTCATTTGCCTGAACTTCCAGAGCCAATCAGACTGTGCTTGTCAAACTTCAGCGAAGGTCCATATTGATGCTTAATGTAGAAAGACATACACAAAGTTTAAGTTTGTTGTTACGATTTTTATGTTTTTTGAAGAAGAACGTTGGAAATTAGGCAATTCTGTTTGTTGACGTACCCATTGATCCAAAATCAAGCTACTTCGCTTCGATAATTGGTTTTAAAATTACGGGCCATAATTGGTTTTTTCCAAAATAACTACACAGAAATTTTATTTAAAATCTTAAATGTTTTATTCTTGAATCGATAGGCAACACGTATTCCATTATTTTTCATTCTTTTAAATTTCTGCACGCAGTAGAATGAATACATTAAAGTTGCAGTTGCACTAAATATTCAATGTTTAACATGAGAGCATACAAACAAAAAAAAAAAAGAGAAAGGGAGAGAGATTCGATTTGATAGGATATGTTTGCAGGGGTGAGTTTATGCGTATTTTTGTAGCAAATGTGGTTGTGTTTGTTGCACGTTGACAATACAGTCAAGTCAAGTGTGTTCAAAGATCGTTGAGGTTCAACAATAAATTTGTCTGCCAACGTTAACCAATGAACATTGGTGTTGTTGTTGTTGGTGCGGTTTGTTGTGTGACATTTTTATCTAATTGTCAATTGCTCGAAGGGTCCTGTGAATGAGAGAGTGTGTGCAGCGCGCATTTGTATGCGGTCGTTTGTCAATTTTTATTCAAGATTGTCATAAAGATTGTTAATGTTAAACGTTAATGCCTACACACACAAAACAAAACACAGGGGAGAGCCGTTGTAAAGATCAATAGTGCTCAAGCGAATTGATCCGTTTGTCGGTGCATTTTTTGTGTTCATGTTGTGAATGTTTGACAATTTTGTGGCCTGTGTAAGAGAGCGATAGCTGAGTCGTCTTCTGTTTTTTGCAAAATTTACTGCTTATCATGTTGCCTTTGTTATCGCTTCTATTGTCTATCTCTACGGCTATTGTTTTACATTGATTGGGTTGTGCTGCTACTTGTTACGATTGTCATTGAGGAGTTTTTAATTTTCTAATGATTTAATACGTTTACCATTGCCATTGTTTTCATTTGATTTAAGGCTGGTTAGAAAATCAACGCCTTTTGACATCGGTTTATAGTTTTGATATACAATTTATATGCAATAGGCGAGCCCTGAGAACGTTTAGCTTTGTGTGGTTTTTAATAGAATTCCAAGAATTGTGTGGTGGTGGTCCTGGGAGTTAAATAACTACAAAAAAGACAAATGTTCATTAGAAAAATATAGTATAAGGATTAAATTATTTTTATTTGATCAAAAGAATGGCGTTTTTGTTATCGAAAGTACAAAAACTTGAGTATTGATCAGACTTCGCATCCATATCTATTAATGGCACATACATATGTATGTATGATGTTCTAACAAGATTCTTGTGATAATTTAATCTGGATCTTCATCTCTTTTATCCACTTATTTAAAGCCTTAATGCTTTAATGCCTTAGTCATGGCGGCAAAATTCGGCATTCATAAAAGTTGTTCTACATTATCATATCTCTTCCGATTATGAATGTTCTTTTTTGTTTTGTTGTTGGTGAATTACTTCATGTTGTTTTGTTTATGATGCGATTAGGATAAGACTATACCGGAAAGATCTACAGATTATATGGTTAACGAGACAAGATGAGTTGTGCTGACAAATTTGTTGAGTTTCAAGTAGCCCTGCTGAGCCCTTGTTTATCATATATGCCGCCCAAATTTAGTTACGCTAATTAAGTTCAAGTATTTCAGCAAATTTTTCTGTTTTCTTTTCTTAAATTTTTTTCTTTCTCTTTTGTTGTTCTACAGATTTGTTCTTAAGATATTGCTTTTAATCTTATTATTAATTTTCATTATTCATAACTATTGATTTTTGCATTCATCTAATAAAAGTTTACATGTTATTGTTATTTGTATTTCCGCCTTCGTTTGTTTAGGTAGCTTAAGGCTAAAATCTCCTTTGAATTGTTCCGGTTGTATTTTAGGCACATTGTGGTTTAACTTCTAGGCCATAATTAGGGGATTGTTCTTTTGAGTTATTATTGCGATTAAATCAGTTGAGGTTAATTTAATTAATATACAGTTTTGGCAAAGAAATTTGGGATGAAAAAGCGGTCATGTTGTTATAATTGATAAAATGAATGAGTAGGAAAAGGACTCGCTTTGATAAAACAGGGCAAGCCTTTAAACAAAGGTTATTGTATTACAAAAGAGTTTCAAATTATTACTCTGCAGAAATAATGTGAGTACATACGGCAGTGATGTAAACGAAGTCTTACTTACATTATTAGTCATTACAACCCTTGAGTCAGGATTACGAACTATTTTCTCAAACCACATTCAAATGCTGTGTGTGTTAATTTTATACGTCAGTTTAAAGTCGACTCCGGACATCAGATTTTTGAGAAAATTTTCATGGCAATTTTATTAACTCAGAGTTTTTGTCAGGAATCTGCTGAGAAGAACTGCTTCGTTTTGTTGGAGATGTCTGACCTGGGGTTTGAACCGAGACCTCACATCTAATAAGCCAACACACAGCCTATTAGACTTTGAAGCCGCCTGTTAACGACTTTTAACGAATTCTATATAAATACATACATAACTACAGACATAATTGGTCATTACAACCCTTCAGTCAGGATTACGACCTACTTCTCACATCACTTATGTTGTGTGTGTTAATTTTATAAAAGAGTGGTGGGTCCTACAGTTTCCGAACATCGGATTTTTAAGAAACTTTTTCATGTCAATTTTGTTTACTCTCAGAGTTTTTGCCAGAAATCTGGTGGCACGCAATATTTGATCCAGATTCCTTTTGCCAAATTCGTGTTGATTCAATCTCAAACATTTGCTTAAAACTTTTCGTCAGTATTGGTTTCGGTTTTTTCGTAAAATATTTACTAAAAGGGAACATACCTTTGGTGTTCATTTAGCCGGTATTCTGTTGAGTAGATATCTTATATTTTGGAATCCAAATTATACTGCCAGCTATAGGCGGTCTCATTAGAAGGCAGTTAGATTAATTGAGCCTGTCATACAAAAATTCTCACAGCCAACCTATTTGGCCGTACATTCTTTATGCGAAAAAAACTTCCCAAATACTATAGAGCCACACCATCCTAGATAAAAAGTAACCGCCACAATCACCTTGTTTTCCTCATCAACACAACAGCTAAAAAGTTGGTACCACGTTCCCATTTTATTGTGATCTTGTGAACCTATTTGGAATACAGTGACGAGTATGTATATTTGATTTATAATGGTGGCTTCTATGTATTCTCCTATGCTCGGTATAGTGTAAAATACCTGAATCTATAATGGGAATCGAACTCACGACTCACACGCTAATAATCTATAACACACTACCCACTAGACTACCAAGGCATCCTGATGAATTAATTTTTAAAGCTCTTAAAGGGAATTATAAATCGCTAAATGAAATTTTTTTTATTAAAAATTAGAACTTTGCCGACATAAAACTATGTATATTCTTTTATTTTCCCCAATACCAATTATCGTACCTCAAAAAAATTCCTTTTTTTATCGATTCCTACATAACAAGAAAATTTGTTACGCTTGTTGTAAGTTAGAAAAGATTCCTACACGCAAATCTAATCACAATAAAATAATCTTTGTTTATGACTTTTAAAATAGGAATACCAGGAATAGTGTTAGTGTATCTTATAACTTGGCAAAATTCTATTGTCCTTGTTACGGCACTAAAGTAGAAAACGCCCATAACGTCAAATTTGTTAGCCTTGTTTTAAAACCACAAGCGCCGGCGCTTTATGCCTGTCCATAATTGTAAACGTCATCATCAGCAATCCGTACACTGAATCGCACAATAAGCGCTGTAATAAGCGTTCTTACCACCAAAGAATGAAGGAAGAATTTACGATTCTATATTGAAATATTTCTTTATCGATTTCCTGCTGGAAGGCTAAATAATTTTTGACTTGTTTATGATTGTAAGGACTCGTAATGACTTAGAATCTGTAATTGTTTTGCGCGTGATTAGGCAGAATTAAGCGGTGATTTTAAAAGAATTCAATCGTAGAGTTGGTGGTCTTTTATCGTAAAGGCAGGCGGGTTTATAGAGCAGCAATTAGTTATGAAGTAGGTAAACGAAAACGAAACATTATGTAACATCATTAAGAAATGATTATTGCGTTTTTATTTTATTTTATATTACTTTTTTTAAGAGTAGAGGTTATCTGTAAAGATATATTCAATATTTTTAAATGTTATGTTATGTTATGTTAGTGTCATAATAATTTTTTTAATATTATTTTTATTCCTTCAGCCTTATTTAAACTCAATTTAACTGAAGTTACAATGCTATGATTTGCTAATGTAAAGATAACCTAACCTGACTTTTAAGTTGTCGACTTGCCATAAGTTAATCTTTTTCTTTCTTTCTTATATTTGTAACGAGCTTTATTAATCCAAATATGTGCTCGTTTAAGAATTACATATTGCCATTTTTAGGTTAAAACCGGGATGAAAATTTAAGGTGTAACGAATAGTGCAAAAAAGTTTTACAGAGATCAAAACAAATGATAATCAGAAGGTGCAAGAACTGAACTATATGCTGCATGCATTCAACATTTTTTAGCTAGATCAAAAACATCTTTTCGGCTGTTTAATTCTGGCTGTTAATTGTTGACAGTTGAGATGAGATTTAATCGTTTGATCAGGCTGTAAAAGCTCCTTTCCAATTTTTAAAGGGGGGGGGGGGGTGTCCTGGTAGTCTAGTGGGTAGTTAGCCTATTTGCATAAGCATTGTGGGTTCGATTCCCACCAGAGGCTCTGGTCTGTTACACTACACTGAACAGAAGATTGAAGTTACATAGTTAGTAAAATATGAATTAGTAATGAATAAGTTTATAAACGTATATTTTATATCGGAAAGTTACCAGCATGTTACATGCTTTGAAAGCCTTTAATCAGTCCACTGTAAGAAAAGTTTCAAATATGATTTGAGGCTTACATCAATAAAATATCTCCGATTTAATTTATGGAAGGCAAAAAATACTTATTCAAAATGGTGTTAATTTTTTTTAAAATAAATTCCTTCTCTTTTTTATTTATTTTCCAATTTATTGTTTTCAAGTGCTAACTCCCTAATGTAATGAAATCACCCAACCCAATATCTCATTGTATTATTAAATATTTTAAACAAAATTTTCTCACAGTAGCAGTGATAAGACAAAACTAAATCTGTTTCAAGTGTGAGAACTAAAATATTTCTGATTGAAACCTGCCAAAAAGCATACCAAATGAAATTCTTTTAAATTATCCCAAAAGTTCAAATTTCATTAAAATTATTGCAACAAAAGTCCTTTAGACATTTAGACAGACAACTTCATAACTCCTTCAACTTGACCAAAGCTAGACCATATGTTGTTCAATAAAGAAAAGAATTATTTCTTTGGTAACAAATCTTAAACACAAATTAACGCTTTACATTAATTAATACGAAACAAATCAAAATATTTGCAAAGAAGGAGATGAAGGGTATCATATCGTATAACTCAATTACAGTTCAATGATTTTTGTTTAAATTCTCATTTTTTTGTTGTTGTCAATTTGTTAAAGAACTTTAAAATGCAACCAACTGCTGATACACTATGTAGCATGGAAGACTTATAAGGAAAACATTTTTAAATCTTGAGATATTTTTGAAAAATCAACTGCAAAATTCTTTGTTTAAACACAAAAACAAGTTTAAAAAGAAACAAAAAAAGAAGAAAACAAAATAAAACCAGCAACCAATCAGGACGGTTTTCGTTAGATTCCCACCACACTCAGACGTAAAACATTTCATTGGTTATGCCACAGTGGCTATAAATCATGTGGAAAATCAACAGTAAAAATAAAAAGAAACTTAAGGCAAACTAAGGGCTCAAAGAGCACGTGCTGACAACAAGAAACAGAGAACAAAAAATATACATACGTACTCTTGTCATGAGTATACATTCCAATACATGGAAGGAAACCGTCAGATAGATTCAGTTAAGCAGACAGGAGTATACATGTATTGGTGCGTGTGTGTGTTTAACCATTTTTAGCCAAAGGCATGTAGAGGATAGCAATACGGAATATACATATGTTGCAAGTTGCAACATAAGCAACAACAAAGGTTTACCTGTATTCGTTTACCTGGTGTGGTAGATTTCGCTTAGTTACCACAGCGCAGAGCAGAGCTATAAATACCGGCTACAGGACTTTGTTTAAAACAGAAACTCATTTGAGTTGTCAGGATTAACAACTTCGTGAAGAGTGCGCTTTTTTAATATTTTTTTTTAAACTCGTTCGTTGAATTCGTTTTCAAATTCGCTTAAAATGTCGTCTAGTGAAATTTATCGTTACTATTATAAAACCTCCGAGGATTTACAAACCTTTAAGGTTTCTACGGGGGAACCATATTTTAATCCCATGGCTGCCTATAATCCCAATACCAATTTGCCCACACACAGCGATTTAAATACGGCTTATCCAAGCGGCTTAATGGTTAATGCCTCTACGAATTATGTGAATACCAATGGATTTTTAAACTTTGAACAGGCTTCTTCAGATGGCTGGTTGACTTCATCACCTGCTTCACATCGTTCCGAAAGTCCAGAATTCATAGACCTCAATAGCATGTACAATGGTCACATACAGCCTCAAACTCAACAAGTAGCTCTAATCAATCAATATACCCAAGTGCTTACAGAACAAACCGAACCTCAACAGTTGCCAACGGCTGTACAATTACAGGAACCCGCCCGCCTAAGCATGGGCTCTTCAAATGTGGGTACCTGTAAAACGATAACAGCCACAAAGCCCAAACGTTCCTACAATCGTAAACAGACATTATTAACTGCTAATGTATCGAACTCAACTGTTACCACCATTACCGTGCCACCACCAGCAAACTCCTCTTACCCTGAAGAATTTCATAATTTTGTGGATTTTGATAATGCCGGCCTATTCGATAGTGACAGTGTGGATGCTGATGATAATATGTTTAGCTTCTCTGGCACCCATGATGATTTTGATGGCAGCAACTCCTATGACTTGAATGATGCTGAAGGTGATGATTCCCTTAATGATTCTGATCCCTCTACAACCACTCAAACAAGTGGCAAAAAACGCCGTGGTAAACAAATCTCTCCCGTTGTGAAGCGTAAACGTCGCTTAGCTGCCAATGCCAGAGAACGTCGTCGCATGCAAAATCTCAATCAGGCTTTTGATCGTCTACGTCAGTATTTACCTTGTCTGGGTAATGATCGTCAATTATCGAAACATGAAACTCTACAAATGGCCCAAACCTATATAGCCGCCTTGGGTGATTTGTTGCGTTAAGAAATTATTGCGTTGCTCGCTTCCTACGTTTTCTTGAATTAGCCTGTTAACCTACAGAAAACAGACGAGTGAAGCTCGTGCCAAAGTTTGTACCTTTAAAACGAATTCCTGCCTCATATAAAAATTCGCAAATTGTTGCTGTACTATAGTCAAAATGATTAAAAAAAAAACTAATAAATGAAAAAGTTTGTTAAATATTAATTAATTTATTAAGTATTATTATTATTAAGTTTATTTCTTTTTAATTTTAATTTAATTTAATTAATTTTACTTTTTATAAACAAAAACAAACCGGAAGACATTATTAGTTTTAAGCATTAATTTAAGAAAGAAAAATTAGTTCAAATATAATTCTATGAAAAGGAAAAACTTGGTGAAACTTATTTTTAACACTTCAAATATGGGGTAACAAGAGCGGGTCCAAGTTCCAATTAAACAAGGAATACATTCTTCCCCAAATTGTCCTTGCGGCTAGGTGTCTGTATTTAAAACCTATGATGTGTTGAGTCACGATTTAATGTCGAAATTTGTTCTTAACTCACCCGCATAGACTCATGACTTAAGGAATGTAAAGAAATCTCTGCCTGTGGATGACTAGTAGTTTGTAATACGTACGTTAAAACACATATGTATTCAGGATACTCATTAACTTGGGAAGAATAGTTGTCTTCGTGGTAATCCCAAAAGGTTACCGAGCTGCTGCAAAAAAAAAGTGGCGGACAATTCAGCGGTTTTAAGGAGAGCTAGATAAAGCCTATGGGTTTTGAAACGATGTGGCGGGTTATTATCATTACATACATAATCCCTTAACTAATTCTTTGTTACCTTAGTTTCATGTATGAAGATTCCAGTCCCGAAACCAGACTCTGGTGAAACTACGCAAATTAAAACATATGGTCAAGACCTGAAGCCACATATAATAATTAAGAATATCGCTTCTAATCAATTGTTTATGGTACGTTGTAAAACCAATTTTATTCCACATAAAACCAGTCCACTAACAGCATTCCATTCATGTGCAAAAATTAAATAATTTACAAAAACCATGTTAGATGTAAACAAACTTCCACTACTGCCAAGCTCCTAATTCAACTGTGCTGTTTACAACATGTCTGTATTAAGGTAGCAATCGTCCACAAGTGGCCGACTTTGTCTAGTAAAAACGATATTGTGTTCAATCATGATAACGCCAGGCTACACTTATCGAATCTCCCGAAACTGTGGGAGCTTTGTGGAAATACTCTTATATTCGGCGAATGATAACTGCAGCGTTTTTCGAGTAGGTATACTTGCTGTTTGAAGGCTCTGGAGGGTGTAATATAATTAATTTTTGTTGACTGTAAACCGACTGTAAGAGCAACTACGTCGGTCTGGTGTATGTCGCGAGAGTTCAATCGGATTGAATTCAGGGGCATAAGAGTTCCTGGGACCTGATTATGTGATTGCTAGATTTGGTTTTCACTCGATTAGTGTGATATGGTCCTTGGTACTAATCCTCCAATGTATTACCTCCATGCACTAATAGAGAAGTAAGTTCGGGAGAGGGAACAGAGATACTGAGAAGATAGCTCGGGTAGTTACGTAGCTAAAATCCTTTGGTTATCTATCAACTAGAGAGCTCTTAGGGCTCAATTAGTTCAATGTGAGACTGATTCCTTACTTGACATCGTGATATAAGGTCGCTGATGGCGATCTTGGATAGATTTCAGCTGGACGATAGAGCATCTCCTCTGTAACTGATCGGCTCCTGTAGAGCATTAAATATCCTGTGGGGAGTTTTCTAAGGTTAACAATGAGACTAATCTGTTTGCTTTGTTGTAAATAGAAAATATAGATTAAACGTACTTTTTCTTACAAGAAAGAGCACTTTTAAGTCTATTAATTGTTGATTCTAAGACTGAAAAATTCACTTTTACTTTTAATTCTTATAATTATTTTCTTTTTATTATCTTTTCAGCGTAACAAGTTGCTTTTAAAAAATTCAACAAAAAATTATATCGGTAAGTTAATTAAAAAAAAAAAATATTTCAAATTTCTCCAAATAATTTCGTTCACTGTAATTTAATTTCGACACATTGTCGTTTGATTGTTTTCGCCAATTTTTTTTCGATAATTTCGTTGTTACCACTTTTTTAATAAGCGAAGGTGATCGATTTGGCGCTTCGTGATCAATTTAAAGAAAAAAAAAAACATTTCCTACCGACACCGATAGATCCAAGACGGCCAATACGAAGAAAAAAAAAACTAAAGACAGAGAGAAGAATACACACCCCATCAAAAAACTAAATCAAGTTAAAACAAATAATATCCGAACCAAAAACCAAAAAAAAAAAATTATAAAATAAAGATCTTATTTAATGGCTTCTTTTTTTATTGTTTTTGTTCCTCTTAAGGTTGACCCAAACTTTGGTGTTCGATCTGTGCCAAAACTTACACGTCAAGTGTGTGTATTTTAACCAATGTTACTGCCAAATTAAGTTAAATGTTTGATTTTGGGTCGATTTTCGGTGTTTTTATTTGTAAGATTTTAGAATTTTGTTGTTTTTTTTTATTTTCTGGGAGTTTATTTGTTTTAATTTTTTTTTTGTTTCATTTGAACAACCACTGTAGAAAACTAAAAGCAGTCAGAATATGAGTTCAGGGTAAAAGTAATTTTATTAAATAAATTTCTTGACTATAAACACTGAAGCAATATGTATGAGCTGATACTCGGAGTCCGTACATTGAAAATGATTATTTTTTTACAAACTCATTAGAATGATTCGACAAGCTTAAAGCGCAATTTAATTTGAGGTTTTCTTATACTAATGTATGGCATATGTAATATGTTAGGAATAAAGCTAAAATCATTTTCAATGGAATACAATTCTCAAGTACGGTTCGATCTCTAGAAGCCTATCCTTAGGCTTTTCGAGCGCTTTTAGTAGAGACAGAAGTACTTATAATGACAATAGGGAATCCTACTCTATTGATTCCTTACAGGACCCGCTCTATGAAGCTTGTGTTTTATTATTTAATCGCTACTTCAAAGGAATATGCTGAACGGAGTTATAGAGACTTGTAGCCGAAAATCGTATTTTTTCTTAGTATACGCCTGTCTGCGTGTGTCCCATTGGCTAGCGGATCGCACAATGCTTAATATTGAGTATTCTCTTCCTGAAGAAATTTTTCTTGTTGCAATATAAACAAATTGAAACCTAACGTTTAAAAACTCCCTCTTTCCAGAAGCCTGTGGAACTCTGTTTCCAGGGTTTCCGTGGTATTATGGATGAATCCTAACTACACTATGAATCCTAACAACTACACATTTAAACTTTAGTTTTGTCCGAAAAATAACATTCATTTGCTACTTTTTATGTACAAGTACTCTTTCTTACGTAGTATCACTATGCGTTGTTTCGCCAGCGAAATGACATTTTCTCTTAACCAATAACAAATGTGGCCTATGGGGTAGATGAGCCAAACTTAACACGATCAATAAATTGTATTAAAGTTTTATTGTTGTTTTGTTTTTGTAGATGATGTTGTTTTTGTTGTTGTTGTTGTTGCTGCTTTTGATACGTTTTACAAGTTGTCTGTGAATTATTGAAGATTTTCAGAGGGATAAGCCGCTCAAGAAGCCAACCATTTTCCTGTTGTCTTCTCCTCCTTTTACTGCCTTTATTTCAACGTAACAATACAATCGGCTGTTTCATTTATAACTGTTTGTGTTTGTTCGTTCATTCATTTGTTTTTGTTGTTTTTCAGTGATCATTTAGCAGCAAGTGAATGAAGTGGATGATGGCTAATACCAGCCGCAAAAACGTAAATCCAATTTGTCGATATGTGGTAATCGAATAAACGCGATCAACATTTTATTTCTTAAGCTTTTTGTTTCTTAAGCTGAGTATGCAGTCACCTCGATCTCATGAGGGAGTCAGTGTTGTTTTATGTGTTGAGAGGGATTAATTTGACAACACTGTCGCGTTTCGTTTCGTTTTTTTATTTTATTTGTTTTTTATGGGAAATCGCTTAATTCAGTTTGTTTTTCAGCATTTTTTTCTCATTTTTTTTTTAATATTGTTTTGCGTCTGTTGGAGGAGGCAGTTTCTGTTTGTTTTTGTTTTTAATAATTTTTGTTTTTAGAGGGCGTTTTAGTGTTTATATATTTTATTATTATATTTCTGTTTTCAACATATATTTTGTAGTATTTGATCATTATAATCATAAAGGAAACTCTCATAATTAGTTATAATTTTGGGTTCCAAGTAGGGCCGATCCCCAAACATATGAGCGCCATTTTAATAAGCAGTTTATTTTCTGTTCAATATTTAATGGCTTAATCAAAAATTATTTAATTTTTTGTTTAATATACAATAGTATTATTGGAGTTAATCAAATAAAACAGGTGTTTAAGGCTACAGAAATTGAAAAGTAAAAAATTAAAATTGTCCTCGACACCGTTGCTAAAGATGTCTCAAAGTCGTAATGTTTCTAATTTAAAAATACTGCAGTTGTTCTAATAATAATTTGTTAATCATCTCATATATTTTAGTTGATATTTTGGCTGAATTCGAATTGTTTTATTCGTTTGAAAGTCCTATTGGTGTCATTATATGTGGATTATAAAATCGTTCAAATGCCAGCCACAATTTCTCTTAAAGCTTCTCTGAAGCACATACGAAATGTCCAATTCTGGAGCATAAATCAGTCTGAACGTAACCGACGTCATGAGTTATGTTGAACCGCTGTGGTTTGTGGCTTATTGGCACACCCATGTGACTTAAGGAAACCCCACAAGAAAAAGTCTAATTGAGTCAAATTGCACGATCTCGATGAACAATTGACATCAGCTCCACGCGAGATATTCATGCCTTCAAATAGTTCATGCACAATATCTAATATTACACGAGTTGTGTGGCACCTTGCGTAGGGGTGTTGGAACCACATGTCGTTGGTATCTAAATCATCTAAATCAAGCCAAAAGAAGTTGGGAATATTCCCAGCCCGATAGGGCTAGCCATTGACAGTGATGGTGTGGCCAACGCCGTTCTCAAATAAATATGAACTAGTGATGGCGTCAGCCCAAATTCCACTCCAAATAGAGGCTTGTTCAGGAAGCATTGGCCGCTCTTGCACCCTATGTTGATTGACATCGTTGCAAATTCGAAAATTCTGTTTCTTGGGCCTTATCGCTGAAAGATGATTTGCAATTAAAATTAGGCTCAGTCCATGGTGATTTGGCAACACAGATTGAATTAATGGCTATCAATTTGAAAGATGCAACTTCAGCAAAATGGCCATTATCAAAAGCCAAAGTTCTGACGTTCCTGTTGAAAACCCATATTAGATTAGTTTGTGTTAGCGGGTAGCTTGCCGTTCATAGGCATGTTACTCGGTGACCATACCATTAGTGAGCTTGAATCACTCCTAGCTTCGGATGCAACCGGCCAGTTCCCTTAATGGCACGTTCGCCACCATGCCCAGATCTTCAAATGTTCTATCGCCCAAAAACCGATGAAGTGCAGGGCACTCCCATTACAAATGTTGCACCTTTTCAGTTTCCTCTACACCATGGCAGTTTCTGCAGTAATCCTGGTTGGGCAGACCGAGCTTGTTAGCGAAATTGCCAATAGCGCAGTATCCCGTTAGAATTCCTGGAAAACCATGCAGTTTGATTTATTTTGTTTATTCGACATCATCGAGAGTTTAGTATTGTGTTTGTATTCCTAGACAGATTCTAGGCTAGATTCTATGGCACAGGTATGAGAGATCCGCTAGAATACCATCCAAAAACGACACAGCCATTTTTTGGCCAAATCTAACACATTTTATTTCACAAAATCTTTGCAATTTTGTTAAATTAAAATTGAAAATAATCATTAAAAATATTATTCTTATATGTACGACGTTAATAAAATTAAATTAAAATTTAAAAACTACATTGTATTTCAATCAAATTATCGCTCTCTTTTGTAATCGCATATCCCTATGCTGCTGTTGTCGTTGTCTTTCATGTTGTTCATGTTTAGAGAGAAAATTTAACACCGATTTCATGACAATTTCACACACAAAAGATTATATTGGGCTCCTTCACATTTTATCTGTAATTGTCACTTATTTTAGGATAATACCTTGTTAAGATCCCTTTCTTTTCGATTTTTAACAACAACAAACAACAAAAAAGGAACCAAACCTCATACACAAAAAAAAGAAGAATAAAAAAGCGTGACTGGTCAATTTGTCAATTATCCAAATGAGGGGGAACAAAAATAAAAAACCAAAACTGAAACAGAAACAGAAACCGATCACGAATATATTACGATTAAATAAGAAAGAAATACAAAGAGAAAGAAAAAGAAATGTAAAACAGAATATAAAATTTAAAAATATGAAATAAAATAAAAATTTACCACCTGCAACCAGGTGCTGCTGATGCTGCTGTTTGATGCTGCTGCACTTTCGATACGATTTGAAAGATTTCAACGACAAAGACAACGACACAGATCGAACGGATGTCAATTAGTTTAGAATTCATGAATGAACGAAAAGGACTACTGCGATTTTGCACTCGATTTGTTGTTTTGTAAATTCAAAAGGTAAAACAAGTGCGGATCTGTCCAAAGATGGTAATGGGAAGTGCAACCAGATGTTTTTTTTTCTTCGTTTGCATGATGATGCTTTTCTTTCTTTTCGTTTTTTTTTCATGTGTCGGATTTTCATTTTCAAATGCATTGAGACAAACTTTACTTGCTTTAGGGGTATAAGCACCCTATAGTTCTTAGGATAGTGCTGTTTTTACAAATAATATGGAAAGTTGCACTTCAACTGATAGGATAACTTTAAATGTTTAAATAAATAATAGTTAATCCTTCTTAGGTTTCCAAGCTTAATAAAATAAAAATCAGTTGTCGTGTATGGCTAAACGCTAAGCATATCAGTAAAGCAGGAATACTACGACATTTGAAAACAGCACTTCAGACGAATGAAGGAATAACTTAGAGACTTAACCGTCTAAGTAACCTGAATACTGCGTATCATATTTATCTTTTGTCTCACAGCTCCTCAGATATTAAAAGTAGCAGTAACAAAACAAAATCTCTCTGCTGAAGCTTCTAGCCTAATATCAACGTATTCTTATTCATTTTGGGCATTTTCTAGCCATTAAACTATAAGAGGCCATAGTAGCGTTGCAATCAATTGCCTTTACAAATCAATATTTTCGAAGAATATTGGAAATCTACTGGTCAAGCACTAATAATAAGCCGCGGTTAACAAAATGGTAAATTGGCCACAACCTTAGGAGGCTAAGTAACAACCTCACAACAAATTTTATTGAGTGGACTTGTAGGGCAAAAGCAAAAGACAAAATACAGCCCACACAAATTGATTCAAGAGTAGCTATCAAAAGTAAAAGCTGGAGCAAAGTAAATTAAACTAAATATCACTTCAGAAAGTAAGCAAAATTATCAACTGAATAATAATAGCGTTCTCTTAAAAGTCGTTCTTAATCTCATATTTTTTTTCATCTCTCTCTCTGATGGCATTTGTCAGTGATGATAATTGGCATCTATTGATAAACCAAACCTCTGGCAAGATACTGGTCATGCTATCACAATATGGAAATTGTTTGCGTTAGTGTTAATTGGGCATTAACAACATCAATTTGTCACCTCTTGTTAGTGTCCCCCATGGGGTTAAGCTTCTCTGTCTTTTTTTTTTTTTTTGCACGGCTTAACACACTTGACACATCTACAAATTAGTCTGGTTGCTGTTTATAACATTATAATTTCGTTTGAAAATTTTAACAAAATGTTTGTGGTAAGCTACACACACAAATTCACATATGTACATAACAAAGTCAAAAGGTAGATTCATAATTTGGATTTCGGTAATAAGAAAAAAAGGATCAAAAGAGAAAAATAACTTCAAATAAAAATATTTTTTTATTTTAAATTCCACAATTTCGTAAATTTATTATAATTATTGTTATTAATTATTATTCCACCATATTACTTTTAGTTTTTTTTTATTTCTTTAAGATTTTCTTTTTTATCCTTAATTTGGTTTCAAAACATAAATTTTTTCACGCATTTTGTTTTTGTATTTATTGGTCGCTCCTAAGACTTTGATCAGAAAAAGAAAAACAAATAAAATACAAACAAAAAAAAACCACAATATTGTGGCCAAATATTGCACTGTGTGTTTTACAACAATAAAACGCTTAGTAAATAATGTTTCAATTGGCAATTTTAAGGAAATATCCGGTTGCGCCTGCGCCTTTGATGTGTGAATGTTTTCCTATTAATCCTATAATTACTCGCATGTATGTTTGCAAGTGAGTATTTGATGAAGATTGCCGCGTATTAGAAGTTTGTGTTTAAGCAGAAATAAATTACTTTAACCATCAAAGATTAAATAAGAAGCAAAGTCAAAAGATCAATTGCGTGCATTTGTTTTTATGTATTTACACACACGTTGGGTTATTTACATATTTTCCAGCTTCCAGCACAAAACGCATAATAAATAGTTTTCTGTAACGGTCAGTAACCAAAATCTATTATTTTTAACTGAAATTAAATTTAGACGATTTCCCCGCTTTGGGATGTACAATTAGCACTTTGTGCCATTTTGGTACCATTAAACTCGTCGTAGCTTTAAATGTCAGATATTTTGTTTGTCAAAGATTTTCTTTGGTTTGATGTCTGCGATGTTCCCTAACGTGTAGAAGTTGTGCGAGCCCAGAATTATTTAGCTCTGTCTAGCCAACGTGGGACACACACATAGTAAATACACCACAGATTTCTCATCGATGTCTCCTCCACAGTTCCCTCAGTGGAGATTGTTGTTGCGGATATCAATATTATTTGCATGCTTCATCAGGGTACAGTATCTACTGTAGACTTCCACAGGCTGCACTCTTCCTTGATTAGCACGATTTTCAATCATATTCTTGTCGAACTGCGTAGAATTTCGCCTAGATATCAAATAAATTACTACATCTGAGGCATTGGTAAAAGGATCTTTGAACGTCCCTTATTTTTATCGTCATTACATTGTTCTGGAACTAAACATAGGTTAACTTGATCACTTGATTCACTTGATCCACGCATTCATTTCTCCTTGAATTGCGTGACCGCGTGGGTATCGTCAAATATCATGTAGTTACCTTAGATACATCCTCTGCAGCATTTTCGCCAGCGAGACATTACTGGAAAGATTCTAGCAAATTTGTCATAGAAATCTTCACCTCTCTTAGTATATAAACTTAGGATAAATTTTTTCGCAAATTTCTATTCGGATTTAAAATAAAATCTCAGATTTGGATTATAAAATGGACTATCGCTGTGTGTAGCCAGATGTTGGTCGGTTGTAACTTCTCTCCTACTAGCTTGTTTATCACTCGTGGAGCTTACTTTCTTCAGGCAAACACCTCCCCCAATGGTATCGGCACCACGTATTTGGTAGTCCTTCAATGTACACACGTGCATTAAGCATTAGCGATTTCGTTTCTGGTGTATGACCAAGTACTCCGCCTTTAATTGTCATTTCACCGAAAATTTACTTTCCTCCTCTGAGTCTCTTAGTGGATAGACGATTTTATCTTGTGTATATGATTTTAAATGCATTGAGGCTTCAAGACTGTTACGAATCCATAACAAATACCTTCTAAGAGTTTGAGAATATTCTTAACTCGTACTCCTTTAGATTAACGGCTTTATACCATGCATGAATAGCCTCGGGGACACTACCAAAAAGAAAAATTGAAAAGTCACGTTTATTAACCTGGCAATATTTAATTAAATGGCGCTTAAACAATAGCTGAAAGAAATTGAGCTCAACTCGAACTAAAAACTTATGAGAGCGTTTAAATCACTTGGAAAATCACTGGCAAACGTTCATGTTTTTTTTTTTGTAACCTTCCTAAAAGCGATAAAGTTTCGCACATTAAATTAAAACTTAATTACTTGAATAATTGGGGCCAACGTATTAAATTCACACTCTTTAACCAAGTCAGACTTAACAGACACAATCATACATACTCAAACACATATACTTTCAGCTCTTCTTTTGACAAGTTTTGCCCCGTTGAGGGAATCAAAAAAAAATAAAAGAAAAAACTTCAATGCACAGAAGCAGACAGACTGTATTGTATGAAAGGAGAGAAGAACAAAAAAGAAATCGGAATGCTAAAAATGAAGTGATGTTTCAAGCCACCCTTGAGTTAAATGTTAAAAAGACTTGGACTTCTTCCAGACAGAATCCCAATTGATTGGGTGCTAAATATGTGTCTGTTGACTGAAATGAAATTCTATAGAATATGACGTTAAAATTTTTATTTTTCACACGAAAACAAGGAAGAAAGATTTAACAGACACTAGAGTACAGATTATCTTCGATTATATTAAACTCAAGCAGGCAGCAAAGTCAGCAACCTGTAACTGAAAGTTGTTTTTTTTTGGTTTGTTGTTCTTGAAAATACAATATTTCTCTTGATGACATTTTCAAAAAAAAAAAAATCATAAATAAGCATCGAGACATTAAGGGAGAAAAAAGTTTGAAGCTAGTTCGACTCGGAAATGCATGCTACAGGTTAAAGGAATTACAAAAGCTTTTCAATTTAATTTTCGAAACATATGATGAGTGACGTCATCGTAGAAGATTTTCTGAACAACATTTCTCGGTGTTGATAAGATTCAATCAACATGCCTATAGCATTCAATTTCAAAGCTGAGGATTTATTACCTTTTTCTCTATTCGGTCAATAGGAAGATAGTTCGCTGACCCTAGCGGTGGTCAGCAGACGAAGATACTACTCTTATCCAATACCTCTAAGATTGCTTAGAGTTCAAAATTGGTAAACACTTCGAAGTGTCTTAAACTTAAACATAAAATTAACTGCCGATGTCATTTCTTTTTAAAGCTAAAACAAAGTAAAATTTAAAAAAAAATATATAAAGTAAAAAAAGAGAATAATGTTGCAGCTGAAAACAATTTACCAGGCATTTAAACATGGCCTCAAGTGCTGCTCTGCACTGATCTTAAATTTTGTACCAAAAAAAATCAAAAAACTTTTTTTACAATAAAAACTGAAACAACAGCAATAAGAGCGAGAGAGAGAGAAAATCCTAAATATCAATTCAACCTCAGCAAAATATTGAAGGTATAGCGGTGCCCAATTACATGTGTAGCTAATGAGCTGGAAAACTATATCAAATGACCCAAGCTTTATAAACAACAACAACAACATCAACAAAAGCAGCACTAGTCAGTCACTTAGTCAGTCACTTTACTACTTAAATAAATAAAAATCACAGGCTTAGTTAAATTAACAGCAACAACCAGAAACTAAAACTTCTTTTTTGTGGCTAAGCTCTCCCCTCTCTCTCTCTCTCTCTCTCTCATTCTCCTTTTTAAGCCCTGAATTTCTTTAATACTTCTTTTTTTTTGGAAGTTTATTTGACGTGACAAAGCGATGGCTTGCGTGTGGCAATTTCATTTAAAAGGGAGTAAAAAAAATTCAACATGAATCTTTCGAAAAGTGTAACAACAACAAAAATAAAGCAGAAATAAATATGTATTGTTTTAAGCTTATTAGGGTGATAATTTGATGCCTTAATAGCAATAACAACAACAGCAATAATAACAACTAAAAATATGTATGCAGAATAAGAAGAAGAAGTAGAGTAAATATTTTCAAAAATCAGTTCATCAGCCAAAAGGAGTTGATTTGATACGTAGAAATACTTACAGTTATGTTGTGACCCAAAAATAAAAAAAAACAAAAGAAAAGATTTTCAAATTTATGCCCTACCTTCGGCATATATTTATTTATATATATGTATTGTCAATTAAATTTTCAATTAAAATTTATCCTTTTTTTCTGTATATTTTTGAATACATATATTTTTCTGTAGAATTTCCATAAAAAATGATCTCTGAAAAGAAGAAAATATTGTATAATTAAAAATGTATAACTTTATCAGTATATTTTATATTTTTTATTCGAAGGTAATCAATATTTCAGCGCACATTTTTATGTTGAATTTTATTGATTTATTGATTCTTTAAAAGATAAAAAAGTATTCAAAAAAATCGATATATTTAATTTTTTATATAAAATTTATGGATATTTTGAGTTTTCTAAAAAATTTACCAATGTTTTATATTTTTACAGAAAATTTATCGATATTTTAAATTTTCAATAAAATTTACTAATATTTTGAATTTTCTATAAAATTTATCGATATTTTTAATTTTTTTAAAATAATTACCATACATAACAGTATTTAGCATAAAAATTTAAATTTTCTTGGAGTTTTTTAAAAAAATGTTTGATACTCTACAAAAAAATATAGCGATGTTTTGAAATTCTTAAAAATTAATATCTATCAGAACGTTCTCGATAAATTATGGAAGAGCCTGACTGAAAAAGAATTTCTGGGTACTTAAAACTTATAGGTCTTTCCATTTAATTTCCTAGGCATCGTAAGACTTCTACAATATTTCAAGACCAATATTTCATTCCCCGTCGCAGATGCAGACACAACAAATGTTTGCAAGTACATTTTGTCAATAGACACCAATTTTACTGTTTCTTAATATACATACAAATTCACGTGTTTTCAGCTGATCGAGGTCTCTTGGGAGATTATATTCGAAGGTTTTCTAATATCATGTCATGTATACTTGCTCAAACAAATATGCAACTGCTTTGAAATTGAGATCTTCATAAATTGTTTGTCTTGCCTGTATGTTGAACCTGTATATCTTCTCTGTTGCCGCAACTTTTTGAAAAGATATCTTTCAAAAAACAAAAGTTTTTAACATCTTCATCAAGTCCTTGTAGCGTTTTAAGCACTGACTCTGTTTTATTGATGCTTATTTATAAGTCAGCTTTAGCTGCTCAATAATTATATGCAGAGGAGGAATATAGCACAAAGCTTATAAGGCGACCCCACGATCTTTTGGATCACCATAACGTTCAAGCATTATACTGAAGTGTAATAGGGAGAGAACACAGCCATGGTGAACTTAACGTGCAGTTAAATGGATATGTTTGAGTATGCCATAGTCGTGCTTCCAGATGAGATTACTTGCCACTTGGGCAATTCCTTTATAAAATTGAGCTTTCCAAATCGCATGGTGTTGCAATGTATCAAATTCGTGATTGAAGTCAACAAACATTAAATTTTAGAGGAAGCATTATTTAAAAGCGTGTTCGACAATTACTCTCAAGCTGTTGATTTGATCAGTACGTTTGGCGAATTTGATTTCTTCTTATCAAATTCAAATAATCTTCAAACTTCCTTTAAGGCATTACCGGAAATCAAGTTGAACTTGTTTATTTATCTAGAAATAAGTGACTCAAGATTTAATCTCTAACATTGTAATTCTATTTTAGAATTTCTCGAAGAAATTTGAAGCTGAATAAATACTGGATATCCACAACTTCTTGTCATTATACATCATCGGGCCATGCGATTTTGCCTTGTTAAATTTTACAAAATATTTGTGGATTTACAACATTTTTCATTTAACGAAAAATATGATAAATATTATCCTAATGGATGAATCGTTAAGGCATACCGTTATAGGGTATCAACTACTTGTATTTCATTTTTATTTAAAACGCTTTCACTTTAAAAATTCTTTTCTTTTAAACGGTTCTTTTTTCCATATGAAATGATCAGTACGTTTCTGTTACACACAAGCATCCATCGTTAAAAAGTAAAAAAGGCAACAACAAATCACAACAAAGTTCATTACCTTCTTAAAACAATTTACTATGTATGCGTAAAGAATGGATCGAGTAGAAAAGATTCGATAACAAAATTATTTTTATTTTTATTTTTTATATCAATATGTGGCCGGTAAGCATAGCGTGAGATACTTACTGACTGGCTGCTTCTTATTAAGCTCTGTACTTTGCTTAGCTGAAATGTCAAAAGTTTTAGACTAAAAATGCAACAAAAGCCAAAATAAAATCAAAATGATTTTAATTATTGACACATGATTTGATTGGGTGAGAGCAGAAGAGTGAAGGAATTTTAAACATTAATTAGCAACGGTAAGTTGTTTTGGCCATAAAAAAAGAAGATGTTTTCTTTACTTTAACAAGGTTATTGTATGTGTTTTTTCTTTTTTTATAGTACTTTAATATGAAATGTCAGAACCACCTACATTGAGCCTAAAAATGTTAAACTTTAAGTATAAATTTGGTTTCAGTTTCATCTTCAATCAAAAGAAGTCTGCATCTCCTCTTTTATATTTTTTTTTGTGTTATCGTTACTAAATAAGATGCTGTGTGTGTGAAAAAACGAAACATTTTCGGGATATTTGCCTTTAATGCAGATGCACTCATGCATCTTTAAAATGCAGACATTAACAGAGCTCTTATTGTTGTTGTTCTTTTTCGGTTTTGACATTTGATCATATCGAACATCATCTAACGGAGTTTGTAATCGTATCTCTTTCTATTGATCATTAAAACAAATTTGCTACGGCTTGTTAAGGCAAAGACATGCAAAACTAAATCCTAAATGATCGCCGTTATTTTCAGTTTCCTATCCTTATTTTTCCTGAGATTTTCCTTATTCCTTCCGGCTTCTTTGTGCTTCTTTCAGATCGGTAGGCTAGTAATTATCTTCAAACCTCTATAGCCAGTTAATCACTTCCTTAGAGCTTCTCTAAAAACGCCGCGTGTCCAGACCAGTGAGAACAGGTAATTAAAATGTTCGTGTTTTACATTGTGAACGAAAATTCGAAAAACAAACAAAACACACAAATTATTTGCCCATTCAAAAGACCTCACAATACGTGTATTTGATTTGGCAGCCCATTCAGACTGTGTTTATCTGATATTTACTGCAGTTGAAGTGGGCGTTACGTCCGTGATTTGGTGTCGCTAATTATAGAGTTTTTTGTAATTATTTACGCTGTTTTAGAGATTTTACAACTTAATTGTTCGTTCGTTCGTTCCCAAAAAATTAAAATACTCTTCAACTCAAAATACCACACACACACACTCGAACTGCAATGATTTATGTCTTAAAAGTCAAGTAACTATTCAAAAATTTGGCTTTTACATGGTGTTCGAAATTCGAGTTTATTTCTCATTGTCAATTGGATTTGAATGGCATCGTTATACTCGTATCTGCAACCATCACATGTCAACTTTTACGTAATGATTTGGTTTTTAAGTAAAACTGATACGTCACTTGTGTTACCATTCGTTTCACGTCTCAGAACTTTAGAGAAAAGTATATTTGACATTTGAGATAAGTACGATTAATTTTAAGTTAATTTATGTTGGGTTATTAGACGTAAGGCCACGGTTAAAACCCCAGGTGAGACATCTCCAGCAAAATAATATATAAAGAAATATTTTTTCAGCGACTTTCTCTCACCAATATTCTGGCAAAAATTCTAAGAGTAATTAAAATTGCCATGAAAAGTTTCTTAAAAACATCTGTCGTTCGGAGTCGTGTTTGAATTGTATAAAATTAACACACACAACATAAGTGGTGTGAAAAGCTACGTTGTAATCCCTATTAGAGGGTTGTAATGACCAATTATATATATATACGTCAGATGAAAATCAAATTTTTTGGACTTTTCAATGTCATGTTAAGCGATAGTTACGTTGTCTTCATCGTCATGCTTTCAAGGTAACAAAATTATCTGACATCGTATATTATTTTCCCCAGTATAGATAGGAAAGAGATTCAAATGTTTCTATGTACTTACTAACACCACCATATGAAAATCAGTTTCACTTTTATTCTACCAAAATTAAATCATAAATTATCACAAATGTTTACAAAACATTCCCATGGCAATAAAAGAAAAAATATAATTTTTTCCGAACAATTATGAAATTTTCTTTATAATAGAAATGATTAATTTTAGTAAATTTGTTTTTAATCATTTTCAGTTTTTTTAATCGCACACAACAAATCTATTGTCCTTTTAATGATCAGTTGTCTTTAGTTTCGATTCTTAAAAGAAATCGTAATTTTTCACTTTCATTCGAACAATAAACGACCACAGAATGGGGTGAATGAAAAAAGAAAAGCCGATCGAATACTACTGTTGCTGCTGATGTTCTGTAAAGTGTTTAGCAGACAAAAAATTAAGCAATAAAATTTGTTGCAGTTCACGCAAAATTTTAAAACAATTAAAAGGACAATAAATAATAATAAAAAAAATGCATTTTTATTAATGCGAGTTTTATTTATGAATTTAATTTCTGTTTTTAAATAAAAATCTCCAAAAAAAAAAGAACAGAACAGCAATGGTAATGAATCAATTTTGGTATTTCTTGAATCGTTGAAATCTGTTTTCTTATTAAAAAAAAATCACTTAAGTTTGAGAAATGAAACACAGCATTTGTGCATAGAATCATAACATTTAATGTGTGGTAATCTGTTACCCAAAAATATTAATGCTCTACTTACCCAGTCCTATTGTTTTCCTGAATGAACAACTTTTGATCTCCTTCCTTAACAATACGTGTGTTTGGCTTACATAAGCCACTTGTTTAGAGTGAAAAAATCTTTTTTTTTGTTCTCTTACATTGACGATCTATTGTACGCCAATTCATGCTATTGTTTCGTATACTTATTGTGTAGAGGCCATCATCAGCCAAGAGGATTTTATGGCCACCAACGTTTAAATGTTGACAGGCGTAGCACGCCTCTAACATAATAAACAACAAGAGATCCTGCGCATTTCATTTTCACAGGATCTCTTTTAACCACATGTGTGTGTGTGTGCGTGTGTGGGTGTATGTGAATTTCAATGTCTGTGGTCCTTTTTCCCTTTTTCGATTTGATTTTTTGATTTTAACAACATGACAGTTATGATGTGGTCATTTTCTAATGAGTATCCTTAAGGAATTCAAAAAGATAATTTCGAAGAATTGCTTTAGAAAATTTTTCATTTTTTTATTTTTTATTACTTACGTTTACGTTTGCAATCGATAATTTGAGTTTGATTGCATTAATTACAGTACGCAGTAGGCGTGATTTATTAATTTCTTTGGCGGTATAATGTTGTTTGTAGTCAGTCCAGTACTCTTTTACTTGTTATTGATATTTTGATGACTTTTTTCCCCTTTTTGATGGGACACTAATCAACTTTGTACTCAGAAATGTTTTTGCTCAGAGTCATTAATAAAAATTTTAAGATATATTTTTTTGTCGAAATAATATCGGGTCCGCCATCTAACGTTTTTTTTTTCAACTAGTGCTTATTTCGTGAATGGTAACACTTAGCTCATGTCTGATTTGACAGATAATTAGTTTTATCCTTCCGCTGAATGAATATGGTTGTATATACGCTTGAACAACGCTGGGTAATATTGCGACATTACTTTGAAAATCATGGTAATGTTGCAGAATGTGTGCAAAAATTGCGTACAGATTTTGGAAGAAGAGAAGCACCGTCAGCTCCGTATGTTCGTTATCTTGTGAAAAAAGTGAAAGAAACTGGCATCCTCATCGATAAACCAAAGCGTGAAAAGCCAAAAACAGTGCGTACACCATAGAATATTGCTGCTGTGGCAGAAAGTGTGCGTGAACATCAATTCACCGTCATTCTCAACAATTGAGCATTTCAGAGACATCATTGAGACGAATTTTGCATAAAGACCTTGGTATGACGCCATACAAACTCCAATTGGTTCAGCAGTTGAAGCCAGTTGACCATCCAATGCGTTTTCACTTCGCTAAGTGGGCCTGCGATCGACTTACAGAAGATGCCGATTTTGGCAAAGAAATCATCTTTTCAGATGAAGCTTATTTTGATCTTGGCGGGTATGTAAACAAGCAAAATTGTCGCATTTGGGGCACAGAAAACCCGCACGCATACATTGAAAATCCGACGCACCTAAAACGAGTCACTGTTTGGTGCGGATTTTGGTCCAGATGCATAATTGAGCCATTTTTCTTCGAAAATGAGCAAGGAGTGGCCGTTACAGTCAATGGAGATCGTTATCGGGCCATGTTGAACGAATTTTTGTTCAAAAAAATTGAAGACGAGGATATTGGCAACATTTGGTTTCAACTGGACGGCGCTACGTGCCACACAGCCGAAGCTACACTCGATGTTTTGCGCCCTGTTTTTGAAGATCGCATTATCAGCCGCAGAGCTGATGTCGTTTGGTCACATCGGAGCTGCGATTTGACACCGTTGGAATATTATTTGTGGGGTGCCGTCAAAGATAAGTGTTACGCCGACAAGCCAGAGACAATTGACGCTTTAAAGGACGATATTCGTGAAGCCATTGGTGAAATACAGCTGCACACAATCGATAATGTGCTTAAAAATTGGACCGATCGTGTAGGCTACGGCATGGCCAGCCGAGGCAGCCATTTGAATGAAATTATTTTCCATTATTAACCGGAAGGATTGTACTTTCAAATAAAAAAAGAAATTGAGAAAATATTCAGTAGTTTTTTTTTTAAACATTTTCAAAAAAAAAAGTTATTGGCGAACCCTTTATCTAGCTTAGAGTCTGTTCTACACTCGTTGCTCCATACTTAGCAAAAAATAAATTTAATCGTCTCTTATTTTTTTTAGCTTTATTTTGGAACCTTAATATAACAAAAAATCTGAACTGAACAATGTGCCAGGATCATTCTGAGAATATTCCAAAGAACCCTAGAGGAACAGTGAGCAAACGATCTAATTTACTGGTCCTAAGTTTTGCTCATCTACACTTGATAGTTTCTAGGCTAAACTTTTTAGCGAATAGTCTTGCTTGAATTCAACTTCAATATGTTTAAATCAAAATTTAAAATATCGTTATCATTTATTATTTTTCGGTATCGATACACCACATTATATTTTCATAAGTTGTTTCAAATTCATCTCTTAAATATTGAAAATCCATACAGACATCTAAATTTGACTCCTCAGGCTCATCAGTTAAGCCTGAAAACCCCTCCGCGGAATTAATTGTTATGCGTGCCAATATTCGCAATAATACTTGAGTAGCTTGCAATACTTTTTGTTTGATTTCAGCCAAATTCAAGACAACACAAATGGTAACTGTGATATGATGATCTGCACGATCTATTCTCTTTAAGTCAGTCAAATTGCAGATGTGCCTTACCTGTTGTATCTCGAAGGCGGCATTACGAATCGATTCTATTTCATCCGCAATTTCACTTTTTAACTGACTACTGTTCAAAGCCTGTTTGCAAATATGGTAATGTTGAATAAGATCTCGATTGAAACGAGCAATTTGTGTTTCATACTTTTCGTAACATTTCTTATTTTCATCGGAAAGCCTCCAATTATTGATCTTATCGAGTTTTTTATTGATTGTCGTTCCGTACTGTTGCAAGTAGTAGATAATCCTGAATATTGCCAAATCATATTCATCAGTTTGATATTGTGTCTCATTCCAAATCGTTTCGGCATTAAGTTTTTCTTCAGCAATCAGCATCCGAAAACCTTCATAAAGCGGACCATGCTTTTGCGATAATTCGGGTAAAGCCAATACCGTGGAAAACTGAAATTATATTTAAATGGTAGAGTTAAATTCTCAATTGATTTCAATTAATGCTCATTTGAAATGGAAGATTGATCGTTCTAAAATAATTAACTTTATCTTGATCTATAATATACTTTAATGATCAGTATAACATTTCGAACATCTACAGTGCGAATTAGTTCTAAAATTTGTTCCACCATTGGTTTTTCTATAGCCAAAACCAAATTATTGATAGATTTTTTCTTTCAAAAAAATAAGTTAAAAATATAGCCGACTTCATACAAACTTTGGCTATTATGAGGCTCTTACAACATGGTTTTCGAATTGAGCACTCCTTGCAACGAGTTTGATTATATTAGGCCAAGGCTCTATACAGACCATGGCAAATCTATTCTGTCTTATATTTTTTTTTACAGAACTCATTGCTTTGACACAATCAAATTCACCACATCCAAACGATAATGATAGGCAAATACCTAAACAAGTTCCTATAGAAGTCGCCGTAGTCTGACATCAAAACGAAAATATGAAAAAATATTTCTATGGCGACTTCCCCTCAGCAGATTTCTGGCAAAAAATCTGTCGTTCGGGATTGACTTCAAACTGTAGGTACCGCCACGCATGTATAAAATGAACACATGCAACATAAGTGGTGTGCGAAACTAGGTCGTAACCCTGAATGAAGAGTTGTAATGACCAATTATTTATGTCCTAAATTGTTTGAACTGTGTGAAGGTAAATTAACCTGTAAAAATCAATAAAATTCCGTATTTTTTTTGCAACTGATTTAAGCATTGTTTGGTATTGTAAAGAATTTTAGAAATCATTTAAATTTTTCATAAAAGATATGAAAAAACATTTTTAGGTTTCCTCAAAAGCGACAGTATCCGATTCCAACTTGAGACTCTGGTCTGCCAAACTTAGTTAAATTGGTGAAACATTAAAAATTAAACCAATCTCCTTTCTTCCTCTAACAACTTCCAAGAAAACTGGCACGGCTTAAATTATTCTTAAGTTTTACGGCTGTGGCCAACCTCAGAAAAACTGCTTCACAAATAATTGTAAGCCTTGATTTCGCAAGCAACGCATTGTGAACATTATATGGATATCGTAAGGATCAGTTGACTTACTACAATGTATTCCGCTTTATTTCAAAATTCTGGAATTTACGAATAAAAGTTCTTATTTCACTATACAATGCACCTGATTTCATGATACCAAAACACAGGTTATAGGTAATTCGAGCGGAGTGTAATCTTTTTTAAACCAAGTTTAATCGGCTTTCTGATACAGTCAAATATTTTAAACTAAATAACACATAATTTTTTAAATTTTACACTTTCGTAACCTTGTCACCTACCAATATAAAGGAAATACTCAAAATTAATAAGAACTTCATTGTCGACAACCATATCCCATGGAAGAATTTTTTGAACTAACCTTTCGAGGTAATAAAATTTATTTTGCAATAATTTTTTGCAAAATATTTTCAACTTCTTTACATTTTTAGTAATTAATTCATTACTTAGAGTACATTTTCAAATAAAAAAAACGGAATTGATAATGAAATATTTTGTTATCAAACAATTTTTTTTGGAACTTCTTTGATTAGCACATCTAAAACAAAAAGAAATGTTTATTAAAATATACGAGACTATGTTTAAAAATTACCGAAAAAAATTAGTTAAAATTAGTTTTTGTTTTGTAGAAGGATTCGAAGAAGTTTCCTTTTTAAATGGTTTATTACATAAGAGAAGAAATCGTCAAATCCCAGGTCAGGCATCAAAACGAAAATATGAAAAAATATTTCTTTGCCGACTTCGTCTCAGCAGATTTCTGGCAAAATCTCTGAGAGTAAAGAAAATCGCCATGAAAAGTTTCTCAAAAAAATGTGTCATTCGGAGTCGATTTTAAACTGTAGGTCCCGCCGCTCATGTATAATATAAACACACACAACGGAAGTGGCGTGAGAAGCTACGTCGTAATCCTGTAATGATCAATTCTGTATGTATGTTTGTTATTACATAAGAGTAGGACTGCAATGCAGGTTTCGAATATGTTTTATTTTTTATGATTGATATTCCGTTTTTTTTTCCTTTTAACAAGTCCAGACATGTAAGGATTTTATAGTTTTCTAAAATTTAATTTAATTTTACCCGAGAACCGTAGAAAAATAATAAGTATTCGCTACCAAAATAGTAGACTTACTCCTCTCGATAATCCCCCGAAAGATATAAAATAGCGGAATCCATATAAGTTTGTAATTATATTCTTCTTATAATTTCCTTTTTAGATTCAGTTGTAATACTCCATTACTGTTATTATTTTAACGGTACATGCGCTACGCTTAACAGTACTAACAACAGACTCCCCTAAGCATATTAACCTTATGTTACTGCACGTGCATAATTGAAGGGACACGGTTTTAGCATCCATTAACTGTTTAAAATGATGCCAATGAAAAATACAGAAATCTATGTTTCATTTAAATCTGAAAAAGTAAAAGAGAGCCCCATCATACAAGATATAATATGAACAACTTTAAGGATCATTGTCAACATGACACCTTCGAAATATTATAAAAATTTTAATAAACAAAAATAAATATAAAATAATTACAATATAATCCCAAGAAAGGCAGAAACGCATGCGCACGCGCACTTATCCATTATAATGAATGCCGATACCGATACCGGTGAATGCAAGTATAAATACGACTGTTATTAGACCAACTGTTAGCATTTCGTAAATAAAAAAATGTGAATAAAAATAAGAATAAAGATAGATGAAGAGGCCAAAATAAACCGAAAAAGTGATATTTTACAAGGGTTGAAATGTTCAAATAGGGGAAATTAACTCTTTTTTAAGTTTTTTCTTTATATCCTTGCTTCTGCTTTGCACAGGTCCTTTTTTGATTTTTCTTACTTATTTATGTTTTTTTTTTATCAAAAAAAATTTGTTTTTTTTTTTAACAAACGAAAAAGGTTTCCTGCTTTGAATATCGTTCATTCCTTTTCGAATTTTATTTATGAACTTTCGTACAAAAACAGAATAACTCGTGCTTTTTTGAAAATGTTACTATTTTAGTGTTGAACGTGACCAGCAAAATAACTATTTTTAATAATGCTTACCTACGTACATATTTGATTATCATATCTTTTTTATTATTACCTCTTAACACTGAACAATGAAGGTCTAGCTATTGAAGGCCTACTCTTATTATAACAAATGTTGATTTTGATGATGTTGTAACAAGCAGAACATTTTTTAGTAGTGTAAACAATAATAGGCTCTTAATAATTGATTGACATCTGCTATAAAAAGTCTACAAGATAAATACCAACCAAATCATATTTCAGTTCGTTGGAGATATCTAACCTGGAGTTTGAACCGTGGCCTTATGTCTAATAAGCCGACACACTACCTACTAGACTACGGCGACATCTGTCAATTAGTTGTCATTTATTCACTCTCCACAACCGAGCATGTACATACATACATAATTGGTCATTACAACACTTTAGTCTGGATTACGACCTAGTTTCTCACCCCACTTATGTTGTGTGCGTTAGTTTTTATACATGAGTGGCGGGACCTACAGTTTAAAGTCGATTCCGAACGACAGATTTTTGAGAAACTTTTCATGGCAATTTTATTTACTCTCAGAGTTTTTGCCAGAAATCTGCTGAGAGGAAGTCGCCGAAGAAATATTTTTTCATATTTCGTTCAGTTAGAATTGCCTGACCTGGCGTTTGACCCGAGGCCTCACGTGTAATAAGCCAACGCACTACCTACTAGACCATGGCAACTTCAACCGTGCATATATGGCGTATAAATAAAATTGTCGTATTTGGCATTATAACAATTCACATGAGATTCAAGAGTGAACTGGACATCGAGAACGTACTATTTGAACCCGTTAGACTCTAGCTTGTGGGGTTTTCTTAAGACACAGGTGTATGTGAATAAGTATGCCATCTGCCAAATTCTGCCAGATTTACGCGCCAGAACCTTAAAAAATTGGGTCTTTCGAATACGCTCCAAATAGAGAAGTTATGCGGACATTTGAAGGATGTTATATTAAAAACATAATGGCATCAATAGATCTTTCATACCAGAAATAATTTGGAGGTTATCTCGCCATATACTTGAACTTGGAAGACCCTTTATGATAGCAGTCGGTGTTATTATTGTCGACATTGCTACGAAGTATTTTTCACTATATTCGTAAGCCAAAAAAAAGAGGAGAAAAAAACGACAGCAGGATAATATACTTGTAGCACTATATAAACACACTATGTGTGTGTGTGTGTGCTTTAAGGAAATACAGTAGAAAATGAGAAAAAAGTTAAATTTAAGGAAAAAGAATAAGAAAAAAGGAACTGTTAGTGAATTGACAAGGGGAAGCCTAAAAATACTTCACAAGTCAATGGAAGCACCAGATGACGGCATGCGCCTACATTTTTTTGTAAGGAAGAAAAGAAGATCCTTACAAACACAACAACTACAATATAATAATCAAATGAAATAAGAAAATGATGACGGTGATGATGATGATGATGGCGATGATGATGATGACATACTCGTACTCCTAAAGCAACATATGTTACTGATCACTTTTTGGCTTGAGTCCTTTTTCTGTTCTGCATTTTTTTTTTATTTCTCTCATTTGTTTTCTTGTCTAAGGATTCTGCTCTGTTTCTAGAGGCTGGTATTATAAAAGCAGCGATATTTTCTACTTTCTTCTAGCAACGTATGCCTATATACGATACCATCCACAACAGTTGGTTGGCATTTTTAAAATTTTTTTCATATTTTTGGTACTAAAATAGTATTATTTTTATACAGAAAGAATTCTTAAGAGTTCCTTCTTTTTCTTTGTTTGTTTTTATTAATTAAATGCTCCATTAAAAGTTCATCAATCACTTAAAAGAATTCCAAAATAACGTTTTGTTTGTGCCGAATTATAATTTTATTTTGCGGATTCTTTTTTTTCTTTGCAAAATGTTGGCGGTGGCAAATTGTTTTACATTGTAAAACCTTGGTGGTGTTTTAATTCGTCACTATGCGTGTTAAATTTGTTGGCATTAATTTGCTATTTGTTGCACTTTTTTTTATTAATTTTATCAGGAATTTTAAATTAATTTGCTTGGCACTCGTCACGAAACCGTAAACAACAATTTTGCCGAAATTTTTAATAACGAGTTGCTTTAAGAATTAAGTTCTTACAAAGAATGATTTTTTAATACAGTTATGGATGAAAGTAAACCCACCGATAATAAGACAACAGAGCAATACTTGCAATTTAATGGACTTAAACTATAAATTGGTGGAGTCTCAGCCAGGCCGTACAATCAATGAAACCAACCACGGTATTAGCTGACCAATTGAGGAGTCCACCCCATAAAAGTGATGTCAGATAATCGTCGACTAAAGCTGCGTTAGCTAGCTAGAGTGGTAAGCATTTCACGTGTATATTTGGCGACGAAAAAGCTGAGCTCTAGAATGGATACCGCGTCTTTTCAATCAATATTCAGGTTCTTTGCTTTAATCAGTAGATTATGTTGTAATCGGGAGAATAGATTGTAAGAGGAAGAAAGAATTTATTACAATGAGTTTAATTTACATGAAAGCTATGAAAAACTAGTCTCGAAACTGCTACCAGTCTTGAGGATCTTGAAAACTAAATTTCCAAATTTGAGAATATTTTAAGGTCACCTGGGACTAGAGTAAGAAAGTTAATACGAAAATTTGAGTCGGTTTAGAGGCGACTAAGTCCTTCAACTGAAAATATTAATTAATATTAATTGTTAATACTCCACGAAGACTATATAGAGACATATGTACCCCATAGAGTTGAATCCACAGAGAAGTCATAAGAAATGACGCCCAACTCACACATGGAACAGAAAGTGAAGACATTAAATTTGTTGAGCCCCTATGCGCCTTGTAGGAATGATGTGAACACATATATAATTGTTATTTAAGGTAGATTCGGAGCAAATAGAGCGATGTCTCAGATGGAACTCAAGTAAAGAAAAGTAAACGTATGTAGGTTTGCTATGCAAGAAAACTTTTATATTTCCCATGAGCTACTGTTCGGTGTGTATTTAAGCGGGAAATTCCGTTTCAGGTCAACAGAATTTCCCGGTCATTTCATGACAGTCTAAAAATAATTCAAACAGGAAGCAAGTAAATTAAAAAAGTAAAAACTTCCACAATGGAATTGCTGAAATTGAACCACAATAAGACGAAATTTCATAATAAAACCTACAAAAGAAAGATTTTGAGAAAATTTTTCATGGCAACTAATTACTCTCATATCTTTTACCAGCAGACTACTGAAAGGTGATCGTCAAAAATATTTGGTAAAATTTTTTTCCAGAAGTTGGAACTTAGTTCTATTGTCTATGGAGGCTACTCATTCACTATGTGTGTATAATTTGCGTTTGGAGAAAAAAATCGATCTCGAAAAGCCCAGAGGGCTATTGAAATTATATGAAAATGCCCAAAATGATGCAGTTTCAAAGCGAATTTTACTTACTAAGTATATCCGAAAAAAATACACTACAAGCATCGGGAAACTTTTCAACTTTCCTGGTGGCTTCTAGACTTCTTCCTTTTCTACTTACATTCGACTATCAGAACTGTTCAGTGAGAAAGTATTTTATAATCCTGATCTCTTGAAATCGAACAAAAATTGTTAAAGAATGTATATTTCTGTAAGGAACTAATGTTTGCGACGATTGAAGACATAATGGGGTCTGTGACCTTTCTAATAAAAAGCCCTTTGGAGAGAAAAAAATTTGTTTCAATAATCCACACGTTATATAAAACTAAACTATAAAAATAATATTTTTGGGTGAATACGATTTAAATCTCATTGAAGGCAGCTGTTTACATTCATTTTTATTATTTCATTGCCGTCACCAAAGATAGTATATCGATCGTACTAAATCAAAATATTCACTTGTCATTTCATATGATGAATCCTTTAAGCATTTGATCTCAATATTTCAGCTGCAATAGCTTTCCGATTAAGGTTGAATATATGAATTTTTGAATATCCTGTGTGTGGTATATGGAAGTATTCCCTTCATTTTTAAACTATTGCCACAATAAGTCACATATTCTTTTTCATATCATTTGTATACAATAGTTGTCCTTTTATTTTTTACTTCCTTTTCTCAATATTTTTCCTTTTTTGTGACATCCTTTTGTGTTTTTTTTTTAGAGTCTCTTCTCTTTTAAATTTTTAAGACAGACAAGCATGCAAAGTTTAGTCGCGTGTCATACTACTTAGTTTAGCATTTCAAACTTTTTATTTTCTTAGCAAAAATAAGCTGCTTTGGTAAGAAGAGTCCTTTTTTACTGGTTACCCAAACGAACACAATGAAGTGTCATTAACTTTTATGGCCATAATCAATTCTTACTTGCCAATTGATGAATGTGTTTGTAGTATTTCGATTGGTATCAGTGCGGTCAAAGCTTGCTCAAAAAATATTTGACATTCGAATCGAATTTATGTCAATACATCTTCATATGAATATGAAATAATCTTACAACTTTTCCGTACCATACATACATGCATACTTGTTCATTACAACCCTTCAGTTAGGATTACGACCTAGCTTCTCACGCCACTTATGCTGTGTTTGATAATTTTACACATGTGAGGCAGGACCTACAGTTTGCGGTTGATTCCGAATGCTGAGAGAAAGCCGCCGAAGAAATTTTTTTTTAATTTCGAGATGTTTGACCTGGAGATTGAACCGAGACGACGGCGACTACATACAGCATTTAATATTCTTATCATACAGTACTTAATATTCTACTGGAGTTGTCAGTTTGGTTAAAGTCTTTCTTTGGTTTGAATCCAAGCAAAATTTTATTATATTTCAGACAAGTACTTATCGGGCCCCATCTTTTTATTTCATATCTGATTATAGATTAGTTTACAGATTAGTTAGATTATTATTTCTGTTTCTATTGTTCGATTATTTCCCTCGTCTGGTAGGGAATCAAAGTTTTCCTGAAATATTGTGTATAAAAATAATCGACTTTCTTTGTACCTTGTTTGAATGTAGGGTACTTTGCGCATTCGGTGTGTTGATTTTGTTCATATTTAAATACAATTTTAAAAGGGCACGCGTCAATCTCACTTAATACTTGTATTTCCTTATTGACCCAGTGTCTTACAGGCACCACTACCACCGGCTCGGCTCGTTCAACACACTCAAACATTTAATTTTTAGTTAATTTCCCTTAAGAGAGCGAGAGCGAGACTAAGAGGTGTAGATGGTTAGAACAGGAAAGAAACAAATTTTAATTTTTTGTTGCTGTCGTTATTTGTTGCACCAAAACGATAAAAACATCACAGATGGTCGATATGATGCAGTTTGAAAATGTCTACAAGAAGTTTTGGTGATTATCATTCTCTTTTTTATTTTGTTTTGTTTTATTGTAGTTGTTTGTTGTTGTTGTTGTTACTATTTATATATTAATAGTAGTACACAACAAGAGCAAAAGAAATATGTATGCGCGGGCTGATTTCTTTATATTGTTGTTGCTGTTGTTGTTATTTGCTTTGAACTGAAACATAATTACATATCTACAAGATACACTGTAAAACTGCACAGTATTTGTAGCTCTACGCACCTCTCCTCTCCACAATGATGCCCATCTATTTATTGCTGAGTTTAACCTTTAAACCGCAAATACTTTTTTTTGTTTTTGTTTTTGTTTTCTTTTTCTATTTTCCAATTTCTATAAGCGTGTTGTAACAGAAAGAAATGCAAGAAATTGTTTTTTTTCCATTTTCTATCCATTCAGCCATATGTTGGCTGTGGAAAATTGAAAGGAAAAAAACTGTATTTTGTCAGTTTAAAATAGATTTGAGGGAAATACTATGATTTGATTGTTTTAAATATTTTGATATGAGTTTAAAAATCTAAACATTTATCTGGATTGAAACGGCTATTCCACAAAAATTCAGAGCTGCTATAGAAGATCTTGACAAACAAAAGAATCAGACGTTCTTACAGAGTCCTAAAGCAATGTAATTCAGAATATCGCATTTAAAATAGGACGGAGCGTGTAAAGGAGAGTATAGTACGGTTGCAATTATTACATGAACCTGAGTATCTGCGTCAATTCGTTAGAGTCTTGTACTATGAATGCGGCAATTGCCATTAGTTTTATGTCATTATCGCAGGGCATTCTAGGAACCTTACCGTAGGACGTTATGTTTGAGGTTATGTTTGGTTTCACATCACATTGACATTGCAATGCAAGGTAGTCTGGTTTTGAGGGTGGTTAAACTTAGACCGGATTCAATTAATCAGAATAGCCGAAATAAAAGGCTGAAATTCATCTCTTAAACGAGAAATCGCAAAAGGGAAAAAGACTTTTTAGTGTCCAAACCAATGATTTACGATCGTCCTAAATTGAAAAGTTAAATGGACTATGCCCACCGAAAAATAAAAAGAGTTGCATTGCCAGAAGGGCAAGGAGTCCTGAATTTGTATAAGGGTATTGGATGTCGAAAGGTATCTTAGGAAGCAGTTAACGTTACAGCAGAAATTTTCATCACAGATATCGTGATTCAAGGGCTAATAAATTTGGTGTAATAATAGAGAAAATTAAAGATGAGTAAATTAAATTAGATTAGATTATGTTAGAGTGTGTTATATTGAAATAAAAAAAATTGAGGAATTTAATAAGGCCATCTTAGATGTGGTATGTGCACTGTCCAGACATCTAATTTCTTCTTTACCTTCAGTAAATAAGCCTATCGTCGCCGTAATCCAGAAGGTAGTGTGTTGGCTTATTCGACGTGAGGCCACGGTTCAATTGAGACATCTCCAACAAAGCGAAAAAATATTTCTTCTGAGAGTAATTGAAATTGCCATGGAAAATTTCTCAAAAATTGTCGTTCGGAGTCGACTTTAAACTGTAGGTCCCTCCACTTATGTATAAAATTAACTCACACAACATAAATGGTGTGAGAAGCTAGGCAGTAATCCTGACTGAAGGGTTGTAATGACCAATTATGTATGTAACAGGAGAGGGACTATGGAAGATAGGGATACCCAATAGAGATTAAAAGCAGCGCCATAGATCGTAGGGTTGAAATATTCTAGCATCTCTACTCGACAATAAAAATTTCCCTCTACAGGAACTCAAATAAATGAAAAAAAGTCCAGGTTTGAATGGTTACTTGATTAAATTACTTTTCGATATCGAGAGAAGGACTAATAGAAGTTATTGAGCATTTAATCCAATTAAACAGAAGTTATTGGAGTGAAAGTAATGGATTACAGTTTAATGGATTAGATTAGCCTCCATAAGCATGCACTATTTTAACTACATATATTTAAGTGGAGTTAAATAATTTAATTTGAAGTACTGCATTCAATTGGCTTAGATCAAAAGGGATGTCAAAAGGATGGATCTAGAAGATTTAACTATTCCCTAAAGTAGTATAATTCCACTGCCTGCAAACTTTTGTAAACTTTGAAGAAACTTATTGAAAATCCATAAGAAGCGCAATGAGCGTTAATCGTCTTTTCAAATGGGTAGGAACAATTGCATTACCATTATTACATATTCGGTCAGGAACCCAAATGTCTTTCACTAATGAAGTCAGATTATCTTTAATCTTTAGCACTTCTTCCCCCTGCTAGAAGCATATTAAAGACAATAACCATTTCGTAATAAACTTTAAATAATTGATTCCACGTTCATTTTTTATTTTTTTTTTTTTTTAATAAGCATAGTCTAAGTCCTCATAGTTATGCTCTTCTAATTGTGTAGGTGAGTAATTAGTCGTTTTATTATACTCTGCTTCCGGTTTCATAAAATCATATTCGGTTTTAGTCTCGTCCACAAACAAGATACACTCGGTGACATTCGAAACTGTCTGAAATATATGGGGAATCTGTAGGGCAACTCTTGAGCCACAATCAAGAACTTCCCTGGCAGCTGCAGGTAAATGATTTTCAACATCATCCATGACATGCTTAGCAGTAGAAATGGTCTCCGAAATACTTTTGGCAACTCTGGTAATACTCAATATGGACGAAACAATTTTTCCCATTAAAGAATTCTTCTCCGCAACCTTCTTATAAACGGCGGCCAATTCGAAAATATTTTTCTTAACTGTCTTAAGCGTCTGATAGGTTTCGTTCTGTATGCGCACTATCAGAGAGGTAGTGTACAAATAGCAATCGGCACCCTCATACAAAGAGTGCAAGGATGCATTCAGTTGAGGTGTGTGTGAGTAGGTACAATAGGCGGCACGACCTACACGGGCAGCAACTTGATAGCCCATATTAAGAGCTTTTAAAATAAACAAAATAATTTTTGGCTTGTTTATCTTTAGCAGATTACTTTCGATTAGTAAAGCACGTTTGACCAATTCTTCTAGTTTGATTTGGGCCTCATCAAACGTTTCCTGTAGTATCATTTGTAAATCTAAAAATTCCATTTGTTGCTCTCTTGACATTGAACTGAAATCTGGTTTATCCAAAATATCCTCCAGAGAGGGCAGAGTAGTGTCATATAACGTATTGACTTCTAAAGGAAACATTTTATTTAATTGTAGCTCAAAATCCTGTAAAGTAGCATTGTAAAGTTGTTTAAATGTTTCATCTTCCTTAAATGCGTTGTCAGTAGTTGTGTGGCTGACTACAAAATCATATTGCAATTGCAGTTCGGCAAAAAGTGGCCTTAAGGCATTGATTTCACTGTTCGTTAATTCTTTGGCCTCATCCAGTAGCCCAATTATTTCTCTATAGCACCAAATAGGTTGTATAAGCTAAAATAATTGAGAATTATACATTAATTTTATTTTAATTTTTAAAATAAATTTTTATGTTACCACTGCTAAACCTAACACCCACAAGTATGAGAATTTCATCATATTTTTTAATGAAATTTCCCGTAATCATTCACGGTTAAAATGTTTAGTGCAACTAAAATCGATTTTAATTTTATTTTCATTTTTTTTTTAGAAATTCTAACAAAATTACCTTACCTAGAGGTAATCAGCCATAAAAAATTTCTTTCTTATCTCTAGATTAGCGTTTTAATCTGCCACTGTGCTATTGCAATTAAACTTTTCGTTGAGTTATCAATATATTTAAATTTATCATTAAAATATCACTTTTATTTCTATAACTGATAGTCTAATGTCCATAAAATAAACAACAACAAAAAAATAGTTAGAAAGTTTCATACGGTCATGTTCGCCATTTGAGGTCCTACACCTAACTGCCTAACTGAAGGTTTATTGTTCTACACAGATTTTAATCCAATAGTTGGAAAGTATCAAAACTCATTTGGAATATTCTCAGTCTTAGGACCTTCACGTCCATCCATCAAGCATGTAGAACATTCTTTTTAAAACTAACCTATAAATATTGGTTCATATTAAAAGTATCAAAAGTTTTTTATTATTAGATGGTGCTGATATTCAAACATTTGGCTACACTAGTTCGATCGTGTCCAACAAACACGTGTTTAAAAAATAACATTTCGTTTATGGTATATTCAGTTCGGAAGTTGAAATCGCCATAGTCTAGTAGATAGCGTGTTGATAGGTTAGATATCTCTAAAAATATCAGAAGATTTCTGTCAAAAACTTTGAGAGTAAATAAAATTTCCCTGACAAGTTTCTCAAAAATCTGTCGTTGGTAGTCGATTTTAAACTGCAGGTCCCGTATAAAATTAACACACAAAACTTAAATGGCTTGAGGAGCTAGATCGTTATCCGGACTGAAGGGTTGTAGTGACCAATTATGTATGTATGGTAGTGTAGGTAGTTCTCTAATTCGTTGTTAGTGCAGAAAGTTATATTAACTTGAAATAAAGTAGCTGAATTGTTTTCATTATAAAAAAAAAATTAAAAACATTTCGAAAATAATGTAAAGTGTACGGTGTGCTTTAACTGAATAAATATGTTCCGCAAATATTGATGTCAATGCCATATAAATATACATTATTATAAATGGACACGAGTCCTGTTGCAAACAAATTCAAAGTCTGGAATGACGGCAAGCAAAAATATTTTCAGAATTATAAGCTACTATCACCTGGCGAATCACTTCTGACCTCTATTGCTCACAAATCCGCCGTTTAAAAGAGAGCGAACAAAATTGGACTACAGACGATGACATACACTGACAATCAAAAGTGCACGAATGTAATCCAATTTAATTTAAATTTGACGGAAAGTATAAAATCATGAGAAGTAGCTAAACCCTTGAGTATTGTTCTTAGCAATACACAAAATTTATTGAAAATTGTCTATGCCTGTTATTTACAAATGCCGACACGCAACACATTGAACGGTCTATGAGGAATAAAAAACCAAAATCCCAAATTTAGCTGTGTAAATAAGTGGACCAAGCTGGTCAAAAGTTGTCTGACCGTAGTACACCAAGTTTTTACCCGATAAAGAATACAACTTCCTCCGTGAAAAACGTCATAAATTCGTGCGTAATAATGACAATCATGTACTTAATCGAAACTGAGTTTCAAGAAAGAAAATTTCTGTTAAAAAAAAACAGCGAATACCCATAATTTAACATGTATATGATGATTTTACAACTCCGATTAAACATTGCACATCGACTCCATATTGTTGAACCTACAAACTGATCAATAAATCAAATCAATTATTATTCCTTTTTAGGCGGTTTTTCCCCTTCATTATTTTTTATTTAAAAAATTAATAACAAATACAAAAAAGAAATAAAGTAAACATTGGTTTCGTTTTTGGCATTATACATACGAGTATATGTAGTATAGTACAGTAGAGTTCACAAGAATAAATAAATACGAGTACATATTTAAAAATACATACATAAAATATAATAATATAAATATGATTTCGAACATCTATATACGTGTGTGTGTGTGTGTGTGTGTTTGTGTGTATCTAAGTATGCGTTTATTAATAATAAATTATAATAGAATAGAATATTTTGTTAAAATTATTTGTAAATAAAATTATTGTAGATTGACTAGACATAACTTTCTTTATGGCGTTTGACATACTGTTCACTGTGAGATTTATTTAAGCGACTGAAATCGGCAGCGGTAGTATTGTTGTTGGTATTATTATTCGTATTATTCGGACTCCTAAGCATGGCATGCGGTGAGGATTGCGATTTCTTAACACTTTCAATGGGCAGCAAAACTTTGTTCTCTATTTCCGAGGCGGAGGAGACCATCTGTGGTGCTACAATAATATCATTAAATATGGTTTGACGACACAGAGCTGTTAGAGCACTGCCACTTTTTGTAGCGGGACGGTTGGAAGCCAACGACGAGTGATTGTTATCTTTGGCTTTTTTACCTTTGACGCGTCGTAATTTTGAGGCCAGAGTAGCAAAACCTAATTTACTGGATATTTTGCCAGATCTCGTCACTTGTCGTGGTATGGAATCATAAATACCACCAAAGTCCTGATCGGTACCCGTATCGGATTGGGTCGGTGGCGATTCAGCACGTATTGTATCTGCGCTTAAGCTTTTGTGCAACTCATTGTCCTCGGACTCAAGAGCCTCTTCGCAATATACAGATCCCTCATCGGCTGTAGTTGATGACAGACTCAAGTCACTTTGACGCTTTTCACCCCAATTTGCATCGCGTTGTAGATTTTCTCTTAATTTAACCACCGTCAGACAACGGGGTTTTTCACGTAGAAATTCTTCTTTGGCTTTTTGTATGCGTAAGGCTCTCTCATTTAATGGAGTCATCGGTCTGCTGGTTTGTTCAAATACTGGACTGGTTGGTTCTGATATATTCGGCGAAGCATAATCAAATTTAATGAGCTGACTAGTGGGAGTCAGAGATTTACGTTCCCATTTCCGGGCTATACGAGGTACTGTGTTATCGAGTTTTTGCGGCGAGGGTGTAAGAAATTTTGTAAAATCCGTATCGCTTACCGAAGAACCCGAATGTGTCTTGGCTATTTTGTTTTCAATTTTCTTAATGGTGGCTCCCTTAAAGTGCAAGGCATTCACAGAGTATTGCTTGTCATTGTTTTTCCTATAGAGATGGTCCTTTTCGTTCTTCGCGTACTGCAGCATATTTTGACATTTCGTTATATTGTCTACCTTTAAAGGACTTTCCCGATTACGATTAAGCAACCGAAAACTATCTGATGCCAAAGGCAGACGAAAACCTTTATTCTCTTTAACGTCTGTACGGGTCTTACTAGAATTAAGGTTTTGTGCGCTGTGAACTTTGCGCAATTCGTCATACTCGATATCGGAGCGCACATCATCTAAGCTAATAGATTTATGCACTAGCATAACTCGTGGCTTTAGTTCTATTTCTAAGTCTCTAATGAAACTTTCCCTTTGCTCAGGTGTCTCACTTGTAGGCTCTTTAGATGTCCTATACTCTGGTTTTTCCACAGATGGAATACTGTTTTGTGCAACTTCGGTGGGTGAATGTAGAATTTCCTGCTCTATAACGGCAACACCATCAATAGCCATGGGTTCCTGGACAGCGGTGAATACTTTTCGTTTAGTTTTCACAAATACGTTCGGTAAAGAAGTCGAAGTGGCCAAAGGCAATCTAGCAAAGGTAGCATTACTTGGCACGCCACCACTCTCCAATACTCTGTTACTGTTACCCGCATCACAAATCTGTTGTATGGGCTGACCCGGTTTTACCTTAAGAACATAGACCATATCTTCGGCTATTGTTGACGAATTGGCATCCTCATCGAAGGATCTTTGTTTAAAGCGATAGTTCTTACGTTTCAAACGTCTGGGTGTTTCCAAAATACTATGATTATTATCCTCATCGCTGCTATCACTTTCGGTTTTACTATTTTGCCTTGAGCCCATTTTGCGCAAGCGAACTTTCTTCTTAGCACCTCCACTGCCAACACTATTATTTCCTCCAACCAATGAATTTACTGTAAGGCTACCAATACCATTACTATTGCTTAATTGTTTCGACTTGATTTCATTTTCAACCACTGAGGTACTTAATTCATCGGTTGCTTCCAAGGTTGTGGACAGAACATCATTTGCTGCTGTCGCCTGAGCTGCAGCAGTAATGCTAGATGTCTCATCAGTAATTATATTTATGTCGGGTACAATGTCTTTCGAGAAGCGTGGGTAACCACCCTCTGAAACAAGAATTTTATTTAATTTTTACTTGAACTTGAATATGAATTTGATAGTATTTTTACTCACGTATATTTTGCTTGAGAATTTCTAAAGTTTCGTGCAAACCTTGGATTTCTTCATCATATTCAAGATTTCTCTCTTCCATTATCTCCTGACAACAGGCTTCATCCAATGGACTTTTAATGCACTGGAAAAGAAAAAGTAAATTTTCTTTAAATTGTATTCCTAACAGAAAAATAAATTTATGTGAGCCGACACTTTTCAGTATTTTAGTCCATGAAGAGGAAATTCTATGCGTATTTAAACCACTAACTGATAGTGGTAGTCTAATGTAGCTATCAGTCGGATCATTATGAAAATCTGTCGATTTTGAATATCGAAAACAATCAAGTCTAGAATGTTCTCTAAACTAGCCTGCGTTGGAGATGTTCATTATACGACAGTGACAAACGTTTCCAACACATACACATGTATGTTCTACAAACACAGGTATTTTATTAACTTACCAAATTCCGCAGACGACATAGCTCATTTTGTACATCCGATATGGCATTAAGAACATTCGGTTTCATTAGATTATCAGCGTAATATGAATAGCTGCTGCGTATAAATGCTAAAACACCGTCACATAAATGCAATTTTTCATTTTCAGCAATTTCTGGTGATTTTTGTTTCAGCAACTTTAATAATTCTTCGGAATTTTTCAAGACATTCAAAAGAGGCGCCAAATTCGTATGTGATTCAAAACTTTGTACTTTTCGTGAATTGCTACAAAGAAAGACATGCAAAATGCAAATTTATTCTACAAATGGCAAGAAATTAAGAGGCAACGGACGCACCAGAAGTCTTTACAAGTTTTCTCTTCATACTTATAAATCGGCGTTTGTTTCTTATCCAAGGGAGGTATTAATTTTAATGGTGATGCTGTCTCAACTATATGATCTTCTACTTCGACCATAACGGCCTCGGGTTCATCAAACTTTTTATAATCGCTATCCATTGTTAAGGCATCGGTGCTGCTAACAACTCCTTCAATTTCTTTCAGTTCGTTGACATCGTTCAACGATAGACTAGAGGCTTGTTGTGAAATGACAGGTAAAGCAATGCTAGGTGATATGCTATCCAAAGATAACGAACGACTAAGCGTAGGTGAGTTCTCATCTGTTTAAAGAAAGCAAATCAAAAAACGACGTTTCGTATTAAAACTTTTTTAAAGAAACGTTAATGGTCTTACGATTATGTGACTCTTTCGATATACGCTTCACATCAATTGGACAATAGCCGGGATGTAGTAGAGCAAATGTTGACGATTCCGGGCCTATGCCACGTGCCTTTTCCCATTCGTATAATTTTCGTGTGAACTTACGTGAGATGCCCTCAAATTTCATAACGCCAGCAGATGTTTTCACTTCAATCTCCTTGGCTGGATGCTCACCGACAATGGCTTTTAATTTGGCCAGTCTAAAGAAAATAACGGTCAACTTATAATTTTAGACATATTTTTTTTAGGTCTTTACCTTTCCGATTTTTCTTTATCATGCGGTTTGTGCTTTTCCAAACGTTTATCCTTATCACCCACACGATCATCATCAGATTCTCCTTTTTTAGTGGAGCCACCATGTTTGTGCGTGCGTTTTAAAGAATCTGTACAGCTAGTCGCAGAACCGCCACGTTTTATTTTATTCCATTGTTCTGTGAATTAGAAAATAACATTACATTCATTATTCGTACTTTTGGTACTTTTTTAAATTCTCCTTTTTTAAATTGTAGAGGATCTAAGAATGAGAAAAAACTCTAGGCTGACCAACAATTTACATTAGACAATTTTAGTTTTGAGTCTATTTAGGTAAAAATGGTGTTATAATACCATCAACCATAATCAGCATTTTATAATCCTTAATCTATAAGAAGAGAAGCCCATAAATAGCGCCACATTGCATCTTGAGTGCATTAAAAATATCGTAGTATTACGTTCGCATGGTAATACTAGCGGATCTTTTCATGGTCTCTCCATTGACTAATTTTCGAATAAATAACATGAGCTAAACCTCACAATGACGGCCGGGCTTCCAAACACTACAGGGAACAGGCTGCTCGTTTTTGAAAATTTCTCAAAGAAAAATACAAAAGATTTGAAACTAATTCAACTAACTTTTTACATTCTTAAAACACACACTTACCCAATTTCTTTTGAAAATCTTCTGGTAAATCCTTTTGATCAGGTAGCGGACTTAAACCCTGGCCGTCAAGTTTCAGTTGACCCGTTTTCCATAAATGCCAATCGATTTTAGCATTGGCATCTTTGGATATAGTGGGAGACATTGGTGCCGTTGGCTGTATGCCACCTATAGAAGCCTGTTTCTTAACACGCCATTTTTGTAATTTCTTCTTGAAATCAGGTGTAAGATTTTCTTCCAGTAGCTTAGCCGATATATTGCTACTCATGGTCGAAGGATTTGGTGACAACGGTTCTGTCGCTGCAGGTCTTGGATTAGCAACCAAAGCCATTGCTGAAAATTAAATTAAATTTTTTGTTGAAGTTTAAAAATAAAAAATGAAAAATTGATGTACCAACCTCGATTCGATTTTAATTTTTGCCATTCTTTACGTTTATTTTCAAATTCTTTATCCAGTTTCGCTCTTAATACCTGATAGCGGCGATTGACCTCATCCTTCTGTTGCTCAAAACTCTTGCGTGAGGTTAAATGATTGGGCGAATTCGGTTCTGAAAAATCTCCACTGGAAATATCTTCGCATTCTAAAGAATAATAGTTTGGAATACAATTTAATGCTAAAAGGCTTGAGTTTCTGAATACGAACCAAATTCAGCAAAGAAATCAGAATGTCGGGAAGGACTAGAGGGTACTGATGAATTGACCGGCGATGAGATTTTTTTCAACGTACGATTCAGAGATTGAGTGCCATCTTGTGGACTGGCTTTTAGTAAATGAGGTGAAGCATAATAGTGATGATCGGGGTCATTAAGATCCTGAATTGCAAAGTTGGATGTCAGATAAAAGATAAAGAAAGATGGCTTGAAAAAGTAAGCCCGAAAGTCAATACAATATTTACCTGTTGTAAATTTAAATTCAATGGGCTGGGCGGATTACGATTTTTACGTTTTGAACCCGCCGGTATTATAGCTTCTACATCCTCAGGCAGTACTTCAAAATCTGACATCAATTTGCATTTTCTCAACGATTTATTCGATGATGATTTGCTTGTTATGCCTGCGCCAATACCAACACCACCAGAACCACCACTATTATTATCTGCGATCATGCTTGATACTGTTGTATTCGAATTTAAACCATCCTGTGATTTTGTTTCACATTGCAGTTGTTGTGAACCTGTTCTATCGCCCTGATTCTCAAGTATATCGCTTTTAGATGAATCTCTTCCTGTTTAAAGTATAAATCGCTCGTATTATTTATAAAATTTGTTTATCAATTACAAAATGATACATACTCATGCAACAGGCGTTATCAATATCATCCATTGAACTTGCAGAACTTATTGTACCCGGTGTGCCGGCATCACTAAGAAAATGACCAGATGATGAGCTTAAAACGCTATCAGCCGAACTTGTACCACAAGGCAATGAAGGCACCCGTAAATATCTACAAATAAAATTGATTTCAATTCAGTCAATATTGGCATAATTCCATACGCTTTAAATTGTACAGTAAGAGCGAATTAAATTCAATAGAGTCAGAACGAAATCATTAAACTTCTATACTTAGGCAATTGCATAAACGAAAATAAGAAATAAACTTATGGTTTTTAATTATTCGCGTTTGGAATTCTTTTGCAAAGTTGTATCAAAGGTTAAAAGGTCAATGTAAACTGATTTTATTTATCTTAGACAATTGAAATTTTGACCTTCAGAAGAATTCTCGGACCGAAAATTATACAAATTTGATAAATAATTTATATTTAACTGGGTTATATTGCAAATTTTTGAGACTCCTACCTTGCCACTTCCGTATTATTGGGCGTCAGACCAGAACCTTCCATTAAAGCGGGCACATTAGCCTTTTCCCACTTAAACGCTGCCTTTACCTTAGTCCACTTCGATACTTTCGATTTGCTATCACTGTACGTACTTTGGCGTCTCAGCAAGTGTCCAGTATTATTGCTTTTGGAGGAATCACGTTCTCCACGCATACTAGACATGTCCTCTATCATACAGGATTTACTGCGTTCACGTTGCCTACAATTTTTTTAGAATATTAAATTTAATAATAACGGGCACTAAAATCTTATTTTTATAGTTACTGTTTTGGATCTGGCGTTCTTAAATGTTGCTGTTGTTGGTTGCCTAATTGTTCAGGTTTCAAAATGGTCTCCAATAGAGCTATAGACTCTTCCATATCCTGATGATCGATTTCATTATCCGCTGCTGAACTATTATGCTTATCCCATGATTTTGGTTCCTCTGACTAAGAAGAAGAAATATAAAGAGTTTTTGTCTATTGAACCTGTAACCAAAAGAATATCTTACTTTGCTTTCCAATAGACGTACGTACTGCAAACACTCTTTACGCTGACGTAATTCCTTTTCTATAGTCAAATACTGATCCCACATTGAATACATTCGATTCAGTTGTTCTATGGCGCCATAGGCAGCTAAAGCCGCTGTTATAGTCGAAGTTAAACGGTATCGCAACGGTTCTATGGACTCGTCACAGTCCTTACGCAACCTATCGCAACATTGGCATTGATGTTGTGTTTTCCCCAGCTCCTCCCCTTTTGGCGAAGTATTCGATGTTTGGAAATTTTTGTGGACATTTTTACAATCATTTGCTATCGTGTTGTTTAGCATTTTCTGGAATTCCTCTTGACGTTCACCATACTTAAGAAGTCCGTGAAATTCGACGGGCAATTCCTTTTTCGTTGGAGGATAAACAAAAATGTTTTCCGTTTGAGAAGTTCTTCTTAACGGCGTCGTTGTAATCGACTCTCTGGGATCTGGTGGCGGTGTCGGCAGCGATTCTCGCGGAATGATTGTCGAAGTACGTCGTGATGCTGGTCGGGAAGTGGGCGTTGTTGCTGACGAAGATGAGGGTGTATTCAATTGTTGTTGTGTTCTATCAACCTGTAGTTTATCCATTATCGAAGAATTTTATTTCATCAATCATTAATAACTGAAATGATAAAATTTATTTAAAAAAACAGGTTTAGGTTAGGTTTCTAATTCTAATCCAATAATTTTGTAATATCTTTTAAGCTATTATTGTTAGAATTAAAAATAAAAACTTTATGCGTAGTGTTGGCAGATATTTGGAAACTAAACTCAATGAAAAGGTAGTTAAAGAGTGGTCTTTCCTTTTGATGGAATCAAAACATTTGAGAAATTACAATAAAAAAAGGTTTCAGTTATGAACCAAGCTATCCAGAAATAACCGGTATTTTAGTTATGCTTGCATATAGGAATTCGTACTTTTTCGTACATTTCCGTTAAAAAACGATTTCAATATGAAAAATATTTTCATAACGAAATTTAATATTAAAAATTGCAAATTAGCAAAAAAAAGAAAAAGTAAATCATTAGAACAATACACACATAAATATACATATGTATGTCTGTATGTATTTATGTATATATTATAGTGTAATTATTTTTCGGAAAAAGCACGTTTTCCTCAATAATTTAATGCACAAATGACGGAAAATAGAAAAAAAAAACAAAACAAATTCGTAAGTAAACCAGCAACAACAATAATGAGCAATAATATGTGATTTTAAATATGAAGCACATCCATACAAACCCCACGCACACTACAATAATATTTTTTTGTTTATATTTTAAGGAATATGTATGTAAATATTTAATGGATAAAATTAACGCATCGTTAATAGAACAACAATGGTAATTGAGAGAAGAGAAAAATTAAGGGCAATTAAAATAAAAGAAAATAAAATTCAAGTAAACATTTGTGGGACAAAAAATTAATCAAAAAAAGAGAGATCAAAACAAACACTCACACATACAGATCTCACTGTCTTTCTCTCATTCTCATTAATCTTTCGCATTTCTCTTGTAAGCATTAAAATTACCGTCAAATAAAACTGTGTTGAAGTTTAACGTTTTTTATTTTTCTTTATTTTATTTTCTAAAATGTTGAAATTCTTCAAATTGGAATTAAATTCAGTATACTACCCTGATTCTTAAAAACTGTTGCCTCAATACCTAAAAGAAGAATGTTAAAAACCTTTAACATTTCTTTTTCGAAGGTTACTCTATGAAAACTTTTCTAAACTGATGGCAATTGTACACCATCAGCAAAATATCAGACATCGCTACAGCAAAATGTCCAATCAACAGAAAGCCCATACACGACTCAAACGCTGGCACAAATACTTCAAACCGTTGTCGTATATGGGCTCCTTTAATATTAGAAACATCTAATTCGAGAGTGTTTCATTGTTGGTGATTATTGAGTATTATTGAGTTCTTTAATTACTTCTTGGAAAATTAAAATTTTTATATTTAAAAAAAGGAAAAAGTAGTTTTTTTTTGTCCTAGTTGTTCTTTACAAACAATTTTATTTATTGAATCTAATTTCCTGAAAAATACTTAAAAAGTTAAGGAGCTTTTTTGCAATAAAGGAAGAAAAATTAATTTTTTATTTCCGCTTATATTTTTCTATATTAACTGTAAATTTATATAAATTATTTTTTTTTAATTTATTAAAATTCACTTTGTACATAATGTGTTCTACAATATTTCAAAACACTCAATAACAACTCTACCCCTTAATTAGGGGAATAACAATTGTTGTGTTGATTTCTTTTATACATTAGTGTATTGTTTATATTAAAACATTTATTTCCATAATTGTTATTATTTGTATAGAAACACTATATTTCAAACAAAATTTATTGTTTTTCAATTCTTTTTTTTATTTGTCATTGCTATAATAAACACACAAGAGATTAATTTGTAAGTATTGCTTTGTCTCAGTATTATGCTCTTTTAAAAAGTGTGATAAACTGATAGGAAATAAGAGATTATTTCAAAACACTTTCACTCTTTTTTATTTTTCTCATTTATTTTTATTTTGCCAATTTTCAGTTTCTTTTTTTTTTTTTGTGGGAAATATGCGTTAGTGTGTGTATGTATTTCACTTCTTCATTTTAAAAAGAAAAATCTCAAATGATTTTTATGAAAAATTTTTAAGAGGTTTTTCCAACGTATACACATTTTTTATGACCACTTTTTATAACTTTAAAATAAGCACTTTAGAATATAAAAAAAAATTCTTTGTATGTTAAAATTTATTTTATATAATTTTAAACATATTTTTTTTTAATAATTACCGTTATTATTTAACAGTTTTTCTTTTTAAATGAAATTATTTTCATATAATCACTAATTTGTGAGATAACACCATATATGTATATTTGTTTTCAATTTTATTTATTTTGATTTTTCATTTCTTATCAAATAAGTAAGAATCTTTTATTTTCTTTTTTCTATATTTTTCTAATTCAACGTCTTCAATTCAATACTATCCGCTAGCTGCTGCTGACTTTTCAACCAAAAAAATGGGGCAATTTAGGTTTTCGTACAACACGTCCGCCACGTTAAATACTCAATACGATTCTATTTGAATTTGTAGTTTCTCGATGAAGATTTTACTCGGAATTTTGTACACTTTTGCCTTTGAATAAACATTAAAAAGCTCTCCGTACTCACGAAACGAATTTAAAAATATCTCTGTGTTCATTTTAAAATCTATATGATGGTTCGAATGGTCTACTTTTCAAAAAACGATTCATCTTTTTTACAAAAACCTCACAAAAAAAATGTGTTATCATTATGAAAAATAATAATAAAAATCAAAATGATAGCATTAACATGCATTTTGTATACAGTTTTTCCACAAAAACAAAAATATGTTAAATACGATACAATAACATTTTCAAAAAGGTGTTGAAAATTTTTCAAAACGCATTTACATTCGTTTTAAAAACACACACAGACACTTGTTCACACATCCTCTCCCCCTTTATATTTTTTGCTGCTTCTTTTTCTATTGTTTTATACTGATTGTTTACTAACTCAATGTCTCTTTAATTTTTGTTTTATTTTCTTTTTTGCTTTTGAGAGTTATTAAAAATTTTGAAAATATTTATTAAAAATTGTTGTTGATCAACAACACTTGTTTCGCCCTACAAAAATGTACCGATCACAATTGAACTAACGAAGAAACAGTTGTCTATGTTATCATATGGATAAACATAGTACAAATATTCTATTTTCTATAAATTAAATGTAAATGAGCTATGGTAGATAATTTCTTTCGCCATTATTTAATAATAATATATAATAAATATTAATAATAATAAATAATAAATATTAAAAAAAACACAAATTTAATAACAAATGTTCAAGAAAAAAATTATATCCAAATAAGAAGACTAAAAGCATTCCTGACTTATTTTGTTAAAACTAAAACTGAGCTACTAGCTATCATACAATTTAAGTTTAAGATTTATTAAACTTACTAATTATAAATTTTTCTCCTAAATTTTCAAAACAGTGATAAATTTAAATTGTTTTCATATTTTTGTGTAACAAAGGGCACATATATATAGTCTGCATGCTGTGACACACTACATTGCAAAATCTGGCAACTTCATATTAAACGAACAGCTGTTTGAATTTTATTTTTTAACCAAACAGCAGGTTATGTAGTCGTTTTCAGGAATTTTATTTTCCAATAAATTTTTTCACACAAACTTACCAAAATATTATAAAAAATGCTGTCCATACTGTCGACCTCAATGCGTAATTTGGTTATACGCCAACAATTATCTTCAGAAATATTAAGAAAAGTTCATACAACGTCCATATGTGAGGCGGCACGTAAGGGCACACGCGAAAAGGCTCGCAAGAAAAAAGTCAAAGTGGAAGTGAAAAAAGTTGGTTTTATACCGCACAATCAAAGAGATAAGAAGTAAGTATTTCAAAACAAATGCATGTAATGATTTAATAACAAACAAAAAACAATAGAATTAATTTACAGCGTGAAAATAAACATGTGGATGATTCGTGGAAACAAATTCCTACTGACAATTGTTACGTGAGTAAATATTATCGTTGGCCCATTTATACCGTAGCAGAGGCTATTCAGTGCCATCGTGAAACCCATCACCCCACCATGTACAATGAGCCAAATGCTCCATTGTTTGTTGATATTGAACTGAACATGAAGGGTGAGAAAGCTACAAGATTTGTGGATAATTTCCAGCGTATGGCAATGGTACCACATAAGTTTGAGCATGGCGAAGAGAGGCGTATACTCGTTTTTACCAAAGGAAATGTAAGTACGACTTTTTTAATATTAATTGGGATTCATATTAATTCAAATCCCTGATGGATTATAAAATTTAACAAAAATTTAACTTATTGCTTAAGGGCGTAGTAATTCGCTTCACTAGCTATTTCTCTTTAAGTCGGATGGTGTCGGGGTTATAACCTCTTTTTTCCCACCCTAGCTAAACTAATATATCAAAAAAGTATACTTATTCGAACTTCTCTTACGTTATTTTCTTTCTTACGTTAGTATCGCAACAGATATTGAAAATTTCATCAAAAATTCTTTAAAAAACTGTATTAGATACACTATGGCTTTCTGGCATAATAATAATAATAATTCGTTGTTTATTAACACTGCTTATTTTCCACTCTGTTATATAAACTGAAATGGAATTGTACTTTTAATTTTTTAAATTTTTATTAATTACGAAAAAATAATTTGCAGAATGAAGTTACAGAAGCCCGGCAAGCTGGAGCAACATTAGTTGGTGGCGTAGAGTTGATTAAAGATATAACCAATGGCGAACTATTATTAACTGACTACCAGTACGTTATAGCTCATCCGAATATACTACCCGAGCTTGTGGCATTGCGCGGATTAATGAAACGTAAATTTCCCAATCCCAAGTCCGAGACTTTAGGCGCTAATCTAAGCGAAATGATTAAACGTTTTTCTGATGGTATCAGTTATTCGGCAGCCAAAGACGAACACCAACAAGATTTTGGCTTAATTACTACAACTATTGGAACTTTGGATATGGATGCTCAACATTTAGAAGAAAATTTACGTTCACTTTTGCAAGATGTTAATTCAGTAAGACCAAAACGGGAGGGACGTTTCATAACACGTGTTCTACTTAAAAGCCCACCAAGTCGAGAGCAATTGAAAATAGATGCATTTCAATTTATACCAGAAATGTATGATAAATCAAATAATAAAAAATCCACAACCACGAAAGCCGCAAAGGAGGAGAATGATTTGAATGAAGATGTGGAAGTTGAAAATGAACGAAATGCTGCTATAAATTAAAGATACAAGTTTTTTTTAAATAAAAGTAATACAAATCTAATACAACTTGAAGTTTTTAACTTTGTGAATATGACTAGAAACTATTTTTGCATTTGGTGTTCCATCTGTTTTAATGTTGTAACTTTTGTTTTTATATTCGAAACACTGTCTCCAATTTTGAAACTTTATTATTGCTTTGGGAAATCCGAAGATAACTTTAATCTCTAAAGGAAATTATTCCTAATAAAGCACAAACAATGCCATTAATGGTTTTGATTGTCCGATTCTAGCCATTGATACCACATTTAGAGACAAAAACAATACCGATGAAGTCGTTAATATGGTAAATAGAGTTGTCCACTAAGGCTTTTGCTTCGTTGATAACCTGCGTGAATTAATGTTATACGCTGTTATAAAACCCTCGAACACCAATTTAAAAACATTTGGTATTGTAAATGAAGGATTACTCATATGTGCTTTTCCACATTTTTGTAATTGTATCGATTATACATATATCTTTCAATCACTTATAATAAGAATTACATATTGTTGCGGTTTTAGTCGTGATTTAGCAATATGAATAAGCATATCAAATATTTTTAAATGTTTCATAGTCTCTTTTTTTATTTTAAAACTTACTATTGTAATATAAATTTAAATCCACTTAAAATAGAAATGTTTTAGTGTACATTTTATAAAAATATTAGGCTTTTTGTGCAATACTATTTGTGCGATTATGCTGACGTTGCATTTCTAATTGCTTGACTCTGGTGTAGGCAGCACTAGACACCAGGACTACAATATTTGATGTCCACCACAAAAAAGTCTTCGTTTCATTATACCACTGTGTGGCTATCACAGTTTGTGCACATGCTTTAGCTGTGCCAGAAATATTGTGTGTTAGTGGTGAAGTAACCTTGAAAATACGGAGAACAATTAAATTAAATATTATACTCCACAACAAAAACACCCCATGTTACTTACCTTAATCTGTAAAGCTGTTACAAAACCTATAGCAAAGCCACAGACTCCGCCCACTAACATAATTATGATAAACGACAACTCGAAAATTTTCTCATACGTTATAATGGCTTTTAGTTCACCATTGAGGATTATAAGCGGCAAAAATAAAATCGATGAATATAAATTATTGTAATAGCTTAAAAGCCACACCTCCTGATTCACATGCTGCAATGCTTTTTTCGTATGTATAGAATACATAGCCAGCGCCAACGAGCCCAGTACACCGAAAAGTGTACCCTTCCAGGAGAATGACTCTGTTAGGGATTCCTGATCGACGCCTAACATAAATCCGGCCACAATGCCAGCGCAACAGATGATACTAGAAAAACTGGTTTTCTGTTTTAGTAACATATACGTGAGGATAACGTTAAAGACAGTTGTTAGAGAACGTCCAACATAATAAAAAGCCACACCCACATATTTTAGGCAGAGGTTATTAGTGCCTACCATTAGGGTAAATAAAATCGATAAAGGTAAGATCTTGTTGAAAAGAAAAACAAAAAAGAAATAAGTTTGAGAATAAATAATGATTAGGACATGGATGGTGTGAGAAGCTACATCGTAATCATGGCTAAATAGATTATAGGAAAAAAGTTTCCTTTTACACTTTTAGTTTTCTTTCATTTTTTAAAATAGTATTTTACACAAATATTTTTTTTTATTAAAAAATGCCTTTAAAACAATTTATTTAAACCAATACAATTCAATATCGAGCTGGCTGTATTCAAAAACCACTTGGTCTACTTACCTTTCGAAAGGTGTCGATATCCAGAGGATTTCCTTTAGGAAAACTTATTGTCTGAGGATATAATTTGGCCAAACGACTCATAGCGAAACATATAATGGCACTGACTACGCACTGAAACCAAGTGACAAAGAGCGGCGCCTCCAGTTTTACGCTATCACTACTTAGTAAATGTTTATTTACAAAAACGGTTAAAATGGATATGCACCTGGAAACATAAATAAGAATCTCTTGAAAACGGTATCCAGAATTATCCCCATACAATTAGAGTGGCATTTACCAGTAGAGGGACACAACTAGGAACACTTTTATATATTTGGCCACCAATGTGGTGGCTTGTTTAGGTTCTTCCAATTTCTGATACATTTTCTTTTATGATATATATGGCGGTATGTGATATTTGTGCTTTTTTATTGGCTGTTTATTGTTTCATTTAAAATTTTATTCATTAATTCTACAAAACATAAATAAATTATCAGATTTTATGATGTACTTTTTATTTTTTTTAAGTTTAAGTCAGTGTTGCATATTGTTACAATATTTTTTACGGTACCACAAATATCAGCACTGTAAAATTACGAGAGGGAGGAGATAATTCAAAGAATATACACAAAACTTTTTTGTAACGGAAATTTTAGTTGAATATACATTTGAAATTATATTTTTAAAAAGTTTTTTTTTTACTACACCAGTACTTTATCCAGAGCGTCTATAACAACCAGCTATCACAATAAAAATAAAAGGTTACAAAACTTCGAAAACTTAACAATTTTACCCGAAGCGACTTTATACAACTACTGGCATTATACGGCCCAAAATTCAACGTACTAATAACAATCATATAGAGTTCAAAATTTGGAGATCTCATTCGAAAAGGAATAGTAAAAAGAATTGAAATTATGTTGAACAAAAATTGTCATTCATTAATCCTTTTGAATACGCAATCCAATTGAAAAAGAAAAATTATTCCATACAAATAAAGCCTTTACTGCCACAAATATTGGGTTGGATTTAATGTTAATCTTATTTCTAACACCATTTGCAATAAACCATTATGTCAGAAAACCTTTTGCACAACAAGAAGAAAACGAATTCAGATTGATATTTATAAACAATTAATTATAAGAATTTAGTCCGAACTTTCGTCAATATAGTTAACGAAAAGCTCATCGTCTTAACAATAAACATGTTTATGCACAATTAATTAAAAAAAAAACAAAACCTCGATTTCCATGCACATCATCAATTATAGTAATTTGGTAATATATTTTCAACTCCTATTCTTAATTTCTTTAATTATCAGCTAACATACGACTGTTTGAAAATGGAAACAATTCTGTTCAATGTAATGCAAAAGTTAAGTAAGTTTTGATAAAAGTAGACCAGCTTTGGACAACTTCCAAAAATTTGTTCTTTATAAAATGTATGTATTTTTATTCATAAATTATAATTTTTAATAATGATTAGTAATGAGCTTTGCTCATTTTATAAATTAAATAAATATGTAAAACTAATTAAATCTATTTTTGCAATATTCCATATACTCGGGAGATAAAAGATTAAAATTTTCTGGGTTTTCTTTACAAATGTTATAACTGATAGTGCAATCATTTGAATCGAAATTAAATTCGTATAACGTATCGAAACAGTTTATATTGTCATTGGACAATAACTTGTTGATTTCCTCCAAACATTTATATAAAAATGTTGTGCAAATGTTTGGCCTCCAATGGGACTCCTGTAACGAACATTATTTTAATATAACTCTTAATAATAATGTTATAGTAACATACATATTCTTTTGGTAAATCACAGACAAATTTGTGAACAATATTTTGCTGTACAAAACCTTTAAAGTCCTTGTAAGCGAAATAAAGATCCGTGGCGTTACCTAGGTATGCTTGCAGCCAATAGTCCAACATCTTTAAAGGATCTTTTCTCTTAGTAAACCACATCTGTTTGGCCATGACCCAACGGCAAGCATCAAGAGCTTCCATGTCGTCACTACAATAAAAGTGTGTAAATAAATAGAGTTGAATGAGATGGCTATTTTACAATCTGAGCTATTGAGAATAATGTTTTAACGGTTTTTATATAAGTCTGTTTGATATAAGCTGGTCTTACATATCTTTGAATTTGTCCTTTGTTTGAATGCCTTGCATAAGTCCACCATATAATATATCAAATTTTCCGAGACTACTACGATGAATTCCAATTAATAATTTGTTTTCATCAGATGGTTCATTGGTATTTGGTTCATCCTTAGGCGATTCTGAAAAGCGTAGATTTGTTTAAATTACTTTCAAGAATATGTTGTTTACCTGTAAATACATTCTTTAAAAATTGTTCATGATGTGTATTTGCTGGTCTGAAGTTGCAAAATGTATTCGGCACACGTACCATATAAAGATCTCCATTATAACGACACACACGAACCGTGAATTTTTCCTTTCTGTAGTAGCAACACATAATAGATGCTAACGTACCTCTTCGAGTAAAAATTTTAATTTTATCTACGTTATCAGAATTGTAAATTTTATCCTCGGACGACATAGCATATTTTAGGACATACTCTAATTCAATTGGTTCGAATGAACTTTGTCGTCTGATGAAAGTATCAAAGCCAGCATTTAAATTAATAGGATAATTGCGAAGTTTAGGCTTTTTAAAATATAAAACCTTTTTCGCTGGTTTTACAGTATTGTAGTTTATATCATAATACGCTACTAAACGGGGCTTGGTAAAAGAGACTCCTTTTAGTTCACTTCTCTTTCTTATAACGTCCTTGTCTATTTTATAAAGAACTTTTGGAGACTCCATAATCATATAATTGTACGCTGATAAGTAGCTTACATATGTATGTGATGCACGAACGAACTGCTATAAGGCACAGCTAGAAATACGTCATCTGATTTATTGTCCTACCCATACGCATTAATCTTTGGACAATTCAGGCGGTTTTGATTGCGAAAGCATCTGGAAAAACGAAAATAGTTTTCTAAACAACGGGAATTGTTTTTAGTATATTGTAATTAAAAGAAAAACTGTTATCAGTTCGATAATTTTCTAACACAATAGTTTCAAATTAGAGGTTTAAGATTAGTTACTCACTTAAAAGAAAACAATCTGTGACAACAAACAGAATTACGAGTTGATGACAGAGATACCAGGATTATTTTTTAAACTTTTCTACAAGGGAAATAAATCCCTTTTTTTGCCGATCGGTGTAGTATAGCATGCTCCTGTCAGAATCGAACCTATATGATACTCAAAATAATAAAGTAGTTTTTATCGATAATATTAAACAAAATTTTAAAATAAAGTTTCACTAAATATTTGGAGCGTTATACGCATGATTGTGAAGGTGCGGCTCTTTAAGTTTGGCTTATTTTATATGAAAATTTAATTTATTGAAGTAAGCAACTATTTGTTGACAAGGAGATGTCTTGCATAAAATGTAAATGGATGTTCACAGATGTTTTGTATTGACTAACGTTTCTCTAAAAATATTCCTGACTCCTTAAAAATTGGCAACTACTTTATAAATTGCAAGATTTGGCAACCCTGATTGACTACTTGTCATCATTTATGTGATTCGTTTAGAAAAATATTTAAAACTGTGTGGCTATTAGGGAATTCATTAAATTTTAAACAATTATACATATCAGCGTACCCTGGTAATAATAAATAAAAGTATACATACAAATTTGACAATATTTATTAATTTTCTTTATTCAGTTCTGTATATTAGCAGTTTTATATCAAATTATTTTATCTTCTCATTCCACTAAAATTGATCAGAAAAAATTCTTTGAATTCCAAAGACAAATAACAGTTAATTTTAAATTCGATGTGTTTATTTTAATTTTTCGTCAGGAACAAATTTAAATAAAACAAAATACAAATTTTCCAAAGACGCTTTTTTAAAACTAATTTATTTTGTACAAAATTCTCATTCTTGAAAACCAAAAACCTTAAGGTTGCCTGCTTCACGCCTACGATCATTACTATCCTTGTCATCGCAGGCGTAGGCTAACAAATACTGTTTTGGATGCCAAGCTACTGTAAAAGTGGCCGCATCGACAGCAACGTCCGCGACTTTTTCACCAGTCTCTGTATGGGCAATGTCAATCAACAAATCCTCAGAAGCAGAAGCCAAAAGCTTTCCATCATAACTAAATGATATTGTTCGAACGGGCCAATCTAAACGTGAGAGCACACGTAAACATGCCAATTCATTAGCATCCCATAACGATACTAAGGCATCCGCAGAACCTGTGGCAAAATATTTGCCTGTTGGATCGAATTCTATACAAATGCAGGTAGCAGGATGTGCTTTTAAAACATGCTGTAATTCTAGAGTGGGGTAACTTAGTATATGTACGCAACCCATCCCATTAGTAAGAAAGAATAAATCACTGCTGTTGTTCCAAGCAATTTCGTTCACCTTTAAAAAATAAGTAAACGAAAAACAAAATAAATAAACTTCTCAACAAATTTATACAATTTACATTACTTACCTCAAAATTAAATTGTTCTTCAGCCCTGATTTTATTGGTTCTGGTATCAATAAAAGTTACCAAATCTTCTTTATTGCCTACCGCTATAGTTTTGCCATCGGGCGACCATGTAATGTTTATATTTTCACCTTTAGTATTGGTAACCGATGAGCATTTTCCACTTCTTATGTCCCAAATTCGCACGGTTTTATCGCCACTGGCTGTACTCAAAAGATCAGCATTAAATGCGTGCCAGCATAATTGATCTACAGATCCCGTATGACCCCGATAAGTACTTTCTTTACTCTTTAAATGAAAAATAATGCAACTTTAAAATAAATACATACAAATTGTGTAAACTAATAACCAACCACCCTGTCTCTTTCCAAAGTATATACAGCTACAGTCTTATCAAACGAACCAGAGGCCAAACGTCTTCCGTCACAACTCCAACCCACAGAATGCACCTAAAAGCGGCGTTTTTAATACATGGCTGCCTGGCAGTATTTTTTCTCTTACCTTAGAAGTGTGAGCTTTTTGCTCTCGAATTTTACTGTGTGTTTTAAAATAACCTTTTAATTCTTCTAGTGAAGCATTGGTGCGACCCATTTTTATATCTTTAATTTAAATTATGTATTTATTTAAATGATATCCTCCTTATAAACAAATTTTAAGTGGGTTTATAAATTGACAGTTCTTTTTACTATGTCAGCTGTAATTAATTTATGAGTATAGGGTGGCCTAGTAATATATATATAAAATAAAAACGCTAAATTGTGAAAGAATAAGCGGCAATGTCAAGATTTGACGAAAAGTATGTCAAATGCATAACAAACTTATTGAAAACTTCCGATTAGTAATATTGTATGTTCTGAAAATAATTTTGTCATTTTTCTCAGAAAATGTTTTCTTCTTGCACCTGTACAATTTATATGTATTTTTATTGATTACAACGTAATAACTTAGAAATAAAAAATGAGTACTAACAATGCAACAGCACGTACATAAATTACAATCGCATAATAACATAACGTAACGTACGTACACGAATAAAAACTCATATAACTTCAGAATTTGTTAGTATCGAGTATCCAAGAGAGCTAAATGAGTACCCGTTAACGGTTATTAAATATTGTTTTTATTAAGCTATGGCAACCACATTAAAAAATTGAACTGTCACTTCAGACGTGTCGATGTGTTATTGTTTTTGTTTCATTTTGTTGATTTTTGCCAAAGATTCTGTTTGAAAAAGAAATTTATCAATTAGAGAAAAACATCAAAGTGACAAAATTGAATACCTGGCCATTCAAAATGGACATAGAGAAGTATACACTGCAGTCAATAAGACAAGAATTAATAGACAACAATTTACAAGCAAAAGCCATTATACAGGTAAGTTTTGGTCAAGTTCACTGCCACTGACTGATTCATGGCGATTAATCATAATTTTCAAATTTCCAAAAGGATATATTAACTTATCGTGGCTCGATACATGAGCTCGAAGCTTTAAATGAAGCTGGCAGAGCTAAATTAGCTGCTCTCAGGAAAAACATTGATCGACTAAATGATTGGGCCAGAGATACCGGCGATCCGGCCCTATCAAAAGAAGTTGATACCCAAAGGGAGCAGTTCTCTAAAGTTCTACAAGCATTCCGTAAAGCAAATGTAGCCACCATGTTGGAAATTGAAAAGGCAAATCGCGAGGAGCTGATGGCTATAACAGGCGAAACTGATTTAAGACAACGTCACACTGCAGATACAAATCGTGGTGGTAGTGGAGCTGCGTCACGTCATAATCGTGGTAGCCTTGTATCACAAGAAAATAATGTAACTGAAAAGATGTTGGCCATATCGCGGCATCTATCTGAAACAACACAAAAGAGTGCAATTACTCTAGAAACTTTGGTGGCTTCCTCACAGAATGTTGAAGCAACCCGTGATGAACTACAGAATACAGCCGGTACAATTTCGCAATCTGGCAAGCTGCTCAAGAAATACGGACGACGTGAATGCACCGACAAAATGCTATTATTCTTTGCCTTTGCATTCTTCTTGGCTTGTGTCTTTTACATTGTACAAAAAAGACTGTTTTAGAACGTTTAAAAATCAAAATAACATTTGTATGTTGGAATAACAAATTAGTTATGAATGAATGGCTGGTCCCTCATATTTTCTTTTGCCTTCTTAAGGTAAAATATGACCTTATTTTCCAGTTTGTCTTTGATTAGGGAATATTTAAGTATAAATGATGTATCTGTTTTAGTGTATGCATTTTTGATATGTGTAGTCAAGATAAATTTAAATATTTAAATCTAAAATATATAATAATAAAATAGTGCTTATAAAATTTAGTTTTAATTGATAAACATGCAAAATAAATATTTTAAATTATTTAATTTTTGCATTCGATATATTTTTATATGTCAGCAAGAGATTAAAAGTATGGGACTAAATGGAACAACCACTGTTTAGAGATTGATTATAATTTTTTTAGAGAACCGTAGCATTGAAATTACAAATAAAATGTAGCAGGGATATGTCTGACCCTTCTAGGTTATGTAAAGATGCCGAAGAAACATATTTTCTGTCACAGTCCTTGCCTGCAGCAGATATGGCTAGGCAGTCGATTTGTAAACAAACTGGAGGATGTAAAGTGCTGTAAGCGTGAGAATCTAATAGGGTTTGTAAACACAATTGACTAGTTATGAGGACTGGCAGGGTACTTCTTTAGTCATATTTATTTTTCTCTCTGTCAGAAACTATTACTATTTTCTGTTTCCAATTGGCTTCTCTAAGGAATCAATGGGTCATCGAGCAAACACTTGCCGCAGTAGTACGCCACCAATTAATTGAACAGAAACCATATAATTTTTCAATTTTTATTTTAACTTTATTATTATAAACTCAAATCGTTTGAATAGTTTATTAATGTATATTAAAAACCACACTGTGTTAAATAATTAAAAATATATTTTGAAATTATCACTGAATTATTTAGACGACTATTATCGAAAACGCAGCATATAAAAGCGAATACTTAAAATGGACACTTTGGCACATTGCCTGGATTTGTAAAACCGTCGTTATGTATCATATGGCAAATATCCTTATACGACTTTTCATTTCTCTGCGGCTTGTTTTCATGTGTCCTCTGTTGTCTGCGTGGCGGAGGCGGCTGGTAATAATATCCATTGGTGTTTTGAGTATACGGTGTTTGTTGATATGTTGACACAGGATATTGATATGAATGTGCATTATAGTAGCGTGTTTGTTGTGGTACTATGATTTGTCCAAAAAGTTTATTAAAAACCTGTGAACTTTTAATGCATAGTATGCACGATACAGTTATTAAAAATATATATAAAAATATTCTCATTGTATAAATAAATGGGTTGTGGTCGTTGCGAAACTTTAATATAGACTGTATAGGTATGTATAAATACGTTCCTGCTTTAACTCTATTATAGGTTGTCTATTACGGCGTGCAGAGTTTTTATACTAGTATAATCTGTGTATGAGTTCTCCTCTTGTTGAAAAAAAAAAAAACAAAATCAAGACGTAAAACTGATAAGATTTTACCTTGTACTATATTTTCATGTGTTCAAGTTGTCAATTGATCTCAAAGCTCTATATATTTATTTCCATTCATGGTTTTGTTGTTCAGAAATTCAGAAGGTAATTTAAATATGCGTGTGTGTATCAGGCAAACATTGAGAATAATAATATTTAGGAAATTATATATTACATAGTTTTATAAAAACAATTCAATGAATAGTATTTAAGCTTGCGGAAGCAATGTATAATAATATTTTAAATAAAGATTTGGATTTTTGGCCTCAGAATTCAACAAACGCTTGTCGGACTCTGAGGACGTCATTACATTAGAACTTGGTGTCGTTGTATAAGATTGAGGCCAGGATGATAGAATGTTCCACGCAAGAAAAACACCTTTAAAAAGTATAAAATATAAATGCATTGACAGCGTTAAAAGTCCTACATACGTACAATATCTATCCAAAGAAGTGTGCTTTAAAAGCCAGTGTTGGATTACTCTTATACGATTTAAAGATTTATACAATTGTTAGCATCCAACAGATATTCGGTATAACCATTTCAGATCTTTTGAAGCAACAGCTTCAAATCTCCAAAACGAAGATTATCTTTTTAACCTCTGAAGAAATTCTTCCTTTTTTATTTATCCATTATATTTTTCTTCGCTCAGGAAATTGGTAAAATAGCGGCTAAATATGCTCATCTGTATGTTATGAAGTTAAGTTATTATATTTTCTTCCTCTAGTAGAGTCGAAAGACATTTGCTCCCATAATGACTTGCAACCGCTTAAATTCTGGATACGTCATTATAGTTAAATTGAAGTATATCGTTTTTCCTTTTCTTATAGTCAACCTAACACCCCAGAGCTTTCTATTGCGTTGTAATTTTCGTGGTACCGTTGTCCGATCTAAAGTGTGTGGATATTATTTTGATTATTCGTCGACATATTTTCGTTTCTTGGCGTGATCCTATTTTATACGCCACTAGTCCACGGATCAACCATACATATGTTTGAACTAGACAAAGTCGCTTTTCAAAATAAAAATCATGACTGAAACAAACTTTTTATAATTAATTCGGATTTTTTCCTTTGGACTTTCGCGTTGGCCGCTGGCTCTGTGAAACTATGTATTTAAAACCTGTACCTATGGACTTACGATTTTGGTACCGTTAAAAACCAATTGTGTTGTGATTAATTTTCAAACCGTCAGTTTATCAAAACGATCTTGAAGTCCAAACATATCAGTCAATAAGGTTTTATAAACGGCCCTTAGGCGCTTCTGTTACTGCGCTGTTTTGTAGGATATTTATTAAATTATTTCAGAACTCATTAGTACATAGTACTAAAAATTAGTTTCGTCAAAACTAAAATATTTAGTTAAAATGAATTAACCATTTGTAACGAACATTTTTCTTAACAGATAAAACATTTTCATTAACAATAAGAAAAATGACAACAGTGTTACTGCAGTGTAGAAAATATTGCGTGCGCTTGCAAGAAATTTAGCGGTTTAATATATATTTTTAGTATTTTTCACTAATTTTATTTCCTACTTTCTTAAATTGCAATGGTAACACTGCTCATGAGCGTAAAAGAGAGTATAAACAAGACAGAAAAGGAAATTAAAACAAAACAGACAAATGAGTAGCAGAGAGGGCATAGTTGTTGTTCTGCAATAAAATGTTATGAAAATTTGAAATTCAATAATGAAAAAAATAAAGAGTGCCAAATGACTAGTAAAAGTAAAAGGCGGATTGGTTAGTGGCTGGTATAAATGTATTTAATGCACAAGATTTTGATTGTAAACGTAAACGTTGTTTAGTAGAGACTGAGGTATAAACCAATTGCGGAAGAAAACACTAACAGAAAAATATTTAATAAAGAAATTGTATATTATTGCATATTATAACAAATTTATTGCCACAAACTTTAATTGGCAAATATCATATTTAAATGGTAAATTTAATTAAATAAAAACCAAATTATACAATATAAATTAGTGAAATATACTACATATTTAATTAAATCGAAAAGTGCAGCAAACAAAATTTGAATAAATTTATTATTATTATTTTTCGTAGTTCTTCTTTACCTAAATTTGTTGTTGCTTTTGTCAACGTGCCACTTTTAGTGAGTGAGTTTATGTGTGTGTACGGTGTTGAATATTTCTATTTTGTTTTTAATTGAAGTTCGTGTTATTTGCTGCTACAGTTGTAGGTAGTGTTGTGTATTTGTTGCCGGTTAGAAAGTTCTTGGTATGTTGTTTTTGGTTTATTTTTCTTTGCTGTTACAGACGTATTTCCAAAATATTTACCTTTTCTGTCGTAGTAAAATATTCAAATTAGAAATCGAAAACATAAACGTTTGTGATTTGACATGTTTTTTTTAATATTTAAATCAAAACGTTTTAAAATATTTATTTATTTATTTCTTTTCGTGAAGAGTGAATCTAATTTTTTTTGATCTAAAGACCAAATATTAATACAAATGGAGTACGAATCAAACATATATTTGGATACACGAACTTGTTTCTTAAGTACACGCTGCAAAAATTTTGTATGAAGAAAAACAACATTTGAAACAAGCCATTTATGCAGTATAATGTTGTTGTAAATATTCGAATACTAAACAACCGAATTTGTTTGGCAATCTATTGTTTTCCACGTTGCTGATTAATTACCTTTATTTAAATAAGACTGCATCCCCGGCAAGTTCAGCCCAAGTACTGTACTTTTTCTGATGCAATCTGTAGTTAATTTTTATCTTCTTCATGTATTCACAAATATAAAAAGTTCTAAATTATAGCCTATAAAAACAAAATTATCGTCGGATATTAATTAATTTTTATTGAGTAAGTGGACCGTGTTTACTTGGAAACATGGATAGGAATAGATGACTAAACCAGTAACCAGAACGTGCTCCATTCGATTCACAACTGTCTTTGTATCATAGGTATGTTTTAAAACAGCAATGCAATACTCAGTAAGGAGCCAAACTACTGCGGTGGAGTAAGTTAAAAATACATTCGTACTACATTCTACATACATATGTACATGTGTTTGTGTAATAAATTAACTTGTTTTTTCTACAACAAAACCAAATACGAAAAACCAACGCCTGATAAATGTCATATAATTAAGTCTAATCCAGATGCATAATAGACGTTTGAATCATAAACAAAGTAACGGAATAAATTGTAATTGGCGGAGAGTGACAGACGTAGAGGAAGGCGTTCATTGAAGATTTTTATATTACAATTGATGAATTAAATACAACAACAACAAGAATGTAAATACATGCACTGCTTCTAATAGGAGGGCGGAAATAGTAGTCAGCGTAGTCAACTTAATAATTTTCTAAAAGCCCTGAAATATTTAAAAAAATAATTTTCTTTGAAGACAGGGTCTTTTAAGCTCAAATGTATGTTTGAAGGCTTCATTTGCTATTGGTTTATTTGAATAAAATCGTACTTTAAGATAGCTCTACAAGAAATTATTTCAGTATTTCATGAAATTATCGTTTACAAGACTTTTGTTTGCAATAAATTTATTGTGTTGTCGGTTATATGGCGTTTTTGAATCCACATATCGTCAGCAATTAATCAAAACTGAGATTTTATTCTTCAAGACTACAGCGGCAATATTTTGCAGATATTTATCTGCATACATATGTATGTAGATGCACAGATTTTGTGTTTTTAATTTTGAACCAAAACAATGAACATAAATTGAACGATTATATCAACAATATTTGGAAATCTGGTTTTCAAAGATCCACCAGCCAGAGCTAGAGCGAAATTGACAACTTTTAAGAGAATAAAAATCAAAATTAAGTACTGTTAATTGATAAAAACTTAACTTATCACCAAGAAAATATTTGAATTACAAAATCACAAAAATCAATGCCAAAAGCACTTCTTGTGCAAGAGCAAGAAAAATAGAGAACCATGACGTAGAAAAATTTCTTTTAATACTGTAGGGGTTCAGAAATGCTTTATTTTCATTTATTTTAGTATGTTTTGTAGTATTTTTTGTATTTATTTATTTCAATTGATTCTAATTGAATTTTAATTAAGTGTTATTAAGCTTAAGAACTTTTTTTATATATTAAAATTCCATTTTTCACTTTCCATAAATACTAGTTGGTTACGTTAAATATTCGCCACAAGCTATTGTTTGGTTTTATCATGTAATTTTGTAATTTTTCACTCACATTACATGTGATTTTTCATATGAAATTCAATATTTTTGGTATTTATTTCGTTAATATTTTTTTGTGTTGTTTGTGCATTTTTTAATAAATAATTCGTAGACATTTTTTTTACAATTTAATATTTTATTACAAATTATAAAAGAATTTCTGACTATAGGAAACCTTTATTTTTTTATTTCTTTACAGGTTATGAGTTCCTAGTGCCATAAAAGAAAAATCGTTAAAATTTTTGTTATTAATTTAAAAAATTTCCATAAATCTAGAAAATGAAATATTTTGGTGGTATTGAAGGGTAAGTCAGTCTTTTATATTTATTTTTCAATTAAATTTAATTGTGTTCAAAATTTTATTTTATTTGAAATAAAATACACAAATCGTCATGAACAAGCCCACCTATTAAACGACACACGCGCCCCTTGATTTGATAAATCTTCTCAATTGAAATTTTCCTTCATTGCCTAAATTAATGAAGATTTTTTATTCGATTCAATTAAATTAAATTAAATTTGATTTCTTTTATTTCTTCCTGAAAATAGGTTTATTGACTTGATTAAATACATACAATATTTATACTTATTTTTATATGTATGTACGTATGTACTCGTATATAAAATTTTTTTGTTGTGATCAGAAAATAAACAGCTTTTAGTAAAAAACAATTTTAAGTATGTCAGTATGTACTGTATGTATGTATGTATATCGATTGAAATCAATTTCAACAAATACTATTTAATGAAATGCAAGCCATAAATATTGAAAGTGATAACCCTTATGCATATTATTTTTTGTTCTTGTTATCTGAGACAACCTACTGCGCTGCTGGTATTGTATTATTTTCCATTAACAAAGCTTTAATTTTTGAGCTATGTCTTGAGCTGTCAATTAAGTAGATGAAAGATAGGAAGAAAGATAGTTTTAAATAAGCATACTTTGAAGAAAGAATACCATAGGGAGGGATCATATTACAAATAATCAGGGCAAAGTACCAGGTTCGTAAATCTTAAAATATATGTACGTAATTCTTTACTACAATCTCATCTATTTTGTTGTTGAATAACTTTTTATTACTGCCTTAAAAATTAGAAAAAAAAACCGTCATAAATCAATTCATGTTCATGTTCAATGCAATTACAATCAATTCCAATATCAATTGATGATAAAGAGTTCAGTTGGAATGACTATAAAAACTTTAACATATGGGCTTATTCTCACTACAAGTTGTTTTCGAAAGAAACAATATTTTCTACGTAATTGCCATTAAAGTACATAGAGAGCATATGTCTATGAAATCATCAGCAAAAACAATTTTATAATTCAGTCAATGATCCTTGTTATGAAGCAGGATAATGCAATCTCTTCATATTCCTAATTTTTATTTTTTTTTGTATTTTTTTTCTTTCTTAACAAGTGGTGCTACACATTCACGCTTAATCATTTGCTCCGAAGATGGTGAGTGTGTTGTTACAACAACTGGTTTGGGTACAAACCATTGGATGGTCGGCATAGCCGAATGTGCCCGACGCATTGCCGATATGATAGAGCGTGCCAAAACAGATGCAAACATACAACAAGAGACACGCTTAACAACGTTGGGTTTAAGTTTAAGCGGTTGTGAGCAGGTAAATAATTAAACAATAAAATTTACATAAATTAACATTTAAAAATATCAGACAAGGTCGAAACCATCTACATACATACTACATATGTATGTATGTATGCATGCACATATGCATGTACAATACAAAAGCTTTTATTGTTGAAAGAAAACAAATATTCCCATGTAAATCCCCATTGTTCGTTTGCTTGTTTTCATTTTGTCATAACGCAGGAAGCAACAAATCATGAGTTGGAAATGGAATTGCGCACCTCTTTTCCCGATATAGCCGATAATTATTATGTTAGCAGTGATACAGTGGGCAGTATATTTACGGCATCACCCACTGGTGGTATGGTTTTAATTTCGGGTACTGGTTCGAATGCTCTGTTAAAAAATCCCGATGGCACTTCGTTCAACTGTGGCGGTTGGGGCCACTTTTTGGGAGATGAGGGAAGTGGTAGGTATTCTGCTGATTTATTTTTAATTTTTTTTTTAGCTGGTTTTCGAAAAACCCGATTTCGATTTTTTTTCGCAACGTAAATCACTTCAACTTTTTTGAGTTTGTCCTTGAAAAGCCGCCCTTTTTAAGACTTACCATTCGGTAAAACAATAAGGCCCTAATGAACACTTTTCATCTTTTAAATCGGAGAAGTTTTCTCAACAAAGACTCGAGCGTATAATTAAACTATTATTTAAAAATATTGTTCCTGGTTCCATATTATTCGAAAATCCCTACCAAGGTAAATTCATTGAATCCGTTAATGCGACTCAACTTTAAGTTCTTGCATCACTTGAATCTTATAATGATGCTTTTTATCAACGAAAGAATTCTATTCCCTTTTGTCTGATGGGATAGACTCAGTTCTTTCTATGAGGTTCTACTCAATTGCCTTTTTGGTTATGGTGGATGATGACCTTCGCAAATGACCAATCCATCATAACATTTGTGATAGTATTTCAGTTTTGAGTGGAATTTTATCGGCAGGACGTTCTAAAGAATTCGTTTGTTATAAAGATGCAACGAGCTGACTTCCACGATTTACATCCGTAGAGAGCAACAGATTGTTCATTGGGCTCGCTCCGAGACTGGGAACGCTTTACTGGATCCAATCAATTCATTTATTATTTACTTATTTATGTGTGTAAATTAATAGTGAATCTCTTTTTATAGCCTGGTACATTGCTCATCATGCTGTTAAGCTGGTTTTTGACGATTTGGATAATTTTGTCAAGGCACCTTATCCTATCGATACGGTCTGGAAACTGATAAAAGAACATTTTAGCATAGAAACCCGCTTAGATTTATTACCACATTGTTATGCCAAATTCGATAAACCATTTTTTGCTAGTCTATGCAAAAAATTATCCCACGCTGCCGAACAGGGTGATGCATTATCCAAATTTCTATTCCTCGAAGCTGGAGCTCATATAGCGAATCATATTGTCGCTTTAACACCAAAAGTACACGATGATTTAGTCAAAGAGGGCGATCTAACTGTGGTCTGTGTAGGTTCTGTTTGGCTAAGCTGGCCGCTGCTAAAGGACGGTTTCGTTCAAACACTTCAGAGAGCTCAAATACCATATGGCTTGAAACTAATACGCATTACAAAGTGTATGGCTTATGGAGCTTGCTATTTGGGAGCAGACAGTATTAAATTTCCATTGCCACGCAATTATGAGCACAACTACAAGGTTATGTATCGTTATGATAAATGTTGCCATACAAACGGTAACGTTACTTCAAATGGTAATCACACGCCTACCGCCAGTAATTAATAACGTGAGCGCTGCAATTGAAAATCGTAACGTGATGCTAAAAAACATTCCATTTTATTAGAAATAATTAAAAGAACAAACGTTTACCGATCTTGAGATCAGAATCTATGCTGTACAAATGAATTCTTCCATTAGACATAGATTTTTAAAATGTTGTAACAAAATTTAATGTACATACATACATACTTACATACATAGAGTATATAATTTAATAATTTAGTTTGAATTTATAAACGATTGATTATAAATATTATTAGAGATGATATATGTATGTGTGGACATATATGCATGTATCTAAGTATTCATTTTATACAGAAATTATACACGACATTTATACATTTTTAATGCTAAACTGAACAAATAAAATAAAAGTTCCCCTATAAGTTTTATGATATTTTTTTGTGTTTTAAATGCAGGAACTGAATAAAAAAGCACTTGTAAAACTCTTAAAAGAATTTGTTTACACAGTGAAACAGTGGCACAAAATTGCTAAAAATCTGTTCAAATAAATTTCTAAACGATTATGACTCTGTATAGTCTTTGTTTCTATATCGGTCTCCAGCTTATTTTTTTTTAACGATAATTGTGTTTAACTGTACTGACGTTTTTTTATTTTGAAGTCTGGTATAGAGTGTACTCAGCAACGTCTGAGTGTCAGTAATTCTCATACATTGCTGGTAATTTGATCGTTTATTTCATTCTTATATGCTTAATTGAATCTAGATTCTGTAGTATATATGTAAGTTAATTGCTCACAGTTCAATCTGCATCACTTCTATCTACCCAAGACCTTTACTATTCTTTACCGCTTTATGCACGTAATCGATTTCTAAAGACTTATTGAATACGGCGAGCTAGAGAATACTTGACATATCTTCGTATTTCCTTCTGATTTAGTTTCCGTGGCCAACAATAAAAGCAATCGGATTTTAGAAAGCTCCTTTAGGCTCATATTCAGTTTCCTATTCTGAAAATTTTTATAAAAAAGAAATAAAAAAATTCATTTCTTTTTAATTTCATGGATCAAAATACCTCCTTCAAAATAATTGTTTGCATTTTTGCGCTGCTGACGTAAACAACCATTGAATTTTTATCTATTTTGACTGTAATTGTTTTTATGCACATATGCACTCTCATATATTTTTATATTTTATTATAGGGTTTAATAGTTTATTGATTTTATTTTATTTTGTTGTTGTCATCCGCCGACTTACAAGTGGATGTGTATAGATTATTTACATACATCATGTATGGGGCACATTCATTTGATAAGTAAATAATTAATCTCTGTTATTCGCAAATTTCAATTACAAGTCTGTGATAAGAGGGCTTGTTTGCGCTCTTCTAAATTGCACTGTAGTGCAAAAATACCAACAGTTTATGCAGTGATTTTGATATTTTTGTTAACATTTAAAGAATTAAAAATTTTTTTAAGAAAATTTTTTTTCTTTTGGATACTAAATGGGTAATTAAAGGTTTATCAGTTTCTTGGATTCAAAAGTAAAGTGAAACAAAACGTATATGACGTTATGCCATTCAAATAACCACCTCTGGATCGATTCTTTTGAGGTAGTTATCGACCTTTTTTTTTGCACATTTCGGCTATAACTTGACGAATCTTGGTTTTTAAATGCTCTAGCGTTAGGGGATTATCCATGTAGACACGAATATCGCATGGTCTTGGTGGGCAATTGACATCGCCGTTTTATGTATATTTTTAACGTATACTGTCACCTTGGGATCAATAGTGACAGTTTTTTGTCTTCTAATAATATTTAACTTCGATAAATTCCAGTCGACGTGTTTTTTTATTCATACTCCAGATGATACAAAAATTATAAAAAAAATCTACAAAAACTATAGGTTTAAGGTTAGGTCTTATGTCGTATGGAAACTGCCGCCCAAAATCCTCAATTATAAGCCAAATTGTGCTAACATACAGCCAGAGCGCTCTGAACTTACAGTAACGGTTCTTCCAGGGTCATTCAAAATAATACGACACTTTAGTTACTTTTTTACGTTGCAAAGGCAACACAGCTGGATTTCCGAGCTGCATATTCAACAATTTTGTTTGTTTATGTAACCATCAAGCCTCATCACTGAGAAAAATTTATTTCGAATAATAAATATTAAAAGTCTGTTGATCTAGCATCCAGTTTGTATATCGACAGCGGTGGCTGTAGATATACTGGTAAGTGGGTTGGTCAATATATGGGTGGAGGTGCAAATCTAAGCATTTAGAACATCGTGAAATCGATATATCCAGGTACAGGTCCAACCACGTTTGTAACGTTCAAATCGCTTAAAATCTGTTTATAATTTTGTTAATCCCTTGCACAGCTCGATTATGGCAACCATAATTACGAAGTTATACACGGAAAGCGGCCATGTTTGAATTACCATTTCTCTAGTAATTTTTGACTATTTTTACATGTTCTTCGCTTGTGAAGCGTTCCATATTCGTAAATGCATTATTGCCTGCTTTTACACGAACGAATGAATCGAAAAATAAATTTCTACAAAACGAAGGATGAAATCAAAGCCATGGTTATTATTTTATTTTACTACTGGTATAAATATGTAAATAGTTATTATTTTTAAATTGTTTACTTGCATAGTATATCAAATCATTTTATGCGATTACAGATCTGAATATATTATATATAGATTGACGTAATATTAAATATTTATTGTAATACAAAAAAATCCAATCCATACCTTCCTAATTCGTACAAAAATTGCAGTGTATTAAATATAAAAAAATTTTGTAAAAAAAACAATACAATGAAAAATGCAATTCCATCGATTATTGTAAATGTGTATGTGCCTTTTATATGAAAAAATGCAAAAGTTCTTTACTTTCGTTTTCACGCATCGTTTTCAATATCATTGTTTAGAGTGTGTGTAGTTGTATGTATTTTTAATACTTGTCTTGAAAGGGAAATTATCAAAAGCCTCAAACTATAGGTATACAAACGTTAAAGCCAAAATTAAGAACGAAATATATATTGATTGATTGATCTTTGGCCTCTTAAGGGGGTAAAGGATTGATTAAATGATTTAATTTTGTTTAGAAAATTAGTAAAGAAAAAATCAATATTTTATATAAATTGTAGAGTTTTTAAACGCATATACATACATACATTAGATATGAGTATATACTGGCTAAGACAATATTTTAATATTAAATATCTGTTTTGAATTAAAAAAAAAAAAAAAAACTAAAAATTTCTTTTCACGCGTGTGTGTATATGTAAGTTTTGTTTAAATATTTTAACTTTATAACGTTTCTACTTAATTGTTCATACTTTGTCTTAATTTATTGGGATCTTGATAATGTGATGATATAACCGAAGGATGTTGTGGTGGTGGGAAACAACGTACATGTTCGACATTGGAGCCCTCTACATCACTGCCTTTTAGGTATTTATTTAAAATAGCAAATATTTGTGAATTCAAAACCTGAAAACGTCTTATGCGATCCACCATACGTTTAAGTTTCTAGAATAAAAATGTGTTCATGAGCTTCATTTAACGCAATTTAAATGGAAAATAAAAACTCTTACAATTCCTTTAACATCTTCATCTTTGCCATCAACACGCTGTACCCTCAATATATGATAACAAAAATCTAAAGCTTCGAAACGTCTTTGTTGGCCTAATAATACAATCATGGCACAACCAGCCCAATTAAGGCCTTCACCAAATAGTTCTTCTATGGTATACTCAGTACCCCTTACCGGAATGCAGTAAACAAATTGCAAGGCCGACCACAAGCGGTGGAATTCTGAACATTCATCCACGTGTATAATACCATTGGCTGGTGCTGGTCCCGTCCATACAGGATCATCTAAATAACTTTTAATGCGATTCAATATGACTTCAAAAATGCTTAGGCCACAGCAAAGACGTTCACGTGTTAGAAGATCTCCTTCACGGGCAATCATAGCTTGCTAAAAGTGTTTTAAGGTATAAAACGAATTTACAAATCCCATACAGTTTAAAGATTTCGCATATTGGACTTACCTTAGCCGTACCCAATTTTTCTACATTGGAAACAATTTGTAAATTAGCAAACTGTGCCTCCAAACGCTTTTGTTTAGCTTCTGGTTTTTCGTTTTCTAAAAGCAAAACATTTTTAAACAAAAACAAGAAGAAATTTTTGGTTTTCAAACTTACCTTTGCAAAATGGTCTTGGGAATATGTTTTGAAAGAGAGCGGCATGTAATAAATCACATACTTCTTCTTGTGATAAGGCCTGTTCAATTAGTAAACAGAATATAATGCAATTGCCAAATTCGCGGAACGATTGAAACAGTTCAGTTTTGGTATCAGGATATTGTACAATATCGGTTAAATGAGCCTGATAATAACTTAAAACACCCGGTGAGCCATATTCACATCTTGGCAACTTGCATGACTTTGGCATAGCGTTCATTAAAGTTTTAATGTACTGCAACAGGGAACCTTGTATCAAGGGTTTGACAATATCTTTAAGAATAATGTCCATGACAACAGCAATGCCTTGATAGCCTAAAAGACGACACATGGCATGAAAATGTGGTGATCCTACAAAGCCAGTATATTGACCATATTGTGTAGAATACGCGGCGTTTAGCTGCTTAGAACCCCAAAGATAATAGTGAGACATTTGAGGAGGTTTTTCGCGTTGCATCGGTTGTGAAGAAGCCAAATTTACTTTGCTGCGTACAAACCTAAAATATATTAAAGAAAAATGTATTAAAAATGCTATAAGAATATTGGACTTTTATTCATACCTGTTGGTGGCTGCATTGTAACAGTAATTCACCAAAAAATCATAATTCAACTCTACAAATACATGCAAGGTTACACGACCATAAGGTGCCAGAACATTATGATTGGCTTCTTTGACCATAGATTCGAAATTATCCAAAGCCAAGTATTTGGTTAACAACTTATGGCAAATACGATTACATTCCAATAAACCCTCTAATTCCTAAAAAAAAATACGAAATTCAAATGGATATTTTAATTGGAATTGAATCTTTATCAACATACCACAATTCCTGTTATATCGTTACTTTCGAAGCGACTTATAGCCAATTCAATACTCTTGTGCATATTTGCGTTTATACGCTGTGTTATTAGTTTATTTAAATCAATCGAGCGTCCTAAAATAAAGTAGAAATTGTCTTGTTAAAATAAATGACTTGAAATGCAAATCTCATGGTAACTTACCTAATAGTTGAACATGTCGTTGTTTGAGTAAAGTTTCATAGCGATTATTACGCGGATATGATTGAAAATTAAAGCCCAATACTTCACATTCTAAACGAAAACGTTTATCCAAGAAAATACTGAAACAAATGAAACATAAACTATAAAACATTTTCAAATTGAACAAAATGAAATATACTTGCCTGCCAGCCAATTGTTTATAGTGGGCGAAAATCTGTTCGCTTAACTTGTAAACAAATTGATCGAAACACAAATTTACCTCAGCTTCTACTTCATCATACAAGAACTGTTTGCGAAAAACGGTTAAAGCATAATGTGCTGAATCGTTATATAAATCCAAAGGATATAAAACAAACCTAAAGAATGTAAAAAATGATTATTTTTTTTTAATTCCAAATTATTGGCAACAGAAAAACTTACTCCATCATTGAAGGCTCTTTTGTTTGCAATATATGATCTGTAAGAATCCATGGCATAGACATTTCAATAGGAAATTGTATACGTTTCTCCATGGTTATTAAATCTTTGCATTCTTCATTATGCTGATGCCTCACCAAACACTTATTGACCTTACGTCCCATTGTCATTTCTAAATAGAATTCACGATACCACAATTGTGACAGGTCACAACACTTTTGCAGTGTGTCACTAAAATTCAGTAAATAACTCCAATAGAATGAAGTTTTATGGAAACTATCAATCTGCATTAGGCAATTGCCATCAATATCTTTACGTAATGTGCGTTTTCCACCCGATTTATCGGCAATCAAAGATTCCAACATAGTTCGCACCATATACAGTTGTGTGGATGAAGGTCCAACATTTAAACGAGGCACATTTATGCGAAAACCACCATCAGGATCCTTTTTTCCTTTAATTGCCGGATCGTCTACAGGTTCATAACCCTTCTGCCAGTCGGCTGCCGTCTCCCGTACAGACATAATAATACTACGTATTAAATCTTTTTTATTTTTAACAGCTTTACGCAAAGGTTCACGCAAAGTTAACTGGACAAAGTCTTGTAATTCAGAATAGATGTTGCGGCGTATAGCTTCACAGAGTACGGTTTCTATACGAGCCATAAGGACCTACAATAAATTAATCCTTAAATTAATTAATAATATCTAATAATAATCTATTAACAAGAAAACCCTGTGCAGTAGTTTTAATAAGCTTTAGAAGTTTGATCTTTTTGTATTTAGTATTAATGATAACTAAAAATCATATTGAATTCGGTAGCCTTCTGCACCTGACTGTATTGCTATATTCTCACTTACTTGTAAACCCTTAATCATGGCTATAACCTCAATTAGAGCAAATTTCTCTTCCGATGTATAATTGTAGCGTGTAGCTCTTTCGTATTCTTCTGCTTCCACTGGGCATTCCTTATTCTGATGATGATCGGTTGGATGTAAAAGTTTCCAGGAATACAATTCTGTCACGACACTTGTCCATTCCGACAACAGTTGCAAACCGCGCAATGCCAAATCCGATGTGGCTCTATTCTCAGCATCCGAAGGATTCTCTTTCACAGTAGTTGTTACTTCGTTAGTATAACGGGCCAATTCCGAAATGTATTTAACATGATCTTCACGTATTTGTGGTAAATGCACCATTAAATCAGCCTGAGGACTGACAGCATTCGAACTGGATAATGGCCATTTACTGGGATCATAATGTTTACTCCTCTTGATATAATTGAAAGGAGCAATTTGCATATCGCCGAAAAGCGGTACAACCTCAAGATTTTTAAAAATACGATCAATGCGATCCAAACGTATTTTCTTTTTCTGATCCAATTTATTGATATTGCAAGCATCGCTATCCATTAAAAACAGTCCGAAGCCCATAACCTTAACCAGCATATGTTTCTCTTCGGGAGTCAAGTACATTTTTGTTTCAAACATGTGAACGCAAATGTTTACGACTTCCGAGAGTAGATCCTCATAACCGATAATTTTCTCTAGTGTATCTTTGACAGTATCACGTATTTTGTTTTGAGTTGCCAAGAACATGGATAAGTTCTGTGACTCTTGCAAAGTATGTGAATCTGACATGACTTTTAAAAATTGAGCCGCACGACGATACGTACTGTAGTCGTTTTTAACACTCGATTTCATGTTTTTCAGTTCATCCAGCACAGCGAACATGTTAATAAATTTGCCCAATGTTAACAAATAGGCTTCCGATACAAAATCTTTACGTTTCTCCGTGTGACAAAGACGTTTCACTTCCACGGAAAAGGCTTCAATTGCCTTTCTTTGAAAATACATGAAATTCAGTAGTTTATTCACTTCAGGCGCCAAGACCTCAACAGTTTTCTCGTATATCTCTACACGATTGGGCTGCTCATTCGATTTGGGTTGAGGTATGGCGCGTGAACAACAGCGCCAAGTGTACAGCATAACAGCATGTTTCTGGCCCTCATCTAGCAAAACATTCTGCAGAATGAGATGTATTTTAGTATTTTCAATACAAGAGATTATTCAATAAAATGTTATGGGACTTACCAAATTCGCATGGGTAGTAGCTTCTTCTATATACTTGGCTATACCCGTAACAAAACCGTTGCGATCCTCAAAGTTGGTGTCGAAATTTGCCTTGTATATAACCGAACATGGTTGAGCCTCAATGCAGGGCTGTTCATCGGGCAGCGAAAGTTCATCTAAAACTTCCACATTTGAAAGGGCATCTGCCAAGGTAATTTTCTCCGTCATTTTTTAGATTTAATAGGCATCCGTTGTCAACATAAAATGTTTTTCCCTATTCAATTTAATGCTACAGCGGAAACTGCAATTTGAGGGTGCTCTACTAAATGAGACCTGCAACAATAAAATATGAATAACACAAATACACACGCACACACTCGCAACAGATTTTTCGTATGGGTGGGTCTGCTAATGTTTGCAATAAATAACTTTAAATTTCATGTTTTCTGCAATAATCTGAGATATTTTCACTAAATTTTATTTCACTGTGGTACTTTTAAATTATATTTTCCTCTTTTTCACAAAGTTTTTCATGCAAACCTACTTATTTGTATTAAAAAATGCGGATTTATTTGAGAAAATTATCCATTTGATGAGTAAACAACGAAAGCAAATTGATATTTTTTATATACATTCACACATGCACCCGCATAGAATTGTCAAAAATATTTTTACTTATAAAAAAAAACCAATAACACAAAAGTTGCCAGATCAATGGTATATAGTAAATACCCAATTGGAAATTGTCTGTTAACCAGCATCAGAAAAAATACCGTAAACCTGAGCTATTGAAGCTGTTTTTTGCTTTATATGTCTAAACTAAAAGAACAAATTAAATGAAATACAAAATCATAATGGTTTTTGTGACTTTTTGTGTGTAAATTTTGAATAATAATAAGAATTAAAAACCAATAGATGTGGCATGTCTTACTGCGATTAAATACTTTACTTTCCAACACAAAATCATTTTACCGTTTCCCAACACTGTTTTAATAAACCAGACGTCCGTTTTTCACCAGTGCAAAATTTATTAAGCAAAACATTAATTATAGTTTAAACATATCCCTATAAAATATGGCTAAAAATAAAAGCACAGTTTATCTGGGGTACGATGATGAAGAAATTACCGAAAAGCATGTTTCCCTATTAAACAGTACATTGAATAAAATTGGTGGAACTGCGGTAAGTTGCTTTTGGAGTGTGTGTGCATTTGTTTGGTTTGCTGTTTCATTTGAAAATAATTGATTTTTCCGACATGTGCTCGTTAATACGACTTCTTACCATAATTTAGGATTGGCCAAGTGGAGAAATAAAAATACCATCATGTCCCCTATGTGGTACTGCACGTCCATTAATTGTACAACTTTATGCTCCGTTAGAAATGTCTCAGTTTCATCGTACTTTGTATGTTTTTGCCTGTCTCAATCCAGTTTGTTCGCAAAATTCAAAAAGTTGGTTGTGTGTAAGAACGCAACACTTGGATACACCCGATCACTGTGATATTATGAAGGTAATGGCTTCACCGAATGGTGGTGGCAAGCAAAAGAAAAAGAAAGAACAAAAGCAGCAAACGGGTAAAATATCATGGTGTACTGGGACCGATGATTGGGGTGAGGACCAGGTTGTAAAGAAGCAGGAATCAATTGAACAAATGGATACTGAGGCAGATGAACCCCAAGATTCAAATGAAGAAAACGGTAATGTTATTAATACGAAAAATGTCAATTTGCCTTCGAGTATTCACCAGCAGTTGGAATCAGACGAAGGCGAGGATGAGTTTGATGATCGTTTACCCAACGAAGATGATGACGAAGATGAAAGCAATTCAATGGATAATGATCTCCTGATGAGCTTTCATCAAATTGACTTAAGAGCAGCACAAAATGTTTTAGAAGATCCCAATGCTAATTGTGCAGCAGCAGATGGCGAAATAGCCGCCGCAGCCTCGGTGGAAAATGAGGGAAATTACGCTTGCAGCGGTGCTTCGGCATCGATATGTGCTGAAATTGAAGGTCCCGAAACTGATGTTGTCCTAGTAGAGTCTCCTCAAAAGCCTGAACGTGATTTAATCGCCTTATTAAAGCATACTCCTACACCAGCCGCACTAGGTCCTTTAGCAAAATTATCAGATCTTACAATTAAACCCTATTTTATCGCCGTTGACCTCGAGCAGAATGTATCTACGAAGGATTACGAAAATTATGGTGGTTCCTTGTCGGCGGAACATATACGCGAACTATATCAGGAATATAAAAAACAAGATGAGTCTGCGCATTCGCCAAATAATGGTGCGTCAGCTAGTGGAAGTGGTGGCATTGCGGTGGGAGGAGCAACGCCAGAAGATCAGGAAGGATATGAAAAGGCATTACCAGCCCACGGTGATTTGATGTTTCATCACTTTTTAAGCACCATTCAACAAAATCCTGGACAAATTTTAAGGTAACTATATGCATTTGTATTAGCATCCAACAACACAGTATAAATGTTACAGTTAACAATACAATACGTATGTACATGACATTATGACGCATAATTTCAAATTTTCAAACGCATCTCTAGCAAAATATGATTTTCTTTTTCTGTGTAACTTCTAATATGAAATTCAAATAGTGTACAAGGAGAATTTCTTTTCAAACAATCTTATATAAAAATGCACTTCAGACAAAAGAAACTACCAACATTATCTTTGTCTTGTGTTTTTAATTAAATTAGAATAAAATATATTTTTGATGGGAAAATTGAATTTAATTGACGTCATTGAATGTCTTATAGATATTCGCGAGATACTCTACCCCTATTAATAACGCCTATGCAGGAACCCACACCCAAATGTCCTAATTGCAATGGTGATACTATATGTGAAGTTCAGATCCTCTCAACTCTAATACCAAAATTAAAAATGCAACAGAACAATGAAAATGCACCATTAGAATATGGAAATGTTTTAGTATTTACCTGCTTGAAAAGCTGTTGGGATACGCCAGATAAAATGCGTTATGAAAAAGTTATAGTACAAGTTGAAAAATAAATCGAAAAATATTAAAAAAAACCTCAATAACAAGCCAGTGAACACGATGGAAGCTACATATAATAGGGTGTGTAAAGAATATAAACAAAAAACAACCGAATGTGGTGGTACCTTATAAAAAAGGATATTTTAAATGGACAAAACCAAATGAAAAAAAGGAAGCGAACAAATATCCAAACTATTATTATGCATAACAAGTAAGAAAACATACATATTCACTCGTAAAACACACTCTTTAAACAAAACACTCAAGGATTGAATTAATTATAATAATGTTAGTGTCGTAATGCTGAAAGTTCTTTTATCTAATGAACATTGAAATGAATTAAAATTTATATTCTGTCCCTCTAAATTAAACGGCTTCATTGAGAAACAAAAAAAAAACGTAACATTAAACATTAATTAAATATAAGTAAAATGGATTTTAAAATAACACTTAATTTATAGCTGTTTCTGAGAACTTTTATCTAAAATTATAACAAAAACAAATCGAACACATTTACTTGAATTAAGTAATAATAATAGCATAGAGCTTTTGTCAATTTTTCCAGTCCACTTTAAAAGACGAAATTTTACTCAATTATAATCATAATAATGAGAAAATTGAATATTTTTACTAAAGCACTTATTGTTTAGAGCATTTATTAACTAAACATTTGGTTATTTTCACTATTTTTAGTTTTAGGATCTCTTTCTCTCTCTATATATCTTTCTATATTTATTCAACTCTCTGTCTTTGTCTTTTTTTATTTTAAGTGAACAATATTGTGATTTTAAATTTCTAATTTTAATGAAATGAATGAAACAAACAAAACTTATAAAACTATTATTAAATTATGCTTTAATGTAGTTTTAAATAAAAAAAAAAACAAATGAAAAAGGACTTTAATAATGAGAACGAAATACATAAAGTTTAGTGTAAAATTCTAGATTGAAAAGAAAACCTAGAATTGTCGTTTTACTTTGTAATTGTAATTAATTAACTAGCATGCATTGTACAGGAATATTAAATGCATAAGTTGGAATTGGTCATAATGTATGTAGAAGTCATAGAATGTGAGGGCAATGTGCTGTTGCTACTTTGTTATCGATTTCAATATCATATCAAAAACATATCGAATTCGTGTTTTAGGAACAAAATACGTAATATGTCGCAGTATGTGATCGATAAGGCGTGCGATAAGATCCGTGAGATTGTTTTTTGGATGAAGCATGGATTGTTGGATAATTTGATACGAACGAAAACATCAGATAGGATATAGAATACTCTGGGTGTTGAGTATGCACAGTTCATTTATCTGAAGACTACGTTTTATAAAATTAGAGATTAAAAAAAGAACAAAACCAGTTGTGATTTTAATAACAAATTATTTGATTATTGAATATTTACGGATGCAGTTTTTAAAACGCATATTATTGAAGTACTGTAAGAAGATTGTGTGAGCTCAAGTAAACATTCCGTATAGGATCTCTATAGAAACTACAAAGAATTGAAAGGCGTCGAAGAGATATTCTTTTTTTTTTGTATGAAGAAAACTATGTCCCAGTACATCGGAACCATTAAACGGGAATAGTTTAATTTTGTTTGACATGACAAATTGAATAATAAGTCTTCAAAAATATGAAATTAAATTAAATACAGCTTTAGTGAATGAAGTGAGGACTACACCAATATTGCTAACAAGATATATTATGCTACGCAAAAAATTACATTATGATGCTGTGAAAAATTTAATATTAAATTTGAATGAAACATACTCTAAAATGATGATTAATTTTTTTTTATATTTCATTAACTTGTTAAATTTCTTAGAAAAAATTCCCTGATTTTTCTGAAGTATATTTCTACGTATTCATTTCAACCACAGAGTTCATATTTCGCAATTTTAGGTAATTGGGTTGATGTTATCAATTGCCTCTAAACAAACATATGTACTATATGTATGTACGTATCTTACTTGAAAATAGCTTCAAATAAAATACTTTTTCAAAGAGACAAAGAGAATTTTATTATGCACAATGAGAGAGCTTCAATGAAATATATCCATAAACTCTTGCAAAATATTGGTATTATTTTTGTGCTAACACTTAATTCGATGCTTTCAATAGAACGTTCTAAATATTTAATTCAATATTTAGCCCAGCGTTTAATTGCACTAATTGAACAGTTATCAAACTATCATTTATTTTAATTTTAAAACCTATAACTAGAGAAAGATTTTCTATTGTTCTAGTTCTACACAGATGTCTAAAAACTTCAGCCATTATATTGCATAATGTTGCCACTGAACACGATTAAGATTTAATTAATCCTTATGTAGCTGTTGTATCTGATAAACCATTTATGAACTAAACACCTCTAGTATATATATTTTATTTATTTTTATTACGGATAATATAGTAATTGTATATACATGTACAATATCGATTAGAATTACAAATTTGAAAAGCTTAGCAATAAAATTTCACTTTGCAAAAAAGCACTTTGTTTTCAAACCGTTTAAGAGACGAACGCGAACAAAACCATTAATTCAAAACCATCTGGATAAGTTTGAAAGAAGTCCATATAAGATAAAATTTAAGCTAATGGAGCATCAGCATCTAAATGATAGCTGCGTACTGGTGAGAACCATAAAGGGGGATATTTAGAAGGTGTCAGTTCAAATTCTGAAGTTGTTTCATGCTTATTGCGTGTCTGCACAATTGAATAGTGCAACCAAACCAATTGAGCAAACTTTCTCTTTGACGTATTCAATATACGAAATTCTATGCAATATTTTGTGCTGTTGAAAGCCGATTCATCATACGCTGAACTGCCACGCCTATGTCGTGCATAGCCACCGCTCGAAGGATTATTTATGAATTTCGATTGTTGTTGTTGTTTGCTAACAACAATGCTTAGCGTTGAACCGAATAGGCGATAATGACCTTTTAAAATCTCTGGCCTTAATTGCTGTATATGCTTTAGCTTGGTAACGCCCTGCAGCGGCTCGTCCGAGCTGGTCATCATAAGAAGTGTGCCATCGGGTAGAAAACGTATATAACGATAGTATTCAACCAATTGTACTGGACGATAGTATTGATCTTGGAAACTATTCTCACCCATACGCAAATAAGTAGTTTTACTAATATAACATCCGCTAAACAGTACACGTTCACGTTCTATAAACATTTCACGCCAGCTGGAGTAACGAGGTATAATGGGGCAATGTTTATCGAGATCGGGATTCTCTTCGTCAGCCATCGATAGTGCTAGAGAGCCTACATTGTGGCCCCAAACTCTAAAAGAAAGATGTTACAGTGAAATAAATAAAATAATAACAAATAATAGATTAGAAAATAATGGTAGCTAATGGAAAAAAATGATTTGAGATTGAAAATCAGTTTGGTGAGCATATAAAATATTATACGTAAATTAGTTTTCGATTAAAAATGTATTCTTAGAGACATACTTTATCACAGTATGAAGAATCAAATCAAAGGTGACGAATATCCATTACCCTAAAACATTTTTTTTTCATTTACTTACTTCGCACATGCTGATTTCCATAGTTCTTCGTCTCTTGCCAGAATATACATTCCCTTGCATACAGCTGCACACTGTTCCAGTGAACGCATATCAAGATGGGAGGCGACAACCCAGCGTAATATATAAATTAACAATTCTGGAGGCAATTCCGATATATGCATTTCGGTTGAAATAATACCGGGATCTCGGCTGCTTTGTATTAACTTGCCTTGACAATTGCGCGACAAGTCCATTTGAAACTTTTCATACAAGTCTTCTAATATGTTTTCATCACCCTTTTCTAGATTATCCCCAATAGCCTCTGATACGGGTGGTGATGCTGCATTTAGTAGCTTTTTATTGGAATTTTGTACAGCCGTTGCTTTAAGCTTTTGCTGTTCGTAGTATTTAAATTCAATATTGGGTTCAATTTGTACGGCTTTGCGATAGAACGGTATGGCATCATACACTTTACCACTCTGTTCCAATTCTACCGCCTTATGGTATAGATTCTTAGCTAATGCCTGTTGTTCCTCCTGCTCATCATTGACGAGGGGTGTCAAAATATCTTCAGCCTCTATACGTTCTTCTACTACTTTTTGATCCCCGTTAGACTCTTTGTTGCTCTCTTCTTTCTGTTTCAACTCCCTTTGCCAATTGGCACGAAAATCATCCAGAGCAGAACGAAAATCATTTGGCATTGTTCGAAATGACGTTAATGAAGATTCCAAAGAATTTTCGATTCCGCCTTCACCTCCTTCCTCGACGCCATCTCCACCCGACACAGATGACATTTTTGGTCTTAGTACTACTACGTTTTATAATTTAAACCGTACAATTAATTTTTTTATATTAATTAGTTTGCAAACTTTTTCCGCTTTTACATGGGCTGAGTACTAGTAGCCTAGTACTTGTCCAACTTGCCGTCTAGTTCACGGTCAGTATATCGTATAATAAAAGGTGGGGCGTACTGTTGGAAAACTGATGATAACACCAAAATCTTATTGGAAAGAAACTTCTTGGAGGAGTTGTAGTATTGCAAGTATGACAAAAGTTTTTCGTTTTCTTGATACTTTAAACAACTTGTGGCCATCATAGGCGTTAGCACCAGCAATAAATTTAAATATTTAAAAGTATATATTTTCCACGAAAATATATGCCTATAGATACCAAAAGTTTTACGTCTTTTCTAATTACTTTCAAATAACACGGACCACAATATTTTAATTATTTGTTTATTTTTTTGTTGAGTATAAATTATAGCTGGTTTTGAAAATGAATCAATCTTTTTTTACGTTCCTCCTCTTTTATTTTAGTTGAAATTTTATGCTTTAGTTCGTTTTTAGCACATTTTTTTAAATTAAAATGTATTTTATGAAGTTTTTTATTGCAATATTTTCTGTATATTATTTTACACCGGTGCCCAAAATCCTTTAATGTTTTCCATGACCTTGTTTATATCTTTAAGCCGAAACTGCTGCTGCGTGGAAATGTTACGACAATTACGTTGTTGAAAACATTGAGAGAATTGTAATAATAGCAATAGCAATAACAAGAACAAGAATTTTGTTTTTCTTTTAAACAGTGAAGAGCAATGAAAGATTATTTATGACTCATGGGCACCCTTAGTACTAAAAGACATTTTGTTCATATTCTTTTATTTATATGACAATATTTGTAAAATTTACATAAAATTTAACAAACAAATTGAAAATTTCATGCCAACAATAACATTTTAGCTTTTCTTTTGTCTTTTCAATTGTTTTAACTTGATTAATTCTCGGCACTTTTTAATATGAAATAACATAATAAGTACTCTCGTATTATTTTTCCCACTCCTGTATTCATTGACCAAACTTTTTTCGTTATTCCACGTTCAAACTATCAGCTGTTTTATATGCTAAAGAGACACAGAATAATGACAGTTGCATAATTGCCAATAAGTACGTTTCATTTAGAATCGACAAGTACCCTACAAACATAATGGCGGCTTATTGCTGGTCGTTTCACTGACGGTGGCTTTAAAACTTAATAGATTCTTGACATTGTAGTCAGTGTTGCAAAATTGAAATTTTGAAATAGTACTGAACTATAACTGAAAGAGTACCTTTTTGCATCAAAAATATATTTATTTATATTTACGTACGGAAAGGAATAGTAGTTTCTCTATTCCATATAAAAAAATAATCAGACATATCGGTGAATGCCTCCACTAACAGTTGTGATAATTCTAGACATGCACCATCCAAATCACGATGTACATTACATGTATTTATGGTAATATTTCGAATAACGGCACTTTGGTGAGTTTCGATTTTGTTCACCACGTAGGATAAATTCACCACATTTTGGAAAAACTACCCACACTAGAAACTCACCATACTTCGATTTTATTCACCACACCGGATAAATTCACCACACTAGAAACTCACCACAACTACAAAATTCACCACACTTCAAAAAAATTGTTTTGCTTTTCTTTCCAATCAGCAGCAAGCAAACAAAACACAACAACATTCCACACAACATCCCATTATGTTTTTGTTTTCGTTTTGTCTGACCTGGGGTTGAGCAGTGGCCTTGGGCGTCTAATAAGGCTACTTATGAATCCGGAAACGGAAAAAGAATGTGCGAATTATTTATTAAAATATATATTTATTTTTTTAACGAACAAAAACGAATTTGTTGAAAAAAGTACCGAAAACTTGGCGCGGGTACTGCGGTATTTTTGAAATGAAAAAGTACTGAAAAAAATACAAAAGTACTGAATTTTTCAACACTGACTGTATATAATATGGCAACACTTAAATAAGTAAAGCATTAAAAGTATAAAATTGCCGTTATAATATGTGTAAATATAATTTTCCTAAATTAGGAAGAGTGAAAGAAAATAAAAACTGTTTGAATCAAATTAAATTGATAAAAATAGCAGCAAAAAACAAAGTGTATGTTAAGTTAAACTTCATATCAGGGAAAATGCCAGTATCACTAAGTCCCGCTCCCACGGTTTATTCTCCAAAACTACGAGCCTTGTCCACTTCACTACAATCAAATGATTCCTCTGATTTAATTAAGAAAACAGTGAGAACTAATACCAAGGAAATGGTGGAGAAGGCTTTAATTGAACTGCACAACAAGAAAGGTATGGGAATAATATTAATTTTCCATTTGTGATTTATAGTAGTTACAGTATGTACATGTATACTTGAATATACTCAGGACATGTGTTTTGAGCGTAGTAAGCCATTTTTATTAGAGGTTAGGTACAAAGACAGCCTTTTGATTTTGTTTAATATTAAAAGTACATGGCTGGAAAACTTTGTAATTTAACTCAAATTAAATTTAGAAATCTAAAAAATAATATCTATTTCGTTTTCAAAATAATATTTATTAAGATTCTTATTTGAATTTGTTCATATTTATTGCTCTCTGGTGATTGTGTAGGCGACAAAAAAAACTCCTCCAAAGTAAGAACTAACTTTTCGTTACTAAATTTAAAGAAATTGCTTGGATTACATTATAGTTAGTTGCTTATTAACACATTATCGGGCAGTAGGAACAAGTTCGAAGATTAACTTATAAAAACAAACTTCTAGTTTTTGCCATGCATTGTCATACCATGTGGCGAACTTCGCTTAAACGAATAGTATTATTACTAATAATCTATTTATTGTTACTCAGATTCAATTTATAATTCAAGATTATATATTTTTACAGACTATACTTTAAAAGAGATTTATAGATACCTTACCACGACATTCTAAATATAAACTTTTTCTGAAATTTGTGTTAAACTCAGAAAAAAAGACATTGAAATAATTTACCCAACTATAAAGAGCCTGTAGTAAATTTAAAGGGAAGAGGTCTGTAAGGACCATTTTAAACCTAATAATAGCAAGCATTTTGCATAACAAGAGTTATAAATTGAAAATAATGACGGGTTTTAATCGAAACGTCAACGCCATTTTATATTGAAAATTAATTCGGTTGACAAAGATCTGTGTTTTGCGTGACAGTATCTGGATCTAAATAGAATTTTTTTCTACAGACCCTAAGCATTTAAGAGGTTTTTACTATGCGCATTTACCATTGGTGTATCGAAAATAGCGGGGTTTTGTGTATCTTCACTCGGCACGGTTTCTTGTCCTAAAACTATTAGAATTGGCATCAGTTATAATTTTTCTATTCTTCGATGTTAGTTTTTTCGGCTCGTTTTAGGCTTTTTATGGTTTGCCGAATTGTGGTCCTCGCTGTAACTCTGTTAGCAAACATATCATTTATTTTCCTTAAGAATTGTCCTTTTTATACCAATTTAAAACGGCCATTAAGGCCTTTTCCACTTACATTTACAAGTTCGTTAGTCTCGTGGATGTTTTTTTAATAAGATTGAAACGAACTCTGGTTATTAACGTTTCTAATTGGAATGTCGACGTAAAGTGAATGTAAGTTTTTTCTAAAGTAATTTCCAAAAATTTTGAAAGAAATTTTTAATTCAAATAGCATTTAAACGTATTAACCCCTTAGAATACTTACTCTGAATTAAGTGTTTGTATACTATATAAATATGTGCACATGAAACATATGAATATGAAACATGTCAGAGTAAGTATTTCTAATTGTAACACTGAATTTAGGTACATTTGAATTGTAAATCTTTTAGGTACTACCACTGATAAAAAAATTTGTCATTTCTTTATTGTTAAGTTCTAATTAGTTTAACACCAAAAGCAATTAAGCAATATTTGTATCTTGAAGAAATAATCAAATTTTTAATTAATCTGCTGCACATATTTTATATATTTTATACAACTTCTAAGTCTATGCATTGCATTTCAAACTGGCAATTTTGACAATTATTACAGGTGTTTCATTAAAAAAGATCTATAGCTTCATTACATCGACATTTCAATTAGAAACGTTAACAAAAATTCGCCTCAATCTTATTAAAAAACATCTACACAATCTACAAAATTCTGACGAACTTGTAAGTGTAACGGGAAGAGGCCTTAGCGGCCGCTTTAAGTTGGTCGATAAAGCTCATTTCTTAAAGAAAATAAATGAAGCCAGTGTTACAACGACAACCACAATTCGGCAAAGCGCAAAAGTCCGGAATGAACCGAGAAAACGTACATCCAAGAACAGAAACAATGTGCCAATCGACGATATAAAAATGCTTAAAAGAAGAGCACTGACGAGGGAGGAAAAGCGACTCGCTTCTATATATGATACGCCCATGGCACGTACACATTTACCATTTACATCTACACCTTCTGTAAGGAACGCAATTGTGCCCGGAGCACCGGAAGTTCCTCAGAGACTGAAGAGAAAAGGTCATAACAAGGTACAAGAGGAGGATATATCTACACCTCGTAGCTCGTTGTCTAACAAAAAACGTCGATTAAATAGAATCGCCGAATAATTTTGTAAACATATTTAAAAACTCCTATATTCACTTGTATTATTTTATTTCGAATATGTACACACACAAATTTAGTTTTCTTTTCTATTTTATATATAATTTTACTACTGTTATTTCGTATATTTTATTCATAAAATATTCAATTAAATATCTCTCATTCATAATTTGTTTTATCAGTTCAAAGTTTATAATAACGCAATGATTTGTTTGGATTTTTAATTAAATAAAAAACCAATAGAAAATCACCTCGTATATTATATAATATATACATAGATACATATACATATATGTATAAACGTACTAAAATTAAGAATCTATGTTTTGTTTTAAAATTTATGCTTTATTTTGTTAAAGAATAATAATTTTTTTCGCTTGTGAATATTAAAAAAAAGACCCCATTGAGTTTTCCTGTCTAGTTCCAACAATATATTATTACTAACTATTCTATTATTTTAGTTTATTAATTTTAATTTAATTTATTTTACTCGGTGTATTCTTATTTGTTAGATTTTGTTTGGATTTGTTGAAAAAATCAAATTTAAAGTCACTTCTTTTCTTATTTATCCAAAAAGATATTAAAATTTAAGTATTAATGCATACTTTTGGAATTTAAGCAACATTTTGTCCTAAAAATTAATACATTATTATGTTGTAAACTCTATTCAGTTGTATTATTAGTTTATGGTGAATAATGTTAAGATTTATTTCATTTACGTTGTACACAATTAACCACTGACATGTTAATAATACAACCATTTTTAATGTTTTCCTTCCTTACTAATGAATTTAAATCTTTTCGATACGAAAAATTATTGCCTCTTAAGGTGAATGATATTATCAAAGAAAGTTAATCATTAAAAATTTATTAAAAATATTATGTTGTTTTGATTTCATTAGTATATTATGGTATTAAAAAGAAACTAATACTTTTTGGTATGTTCACGAATAAACCTCTGGAATTTATGTCCCCATTTTTATTTTGTGCTTTTAAGTTCTATTCATCTTTTTTGAATAAAAGATTTGAAAGGAATTTCAAAAGACTTTGTCAAAGTAAACTTACAATGTGTAAAATCTTCGGTAATAAAATGAGAACAAGAAAAAGTAACAAATTTTTTCAAGTGTATTTAAGTTGTGCCATTGGACATTGAGAATGAAGTGGAAATGAAACAGTTTAAGTTCAAAATATATATATACAGTTAGTTTGCGTTGTTTAATTCCCATCCGTTTGTTTTTACTGTTTCAGTTTTTGTACGTACATTTATTGTAGTTTTGTTTTTTATTTGTCACAATTTGTTTATTTGCAAATTTTTAAATATTTTAAAAGAAAATAAAACAAAATAATAAAAATATATTAAAAGCTTAAAAAGAAAACAATAATAAATAAAAGAAAACATGGTTGATATTAAAGAAGTAACAATTGTGGTTAAGTGGAGCGCCAGGGAATATCCCATAACAGATTTAACCGATCAGGATACAGTGGCTGTGCTGCGTCATGAAATCTTTAAAAAGACACAAGTGCGTCCGGAGCGCCAAAAACTCTTAAATTTAAAGTACAAAGGTAAGCAAATGAACAATAAACCACATGTACGTACAATAATACATTCTTGTAATGTAGGGAAAATGGCTGAAGACACTTTAAAATTGGGCCACTTGGAACTGAAACCAAATTTTAAAATAATGATGGTAGGTTCGACCGAAGCCGATATAGAAGATGCATGCCAAAGGCCAAACGACATTGGAGAGGTAATTGATGATTTCGAAGAGAACGAGGCTGGTGAAGAAAATTTGGAGAATTCAAGCATTTATTTGGCAAAAATACAGAAACGTATTAAAGAGTATAAAGTAACCGAGTTGAATCCACCACGGCCAGATAAGCATTTATTAGTACTGGACATAGACTATACACTGTTCGATCATCGTTCACCAGCAGAAACAGGTGCTGAATTAATGCGTCCTTACTTGCATGAATTTCTTACTAGCGCCTACGAATATTATGATATAATCATTTGGTCGGCTACCGGCATGCGATGGATTGAGGAGAAAATGCGTCTGCTTGGCGTTAGTAATCATGATGACTATAAAATTATGTTTTATTTGGACTCAAATGCAATGATCTCAGTGCACACTCCCGATAGAGGAGTTATTGATGTTAAGCCTTTAGGTGTTATATGGGGCTTATATCCCCAGTACTCAGCAGCCAATACCATTATGTTTGATGATATACGTCGTAACTTTCTGATGAATCCACGTTCTGGCCTACGCATAAGACCATTTCGCCAGGCGCATTTAAATCGCAGTACCGATAAGGAACTTTTAAAACTTTCCAAGTATTTGAAAGATATTGCTGTGCATTGCAAAGATTTTACGAAACTCAATCACCGCAAATGGGAACATTATGATCCGCGTAAATAAAACAATAAAATTACGCATTGTTTGCATATGTGATTGCTTTGAAAGCGCAGTACAATCGGGCTTCTTTAAAATTAAAATGCTTTTAATCTTAATTTATAGACTTCCTTAATTTATTTAGAAGAAGAAAAGAAAATATATGTTTCAAATACAAGTGCTCTTATAAAAATTGCCACAAATTTGAAAAATTAAAAAAAAAACTAAAAGTGTTTGCAATAATTTCACTTTATACGGTACATCATTCAAGTTGAACACACACACCATTTAATCACATCATTATCAGTGAAAAGGTGAGATATTTTATTGTGAACTTCCATACGATGAAATAAGATAATCCATCTGGTTTGGTTTTCGAAAGTAGTGTTGTTTGAAATGTCAATAAAAGGGATATCTCATTATAGATGGGGAGGGTTCAAAGCCATAAAAGTAAAATACAATTGAATAATGCAATATTTTTTATTCTTTAGTATTTGATTTATTTATTTTTTTTTGTTGTATAAGAACATAACAAAAGACTATATTTTAAAAATTCTACTTAATATAAAACAGTGTGCTATTTTATTACATAGAAAATATATTATTAATACAAACTACTACTCTATTTATGATAAATAATTAAAGGAGGGACAACTACAGCGTATAACCACCTTGATCAGCCCAATGGACTCGTCTACTTTCCCAATATTCTAAACTTTCTTGAAATTTTCGCCTTTCATCATCCATCATGGCTAAACGTTTATATTTTTGTATAACATAACAGCAGCTAAACATTAAAATGATTTGGAATATCAGCCAAAAAATAAGCACAGCAATAAGCAGACTTTGATTAACACAAACACTATCCAAATGTCGTTGTTCATCTGTAAATATATGAAATAAACGAATTAATATAGACGTGAAAACATTAAGTTAAAAATGGGTGTAGCCTTCGTACCTATACCAGCAATTAGGAGGATACCTCTTTCGCCATAAATGTAACTATTCTTATTGGTATTGTCTGGGCCACGAACATTTAAATTGAAATTAAGTGGTATAACCTCAGTTTTACTTTCGTTTAAAGAATCTGTTGTGTTGTTCTCTTCCTCAGTTGTATTTACTACGTCCATAACGGTTGATATATAAACTGGATTTTGTACTTTATATTGTTGCAATTGTTGATCGGGTGTTATTTGCCGTCTAGAACGTGTTACACTTTCCAATATAATAGGACACCAATTGGCATTATTGGTAGTACTTAGGCAATTGTCTTCCGGACAACGATTACTACAAAAATGTATTTTAACATCAAAATTTACCATGGAAGTACCAGCAAATTTAAAAGCATGAAAACGTGCTCTCAATATATTGCGCGTAGGGGTGCGTATGCGCTCTAGACCCGGAAATACTGTGACATCCGTAGGACAACCGCGCTTATCTAAGAGATGCACGAAATTTTTATTGTCCAAAGTCTTTGCTATAAGAGAAGTTGCTCTAAAATCAGGTAATGGTGGCAGTTCCAAATTGGCAAATTCTCTTTGTTGCTGCTGTGTATATTCGGCCACAATTTGTAGCTCTAAACTTTGACCAATTTGCACATCGTTAGTCTGATGATCGTGAGCCAAATCGATGATTTGTAAAGTAATTTTCGGTATGGGATGAAAGTCGGTAGCATTCAAGTGTAATGAACCTTCACTGGGCAAAAAACTAAAAGAAGATATATTTTTATTCCGAAGAAATAATATCTATTCCGTACTACTACCTTTGGGCAAATTCCAAAGACGATTCCAAAGCTATGGCATTTGGCATGGCATCTTCGTTCTCATTATCAGTTGTGTTGAATTTGTCAACTGGATCATCCACTTGTATCTTAACATCTACAGTCTCATCTTTGCGGCTTTCCTTTAACGTGGCATTGCTCATAATACAGCCAACCTTTATCAAACGGTCTCCTTGTGTTTGAACATTGGGATTATTTTGTATGACTACCAATGTTGAAATGAAAATTCTAGAAAAGAATTGTTCAACAATTTTTGTTTGTTTTTCATTTTAATTTCAATTTTTTTTACTTACCTTCGATAGTCTTTTGTTACTTCATATGCTCTCAGTATGCCGCATTTATTTTCTTTGGCTTCGTTACCGATTTTTAACTTAAGCACCGTACTTTTAGTACCATTTCCTTGAACCATACATTCTTTCGAGTGCATACTCACATACATTTTGCCGTGAAACCAATCTTTGGGTGTATAACGTATGGACATCTCTTCATGGGTGCACAAAACCTGAACTAAAAAAATACAAATTTGTTTGATTTAAAGTATTAATTGAATTTTGTCTTTCATACATACCATCCAAACATTTAACACGTCTCATATACACCGAATTCTCTCTTAATTTTAAACTTCTTGGACCCATTGATATTATATCCTCGGAATGTAATAAACACTCAGAGGTATGTAAATCGTTTTCATAGTAGAATGAAACTCCTTGGCAATAGAATCTGGCCTCATGGGAGCAATACGTTTGACACTAGACACGAAATAATATTTCTAAATATAAAATGTTCATTCTGCAAAAGCTTATCGAATCTAATTTATGTACCTCTTTTTGATTGAGACCCAATATTTTGGTTTCAGCATAAATAAACGTACTGTTTGCATAAAGTTCATATGAGCAATGATCATTTTCCACCGGTCTCTCGTAGCATTGATTCTCTATGTACTCTTCGTCATAGGGCGCAGCACGAAATGCATCCGGTTGTATAATTTTATCTTTGTCGCTTAATATACAACGTCCCAGTGTAGTTTGATGTTGACGGGCTCCCAAGCTTTTGTCTTGAATAAATCTGAATGGAGAATAGAAATTAAATAATTAATTAACATTTCTTATCGCCACTACAATCTGTAGTGCTGTGTATTGCTACAGGCATTTAAACAATCAAAAATAAATTGTTTAAATTTAAGGAAAACGCTGGTGTCCCTTAAAGAAAAAATACAATACTTTTTTTTGGCGTTACCTTAACTCTTCGAAGTTTCTAACACGGAGACATGCTATTGAGCCAGAACTTCAAAGTTTAGAATCCTTTATCACTTGCATTTCTGCGTTGAATGGATTTCAATTTGTTTTGAATAGAGATTTAACTTTCGACAGAAGAAGATTATTTTTAAAATGAAATCTTATCTTGGAACAGAACCAGAATATCGTAGTCCTTATCTTGTAACAGTAGACTGTAGTAACTCTCCGACGGGCTCAACTTAAAACAATAGAAACTAAATTAAGATATACACAGGTGCACGTAAATTGATGTCGGGGGTTAAATGGGTTAGGGAAATCAAGCTTATATTTTTGAAATCTACAGGGCTGTGAACTGTACGCTACAGATAACCGCACCCTTGCGAATCATGAAGCAGCCTTAAAAGCTTTGCCTGATGTTCACATCCAGCGGGATAAGAAGATACCGGATATGATGATGGCAAAACTTGTTATGGCAGTATATTTTAATTTATGACTATCAGCCACTCTCTCATTGTCTAGCGTTGGCAACTAAAAGATTACTTTACAGACCCAGTTAGTATGAATGGTGAAAGGAAGTCGCCGTAAACTAGTAGGTAGCGTTGTTGGCTTATTAAACGTGAAGCCACGCTACAAAACCTAAGTCAGACATCTCCAACAAAACGACATGAAAAAATATTTCTTTGGCGACTTCCTCTCCGCAGTTTTCTGGCAAATACTATGACACTAAAATAAAATAACCATGAAAAAAATCAAATCAAAAATCAATCGTTCGGAGTCGACTTTAAATTGTAGGTCCCACCACTCATGTATAAATTTAACACACACAGCATAAATGGTGTGAGAAGCTAGTTTGTAATCCTGACTTGAAGGGTTGTAATGACCAATTATGTATGTATGGATGCATTAGAAAGGTTTTTTAGATTCATTAAAATCTTGCTTGACTTGATTTGGGCTACTGCAGAGTAAATTCAATCTTGTTTTTATATGGTTTGATCCATTACCAAGGCTAACGTTAGGTTGCATCGGCCTTAGCGAGATTGATTTTAGTGTAGCTCGATCTAATCACTCCTTTACCAATAGGTTATCTGGTCTCTTTGATGTTAGTAGATCCTGGGAGTTTCTTTTGAGTATGAAGGTGTCATGCAATCAGCTCATTTCCGACATAATCTGAGCTAATGGCTCAGTTCATCTAAATTTAGTATTTAAATAATTGAATCGCAAAAAAGAAAAACATTTAAAAAAATCTATTTCTATTTCGTATGACTTCATGTGGGGATTTAATTTGTGATTGGAATTATTTAAATTAAATTCAAATTAAATTGGTAGTCGTTAGCAAGTGATAAATGGCAATAAATGATATCATAATTGGCCAAAGAGGAATACATTTTGAAAACAATTCAAAATATGAAATCGTAAACAAAAAAACACAAAAAAAAATTAAACACAATAAAAATTGTGTAACAAAAATAGCAATAAACAAACAAAAATAATAGTTTTTTTAATTATTTAAAATTCCAATTCTAATTATAATTGCAATTATTATTTGTTATTGTATTATTAATTAACTTACCTCTCGTGATTATTGCGATACGAAGGCGCAAAAGATGCTGATAAACATTGAAATTCATATTCGAATAGACATTTCTCAGCACATTCACGTCGCGTGACCAAAGTGCTGATTGTTTTCTTTCCCTGGAATACTAAACTATTTCCGGGTATTTTTGTCAAGGTCCATAAACGTTTCTTACATATATCGGGTACTAAATATTAAAAAATATTTTAAACTCTTCAACAACAAATGTGATTCAATTAAACATACCCTTTAAGCAGGTCTTTTCATAGAATATAGCCTCACCATCGGCCACCAATGGTAATTCACTGCCTACTGCCATATAATTGTTGGCACGTTCAAAATATGAATAACCATAACACTCGTGAGTATCCAAGAGATGTACATACGCTATACAGGCATCATCCTCATTACATATCTGCCAGCACATTGAACTAGCTGTGGCTTCTTGCATGGCTGTAGCATTTTGCACTTTCGGTTGCAGTTCATCGATTGTATAACCATCTCGGGCAATTCGATTACGATCCTTGTAATTATTTGTCGGTTCATAGATGATATTGCGTTCGGTTAGATATTCGAGTGGCGGACGAAAACCGACAATTTTTTGTAAATGCATTTGGTATAACGGACATTTGAGCAGGACCGCACCTAGAAATGTGAAAAACTATGTAAAATATTGCGTCTTTCCAAAATTGAAACCATGCAAGTAAACTGAACATGCAAAACTTTATTGAGCAAATTTAAGAATGCCAACCTGAATGTACATTTAAAGTATTACGTTCTTTGGAAATAAGTAGACGTTATACGTTCTTCAAATATCAATTGCCTATCTAACATCCAAGCTGTAGAAAACACAGATTATATGCTTTGCATCATAAACGTTGTAGCCATGAATTATGGTGAGCCTCAATGACTCCAATTACTCCATCTGTTGATAATGAGTGTGCTATTGATTATGTTCCACACATATTTAGATCTACACAACAGGTTTAGGTTGATATCAAGTAAAAATGGCTTCGTTAGACTATCGCTAAATGATGAATCAAAGTAGGGAAATCTCTTTCGAATCAGGGAAGGATATTGTTAAATAGAATAGACGCGATACCCTCTACCTCCTTAACCTATATGCAATCACTGCAGAATTCATTTGCGGACAAACGCAACCTCTACTCGGGCCTACCCATTACGTGATGACCCGTGAGTATAGATACCGTATCATTGATGACCCAATGATGATTCAATTTAAGTATGTATGTTCAATGGTACGCATCCTATTCATTTCAGACTAAATGAGTTTGACAATAAAATAGGCACTTTCCTGAACCCATGATTAACTAGCGGCCATAACCACTGTGGCCAAATAGCAAGCGAAGGTGTAGAGTAGTCCTACATTAAATATCCCCTGTGAAAAGGAACCCATATAAGATTGATTGTTATAGTCGATCAGGGGAGTAGCCAACTAGTTTAGACCTGACGGTTGCACCCAAAAGACATTTGACTGTTGTTTGGCTCCCAGAAAAAAGTATATGAAGGATCAGGGTATGAAGCATCACGCTAGCTTATGACACACTACAGTAGTCAGTAAGCGGAGAGATACCCTACGATTAATACTTTAGGACATAATTCCCCAATCTACCTTATTCTCAAGTTCGGAACAGCCTGAGTAAGCTTATACAGAATTAGCGAAGATAACATGTCAGTGGATCAGCATTCTCTGCTTGGAATTCTAATCTTGAATTTTCTATCAGGGTAAGTCAACTTTCACTCAGTGTCTAGCGATTGTTAGACAGGATAGAATATATAGGTATAGAAAGGATAGGACAGTATAGATTGAATGGTGACCAGAGTGAATAATATGACAGCATAACAGGGTATTATGTCGCATTGCAACAAGTGACACTTGTTGTACTTAATTTACATTTGAAAAAACCCTTTAGAATCATCCACGATTTAAAATTTAATTGGTCATTAATTTTATTAATTACAAACAACAGCAACAGATGGAGCTGTAATGAATGTTCAACGTTTTTAACCTTCAACCCTGGGCTATCAATTGTTTTAACTAATGACGAAATTCAATAAACTATTGATTACATGATCGGAAATCCCCCTTTTTTTGTTATAAACAATAGTAACAATTAATTACATACACCTCCTTCTGTACAGTATTGTATTCAGAAGAATAATTATCGTGTAATAGAATAAAATACTGGCATAGATGCCAATAAAAATCAAAATTAAACGTATTTGCTTAAGAATTAAACAAAAACATATTGTTTTAACAAAAATATCTGTTTTGTATTTGTTTTTGTTTTTAAGAAAACATATTTATTTTTATTTATTGTATTTGTTAACAATAATTTTATTGTGTTTAAATAGCCAGATAGATGACGATGATGATGTATTTGTTTAATAATTTCAAAAAAGTAACGATATTGAAATGAAAAAATAATTTTTTGAATTTTAAAAATAGAAATACTATACGTACATACATACATATGTACAAATGTGTGTACTATGTGCATACATACATTGAGTATTTAATGATGAGTACTTACTACTGCAATTTAATAAATTTATTTGTATTGTTGTTAATAAAAATATTATTATTTTTATTGTTGTTGTTTTTGCTGCTGTCACATTTATTGTTTTTGTTGTTGTTGTATGAGTATATTTGCAATAATTTGCCAACAGCCACTTAAAATTATTGTGTGGCTGGGTCATTGTGCAAGTACAGGGTTTTTATTTATTTTTATTTTTATTTTTAATATTTTCTTTTATTTTTTTGTATGTTATTATTGTTGTTATTTATTTTTTCAAAAATATATTGTATTTGAAACAATTTTACTGTGTTTTAGATTATTCGATTATTAGTTTCGTTGAATTAAATGTTCATATTTTAATTAAATTTAGATTTATTCATAAAAACAATTAAAAAATATTCGCATATTACATGAACCGGCTTAACAAGAAAAGCAAAACAAATTTCGAAAGAAATTTTCAACAAAAAAATCCCCAACAACTTATGTTTTCCTTTTCCCAACGATATTCAGTAATGAGGGCCATAGTATAGAAAGTAGTGTGTAGGCTTATTAGAAGAGTTCGTACTACAGCTCTGATATCTTGAAAAAAAAATTAATTAGTCGAACGGCTCTCACCAGTATTTTGGCAAAAGCGCTGTCTGAAATCGAATTGCCATGAAAAATCTTCTCAAATCTGCCGTACGCATTCGACGTTAGACTGCTAGTCTCACAATTCATGGGCGGTTTGAGATACTAGGCCTTAATTCTAACCTTGTTAGATGTACGAATGTATGTATGTACAAATGTTTTTAATAAATTTAACATAAGAACTGCAATATTCCTCTTCATTGTTTACAAATCTTTCACAACTTGAGCCGTTTTTTAAGTTTTTAAACTTAAGTGCTTAAACTTAAGCATTCCAAATTCAGCGAATAAGGTATGTGACAAAGCAATTCGAACTTGTATTGTATGTACTTAAAGACCACCTTAATGAAATAGCACTTTCTTTACTGCCAAATGTATGCTTTTTTAACTAATTTCATGGCTCAAAAGTGGAACGAATTAGTTTAGATTGTATTTATAAATATCTCACACGCATTTGAAGAAAACAGGCTTCTTGGTCTTGTTTTCGCATGAAACTGTCTCTGCCTTTTTTTGAGGCGATTTCTCCAATCCATTTCACTGCTTTGACTGCTCCTTTATATCGGATGTAAAAGTATAGAACTATGTGACTGAAACTTCTATGTGGTGAGGAATAGTAAGTAACATAGGAAATATCAATGCTTAGAACCGAAATCATTGGGGTAATCTTTGTCAAACCACTCTAGAAGAAGTCAGGAGTAAGAAAGTAAATAACCGAGCAAACAAATTTGACCAAATTTAAATTTCTTTTTCATACATTTGAAACGAACTTCATTTAATCCAAAATTTCCCAATTTGATCCGCAACATTTTGTCATTTTTATTTTGTTTAAACCATTACTTCTGGGTTTTCAGAGTGAAAAACTGACCCACGTGCGTTTTGCAGATCTCTATAGAATTTAAATTTACACTATTAAGAAAGTTATCCATAGATTGAAACATATCAGAACCCGAACGTGCAAGATGCAGGATCAGTTTGTAGGCGGTCATTTGAAAAACATATGTGTGAAGATAAGATTCAATTGTTTGATAATATTGTAGAAGCTTATAATGAGCAGTTTTCCATTCCAAACCCATCATACACACAGCATTACCTTCCTTGTGTACCACGTCCGTTATCTATTTCGCCCATTATTGTCGCTTTTCGCTTCAGAAATGTTTTGAGTTCGTGCTGATTTAGCTATGAATCACAATTGGAAAACCAGTCCATTAAATTTATCACTATTTCTGTGGTTCTTTGTTTATTCATCTTTATTTAAATGATTGATAACTGTTTAGAGATGAATGTCTAGTTCTCTAGCAATAATCACGCTGCTTATGTGACGGTATTTCGCAATTTTTCCAATAACTTATCGTCTTTTTTAACATCAAAATTGTTGGTTCGAAACGAGCTGCTGTTTATCTAGTTACAGTGTTTTCTTCATAAACTTTACAAATATTTTGTATCTTTTCTAATGCATAATAGAAAAGCAAATTATGACGGTAATGTTTTGAATTTTGACAGTATAATATGAATTTAATAAAACGAAGCTTAAAACAAGCTGTTCATGTTCCTCATAGAAGTAAAATAAATATCGAAATATTGCATTTAATTCAATGCTTGCACATTTGAATGCCTCACGTATCCAATCAATATTAAAGCTGAACTACATTCTACTCTAGCAGAGTATGTTCTTTTATTTACGACTATAAATTATTGAATGCCAGAATTTTAACCGGGTTGTGATATTAAATTATCGACGGCTGAATTTCAGTGAGAAAGCTGAAAAATCTAAGGGAAGAATGATCGCCTTCTTTAGTTTCTAAAATTGCATCCTTTAAAAAAATCATTTAAGCTTAGAATATTGCACAGAATTGTATTTAAAAGGCTTTGAGATTTTTTCGAGTATAAGATATGGCACCAATGACGAAATAAAGTCTGCAATTGATTATTTTTTTTCATAAGTTCGACAGTTTTTACAATAAATTCTGAGATACAGTTTCGCTGTGGCAAAATCGAATAGAGTTAAAAGATGAGAATGTTAGGAAATATAAAAATTATTTTCCTTGATTCCTGAGAGGATCTTAATTAGGTTAGCTAAGGGCGGTCACAACCCTCGTATATCTAATTTTATTTACTTAGAGAATAATAAATGAAATCAGCGTAGTCTAGTAGGTAGTGTGTTGGCTTATTAGATGTGAGGCCATGGTTCAAACCCCAGGTCAGACAATCGGCGACTTCCTCTCAGCCGATTTCTGCCAAAAACTCTGAGCGTAAATAAAATTGCCAAGAAAAGTTGTTCAAAAATCTGTTGTTCGGAGTCGACTTTAAACTGTAGGTCACGCAACTTATGTATAAAATTAACACACGCAATATAAGTTGTATGAGAAGCTAGGTCGTCCATCATCTTGACGAAATTAGGGAAAATGTTTCTAGACACTGTAATTTCTTTTTTTAAATTAAATTATTTAAATATTGTTTCATTTATTTGTATATATTTTTGTATAAATTTTATTTTGTTCATATTTTTTCATTGAATATTATTTCATATTTTCTTCATCCTTAATTAGTAACTCAAATATATATAAAAATTTTTTTTTTACACTTTTTTCAATAACAAGTTTAACCCCGCCATATTTGAAATACAAATATTATTCTTATTATTATTATTATATTTTAATAATATACATATAGTAGTATATATGTATGTATGGCGTATATGTAAATAATTTTATTTATTTTAATTTTTTAAACCGATTTATTCGTAACGTTTGTTGCTAAAGTTAAACTTCAACTAATTGTTAATTTTCCAACCCTCCTCAATATCTTCTAACGATAATGAAAAATTTGTCGCTTGTTTTTCATTTCATTTAATTTTATTTTGTTTTTCATTTTTTTGTTTTTTTTTTATTTTGCTTTTGCATTTGCATGTGAATTAAAATGATCTTTTGAAAGACGATGATGAGTAGTATGTGATGGTAATGATGATACTTTTTGTTTTCTTCTCTCCAGCTCTCTATTTCACTCCCTTCATTTGTCTTTTTGTTGTATTAACTAAAACGAAATCTCTAATGGAAAAATCAAATCTCTCTCTATAAAGTCTCCAGCAATAAACGACTCTCAGTCGAGCCCTAATGTTTGTTTTTATTTTTTTTATTATTTTTTGTTTTTGTTTTAATACCTGCACTTGAGGCTGTTAATTCATGCGCTTCTAAATAAATGACGCGAATATCTGCTCACGTGCGCTTGACTTGCTGAAATAAAAATAAAAAAAATTGTATAACATCTGTATGTGTGTGCGTGTATTTTCAAAATTGAATATCTCGACTCACAAAATTAGTACAGTTACCCCACTACCATGGTTGGAAAGAGCACCCTCTGGACTACTGTATGGTGTACTATTTCTTTTATGTTCGAAAGTGGCCACTGATATATTTTATATTTTCAAAACCAATTTTCACAATACCATATCACTTTATATGGAACTATAATATGGAACTATATTGCTGAGTGTATTGAGAGGCCTTGGAACATTCCTTTGACTATGATATGGTGCTCATAGACCCAGTATATGCCCTAAAATTAGCTCCTAGAGAAGTGACCTTGTTCAGATGGATACTGTTAAACAGTTAACAGTGCTCTGTTAAAGGCAAATTTTACCCTGTTAACGCTAAACTAAATGTGGCGCTACTAAAATTTATGGATTGCGTCTTGGATTTTCAAATTCGAATTTATCTTCACACACATTATTCCTGAGGCCAGTGTTCCGTTCTAACTGCCATGAAGTTCCTACACAAGTTCTATTGCAAATGAGGCAGGTTTTTGTGGAATCATTTGCTTACCTAGCTATGGTATCAGCAAATGTGTCAGTTTTCTTGTTTGAGGTTAATCGTTGTATATCTTGCTGTTTCCTCCACAAACACCTGACATTCTTAGTCAGACTTAGAAGTAGTGTACACACCCTTTCTTTAACTGTTAGTAAGTATGCTTATATCTCTATTCGATGGTACCGGATTAACAAAGCAGAAGTCTTTGTTGTCATTATTGCAGCGTGAACACGAACTGCTGCAATTGGTTAAAATAAGTTTCAAAACTTATAAATTTCAACTTCTTTCGGCATTTGCTTGGGGTATCACGGTAACTACCCACGTGACTATAGCAAAAGTGCTCGTGTTTATGCAAACCCTCCAGTAAAACGCATGGTTGGGTACATCCCAGCGAGTGGTGTAATGGTAACACTGTGTAACCACAATATCAAACACAACATTTAACAATACCGATTACAGCAACAACAACAATAATAACAACAACAACAACAATATAAATTAAAGTGTATTGTATGTACACGAGATAATTGTGGGAATTTTATAAAAATATCTGCTGCTACTGCTGTTATTGTTGCTGCCGAGTTTTTTTATATATGTTGGGACAAATTAATGTTGTCACAGACTTTGCGTGTCATTGCTGTTGTTAAAGATTTTAACAGTTTAACACAGAGCTTTTGAGTACCGCTTAAAGGAATAATTATCGCCGTATTAAATATTTACCTAAAAATTATGTATGCCACAATGCTTATGCAGAGAACTGTCTATTTAGCACCTTAAGGACATCTGTTGCACGACCAAAGACTGTACAAATGTTACATTCATCCAGAACATTTGTTTACTGTAGCATTTTTTGTGAAAAATTTTGTGGAGAAATTGGAATTGAAGTTACAATCACAAGAAGACCGAGAAGAAATTTATTACGAATCATACTGTAGAAGTCTTAGCATGTCCAGCCTGTGAACATTAGATATGACGACATCAGCAACTAGGCTGGTTTGTGTCATGCATTTGTTTTAGATATTTCGGTATGCTAGGTGCCATCGAAATTATGTTTCGTAACTGTTTAATATTGTCCAAAAGAGCCATGCCTTATGGCTCCTAAGCAATAGGAGATTTTCTTACTATTTTCTCTGATTTCGTGGGGAGTTTTTCAGACAAGGACGTCCTGTATTATCTATCAGCTGGAATCTGTTTATGAAAAGCTTTACTGTAATGCACCAGCATCGTGCTTGTCGTAAGACCCATACCAGAATGAACTCAATCCTTAATAAAGTTGAGAGCTGCGCCAACTTTCTCATACCTGGATCAAGAGGAGAATTTTGTTTTAGACAGACATGCAAGTCTAAATAGGGACTTGTGTTGCTCGTTGCACCGTCTTGTTGAAACTACATACCTTTCAATTTGTTATCTTCAATTGCAAGTCATTAAAGTCGCTTATCATACGAAAAAACTACATCTCAATGACACCTCCAGACCTGACCTAAGCGACCAGACCTTACTTGGTACTAGCGAAAGAAGACATTTAGGATGCTTAGTGATCATAGCTACAAAGATCTATTTGAGATGCTTTATCTGATAAAGGAAAAATGAGAAATAACGCAAATAACTGGTACTTTGACTGACTAACTGCGTTTAAAACCGTGCTGATACTTACCTAGCATGTAGTAATTAAGTAAGGTTTAAAATGTGGTAAAATTACGCTTGAAAAGGAATTGAGACCTCGATAGTTGACTCAATTAGAACTCTTTTTTTTATAGAATTATCTGCTATGCAGATATGGAGTTGGGGTATGCTTATTCCTCCGTATTCCTTAGGCAACTGTATGTCGATGCTGCGGTAATTGTTTTTTCAAATACTAATTTCATAACCAAAGTCAACCGCGTGCGACTACATCTACATGAACAAATTTCTACCTACAGGAAATGACTATAAATTTTAATTCTTTAGTGCATGATTTTTTTCTTAGAATTTCCGATTCAATGGATTTCTATGCCTTCACAGTCACCCTATACAGCATTCTTTTCGAAGGTTATTTTTCTGAGGTAAATCGTCGTAGTTTTGGAAGGTAGTATGCTGAGTTATTGGATGTGAGGCCGTGGCTGTAACCCCATCCTTGACATCTCAAAAACGAAATATGAAAAAATATATATTTTTGCCCATTTCTTCTCAGTAGTCTTGTGGCAAAAATTCTGAGAGTAAAATAAAAATTTCCATGAAAAGTCTCTCAAAAAATCTATCTTTCGGAGTCCATATTCAAACTGAAGGTTCCGCCACTTGTGGAGAAAATTAACAGGCACATCATAAGTGGTGTGAGAAACTAGTTTGTAATCCTGATTAAAGAGTTGGAAGTATGTTTACATTTTCGTATTGCGTAGATTTTTTGTGAGGCACTGGCTGTAGGGTTATAAAGATTTTTCAACGGAAAAAAACGGAAAAACTGTGTGATTATGTAATTCATAAAATTCATAAAATATGCTTTGACATCATAAAAGTTCATTGCAATTTGATAGAAATTTAAAATGTAAACTATTTTGGGAAAATTCTACGAATCTGTTTAACATTTAACATTTAAGCGTTCTGCTTAAATGCAGTCAAGTTTTTAGAGCAAATTAATCTCAACTGTTTTTGTTTTTTTTTTTCCTTTTCCTTTAAAATATAATATTAATTTCACAGTTTTCTGTTTTATTTATTTTTATATTTTATATTTAATTTAAATTTCTTTTTTACGTTTTTGTTTTGATTTAATTGAAGTTTTTCACTTTTTATTTGTGTTTTTTCCACTTTTAATTTCAGCTGCGTACAAATTGCGTTCGCTTCAGTTCAGTCCAGTTGTTGCTTAATTGGGTAAGTAAATCACTAGTTTCGTCTCTACTTTAGTACTTTAGTTTCTTATCCAGCAGAAGTTGTAGAAATAAATTAAATGCTCTTTAATTATTTACTTATTTATTTACTTAATTATTTATCAAGACGTTTGACATTTTTTGTTATTTATTTATTTATTTCTCCTTTTTTGTTTTTGTTTCTGTTTAAATTGAAATGAAAAGTAAACTTTTATCACAAGTTTCACAATTAAGGTTACATTTAATGAAATATTTGAAAATGAAATGAAAAAAATTATGTATGTTGTTGGCTTTTAGTGTTTCACAAGTGCTCTTTAATTTATTAATTAATATTTCAATTCCTTTGTTCGTTTCAACAGAAAAACAAACGAACAATAAAAAATACAAATAAATTTTTGCTTATGAATAATGATGCCTGTTGTTGAAGGCGATAAATACTCGTAAAATACAACTCTTATTGAGAATAACAAATCCTGGCGGTTACATAAGCAGCCCTTCGTTTGATAAACTTTTTTTTTGTCATCCAGAGACATTACAAGCTGCAAAGAAAATTAGACTCTGACTGTTTTGTCTATATGTGGTTGGCGCATAAAAACTTTCCTCTCGAGAGCATTTATTTTTTGGTGGACTAGCTAAATGCACTAGCCTAGCATTACACAACATCTTTTTGGTTAGCCTTTACAGGTATCGGGTTATCCATTTAGTGATTTTAAAACAGTTGTTCTGATCAGGCTATCAACTGTTAAGTTAGGTTAGAGTAGGTTAGGTTAGCGGGTAGCTTGACGTTCACAGGCAGTTCACTCGGTGGCCATAATCTGTTAGTGGCGTGTTGGAACCACCCTGAGTTTCGGATGAAACCGTCCAGTTCCCTTCTTCGCCACCATGCCTAGATGTTCAAGCGTTCTGCCACACAAAAACCGATGACGTTGAAATGCAGGGCACTCGCATAAACGGTGTTGCACCGATTCCCTTTTTCTTTAGATCATGGCAGCCTGGTGGAGCAGACCGAGCTTGCCAATAGCGCAGTGACCCGTTAAAATTTCTATTAGAGTGCGAACCATTCTCTTATCGAACTCAAGTAGTCCCTTGGTTTTCCTGCTGTCCATTGCTGAACACAGCATTTTTGAAATTTGCCAACGAGGTATGTTGGACCACCTACGGTTTGTTGAGCTGCCGAAAATTTCGCTTCTGTTAGATCAAAGTTGGCGAATAATCTCAATTGGTCGATTCCACAATGTTCTCACTAAATAGGCATATTTTACTGGTAATCGTGGCTTGTTTTGTACTTGTACCACCATCCAACTCACACAACAATTAAAGTCGTTTGGACATTTGCAACGTTATTGATTGGGAGCTAGAGTAACAGGCTTTCAGTGATTTTTCAAATAAAATTTTCTTAAGAGATTAACCCCATTTAACACTCTGTTGTTACGTTCACAAGCAAAATTGTCGCTTATCGTGTTCTGCGAATATTGAAATGATTGAGGATTGCATCCAGGAAAAGTGAATGGCTGGTTTGGATTCCGGTCTGGAGTAGTAGTTTTTTTTCAAAAATTATCTTGGAAGGATAGTTACCGTTAATCCTGAATATTTGATTGAAAATAGAAAACAATTTAATTTTATGTGTCACTGCTTCAAAGGCATAGGGAACAACACGAAGAATTTCAATATATTTCTGTGCAACACAATCAAAGTCTGCCTAACGTACTTAGGTAGGTAGATAGGCGGAGGTGGCTGTCCATTCAAGAAAGTTGGATGGACACACTTAAGCCACATGGGGCCAATTACAATGTCACAGTCTTCTGCTATCCCTAGTCACGTAACCATTCGGGGCTTCTGATGAAGCGACTCAGACTGCCAATGTAAATATGTGACAGTTCCTCAAGATCATCTATATAGTAGCAACTTCTGCAGAGACCATAGTCAAGGTATCCAAGACCCAAGAGGCGCGTCGCTTACCTATCAATAAGACAATACCCAACTTACTTGACTTGGGTGTAATATCTGAGTGTTTGGATTTAAGTCAGACTGGACTGGGTTAATATGTGATCACCAATATTAGCTTACAGTTTGCATGTGATACCTCTACACTAATGCAATGCTCAGTTTACCACGGTAGCCAAGCTGAGTTAGGTTAGGTTAGGTGAAGTTAGGTTAGTATATCTAAAAGGTTCGGTGGTAGTACCGATTATACCCATTTCGTCATATATCTACAATTCCTAACGGGCATTTCAGAATTATCCTAATGGTTTTATGAAGGTGTGGACCACCTTTATCTAGGCACATTCTGTCCATTAATGTTGGGTATCTGAAAATCTTTCATCTCAAGTTCCACTGTGTTTAAGACGTAAGTGGTTGAAAAACACAATCTTGGTAAAATGTGGTCCAAAAGTTTATTTTTCTTACTGAGCTGTGGTTTATGTCACCACAGTGTAACTCTTTAACTATTATCACTGCATTTCTTAAAACATCCATGCACTTTAATAAAATCCTGGACGCGTTTCGATACAATCCGTCAAAATCATTTTCGAAGTCGATGAAGAGTTTATAAAACTCTTGCAAATTCATTTGCAAAATTTTGAAATTTTTCTATCTACTACCACAAAAGAAAAACCAATTTGCATGATTAGGAATTATCCCCGTATTGGGAAATACAAATTCCAAAAATGTATGTCCTTTTAAAGATAATATTTCCTTTAAATAAAAAAACTTAAATCTTAAATGTTTAATATGGGTCATGTCTCATGACATTTAATGAATGATTTACATAAATAATGACATTTCATGCCTCAACGGATTTTCTACTGTTAATGGGGTCATGTTAGTGCATTTCAATCAATATTTCTTTTCCAACTTAATTAAACGACCTTAACAGCTCAATACACTGTTTGCTGCTCACTAATCAATGCCAAAATTAAACACACACACAAACGAACGAATATTCTGTGTAACAAACTATAATTATTGAAATATTTATTCAGTTGAACCAATCAACTAATTATGGTTGCATCAACTAACCTGAACACGCACTCCACTCTAAGATATCCACTAGATTTAGGCCAATCAAACAAAAACAGAGAAAAAAAATAAATCGAAAACAGAAAATATTGTGGAAATAAATCAAAAAGGTCAAGTTCACTGAAGGTTGAATGTGAAGTGCCACTGAAAGTTTAAAATTCCATCAAATCAGTTTTGGCATATGAACACAACACAACAAATTTAAGCGATTGAGTTGCATTTGTTTTTTTTTTTTTTTTGAGAAAATAATTAAAATTTTCTAAATAATCGCATACAATATTATTCGTATAATTTAATTATAATTCTTCTTATTTTCTGTAGATTTATTTCATTTTCATTTAATTTTTGGGTTAAAAATTACTCAGGCCTTAAAATTTATTAAGAAAAATAAATCGAAAATTAAACAGAAAAATTGGTTGGAAAATAAAGAGAAAAAAACCTTTCATGCAACAATGCATGACAGTTTCGTTTTGTTTCGTTTATATTGCTGTTGTTGTTGTTGTTGCTGTTCTTGTAAATAAAAATGACGCAATTATTGCGAAAAGATTATAATTAACACACTTCAGTAGCAAAAAAAAAAGAGAAGAAAAAAAAATAACAAAAATGGCAACAAAACTAAAGGCTGCTGATGAATAAAACAATAACAAAAATGACAACAACAACAATTGAAAAACAAACTAAACCATGAACAGAAAACAACACATGCAACAATAATAACGAAGGGCTGATGACAACAACAGCAAACAAAACAACAGAATTTTTGATATTTATTTGTTAACTAAAGCCTGCCACACACTACCCCTACCATCACCACTCCACTATCTCTGTCACTGTTACACTTTTTACTAGGCAAACAACCATTCCAATCATTTGTATTTACCGTCAGTGGTTTAAAAGAGTTCATTCTTGTGAAAAGTAACGTAACGTAAAACAGATAAAGGCCTTCCAGGTCAAACAAAATGGTTGCATAATGTCAAATTGCATGACCTCGGTTTTTCAAAACATATTATTTCTTTCGCAATAAAGCCAAAATCGACCATATTGTGTGGCTTTTTGAAAACACACATCGTACATTTCATAATCTTCAATTACAGACAAAAAAAATTTCAAAACCACTTTTTTTCAAATGCAATGGCTTTTCTACAATCACTTCAGGATTCTTCAAGCTCCGCATGCTATAAATATGCTTATTTACGAACTCCACTGATTAAAGCAGAAGCTTCATGGCTAGCAAAATCTGTTGTAGCACCTAATTAACAGCCGGTTTTAACTGTTGCGTGAGTTGTACTTTATGTGGATGAAGGTGCAAATACAAATAAAAAATGCGCCATAATGAGCTAAAAAATATGCTCAATTAATGGAAATTGAGATTATCTCGCACTCTTTTCCTATCAGAAGTGATATTTTAGGCATCGTGATTATTCACAGACTTAAACTGAAGTCACTTTGTAGTTTCTTGATTTAATCTTGCCAATTCTTCCACAATGTAAAGTCAATAATCGCCCCGAATGAGGAAAATTGGCCACGTTTGCATCAGTATTTTGGTAAATGCCGAACTGGTAATTGTAATTCTTTGATCAGTATTACGCTCCAACTTCTCACACCATACATGTGGTTCGTGTTAGGTTTATCCATGAGTTGCGGGAACTACAATTTAAAGTCGACTCCGACCGACAGTTTTTAGAGAAACTTTTCGTGAAATTTTTATTTTACTTTCAGAGTTTTTGTCAGAAGACTGTTGAAAGAAAGCCGCCGAAGGAATATTATTACATATTCCGATATGGTCTTAGTTTGGATTTAAACGAACGCCATTCACTAAATAAATGACAATTCAGATGAGAGATATTAATAGCTGAGAGCCTTGCCAAACAGGCACTAAAATAAAAATGATTTTCTAGATAGGAGGCCTATTCACATGTAGTTAAAAAGGTTTAACTAAATTTGATTTTTTACTTTTAAATGCCTGTCACCACTCTATGCCATTCCATCACTGTTTCCGTATATGCATATGCATATGTATGTGTTTTATGGACCGAGCCTATAAGTGGTACTATTGTATGCGCAAAATGCTAGAATGCAATCATTTGTGTACATGTGAATGGATGTGACTGCTTCAAATACGCAGATGAAATGGAAGCACTTACTCTCGGAGACTATTAAAATTATACCAATGAATTTTTAATGTGTATGTGTGTGTGTGTGAGGATATAAACAAAAAAGAAAGAAACAAGAAAAAAAAAACACAATAAAACAAATACAATCCAGCAACCAACCCAACAACCCGTAGACCTACAAAAACTGCTTTTGTTAAGTAAATAAATAAGAAATATACACACAAACACACTTACACATACATACATACAAATGTATGCATACATACAACATAATGTTGATTTTACCTTGAACTATAAAGCAACAACAAAAACAATAATAAAAGAAAAATACTAAAAATTATATGACTGAACTCAGTTTAGTTCAGTTCAGTTCAGTTCAGTTCAGTTCAGTTGAGTTCAGTTCATTGCAGTCATAGTTCAGAGCAAAACTACTATTACTGCTAAACGAGAGAAAACGTACGTAAAAACAACAAAACAAAAGTAATGTCAGCACAATAATAACAACAATTACAATAATAATAAGTAAAACAATATAAAAAAATAAAAAGACAGAGAGAGAGAGAGAGAGAGAGAGTATCAGAGTATATGTGTGTACGAGTATATATTAAAAACAGTAACAAACTAAATGCCAGAGTGAAGTTTTTTTTTCTTTTATTGTTGTTACTATAAATGTGAGTGCTGATGTCAGATGTCAAAAACATTCACACTTTTGCTAAAAACACACAAACACACTTGTATACTCGCTCCTCATGTATTTACGTATTTAGTTTAATATAGGCACGCGAGTTAAAGGAAACACAATCTTTTTTAGTTTTTGTTTTACCTCAGCGTTAACATTTCAAATGTTTTCTACTCAAAAGAGGTTAAAACGAGTAGAACAGAACAGAAGAGATGTGTGTGTGTGTATTTCACGGTGTGGCATAGTATTTGAAATGAAAACAAAAGTTTTTTAATTTTTCATTATAAACCTGCATTGTTCTGAAACTGTCATGAGCTTATCCAAGTAAAGCCTTTTATTTGCTTATTTAATGCCTTGAAATTAATTTCAAATTAAATTCAATTTATTTTTAACGTTATTCAGAATGTTTTAAATGCAGATTCAAGGAATTCCTGTGTATGGTGGGGGTGTAGAATTTTTACATGAAATCTTATTTATAAGCAATGACAGATGGTAACGCTGTCTTTCTAGATCCTACTGTATTATAACAATTGTTCTATTATGTCAAAAAAAATGGTAGCTATAGAATAGATTGTGACAGTTTAATGCTTTTCAATGGGACAGAAAAAAAGTTGATTAAAGAAAACACATATTGAATCCAAAAATGATTTCAAACTGTTATGTGTTAGTCTTATTATTTAATCTGTAGTTTGCTTAGGAAGTCAACCTTTTTCCTAGTGAACTCTAGAAATTTCGAAACCTAGATGATGGAAATGTCAATCTAGGGTTTTTACTACATTGGCTTCCTGCACAGTTGAACTATGTAGAGGGAAGCAGATCCCTTTTTAACCAATGAATCCATAGCTGTCTTGGATACATACATACATAATTGGTCATTACAACCCTTCAGTCACGATTACAACCTAGCTTCTGACACAATTTAAAGTTAACTCCGAACGACAGGTTTTTGTGAAACTTTTCATTTCAATTTTATTTACTCTCAGAGTTTTTGCCAGAAATCTGCTGAGAGAAAGTCGCCGAAGAATAATTTTTCATATTTCGTTTTGTTGTTGATGTCTGACCTGGGATTTGAACCAAAGCGTCACATCTAATAAGCCAACACTATACTAGACAACGGCGAGTACGTCAAGGACAGCTTCAAGTTAATGTCAAGTGGCTTTCCTATCTCATGACTTTCAGCCAGTACTATGAGTGAAACGAAGTGTATCTTTAACATCAAAATATTAGAAAACAAATCGAGCAATGCAATACTAGCTCAGGCGTAATTCTACATTCTTTTCACATGAGCGATAAATTAAATAACTTGTTTTCACCAAAATACAACGCAATATATTACGTTCTTCATTGGTACAATTCGATTTGTGGGCATCAACATCATCGAGTGACAAAAAACCTGTGGTACATTTCGTATAAGTTCAGTGTTGCAGATCTTCGTACTTGGATGGTTAGTTGCCCTTAACAAAATAGAAACAAAAAAAGGACCAAATTAGACGAATATAGTGACTTAACCATGAATGTAGTCACTTATGTGTTTACAGAGGGTGTTGTTTCCAGCAATCCCATCTTCTTAAGACCTGTTAGAGTAGCTGAAGAAACTTAATTTAGGAAACTTTATCAAATCAAATAAATGAGATGATGGGAGAGACTCCTTTGTGCAGCCCCATGTGCCTTAAGAGTTCTACGCGACTAGCGTTGAAGTTGCGCTAAATTACGCTACTATAGCATAATATTCCCAATCCCTTTATTTTTGGTACCACTGTTACGTTAACAATGGAACTACATACATACATACATATATGGAAGGTTTAGGTTCATAGATTAGATTAGGTTAGGTCGAAGTGGTAGCTTTGATTACCTAAGCGGCCCGTTGTGACGCCACAGGTTATAGGAGAGTAATTTAATTTTTATTATTATGGTTACTCTGAATTGTGGCGACTATTTGTATCAAAAAAAGTAATTCAATGAATAAATAAAACTATTAAAACGACATTTTTGTAATGACTTTCAAATATTTAATACACTCTCTTCTACGTACGGTACACTCATTTAACCTTGAACTTACCAAGTCTTTCTTCATACATACAACACATACGTATGTATGTATGTATGTATGTACGTGGTGGTTTTACGATTATTTATGGAGGCAATTGCTTGGAAAAAGCCTCTGTACGTCAAAAACAAACATTTTTCAATAAAACACACTCAAATACAAACCCTATAATTTTGGTTTTTCCTCTGCAAGGTTTATTGCTGAGTTTGTATTTTTGTTTAAAACAAAAAGAGATGAAAAAAACATTCAATTTAAATATTTTCATGATTCTTTTTTTTTGTTTTTTTTATTTCTTATTAAATGCAGTCATGCGTTGCTGCATGCCACACATATTTTGTTTGTTACAATTATTATTATTATTGTTATGCAAATATTATGACACATACTACGTATGTACATTGTACATATATGCATGTACATCTGGCTGGTAAATACAATACCTGCATACAACATGAAAGTATTTTTGACTTTAAACACGTACATTACGTACATATGCATGTGTGTATGTACATATGTGTCGAAGTACTTTTCCGGATCTCATCATCGACATCATAAATAATAAAACATCTCTCACACACACACACTACTCTTTCCACACAGAAAAAAACAAAAACTTCACAATTTTTGCTCGTTTTTTATTTTGATTTGTATTACTCTCTCTGTACTGGCAACATCATATATGCAAATATAAACGAGTGTTATTTTTATTTGCTGTTGCCGGTATTGTTGTTAGTGTTGTTTTTCTCTTTAAAACTACAATAACAATTAAAAACACGCAATAAATGTTTGCTGGTGTTGTTAAAAACTAATGAAATAAACAATTGAAATGAAAACGAAAATACAAATAAATTTTACACTTTCCGTCGGATGTTTAAACACAGAGAGAGAGAGAGAGTGAAGTAAGAGAACGTATGTACATACATATGTATGTATGTTTAATGTTGTTACTCGTCAGAGCTTTTGCCATTGTTATTTGAACGAATACATGTACAACATATGTATGGACTTAGTATGATGATGCATCATGGCATGGACAAAATAAACATTTAAATTTAACTCTTTTTGTTGTTATTTTTTAACGCGTAGTTTTAAATATTTTTTTACTGTAACATTTGGTAGTGACTTAACAAGTCATGTCATAACGAAAATAAAACATTGTAGCACTGTGGGCCTGTGTTCATTTAGAATTTAGTAATAGTCTGTAGGAGTATGCGAATCTAAATTTTCAAATCGGGAACAACTTTCGTAACGAAAAAGGGTACGAAATTAAAAAAAAATATTTTAGCAGTGTACAAAAAGGCAAGTGCTACATAAGAACATACGATTTACAGGGATATATGGGAAAATGTCCTCTTTATTTCGTTAGAGTAAAATCCGTTATAGTAGCGATATAACAGTGATATAAGCCACATTGCGACGGTGCTATTTCCTATCGTTATTAATGACTAAATTCGAAGTTCCCGTAGCCTAGTAGGTAGTTTATTAGACGTGATGACGCAGTTCAAACCGTTGCTGGAAAATAACGCGATGTAAAAAAATATTTTTCGGCGACTCCCTCTTAGAAGATTTCTGACAAAAACTCGGAGAGAAAATAAAATTGCCATGAAAAGATTCTGAAAAATTTGTAGTTCAGAGTCGACTTTAAGCTGTAGGTCCCGTCACTAATGTGTAAAAGTAACACACACAACATAAGTGATGTGAGAAGCTGGGTTGTTATCCTGGCTAAAGGGTTGTAATTATCAATTATGTATGTATGTATGTATTAATGACCAAATTAGCCCTTCTGTAAGAGGTGGAGAAGCCTCAAAATAGGCTTCGAGGTACCGGTCCATAAATGAGAATTGTGTTAGATTTTTGGTCGGATATAAGTGATATAAACTGTAACGAGATCAGGTGAAATATCACGTGCACCGTCTTAAAAAAAACGAGGCTCTTGAATTCTTCTTTCGACCCTTGAAAAACGTGCTGGTTCCAACGAATATCACCCTGCATTCATATGCCCAGAACATCAATGTCTTTTGACTCCCTGATACTTACACCACTGATAAGCCTTTTTGCCTCAATCTGCAAAGGGTTGTGCCTACTTTTCAAAGAATATGAATGAGAAATATAAGGGGCTTCTGTAAAAGAGTACATAGGATTAAAAGTTAGTGAAAGAAAATCGTTTCATAAAAAGTATTGTTTTGCTTTGTTGTGTACAAGAGGTACTAAAATACTGCCATCGATTACCGTGTAACCTTCCACTAAAAAAATTATGTTTCAGAAGAAATCACTTGCAAAGTGTGTAATTGATGATATGAAATGGTTTTTTAGTTTAAAAAAATTAAAATACATTGTTTTAGTAATTTATTGTAATAAAAACCAATTTTTTTTCTCGTTTGCCATGTGTCACATGTGGTTTCGGAAATAAAAAAATTAAATCTATAAATGGACGAAAAATTTTAATGAAATTGTCCACCATATTTAACATTTTTTGTTGAAAATAAGTTTTTTAAATCATAAAAAAGAAGAAAATATTTTATAAAAATCAATTACATAATGAAAGTCTAAATTAGACAGAGTTTTGTTAAGAGAAGACCTATTTGACAAGATATAAATTAATGGGGTATTCAGAGGACAAAATATTGTCAAACTTTAATTGCTGCCAATACTTACATTCTTAATTGGCCATTACATTACATTTTTTATAAAGGGTCCGCCAAATAACATTTTTTTCTGAAAATGCTTTAAAAAAACTACTGAATATTTTCTCAAATTTCTTTTTTTATTTAAAAGTGCAATCCTTCCAGTTAATAATGGAAAATAATTTCATTCAAATGGCTGCCACGGCTGGCCTACAACAGAAGATGCCAATTTTGGCAAAAAAATCGTCTTTTCAGATGAAGCTGATTTTGATCTTGACGGGTATGTAAACAAACAAAATTGTCGCATTTGGGGCACAGAAAACCCGCACGCATACATTGAAAACCCGACGCACCCAAAACGAGTCACTGTTTGTGCGGATTTTGGTCCAGAGGCATAATTGGGCCATTTTTCTTCGAAAATGAGCAAGGAGTGGCCGTTACAGTCAATGGCGATCGTTATCGGGCCATGTTGAACGAATTTTTGTTCACAAAAATTGAAGACGAGGATATTGGCAACATTTGGTTTCAACAGGACGGCGCTACGTGCCACATAGCCGAAGCTACACTCGATGTTTTGCGCCCTGTTTTTGAAGATTACATTATCAGCCGCAGAGCTGATGTCGTTTGGCCACCACGGAGCTGCGATTTGACACCGTTGGACTATTATTTGTGGGGTGCCGTCAAAGATAAGTGTTACGCTGACAACCCAGAGACAATTGACACTTTAAAGGACAATATTCGTGAAGCCATTGGTGAAATACAGCTGCACACAATCGATAATGAGCTTAAAAATTGGACCGATCGTGTAGGCTACTGCATGGCCAGCCGAGGCAGCCATTTGAATGAAACTATTTTCCATTATTAACCGGAAGGATTGTACTTTCAAATAAAAAAAGAAATTTGAGAAAATATTCAGTAGTTTTTTTTAAAGCATTTTCAAAAAAAAAGTTATTTGGCGGACCCTTTATTTAGCGTTTGAGCTGACATTTGAACCACAGGCTAAATATACTTACGGATGCTTACCAATGCTTTCATAAATTTTCAGTCAGTTTGTCTCGGGACTGTGACTTACACTACACCTTGTATCAATAGCCACCAAACGCTTTTAAGCCATTTGCAGACAGAAATTCGTATTATAAGGTTAACATCTATAAGATCCGTTCAAAAAACAGTTTTTATTTTCAATTCAAACTTTTGCAAGTGGTGTCAAATAGTTCTTGGCATTGCAGAGACTGCCCTTTTAGTATATTCGTTTCTCACATAGCTGTCCTCTCTACTTATTTAAATGAATATCATTAACATACTTACCGTTATTTAGATTATTACAATATTTTAACTGTAAAAGAAACACAACGACTTTGAAATAAATTGTTTAGCATAAAATGATTATTCATTCTTTATTTAATAATCTTTTTTGCATTTCTCTTTTTGTTTTTACTTTTATTTTTTTTTTTTATAAATAAACATTTTTGTTGTTGCATTTTTTATATTTTCTGTTTCTTGTTTTTATACTAATTTGTTTCATTAAAAATTTCTTTTTATTGTAATACCGGCTCTCAAAGGATTAAATATTGTGTTTTCATTTACTGTGTTGGTTGTGTTGTGTAATTGAAATTAAATGTCAAGATTAAAGTAAAAAAACAAAACAGAAAACAAAGAAACGAAACTCTTTTGTATGATAAAAATTTCGTTTATAATTATATTTGTTTATATGAGTCTGTGAGTGTGTGTGTGTGTTTTTTAAACACTTTCATTTTCTTACGCTTTTGTATTTTAGTTTTTATTGCTTGTTAAAGAGTAAAATTAGTCAAGTGATAGAGAGAGCGAGAGAGTAAAGTGGAATGATTGTTAGAGATAAACTAAGTGAGAGAGTTATATATGCAGAGAGAGAGCAGTAAGTGTTCAAGGATAAATACAATAATCGTCAATAAAAAATAGTAAACACTTGTGTTAAATGAAAGGAAGCAAGTGTTTATATTTAATTTGTTGTGTTTTGATAAGAAAATGTATGTGTATGTGTGTATGACTTTGATAAGAGAAATGAGAAATTTAAATATGTTGATTACTTATGTATGTATGTGTATGTGTATATGGCATCACTTATTTCATTACAAATAGCAAATTTATTTGTTGTTTTTTTTTTTGTTTACATTACGAAAAAGCATATAATTTTTGTGTTTATTTTAGGGAATAGGGGGTAAATGGGGGCTTAGAAGATGATTTAACTTAAATCATGCTCTCTATATAGGTATTCATGATAATAACTTGGTTTTTATTTCCTTTTTTTTGTTTTGCTTGCTTATGTACGTATGTATGTATGCATGTGTTGTAAATATGAATTTTACAGCTAGAAATTCTATATGCTAAATTGTTTTCGTTTTATTTAATCTTCTTTCTGTTTTTGTTTTCAACTTTATGCTTCTTTTCTTCTCTTTAAATAATTGAGTTGTTTTAGTTGAAGAGAACAGTTTTTATTTTTCTTTCCGCTTTTGTTAATTTACCTTAAATTTTAGTGTTGCAAAGTGTTTTAATAGTGATGATCCTTAAATAATTCAAGCGATTTTTTTTTGTATAATTTTTTTCATTTGTTGTTAATTTCTGTCACACACATACTTATTTAATAAATTTAAAAATGTTTTTATTTTTTATTTTTTTATATTGTTTTTTTTTTTGTATGTATATTTACTTTTCTCATTTTATTTTGTTTTTTTTTTTAATATTTTTTTGTTTGTTAAATTTAACGGTGTTTTCAGTTGCAAAGTTCATTTTTGTTTATCTCATCGGTTAATTGCTATAAAATGGATGCTTTAAAGTTTTTTTCTTTTATTGTTTGTTGTTTTTATTTAATTCTTGTTTAAATGCATTAATTTTGTATGGGAGAGTTGTTGTCAAAGATTGTTATTTGTTGTTTGTGTTTTCAAGTTTTTTTTTTTGTAAATTAAACAGGAACCTTTGCTTTAAAAAAAGAATTTTTTCTTTATTGAAATACTGTTGGTTCTACATTGTTTGTTGGTTTTAAACGAGGTTATTAAAGTTAAATTGTAGTGTTAATGTTGCATTTTGTATGTGTCTTTTGGTTGTTTTTTTTTTTATTAAATTCTGTTTAAATATTTAAAGTGCTTTTCAGTTTTAATTATTTTATTATTATATTACACAGCAAAGGTTTTTTTTATAATTATGTTTTCTTAATAAACTTTTTCATTTATTTATTTTTTTTGTCTAGTAGGGGAAAGTGCTGAATCTAGGAATTATTTTTTAACGATTTTCACATTAAACTTTTCAAAGTGTTAACTAACAATCGCTAGCACAATAGAAAGATTTCGAAGTTTTTTCAATTAAATACAATTTGTTTTATATTTAGAAATAATAAGAAAAAACAGTGCAAACTTATTTTGTTTTCTGATAGAATAGTTGAAACGTTAAAGAGATTTGTTTAACATCCCATTGTAAAATGTAAACGGTCGCTAGTAACGGTAACTTGACACTGATAGTTTTAACTGGCAAAAATATTAACTAGAAATTACACAATATATAGGAAGTATGTACTGCAGACATATTAAAAAAAAATGAACACTTGTCGATTAAATATGGCACGATAATAGGTAACAGGTATTGCTATCGTTTCGTTAATTTATTTTGTTACGGTAAACAGAGGTTATGTCAGATATATGTACGTACACATACGGCTTGCAGTATTGACAGACATACCGAATGACATATCACTAATGAAAATGACAAGATAAATATAAAATCATTCGGTTTAGAAAGGCATTCCTTTATACGATTATGAGGGCACAGTAAACCATTCAATCTCACTTCATTAGGACTTGGTGTGCTCTGCACCAACGTTAATTTCATAAGTATTAATTTCACTTCTTTCAATGCATGCTTTTTGCTGTTATTTTTTCTATTTAACATCTCATTTGATATCGGCATTCAAGACCACTGGCTACTGACTACAATCTGTCGATATTTGAATGCATATGTATGTGTATGTGAAAATAATTATTTTCGTAACAACATTACTACTTGACTACACGACCACCGTTGTGGTTGTAGCTAACTTAGGCTAATTTCTGTTTTTGCTAGCGATAATAAATACATAGGTTAGTGCTGTCAAAACAATAACATGTATGGGGTGCTTAAAAATGCAATCCAAAAAATATTATTACTAAAATCGTGAGAAAATGTTGGTGAGACTATAGTAATTGTATTCGTAGCTGTCGTGTTTGAAATAATTAAGTAGCTGACTACTTGGACTACTTGCGTTGCCGATGGCATGCAGTCCTGGAAGTGTTTAACGCACGCCACTGAGAAAATAAAAATTAGACAAGATGGCGATAACGACAAAAGTGGTTGTACAGTCGATTAGCTTCTAAGATGTTAAAATATTTGAGTGCATATAAACTCTTTGTCTTTGTCATACTCTGTATTTAGTGTTGGAGATAAAGAATTTAAAGAAACCGCCAAAATTGAACATTGAACAGCAGGAAGAAATATATAGTTGTAATGAATAAACATTTAAATTTTAGTATTTTTTTTTTCAAATAATTTTTTATTTAAATAGTGATTCCAAAATGTTCTTAAGAAAGATTTTAAATTAAAAATAATTGTTTTTGTTGTTTTTTAATATATATATTTTTTAATGGCTAAAGCTTGGCAAAGCTTTTCATTTCTAACAACTAATACGCTAGCATAGTATTATTTTATTTCATTTATTTTTTAATTTTTTGTTTTGTATTATTTTTTTTTTATGTGAGTGGGCTTTTTATGTGGTTGTTGTTTTTTTTTTGTATTTTATTTAAAAATTTCGGTTTTCATTCTTCTTCTTTCCTTATTTTAACACAGCTGGCAACACTGTGTGTATCCGTTTTAACAGTTGGCAATACGTTACTTCATGTATTTCACTTCTAGCTGTTACAGCTGTTACAGTGTTGTGTTGAAATAATAATTTTTAATCAAAACGTTGATACTGTTAAAAAAAAAAAATAAATAAAAATAAATCAAATCAAATAAAATAAAAACAAGTTCAATTAATTACATATGTATTAATAATCTAGAAAAGAAAACTTATCACAAAAATTATTTATATTTTGTTTAATAATTTAGTTTTTCTTTTTTTTATTTATTTTGTTTTATTTTTAAAGATTTTGTTTTTCTAACATTTTTTATTTATTTTATATAATCTGGGCGGAATTCATATTTTTTAGCGTGTTTTAATGAGTATGACAATTGATTTGTTTTTTTTGCAGTTTTGAAAACTTAAGGATTTTAATTAAATTTATTCCGTTTTTTAGTTTTTATTAAGTTTAAATAAAATATACTAATAGTTAAATAAATAAAAGCTATTTAAAGAGTTTTTAGGTTTGTTTTTTGGTTTTTCAATTGCTTGTCATAATGATAATAATACAATATTTAAATGATTTTTTGTTTTAGTTGTTGCTAATTATAAATAATTTTTTATAGTTTAAACATATTGTTTTTAGATTTGTTGTTTCCATGTATAAATAGTGTCAAGTGTTAAGAAAGTTTTAGGAGGCAGGGTTTGGGTCAGTTTAATGTTTTAATGATTATATACGATATTTAGAGAGGACTTAATTAAGCATTTTGTTTTATACTTTTTGTTTAATTTTTATAAAAAGAAATAAAAGAATTCTTTAATTTTTTTTTTTTTAACAAACCTAGCCAAATGAAATTTTTTTTGTTATTTAAATTATCATAGGGTGTGTCTATTTTTATTTTTTCTATTTTTAATGATTTACATTTTACAAACGCCTTCTCTTTAATTAATTTCATGTGTTTTTTAATTTAATTTCTATGGTTTTTTTCTTTTTTTCTTGTTAATGATGAAGCTTTTGTTTTTGTTATTTTCTTTTTCAAAATATTTTTGCTTTTTTATGTAAATTTTTCGTTTCTTTTTTTAAATCTTTTATAATATTGTATAAATAATTGTTATTATTTTTATATTTTACTTTATGTTTTCATTTATTTGCTATTTTATAAATTTAAAATACCATTATTTGATCACCACTGCCCTCCGCACTGTCTTCATCATCTGTTTCCTCGTCTTCATCATCGGATGTTAAGGAGGAGGCATTATTAACCACAGATTCTGAACAAAAAAGAAAAATTAGAAATGAATTGATATTAAAAATAATGCAAATGAAAATTTGTTTGTCTTGATATAATTAAATCTTAAGTTCATTAGAAAAGTTTAATAACGTTCCTTAAGAAAGCTCTTTAACTCTGGCGGCAGTTCGCTTTTTAACTTTAATAACAATACAAGGTTTTTGCGGGACCAGGTGGTTACAACTTGACAGGTTACTAAACGCTCTATTACGTATAAACAAGACGAAACAGCGGAGTAAATTGCGTTTAAATGAGTGCGATTTGAAAAATACCGTGAGAAATGGAGTCAGTGATCCACTAGATCCAAGCGGTTTAAAATGAAGTTGAAGCGACAATTTTTTTTAAATTTTAATACGTCAGATAAGTTTTGCGGAATCAGAGTTTAACAGTATTACATGCCATGTTAGCATTTGGCTGTTAGATATTAGAAGAGTTCAGAGGCAAAATACAAGTCGTAAGCTTCAAATAAATATGCGTTTTAATTCCGATTACGATAACAAAATTTCTGGTCATAACATAAATTTTATTTTGTATTTCCTTATTAATTTATTAAACAACAAATTTTGTGATTATTTTATTACGAAATCACTATACAAACTATATGCGTGTTACACGCAATCAAAATATGTATTTTCTTCTGTGAACATGCAGTAACCTTGAAACTTTCTTAACCTCAATTTTAATAAAGAAAAATTTAAGCATAAAAATGGAGGAAAAAATTTTCTTACTTTAGCAAGTATTTTTAAATAAATAAACACTCTTAAAGGCTTTAAACACTAACTTGAAATCATTGAATTACATACACATACACACATATTTAATAAATCTCCCGCTCTTTCTCTCTGTTTATCTTAATCTCTATTCAATAGAATGGTAATTAAGTTGATACAATTTATCATTTTTGGATTATCTATTGTAAATAATTTATTGCCAACAACAAAAATATTCAATTTACCAACACCCACAAAACGAATAAATGATTTAATTGTGTGCTAAAGTGTAACAAATTCTAGAAACTTAAGTATGAGAGAGAAGGAGAGAGTGAGGATAACAAATACATTCTATACAAACATAATAATAACACACACATACAGTTTTACGGGGGCATAATAAATGTAAAACCGAAAACTCCATGAATAAGGAAAAGTCATAAGAAGTCAGTGTTGCCATTTTAAAAAAACTTGTATTTAAAATAGGCTTTTTTCTCAGTTACGTAGAACTACAGTACATTAAATATTCTCTCTTTTCACGTCCAATTGTTTAAGAAAGATTTCTTCAGTTAAAATATTGAATAGAAACAAATTTAAAACTCCATTGTAGGCAAGTTTACAAAGTTAGTGTAACAATTACTAACATAACTGGTTATTACAACTAAGCTTCTTACACCAACCAAATTGTGTGTGTTAATTTTATCCATACGTGGAGGAACCTATAGTTACCGTCGACTCCGAACTAGAGATTTGAGAAACTTTTTATTGCATATGTAAGACTGGCAAGTATATATTTGTCTTGTTCCAGACGTCTGTTTTGGGGTTTGATCTATGGACTCGCGTCTAAAAACCAAAAACACTAACTACTAGACTACGGCGTGTACTTCGAAGTAAACTTAAATATTTTTTTATTTAATTTTATCATTAACTTCTAAATTTTTTAGACTTTTTGTAAAAAGTTTTAATTCTTTGGCAACCCTAAAAGGAGTACAAACAATTAAGAGAATGTGTAATAAAAAACAAAACATGCCTTTCGAATAGCATTTGTTTTTTATAAACACATTTAACTACAGGTTTTAGTATGTGTTTCTAGAGAAATGAATTGCTAAACTAGACAACAACTCTCATATATACTCCCACACACTCTCTCTCTCTCTCTCTCTCTCTTTACATTAACACTCTTTACATTAACACAAAATACTGAAGTGCTACAATATTTACTTTCTATTTATTCCCCACATATTACCCCCTCTTTAACTATACTGATGCTACTGTTGCTGCTGCTGCTGCTGCTGCTGCTGTAAATTACAACACAACACATGTTTGTTGCATGTGTAATTATCAAAATCTGGTCAGTTGTAGACAGCTGTTAATAATGGACTTTGATTTGATAATAAAATCATTAACATTTCCTTTTACATACTCACGCATGTAAATTTGCATTACTAATGTATGTGTATGAGGGTACATACTTTATAGAGAGAGAGAGAGAAGGTGATAAAGAGAATAAGATTTCGTGTACATGTTTATTTATGTTATTTGCTTTGTGTTTGTGTTGTTGTTTCTATTTATCTGTTCCTGTAATACAATGTTTACAATTGAAATAATCACATTTTACATTAATTTATTTCGAAAATTAATAATTTATTACAATTTGTAATTGTTATCAATAACAACACCCAGCAACAATAACAATAATGGTAACAAAATTTATGTAAAATTTTTCTAATTTGAATTTATTTGTTATTAAAGCAAAACTTTTAAACAATTTCTGTTGTTTATTGGTAATTAAAATTAAAAAAAATCCCAGAAAACCAAGTCACCTGAATGCATAACCCATGAAAATTAGTATTCTCGATTGCCTCTATAAATCAAAGTAACATAACGTATGAATTTTTTACCTCAACGCCAACATGACTCTTCTTTTTTAATTTTGTTACGCAATTAAATCTCAATTTCTATTGAATATAAACTTTTTGCTTTGAAGGCTATTTTAATTTTAAACCAACATTTTTGTTTTTTTTTTGTTCCCCTCATTTGTTTGTTTTTGAACAATTATTTACAGGATTTGAGGTACGATTTAAAGAAAAAAAAAAACTAAATACGTATTTGTAAAGCGGATTTTGTTTGTATTACGTAAATATATAAATATTAATTAAGACGCTTCACCAGAATACGAAATATTTTTGTTACAAATGTGTTAAGGGTTTGCTTGTAATAAAGATATCCATTTTTCTATTGCATAAACGAAACTATGATTTCCATGGAACCTTATTTCATTATGTACGAGCTACAATATTATTTAAACAAACGCCTTTAGATTGGTTGCAGCAGTCAAACTCTTTGAGATGATTTTTGAGCACTTTTTGCCCCATAAAAGGGGGAAACTCGCCAATAACTTGACGAATGTTGGTTTTTAAATATTCCAACATTAGGGGATAACATGCGGTACTTGATGTATTCCCGCAAACAAGTCCTAAACGCCTAAAATCGCATGTTCTTGGTGGCAAATTGAAGTCACCATCCTTTTTTCAAACATACTCGTACATAACATGACGAACCTTCAGTCAGGATTACGACCTAGCTTCTCATACCACTTATGTATGTTGTGTTTGTTAATTGTATACATGTGTGGCGGAACATACAGTTAAAAGTCGACTCTGAACGACAGATTTTTGAGAAACTTTTCATCGTAGTTTTATTTACTCTTAGAGTTTTTGCCATAAATCTGCTGAGCGGAAGTGACCGAAGAAATATTTTTTCATATTTCATTTTGTTGGAGATGTCTGACCTGGGCACTATGTGGCATTTTGCCTGAAAACCTGGCCAAAATTAATAGAAGTGTTTTATGAGACAATGGCTGGAATTTTTTGATAGTGTTAGTGATAATTAGGCCCAAGGATGAACCCAACTGATTTTGGTTCAAATCGGTCCGTGATTTCGCCTAGCCCCCATACAAATTCCCCTCGAAATTGCACTTATTTACACATCATTATGTTAATTATGCAACAATCATGATAAAATTTAGCATGGATCAGTTCTGTGTACTAAGAAATCATGGTGTAAAGTTTGGTGAAAATCGGATCACATTTGACCCTGGTCCCCATATAAAGTCCCCTTTAGAAATTCACGTTTGTGCTTATAAATGGCTTAAAAACATCGGTATCGTGATGAAATTCGGTATGAACGTGTATTTTGTAAATCTAAATCATATTACCAAATTTTGTTATTGTCGGTCCATAATTGCTCCTTGGTCCAAAATAGGGCCCCTTAAGAAAATATGTTTAGCAATTATAATTGGCTTAAAAATTTTATTACCTCGATGAGATTCGACATGAACATGTTTAATATGAATGTGAATCATTTGTGATCACATTTTATTATGATCGGATCATAAGTGCCCCTAGGTACCACATACGGTCCATTAAGAAAATCTAACATACATCTCATATTGTTATAATAGTCGATATACATACATATGTAATTAAGTTTTTAAACTTCTATGATAATTAATATTTATTTATATTATTTAAAAGTGAATATTTAAAAAGTGAAACTAACTACAATCGTTAAAATCGTTGTCATTTTCATCATCAATGTCAGGAAGGAGTAAGTTAATAGTATCTGATGAAAATGCTTTTCTATTTCTTCGCGAAATTTGTGTACTGCAGCTTATAAAAGGGTCACTGCTTAAAAGTAACCTATTCAGGACATCTCGATTGGTATCGCTTCTACTGAATTTCCTCGCATAATTCGTACACCATATGGCTTTATTGAATATGACTTTATTACACTGCGTCTAATTTTTTTAATTTTTCAAAAAAAAGTAATATTTTCAAAAAATCGCCAAAAATAATTGCCCAAATTTGCGCAAACTTTTCTTTTTGTTCCTGAATGTAGAGAGTTCATATTTTCTTGTGGTATATAACATTAAACTAAAAACTACTTTCACCTTTAAAATCCTAATCTTTTTTGGGTAGGATAAAAAATGTGAAATTTTTATTATTTTTAAATTTTGAACGAATAAGTTTAACAATAATATATGAGATATATATATATACAGTGCATGACAAAACAATGGAAACTTTTTCAAAAATTTATTTATGTGTTACAATCGGACGAAAATTTAAAAATCTTTTTAAGAAATCGGCAAAATATTAATGCCTTTTATTAATATGCACTGTTATTAACATTTCTGTATTTTAAAAAATATATAAAAAGACTATATAATTCAGTAATTAAAAAAAATAATTCTATTCACATATTTGATGTTGACAAAACATTGGAAACTTTGGAAACTTTTTTAATTTTTGAATTATATAATTCATTTTTATACATAATTTTAATATACAGAAACGTTAATAACAGTGCATATTAATAAGCTCCACAAATGTTTTGCCGATTTTTAAAAAACATGTTAAATTTTCGTCCGATTAAGTACATTTTTGAAAAAGTTTCCATTGTTTTGTCAAGCACTGTATATAACTGAAAGTAGCAGTTGCTCATACCTGTCAAATAAAAAAAAAATCAATATAAAACCTCTATCCGTTTAGCCACAAAAAATATCATATAAACCTATTAAAATTTCAAAAAAACACCAAAAACGCATTTAATTTTCTTCACTTTCCTGTCTTTGACATCGTCTCAAATCTACAAATCTCAACTTAAAGTCGTGAAAATTCACTATATAATGCAGAATTTTGTTGTCTATATATACTCAGTTTCTTAAATTTCTTTAAAATCATTTTTGCCTTTTTGGCCATCTTTTCAGAGTAAATGCCACATAGTGCGGGGGTTTGAAACGTCGCCAACACACTATCTATTGGAATACGATGATTTCTTTTTTCCACACTTAATTTATTTTCAATTTGACAACTTCTAGAATTTTACTGATGAATTGTTTTTGTTATTCTTTTCAATTCTATGTACTGTGATGTTTCTCTAAAGTTTTGTTATAATAATACGACTTATGCAGTTTAAAACTTTCAGTATTTATTATGTCTTCGCAACACTAAACAAAAAAACTTGAAAAAAATGTGTACTGAATTTGTGTTTAAAAACTAAATTTAAACATGCACCAGCATGCATAAGGACAATGACAGCTCAATTAATGAAGTATAACATTAAAATCGAGAGTAAATTTTTCTGTTATTGAATTGGTTTGTGCGTTATTTACAAATTTCTCATTTTGATTTAACAGTGTCCCAGTGTCCCAATAAGTGTTGAGAGTTTCATAACAAATTTTCTCTAAAATTTTTGTATATTAAAATCGTTTGTATGGCTTGCAAATGCCGAACTTACCACAATTGGGTTTTCCTCGAGTGCGTGTATTGGCAAATTCAACGCCATGCTTGTCGACACACCAGCAAACGCCTACAGAATTATGACACTGTGTGGGTTTATAAAAACCTTGGACATCACAATCGGGTGCATAGGCTCCTGTTTAATGTAATGTGGTCACATCAAACCAAAAAAACAATTCAAAATAAAAATAAAAAAAAGAGAAATTTTTTGTTAATTTTCTTTTCTTTCATTGGAATGCAAATTTAATATTCTATAGAATTTAAAAGAATAATTATTTATTTATTGTATTGTAATTAAACTAATTTGTAAAATGTGTATGTATAAATATGTAAGTACGTATGCTCGTAAATTATAGGGTGGTTATGTATAGGGTGTATAATAAGATATTGAATTGAATTAATAAAAATTTATTATTTATTGTTTAAACAAATTGCGATAAAAAGAACAAAAAAAAGCATAAGCCGTATAAGGAGATAAATTGAGAATAATTGATTGAAAATTAAATGAAATTTAATAAGCGAAACCGGCAAAATAAAGGCAAATTTAAAAATTTAATTTTAATTTTAAAATTGTGTAATGCAAACAAACAAACTGCGTGTGTGTGAGTGTGTTTGTGTATTGGATGGGTGAAAAATATTTTTCTTAAGGAATTTTTTTGTTTTTTCTATAAAGAAAGTGTTTCAAAGAAATATTCAAGTGTTTCGTTATTTCGTCTGCAGGTAGTTTAAGAAAAATACAGAGAAAAAACAACTAAAAACTGGCAAAAAAAAAAGTTAAACAAATTCTTAAATTAACAAACTTTAAGGTTTTCTTTTATTTCGTTTCGTACAGACAACAAGTCTTTTGAACTTTTGAAATAAATTTTTTTGGCAGTTTTGTTCTGCGTCTCAAAAATATTTGCCAACTTTGCACTAAAAAAACCAAACGGAAATACAATAAACAAAAAACCGAAAAGAAAAATTGAAAATGTAAGAAAAACTGTAAAAATATAAATCTCTTACGGACGCGGTGTGCCTGTTTGTTATTAAGAAAACTTTAAAGTTTATTTTTTTTTTAAATGTTCTAACTTCTAATGAATTACAATGTATGTGTACGTGTGTTCGCATGTATGCATGTATATGGCCAATGTGTACAGGCTACTACTATTGCTACTTTTGCTGCTGCTATTGCTACTTTTATTTCTGTTTTTTGTTCATTTTTTTTTTCTTAAAAGTTTAAAGTTTTTGCTGATATTTTACATTCTATGGAGAATATGTTTTAAATTTTTATAAAATTTTAAAGAAAATTGAACTCGCAAGTAAAACTTTCAGGCATTAAATTTGTTTTATAGGGTTTTGCAGGTTCTAGTTTCTTCTTCAACATTGTGAATATTCGAAATTCAGTATTAAAACAGGGTGTGGCTTGGGAAAATTATTGCGAATGTGTCAGGTATCAGGTACCCCAGATCACTGCGTTGTGTTCCAGGCGGAAGTCAGGGCCATCCTCAGTAGCAGAATTTTTTTGAGAATATACTGATACACACGGACAGCTTGACTGTCATAAAGTTCCTTTCGAACTTCATCTCGACCTCTAAGTTTGTTCACGAATGACACCTTGCTTTTTTAAACTCTCCATTACTTGGATTCCTAGGCATTTTTGTTCTTTTTTTTGGTAAAACCAGCACTCAGGGGATGGCCCCTACTCATGCAGTGCATTGTGCAGGTTTAGGAAAATAGGTTATAGGAAGGTGGAAAGAGAGAGTAGTGTTTGTGGACATTTGATTTAAACACAAGATGCGAACGGCAAGGAAACGAGTTGCTGCTAGGGATTCCTAGGCATAAGGACATATTCGGAAATTGATTCAAACGGTTACTAAACTGTAAAATCCGTTATGTGATATGCCCTTAGAAGCCCTCTTGCCCACGATTAGAATCCACTGGAAATTATAATTAAATTCCAGTTCTAAACAAACATTTCCTTGATTGAAGAGAGGACCTATTCGATCGTTAATTTGCGTTGGTTGGATATTAACTCAAGGAGGACAAAACATTTCCTTTTCTCCTAAACTTAACGTTTACGACATGGGTATCTGTCCTCACGGGATTAATAGAAAGGCATTCTTCGACTAGAAGCCTCCTTGCGTGATATCTGCAGAAGTTGCAGTTCGAGAAGGTGGCCTGAAAGGCATTCGTTGGCTAGAAGTCGTAGCTCGAAATGGGAGTAAGAAGCTGACTATGATGCCACCTAAAAGGCATTCGTCAGCTAGAATCACCCTTGCGTGATATCTGCAGAAGTTGCAGCTCGAGGAGGGAGAAAGGTACTGCCTGTGATGCCACCTAACCTAACCTAACTTTTGTCATTAGGCGGTGTTGATAATGAGAAGTAAAGATACGTTTTAGGTCATATTTCTAATGAATATAAGTCTTTAATACAGTGAAATATCTAAAGAAATACCTGAAGGGATGTTTTTTTTTTCCTGAAACTGACTTAGCAACATGCTCAAACATGTATGCTGCATAAGCTAATTTGAATTCTATGTTTAACGGGTGATAAAGTACATTCACTTTCGTATTTCAGTCACGAATTATTCGGCTTCTTCAGTTCTGATATACAGTTTTAGTGTAGAAGTCGCCGTAGTCTAGTAGGTAGTGTGTTGGCTTATTAGACGTAAAGCCAGGGTTCGAGCCCCGGGCCAGACATCAAAACAAAATACAAAAAGAATTTCTTCGGCAAGTTCCTCTCAACAGATTTCTGGAAAAAATTCTGAGAGTAAATAAAAATTGCCATGAAAAAAAGTTTCTCAAAAATCTGTCGTTCTGAGTCGACTTTAAACTGTAGATCCCACCACTCATGTACAAAAATTAACACACACAACATAAGTGGTGTGAGAAACTAGGACGTTGTGCAAATGGTCAATTCCGGGTGTCTTAATTGACAAGTACACGTCCTCTAACCTAACCTAACCTACAGTTTTAGTGTGGGACTAAATTCTGTTGCCTGCAAAACTGCAAAAATTTTTCAAACGTTACTGCATAATGTGTCTCGTTCCTTTTATACGGGGTCCTTATTGATTTAGCGTAGCTTTTGCGACCGCATGTGTGCCTCACATAGAAGCATGGATAAAAATACTCTCGGATAGTCAGTCTGTAGTCATAGCTTGTTACTGAAGTTTTACAACCTTCTCAGCCACTCTGAGAATGAAAGGTTTTCTTTTATTGAATACCTGGATTTGAAGTTGCCGTAGTCTAGTAGGCAGTGTATAAGCTTATAAGACGTGAGGCCGTGGCTCAGGCATCTCCAATAAAACGAAATATTAAAAAATATTTCTTTGGCGGCTTCCTTTTCAGCAGATTTCAAGCTAAAACTCTAAAAATTGCCATGAAAAGTTTCTCAAACATTTGTTGTTCTGAGTCGATTTTAAACTGTAGGTTCCGCCACTCATGTATACAATTAACACACACAACATAAGGTCGTAATCCTGCATGAAGGGAGAAAAGAAGTATGACGTGGCGGATGTCTATGGCAAGAAGGAGTGTTTAAATTATTTTTGAAAAATAAACTCACATTAGAAAAACTCTGTTTCATCGAATGTTTTTTCGATTTGATTTTAGATCATAATATCCCTGTTTGAAATAATTTAAACTCTAGTCAGAGTTTCTCTAATTGTTATTGAAAAAAAAAATTAAAAAATTTAATTTAAATTTTGAAAGTTTTACAAAAGCTTTTCTAAATGTTTTCTAAATGATTTTTATTTTTTCTAAATTTAATTTAATTTAATTGAATTGAATTAATAACGAATTCATATATAAAAAAAAACCATTAAAAGCAATGCTAAAGCTATTCAAACGATGAAATGATGATGAAAAATATATTTTTTGTATGGCAATAATAGTTACAATAATAACGGTAATAATATTAATTAATAATTAATAAATTTAAATGCATATGAGAGAGAGAGAGAGAGAGAGAGAGAGAGATTCTAAGCAACATTTAAAATAATTTGTATTTGAGAGAAATATTTTTCTCTTAATATTGTATTTTTAAAAAATTCATAAGAAAACAACTCCAATCGCTGGTCATAAAACCTAAGTTGTTTTTTTTAGCTTTGCTCGGGTGTGTACAAGTGTTTCTTTTTTTCTTTCTTTTTTTTTTTTTGGATCTCATTGATCATTTCTCGTTAATCAGTTTTTGTTTCGGTTTAAATGGAAATTAAAAAAGGAAAAACAATAACAACAACAATAATAATCATAATAATAATCAAAAAAAAAAACGGAAAACAATAGAAAAAACAGTTTCTCTCTGTAGTGAATAAAAAAAGAATCGAAACATAATTTGTATGAGAAATTAAAATGTCCACCTGTACCTATCTCACCTGCAAAATCGCCAGCAATTCTTCGCCTAACGGCAGCACAAGGACGATCTGTCTTCTCAAAACAGCGACACCACTCTCGAGTATTTATCGAATTATCCTGATCCAAATCGCATGTATCGATGAAGGGCTTAATGCAACGTTCATTCTGATCGTGTTCCAAATCGTACATTTCCTGCAGCGAAAGGAAACCATCGTTATTTAAATCTAAATGTCCGAACATCCATTTGGCTTCGGTTTTGCAGGCGGGTGGGAAATGTGCCTTGGATTTTTGACTATGCTGACGACGTTTCTTGCTATCGGCCATTATAACGGAGAACCAGTCGAGCAGGCGATTACCGATGGCAGTCAATTGTTGGGGTTTGCATTCAGGCGATTTGGAGGGATATCCTGAGATTGGTGGCGAATTGTTTAATCTTATGTTCTTTATTATTCCTTAGTTCCACTTACCGTTATTGATGTTGCTGTTCTTTAAATACTTTTGTGGCTTCTCAATCACTTCATTGTAACCGCGAATTTTATGTTTGTCATCCTGGTATTGTTGATTGTCCTGAAAGGAAAGAAAGAAAAGAAATTTTGGAATATTTTCAAAATTTTCTCATAAAAATAATTCTTTTGTTGGTTGTATTAGGTGTTGTAGAGGGTCCTACTCTTTCTTGATGTTTATAATTGTTTAAATAAATCTCCTTAATTGTATTCCTTAAGAGTCGGTTAGGCTGCGTTAGGTTATGTTAGGTTATGTTGGGTTATGTTAGGTTATGTTAGGTTATGTTAGGTTATGTTAGGTTATGTTAGGTTATATTAGGTTATGTTGGCTTATGTTAAGTAATGTTAAGTTATGTTTGGGTAAGTTAGGTTAGGTTAGTTTAAGTTTGCAGCTGCCTATGTGCTGCCTATGTCACACTTTATGTGTTACAAGATGATATTTAGTGCCCAAGAATGCGTCACTTTACAGAGGATGTATTCTGTTCTATCTTTTTTAAAGAAATTCGAACATTGAAAGACCCTATACTATACAAAGTTTTTCTTTCCCTTATACTTTTACTACTTTAACGTTTTAATCCCATTAAATATGCCATAAGTTCCATAAGTTCCATTGGGTAATTTCAATATTTAATTTTTATTTCGAATTTATTTTCCAATACTTTTCTTTTTCATCTCCATCCCATTCTTTTTATTTTTATTGTTGTTTTTATAACAGTTACTTTTCTTCTTCTGATTATTATTATTGTTGTTGTTGTTGGAGTTGGAGCTATAAAATATTTAATCTTAGTATTCTACCATGTTTTATGCACTAAACGCCCATTAGTTTCATTATTTACAAGACAATGAACAACCAAAAGAAAGAAAAGAAGTAAATGTGGAACAAAGTAATGCTAAAATGTTTTGCCAAAAATATAAATACACTGTGTGGCAAAAGCAAGAACACAAATACTTTACATACATAGATTATTAGTTTAATTAACACTTGACATTACTTTTGTATTTGAGTGTTTAATAAAGCCTGTATAATCCTATGTTTTCGTGGAAAGGGTTCCTTTTTAACCCCCTAGGAATTGATAATAGAATACTAGAGTATTGTAGTAGTAGACGTGATGGTACTTACCTTTTTATAAGCAGTATACTTGAGATATTTATAATGTTTGTTGTCATATTTGATCTCCTCTGGCGTGAAAGTGAATTGTGAATTGATGTGATTGTAATGACGATTGTTATCATCTTTATCCTGTTGTGAAAGAGACATTAAACGAGCGTTACATAGAAACGAAAGAAGAAAATAAAAAACAAAATAACAAACAAACGTATAAACATAACAGACATCACTAAAGTAACATATCACCACATCGCCATCGTCACCATTACCACCCACCATCACTTACTGTCGTCATTGTCATGGCATGTAAACTGAAATCGATTCTGATTCAAGTATCTCATCGATACTCAGGCCAAAGTGTATTGCTGCTATATGGGTGTGTCAATTTTATATACAATATTTCAGTTATGGAAACCCAAACCAAACCAAACGAAACCAAATCCAAATCAAATATACATTCACACTTCAGGCAAATAGACAAGCTTATCCACTGATAACAAGTTTATACCCGCACGTGCCCCCATCTCCTTGAATAGTAACATATGATACGATTTCAAAATAGAAAGGCTATACAATACGAGTGCAAATGTGTGTGTCAAGCGTAATGTTATAGGTTAACGGTTATGTGAACACATGTAAATAAATTTTGAGTGGAAATAAATTTAAAATGTAACATAATTTAAGGCACATAATATCGATAAAAATCCTTGTGTAACCCAAATTGTTATCAGGACAATTTCTCAAATGCCATGTAAATATTGGAGGAGGACTGTGCATATTTTTCAAAAACCATTATGGAACCATAATAAACCATTTGTGGTCCTTCGTTTCAATTTAGGACATGTTGCATTTACAATAGAAGGCTATATCATGAGTACAAATGACGGTAAATAAAATTGGAGTCGTCTTTAAACTGTAGGTCCCACGCCACTCAAGTATAAAACTAAAACCCCCAACATGAGTGATGTGAGAAGTTAGATTGTAATCCTGACTAAAGGATCGTAAGGACTTATTAAGTAAGTGTGAGAGATATGGTCGAAATTTTTTATTCGCTTGATAGACCTGTTGACCATTATGTGTGGAATATAACGCCAGGGTTTCTCTAGGTGGAGCGCATCCGAAATGTTCAATTATGCATGACTCTGGCTGAATTTGATCAATGCTGTGGTTTATGACTCATGTGCATATTCCTGCGACTTAAGAAAACCTCATAAGAAAAACTGTAACGGGATCATATCGCATGATTTCGGTAACCAGTTTTCATCACCTCCACAAGTGATCATGCTCTCGTTCGTGAAGAATATCGAATGTGGCAAGACCTGTGGGACACGTAGCGTTGTCTTATGAAACCATATGTCGTTGGTGTCCAGATCATCCAATACATGTCAAAAAAATGTTGGATATTATCGATCAATAGAGCTTGACAACGTTGTTGTCGCGCTCCTTTTCTCACCAAACAGAGACTTTTTCTTTATGCATGGGACGTTGTTGGATGTATTGTGAATTGTTATCGTCCCAAATGGGATCATTTTGTTTGTTCACGTACCCATTCACGTTTGTTCACACGAGGGTCTCATCATTGAAGATGATTTTTTCGACAAAAATTAGGTTCAGTTGTCAGCTGCTCCAGAGCAACTGATTTGACAGTTATAGCGCAGTTGTCAACTGTCCAAATTCGAAAAGAATTTTTGAGTAACTCAGCCATATTTTCAACGCTGTAATGTTGTATTAGTTTACGAAAGCCTTAATCCCCCTGTTATCATGAACAGAACACAGGGATTCCGAAATTCCGAAATAGTAGATAATCAATGGTTTCTCCTTCTCTCAGAACTTTGTGGGAATGATGCTGACGTAATGTTTTATTTTGTAAGTGCTGCTACACCACGTGCAATTGCTATTCTCATACTACAGCTACGTTCTGAGCCAGTGTGAGTGCTTTAATTTTTTGTTTAACTGTATTTACTCTTTAGCCTCATCTCCTATCTCTCTCAGTCTGTGTGTGTTTCTATTACAAATTTTCTATTACTATACGTCGGTATGGTCTTGTGCGAAATATCTTTGCAACACTTGTATTATTAATACGAGTTTATGCTCGTATCGTATCTGCCAGTCTATATATTTAAACATACACATACGCATGTATAAATATAACCAAATAAATGTGTGTGCGTAAGTGTGTTTATAGTTGTGTAATTGTCTTATTGTCTTCTCTAAATGGTCACATTAAAATGTTTGTTTATTGTCATAGTCATTGCCATTGTTTATCATCGGATAACTTAACATGTGTTCCTTAGCACAAGTGTCGGCATGTATGTATACATGGCGGCTGTTTGGCTGTGTGCAATTTGAGTGGAAGAGAACATGATAATATTGTAGTATGTGCGGAGGTTTCACAAAATTACTTTTGTTTCGTGTTAAATGTACTGAAAATATTTTCATGTGACACTCTCTTTATGCAAAACGGAAGGAAACCTACAGCAAAACATCTGTAACATCTCGAATATGGAAATCAATTGATTAAAAAAAAAAAATGAAATGAAATATTTTTATTGGCATTATTTTACTGGGAAAAATTATTTTGAAATGGAATTGAATGAAAATAATTTTTATTTTTTCGATTACAGCATTAACATTAAAAGTTAAGCCAGCCTGTCTTAATTACATTGATTTGGATTTAAATGTTAAGATAGCATATTAAAAATAAGAATACATAAGAATACACTTCAATTGGCAACGTTTACTACGCGCTTCTTTTATCACAAAGATTAAACTTCACAGAGTATAATATGTTCCCTTTATCTCTACTTAATTTTGTAGCGTTATGGTAATTTCGAGAACCTTACTGTTACTAGGTAGTTCTGTTATTGTAATTTAATCTCTGTTTATACCTATTCTCATAGGTTTTCGCAATTTGGTTATTGTAATTCCTTATTATTCTAAACTCTTTATTGTTTTATTATTTTTCATTCGATAGTCGTAACTCTACCACTCAATGAAGTCTGCTCGTTGCGAAACCATACCATAATTTGCCAATCTCTTCAAATGCATAATTTTCAAGTTTGCCTTTCCTCTTGAAAAATGCGTGAAGATAAATAAGAATTTGAAAATCCAAGACACAAACCAAAAATTTTTAAAGCAGGCACTGTTAGCTGTTTATCGGTGCTCATCTGAAAATGTCCACTTATTTAGGAGCTAATTATGGGACATATAATACAGTGAGCGCCATAAATGAGTCAACACCCACTATAATTTTAAATTTTCTATTATGTTCTTAAGCATAAAAAAAGTTCCTTTACCATGAATTGTTGTTTTTGTTTTAACATACAATGTAATAGATAAACGTTTTTATTTTTGGAAATTTATTCCACTATTCTCATTTACTTTTCTCGCTATCCTAAGAAAATGAATTATTTCAGTGGTGTTTACACACTTTTGACGCTCACTGTACGTCTATGGGGTACCATTACCACTTTCAAACGAAGGTTTCAGGACTTATTAATACAACATAGTCAATATAGTCCTCTAGAGGATCAGGCACCATTTCTCAAAAATATGGAAATGCTCCCCATATACCACTCTATACAAAGGGGTCAATTAAGAAACCCCATTTGTATTTTGGCTCATATAATCTTAGGATTTCAGAAAATTTACTTTGAAAATATTAATTTTTTTAACAATTTTCCGGCTTTTTACAAAATATACTTGTAGTGGAACACCGTAGCAACACATCGATTTATTCACGAATGCATTCGCAACTGTTGGCGCTTCCTGGCTAGGTAAAGTATATACGAGTACTTCTGCCAGTCCATTACAACAAGAAACACAGTTTCCGGAGTTACTAACAGGAAAGGCTCCGTTTCTCCTCACTGAACCAATGTGCATAGTTTGTTAGCTTATCAGCTACAGCGTGTTGGCATCCAACTAATTAGAACCGCTGTTTCAATTTTTCCAGGGAATTGCTATATGCCTTAAACCCTTTTCTTAAACCTCAAAACAATTCTGATATAAAAAGAAAAATTATTAGTTTAGTGTGTTTTGGAATGGCCATCTAAAGCTTCACACATTTCATGGGCCTTAGAGCACTTGTTTCCATATTATCCACTAAATTTTATACCAATACCTTTCGTTTAATGCTCAACTGAACTTTTGATTTTCCACAAAATTAATACCGATTCAACTTAATTCAACTCCTAATACCGAGCCTAAGTAAATTCGAGAGTCAAGACCTTTGACTCGAAACTACCAGTAGTGTTCGTTGCCCACCCTTGGAGTACTTAAAGAATTTATTATCGTTGGATTTTAATTTCCTCTCTTGCCATTATTTTTTTTTTGCTGCTGGCAATAATAATGTTGTTGTTGTTGAAAAAAGAAAGGTAAACAACATCGTGTTTGTTTGTTGTACAGCATAAAGTTAAAGTGTCAGTCTCAGTGTCAGTGTCATGCATTGTTTGTTTGCTTGGCGTCACAATACATGTTTGGTGTCAGGCGAATATTGTGTTATGTGAGCATGTTTATGTGTGTGCGTGTATGTGTATATCTAGTGTATGTCCATTTTATGTTTCGTCGTATCGTTGTTGTTCCCGTTATCATTCTTGATCTGTTAATGCTTGCACAGCATACAATGGCAACAAACAGGAATAAGCAAGAATTAAAGAAGAAAACATTTATTCATTCATTCATTCATTCATTCATGCTGTTCATTTCTTTGTTCATTTATTCACTTTTAAATTGTTCATTCATTTTTCATGCACTTTTTATTCATGCTGCGGACTTATTTGCCCCCATTCGCTGTTTTGTTCATTCGCTTGCTGGCGTATAATTTATAGTTTTGACGGAAATTTTTAAAATTTCTTCTCAATTTCTTCTTTAACTTCATACCGCCATAGGTAGCGTGGTTATATTTTTGTTAGTGCTGATGGATGACAACACTAGAAGCACTTAATGAATCCCTAGAGTCCAGATAATTGGTTACCCTACAAAGCAAAGAAACCTAACCAACTACTTTGTGGGTATTGTACGGAAAAGCTATTCAACAATGTCCAGTTCAAGTATGGGTACTTAGATCTGTTCGTGACAGAAGTTTTTAAATGATCCGAATTATATTGTATAGTGTGAGGTCTTAAGAATTGTTGGAGAGCTAGTGATAGCAATTTAAGTAGCTACTCAACTGACTGTCTATCATGACTTCATGCAAGCCCAAACTACAATAGGTGACCTCTGTGAATGCAGATCAATGAAGATGATCTCTTGTGATCACAGGTTCACTAAACCTTTTGTTCTAAATCACAAGTCACTTGTCAGACCCATATTGACTGCGCTTTAATTTATAGGGCCCGAACAACTCTCAAACCTTAAACGAGAATGGTGGTGCTTAATTCCAGCAGTAACCATGTTACCTTTGCTACGCCCATATCGATGTATCCAAGTAAGTCTCTTAAGATAATGGCTCAACATCTCTTTAAGAATTGATTGGCATTGTTAATTAGAATGAATGTCGTGTAGAGTCCATCCTAGACCTTCAAAGATTATCTCCGACTATATGATATCCAAACACCAATCCATTCATGCTGATATACCACGCTAGGGTCATAAAATAAACTCTCACTATCTCATTTTAAGATGATTGACGATTTCTAATCAGAACAGATGTCATGTAACCTCCACCCAAGGCCTTTAAAGCTGCTTGACTATCTTTAAGAAGCTTAATATCTCTGTTCTATACACGATAATTGTAGCTACTTCGGCTTAAGGAACAGCCGAAGCTGTAAAACAGATTGAAGTTACTCCTTTTGTGCATTCCAATGAAGCACAATCGTGCCAATGTATTGAATTTACATTCATTCGGTCAATAATTGAGCCTGAGTGCCAAATAAAAATTTCACCTAAACATGGTCTAAAGTTAAACTGTAATGAGTACTCGATGTTAATAACATCGGCTTTTGTCGTCTTTAGTAAATTCGATCGTCTTATATTATTCCGTAGTTAACACATAAACCAACTTCCCAAGTGGCAACATGTCATTTGTATTCGGAATAATACGGTAGATATCGACGCTCTAGGGCGACATACGAAGATTATTTATTTCATCTGTTATTGTCCGGTATTATCTGCGATGGTGTAGGGTGTCGTATTTTTTATTTTTTTCATATTTTTTTTGATAATTTTTTTTTCTTATGTTTGCGGTTCATTACTTACATCCATTATTGTGTTAAATTCGTTATTGTTATTGCTGCTAATGATGTTGTTGTTGCTATTCTCTTTATATTGCTGCTGTTGTTTTTCCTGTTGCTGTTCCATGGTCTTCTTGTATTTTGCATTGAAGGCATTCTGTCGTTCATTAATGCGTTGCAAGCGTTTCTCACTGATATTGTCTGTGTACGGAAAAGAAAAAACACACAGAAATAATTAATTATTCTCTTCTTCTTTTTTTGAAATTTAATTAAAAAGTAAAACATTTACAAGAGATTCAATGCAATAATCCATCAGATAATCTAAACGAAATTGAAATTTTATTTTCTCCTTCACATTGATTGATTTCTACATCTTTTGTGTGTGTGAGTGTGTTTGTTTTTGGTTTTTAAAGGAGTTTTTCTTTTTATTGTAATTAAAGAATTTCAAAATTTTAAGTACCATCAAGGTTTACTTGAATGGTTATCAATTAAATCTCATTGAAGTTCTTTTATTTTAATTTTAAATTTAATTTTAATAACAGTTTTTAAAACTCTCTTACGAAGTGAACTTTACTTCATTACAAGGACATTCAGAATCAAACAAAACAAATAATAATCCGAGAATACAATGTGAGAATTATTAAGCAGTTGAAACAACATATTTCGCCCATTATTTGTTCAACCAGTTTTGAAAGCGTGGGGCAATATAAGCTTCAACCTTTTTAATTGTAAAAGGATATGATTCTGTAATTAATCGCAGATCCTTGAAAACTTTCTTTCAATTAAAAATTGATTTTATTAGAGAAAGTGTGATGCGTTATACAAATTTTTCGAATCACTAGTGTTTTCAGCAATTGGGCCTATCTTACGATCCAGTATGACATATTTTGCACTTGGATTTGCATCCCCATCTACATACAGTCCAACTCAACAATTAAAACCTGCAATGCCGATTGGGTGCCACATCAATAGGTTTTCAAAACATTTTTCTTCGGCAAAGAAACTGATTTATCACTTGGTAGAGGAGAGCTCAGAAAAGATCATGGAAAAGCCATTATATCCGAAAAAACTGTGTGTGGTACGTATTATAGGCTGGAGGTGCAATTAGAAAATCGAAAATTACCATTGTAGGAGCCGTGGCCGCATGATAATTGATTTTTTTTACCTGAAATGGAAAATTATGAACTGGTACTCTTAGGGTTTGTAAGAAATAATACCACCAGCCACACAATCTTATCGAATTTAGCTTTATTACATGAAATAGTCGTTTGACTATTTGTCGGCGTCAAATGGTCGCAATAACTTCAAGCATGAAACGGTACGCCTTACCATAAGGAGGTACCTAGCCATCAATAAGTGATCGGTATTGGGAAAGCGAATATTCTGGCTAATAGAGCCGTAGGATTATGTACCATAAGCTTGGATAACCCAATGCCTGAGAAAGTTGCTGAAAATGTCGCATCGACTATTGTGGAACACAGATGGATGGATTGTAAAGATACTCTTGGGCGAAGCCATGAGTAGTTTAGGATTGGATAAGAGCCACTTGAGTAAACAATGAGCGTACTCACAGGAAAAACCGCCTTCTAGGAACACCTGGACTGAAACAGCAAAGAGAAATATGATGAATGCAGGGCATGTTGTTAAGACATCAAAACGATAGCACACTTATTTTGTCATTGCTCAGTTTTAGTGATTACGAGATCCCAATAATATTGAGATGATATTACTCCAGACACAACATCTCACACATAACATTACAGAGAAGTTAACTGGAAAAAGTAAGGGAGTTTGTACAGACTTCCTATAGAAAGTGAGGTTAGTATCCTTTAATGGTGAGCTTACTAAAAGCCTATTAATGGCTTAGGCGTAAGCCAATAGGTATGACATTTTTGGTTGGTCTCCTCCAACGAGATCACCAAACTTTTCTTTTGGAACGGATAACCCTTTACACAATCAATGTTGAAACTATTGATCCTGAGGTGGTTTTTTTGCATTTTTTTTTTTTTTTTGTGAGAAAAATTTTCTGTTATACAGTGTAACTTATCCTTATGATTTGAACTTTGTTACATTATCTTTAACATCCCTGATATTAAAATTTGATTTGCTTTGCTACAGAATTTATAATCTGAGACTGGAGTGTGTGCTATGGCAACATTAGAAATGAACGGCGACAATGTTAAAGTTTGATAGACCCGAGACACTCCGAAACTAATTCAAACTGAAACAGTAAGACAGCAACAACAATTTCCATTATGTGGCATTGCTGCCAACAAGTATTTGATTTGATAATTTTTTTGTTCTTCTTCTTCCAATATTTGTTGCTTTTGTTGCTGCTGAATTCATGTGTGTAACCACAGGCAGAAATGAATGCGTTGATACAGATTGACTACTAAAAACAAGAGATATCCGCAGTTGTTGTTGGGTTTTTAGATTGTATGTATTGTTGTTGTTGTCGACATTTTTAGTTGTTAGTTGATGTTGTTGTTATTGTTGTTGGATTGCTGTGAAACAAACTCGTGGCAACTGAATTAATGAATGCATGGAAAAACAGTCAGAATGGATGAATGGAATGGATCAATTGTTTTTATGCAAATTATTTTTCTTTTTCTTGTTTTTTTCTCTTTCATTAGAAAAGCAAAGCAAAAAATGAAAAAAAAAATCACTTCCAATCACCAGTAACAATAGCAACTATTGTATGGTATGCGATTTGTTATTGTGCTGGATGAGAGGGGGAGGGGTACGCATATCCATTATAATAGACATGGAAAAACCACCAGCGATAAAAAATAACTGAAGGCACACACAGCAACTGCCTACACACGTTGACGGCAGCATTTGTGATTTTATTGTAGAATATTTCGCTTTAAGATTTGAATATGAGTGTAGCTAAGTTTAGATTACAATACAAAACAACATACTAGTGCCTAAAGCAGCCTATCGAAGGTCATACATGATAGGGGAACAAAATTTTAAAATTAAATGAAAAAGAGTTTTGGGAAAATTTTTTATTTCATATCTTTAGTTTCTAAACACATGCAATGCTTCGTAAAATGTTAAGTCGTGTGACTAAAACAGGATGTCTTAAGTGGTTATGTCATGGTGGTGTAAGGATTTAACATTCAGTTTCATTAAAAATCGATCGATTTTTAGAAATTCTTATAAAACCTTCATAGTATCATTATGAGTGGCTAAGCGTGGTTATCCAGATTCAAAGATTTTACAAATTTTTAATGTGAAGTAACTTTAATTTCTGTCTGATAATCCCCGTGTAAATTGGCCCCTGACTGCTGCTAACCTCAAAGAGGTTAAACTAAAGTAATAAGAATATAATATATAAGGGAGATAAAAAGTTGACTACAGACGATTCCCTATCAATTAAACCAAATCTATTAAACAAAAAGCAAAACTTTACTGCGATTAAGCGACAACAATTTTCATTTGACGTTGTCGTAAATCACTTACTTTTTCACGTTTTTAAAAGCAGTAGTCGCCATAGTCTTGTAGATAGTGTGTTGGCTTATAAGACGCGTGCCCGTGGTTCCAACTACAGCTCAGACATCTCCAAAAAAACGAAATATAAAAAATATTTTTTCAGTGGCTTCCTCTCAGCGGGTTTTTGACAGAAACTCTGAGATTAAATAAAATCTGTCTTTGGGAGTCGATTTTGAAGTGTAGGTCACGCCGCTCATGGATGAAATTAACACACACAATATGGGTGGTGTTGTGAGAAGCTAGGTTGTAAACCTGAATAAAGCGTTGTACTGACCATTTAAGTATTTAGTAAATAAGCAACTATCCGTTTGATTCTATTCCATTCCATTACATTGTGTGGGACCTATACTTCGAAATCCCTTTTATATTCTAGCTAATTCAAATAGTTACAAAGAGTTATTTGTATTGCACAAATAGATTGATTTTTATTATTTAACCAACATTTTTTAGTAATTAGCCTTGTAGAATGTTGTAAACCGATAATGGCGGAATAAAAATGGAGTGCACCTACTCTGACTTGTGTTGTTAGCAAATAAAAGGACTATTTCGTTTTCCTAATATCTAATTATGCTGAATTCCGGAAAAATACTAAGTCAAACTGTCCCAATACTATGAACAAAAAATTTTCTTTCTTACATACAACGCAGTCTTCCTACGGAAAGTAAGGTAGTAATCCTAATGGTGAGCGCTCAGCAAGTCTACTTGATGGCTTAGGTGTATGTCAGTTGGCATGGGACTCTTGGTTGGTCTCTTCTACGTCAACCTACCTACCTAGGCTGCCTTCCAAAATGTATCAATACAAAGTTTGTATGCAGTTCTAAAGGGCGTTTTTTATAGAGGTATAGAACTTTAAGTCGGCATTACTTTTCAAGATGGCGACCGATTTAACAGCTGTCAAGTGATTTATTCTCAGTTTGGTTTGGCAATTCATCATGAATAGACTCACGCCTGAACAACGCTTGCAAATAGTGCAATTTTATTTCGAAAATAATGGTTCTGTGCGGAAAACGTATCGCGCACTACGTCCATTTTATCGTCGACAAAATCGTCCATCAGAGCAGTTAATTCGATTAACCATGGAACGTTTTCGCACCACGTTTACTCTTATTGATAACTCGCATCCCCAGAGACGCTGTACGATGCGTACAGAAGAAGCTATTGCTGCTGTAGAGCGTAGCATTGAGGAAGACCCGAAAGAGTCCATCCGCCATCGAGCACAGGAATTGGATCTGTGTCCATCCACTTTATGGAAGATTTTGCGGAAGGATCTTGGTTTGCGTGCTTACAAAATCCAACTCGTGCAAGAATTGAAGCCAAACGATCATCAAGTAAGGCGTAGATTCGTCGAATGGGCCCAAAACGAGATTACCGTTGTTCCCGATTTTCATAAGCGAATTTTGTATAGCGATGAAGCGCACTTCTGGTTGAATGGCTACGTCAACAAACAAAACTGCCGCATTTGGAGTGAAGGTAATCCTCAAGTGTATGTGGAAACACCGTTACATCAAAAAAACTGACTGTTTGGTGCGCTTTATGGGCTGGTGGAATCATTGGTCCGTACTTTTTCAAAAACGATGGTGGCCAGAACGTTACAGTCAATGGTGATCGGTATAGAGCCATGATTACTAACCTTTTCATTCCTGATTTAACACCGCTAGACTACTTTCTGTGGGGCTATGTAAAGTCATTGGTCTATGCGGTAAAGCCACAAACGCTTGACCATTTGGAAGACAACATTCGCCGTATTATTGCCGATATACGGCCACAAATGTTGGAAAAAGTCATCGAAAATTGGACGTCCAGATTGGACTGCATCCGCGCCAGCCGTGGCGGTCATATGCCAGAAATCATATTTAAAATGTAATGCCACAAGATTATCTTTCGGATAAATAAAATTCATGTCAATCGAATAATCCATCGTTGTTTTATTGCAACTTAAAGTTCTATACCTCTATAAAAAACACCCTTTACTACTGCATATAAACTATGTAGATATGCAAAGTAACGAAACACTGCATCAACTATAAATCCGATGCCTGATTGCTTTTTGACTGCGTTAAAAATACACATTGACGACGACGTTTTGAACTAGAACACATTGTATATATTTTGTACAGTGGCATTATGAAACACGATACTTTGTTCAAACACAAAGCAACTAACATTTTGGAACGCAGCCGTACTTACACCACATAGTGACACACATCCTATCCTTTAAATAATTTCGAATAAAACCAATTAAACTTTTCCCCTCACCAAACCTGCTTAACGCCTCTATTAAGGTAATCATTTGAAATGTTCTCAAAATAAGAAAGAAATGAAAAAGCAGAAGAAAACTTTCTTTAATAAAAATATTAAAATTTTGTTTTTTCTTTGTTATTGTTGCCATCCATTCATCCATCCACCTATTGAATGATAGGTCCATTGGGATTCACTAAATCGTACTTTTCAAAGTTAAAATTATTCAATTTTATTTTTAATTTAAATTTCTCTTACTCTTCTCTTCTCTCTCTCCCTCCCTCTTTGCCTCTTTGCCACTTTGCCTCTTTCATTATTTTTCTGTGTTGTATTATTGTATTTCTTTGTTGCTTGTTGAATAAAATATCTGGCTTTTTAAGTAGAATCACTTCAGCGTAAAAACGTTTTAAAGCGAAAACAACAGCAACAACATTAACAATAACAAAGGCAAAAAAACACAGAAAAACTTCATCAATTAAAGCCAGATTTATTAACCATAAAATACAAAAACAACAACAACAACAGCAACAATAACAACAGCAATAAAGAAAGTTAAAGAGGAGAATAAAAAAAAAACAAAAAAAAAACGAAAAAAGATTTCCTTTCAACATAGAAATACTATGTACTCCTGCTGCTAAAGGAAATGAAGCAGCAGCAATTCGGAAAAGTGATGTTAGTGGTGGTGGTGGTGGTGTTGATGGTGGTGGTATTTCCATGAAAAACAGCCACGCTTTAAGATAAAGAGCAGTAGCAATAACAACAACAACAACAACATCTCAACCACAATTATAAAATCTGGCAAAAGCTATTCAATTAAAAAATCAATTAACTAAAGCAGCCGTAACAATAACAACATTAATGACTACATAAACAACAACAATAAAAAAAACAACAATAAAAACATAAACCCGAGAAGTGTTCAAAAAGAACAAAATTTATAACAAAAAAAAAGCAAAGAAAACCCATCAACAATATGGGATACTCTCTGCAGCATTTTGAATTCTTTTGTAATATTTTCTGTCTTGCAATCATAGGAGGCTGTGGGAGGAGGCATTTTTTTAGGGTCGGCGGGGGTATAGCACATTCTAAAATTCCTGCGTTTTCTAGGTAGGAGGAGTTATTTAGTATGGAAACATTTTTTGAAAATAAATTACCATAGTTTCTGATAGCCAAGAGGCTGTTAGCCACCGTGTCCTAACATAAGAGTAGTGCTCTAGTGAGTCCCCCATTGAGTTGATAAATTGTTACAATTTTTATATAATATAGTCCGGGAAATGCAGAGTGGTGTAAACTTTCTGATGAGTTCTCTACTTTGGAAACATTACTGTGAATGTAAAAGAGTAGAAATGCACTAATAGAGGTCATTAACGCCGCGTGGTCAGCTTCAGATACGGGCAAGATAGCGAAATAAAGGTGTATGGAAAATCTCCCCATCTACGCTCACCGTAGATGTTGGAGATTGCGTTCAGGGGTCGCATGCAAGACGCATTGGTCTTGCCCGTATTGCTAATAACTTCCGTAGCAGTTACAGAGACTAGGAAGCGAAGGAAACTATTCTTCACCTATTGGCTACATGCCTAGGAATCAGTTGACCTTCTGCTATGCAGATGATCGCAGTGATCTGTCGATGATGGTCACTGGAAGTTTATATGATTTCATTAGAAATTGTAAATATTTCTACTACAAGGGCGAATTGAAGACTGTGGTGTCGAAATGGATCATAAGTAGCCTAACATGAGTTTTGGGGCATGGGTTTTGCAAATAAGATGGCTCCAAGTGTTTCCCAAGGCATTTTGCGCGCTGAACACGAATCTGGTTTCAAAAACTTCACGTCAGGTTTTCGAGAAAAAGGGCTAAACACTGACGTGCGGATCCAATATGGCGGTCAAGTAAAACTGATTAATTTTTATAAACCTCGACCGCCATATTGAATCCGCCATTTTGAATTTTTTTATTTCTGAATGAAGATCTGTAATCAGCGACCCCAAACACCCCTGAGTAACAATTTTGAAGTAAATCTGATTAATTTTTAAGGACCTCCGTAATGTGTTTCTTTTTCTCTTGCACCCCTTGACATAAACCCACCATTTTTATTAGGCTACGACCCAAAGTTCAAACCCCCGCTCAAGCATCTAGAACAAGACGAAATATAAAAAAATGTTTCTTTCGGCAACTTCGTCTCAGCGGTGTTCCAGAAATAACTCAGAGAGTGAATACAATTTTCATGAAAAGTTTCTCAAATATGTCGTTCGGAGTCGACTTTAAAGTGTAGGTCACGCCACTCGCGAATAAAATTAACTCACACGACACGGATGACGTGAGAAGCTGAGCCATAATTCTTTGCAAAGCCAAATTAAAAAGGTTAGTACACTGAACACATGTCTGTTCAAATTTCTTTACAATCTCGCCAATCCCTGCACAATAGTTTGATTACGACGACCATAATCACTTCGTAATGCTCCTAAAAGTAGCCACTTTTTAAATCACTACACTATTATGACAGATATTCAACAGCTAGAGCGGCAGTTTTAAATCCACTAAATGGATAACCCGATGCAATTTTAACACAAACAGTATTCCTTTGAATGTCATGCTCTAGTAGAGCACACTTTAATAATGAGCTTGAATAGGATTTCAAGAGAATTCTTTTTACTCTCATTTTCTTTCTGTTGAAGTCATAAACTAAGGAGGAAGATAATAAGGACTGTAAAAGAAAATGTAGCAACGAATGATTTCAAAGAAATCAAAAGAGGGAGGCAGAGAGAGAGAGAAAAGGGAGAAGGAGAGAAAAAAAAGGAAAATAAATAGAAAGGAGTAGAAAAAATTTTTTTAACTTCAATACGTACTGTAATGCATACTCAAAAGCCTGTTAAAACCGCAATTAATTAAACGCAATGGAAATTTATTTGGGGAATAGAAGACATCGTTTATGTGGACATGCATAATAATTTAGTACAGAGTAATCCTATTAGACATACAAGAGTTACTAATTCCTTTTAAATCTTTAGTTATTTAGAATTAGCCGAAGGTTTATGAAACGTACGTTCATTTCCAGGCAATGACAACGTTTACTCAATCGTAATGGAATATCGGTAAACATTTGCATTATTTTCGTATGTTAGAAATGAACATACGTTCCATTATATTCCATGAACGTTCGGCTAATTATTACTCTTCAACAACTCCAATTCGTAGAGGCTTTTAAATCTTCAATTATTACAGCCTTATAGGCTAGAATGTAAAAAATAAAGCCACGAGAGGGAAAAAAATAAATCAGAAAACCGATGAAAACACAAAACAAAAGAGAGCGCATTAAGGGAGAGCACAGCAGTTCTTTGAACTCTCATTAAGAATTTATTAACGGAAACCAACCAATATATACCAACCAACACTGTAATGGTATTAAGTGGATAACAACAACAATAAAGAAATGAAAGTATAAATTAAATGGGAATAATAAATGAGACAACCAGAGACTAGAGAAAGAGAGAGAGAGTGAAAGAGAACGTTTATTTTCTTTTACCGTTTAATTTTTCATTTTAAAATTTCATTTGAAATTGCATGAGAAATGCATGTAAATATGGCAATTGCTTACGTTACAGGTCTTCTTGAAAGCTTGAGGTGCATAAGGCAAAGCTAGAAAGTTTGCGCGTGTTGAAGTTAAGGTATGCAATATAGTTCCAATTGGATTTTTTAATTGTTTTTTCGAAGCGTCCTTTATTTAATGGAGTGTGTTTGCTATTTACGAATATGGGTTGTTAAACAACAAAAAAATGCGTAAAATTTGACAAGACTTTCTAGAAATGTATTGATTCAAATGTGGCTGGTATAAATGCATTACGGGCCGTCATAATCTGTGCATGCTATGCAACGATATTACAAGATTGCAAAGGAATTTGAAGGGACGTCCCTGTTTATTGTAATCGTATTGTAATCGTAATACACTGCATAAATATCACTTCTGTAAGAGAAAGTTTATCGAATAATCCGAATTTGTGGATTCCACGACATTATCAGTTGCATTCTGCTGGGCCACCTAACTATACACAATTTTCATTAGAGCTGAAGCTTATTTCTTACTCCATGTTGACGTCGACAAGCAAAATTGTTGTATGACGAGCTCGTAAAATCCAGAAAGAAATGATTGAGAAAAGCCTCTACTTACATACGAAATTGGTCATAACAATTCTTTAGTCAGGATCACGACTTAGATTCTCACACCACTTATGTTGTGTGGAGTTAATTTTATCCATTAATGGCGGAATCTACAGTTTAAATAAAAGCCAACTCCGAATGGCAGATTTTTAATGAAAGACAGCTGAAACGAAGTCACCGCGAGGAGTATTTTTTTTAATATCGTTTTGTTCGCTGGGTTTTGAACTGCGGTATTTCTTCTATTAAGTCAACACAAAAGCCATTGCACGCGGAAAAGGTGATTGCTTAGTCAGAAGGCATTACTGGAGCGTATTTTATTGAGTTGAAAATTGTTTCTAAGTGTTATGACTGTTTTTTTTTGGTCCCGAATTACGGCTTATGAACTGAAGGATTTGTGGATTTAAGAAGACTGTTGCAGGAGTCAGTCATGACGATCGATTTTGGTTTCATTGCATGAGGGGTTTCTAGGGTTTCACGCCGCGTTAATCATTTCTATTCACTGGGAAAAGTTCTCCACATCTATTATTATCTGCTGAAATCGGTGCAGATGCCTGTGCTGAACACAATTGCTGCGTTTAAAAAACTCCTTAGATGTTTGGCCAGGACAACTCTATGCCACATATTCTAGGACCAGCTAAAAACTATTTAGAAAAAACAGTTGGGAAGCTTTTTTCAACCATTTCACTAGGACTGGCTATAAGAAACTAACTTGATTGGCTGTTCAACGTACAATTCTTTTCAGTGAGGATTTCATATGATGCCAGTAAGATAGGCAAAAGTGTAACTAACCATGGCTAATACTTTAAATAAATTTATATTCTTTCGGTGTTTCGCAATAAACATTTAAAAATGGCTCTCAATTTTTCATTTGAGAACTGACGAATGTACCCGAAAGCTCGCTTTTTTGAGTACATCTCGTATGTTTTATTTAACATATCAATCCTCGTAAGATATGGTATTGAAAAAAAGCCATTAAACTTGACACATTTTAACCACTATCCAAGGGTATAAATCTTTAAATGAAAAATTCTTTAAAATTTTACCCGTTTTTTTTTCCATTTAATTTCATATTTTAACGTTAAGCAGCCAAATGCCAACTTAACCTTTTTAATTCTGAAAAAAAAAGCAAAAACAAAAATGGAAAAACAGTAAATTCTTCTTCGTCGTTTTCTTCGGCTTCTTCTTCATAATCTTGGCATTAATTATGAGAAATATTAAATAACTGGGTCAAGTGAGATGGCCTAGACAGCTGTTGTTATTCATTTTATAAGCTAAAGTGCTCGTAGTACACACTCGTTTGTGTAATACCCTTACGAGCGTATGAGTAATTTTTAATAGCAACAGTAACAACAACAGAAGGCTTACACACACACACACACACTAAAGCAAAAATGAATTAACTGCCACACAGCAAATCGTACCATTTCTAGTGTGGTTCTGTACAAGGAGTTCAATTAAGACCAAAAGGACTCGTTCTTGTTTTCTAAGTATGTTTCCAACTAACGTTTCATGATGATGATTACAGAGTATAAGAGCTAAATAGTGCAGCAGTTAAATCAGTCGATTTCAAAGGCTTTACAACTGTGTAGTGCCATTGAAAGTTCAACTACTTTCGAACACTCTCCGAACACTTTTTCCAACACATCTTTGGTGGTTTTAAAATTAAAAGCTGTTGCTGTTGACGACGGTAACCGTCGTCCGTTTAACGGATGGCGGCCACTCATCATCAGCTATTACTACTGATACCGAGAGAGGGAGAGAGAGAGAGAGTGAGAGATAGGAGAGAAAAGAACTTACCCTTGCATGGACAGAATCCTTTGCAGGCAATCCTTATGGTTGTCGAATGTATGCAATTGTGATAATCCAATCGGCATAACGATGAATACGTTCTATTGTCGTTGCCACAAAGGAATGTTGGCTTTGCTACGGGACACGGCTTACAATTGCTTTGGCAAAAACACAATCAGCATTCAGTGCACGCAACAGTAGTTACACCATTCAAAACGAATATAAAACCAAGTGATGAAGTTTTGTGTAGAAGTGCATGAAGGCGCCATAACCACATCCGACCGCAAGTAACATCCAAGGCGGTGATAACAGCAGCAGCAACATGATTTGAATTATGGCAACAGCAGCAGCAATACCAGTTAGAGTGGTCATCAACGTCATGGTGTAGTTGCAAGGTTTGAAAATTAAAGTAAAAGACACAACAGACAATGAAATAAAAGAAGCAGAAGAAACAAAAATAGAAAAATTAATATTTTATTCAACAATATACGGTTTTAATTTCAAAAAAATTTTAAATCAAAGATTCAGAAATTTAAACAAAAATGTGACCAAAATCTTGAATTTGCTTTCCAGTACTTTTTAAATTAAATTTTATTATTAAAGTATATAAGCTATCAGATAAACAGTGTTAATAATACGTTTTAATTGCTAATGCCCGGTCATGAATTTTTCTAAAGGTTCCCAATACTACTAAGATCATAATGTATATTCCTAGCTGACTGTCAACGTTACTTTTCGCTTCATTTATTCGTAATGTATTTTGTTCTTGACAACTTCTAGAATCTCACTGTTGATTTGTTATTGTTATTTTTTTTCTTTTCTATTTTTTGTATTTGCATTTTCGTAATTTCTTTATTGCTGTATTATTTATTTATTTATTGCTTTTATGTTTTATTTTTAGAATAAACAATTAATGTTTGCCATGGGATGTTGTTTAAATATGATATGCATAGCCCTGCCATAATAGCCGATGATCTTTTCCGTCCCATAAAATACCACTTATTCCATAACGAATCGTATTATTGTCCTGCATAAATTTCTGATAAAACTGGTGCGGCAGATAACAGGATTTTCTGTGATTCACTCCACTGATACGGTCTCAATTTCTCATGTAAAGTGGCTGCTGTACTTGCAAAAATTGGCATAAACTGTGGAGACAGTCTAATCAGTCCCTCACTGAACACAGATTATCTTCAACCGTGGTGATGCATCTGCAGTGGCAAGGTGCCTGGTGATACATACCTCACTTGTGTTTGATAAGGTAAGCACTTCTTTATATCAGTTTTAATCGAATGGTAGATATTTGCCTTTAGTTCTCAAGGAATTTTCTTTAATTGTTCTGACAGTCAGACTGAAAGCAAGTACCTCACTAATATCAATTCGAAGTCCTTGTCCACATATGCCGACCATTTGTTTTCATTTAAAGGGAAGTCTTATAAGGGTTCCACAACATTGGTATTATATAGCGCTTAGGTGTCCGATAGCTTCAGTTAAATTAGTATTCTCGGTCGTTGCACAAGAAATTTGCTTACAGCGTATTGTTAGGCTCTGGTGGACTGGTACGGATAAGAAACGGACTGATTGTCTTACTTACTTACTTAATTGATCATTACAACCCTTTAGTCAAGACACAGCTTACAACCTAGCTTCTCACACCACTCATGTTATGTGTGTTAACATCGAATGAAGATTTTTGAAAAATTTTTCATGGCAATTTTATTTCTGCTGAGAGGAAGTCCCTGAAGAATAATTTTTTCGTATTTCGTTTTGTTCGAGATATTTGAGTTGAGATTTGAACCACAGGCTCGCGTTTAATAAATCAATACATCAATACCAATACATGGCTATTCTTTACCCCAATATTGTTATTTTCAAATCAATGTCAATAGTCTTGGCATATCCTCAAATGACTTTTGAAGAAGCTGTGTAAGTTGCCGGCTTTTACGAGGAAATGGTGCAGCTTCTTGACATCATTGAATGTCATCGTATTGTTTGATCCGCGGAATGGATATTGATGTGGAGTACCACAATGGGCTTTCAAACTTCATGTTAATCAGAGTCCACCATCTCCTCTATTTTTTAATGCGTTCATAAACTTCACTGGCATTTTATAATGTTTAACTAAAAAAATATGCTTTGTATGCCCAATATTTGTAATAATTTTTTTAAATAATTTATTAAAAATTTCATTTAATTTTATTTTGTTGTTTTTGTTGTTGTAAGCATGCCAGCCAACGTGCATTCAAATATAAATTCTCAACACATTCTCAACATTCTACAACAGCATGTTATTTGAAAAGTATTTCAGAAGAAAAAAAAAACCTACACACAGCAACAGTAACAACAACAATAAGAATGACACAAAGAATGATGGGCATGTAATTTAATAATCTCAGTATCAGCTCTATACAACTATTTACATACACACACATACACACAGGCACGCACACTGTTTGTTGGATTGTTTGTTTCGTACAAGTGTTTGCATGTATTTGTAATTAAAATCAGTCAACCATTAAGAGATTTTGTAGAGAATTTTATTTGTTATTGTACTCTTAGCTGTTGTAGTTGTCGTTGCCGATGCCGATGCCGATTTCGTTGTTGTTTTGGTACGTTAATCAATTGTGCTGTTGTGTGTGTGTGTGTGTGGGTGTGCAACAATCGCAAATATTTATGGTATTTTGTTTTTGTCTCTCTGTGTTTGTTTGTTGTATTTGTTTCGTATTTTTTTTATTGAATTTTGTTTTAGGTTTGGTTTTCTGTTCTGTTCTGATTTTCGAGCACTTTTTTTCGTTTTCTTCTTCTTGCTCAACATTAAATGCAATAAATTTGTGATAGAATTTGAATTTTTTTTTGTTTCTCTTTAACATTGCTGTACGTACATATGACTGAGTATATGAATGAATAAGTGAATGAGAATGTTGTGTGATTTAATCAACCATAAAATTTAACAACAACAACCAACATATGCATTCTCATATTATATTTGCGGAAGTTAAAATTGTAATTTTATTACGTATTGTTTTAAAAGCAACAGAGAAAAAAAGAATTCACTTCACATGTGAGTTACTCAATAGACAATAAAAAATTTAATTTAATTAAACTGAACTGAACTGAACTCAACTGAATAGAACACACATACATATTCAATAGAGAAATGAAGAAAAAAAAAAACTTAAACTTCAAAACAATTTGAATTGAAAACACTTTCAATTTCTGTCCTTCGTATGCTTTAACGGTCGTATTACTCGGGGAAAAATATAAAGAATTTCAATTTCGAATTGGATGATGAGATTTGCTTTTGTAAGGATCAAAAAAGATTAGACAAGATCACAATCTAGCCTCTCACACAACCCATGCTGCGTGTGTAAATTTTATCCATTTAGGGTAGGACCTACAGTTTAAAGTTCACTTCGAGTAACCGATTTAAGGAATATTTCATGTCAATTTTATTTTACTCTCCGAGAGAAAGTCGCCGAGGAAATATTTTTCCAAATTTCTTTTTGATCGAGATGTCTGTGATTGTATATGAACCACGGGCGCACATCTAATAAACCAACATACTGCCTACTAAACTGCAGCGACTTTAAAGGAAACATATGGTCGAGCTGCCGACATGTTGCAGACTAGTTGTTGTACAACGAGAGTCCCAATTTCGTTGGCATCATTAGGGTCTTGCAGAATTGCTAAACTTTGCTGGATGATTGTTTTCTTTTCTTGAATCGTATGACCATCCATCGCACATGGTCCTGTTGGAAAGCCTACCTGTAAACCTGGCATTTACCTTGAATTACTTTTCTGTCGTACTAAGAAGAAAGAGAAGATTATATTTCACTTCTTGTGTGAGTGTCCGGAGTTTTTTCATGAAGAGATTCCAATTTTTTTTTATCTCATTGAACGCTCTAAATAAAGATTATTGCAATAGAGATCCTCCTTATAGATCCCCAGGTGGTGGTTGTGGCATCTCAATAGACCTAAAATTTAACCTTAAGGAGGATCCACCAATCAATCTAACCTAGCTGTGCACTTTTCTTATCTTTCTGACAACAAATGATAATACATTCGGTTTCACATTTGATGGCATTCTTCAGGCCTCTTTTCCTTCAAAATAAATCTATTGATTTCAAATTTCAAAACTGTTGCTTAAGTAGCTCTTAAGGATTAGAAAGTTCGTCACCATCCCACCATCATTTGCATGTTTAAATCGATGGCGCATACACCTGCTAAGTTTCGCAGAGCTATCGATATACATCAACTGCACAATTTCTAAAAATATGTAAGTAAAGCAAAATGTCACTTAAACGATGTTCTTTGTGTCATAAAATTCGACAGGCAGATTTGCAATGCCAACATGATTCCAAAGGAGATTAGATTTCAAGTTGTTTTTACTGTTTGTTCTGAGAGATATACAGTCACACAAATGCTGTGTAGGTTTCACATTTTTTCTCATTCAGGTTTCTGCTGCCTTACTTAATCCTGGGAGCTTTTATGCGTCCAGACATATCTTTGACTTGAGAGAACTTATATTTCAATTTAGATATGAAAATGACTATCTATGATCTGCTTCAATAGACCAATTACCTGTTTAGCTTGATTAGTGGAACTGAAACAAAGCAAGTAAATGGGGAAGAGAGTTTGTGGCAGCCATATGCCTCTTCAAAGTAACGAAATGAAATAAATATATGGATTTTAATATAAAGCACATCTGGCTACATAATTTGTACAACAACCAGGTTCCAAAGTATTGTTAAATGACAAAAGATATAGTCTGTGGTCTTCTCACCATTACAGCTTTGTACAGCTTAGGCGCTTAATATCTATAGACCAGTAGTCTGTTACGCGGTTCGTAAAATCGAAATAGATTCTGCAAACACATTTTATTTTTTAATAATTCAACCCCAGAGGGAAATGCACAATTTTTTAATCTTTCTTTGTTATTTTGTCAATTTGTTTGTTTTTGGACAACAAAACAACAAAAGCTATTTTCTAAATAAATATTGAATATTCTGTCAAATATGACAGATTAAAAAGAAAAAACACAGGCAGCCACATAACATTTCATATGCAAATCCCTTTCAATCATCATCATCAGGAATTTTGTAAAAACGAAACTTCAGCGAAAAAGGGATTACAAAAAAATTTTTGTTTTCCTTTCGAATTTCCCCGCATGCATTAAAAGGCATCATGTATGAAAAGTCATAAATTCATTGGAATCGAATGCTAACGCCAGCCACTGTCACCGCTACTGCCATTACTATGTATCTGGCGGCCAATGGCTAACAAACTATTTAAAAAAAACATTTTTTTTTTTGAAAATTTCCTATACAAACAAAAATGAATTTCGTGTGTTGCAGTGTTTTATTTCATTTCATTTCGTTTTTTTTATCCATTTCGTTTGTTTTCTGATTTTTGATTTTCTAAGCATTTATTTTATTTAATTTTATTTTTTCATTTTGTTCAAATACAAATACTCATATATACATATATGTACATACATATGTACATATGTGTGTGCATTTGTGACTGCAAAACAAATTGAATTGGAAAGAATTGTCGTCATTCATGTCACAAATCGAAAGGAAAAACCACCGTTAAAAACCTTAAAAATTCAATTTTTTTTAGTTTTAACGGGGTATTGTTGTTGGCATTTTCCATTTTACCAACAAAATTTTGTTGTTTTTGTTTTTTCGTTTTCTAAAAACTACTAAATCCACAGTAAACTCAATATTTATATTCTATGCCCCCCCCCCCCCTGTATGCTATTTCTATTGCCACATCTATTCAGGTACTATGCCAGTCACAAAAAAAGAAGGAGGAAAAAAATCCAGGGAGGAAATAGAAAAATAAGGTGTGTTTTACGAAAAAATATAATCGAAATAAAGATAAATAAAATCCATTTGCAAAAATTGTTACATACATAATGCAAAAAAAACACAAAAACGTAGCAAAAATACACGGAATAGAATGAATTTTAAGCCAAGCCGATGGTAATGTACCCTTTAAAGGCTATTTAAACTTAAGTTAAAAACTATGTGAATGTATAAAAAGTACTTGCTTCTGGGAGGAACAATCTCTTGCGTTATTCTATTAAGAAAATGGTACAAAACTTCCAAAGAATATTACACAAGTATTCACTGATCGATCAATGTCAAGTGATAAAGTCGGACGTGAAATCCTTTCGGAACAGTTGAAATTTAGATTAACCCTTGAAATACCCGTTTACCGTAGTACTATTGCGGCTGAAATAATGCCAACAAAGACTGCACAGTGTGCGAATCGAATAACAGATCATGTGATGAAGAAATATATTTATGTTTCCTTACTTACTTCATTGATCATTACAACCCTTTAGTTAGGATCACAACCTAGTAGCTCACGCCACCCATGTTGTGTGTGTTAATTTTACACATGAGTAACGGGACTTACAGTTTAATGTCGTCTTCGGACCACAGCTTTTTAAGAAGCGTGTCATGGCAAATTTATTTTATTTTTGTCTAGTCTTGTAAGAAGGAGGCACCAAAGAATTTTTTTTCTTATTTCGTTGTTTGAGATGTTTGAGCCAGGGTTAGAACCATGGAGTTGCGTCTAGTCAGCCAACACACTACGTAGTAGACTACGGTGACGGTATTCATATTTACTGATCGTAAAGTAGGTATTAAATGCCCAGAGTTTATTTTGGTTCATACAAGGGCTTCATTATCCCATCGTTTCTCGTGGGTTCAGGTGCTGCATAGGCATGCCAATATTACATATGAATTCATTCGAATATCCTGTGATACCAGGTATTTTAAGTGCGTCAGAATCATTGTTGACCTTAATGTCACCATATGAGGGTACGGCCGTTGTACACCGGCAATCACGTAGCTCGTGGATGACTATCAAGAACGTAGCATATACAACTGACGGGACGGCAATCAATCATTTTATATACAAGGTTTTGATATCCAGATTTTGCGGCTGGACATTTAAAGTTTCTTGGAGATCTTTTCTACAATGGCTCAGTTCACAAATGCTGATCTACGTTATAAACAGTTCAGTTTAAATCTAAACGCTAAAATAGGACAATTAAGCAAGACAAACGTATTGAAAAGCCTGAATGTCCGAGGAGCAAAATGATGTCGCTGTGCAAAGATGTGGTAGAATCGTTCCAAAATGGACGCGTTATGATAATCCGCAAATCAAAGTGATTGAGGGGAAGCAAGTAACATCAATTTAAAAGTGGAATAGTCTTTGGTGCGGAACAATGATTATGCTGTTCTGTTTTGAAAATAAAAATATAATAAAAATAATACAAAGAAATAATGAAAAAATGGTAAAGGAGTTACTTTGTGGCAGCCTTATATTCTTAAAAGGAACGAAAATAATGGAAAAAAGACAAAAACAGAAACATTTGTGAGGTTGGAAATGGTTTTTTGGGCGTTTACATCGCTTCTAGCTTAACTAAGCCTAGTAAAAATCCAAGAATTCAATTTAATTTTATTTTAATGGAAATTAATTTATTTTTTTTTTTTGGTTGAGGGCGTATTTAGCAACAACAGCTATTAAGAAAACAATCTATTGCCCTTAAAATAACATCTGCTTCCATATAATGTTTCGCCACAAATAACTTCTTAAACTAATATTACCCGCCAGCAAAAGTACAAATATTTTGTATTTGAAACTCATTTATCTCTTTCAATGTAGTTGCTGCTAATGTTGTTGTTGTTGTTGTTGTTGCTGCCATCTTTGTTGCCATTGTTGTTGCTGTCACTGCAACATGCGAACGAGTTACTCAAATGTTCAGTGTTTTGTGTGAGTATTTGTTTGTTTTTTTTGCTTTGTTTTGTTCTAATGCCACACGTTGTGGTTGAAATAAATGGGTGGAGAGAGTAATACAGTGGCAATAGCACACTGTCAGCAATTTTTTTTTATTTCTATTGGTTCTTGTTGTTTTCTCTTTCGGAACACTGTGGCTCTCTATTGAAGTTAAATAGAAGAAAATTGTGCGTTCAAACATTGATTCAATTATTGCAGTGATTTCGTTAAAGAATTTCAAAAAGATTTTTTATTTGTTTAGATTTTATTTATTTGAGAAATATTTGAAAAAAAAATGAAACAAAATGTAGTGTAAAGTGATGTTTAGAAGCGTATAATAGGCGAAAGGGATGTGGTGTAAGAGGAAGGGTTTTCGCAAGGCAAGTGAGTTTGAGAAGAGAAGAGATTTCAGTCCCTTATCAGACTATGCAGAAGTAGCCTGAGGATTTTAGATTGTCTTCTGATGAGACACTGTAAATTCAAAGAATCTTCACAAAACGTATTCCGAACCTATGCTGGGTTAATGCATCTCAAAAGGAAACACCTGAATCTGTATCAAATACGAGGAAACGCTTTATTCTTATTCATATCGGACAAAAGCCTGTAGTTTGTTAGGGTAATAGGAGAGGGGAAGTCGCCGTAGTCTAGTAGATAGTTTGTTGGTTTATTAGACGTAAAGCCAGGGTTCGAGCCACAGTCCAGACATCAAACAAAATACAAAACCTATTTCTTCGGCGACTTCTTAGCAGATTTCTGGCAAAAAATCTGAGAGTAAATAAAATTGCCAATGAAAAGTTTCTGAAAAATTTGTGGTTCAGAGTCGACTTTAACACACACAACTTAAGTGGTGTGAGAAACTGGGATGTAATCCTGACAAAAGGCTTGTAATGACCAATTATGTATGTATGTATGTAAAAAGGCATCAAAAGTATTGCCACTAAAAATTTAACCTGAAATATTGCTTTTCAAACAAGTGTTCCTTCACACAATTGATGAAGCGTTGCTCAATATACTCGCGTAGTTTGTACACCCATCTATTGATAAAACAATACAATAAAATTTTTTCCCTTTCGATATTGAACTAGGGTTAGAATCCTTGTTTTCTGCTATAAACTTCAATTAATTTTTATTTCCTTTAAAATATTTGCGTTACTTTTACACAACAATTTTGATTTTCGCTTCCACGTCCACTGTAGTAAACATAGTGAACCCAGTCGGTAGTACAGTATATCAGTGTGCTGAGTGAGTTATTGTTTATTTGTGCAAGTGTTTAAACGTGTTGGTGTATTACCGTAAAGTGGGTGTTATACAGGTGTACACTTTCAATATGCCTGCATGGTTATGTGCGTGTGTGTACATGAGTAATGCGAACGAGTTTTCTATGTTACATTTGTTTTGTATTGTATTCTTTAACAATTTTTCTATTTCTATTTCTATTACCATTGTATTGTATTGTATTGTGAATTCTTTATTCTCTTTCGATTTTTATGTTGTTTTTTTTCTCCATTCTCGTAGTTTTATTGTTGTTCGAATGCAAACAAAATGCTCTGATACTAGCAAATATTCATTCACCAAAAACAAATACACTTTAATAGTCTATAACAATATGTCAATACATTTTCTCTCTTCTCTCTTCTCTTCGTCTGCTTCTGTTCCTTTTCTTCCTTCACTCTTTTTTTCAGTTGTTGTTGTTTATTACTTTTATTACTTTCTTTTATAGTTGTTTACATTTTCTGTACAGTGTACACACAAATAAATCAAAGAGTACAAGCTAAATGAGCGTTTCTTTTTGAATGTGTGTGTGAAAATAATAGAAAAAAATGTAGGCAGGAAAGAGAGAAATTGTGTAACAAATTACAAGTTTTACTCTTTGTGTTGTGTTGTTTTGTTGTTATTTATGATGGCATAGGAATGCAGAGAGGGAGAGAAAGCGAAAAACTTGATTTTTTATTTGTGCATTCAATTTCTAATGAATTTTATTTGTCGATATGTTTTCATCATACCACAAAACAATATTAGGGTGGGGGCATATACTATTTCCATTGGGAAAAAAGTTTGAGGTAAACGTTGTTGTTGCTTGATTTGTTACTAATGTCCACTTCTTCCAAGTTTCTTAACCCATATGCGCTTATCGCCACATTTTATACGGCATATACGAGTTAATTTATAATTTAGAGTGAGTAGAAATAACAACTGATAGATGACTTCCTGCCATTCTAAATATAATTCCACCAGGTCTCTCGTATAAAAACCTTAACTGCGGAATCCCCTAATTCTGATTATAAAGAGCCGCATCTATAAAAACCAGGTTAAATCAATTAATTAAAAGTCGCCATAGTCTAGTGAGTAGTTTGTTGGCTTATTAGACGTGAGGCCTCGGTTCAAACCCCAGGGTAAACATCTCCAACAAAACGAAATACGAAAGAATATTTTTTCGTCGACTCTATCTCAGTAGGTTTTTGGCATAAACTCTGAGAGTAAATAAAATTGCCAAGAAAAGTTTCTCAAAAATCTGTCTTTCGGAGTCGGTTTTAAACCGTATAGGTCCCGCCACTCATGTATTAAATTAACACACACAACATAAGCGGTGTGAGAAGCTAGGTCATAATCCTGACTGAAGGATTGTAATGCCCAATTATGTTAGTATGTTTCATGGGCCTTTTACCCTGCCCCAATATTAGCTGACAACATAGAAAGTTTTTTCGTTCATTGTTGATGTTTCGTTTACAAAGAGAGAAAAAAATTAGAACTTAACAAACAAAGAGAGAAAAAAAATTAGAACTTAACAAACACTTAGAGAGACTGTGTTCAAAAGTCTCTCATTGATTCAAAGAGAAACTTTAAATTTAAATTCATTGGAACATTAAAAATTTAATCAAAACGTAAACAACTTTACATTGGGTTACTGGAGGCAGGAGACATGTACACCTAATTCTGTTTTTACACGGTCTTTTTTTACACGGTTTTGATATAACACGGTTTGAAAATAAAATATTTTTAATTTTTGTTACACGATTTTATTCCATTTAGCACGATTTAAAATTTTTTGTGCTTAATTTTTTTTTTGTCAAATTTAATTTTTGCAAAGTATGTTCATATCACAAATTTAAGGGAATTTCCTTTTTGCGCGTACAAGCAAATTTACTGGTCAAAGCAAATGTAAATGGCACAAATTTAGGGGAATTCCCTTTTGTGCATACAAGCACAAAGGTCAGAGCAATTGAAATGTGTTAATATTTTGTGTTTGGTAAAGAAATTTTTTATTGGCAAATTTGTTTTTCTATCGTTACATTAAATTTAACGCATTAAGGTAAAAGGTAAGCCAAAAAAATATTTTATATTTATTAAGTTATTTATATTTTTAATTTTGTTAAATATTTTATGAATCCCTAAAAGAAAATGTCAAATACAAAACTTCTTAAAAAATCTTTGTTTTTCGCTAATTTTAATAGGTTTTAGAGATTAGGAACCAAATACCTATTTTTGCATACGATCAGTGTCTTTTTTTACACGGTTTTTTTTTACACGGTTTTTTCTGGAACTAATCTACCGTGTAAAAACAGAATTAGGTGTACTGTTATGCTCTTGTCTGCACTTAATTTTATTATGGCTCTTCTTCTTCTTCTTTTGCTTGTTTGTTTGTTGTTGTCTGTTTGCAATAAAATTTTTGAATCTATGCTTTAGTAACAGCAAAAACGGTATCAACAACAACAACAACAATAATAATAAGTAAAGAAATTAATGCTGTTCATCATGTCATTGGCATGTCTGTCTGTTTGTTGTGCTGTGTGTTTACAAATTTTATTCTCTTTTCAAATTGTGTTGTACATAGAATAGTATATGTGTAGGTGTGTATGTGTATGGCTTTCATTAGTCTCTTGGTTGATTTCTTTTACAGTATCATTGATTTGTTTGTTTACTTGTATTTTACTTTGCTATACTCTATTGTAAATCTAGTATTGCAACGGTATGTGTGTGTTCTGTGTGAGTGAGTGTATTGATGTATTCTGTGGTGTCTATAAATTAATTATGTGGGCAGATATGTACATATATACTCGTATGCGTGCGTTGTTTTGTATTTACGCTTGCATATCGTATTTAATAAAATTAAAAACGTTTTAAACTTCGACTTGACATCTTGAAATGTGTCAAGCACACACACACACACATACACTCGCTCACATAATATATCCTAAAAGGATGATTTGTTTTTTTTTTGTTTTTAGAACCGAGTAAGTGGAGGTTGTAATAAATTTGTGGTTGTTAATGTGTTGGTTTTCAAGTAATATTAACAGCCTTAAAATGAAAGCGAAATTAATTTAGTGGCTGAATTGAATTCTCAAATATTCTGCCATTAACCTTTGAAAGATTGTTAATTAATTGACCAGAAAATGTTAAAATATTTACATTGAAGACGCAAACAAATAATGCTTATTAGTGCGTGGTTACGTTAACATGCTCTTGTTTTATAAATCCCAATGAATCTATTTGAAAAGGAACTTGATTGGAAAGACAAACCACAAGATTTAAATTCTGCATTCAATTAATTCCTTTTAACAGGTATAATTTATGACACCTTATTTTTCATTTGAAAAGTTTGTTAACGTTTTAGAAAAGAAATCTTTATACTTTCGTTTTTATTTTAAGTGTAATAAGATGGGTTAGATGGTGAGGTAAGAGGATTATTAGTTTTTGGAATAGAAAAGTGCTATGCTTAGTAAGCACAATGCTGCCAAAAGGAAACAACAAGCCGTATAAATATAAAGAACGCGGGAGAATCGAAGAAAAAAGAAAAGATTCATAAAACATGGAAACGAAAAGACGAAAGTATCATGAAATCGAGATACACAGGATTCGAATTGAAGTCCGAAAAATTTACCACGGAGTGTAGTATCATACAACTAGGTCGTAATCCTGACTGAAGGGTTGTAATGACCAATTATGTATGTATGTATGTATGTAGTATCACTTACAGGATTTTGGTATTTGCTGCTGCAAGAATAAGTAATGAAATCTGGTGACGTCAGGATACGAATCGATTTCCGAAAAATTTACCATGGAGTGAAGCCTCAGTTATAAGATTTTGGTATTTCCTCCTGCAAGAATGAGTAATGAACTCTGGTGAACGTCTAAAGAACTTCAAAAGATTCGTGAACGCCGAGGGTTTCTCCGTAACTATCATATGGGTTCCAGGCTATATCATCGGAAATTCCATTACTGATGTATTTGTTAAGGCTAGTACATGGCATAAAATTTTGGTAAAGCTGGTATTTCCTTGCCGTTGTTTATGTAGGCTCAATTTCTTGGGCTACATGGGGGCATGCGCGGTATTGCTAGGTTCTTGCAGGACTGATATGAATATGAAGAAGTGTTGATCTTCTCTTCCCTTGAATCCCATGGCTACACGCCGCAATAATGAGATTCTCAAAAGTCGCTTTCCTATCGCCAGGCATGCCGATAGAACGTTTATGCTCCCACATGACTTCTGCAGGAGCTATTGATTCGAGTAGAAGGATGAAGAAGCAGTCTTTCACCCTATGCGTCAGTGTCTATATTTGACTGAAATCTCCAAATAGAACTTCTGCGTTAGGGAAGTTTATTTTAAAATCGTAATGGTTTCCAATAGGCTTTGTTTGATTTGTGGTATCACTATGGGCCTAAATTGGCCCCTGGCCAAAGTGGTACCTTAAACTTCAAAGTAAATCCAGCGCCTAAACTAACTTGCACTTTCTGAGATTTGTATGTCAAATGTTTCTTTTATTGTAGAGTAGTAGTGGTGATATTGTTTATACAATGAGAGCATTCGAGAATTTTTGTATTAAATTTCCTTGAATTTTTTTTCATACAAAATATTAAATTCCATGAGTGATTATATCGCCATATAATAAATAAATAATTTGTTTAATTTGTTTGATGACTTTGAAATTGTCGAAAGAGTGAATAATAAATGGCGGTTATCTTGATTTGTTTTGTTGTTGAATTTCATTTGTTTTTTTTTTATTTTTTTCTTCCTTATACTGCTTTTACGAGTTTTTTTCCTCCTCTTCTTCTACAAATTTCGATTTTATTTGACCTCAACCTTAATTTCAGTTTAGCACGCGATTTCATTTCCTTGTTCGCTTGTGGCGTTCTATTATACACTCGCATATGTGTGGTTGTCGTTGTGTATGTGAACTGCTAAAGCGGTAGTATGTGGCATGCAAATGTAACCCTTGACTTAAAAAAATGAAAGGGAATTTGTGCAAAAAAAGGAAAAAAATAACCTCGTAGAACACAAGAAAACATGAAATATTTTCTAAACCTACTACATACATTCACCCAAACTTTGCTCCGACAATTTCCCTTTCAATACGTTGTTGAAATAATTTTTTTCGCCGGGTTTTTTTTAAGCATTTTAATGCAGACTATTTATGATCTCATTGCGCGTTTATATAATTTCGCCTTCCATGTTTTTTTCTTCTTCAAAACAATTTTGCACGCCATGGGAATATTGTTGTTGTTGTTGGTTTTCTGTTTTTTTTTTTACTTCCTATTTTACATTTGATTAAACCGTAGAATCCCATAAAATTTAATACCCGGACTCGTACGATATGAGAATTGTTTCTTGAAATTTTCTTAAAGAAAACAAAACAAAAAAAAAACGCGAACATTTTTTTGACAATTTCTCTTGGCGTTTCGAGTTTCGTGTGCGAAAAGATAAGAAAAAATGGTGAAATTATTGAAATGGAAATAGAAACTGAAATTACCCGCCTATTGGCTGCGTAAAAGTGTCATAAAATTTTATACTCCTTTGTTGTTGTTGCTTGTGTAACAATCGGAAAAAAATTTAATGTTTCCGTTCAATTGTTATTATTTTTGTTTGTTTTATTTTACGATAGGCTTACACAATTACTTGTAGAATAAATAAAAAGTATTTCTAACTCCTCTACTCGTTGCGTTTTTTCTCAATTTTCTGACTATATTTGAGGCTTATCCCTTACTAACCTCTAAATGTAGAGCTTAAAATCAAAGCAAACGTTGTGATATCAAATTTTATAATGAATTTTATTTTCTTTCCAGTGCTTCCAACGATTGGTTCCCCGCATTCCAGGCGTATATATCTCTTAAGAACTTCAAGTGTGAGAGTCTTGTTAATATCAACCCTTGGATCCTAGAAACCAGTCATTGCAAATTGCTAAAACTAGAGATTAAGCGATCTGGACTTGTATTCCGGTAAATTTTCGTTGAAGTAGATGCAGTTACTCCATATTATTGGAGCCACATAGTCTTCAGTTCTTATTCATCCAATTGAGTTTGGAAAAAAATGTAGAGCACAAAGTTCACAGCAGTTATTACGCCCACGGTTTTTTTTACAAAAAAAAAAAATATGTAAGGACCGATGACTATCCCAGCACAATCATTACGCCAGAAAGCAACTGGTGTATACGCAGATTTTCGGTGGTCCGAAAGCACCTGCTCATTCACATCCTTAGAGAGTAACTTTAAACCGTTGCAATGGCACTTCGTTTGTTTTATATGCAGATTTACGGTGACCCAGAAGCAGTAAGCCTGCTCATTCATCTACAGATATACGATGGTTTGCAATAAAATCTGTCTTACCTATGACCGATATTTATGATTGGTTGAACGTAAGTTTCATGCGCATGACGATTAACGGCTAGCAGCTGATGCAGCAGATCTCCAAGTTATCCAACAAAAATCGGTACCATTACTTGGGCATTCGATTGATGTCTAATTGCGTGGCTCATCGTCAGATCGATAGTTTTAGCTGTGATGTGTTCACCTCATCAAAGCCGCTGCTTTAACAGCGAAGAGTTACACGTCACAATGTTTACCTGTTTAATGCTGAACGATTGTGCCATGTGAGGTGTTAAACGTCGTAATGTTTGCCCGTTTAATGCTGAACGATTGGGAATTCCAGGATAATTATCCCAAATCACACTACTTCAGGCTTACTAGTGATTGGTTTCTTGATAATAGTGTTACAGATATTTTCATTGTTCATACATTTCATTATTTTTTATATTAGCTTTTAAAGTCTCAAATGTGTATGTATGTATATTATCAAAATTATCCTTAACAATAAAAATTTATTTATTTATGTTGTATCAATTGAAAACACGTAAAAAGAGGACGTTGGCTGGTCACCCTAAAACAATTAAAAAAGAACATTGGTATTTTTTTAGACGCTAAATTTCCAATTTCCAATTCTTGCTGAAATACCAGGCGAACATAAATTTTAGAAGGGTGTGAAATTTTTATTAAAAAAATTCTTCTAGCATACTTTAGGGAGCCTAATAAATCAATAAGGCACCCTGTTATTTTCAACGACAGGGTGTATTCTTAACATGTGTATTTAAAAACATCCTAAAAGTATACAAAAATTATTGTAGTTTTTCCGTATTTTATCAATTTAAAAAAATCACCTAGCATACATTAGGGATGTTAGTAAAATTTTTGAACGAAAAATTTTAAAATATTTTTCGACATACACACGCAGATCGTATGACAATTTTACATTTGTGCGAATATCTCGGAAACTATAAGAGATAACGACAATCAGTTTTCACCACGCGACTGGAAAAAACATCAGCTTTCCAACAATAAATAAATTCGCCCCCAAATATTAAATACCGCCTGAAATATAAGGCATTATATATAAGAATTCAGTATATTTCTTAGAAGGCGTGGCATTTGTGGGCGGAAATAAATTTTGATAAATAGCTGATGTTTTTTTCTATCGTATAGCGAAAACTCAATGTCATTATTTCTTATAGTTTCCCAGTTATAAGCAAAATTGTAAAAGTGTTTAACAAAAAACACTTCCTGCTGAATTCTGTTGGCCTGGTATTGGCAGAAAATTTTTGAACGAAAATTTGAAAATATTTTTCGACATACACACACACACACACACGCAGATGTACAATCGTATGACAATTTTACATTTGTGCGAATATCTCGGAGACTATAAGAAATAACGACAATCAGTTTTCACCATGCGACTGGAAAGAACATCAGCTTTCCAACAATAAATAAATTCGCCCCCAAATATTGAATACCGCCTGAAATATAAGGCATTATATATAAGAATTCAGCATATTTCTTAGAAGGCGTGGCATTTGTGGGCGGAAATAAATTTTGCTAAATAGCTGATGTTTTTTTCTATCGTATAGCGAAAACTCAATGTCATTATCTCTTATGGTTTCCGAGTTATAAGCAAAATTGTAAAAGTGTTTAACAAAAAACACTTCCTGCTGAATTCTGTTGGCCTGGTATTGGTAGAAAATTTTTGAACGAAAATTTGAAAATATTTTTCGACATACACACACACACACACACGCAGATGTACAATCGTATGACAATTTTACATTTGTGCGAATATCTCGGAAACTATAAGAGATAACGACAATCAGTTTTCACCATGCGACTGGAAAAAACATCAGCTTTCCAACAATAAATAAATTCGCCCCCAAATATTGAATACCGCCTGAAATATAAGGCATTATATATAAGAATTCAGTATATTTCTTAGAAGGCGTGGCATTTGTGGGCGGAAATAAATTTTTCTCAATAGCTGATGTTTTTTTCTATCGTATAGCGAAAACTCAATGTCATTATCTCTTATGGTTTCCGAGTTATAAGCAAAATTGTAAAAGTGTTAAACAAAAAACACTTCCTGCTGAATTCTGTTGGCCTGGTATTGGCAGAAAATTTTTGAACGAAAATTTGAAAATATTTTTCGACATACACACACACACACACACGCAGATGTACAATCGTATGACAATTTTACATTTGTGCGAATATCTCGGAGACTATAAGAAATAACGACAATCAGTTTTCACCATGCGACTGGAAAAAACATCAGCTTTCCAACAATAAATAAATTCGCCCCCAAATATTGAATACCGCCTGAAATATAAGGCATTATATATAAGAATTCAGCATATTTCTTAGAAGGCGTGGCATTTGTGGGCGGAAATAAATTTTGCTAAATAGCTGATGTTTTTTTCTATCGTATAGCGAAAACTCAATGTCATTATCTCTTATGGTTTCCGAGTTATAAGCAAAATTGTAAAAGTGTTTAACAAAAAACACTTCCTGCTGAATTCTGTTGGCCTGGTATTGGTAGAAAATTTTTGAACGAAAATTTGAAAATATTTTTCGACATACACACACACACACACACGCAGATGTACAATCGTATGACAATTTTACATTTGTGCGAATATCTCGGAAACTATAAGAGATAACGACAATCAGTTTTCACCATGCGACTGGAAAAACATCAGCTTTCCAACAATAAATAAATTCGCCCCCAAATATTGAATACCGCCTGAAATATAAGGCATTATATATAAGAATTCAGTATATTTCTTAGAAGGCGTGGCATTTGTGGGCGGAAATAAATTTTGCTAAATAGCTGATGTTTTTTTCTATCGTATAGCGAAAACTCAATGTCATTATCTCTTATAGTTTCCGAGTTATAAGCAAAATTGTAAAAGTGTTTAACAAAAAACACTTCCTGCTGAATTCTGTTGGCCTGGTATTGGCAGAAAATTTTTGAACGAAAATTTGAAAATATTTTTCGACATACACACACACACACACACACGCAGATGTACAATCGTATGACAATTTTACATATGTGAGAATATCTTGGAAACTATAAGAGATAACGACAATCAGTTTTCACCATGCGACTGGAAAAAACATCAGCTTTCCAACAATAAATAAATTCGCCCCCAAATATTAAAAACCGCCTGAAATATAAGGCATTATATATAAGAATTCAGTATATTTCTTAGAAGGCGTGGCATTTGTGGGCGGAAATAAATTTTTCTCAATAGCTGATGTTTTTTTCTATCGTATAGCGAAAACTCAATGTCATTATCTCTTATGGTTTCCGAGTTATAAGCAAAATTGTAAAAGTGTTTAACAAAAAACACTTCCTGCTGAATTCTGTTGGCCTGGTATTGGCAGAAAATTTTTGAACGAAAAATTTGAAAATATTTTTCGACATACACACACACACACAGACGCAGATGTACAATCGTATGACAATTTTACATTTGTGCGAATATCTCGGAAACTATAAGAGATAACGACAATCAGTTTTCACCATGCGACTGGAAAAAACATCAGCTTTCCAACAATAAATAAATTCGCCCCCAAATATTGAATACCGCCTGAAATATAAGGCATTATATATAAGAATTCAGTATATTTCTTAGAAGGCGTGGCATTTGTGGGCGGAAATGAATTTTGCTAAATAGCTGATGTTTTTTTCTATCGTATAGCGAAAACTCAATGTCATTATCTCTTATAGTTTCCGAGTTATAAGCAAAATTGTAAAAGTGTTTAACAAAAAACACTTCCTGCTGAATTCTGTTGGCCTGGTATTGGCAGAAAATTTTTGAACGAAAATTTGAAAATATTTTTCGACATACACACACACACACACACGCAGATGTACAATCGTATGACAATTTTACATTTGTGCGAATATCTCGGAGACTATAAGAAATAACGACAATCAGTTTTCACCATGCGACTGGAAAAAACATCAGCTTTCCAACAATAAATAAATTCGCCCCCAAATATTGAATACCGCCTGAAATATAAGGCATTATATATAAGAATTCAGTATATTTCTTAGAAGGCGTGGCATTTGTGGGCGAAAATAAATTTTGCTAAATAGCTGATGTTTTTTTCTATCGTATAGCGAAAACTCAATGTCATTAGCTCTTATAGTTTCCGAGTTATAAGCAAAATTGTAAAAGTGTTTAACAAAAAACACTTCCTGCTGAATTCTGTTGGCCTGGTATTGGCAGAAAATTTTTGAACGAAAAATTTGAAAATATTTTTCGACATACACACACACACACAGACGCAGATGTACAATCGTATGACAATTTTACATTTGTGCGAATATCTCGGAAACTATAAGAGATAACGACAATCAGTTTTCACCATGCGACTGGAAAAAACATCAGCTTTCCAACAATAAATAAATTCGCCCCCAAATATTGAATACCGCCTGAAATATAAGGCATTATATATAAGAATTCAGCATATTTCTTAGAAGGCGTGGCATTTGTGGGCGGAAATAAATTTTGCTAAATAGCTGATGTTTTTTTCTATCGTATAGCGAAAACTCAATGTCATTATCTCTTATGGTTTCCGAGTTATAAGCAAAATTGTAAAAGTGTTTAACAAAAAACACTTCCTGCTGAATTCTGTTGGCCTGGTATTGGCAGAAAATTTTTGAACGAAAGTTTGAAAATATTTTTCGACATACACACACACACACACACGCAGATGTACAATCGTATGACAATTTTACATTTGTGCGAATATCTCGGAAACTATAAGAGATAACGACAATCAGTTTTCACCATGCGACTGGAAAAAACATCAGCTTTCCAACAATAAATAAATTCGCCCCCAAATATTGAATACCGCCTGAAATATAAGGCATTATATATAAGAATTCAGTATATTTCTTAGAAGGCGTGGCATTTGTGGGCGGAAATAAATTTTGCTAAATAGCTGATGTTTTTTTTCTATCGTATAGCGAAAACTCAATGTCATTATCTCTTATGGTTTCCGAGTTATAAGCAAAATTGTAAAAGTGTTTAACAAAAAACACTTCCTGCTGAATTCTGTTGGCCTGGTATTGGCAGAAAATTTTTGAACGAAAAATTTGAAAATATTTTTCGACATACACACACACACACAGACGCAGATGTACAATCGTATGACAATTTTACATTTGTGCGAATATCTCGGAAACTATAAGAGATAACGACAATCAGTTTTCACCATGCGACTGGAAAGAACATCAGCTTTCCAACAATAAATAAATTCGCCCCCAAATATTGAATACCGCCTGAAATATAAGGCATTATATATAAGAATTCAGCATATTTCTTAGAAGGCGTGGCATTTGTGGGCGGAAATAAATTTTGCTAAATAGCTGATGTTTTTTTTCTATCGTATAGCGAAAACTCAATGTCATTATCTCTTATGGTTTCCGAGTTATAAGCAAAATTGTAAAAGTGTTTAACAAAAAACACTTCCTGCTGAATTCTGTTGGCCTGGTATTGGCAGAAAATTTTTGAACGAAAGTTTGAAAATATTTTTCGACATACACACACACACACACACGCAGATGTACAATCGTATGACAATTTTACATTTGTGCGAATATCTCGGAAACTATAAGAGATAACGACAATCAGTTTTCACCATGCGACTGGAAAAAACATCAGCTTTCCAACAATAAATAAATTCGCCCCCAAATATTGAATACCGCCTGAAATATAAGGCATTATATATAAGAATTCAGTATATTTCTTAGAAGGCGTGGCATTTGTGGGCGAAAATAAATTTTGCTAAATAGCTGATGTTTTTTTCTATCGTATAGCGAAAACTCAATGTCATTAGCTCTTATAGTTTCCGAGTTATAAGCAAAATTGTAAAAGTGTTTAACAAAAAACACTTCCTGCTGAATTCTGTTGGCCTGGTATTGGCAGAAAATTTTTGAACGAAAAATTTGAAAATATTTTTCGACATACACACACACACACAGACGCAGATGTACAATCGTATGACAATTTTACATTTGTGCGAATATCTCGGAAACTATAAGAGATAACGACAATCAGTTTTCACCATGCGACTGGAAAAAACATCAGCTTTCCAACAATAAATAAATTCGCCCCCAAATATTGAATACCGCCTGAAATATAAGGCATTATATATAAGAATTCAGCATATTTCTTAGAAGGCGTGGCATTTGTGGGCGGAAATAAATTTTGCTAAATAGCTGATGTTTTTTTCTATCGTATAGCGAAAACTCAATGTCATTATCTCTTATGGTTTCCGAGTTATAAGCAAAATTGTAAAAGTGTTTAACAAAAAACACTTCCTGCTGAATTCTGTTGGCCTGGTATTGGCAGAAAATTTTTGAACGAAAGTTTGAAAATATTTTTCGACATACACACACACACACACACGCAGATGTACAATCGTATGACAATTTTACATTTGTGCGAATATCTCGGAAACTATAAGAGATAACGACAATCAGTTTTCACCATGCGACTGGAAAAAACATCAGCTTTCCAACAATAAATAAATTCGCCCCCAAATATTGAATACCGCCTGAAATATAAGGCATTATATATAAGAATTCAGTATATTTCTTAGAAGGCGTGGCATTTGTGGGCGGAAATAAATTTTGCTAAATAGCTGATGTTTTTTTTCTATCGTATAGCGAAAACTCAATGTCATTATCTCTTATGGTTTCCGAGTTATAAGCAAAATTGTAAAAGTGTTTAACAAAAAACACTTCCTGCTGAATTCTGTTGGCCTGGTATTGGCAGAAAATTTTTGAACGAAAAATTTGAAAATATTTTTCGACATACACACACACACACAGACGCAGATGTACAATCGTATGACAATTTTACATTTGTGCGAATATCTCGGAAACTATAAGAGATAACGACAATCAGTTTTCACCATGCGACTGGAAAGAACATCAGCTTTCCAACAATAAATAAATTCGCCCCCAAATATTGAATACCGCCTGAAATATAAGGCATTATATATAAGAATTCAGCATATTTCTTAGAAGGCGTGGCATTTGTGGGCGGAAATAAATTTTGCTAAATAGCTGATGTTTTTTTTCTATCGTATAGCGAAAACTCAATGTCATTATCTCTTATGGTTTCCGAGTTATAAGCAAAATTGTAAAAGTGTTTAACAAAAAACACTTCCTGCTGAATTCTGTTGGCCTGGTATTGGCAGAAAATTTTTGAACGAAAGTTTGAAAATATTTTTCGACATACACACACACACACACACGCAGATGTACAATCGTATGACAATTTTACATTTGTGCGAATATCTCGGAAACTATAAGAGATAACGACAATCAGTTTTCACCATGCGACTGGAAAAAACATCAGCTTTCCAACAATAAATAAATTCGCCCCCAAATATTGAATACCGCCTGAAATATAAGGCATTATATATAAGAATTCAGTATATTTCTTAGAAGGCGTGGCATTTGTGGGCGGAAATAAATTTTGCTAAATAGCTGATGTTTTTTTCTATCGTATAGCGAAAACTCAATGTCATTATCTCTTATGGTTTCCGAGTTATAAGCAAAATTGTAAAAGTGTTTAACAAAAAACACTTCCTGCTGAATTCTGTTGGCCTGGTATTGGCAGAAAATTTTTGAACGAAAGTTTGAAAATATTTTTCGACATACACACACACACACACACGCAGATGTACAATCGTATGACAATTTTACATTTGTGCGAATATCTCGGAAACTATAAGAGATAACGACAATCAGTTTTCACCATGCGACTGGAAAAAACATCAGCTTTCCAACAATAAATAAATTCGCCCCCAAATATTGAATACCGCCTGAAATATAAGGCATTATATATAAGAATTCAGTATATTTCTTAGAAGGCGTGGCATTTGTGGGCGGAAATAAATTTTGCTAAATAGCTGATGTTTTTTTTCTATCGTATAGCGAAAACTCAATGTCATTATCTCTTATGGTTTCCGAGTTATAAGCAAAATTGTAAAAGTGTTTAACAAAAAACACTTCCTGCTGAATTCTGTTGGCCTGGTATTGGCAGAAAATTTTTGAACGAAAAATTTGAAAATATTTTTCGACATACACACACACACACAGACGCAGATGTACAATCGTATGACAATTTTACATTTGTGCGAATATCTCGGAAACTATAAGAGATAACGACAATCAGTTTTCACCATGCGACTGGAAAGAACATCAGCTTTCCAACAATAAATAAATTCGCCCCCAAATATTGAATACCGCCTGAAATATAAGGCATTATATATAAGAATTCAGCATATTTCTTAGAAGGCGTGGCATTTGTGGGCGGAAATAAATTTTGCTAAATAGCTGATGTTTTTTTCTATCGTATAGCGAAAACTCAATGTCATTATCTCTTATGGTTTCCGAGTTATAAGCAAAATTGTAAAAGTGTTTAACAAAAAACACTTCCTGCTGAATTCTGTTGGCCTGGTATTGGCAGAAAATTTTTGAACGAAAGTTTGAAAATATTTTTCGACATACACACACACACACACACGCAGATGTACAATCGTATGACAATTTTACATTTGTGCGAATATCTCGGAAACTATAAGAGATAACGACAATCAGTTTTCACCATGCGACTGGAAAAAACATCAGCTTTCCAACAATAAATAAATTCGCCCCCAAATATTGAATACCGCCTGAAATATAAGGCATTATATATAAGAATTCAGTATATTTCTTAGAAGGCGTGGCATTTGTGGGCGGAAATAAATTTTGCTAAATAGCTGATGTTTTTTTCTATCGTATAGCGAAAACTCAATGTCATTATCTCTTATGGTTTCCGAGTTATAAGCAAAATTGTAAAAGTGTTTAACAAAAAACACTTCCTGCTGAATTCTGTTGGCCTGGTATTGGCAGAAAATTTTTGAACGAAAAATTTGAAAATATTTTTCGACATACACACACACACACAGACGCAGATGTACAATCGTATGACAATTTTACATTTGTGCGAATATCTCGGAAACTATAAGAGATAACGACAATCAGTTTTCACCATGCGACTGGAAAGAACATCAGCTTTCGAACAATAAATAAATTCGCCCCCAAATATTGAATACCGCCTGAAATATAAGGCATTATATATAAGAATTCAGCATATTTCTTAGAAGGCGTGGCATTTGTGGGCGGAAATAAATTTTGCTAAATAGCTGATGTTTTTTTCTATCGTATAGCGAAAACTCAATGTCATTATCTTTTATAGTTTCCGAGTTATAAGCAAAATTGTAAAAGTGTTTAACAAAAAAACACTTCCTGCTGAATTCTGTTGGCCTGGTATTGACAAAAAATTTTTGAACGAAAAATTTGAAAATATTTTTCGACATACACACACATAAGCGAAGAATTACATTAAAAATTCGATTAAAAGACAAGTTTTTGTTGGAACCTTTATTTTCATTTAATGTTCTTTTATTTTCTCATTTTAGTTTTAATGCAACACATACATACATACATTTTCTGTTTTATAGAAAAAATCGTTCCAAAAAAAAAAAAAACATCGCACTAGAATCCTGTCTATATGAACCAAGCATAGGAGTCTTCTAGGCCATGATAAGTTTGGAAATTATAGAAAATTTCCATACCTTGGCTGGCAATTGACATTTAATATGTGACCTCTGTTCTCAAGGGATATTGTTGAACGTCGGCTAGGCTCTTCCTCATCTGAGATCTGCAGCACTATGGGTCGAATATATCAGGAAACTTACTCATATCTTTATGTGGCTAGTTTTGTTCACCTTTAAGTCTTCATATAATATTGATTGGAGATTTAATTCCTTAAACAATCGGAATATATGAAATTTTTTCTATATTTTTGAAAGTGTACCTATGTATTTATATGGCCAGAAGTGTGTATATACATACATACATACATACATAAATTATTAAAGCAAAAATTATAATCTTTCTTAATTTTAATAGAATATTTGTCACTCCTTTTAAATGCAATTTTAAGCAAATTGTTAACAAGAAAAACATAAGTTTTTATCCTTTGTACTTACTCTTCTTCTTCATCGTCTTCAGTGTTTTTATTGTTGTCCAGACCGGCATTGCTTTCATAGAAGACATCATCTTCTTTGGATTCAATTTCATCATTATTATTGTTATTATTGATGTTGTTGTTGTTGTTGTTATTATTGTTGTTATTATTTTTATTCATATTATTATTGTTGTTGTTGTTATTATTATTATTGATATTAAAATTCATGTCATTATCATTTGTTGTTAAAATATCGACGTTATTATCATCGCCATTGCTCACATCCATATCATCTTCATCCTCATCATCATCCTCTTCATCATCATCAATATTGTTGTTATTGTTGTTGTTGTTGTTATTATTGTTGATATTATTATTATTGTTGTTCATATTGTTGCCATTCTTCTTCATAGTCATGCCATTGACACTGAGATTATCATTCAAATGGAGATTATCATGCTGATTAGATGCACGACGTTTTGCTTGCTCCTCTAAATATTTGGATTTCGTTATGATTTCATCACTGCCAGCCCGATAGAAGACAAGATATGAAGAGAAGAAAAGAAAAGAAGAGAAAAGGAAAGGAAAATTGAATTTTGCAATAAGTTTTTAGATTTTAATTAATTAAAAATTAAAAATACAATATTTGATTATAATCTTGTTTAATTAAAAAGTTCCAAAAGCAAAAGAAATAAAAAAAATTTTCGATTAATGTTCGACTTTTTCAATTACTGTAGGTGGAAGACTTAATTTGAATTTGAATTTGAATTTATTTTTCATTATTTTGTTTTCATTTGAAAACTGTAGGTATGTTTATAATATACTCGTACAATGAAACTAACAGTATTGTCTCGCTCTGTCTAATTTTAAGCTGCGATTAAATATGAAAAGTGTTTTATCAGAAATTGTACCGCAGTCCAACCAAAACATATTCAAGCAGTATTTCAGCCTTTGGTATTTCCATTTGCATGGATATTAAATACTTTTGATTAGTCATGCTACACTAGTTATTACACGAGGTGTGTTCAATAAGTGAATTGATTTTCTGTATTTTAATTTTCTTCCTTATCCTCCAATTCAGAGAAACTTCAAGCCATCAGTGTATCACTTAAGTAGGTACGTAGATTGAGGTAATTGATGGAATAAACACACTAAAGCAACACGTTGCCTATTGTAATATTCGAGCCATTAAATTTCCCAAGTCTTGATGTCATCTTGAGCTGCTGATGAAGACACTTAAACTCCAAATATCTATCCACGATGGATCATTTAAATCGTCTGCATAGTCTTCAAAGTTTTTTCTCTTTCTCTGTCAGCGCTGGAGATGTACTTCTTCCTTCCTCGTCTCTTCAGGTCTTGCTCTTGAAGTTGTTTGCATCCAAGATATATGCAAGTCTGTCTCGTTGATGTGGCCAAAATGCAATACTCTGTAATGACTACAGCCATTATGCTGAGCCTATTCATGCAGCTTTGGCCAGGCTTGCTTATATACCATGCTCGTATGCAAAGCCATCCAGGTCGTCAAAGGTGTCGTCACAATGTAAAGAACTCATCGAAATAATTAAAAACTACTACGTTTAGGTAAGCATATGTATGAATATCACACTGCTTCGCTATTTTATTCAGAGGGTTGCTACAGCCATAAGCCGTTAGCGGGTGGTCCTCTGATAGCACCATGGCTATTACAAATATATATGAAGTTAGCAACGAAAGTTATGTATCTTTTTTACAGTGAATGTTAAGTTAACAGAGGCTATTAAGTTAATTTAATTGAAAAGTTTGAAAAAGTATAAAAATCACAAAAATGTGAAAAATTTGGAGAACAATTAACAGAAGGACGAAGGAAAACCTTAGAATCTTACAACAAATCAAACAAAATATGAAAGGAACTGTTTCCTAATCAGAGATAATCAAGTTGATCAGGATTTTGATGAGAGGAACTTGCATTTTTGGTCGATAACTTTTATTTTATTGGTCGATGACTAGAATTTTTTTCATCAATGCATTGTTTGCAATGCGATAAATTTGCTTGTTTTTTTCTCATTTGAAGAAAATGACCGTCGATTATATCTCGGATCCTAAATAATGCCCGAACGTAATGAAAACTGTTTTGGAATTCTTGATAATATGGTCGGATTCAGTCACTATTATATTTTATTCCTATTTTGCCCAATTTATGAAGGGTATATTTGGTGAAAAATCTGATCTTTCAACTTGATTATCTGCGATTAGGAAACATTTTATTTCATATTTGTTTATTTTGTCGTAAAATTCAAAGGTTTTCAATTGGCTTTCTTCTAATTTTTCTCAAACTTTTTCCTATTTTCTTATGATTGTAAGTCGATTTTCTTATTATACTTTTCCAAATCAAAATATTAACTTAACAGTCCCTGTTAACTTAACATTTACTGTAAATAAAAGTATATTACGTTCGTATCTAACCTCAATCACATCTAAACACTCTTAAAAAGAGTACAGGTCTTTGGAATCAACCATTGGTTGACAGTTTCAAAATTTCAAAGCTACGTTTATAGGCTCTAAAGTATCGAAAAGTATTGCGGTTCTTTAATTGGAGGAGAATTCTATATAAAGCGATGACCTAAAAATAAAATTGGCCATCGCATATATTTCAAAGATTTTCGCAAAGTTCATTAATATCGTGACTTGCATCAGATCATCACAAAAAAAAGTGAAAAAAATAAAAAAAATCTTTTTAAACTTCGACTCACCGATTTTTGTGCAGCTCCTTTTTCGATACACACACAGCGCTGTACTCGTTTTCTAACAGGCAAATTTCACGTTTTTTACAACTCAATGGCCTGCAAAGATCACCTGCAAAATTAGAAGAAAAAAAACAAGAAAATTAAATTCAAAATTTAATTCAATTCAATTACCCCCGAAAAAAAAGGAAAAAATTATTGTGGTCATGGACGTGGAAAATACAATAAAATTTTCTTAATAAAATTCGTGTTTTTTCAATAAAATTTAAAATCTCTTAAAGGAACCGAGAAAGCTAAAAATATATTAAACCAAGAAATAAAAAATATAAAATGAAAATTAAAAAAAGAAATGAAATTTGCTGGAAAAACTAGGTCAATCTTGAAATTTTAGTCGTCTACCATAAAGCAGGCAGGCAGGCTGGCTGGCAAGCAGTCAGGCAAGCTGGTAATCAGGCAATCAGGCAGCTGTTGCATTTACGAACCAAAAAAAGCAATTTTTTTTATTTATTTTACCACTGCTACGAAGACGATTGCAGCAGCAACAGTGCAATCTCAACTATGGTACTCGTTCCTTTTTAATGGCAAAGTGCGTGAGAGAGTGAGAGAGAGAAAATGAAATAATATCGTATTAAAAAGTCCTTTTACTGGCCTTCTTTTCTGTTGTGCTCTACTTTCTACAAATTAGCTTCTGCACTAAAGTTTGCTTGAATATATGGTAGAAATATTTTTTAAAGTTTCACAATTTGTTGCATTATAGTGCATATGGAGTTGCAATTTGAAAATCCAAAAAAAAGAAGAAAAAGAAACGAAACTGCATTTTATTGATGATTAAAATTGTTTTAATTTGTTTCATTTTAGGCAATAAGCTTCTAATTATTTCGCCATAAATATGTACACTCTTGTCCTTAATAAGCCTTAAAAGTTCATTTGAGAATTTTATTCAAATGCTTACAGCACACTTAATAGGCCGTCAACCACATAAGTAGGCCGATTTTTTTCATAATAAAGAATATGCTTTAAAAAGCGTTTAAAGTCAGCTGCAAACATATTTCAAGTGCTTATAATTCACAAACAGACATAGGAATTTAATTAATAACAGGACTTTTTAAAGTGTTTTTAAAATTTTCATTTTCATTTCATTGTTGTGTAGAAATGCCAGAGTACTTGCGACTCTATGTATAGTGCATTGCATCTCCCATCTACCCCTATAATGCCACAACCCCAATACTGTTGCTCTGATAATTTTCAGAGCACAATTCAGTATCAGGAAGGATAACTGCTTGTCTAGTATTTGATAATCAGCGATGTTTTTCATTCAAAAATGTATCAACATCGCACAGGTTTCAAGTATATGTTCACTGAATCGGCACAATGGGTTCAGAGCGTACCCTATTTTAATCAAGTGCACTTTGAGTCTAGAAGGCTGGTCAGAAGTTTGGTTAGAATACTAATGCAACATTTGGAAAGTCTTATGTATGACCATAAAAGAAAAAGTTTAATTTTCCACAAGCCCGTTTGGCTTAAAAAAATTCACCGTCTTTTCCCATTTTCCCCTTCACCGAGTATACAATTCTTTCTGTACTTCTGTCGGTCAATTGCCAAGAATTTCCACATTATCTGGGGTTTAGCAGAGGGTGACCCTATTGTCCTTCGTCTGGTATCACTATGTCTTGTCCGCTGTCCTTTCTGTGCAAGTTGAACTCTCTCAATGACCAACCACCTCTATCCTCCTATCCAAATGGACATGCCTTAGTCCGATTAAAAATTAATGTTGCAAGTTAGGTTCTAAGGAAAAATTTCGTTGCAGCTCTTTGCTGCAGAAAAAAAAACTGTTGACTTAACGCCACCTTTGCATGCCTGAGCTTACTTTAAGCGTTTCCGCATTTACTAATTAGCTAATCTTTGATTAAATTGAGAATAGTATTGTAGCAAGCTAAGTAAAGTAGTAAGTAAGCTATGCAGTAGAGCATCGGGCCTAAATAGAATGTCACGGATCTTTTTTCAGCCGTAGCTAGTGCTCGTGCACACCACAGAATTATACACTACTGCCACAGCGTTTATATCTACAATATTTCTGAGAAAATGTTGTCTAGATAGATTAGATTAGAGCCAACGGTCTTTGAGCTAGTCTGGCTGTCTGAGAATTTATTCAACCCTTGAGCCTACTCTTAAGGTTTGATATCTACAGATATATCGGCGCTTTCAGTTCGAGATTTTTATAAATGCTACCATAGAAACCATTGTCTGTTTTAGAACCATCGGTATACCAGTTATTAATTAAAATCCCTTTGAATTAAGCCCTTAGGCAAGCCAACCTTCTTGGTTATGTAACTTCAACGAAATCCCGACAGTGGCATACTTTCGTTGAAAAGCATTTTAAATAACATTTAAAAACAAATTTAATTTAAAAATTAAAAAATACTTGAAAAACTTACTGGTTGGATCATGTATCCATCGCTTGCGTTCACCATTAAGGCCCATATTAAGGCCGCCACCGCCTCCACCTCCTAAGCCACTGCTTTTAAGCTGGGCATTTTTATTGATCTGTAATAAAACGAAAAATTAAAATGAAAACAATTAAAATTAAAATGTCTAATTAATAATCAATTCAATGCAATCATCAATTCAAATTCAATTGACTTTAACAATTAAAAATAATTTTTTTTTTGTTTTGTTCATAGAAAAATTTAATTTTTTCACACTCATTTTACAATCATTTTGAGTGGCATTTTGGGGCGTTAATTTTTATGCTGTGAGGCATTTTATTTTTATTGATTTAAATCGGCTTTATTGCTTAAAATAAAAGAACAAATGTATGTATCTATGAAATATATATATTTCCCTATCTCTGTTCTTCATTAATAATAATATTATTTTAAATTTATTTTTTTATTTTTTTTATACGTACGTATTGACTGGCATGTGAGTGATATCGTATAATCCCATGGAATCAATTTTTTGCGTGTTGTTTTGCAATAATTTTCCAATAATTTTTATTTATTATTTATGGAATGTAAAGAAAATTTTCATAATAAATTTAACATTTCATCATTTATTTATTATTTGTTAAAATAATATTAAATTTGTTTAAACAAATATTTATGGAAACACGTCATGAAAAAGGGATTTTCTTTTTTTTTTAATTTCAGATTAAAATTAAAAAAATTCTATAAAAATTAACGTTTAATTATTTAACTGTCTGTCTGTCCTCTTTTATTGTTTTAATAGTTATTGTAGTTGTTGTGGATACTATAGGCGTATGATTCATAATGATTTTATTTGCTTATGCAGGCGTATGATTAATATTTACACTTTGAATCCATCCAGCCTCCATAACAATATTTATATTGATGTGACCAAAGTGGGGAGTATGAGGAGTATATAAATGATATTTAAATAGAGAAATTAATTGATATTTAAATGGCTTTTGTTATGAAACTGATCATTGTTAAATAAAGAGAAGACAATGAATATTATTTTTTAATTAAACATGTGACAGACACTGCCACACGTGGGTTGTCTTCATAGTGTTTACAAGTTTGATTATAATTTTCCATGGCACTGGTTTTAAATTAAAAAGCACTTGTTTTTAGCCTCTAGTAGGTAGTGTATTGGTTTATTGACGTGAGGCTTCGGATCAAACCCCAGGTTAGATATCTCCAACAAAACAAAGTATGACAAACGATTTCTTCGCCGACTTCCTCTCATTAAAAACTCTGAGAGTAAATAACTGTGAATAACTGTGCGGTTATTTGAACTGAGATTTGAACTACAGACTCTTGTCTAATAAACTAACGCACTACCTACTAGACTGCGGCGACTAGGAACATTTACTGTATAATGCTCAGTTCGTCCAAGGATTGCTTAATGTTGTTTTTTTTTTTGGGAAATTATTCTATGAAGATGGGAGCACGTATCGTAAGCAATAATAGTTTTCAAACAAGTAAACCAAAGCAAAGATAAACTCGTACGCATTTGTGTATGGACCGGCAAACATACGGATGTGGATAAAAAAAAAAGAATGTAGAATGTAGAATGAGCAGTTTTTTCTTCTTTAAATCCATTGAAATTCAATGACTTTAATGTAGACGGACAGTCTTCACTGTTTTAAAATTTCGATAAAAGACTGATAAAAGACAGTAATACCTGCACGAAAATACAACTATGAAGAAGGTGTCCAAAACTCAATGCCTTTGTATTTTAATTTCTCTTTTCCTTTACGTAACTGAAAATCATCGTATGGCCTTTGATCTGCTTTTTGCGATGGTGTTTGCAACAAAACATTAATTTCAAATATCAAATTTGGTTTTTGCAACTGTTTTTTGTTTTTTGATTATTTTCTATTGTCGTACTTCTCTTTTATTTGTTTTTCTATCAACTATTTTCAACCCTGACGACTCTTGTAATTTAAACAGAAAACAATTCCAAATCAATGGAAAATTAATAGAAAACCAATACGAAATATTTTCCAAAAAAAAAAAAAAAATTGCAAAAAAGTCTTCATGTAGATGAGAATACTACTTTGGGGGATGGCAGGGAGCGAATGAATGTCAAATTGCATGATGGCTTTAGATTTTACGACAGCTGTTGTTATTGGGTGTTTCAGCGGGTGGCAGTAAAATCGAGGTTACATTCATAAATCGTTGCATTATCCTGATGAGTGCACATACATAGCTCTGTTGAATAGCAGTGACAACATATCGACATGTGCCATTATTCACTTGTTCACGGAGGCTTATCAACTTAAATGCTTATGCTAAACGTACTGCCACTTTGAACCCTTCTTTCAATTGCTTATCACATGGCAACAGTGTGCGGAAAGGCAATATCCTCTGTGAGGCCATAAAATCAAACAGAAGCTGATGAGAAATCATTCTGTTGATAGTCAATAATTTTCAGAATACTTGTTCTACGAGGGTTATTTGAAAAGTTTAATGATAATAGAACAGTTTTGTTCTTTTGTTCCTTTCCAAGTTCAGATTTTGTTTCTATGCAAAGACAATTGGCAACCCTAGTATTTTAGAATGTGCTTATAATACAATTTTAAATTTTGTTTCTATGCAATGACAATTGGCAACCCTAGTATTTTAGAATGTGCTTACAATACAATTTTAGATTTTATTTCTATGCAAAAACCATTGGCAACCCTAGTATTTTAGAATGTGCTTACAATACAATATTAGGTTTTGTTTTTACGCAAAGATAGTTGGCAACCCTAGTATTTTAGAATGTGCTTACAATACGATTTTAGATTTTGTTTCTATGCAAAGACATTTAGTCGAAGGAGTTAGTGGAAAGGAACAGAAATAGGAAGGTGGAATTACTTTCTGACAGTCGAATACTTTAGTCTTGTGCCCCTTATTGGTGTGTAATCTGCGACATATATGCTTGTATTTCAAATATAATTCATGATATTATGATGACCGGCATGAAAACTGGTAAATGTTTGGCAGAGATTCGTGTGAAAGGTTTTAGAAAGGAATTCTGAGTAGGATGACTGAATTCGGCCACCGTAATGCCAAGTGGTTTCATGGGAAATAACCAAATAATTCACTAAAATCGGTGGATGGACAAAAATAACCTTTTAAACGTTTTGTAAATAGCTTAAAAATTTTATTAACTACCCTCGTTATTTTCTATCTACATATGAATATTAAAATACGGAAATTTCTAAAAATCTATAACCATGTAAATGACAGACTGATCCAACCAACATGCGAAATATATCAGGCCAGGGATAATAAAACACATGACAACAGATAGTAAAGATTGTAAAGATAGGCAGACACATTCACTCTCACTCACTCACTCACTAATCATGATGAAATAAAGTGTGTAAAAAGGCAGGATAATAACGTTGGCATTATTTCGTACCCAAAAAATACATTTTTTTTCTTTCTCTCATTTTGTTCTTTTTTTTTGTTCTTTTTTGGATTTTGGGGGGGAGGGGGCGGTTTTAATATTCATATCAGTTGGTCGTAATCATTGTTGTAATGGGAATACATTCTACAGCCCATAAGATTATCAAAACGAAGCTAAACATGAAACACACACTCTCACTGACACTCTCCATCCATCCAAGTGGCTATGAGACCGAAATTTAAAGGCCAAAGAAAAATTTGTTTTTTTTTTTTTGGTTTTAGAACGGCGGAAAAATTAAATGAAAAACAGAAAATTATTCAGTTTTAATAAAGTTTTTTGAAAGAAATAGTTTTCGAGGGAAAAACGTATTACTTTTGAGTTGTTGATGCCATTGCTCATTTTGTAATCGTTGTTGTTGCTGTAATTCATTATCTTTTGTTCAATGTTATTTTGTTGTTGTAATTTTACTACATTAGCGCTGTGCATATGATAATCGTTCATAGAGAGACTGTCAAAATGAAACTACACGCGGCCTGCCATGTGGCATGTGGCACAGCAATGCTTTGTACTCGTATTAACTAGTAGAAGTGAAGTGAGGCGCATATAGTGCCACTCCCTGCTGGAAAGTACACAGTGTTGGTTTAGTCTCGATTGATTTTAAATTTTCCATACCAAAAACAAATTCGGTTTTGCATCTCGCTCTGTATAGTCATGGCAGGTCCATTATTTTAAGTATGCCATCACAACGACGCACATATTATTGAGTTGCAGTTCAATTTAATTCAGTCAGTTCTGTCTATCCTTTAAAGCTTAAATGTTCCATTAAATAAACATGCGCTTGCCAACAGCGTTCCAAATAGAAAATGCTGAACAAAAGTATTGAAGGCACTAGTGATGGCGATAGCGATGGCGATGATAATACAATTTTCCTTTTTTGTTTTTTTTTTGTTTTTGGGAAAACATATTAAAGCATTACATTATAATGTTTCTTTTTTTTCTATGGATTTTAGTCAGTGAATATAGAAGTTTTAATTCCATGGGTAATGAAAAAATTCAATTTCGAACACATACGAGTTGAATTCAAAAAACTAGGCATCGATTGCAAATTATTTGTCTTTATTCTGCCTAATACTGGTACACTCATAAGGTATTTTATTGTGTTTCTTTTTATAGTCATGTGTACATATACAATTTCGTTGTTTCTATTAGAAGCATGGTGAAAGTGTGAGACTAAAAATTCAAGCAATCCATGAACAATTACGGGAGAAAAGGAAAGACAATTTCTAATATGATTTTCAAATCTTAAAGAAATATATGAGATTTCAATTCTCCTATAAATAATCCACACAAAATGTTACCTGATTCCCCAGTAAGGATAGCATTAACAAAAAAACATCACATATATAGATGGCAACCCTATCATTCTACAATCTTCTACAATGGACTAATCATCTGCTGAAAACTGAATTTTTTTTTAAGCTAGTGACCGTAGTATAGTATGTAGTGTGCTAGCATATTAGATGTGAGACATCATAAAATCAAAATTTGAATATTTCTACGGCGACTGCCTCTGAGCAGATTTGTGGCAATAACTCTGAGAGTAAATGAAATTGATATGGAAAGTTTCTCAAAAAATCTGTCGTTCGGACATGTATATACACAACACAAGTGATGTAAGAAACTAGGTCGCAATCCTGACTGAAGGGTTGTAAAGACCGGTAGTGCTATGTATGAAGAGGAACACAGAAATATTAGTAAGATGGATGAAAAGCTTTAAAACAGAACTTTGTTTCGAAAAGTAATGAAAATTAAATATTTGGGATTGAGTTTGACAAGATCAGTGAAAGTTACATTACATTATCGTAGTTGAGATAAGAAACGTTTAATGTTGCAGTATCAACACTACTAACTGTGGAACAACATCGAGAAAACTCCTTTCAGATGAATTGGAGGTGAGGAATAATTTAAACAACATTAAAAAAATTATGCATGACATGGCAATGATTCATGCAACGGTGGATTTAGAGCATTTGTCAGAGGAGATTCTTTAAAAATGAATTCATTTCGATAGCAAAAATTTCCATGACTTTCAGTGTTTTGACAAATTGCCAATAATACCGGGCAATAAGATCTATATGAGTTACGTGTGATTTTTCTGTTATTTGGTTACTCCTGCGTATATATTTTAAGTATAAAAAAAGATTCGTAACATGTGGTAACCTCGTTCCACCATGAATAAATCTGACAAATGAGGAACTCCTACAAATCAATTTTATTATCAAAATTCGTGCTTTGTGAGAACAGAATTGCAGCCAGAGGCTGGTTGGTGACTTAATTGGAGTGTACTTTTTCGAAAAAATATGAAAATCACAATGTTACAAGCAATGAACAGAGCACCATGCAATGATCATAGGCTTAGGTTAGGTTAGGTTAGAGGACGTGTACTTGTCAATTAAGACAAGTACAGTACCCGGAGGTCATTTTGACCCATTGTACAACGTCCTAGTTTCTCACACCACTTATGTTGTGTGTGTTAATTTTATACATGAGTGGTGGGACCTACAGTTTAAAGTCGACTCCGAACGACAGATTTTTATTTATTGAGAAACTTTTCATGGCAATTTTTATTTACTCTCTTTTTGTCTTTGATGCCTGGCCTGGGGCTCGAACTCAGGCTTTTGCGTCTAATAAGCCAACACACTACCTACTAGACTACGGCGACTTCATTATAGACTTTCTTTGGCTAAAATGAAAGAATTTAACTTTGTTGACATGACATGGTTACAATAAGGCAGTGCCAAAGGTCATATAGCATAGGATACTATGGCATGGCATAGGCATAGGCTTAGTAGGTAGTGTGTTGGCTTATTAGACATGAGGCCTTAGCTCAAGCCCCAGGTCAGACATCTCCAACAGAATGAAATATGAACAAAAATTTCTTCGGCGACTTCCTCTCAGCAAATGTCTGGCAAAAACTCTAAGAATTAATAAACTTGAGATGTAAAAGTTCCTTAAAAATCTGTCATTCCATGTCTCATGTATAAAGTTAACAGACACAACATAAATGGTGTGAAAAGCTAGGTTGAAATCCTGACTGAAGTGTTGTAATGACCAATTATGTATGTATGTATATGTGATAAACAAAAACCCCTTGGAATTATGGTGAAAGATTCCATGGCCTCAAACCAAACCATATGTCAAGGCTAATATCTCCCCTCTCCCCGTAGATACATATATATATAAATATTGTATGTAAATCGATAAAATATTGACCTGCTATCGTCGTAATTCTCTAAATTAATTTGCTTATACAAAAAAAAAAAATGAAATGTTTTTAATTAATTTGAATTGAGTGAGTTGCATAAAAAACTGTCACAACCAGCTATTTGAGGTCAACTTTGTTGCTCTTTTTTTTGCAACTAAAATTCAAATAATTTTTTAGAATTTTTTTATTCGTTTTTTTTTTTTTGCAAGTAAAATACATAAAAAGTGCTTAAAATATATTCAAATTCATAAAATATTGTGTAACCATACATACATATGTAAATTTGTATGCATCAATGAATTTTAGTATTTTTTTTTCTTTATTTTTATTTTATTTTTATTTTTTTGGTTACATAAAAAAAAAAATGCAAATGAAACATATTTTTGAATACCCTACGTCAACTGTAATAGAATTTAAACTCAATAAACTTTTTAGTTTAATTGCACTTCTTAGAACAGCACAAGTAAATCAAATGAAATGTGTGTTGTCAGTTGTTAAATCTTTTTCATGTGAAGTGTCGTCATTTATATTGTGAAGGGCATTTGCCATTCACGATAATGAATCACTTAACAAACGAAGGATTCATAAAAATTGTCAAAACTTTACACAAAATTGATGATTCAAATGGTCATCGTAATCGAGCGACTAAACAAGGAATTGGTGAGATTGAAAAGAAATTGTATGGGAATGAAAGCCTTGCAGATGTATTCTAAATACCGATTTTGGTGAGCTGAAGTTCATAAAATCTATGAAAATTAGAGCTTTTGGGTCAAAAAGAATATGGCAATACATCGCGATACATGACAGGAAATTTTTTTTATGTTCTTGCCAGGGGAGTACGTTTGAAGAGTCTTTTTATTTCATATGAACACCCAGTTTGAAGTACTGGACATACCTTTTGTTTGTATGAAGATTGTTGTACACTCTCACCCCCATTATGCAACACATGTTTTAAACAAATTTTCTAAAAAGCCAAAGATAGTGTCGATAACAACTAATTATCATACATATTATTATTTATTATACATACATAATTGCTCATTATAACCCTTCAGTCAGGATTACAACCTAGCTTCCACACTACCTATGTTGTGTGTGTCAATTTTATACATGAGTGACAATACCTACAGAACGACAGATTTTTCAGAAACTTTTTAATGGTAATTTTATTTTATTCTCAGATTTTTTGCCTGAAGACTGCTGCAAGGAAGTTGCCGAAGAAATATTTTTTCATATTTCGTTTTGCAGGAGATGTCTGACCTGGTGTTTAATAAGCCCACTAGACTACGACGACTAGGAATCGTCAACAATTGTTTATTAAAGAGAATATGTGTATACGATGGTGAACTGAAACAGAAAACAAAAAATCTTCAGATGCCTGGGAAGCTCCATCAATAAACGATAGGATCGCACAAACGATAAAACGAGAATATAATCAGTTTCTAAAATTTTAAAATCTTCAAAAATATGGAACTTTAAATCTAAATCTAAAATTCATAAAATACTACATACGTTTCGTTCTTTTATACACAATATGGAGACGTTAACAATGAAAGTAACTGTCTTGAACAGATTGGAATTCTTTCAAATTTGGATCTAGCGAACATTCTTTAAAACCCAAAAAGAAATGTAGAAGATTTCAAAAATTTTCTCTAAGTATTGATCAGAAGGAATTATAATTTTTAAACGTTTAATAAAATTTAATGTAGATTTAGTAGAAATCCCAGCACACGATCTTATGTTTTCTCACCAACTACACCGGCACCCCATCTAATGTTATCTGACCAACTACATCGATTAAGGTTTAAACAAGAATTCAGATTTATTAAAAAATATAGAAGAACTGCGATAAAATATTCTACTTCTACTTAATTCACAAAATTATTATTTTTTACATCAAAGCAATAGCATTTCCATTCAGTCAGTCAACATCTTTTTACATATATTTCCCAGTATTTCGTTTTTTTTTCTTTGAAATTCCAAATTTATTATTCTAAAACATACATAAATTGCCTTTTTATGTTCATTTCTTTATCTTTTTTTCCTCTTAAATTCATAGTACTTATGTATGCCAGAAAAAAAAATTGTATTTGTTTTTATCGGTTCATACCTATAAATTTAGATAAAAGTTTTGATATGATTTTAATAACAACGAATGAACTGAAAAACCACCATCACTGAACTGAATTATAAAAACATGTAAAGAAAATAAGAAAGAAAAAACCATAAAAACGAAGTAAAAAATATTGCATATTGCATATGCAATTAATTATTATTTGATAAAGTTAAATAAATAAATAAAATAATAAATAAAGATTTGTTTTTTTTTATTTTTATTTTTTATACTCTTTCACCTACACACGCTCAAACTCTTTTTTATCTGTTTCAATGGCCGCTGCAATGTTGCCTTGCACAGATGAAATTGTAAGTGGTTTGTAGCTGTATACGAGAGATTTCACGTGTTCCTACTGAACAGAGTATTCTAGTGAATTCAAATTACATGGATTTTAGTGTCCAATGAATTGCTCCAATACATGACATTAGTTGCTTACTATACTCGACTCTTAATTGGTTAATAGCATCGTCTGATGAATATGTCTTATTAAAATAACATGTCAACCAAATTAATAAAACAAAGTGTTAAAATTTGTAACGTTGTGGCTGACGTAATTTCAGCCGTGACGTGACGTGACAGCCCAAAGTCACGTGATAGTCAGATGCTTGTCTAGCCTAAGAAAAAAGCTGGTCGAGTTTAACAACCAGTCAACAACGGAGACTGCCGTAAAAAAGTGTTCTGCGGAAGGCATCACGCTTGATTCAAAAAAGCAAAGAAACTCTCACCGCACAAACATGACATACAGCGGTATACTGAAGGACAGTATCGAGATGATCGGTCGATTTAAGACACATATTTGAGTTGCTTCATCAAAAGCTCCGAAAGGTACTTGCTTTGTTTGTTATTCCTCTTTGCACTCTTTTGCGTAAGCAACAACAACTACTAGTTAATTTGTTTGATAGATCTTTATAACGGAGACCTTCAAACCATGATTACTTTCTTCAAACACTGCGACTGACTGAATTTTTACTGACCCCGTTGCCTGCCTTGTCTTGGCTTTCATATCGCAGGGTAAACAGTCTGATGGATGCTTTTGTAGGCGAATGACTTCACTATCTCGAAACCTCTATAAATGTAAACATATTGTTGTTGTTTGTGCATTTTTGTTTACTTATTATCATTTTTTTATACTGGTGTTTTGTTGGTATATTTTTGTTTACTTGTTTATCATGTAAACAAGTTCATTATTTTTGTATTTGTAGCTTTTGATTACAATTTAAACGATGTTAAAACAAAACACCATTTTCATTTTCGTAACAATATCTTAGGGTCTATTGGCAGCTTTTGAAGTACCTCTGGATAACCTTCAAATCAAATTTTGCAATTTTGTTTGTTGACATATCCTCAGAGATAAAAATGAGTTTCATCGCCGAAGATAATTTTTCGTTAGAAGATGTAGCAAATTAATGAATTTTCGTGGATGGCGTTGCTTTTCAACAACGAGCCTAGAAACAACTGCTTAGCAGCAAAAACTATAAGTATTATTAATAAAAATAAACCGAAGCAACGGAGAAACCGAAACTCAATAAGATGGGTATGCTTTGTGTGGACCGCATGCTTCGTAAAGGAAAAAAATAAACTAAAACTAACAGAAGTGTCTGAAAATACTAAAAATGAAGTAACAAAACACTCCATCTTGGGGCCAATATGTAACAGAAAAATCTTGTTTTAATAACACAGTAAAACGAAAAAAAACCTGTATTTTTATGTTTTAAAAATATTGTCATATGTACACCTGTGCTTGACACTTTACTTACATTTATGAATATAAGGCGTAGTAAAGAGAAATACATGATCATTGTATGAAAATAAAGGCTATATTTAGATATATAATTCGAGATATTTAAAGTTATGGTCTTTATTATAAAATGCCAGTTTGAAGACAATTCCAATAAAGGCTTCGAGATTGAAACCCTCATTCATATTAGCATACATCTGGCATACACAGACGACTCACAAAGGAGAATTAAAAGATAATCGTGTACGTATACGGTCTTTGTCGTAGCCCCACAAAAAAGGTCAATCTACGTCAGATCATATAATCTTGATGGCCAATTGGGTTGGCTAATATCTAAAACTATTCATTCTGTAAACTTCTCTTGCAATAAAATCAAAATCGAGTATCTCATGAAACCGTGTTGTTGAAACCACATACCGTCCAGCATATAATTTTCAATTAGAGGCCCAAAAAAAGTCGTTTATCATACTGCTCTAGCGGTTCCTCCAAAGTAAGTACAAGAAAATATGGTCCAATGACACCTTCAGACCACAGTGCTTACCAACCAGCTGTTTTTTTTTCTCAATTTTGCTTTTCGACGTAACTACCGAGTAAGAAATGAATTTCATCGTTGAAGTAAATTTTGTGCGTAAAACCAACATTACAAGTCTGTTACTCTAGCACCCATACTAACGTCCTTGTGAGAGAACTGGCAGCTTTAAAATTCATATGGATTGAACTTTATATGGGTGGAGATAGCAATCCAAACAAAAAAATATGCCATAAAGAGTAGTAAAGTAGCTCCAATGGCGGAGAACGCCATGGAAACGCACATAACTTAGATTAATTGGTACACACACTAAAAGAAAAAATATTTTTATAAGTGCATACATTAGGATGATGGTGGATCTAAACCACATCTAAAACGCTTGCAGTAGCTTCAAATTTGTTTATAATCTTGGAAATTTCTTGCACAGTAGCTGCATAATGAGGGCCATAATTATACTATAATGATCGAACAGTGTGCAAGTTAGAATCATCCCTTTTGTAGAGGATTTTTAATCTTTTTTCTCACATTATTCGATTGTTAAACGCTACACATTCGTGAATGTGAAACACCCCTTCACTAAATAAAGGACTCATTACATGAAAAATATTTAACATCCCACATCTTTGGCCGACCAACGGTTCTCAAAGCACTAACTTTATAACCCAATATGAGAAAAATAATGGATTGCTTTTCACTACACCCTAAATCCGTACCTATATGGTACGTGTAAGTGGCATTGCTTACTAACAAAAAGAGATAAAATTTTCAAGATAAATAAAGTTTTTATTTGTACATTTTACTGCCAGCAGGAAATAGTCCTGGCACTTTTAAGTATGTGAGTGTGCAAGTGTCTGTTCCAAGTGTCATTTTATTGTGCAACAATATTTTTCTTTATTTTATTTTATTTTATTTTATTTTTTTTTTTGGATTTAATGTGTCAATTTTTTATAGCACCTGTGCAAGTCATATTGGTCGAGAGAAACTATAAAAAAAATTTTATTTTCTCCAGAAATCCAAAAACTTTAAAGAGAGAAAATTTTTCTTGTGAACTGCTGCTGGTGATATCAAGATTAGAATAAAATAAACACGAGAGTATTTAGAAATAATTGTTATTTAAATATAGTGCGCCGTTAGTAACAATTAGAAACAGTTTGTCTGTTAAGATATGTATGTTCACATTGAACAAATCTTAGATGAAAGTATTGTAGCCAATAAAGAAAAAAATTTTTTTGGGCAAAAAATACCATGAATTTACAAGAATTTGGTATGAATAAACGATATTAATTACTACGCACCTTATTGGAAATTACAAATATTTAGTCAGGTTTACAACCTAGCTTTAGACACCACCCACGTTGTTAATTTTATTCATTTACTCTCAGAGGTTTTGCCAAAAACTGATCAATATGTCAGTGCTGTATTTGACAGACAATTTCAATTCAATTTTCAAAGTTTAGGTTAGATTAGGAGGACCCACAGAGTTGTCATGATTGATGCAATAAATTATACAGTGGAAGCGAAAGTGAAGTGAAGTTGCCGTAGCCTAGTAGGTAGTGCGTTGGCTTACTAGACGTGAGCCCACCGTTCAAACCCCACGTCAGACATCTCCAACAAAACGAAACATGAAAAAATATTTCCCCGACAACTGCCACTCAGCAGATTTCCGGCTAAAACTCTGAGAGTAAATAAAATTGCCATGAAACGTTTCTCAAAAATCTGTCGTTCGGAATCGACTTTAAACTGCCGGTAACAGTACTCATTAATAACAATAACACACGCAACATAAGTGGTGTGAGAAGCTAGATTGTAGTCTTGACTAAAGATTGTTTTTTATTTTCCAATTGTACCCTCCCCCAAAGTGCCCGTATGAAATTAAATGTAATATTTGCCAGCCGTATGAGTAATGCAAAAATGTCAAATTAAAAATATCACTCATACGCCTACACTGCCTTACAAAAATATCTGAACAAATGAAAGTAAAATAAAATAAAATTTTTTCAATCAATGATGGTCGAACTATTCAATAATTTTTAATATTTAAAATAGACTTACAAGAGTACATTATAATGTTTATATGTGTGTGTGTGTATTAATATTCTCTTAGCAAATATTTGACACAATTTCTAATCATGCCAAAAGTTCAAAAAAGAAAGAAAAAAAATCGAAAAAAAATTTTAATTTTAAATTTTTCACTTCAGTTGTCCACAAAGAAAAAGAAATTATTCGAATTTTGCCACAATATTTAATGGAATTTTGTTGATTAAAAATTATAAAAAAAATGATAAAAACAAAAATGAAAAAACAAGAGTTTTTAATGGTTTTTTATAATAAATTTTCTAACTTTATGAAATTAAGCAGTTTTTTAAAATTTTTTTTATTGCTTTTAATTGAATCTATTTTAAACATTATTCTCTTCGGTCTTTTGTTTTATGCCTCTACACGGCTTATGATACTCTACGATATTGTTTTTGCTGCAAAAATTAAAAAAAAAATTTCAATTTTTTCTAGTTTTTGTTTTTTTTCATATTAAAAGTAATAAAAAGCATGTTCAGCCAGCAGGTTCAAACTAATATGGTTAGAAAATTTAATGGAAAAAACAAGAAAAGAAAAAGAGAATGAAATGAAAAACTTGCATCACAGTTGTTTTTGTTTATCAGTTTTATTATAAATTATTAAAACTGAACCACAACTGCTTAGCAACACAGACAATGGAAGCCAATAAGCCAATATTAGAAAAAACCCAGTGACAGTGTCTTTTTTCTCGTAATTGATAGAAATTTGGCAAACAGTGATGAAAATTACTGTAAGAACAAATGTTTGGTCCTTCAATTAAAGATCAATTTGGTATGAAACTAGCAGGAAATTGCTGGAGAAGAAATAAACTGCAGGAGAGCATTAGTGTGGAACAACGTTCGGCCACAAAAAGCAAAAAATTACAGAGTTTTTAAACTTTGGTCTTCAGCTTTTTTTTATGTTATGTTTGACATTATCTCACCGTATAGAGCTACCACAGGTTTCCACTTAGAACTGTTACCCATTTTGGAATTACGTTTCTTGCTTTGATGAACGCCCTTAATAAGGTTTGTCTCGTCCTAGCCATTTCGATTATTTTGAAAGCCGTACAATGTCAATTACAGTTCAGATAGGAATGTTATGAGTAGGGTTGTCAATATTTTCATTAACACAATCAGGGGTTGTCGGCAGTGTGGTGTTTTTTCACCAGTAATATATAACTACTGACAAAACTGATAATGCGGGCATTTATGATATGGCCTTTATGACTAGAGGCAAATTGGCAGAGATTCCCTACAACTTCACTCAAAGAGGTCTTGAGTTTGTGAGTTGTTGATACATAAAGGAAGGTCTGAGAATAAACTCGGGCACATTTACACTACAGTACCATTTACAAGAAAACTTCATTAATGAAAAAATGTTCGACACCGGAATGAAATATTATCACATAAAATGGAGGTCAAATATCTGGGAAATAGTTGGGATGCAATCCAGGAATTATGCACTCATGATGGTTAAACCAATAGTGACCTCAGAAGCAATTGTCTGTGTGAGCAAAACAAATCGGAAAACAACTCAATTGATGTTGGACAAGATGCAGAAACTACCGTGTATTCGTGTAAGAGGGGTAATGAGAACCTGTCCTACAGTGGTTTTAGATGTAAATCCCCTACATAAAGTGCAAACTGTGTTTAGACTGAAGGGAGACAAGTCTAATATGAAATTCATCAGAGGATTTGAGCACGTAAATAATCGTTTGGCTGAGAGCTCCCTCCTTAACTGTCTACTGAACAGTACCAACAAAATTCGTGACAAAAATAAACGAAGATCTTGTAACAGGAGCAAAAAGAGAGTTTTTCCAAGCAGAAGTCTATGCCAACGAAAGATGTGTTCAATTCCACTTGAATACAAGGCACATAAAAACATAGCAATAATATTTAAAAGTCAGAACATTACCCGAGCAATCGAAGATAGTATAGGACTATCTGAAGAACCTGCATCAGCTATATAGGCAGAATTAGTTTACTTTCTGTTGGCCAATTTTAAATGCTACCAATTTGTCATGCCATTGATGTTTACTGCCTTATCATAGCTTAGGTGATTTTCTAGCTACAAAAATTGTAAAATTTCATTCAGTTTAAAGTCGATTCCGAAATACAGATTTTTGAGCAACTTTTCATGGTAATTTTATTTACACTCAGAGTTGTTTTTGCCAGAAATCTGCTGAGTGAAAGCCGCCGAAGAAATATTTTTTTATATTTTCCTTTGGTATCAGACCAGGGGTTTGAACCGTGGCCTTTACGTCTAATAAGCCAACACACTACCTACATGACTACGGCGACTGCAATGGATCATAGAGGAGTTTAATCCACGAACTATCGTACTATTTCACTCAAATGATTCTTTACTTAAATTTCTATTGTTTTCCTATTTTCATTTTCAAATCCATATCGGGTGTAATAGAAGCTAGGAATTGGTTATTTTCACTTTCTAATGTCATATGTTTACAGTTACTAGGTATGTATGTATATACCCTTGCTGCATGAAGAACTCTACTTTCAAAATTAAAATTCTAAAATTTAAATTCCATGAATATTTAAATAAAATAAATAAAAACCTTGTGTTGAAATAAAATCCTTCGTTTTTTAATGGCTTTATTGTGATATTAAAGGCTTAACATTTATTGCAAATCATGTGCTGAATATAAAATTTATTCCTTTCGTTCGTTTTTAATGATTGTCACACAACAGGCAATTAAAATTCTGAAAGTTGAGCGTTCAAAATAATCTCAATTAATATTTGCTTTATTTTATGCCAAGGTTTTCTTTTTTTTTTGGTCTTCGTTTAGCACAGAAAACGTTTTTATGAATAATTTGAGAATTTTTAACGAAAAAAAAAAATGAAAAAATTGCCATTAAAGACAACCAAAAAAGGCTCAATTCGTTTGAATAAAGTTCGTGGCACGTCTTGGCAATTTAAGTGTGTTTTTTGACCATATTTTCCCCTGTTAAGAGCATTTAATAACATTCCACCAACGAATAAACGAAAAAAAATCGTTAAGCCAGGAAATAAACAAACGCTTGCTCATATAAAGCATGCCGCTGTACCTCCCAACACTGTTTTTCACAGGGAATACGTAATTGTGTGAAAGCAAATGTATCTGTGTATGTATGCATGTGTGTGTGTTAGGATTTTTTTTTGCTCTCTGCTGGTCATAAACACCTACCGACGATAATTTGAAATTTGACATTAAAAACGTGTTGCACGTGTGGTGTTTGTTCGTCGTGTTTATTTTTTTTTAAATTTTTTTTTCGAAACTTTTTTTTCCCAATTCATTCTGTTTGAATATCCAATAAACAGCCACGTTGACACTTGGCTTCGACAGTTGGTTGTTCAATATTTTTTCTGTTCCATTTTAGTTTCTGTGTGCTTGACTTTATTTCTCGGTTGCAACATCAAAGTGTCATTTTAAATGGAAAATAGCTGACAAGGTGGGTAAGGCAATGAATGACGTGTCAAATATACAAATATTGTTCAATTTTTTCTTTTTCTACTTTTCCAATATTGTAAATGCAATAGAATGTTAGTTAATAGAGATAGTACATGCGGTAAATATTTGTGCAAATATTGGTAACGTGAAATTTCTAATTCAATATTTTGCCACTCCCACTGGTGGCACCTGAATGCTGTCATTAATAATGTTTGAAAGTAAATGACAAATATATTGACAGTGTTGCCAAATATAAAGAAAATATGTTTGAAATTTTTCTAACAATTAATTTTTATTACAAGAAAAAGAATAAAAAACGTTTGAGATTATCTTTCAATGGCCTACCTCTGCAGTATTCCGAGGAGAGAGGAAACGGAATCAGTGCAACACCATTTATAAGAGTGTCATGCACTTTACGACAGATGTCATCGATTTTTGAGTAGCAGAAGATCTGGGCAAGGCAACTGGCCGGTGTCATCTGAACCCACCACTAAAGCGCCATGATAAGGAGGCTTACCTCACACTGGGTAACACAATGGGCCATATGGCCACCGAGTGAAATTGCCTGTGAACGGCAAGCTACCCCCTAAGCGACCTAACATAGAAGAGTACGAAGCCTTGAAATTACTTCAAGCCCTCTTATTAGTCTCCTTGCGATACTCATAAAGTTTACTGATTCCATCCAGGTTAAGGTGGAGGAGATCTGTCAGCCACCTCAGCTAGCCAAAATTCGATGTCCCCTAAATAACTTGTGGCGTCATGCTATTTGCGATGGGCATAGATTCAGTTTGTTATTGCCCTGGTTATGCAAACACATGCCAGTTTCTGTATCCTTTATTTTCAAATTCCTTCTGCCTACCCAAACTATGAACACACAGTTCCCAATTGGTGTGACTATCATCGCATACATGCAGTGAATTATTCTCAGTTTGTATGCCTAAGAATTATGTGATGATCTGGCATTGTAATAATGGAACACAAAACCCTTTCTTTGAACCAATACTTGTCCTTTTTAGTGCAGATTAGAATCAATTGTTTGACCAGATCGTCGAACCTCATAGTGAACACTTCCTTTTCAATCTCTTCAAAAACACATGCAAAGAATTTAATTTCAATTAAAAATAACAACGCAAAATCGGATTTAATGTCCTATTACAGCCAGTGACTGACTGCTGTTCCCAACTACTTTTGATTTTCATGCCACTCTAAATACCTTCACTAATGAATAACTGCCACACCAAAAGCATCACTCACTCAATCACTCACTCACTGTTCTTCTTTATTCGAAGTACTTAAAAACAAATTGAAGAACAATGTCTTTTTTTTCTGTTTTTTTGTTTTTTTTTTGTTTACTTTTACGACCCCATGAGGGATTTCACTTTCCTAATAGTCTTCGAAACATTTTTTGAACGTGCTCCTCTTAAGAAAACCAAAAAACCTGCTGGCATCATACTAAACAGCAACAAAATCTTCATCATCATCATCAGTTTTCGTTGAATTCCAAAGAATAGAATTTTAGGGAGAAAAAAAGGGAAGGAACAGGATTATTACTTGAATTCAGGTGATGATGGTTTCTTGAGGGAATTTTTGAATGTCATTTTCTAGAAGGAAAACACGTTTAAAGTGCCAATAAAGTGTTGCCGACACTAAAGGTAGGTAAGAGGCTGTCAGGATAAAGTAGATTGAAATTTTCAAATTGTTTTGTTGAAGGTCAAAACACTTTTGAGGATACATTCATATGACCAGTACATTGACGTAGTAGTACTTTGTTACTACTTTGTTTGTTCACAATCATCCAGCAATGAGCTTCTTCATCGCTGAAGAAAATGTTTCGAAGAAAATTACAGTCAGTTGCCAACTGCTCCGAAGGCCATTTACTGACTACTCGCCGTTGTCTAGTGGTGTCCCCAGTGATTTGGCAAAACAGACTGAATAAATGAAAACTATTTTGCAAATGTGGCTCCAACTAGATGCCCATTGTCAACTGTTAAAGTTCGGAAGCCCCTGTTTGGAAGTCTTCAGGAGATTTTCTTACATGTTCTAGTCAACCTTATCTTTCCGTTGGAACATAGGGCAGCTGCTTCTATGAACATCTTTGCTCATATTAAAATGAACGTGTGTTCGGTGTGTGTTCAGTTAGATTATGTTAGCGGGTGGTTTGCCGTTCACATTTAAGTTCACTCGGTGACCATTTTGGCCCATTGTTTTACTCGGTGTGAAGTAAGTCCCCTTTTCATGACCCGTTAGTGGTATTTTTGAACCACCCTGAGCTTCGAATGAAACCGGCCAGTTGGCTTAGTGGCATCCCACCATGCCCAGATCTTTAAACGTTCTAGCATCCAAAAACCGATGGCTTCTATTCTGAAATGCAGGGTTGCAGGTTGCATCCGGTTTTGTTTCCTTCATGTTATGGCAGCTTCTGCAGTAATCCTGGTGGAGCAGACCGAGCTTGTCAGTAAAACTGCCAATAGCACAGTGTCGGGTTCGAATTGTTGTTAGACTGCGATCCGTTCTCTTATCAAACTGTACGTTAGGCTAACTGTACCTAAAGTTCAGGTGAGGCATTGGCCAACGTTTTGTATAAATAACAATGTAGTATTTGCAAGAATTATTACAGTTTCAGATGTCAAATGATTGGTGTATTCTATGAATATGGTTTTGCTATTATATACATATATTACCCCCATGCTCCCCTTTTTTGTAATTAACGATAGAAAATTATAACATTTTCCAAAGAGTGAGTGTTGTTGTGCAAATTGCAAAATCTAATAATTTCAATATTTTTCGTATTTATTATTTGGAATTCTACACTCCAATTAAAATTGAAATAAAAATGTCAAATGAATGTTTTCAATGTGGTAAACGAGTAATATGGAAATATAATTTAAAATATTCAAAGAAACAGAAAAAATATTCAAAATATTATTTAAAAATATTTTATTATTACGTTGTACATTACATAACTCAACCCCAGTTGGGGGGTTTACTTTTTCGAATTGACTTTGTGTCCGTACATGTAGTAAAAATTAATTGAAATTGTAATACAATTTTTAATTGGCATCTAAATCAAATGAAATCCTCTCATTTCATTAAGAGGATAAATTTTAAATAATTTTTTCGGGGCTTAAACTAAATAAAACGCATTAAATTTATAAATATTTATGCGCACAATAATATGGCTTTTGTTTTCATTACAAATTCAATATTATTTGCATAAATATGGATGTGAACTATTTTTCTTTTCAATTTTCATTATCGTTTGATAAACACTCAACTAACTCAACTGATTGGAATTTAAATCCCACAATGAAATGCTCATTCTTTCTTTTTTTTATAAAGATGTAGGAGTTGTTGTGACCATGACATTGAATGGTTTTTATCTAAGATGAGACCACGTATCATTGTAAAATCATACAATTGTATTGGGAACAGTTCAGTTGCAACGCAGTACAAATTATTTTTAAAACTTCAAACAAAGCTATTAAGTTTCTAACCACTACACTCAAAGCATGTTCCTACCTAGGGAGCGTTGTTTCTAGGCAACGACAGATGACATCATAATTAAAATACTTCAACTGTTATGTCCAGCTGTTTATGTTGTTTTACAAAATATCTTTGTACTACTTTGAGTAAAGAAAATATTTCAAGACTTTCTTTCTAGATGTAACAATCATAGTCCAGTGGGTAGAGAGCTCCTAATTCCAAACTCAGTTTTGAGATTTTGAAAAAGGAAAAAATAAAAAATTCTATGATGGATCGTCTCAGCTACTCTACTAGCAAAAGCTCTGAGAAACAACTTACAATGAAAAGGCTATCCACACCTGTCATTCGGAGTCATCGTCATACTGTATGCCGCATACCATGGATGGATGGATGGATGAGAACCTATGCCATCATACTGACTAACGGGATTAAAAAAAAATCTGAATCTGTTACCTTTCTTCAGCTAAAAAAAAAATGGAAATGCAGTCTATCTGCTATGCATTACATTTGAAAATGTAGTCACTTTATCACTGGGGATTGGGAAATTAAATTGGGCAGTGCCCTAAGGAATTGTCGCTCAATAAATAGTGTAGTTTCGACATAATACTACATGCCAATGATGCTATCATATTGAGCGAGTACTTAACTCCACAAGCGTATATTCTGTGATAGTTAAAAAGCATACTAGACTGTGTAGAGTAGGCCTTGCAAATTAGAAATTCCTCTAGAATCTAGACTTCAAAGGTAAGCAGACCATGTTATATAAAAAGTTTATAAACGAAGTTTATATACAAAGTTTATATACAAAGTTTCTATACAAAGTTTATATCATCATGTTATATAATAAGTTTCTATACAAAGTTTATATACAAAGTTTATACCATCATGTTATATAAAAAGTTTATAAACGAAGATTATAAACGAAGTTTATATACAAAGTTTATATACAAAGTTTCTATACAAAGTTTATATAATCATGTTATATAATAAGTTTATATACAAAGTTTATACCATCATGTTATATAAAAAGTTTATAAACGAAGATTATAAACGAAGTTTATATACAAAGTTTATATACAAAGTTTCTATACAAAGTTTATATCATCATGTTATATAAAAAGTTTATAAACGCAGATTATAAACGAAGTTTATATACACAGTTTATATACAAAGTTTCTATACAAAGTTTATATAATCATGTTATATAATAAGTTTATATACAAAGTTTATACCATCATGTTATATAAAAAGTTTATAAACGAAGATTATAAACGAAGTTTATATACAAAGTTTATATACAAAGTTTATACCATCATGTTATATAAAAAGTTTATAAACGAAGTTTATATACAAAGTTTATATACAAAGTTTCTATACAAAGTTTCTATACAAAGTTTATATCATCATGTTATATAATAAGTTTATATACAAAGTTTATACCATCATGTTATATAAAAAGTTTATAAACGACGATTATAAACGAAGTTTATATACAAAGTTTATATACAAAGTTTCTATACAAAGTTTATATAATCATGTTATATAATAAGTTTATATACAAAGTTTATACCATCATGTTATATAAAAAGTTTATAAACGAAGTTTAAATACAAAGTTTATATACAAAGTTTCTATACAAAGTTTCTATACAAAGTTTATATCATCATGTTATATAAGTTTATATACAAAGTTTATATACAAAGTTTATACCATCATGTTATATAAAAAGTTTACAAACAAAGTTTATATAAAAAGTTTATAAACAAAGTTTATATACAAAGTTTGTATATAAAGTTTATATCATCATGTTATATAATAAGCTTATATACGAGGTTTATATACAAAGTTGCTCGTAATATGTAATCACGCGTTATTTCGCAATTTGAGTAAGAATGAAAGAATTTTTAGAAGAATGAATTCTTTATCCTTCGAAATAACCTTCTGTTTTTTATTTGCACTTGTCAGAAGCAATATGGAGGAGGGAGTTTCTAAAAACTAGTGTTTCAAAGAAATATTTAAAAATGTTATTTTATTTTGAATTATTCGTTCATTCATTTTTTTTCTTTTTATTCTTTCTTTCATTCATTCATTTGTTTGTTTTTTTAGTTTATTCACACACAAAAACCATTTCTATTGAATTTTTTTTGTTTTGCTTTTTTGCTTCTTTTGTTTAAAGTGCAAAAGACAATAATTTCCAGTAGTTTACTATGCAAAGTGTTAGTCTGTGGTAGTTTTTGTTTTTGCTTTTCTTTTGAGGACAAATTTATTTCTTTTCTTTTTTAGCCCTTATTTTAAATTTTAAATTATTTATTAAGAAAGCAACAAAAAAACCGAAAACTAAATTTTTTTTTATTATCTTGACAACACTTGTAGCCTCCTTCCTCTCATTTCTGACAAAAGGAAACAAACACTTGATGTAAATTGAGGATGTCATTGCTGCACTCAAAAATGAGTGAAAGAAGTCGATGCTTGTATCTCTCATTTTGTGACCTTTTTTTGTGACCATTTCGGTAGACTTTTGCCATTTTTTAAAGGTTAGTGTAAACCAAGGAAAAATAAAAATATTTTTAAGAAGAAATGTTTGTTTTTTTAAACTAAAAAGGTGGTGCTGAAAATATTATTTTCTATTTTTATGTTTTTGTTTATTGTAACTTAGCTACATATTAAGAAAAATAATATGAAAGGCGCGGATGTGCCTTCATTATGATTTCAGAAAACTGTGGAACCCTCACATTTTTCTTATGATACATAAACAAGTAAAGTTTTTTTTTTGGTTGCTGCTTCTATATAAATAGACGTTTGGAATATGAAAACTTTTCCAAGTAGGCCTCTAATTTTAGGAGACTTGACTGGAAAATATTGTTTAAACAATATTATGACAGCATTTACCTTCAGTTAAATCAGTTCCTAAATAATCGTATTTCTGTCTTATTGCACTTTAATCAGCTTCTCACACCAACCATATTGTCTGCGTTAATTTTATTCATGATTGGCGGCAAGTACATTTGAACCATTACTTCAAACGATAGATTTCTTTATTTATTCTCAGAGTTTTTGTTACAACACAGCTGAGAGGAAGTACCAGAAAGAAATATTTGTTCATATTTCATGTTGTTCGAGATGTCAAAGCTGAGGTTGGAACTTTAGTAGAGTAAGCCAGCAAACGCAATACTTACTAGGGTACGGTGACGTTTAATTTCATTGACTGTACAAAATTTTAATTAAAAAATGAATTAGTGTGGAGCTTCTTCATCTGAATTGGAGTGGAACTTCTTCCAAGGTTCAGATAATGCACTAGCCACCATGCTTTGTAAAAAGTTTCTGGCAGTCTATAAAGTATTCGAAGGATTTCCGAGAACTTGACTCAGTTGAGTACCAGTACAGTATACTGTGAATATTCATCGTGTATCCTGTTTGTATTCTTTGATGTTTACAGCGTGTTATTAATATGGTAAGTTTCTGAGACACATTAAATTAATTCCTTTGTAGTATGAGATCATTTTAATACTCTCGAATGCAGTGCACTCTTTGTCTTAACCCTCCAGAATGTAAAAAATTGTCTGTCAGTTAATTTTTTTTTTCTTCAAATTTAACCAGAAAATTTTTCTCCAAAAAATATTGTAGACCGGTTTAGTAACACAGGCTAATTTGGTTGAGTATAAACAGTCATCTAATTCGTTATTGACATTTCTTTCGTTTACAAAAAGTCTCGCATTTCGAATGAGATCAGGATCATTAAACACGTCGATTACATTCCGAAATTGTTTTGAAATTGTTTTAAAATCTAAATAGCAAGACTTTTTCCTCAAGCTTCTTCCTTCAAACTAATTCTCTCAATAATTATTTGTCAAAAAAGTCTTAAAATCCCTACTCATACAGCAAACCAATACATTTTTATAGAGACATTGTCAAATGGCAACACTGTCATTCTAGAATCTGTTACAATACATCAAACGCTTGCTAAGTTTAAAATATGTAAACAAACAAACCGAAATTGAACAATACAGTGGAGAAAACGATTTGTGATAATACTGTGCTTTAAATTTAAATCAATTGATGACACCTGTTCAACCTTTTCAATACTCCTACAAATAGTTCATCTTCTATTTGTCCGAATGACTCCTGTACAACGCTACACACCAGCAATGGGTGTTTAATGCGATTTAATCAAACGTTCTTCTGAGGGTTGCAGTTTTTAATTTCGTTTTTAAGCTGTCTTAAATCGCATAAAACCGTTTAGAGAGCAAAAGGAAGAAAAAGAATAGAAGCAAAATTGATTATCTCATCCAATATACAACATATGTATGTATCTGTATGGTGTACATAACAAAGTTATTGTTGTTGTTGTTGTGTTGGTTGGTTAAAAACTTATTTATCCCTCGATTTGAAACTTTAAGTGACTTGAGATCTAGACACAGATAAACAATTTTTTTTAGATTATTTATTATTATTTACACACACACACTGGGAGAAAGATAAAATTACAAGAATAAGAGAATACATATAAATATGCATTAAAAACGGATATGTATGTACATATGTATACAATATAAACATGTGAAGTTAAAATACACATGCAAACTGCAAACTGTGAGCATGGACTGGCATTAAATGTCTCCGTTTCACTGATAGGAAGACGATTTCAAACAAAATAAAATAAATCCCTTGCACAGGGTGTTTCATGTTTGAATTTATTTTTTAAATAAAAACTAAATACTTATGATTCATGGAAATTCATTTGTTTTCCCATCCCAGGATAAGTGCTATATGCGATGTTTGGTAATATTTGGTAAAATTGGCGATTACACACATACATACATACATAATTAGACATTACAACCCTTTAGTTAGGATTACGACCTAGTTTTTCACATCACTTATATTGTGTGTTAATTTTATACATGAGTGGCGGGGACCTACAGTTTAAAGTCGACTCTGAACAACAGATTTTAAAGAAACTTTTAATGGCAATGCATAACTGCTACGGTAACTACTCTCTCAGCAATCTACGGGCTTAATCTCTGAGAGTAAATAAAAAAATTGCCATGAAAAGTTTCTGAAAAATCTGTCTTTCAGAGTTGACATTAAGCAGTAAGTCTCGCCACTAATTTCTAAAAGATCAACACACACTTCATGGGTGGTGTAAGAAGCTAGGTTGTAGCCCTGGCGCTTCAAAAAAGAATCTCTAGCTTGTAAGACTCTTTAGATGTGCACCAAAGAAAAGGCATGAAGCCAGACATTAACTTAAAAAAATAAAATTGACAAATAAAAAGGAATTAAAGAAGAGTCTCCTACACTTTTCCTCTGTTCTGTATGGGAGACAACAACAAAATGTAAAAAAAACAAGCCAAAGAAATTGTATTTTTGCTCCACGTTTTTATTTCTCTTCAAATAGCTTTAGCTCCTTTAGTAAGTCAAGTAATATATTGCAACACCAAGTAATCTACACACACACATATACATACATACATATGTATGTATATAAGCAACTTTGTTTTATTTGTGTTGCTGCTATAAGTACAGACTTTAAAAATGTTTATCTTTCCTTTTGCAATTGAGCTTTAAACGAGTATAAATACGTATGTATATGTGTATATATATATATATTCATGTGTGTATGCATGTGTGTGTATGAGTGCATTTGGGGTTAAATATAATAACGCTGACCGTTAGCATTCATTTTAACAACAATTATAGCCTCGTTGCACACAGTTTTTCCTTCCGTATCTGATCCTCTTTTTTGCACTTCTGGCTGGCTTTTTCTACCACTTTTGCTCGCCTTAATGAAAAACTCCATCGAATTTGTGGCCACACGAATGTAGTTTACACGCAGCAATTATTGTGTAATTTTTTTTATTTCGTTTTGTTTTTGTATCACTTTTTGTCGTTTATCTTCTCAGAATTTGAATTCCCATTCGTTTTTTTTTTGTTGCGCTCTTTCTCGGTTGCTGGACAATCTGGCATGTGAATGTATTTTACGGGCAAATATGTGCCATTATGGACAAATAATCTTTGTGTGATGGAAAAATACAACAAAAAAAAAAAATTATTAAATAATGTAACACACTCACAGTACAGTACTCTTGATATGTTGCACAATGGTGCATGATAGCAACAATGGGGGGTAAAATTGAATGCAACGTATAGTAGGATGCTGTGTAACTTGATTGTTACGTGAGAAAATTTAAAAACTGAAAGGGAGAGAATAATCGGTTTATTGTTCAGAACTAATGAAGCCAGACGCGCGCTTTTGCTCCCCAAGGAAAACAGAGACATTGTACACAAAGATTGGAGGCTTACAAAAGGAAACAACAATGGCGATAACCAATGGAAGGTTTTAAAGTGAATCATTGCTTTGGTTGAGAAATGGTGCAAACACGGGAAACTTAATGGAAAAAAGCCGTTGATGCTACAAAAATTTTGTTTGATAGTTTTGTGGTATTGAAAGGAAATTATCCTGCACGTGGCACAACGATGAATTCTGAAATCCAAAGTTTAAATGAAGGCACTACAGTTGGCCAACAAGATAGTGAAAATATCAAGATAAAACCGTCTTTAGTGGTTTAAATCCTCTGGCCTGGCAGCCTCTAACTACCAATTCATTCGATATCTGCAAGACTCTATTAATCGAAATGTTTGGCTAATCAAAAAGCCGCTGTAAATCTGATTTCTGATTAACGATAACAAAACTACAGAAGAGTTATGCAGTTTTGTTTCTTCTTATTTTAGGTGTTGACCACTTTTGTTTTTGGTAAGTTTAATTCCTTAGTCCGGATTACAGGCCATAGTGTTGTTGCATTTAATTCTGTTTTTTTCTTTCTACATTTATAAGCGACTGTGTCTGCTTTTCGTTAAATAAATATTCAACTGATGTTGAATGTAAACCAAGACCAGGATTATATTTCCATGTTTTTTTTCATTCATTCATTCATTCATTCACTTCCATTCATTTGCTACATTGTAACACTTTTATGCCAATTTTTTTTTTATTTTTTCATTTCATTTGATTTAATTTTTTTATTTTGTTTTGTATCTACGAGTACTTCTGTAGTTGGAATTAAATAAATAACTTTTAAATCAAGCAAGAAAAAAAGAGAGACAAAAGAGAAATAAAAAGAAGAAAAACGAGACAAAAAATGCAAAAGAGACTAAAAAAAAACACGACTGAAATTCTGAACTTTTGCAATAGCAGCAGAAGATAATTGCATGTGAGTGCGGCATGTCGATACAATCGTTCTTCAATTTAAGTTTCTGGTTTCCAGAATGAAAAAAAAAAGAACAGCAGAAAAAAAAGAAACTCACGAGTTGCAATTTTTTGCAATTTGTTACGCTTAAAATTACATTCTGAATATCGCCATTTTGTAAATTTACATTAACACACACATGCACACCAGGCAAATCTTATTTTTTTCTCATAATTTGTTTGCATTTTTTTAACATTTTTTTCTGCTCTCTCTCTCCCTTTCTCTGTGTGTGTGTTAATGTTCATTTTGATGAGAGAACAAATTTTGTATGATAATTGGCATTTTTTTCTATGGATTTTCATAGTTCCATAACAGCTATAACAGCCAATATATAGGACTTTATGGCTAAATAAAGTTCAATTAATTGAAATGATGTTAAAACACACACACAAACGAAAAAATTAAAAAAAATTTTTTTTACAAGATTAATTTGGCAATGGTAATTGGAAGAGCAGAGTCATAAAATCAAATAAACTTTTGAGCAATTCACTGAAAATCGCCAATAAATGTTGATTGACATTCAGTTTTTTTTTTCATTTTTATTGAAAACCAAATTTAATCAGAATCCAATCTTCCTATAATTTCTCAGAGATCATTACGATCCTTTAGTCAAGATTACAACCTAGCTTCTCACATCACTTATATTGTATGTGTTAATTTTATCTATGAGTGGCGGGTCCCGCCTGTAGGTCCTACAATTTAAAGGTCACCCCGAGCAGCAGTTATTTAGTGAGATTTTTCATGGCAATTTTATTTTTACTCTCAGTGTTTTAGCCAGATGGCCGGCGAGAGAAAGTTTGTGAAGAAATATTCTTTCATATTTCGTTTTGTCTGAGATGTTTGAGCCAGGCCTTGAAGCACGGCATCTAATAAGTCTACACTCTCCCTACTAGACTACGACATCTTCATAAATTGCAAATTAATCGAGAAGAAAGAGAATGTAGTCCACTTTATATGACAATATTTGTCACCGGCTCAGCGCAGAATTTTTCTCATACGCTTCAGCCATTTTCGATCATGGCTTGATTAATTCTTTAAATTTTTTATGATGGTTTTCAGCTTAATAGACGGTTTTTATGGGTCTTCAGCTTAATAGACGAATTATATGTACTGATTACTATGTTTGTTTAAACTGGACTTATTAATTATACACTGAAGCATTACTTTATGTGGTATCCCAATGGACGTTTGAGTATACACATATACAAACAGACATATATAATTGGTCATTAAAACCCTTTAGTCAGGACTATGACGTAGCTTCCGACAAAACTTTTGTTGTGTGTGTTAATTTTTATACATGAGGGGTCTACAGTTTAATGTCAACTACTAACGACAGATTTTTTTGAGAAACTTTTCATGGTCATTTTTATTTGCTTTCAGAGTTTTTGGTACTGAGAGGAAGTCGCCGAAGAAAGATTCCTTTCCATATTTCATTTTGTTAGAGATGTCTGACTTGGGTTTGAATCGTGGCCTGACGTCTAATAATCCAACACAATAGCTACTAAGTCGCCGTGGTGTAGTAGGTAGTGTGTTGGCTTACTATTCGTAAAAGCCCGGGTTCGTATCCCAGGTCAGACATCAAAAATGAAATATGAAAAAAAAAATATTTCTTCGGCGACTTCCTCTCAGCAGATTTCTGGCAAAAACTCTGAGAGTAAATAAAATTGCCATGAAAAGTTTCTCAAAAATCTGTCGTTCGGAGTCGACGTTAAACTAGGTAGGTAGGTCCCGCCACTCACGTATAAAATTAACGCACACAACATGAGTGGTGTGAGAAGCTAGGCCGTAATCCTGACTGAAGGGTTGTAATGGCCAATTATGTATGTAATAGCTACTAGATGACGTCGACCTCCCTTTTACCTTCTATTTTAATCTATTCCATCTAGGAAGCCACCTATTCCATGTCCCCAAAAAGATTAACAACAATAAGGAATATTAAAGGAAGGTTAGGAAGCACCACCTACTTATAAAGAGTGTGGCTCAATGAGCTATGTCCCTCACCAGAGCACTCAAATATATTTCCACAGATGGTGGTCGTCGTAATTGCTGCAATTGTTTAATGCATCGGAAATAAAATAAAAATAACGAAGTATTAAGAAGATGTAGGCAGCTGTCGTTTGTTATTTAATGGCTTTGTCTCTTTGACCACATACATACATAACATAACTGGTTATTACAACCCTTCTATCAGCATTACGACCTAGCTTTTTACCACACTTATGCTGTGTGTGTTAATTTTTATACATGAGTGGTGGGTCCTACCGTTTAAAGTCGAATCCGAACGATTGGGAAGCTTTTCATGGCAAATTTATTTACTTTCAGAGTTTTAATCAGAAATCCGCTGAGAGCAAGTTGCCGAAGAAATTTATTCGTATTATCGAGTTAGACTACGGGGACCAAAATGGTTGACCACAGTAATGTTCAACATTCGCTTTAAAATTTCCAACACAAAATCAAGTAATCTATTCCAGAGCCCAAGATTTATTCACAGCATTACTACTGCACTCTATATAAAGTGTTCAGGATATTTTGCAGACAGCATTTCACGGCGTATTTCTTTAGATATTCGACTAGTTTTTATAATGATTGAAGCTTTATCAAGGTCTTTTCATTCGCTTTGTTCCCCATAGTTACCATGGAAACATATGTTATTTATTTCACATTTTGTTCTCCGTAAATCTCATCGGAAATGTGATCTCTCAAGCGCAAGATGGTTTCCAAATTCAAAAAATTATTGCGCTTAGTACTGTACAGTGTATTGAGAATACTTTTTCCGCGACCAACTGGTTTTAAAAACAATAAAAAAAATCTCATATTTAACGTATTTACATGAAAAACGTAAATTTAAGAAAAGTGTTGTGTTCACAAACCCAAAAACTGGTCTTAATAAAGATATTAATTTTTGGGAAATTTAATTTAATTTGTACAGAAACGCATGAAGAAAAAGAAAGGATTAAAAAACAATATTACAACAGACAGACAGACCGACAGACATGCAATAATTTCTTTCCTATTAATCACACATACATTCACTGCAAATTACTTTAAATTATTGCGGTTACCATGCATGTGGTTGTATCTGTGTCTGTATATGTTTGTAAATGAAAATCATTCATGTGAGCTGAGCTATCGTATTACATGGATTGTGTTTTTAATTCGATAATCGTAAAACAGGATCATTTAATAACTACAGCCAACTGTTAACCCAACTTTCCTCCTCTACTCTCTCTCTCTCCCTTTCACGCTGTCTCTCCCTATCTCTCACTCACTGTTTTTATGAATCGTTACATCACTGTGTGTGTGTGTGTGTGCTGTACAATCATTCATTTGTAAATTAATGAACGTTCAAGTAATGTGTTGCACATTTAATGTTGCAAACATTAACACAGTTGCTACACAAAGTTGCAAGTAATTAAAAGCGTTATTTTCTCTTCTCTTTTTGTTTTTATATTTTTATTACTACGTAAATGAAAAACGAATTGAAATTTCTTATTCGTGTGTGAATGTGTGTGAGCTAGTGTGTTTATGCAATGTAATGATCAGATCATGATAAATTACTTTTGTAATCATGATTTTAAAATAAAAAAAAATACGCAAAATATGCAGAGGGCTTTGAGAAAAAAAAACAGAGAAAAAGGAGGGTTAAACGAAATAAATGCTAAAAGCAACAGTAATTTAACACAATTACAGAGTCAGTCGTACATGCATGCATACATACGAATAGTGTTGTGTCATAAAATTGCACATAAAATTTATGTCGCGTGTTTTTTTTTTCTTTTTTTTTTGGAGCAGCAAAGTGCTCTGTAAATGTAATAAAATGTGGCAAATAATAGTATTTTTAATGTGAATATTTTGTGGCCGTATTTGATCACCAACTCAACCAGCCAAACGGAAGGTTGTATAAACAAATTAAAACCGTAATTATTTTCATTTGTTTCGACAAATGTTTCCCTTTTTTTTAAACAAATAATATATTTTGGTTTTTTTTTCAGCAAAAAAAAAATGCACTCAGAATTACGCAATTGGACTTAAAATGTAATCAAAGTGTGACAAAATTGCTTTGAATTATTGCCAACAGCTCTTTGAAAATGAAATGCAATTTAAATACGACAAAAAAATATTCTTATACACAAAATATTCTCGGATTTTTGCCACTAGAATGGAGCAACATTTAGTCGTTTAGCAGGCAACTTTAAATCGATTTTATCAGATGTTTATGTGTTTAAAAGATGACAGTTATATTTTTAGGGATAAACTGTACAGATACAGTAAGGTTACTGTGGAGTAAACACTGCATATTTTAGTTGTTTGTTCCATATGATTCCAGAAATTTAAAATTTTAAAATACATTCCAGTCTGATTGGTCTTTCACTGCCAGCTAACAGTCAGAAAATATTTTAAAAAAATCTAATAAATAAAAAGACACAAGACGTTAGGATGCCACATGAATTAAAGTTTCGGCTCGTGACAATCCGCAAATAATTTTTTTTTTACCTACGTTGGCAAAAACCAAGTCAACGAGGACGGTATCAAAATTAACCAAGCTTTACCAGTCATCTCAGTCTAACTTATATTACTCTAGAGCTCGATTCTACAGGAGGAGATTGTTACTACGTTTATGACTTTAAAATATTCTGCGGCAGAGTTTAACCATCACATCACGGCTATCACACCATATTGGTTCACTAATTACTAGGAGATCCTTAAGAAGAAAAATTTTGGTTTTGTAGCAAGTCAAATTTGTGTCCCCAACAATGCTTTGCTAATAAGAAAAGTTTACGTGAAATCATTCACTTATTTGCTCGTCTGCAGGTGGATATCAATTTAACATATGAATTATCTGTTGTGCCAGCTTTTAGAAGTTCGTCCGCATTGTTCTTTCTCTTAATGTTCACATGTCTAGGAACCCATATGAGGGATACCGCGGAATATCTTAGTATTTTCGTCAGAGTCTTCCGACATTTATGAACAATGCGAGATGCGGGGTTCACATTCTATAGAAATCTAATGCCCACCTTGCTATGAGTGAATACACGTAAATTCGACCAGTTACACTCAAGCCTTTGAGTCGTACAAGGGCAAGCATCCTGGTACTACGGATACCAGGTAGTATAGTACAAGACAGTATTTAAGAATGATCTGTTCCAACTGTGTTACCTGACCTGAATCCATCGATGTTTGTAAAATGCAGAAAATCACTTGTTTTTCGTTCAGGAATCTTGCTGCGAAGAAATTACGAAGCTGCCTTCAAAATGATTAAACGTAGCCATGGCAAATATGTATGATGTCGCCGTAGTCTAGTAGGTAGTGTGTTAGCAACGGTCAAACCACAGGCTAGAGATATCCAACAAAAGCTCGGAGAATAAATAAAATTGCCATGAAAAGATTCTAAAAAAATCTGTCAATCAGAGTCGACTTTGAAACTGTAGGTCCCGTCACTCATGTATAAAATTAACACACAAAACATAAGTGGTGTGGGAAGTTAGGTCGTAATCCTGACTGAAGGATTGTAATGACCAATTATGTATAAATGTATGTACATACTGGTTGAAATTGATTTTCCATAAAGTTAACTTTGACTGAACATTTTACAAAAATACCCAACAGAGTCTTAAGTTTGATGCGGTTTGAATTTTATGTGACAATGAGCTGTATGTTGGCTCTTTGACGAATCCCATCAATATAATAATTTTAGAATTACAACACGGCAACTGTGCTTTAGTTTGATCAATTATTCTTTTAAATTAATTACCGTTTTTTTTTCTGTATTGAATCTGTGTTGTTCTTATGTAAAACTTTTTAACACATAAAGTTTAAATCGTTTTCTTCATCATTCTTGAAGTTAGTATTTTCGTTTTTAATTATTATTTAATTATTCTTTTTATGAAATGTATTACAGATATTACCTCTATAAGGGGGCACATTAACAAGTCTGTTAATAGTCGCAGTTTTAACTCACCTGAAAAGAAAAATTAAAAAAATATATTTTTAATTAAACTGTACAGAAAGGTAAAAATAAATAAATATTTTTTTTTATAAAATTTTACAGAATTTTAATTTTAAAGAAAATTAAATCGTTTAATTTTAATTACGAGGTACATTCAACTCAAATTTAGCATTATTTGTCAAACCTTGCGTATGAGTAATATTTATTGGCTTTTCCATTAAAAAAATATTAATCATACGCTCACTGATTGGTTCATACCATGCGAAAATAAATCAGAAAATAATTTAATTTCAAGCTTAACAAAGAAAATCTCTTTTAAATGCAGCAATTATTTTATAATTGTTTTAATTTATTTTTAATTTAAGCAAATATTGTCATACAAATAATCCCAGACTAAATTTATTTTTAAATCCTTTTTTTAATTATTTTTTATTTTATTTTGTCCACACTTTTGAAATTATGGGGATTATAATTGCGTTGGCAATTAAAAAAGTGTACAAATTATGGATGAACATAAAATGTGTGTTAAGCAGCTTTGTTTGTTCTAATTCTTCCTCGTCTTTTTTTTATATCTTATTTCATAAGAACACGCCAAAAGCGAAAAACAAAAAAAAAGCTGCAAAAACTAGCAGCAATAATTTATAAAATTAGTGGCACATTAAAGCAATATTGTTAAGCTTTGTATTCTGTTATCACAGTTTTCCTCTCTTTCCTCTCGTTCATAAGCATGTTTTTTACAAAGAAGAAAACAAAAACACAACACGAGAATAACAAGCAATTATGTGACATGCCACAACACCTTAAGGGTAAGCAACTGCACTAAAACCAAATCGCAGACAAACGAAAAAAAAATACAAAAACAAGTAAAAACAATAACGACAAGCTTATCATCATAATAATAATAACAAAGAGAGAGAGAAAGAGAGAGAGAGAGAACAAGAGAAAATATTATAAACAAAATATTAAATACGAAGAAGAAGAAAAACACACCAACAGCAGCTGCTGTAGTAACAAAAACAAATGGGAGCAAAAAAAATTAAAAGCGAAAAAGGGGAAAGAAAAGCATGACAAATGATGACTGCAGTGCAGCAAATCTCCTCAAACTACAATAATAACAACGCATTTTCTATAAAATGCCAAATAAAAATACCAGCTACAATAACAATTACAACAACAATAATAAAGTGAAATGAAAATATGAAAGTAACCCAACCAGATCATACCCTACAGCTTAAATTCTAGTCATCATGAGTAAAACAATAATATTTACGAAGAAAAAATAATAAAAGGCCACCGTCACTGTAATGAATAACAAAAACAAAACAAAAAAACATATTTTTATAAAGCGAAAGAGAAAGAGAAAGAGAGAGAGAGAGGTAGTAAAAGAAAACAAAGTAACAACTTAATATTATTTACATGGTTTTCTTGATTATAATCATAAACATTCTTATTGTTATTGCTTATGAAAACATTATTATTATGATTTCCCTCACTCTCTCTCTCTCTATTGTTGTTGATGTTTTACGAACATATTGCTTTTGTTGTAATTTACTTTGAGCATAAGACTTAAAAGCATAATGTACTGACAGCATTAACTGGTATTTAAATTGGAAAACGAGGTTATTTAATGAAAAAACAAGGAGTTAAGAAATAGAAAAAACTTTAGAAATTCTTACAATTTCCTCTTTTACATTCTTAAGTAAAAACATACAATAAAATAAAGGAGACTTTGACAAAGAAACCCCCCAGCAGATATGCTCAATCAACACTGACATTAAAATCGATAAATTTTTAAGTCGGGACATGATAAGTACCAGAACTAAATCATAATTACATCATAAGTTTAAGAGCGATTAAAAATATTATTTTTTCAAACCTGGAAATAAATATATTGTCCAGCCAACCCGCGTTCAAAATAAATCGTGCTTTTGCTGCAAATTTTATATTTCAGAGTTCAGTCAAAGATGTTAGAAAGTGAGAGGTTAAAAGCGTGCGGTGAAAGTCATTCTTTTCCTCCTACTCAACTCCTACAAAGGTCATTTACTGTAAAGTCTTTTGTTATGCTTATTAAAAGGACTATTTTGCGGTGAATGCCTACGCGATTTAAGAATAGAAATGAGTGAGACCTCTTCTTATTGATAAGTTTTCAAGAGAGTCTATTATAATGACAAATTCATTCAATTCCATGTACACTTTACTGTACATGAAGACTTAAGAGACTAAATCAAATAATAAACTAAGGTTTATCTTACATTCTTTATCCATAACCTGCGAGTTTACTTACGCTACGCTGCCATGCAAAACATACTCTACTTCTTTCATAAGTTATGCATAAAAAATAAATGCTTTATTGGTAGCTTGATTAGCTTTTTTTATTTCAAATTTTAAAGTTTCTAAAGTTCAGTCATAAAATCAAATAATGGTTTGTCCTACCATTAGTTTATACGCTGCCTAGTCACTCATATCCATCATGCATTAGTATCTAAATATGGTTTCAGAAATTTCATTTATTTACCGCTACTTTGCACATCAATCAACGATATTTTCCAAGAAACTTCTAACGAAGAAACGCAAAATTTAAAAAGTTTTTATAAGGGGGGGCGGTTGTCGTTATAATAACATCATAATCACATCACTTGCAAGCAAACATTCTCTCTTTGCATCCTTTTTGAACTCGCTTAACATTCACTTACACCATATAACGGTCATTCACGGCTAACAATGGAGGAAACAGCATTATGATGATGGAACAGCAGCTGGTGATTAGATATGACAGGCAATAAGACCATTAGCATTTGCTCTCTCTCTCCTTTCTACTCTTTTTTTTGGGTTTTTATTTACTGTTACTCTTATACCCTCATCTTGTGGGAGAGAAACGTTTTCTTTTTTTGTTTTTCAAAACCCATGTTTAACCTTGTCATTATTATTTAAATTTTTAAGAGAGGGTTTTTGTAATAACACTGTTGAGAGAGAGAGAGAGAGCATGAGAGTGTGTATTTGGCAAAGTCAATGGGAACAATTGGTGATGCGAGAGAGAGAAAGAGAGAGAGAGAGAGAGAGAGAGAGGGAGAGAGTGAATTAGAGTGTCAACATTATAACATTTGAATTTGTTGAAATAAATTAAACGTTATGTGGCTAAAGGACATGGGTTTGCTTGTATGTATGTTTTCTTTTCGTGTCGTTGTTGTGTCATTATGTTAATTATGGTTTGCCAACTGTTTTGTTGCTTTCAGTTGTAATTTTTATACTTTAACTGCCTTTTTAAAAATTTAAAATTCACTCCCCCATTCATACTCACTCACACGTGCATATACTATACATATACATATGTATGTATATAGGCAGGAGTCTACAATTTAACTTTTGTTTTCATTCGATTTAATTTCCCTTTTCAAAACCTCACCTAACCTGTCTAACCTTCGTTTTTCTTTTACATTTTTCTTCTTTTCTTTTCTTTTGTAGGAGGAGAAGTGATTTCTTTTGTCATTCACAATTCATTCATTCTGTCATTATTATTCGGCTGTAGAATATTCATGTCTTTGTCATGTCATGTCAGTTACTCAAGGAACAATAATACGGTAAGTAACTGTCGCTATTATGACTTTTATTGAGAAATTTTAAAAATTAATTTTAATAAATAGCCTTGAATGAGACTCATTGGGGCTGACTGTGTGCTGGCATTAAATGCCGTCTCTTCTCTTGTTATTGGCCACAATACCAGCATGAAACATGACTTGTAAATTTAATACGCTTGATTAACTGTAAATGAAATTTTATTTAATTTTCTAACAAAAAAAAATTCTATGAAACGTTTTTGTAGGTTATTGGCAATTATAATTTGCCTTTAGGCAACCATCCACAGACACACACACACACATACAAATGCTGTAAAAGTAGATCCACATTGCGTATGAGTGCTATTGAGGGCAAATAAAAAATTAATCATACGACTGGGTGGTTGGTTGAGTTTTATTTTATTGAATTTTATTTATTTATTATCGCGGTTAATTAACTGTTGGGTTTGAAAATGTACTTTTTCTTTAGAAATCAATCAAAGCAAATGAAATCAGAATTATTGCAAGCCGCTTATAATTATACACTTTTTATTGCAAACAAAAAAAATAAAATAAAATAAAAAATAAGCAGGATAGACCCTAACTATATTGGCAAAAGAGACAACAAGTCATTTCGTAGGAAAAGGGACAGTGTAGAGTCAATGAGACATTTGTTGTGCAAGCATACTGCATTTGAGGTTTTTCATTTCAATATCGACTAAATGCCGGGCGAAATTTTTGTTACTCAATAAATTATTTACAATACACTCTACGAAGAGTCTAAGCTATAAGTGCAAAGAATATAAACTAAATGGATCTGAATCTTAAAAGCAATCTCTGGAAGGAAATTGTTTTTCGATATCAAATCAAATTTCTTTTCAACTGATGAGATATTTCAACAGAATATCAAAATGTTTACAGCAAATTTTTGCTAAAGGAAATCTTCCCAAAGAATATAATTTCACTGCAGTATCACCAAACACTCAACAAAACCGGTTTGTCATCATTTAATCTGACATACTTCGATCCGAGCACAACTCTTTTCTCACGTTGTTATGGTAAGTGGACCAATTTTAGCCTCTAATGACCACTTTCTTAAGATGTGAGGTGATATTTTTGTAATTCAGCAACTATTAACAGATGAAAGTCTAAAAATTTTTTGTCGCAGTAATCACCGAAGTCTAATAGGTAGTGTGTTGCCTTATCAGACGATAGGCCGAGGTTCAAATTCTGTCTCTGATATCTCGAAAACGGAATGAAATATGAAAAAAATACTTTACTCATGACAGTCTTTTGGCAAAAACTCTGAAAGTTAAATAAAATTTGTCATGAAAACTTTCACAAAAATCTGTCGTTCAGAGTCGACTTTAAACTGGGACCTACAGTCACCCTTAAATCAAATTAACAACCATAAGACGGGTGATGCGAGGAGCGAGCTAGGTTGTAAGCCTGATTAAAGGGCTGCAATGATTAAATCAGATAAATAAGCATGAGGATCAGGTCTATGTAAACGGTACATAAAATAATATCAAATAGTCTGAGCAATTTCTTTTTTCAGAATGTTCAAATTTTGACAGTAAAATTTCTGGTAAAAATTTTTGCCAGAGGACCCCACTTCAAAGTAGATAATTTTACTCCAGTCCCACCAAACACGTAACAGAATTTTTTTTTTTGATAATCCAGGCTAGTCACGGTTTATGTTGGCCTACCTCTGTTTTAAAACTTAATCTTTTGTGAACAGATTTGAGATGACGTTGTTGTTTTTCAGCAACAATTAACAGATGAAAAAAATAATCTTTTTTCCATTTTTCAATCCGGTATTATTTAAATGAATCCAAACGGTCGTTTCAATCCTGTTTTACCTACTTTTACCTAGGACTCGATGATTTTCATTATATTAACGGCAGTTTTGACAATTGGAATACGTTGACATAGAAATTTCCGATATGGAATCAATGTAAATTACTTATGATCAGATGTTAGTGTCCTGACGCTTTCTGTTGACTTTTGTCTTTATAAAAGAAAAGCTGTTTAATTTTTCATACTTCCGTTTCCAGCGAGCAAAGACTATCATACATACATACATAATTGGTCATTACAACCCTTCAGTCAGGATTACGACCTAGCTTCTCATCACACCACTTATGTTGTGTGTGTTAATTTTATACATGAGTGGTGGGACCTACAGTTTAAAGTCGACTCCGACCGACAGATTTTTGAGAAACTTTTCATGGCAATTTTATTTGCTCTCAGAGTTTTTGCCAGAAATCTGCTGGGAGGAAGTCGCCGAAGAAATACTTTTTGTATTTTGTTTTGATATCTGGCCTGGGGTTTGAACCCTGGCTTTACGTCTAATAAGCCAACACACTATCTACTAGACTACGGCGACAATCAATTCAGACAATTAAAGAACACTCAAAAGGGCCTTTTATAACACAAACTGTTATGTTATCTACCACATATTCAACTCTAATTGTAATTTATTAAAGCAAGCACCGAACTTTTTAGTTTTCAAAACAAATTCGTAATATAATCTGCAATGAAGACTAAATGTTTATTGAACCCTGACACCATAAAAGAATTTCTTTCTCTTTATTTTTTTTTTCTTAAATATCATAATCATTGTATGTGTTTCTGCCATTTTAATAGCCTTAACCAATCAAGTTATTTGTAAAGTCATTAAGCCAAACATATTAAAACCAAAAACTCAAAGGCAGATCTTAAGAGATTTTTACAATTTCACAAAATTGTTTTCTTTTTTAAATCTAAAATTTTACACTTCACTGGCTGACATAGGTCTTTGGATGTCTTTTTATATTTTCTTTGAATCCATCACACTCAAGTAATAAAAATTAAACTTTGTTTGTGTGTGTGTGTATTGCTTGTGGTTTTTTTTTTAATTTCTGTCATATTTTTCTTTTTCTTTATCCTGTATGCCATATTTCTTTTAATATTTTATGATAATTCCTTAGAAAGCAATAAAATGCCGAGTGGCAGACTGATAGAAAGATGTCTTCTTTGCTTTTATGTTTATTTTTATGCCTGCTTTTTGTTGTTGTTGTTGTTGTTGTTGTTGTAGTTTTTATTATTATCATATTAATAAATCTAATTTGATTGTAGTTTTTCATTTCTCTTCATAAACATTTTATGTTTTGATGTACACGATGTACTTATTCTTTGACTGAATGACTGACTGACTGACTGATTGTCTGCTTTTATGGAGGAAAACATCATAAAAAAAAGAAAGATTTTTTATGGCTTTCAAATCAACATCACAAATGAATAAAGATTATGGAATTGATGTTCCATTTTTAAATGACCGCGTGTGTGTTTTTTATACACTTTTTTCTTGAATTTTTTTATGAGTTTTTTATTCGCTTTTCTTGCATCAGAACAACAAAAACAACAACTCGTATCCCGTGACTACTGTTTGTTGATTTATAGATAACATTCGACGCTACTAGATGGATTATCATATCGAAAATATTGAGAAAAAAAACCGACATTAAATGTTAATAGTCCACCTCCTTTATTGGTTGGCCTCACCTGAATCATTTAATTTATTCAACACTGTTTAGACTCATGCACAAAGTGCATTCACAGGGTGGGTGATTAACATATGGCCTTTGACTTATCTCGCCATAGATCGCTAACCTACAACCAAAATTGAAAAAAAAAACTATAAAAATTAGGATATAATGGTAGTGGACTTGAATAAATATCAAGAGAATGAAAGCCATGGCGTTTACGAAATATTTAAAATTCGATAATGAAGTCAACCAGAGGTGCCTATAAGTACGCCTAACTAAAACGAACTTTGCACGAAGCATTTTAAGTTTGTGATCCTAAGGAAACAAGCCTAGGTTGGGTATACACAATGTTAGCACGAAGATAGCAGCAAGGTGACAAGGCATGGCAACGTACAAACAGTTTTAAGGCAAGAGAAGCATTCAAATGACGATAATCAGTACGGAGAAGCTGATTAATCAAGGCAATTAATCAAGGCATCACAAAAATAACAACAAGTGGCTACCAATTTTGTATACCATAACAATAACAAACCACAAGAAAAAACGAAGGCAAATCGGTCATATTATTACAAAACACACCAGAGACCACCTGGAGAGGAATGATAATTAAGTCATAACTATAGTTACGAAGCTCGTTATAATTTATTTTCCAGTTAAGGGTTAGTTATGAAAGAACAAACTCCTTCGTTCACACCTTAGATAAGACATCTCCAGCAAAACGAAAAATTTTTCTTTCGGCAACTTCCTCTCAGCAGGCTTCTGGCAAAAACTCTGAAAGTAAATAAAATTGCCAGATAGGAATTGTAATGGCCAATTAAGTTAGTAAGTAGGAAACCATAGAATAAACTTTTTTGTGTCTGGTCTTTGCAGGTGATTCTAAACTGTTGTGAACAATTAAAATAATGCTCATGTGGTATGCATTTATTGCCTTATTCATTTTCATTTTCAGCTATCTGACTATCGTTTTTGTCTTTGTAACAATGAGTTTTTGACGTTCATTGTAGCGCTATGCTGAGCATCAAACGTTTAATCATTAACCTGTTAAAGATTTTTTACCTTTGTCACGTAGCGTGAATCAAGGCTCTTACTCTTCTGATAAGAGATAGAATGTAGTCGCCGTGGTCTAGTAGGTAGTGTGTTGGCTTATTAGACGAAAAGCCAGGGTTCGAGCCCCAGGCCAGACATCGAAATAAAATACAAAAAATTTCTTTGGCGACTTCCTGTCAGCAGATTTCTGGCAAAAACTCTGAGAGTACATAAAATTGCCATGAAAAGTTTCTCAAAAATCTGTCGTTCGGAGTCGACTTTAAACTGTAGGTCCCGCCATTCATGTATAAAATTAACACACGGAACATAAGTGGTGTGAGAAACTAGGTCGTAATCCTGACTGAAGGGTTGTAATGATCAATTATGTATCTATGTATGTATTTTTTTTTTCACGCCGAGGAGGGGCAAATGTATCTATGTATATATGTATATAGTAAAAGTCCATCTGATAGGGTAATAGGGCGGCTAATTTATGAAATAATGCCAATTGCATTTCACATTAGATGTCTTTAATGTTTTGCGTTCTGATACGAATGTGAGTTATGTTTGTCTCTATTTTTGTTATAAAAGGACTGAAAAACACCACAAACAATTATTCAATGTCCCTATATTTTATGCTCGACTGTAATCATAAATTGTTTTGTGTACGACAGTTAAAAAAAAAAAAAAAAAAAAAAAAAAAAAAAAAAAGAATGCAAAAAAATCTTAAAAATATTTATAAAATCATATGCATTTGAATACCTTTACATTTATACGATATTACATAAGTACATAAATACATACATACACGCATGCATAAGTAAGTATGAGTGTATAATATAGAAAACATTTTCTTAATATGTATGTATAGACAGAGAGAGAGAGAGATATTAAAATTTACATCCATTTTGGTTTCTTTTTTTTTTGCCAACTTATGCTCTCCAGAGCCAGTGTGTGAGTGTATGTTGTTTATGATCTGTTTATCCAAGTAAATAAAATAAATAGAAAAGCATAGAATCAGAGAAATACAACAGAAAAAGAAAGAAATTTCATTTCTATGAATAACTAGAAATTCTTATGTATTCGAATGTGTGCGTGTGTGTAGTTTTAGAGTTTTTTTGAGCATAGTTTTTAGGTTTTTATTTCTACAGTATGTGTAAGTGTAACAGTCAGGTTCATATTTTATGGAATTTCTTTTTCATTTTTCATATTTTTTTATTATTTCTTGCTTTTTTTTTCAAGATAAAATAAAGTTTAGAATCTGATTCTTTTTTTTTTTATTCTTTTTTATTGTTGTTTTTGTTTTTGTTTTTCTTGTTTTACAATCATTAATTTTAGTTACACAAGTAAAACATTTTGTGATGGCATGTAAACAATGTATGAAATCAAAATGTAAGAATTTTCTGTAGAAAATACAGTACATGCCAGAAGTGAATTCATAAATCTTATTATTAATTACGAACTTAATTGATTATTATACCGTTTTAGTTAGGATTAAAACATAGCTTCTCACAACACCACCCATGATGTGTGTGTTAATTTTATCCACAAGTGGCGGCGATCAACTGTTTAATGTAGACTCCGAACGACAGATTTGGGAAACTTTTCAAGACAATTTTTACCAAATCACTGTTGGGAGAAAGTCCCCGAATGAAATATTTTTTTCATGTTTCGTTTTGTTAGAGATGTCTCAACTAAGGATTGAATCATGGGCTCTCGCTTAAGTTAACATTCTACCTACTGGAATACTTTTATTTTTTGCTGCTCCACTAATGCTTGTGTTGGAGAGTTCAGTTAATGATGACCGAAAAGGATATGCTTTTTTTTCAATGAGCTTTCTGTAGAACGAGCAGAGTTTATCAGCTAGTTTAACTAAAGCAATAGCACCACTTATGTTGTAGTTTGTGAGGTCTGTACGTGCCCAGGCCAGTTCATTCACAATGTACTGGAAATGATCTCAAATTTCCCGGAAAATTATCAGCATTCTTGGATGAAGATATATGTACGTTGAGGTGACTTTAATGCGGCACTTGTTCACAGTTCGATTTTTAATGCAAATCTCTAATAAACTAAACCTAAATGTCTAATGCAAGATGCCATCATTTGTCTAATGCTGCCAGTATGAAACAGATCCCGTGTATGTTATGGTCGATAACTACACCTGATCACTTGCTTTGTTACCAATGGGACATGAAAATCATTATCCATTGATTGACAACGTAATGGTGAATTGATCACAATCTTAAAAGACATTTGAATGAATTGCCATGGATAGGTAATCCCAAACGAACTGAACAAGAATTCTTCCTGGCCGCAAATGAGCTCAACTTTGCCTCTGTCTTTTTCAAAATTGTAAACTTTTCGTTTACACTGTAATTAGAATGTGTAGTTAAGAAAAATCTGTATTAGTGTGTTTGTGTGCTACAAATGTACAATATTCATATATTAGTTCCATACATATTTATGTCAAACATATTTCGTAAGAGTTCATAAAAATTTTTCATTTTTTTTTTCTTAAAATTTTTAAAATACCACAACACCTGATGATGGCAAATTACGTAAGGTATTCGATATCGTATGAAATTTTTAATAAAATACAAAATTCATTTCTTTTATATTCCTTTGGATATTTAATAACTTCTGCTTTAAGATCAAAGCAATATTGAAATTTTATTTGTTTTTTTTTTCCAGTAGAGTTTTTAAGAATTTAAATTATTATGGCAACCGAACTGAGAAAATAAACTTGTAGAGTGTTAATAAAAATAGTCTATAAAAATATTTGTGTTTTCTTTTGATAAATAAGAACAAATTTAAAACCAAAAACAAAAAAAAGCAAACAAACAAAGAATTTACGAAATATTAAAAAATCCAATAATAAAGTGAACCAGAGGTGAACGTGTCACATTTTAAATTTGTGAGTATGGATTATGATTCTAAAGAAACAAATTCATTGCTAGAGAATGTTCATTCTGTGAGAATTATAATATTTAAAAATATTTCGATTTAAAAAAAAATTAACTTAAAAAAATATTAACTTAAAAAATTTTTCTCGACTGTTGGCGATAAATTTCTTTAGAAAATATTATGACAAGTTTTCTTTAAAGAATTTTTTTATCAAATTTTGTATCAAGAATTAAATACATACATACATACATACATACATAATTGGTCATTACAACCCTTTAGTCAGGATTACGAACTAGTTTCTCACACCACTTAGATTTTGTGCGTTAATTTTTATACATGAGTGGCGGGACCTACAATTTAAAGTTGACTCCGAACGATAGATTTTTGAGCAACTTTTCAAGGCAATTTTATTTACTCTCAGAGTTTTTGCCAGAAATCTGTTGAGAGGAAGTCACCGAAGAAATATGTATTGTTGTTTTTTTTTTGACTTTTGTTGTGTTCCCTTCACGCATAATCCCATCCTAAACATCTTGTAGTCCTTTGTGCAATTAAGTGTACCGTACGATGTGTGTATTATTGTTGTTGCCTGTATGACTTGTTAATTTATTTTTATTTACTTTATTGTTGACTTTCGTAACACATCGTATCAATATCTGGTTTACTTCTTGTTTATTTATTTTTGATGTTCTATTTAAGAAATTTTGGACAGCCAACTGTAAAGAATTTCCAGAACAAAGGTGTTCTCTTTAATTCTTGTGGCTTTACCTTGACTCATCCTTTAGATTCTAATTGTTTCATTATTTGTTCGTTCTATTTTATTTTTTTTTTTTATTTATTTATTTACCAACAGTTTTATAATTTTCAATTTATTTAATTTGCAACAAATACCCAGTGATTGTTTTAATTTTTATTTTTTGCAATGTTTTTGTTGTAATTGTATATTTTGTCAGTTGCCTGATATTTACACACTCTAAATTGATGTTTATTTAGCCATTTAAAGGCTTTTATTGCTTTAATCCCTTTTGAAATTGAGAAAAAAATTTTTTGTTTTTCAAATGAATTCTCTTTTCAAAAAAAAAAAAGATTGCAAAACACAAAAAGAATTCTTTCAACAGCTTTAAAGGCCTTTCTAAAATGCGAATAATGAAAAGCGTATCAGGACTTTGTGTGTGAAACGCAATAACGTTTTATGAAGTGTTGCGTCATGCATTTTTTAAGGGAAAAAAATTTCAAAAATTGAAAGCGATGACAACGACAATATTGGAGAATTTCAGAAAAGAACCTTCAGTCGTCAGTTTCTTCTTCAATTTTTTTTCGGCATTCGTTTCGCACATAAGTTCACAATTTCAATCATAAATCGTTTTTTTGGTTACTTCATGCGAAAAAAATAGTCAAGAATTTCCATGAAATTTAGTGTAAAAAATGCAATGGAAGTGCTCAACTAAAAGAGATTGGTACACGATGAGTTTTCTCTGTGGAAAAAAGATTTTTCTTTGAAGTGATAAGAAGCCGTTCAAAAAAAATCCAGAATATGCTAAAGGCTGACTGGAAAAGTAAAGCAGACACGAACAGGCCATCAGAATGTGCCAGCATTTCGAACTCAATCTTATTAACAGCTACACTGCAAATAACATTGGATGTGTTGGCGAACATTTTCAGCAAATATTTGAAGCCACAAGTAGAGAAAATTCGAAACTAATTCTAACCGCCAAGGCCATACAGGGCCATTTAAAAGTTTGATACTAAAGGCATATATATGTCTTGAGAGTACAATGCATACCATACATGCTGATTAAGTGAGTTGGGAAATGCGATGTTTGGCGGTCTGTTTGATTTGAAATCTTCGGCAAGAGTATCCATTGTGGTAGCTGTCAATAACATTTCTGTGTTTACCCATAGAAAACTCTTGTAAGATTCCAAACGAGTCCAGCTTAAGTGTTTTTTAAAGCCAACACTCAGAGGATGATCCCTACCTATGCAGGGTATTGCATTGTACTTAGAAAAGTAAGTTATGGAAATGAGAAAAGAGGGACAAGTATTTGTGGATACTAGATTTGAATCTCTTTATATTACAACTGACAGGAAAGATCTCTGCAGGAAGAGAGTTCCATGTGTGGATAGTCCAAGGTTTGAACTCGAAGTTGTCGCCTAGTAATTCAACATACTCCCAGTAAGCCACTGCGAGCCAATGCAACTAAATTATAGAAGCCATTGCTTTGACCAATTTCAAGTCTGGTATGAGTAATGTTTACATCCAATAATATTTCTTACTTACTTAATTGTTGCATTACAATCCTGTAGTCAAAATTACGATCGAGCTTCTCACACTACTCCTGTTGTGGGTGTTAATTTTATGGATGAATGGCGAGACCAACTCCAACTCTAAGTCAACTTCGAACGACAGATTTTTTTGAGCATCTTTTCATGGTAAATTTTATTTACTCGCAGAGAAGAATACTGCTGAGAAGAATTTGTCGGAAGAAATATTTTTCATATTTCGTTTTGTTCAAGATGTCTGGGATTTGAACCACGGCATAGCGTTTAATAAGCCAACACACTACTCACTAGACTTACAGCGACTTTAAAAATAATATCATAATGATGTCGCCTTAGTCCAGTAGGTAGTGTGCTGGCTTCTTCGACGTGAGGCCACGGTTCAAGCCCTAGGTCAGACATCTCCAACAAAGCGAAATCTGAAAAAAAAATATTTCCTCGCCGACTTCCTCTCAGCAGATTTCTGGCAAAAACTCTGCCTTGAAAAGTTTCTCAAAAAATCTGTCGTTTGGAGTCGACTTTAAACTATTGGTCCCTGCACTCATGTTTAAAATTAACACACACAACATAAGTGGTGTGATGAGAAGCTCGGTCGTAATCCGGACTGAAGGCTTGTAATGACCAATTATGTTATGTTATGTTATTTCTGAGTGAAATGAATTTTGGCTTATCTTAAGGTGTGCGGTCCTATATTAGAGTTGCAGCTGTAGCTTAGCACATAGGTTAGGTTAGGTTAGAGGACGTGTACTTGTCAATTAAGACAAGTACAGTACCCGGAGGTCGTTTTGACCCATTGTGCAACGTCCTAGTTTCTCACACCACTTATGTTGTGTATGTAAATTTTATACATGATTGTTGGGACCTACAGTTTAAAGTCGACTCCCTTTATATCCCGGTTGTAATAAATTTAATCCAATTTTGTTTTGAGTTCCTATATAATGAAGTGGTTACCAATAAAAAGAACTTATCCTAGGTTTGTGTTTATTAGCTGTTTTAGCTTCCAATTCATGTTGAGATCGATGCAAAACGCTTAATGCTTTTGCTGAGTAATGACACACAATTTGTAATGAGTGGTTTGGATGTTTTACTCACTTCTTTTTTTCAGTGTACACCATAGTGTCATAACTTATTTAAGAGTTTACAAAATTCCTTCATATTTAATCCCCTTTACAACGGGTCTGGTTTTTTTATTTCTTATTACGTGCTCTTAAATACTAAAAAGGATTTTGAATGTTTGTATATTTCATTATGATTTCATTTCGATTGTAAAAATAAAATGATGTGTGTATTGATTTGATTTCCTTAACATAAATACTAAGTAAATATTTAACAAAACAAAAAAAGTTGTGTTCAAGTCCTTGTAAATTATAACAAAAACAATAAAGACAAACAAGGATATCAAATTACAGAAAACAGAATGAGGATACCAGAAAAAACAAAAAAAAACTGGCCAAAAGTATCAAAAAATACAGAAAACAAACAAAAAAATACATAGAAAACATGGAAAAAGAATTGAAATTGAAATAGAAAACAGAAAACAGAAAACAAATGTAAATTTATAAAGAAAATGTAGCATTACGATGAGTATTTGTTTATTTATTAAATAAATTGGAAAATGGAAAATTTAAGCTTTTCATATTGTTAAAATGCTTCTTCTTCTTCTTATTTTTATGCAAATCAATCCTGCAATTTTCTGATGAAATTTTACAAAAATTTCTTTTTATGAAACAGTTGTTGCTTTTCATTTTACCTTATGATGATTTTTTTTCAAAGATTTTCTTGTTCATTTTGCCAAAGAAGATTTTTATTAAGAATTTTAGTTGATGTTGTCGTAGTTGTTGTCGTAGTTGCTGTTATTGTTATTGTTGTTATAACAACAATACATTCAATAATATTAGATTTTGATTCTTTAAGAAGCAACAAGAAACAACATTCTGAGATGAAACATTCTGAGAAAAACATTCTGAGTAAAAATTCGGAGAAATTTTTTAATTAAAATTTTCCCAAGAATTTATACCCCTACATACACACACTCACACTTATTATGTTGTGTGGGTGCCAATAAGTTTTAAGGCATTCTTCAAAAAAGTGAAATTTATTAAAATACAGGGTAAGGCCACGTTAAATGAATTATCCGCCATCACATACATACATACATACATACATCAAACATACTTTGTACTGTGTGTGCAATAATAAAATTATTCTGTTTTTCTTTGAAATCCAACTATTTTTCATAAAAATGAAAATATAAAAATACAGGATGTGGCCATTTAATATGGACAAAAAAAATTGTCGAAAAAACGATTAAATAATGAAATAAACTTAAATTTAATTACAATAATAATATAAATAAAAAAAGCTGTCAACGACAAAAAAAAAAAAACACATACAGGCCTACGATATCCTGAGTAATAGAAGAGTGCAATGCTACGTGGAAAGAAAAGAAAACAACAGCAGTAAACCATGTCTCCATTACCAGAAAAAACAGTCGTATTTAATTTTGGCCCACTAGTCCAAAACTCATTGGCTAATAATAATAAGACTTGCTTGAAAATAGGCTCTCAATAAGAATTCACCACCGTGTAGAATTATCTGTAATCTTTTCCTCAATTTTAATATATTTCCCATTGGAATACCCTTTGCTGGATCCCAAGACATACGATATTGGAATTCACGGCAATGAGCAGTCAGATGGGTGAAGTAAAGACTTTTCTCACACCAAACAGATTTGGGTCGTCGAAGATTAGTAGATAAAGTGCTGGTTATTAAAAATGAGGAAGTGGTTCAAACCCCAGCTTTCAGAAATCTCAAACAAAACAAACAATCTCAGCACTTTTTTGGCAAAAACTCTCGCAGTATAATAAAGTTGCCATGAAAAGTTTCATAAAAATCTGTCGTTCGCAGGCGACTTTAAACTATAAGTCTTACCACTCATGTATACAATTTAACATGGGTGGCGTGAGAAGCTAGGTTGTAATCCTGACTAAAGGATTCTAAAGACCAATTAAGCACGTAAGTAACAATCCAGAGATTCTAAATAATTTTACGAATTTCAACTAAAAACCACGATTTTTGATTTAGTCTCTTCGATTCAGAAGCAATTGGCTACACCCTGTGTTTAATTCAAAGAAAAAAAGTAGGAGCGTAAAATAAAACTTTGAAATTGCTGTCAATTATCAGCTTGTCATTCGAAACATATAAGTGGCAACTGTTATAAATGCCATTACCACTACAATTAGTACAGTCATCATTATGTTCTCTTCTCTTATATTTCTCTCATGGTCTCAGTTTTTATGTCACTGAAAATAAATTTCTGTGTAAGATAAAATCATGTCTCATACCAACTGTAGCAAGAAAAAAAATGGATTTTTTCCCATTACAAGTTAAAGTTTATCATTAAAAATTAACAAAAAAAAAAGTAGAAAAAAATGGGGAGAAAAAAATTTACAAGAGCAACAACAACAACAACAACCGACTTGATACAGTTGCATAATGCTAAACGATAAAAATGTTCGTTTTTTTCTGCTCCTTTTTTGTACTTTTGAATGAATGACTAACTACTGCAGAAAAAGAGAGAAAAAAGATGTGAAGGCAACAGTAAAAATGTTTTGTGAGTGTAATTCATACGTTTTATGGTATAAAGACCGAAAAAAGAAACACACACACACAGTATTGAAGAGAGTTGGTAATAGAAAAGAAAAAAATTGCATTTTTAAGTAGAAAGAAAGAAGAACAAAAATCGTTTCTTTAATAAAAGACTTTTTCCCGCATTTAATGCACTTTTTGAATGAAAATGACGAATAGAAAAAGGGGTGCAAGCTTTTAAACAGAAATTCGCATACTTTCCAAAGAGTGGCATTAATATTCGTTAACTTAAGCTGGCTGCTTGATTTGCAGGGTTAAATAAGAATATCGGATTTGGGCCAAATGCAACCCTGAACATTTTTCAACAAGTAGACTGCAACTATTATTATTATTTAGAAGATTTTTACAGGAAACAAGAATTAAATCATATTGCCACAAGTAACGTATTCAACCTTTTAATGTATGGTTACCCAAAAGAACATCTAAAAAGCAAAGATAAAGAAAAGAAAAGAAAGGCTCTATGAATGCAAAGAAATCGTACCGTTTTTAAAATGAATTTGAATTACAGTCAATGAAAAATGTATTGAAGACACGGTAATCTAGTAGGTAGGGTGTTGACTCATTAGACTCTAGATTGTGGAACACCCCTTGGCTCAGACATCTTAATCAAAACGGAATTTCGCTTCTGCCAATAATTTTGAGAGTAAAATAAAATGCACATGAAAAGTTTCTCAAAAATCTGTTGTTTGAAATCGACATTAAAAAGCAGCTTCTGCTGCTGATGGATAAAATTAACTCACACAACATTGGTGGTGTGACAAACCAGGTTGGAATCCTGACTAAAGGGTTGTAATGACAAATTATGTTATGTTATGTAGTTAAAGGAGAAAGATTGTCGAACAAATAAAGCCTTCATCATATTGTTGGTATCGTCCTCATCAGTTGTAGAACACAAAACCTTAAGTAGAGCTGGCATTATAAGCCTTAATTAACGAAAAAAACTACGGCTGTTTTGTATTTAAAATTGATTTCTAAATTTTATTTAAAATGTAAAAGGGGCAGCCATAAAACTGAACGCATTTATTTTAACCTCTCCTCGTTCCCACATTTACACACACTTCTACACTTGCACTCAGCTGAGTAAGTGTAAGTATAACGATAAACATACATTTATATTTATGTGTGTGTGTGTGTGGTAGTGTAGCAAAATGATTGGTTAAATGAACACATTTTCTCTTTTGCTTCCATTCACAGCATACGGCCACACACACTTATATTTGTATCTTCTTATACACAAATACACACACATGCACCCTCTCACGTAGACATACTTGTATATGTCGTAATTGTAAAACATTTACATGGCAGCCAGCATTAATTGCATGTAAACTGTCACAAGTACTCGTTCGTCAGCAACAACAGCTACAACAACTACAAAAACATGTTTAAAGAGAGCACAATACAAATACATACTCATGTATGTATGTATGTATGCGTATGAATGTATGCACACATCGTAGTCACTTCTAAATTGTTCTTCTTATTGTCGTTATTGTTGTTGTTGCTGTTTTTACGTTATTATTTATTTATTTGTCATCACATTCCTCATCTATTGCTGGCTGCTGTCTGCTACGTGCTGTTGCTGCTGCTATTGCCACTGTTTCTTATGCTGCCTAGCAAATGTAACGCATTAAGGCTCTCTTTAGATGTCTTGTACTACGACGACTGACTGACTGACTGACTAATACTTGAAAGTTGGTGAGTGCAAGAGTGTAGGTTGGCACTTGACAAGAAACTCTAATGCACATACAAGTACAAGTGTACATGTGTGTGTGTGGGCATGTGCGTATGTGTGCGTGCTTGTAAGCGTGTATTTAAAAAGGAGCCAAGGTTTAGTACATAAATCCAGTTGCCTCTCGAAGAGTGTAATAAAAAAACATGAAACATTTTCTTCATTTCACTCCCTTATCTCAAAAACAAATACCTGGTTTTCCAAATTCAAGTTTCCTTTTCAATCGTATCTTCTACGCTTTCAAAGATTTTTATGAAAATTGGGTAGAAAGGCGGAATGATTAAATTCTGATACCAAACTGGTAATATAAGTCAGTAGTAGAGCAACAGAATGACTTGAAATGGCTCTCGTCGGCGATAGCAAAAAATATCAGTTTAGAGGCCGAATATCACAGATGTATAGGCCACTGGAAACTGTAGTCGCCTTAGTCTAGTTTGTTTGCATATTCGACTTGAGGCCACAGTTCAAACCCCAGGTCAGACAAATCAAATAAACTGAAATATGAGGAATATTTCTTCGGTAACTTTCGTCTCGGCAGATATCTGGTGAAAACTCTGAGAGTAAATGAAAATTGCCATGAAAAGTTTATCAGAAATCTGTCGTTCGGAGTCGACCTTAAACTGTAGGTCCCGCCACTCATGTATAAAATTAACACACATAACATAGGTGGTGTTGTGAGAAACTAGGTTGTAATCCTGACAGAAGTGTTATAATAACCAATTATGGATGTGTGTTATGTATGGATGGTCCTAGTCATAGAACCTCTAGTCCGTATATCGTATAAATAAATACAATAAATCTCCCTTTAAAGTGTGTATTTAATTTCACAAAGAAATTCGAACTTGAACGATCCTGTATTAAAGTAAAAAAAAACAACACCAAAACTATTCTAATTTAAAATAATAAAAGATAAGAAATTTTGTCAAATTTTCTGTTTGTTTCTGGAATTAGAAAATATTTTTTGGGGTGCCAAAGGTGGCTGTCTTCTGATGCCACAGACGTACAAAGTGCAAGAAGTAGTAGAAAAAGAACAACAACAAAAAAAAAAATAAATACTACACGAACTGTATTTAATAATTGCTCTTGTAAAATATATATATGTACATACAGTGGTGGCCACGAATTTAAGACACGACATATGACTGACTTTGTTGTGATAATATTTACAATCCTATAATATCAAATTTGATATTCTTTGTTCTTCTATGTACCCTGTAATATTAAGAAAAAGTACCATTATTTTATTTGGTTTCTTTTTACATTTTGTTGCTTTTTGATCATGTTATTGTAAAAACGTTTATTTGAAATTGGCCACGAATTTAAGACATTTCAGAAATATCTGGTTTTGAAGTGATTTTTAGGTGTTTTTTGAAACTAAACGGTGAGCAACGAATGTTTTATTTTATTTTATGTTGGAATACATAGAAATATTTAATTATAAATGGCCAGAGGTACTTGGAATACCGATGCCGAGCGAAAACTGATCCAGCAACTAAAATTTGATGGAAAAATAATAATGGAGATATCCAAGCTGCTTAAATGTTCTAGAGCAAGATTTACAACGCGCTGGAACAAATCAAGCAACATGGTACCACCAAAAATGTCAAACAGCAACCTAGAGCCCGAAAAACTACACCCTAAAGTAGCTGCTAATAATCCTTTCACGAGCTCAAGTAAAATAAAAAATAATATTGTATTGGATTTTGGTATCGATATTTCGTCTACGGCCATAAGAAGAAAAACTTGAGTGGGTGTATTGCACAACGTAAACCACTTGTGTCAAAAAATATCAAATCCCGACTAGCATTTTGTCTTGATCTATATAATATGTAAATAAAAATTCTTAACCAAATATAGGTAGCAAAATATTATTAATTTTTCTTCCTAATATTACTAAAATCTAGCATCTAAAAAATAGCATTGACCTAAAATATTTTTGATAAGATGTAAAAATTATCACAAATGTACGTATAAGTAAAAGGTCGTGTCTTAAATTCGTGGCCACCACTGTATGTACGCATGTATGTGTATGTTTCTAAATGCATATGTAGGTATGTACGTATGTGTGAGCATAAGTGTATGCAAAGCAAAACGAAAAAAAAAATGTTGAAGAAGAGTAAAAACATTGGAAACTTTCGTTAATTAAAATTCAACTAAAAATAGCAAAAACTTTTGAGAAATCGTGTGTTTTGAATAATTTCAAGTGTTATTCTAATAGAAGAGAACAAAAATGAACGAGAACAAAAACGAAGATGAACATGGAAGAGAAGAAAAAGAAAAAGTGCAACAAAAACAGAAAAAGACAGACAGACATAGAGACAAGGAAGAAAAATTATAAAAATAGCAAACAGTACTAATTAAATAAAATAAACACTGAAAGAATATTATCCCCCTAATAAGTATTAAATAAATAGTTTTTGTTTCTCTTAATTTTATAGAATTTCTAGAATTAAACAAAACATACAAAAAAAATTCACGAGAATATTTGCAGTAAAGTAAACTAGAGAGAGAAAATGTAGATAATATCTTAACTATGATGGATGGTACTAATTGACACATGTATTGCACTTTTGGTTAGGCATTCGACTAACTGTGTTAACTTAAAAGAGATTAATGCACGACTAACATGAAATCTCTTGGGTTAACTGATGAGATTATCCAAAATTACGTTTGAAATGACTTTCAGACTTGAAGAGTACGATCGATTAAAAGAGGCAGATAAGTAGTTGCACATAAAATGGCAGCTGCTTCATTTAGGCAGCTACGAAGCACATTATTACGCAGAAGCCCATCAGTTATACACGACCTCCTATAGCTCTGAAAATTAAAGCCATTTGCTACATATCAAAACTTGCTTATGACCAATCTCTTGACAATCTCTTCATCGGATACAATTTACTTTGTCGTTGTCTTTACCACCCTTGTGATATTTCCTCATTGTCTTCTGCGCAATTTATATCTTTCCATGTCGATCAATTAAGATCGTCTCCAGACCATGTACTGGGCCAGATTTCTAGGCCAGAATATAAATACGATCTTGCAAAGGCCTGTGTTCACACAAATTAGGTGTCTTCTGTATATCTTGTCAGTATGCAAAAGTAAGTATTTTAAATGTACTGAGTCGGGTAAGCAATTGTTGTCAACTAACCAAACTGGCATCCTCTGTATGGCTTACAGCCATTGCTTGTATGTCACATTACGTTACGTTTTGTAAGTGCTTTGATAGCTTTGATCAATCCTGCACTATTACCAGATTTGTCTTTTAAACAAGAAACAAACCATTTGCCGTCATTCTGCTTTCAACACTTGTCTCTGACACTTTGGGGTTCAATATGCCATCTAAATAGCCTTCTGTGAATATGTCAACGATGATGTCATCTAGACTAGATTGGCTAACTTTCCTCTACTTTTTCAAAAATTTGATTCTTTGATTCTTCTTACCGTATTATAGGAGGGAATGGCAGTTTTGTTAAATTAAGGCTCACTTAACCACACATAGCTTCGCATTGTGATATCACATGAAGTACTGCCTCAGAACTAGCTTACAAGTTTTGATTAACCACTCTCGAAAATCGACAAAAGGGCTTCTTAACTTAGAGTTCAATCACTTCAGTGATTGATTGATGTCTGGTAACAATAGCTTCGTTAGTCTACCGAGAAAGGGAGCACCAAATGAGTCAGATTCATATGATGGCAAATAAAATGGATGGTATTTTCCTTCAGATATGTCTCTACGATTAAATTTAAGTAGTTTTTGGTATGCTTCCAATGCAATTTAGGTGTGTTGAGTCTAGCAATATCCGTCATCAGTTCTGTCCAACAGAGGTACTAACTATGCTTATATTCATATCCAGATTAATATCCAATGGTAACCAGGTACCCATTTTACTTACTTAATTGGTCATCATAAACCTTCAGTCAGGTCCATTCTTCATCACAGCTTCTCACACCACCTATGCTGTGTGTGTTAATTTCATACATCAGTGGCGGGACCTACAGTTTAAAGTCGACTCCTAACGTCAGATTTTTTTGAGAAACTTTTCGTGGTAATTTTAGTTCACTCTCAGAGTTTTTGCCAGAAATCTGCTGAGAGGAAGTCGTCGAAGAAATATTTTTTTCATGTTTCATTTTGTCGAGATGTCTGAGCCAAGGGTCGAACCACGACCATTCGGCCGATAAACCAAGATACTACCTACTAGACTACGATGACTTCTAGGTCTGATATAAAGCTATCAAGTGAGTCCATTAACTACTTACATTTTAAGCAATTTCATCACTTCAAAAAGCACTGTTTGAACCTGAATAAAAAAATGTTTTTAAATAACATTCATATACATGCAGTGGTTTGTTTGTATGTCTCTTAATTTTAGCTTTCAATAGAAAATTCTTTCCTAGTCTCGTATGTACATACATATGTGCTTACTGGAGCCAGGAGATCTTTTTTTAACTTCCTCTGAAACATATCGTATTCCCTGCAATTATTTTAAATTATTTAAAAATTCTTTATCTGCTGCATAAGCAACAGTTTTATTGTAAAAAGTAAATTTATTTGCTTCCAACTACAAAACGTTTCTATTTTAATAATTTTTAAATATCATTTCATTCACTGGAAGAATAAACTTTACTTGCAGCTCTTACATCATCTATTCGTAGGAATATGAATTGAAAAAGTGTTTTAATTAGAACAGCAGCCCCCCTGCCCGTATCATAAAATATTTAGAAATTTTCTAATTTTTTTTTTATATTTCTAGAATATGAACAGAAAGAAAAAAATACGAACAGAAACCATAAAAAATGCTTATGCAACAAATGTAACACAGTAAAAAGAGTAAGAGATTAAAATGATTCCAAGAGAAGATCATCAGCAAAGAAAAGTTTTTGCAGAATATTTTTTCTTTTTTTTTATTATTTTTCTAAAGTTGCATGTGATTTATGTTTCATATTTTTTATTTTTTTTCTGTTTTCGAAATAAAACTGTAAAGGAAAACTGATAAAAATCTGTAATATTTACAGGTGGATACGAAGAATATTGATGTAAAAAATATTTCAAAAAACTATTTAAACCTTGAAGCCTTATACAAGCAATCATTGATGTCCCTGCTGATTGGGGTTAGTTTGAGTTCGTTTTAAATTTTTGTTGCAAATTAAAATGTTTTCAGATTATTTTAATGCCATAAAGGAAATAATGAGACACACTTTTTAAATCGAATTTTTTAATGAAAATGGCAATCTCTTGTGTTTAACCGCTGCCTGCAAAAAATGGAATTCTCAACAAAACATGAACTACTAAAAATATTTATTTATTGGAAATAAGTTAAGCGATTATAAACCTCAACCGTGCTGGACATATCCGACTATGTCCGTAAAATATTGTAGTTGGAAACAAGAATGTTCTCGCAAACAACATTTCCAAGTGCTAAGAGCCAACGCCACATTCATTAGCTAATAAATAATCATTATTTATTTACTGGCTTACTTAATTTGGCATTACAACCCTTTAGACATGTTTACAACCTAGCTTCTTACACCATCCTTTGGCTACAACGAGTTTATTTTTAAACCCGTTCAAAATAAAACATTATTTATATTTTATTTATTTAATTGACCATTACAACCCTTTAATCAAGATTACGACATGGCGTCTCACAAGACTTATGTTGTGTATGTTAATTTTATACATGAGTGGTGGTGGACCTACAATTTAAAGTCGACATCGAACGACAGATTTTTTTCATGGCAATTTTTTTATTTACTTTCAGAATTTTTGCCAGAAATCTGCTGAGAGTAAGACACCGAAGAAATATTTTTTTTCATTTTAAGTTTTGTTGGAGACCTGGGCTGAGGCCTCATGTCTAATAAGCCAACATACTACCTACTAGTCTATGGCAAACACAAACAACAAAGCACACACATCGTACGGTACATAGAGTTGCACAAAGAACTACAAAATGTTAAGGAAGAGGATATAAGACGAACAATACAAAGATCAAAACTCCAAACACAAGAAAGAAATATTTTTCCGTATTTCATTTTGCTGCAGATGTCTGACCCAGGGTTTGAACCGTGGCCTCACATCTAATAAGTCAACACACTACCTACTAGACTACGACGATAATCTGTAAATTATTGTTGGTATCATTATTTTTATTTTCCCTCTTTAACAAATTATAAAGCATTTTATTTTATTTGATTGCATATTCACTTTCATTTTTTTCTTTCTTAACAACAATACAAAATTATTTATAAAATACATACAATAACAGATACAAATGCATACATACATACACACAATAACAGTACAATTGATATAAATTTTATGTATAATGCATATGTACATACATACATATGTATTTAATATGCATTTATATGCATAAATATGCATTACATATTCATGCATATTGTGTATATGATTTCAGAATATTTTTTAATGCCATTTTATGCATGACACCCTGACTCTGCATTTCTTTTTGGGGTCACAAGTGAAATAATATTTTAAAAATGCATTTATTATATGCTTATATGCTCTTATACATCGAATACTTCGTGTATTTCTTTCTTATTGCAGTCGAATGGCACTTGACTGTAATAAATTATTCCTGAAAAAGAGAATGATTATTTCATGCGCATTTAAAATGTAGCCAACAAAAGCTTTTATGCTCGAAATTGATGCCAACATTTAAAGATGTTTAAGGGAAATAAAAGAAACCAAATTACTCATCATGCATTTACTTATGGGCTCAAAACGAAGTCTAAGAAGACTTAGATTCATTTACCAATAATTTAATGCGAATAGTAACACTCCTTGTTGTGTATGAGTAAGTGGTATTCATTGGCAATTACCATCATATTTTAAATAAAAACAATTTGTTTCCCAAAAATTGACACACATAAGCTGGGGTGGTGTGAGAAGATAGGCAGTGATCCTGACTAAAGAGTTGTAATAAGCAATTAAGTGAGTCTGGTAAGTAAGAAAAAGGTGAAATAACTCCTTCTGGGCACTTTTTATGCTAAAAAACCAAAATCGGGAGTGCTATGTGGCTCATGACACTGTCTTCTGGAAACTTCATGCTTTAAATAATCTTCCACTGCAGGCTAAAAAAATCGAAGCGCTTTGAATTGGCAGTAATTGTGCCAAAAAATTACGCCCAATTGATACCTCCAAATAATAATGAGCACCAAGCAGTCACGTAACCTGATGAATGAGAAAAGAAACTGAAGCATTGAAAGCTTATTGCTCTTGTTCTAGCCTCAATCAGCATATCTACGGCTTTGGATGAATGAATCAACTTTAATTGTTATGTGAGTTGAATTTTATATGGATGGAGCTGGAAATTCAAGTGTAAAATAACCCATAATTGGCCGTAAGAATGGTTTAGTCGCTAAAAACATCATGCAAACGATAAGTTCCGATTATTTGTACCGCTTTCACCAACAGATGTGATATTTTAGGCAGTACAACCATTCTTGCTAATTACTTGCACAGTGGGCCGATTATGGCGATCATAGTTACCTTGAATCACCACATTTGTAAATAGTTTTACGGGTTTTATCCGTTCTTTGGTTTTTAAACGATTCATATTCGTAAATAACAAAATCGTTAACCAAATGAAAACACTTCAGATGAAATATATTTAAATGGAGGTTTTGAAATCACAAAATGGATAACCCAATACTTTTAGACGCGATAGTAAGGAAGCTTATAATATGCTGCTGCTATAAATATTAATTGAAGTTTTAGTTTCAATGAGTAACGGATCTACTAGTTTGGGCGTCTTTAACTATTGCTTTAAATGTATTAAAAAAAGTTATAAACCTAAGCACCTCCGTTTTAACTGCCAACAGATATTGCTATGGACTATATAGAGTGCCCAAAAATGATAGTTCAGTCTCTCTACAGAAAAAGGTTTCATTAAAGAGAAAATGTTGCTTAAAAAATTTTGTCAATCAGACAACAATTCTACTTCTTTCATTCCCTTGTAAATCAAAAATCCATGAGTTATTCCATCTATTCAGTTCATATTTTCATTAATAAATTCCTGTCACCTATTTCAAGCCGCAACACGCTCTCATTAAATACCCCACTATTATGAGTTTGTGTGTGTGTGTGTAGAAAAATCTTAAAAATGTTGTCCTAAAAGGATTAAATCCTCTCCTCTTTGGTTGATAATAAAACCAACATGTGTTGTTATGTCTTAAATAATGAAAACGAAGGAAAGAAAGTAATTACCAAAGAAAAGTCTTTAAGCAGAATATTAATAAAGCCACTCACCAACACTCACTTGCTGATATGAAACACAACCATCTTAACCATCTTAGCCATAAAAATAAATTTAATTACAACACATACATACATAAAGCAATAGAATAAAAGACAAAAAGACGAAAAGACAGACAATTCGGAAACAAACAAAAAAGAAGAACTCTTTTGAAAGTGAAAGTGAAAAAGTCATTAAAAGTTCATTACAAATGTTTTCAAAATTTCAGAATGCGGACAAAGAAATCCCATTTTTTAATTTTTCCCCATTTTTTATTGTCTTTAACTTTCACTTTTTTAACATGCACTCACACGCTCTTACTTAAGGAACTGAATTTTAGAGAAATGACACGTGTAAGTTAGGGATTTAATACGAAAATATGTTATGACCTTTGAACTCTTCAAAAAAAATTCTAAAGAACCAAAAAACAGTATTTATTGGCGACTGAATGCCAATGATGCATTTGCTTATCATACTAACACGATTGAAAGTCAATTAAACCATCAAGACCTCCATTGACAACTGGAAGAAGTAGTTTAAGGCGTCACAGAACATACTTCTCTATCTCTGTACCTCTACAAAGAGTCCAGCAATAGTCTAGGACAAGCGAATAGGAACGCTTTATTTCGTAAGCCCGAAAGCTGGTTATGACACCAAACGTTACTGGAAAGAGGAATAAACTAACAACACAACAAAACCAATGCATACTCAGACCATGCGAATGAAACAATGCAGTCGTCTAACATTCATAGGCGCCAGGTCAGCTAAGCTCTCCAAAAAGTCCAGTGTAGGCCTTCCCTTTTTAATAAATAATGCTGGATAATGACATAGGGAACGAATGATAACCTCAATCTGCTTTACACCATTACAGCCCCTACAATAGTTACAATATGGAAACCTGGAATGTTTTTCGTATTACCACTGATAGCACAATGACCAGTAATCATCACACAGAGCGCATTTCTGAGCATTTGTGGCGTAAGCAGAAGCTTCTATTATGATCATGAGCAGCTAGTTTTACAACAGGAGAGTTTCTTATTATGTGCCAATTCATACCTCCATGAGAAGGAAGGGATGCGTGATTGATTTCTTGACGTCTACTTTAACTAATCGGTCAACAGCTAGGCCTACATGACCAGCTACTCAGACAATATTAGAATTATATTGTTTCCTTATCTCGTTAGCATCTGTCCAGTATCGATTAATTAATCCTCCCGAAGCTGTTACTATCCATTAGAAGACCTATATTCCTTGTACGACAACAACATTAAATCCTTTTTGCAGCCAATGGTAGTGGATTTTATGATAACATTAACTAAAGGTTTTTAAGTTCGAATTAGTACGCAAACGTTGGCTAAGCGAAAATTATTGGCGGACTGGGGGATACCCAGACTGTGAGTCGCTGGAGCACTTGTTATAGTAGACGAAAGGTTATTAAGTATCTAGCATCTGAGAAGCTGTTTTTAATTTTTCAATTATTTTTATATCGCCAAGGGTTTCATGTACAAGCGTATTGCATTCAAAATTATTGAAAAATATGCTGCACTCTGAGTTACATAAATGGGATCGTTCCAACTATACTATGCGGTCAGGCTATAAGAATTTGTTACTAGGATAAAATACATCAAGAATTTACTTTTAAAAAACGTAACAAATTTTATAAAATTCTCTTGAAAATTCAATCCTAAAAGCAGTTTTTAACTTCAAGCTTTCGTATGAACACATGGCTTGCCGGGAATTTGAAAATAAAATGTTCCTTTCGATATTTTCACTTCGTTAATGATTTAAAGTGAATCTCGAATAATTTTTATAATCACACACAGAATGTACACGAGCCACGTAAATACATATGTATATATATATGTATGTATGGATGATGGGTTAGTTAAATACCTCCTACACCGTATCGTCGAACTTGACCCCCTTTTTTCATTATCCGATTTGTTTCAATGAAAATGATTTATAAAATCCTACGTTCGTTTTATTTATTATGACGCACTTCTGTGCATACAAATTCAAATGTTCTTCTTATTAAAATTCAACGCATATTAATGATACTGCAAACTGACTCGATTTATATCATAATAAAGTACCATACAAGTACCATATATACATATGTACATACATACGTATGTATGTATGTATGTATGTGTGTACCATAATAATTATGCATAAAAAATATATAAATTAAGATTAATGTTGTCAAACATGTACTATACATATGCGAAGAAGCATTAATGCAGAGCAATAATATTTTATCAAGCTTAACCCATTAAATACAGATAAACAAACTGATATTGGATTTTGAAATTAAAAGTAAATTTTTTAATTAAAATCTCTTAATTTTACTCTAAAAACAAACAGTTGGATTCGAATTAAGTTTTGAAAAAGTCTCCCATGTATAGCTAGTTGGTCCTTCCAGGGTTATGTTTTTTAACTGGGTTTTTATGTTGTTGTTTATGTATGAATATTCGTGTATTTTATTTTTAATAAAAAAAAGTATTTTTATTATCCTATATCGTCTCTGTCGTACGTAAATAAACTTACACATACACCTACGCAAACACATACATACATATACAATCTCTTAAAATATAATATTTGAAATATTTATCCTGGACGTGATACTCTGCAAACAGATATTTTATAGGAGAACACATGTATTTGAATACCCTACACAGGTTGGCTCTCCTGCCAACTTTCCTCGTAACAATTTCAAAAAATTTTCTTGCTGGAGTAATTCATCACACCCGTATGACATGTTATAGCGAATGCAGTCCCAATAGCTTAATGCGTTTTACTATATAAACCGTCATACAACTCACATGGCGTATGGTTTTTGTAATGCCTACGCCATCGCAGGCAGACGTCTTCTATCAAAAAGCGAAAAGTTTGATATCAGGGAACAGCTTTGAGCGGGTTTAATATGGAAATACTAAAGCCTATCCTGACATTTATCGTCCCATTTAAGGGCACTGAGTTCCCTGATTACGCGAGTGCTTCAAAACCCAACTCAGACGCCTCGAAAATATGAAAAAATATTTATTTCGGCAATTCTCTTGAAAAGTCTCTAAGAGTAAATGAAATTGCCGTGAAAAGTTTCTCAGAAATCTGTCGATCGGAATTGACTGTAAGCAACAGGACCCTCTACTCATGTATAAAATTAACACACACAACACGGTTGGTGTGAAAAGCTAGGTTGTAAACTCGACTAAAGGGTTGTAATGATCAATTTATAAAGTCTCTTAAGGTGTCAACTTGCTGGCTGTTTTTTGAATCCGTTAAAGGCAGTAAAATTAAAATTAATCCAAGCGCCAGATCAGTAACCCACCCTCTGGGTAAAAACAATTACTAATGAAAAGGCAGAGAATAAAAGTTTTTGCCAACTTACTGAGTCAATATAACGAGAAAAGAGATAAAACGAATCTATAAACGAAATAATATATTGTAGGGCATTAAATGTTCAACCTTTACCGACCATAATTTCCTCACCGGTTGTGTATAATTTGTTATCGCAGCGTTTGTCTGCAACAGTGAATAAGTGTCGGTCGGTTGGTAAATTTATATCGCATTATACACAGTTTTACCCACAAAATTTACAAGCATAATATGCACACACACACACACACACACACGAGACGAAAAGAAAACGTGCTAAAGAGAGAGAGAGCGAGCGAGAGAGTATCAAGTATCAACAAACAAATGTAGACCAGCTTAATTGCTGTATTTTATTGCGGTTTGAACGTTTCACTTTCCCACTCCCACTCTCTCGTTCCCCCGCTCTTGCTACTATAATGTCATATTTAATGCATAAACCAATACATAGAAAATGTTATTTTCTTTTTTTTTCCTTTGTGCCTGTGTATGCATTTGTATTTATTGTTGTATTATTATGGTTCAGTAAATATGGTACAACCAAGAGCATTTGCCATTGCATATATGTATGTACATATGTATGTATAGAACAGGTGATGGCATGTGTGTGTGTGTATGAGTGTTAGTATCATGTTTGTTTCTTATTGTTGTTGTTATTGTTGTACAATCATATGCATAATTTATTTTTGTCAATTTTATAAGCATCATTAAAAATGATTTTTTTTTTTAATATTTTGTTGTTGTTGTTGTTGATGTTCCTGTTGACTTAAAATGTTATTTCAATTCGTTAGCACTTGTGCATGCCCTTTATGATGGGGGTTTTTGTGTAGAAAATACGTACAAAATGTGAGATTCGCAATGGGTTGTGTATCCTTTTATCCTTTACACATGGTTTGTGTCTGTAATAGTTTACAGGTACGGCGTTTTAAAACAACTGTAATTACGTATAATCACACCTACAGCCAAATTTAAATCAATGCGGTAACCGAAACTGACAGCGCATTAAAAGAGTGAAGTTGGCTGTAAAGAACTGTCATATTTACGTTTTCTATTCAATCAGAATGCAGTTTAACGCTCTCATTTAGGTATGCCACCTCATCGTTAACGCAACGCTCAATGATTTTATTAAGGTTTGTCTGCTAGTCTCAGAACAAAAAAGCAATAAAATAAACATCAGAGCTTTGTTTTGTTGAGAAAACGGCTAAATTTGTACCAACAAAGCATCATATTCATTTTAAACTGTTAAAAACGGAACAGCTCCGACTCAACGGCTATTCAGCGAAACTTTTTTAGCCTTTTCGTTCGTTTCATGTGATATAGCGCTGTCATACAGACCTATTCTCATTATCTCTTTGTGTTCCTTTTGTTTCGTTATTCAAGTTTCTTTGCTGCTAGGCAAGTGATTGGTCTGCCGCTGGCTATGGACAATGTCCACGGTGAAATTGTTTTGGGTTGTTGTATTCGGTGTACGGCAAAATAACTCTTTACATTGAATGTCAAAAGTTGACTCTGCCTTATATCTCAAAATCTTAACCAGGTGGCTTTCTAGATTTATCGCTTGCAGGGTCTATTGAAATCTCTTTATTTTTAATTTTTGCAGTCCAAGTCCAAGCAATCTTAAATGAATCCAAGCCAAATAGCCATATAAATATATATAAGCTGTAATGTTCTGTATTTCGGTGATAGCTAAATAGCCCTATCTATAACGGAACTCAATCCACGCTCTTACAGGAGGTCAGTACAAAATGCAATTGATAAATCTAAGCCGAACTGTGATCGCAATGCAATGAACGCAATGTGATTGCAATAATCCCCTGAATATAGGACCAGACATGAAGCCATAATATTCCATCATGACAATATCGGCCAAATATTGCAAGGCTTTTTAAAAATTAACGGCGGATTTGTTTACTTTTTCGATTTTTCAGTATAAAAAAGTTTCGTGACATGTGCTAATGTCATAAGCGTTCTGTAAGAGTTGCAACTTCATCATGAACGGACTAACACACGAACAATGCTTGGAAATAATTGAATTTTACTTTAAAAATTCGTGTTGTGTGAGCAATGTCTTTCGAATCGTTAAATTGTCTACAACGACGAACCTTACTTGGATACGTCGGCCACTGTTTGATGTTGTTTATGGGTCAGCGGCATTATTGGACTGTACATCTTCAAAAACGATGAAAATGTCAATATTACAGTCGATAGAAGAAATAAAACGAATGAAAGCATTGGGTTCAGTTGACATGTGATTTCACACATGACGTTGGCAGATTCCATACGCCATGCGATACCATGAACCTATTGAGAGAACATTTTAGGTGAGCAATTAATCTCACATTTTAGAGCTGCACTCCTTTACTTTATTTTTTGTAAGAAAACACGAGGTCTCTCTTGTACAAGAACAAGTTAACATAGCAAAATTGCAGTGTCGCGAGAATTGCTGGTAAAAGTTTGCTGGAGCGCACAGATACATCACCTAAGACGTAGACGAGTAGCTAATATTTACTTGAAAGCATCTTTCAAAAGTAAATAATCTTGCAAATAAACATTTCATTTACTTTTGAACATCTTTACTATTGAAAAACTCTACTCTTAACTCCGAAAATCATAAGCCAAATACTATTTTTTGTTATGAACAGTCTAATACCATATGTTGAGAACTGAGTTTTAAAATACAGGCCAAGGGTTAAATACGGTATTTTTTGGGTCAATTAGTGTGCCTGTCAAGGTTCTTTAACAATAAATTGAAAAAAAATTAAATAAAATAAACAATGACGTTACAAGTTTACTCTTTTCATAAATGGTTAATTTTTTTCTTACTATGTTTCTTGTATGTTCATTCTGTTGATTTTTATTATTCGCAGCAATTTATTTTTATTTTTTTTTTGTGTGAATATTTTATATGTTTTTGTCTTCAGTTGTTCTCTTTACGTTTTTCGGTCATGATCAAAAAAGTGCTTGAGTACGGGGGCCTATTGTTACTTTTCATTGTAGCAAATCGACCTGAATTTGAAGAGGGGCTCTTTCATTTATTATGGACAAAAACAATAGCCTGTCAGGTAAGGCTAGCATTTTGCTAGTGTGCTAAAGAAAGGAAATTGTTAATGACTTTTCTCTGTCTCTGTCTCTCTCTCTTCCTTGGTTTCTTTTTTTTTTCTTTGTTAACAATTTACACAAAAACTTACGGAATTTAAACGTGAATATCCTTCACATGTATGTACATATGTATTTAACATTGCAGATAATGTTTTGGAGAATTTTAAAGTTTTTTTTTCAAAATAAAAATAATATTCATTATTAAACAACACAACAACAAGAAAACGTTTTATTTGAACATTTATTTGAACATTTATTTGTAATGTTTCTTTAGGCATCAAAAGGGTTCTTGACATGCTTAGTTTTGGGTTGATATGAACCACATGATCCTCTATTTTTCTTTTAATTCTTTTGCTAATATTGGGGAATTTATTTTCTATGAAGGTTACCTTAAAAGACGTTAAAAGAAATTTGACAAATACTGTTATACATTCGTAACATCAGTATACGATGCTGGAACGTTTGCCACTGCTTGTACTCAACACGCAGTAGTATATCCCGACGTAGATTGATAATAGTAACCGACGTTGTCACGACGATGTAGGTTGAATGGACATTTATTCATTATATTCAAGGCCAATATATATTATAGCCGCCGTAATCTAGTAGGTAGTGTGTTGGCTTATTAAACGTGAGGCTACGGTTCAAACCCTAGGTCAGACATCTCCATCAAAACGAAATATGAAAAAAAAATATTTCTCCGGCGACTTCATCTCAGCAAATTTCTGGCAAAAACACTGAGAGTAAAAGAAAAATTTCCATTAAAAGTTTCTGAATAAAATCTGTCGTTCAGGATGGACTTTAAACTGTATGTCCCTCCACTCATGTATAAAATTAATACACACAACATAAGTGGTGTGAGAAGCTATGTCTAATCCTGACTGAACGGTTGTAATGACCAATTAAGTATGTATGTTTGTATAGGTAAGTTGCCGAAGAAATATTCTTTTCGTATTTCATTTTGTTGAAGATGTCTGACCTGGGGAGTGAATCGAGGCCTCACGTCTAATAACCAAACACACTACCTACTGGACTACGGCGAATTCGAACACCTATAGAGAATGCTTATATAGATTAAGAGCATCACAATAGATTTCCTGGTAGCGGTACTGTAACAATCCTTAACACCACTAATAATAATGCAGTAGAGAAAGATCTAAACTGATCTTAAAAATACCACAGAGGCCGCTTTGTGCGTTCTTCGAATCCAACCCATAGTATTTATGATTGAAAAAGTCGAAAAATAATGCAAAATAGTGATAAGCGAAGAGCAGCCGAATAGGAGAAGGCATGTCTTACTCTTCTGTTAACATGTAAACGATGTTGGAATGCTGGTAAAATCGATTAATGAACGTACAGACTTATATCCAATTTCCACCCATGTTTATACAGGAAAAAGGAGGCTTGAACTTATATTTATTTTACAACTTAATTGTCAGGCTCACATATTTCAAATTTCAGTTTAAAAATTTCTTTGAAAAACATTTCCATATTAAAAGTGATGCGAAATTAAAGCAGAAACAGGATCTTATCTTATTGCGTCATTACAGTCATTATAAGAAACAAACAAAAATTGTGCAAAAAAAAATAAAGGAATGGGCCAACTGTTGGTTAACAACTTAACGTCTTTCCCCTCCTATTTTTTTCTTTTTTCGTAGACTTTAAAGAGAATTTCGAATTCAACATTTAAAATTCAGAGCATCGGTAGTAGTAGTAGAACAGTTAGTTGCTTAGCATAAAATATTCTTTAAGTGGCATAATACCCATTAAATTACCCCCAAAAAAAATAAAGAAAATAAAATAATTTTAAACTTCTATTGTAACCATTAAAATGAAAATAAATATTCAAGGCACTTTTCCCCAGCAGCAGCAGCAATAACAGAAACAGTACCCAGCAGTAAGCGATTTAATCTTTAATGCTCATGATGTTCTACTTCTTCTACTCAATGGATGGATAGGATGGATGGATGGATGGATAGATTGTTGGCTGGCACAAAAGACATAAAAAATACTGCATAGAAATACAAAGACAGAACGAAAGAAAGAAAAAACAAAAAATAATAAACTATGATGTATAAAAAATAAGAAGAAGAAGAAGCACCATCAGCAACGGCAGAATAATAAAAAAAAAATGGAAAATTTTTCTCTTAAACTTTTACGCATACGACGATGGACGTCTTTTATCTGTCAGAAACATGTCTATACATAGGAATACGAAAACGAAAAAAAGGAAAAACGAAATGGGGGGAAAAAGAATCAAATTTTTAAAGCCAAAGAGGAGAAAAGAAAAACAATTTTTCACAAAAGCCGTCACCATGTCTGGTCACAATGACGACGACAACTATAGCTGAGCCAATAAGAACGTAATAAATAAATAGGAAAACAAACAAGAATAAAAAAAACACGCGTTGCATTAGCAACAGCCAGCGAGTCGGCCAAAAGAAAATAAACAACAACAGCAACAACAACAACAAGCATTACAATCACAGGCCAACAAAAACACATTTTTCTGTGTTAGAGAAAATCAAATGGAAATGAAGAAAATTGACTGTCATTACAGCGTTAAGGAAAAATGGAAAATAAATGAACGTTTTGTTAACTTTCTGTTGCAATAACGCCTCTTACATCACTACCACCCCCCTCCCCCTTTGCCTAGGCGAGGGGTTTAAATTATGCAATAAATTTTGTCCGTTGCAGTAAAAAAAAAAAAACAAACACAAGAAAAAAATGGAATGAATTTTAAATGGAGAGTATGTGAGAAGATCGTATTTTTTGTATCGCTTGGAATTTATGGAGATTTATGAATGAATCAGAAATCTATTTACACTGCTTCACACCACTTAATAAGCCTTTAATCAATACAGCCAGTCAATATTGAATATTGAGAAGATTTCCATCATTTGTTAACTATCCTTAGATAGATTTCCCTTTGACTTTGGAAAGAGGGAACAATTGCCGAACGGCCAAATGCAGTAAAATTGGTTTTTGGTGTATGTTTCTGGCTAAAAAAAACAAACACAAGCAAACGCAAAGACCTCAACTGCATGCAAAAGCTTTGAATTGTTTTTCAGAAAACTTTTTTAATATATTACGAAGGCTACCTACAACTGCCGGGGAATGGTATGGAGTTGTGGTAAAAATCTGAATCGAAAAGGTTTCGGACTTTCCACAAATATTCCTGTAGACAGGATTAACCACTAAATATAATCCTGTGGATGAATTCACAAACATTACACGGTTTAAGTCTCATTTTACTCGAGAAAGATTGCATGGAAAAAAACGAGGAAATGGTAATGTCATGTGGCTCCTTCAATGGGGTACAAAGAACCACACTTAATTGGCTCTTCTTCTGATGGATGGTATTCTTTCCGCTTCCCATTTCAACTTAGACTCCTTTAACCCTTAAATTTTTAACTCTTCATGAAGAATTTGGGCGTCCCAGTTAACGATTCACTGGTCAGACCCTATCCAACAACATTTGCGATTTAGTATTTCTGTTTGGAACTCAAAGCCTTGTTTAAGTTTCCTGTGACAATGCCCCCATGCAAAACATTGCACGAAGCTCTATCGTATGAGCATTTTCTAGAAGTATAGAAGAGCTGAATAATTATCAAATATTCCCTAGACGGGAAAGCAATCCGAGTCCAAAATATAATCTTGCCATTGCTGCAGTCTTTATATTAGAGAGCTCGGTCAAGCATATCAAACAATAAGGGGTCAGAAACGTCCGTCTTCTATGACAAGAGCAGGGCACTAACACGTGAAGTGAAAGACAGTGTCTTGCTCCTCCTCACACCCACAGCTCCTGCTAAGATTATGTGCCAGAATGCCAAGTCTTTCGTCGTGATTACCAAAATAGTAGTGGCCGGTGAGAATCAGTATCGTGCGATGAATGGCCATGCGATCGATAGAAGTAAGTGGGTCCTCTTCTTATCCATACATATACAGCGGAATCTAGCAATGTTACATGTACCCTCTTGCTACCAGCGAGATTTAGCTTCCTTACAAAATGGGTGGATAAAATCCAAATTAAATGAAGCAATCGGAATATCTTTGCTCTGCAACATGTCGGAGATTACTTGCACGGTACCGACCATGGCTAGCTCCTTAGCAATACAATTCCAACGATATCCCTATTTTCCTGAACACATACAGAAATCCTCGGCATTCACTGACAAGGACGAACGTTGAAACTACGTTCATTAGAGTTATAATCACAGCCTCACAGTCCGGGTATATCAAGAGATTTTCAGGGTAAGTCCCACAAACCCAGTAAACATTGCGTCACTTTCAAAATTGCCATAACCTCACACAGACATAATTGGTCATTACAATACTTCAGTCAGCTTCCCATACAACTTATGTTGTGTGTAATTAATTACATACATGAGTGACGGATGCTGTAGTTTAAAGACGACTCCAAAGGACAGATTTTTGAGAAACTTTTTCATGTCAGTTTTATTTACTCTCGGAGTTTTTGCCAGAAATCTGCTGAGAGGAAATCACCGCTGAAATATTGTTTTCGTGTTTCGTTTTGTTCGAGACATCTGAGCTGGATCTTGAACCTTGGCCTCACGTGTAATAAGCCAACACACTACCTACTAGACTACGACGACTGCCATGACCTCTGTCTAGAAAATACTGCAGTGGTAGGGCAACCTATAAAAAGTTTAACTTCTTGCATTCTATGTTATTTCCGAATTTATATAATAAGGGTCGAAGCTACAAAAATATTTCTATATTGAAAGGGTAAATACCATGCTATTTGAAACGACTAGAAAATTCTCACTGTAAACAAGACATCCTATGCAGTCACACTAGGAAAAGAGTAACGAGCTGAAAGAAGCCAATGCCGAGAAATAAAGAAAATTCTTCAACAATTTATTGTGTTTTGTTTGTCAACTTTGAAATTCTCCTCTAAAGTAAGCTTCAACAAACAAACAAACAAACAAAGGGAAATTTTTTACTCCATAATATTCTACAGAGGACTACAATATTAGCCTTTTGTTTTAAAAATTTAATGAATTTACGCTTAACGCATCGAAAATTAAAAATTTATTTTTACATTCGCTTGACAAAGTTTCCCCATTTGGATGGCCCACTCGAATTTGTGGAAAAAACCTTTACAGTAGCGTGCTCTTATTGTTCTTTTCTGAAAGTAAAATCGTTCAATATTTCTTGGAAAACGTAATTGGAAATTTTGTTTTGCTCTTGTGTAGTCCTATGGTTATGAAGCGTATACATCCAACAACAGAATACATACATACATATGTATGTATGTTGAAAACATACATAATTCCTGGAATGACTAATTTCAAGGAATCCTGAGACACAATTAATCTGTCAATGCCATCTGAGATTGAACATTTATGGAGTATTTTCTATGAATCTCTCTTCGTCCTAAAGTTCATTTATATTATATGAAAACAATTCAGGCCTTAAACTATAACATACGAGTGTAAAACATTTCGGATATCATTTATAAATTGTAGATTATCTGCCACACATATGCATCTACCAGCCCCTGCTATGGAAAATAAAAATCTCTTTAAAATCAAATTTTAATTTTTATACGATATAAACAGCTTTCGATTTCAATTTATATCACTTCAACGATTACAGTGGTTATGGAACGTTAAATAAAAATTCTCGTTTTTTATGCTGCATGTAACTACCGCGCTTAATGGATAGCTTGAAACCAACAAAATTGTGTTGTTATTGCATCATTGCAAATAATGATGACCTCTTTAGAAATTTGATTGAATTCGTTAAAGGCCATTTTTAAAAACAAAAACCTATACAGTCAAGCCATTTGAACAGTAATTGAATTAAATAGAATTTTTATAGAAAAGAAAAAATAAAAAATAAAAAAAAACGAAAAAAATAAAATAAAATATAAAATACATGTCAATATAAAATGATGCTGTAGTCTGCCTGTCTGTCTGTCTGTCAGTCGCTGCTGTCAATCTATGTGTGTCATTTATCAATCTCTTGCAACACATACACACACATTTGCCCATACACAGCATACATACCGTATTTAAACAACAACATTTACAGCAATTTACAAAAGAAAATTGTTGGAAAAAATGAAAAATTTTTGTTAGCGGTAGCCGTATAATATTTCTCATACTCTCGTTTCATAAAAAGCCCATACACTGAACACATCGTATTTTTGTCTTTGTTTTTATGCTTGCCTTTAACGTTATTTAAACATAAAAAAGAAAAACAATTTTATTAAATTGTGTGTGCCTATCCGTGAGGCGCTTGTTAATAAAAATTTTACTTAAAGCACTCCGTTAATAAACAACAACACAACACTCATGAATGTATGGCATCGTTTTTGTTCTTCTTTCTTGTCTTTCTTTCCTTTTTTTTTTGCTTTTTATCTCTCAGTTTTATTGTTGAGATTATATTTTAATACCGCATCTTTGGTTAATCAAAAACAGACGTATATATACTCTCCTATTCTCTCACTCATACACGCACAATAACAGTAGCACTATGGTAATTTAGCCCAAGGACCTTTTTTCCTTATCATTATGTTATGATTGCTTGTGTAGTTGTAGTGGATGTTGTTTCTAATGAGATCATAAGAAATAAACGACATTGTTGTTGTAGTGTTGTAGTGTAGCTGATGCCACTATTTTTGTGGTTTAATTTTACTCTTTCTTGTTACTCTACACTGAAGTGGGTATTCTTATAAGAGGTTATCCACGTTTTGATTTCAAAAGTAAAGTTGAATAGAACCCACATAAAGCTATGATTTTGTTGAATCTTTTATTTCATTGTAATTCCTGGATCTATTGTCATAGGGTCACATAAATAGCCGTCTGTGGTTTTGTTGCAACATTCAATTCCATTTTTACGCACATTTCGTGTAGTTTCTCGTTTGTAACTTGATGAAAAATGGTTTTCAAATGCTCTAACATTAGGGGATAATCCGCTTAGACCCAGTCGTTATAAAATCGCATGACCTTAGCTACTAATTTGTGTCGCCAAAACGTTAAATTGTTTTTCGTTGAACCTTCTCACTTAATAAAGCCGTAATGAACCGTGTTGTGAAGCCGCCGTAGTCTAGTAGGTAGTAGACGCGAGCTGGTAGTTCAAACCCCAGCTTAAACATGTCCAACAAAACGAAATATGAAAGAATATTTCCTTCGGCGACTTGCTCCCAGCAGTATTCTTGTAAAACCTCTGAGCGTAAATAAAATTGTCATGAAAAATGTCTCAAAAATCTATCGTCCAGAGCCGCTTTTAAACTGTTGGTCCCGCCATTCATGGATTAAATGAACAACCACAACATGAGCGGTATAAGAAACTAGGTTGTAATTTTAACTAAAAGATTTTAATGACCAATTAAATAAGTAAGTCAGGATCACGTAGCATGGCATCGTCCTGTTGGTACAAGTCCAGTTTATTGCCGGCCATAGCACTCTGAATTGAAGACAATGGTTCCTCGAGAGGGTTATACAGCCCAATGATATCTCCAAAGATTAATGCACATCAAACAATCACATTTACCGATTGCATTGGCTTCTCCACAACTTATTGTGGGTTCTCTGAAATCCACACGCAACTATTTCGCTTGTTGATGTAATCCCGAGTTAGAAATAGGATTCAGCGCTGAAGAAAATCGTTCTTCTAAAAATCGATATCAAAAGCCTGTTGCCTAATCAGCATTTCTATGGCGTTATAAATGGTCAATCAGTTTTAGTTGTTGCGTGATTTGGACATACCATAATGAGCTCTCAGGTCGGCAAGAATGTTCAACATGCTGTGGAATCGGCAATTTCGAATTATCTGCCAGGTTTGGCGTACACTGCCACATTGACCAGACCGAACATATCTGCCACACTTCCTATCTCTTAAAATTTCTTTATCTTTTTGCCAATCTCTTGCACAGTGGGTCAATTATGGCGACCAAAACCACTCCGTATAGCTCGAAAAGTGGCCACCAGTCTTTGTGGTAAATTTTTAATTTCTACACGTTCTTTGGTGAATGGCATGAAAGACATTTAACAGCTGACTACTTTACCAGATTGACGATTTTGGAACCACTAAGTGGATTACCCGCTACTTGTTCAAAATTTCGTTTTTCTATTCTGTTTATTTTTTTCCTTTCTTTTCTTCTTATCCCCTCGTTTTTATCTTTAATTTGAGATTATTTTCGTTGTTGTTGTTGTGGTATTAACAAGTTAATTACTTTATTGTTGTTGTTGTTGGTATTGTTAGATTTACTATTACTGCTAATACCATGACTCTATCACTAGCATTATGCTGTAGTTTTTCTTTTCCTTTTCATTTCGTTTTTATTTTTTTGTTGTTTTTTTCGCTTTGAAGTATTTTCTCGTTTATCAACTTTTAAATCCTGGTCTTACATAAATTACATGCACACGCTCATATTCTCAATTTCTTAATACTTTTGCGCTCCATAACACAATTTTCTGTTTTTGTAAACGTTAATGTGCGTGTATAGAGGGAGGGAGGGTGGTTGAATTTCATTTTCATTAAGCTGTGCTTAGGTATCAGAGTGCACTAGTTTATGTGTCGAATATGTCTGTGTTTTTATGGAGGGTTTTCTTTATGACATCGTAAGTTATTGTTCTCATAACAAAAATATCATGTTTCTATATCAGGATGGGAAAACTCAGTCTTTTAGTTTTGAATTCTTAAAGTAATCGAAATCCGCAGTAATAATCTCTTTGTGTCCGTGTAATTTTTGTAGCCAGTCTTTTAAATGAAATATGGTTTTAAAAACTTTTTTGTCCTGGAGACAAAGCCTATGGAAATTTCTTGATGTTATTTTGATTGCAATCATTCTCGTGATGCTATTTTTACTATTACATACATTCATACATACAATCATTACAACCCTTTAGTCAGGATTACGGCCTAGCTTCGCACACCACAATTTAAAGTCGATTCCGAACGACAGATTTTTGAGAAATTTTTTTATCGCAATTTAATTTACACTCAGAGTTTTTGCCAGAAATCTGCTGAGAGGAAGTCGCCGAAGAATTATATTTTCCTATTTCGTTTTGCTGGAAATGTGTGACCTAGGTTTTGTACCGTGGTCTCACGTCTAATAAGCCAACACACTACCTACAGGCTAAAACGACTTTGTCTTAAAGACGTCATTATGTTCTTTGTGATTATAAGTTTTATATTTAAACGCTCATTAAATTAAAGCAATTTTAACAAAATCGTTTTGTTTTAAACAAAACGTTTTAAAGATTACTTAGGGAAAATTAATTACTTCTTTTGATTTTAAATTCAAAATGGTTTCAAAAATATTAATTTCCTGCCTTCATTAAACTTTGTTGCCTTTGTCCATCATTCATTTCCATTATTAAAGTTTTTAAAAAAAAATTAAAATTCGAACATTGCAAAGCATTTTCTCTTTTTACTCAATCAGCAATTAAAATTTTTTATTTAAAAAGAAATTCGAGGTTTCATTGAAATAAAAATTATAAAATTACCTCAGATGGAGTATTTTGTTTTGCAAAGTTCTTAGAAAAAAATCCAATATTTACCTGAAAAAAAGAGAGAAAAGATGATAACATTTCATTAATTAATGCAAAAAACATAAGAATTATATTTCATTTATTGCGTACAGTGTCGAGCAGAATAAAAGCAACGAATTCATTTAATAGAAATCACTTTTAATTAATTTATTTCCAACAGTTATAAACTAAATTCAATGCACCATTCCACTAAAGCTGTTATCATGTTATCATCGAACAACGTTTGTAGTTTTATTTTCTAACAAATTGTCGGATCTCGTAAAATAGCTTCAGTTCGCATACGTACTAAGTCTGAAACCGCAAGCAGCTACATCAAACAAAACTAAACATTTTTTTCTTGAATCTCCCTCTCTTGTAGAGCTAAGCTAAATTTTGTATTTAAACCATGGCTCCTAACTCTCACATAATTCTGCACTCTCTCTCTCTCTATCCCTCTCTCTTAATGAAATTATTTTAATTTGTAGTTGAGAAATGAATTGATGACGTTGTTGTTTTTTTTTTATTTATAAATAAATGTGTATACAAGCTCTTATACAAGTACAATTTTCTTACCAACAGTGGTGAAAAGAATAATAGGGACACTCCTACATAAAGGGTTTTTCATCATAAGCCTTTTTGGTGGGCGTACACACGATTTTCCGTCTCGTGTTGCTTAGCAAACTTAGCACACTTTATCATTCATTTCGTTTACTGACAAGAGGTTGTTTTCAATGACTCCACAGTCTATATGTTCAAGTTTCTCAAGTTTTTTTTTTTCTTATTGTATGGCTTCAAAAGGCTTGAAGGAATTAATCTGAGAAGTCCGAATTTCGCGTTTTCTTCCTCTGCAATATTCCTAGTCTCTGCAGTTTGCTTCGAACAAATTTCTCTGTAAAATTGCAGATTTTTCGAAGATCTTCATTTCTTACGTAGAGGATTGACACTCCTTCACATCTAAGTTTCCTCTGACCAGCGATTAAACTACAAATTACGAAGAAATTCCATTCTTTACCTAACACTTCCTGCATAATAGAGCGAACCTGTTCGCCCGCTATGTTTAGTTGGGCGAATCCTAATCCAGTGAGGATCAGACGTCTGATATTTCTCTCTCGACTAAACATTTAATTTGTGAACCCTATCCCTATGCGACTTTGCTCGTCAGCTAGTCTCCCTATCCCTATGTAATTTCAAGAAAAACGTCACACAAATTAAACACAGAAAATGGAAGGACATTATATTTCAAGGAATTTTACTGTGAGGAGTTCTTTTAACAAAAGCTCAGTACATAAAATTTTATGACTTCGCCGCTTATTGCCATTATTTCCTTCAAGACTGACATACATATGTATGAGATTAACGTGGGAGTAGAAGAAAGAAATTAAATATGCTCGTTCACGCGCTCTCTCTCTCTCTCTCTGTGTGTGTCTAGCATGTTTGTTTATTTACTTTTAAGACTCTTAATATTTTTATGTTGTTATTGTTATTATTACATACCATAGAGAGTTGAGAGTTTTATCTCAAAGAAAAGATACAATTTTCCACACAAAAAGGAAAATCAATTTAAATGTTTTATTGTATTAAATAAAGAGAGAGAGAGAGAGAGAGGAAGAATGAAAAGAAAAAAATGGCAACACAAAGCATAGTCATCATCCATCATTATGGTTGATAGAATAAAATCAAGACAATTTAAATGGATGGATGGCAAAACACAGAAATACACACACACGCACTCACACACTCACGCAGTCATAAATTTTACGGTATAAAGTTAAAAATGTTGTGATTTTCAATATCACAGTTAAATTCCTGGAAATAAAATATAAAAAGACAGAGAGTGAGAGAGAGAGAGTGGGAGAGAGAACGAATAAAGATGTTACGAATAAAATTTTTCAACAAAAGCTCATGTGAATAATAATGCATATAAAGGGTTATCCATTTATTGGATTCAAAAGTAAAGTCAAATTATTTACACGCGAAGTTCTGATTTCATTGAAACTTTTATTTCATTGTAATGCCTAGGCCTCTTGTCATTATTGTATGAAATTCACTGTCATTAAAATGACCGCCTAAATGATGCACCAAATCGCCAAAGACGTTTATTAAAATCATCAAAAAATCGTCAGGAAAAGTAAATAAATAAATTAAAAACTTTTAAAAACCAAAATTATTTCTATTATAGTAAAACATATGAAGTCAATGTACCTACATATCCTAGTTCAAAAATAAAACATTTAACAAAGAATTTATTGGAAATTAAAAGCTAGCGTCGCTCATCTTCATTTAATACTTTTTTTTTCAAAAAAAAAATTGGGAGAAATTTTATAACATTTTCAGGAAAAAATGGTTTAAGGTTTAAACAATCTATCTCAGCGTTGTTTAATGACAAATAAGCGTAGCTATAATATTACATCATCTATAACTATGGGCGATGTAGGTGTTAGGGGGTCAGAAGCTTTTGATGTTCTGAGCATGAAAAATCAGTGTAATGCTGACACATTTTTCAGTTGTTTTTAAGTTCTTATCATCTGATCTTACTATTTGCACCGTTTATAAATGACAGAGAATGGAATACAACTCTCATGTATGGGTTAGTGCCTCAACGTCTATTTTGCGGTTTTGCGGACCGTGTACAGGAGAGGCCATAGCATCTCGTTAATGACGGTAGTGTATGCAACTCCATTGAATCATTAGAGCATCGTTGCATAAGGGAACTTTTTCCCGAAAATCATATATTCCATTGGTCGATTGGCCAGTGGATCGCACACTGCATTACAGTAAAAATTTGGTTTTTAGTCGGACTATTCGTATGTGGAAATCAATTCCTGCAGAGGTCTATCCTGTTACTTATAGTATAAAAATATACAAGTCTAATGTCCATAATTTATTATTATTTTATTAGGTTATTTAGGAGTTGTAATTCTTCAGCTTTTAAGGGGTTAAAAAGGATTAAAATACAGAAAAATCATCACAGGTATTTGAAAGTAACTTAAAAATACAATACTTTACTCCTCGTTATTATTAACTAACATAAATTTCCAACAGTAACAATTGCAAAGTAAATACAAAGCTTAAAAGTGGCCTTTAATGTACTAAAGTAAAGAATATGATGTAAGTTTTTAATTTTTTAAAATCGCCAAAATAAGCGCATAAATATGGGAGCTATGATTGTGCGGCCAACCGCGACAGTCATATAAATGTAATAAAAATCCATTTCCAACCGGAGCAGTTGTAGTTCACAGCAAAACAATAAATTTGATCAAAATTTCACAGTATTTTTGTTTTATTACATTTTTAAATTTAAACTTTTAGATCGCCAACCTATTGTATTTACTTACATTATGATCATATTAAATATGTATGTATGTATGTAAAATTCATAATGCAAAGAACATATGTGACGTATGAGTTATATTTAATTCCATTAGTTTCAAACAAGACAAAATCGAAATTTTTTTTATTGCATACTTTTCAGGGTAACTATTCCAGTACATGTAATATGACGCGTATGAGTAATATATTTCAAATACAATTAAAAAGAAAGTATACTCCATAAATTTGGAATTAAGCTGCATGATTTTTCGATTCTATGCAAGTCTAGGCTATATTCTAGATTCCAGGAATATTACAGGGTGAACAAAGAAGGATTCAAAGAATATGATATAAAATTTTATTTTATAAAAATCGTCAAAATAAGGGCATAAGTCGTCAAAACTTGAAGTTACTCAGTCTGGAAAATTCTGATGCAATAAACTCGAAATCGTCAATGTTATTCAAGCCACATACCGTCTAATTAATAATCCGCAATGGCATGCCAAAAAAAAATCGGTTATAGTGCGACCATACCGTTGTTGTTCTTCGCCATTCTTTCTTTCATTCTTTTTTTTCTTACTTTTATTCACTCCTTGCTCGCCTTTCTCTTCTCTTCATCTTTTTCATCTTTCCAATTTTCCTGTTTGAAGGGTCACAATTGTACCAATAGGTCACTGAGAGCAGGCGTGGAATTGTGAATACAGTGATCCCCACCCCTCTACGAATACGTGATCCTTACCTCATAACCTACGACCATAGTGATCTAAATTGACGGTAAGAAAGCTTCCAAAGGCTCATTTTCGAAGAAATAAATACGGCCCTCCAGACCATAATGCTCATCAACAAACAACCACTTTTATTGATTTATTTGCATTTCCACAATAACTTGTGGATTATCCGAGACGCATTTATAGGACAATTTCGCTTGTTGATGTAACCACCAAGTGAGAAAATTTTTCTCAACAAATCAGCATTGAAAACCTGAGTGGCTCTGGCATTCAACCTACGGCGTTGTGAATGTTCAGCCGGCTTTAATTGTTGCGTGAGTTACACTTTAAATTAATGGAAATTCAAAACAAATTAAGTTTCTTCAAAGGTAATCGAATTGACGAATTCAGATTATCTGTCACTCTTTCTGTACAAGAAACAATATTTTCGTGGTGATAATAGACAAATGTGATCGCATGACGCTTACAGTCTCCTCAAATTTCTTTCGAAGCTTCGAATACCTGGCACAATAGCTCGACCATGACAACCATAATCACACTGTAATTGTCAAAAAGTTGCCACATTTGAGAGACCACTTCTGTAGTAAATTTTTAATATTTTTATCCACTTTTCGATTGTTAAACAATTCGTATTTGACTTCATTTGATATCAGAGATACAGCTTTAACCCTTTTCAGACCAACGGTTTTAAAACGGCTTAATGGATAACCCCATACAAAAAAGTGTTTATGTTTGTATTTGTGTTTAAGTCTCCATATCGTATAAAAATAAAGCACAATAGTCTGAATGACAGTATTTTTAAGAGTCTTTAGTTGTTATACATTTGCAAACCGATAGACAAATAAACAAGTGTGTGTATGAGAGTGAAAGAGAAAGAGAAAGAAAAGAGATTTCCTGACATTTTAAATATGACATGACAGTTGGTTTAGTAACTTTAGATGACATAAAAGAGAGGCAACGATTTATTTAAAGTCAATCATGAAGCCAAAATAATGACATCTTCCCTCTGCCTGGTTAATGCATCATGGCCAGTAGGTAAAAGGTAAAACTAATCGATCGAGAAAAGATGAAGCAGACGAAAAAGAACTGAAAATGGTATTTATTATTTGAAAAAAGAAGAAAAATTAAATGAAAACTGTACAGGCAAATAAAGAAGTTTCCATGCATATCACTATGCATTCAAGTTAAACATTTGTTCGGGATAAGCAATACATATTCCCTGCAAATGATGTCATTTTATTTGCCCCATAATTTAAATGTGGTTAGGTATTGTAAATAAATTAAAATAGTTAGTAAAACATTTTTATAGTCTCTCTTATATTTATATTGTATTTATCATATTTATTTATTTATTTAATTTGCTTGTATTTGTTTGTATTCTGTTCTGTTGTATTCCATTGTGAAATGGAAAACAAATAGAAAAATGAATCACAGAACAATACTTTAAACGGCTGCTGCATTTATATTGTGGCTTTACGGTCAATAGAGATACACAAATAAGCACATGTTGACATTAGTGTGGGCAAGTTCGCAATTGTTTGCCTTTAAAAAGAGGATAAAGACAATATATTCGATAGACTACAAAAGTGAAAAAATTTTTGATGTTTAAGATGCACCATGTTTTGGTCGAACAATCATTAAAATGTCAATGAAATCAGCGAATAAGTTGAGAAATACTAGAACAGAAGCAGCGTGGACGGAGCTAGGGATCTAGGTGTTCTTCATTCAGTAGTTATCAACTATTTGAAGAAAGCTGAATACATGAAGAACTCGATGTTTGATTGTCACATGCATTAATGACCCAAATTTCTTCTAAAATAGAATGAAACCGTACCATTTTTAGAATAAATAATGACGAAGAAATAAAAATCGTGTATCGCGTATAACAATAATGTTCGAAAAAGGTCGTGAACGAAGGTACATACATACATACATAATTAGTCATTACAATCCTCCAGTCAGAATTACGACCTAGTTTCTCACACCACTTATGTTGTGTGTGTTAATTTTATACATGAGTGGCGGGACCTACAGTTTAAAGTCGACTCGGAACGACAGATTCTTGAGAAACCTTTCATGGCAAGTTTATTTACTCTCAGAGTTTTTGCCAGAAATCTGCCGAAGAAATACTTTTTGTATTTTATTTTGATGTCTGGCCTGGGGCTCGAACCCTGGCTTTTCGTCTAATAAGCCAACATACTACCTACTAGACCACGGCGACTACATGAAATTCAAATTCCGTCGCTTAAGTTATTGCAATTCACTGCGTTATGGGAGGACATGCGAAAAGCCTGCAGCTCCCTTCGGACGACTACTGCCGAGGTTGAGGGTCTGCTGATGAGGAGGAAACTGTTCTCATCTCTCGCGAAGAGCAGATTTATGTTATTTGGCTCTCCATTCCTTGTCAGCTTGACGGAGCTAACATTCATTGACATCAAAGACACAGCTTCATTCATAAAACTTTCAGGCTGGTTTCCAGCTTAGGGAAGTCGTGCTTTTAGTGTGCAGCTCCCGCGCTGACCAATTTTTTCTAGGAATTCGGTGGAATTTATTCAGTAAGGGGACGGCGCTTATCCGTGGCATCAAGTGAGCTGTTGATATCAAAGCTATCACTTCAATCTACCTACCTACCTATGGGAATTCAATAATAATTTTTCCTTACTGAGACCTACATACATATTAAAGCCGACTCCGAACGACAGATTTCTGTGAAGCTTTTCATGACAATTTTATTTACGCGCAGAGCTTTTGTCAGGAACCTGCTGCGGGGAAGTCGTAGAAAAAATATTTTTTCCATATTTCGTATTGTTGGCCTACATGGCCTATACATGGCCTCACTCTGCCTACTAGATCACGAAAACTTTCATTCATTAATTAAACATAAAACGATTCATATTCCCCACTCTCATCGCTTTGAAATCTCTTATTATGCCATTGAAAGTTCTCTCACATAGCTTTTACCCTCTTCTATAAATGCATTTATTTTTATTTTTCTTTTCCCTTCTCCCTGCTGTTTTGCTTCATTTCCGGTTCTAGGGGTTTTTTGCTTTTTAAATGTTAAACTGTTTCATATTTTCCATTTATATTGCCAACCAACGTTTTATTTATTTTTTTATTTTTTTAAATATATTGCGGCTAAGCGAGGAGGGCGAAAACCATTACACAACAACAGCAACAACAACAACAAACCGCAAAAATAAATAAAACAAAAAACAACAGAAGAATGAAAAACACAACAGAAAAAAAGAAGAAGAAAGAAAGAAAATATTCAGTGGGTGTTAAAAAACGGAAATTTATTTAATTTCTTTTGTTACAATAACAACAACAAAGCGCTAAAAAAAAACAATATTAAGGATTACCTAAAACGAAAAGGAATCAAACGGTAAAAGGAGAATAAAGCGAATGAAAACAGCAATCAAATTAAAAACAAAACAAAACAAACCAAAACACAAGAAATGGAAATTGAAATAGAAACAGAATGTGACTAAGAAAGAAAGGCCAAATAAAATTTAATATGTTAACCACAACAACAACAACAACAACAACAACAAAAAATAATAACAAACAAATAAAAAAAAATGTACCGTTGATAAGTTATTTAAAAGAGAAAATCGTTTGGTTTGTTGTCTCAATTTAATTTTATTTTTTACAAACTCTGGGGTTTTCTTTTATTATTTTTGATGAGCAGCATAGTTTGTAAAGACACACTTGTGCTTATTCACACACACACACTGATAAATTTATTAAATATCTGTTGTATTGTAATATTAAATAAAATCGTTATGACATCAGTTTGTGTGTGTGTGCGCCTGTGTGTCGTGGGTGATTGTAAGGTAGATAGGAAGAGGCATTTTATGAAAAGGATGTTCTAAAGGAAAACGACATTTTGTTTGATTTTATTTTCCTGACCCTTTTCACAAGGAATCCTTGTCGTTGTTGTTGTATTTCTATTTCATTTTTCCTCAATAAACTACAACAAGTGAAACAAGAAAAAAAAACACGAAAAAAAAGAAGAAGGAAAATTGAAACACTTGTTTTCGAATTTAAAATGTGGAAAAAAGGTACAACGACAGACAAGACAATAAACTTTATCACATTTCCGTCTTAGTTTTCACCAATTGAAATAATAAAGATGTTGCAGCAAATGCACAATGGGATGGTTTGGTTTGGAAGCTCATTTTGCATCATGATTCTCATTATCCACAATCTAATTCCATTATTTTCAAATTTTCACCCTCAAAAAATGTCCCTTTGGTCCCATTGTGCTTAAAGAATATTCACATATTTGAGCATTTGTAATAAGATATAAAATATGCAAATAACTGTCGTTCTCCCGTTTTATTTTATTTTCTCATTTTTCTCGTGCTCTCTCTCTCTCTGTCGCTCCCTAAATAAGCATATTGAGAAACAAAGTTTTTTCTTTTTAAGAGTATAAGTATGTGAGTGGTTTGATAATGACGTTACCTTGTTAAGTGTTTGTGTATATATGGCTGTGTATGTTAGTATGTGTGTGTATTCGTTAAGTTTCCTTTTTTTATTGTTTATTTTTTATTTTCCTTTCTTGTCATTTCCCGTTTATTATGTCACCATAAATAAAATTGTAAAAATGTTAAGATTTCATATCAACCTCACTCTCCCCTCTTTCTCGCTCTCTCTCCTATCTCTTTCCATGTCTTGTTCTTTCTGTCTTTTCATTTAAATTCCCAGCTTGTTGTCTGTGCATGTTGTTACGGCCTGACTAACTGGCTCAATGACTGACATCCTATTTAACTTGACTGTATGCCTGCGTATTTTGTTTGGCCATCAGGATGCCTGCCTGCTGTCTACTGTTTAAATGCTGTTTTATTTTTATGTGTGTAGGTTTATTTATATACGTTTTCTCTCTCATTTTTTATTTCCTCAACTCCTGTGCAAAAATTTCTCCGCTTATTGTTTGCCTGTGTTTGTGTGTCTGTTACTGTTGTCTTGTCTTGTCTTTACGTTCTTTCTGTATGTCTTTTATTCTTTCTGACAACCATTTAAATAAAGAAGTTTATTGTGGTTTAAAAAAGAACAGAGAGGGGGGGTACCGACACCCCTCCTTTCCCTTGCTGCTGCTGCTATTGATGATGACGATGGCGATGATGATCATGAAGACAACGACAATAACAACAAAGTTGTGAAGTTTTTCTATTTAAAAAATGAAATTCAATTTTGTCATCTTCATTTCAGTGCCTTGGTCTTCTGAATGGTTGAATTGTTTAATGCTCGTATATTTGTTTATTGTTTGTGCGGGTGCGCGTATGTGAATTTATTGCATATTTCATGGGGAAATTAAAGTTATTTTCGTCGAGAATGCTATTCATTCCATTTGTTTCCACATATATTGGCAAATAAATTATTTCTTGAGCATTTATTGTATGCATGTATGAAAAAAAAAAGTTTCTTTAATTGAAAATTAATGGAAATTCTCTTTGATTCTCTTTGTTGTGTTGCAATTTGTCTCTTTTGTCATTCTGCACAGGTGATTGCAACACGACAATGTTCAATGTTCATTCCAGAAATTCAAATTTTCTGAATTTCAGTTTTTAATTAAAACTTTTATTTCGCGAGAAGAATTTAAGAAAAATTTACACAAAAATCATAAGAAGTAGTCGGCATTTGAAACAACCGTTATTGTGGGTTTCGATTAGGTCTGTTGGAATATTTCTGTCACGTAAAGTGTTACAAGTGGATTCCTTATAAATATTTCTGAAAACAGTAAGAAAATCAGGTTAGGTTGAAGTGGTAACTTTGATCACTTGAGCCATTTGTGACACTACAGGTACGAATTCCACCAAACTCATCGAAGAAGTTGATCAGCGCATCCAATTATTTAATACGCAATCTGACAATAAGATCTGCACAAACCCTAACATGACTGGCTATTACAAACTTTAAGTCCGGATTAAGGCCTCGCTTATCACTCAAGCCAATGTTGTTCGATTTAATTTTTGAATTCGAACAGCACATTTAAGAATCTTTTCCATGGTAATTTCATTTACTGTCAGAACTTTAGTCGGAAAACTGCTGAGAGGAAAGAAATGTCTTCTTATAAATCTTTTCTCTCAAGAAGTCAAAGCTGAGGTTTGAACTCTTGCTTCCTTGTCTAGTAATCCAACACACTACAAACCATATCACGGTGAATCAAACTCTATTAGGTCCGTTTTTATTTTTCTGTTCGATTCGATTTAATACACTTCTTGCCAGAAATTTGTAAGAAGTGGTCTTAACCTACTACTGTCTTCCATAATTTTTGGAGCTTTAATAAAAGCTTCCCATTGCGATTCATTTGTTAATTTAACCCCTTTCTCCCGTATAATCTAAAATATTGTGAAAATTAAAATAAATTTTTATTGTGTTGTATTTTTAACATTATTTTCTCCGCTCACATTAAATAAATAAAATGAAAAAATAGAAAAACGAAATAAAAAACTCACTTTACAGCTTCACAAAATATTACCAATAATTCATTTGAAAACTATAAAGAGGAACAACCCCCCGCACACAAGGACTCATACGCGCAACCACAAAAAAAAAATAATAAAAATCATAGAGAAACGAAAATAACGCTAAGAAAAGAAAAGAAAAGTCGTTTTTAATATCCGGCTAATTTATTAAATTGGCAATAAATCAAGTTTAAACACAAGAGCTAAAAATTCCCTCTTAAAAATAACACACACATCCACATATAAAATATACACTCTCTTCTCTGACTCTGTCTCTCTCTCTCTTATAAAAAAATAGAAACTTAAATATGCGAAAGACAAACACATACACCCAATGAATAGAATACAAGTAGGTGTATGTGTGTATTTATGTTTGTATGTGTGTACTCCTGAAAATGTGGAACAAAAATAATATTAAAAACCAAAAGACAGGAAACAGAGAGAGAGAGAAAGGGAGAACAAAAAACCTGAGACTTCAATTAAAGCTCCAAAAACACTAAAATAGTGAATCACGAAAACATGTTTCCCCAGCCAGCATTTTTTGAAAATTTTAATCAAATTCGAGTCTTTTTTGACTCTTCTGCACGATTGAAAAGTAAGAATATGCGCTCATTTTCTGATCATAAAAGACTCATTTGTCGGGAGAAAAGTGTTACTACGTTCTCAAAAAATCATTTATGAGTCATTTTTTATATTAATTTCGAGTAATTTTCGATGCGTTTTCGAATAGTTTTGTGATCATTTTTGAATCGCTTTCTGATCATTTATTAGTCGTATTTAACTTCGATTATGCTTCTATTTCGAGTCGTCTTTCAGTCATTGTTTAATCACAAGCGAGTCTTTTATGAGTAATTGATCAGTATGTTTAGGAGTCCTTTTATTGTCATTTATCAGTCATGTTTGTATTAATCTGGACTCCTTTTTGCGTCATTTATGATTATAATTTGAGTCATTTATTAGTCGTATTTCAAAATGTGTTTTAGCCGACCCCAACGACTAATCAAGGTGGCAAAAAATTAAAATGCATCTTTAAAGGCATACAACGAAAATATTGTTAAAATCCGACTTTAGCCTAGCCCCCAGGCTAATAAAAGCTTGGGGCTTCATACATACGGACATACATAATTGGCCATTACAACCCCTCAGTCAGGATTACGACCTAGCTTCTCACACCACTCATGCAATGTTCGTTAATTTTATACGTGAGTGGCAGGACCTACAGTTTAACGTCGACTCCGAACGACAGATTTTTGAGAAACTAAACTGAAAGGAAGTTGGCGACTACCAAAGAAAGAATATTATATTTATATTTAAAAACAAATTGTACTTCATTTCATAGCCATCTTTTTACATTAATGAAAATTTATATAGAGAGGGTGAAAAAAAGCATTGTTTAATCATCCATCTGTTCAAAATATGATCATAAATACATACTTATAATCACTTTTCAAACACCTGCATGATGTGTTTTTGATTAATCGTTTTTCAATCTACAGTATAAGTAGAATATAATAAAAATAATGTAAATAATAGTCACATTTTAAACATCTGGATGATTAATTTTCGATTGCTATACAATTTTTTATTGTATTTTAAATCGAACTTATTTTACTCATTGGCGCGAATCATTTATGAGTCCTTTTTTAATCGTGTAACTGACTAATAAGTTTTTGATCGCCAAAAGTACTCTAAAAAGACTCAGCAAGGTGATTTTTCAAAAAACAATCTTCCAAATGCTAGCTGGGTCTGTGTGTGTGTGTGTGTGTTTATAAGTATTTGTACGAGGAGTGTATATGTATGCGTGTACAACAGTTTTTCTCAATCCAATATTTTCATTTCGTTTTTGTTCTTTCTTTTTTTTGTTTTTTGTTTTTCAATATAAGAATTGGAAAAAAAAGAGATCATCACACGTGCGTTTCGCGTACACGTTTGATTTTCATTCGTTTCTGTTGCCATTATATTACAAATAAAAGGAGTCCTTTTTTGGTGAATTTATTTTCTTTCTTTCGTTGTTATTAGTATTGTATGTGGTTATCCTTTTTATTTATAGTTGAGCACACACCTAAACTTACTAAATCTCATCCCCCCACCCCCCACATACTTAAACAAATATTTCTATACACAGACAGCTTACCTTTACATATGAATGAAGAACACAATATTTCTTTCATTATTTTATGCAATAGTTTACACCGTGTCCAATGACAAAGATATTTGAACTAGAATTCCTATTGAAATGTATTACTATAGGGCTTGTTTTCTTTTGTGTTGCGAAACACGGTTTTCATATTCAGTCTTGCAAACCTGCAGATCGATAGGGAATATCTTATGACAGACGTATCAATAGACATACCAAGGATATAAAAGGACATAAGAAACTGAAAAAGGCAAATGAGAAACAATATAATCACACAAACTTTATACCCAATGGAGAAGTTTGCTCCTCCCTATTTATAGTCCAGAAAGTACTGCGACCCACTATCTGTGAACGAATGTTCCGAATGCTGCAACTGGTGCAACATAATTGGTCATTACAACCCTTCAGTTAGGATTACAACCTAGCTTCACACACCACTTATGTTATGGGTATTAACTTTATGCATAAGTGTCGGGACCCAGACATTATTCATGGCAATTTTATTTACTCTCAGAGTCAGTCGACTGCTGTGAGGAAGTCCCCAAAGAAATATTTCTTCGTGTTTTGTTTTGTTGGAGATCTTTGACCTGGGGTTTGAACTGTTAGATCAGGATTCAGTCAGGATTACAACCTAGCTTCTCCCACCACCCATGTTGTGTGTGTTAATTTTATACGCAAGTGGTGGCACCTGAAGTTTAAAGTCGGGTTCAAAAGACAGTTTTTTTTTGAAAGAAATTTTTCATGACAATTTTTTTTTTACTTTCAAAAGTTATTGCCGGAAGACTGACGAGAGGAAGTAGTTGGAGGAATTTTTTTCATATTTTTGTACGAGACGTCTCAATCAAGTGTTGAACCACTCCCTCAAGTAAGACGGTGTATGAAAGTAAGACGGTGTATGAAAGTAAGTATTCGAAATTGGCTTGTTTGTTCCTGGTCCCAATAGTGAGCAGTTCGTTTGACGCGAGATCCCTGTATAGTTAATGAAACGGCCAAGGCTATATCGTACTATATGGCTTCAACTCCACATTTTTTAGTTCTACACACCCAATGTAACATACACCTCGACCTCGTTATACTTTAAACATTTCAATAGGTTTTTGTGTTTGCAATTGGAAATGGTGTTTCCTTGGCTTTCTTACTATTCCGATTGTAGTATAGTATTCTCATATACATATACTATATCACTATGGTGTGTATGTGAGTGTTTGAATTGTGAATATTTGTAGAGTTACTTTGGCAAATAGAAATGGGAATATGTTTTGTTGGAAAAAAGAGACCCATAATGACATAATTTGTATTCAATTCGTTAACCTCCTATAAAATAAAACAGAAAGCAAAGCAAAAAAGAAAAAGAAAGGCACATAAAGTGTAAGGCAAACATTGATACACAGACATACGCACAGAACATAAGAAGAACATAACTGTAAATGCTTGAATAAAGAGTACAAAAAAAAGTATCCTTTTTATTTCTGTTTCCTTTTTCCGTTTGATTTTAATGGATTTTTTTCTTCTCTCATTCTTGTGAATACGAGAACAAACATAAAATAACATGAGTACGTACAACATACAAGCTTAAGCCAAACATTGTTAAGCTTGGAATATTTTTTGAACCAAATTTTTATTGTTTTTCATTTTGGGGTTCTTTAAAATTGAAAAAAATAGAGAAAAAAAAGAAAGAAATTTTTATTCTTATTTTTGTTCATTGTGGAAATTGAAAAATGAAGCGACTCTTAAGAAACTAAAAATTCATAGAAAATCATCACGATATTGTACAATAAGTGGAGTGTGAGTAATGGAGCATTTAAACGGGGCTTATTTTGAAAAAGACGCTTAGTTTCCTGTTCTCTCTCTCTCTTTCTTCATTTTAAATAGATTTTTTTTATTTCTCTGATTATTTTCGTTTTTGTTTGCCGAAAAAAAACTGCTGAAATGTATGCCAAGGCACGCCCTCGTTACATTGACTGCAATTTGTTGCTGCTGCCATTAGTGTTGTTCCTTCGCTGAGTTTAATGTTGAGTTCTGTGGCAGTAAAAAATGCTCAATGACAAGTTACCAAATGTAACAGATGAATGGCATGGCATGGCGTAGCATCGTAGGAGAACAATTTTAAAATCGTGATGAAAAATTAGTGATGAATACACGTACATCCCCAAGCCAATATTTTTTTTATTTTGCTTTCAAATAATGCTCTCGTAATTCTTGCGTTTCTTTTGTGGAATTTTATTGTTTGATATCATTTGATGATGGATTTTTATTTGTCTTTTATTATTGCATTGTATTACAATCGTGTTGGAAATTTTAAAATCGCGTAAGAAATTAAAAAGAGGTTTGCAGTGGAAGAACTGGCATGGGTTGGCATAACAGTGGCAATGAGAATCAATCACAAAGCGACGCTGAAGACTCTGTTGCACATGATGGTGAAAACCAAAGCTCTAAAGTCCTTGGTTTGATTGTTATGAATCAAGTCTAAAATAAAATTCATTAGAATGTTTTGGGACGTAAAGAATCGATTGACAGATCTATCTTTAGCTGCCCCATGGACTCTATGATTTTGAGAAATACTTCACAACAAGACTTTGTAAGAAAAATGAATGGGGTAATCCGGAAGCTACATATGCCGTCAAAAAAAGGTGTTTTTTGTGGTATACGAATGAGTCAAGAACGGATCTTGTAACAGAAACAGGAGTTTTCAGTCCCAGAACGAAATATATATTTCAAGCCAATGGGAAAACTGGCGGATATTTTCCAAGCGAAAGTGTATGCCATGGAAAGATGTGCTCAACTTTTACATGAGGTACAAAAGGCAGGACATAGCAATACTATCTGACATTTAAGCCGTCATTCAAGCAATCGAATCTTATAAGATTTAATCAAAGATAGTAAGGGACTGTCTGGAAAAGCTAAATCGTTTGGGTAGGGCAAATAAGGTTACACTCTGCTGGGTTCCAGGTCTTCCGGGAATCCACTACAATGAACAAACAGACGAGCTTGCTAGAAGGGGAGCTTCCACGCCGCTGATGGGACCAGAAACTGTCTGTGGAGCGGTAGTAAATGTTTGGAAAAGTATACTCAACGTGAAGTAGCCGTAGTCTAGTAGGTAGTGTGTTGGCTTATTAGACGTAAAGCCAGGGTTCGAGCCTCAGGCCAGACATCAAGGGAAAATACAAAAAGTGTTTCTTCGGCGACTTCCTCTGACCAGATCTCTGACAAAAACTCTGAGAGTAAATAAAAATTGCCATGAAAAAGTTCCTCAAAAATCTGTCGTTCGGAGACGACTTTAAACTGTAGGTCCCACCTCTCATGTATAAAATTAACACACACAACATAAGTGGTGTGAGAAACTAGGACGTTGTACAATGGGTCAATTCGACCTCCGGGTACTGTACTTGCCTTAATTGATAAGTACACGTCCTCTAACCGAACCTAACCATACTCAACGTGTGGAAAGATAAAAAGGGGCAAAAACTCTTCTGAAGGCTTTCGGAATATTTAAGAAATACCGGCCAAAATTTATAGCTACTGAAGTGATACCTTATAGGATCCAAATTGGCCATGGTTTTTCAGGAGTCTGCCAATCTAATTCTACACTAAAATCGTATAAGAATAGATACCACATTCTTCAGAAACATAATAATCGGTTTATTGAAGACATTATTGTGCAGATCTAAGCTCTTATGGGTCTCTTATTTAACAAATTTCTTAATTTGCTTTAGTAAACTATCACTTGACTTTGTTTTGTCAACAAATGCTCTGAAAGTAGTCATCATATCACTTATTTTCCGTGTTTTTCACACTGAAAACTTGTTGTTTTTCAGGCCGGGTTTAACAACAACAACAAATGTAATATGTATTAAAACAACAACAACAAACAAGAAAAAATACGATTATCTCTAAAGGTTTACAAAAGAACTTGGAATATGAAAATTTTTCGAAAGAAAAGGAAAGGAAGAAAGGAAACTTTTAAACGAATTTCCATATATGTATGTGTGTAATGCTGAATGTATATGTATGTTCGTGAGTACGTGTGTGTGATTGGGTATAAAATAATATGTTTATAAAGAAAACAAACAAAATAAAATGAGAAAGAAGAAAAACTATAGAAAAGTTGAAAATTTTCCTTAAAATATGGAAAATGTTTATTGTTTTTGTTATCTTAATGGTAAGTAAGTATGCACATATCCCAACACACACACACACATACAAGAACACATCTTAACCCATGAGCTTCTTTATTAAAAAGTACCATAAGTACGAGTGTGTAAGAGTGTATGCATATGGTATGCTGGTGTATTGTATGTGGAAACGAAAAATAGTGCCGGTTTAACGGAAACACCATACAACGCCAACGTAAAATAACTTTACCATACCGGAAATGAGTAGTTTTACTTTTACCAAAAACAAAAAAAAAAGAAAGAAATACGAAAATAAAGTTGAACCGAAAGTTTAAGATGTAAGAAAAGAATAAACAGGAAAAGGATGAGAAATAACAAGTTTTACTCGTATATTCTCTATTTTTTTTTTCTTGTATTTTCTTGTATTTTCTTTTAAAGCAATTACATCATGTATCTTTTGGCTTTTTCTTGCCTTAATTTATCTTAACTTTATGCCATGTGTGTATACATGTGTGTAAGTGTGTGTAAGTGTAATAAATACAATAGTTTTACAGTGTTAAATACACAATATATGGTAGCATATGAATCCGAAAAGTATACTCTTAATTCCAGTATTTAAACGAGAGTTGCTGCTTAAAAACTCATCACTTTTTAATTTTTTTATGCAATCATACATATGTAATCCCCTTTAATTTTATTTATTTAAAGAAAAATAAAAATGAAAATTCTAAATTAAATATAAATAAACGAAAGAAGGAAGGAAGGAAAGAAAACATTTGAAAAATTTTATTCTAAAAATTAATTTAAGAATGCCAATGCTAGTGAGATTTGGTTTTATTTGCGTATAAATGAATAACAATAGAAGTGAATTCTTAGTAGAATATTTGTATGTCATAAAAATTCGGTCATTACAACCTTTTAGTCAGGATCACAATCTGTGATTATTTAGACGTATTTTAGTCGAATCTAGCATGCAGGGTTTGTAACAGATAGACCGCAAAAGGAATCTAACGTCGTCAATACGTGGAATTACACTCTCTAGAAACTTCTTATACAACAAATTCAAAATTGATCGCGTGGTCTCTGGCACCTTTTTTTGAGCACATATACCATCCTGTTCATAATTATCAAAAAAGATCGTTCGATTCATTCGTTCTGAATTGATTGTAACTGTTATTATGCATCAAACAGAATCTCTTTCTGAGTTTTCAGTGCCTCATAGGCATTAATGCACCGAGTGAGCAGTGAGCTACATCACTCGAGTATATTTTGTTGGAAAAATCAGTGTTGGAAGCATTCTTTTGGCACCAAATTAACATATCTCGGCCATTGGGAATGGTAATCAGACATTAAATGTTGAGTAATTTGACTTTACATGGATGGTGATGCAAATCTAGCAGGCAATACAAAATAGCTGAGAACGCCTTGTTATAAACAAATTTAAATCCGTTACAGTTCCTTTAATAGTTTAAAGTAAACTTCGAACGACAGAATGGAGTTGAGTAACTTTTTTTTTTTTTCTTTAGGCCAACACTCAGTAGATGGCCCCTATTCATGCAGTGCATTGTGTTGGACTATAGGAGAGGGAGAAAGGAAAGAAAGGGTAGAATGCGAAAATTTGTTATATTTTTATGACCAGCGTACTAGTGGACCTGAGTCACTTTTTTTCGAGAATTGTTTTTTAATAAAAATTCTCACTTTCTTTTTTCTATTGTAAGTAATCACATATAATTTTAGACAAACAATCACAAACACCCAGAGTCTCTAAAGCGAATCGGACCCCCGACATACACAGTTGAAGTTTCGCACACTACCATCGGGGCGCTCAGAGTTATCTCAGAGTTTTCGTAAGAAAACTGTTGCAAGGCAGTCGGCGAAAGAAATATTCGTTATGTTATGTTTGCGATGACTAAACCAGGAGATGAACCACGGGCTCTCAACTAATATGTCAACACACTACTTGCTAGACTTTGTCTACTTCTAACTCAGTTCAGTGTCAGAAAAAACTACGATAGCCAACAGATTGTCTGAATTCATCTTTTAGACTGTTTTACTAACGCTAGAATGAATATTTAACTGCAGTCAACATTTTCAGCAAAAACTCGATAAAAGCCATCAAACAGTCAAGTGATAAATTGTAAGACTGTTTATGACTGTCTCTACTATTTCTACAATAAATTCTTTGTTGATCAAGTTGTTTTATGTCATCCTCGTTTATCTTTTTGGAAACAATTTTATAAGTTTATTTCATAAAACATTCCAACTGTAGAAGAGCGAGAACGTGTAGCATATGATCCATAATGAATATGTCAGTTTAAAACTGAGTTTTATTATCAGGATTTCTCCCTTTTTTCTATTTTTTTTTTCTATTTTTTAAACTTTTTTTTTTTTGTTCGTATTTCTGCTTAACAAGGAATAGAAAAAAAAAGAAAACATTGTAGCCGCCACTATATTTTATCTGTTTTTACTTTGTCAGGAATTTTGTACCTCTTTTCTGTTGGACAGCCGAAAAAAAGCACAAAAACGATATGAAATTTTAACAACTTTATCTGCTGCCAGCTACTTGCACTCATACTATTACAATTACTTAACGCATGCACACACATACTTGCATAAAGTTGCCCTTTATCATACCATACCATATACACGCATACACATTTAATGCTCGTGTTATCCTTGTAAATGTATGGCCATATTTAGGGTTTTTGTTACTCCAGTTCCTGTAAAATTTTGTTTTTTGTTGTTTTTTTTCCTTTTTGTTTCTGTTTCTGTTGCTGCAACAATTCGGTTTCCACATTTTTTATAAAATTTGTTGTTGCTGTTGTTATTGTAATGGTTGTTGTAATTGTTGTATAATGTATTTTTTGTGTTACGTTGCGTTGGCTTTTAGTTTTGTGGTAAAGAAATTATTTTTACGCGCTGCAAAGTAAAATGAGAAAATTTTCCAAAAAAAAAAAACGTAACGAAAAAAGAACACATACAAAGGAAGAGAAGAAATTCCATGAAATTTTAAACGGAAAAAAGTATAAACGAATAACACGGACTGGCAGAGTGGCAAAAAAAAACTCCGCAACTCGTAACGAACGCATTATGCTTCCGGGCGTTGAGAAAAAATTACTTTTTTCTCCTCTTTTTTTCTATAATCAAGTTTTAGTTTGTCATACTTGTTGTTTTTGTTGTTGTTGTTTTAAAAAGTTTCAGTTTTTCTGACACTGTATTATTGTTTCAATATTTCGTAATCCACTATGGGTTGTTTGAGTGGCAGTTGCGGTTAGAAAGTTCGTTACATTAAAAATTTGTTTAAATTTGTTTCTTGCCTTCAGAAATGAAAGGAAAAAGAATTTTTGTTGAAGGACAACATGAGAGATGGATTGTTTAGATAGACCTTGACAAAGAATAAATAGAATTTCGACGAAGAGAAGAAAATTAAGATCAAGGTTATGACTGCTTAGTTTTATAGGAATTTATAGATCGGAATTACAAAACGGGAAGTGAATTATTTTTAGAAAAAAAAAATAAGTTTTTTACAAAAATTTCTGGTGTATTTTATATTTGGATTCTTGTTATTATCAAAGGCATATAAACCATGAGTCGACAACCGGGCGTCTGGTAAGAAAATCCAGTAATTAACTGAATACCTTCGTTCACTTTTCGCAGATTACTTGTATGTTGGTTTCTGTAGTAATAAGCTGGCGAATGAGGAGACTGCTGCAGGACCTGACTCTTACGAATGCTTTCTAGACGCGGTGGCGTCAGCTAAGATGTAGATTCTCGATGATTGGTTGGAAAGGGCAAATGGTATGTGGAGGTCTCTTGCAGCGCTATTACAAATAATTCACCCATCAGTTGCAGCTACTAGGACATGTCTATACTGGTACTTTACTTCCTGGACTCTATACGATTTTAGGCTAGGGCAAGGTGCTTCTTTGTCTTAAAATCAGAAATTTCCCCCTTCTTCCTTATCAAAACATAAATTCCCAGCAGAAAAACAGTGATGGAGCCAAGAAAAAAATTCTTTTCAAACTGCAGTTACAAGAGAAAAATATTTTTTTTTGTGCCACTGTGTTCGGATAGTCTTGGTAACATTTACGGCTGGTTTCAATGTTGTTGGTATTTTTTTCCCCACTGACTGCCGCCATCCCTCTTCATATTTGTCTTTATAAAGTTTAATTTTTTGTTTTTGAGCTTTTTTATCTAAAAGTTGCGATGATACATCAACTAAAATTCATTTCCGTGGAAAATTCTCATGAAATTTTCGTGTTACTGCAACAATAACAATAAACAACAAAAACATTTAATAAGAAAACAACAACAAATAAATGTAAAGTGATTGTTTTAAAAATATTTACTAAAATAGGGTGTTGCCTTAAAGCGGGTTTTTTTCTTTGTCTTGCGTTAAGATAAACTAAGAGTGATAGGCTTGCCCTTCGAAACATTAAATTTTTTGAGAAACCTAATATTTAAAAACCCCATTATTAAAACTCTGGAAAAAATCGATTTTAAATAAAACATAGTTTTGCTCTTCATCAAACTGTCGGTCAGTTTGGGATGAAGACCACTTTTTGAAATGGCTGCCACCAATATCTTCAGCAGACAATTATTCAACATGATTTTGTGAATTTCATGAACCCCATCTGGCGATTGGTGGCCTCTTTAAACTCTGCAACTCTTATTATTTATTAAAAAGAAACCCCTAAATGTATCACCCTCTATCTGAAAATAACATCTATAAGCACTGTATCTTGTACTCATCGTAGGTGTTCTCTGGAGAAATAAAATCGTATAATTTCATGTATTTCTTCTCACTCAAGATCTTTTTTTCTACTGACACTTAAGCTTGAAACTTTATTATGATAATAATCCGGACACGGACTAGCTCTTCGGTAAATAAAATTCTGTAACAATTTATTTTCATAATTTCACTTTAATGTCGTATTTAGAGATACGAATATTACGAATATTCAATTCATAATTTATCGAAATAAAGTTCGACGTCCTTACATAAGCGACTTTACATAACCAATAGGGTTGAATCACATGGGTTTCATTCCAGTACAAGTTGAATTTTGTAAGCTTTTAAATCAACATCCTTTCATAATATCTTTCATGACAAACTTAGTAATTTGGATCTTCTTCGGCGTCTTACGGGTCGCCCTGAAGGACGATTTTGTGCGCCATAAAATAAAAGATTAGTTTGACGATGCGACGATCATTACTTTGATAACAAAGTTCAATGATTTGCAAGCGTTGTTCTGGTGTGAATCCATCCATAATGAAATGTTCCAACCAAAGTTACCAAAAAGCAATTATCGACTATTAAATCGTGATCAAATAAAGCTGTGTTGTCAATTCAAAGTTATAAATCTCAAAAAAAGATCCATTTTTATTACCGCACAGGTTGCAAGTATGTGCACATTGGACGTTATTGTAAACAAGTGTTCTTGGAGTTTACAGTGACCGGTCCTCAAAAAGTCATTTACTATCCTCAGACTATTTCTAGATATCTCAAGTCTCTTCCAATTGTCATTATCCAATAAATTTATTTGGCTTGAGAAGAATATTCATTTCACTTCATTTTTCCGTTCGTCAAGTATCTATAGAATGTTTCTGAACCTATCAGCGGCGTGAAAACTCCACATCTCGCAAACACATAGCCTCACATCCAACAGAGGGACATTCTGTATTCCATACCCAGCTTATTCATGCTATTCTCTAATTAACCTAATATGAGATGAGTGCTCAGATAATGGCCTGACATTCAAGGCCTTTGTACCTACTGTCCTTTCAATGGCGTAGACTTTCGCTTTAAGAATATTCGCGAATCTTCCGTATACTTCACTCTGCTGTCAAAAAGCAGCGATCTGCAGAATCAAATACAACAACCATAAACTTTTTCATGGGGGACTTTATTTCTAGGCAACGATGGCCACCCTATTATTCTAGAATCTTCTACAAAAGACCAATCCAGACTCAGCTTACAATGTTTGATTTGGTGTTGAAAATGGAATAAAACGAAGGAGACTAATGAGAGGATAGGATAGGATAGCATTGTCACATTACAAAGAGTTTTTTCGTAGCCTTTTTGGCCTCTGTGCCTAGTTAAAAATTTAATTAAAAGATCTATCTGCACAGCCTATAATAATTTTTTTTATTTCTTTAAAGAATTCATTCACTGTCTATAATTATTGTAGTTGTCGAAGAGATAACGTAGCGTGAGTGATGCAGAGAGTGTAGGGTATCATCTAAACTAGTTTGGCCGCATAAGAAAATTGTTTGCTTGTTATATTTGTACTCGTTGTTGCCAGGTTTCCTTTTTTTCCTGTCTTAATGATGTCAACATTTCTTTTAATATAATTGCATATACTTTTCTTGTTGTTCTTGTTGTTTTTCTTACTTTACTTTTCCTCTCTCTTTTGCTCTTGCTCTCTCCGCCTCTGTCATTTAGATAAATCGCCTGTCTACAGAATGATAAATTTTATAAAATTTTCTTCTCTTTATTAATTCCTTATACAACCATCACTTAAGCATAAACAAAAGAGCGTGAGAAAGAGCGAGAGAAAGAGACAGATTGGGAGAGCAATTGTATCTCAATGTATGTATGTATGTATGTATGCATGGTATATATGGAAGTGTGTGTAAGTATTTTTCTTATCTCTGATTAAATTATAGAAATTAAAATTTAATTTTGTTGGTTTCCTTTTTCGTTTCTTTTTTTTATGTCTTTTCTTTTTTTACTTAGAATGGCAAAGTTGTTGAAACCCATAATTAAATAAGCCCACTTGGTATAGACCTCAAAAATATTTCTTGTATTTTCTTTCACATTTTTTTTTTTTGTTTTCATTTATTTTCTTTTCTGTGATGAAATGTAAACTTTAATACTTTAATTAAATGAAAAATTATAAGAAATTGTTCTTCTTCTTTTTTCCATTTTGGATTTGTTTTTCCACAATACTTAAGGCTCTTGACAGCCGGTAACATTTTTTTGTAATCACACTCAAAGAAAAATATGTGTTAAATGCGTTTGAGAGTTTTATTTCAGGATTTGAAGTGTTAAAACTCAAATCAATTTGACTTTTTTAAGTAATTTTCTATCAATTTTTTTTTTTAATTAAAAATTTAAAAAACCAAATGAACCGCCCTCAAAAAAATTAAATTGTAAAATGACGAGGATGGACATCTACCTCCGTGAATATACGGCAAATGGCGATCAGAGATTATTGATCTAAACTTCTTCAGCTTGAATGAAATTATCTGAATGGCTAAGCAATTAACGTAGGTAATAGTGGTATTGAAATAGAGTACCTTTAGTGACTGACAACGATGGAACAAGGAAGATGGACGGCGAGACTTATTCCGGACATAAGGCCAGGGATTGGTCGGAAATTTGGAGAGGTAAACTACTACGTTACACAGATGCTATCGGGTCACGGATATTTTAGGAAATATCTGCACAGAATGGGCAAGGCCGCCTCCAGTGTGCAGAGCACACTGTTTTCGAGTGTGCACGCTGGCAGAGCAATCGCTCTATACTGACGTCAATAGTTGGAACGATCACAGCTGCTAATATTGTCGGGGTTATGACTGCGGGTACTGCAAATTGGACCTCGGTAGTGAATTACGTAGAGCGCCTTCTGAGACGGAAGAAGAGAGATCTTGAGGCTACAGAACGAGTAAGCATGTCGGCATAGGTGATACTGTCACACGTGCCAGGCGTAACCGAGACGATGATTTAGACGAAAGGAATAGTGGAGACGCTTGGATGACTCCTCAACTTTCGATTCGCAATCCGGACATGGATATGAACATGAAGAGGCCAAAGGGCCAAAAGGACTCCACTCCGAAGTAATACAACCGTAGTTCCGGAGTGGGCACAAACAAGTCCACAGGAGACGAGGGGGGGATTTACTGGGTGAGGGCTCCACACACGGAGGATGTGACGACTTCCTCTGTGGTGCGGTTAGGTACATTTACCCCTCCTCGGCGAAAAAAAATAAAGTAAGCAAGTATATATATATGTACCCCAGTGTATAAATTGTTTGACAGTAATCTGTTGCCTTTCGTTTCTCTCTTTTAATAATGATTTCTTTTAGCGAATCTATAACGATTCGTTTCAGATAGATTTTCTCCGTGAAATCCAGCTCGGAACTCTCTAGTGGTAGCAATATTATGGAAAAATGAAACGAACACCATATTCAAGCTAAGAAACAGATGTTCCCCTAGGCGAAATTTTTAAAAACTTTAACCCTCTAAGGTATTACAGAGTACACGGAAATCATGTTCGAATTTTTACGAATAGCCAGTAAAGTATCAAAGTCCGGGATTATATTCACTACACAACCAACCTAATTAACAAATAATATAAATCTCTTAACGAAATGCTAATATTACCCTTGACTGGATGACTGATCACACGGACTATGAGGGAAAACGTATCGCTGATAGGCTAGCTAAGGCAGGTACTAAGCCTTCAATCTTGCATATTCATCATATAATCGGTGTCCCTCTCTTAAAGCTCTTTATTATGATAGACAAAGAACAATCACACATGTACTCTCATCAATTTTCTCTAGGCAACTTAACTGATCTGGTTTATATGAGCAATGAAAGGTTTCAGCAGAACATAAAAATCGTTTGAGCGTGATAAATTAGTTCGTTCTTATTATGTTTTGAAGTCTCCGTAGTCTAGTAGGTAGTGTAAACCCATATTTCGAGCCCCAGGCCAGACATCAAGAAAAAATACAAAAAGTATTTCTGCGGCGACTTCCTCTAAGCAGATTTCTGGCAAAAACTCTGAGAGTAAATAAAATTGCAATGAAAAAAGTTTCTCAAAAAAATCTGTCGTTCGGAGTCGATTTTAAACTGTAGGTCCCACCACTAATGTATAAAATTAACACACACAACAGAAGTGGTGTGAGAAACTAGGACGTTGTACAATGGGTCAATTTAACCTCCGGGTACTGTACTTGCCTTAACTGACAAGTACACGGCCTTTAACCTAAGCTAACCTATTATGTTTTGATTGGAATCTAAACCAGGGATAAGTATCTTTAGATACTATATATTGGTATCGACAACAGTATTGTCAAATACCACTTTTCGGACGGTTGATTGCTTTCTATATCATAGGGGCCACACTGTAGGATCGCTTACTTCCTTAATTGGTCATTACAACCTTGCTTCTCAGCTCACTCAACATGAGCATGTGTTACTTTCATATATGAGTGGAGTGACAACAGTAGGTTTAATTACGACTCTGAACGATAGATTTCAGAAATTTTTTTATGGCAATTTCATTTCAATTTTCACCAGAAGACTGCTGAGAAGAAGACGCTGAAAGAAATATTTTTTTTCAAATTTCGTTCTGTTTAAGATGTCTAAGCCAGGGGTTGAACCATGGACTGTCATGTAATAAGCCAGCGCAATACCTTCTACACCACAGCTATCATATTCTGTTCACTATAATTGGAGTTGGGAATGTATTTCTGTCGTACCTAAGTTAACCAAAACTAAACTTTGGTTAGCCAAAAGCAAAAACAAATGAATTCAAATACTCTTTAAAAAGAAAGTTGAACTCTAAAGACTGTATATTCTATAAAAGCAACTTAAAACCAGTTTTTAATTAAAAAGTCAAAATGTTAAATTACAAAAAGACATTTAACTGTGGAGTAGATTTTTATTGTCTTTTGTTAGCCTTTCCCTTCGTTTAAATGAATGCCATTTTATGACAAAAGCATGACGCACTGCATTAAATCCATTAGGAAATCGTTTAATAACCAGACATTACACCAGTTATAGAGACTTTTTAATTGAGGCTCATTTACTAGCTTTTGTAATTAAAAGCGTCATGATTCTTTTGTTTAAAAACATACCAAAGGAAACATATTTGGCAGCAGCAGCAACAACAACAATAACAATAACAACAACAAAATAAATAATAAAACAAAATGAAAAGAAACAGAAAAGATTATAAAAGTAGTGTAGTGTCTGTCATCTCTTTGACGTTTTAAAGGTTTCAACACGACTGCCATTGTTTAAATTGTTAATGTCCTGGCACTGGAGTTTTCAAAAAAGACGGCGCACAGAGGCAGCAGACAAAAAGGCAACTGAAACGGAGTTATGCCAGCCACTGTTTACGGATGCCAAACGACACGACACAATGACACAACGACACATACAAAATGTTGTTGACATGCTGCTGTTGTTATGATGCCTCACGTGATGAACAGAATGATTTTATTTAAGGTTTGGATGTCATAATCAACTTGACAAAGTGATTATCAGTGTTAAGTTTTAATAAAGATCTGCTTATGTGTGTGTACAGAGTTTCTTCATTGTTGCTGTAGGTTTGCAGTACAGTAGTGAGTGGCATTGTATGTGTACAAGTTGTAACACGTTAAATTAAATTCAATTAAAGGAAACTGTAAATACGTACTTAAAACCAACCAAAAGAGAGTAAATATAACTCACACTCATGTATAACACATACACATACATAGACGAACACATAAACCTTTAATATGACTACACTTTTAAGATTTTTTTCTCCGTCTTTATAAGGTAGTGATGTGAGTTTACGTGTATGTTCGTGCTGGGACCTAGAGTAAGTACGTGAACAGGTACATGAGAAGTGTGTCTGTCAATGTGCATGGGTTGTTTTACAATTAATCGTATTACTTAAAAGCTTACGTGAAGGAACTTTTTTTTCAATACCTGTCTTCCAATGGCAGGAGCCATACATAAGACATGGTAGTTAACGTAGTCTAGTAGGTAGTGTGTTGGCATATTAAACGAGAAGCCGTGGTTCAAGCGCTGGCTCATACATCTTGAACAAAACGAAATATGAAACAATATTTCTTTCGGCAACTTTTTCTCAACAGTCTACTGGAAAATACTCCGAAAGAAAATAAAATTGTCATGAAAAGCATCTAAAAAATCTGTGTCGGTCCCGCCGCTCATGCATAAAATTAACACACACAACATGGTTGATGTTGTCAGAAGCTGGGTTGTAATCCCGACTAAAGGATTGCAATGACCAATTGAGGGACACAGTAATTTTCCCTTATGTCAATCCAAAAGCACATCATCTTCCAAACTTCATCGATAATCTAAAGCGCCCAGGTATTGCTCTGAATTTAGTGATTCCAGAAGTGTCCCATCTATTACCAGCTGTTGGAATCAGGCACGACACAGTGTATTCGTTTGAATTAACTTAAAAACGCCCGGAATATGTGGTATTAAGCTGTAATCTTCAATGACAAAGTCTGTTCAGAAAATAGTAACAACATTATCTGCTTAATAGTCCAATTTTTGTGCATAGGACTGTCACTGGTTTCTGTAAATACGAGGAAATCTTATTGGTCTTCTGGCACAGAATACGTACCATATGTTCATAGAAAGATGAGCAAAGGTCGATGGTAACAATGACTAACGACACAAAATATAGGCTAGCGTAGCGCAGTCATCAAACTAGCATCAAAGAAGGAGGGAAATTAATTTTCACAAACCAAAAAAAAAAAAAAAAGATTTAATGTTCAACACTGTTCATCAGTTCCATACAATATTCCATTTAAAATGTATCGTAAATGCAAAACTGAAACAAAATCCGTGTAACTTTGTACACCACCCTCGTTTTTATGTACAATATGATGATACCCTAGAGAATATTTAATATGCTGGGCGATAGTTAACAACTCTTTCTTCTTCTTTTTCTTTTTGCTTTGTATAGTGTATGGATTTAATTATTTCTTTACTTGTGTTAACATCCGTGAGTGTATGTATGTGCGGGTGTGTGTGTTCATTTAAGATACAAAAAAAATGGAATATAATACGTGTCTTATATTACATATAAGTGTAGATATGCGTATGTGTGCTTATAGGTAGTATAATAAGGATTTTTGTAACACCACTTAAGCAGCCCTAAATTAGTGACAGTTTTATAGACCAAAAACTTAAGGCGAGTTTCCCTTATTAAGGATACGAAATCGTGAGGAGTACATACATAAGTAACTGCTGGAGAATATTGTGTTACAGAAATTAAAAGATTAACAAGTGAAACGAGAGTTTTGAAAATTAAAACCAAAAACATTAAACTAAAGCAGCTCATATAGGAAATTTATTGATCTGAACAGGTTCAAACACTTTTGCACTCTACGGTATTGGTTGTGGATCTATAATCACCAATTTATAGTGTGATGCGTACCACCAAGTTTCAATAAGGTCTACTAAACCAAACGTATGTATATGTCTGCCAATTATCAAAATTTTTTATAGAAATTTAATTAAACGGAAGGCCTAGAACGTCTGGCTTTACAGAATAAATCCTATGACTTCCTTCTAGTCAGATTTACAACTTATGCAGAAGTCATTCGAGTGTATTCCACGTGTATCTGCATGTTTTCCAATAACAGAGTAGTGGACTGTTAAAACCGCAGTATTGTGGTAGATGGATGGATGGCGAATTAAAAAGAAAAACAGAAAAGTTGAACCTGTCTGTAAAACGGCTGTTTAAAACCCACTTTAACTGAGACAAACGCAACATCTATGCCATGTAACAGTACATCAAAAATGGAATATCCTAAGATATCCCTAGGATTTGCATCACATGCAAATCATGGCCAAATACTGATGTCGAGATGACATAAGAACTTTGATCGCTGCCTGACTTTGTGAGTGATAGCAAAATTTTCAGAAAAAATTGCATAATCCAACAAACATCGCGCCGCTTTCATATCGTAAGTATGGAAAATACCGCAAGTACCAAGAAAACTGTACGAAAGTTTAATTTAAGCAGCTTAAATATACGGATATCCCACAGTCTACTCTGTCTTGCATTTGGGAGTCATCAGTTCCAACTTGTAAACTCCGGATCATTCCTTGCTAAATTATTTGGTTAATCCTTTATTCAGGATTACAACCTAGCTTCTCAAAACACCACACATGTTGAGTGTGTTAATTTAATCGTGAGTTGTAGTACCTACAGTTTAAAGTCGACTCCGAACGACAGATTTTTGAGAGACTTTTTATGGCAGTTTTATTTACTGTCAGAGTCGTTATTACTAAAATTTATTGCTTAATTTAAAAAGACAACCATTTTTAATCTTTATCCCTTATATCCACCAAAGTTTATATATATTTCTTACCGTAGATAAGTTTAATCAGCCAAATTTTTTTATCAACAATTTACTCACCTGAAAAGAAAATAATAAAATCAGTATGAATTTGGCAGAGATTATATTAAAAAGGTACGAAATATTTCAAATAAAAGTTTAAAACTGTTCATAAATAACAAAACATTCAAAATTTTTTAACAGAATCTGATTTAAATACACATTTTATGACTCTAACCAAAAAAAATTTTCTAAAAATATTATTTAATTTATAAAATTAGAAAAGTTTTAAATACATTGTGTATTAAAATTTGAAATAATTCCCAACTCTAAACACCTCATTGAACCAACCAATAACTTTAATCATGTCACTTAAAATTTATTACCTTCTAGTCTAGTAGACCCTAAAACATGCACACATGTACACCAACATATACCCTCATGCACATACACACTTTCGAGGAGAAATACATTTTTGGTTCAACAATACACTGGCAATGCTTTTTCATCGTTATTATCATCATCACGATTATAAACAAAAACAAACAAACAAAAAAATTATTATTTTGAGTGAAACCAATAAATAAATAAATTTATTTACAATCAATATGGGCTTTTCTAACAACAACAACAGCAACTACGTGTATTATAATAAAAAGCAGTTAATTAATGCCTAATAACACACACACACACATACACACAAACACAGTTTGTAAACATTTATTATGTGTGTTCTCCTCATAAAGGCTTCACTACTACTGCGAAAGCAGCATTGAAACCCTAATAAACAAAAGAGAACAAAAACAACAAATACTACAAAAGAAAAAAAGAGTTTAAAAACGTTTGTCATTAAAGGGATTTAGAAAAGCTCTCCACATAAATATACACGCACACATGTACTCACTTCGGAGTACAGTATTAAAACATAAATACGCTCATCAAAATCGTTTCATGCTCTTATCATTATGTGTGTGTGTGTGTGTGTGTGTGTGTAGGTAGAATATATTACAACCGTACCATTACCATCGTTTGTATTTTTTTTGTTGTTTTTATTTTATGTTTCGCCTGAATATTCGGTAAAAGTCTGCAAGTGAACAGGGGGGCAACAAAAGCAAAAAGGATAACTATTCTGTTGTCTAAGGCTTTTGCAGAAGTCATACACTGTGTGTGCTGCTGTGCATGTTACATGGAAAAGGGTTTTCCAAGTTCGATTTTCATTTTTAAAGAAAGATATTATTAGACTGTCATTTGAGACGTAATATAGAGGCTAAAAGGGTTTATTTAACGCCTAATCAACCCAGTTTCGAATTAAAAAAAGAATGAAAATAAATTCATCTGGTTCACTCATTCAAATTTTAAGAACTAAGAGGCTTTAATTTCTCGTCAAATAACCCATCACCGCTCGTATGTAAAGCATACTACCTAAACCGTTGTGCTTGTCTTCAAAAATCGTTTGATTTCGTTGTATTACGATACCGTTTAATTGATGGTAATTTTTTTTTTTTTTGAATTTTTTTTAGGTGATAGACCCTTCTTCAGGATTCCCATTTTGGACAGAATTCAAGATCGTTGTGAAACAGGGAATCCATCATACTTGTGTAGAAAACTGTATCCTTTAAAAGTAAAATGACTCGCATGTTGTATGCGATTTATGTTGTTAATATGCCACAGCATTTTCATTCTCCATTCTCATTTTTGCCATCTCTTCACGCTTCCTTACATACATACATATGATCGCATGTGTGTATGTTTAACAAGCACTTTGAAAATTTGTTTACGTTTTAGTGTGAGCATATCAGTATGAGAGTGTGTGTGTGTATGTTTAAATATTTATGTTACTTTGCTTGCCATCAGCTACTGTTGTTGCCATTGCCATGCAGCTATGCTATGTTGTGCTGCTATGCTATGGTAACAATGTAATCCGGGTTTTGTTTTTGCTTTTCTTTCTTCTGTTGTTTATTAAAGTATTAAACCACAGTTTGTTTATTTTTTTTTATATTTTTTTATTTTTACAAAAATTTTATTATTAAAAAAATATTTTTCATCATCATCTTCCTTTCACATCCTTTTTCACAACCACTTCCACATCCACGTTCACATACAAATTTACGTTATTTTTCCGAAATGTTACCGTACAGTGTTGGTTTAAATAATGGTTGTGCTTCAATTTTACCTCTCTCTATGTGTGTGTTATGGTCTCTCTTTCTCTCTCTCTGTGTTTTCTACTATAAATTAATGAATGCTTATAAAGAAATGCATGTGTACGTGTGTGTGAATGTTTGTATTTATTTTAAATGTATTTGATTATTTCTGTAGTTGTTGTTGTTGTTGTCTAACTAAACGTCCGTTAGAAAACATCAGCAGTGGTATTGATATTCTCGGTACACTCGAAATCTTATTGTTTCTCTTTACTTTACTTGTTGTATTGCATTTCAGTTCTCATATAAATTTAAATTGAGAAAGAAAAACCAAAAGCTTCTATACAAACAAATCATACAGTTGTTGGTTTCTATTGTATTAAAACTATAAAAAGAGAGAGGGAGAGAGTGAATGTATGAATCACAATTGATACTTGTTTTTGGCATGAAATTGCTTGCTTTATCGCGATGCGTTGACGGATGAAGTCTGAAAACTGCAGAGCAACTGACATTGTTTTTGCGATTCTTTTAAGCAAATCTGGCAGCTGATATTAACAATTCTGTTCAGTTATTATGGAATCTCATCATAAAAGGTTAGTGCCTGAGACTGTCCACGTACTTACGTATTTTGCGTAACTTTCTATAAAAAATCTCTTAAGGATTTTCGCTGTCGAAGGGACAACATGAAACTGCCAACGACTCAAAACACCGTCTATAATAACTGTATCGATGGCCATGGATGGAAATACATAAAACGAAGAAAAAGTCAATAAAGAACTATAAAAGACCCCATAATATTGATGGAATTTAATTTAAAAAAAAATCCTTTATCATGGTTTTTCGAATTCCAAAATTAAGTGGATTCACCCCCATCCAAAACAATCCATCTAAGAAGTCCCTTTAGCACCAGGAAATGAAAAAAATGATGACAGGATGACAGAAAAAGAGGTAGGATTCAACAATCAGCAATAATCCGCACCACTACACCAAATACTCGAAGGACGTTGTTTATAGGCAACGATAGATGGCAGCCCCATTATCCTACAGCAGATCAATCACAACAAAAACAGACTACAGACACGGAAACAAGGCAGAAATGCTTTGTGGCAGCCATATGCTGCCAAGAGGGATACTGAAAAAAAACTTCGATAAAACAATCGGAAATGTTAATCACAATGTGATTTTAAATTCATTATTTATCATTTCATGACAAAGCTATGGGTAGGCATATCGGGGGTATGCGATCATAATAGCCTCTGCTTATACGGGAGCTTTAATAAACAAGTGATGCAATATTCTAAAGGTGTTCTAATGATGAGGATAAGAAAGAATTGATTGCCTTATTTCCTTAAATCTAATGCCAGTGCCCTATTCGAAGGTACTCACATTCCCTCGAACGATTCAGCAGAGGATTTGAGGAAGAGAAAATACTCATCTTTTAACTTTTCTCTTTTGTATGAATAGAATTGCATTCCAGTAGGAGGAGGTTCTCATAACACCTCTTGTTCTCTATTTTCTTTACCAATGGATTTTTGTATGTTTGTATGTGTATTTGTGTGTGTGCATATGTGAAAGTGTAACTTACAAAAGCTCTCAGTAACTCTATTTTGTAATAGATTTATGGATTTAAAATCGCTGTTCATGAATCATAAACCAAACCAGTGGCAATACGACAAACCACTGAGAAAATACAATTAAAACGTTGAAATTGTAATTGCTGCGCAATGTACACTGAGAGAAATTTTAAATACTAAATGTGCAAACATTTTAATTGCGATTCGTTGTAAGAACTTTTTTCTTTTTTTTTCAATGCATTGAATGAGTTTTCAAGCTTAACAATACAGTTTTATTTTCATTATAATCCAGAGAATAATTTTTTTTTAAGTGTATCCACTTTGAAAGGCATTAATTAAACAGAGAAAATACAACAAAAAAAGGAAAGAAACAACAAATACGACAATATAATCCAATTGTTTGTCATCAGGTTGTTTTACAAACTGCAACTACATAAACCGGAATTCGTTTGAGGTCAGATTGTGTACTCTTTCTTTATTTTCTTTCATTTCTTTCGTATCGTTTCGTTTTTTCCCTTTCTGTGCTCTTTTAATAATTTTCTTTTTATGCAGGTTTTTTTTCTAGTTTTTCTCTTCCTCAATCAAGTATGAATTCATTAATTAGAATTCATAGCAGCAGCACATGGTAAAGGAAAATCAAAGCAGAGAGATTACATGCAAAATACACACACACACACATACACAAACACTCAGTAAAAGGATACAAAACAAATTAAATGCAATTCAGAAAAATAATTGAAAAGAGAAAGAAAGCTTAGGAAGAATGGACCGTGTTTTGAGAATAGAAGGATAAGTATTTCGAATGGCATAAAGTCCAATTTACTGGATATTAGAGTGCATATATCATATAGCGAAAGAGTCAATATGCAGGATGGTCAGAGTAAAGGGTTAGAAATCAAAACTACATATACGTGGATTAAAAATTCAACGAATTAAAGTTATCAATATGGATATCAACTTCAACAGATTGCACAGCCAGACTCTTCGGCCCCCAAGATTTATAGGTTCGGTTTTTGTGATCAGCAGTTGCGCCCATCTTGTCTTATTTTACACATAGATTTGCGCTTCCATCTATGAAAAGTCCGTATTATACTGATTGGATGGTGCTACAGCAACAGGTTTGTCACATATGTATGTATGTCAGGGCGTAGACCCAAAACTGACTTGGGAATAGCCACTGCTTCAGAAAGAAGTGACTATTTGGTGCATATTATGTTCTAAATTTGTAATCGGGCCGCATTTTTAAACTTTCCTGCCAATTTAGAGTGCTATAGCAGTATGATAATCGAGTTTTGTCGCCTGTAATTGAAGATTGTGAACTGTACGGCATGTTATTTTAATAAAATGCCTCAGGAAAAACACACCACCATTTTGGTTTCATTGCATGTGAAGTTTTAAGAAAACTGGACTACACTCTAGTTACTGCATTGGGTTTTCATAGGAAAAATGTTCTACAGAGCCTATGTGTCTTGAAAAATATTTTCCCTAGAAAGCGAGTGACAATGCAGATTCGCAAACCTTTTCAGTTTATAAGCAATTCTAAGTAAGAATGAGGAACCTACAACCGAATATTTTAATTCCATAACATCAAACGCTATTTCTTTCATTGGAACAAAACTCCTGTTGCTATCAGTCATTAAGAAAGCAAATACAAAAGTAAGGAAATCATACTGGACATGGTTAGCCATTCCATTATTAGCTTAACTCCTTTTTATACAACCAATCCTTTGGAAAGGATGGCCCTTACTTAGCAGTTTATTATATTGAAACTAAAAGAAATAGGTTGGGATAAGCAGAATAGTTTTGTTACGAATTATGGCCCTACTAGACGTATCAAACTCAATTGATATTAGCAATTTTAATGAAAGAGTTTCGAAACAAAAGTCACTAACACAAGCTTCATATCTTAAACTAAAGCCAAGCTAGACCACCGCAGATTTCCAATTATCGGCGTCTAGAGTGTGGCTTTATTTTGTCATCTTTTCACCTTTAAAAGGAAAACTTGTGTAAAAAATGTTTAAACAGAGTAGGATCACAATGAAAATTGCAAGTATGTAGAGTTTGCAGAACATAATTCTGTTTTCACTTCAACATTTTTTTTAAATTCTTTAATCAGTTTTTGAAAAAAAAAATTAACAATCACGGAGTACATTATTGTGCTGAGTGTTTGCTTAGTTCTGGGACCATGTGATCAGTTGTATTCGCCTCATAGTTTATAGAGGAGTCAGCCCATTGCCCTTGCTAACTTCATGATGCTGCGTGGGTGTCAACATTACCAATTTCCTGCCCTGCACCTGATATGCATTCATGTGTTTCCTTTGGGAGTGTATTAATGACAAGAATTGGCTCCAATGATTCATTATCATCGTCACAGAACACACATGATGGGCACGAGACAACTCCAATTCTAAATTAGTGCACTCCTGCTTTACAGTGAGCTCTTAAAAACCAGCCATCAACCTCAGGTTGTTTCCGTATAGTCTGTTGCATAACTCAGATCTCGTTTTTTTATAATTTTTCAACGAAAGTTTTGAATACCTTAAAGCCACTTTGTTTGAAAAGAGTTTTTGCCTCTCTTTATTTTCCCTTTCGTTGAGCTATACATGCTTTGACTTTTATAAAGTCCACCGAAAGAAATGAAATTATTTACGTTTAAATTTTAAATAAGTTTCCTTTAAAAGCTAAGAGTAAGCATTTTTTGGATTTTCTTTTTAATTAATTATTGAAAATATTTAAATTTTATACATACAATAGATAACCCATACATATCATCATAGCATACCATTTAGAATATTAAATTCAAAAAAGACTTCGTATCTTCCTTTCCTTCTTTTCTTTTTCATCTCTTAATGCAATAATTTCTTAGCCAGAGTTTTTAGGGAATAATTTGCCAAAAAAAAATTTCATAAGAAACCACAGAGATTATTATGCTGCTTCTTTTTCTTCTATTCTTAAAGTATTTTCTCCATTACCTTTGAAATCATTAAAAAAAAGAAGAGGAAAAAATACTGAAATAGAGCATAACAACAGCAATAAATGTAGCAGCTGCATAAAGGGTACCATTAGGCAGCATCTTTACTTGGTTGCAACATTAGCAAAATCATCGTCATCATCATCTTGAAAATACAACAACAACAACGTTAAGAACAACAACATGAAAAAGGATGAACGACTGCAATTATATTGAGTGAATTCAAGCTGAAAAAAATTGCACTTAAGGGTTGAAACAAGCAGCACTTTAAAGGAGTGAATTCTTTTTTTTTTCTCTTATAGAGAAAGTAAAGTTTTCTAAGTATTAGTTGAGAGTGTAGCAAATGTTGTTTTTAAATATTCGAGATCATTAATGTCCACATACATATGTATATACATTACAACCCTTCAGTCAGGATTACGACCTAGCTTCTCACACCACGTAAGTTGTGTATGTTAATTTTAAACATGAGTAGCGGGACGTACAGTTTAAAGGCGACTTCCAACGACATCTTTTTGAGAAACCTTTCCATGGCAAATTTATTTATTCTCAGAGTTCTTGCCAGAAATCTGTCGAGACGAAAGTCATCGGAGAAGAATTTTTTTCATATTTTGATTTGCTGGAGATGCCTAATCTGGCGGTTTAAACCCAGGCCTCATCTCTAATAAGCCAACAATATATCTTAATGATGACCTAAAAATGTTGTGTCAAGCGTTTTATGTATCTGAAGGCTAAATATTTCAAATCAAGATTTGATTCTTTTAGATTTAAATATCAGAACTAGAAATATATTTGAAAATTATATCGTGTACTTTCAACAATTTTGGCCTTAAGCGTTGAATACTTTTCTTTCTACTCAATTTTCCTTCTTGAACTCTATTGTACTCATGCCTCTTAAAACATTTTTTTTTTATTTTTATTTTAAACGTAAATATCAAGCATTTTGTGTAGCCTACATTTCGGGCAAATTTTTTACTCTCTTTTCGTGTTTTTTTTTCTTCTTCTTCTTCTTTCCCTTAAAGATCATCAAGAAAATTTAGGTCTTCATGTAACTCACACACACATACGAATTCATATACATACATATGTACATACATATACATACACGTAAATGCTTTATACAATTTTCTCTTTGCTCTGTATATTCTATGTTCCTCTCTCTCTCTGTCTTTCTCTCTCTTTTTTCTCTGTTAAGATTTGTGCATTCCTTTTTCTTCAAGCCATTTTCTCCATACACTACTAAACAAAGTAAGACAAATGCTTATACACATACAAGCGTATACAATACATGCTTATGCTGCTTATGACCCATACATACATACGTACATACTTATGCATGTGTATTGTATTTTTGGTTATGCCCCTAAAAGCATACTTAAAAATTTCTACCAAAGAACTTAAAATTTTCTTATTGTTGTTGTTTTTTCTACAATATTTTGTTGTTGTTGTTGTTGTTTTTGCATCATTCTATTATAAAACTCTACTTATCCTTGTTATTTTTGTGGCATTTTGTTTCTATTTTTTCTGTTTTTAAATTGAAGTTTCATTTTTATTTTCTCCCCAATTTATTTGCAGGCTTTTATTGTTGATTTTATTGTCGGTTTTCGTTGTTGTTGCGCTATGCCGTGAGATTTTTAATGACTGACTTGACTGACTGCTTCTCATGTGAGTTCAAAGCATGAGTAATTCAATGACTAATTTTGTATGCCTTTTTGGTTTTTTTTTATTTTTCGTAAAGAAACTATAATTTTGCCAACAATTTGTTAAACCAGACACGAAAATTTATCATAAAATGTAAATAAAAATTTCGTTTTCTTTCAGTTTCATGTGAAATTAAAATTGATTGGATTGTAAATATAATTTAAGATAACTTTTTGTTTTTTCTTTCTTTCGAACTACTTTAGTAAAGTGTTGTACGTTTAATTATTTTATGTATTTACGAACATACTTTAAAAACTTTTCATAGAATTTTTTTAATTATTTGAATTTATTAAGAGATTTCTGCAGTGGTCTGCATAAGCCAGATACTGAACAGAAGAGTCAACCACACCGAAAGTGCATCTCTTCTGTCTATTTCATGTGGTGATCATGTGTCTCAAAGGGCCAGGCCGCGTTACTGCTTCCGTAATAGCTCTCATCTCTCGCTGTCTCATTCTTAGAATAAGTTTCATTCCTAAAGAATAGAATTTTGGCCATAACTTTGACCCATGCGACTCTACAGTCCATTCTACATACTTATTTTTGCTTTACGAGTAATTTCTCAATAAAAAGTCTCTATAGATGGTCTCAGCGACTTCTCCTCTGTTGTAGCCTCCAAAGCTGAACGTGATCTTGCCAATTAATCTGCAACTTCATTTCCAATAACGCCGCAATGACCGGGTACCTCACATAATTTAATCTGATATGACATAAGGCCGCTTAGCCAGTCTCTTACATCCCCAATTCAGCCATTAATGTCGCCTAATTACCCACATAAATTGTAACTCTTTGAGCTCTTCCGTAAATGTTTCCTGACTAGTTCAATGGTCTTAACGACCCCCAGGACCTCTGCCTGAAAAACGCTTCATTATGCCTTTTTTAATTCCTAAAATTTTCCCTGCACCTTTTTTTCCCTGTCTCTATTTTGAACACGTCAAAATAGCCCAGCCATGAAAGACTTCATCCGAACTTCGGGGTATCGCTAAAGTGTACTTTTGTGGCCATGTAATCCACCATTCCGAAAGTCGAAAGAACTTGACCTCACCAATCTTACGGGTGTTAATTGCTCACCATCTGTAATTTGTCTTTCCAAAGTAAAACGTAGAGGTTACTAATTCTCAATGAGGCCCCTTTTGAGGCAGTTCGTATACGAGCGAATACGAAAACCCCATCATTCCCAAAAAAAAATCCGAACAAGCTTCGTCTTTGGACAGGACATTTGATGTTCTATTTACAGATGAGGGCAGATGAGCCCTCAGACGCCTTAGAAAGATAGTAATGAGTACAAATTTGTTATAACACAGATCTTCGCCTGAAACAAGCTAAAGTTAGTGAAATTCAATACACTACAGTGTGATAGGGACTTATCCATCACAAACGATGATTCGGCATGTAGACTTTGTGTCAAATTGTTTAATTGTCAAGGAAGTTGACTTATTGCCTTAGGCTTTAGATTTGAAATGAACTCCACAGGAAAACCCATAGGGAATCACAGCTGCCTTCCAGAGAAATTTTGACAAACTCGTAGCAAAGACGTATTGGATAGCGTATAGCGTCTGAGTTTCCAAAACCAAATGTTCTTTACAATTTTTAAGCTGGCCTTCAAACAAAATAATAAATTGTCATGCACATGGCAGGCATTTGTCCCAAAAATTCAGTTTAATTTTGCACTTTAAGGCAATAAAAATGTTGATTGAATTGATTTAAATGAGTCATTCGTGTTTTATATTCAATATCCTTCAGAAAAAACAACAAAAAAAAACCAGATGATATTTTAATCCCAGGCTATATTTTTTTTAATAAATCTTGTCAATACAAAGATAAAAGAATTCCTTTTTTTAAATAAATTTTTGTTTTTTTTAATTTCATTATAAAAATAAAAAAATATTCTACAAAATGATGATGATGATCAACACATTTCTGGTTGAGCTGTTTCATGGCAAAATCATGCCACGTAATAATGAAATTTTCAATTTTTCACTTGTTTTTTTCTTTCTCCCTTTCATTCACTTCTTTTTATTTTTATTAACAAAAATAAGGCAAATAATAGGATTCACGCGGTGGGAGGAAAATGAGGGAAAATGTTGATGGTGACAAAATATATTCGTAGTAATTTTTTTTCTTTTTCGGTGTATTTGCATCGATGCAAATTGACAATGTTGCTACATCCTGTAAAATTTACACGATGAATGGATGAATGAATGTGTGAATGACTGAATGACTGAACAAATGTGAGAAAATGCCTTCCAGCAGTGACAATAGTAGGTAGCAACGAAAAGAAGAAAAAAAATTTAGTCTGAATATAGTCGTTTATAAAATGTTTTCACATGAAATATTACAAATATGTACACATACATGCATACATACATTTGTAAGTATCTCTCTGTGATAGTAAGCAGTACCAAAGCTAGCAATGTATGCCTTCAGAGCCAATGTTCATTCACTTTCGGAGTAGTAATGGGATTAGTTATCGAGTAATGCTTGATGGAGTAAGTAAGTTTACAATTGTTGTTGTTGTATTATTAATGTAACTACAAAATTTGGTGATTAAAGTATTGAAACCTAACCGACTAATCTAATCTTTTCCCTATTTTCTTCACTATCCTCTATCTCTCTGTCTCTCTCTCTTCTAGGACGAATTGTACTTGCCTCTATGACAAGTACACGTCCTCAATCCTAAGCTAACCTAACCTTTTCCCCAATTTATAATGTAAAATGAGAACAACTACTTGCTTATTTTGGGAGTGTTAAGTGAAACACTAAACCTTGATTGCACCAAAACATAGCAACTGATAACAAGAATGTCTCGTTCGGAACTAATAAATAAATTAATACGGAATCCTTCCCCATAAACTACATTTGAATGTATTTACATGTGTACTACGTAGAAAATTTACATTTTCTACTCTTCTCTCTCTCTCTCTCTTTCTCTCCCGTTTAAATCGCTCTTTTTGATAATAATGCTTGAAGGCATTCCAAAAAGAGTAGAAAAAAAAGATGGAGAATAAATGTCGCTAAAATTAAATGCATGATGCATGATAAAATGGAAAATATTTGAATGGCATTTATTGACTGACTAATATTCCATTATTGTTGAGCACAAATTTATCATCATATTGTAAATCAAAATTATAATAATATTTATTACATAAAGGAGAGGCAATGAGAGAGCGAGAGAGAGTGTGTGTGAAAATAACAAGGGCTTAGTAGGGAATATTATTTCCTTCGTATACATACGAAAAAGGAAACCAAAGTCACGTTCTCTAATAACTTTTGTTATTAATGAATAGAAAAACTCGTAGCCATAGAATACAAATATTTTTTTTTTTTTGTTTTGCATTGGACATGTCAAAAAGGCATTATTTATTAAAAAAAAAAAAAAAAAATTTTTGATGTCAAAAGTATTCAGGCAAACATAGGCGAGGCTTACTTAGCATGCTCTTTAAAGAAACAAATAAAATTTCAGAAATATTGCAAATATTCCTTAATAATCAATTTATTTTGCCAAGTCAGTAATGTTTGATTCTTAGATGAGGGAACATTACGGAATAGGAAGAACTATTGGAAATAATATTAAACAGCAAACTGCTATGAAAGGCTCTTATAGGGAGCGCTTCAAGAAAAACTAAGTATGCCAAGTAATGATATTCAAATGGCTTGATATACACATGAGTGCAATTCGACAATTATGCTGTGGATATATATTACGGTCGCCAGGCGAATTGTGACCAAAGCGGCCAATTTGTCGGCACGCATTAGAAAGATTTGCATGTGTTTGTCTAACTGGGACAATGAAAATATGTGCTACAGAGGCTCTGGAGGCTCGATAGTGGTACCGATCGAATATTCGTCAATCAAAAAATCTGTCGGAAAGATTGGCTACATGACGTCTCTCTATGATTTCGCACTGGAACTCGAATACGACACTGATAAGATCTTTATAAACTTCTTTGAGTGTGGCTACCTTTCGAATTTGGGGGTAAGACCCTCTGATCGTTCCAGACAAAACTATAGAGTCTATAAACTGCTGTTGTAAACAACAGCTACAAAAACGACACCTTCGGCAAGGGTATATGCATACTTTCGATAGCTATCTACATATGTCGTCTCATGAAAATCTTGCGAAAGATTTCCGACTGGTGCCCGCCTTCCAACGAAACGGCTGAGCAGTGCAGTATTTACTTTCTAAAGTCATAGGGTGACAGAGATAGAAGTGGCACTAGTACCATAGTTTCGATTAAATTTTCTATATTAGAAGACTCATTAAAAACCTGCAAGCTTTCAACTGAAAATATGATAGCCAATTGCACTGTGATAATAGATCACGCTGATCCGTGATCGGTTAAGGATATGGAAAAAACAGTATGACAAATCTAGCCAAGACTGGATAATGGATGCGCGAAAAGCCGATTCAAACTCTAAACACATGCGAAATGAATGAAACTTTGTTATCTCATCAAGCAATTCTGCAGAAGTTGGAGAAACAAAGATGATATGGAGACGATTTTTCATCTCTTAACGGGGAACATAACTCTCACTTTTGTTGCGGAAAGCGGAACTCAGGAGGACTGATATTACCATTTGCAGAAAATTCAAATTCTCAGACCTTTTCTGTCACTGGAAGGAATAAAAACCTTAACGTGCATAATTATTAAGCATTTTGCCATACAAAACGCATGATACCTACATATATCAGAACGCATGGGATATCCACATGGCTGGTGTAGCAGCATTCATGGTGTTAAAGAGAAGGAATACAATATCTCAATTGTGACTACTCCAACTGAGTCTGGCAAGGACTACGTGGTTCCGGTTTAAAGCCAGCTTGCGAAGGAAACGGAACGAAAGTGGCTACTTGCAAAGATAGTACCTAAACCACTAAAGCAGTATTTCTCCAGGAATTATATCAGAATACTTACGGCCATAATTACACAGACACTGTATGACTGGACGTACATTTAAGGGTATGGGTTATGCACATTATGAGTATTGTAGGAACAATAGCTACAGTAATTTCTGTTTAAATGTTTGGCAATTTATGAATCGAGCACCTCAGTACTGTAGTTTGCAAGAACGAGGCTGTCATGGAAACAGGTCTGACAGTCGAATCTGGCGGTTAAAAGAACAGATGAATAATGAGTATCACAATGAACAACTAAAACCAAAGGCAAAGCTTTCATTTTGCCTTAGCAATTAGACATCAATTCATCGAATTAAAAATGCTCTGATTGTGCTCCCGGGATGTAGAACAAAAAATAATCAAAACCTGCCATAAAAAATTAAACTAAACGATCTTTTTTTGAGCGTTCAAGTCAATTTATTACAATCGATAACAAGTTTCTTTTATTTATTTTGCTTTTTCTTTTTCCTGTATAATTTTCTATAAATCTCTGTTCCTTTTTTTTTGTTGTTTTCTTTTTGTTTCTTTCCTTTCAACAAGGAATTCTTTTCATTACTAAAATTCTTTTTCTTTCTACTTCCATGTCACAAATCACAGATTTATTATGATTTTCTTTTTTTTATTTCTTTTCCATTGAGTGCTAAAGAAATTTTCGCTGACTAACAATATATTCGTTTCCGATTGCCTTTACTCCCCTCCCCGCTCTCTGTTCGTTTCGTTTTTTTCTATCGCATTCTCTACCAGTGTAAATGAAGCAAATACAAGGTGCTGATATGAAGATTTAAGTTTACTTTTCTCTTCTCTTTTCACTTCTTTCGTTCTTTTCTTTCGCCATATTTTTACGGCCATACAGCAGTTAGAGTGTGAGTGTTACCCAGTGAGCAATTGTGGTACGTTGGGTAAATAAGAAAGCATTTCATTTGAGCTACATTAAAGGCTCATTAATAATTGTGAAACCTTATGATAAAAACTCCTGACAATGATATTTTCTGAAATTGGAAGGATTAAGCTTTGGTTTCGATACTACAAACGTATGCGTTACAATTATTTTTCAATTCCTGTTCAAAAACCCCTCCGTAATTGTTAGAGACTGTTCTGTACTATATTTCAGACAGGTCCTTTTATGTTAATGTTCTACACCCTCTAGAATACACCATTAATGGATACAGAGCACACCACACAATCCCACATGTAGAATATTTTCGAATCAATCGAATCTTACACAGTGTTACTGCGGCTAACATCCGTTATAAAACAACCGCAAACAGATTTCGTATTACTGTATATTGAATACGTATACAAGCACATTTACTGACCGCAAAGCGGCTAGGAAGGCTGTGTACACAACAACAAAGTTTGTTGAAAAATTTCTGGTGGGTATTTCTGGCAGAAAAAGTGAGACATTCAACGCTTGTCATAATGTGGTTATCGAAACACAAGGATATAACATCATAGCTGAAGCACTTGAGAAAACTGGTCCAACAAATAAACACGCGTAGAATTTATGTTGTCACAAAAGAAAGTTGAGAAAATTACCCCACTTGTATAGATACCAGACAAATCTGGCACTATAGGGCTGCACAGAGATCTTGAATGCATTTAATCCCTTTCGTCTCCACTTTAGAAATCGCATAGCCAGTCAGAACCATACACTGGCCTCTAGCTATACGCAGCGGCGTCCATAGAGGCTATAATGACCAGGTAAAAGGTAATACCGCATGACATGTCATCTGTCTTTGTCAAACACTTGGGATCCTGAGGCAAAAGATTTTTGTGTCCCACTGCTTTATCGCTAGGGCTCATCTAGTTAGAGGCGATTTTAATGTAAACCACACCTTTTCAAAACTGCCAGCTAAAAATCAAATACAATAGCCGATTCTAAGTTGACCATGAGCATCCCAACATCCAGAATCATCGTGCGATAGATTATCTTCTTCTCCAAGTTAGAATATCGGCTAATCCAGGATGATAATAATGTAGATTTCAAAGGACTTCAAATAGATCGTTACATCCCTACTACCACTTCCGTTGTGACTACGGACAGACTAGCTTTTGAACGTAGTTTAGCATAGAAAGATCAGATTTCTACACAACCAATGTTTCATATGTCACTACAGATCTTCCATACGCTGGAACTATCACGATTAAAATCATCTCACAAACAAATCTGTTTTTGATACGAAAAATTTTATTTTTTTAAAATGATAAAAAAGGAACATGGAGAAACGTTGGACAAAGTTTATAGAGCCCAAACTAATTGATCCGCCCTCGTGTAATTATGATAATTTATTCCAATGCCTTGTACTGCTTATATGTACTTTCGAAAGAAAATAAAATGTTCACAGGGTTCTCTCTCTCCACTTTGTATACTAAGCATATATTCGCATATATAGTATATGTAGGTGTGTGTGTGAGAGAGAGGGAGAAAGTAAATAATGTCCATTTACATTACAATTTGCATGGTAGAATTTTTTGTTTGTTTTTCGTGTGCTTTGGTTTGCTGCATCATACGTTTTAATATGATTTGCATTTATGGTTATTATTCGTTCATTCATTTCTTAACATGCTTTCGCTCTCCCTCTCTCTCTCTTAATTTCTCTTCATTTTACATTTCATTTGCCATACATTAATGCAACACTCACTTACACATACACATATGCACACATACTATATAACTGTAGATGAACTTGCCTGATAATTCGAATATTTAGTGTCGTTTATTGTTTAAATGCAAATTTATTTCATTTTTATTCTTTGTTGATCGTTGTCTCGTTGCCGTTGTTAGCGTTTTGGCATTGTATTATTTTTCTTTTTACTGCCTCATGAGTACGTTTGCATGTATATCCGTTTTGTATTCGCTAGTATTGTCATGTCATATAAATTTATTGTTGGGCGCATAAATTTTATTCAAATGCTCATTTTTAGTTGAATTATTGCTGAATTTGTTCGATTTTTCTTTTCCGCTGTTTGACCATCAATTATTTCCAGCCGCAACAACTGAAAACCCAACCAAAAAACGTTGTAGAAAAAATTTGTTTTTTTTTCATAAAATTTTGTTTTTCCTTTTAAGGGGAGAGAATTTGTTGGTTTAGGAAAAATTATTATTTAACATTAACGGGAAAATCGATAAGGAATAAATTTATTTCATGTCCATCTGTCATATGATTAGAATCATACAAGGGAATATCGTTTTATGGCCTGATTAAGTATAATAAAAATGAATCCAAAACTAATTTGATATGCTTTTAGCTTACTAAACGCATTTATTTACCCTCTGACCGCTAGTCAATACATATTTGAATTGTTGAGGGTGGAGGGGATGAAGGCGAGTAATATTTATGAAGATTTAAATTTAAAGATAAAATGTTTGCCGGAAATTATTTTTCCAAGAATGAATATCCTTTTTAATATTTTGTGCAATTTACTGGCCAATCGATCCTAAAACGGCTACGACAAAGACGAGTATTGCAACAATTTCTGCCACTTTCAGAACGACATTCGCTTTTCGTTGAGAATAAATTTTAAAAAACAAGAAAACCCTGTTAACTAAGAAATTTACAAGTAAATGAATTAAAATCATAAATCATTGTTGCCAAACGTAAGAAAATCTTGAAAAAGTCATTGAATTGTGAGAGGTGAAGAGACCTGTCTATTATAAGCTGTTAAATTGGATCAGACCAAACACAATTCATTCATTTGAACCCAACATACATACATACATAATTAGTCATTACAACCCTTCAATCAGAATTACGACCTAGCTTCTCACACCACTTATGTTGTGTACGTTAATTTTATACATGAGCGGCGGGACCTACAGTTTAAAGTCAATTCCGAACGACAGATTTTTGAGAATTTTTCATGGCAGTTTCAACTACTCCCAAAGTTTTTGCCAGAAATCTGCTGAGAGGAAGTCGCCGAAGAAGTATTTTTTCATATTTTCGTTTTGATATCTGACCTAGGGTTTGAACCCGGACCTTACGTCTAATAAGCCAACACACTGCTTACTACACTATGACGACTTCAAACCTTCAAATTTGAACCCAATATCTGATAAAAAGGGTTCAGAAAATGAGAAAAGGCATGCAAATTAAAAAACTAGCAGTTCTATCAACGCCAAGTACATACATATGTATGTATGTTGCCAGCAAGACGAGGATATATTGCAGCTAACAATGGAATATTACCACATGTAACGAAAGCTGGATTTTGTATAGAATCACGCAGCAGGAACGTTGACAGTTATAAGTGAATCTTCCTCTGTCGAATTAATGGTCATTTATTCTAACTGCTAAAGCACTATAAATAAACTCTGAAGCAGTTGGCAATTGACCATAATTTTCATCGTAAAATCATCTTTATGGACGCTAAGGCTCATTTCTGGATGAATGGGCATCCAATGCAATATTTATTGTGAATTTTGGCTTGTCGATGTCCATATTTCGACGTTCGCCAGGCTATCACTGTCAACGTCAAGAACTACAGGACTTATTTTAGCCTAAAACCAAACAACTTGTGGTTTAAACCGAATAGGGGTACACAGCGCATGCCACATTAGACATCCTGCACGAGCGGGAGATTTGATCTAGTCAGACTCTTTATTATGGAGTTTTCTTAAGTCACAGGTGTATCGTTAAAACCATGCTATCGGTTAAATTCAGTCTGATAAAATGCACTAGTCGGAAAAAAGTGATTATTTGGACAGGTCCTTTAAACGAATAATATATTCCGATGATTTCACACACACGCTTTGTTTTATTTAATATGAAAGAAATTGAAAGACCTTCTACAAACAGAGGTTAACAAAGTAGGCCTTTTGGTTTAATATCACCAATTCAAAAATTTTGCAAATAAATGAAAATAATGCAGCAAGACTTTCCATTGTAGGTGCAAATTTACAAAAGATCACTTTTTTTACTGAATATGGGCAGCTCATGGCAATGTAATCTCCCCAACAGCAATGACATGTCAATCAACATCAATTGTTCCATTTATGCAACGAAAAAGTCACTAATCATTGCACAATACCTTGGTCCTTTGGTAGTAATCTCTCGATTTTTATTGTTATTGAAGAAATATGGTCCAACGATGCCACTGGTATACAAATCGCACTAAGCAGTACGTCTATCAGAGTGTATTGACATCTCTTAATCTCTCTTTGAGTGCTCTTCACAATGAATCCGGAAATAATATTTATTGACGTACGCTTTAGGCATTAAGCTCACATAGCACGAGTTTTGACAAAAAAAACTCCCATTTGTTTAACTAACAAAATTTAAACTTTAAAGCCAAATACAAAAGGGTCACCCTTTATGGCTATAAAACACCAGGATAAAAAGTGTCTATAATTTTCCATTTCCCACATTCTTAACATCTTTCCTTTTCCTTAATAAAGTAACCATTTTGAATGTTTAATTGCTTGAAACAAATCTTTAAAAGTAAATCTGTTTTTCTTTTTGTATTTTGTAGCCTATTTTAGTCGTGCCTAAAGTGCCATTATTTTAAATACGTCATTGACTTTTTCAATTTTATTTCTAGGGCAGGCTAGAAATGATTTTGAAAATGTTTTGTTAAATTATCAAAGTCTCGTACCACCACCTAAGTAAGGCTCGGTTACGTTTTTAAAATTAAAAAAGTTTCGTTGCACAAAAGAAAAATAAAAAATGACGAGAAAGAAAAAGAGGAAAAAGAAAAGTTAAATTTACTAAAACAATATCCCACTGAGACTAATTGTAAAACCCTTTTTCAACAAGCCGAAGCCGAAGCTGTAGCCAAAGCCAAAGCCAAACCAACCGAGCACAATAAAAATAAAAAGAAAAAATACCAAGAGAGTCTGTAAATGCTGTAAAAACAAATTCAACTGTTCTAGAGGATGCAAGAAAGGAAATTAAAAAGAAAACAACAACAAAAACAATCAAAGCATACGATTAAACAAAACGAGGGGAGAAAAACTTTAAAAACAAAAACAACAAAAAAACCAAGAAACATGTCAATGCAGTTAAAATTTTAGTCTCTCAGACACTCTAGCTAAACACAACGTCACCTTAAAACACACAAAAGAAGTGAGTGAGAGAAAGAGAGGCCGGGAGGTAAACTTGATAGGGATAGCCTGTACTTAGACTAGAACAAAAAAAGAAAAAGGCTTAGATTTTAACGTTTATTGTTTTTTTTTTTGTGTTTCTCCTTAATCTCTCCCGCCTATCCTTTCCACATTTTAGTCATGCTGAGTAATAAAATTGAATTGAATAACATGAAAAAAAATTTACTGCAAAGAATGCCAAGACCAACAACAACAATAGATACTTAACAAAACTAAACATGTCTGCTTTAAGTTCTGTAAGTAAAAAACAAACAAGAGCTTCTTAAAATTTATACTCTCGACTTTTATTTCTCTTTATCTCATCTACATATACCTGTAATGCTTTACAAATTCCGTCGGTCTCTTTCCCTCTCCGTGTAACACTTGGATAATATTTTGTACTGTATAGTTCTCATACATACTGGAGGACGCATGTACCTACGTTGTACAGTGAACTAAATTTGTGGCTCGGTTTTTGATTTTTTTCGCAAAGGAACAAACAGAATAAAACAGAATGTTCGTTAGTTTAATAATAATCAACCAGGTGTCAAATTTCAGGACGTTATGATTTACTATTCTTAAATAGCATGGTGTTTCCCACTAACATTTTAAAGGTTATAGCGACCTTAAAGGAGATCGGGTCAATCATTGTTGGATTTCGAGGTATTGTGATGTATGTGAAGGTTAATCTGAATTTAATTCAAGCAAAGACAAAAACTAAAGATTTTAACACAGCCAAGAATAAACTAAACAGAGCACATTAAGTGTTTACCCGAATATACCAAAAATATTCATGGAAGATATCATCCAAATATACTATATCGGAGGATGGAATCTCTATTTTTCTCTAAATCTCTAAAATTATATCCCACACATTCCTGAGTGGAACAGCTTCTCTGATAATTGGCAAATTGTTTTGAAAATTGAAAAACTTAGACAAAAAAAATTTATTTGTTTCAACAATGTCTGCGGAGGATGAGCGGTATTGTGGAAAAATGGAACTTGCTCCAGGTATCCATGTTATCATGAATTCCAAAACAGGTTTCTTTACGATCGGGTTTTACTTGGGACAGGAGATATATGCGACGAAGCTAATTGCTTTCTTCAAATGAACAACAAAAAGTTTTCTATGTAAATGGGACAAAATTGTCGCTCTGCAGTCTTTTTGTGGATGACTTGCTCCTTTTATGTATGGCTTTCATTTCTTGTGTCGATGACTTGCATAATTCTGGTCCATGAATTTTATTTTTCCCATTGTATTTCTTGGTCGATGACTTGCCTTTTTTCCATCTATTTTCGAGTTTTCGATTTATATTTCCACAGAATTTGAAAGAAGGATAGCATATTCTTTGAATACATACATAACTAGTTAATACAACCCTTCAGTCAGGATAACGACCTAGTTTCTTACATCACCCATGTTGTGTGTGTTAATTTTATCCATGAGAGGCGGGGCCTACAGTTTAAAGTCGACTCCGAACGACAGATTTCTTGAAAAAAAATTTCATGGCAATTTTATTTTACTCTCAGAGTTTTTGCCAGAAATCTGCTGAGAGGCAGCCGCTGTAGAAATATTTTTTCGTATTTTATTTTGTTGGAGATGTCTGACCCGGAGTTTGAACCATTGTCTCACGTCTAATAAGCTAAACACACTACGTACTAGATTACGACGACTTTGAACAAGTTTATAGTTTATTCATTACTCTAAAGTGAAGTTATTCATAAATTCAATAAAATGTATAAAAAAATTCGTTACCTTAACCTCCAAAATTTGCATTTTCTCTGAGTTTAAAACCAAAAATTTCAAAAAATATTTCATATCCTTAATTATACTCACTCAAGCCATAGTGTTCAAGTGCCTTCACTGGCAAATGTGTTATCGATTTTTAACTTTTCACAAAGAGTCTATGAGTGTATGAATGTATGTGTTAGAAATTGGTGTGAGTATAAATCGAAATGAGTTTGTGTCATTTGCTGTCATTTTCGTTGGGATTTCTCATCTTTACGTGTCGGTTTTTCTCTCCCTTCCCTAAATATTTTAAATTTTTTTGTCTTTAACATTTGGTAGATTTGTTAAGTAGCTTAGGCTAAACGAAAACAACTGGACAGGTTAGAAACATAAAACCAGATAAATATACGAAAAAAAAGGGGGAAAACGTATTAAAAAGACACAGCAAAACCATAGGGATAGACAGACAATGTGTCAATAACGTATTAGACATGAAAAAACAAAAAAAAATAGAAAAACACGCACAGCCAATACACAGACACTTAATAATTATACAAACACATAAATACGCATACTACACACACACTTAGTTTTTTCTGGGAAGTGGAAAAGGATAGAAACGAACAAAAAACAGAGAGAGAGAGAGAGAATATAATGGCAATACATCAACACCACCAATCTACTCCCACAACTTGTGAGTGTAATTTTTCATGCTTAGAAAGAAGTTAGTTGGGCAAGAGAGAGAGAGAGAGAGAGGCAAAGAGAACAAGAGCAAAAGAAAAATACAGGGAGAGTGTAAGAACTTTTAAATCGGCTTTGTCTAGTAGTTTTATAAACTTTTCTTGTTCTTGTTTCAGTTCTGTTCTTATTTCTTTTTTGTTTGTTGGTTTTGTTTTGTTTCTTTTGTAACGGTAGTTGTGTGGTAATTTATATAGAGAAGCAGATTAATTTGAAAATACATTAGTAAGAAAAACATACTTTAGGGATGTATTAGACTCTTTCATTACTTTACCAAGGGGGTGTGTATATGTGTTGAGAGTGTTTACATCTTTTTTTTTTTTGTGTGCAAATAATCACCTAATCATTAAGGCGTGTATTATTGCCATCGCTCTTGCTTAGAAAACGTGTCATTTTCCACAAAGCCAAGGAAAGAAAAGTGGAAATTATACAAAAAAAAAACAAGCAAAATGGAAAGAAAAAGAAAACAAGAAACAAATAAAATAAATTAAATTCGAAAAAAGCAATAAGAAGAAAATGTTAGAGGCAGTTAAGCTCTCAAGAAACCATAAAATAAACACCACAACCCTACCCCATCGTAATATTCATCATTAAAACTCAGTCCAGTTGTTGTGTTAGTGACTGACTCACTCACATATGTACATACATAGTTGTTGTAAATTCTTATGGTGGCTACACTTACCTCATCAATAAATTCAAAATCACCGCCATTTTCGCCGATATACTTTTTAGGTTTCTTGGCTTCAACGCCACCGCCACTACCACCACCTTGGGATGATGACATCAATAAAACCAGACCACAAATGGCCATTAAACACACCAAAGTGTTCATTGTTTTTTGCTTATTGTTATTCTTGTATTTAGATTATAAACAGTTATTTAATTTATTTAAATTTCGGTTTTGTTTTTCTTTAAATTTTTCTATATGAAGACCTTTATTTTTGTTGTTGTTATTTTTTATTTAAAATTTTTATTTTTTTATTATTAACAAAATTAATTTTTTTAAACCACTTTGAATTACTAAAAAAAAACACACAGAATTTCTTTTCTTATTTATTTTAATGAATTAAACACTTTAATTATTATTTAATTAAATATGACAATGTATCCTTAACCCAATTATATTTTAAAACAATGTGTCTCCCTTAGCAATTGTTTTATTAACACAAGCACACACAGAAACAAAGGAAAAAAATACAAAAATTATGAAAAAATTCTTTTAATTTCCCCAAAAGGAATTTAATCACTATTGTCTTTAAGCAACGACACTGACACTCATATAATACTCTTCCCCTTTTAGTCTCTCTGTCTCTCTTTCACTATCTCCCGTGCTTTTACGTTTTCTCTTTGTGTTTTCAATTTTGTTTTTCTATTTTGTTTTTCAAAATTTTGTTTTTCATTTTAGTTTTTATCTGTCCTTATATACGCTCTCAAACAAACAATTACATGCTCTCGCTCTCGCTCTCTCTCTCGTACACACACATACACACACACCAATATTAGTCATTGATGAGTACTTTTTCAGGGGTTTTGTAAAAGGATTTCAAATATGTTGGGTACTTTTTAATTTAGTTTTAGATTCCAAAATAGATTTTTTTTGGGTCAATTTTATAAAATAAACTTGAACAATTGAAAGTAAAAAACACTAAGGAGGGCCTGTTAATCTTCTGATAGCGTTTTACAAGGCTTGGATAAAAATTAATACAAATTATGGCCGCCCGAAAGTACATAATTTACCTTAAACAAGTTCAATTTCACTCAAGAACCGCAAAAAATTACAAGACGTTACTAAACTAGTAAACCCGTGAATATAACATTACATATTACATTACTTAGAATATAACATTGACAACGAATATCACAAAAGATAGAACTACTTCTCTGCCTCTTGAGGTTCAATCTAAGCTCCATATCACTACACCTAATACAACAACCTAATATATTTACACAGAGGGCGTTATTTCTGAACATCGGGCACCAGACAAAATTCTACAATCTTAGAACCTGCTACAACAGCCCAATTACTTGCTTATCTGAAAAAAAACTTTGTAAAAAAACTGAGACAAAACATAGTAAAAAAAGATGATACAGTAGACGCTTTGTGACTATACCATGGAGAGAACAAATATAAAAATAGATAGCATGGGAGAGCATAAAAATGAGTCATAAAGGAATTGGGCCCAATGCAGAAGAATTAGTACTTTAAACGCTATCAGTTTAAATAGCTGCGAGAAGTAAATGAAAATGTAAAAAGGACTTGAACTAAAAACCAGGATCATGTTATCGTTGCAATATCACTGCATATATTTTTTCTTTTTTTCTTTCTATTGAATGATAATGACTCTCTTATGGTGGAATATTAATTAAAAAACGTCTCATGTTTTTTTTTTAATTTTACAGACCCTTGAATTGTTACCCTCTTCACTTTGCTATAACAATCAACCAGATAAAGATGTCGTGGTAACTTTTGATGAGTGACACAGTTTTCTTTACTATTCACAGAGCCACATTAGCCTTATAGTTTTATTTTTGGCACTCAGCCATTCTTAATGAATTACAACATTTACGTGTCAACAAAATATTTCTATATTGGACCATAAAAAAGCCCCATAGCAATTAGTATGCAAAAGCTGAAACATCACGACAACTTTTTCGAAGGGTGAAGGCCAAAAACCAATGTGATGTACTACAAATCTCGCTCTCCATACAAGTATGTATGTCTATACATACGGCTGTAAAAGAATTCATATTAAATGGTAATTTAAACGAAACAAATCAATCTGCGAAGAGAATCAATCTGAGCTGAACGAATTGTTTTGAGGAATGGCGGTTTTACGGTAAGAAGTTCCTACATCTGACAAGATCTGGTTAGCAGTAACTACAATAGGATGTCACAGCACGTTTTCAATGAATTTGGTTTTAAAATTAAAGTATTACATGTACTTTGAAAAGGTTTAACAAAATGTTTCTTCTTTTACTTTGGGCACAGTTCCTTTGAAACCTTAATACTGGTACAGGAAAGAGTTTCATGGTTTATATATTTCTTTACAACAATGTCTATCATAGTCTACTGACTTAAACCCAACAGGCTTTTCCCTAGGAACCAGTCTAGGGGTTAAAATATTAAGTATAAAATATGAGGCGATGAAATCATCCAAAATTAGGATTCGTGTCCACCAGAAAAAAGTCTCGAACAGGGATTGTTAGGCTGAATTTAATTGCACTTCCTATGCAAATTTATCATTTAATTTGTCGCCCTTATTACATTTCATATTAAGCACAATTTTAAATTTAAAATAAATTGACATTCAATTTGTAGTATTTTTCAGCATCAATAGTATTTTAATACACCACAAAAAAACAAAAAGTACCACAACAGTTGCATCTCTAAAGTCCCTCAACAATATTCCCTTTAAGTATTTTCTCTGAAAAAAACACTCTATTACTCATGCAATACTCTCGCATTCACATTACACAGTTATTTTTCTTGTTTATTTTCTTTCTATTGAGAGCGCATGTACAAATAATTGATATTTTTTTTGTTCACTTCTTTACTTTTTCCTTTGCTGTGTTCTTAATTGTGTTGTTTTTGTTTGTTTAAACTTTTTGGTTTTTTTTTGTTGAATAATTTTAATTGCAATTGTTGTTTCTAACTGTAGTTTCTTTTGTCTGCTAAACACTTTATTGTTCTTATTAGAATATTTATGAATTTGTTTTTGTTTTCACTGGTATTTTACTTTCACACTAAAAGACTTATTACAATAGATTTATAAATTTGTATCTTCTTTTTTATATTTTATTATCCTTTATTTAAGTTTTTATCCGTTTCGCTTAATTTTACCTTTTGAACACGACCACGTCTAAACGTCTACTGATTTGTATTTCTATAGGAATTTTCATATTAAGCTCGGATAGTTTCTTTAACTACAATAACAACATCTCTTAAGTGTTGCAGTGTTGAAAATAAAACAAAACGTCTGCTTAAATTATTCTCTTAATTGCGGTGAATTTTGCGCTTTGAAAGTCGGAATATCCCTGTGATAAAATGTTATGGTATGTACAGTGACATGAAAGTGAGAAATAATACGAGCCTATGGTGAATTTTTAATTGCATTTCAGGACGATTATGATATGAATTTAATTTTAACTAACTAACAAACTATAACAAAGTGAACAAATCTTTTATCATTATTCAATAAATCCTCATTCGAAAATTATGAATATCAGTAGAGTTTTCATAATTTTTTCCATTAAATACAAAATCAAAGATAATTCCTGCGCCATTTTTAATCTACAAATTTTTGTTACAAATTTATGAAGGTACTTTAAAGGATACCGTACATTTTTTCACAAAAAACATTTTTTAAAAGTACATATTTTCGAAAGTACTTTTTGTTTTATTTCAAAACCAAATAAATTCAAATCTTAGAATAACGTCTAATTCCTGTAGAAGTACTAAAAGTTAGTGACACTCACTTAAATATAAAATTACCAAAAAGTTCTGGAAATAAGCACAATGTTACATACAAAAAAAATATAATTTCCCGTTTTATTTAAATAGAGAAATTGTTCATAAAAGTACACATACATATATTATTTAAAAATGTACCAAAGGCTCATAATTTTTCACGTGTTTTGAATAATCACTAAAAGTACCATTTTGGTACTTTTTTGTAATATTTTCTATCGAAAACAAGAAGGAAAAATCAATGGGATAAAGGTGGGGAAGGAGATTGAAGATTAGCAGACGAGGTATAGTTCGTTGGCCTTTTGGGCAGTAGGACATTTTTTTGAGCCAATTGATTAGGCAATCAGGCGGAAAATAAACACATGCCAAGGACATAATATAATATTTTGTTATTATGGCCCAGACTTGACTGTTATAGATGGGAATGCGTAGAGAATTTTCTTGGATCACAATAGGTTTTTAAAGATGCATCAGGTTTCTACAGCAAGTATGAGTTTCTGGTCATAGGCACCCTTTTCTCTGCAGGGATTGCGGAAATGTGGACAATCCTGAAACGGTTGAACACATTCTATACGTCAGACGAAAAGTATTATTTCATTTGACGTTTTTTATTTTGCTCAGTGTTTAGTGTTGAGAATGCGCTTTAAACTTAAAAACACTTGAGTGCAAAATGTATCAAAACAAGTCATCACCACTTATTGCATTCTCTTATTTGTTCTCTCTCTGTCTATCTCTTCAGATTTTAAATTGTGAAACAATCATCATCGTTGTTATCATACTCGTAATACAATACAAAATGGGCAAAATCAATTGAATTTCTTGTTGTTTCCAACGGTATTTGAAGTGGTGTTAATGATGGCGAGAAACACGAAGATGATTACTACTACACAGAGGAACTTGAAGTCAAGAGGTGAATTCCTTTAAACGTTTTACACATGAACTCAACACCCGTTTAAGCAAGTGTGCGTCAGTAGCATATATAACAAAAACAACAACAACATTATATTGTATGTTAAGGAATGACTGTTTTTACCGTAAACTACAGGAAAAATTCTCTTTTAATTGAGCATGTCGCCGATAAAATTTTATTTCATTTCATTTTCGCCCTTTATGGCGTTAAAAGTACCAACAATGATGAGGATGTTGACGATTACGATGGCTACGATAATAAAGAAGAAACCAAAAAAAACACCGAAACTATTCAAGACACATTCAAGATGTTGAGGGGTTCGGTCGTTCGCTCGTTCGCTCGTTGTTATAAACTTACCAACATTACAACAACATGCACTTTATAAATATTGTTTTAAGAAGAAGGAATAAAAACAAAAAATAAAAAAATGTTACCGTGTTCTTTTTAATGATGCCTCTGTGTGATAAAAACAAAAAAAAAACGAACAAAACCATAACGAAAGAGAGAACGATTGGAAAAGAAATGAAAGAGCATGTCAAAGGATAAAATGTTTCAGCCTTTTGGGTCGTGAACCTTTTGGCAAAATTGTGTCAATTTTTAAAACCGTTATAATTTATTTTTTCTCTCTTGTCACCTCTCCTTTTATTGTTTTATTTTTTCAATTTATAAGGAATTATTTTTATTGTTGGCTACAGTAAAAATGAAAAGCATCGTCAACATCAACAACAACAACAACGATAGCAATGATGTCACAATAAAAAAGGACCATAAGAAACGAAGAGTCATAAACAGAAAGCTGGGTTATAGACTGACTGACTGTCTGACTGATTCATCAACAACAGAAAATTGAAATTTGGTTCCTTTAATGCCGTATACAGAGTTCAGCTCTTGAAATATTGTCAATAAAAATGCTGCACAATGTTTTTTTATTTGTCGTTTATAAAATTTTGACTATAATTTCCAAATTTTAAAAATAATTTTCAATTGTTAGTTCGCGTCACCTTATATAGTATTAGTTGGAGCAGCTTCCTTGCCTGTGATGATATTTTACCTTTCCTAGGCTAGTGTTATCTGATTATATGGGACAGTCCATTGAATATAATCCCCTAAAATACGAATACAATATTGTTGGAAAGAAAAAAAACTAAGAACATTATTGTATAGGGAACCTCAGGTCTCTCAGGCTTTATAACATGATATCAAGTTGAGTGTAGTTATTACAGTCCTTACTGAAGGGATTACTACCTAGTTTCTCACACCACTTATGTTGTGTGTGTTAATTTTATAAATGAGCGGCAGAACCTACAGTTTAAAGTCGACTTTGGACGACATATTTTTTAAAAAATGTTCATGGCAATTTTATTTTATTCTGAGAGTTTTTGCCAGAAATCTGAAATCTGAGAAATCGAAGAAATATTTTTTGATATTTCGTTTTGTTGGATATGTCTGACCCGGGATTTGGAACGTGACCTTAAGTCTAATAAGCCAATACACTACCTACTAAACTGCAGCGAATTCAAAGACAACAAAAAAAGATAAAGCTTACAACTACGGCAGAACCATTGTGTTTCAAGAACTTGAGCATACATTGAGACATCGACGAACCCGCAATCAGAACTGAAATATAAAAAATATTTTAAAAGCTTGGATGCAATACCAAGCTTGGATACAATACCTGTTGTAGTTGTAAGCCTTATCTTCCTTTGGTGTCTTTGAAGTCGCTGTAGTTTAGTAGGTAGTATGTTGAGACAATTTTATTGTATCCAAGCTTTTTTAACTCTCTCTTTGAGAGCCACATTTATTCCAGGTGTTGATGGAAGTTTAGTAGGTAATATGTTGGCTTTATGGACCGGAGCCCATACGCTTCAAATTCCAGCTCTGATATCTCGAACAAAACAACATATGAAAAATATTTTCTGGCAAAAATTGCCATGAAAAATTTTTTTTCGTTCGGAGTCGACTTTAAACCGTGGATGACGCCAACTTGTGTAGTTTGATTGTAATCCTGACTAAAAGATCCAATTAATTAAGTGAGTTGATGGAATATTAAATACCTTTCTTAGGTATAAGGTTGTATAATTTATTATCAGTATAAATTTGTATGTAAATAAATATGTAATGAAATACATACAAATAATTTTGCAAATATTGTGAAAATATCCCATCTAGATTGCCACCTCTACGAACCAGTCAAGGGGGCAACTTAAACGAAATCGTATGTAATTTTTAATGACACATAATTTTCGCTCCCAAATAAAGTTTAAAGTACTTTTTTCTCTCCTTTATTTTAATTTAAAATTGTGAGGCCTTACGAAAAAAAAATATCCTTTAATACCACAGGACAAAAACAAAATCTATTTTCTCCGAATTGTTGTCCCACTTTCAAACGGTTACAAATCATAAAATTTCATTTCAATGGTGGAGTGAGTAATTTTAAACGCAACTTTGTACAGAATTTTATTTTATTTTTCATTTTTTTTTTTGTTTTTATTTCTTGGACTCAACATTTTAGCGCTGTCCTATTTTTCCCCAACCAGTGTTCTTTTTTTTTCTTTGTCTTTTGGCACGATAATTTGATCTGTACTAGCGTACGATATGAAGGAATGAATGACTGAAACATAATCGTGTATGTCCTGGCAATAGAATAGTGGAGTACGAGCATTCCTGGCAAGCAAGTACATGTTGTTTTAAAACGATTGCTTAAGGGCTGGGATTTGTTAACGCCTCATTGCATTTAAGCAAAAATTGAAAAGGAATCTCACAGTTTAAAAAAAAAATGAAAAAAATTTTCAAGAAAAAATCTCCAAACGATACACCATTAAGTGCATAGAGTTGTCTGTTTGATAGAAATGATAACGACGATGATGATGATGATGATGATGCTGACAACAGTAATAATGATTATGCCGAAAGGTATGTATGAAAAAACCAGCATTATGATTTATGTTGTTAACTTACTGCTTACATTCATATATACATACATACATACTTATTTATTCTTTACATTTTATTTAAAAAAAAAACCTAAAATTCCACTCAATTTTCAACTGACTAGTCGCACTGAATGAATTTTATTGGTCTTTGAGCTGAGTTGCTGCCTAGATTCGAGATTATGTTGCCAAACTATGCACGTATATATGCATATATATGTATGTACATACATATATACCATAGAAATTTTTGTTATTTTCTAATGTTCTGCTTGTTTTTTATTGCATTTCATTTTATTTTTTTTTTGGATTTTTTTATTTTTTATTATTGTGCTTGACTTTAAGTTCATTCACTTGTCGCCGGCAACAGTGGCGAGAAATAGACAAATAATGAATTTATAAAACTGGGCCTATTTATCTGTGATTATTATATAAATTGTCATACAGATTTAAACATATTTTGAACAGATTTTAAAAGAATGAAGTTAGGTTTTAAATAGTATTACTTAATGACAACTTTAAGTCAAATAACTCCCGAAGCCTTACTTCAACTGGAAAATGATCTCTGATTTATTCATGAAGTCTTATCATCAAAAAAAAAATATGTTTCTGTGTTCAGTATTACCTGAACGGGCGGTAACAGAAACCTAAGCCATACGATCTTATCCTCATGCATACATTTTGATAGCCTAGAAGCTATTACAACTTTGAATTCTTTCACCACTACAACAAAGTTCTCGTACAACTAAATTACATAAATAGGCTCAGTACCAGGACGGTCCCTAAATTAACTGACCTTACAAAGTAAACACAATAGGATGTGTCTGGCAGTAAATGAGAGCAAAACGAAGTATATGTTGTCGACAAGTAGGGACATGTGGCGTATTGAATCCGAGATTACGGCCGATAACTATTCTTTCGATATAGTCAGTGAATTTGTTTATTCTGGCCCCGCCGTTACCACCAAAAATGAAGTCAGTCTGGAGATCAAGCGTAGGATCAATCTTGTCAACAGTTGCTGCTATGGTCTTAATAGGCAACTAAGTAGCAGAGACCTCTCTCGTATGTCAAAACTACCTCCCCGTGCTCCTTTATGGCGAAGAAGCATGGACACTATTAAGCACAGATGCAGCAGATTTGAGAGTATTCGAGCAAAAAGATCTTCGATCCAGTGGGAGTTGGCGATGATTTCCGCATTCGATCCAACAATGAGCTGTTTGAGCTACGCAACTGCGCTGGCTCGGCCATGTCTGTCGAATGGATGAGGATGCTCCGGCGCAACGTTAATTTGATGTGGGGATTTGCGGAAGTCGACGTATAAAACGATCTTGTTTGCTTTGGAAGGACCATGTTGAGGAAGCCCTGTCATCGATTGCTGTGACCAGTCGGCGATGGCGTGCTAGGAATGATGTACTGATGCAGGCCGAAATCTCATAATCGGATTGTTAATGGCCAATTAAATAAGTAAGTAATTTGGGAAAAAATTTTATTTTTTTCAATGCAATCGCTTGTTGAACCCTTGTTTCATTCATGGTTACGAGTCAAACTTTAACGTCGAATCCGAAAAACAGATTTGACATTCTTTTTCATTGCAATTGGTTCGCTCTCAATTTAAACCGGTCAGAGGGGGTCATCAAAGGTATTTTTTCTTATATTTTTCAGTTTTATTTGATACTAAGCCAAGTCCATTACAGCCAACCTGGATTCTTGTATTCGTCTTCAGGCGTAGACAGTTCCTCCCCGCCTCTTGTTAACCTATGGATTTGAAACAATCGTCGTCTTATACCTATCATTCCCAGCTCACTCAAAACATTAAAATTTTACAAACCAAAGGTTATAAAAGTCTGAGGCAAGTGTATATTATTTGCACCATAATTCTCAACCGCATGGCAACGTATATTTTACATTGGAAGGAAAAAATCCTTCCAGTTTAATATGTCTTTGTGGCGAATTCAACACCTTTCGTTGGGTGTGTGATAACCAATATGGCTTTAGTCTACTTATTTGATTGTAGCCGCCGTAGTCTAGAGGGTTATGTGTTGGCTTATTAAACGGGAGGCCGTGGTTTAAACACCAGCCTAAACATTTCGAACAAAACGAAATACGGAACAATATTTCTTCGCCTACTTCCTCTCAGGACTCTTCTAACAAAAACTCTGAGAGTAAATAAAAATTGTCATGAAAAATTTCTTTCAAAAATCTTTCGTTCGGTGCCGACTTTCAACTGCAGGTGCTACCACTCATGAATAAAATTAATACACACAATATAAATGGTGTGAGTAACTAGGTGGTAATCCTGATAGAAGGATTGTAATAACCAATAATGTTCATATGTATGTATGTATGCATTTGATTACATATCCTCTTGGTTGACTAGCCTTAGAATTTTATTGCCTGGTATTGTTCTTGAAAACCAAATCTTTTTCCCTTAAAATAGAAGATCCAAACTAATTTTATATCAAATATCGAAATACTATTTGTATTGCTATGTGATCTCACTGTCATTTGGTGTTGACAAACTTGTTTCCTGGCAAATGATAGAGAAGAGAGTGAGAGAGAGAGTGAGGGAAAAGGAAAGTAACCACTTAATCATCCTTTAATGTTTGTTATGATGACGTTTTGCTTATGTGGCTTCCCAACATTTATTTGGGATCATACGATACGGCGTCTTTGCTAATATAAAAGTAGTCTCAAAGGAGACTAAACTTTTGCTATTTTATTCTTATTTTATGGTTATAAAATTTGTTCAAACAACAGTAGGAAAAAAAATAAAGAAGAAGAAGAAGAACGTGGTCATAACAATTTCCTTATTATTACCAGACTTTTGACCAAAGTTTACCTGTTATTATCTCTCTCACTCTATATCTGTCGCTGACTGTGCCTGTGCCTGTGTCTCAGTCTTTGCTTGTTCCCTGATAACATCATCATCATCCTGCTTCAATTATGTCCGGCATGGCAATTTTATGCTAAAGGTTGCCTTGGACAAAGGGATGTTTTAAATAAAAATCTTGATTGTCTGCTATTTGCAAAAACCCCTGTTTATTTCCCTGTACAAGTCAAGTGTATTTTTTTCCATAATGTTTCCTGCTGAAATTCCTTAAATTTTCTATTGAAGAGATGATGTTTATTTCTTAAAATGTAAAAAAAAATTGTGGCAGTTGGGGGAGTGAAATATTATGTGTTTGGTGTATGTGTTTAAATTAAAGTTTTTCTCCAGCATATTTTTTTTATTCTTTATCTTGACAACATTTTAAAAATTGAAGCTTGACATTGTTGCTGCTGGTATGTTCAAGTATTTGTTGCTTTTGCGTAAATAAAAAAAACGTTGTTTTTATTGTTGCCTGAAATACGAATTTTTTTTTCTTTTTTGGGCCAAATTTTAATACAAAATAATTGAATTTTTAGGTTCAATATTCATCCATTAAAATCAATGTGCCATCACATAGAACATGTTGGATATGCAAAAATAAAATTTTTTCTTTTGAAATGTTGAATATTTTCAAAATTAAAATTGTCACAATCAAATGCAGAAAATAAAAAATAAATAAGATTTTAATCTGCTCTCTCCTCTATCTCTCTCTCTCTCTGTATAGCCAATATGTATGTAATAAATGTTAAGATGTTGCGTATACTTAATAAAAAATGTATATTATCCAGTACGTATACGTAACGTATGACCATGCAATTTAAAATTAGTTTCTGTTGCTTGGTATGCCTTTAATACTTTGATAAGATTATCAAAATACATATGGATTCTGTAAGCAAATCTCCATCATTATATTATCGATAAAAAAAAATTTTCCGATTACTATAGTTCGTACACGTATAAAGGCAATAAAAAAGAGAAGTAATTGGTAAAGTTTAAGGATTAAAAATATTTTATGTTAATAAAGTTTCTTATACAATACGTATGTTAAGGCTTAAGGTGTACAAGTTTTCAATACAAGTATTTTAACTACAAAATCAAAAAAAAAAATACTGGAGGTTTACTTTAATTTAAGTTATTTATATTTTTTAGGTGTACCATAATACTAATTGACCAGCGTATGTATATATGTATGTATGGTAAAATATGGACATGCATACATAGTTTGTCATTACGACTCTTCACTCTGGATTACGACTTAGCTTCTCAAACCACTTATGTTGTCCCTGAGCGTCGGGACCTACAGTTTAATGTCGTCTCTGAACGACAGATTTGAGTGACTTTTCATGGCAATTTTATTATGCCCTCAGATCTTTGCCAAACGACTGCTTACAAGAAGTCGTCAAAGAAGTATTTTAAACCACGGCCTCATTTCTTATAATAACACACTACCTACTAGACTACGGCGACTTCAAATCTTAAAACTAAAGGAAATTATAAAAGCCCGATCTACTTACTCTCTTCTTAATTGGTTTTAACAACACTTTGTGGAATTTCGGTCTACCTTAGCACTTCCTTCCGGGTGCCCCTGCTTAGCGCTTGACTGTGAAAGTTTGCCATACTAAACGATGACAGCAGTTCCCCAACTTAGTCTTTTCAAAATAAACAAGTTTTTCCACTACGCCCACTTTCGCAGATCTCCGCACCAAATACCCGTCACGCTGAAACCTTGTCTTCTATCCGAACTGCAATACCGATACAGCGTTGTACATATTGATGCGGAGCTCATTTAGCTCTCCGCACTAAATTCCCGTCTAGCTGGAACTTCTTCTTCTATCCGAACTACAATGCCGATACAGCACTGCCCATATTGATGAGGAGCACATATAGGTCACTGATTGTTCGGATGCGTCCATCCCCGAAGATATTACACAAAACTTTTCTCTCAAATGCACGCAAGGCAGCTGCGTAAGAGCATCCATTGACTCCGGAAGTGGAGGTAGGTCGAGCTTGTAGAGCATAACTTTCATCGCGCGTGAGAGGACCCTGGCAACAAAGCCAACAAATTCCTTGACCACATCGAAAGTTTCATTGTCGACAGTAACCAGCTTATTCAAGTATTTCTTTAATTATTTTATTATAAAAATTCTATATTTTGACTGACAACACTCTGCTAATTTTCTGTTTTTACTGTATTACAGAGCTGCCGTTATCATTTGTAAAATTATGTGTGGCGATTCCCCCTTAACTGGATGGCTTAAGAGTGAATTCAATAGCAGGAATTTGTAATCAAACTCCAGCAAATGCAATTAATTCAATTTAAATTAGGCACAGCTTGGTTTTTTTATATGAAAAGATCAGATATTGTATTAGAAAAGAACTGTAATTGCTTGGTAGTAACTAGAAAAATGAAGACGATTATAGAAGAGTACAATAAAAAACTGCAACCGGATGAATGGAAACGTTTCCGTCCTGTACACATACATATTTTGATATTAAGAGATACACTACGCTCCGGCCTTTCTGCTTAAAACCGCTTGAATGTGGCTGAATCCAAAAACAATTTGAATATATCCGCTTTAGATAAATTACTACAAAAAAAATCATTTATTGTTTAACTTCCACCTACTAAACCCTGAAAAATCGCAGAGCCATCAGGATCTTTGTAGGTACTAAAATCATACAAAAAAAGAGTTGCAGAAATCTTTGAGTCCATTTTTCCAAACGTATTTCAGAACTTGCCGTAGTCTAGTAAGTAGTGTGTTGGCTTATTAGTCGTAAAGCCAGTGTTTGAGCCCCAGGCCAGACATCAAAACAAAATACAGCAGATTTCTGACAAAAACTCTGAGAGTAAATAAAATTGCCATGAAAAGTTTCTCAAAAATCTGTCGTTCAGAGTCGACTTTAAACTGTAGGTCCCACCACTCATGTATAAAATTAACACACACAACATAAGTGGTGTGAGAAACTAGGTCGTAAACCTGACTGAAGGGTTGTAATGACCAATTATGTATGTATGTATGTATGTATTTCAGAGTGAGGAAACATGTATTCAACAATCCAGTAAGGATAATTTAAGCTCCAAAACCGGTTGATTGTTCAATTTCTTGTGCATATACTGTATTCAAAAGAAAAAGCTTCCACGACCAGACTAGATGCTTAAGAACCTACCAACCAAATTATCGGATCACTGTTACATTGGTATGGTCTGGAGCTATTCTTATAGAAATATTTGCTCTTCATTGGTGGCATATCATCGTAGACAATTACTACCCATTCCTGCACGAGTCTCATTTACTTTCGGTAGTATAAAGTCAAGTGTATAAATATAAGGTTCACTTTGACACATCACTGATAAAGTTATTCCTGTATAACCAAATGATTTAATGAAACTGACTATTATCTGATATCAACTAACGTTTTTATTTGAGTGATATTCACTAATGGCAATAGTAATCCCTTTTATGTTGAAAGGTCAGATACTTTTTGTAGAAATGTTTTTTAAATTTTTTAATGCGAAATAAAAACAGGAACATATTTAGTAGCTGCTACCACTCGAAGACATTTAAAAATTCATTTCAAATAATTATTTTATTTGTAAAAACAAAATAAAGCAAAACACATTTCGATTTGTTAAACACTGGGGGGGTTTTATAGAGATTTCTTTATTTCATTATAATATTAATATTTATATAAACTTTTTTTAGTTCTTTTTTCTTTAATTTTTTATATAAAAAACTACAATAATTATGTTTACATTGTGTGTGTAAAAAAAAACACACACACACAGACAAACAAATGAATATTGTTTAACTATTATTAAATTCAGACCAATTGTTATTACGTAATACACAATAATATGTTTTTATTTTTCTTTTTGTTTTCGTTTATTAAATACACTTTGTTCTCTTCTAATGACATAAATTAATTATTTTTTGATTTCAATTCTTTGTTGTTTATTATTGTTGTTTCAAAGGAGTTCACGAAAGGATCAAATAACTTCACAACTAAATTTTTTTTTGCTTGTTTTTGTTTTGTTAGTAAACTAAACAACAATAATTGGAATAATTAAATTAAATTAATAATAATAGAAAATAATTGTAAAAAATTAAACAGTAGCATGACACTTAATTGTTCGCAAAAAAAAATTTCAACTTTTTTCTTTTTTTTTAAAATACTGAAATTCTTCATCATATAAAAACATTGATGACGATTACAAAAGAAATGCTTATACAAGAAGAAAAAAAAGGAAGAATAAAATATTAAATATACTTGGATTCACACTACAGTAAATATCCTGTGCAGCTAAATTTGCATATGGAAATACATAATAATAATAATAATAGAAAAATAAATCAATAATAAATGCTGCATTAAGTGCAGTGAAAAAAAGAAAAGAAAATGATTATCATAATATTTGTTCATCATTGACGAAGGAAAAGGAGATTTTCAAAAATTTATAAATGAACTTTAAGAGATTCCATACGACCAACAATACGACGACGTAATTCAGCATATCTGTAAAGAAAAATTAATAGAGTTTTAGTTATAGAAACATAAATAACATAAATAACAATTAAATATTATGCCTTGAATAAATAAATGATTTGAAGACGTAAACATAATTAATTTACTGATCAAAGCTGTGTCAGCTTAGCGTGATTCAATATTTAAAGGAATATTTTTTCGGCGACTTGCTCTCAGCAGATTTCTGGCAAGAACTCTGAGAGTAAATAAAAATTCGGAGTTAACTTTAAACTGTAGGTCCCGCCATTTATAAAATAAAATTAACACATACAACATGAGTGATGTGAGAAGCTAGAAGCATAATCCTAAATGTAGGGTTGTAATGACCAATTTTTTTTTCGAATTTCCTCTGTAAAATATTGTGCAATTCACTGGCCAATCGACCACTAACGAATGCTCTCTACGAGATAATCGAGTACTACGTAAAGCTATAGGGATGAGAAAAGATATAAAAAATGTCTATTTTCATTATTTCTTCTCCATTTGAGCACGGCATGACACTTAGATACTTAGCTTCTTAATAAGTTAAGAAGCTGGGTGTCGAAGTGGTCTAGCGAGAAGTGTAATAAAATATTAGCGTGAGGGTCATGGGTTCAATTCCCACCAAACAACTTTCGTCTGTTATACAACACCGAGCATAAAATCTACGTTACTCAGCTTGTAATAATAATTTGAAATTGTGTGCTAATTAATAAATAAATTTAAGAAGCTACGATTGTGTGAGTATTGAAATTTGATATTTCGAGTAAAGACCAGTTCAGTCTTTGATTCATTTACATTAAGCCATTTGCCTTAGCCCACTACAAGATTTTCCATAATGGCATCTCTACTAAATTATTTGTATGTATCTATGCAGCAAGCCGAGTAAGCTACCACTTTCGTTTACATGCGGTATGAATATGATTGAATCCATTTATAATTAATCAGTTAATGATATGACAGTAGCTATTATCCTTATAGTTACATTGCGCAAGCTGGCTTTTAAGGTTCATATGTTTTGTGTTGGACACGATATAGCATTTCCTCTGCGGTTTTCTGGATTTTAGTAGAAAAAGGTAGAATATCCTACAAAAGAGATTTTTTGTTTTTGCGGCTTCAGCTCTCATTCAGAAACCTATATTCAGACTCGTCAGAGGTTTATTTGTGGGATTACTCTGCCTGAGTGAGGAGTTGTCTTCCTCTTTTCTATTTATGTTTATCCTGTCTCTCTGTCCTTCTTCTTTACTTCCATGCCTTTGTGATTATCACTTTATTTTAGTACAAATACTGGACTCCATAAACTCCAGGTATTTGTAATGCTTATTGCCACCCACGTCCGTCCGCATACCTTATTACGTATCTACATTTCTTTACGGTGTTGTAATTAATCTTTCCAACTTTAAGAATGGAAACAACTGTCACCTTCTCCATTCCTTACATTGTATATTACCAAATTTCAGAAAAATCTTGATCGAGTAAACTTATATCTAGGCCTGGTTCTTTGTAGACTCTTTAAGAATTGATTGTTCGTAATCCAAACAAATCAAAGACTAAGATTTACGGAAATGAAATGTTTACGAAAATATTTTACCAGGAAACAATTTAGTTTTATACACATGAATTGCGAATAGAATCGGATAAGATTGATTCTGATATTCTAATCAAAAGACGAAGAAAAGTGTATGTCTTGTTCGATAGCTTACATCAATGACGTATAACAACTTTACAGGCTGATATGAAGTGGGTTTCTATAGAATATCCTAAGTTTAAAAGGTTTTATTTCAGGAATAGAAACTTACTTTTCTCTAACTTTGGTAACTTCTCTGTCTAATTCCTGATCGTAGCGCTCTAAAATCGCACGACACTCTGGTACAGACAGGTTTAAAAATTGCGCAACTTCATTGCTAAAAGAAAAGAAAAACGTATCAGCATACTGTAGCAGATTATATTTTTATACTTCGCTTACCTTATTTCATCAGTTTTTTTAGCATCGACTAAAAATAATTTGGCCACATCTTCATGAGGACCCAATGTAATGCGTGTTATCAGGGGATACTCATTATCTTTGAGACGTTTTTGCTCGCCATTGTCTCGTATAATGAAAAGGGAGAAATTCTCCGCAGCACTATCAACTCGATATTTCTCTAGCAGTAGGTTAATAACCTCTTGTGTGGTGACTAATGATGTTACCCACACAGACATTTGAGAACCATAGGGTGGCGTAAAGAAGGATGTTTCACGATTATAAAAATGACCATTAATGGAACAACGTCGCTTAAGTTTGGTGCGTGATCTACAAAATGAACAATTCATATAAATAAGTATCTTTTTGGAAAATCGTTTACAACACTCGTAACAGTTTACCTTCTATTGCCACTTCTTCTCTTAATGGCAGCAGCACCCGTACGGGGTGGCCTCCGCAATACGACACCATCTTCTGTTATATGCAATGGCTGATCATCGTTATCCAGATGATGAGAGTTGCGATGATTTTGGTGTGAGCCCACTGATGCTGTATACAATTCCTCCGTTTGAGTCAATTCATCACCGGCAGCAGCACCGCTTTGTGATGTAGTCGATTGTGCATTATCCTGACGACTTGAATCACAATCACTGGCACCTTCTTTGGGATAGCAATTCATTTTTATTTGTATAAATTTTGGAGGTATATCACTTTTGCGTATAGTTGCAGATATCTGCATGATACGATCACCCTCAGCAGTTTCTCTTCTAAGACGCGGCTTTAAAGTTGAGTCATCGTCATCGTCGCTGGAGGAATAAACCACACAAGAAGGCCCCGACTTGGAGCGATTGATACCTTTTTCAAAGCGACCATTTGTCACCATAAGTTGAGCCTGCGCAGAACCACTCTTTTGCAAAGCATACGGAGAACGTTTTAACGGTGAACAGCCTTCGTGATTCTTTAACGATAACGTATCGTTAATAAGTGAGGCGTCTATCGATCGTAAAGCATGTTCACAATTAAAACTTTTGCTCATTGGATTTTCGGCAGCATTATATAACTTGAGAGAATCGTGTATGCGTGACGGATCAATGGGTTGATTACGTTTTAGAGTATCGTCGTTGTGTTCTTGGAAAGAATTGGCACCATTTACATAGTCTTGATGAACACTACGTTTGAAGTCTTCAAAATCCATGGGCTTCAAAGTGGCATCATCGGAGGTTTCGTAATTATCTACGGTTGTAGAGGTGGTGGTATTAGCATTTGTGCTTGTTTCCCCTGTTGTTGTGGTGTTCAGTGAGGCAGTAGCTGTTAAAAAGTTATCGGAAGATGTTGTTGTAGAGGAAGAACTAGCGGAGGAAGTATTTGTGGAGGACTGTGATGTTTTGGAAGGTGAAGCTTCTTCAATATTAGTGGAATCGGTGCTATTTTGATTGGACACAGTTTTAGAACTATCCGATGTTGGAGTGGATGAGGATGAATTTTGAGGCGAAGCCGATGGTAAACGTACAGGCATTGTCTCGTAAACTCTGTCTTTTTCACTGATATGTCTCTCTACCTGCAACAAGTCATCTATTTCATCCCAATCCAATTTTTCCAGTTTATCTAACTTTGAAGGCAATGTTGTTGAACTAACGCCATTATTAGTGGTGCTTGTCGATGTTACCGTTGTTGATGGATCATCACACAAAGTTGTAGTGGTCGATGAGGAATCCTCCATATGTGTACCGTTTGTTAAAGTTTCGGTATTACTTGCTCCAGTGGTTTGAGCCGAAGCTTCTTCTGGTGTTGTTGGTAGTTCTGGATATTCGTTTAGACTGCACGAATCAAAGGTCATACTCTCACTTAACGACACATCAGTGGATATGGCATCGACTTGATCACTTGTTGTGGTAGCAGCATCATATGATTCAGTGCCATCATTATTTTCTTTGTCAGAGGCATCCTGCAAATATATGCGTTTTTAAATACATTTGTTTTGGAATTGTTTTTTTTTTTTTTATTAGAATTAAACTTACATTATCCGCTTTCGACATGCGACAAGAATTTCGCTTACGCACTACAAAAGTTCTTTGATCATCGTCTTCTTTCAGATGAATTACACCCTGTACACCCCAGTATACACGTAACGCACCTTCCAGAATCAAACGATTATTAACTTCCCTGCTACGAACTTCCATACTTTTATTGTCAAAAAATTGATTATATACCTGTGGACAAAGTATAAAGAAGACGGGATTTACATAAGCCTTTGTAGCAAAAAGACTTATTTATTAGATTATTATTCTACTCGAGTAATCGTATTATAGTTGGACTATGGCATTGTTTTTGAACATGTTTTACATTTCGGTAAGTTGTAACGCTTTTCTTAAGACCTTAGCCAGTTTTGGTGAACTAATACCTTAAACTACGAACTGAATAAAGTATTAATATCTTCCTAACTACATATTTAGGATAAATTTGGTTATATTGATGAGGCACTACTTTTTTTCTTAAAAGAAAAATCACATTGAAAATCAATCGTATGATTTAAATAATCTTAATAAAGAAAACAATGCTACAAATACAGAAACATATTCGTATGACTTGCAAAAATATATATAAATAGATATACATAGATACACAGATACATATAATAATTGACTATAATAACTTTTCTTTTTTGCTTTTTTTTTTTTTAGGAAAATAAAATATTTGTTTACAGTATTGATTAGCATTGGAATATACAAACTATTGTTATTTTTGCCTTTGTAAAGTATTTTCCTAAAGAAGAGCATAATTTAGAAAGACGAATAAAAAAGAATAACGTAATCATTTTGTAGTTTTCGCAATACCCCAACGTCCAAGGAAAGATGAAATTCACAAACAAGATATTAGGCACGCTTACCATCATGCGGAGGTAATTTATCTTTATGCAAGGCGATTGGAAGATTAATAACAAACTATTCTGCCCTTGTATGGACTTCTTCTCAAAACGAAACGCAACGTGTCTTCACAAAATCCAAAATAATACACTTAGGACGCGAATGGATGCATGAAGATGATCCGTATAGACCACTTACACAGGGAAACCAGTTTCATACCTCTAATTTCACAAAATTTGATGCTCTCAAGGCAATTCTTAATGAGAAGTCATCATCCTCACTATCTTTACAATCACGCTCTGCAGAATAATCCACATTTCCGGTATATTCCAAACAATTCAGGATTTTATCCCCATATTCGCAGCAACAGCAATATACAGTGACCAAGAAATACAACATCATAGCCAATAGTTGCCATAGGAGGTCTAATATATCAATTCTAGTTCGAATGGGGTCCTAAACGACCATCATCCATACATTGTCGTCTGCGGGGGGAACTCCTAATGACGATTAGGGTATCTCTCTCTCAGCTAAGAGATTCAGTGGGATGCTTGACAGATATCAAGCCAGAATAATCCCAAATTCAAGGAAGGAAAGCCAGTTTAACACATTTATATTTCTGGGCTAGATCAATTAAGGGTGCTTGGTCCCTGCAACTACCAAATTTTGATAACGACATACAAACAATAATTGCTTATCTTTGTATTTTATGCCTTGGGTTTACCTAGAACCGAGCCTAGCTGTTTGAAATCAGTATTCATAATCAGCATTTAGTTCATCCTCTAACAGCATCATGACACAAATCACGTATAATATCTTGCAGAAATAAAAACATCATAACAAAAATTTACCTTTAATTTCGACTCAAGATGATCCCGAGGCAATGAAGGGCAATTTTGCTGACCGGGTCGATTAAAAGTAGCTTTATTACCAAAGCTTTTGTGAGATTCTACGCGAGTGCCATGGCCAAAAAGTTGTGGTCCAAAGAGGGCTCCATAGCATGGTACATGGCAATAAGGCACACCTTTATGCTGAAAGGAACAAAATTCTTCTGTAAACCAACTACATCGTTGTACTACTACAAAAACAAACCTCTGCATGTTGTCCAGGATTAAGACGTTTGCCGCACTCTTCACATCTTAAACACTCTGGATGCCAATCATATCCCAAAGATTGTTTACGCTCCGCTAAATAGAAAAAGAAAGGTTTTAAACCATAATTTATTTGATCCGTCTAGAGCTAGAAGTGAGAAGCTATGCCTACAAAAGTGAGGTTAAATACTTACCAAAGTATACGGGTTTACCGCACTTGTGACACTTCCACATCTTGGGTTTGTTTTGGTGTAGTTCTGTAATTCTATAGAAATATAACTTCAAAGGTAGTCCGTTGACTATTTATTATTGTACAATTGCACAGACACACATACAAGACGATAGTTTAATGACCCCCACCGCCTGAATTCGTCTTATATTTTATATTCTTATGATTACTACGTTGGTTATTTAAAATGATTCTCTTTACATGCAATATTCAATTTTAATTTAAAAAAGGTAATTGAACTTAAATGGCCTAAAAACCAAAAGAAAAAAGTTCAACAGCTTTACAGAACCAATAGAAGAGAAGGGTCAACTTTTTACAAGACAACAAAGAATACAACAACAAAACCAATGAATGAAGTCAAATGTGTTCTTGGCAGCACTTGAGTCTCCTCTCACATAATCCTTTTGCTTTTTGCCTTTTCTTTTTGTTCTTTTCCATTAACAATTTAACGTAGTGATTATATGAATTCCAGAAAAAAATTTTATTTTAAACAATTACTAAGGTTCTCCTGCCTATGCGTTTAGCGTTTTTCTTTTTGTTTTTTATTCTCTCTGTTGCGTACGTGTTTTGTTTATTAAGTTTTTTAATTGAAATTATAATTTATGCATCCACTATACGCCTCCTTATTTTGTTGTTGGCTTTCCATGAGTACTTTTTCTATTCAAGTTTTTTTAAACTCTTTTGTTTGCTATTTTGTGCACCTGTTTTTTTTTCTCTAGTACAATGTGTTTATTTAACTTTTTATCAAGACAATTTATTTATAAATTTTCGTGTTTAATTATATACAAATTTATTGGATTATTAATTGCGGTTTTTGGTTTTTATTAATTTTTATAATCGCCGCGTTCAACGTCCATTTACACAGAAATTTGCAATTATATCGTGTAAAATTAGAACTAGTAAAAAAGTACTGGAAAGTCTCATGCGACTATTTTCTCTCTTCATTTGTTTTGTTCTTGTAATAATTGACAACTGGAAGTCTAAATGTTACTGGAAGTAAATCAGTTGATTAGCCTTAAAGACTTGGTAGTACTTTTTTATATTAAATGCAATGTTGCCAGGAAATCAAAAATTTTTGTTACCAAATTCTATTAAAAAATCACCATAATATCATTTATAATATATTGATATATAGGTTAAAATGAACCCCAATGCATATGTGAAAGAAGGACAGTCATTATTATATTTGTTTGTTTGCATTATTCTCTTTTATACTAATTTTGCAGCAAATCTTTATTTATGTTTAGCCCTTCTTCTTAAGTCGAAAAGAAAACTTTTTCAGTTTTCATGTCCTATTAACTCATAACCACAAACTCTGTCTTTGAATAAGTTTAAGAGCAAGAATATAATAAAAAATAAATAATTATTAACAAATAATTTAAATTTTATTTTTTATGCATTACACAACTGACCGAAACTGGCACCAGGTTAGGTGTATTTCATTTACTAATCGTGATTAATTATATTAAATCCAAACACGGTTATGCAGTGCATATGATAACCAGACCTATCAGTGAATGTCTCCGCTAACATAGGTGAAAATTACTTATTCTAGACATGCACCTTCCAAATCTCGATGCGCAGTACATGAATCCATGGTACCATTTCGAATAACGTCACTTTAGTGAGTTTCGATTTTATTCACCACATTTTGTAAAAACTCACCACACTGTAAACGCACCACTACAACAAGATTCACCACACATCCCAAAAATATAAAATCTGTCTTTAGACCGACCAAACAAACAAGCCGTTCGGTGAACAATTTTCCACACACAAATAACTAAGCTTTTTTATTTACAGAGGACCTACCTACTGGGGTTTGAACCGCGGCCTTTGCGGGTCTAAGCTGGCTACCTACCTGCTAGACAAACAGACCATAAATATAAAAAAACGCCAATAGTGCTTAATTGTTTTACTTAAATAAACCAGAAATCGGAAAAAGAATGTGCGAATTATTTAAGTTTATTTTGTTGAATGAACAAACACAAATTTTTCAACAGTGTTGCCAAGAAGAAAAAATGTTGGTATAAGGTTGTCTGCAAGGCGAATTCATTATAAGGTGAGAGCGATAGACCAGCTGATAGCCAGTAATAATGTCAGAAAATTTTTGGTTTTTGTGTATTTTGTTTTGATAATCAATTTCGTTTTTCTTATTGTGTCAGGTGTTTGTATATTTTTCTTCTTTTCCTTTTAACATTTTTCTTCCCATCGTCATTCTTTAACAATTTTTATAAAATTTTTTAACATTTTTCTTCCCATCGTCATTCTTTAATCCACATTTTTCTTCCCATCGTCATTCTTTAACAATTTTTATAAAATTTTTTAACATTTTTCTTCCCATCGTCATTCTTTAATCAACATTTTTCTTCCCATCGTCGTTCTTTAACAATTTTTATAAAATTTTTTAACATTTTTCTTCCCATCGTCATTCTTAAGTCAGCTGTTTTTGACAACATTACTATTTCTCAACAACAAAAAATCCCTGTTGTTTTTGTATTGTTGTACTTATTGTAATAATACTCTCACCTTATAATGAATTCGCCTTGGTTGTCTGTATTATAAAATATTTTTATTTATGTTATTTTTATTTATGTTAACTAACATAAAATTATTTTTTCTTGTGAATTTAAACAATATGCTGATTTTCTTTAGAGGATCTTCTCAGTTTCAATATACATATACATATTGTAAATTAATATGGTATCCTGACATATTACTTTTTTATCTTTATGCGATTAATTACAACTCTGGGGTGAAAGTGAGTACGTTATCTGTTTGTTGGGTTAGTTGCTGTTTATTACTTACTCCGCTCTGTAGTTTTGTGGAAAAGAAAAATCAGTGATTTTTTTATACCAATAAAATAATTATTAAATTATGATTAGTAGTTCAAGCTGTGCTGATATTTTATTAAAATTATTTTTAAAGTAATGCATGTAGTAAAGTGCTAATTAAAATAACAATGAGAGAGAAAATCTGTTGAAGAAAAGCAAGGAAAGGTCCAATAAAATACGTGTTAAACTACGAAAAGTGAAACAAAAAGAAGATCAAAAAGTATAATACAACTATACAACAACAAAGGCTTTAATAAGATGATATAAAAATAAAAACTAAAAACACAAGATAAAGGGACAAAAGCAAAGAAACGTCAGGATATTTAAGCGCAACAGCTGAAATTTATTATCATCGTTGGAAGTTTCAATGCAAAGGAATTCTTGTGTTACGGGGCCATTTCTTATTTTTTTAGTGGCAAACGTTTAGTGGTACTAAAAACACTTCTTTATTATAAATTAAGAAAAAAGTTGACGTAAACGGTTTAAGAAGCAAATACTTTTTAAAAGATTTTTGTGTTCAATTTAGTGCATTTGTATTGTGGTCGTGGCGGTGGTGGAAATAAATTGGCAGAAATATGAAAACCACAATAGAGTTTGAGGAGTGTCTTAAGGATTCACCCAAGTTTAGGTAAGTTGTTAAAAGAGTGATAAAATTTTATTTTTATGTGACATATAATACGGATAGTATGTGTAATAATTAACGAGATTATTATATCAATTGTCAATTGTTATTCCGTACATTCAAAAATTTAATAGGACAGACATAAAAGCAACGCCCCTATTGCTTGGTTTACTTTATCATTATTTTGCCTTAATTTTACGATAATTTTTTCTGTATTTTTATTTGTTTTTACACAAATCATATGCAAATATTACAAATTATATATTTTTTATACGCTACACCACTATAAACCACTGTGGCATATGTATGTTGTTGATATGTGCTGAAGTTTGTTAAATCTTTGACAAGCTGCTTGAAAACTTCGTTTGTTATACTAATCGATACGGAATTAATTTTTGCTCAGAAGGAAGAAATGTGCCAATCCGTACCTATATCAATAAAGTTAATTGCAATTATACATTCATATACATACATATATTATATGTAGTATGTATGCGTATATGGTATATATGTTACCTGCAAAAGGAAAAGGTGTACAAAATTTGATACGAATATAAACAACGCCTCAAAAGTTATTTTCTAATTTCGAAATGGATGTGCCGTTGTTGCAAATAACTCTTGTTTCGTAAAAGATTACCTTAATTTATTCGAAATATTTTAAAATCGAGTTCACCGATGATCCCAAAGGATTTTATAAATTTTAATGCATGTAGCGAATGTGAATAGAGTTGTTATTTTAATTGACGAACTTTAATACTACTTGTAGTAGGGATAGGAACATACTGCCCAGCCTTTAATTTTAATTGTTTGTGGAATTTCACTATTTATTTATTATTTACAATACAATTCCAAATTATCTATTTCTAATTATTAAGAGCGGAGTGAAAAAGACCAAACCAATGCTTAGTGTAGTGTAAAAGACCAGAGTCTCTGATGGAATTGAAAACATGACTCCCATACTACCCACTAGACTATGAGAGTTCCTCTGAACTTCTATATCCTAAAGTAAACAAATATCGCTTTAAAATTACATACTATAGGTATGTGCTTTAAAAGATGTCTTCTTTAAATATTAAATTTTAAACTTATTATACTGCTTGTAATTGATGCAATATATAGCATATGTATGTATATAGGGAAATTAATATGTATGTTGTATGTTTATACATATAGTAACTGATGGATAAATAAGGTCACTTACGACTGCAACACATACAATTATCGCAATTTAAATGAAAAAAATCGCGTAATTATTATTAGGAGTATTTAAAATAATTTGAAACAATAATTATTAGGTTCTAAATTAGCATTAGAAAGTGCTTTACAAAAGCAACCAATATGGTGCATAGTTTTACATTACAAATACCATTTATTAGTACCAAAAAAACGATAAACTATATTTATATCAACCTAAAACTATGATAATTTAATTTAATTCTAGAAATTTGTTTAATTATTGTTTTAACAGTGGGAAAATCACAGAACGTTTTGTTTAATGCTTTAAAGGACAAACCTAAGCCATTCATTGAAAGGTAGACATCGGAAAAATTCCTTAAAAGAATTTAATTATATCAAACAGTTTTTATCAAGAGTAGGTTTTAAATTTTGTAGCCAAACTTACATTTCTTGCATTTTTCATTATATTTTCCACAATTACTGTCAGAATTAGTTTATAAGAAATATATTTATTTCCGGAAATCTTTTATTAAAAAAAAACCATTGCATAGACAGACCATCCAGTCATCAAAAAAGAAAATATAACCAGACGAAGATAAATTTACTTGTCATTGATAGGCAAACTTGGACCGAAGACAAATGTTCCCGGTGTTTAGAAAACAATTTTTTTTTAATGTTACAATCTGTCTTAGCCTGAAACAACTTAAAGATGCGTTTTAATGGCAAGTGTTCGTGAAGTTTCTATTTCAGCAGATCAATGATCTGCAGCATTCTTTGAAGCATGCAATGACTTGAGCAATAGCCAGAAAATTTATTCAAAAACATAAACGAGGAGTAGAGTCCTTTAAATTAAGAAAAAGATGAATTGTGTCAGAATATAGAAGTAATGTAATATACTAGAACGATTGCCCTCAGGCTGCTCTTGACACTATGCTCAGTCTGACTGCGCTTGATTTGTATGTCAAGCGGTGTGCAGCGCGTAGTGCCATACTTCTGAGGGAATCGGACTGCTGGAAACAGCGCTTGATAGGTCACTCCAGAGTTCTGAATGTCGTCTTTCCTGACGGGAGGTACTGACTTTCGGAAAAAGCCACTGATTATATTGTGCCTGAAGCTATGTTCCTGCCTGGTTTAAGGATACTTATACCGGAAAGGGCAGAATGAAATGGTGGGTACTCCAGGGGCAAAGAGGTATACCCATCTTCACATATGGGTCTAAGTTAGGTGGATGTATAGGAGCTGGGGTTTTCTGTAGGGAACTCCGTCTCGAACTCCACTTCAGGTTGAATGATGACTGCAGCGTTTTTCAGGCGGAGATTTTCGCAATCTTGAAAGCTATTGAGGCCATAGCTGGTGGCCCAACTTCGGATTCGGAATCTTACATGATCTTCGTTGACAGTCAGGCTGCCCTTAGGGCCATTGCGTCGGTCTGGTGCAAATCTCGGCTCGTTCGCGAGTCCAAGGAGTTGTTGAGGACTTTTGGACTAGACCGCATCCGTCTGCGCTGAGTTCCGGATCATTGCGGAATACTGGGCAATGAGACGACGGATGCCCTCGCTAGGTTAGGTTCGCTTTCTGGGGGTGATTTGGTAGTTGGTCCTGACCCCCCGGGTCTGTCACCTCTACGGCCTCATCAATGGATGGGCCAGGGAGGAAGAGCAGAGGCGTTGGGGGAACGGATCGGGTTGTTTTGTCTCTAGATGTCTATGGCCTGCTGTGGACAATAGGAGAACAGGTTGGCTGCTGGGCTTGGATAAGGCCAGCTTAAGGTTGGTTGTCGGTTTTATCACGGGGCACTGTGAGATTAGGTCGCTGACGAGGATCTGGAACAGATCCCAGCCGGACTATTGCAGGGCATGTTGCGATGAGGAGGAGTTGGAGACTATCGAACACCTGCTCTGTAACTGCCCAGCCCTCGGTAGATTGAGTTTGAGGACCCTTGGCAGGGTCCTTCTTTGAGAGTTTGAATTCTGTGTCGAGAACCGACATCAAGGCTCTCTCTCCTTCTTGGAAGTTAAGATTATAATATAGAATATCAGATTTCGATCGATTTTTAAGTGTCTTAATGGGTTTTAATATTTTTATTTTTAAATTTTTATTTATTTATTTTTTGATTGTTTACGATGAATGAATGGCAAAGATAAGTATTAAACCATAACAATAAAATACTGAAACTCACAATTGCATTGTAAATTATGTTTGTTTTTGTTTTGTAAAATTGTCTGTGTACGTAAATGAGTCATGATTAGTTTATATTTTCCTAGATACCGAATTAGTAGGTTTTCAATACATACGTTCATTCGAACCATGGGTCTCTTATCAGGAACCAATTATTAATTTTTGAATGCATTTTAAAGCTTTATAAATATTATTATAAAGTCTTGTTTTATATTAAACCTGGTTGAATATTAAATAACTGCAAATATATTAAAGAATTAACACTTTTAAAACCGTTTGTTTCTAAATTCATATACATACATGCATAGCAAATACACACATAAATGTGTGAATTTAAATTATTATTAAAATTGTAATAAATATAATTTTCTTCTCATATTCTGCTAACATTTCCTACTCAAATTCAACTTTAAACAAATTTTATCTTTGAACAACGCAACTACAACTGATTTGTTTTTGTTTGTTAAATTAGTCATCAATTTGTTGCCAACATTTTAAGATCTTTGATAAACATATAGCAAAAAGCTTCATTTGTAATTGCTCCGCTCCATAGCATTTTTTTATGTAATAATTTACTTTTAACTTAATTTAACTTACTTTTTTAATTATTATTTATACACTAATTTAATGAGCATTTAATTTAGCATTAAAAAAAACTAATATTTTATCATTACGTACTTATATTTCATGCTTTATCTTCATTAAATAAAATAATATATGTATATATGTATACATATATGTATAGTAAATAAGTATTAATTTATTGATTGTTTAACTCCCTCATTGCTATTTAATTTGTTTTTTTTTAATACGATATGTATTATTCATATCTATCATTTTTATATTTGAATTTCTCATTATTTAGATGTATAACAAAAGAACTTGATAAATATTTATATGGAGTGTCTTTTCTTTTACAAGCACTTGTACTCAGTTTCAGTTTACAGTAGCCAAATAGTATATGAAATCTTAATTTTGTTACAAACAATCTTTGAATGGTTGCTTTTTCCTCAATCATATATAACCTGTCTTTGCTTCAGAAAAAAAAACAAAACAATTATTTTATATTTATAAAGTAATTCAAGCCCTTTTTTTGTGGTTTCAATTTTCTACTCTATATATAATCAATTTTTGTATGAATAAAAAATTTCATTGCCACTTTAACCAATCTGCTAAAAGTGTTTATATACACTTTTGTATAAATATATACATTTGCATAAAAGCGAAAACACTACAATGATGAGCTAATACAAAACCCTTCCAAGTTATGTAAATTCGTTTTATTTTCACTGTTATCGCTTTGACTCAATTCAGCATAAATTTAAATCTATAATTATGTTTTTAAGACGTAAACAAAAATAATACAAAGAAAAAAAGCTTAAATACGTACGTCAACTTACTGAACATCTTGAACTTAATGAAAAGAGCGACACTAAAAATTTACGAAAAGCTGTAGAGAAAAAAAGAAATCAAAATAAACAAACTTGTACGTCTTGTAATTGTTTATCAAAAGATAGACTATTTTCTATTTATTTAGATAGACAGATAGATATGTATGTATGTATTATTATTTTGATAGCAAGAAATTTCATTGTAATATTAAGAATTAAAAGAAGAAATATTAAAATAACTGACAATAATTAACAACTATTAACAGTGATATGCTTCAATAGCAACTGCTTCTATGTAATCTTTTATTTGTGTAAATTTACGTACTTAAATAAAGAGATGCATCTAAAAGAAAACCATGAACTTTTAAATTGTTGACTTTAGTAATCCGTATATCGCGTTCAAGTTTAAAATGAATCGCACTTCACATAGATAAGATTTTGGTCTAAGGTATTCATCTTTTTATTATTTGATCTACATTAAAAACGGACTCCTTTAAAGTGAATATACATCGTACTTTACGGATTTTCTGCAATAAACTCTATCACAAAAGCTCAGGTGCCTGAAGTGAAGTGGGTTATGTTTCCAATCGTGTAATAGGTAATTAGGCTGTAGTATTTACAACTTTATTTTCATTAGATTGTTTTTAATGCCAAAGAATCAAATTGCTCCAGCTGATTTATTATTGAAAATCTTGGTAAAATAAGAAAAAGAACTGAAGTTACTGTTCCGATTTCCCCATGGGTTGAAAAATGCAGCACCAAACCTCATTTAAAAAGAATTGATCAATCAAAAATTAACGCATACAATTTGAATTTCTATATGCGAGTAAATTGCTGAATCACAACAAAATCGAAGCATATCTTAAACAGAATGTAACAGGGAATGAAGAGCGGATCACTTACGACAACATCAGACAAAAAGACCTAAATTGTAGAAAACCCTACTTAGAAGGTCAATAAAGTTTTGACTGTTTGCAAAATTGCAATTTGTTGACGAATAATTTTTTCCTCAACAGGTTACAAAAAGTCGTGCATATTTTACCTGAAAATGATAACACTTACGATGCTAAACAAAAAAGCCCTGAATATAATATCAAAATAATATATTTTTAATTAACCTTTATCAGTAAAGAAAATTATATCATTTGTTTTACAACTCAACTCTTTTTCTTTGTTTCAGACAATTCATTGCAAAAGAAGAAACTGATATTGAACACTTGGAACAACGTTTAGAAAAAATTATAAAACTTTGTAATATAGCAGTGGATTCTGGTAAAGAATATGTGAAAAATCAAAGGTATGTTTTATTATTTTCAAATTATACTACCAACATTTAATATTTGTAGTTTTATTAAGAAATAGAATTAGAAGTAATGCTACGTAATGCAAAAACTTCTTGAAATTTTTTTTTAGTTTCTTTCAAAATATTCAGTTTAATACCCCAACTAACAATGAATATATTATCATATACAAGGATTGTTATTTATATGTTGCTAACACTCCACTACCAATCATAAGTTGTATGAAATTATAATATGTATTCTTTATATGACACATTAGCCTTCCTTATTGTCAACATAACTTGCGTATATTTATGGTAAAAAAGAAATCAATTGTTATAAAAAATATTTAAAATAATCAGTAATTAAAACGGTCAATAAAATTTGTGGGACAGATGAAAAATGAGGCGAAAACAAAAATTTACTATTCCTGTTTAAAGGAATTCAAATGATAGAAATTTTTTTGAAGAGGCTTTAGAGGTTTAATTTTAATTATTCCTTTGGTTAAACCAAAAATAAAATAATTTTTCTAAATATGTATAATCAATTCGATTTCAAAGTATATATTGAGTGTAGTTATTTTTTTTCAAACTACTTATTATTTCCTTTCCATTTTTAAGAATTTAACTCCCTTCATTTTTTTTAAATTTGTTACATTCCGTATGGAATTATATATTTTTATTAAAAGAATATTTATTGGTATTGAAATATAATCATTTTTCTTCCTCTTTAACACAGCGCATTTGCAATGTCCCTTTGGGATTTGCAACAACATTTTGCTGATAATAAAAGTGCTCACAATGCTTTGGGAAAACTGATACATTGTTTTCAGGTTTGTTGATTTCAATAATAATAACAAAAAAAATAATAAAAACATTACAAGAATGGTTTCATTTTCAATTGTTATTTTTTATTTACTTGAATATTTCTTCAGTACTTTGTATGTATGTGCATATACATATATTAAAATCTTGCTTATCTCTTGCACTTTACACAATATAAATTATATATTATAGGAAATGAATAAATTTCACACCATATTATTGGATCAAGCCAGTCGAACGGTTCTAAAGAATCTATCAGTATTTGTAAAAGACGACATCAATCAAGTTAAGGATTATAAAGGACATTTCCTTAAAGTTTCTGAAGGCTATGATAATGCATTAATAAAAAATGCTCAAGTAAGTTGCGAACAAAAAATAAAATAAAGGCGAATACAGCATTATTATTAACCTTATACGATTTAGTTAATTTACTTGAATTCTATTTATTCGTAACAGGCAAGCAAAAATCGTGCACAGGAAGTACAGGAAGCCGCCAACATATTATCAGCATCTAAATCTTGCTTTCATCATACAGCATTAGACTACGTTAACTACATCACTCTAGTTCAGTCTCGAAAAGTACCTTCAATATTGTCGACTGTAAGTACCTGTCTTTGCACACACACATATATTTGTTTGTATATAAAAACAATTTATTTTCATAATGTTTTAAATGTGCTGCTAAAGGCATATGTACGAGTATATAAACCTTAAGGCATAAAAATAGTTACATACATTTTATGTATTTGTTTACCTAAATCGATGTTTATGTCTGCGGTGTTTATGTCATCTAACTACAAAAAAACAGGATATCCTCTTTAAATGTTCTCATAAATTTCTTAAGATGCCTGCAGTGCATGCATGTGTATGTGTATACATGATAGATTTTCCTTAAGTAAGAGTGAAAAGAAAATTGGAATATACATTATAATACAATATATAATCTTATAACAATTGAAACATCCTTAAAATAAGAAATATGAGGAGTTTTCTTACAAAACAATTTACAACAGTAATAAACATCAAAGGAAAATATTACACTCTACACTTCAAAATAAAACTAGAACACAGGAATATGTATATGCTTAGAAATTGAAAGCAGTTTTTCTTTACAAGGAAAAATTTATTTGAAACTTATTCTTTTTCGAGAAAATGAAGAACAACTTTGAGAGAATTAAAGAGCACAATTCGATATTACAAAAAACAATATTAAGACAAGATTACAAACAGAAGCTAGTGTTTGTTAATTACTCCGTTCAGGATTTTATTTTCATAACTAAAGCTGGAAAAACGATTCCATTCCCGCCAAACATCCACCAATGCCTTCTTGACTGAAAATCATAACTTCACCATCGATTGCAATGTATTGCCACTATTCCACGACTGCTATTTGCGTTTGTCGGTGCCTTAAGCAGCCTATATTTTATTCGTTTTAGAAACACGTTGGTTTTGTTTCGTTACAACAGCGATACGCTGACCGAACTTCGTTCAACAAGATTTTTTTGTTAACTGGTATGGTCTGCATGTCTGGATTGTTGTGTGCTTTGTCAAATTCAAATGGTTCCAACTCATTTTTTTCTTCGAACATTTGAGTAAGCGATAGAATACTTACATGATAGCCGAACTCGTTGATTTTCATTATTTTATTCACATTTTCGATAATTGACCTGTCAAACCAAATTACAGGAATGATATCAACAAAACTAGAAATGCATGTGATTGCCTGTTCACGTACCAAGACAATAAACTGTATTTAATAACTTAAAAAGGCATATTTTCTCTTTAAGTGTGTCTATTTCAGAAGCAATTAAACAATTCGAAATTTTTAAGAAAGCTTCAGATATAAATGCATTAAATCCTAAAGCTGTCTGTCTATTGGCAATATAATGGATTGCTTTTTACTATTTCCTATATACGTTTGTATATTTTAAAAACACACTTTTTTAAATTATTTGAAGTATTAAATACACAGCATTAATGAAATGAAATAAAAAAAGAAAATAATTAAATAATCCATAGCATTAATTAAATTTTTTGGCGCAGATTATTTATTAAATTTAAAATATGATCACTTACCCGACGTTTGGTTTACAAAATTAAAATTATTTTCATTACTGTTTTTGCAACTAGTTGTGCAACGAAGCGTTGATTTGTTTATACGATTTTGTGTTAATCGAAAAAGATTCATAACATTGGTATTTTTTAATTGAATTCCCAAGTATAGTATACATGTTTTCATAAACTATTACATGCATTGATTGATGCCGGAGTTAAAGCAAACAGTATAACGTTTTTTTCTACTTTTTTTTTTGTTTTTTTGCAAAGCTAAACAAGCATTTTGTTTTTGTTTTTTCTAGTTTTGATTTTAAAGTATATTATTAACATACATTTATTCTTTCTTTCTAAATGTTGAAATTGTCTGTCGAATTGATTTTTTATAACAAAAAAAAATCATTCTTTTTTCTTCTCTTTATCTAGAAAGTATTAGAAAATACAATAAATATTTATCTGTTTAAGATTTATTAAGCAAGTGTAGTTGTTAATTTTAGTATTTTACTTAAATTTTTGTAAAGCACACAGATTAGTTTAAAAATTTTAATTTTGTTTTTCAGCTATTGGATTACTATCAGGCTTGCGTTACATATTATCATCAAGGTTTCGATTTATGCAACGATTTTGATGTATTTTTTAAAAGTATTACTGAAGACTTGAATGCACTACGTGGTGAATATCAACAATTAGAGAAGGCCATGCAAAATCGCCATATGAGTGTTAATAATTTTAATGAAACGAATACAAATAGTACTTCGAACAAAATCGAAGGATATTTATTTAAAAAGAAATCCAAAGGTTTTAAAACATGGTGCCGTCGTTGGTTCTATTTAAGTGATAATCAACTAGTATACAGGTACGTTAAATTACACACAACTGAATTAGTTAGTTAGTTAGTTAGTATTAATTATTTAGAATTTATATCTAGAAAATTATAATTACTAGTAGTTTTAAGTCCATATTTTTTTTATAGTAAATTAACTATTAAGGCATGCTTATGTAATTTTCAAAATTCCTTTTTTTTATAATTTCTTGAAAGTTTTCATCATCAATGATTCTAAATTTTATTTTTTCTTCTTTTTCTTATGTATGTATGTTGTATTGCTGTATTTGTATTTCTTGTTTAAAACTATGTATTGTGTAAATTGTATTTGTTTTTATTTTATTTGTCTAAACTTAACATATTTATATTATGCGTCCTCTTTTTTTATATTTGATCTTTAATCTTTTGTTGCTATTTACGAAAAAAAACCATTGTTGTTTTGTATGTTTTTTGTTTTGTTGAAAAATGTCTTGTTGTTGTTGTGTTGTTGTGTAACGCTCTGAAGTGATTTGGATTCGAATTGCAGAAAACGTAGCAATGAGGACTCATTTTCTGTGATGGAAGAAGATTTGCGAATCTGTACCGTAAGACCCGTTAACGATGGTGATCGACGTTTTTGCTTTGAAGTCATATCGCCAACCAAGTATGTACCTTGTATATACATACATATAATAGCATGTAGTATGCATATTCTATATGTTGTAAATAATCATAATCTTGTGTTTCGTTTCTATTGTTATGTTTTCCTGTTGTTTGAACAGATCACACATTTTACAAGCTGACTCAGCTGATATGTTAACGATGTGGATTTCAGCATTACATAAAAGTATTGGTGCAGCTATACAACACGATTCTCAACATTCCAGACCACAGTCATCATTAAATACAAATCCATTAAACTCCAAAAGAAAAGTGTAAGTATAAGTATTTATGCCCAAAAATTATTTCAATAAACTTTCAATTCGCAATACTTCTAATGCTTTAAAACGCAACTTCAATTTATATTTGATATTAAACTTGAAGAATAAGGATAAAAAGCCTGTACTGTTTAATTTAGACTTCTTTCTCTTCAGTTGATTTTATTTATATTTCAATAAAGATTTATCTTAATCACTAGAATACCTGTTATGTTGTCCTTAGTACGTTCAGGTTTAAAGTGAACTGTTTCTAAAATTTACTCACTCAAGATTTACATTTATTTGCAGATATTGGGAACAATTCCGCAAAATTCCTGGTAACGCACAATGTTGTGATTGTCGGGGATCTGATCCTCGCTGGGCTTCCATTAATTTAGGCATAACACTGTGTATAGAATGTTCCGGTGTCCATCGTAGTTTAGGCGTACACTACAGTAAAGTTCGTTCTCTAACATTAGATGCATGGGAGACTGAAAATGTCAAAGTCATGATGGAATTGGGCAATGCTGTAGTTAATCGCATCTATGAGGCACGTATCGGTGAGAATTGTGAATTGAAACCGGCCACAGAAAATTGTGACATATCGGTGCGAGAGGCTTGGATAAAAGCAAAATATGTAGAGAAACGTTTTGTTTGTGGCATGCCAAAACCAACAGATTATCTATCAAGCGAAACGGCTGAAGTGCTATCCATTGATAGTGGAGAGCTGGGAAAACGTGCTACATTGTCATTGGGCGCACCAAAAAAGTGGGCTGTTAAGAAATTTAGACGTCGTCGTCACCGCGAAAGAAAACGTCAGCGTTCAAGTTCAAAGTCATCGGATGATCCTGTAGTTGACGATGATGAAGACGATGACGATGATGAATCCATAAATATACCATCAATGTCTTTGAGCATTTCACGTGAAGACCTTTTGATAGTGGGCGATGAATTGAATTTGGAAACGTATGAAACTCCTGGTATATTAGGTTCTGATCAAGAGTCCACCGAAGGTGAGAATGAACCAGAAGTAATACATGAAGTGCCCTTTTCGAAGCTAAATGCAAATCTCATGCTGTATCAAGCATCTTCCGTACACAATTTACCTGTAATGTGTATGGCTTTCGCTTTAGCAGCTGATAAGAATTGGCGTAATGTCGAAGATCATAATCGTACTTATTTACATCAGGCAGTGTTATCGGTATGCAGCCACTTTAATGTGATATTGTATAGCTTTTATAAACTTTTCTTTGTTTGTTTTCATTAAGGGTTCTGTAATGGCTTGCGAATACCTTCTGTTAAATGGTGTACCTATTGATGCCGTCGATGATTTAGGCTACAGTGCATTACACATGTCAACCGAAAAAGGTTTCATAGCTCAAGTATATCTATTATTAAAACATAAAGCCAAATATGACATCGAAGCCAATGATGGCAAAAAACCATTAGATATTGCTGTTGAACAAAGAAATGCTGATATTGTTACACTGTAAGTAAAATCTAAATTATTAAATTTATGTATGCATACGCCACTATATGAACAAAAAATATTCATGAGTAATTTTATGGGGAAAAATAATTATTTTTCCAAGGAAAAGATAAAAACATAAAAAAACATTAAAATTCAAAGGAAGTTTATGTGTTTACATTGTTCTTAAAATATTATTATGCTAATAATGGAAACATTTTTCGATTTGCAGTTTACGTTTAACTCGTTTAAATGATGAAATCGGACTGAATGATGAGGGAAACGGTGAAGATGAAACATATAAAGATGTTATGAAAGATTTCTCAAATTTTACTTCCAGTCAACCCCGTATGTTACGTAATCGTAATGATTCTAATACTCTAGAATCTCAACGTTCTTCCATGACTAATTCGGATTGAAAATAAATTTTAAAAAAAAAATTAAACTTAAAAAAAAATTATTAAATGTCGCGTTTTTACTATGTATGTTATTATATTTGTTATATTTATATTAAGAAACACAATACAAAACACAAATTCAAATATCAGTCATTCTGTTAAAACATTTATTATAATTAATTAAGAAAGTGAAGATGTGGTGCTTTAAGAGCTAAATATCTTGGTATTATGTTTAGATTTTGAGTTTTAATTTTTACTTTTATTACCCACATAAACTATAATTATTATTATTTATTAAAAGCCAATGTGTAAGAAGAAAAATGTAGTATTTTGCTTTGCTCAATTTACTTTAAAACTTTTCAAACTTCTATTTCGTTTAGCATTTATTGTTGATTAAAAATTATGCTTAGAACTTAAAACGTATTGCTTATAAAAGTGTCTTCAAAGTTTTCTTTTTTTTTTTTTTGTAATAATTTTAAGGCGTTTATTATTTTGCTAAGGTTATACGCTGACTTGCTACTTTGGTTATTGAAATATATAGATAAATATTCTAAACAAAAAAAAAAATAATTATATTTACATTATTTGTAACATCATTCGAAAACACTAAAAATGTTAAATACAATTTATTATAAAAGATTAAAAGATAAAGCATGAATTTCTGTTAAATGTAAGTAAAATACTGTGATTGGAAAATAAGGCGAATTATCTGGATTCCGCAAGGTTCTTCTACAGCGAAGAGTATTTTTTTTTTTCAAATTTTCAATCAATTAAGACCGGTCTCAGATTAATTTTCGTTTAAAATCACGTAATCACGTTCGTACATGAACGTTTTCTAGAAATTTTCATATAAATATGAAAATGTGCAAGCATCTATACATCTCTCTTCTATTAGCCGTTCTTGTTATTAAGTTTTTGCTTCACGAAAAGCAATTGTCCCAAAAATAAAAACTTAAAACCGATATAATGAATGTGGCATACTTTTCTGAACTTTTAAAGAATACTTTTTTTTTTGATGTGAAAAATAATATTAAAACTTAAAACAAATAAGAAATTATTATAATATTAAAAAAATTACGGTAAATACAAAATCTAGGCATTTTCAAATTTCAAACCATTTTCATTTGACTTAACTTTTTGTGGCTTTAGCTTCGAATGCATATTTGCAATGTGTCGTTTGATTGAAGAACGATCGCCAAAAGTTCGATCGCATTCACTACATTGGAAAGCAACACCACTGTGTGTAGTTAAATGCCGACTCAAACCAGATGCATGATTAAATCGCTTTGGACACAGATGGCATGGATATTGCCGTATGCGTGGTTCTTCTAAGTGATTACGGTTTATGTGTTGAGTTAGATTAATGCGTTGGGCAAAAGCACGATCACAATGCGGACACTGATGCGGCTTGACACCGGTATGGGTTTGCATATGCCTTTTAAGTATTTCCTTTTGTACAAATGACTTTTCACACAAATTACACGAAAATGGCTTCTCCTCACAATGTACATACATATGACGACGTAAAGCACTGCTACACGAAACTACAATACGACATTCGGGACATTGAAATGTAACACCTGTCTTTTCCACCTTTTGATGGGTGCGTAAATGACGATCTAATGAGTGTTTAGTTGAAAATACCATTGGACAATCATTACATCGAAATATTTTCGGTGTATCCGTGCTGCGCTGCATCGGATTCACATACGTTTTCGTAAGAACTGTTGCCTCTACTGTTGTCTTTGTTCTAGACACCGAAGAAGAAACAATTGATTTCACATTTTTCTCGGGTGATTTCTCAGTTTTAGTTAACACTAGTTTTTTCGGTTTGGAATATTTTTGCTAAAAAAAAAATACATTATTTCTGCTTTAAGCTTATATTTCTAAAAGAAAAATATAATAGTAAACTTACATCTTCAAATTCTTCTGTATATTCTTCAGTATCCATGTGTTCTGGAAGTTTTATGATCATTATATTTTCATCACAGGTTTGATCCAGGTTTTCTTCATCCATTTCGTTATTAAAGTTCTCATTTTTCTTTAAAAACTGTATTTCTCCATTTTCATTGTCAACTTTAAGTAGAAAAATAAGTTTAAATGAATAAGTATAGTATACATAGTATATTTTAGAACAAAAAGTACTTACTCCTATAAGAGGTTGTAGTGGCTCCTTGTGATTCTTCATTGTTGTACATAATTTCACTGGCATTGAGCTTTGTATACGGCTCATTATTATCTGTAATTTCTTCATCGTCATACTCAATTTCGGTTGCATCAGCGTCCTCTTTATGATCAGACTCTTTTTTCTGCACATCAAATCCTTCATCGGTATCATATATTAAAAAATTTCCTTCGCTGTCACATTCTTCTTCGTTCATATTTAATTCCTCTTCTGTAGTATTTTCTCTTTCCCCGCCCTGATTTTGTATTTCCAATTCCAGTCCAACATATTCAATTTTAGGTGATATTCTTACTGTTTGGGATGCCTTTTTATTTGAGTTGATTGTTTTCGTATCAGGAGTTTTAACGGGAACATCTTCCACAATTCGCTTTTTGTTTGCGAGATAAGTTTGTAGATCTTCCAATAAAGACTTTATTTCTAATTGCCTACACTCTTCACGTACTTCATCACGAACCAACATCTTGGCTTCACTTAAACACTGATCCATTAGCTCTTGACGTAAATTTTGTTCCAGTTCATTTTGAACTTCTGTTCTTACTTCCTTCTTAAGTTCTTCTTTTATTGATGGTATTAGTTCCTGCTTCCATTTTTCTCCTAAAGTTTTCTTTGCAGTCTTTAATTCTTCTTCGTATTGCATTTTTATTTCTTCAATCTTCTTTTCAAATTCCAATCTTTCTTCATATTTTTGTTTCTCCTCTTGTTCTCGTATGAAATCAAGGCTGTCTTTGAATTCTAATTCATCTTCCTCATCGTCATCATCCAATTGTTTGTTAAAAACTTTACTCAATTTGCCCATGCTCACCAGGCGTAAATGCTTCTTAAGTTTGGCATCGGATGCCTGGCTCATTTTGCGAAAATGGTAGGATTTCTCCAATTGTAAACGGCAATCGGTGCATATTTTCTTTGGAAAATCATCATAATTTTGCACCTCAAGTGAAGAGCAAGTCATTATTCGCATGGGTATCGATAATGAAGAATGTTTGTTAGTGGAGGATTGTTCTTTTGGAAAAATGCAAATAGTTCCCTCATTTTCTTTTAGGCATAAACGACAAATCTTTTGTAAGTCAGGATATACTTTTTCACTCATTTTAATTTATTTTGTAAAAGTTTACTTAAATTTATTCTTTTTTTAGTTCAGATTACAAATTGGCATTCTTGCCCGTGCTGAAAATCTTTTCTACAAATGTATCAGTAGTGAACTATCCAAACAATAGAGTTCACTAACGAAATCGAAACACAGCGACGTGCGACAAAATGCATTCAAACACTGTACCAGTAAAATGTAAGCCCAAACTAGTCAAATTTGGTTGCAGCTCGTCGTGCTCGTTCTATTTAAAGATGTAAACAAACGCTTTATGCCGCTTTATTGTGAATGAGCAGTATTGTGAATAATACTTTTAAATTCGTTTCATTCATAAAGTTATATATTCTTCATTTTAGTAATTTATAGAATTAACTGTTATTAATGGTTATTGAATAAAACAAATGTAAAAATGTTATGCATATTTCTGTCCAAGGCGAGCATAATGAGGTAATAGCACTGTTACACTAATTTTTTTATATTTTTGTAATAAAAATAGCATGTATTTGTTGCTTTTTTGTGCGCTCCGTTTTCAAAATTATGGCCAAGGCAAATTCATATGTGAATTCGCTTTGATTATGGTATTAAATTTTAAATACTTTGTTCTCCCTATAAATTCGTGTTTAAATTAAAATAAAAAATTAATATAAAAATACATTAAAAAAAAAATATAGAACAAACTTTTACTCGTAATATGTATTCATATTTGACAAAATAAATGCTGGAGTGCATTTGCATTCAATAAAAAACAATCAGCTGAGCTGGCGAATTCATATTAAGTTCGCCCTGCTTCATCTTGTATGAACTTGCCTTGATGTCTTGGTTTCTACCTGTTGACTTGCTACACAGGGTTAATCGGTGAGATGTTATATATATTTTTAGCCCCTCCATATATTTAGCAAACTCCATAGAATACAGAAACACAGTGATACCGTAGTATGGAAATGTCGGATGTTATTACAACAAGAGAAAATAAATCTTGCGTGTCGTGAGGACTCTGACGGGATTTCTGAACTGGGGTACCTGGTATGTGTTCAATGTGAAACTCCACTCTCTTCTAAGCTGCACCCAGGATTTACCTCTTCAGCATGGGCAGTAGTCTCTCACTACCGGAGATGTCTGAAACCCTGTTATATTCATAGCTGTTGATTGTATCCGTAACTTTTCGTTCACGTAGACCCTCTCATCCGGTCTGTGGTGGTTGGTGCAATGTACTTAAAGTCGTTTAGATTCTTCTAATGCCCAGCCTTATATTACGGTGTGGAAGCTTTTGTGGCTACACCATGATTCGAATGGTTTGACTGGTGACATGAAGCTTTATAGCCAGGAGAGCGTTATGATTGACTGAGGTAAGTCGATTTTCATCTTGCGATACTTTCTTTCCCCTAAATACGGTAAAAAGTTAATTGGGCAATCATCTTTTTATATCATTAGGTGGTGTGGTGTTTCGTATGTATATCATAAACAGCACGGTCAAACGCGTCAAAATATTTGGAAAGGTTCAATTTATAAAAAAAGTATGTACACCCAAAACCCTGTGTATATTATTCAACTAAATCTGTGCGTTTTTATAAAGTTATTCAATTTTATAGGCATATGTAGGCTGCTGCATCAATCCTATGTATATTTTTTCAGTTTGTTTATACACTTACATACATACATAATATTTGACTTTTTTTACGCGTTTTTTTTTTACACGGTAACCACTGGAACGTATCTACCGTGTAAAAAAAGGTTTGGGTGTAATACTTTATTTATTTATTTAATAAAAAATTAATTGGATATTAAACCATATTTCTACATTTTAACATGCTGTGTATATTTAACTATTTGAAATTCAATAAGGTACAGAAAGTCTCAGCAAGTTTGAATATACGTACACATCCTTGCAGTGTCATGGTTCAAGAGGCTCCGGTTTCTAAAGCGTATGTGTAGTGGTTTTTATAGACCGTTATATTATCCTAATATATAGTGAAACATAGTGAAACAGCTCAAAAATGAATTGCGTTTAACAAAAATCTTTACAAATTTATTTTTCTACCTTAAAGTAGCAAACTTTTGAAAATTAACAGTACTAAATTTTCCAAACAGCTCCAAGGGATAGTGGCGATCTTCCACAGGCGCGTGTATACGTATTTGTCGCATATGCGTATCACGTCCATTTTGATGATTCGATATGACGGCAATTTGAAGCATAAATGTACGTATACATTTAACACTGCCATCCTTAATAGGTATAGCGACCCAACCGGTTGGCTCATTTAAATCGACAATTTGTAGTTCTTGTAAATCATTAAAATTCGAACCGGCTCGTATGGATATCCGGGATGGTGTATAGCTTTCGTCTAACTTATAATCGGTGTATATGTATATTTGGCTTATTTTAGTTTTGCTGTGAAATTGTATATTGACTAAATGCGGTAGTTGACCATCGGATTGCCAATAAGTATCCATTATATTGTCGCGCAAACGTTCAACGCCAAAACCGGGTTTGCAAGAAGACAAACTCCAAACAGCAAGATTTCCAACTTCTCTTACAAGACCCTGACGTTCTTCATCCAGGGGATCTTCTTTTGTTTCGTTTTTTTCTGGATCCTCATTGCTGCCCTCCACTTTGATACAAGATTATTTAATTTGTTTGCAAAATTTATATCTACAAAGATTACTTGAATTTTGAAAGAAAAAAATTGTAAACAAAAATACCACCAGCAGCTGGACGTCAAAACACGAATAGCAAATAAATCACAATATATTTATGTGTACATTCACAATAGTATTGCGTTTCATAAGAAATGAAATTAGTAGAAATCAAGATTGATTTTAGTCGTTTGTATATTTTTTGTGTTATTAAGTTATTTCTATTATTTTAATATATTGTTTTCATACTTCATTTAAGAGCACTTTATTCGGTTTTAATTCTATACTTCATTCAAGTCATTCGTTGAAAGACACATTCGGTTTATAGCATTCAATTATTATGTTACATTTTTATTCTAAGTGTCTTGGCAACACTGAAAGGAAAATTGCAAAACAAAGCAAAACAAATAAATATCAATGTAAAAGGCACAGAATATATATATATATTCTATATTCTGTGGTAAAAGGGAACGATAAAGACCGGTGCCATCCCACAGATCTACTGTAATTTTTTTTATACAAACTGTGTGTATTTATTTAAGAGGAAAACTTTTAATTTAATTAAATTCAGGTGAGTGTTCTAAAAATAAAAATATATTTAAAACTGTATTTTAAAGTGCTAAAAATAAATTGCATTCATCGATTTGTTGTGTTCAAATTGAAATTAAAATTAATCGGAAAAACGAAAAGAAGATCAATAATGACTGACCAATATGTTTATAATATGTGTACACAACTGGCTATTGCGGATTTCATCCGTGTCCCCCTTTTGTGTCACCCATTAAATTTGATGCAATTTTCAATAATAATTTTTTGGCATTTTTCCATTTAACGTCACAGTAGAATATCAATAATTTGTAAATGTCGCCGATTGTTTGTGCGGATGTGTATATTATGCCCGTGTTGCTGTTGTTATTGTTGTACTTGTGTAAATTATTTTTATTTGTTGTTGTTATTGTTGTTGATGCAACCACCAGTTGATTCTACATTGCTATGCCGCATGTGCCTTTCGTATTTCATTGGTCTGTGGTGTGGTGGTACAGCATTATTATTTGCTATTCTATTCAGTGTCCATGTAACTTGTGTTTTCTTTGGCTAATAGGTTTTTTTAAACATTAATATTCTTTTTTTTAATTACTATTTATTATTTAGATTTAAATTTTTTATATTTTAGTAATAATACGGTGATGTTCCAATCACACATAAGCTTCTAAGGGACAATTTAGAAAAATCTCATCATATGTTCGAGGGAGTACAGATTAATATATCATGGTTGTCCTTGTCCTACTTATTTGCTTTGTTTCAGTTTCATAAATCTAGTTTCTTCCAACTAAGCTAGTGATTGATTTTCTATGGCAGGTCCATCTGTTAATACACTCCTCATACAAGTTATTATTCCAAGTTTGTTTGGACAGTAGTCCGTGAAAAGCATGAAGTTCTTGGGGGCAGATATGATGTACATTAACTCCTTACCCTTGTTGGTTTTATACTAGACCGGATGAAAGTACGGTTACAACAATTAAATGGAACATATTGCGTGCATTCTATTCGACTGTATTCTTGGTTTATTTCCTTTGTTTTATTAATTTCTTTTAAAAACAAGGACCAACGTTAAAGAAATATGTACATACATATATCGTCAATACTTTTATCTCTCTGCTCTTAGCTAATTTTATATAACGAGAAAATATTTTTAATATTCACATGTTTCATTAGCCTCAAACATTTCCGCAAATACAAAACCTATGTATGTATTTGATATGTTTAGAAAAATCTATGTATTTAAAATTAAATTAAACAGGCATATTATATTCGTACATACTCTGTATATTCATTCAAAAGAAGAGATTATATTTTGTGTCTGTATAAGTAAACAAATGTTGTCAAGTGCTTTAAATGCTATTACGAAAAGTACTTATTTTTTTATTTAAATACTTACAATTCTTTTTTTTTTCAATTTTCAAAGATAAGATCTGTTCATGGTTTTATATTTTGTTATACTTTATACACATAATTTATATTTTTGCGCCATCATCGCCAAATAAACAAAACTATTGCTATGATTTCAATTAAATATCAAACGAGAATATTTTTAATATTTAAATGTTGACACTTAAACAGATTAAAGTGTGAATTAGCCACACGTAACGTAACGTACCGTAGAAAACGTTCTCTTTTTAGCATATGGAGAACAATGTAAACGATTACCGAAACGTTCTCTCTCGTTAGCAAAACGGAACGATCTGTATAAAACAGAATTCTCCCACGTTTTTACGTGACATTTGAACATAAGAGAGAAAACATGAGAGAGAGTGCAGTGTTGCCACGAAAAAAAAATATTGTAACCAACATTTGTGAAAAAATCACCAAATAAGGAAAAATATGATCAAAATTAAATTTGCAGTTTTTTTATTTTATTTTTTTCAAATTTAAATTATAATTGAGAAAAAGAAGCAGAAAATAAGAAAACGAAATTATAGTCTCATAATTAATTAATTTTAACAAACAAAACAAAAGCTATTTTTATAAGACAAATAATAACCAAATCCGGAATAATCTACACATTGAACAAAAAACGGCAATACTGATGATGAGTCTGTATCAGAGAACTGCATGAGTTGATTCACTTTCACTGTCCATTCACATGTAATTTGCTTTTGTTATGTTGTTTAACATCAATATTTTTTAATGATATTGCTTGCACTGTTGACTATCTAACAACTGAATGTAATATACTCACTTTTGTTTTTTATGTACTGTTAGCATGAATATATAAAAAAAATTGTACTGTTGTTTGATTGTTTTGTATAGAAATCAAATAACTCACAAAAGCATATGACATTTTGAATTGACTCAGTATTAAACTTTAAACGAAAAAATGAAAAACAATTTGAAAGTTTTTAAAAAATTCAATACAATGAGTTCCGAACTGTTAAGAAATATTGAATATGGAGCTTACCGTATAAAAAAGAACACAATTAGTAGAAGCACGGCTTGTTTCTTGCATCCACCAACCAATTCTTACCTAAATGATAACAATTTAGAAGAAGTAAAAGCGTTTTGTATTTCCGAAATTACGAAGTCTGTATCGTCTTCTCCAAGTCCAATTCATTATTTAACGTTTGATGAACCACCACAAGAATTCCAATTATTTTTCTCAAATTTTATTCAAGCAAACCTATCCGATACGGAAAGTATATCCGATGAAGTAAATCGTTACAGTTATTTAAGAATGAATATTGATATGAACTTTGATGTGTTGCAATGGTGGCAAAACCACACTTCGGAATACCCTCGTTTACACAAAATTGCCCAAACAATTTTGAGTATTCCCGCAAGCAGTGCGGCTTCCGAACGCGTATTTTCCGCCGCAGGTAACATAATCACCAAAAAGCGTAATCGCATTGATCCACAAACTGGAAATAATTTACTTTTCCTGAATTCAGTTTATAAGTATGAGTAACGAAATTATTTATTTATTATGTTTACAAAATGTACATAATATGTATGTACTAAATAATTACTTAGTCTACTTTACTTAGTGAAACTCAGACACGAATTAGAATATTTTTTTACGTTTTTTATACATAGATATAGCCTATGTAACTTCTTCTTTTTCCGAAATATAAATAATAAAATAAAAATTCAAATATATTTTGTACTATTTAATAATATTTATATTATAGTAAATTATAAAACCTCTCGGTTCACTTGAAATGTTACATAAAACAACATATGTTAGAAGAGTTTTTTAAAAAGTATTCAAAACACTCATTCTGATTCGTTGCTTTTATGAAACATATAAATAAACAGAAGTAGCAAGCAGTGACAAGCAATTCTTGACAACAGTCTCGTTTATTTGAATCATGTATTAGAATATTTAATTTTTTTACTGTCATGTGCTAGCAAAGTATTCATTTTAGAAAATACAAAACTATGCCATTTGATTCACAATCATGCAGGTCTCTGGTCTGTATATCAATTTCTATGCATTGTGTTGTGTTTGTTTGTGTGTTGCTTTGTGTTCTGCTTCGTTTTTATTTACATTCTTCGTTGACATATGTCCCGTTTTAAACGTTTCTATAACTACACAAACGTTTTTAAGGCTACGTACGTTACGATTTTACGTTTCTAACGCTTGGGTAACCAAGCCATAATAGAAAGACGTGTTTGTCTGTCGGTTCGTTACAACAACTACGTGACGGTTACTCTTAAAAAATATTTTAAGAGATAATACACCTTATCTCTTTTTTATTTTTAATTGCACTGACAGAATTGTATAGTATAATTTAATAATTTTTATTGTTTTAAAAATGAACTCCTATTTTATTTAAGAAAGTGCACTTTAATGAATTTTTCATGCAAACAAAACCTAAAATTCTTTTTAATTTCTGTTATCAGAAATACAGATAAAAAGACAACCTCTTTCACAAATCCTGAGAATGATGAATAGATGCTAATATGTATTAGAAAGCAAAGTACTAACAGATGAGCATTGTAATCATTTAAATACGCTCATTTCTTTCAAGAAATTATAACACTTTGATACTTTTAAGTATACAAGATTCTGAAAATGACAAGATGAGAAGAATATTTAGTTAATATTTAAACGTTAAACGGTATTTATCGAGCGGAATTTTTGAAAAAAAAAATAAAAAAAAAATTCTGGTGGGAAATAAGTTGAATATTTAAATATTTATAGTGACGATTTGCATAAGCAGAACTTGAAAATTTCAAGAATTTATAAAAGTGAAAAAATTGGTCATTGATCTTTTAATTCGGTTAGTTAAATGTACAATTTACAATACCGAAAATAATATTTTTATATCGTATTCTAAGATCGTTTAATCGTCTTGTCGGTCGATAAATTGATTTATCGTGTGGTTGGTGACAGTTTATGTAAAATTGTTTATCAATTTCCCCTTTTCTATTCTAATGACTGTCTATCAGTTATTTTTACTAAAAAAAATTCGATTTGATTCTCATTAATTTCGTATCGTTTAAATTAAAGAGCTTTAATTATTTTCTGTAATTCATTTTTTTGTTTGTTGGCACGAGAATTTTCAACAAATTGATAAGTTTATATTAGTGAATATCAATTTTTATTTTTTTCAAATTAAATTTATAGTTACGCATGTTTTTATTTTTCTATCTAACCAATACCCACGAATTATTGTAAATAATTTTTCTGTAAATTATTTCAATAAAAATCAATAATCATTTTACATACAGACGTATATGTAAGTGTTTTAATATTTAATTTTTTTAATATATTTACAGTCATCGGTTCTTGTATAAAAACAAATAGATTTTATAATACATTTTATTATAAACATGACTTTACAATCTATTAAATATGCACCCGGCAAATTGGAAATATTGGATCAGTTGCTGCTTCCGGTACAATCAAAATATTTAGCAGTGAAAGGAGTTGAAGATGGTTGGAAAGTCATAAATAAAATGCAGGTAATTGTTTAAAAAAAGTGATAAATATAAAATACATAGTTAGTTTTGTTTTATAGTTAATTAATAAGATTTCAAGGCTTTTCTTCCAGTTTTTTAATTGAGAAATGCCATTTTATTTTCTAACATTTTCTGTATTCCTATTATTTATCTCATGAACCGATCTTATTCAAACTCTGACTTTACAGAAGACTTGTTTATATAGCATATATTAAGAACGTATAGTTTTGAGCTATCACCCGAGCATAAAATATCTCTCTAATGATATCGATTTATAATATATTGATTTCTATCTAATTCTGGAAATGACGTTAAGCAATAGTCTCTTTAAATATGCAAGAATGCACCCAGTTTTCTCTTGTTAGTTTGCCCCAGAATTTATAAATTTGAATTTATTTTGCATCTGTTAACCCATTATACTCGTCCTTGGCAGTGCAGGATACCCTGTCAAAGACGAGTATAATCGTCCTACTTTAAATATATTATAACATGCAGGCTTTTGAATTAGCAATTTTTTTGCCACATACATAATATAAATATGTAAAGAACTTGAAAAATACTAAAAATAATTCACGCAAAAATCAACTTCATCGTGTATTTATAACAAAATTTTATAACAACTAAACAAAGTTCTTACTCTTGCTCTTACCAAGAAATAACAGGGTTTTGGTAAACAATAACACTCAAAATATAAATGGCAATGGGAATGAATTCATATAATTTAGGCTTGGCAACGAATGGGTTAATAACGCAATTGATTTTTGCAATGCCGAATGCCCGTCGTGAGCGTATGGAAAATCTATTGAAAAACCAAAGGAGCAACCTCAGTGCCTTTGTCGATTTTATAATGGGTACTCACTCAGGCTTATGCAAGAATACATAAACTTTTCCTTGTTACTTTGACTCCAATATTTTCTTTGAACTTCTTTTCTATCAGTTGGTACGTTGCCGCACGGAAATTCTATTGAAACTCTGAAGGGGCACACTCAGCGTTACTGAGCTGAGCATGGCACTTAGACCGATGTATAGAACTTGGTCCTTTAGTCAAGGACTTCTACAGAAGGGTAACTCATTCTTAACTTACTTGTCATATTTCCGCTGTTATGAGGCAGGCAAAATGAGCACCTGGGCTTTTACTATGCAATTAAGCTAAATTACTGGTGGGAGCGAATATTCCAGGGAAAGGGGAAAACGGTTGGATTGTGTTTCTTACCTTTTTTTTTCTTGAAGACGGTTGTTTCTATCTACATGCCTACCTAAATCGGGCTATATTATTGATGATATTCAATCAAATGTCCGATATTTAAGTGACTTATATGAAATGTATCAAAAATATAGGCAGAATTTTTTGAATTTGAGGCACAGCGTTTGACTTCCTTGTACGCAGTAGGTGACGTACAATTTTTGAATACGTGATAATCAGTCACATGCATACATTATCCTTAATTGTGGCTCTATCTCGAATACATCGAATGTGTGTTCCATTATATATCCATATGATTTTAGTTTGTTAAAACGTCAAGAATATATAATCTGTTGATAGTAAATAATAATATCATCATTCTGATTGAAAAGGAAAAATCAATTTTTTCAGAAGAATCATTTGCTTGCTCTTCAGTAAAATTAATGCATTATCGACGCAGCTGATGATTGTTTAAATTCTTTTATACAAAAAACTAATCCCTCCCAACATGGAATCCTTCAGGAATTTAGCTCCGATTGTTCATCTTATGTTTTCTGCAATGCAATTCATTATAGTAGAGATGTTTTCAACGAAATGAAAAAATGTTCTGATTGGTTCACACATTTTGTAATTAAGTTTCTTATTCTAAACTCTGTTGTGCGATTGTAGCTACAAGCAATTCATGGATCCATCACTCGAATAGTAGATTTGAGTTCTTTTTATACGGTAAACTGTTTAACTACTTATCTGTCCAAAGAAAAATCTAAGACAAATATTAAAACAATATTGAAAAAGGAAACCTGATCTTTAAATAACCTGTATCTGAGTTAAAACCCATTTTTTTAAAAATCCTTGAATAGCACACCTTAATTATGCCAAAGATCAATAGTGCCCCTTTTTAAAAGCTAATAGGAATTAAGAGACTGCAAGTTTCGATGTCTTAATTGATGACTAATATTTTGGTACAATTATTAGATATATTAAAAATAAATGCATTCTAAAAATACTTGCATAGTTTTTATATGTTTTTAAATGAATTTTGATTTACTATAACTATGACCATAGTCCATTATAAATAAAGTCCCCAATTCATTATAATAAAAGAAATGTTTATTAAGTTAAGGTAATAAAACTAAAGAGATAAAAAACATTTAATTTATTTATTTATTTTTTTATTTTTATTATACAAGTGAAATCTAAAACAAATTAACATTAAGATAATTTTTATTTATTAGCAAAATTTTTAAAATTCTTACAAATTGTAAGCAGTCTAGCAGCAAAACAAACAAAAACACAAACAAAATAAAATTGTAAAAAATTCAAATGACATATAATAATCCCTACCGTAAGACTATTACACGGTATTTATATACTGCAGAAGCATTTAATGCAGAGATCTGCTAAAAATTTATATGTATAAATAGAAAAAGAAATAAAACGCTTAAACAATTAAAAATAATCAATTTACATACTAATTACTCAACAAAAAACAATTTATACTACCGTCCATATGCTAGACACAAAATAATTTAAAATTTTTAAAAACCTTTCACAATTCTAAACAAGTTGTACGTCATATGGTTGACAGATGTCAGGTATTTTTAAGAACTTTTTCTTTAAAGTCAATGGGGAATGTTAACAAACAAAAGTACATACATACCAATTTCTGAGAGACTCTTTCTTTGTTGGTAAAATATCACATTGCCTTGAATTATAAAAGGTGAACGAACATTTTAAATTTCAGTTTCCATTTACACCTAATAATGAATGTCTGAAGATATGAAGAAGATATTCTTTTGAATATCTTTTTTTTTTGTATGAATAAAAAATGCATAAACGTTTATTATTTGCCTCGTGCATTTTATATTCGTCTGTCAATCTAAATACAGGCATAGATTTTTTTTTGCAATGTTGAATACATCATAATCAACATGAAAACATATGCAATGTCATCGCAATTACAGCAAAGCCCTTTCCTTTTACACAAAACGACAGATATAGGGTTTTCATCAATTGCCAAATTAAGTGAAAAGCCATGCTGTTTGTACCTAATGACTCTATAGTATGAATCGTTTGGTTTATAAAGATTTGCTTTATTTTATTTTTTGTTGACTTTCTTTTGTTGATTCGTATGTTATTGTTTATCACGTGAATTGTGCAAATATTTATTGTACATATATTTACTTGCATTTATTTTAGGACTTGATAACTTTTTGTCTTAAATTTTTAAAGTATACTTACTGTCTTTTTAAATTTAAAGCATTTTAACTTTCGCTTTAAATAAGTCAAATGGTTTTAAATTCATATCTTTCAATATGTCTTAAAATAACAACTCGCAAATAATTTCTTTATTTTAATGTGTACATATAATTTCGATTTTAGTTAACAATATGTACAAGGTATTTTAAATATTGGAATAGAAGTATGCTGTTGAATTTAACTTTTTAACCATAAATTGCCAATAATTTCGTGTAAGAAAATTTGCCATACTTTCAAGTTTAAAATTATTTGAAATTAAATTATAATTTAAGGAGTTATAAAGAAACGTTTAGAACTTTACTACAGAACATACCATACAATTCATTCTTCTTAAATTATTTTGGGGTAATTTTTCAACTTACCTCCATAAGACCAGATTGCAGTTTTTGATAACATTCGATCAAGTTTAAAAAGAACTTTCTTAAATCGTTGTGTAAGCAAATAATTTGAAATTAAAAATAGAAAACTTAATAGAATATTTTTTCAATCGATGGCTTTTGTAGTGTTTTTCTAAGTTTTCATTCTGAGTTCTTTTGGTTCCATTTAAAGATGCATCAGTAATCAGCAAATTCTACCACCTTGCACAACATTGCAGAGCTGGATACCAAGAAGTTCAATACACATATATTTCCCATATGATATAAGAAAGTAAAAAAGTCATGGAGGCAATTTCCATTCGAAAAGTGGATCATTAAACAATACGTTGAACGGATACAATCAATCATGACACGGATATTTATATGCGAATCGCTTCAAAAGAAAAGAAAAAATATTGAACGGTTTTTAAAGCAGATGGTGAAGGGAATGTGGCCTATTTACAATCAGAAATGCGTCCAGTTTTGATCTTTCCGAAAATATTTAGTAAAATGCCTTTACAACACACACATCCATTGTAAATTGCTTATATGCCTCCGTTATTAGTCCGAACCTATGCTCTTTATAGCAATTACTCTAATAAAATAAACTGAAACAAGGCAATCAGTAGTCTTAACATCACCTCCTCCCTATACAAATACATAGAGGGCATTGTTTCAAGACCATGTTCAATGCCAAACGTATAATTCTATTGCCTGCTACAGTAGGCCGGCCAATCACACAAACTTGATTAATGAAACTCAAACAAAGTAAAAAACTAAAAGCAAGATGGATGGAATGTCAAAATTTTAAAGAAATCTCTACAAACGGTATCAATAAAATCATTAAATCATGCAAACTCACGGCTATTAGTTTAATTGGCTAAAGCCTTAACCAGAGTCGTGTAAATACGGCAGCATTGTGCATTGTGCATTGTGACGTCGCAGGTGAACGCAGTCTTTGTACTGACCAAGTTCCCCGAACCAAGGAGGGAGAAGTTGGTCAGCGCAAGGGCTGCACATTTCAAAGCACGACTACCCCACGTTGGAAAACCAGAAAGAAAGCTTGATAAACGAGGCTATATCCTTGACATCAATGGACGTTAGCTCCATCAAGCTGATGCCGCATATACACGGCAGTCATTTATTTGTTCACTTGCGTTTTCGCGAACGATCAGTCGCGATGTCTTGAAAAGTTAGAAAGTCTAGTACAGGTGCACCGTCGTGAAAGGGTTAATCTTCTATGACGAAATTATAAAAAGTGGATCACTGTCATAAGGGAATATCTCGGAAAGAGGTTCTTTTAATATTCAATATTTATGGAATAAGCATTTCTAATACAATTAATCTAATACAAGTATTTGCCATTAATTTTTAGTAACACAATTTCATTATTTTATTTTTTACAGGTTCGGGGTGCGCCTGCTATAGCCATCGTTGGGTGTTTATCGTTGGCTGTCGAAATTTTTCCAGAAAACTTCGATTCGAAAAAATCTCTACGTCAAGAAATTGAAGGTAAACTTAATTACTTAGTTTCGGCCAGACCGACAGCCGTAAATATGAAAATTGCAGCAGATGAACTGATTGCATTAGCCAACGACTTGACTAAAGATGATAGTATTTCAGTTGAAGAAATGAAATTAAAGTAAGATAGACTTCAATTATATAGGAATTCCTTATTGATTGTAATATGATTATTTTTTTTATTGTTAATAGATTCCTAGAAGCAACCGAGGCTATGCTTCAAAAAGATATTTCCGATAACAAGGCAATTGGTGCAAATGGTGCTAAAGCAGTGCTGGAGAATGCTAAAAAGGATGGTCCTGTACGTGTTTTGACACACTGTAATACTGGCTCTTTGGCTACAGCTGGTTATGGCACAGCACTGGGTGTTGTTAGAAAGTTACATGAACTTAAGAAATTAGGTAATTATCAAGAACAATAAAACAAGACAAAAATATTCCTTTAACTTTATACTTCAATTTATTTAGAACATGTTTATTGCACTGAAACTAGGCCATATAATCAGGGCGCTCGCCTGACAGCTTACGAATTGGTACACGATAAACTTCCAGCCACTTTGGTCTTAGACAGTATGGTTGCGGCTTTATTGCGTGCCAAAAATGTAGCGGCCGTTGTTGTGGGAGCAGACAGAGTAAGTATTTTCCAGCAGATTAGAAAAATCATTCTAATTTTTTTTGTTTTTTCATTTCAAATTAAGGTGGCTGCTAACGGTGATACTGCAAATAAAATTGGTACTTATCAAATAGCCGTTGTGGCTAAACATCATGGCGTACCATTTTTTGTAGCCGCTCCTTTGACTTCCATTGATTTACAAATTCCTAGCGGTGATCATATTATTATTGAGGAGAGACCTGATCGTGAAATGACTCATGTGGGCGAGCATAGAATAGCTGCACCTGGTATAAACTGTTGGAATCCTGCCTTTGATGTTACGCCTGCATCTCTAATTACTGGCATAATTACGGAACGCGGTGTATTTAGTCCACAAAAACTTAAAGACGAAATTAGCGCTTTATTAGAACTTTAAAAGAAAATAGCTCCTATAGTTTGTAAGACATAAAAAGTAATCTAACCTTCCTTCTGCAAAAAAAAAAAAAAAAAATATAACAAATAATTTCTCCTCAATTCTTAACTTTACATAAGAACTAATGTAGTTAGACTTTAACTTCACCATTTTTCTATTAAAAAAAAAAGTTTTCTCTTTACACTTAGTTGTGATATTGTTAACATGCAAACATACTATACATATATTATATAAAAATATACATAAAACATATGTATGTATTTTTTGATACAATTATTGTTCAAAAGATATTAATTATTATTATTATTATTGAAATATGTACTGCAAATTATGCCTACAAGAAATACAAATACACAAGAAATATACTTAAAATTTAAGTACAGTTTTCGAAGAAAAAAACAATAATTTGTTATAAAAGTTTATTTCAATGTTTTCAGGTTGCAGTAAGTAAGATTACGACTAATGTAATAAATACAAAATGGCAATGTCTTATAAGGAGGGCATTTATATATATACAGTGGTGGCCACGAATTTAAGACACGACTTTTTACTTAGACATTTGTGATAATTTTTACATCTTATCAACAAAATTTTAGGTCAATTATATTTTTCTAAGATTTTAGTAATATTAGGAAGAGAAAGTAATAATATTTTGCTACCTATATTTGGTTAAGAATTTTTATTTACATGTTATATAGATCAAGCCAAAATGCTAGTCGGGATTTGATATTTTTTTGACACAAGTGGTTTACGTTGTGCAATACACCCACGCAAGTTTTTCTTATTTAGACATCTTATTGCCCTAGACGAAATATCAATACCAAAATCCAATGCAATTTTATTTTTTATTTTATTTGAGCTCGTGAGAGGATTATTAGCAGCTGATTTAGGGTGTAGTTTTACGGGCTTTAGGTTGCTGTTTGACATTTTTGGTGGTACCATGTTGCTTGATGTGTTCCAGCGCGTTGTAAATCTTGCATTTAGAACATTTAAGCAGCTTGGAAATCTCCATTATTATTTTTCCATCAAATTTTAGTTGTTGGATCAGTTTTCGCTCGGCATCGGTATTCCAAGTACATCTGGCCATTTATAATTAAATATTTTTATGTATTCCAACATAAAATAAAATAAAACATTCGCTGCTCAACGTTTAGCTTCAAAAAACACTAAAAAATCACTTAAAAACCAGATATTTCTGAAATATCTTAAATTCGTGGCCAATTTCAAATAAACGTTTTTACAATAATATGATCAAAAAGCAACAAAATGTAAAAAGAAACAAAATAAAATATTGGTACTTTTTCTTTATATTACAGGGTACATAGAGAAATAAAGAATATCAAATTTGATATTACAGGATTGTAAATATTATCACAACTAAGTCAGTCATATGTCGTGTCTTAAATTCGTGGCCACCACTGTATGTCGAGGACATTCAAAAAATAATTTAGATGCATAACTCACCAGAGTTTATAATATTGCTTCAGAATTTAGAATCATTCGTTTTTATTCGATATGCTGTTCGAAGTCGCCCTAGTCTAGTAGGTAGTGCGTTGGTTTATTAGATATGAGACCTCGGTTCAAACGCCAGGTCAAGACATCTTTAACAAAACAAAATACGAAAAAATATTTCTTCGGTGACTCCTTCCTTCTCAGCAGATTTCTGGCAAAAACTCGTGAGAGTAAATAAAATTGCAATGGAAAGTTTTCTCCAGTCGCTATTAATGTGTGCATGGTGTTGTCTTTTTTATTATGCAATCAACATTCAGGCGAATGACCCTATTAATGCAGTGCATTGTGCTGTAGCCAGGAAAATATGTTATGGGCGAAAGAAAACAGGAAGTATTGTTTTGTTGACTTTAAATTTCAATATATTTACATATGTTCGAAAGTGATAAAAAGAATTGAGCGTCTGAAGAACGACTTTTAACTGTAACACGTTATGTGCTTCATTGACAAGCCGATACTCGAGCTGATTCCAGCGAGCTTGTCACATGGTGGTTTATCCTTTATGGATGATCAGTATCGGTCGATGAGGGGTTATATAGGTTATGTTTCTGTACATATGATCACAGTTCATTATACACCCGCAAAATATATTGTCGTATTTGAATGCGTCTGGAAAGTGATAGGATTTAAACAAAATATGAAAGAATATACATATAACGGTTCACAATAATAGTTCATGGATGGATATTTTTTGTGTTGCATAGTGTTATTGCTTAAAGCTTCGCACGTTTCTAAAGAAAAAATGAGGTGTCTGCGATATTTCCAATAACCCAGATGTCTTAATCGAAAACACTTGTGCTAAAACTAAAGACGTAGACATAATAAACGAAACAAAGGAAGCAAATTATAAAAACTGACTTTAATTTAAATTAACTGACAGTTCAGTAACACATCTTATAATAAAACATGATTATGTTAAAATTCCTACTCGGTCTGAGTTGCCTTCAGTTCACATATTATTGTAAGTATACATAAGTAGTTGTAATCGAATATAAACCGTCTAATAAAGTGTATTACAACTTGTGGCATTGTTTCCAGTGGTGGCTGGTATTAGACAACCGCTCAATGTGGAGACAAATCATCGGAATTTATTATTGCGTTTAAATAATCGTTTCGATAATATAGCACCTTCTGTGCATATACGAGAAGGTCGAGTAGAAATCAGTTTTAATTATGGACGTAGTTGGGGTACTGTATGTGCTACATATTGGAGTTTTCGCGAAGCAAATGTGGTATGCAGTCAGTTGAATTTGGGTTATGCATCCTTCTCTAATCAAACTCAACAATTTGGTAATAGTGAACGTTATCCTTGGGCTATGGTTGGCACCCTGTGTCGTGGCACTGAACGCAACTTAAGAGATTGTTTTCGTGAAGCCAAGTATCCGACAGTGTGTAATGCCACCAATAAAAATATAGCCGTTGTACGTTGTGTTGAAAAACTATCCGATTTACGTTTGGGCTTAAATGATATCCAGCAGTCGGCATTTTTGGACAGCCAACCTTTATCGAGTTTAACATGTGCCATGGAGGAAAATTGTCTTTCAAGAGATGCCTATCGCATTATACTCACACAGCCGCAAGCAATGCGTAAACTCTTTCGTTTTACTACCAGAGCCGAAAATGTTGGCAGTGCTGATTTCAGTCCCTATGCTAATTTCGATCAGTGGCAGTGGCATGAGTGTCATAATCATTATCATAGTATGGAAACATTTGCTTCATTTGATATCTACGATATGCGATATCAAAAGATAGCACAAGGCCATAAAGCCTCATTTTGTCTTATGGATACTGCCTGTAAATCGGGTGTAACACCAAAATTTACTTGCGGCAATATGACACAAGGTTGGTATTGGTTAAAGTGGTGGTAAAAAAATTAAAAAAATATATTAAAGTCTTCCTGTTGCTCATTTTAGGTATTTCTATTGGCTGTTGGGATACTTATATGGCCGGTTTAGATTGCCAATGGGTGGATGTAACAAATCTACCGCCAAATAGATCATATATTCTGAGAGTAGCTATTAATCCTGAATATATGATTGGCGAAATGTCATTTGAAAATAATGCCGCTGAGTGTATTCTACGTTATACGGGCGAAAGGAATACAACAATTCTTACGAATTGCACATCTTCTGCATTGTGGTATAATAAGTAAATCGTTTATATACAATATGCACGTAGTTATAAGCATTAGATTAAGTTTGGTTGATGGTTTGTAATTTTAGTTCTAACGACAGCAGTTTAACACGTTGACTGCCGACTACGAGATAACTCGTATATTGCGTTCCATTCTAGGGTGTCAACTACGACTTATCTCGTACTCACTAATGTGAAAAAATTAAATTGTCGTTTTTTTTTGCAAGTTTTTTGAAAATTGCCGCGGCAGTCAACGTGTTAAGTATAGCAATACTTAAGTTTTAGTTTATTTGTTAGCAGAAATATGTTTCTTAAAATGTCTTATTTTTTGTTTGTTTATTTAACAGTAATTCAAGAAATATTAATTAACACAACGTTAACATTAGTGTAGAATTTAAAATAATAAAAACAAAGTTAATCTAAAATCAAGGCTCCCAATTAGCAACAAATGTGTCGCAGCAGAACTTGAGTTCTATAACTCTCTACCCTTTCCTTTATTTTTCACTTTTAGGTCATCTTTATTTTGTTTATGCCTATCTTCTTCCCTTTGGTTACCACAATGGACCGTTTATAGTCTCTGGGTGAAGGGGTTTCACCTATGTACCTTCCTAATCTAACCTAACCTAACAAATTGAAAATATTCAATTGCTATGAACAAAATCGGTTTAGAGTTTGTAGCTCGTACGCAGAATAGTTGATGAATATTTGAAAGCGTGGTTTAACTCCGTATGTTTTAATTTCACATGACAATTATTATAAAGCAAATCCAAATAACTGCGGACTATATATCGATATTCTTCACGAGATCATGTAGGCGCTGGAGTACCTATAGCTTACTTTTCTTACCGGTACTATAATTAATTATTTTCCTACATGATATGCTTGGATTTCACTTTTGATTGCTTGACACATAATCGTTTAAAACCATTTACGTGTGAAATGGACAGCAGCAAAGAAATAATAATTTTTTTGATGTTAAATGTGTATTAGCTATGGTATAACAATCGAGGAAAAGGCAGATAAAATTAAGAAATGTCTTGAGACCAATACTCAAGAGAGGGCGAACTCTGTTGTCTAGAACCGATCTGATTTTAAAGCGTAATCCTGCAGTCACGATTACGGGGTGTGAAAACTCTTATTTTGTGTGTGTTAATTTTAAACATGAGTGGCGGGACCTACAGTTTCAAGTCGACTCCAAACGGCCGATTTTTGAGAAACTTTTTATTGCAATTTTTTTATTGTTCTCAGAGTTATTGCCAGAAATCTGCTGAGAGGAAGTAATCGAAGAACTATTTTTTCATATTTCGTTGAATGGTTACAGATGATAATAAATGTGGCATTGCTTGCAATGTCAAACAAAAACGGTCGTGATGTAAACGTTGGCTAAATATCAAATGTCTACTATAAGCTGCTCTACTAAAGTCGAATTTCCAATGCAAAGCTACACATATAAAGCTAGTATCTAGACTGAAGCTATGAAAGCTTAAACAGACCAGGCTTAAAGTATTCTATTCCTATGAAAGGTTAGGTTAGGTTAGAGGACGTGTACTTGTCAATTAAGATAAGTACAGTACCCGGAGGTCGAATTGACCTGACACATTGTACAACGTCCTAGTTTCTCATACCACTTATGTTGTGTGTGTTAATTTTATACATGAGTGGTGGGACCTACTGTTTAAAAGTTGACTCCGAACGACAGATTTTTGAGAAACTTTTTCATGGCAATTTTATTTACTTTCAGAGTTTTAGCCAGAAATCTGCTGAGAGGAAGTCGCCGAAGAAATACTTTTTGTATTTTGTCTTGATGTCTGACCTGGGGCTCAAACCCTGGCTTTACGTCTAATAAGCCAACACACTACCTACTAGACTACGGCGACTTCATTCCTATGGAAAATAGTTATAAATTTCCTTTAATAATTGTGGCGCTTTTAAACAATTTCTGTGAGCCTGATTGTCATAATTATTTACCAAGAGAAACAAAGCTTTCTGGGATATAATTAATCGAATTATCATCAATTCGGCCCAAGTCGCCGAACGTAATTAAGACTTAAAAGGTATACTTTTTAGTATTGTATATTAAGAAGATTTAAATACACCAGATATTCAACATAGTACTAGGTACTACAATGGACCCTTGTCAATATCAGGCAAAAGTCGAGAACTTCTAAATCCGTTACTCATATTATAAATAGAAAAATTGTTCACTCATTAAAATTTTGTTAATGTGTGTAAGGGGTCAGCCATGCAATCATTATTGCATAAGACCTGACGGATTTTGGAAAGACACAAGAGCTAAATTGCTAAATAAAAATGAAATGACAATAGAGAACCAGTTGTATATTAAGAAACAATTCAGGGAACCAACAAACAAGATTAGCTTCCAAGTAGGTTAGAAGACAGTATACATATTTATGTATGCATATAACACTGTGATAGGATATTTGATTAATAAAATAAAACAAACCTTTAATAGACATGGACATACTCAATGTTCCGTGGTCTATTTCAAAATGAGTCTACTTTTAGTGTAAAAAAGAACCTCTTTTAAGAATGAAATTTACAAATTTTCTTTTTTCTCTTGTTTTCAAATAATTATATTGTTGTTTTTATTATTATTTATTATTCTTTGTTACTTTATTACCATTACAATTATTTTTATTTTAAATTTTATTTTTATTTTGGTTTTTATTTTTATTTAAATTTTTTTCTTCTTCTTCTATACTTTTTCATTAAAATGTATGTATATTTTTTATCAGTATATATATTTTTGTCTATAAAATACAAAAATCTTTTTATTATTATCATCTAAGGGCTACAATTTTACAAAAAATAATTAAAAAAAAGAAAGCGAGTAAAAAAAAACAAAAACAAATTATTGTTTACAAATATTTCAAATATTTTTCAAATTTCCTTAAATTATTGCAACTTAAAAGAGGCACTTTAAATAAAATTTCTATTCTTTTAAGAATTTACAATTAATTTTTCATTTTTCTTTTCCGTGTTTTTTTTTTCTTTGTAATTAAAAAATGGAGTATATTTAGGAAAATAAATAGAAGTGTGGTGGGTGGGTGGAGGGGTGCGTAGGAGCTAAAACAAAAATATATTAACACTTAAAAAATAAATTCAAATAAATTTTTTTTTTTATAATTTTATACCCAAAATACTATTTATAAATATGTATTGTAGATAAATTTATGTATGTATGTATGATGCTGTAAGTAGTTGAAGATGGTGTTATCTTCCTATGAGCCTTGGTTTTACATAAAGTTTGTGTTTTTTTCCAATTTTTTTTCTTATTTCGTATGTAAGTTTATGTTTTTTAATTTATGCTTTTTTTCATTTTTCATTTCTTGTTTATATTTTCTTTTTTCTTTTCTTTTCTTGTTTTATTACTACATTACTAAAGTACAATACAAATTTTTGATAGTTAGTTTAAAAGTTAGTACCTTTCAAAAGTTATGCGTTTCTGTTTTGTTTCTTAAGTTTTCATGTTTTTTTTTGTGTTTTTATTTAATAGTTATGGTATGGTATGGTATGGTAAAGTATGGTGTGGCATGGTATGTCTCTGCTAATTTGTATTTAATAGGCATTCATTTAAGGTGTATGTTTGTGCGAAAAGTTTTGTCATAGAAATAAAATTGTAAACAAAAACATAAAAATGTTTTTTTAATTGTTTTATTTTATTTTATTTATTATAAACAGGGACTCAACTGTTATATAAATGTTATTTATATGTATATGTGTTACAAATAAAAGACAAAATTCTGAAATTACATATGTATGTCTACCTTCTCTCAGCAGCCTCTGTACGACAAACGATTTCAAAGGATTCAAATTTGTTTTAAAACAACTTTAAATCATGTGAGAAATTGGATATTTTTTTATATAAATTTTTTAAAAGTCTGACGACGCTTGACTGATAGCTACAAGGCGTTATTCTACACAATAAAATGAGAACTATTTCCCAGGACAGGACAGGACAGGACCGGACCCAACATTGAATACAAGAGTAAAAAAAAAAAAAAAAAAAAAAAAAAAAAAAAACATCTTCATCTTCAGTTCCCTTAAGGAGTATAGGGGCTGTCATCAGGTGTTTCGCCAGATTTGTTTTTTCAAGCTACTTCAGCAGATTCTAAGACGATTTGTCTTTGTTACGAAACAATGTCGTCTGTAAAAATTTATTTTGTGTTGGGTAAGGTTTACTCTTTCTCAAGTAGGTGGCGTTAAGTTGCGTTCCTATGGTATGTCTTGTAAATCTTGAATGGATTATTTGCAGAGGTTTTTAAAAATTATAGACAATAATGAAAACTCTTTGCATTCTTTGGCGTCTGAACCTAATTACTCGGGTTTGTGGTTAACTACAAACTAATTAGCCCACAATTGAAAGCATAAACCAGATAGGCAAGCATTTGAAGCCTGTTCATTCTCTAAACATTATTGTATGGAATTTACCGAGCAGTTATACAAAATTGTACTACATGAGTCAAATTTTAGCGTGTTTGCCTATTAAAATATGTAACAAAAATTGTTTCAATATAAACCTTGTTTTGAGTCGTGCTCTAAATTACAAAATAAGAAAATATAGTTTTCCAATCGTTATAGAAGACTAAAACAAAAAAAGAAGAAGTTAATGAAGTCTAAAATAAGACCGAAAAATATAACATTTGCAGGAAATATCTTTTAAAGTTTATTTTTACTGAAAGAACGAACAATTTTTTTTGTGTCCTTTCTTTGTAATCAATAAAGATTATAAAAATTGTTTTGAGTCCCCGTTTATAAAGAGAAATAATTTAACAAAATTCTAAAGTTTCGATAACATACATAAGTTTCGATCTTTCTTCGGTCATTACAACCCTTCAGTCAGGATTACGACCTAGCTTCTCACACCACTTGTGCTAATGTGTGTGCTAATTTTATACATGAGTGGCAGGACCTACAGTTTAAAGTCGATGCGGAACGACAGATTTTTGGGAAACTTTTTCATGGCAATTTTTATTTAATCTGAGTTTCGATAAGAAACTTATAAATTTTAGTATTTTTTTTCTTATAATTGTGTTACAATAAAACAATTACGGAGAAAGTTTACAGTATAATCCTAAATTTCATGACATACATATTTATCTAAAGGCTTCAAAATTAGCTTATTAAAGAGAAGTCGGTTATAGGAAGAAATTTTTTTGAAAATTTTTTTAGAATTTTGTTGAAATAAGTTCCCATTTTTTGTTTATCATAAAATTATAAATTTAATTTAAATGTATAACTTGGAACACATTTGCATATAGTTTTCAAGAATATTTAATGATTTGTTTTGTATTTTTACAATTTCTTAAAATAAAATTTAATTTAAAAAATAAAATTAAAAAAATATATGTTTAGCTTTGTCTATGTATGTATAATTGTTAAACTTTTTTCATTTAACTAAAAGAACAATTACAGAGATAGAGTATATAGTATGTATATGTATGTATAATTTATGCGTTATGTTAATCTAACATTTGTGTTTAATTGTTTTTTTTTCGAACATCTTCTGTATAACATGGTATACTTAAATGGTTTAAAGGGGTTTACTTGCTACTTTCTTTCTTATGTTTTTGTTTTTGTTGTTGTTTTTTTTTTATAAAAATAGTCTTTTAAATTCCATAATAAAAATAAAATCTTAATGAATAAACAAAATAGAAACAAAATTATACAAAAACGATAATATTATATACACTTTTAAACTGCCACAGAACTTCTCAGTTGTAAGTTCTGTTTTCTTTTTGGCAAATAAGTTGTGTTTTATAAAACTTAAATGCTATTTAAATATTTAAAATAAAAAATAATAAGAGAACTATATATGTACGTATTTAAATTAATAAGAAAATATTACTTACTCGTTACTCGAACTAATAATTCTAACTCCTGTAGTATAAGGAGCATTTTGTAAGCTTAGCAGGCTATAATGGATTATTATAAGTATTATTGGTTGGTTATACTTGTTTATACTCTACGTTTAAGTAGTTGTTACACTTTTGTTTTAGTTGCTTGTTTCCTTTGCTTATTTTTTAGGTTTTAATTTTTAGTTTTTTAATTGTAATTGTAATCTTAATATTTTAAAACATAATCTTTAGCATCAAGAAGTTTTGTTTACACTTTTCGTAATGTAATTTGAAACTTATTTAATTTATGTATATATTATTCAGCATACGTTTGCGTTTTTTTGTTTTGTTTTGTTTAACACATAAAACTATTTTTTAATGTTGCATATGCATATGCATGTCTACGTTTGAAAATGCTTAAATGGTTTGCTTATATAAAATGTTTAATGCATTATTTGTATATATTTTTGTTTGTTTTAATGAATGTATATGGATGTGGATGTAAGTGCTTTAAACTTTGTAGGTGAGAAAATTGAAAATAATACATACACACGATTGTATTGTATATGATTTTCAATCATTTGTGCTTTTTTTGTTTTTTAAAGTAACTTTAGTTCTTATAACAATTTTTGACAATTAATTAAAGAGTTATTTGGAGTCGATTTAATATTCTATCAGCTTTCAACGGTTGTAGAACTAACACTGTGACTAGTTGTTAATAAATGTTCAGGAATGGGTATGGGTTGTGTTCGTGCTGGTTGTTTTTTCTACAAAGAGACACAGAGTATGTATAATTTAAATTTCATTTTAAAATATTTTCTAAATCACCTTTCTCCTAAATGGAAAACAACCAGATGTATCGGGTTGTGGTGTGGCATTGATAAGTAAATCAGGTGTTGGATTATCATCTGGTCCGAATACATTTAACTCTCTAAAGCAATCGGTTTCCATCATTTCATTTTGCCATGATATTGATACGGAACCGGTATTGAATTTCGTATAAAAATTCGAATCGGATTCATCAATATTAACACCTTTAACTGTGGAAAATTGTTCGATATCCAAGACATCTTTGGCATAAACAGCATGCGGCTAAAATTAAATGGAATTTTAAGGTTAATAAACTTAAATGATTACGACAGATGATTTAGAATCTAAATGGTTTCATCAGTAGTCCTGCATTGTTTCAATACTAGGGGAAATTGATGAAAATTATGACAAAAAAACAACAAAATTTTGCAACTTAAAGTTTTAAACAATTAATTCAAAAATGTCCCTAATTTTGAATATATTTTGAATAGAACATCTAATGTTTTATAGACTTACATCTGGTACAAATGGCGGTTCAACCATGCCAGCCTCTAAACGCTTCCAATTGATACAATTAAAAAATGGATGCAATTTTATTTCTCTAGCACCGAAACGACCATTACGACAGCCTAGGCGTAATTTTATTGATTTAGCTAGCAACTGTTGGCATAAAGAACGGGCTTCATCACTAAATTTATTGGAATATTTTTCAGGATCCTCCTAAAAACATGAACAAAGCAAAACAAGAAATTAATAAAAATATTTAAAAAAATAAAGAAAGAATTTCATACCTTAACCCTTCTATCCACCTCTTCACGTTTGACTTTCTCTTTGCGCGCTCTAAACGGTGCCTGACCCTCGATCATTTCGTAAAGCAGACAACCAAAACTAAACCAGTCGGGGGAAAATGAGTATTTTTCATTATCGATAACCTCTGGCGCCATATAACCTAAAAATAAGATGAACACGACAAAAGAAATTAGCTTTCACACTTGGAATAATAATTTCGACAGAAACTTACCTACGGTGCCCACACGCCCTCTAACCATTTCGCCATCGATTTCAACGGCTAAACCCAAATCAGATATTCTAACATGGCCATGATCGTCAAGTAAAATATTTTCCGGTTTACAGTCTCTATACACTATGCCCTGCTCGTGTAAATGCTCTAAACCACAAACAACTTCGGCGGCATAAAAACGTGCCCGTTGCATTTCAAATCCCGGATCACCGCCCATGTTATAGATGTGAAATTTTAAATCACCGCCTAAGCAGAAAAAAAGTAAAAAATTAAGAAATTTTAAAAGGCGTTTAAAAAATTATTTGCAGAGATTTTAATAAAAAATAATTGGTCTGCTATGTCTTATTGACCATTGGGAACATTTCTGCTGCTTATTTACAAATACAAATGAAATGTCCTTCTATTTATATTGTTTTAATCTTCAAATCTTCTCTTAAAATAATAAAAAAAACCTGAACATAAATTTAAGAAATCAATTTCGAAATTAAAAGCCCCAAAGCAAGGACAGCGAAAAATTTACAAACGTTTAAGGCCTTCAGAGAGTATTATTTGATCTTTAATTTAAGAGACATGATAGTATACAACAAGGATATACAAAACACACGCACACACACATATACATAAAACGTAAAAAAATCGAAAAATAAAAAATAATGGAAAACAAATCTGCAATAAATCAACAAAAAAAAAATGTTAAAAAAACACGATGGAATAACTTGAGGCATTTTTATTCATATAGTAAGGGAAAGCACATTTTTTTTACTTCAATTAAATAAATGAAAAAACAAACAAAAATAAAACAAATATATCTGGGCTTACCATTCATTATGGTCAATACCAGACAAAGAGCATCTTTTGTTTCGTACGCATACGCCAGATTAACCACGAAGCGTGAATTGATTTTCTGTAAAATTTGTTTCTCTGTTAATACCATGGATTCACCTTTACGCTTCTTAATACGTTTCTTTTCTAACTTTTTACAAGCATACATTTTACCTGTGGCACGTACCTGTGAAATAAAGTATGAAAATCAATTTAAAGTTTTTAAAAACATTTTCTAAAAAATTAAATGCAAAGATGAGAGTTAAAATGGAAAATGAAATTGTCTCTGTAATCGTACGTTCAGTCAGACTCTATTCAAATACCGTATGGGTCAAGTCGATCGGATTTCGAGATCATATTGTGGTGGAAAAGACTGAGCAAAATCTGGAATTATTCATCGATTACTAGTACTCATCAAGTATATGTTTTCATAAATAATTCAATTTAGGAGACGAATTAAATTCCGACCTATTAGTAGGGCATCTTACTAACATACGATTTTCCTGGCAGACGTCTGTAAGTAATTTCACATATTATCATATACATATTTACTCATAGCAGCAAATAGCTGAAACCAGAGAGAATGTAATGATCAAGACCTTGTGGCTTAAAAGCAATATCGCAAGAGTATCATGGAATTGACGAGCTTCAGCCGTCGAAACACACTTAATAACCATGTTTATACTATCTTAAGACCATGCAGATCATGGATGCTTCATACAATCTTTTATGCGGTCTTTTATACAATGAAAGTAACTACAAAAAGTACTAGGAATTTAAGCCTAGAGAATGTACATCTGAATAAAATATTAAAACCTGACTGAGTCTAGTTAAGGCTTCACTGTTATAAGAAAACACGGAACCAGTATTCTTTATACCAGTAAGGCTATAATAAGTTAGTTACGATGACAATAAGATAATTACCACCATCTAGGCGGCCCTTCCTATGATCTTACGATTATACAGAGCCGTTTAATATCAGGGGACACTAAATTGATCAGCCAATGAAATACTCTTCTATATAGTAATACCTCCCTGATTTTAGACAACGAAGTCTAATAGTAGAGGAGTTAATTGGTAAGTATTATTAGTTATTTTCCTTCTTACATGAATTTTAACTTAACCTACAAAAAACGAATTTAACCAATTGTCCCTGCCAATAACTTCCAAAGTAAAATCCCTAATCTTCTGATCGACTTCCTAATAAAAACTAGAAATTTACTTCATTCTAAGGACCCTGACCTTACGCCAACTTAAATCCTGTTAGAGGTTTTAATAGTAAACATTTTTTTTTATTAAACTTTAAACTTTCATTGCCCATTAAAAAAACCCATATGAATATGCATTTTTAAAAGTGTTCCCATTAAAAATAAGTTAAAAATGTTCGTTTTTTTTTATTTTGTCATAATTTTCGTTTAACCCCAGAAGGCTTAAAATGTCAAATTATTATTGTAAAACTCATGGCACAACAAAGAGGACACACACGCACGTATAACTCACCTGACATGCACACACTTCACCAAAGCCACCTTTACCTAAAACACGATACATGCGAAATGTTTTATACGTTATGGGTTGTGCCTCCAGCCATTTCCACTGTAGGTAACTGCAAAAAAAGAGAGCGAAAATATTAAAACATTGAAAAAAAAAATATGAAAAATAAATACAATTAAACAAAATAAATACATAAAAAAAAAATAAAAAATAAAAACAACAAGTTTCAGTTAATGTACGTACATATGTACATACATACATATTTATGTATGTACAGTTGAATTTATTTACACAGGGCTATACCGCCTTCATATTTCATATTTTTTCTCAAAATTTTTTTTATAAAAAATAAAATCGCGAAAACAAAGATTTTAAATTCATTTGAGAGTGGCGAGAGAGAGGGAGAGAGAGAGAGAGAGAGCAACATAAATATAAAAACTTTTAAGCGACAGGGAGTGTACTATTTTTTAATAGCCACATAGTATGGGAGAAAATTATGGGAACGCATAAATTTTAAAAATTTATTAATTTTTGTATATAAAAATTATGAAATCGTCGTATTCTATCTAGTAGGTAGTGTCTGGGACCACGATGCAAGCCCATGGAAACGAAATATGAAAAAACATTTTTTTCGCGGCCTTCCTCTCAGCAGTCTTCTGATAAAAACTCTGTGAGTAAAATAAAAACTGCTATGGAAAGTTTCATAAATAAATCTGACGTTCGGAGTCGACTTTGTAGGTCCCGCCACTCATGAGCAAAAATTAACACACCTGACATGGGGGTTGTGAGAACAACTAGGTCGTAATCCTGACTAAAGCGTTGTAATGGCCAATTAAGTAAGTAAGTACGAGATTTATTCTCAAAATTGCAATTGAAATCTTAAAACAGGCACATGAGTTGCCTAAATTATGGATCCTTCTCTAGGCGTAGTGTTTAGCAATATAATTGTGCATGAGTAACTATCTCAATAATATTTGCCTATTACTTTGCCTATTACGTTGCCATTACTTTTCCCTTACCCGCTATAGTCCGGACTGTAGTGTGTACGTATCCCTACGTAATGGGGACGAGCCCTCCGCAGTCGGGTGAGGGTGGGTTAGTGTGAGGCCGGGACAGTTCGAAAAAAAAAAAAATAAAAAAAACAATTAGATTTGTTGCCTACATATCCGGTCCCGATGTTTTGGAATCCTTGATGTCATGGATATATAGTGGGATATCTGCAGCAAATCCCATTTTCCCACAATATCGATCATCTTTCCCAGACCATCTTAATAGAGTGATTATATCTAGCCCGATTTCACGAATTCCAAAATTGTTTGGAATATACCACTAATTGGTTTTATTAAAGACACCTTAGGCTATAATTTGTATATAATGGGATAGCAAGCCCCATTTTTCCACAATACCGATCATCCTCTGCAGACATTGGTAACACAAATAAATTTTTTGTCAAAGTTTTTCAGTTTTCAAAATAATTTGGAATTACCAGGGAAGCTTAGGAACTTAGGAACGTGTGGGATATAATTTTTAAGGAGATTCTCCGATATCGTATATTTAGGTGATTTCTTCCATGATCATTTTTTGTAACTTCTGTTAAACACTTAACTTTGCTCTGTTAACTTTAACATTGGCTCTGTTAAAATTGTTGGTTTTTGTCTTTGCTAGTTAAATTCGAATTTATCTTCATATAAATGATATTTCATCCGCCCTTAAGGAATGAATCTAATGTAACAAACTTCAAAATATTGTTCAAATTTAGATGAAGCAGGTGTCGTCTGGTAAGTTTCAAATTTTTTTTTTTGTTACGTTTCGCATGCTGATGTTGATCAAGATGTCTATTTCGTATTGGGTGACCTGTCACCGTCATAATATACATTTTTTATGCTATTTTCCCTGCCATCGAAATTTGTTTTTCTTAGGAAAATAATAATTAAAATAATAAAATGCCTTTGGCTTGTATTTAAAATTCTATAAAATTTTCAATTGTTTGAAATTTGTAGCCATTACGTTACTTGACACTGTACATACATAAATTGTTTAGTAACAGCTGACATGAATGTTCCATCAATTCAGTTCTTTTTCTTTTTGTATTTATTTATTAATTTTGATCAAAAATGCTTTCAGTTAAAATGTAATTCGTTTTATTTTTTTTCTTTTTTCATTGAAGAATTTTATTTAAACAGTTGGTTGGATGGTTGAGAATAAAAATTTAAGTTTTTTTTGGGAAACTCCATTTACGTAGAGAATACAGGCAAAGCAATTAAATATATTAATTATTGTTTATAATGTATTTCAATAGGTCTTTAGTAGTTTTATACATATGTATGTATGTCAACAAAATATTTTAGCAATTATTTCATTTTTAGTACAATTAATAGATTATAACTGGCCTTTTTGCTTACTTACCGATGAAAATACATTGATGTTTCAAATTCTTGGAATGGTTCACCAGCTAAAAATGCTTTAACAGCCTTAACACATGGCTCAAACAGCTCCTTACTGCCACTGTTGATTTTATTGCGCACTCTTGATATGAGATCATCATTTAAAATGTCCAAAACGAATTCATCGGAGGCAGATAATGGTGTTTTATTCGAGTTGCCATTCAGTTTGGCAACTAAAATTGTTGTTGTACCTGCTGTGGTCGTTTCATCATCGGCGACGCCACTCCTACTGCCACCACCACCTTCATCATTATTATCGCCACCGCCACCGCCTTCGTCACCAACATCACCACCTCCTCCTCCTCCTCCGCCACCACCACCACCACCATCGCCATCATATGTGATGGTAGAAGAACCATCACCACCATCACCATTATGATGTTGGAAATTTTTATGATTGTTGCTACAACTACTGCTGGTATTGTTGGCGGTGGTATTATTGCATAATTCAGTCTCTACAGGATTTGTTGCGGTTGCTGCTGTTGCTGTTGCTGTTGTTTTTGGTGTTTTATTGATATTTTCCGTTTCACACTGCCTGCCATCCTCATCATCATCATCATGATCATCATCATCGTCGTTATTAATTGCATCTTTATTATCATCAGCATCAATACCTGTATTGCCATTGTTTAGATTATCCATTGAGGTGGTCGTATCAATATCTAAAAATCGACTGCCAATCTCATGTGCTATGGCCAGTCGATGTTCATCGTATTCTACTTCATATCTAAAAAACGGATGAAAGGGAAATTTGTTCAAACTTGAAAAAAATAAACTGAGTTATAGTAATCCACCACAGGAGCATTTGTTTGATGACACTTACTTCTGCACCTGATCCAGAAAGGAGATGTAACGAAAGTACAGCGGTCTTCTACTCTCACAAAACTGACGAAATAGCTCGCGACCAATGGGCTGTTGGTCTATGACATAGCCATAGCTTATATCTGCAAGCAAAGGAAGAACGAGCAAAGGAAGAAAGAAAGAATGAAATGACATTTATTTTTTAATTTTGAATAAAAATTTCAATTTCTTTTGGATACATGACTTGGATGGAAGAGGGAATAAGCCTGTTTAAGTTCTTTAAATGCGAAAATTATTAAAGCAAACATACCTAATTTGTCTTTCAGGTGTATACACTGTGATATGTGGGGGAATTGTAGGATTTTTCGCCATTTTTTGCTTTTTCCCTTATTGCTATCGGAACCACCTGCAAAAGGCAGAGAGAGTGATAAACATTAATAGAATATTATTTAAAATTACAAAAATGTTTTAAAAACATAAATTATTTTAACCTTTTGCTCATAACATAAAATAAAATACGGAGGAGAAGAGAACACGAGCGATTAATATGTGAAAAATTTACATACGTAAAATATTTTCGAAAATACTTCACTTGCTTGTTGGCACGTTTTCCTCTTTGATACCGAGGAGTTAAATCCAATCATAAAAATCATCATACATTTTTAAACGAAGGATAACAATATACCCACATACCAACACAAAACACACAAGGAAAGTGTATCCTTTTTCTTAAGGAATTTTCTTAATTTAAAATTTCAAGAGATAAAAGGAAAAATTCGGTTTTTCCTTTTGCTCTTCATTTTGTGTTCCTTTTTGTTTGTTTGCAGGGGGGGGGGAGAAGAACACTTGCCTTTTCTTTTTTCTATTTCCTTTTCTTTTTTCTATTTCCTTACCACGAGGCAACAATAACACTTTTGTGGCAAGCATTCAAGAAGACAGTTGACAGAGTTACATATGAAAAGTGATGTCTGTCGCGTTGGATGGGTTAAAATACCACAACCATTACAGAATAAAAGAAAAGAAAAAGTTTGTTTCTTCAATAATAATAAGAGAAGAGCATAAAATGTAAAATTAGAAAATTAAGTCATACGGTTACGACGACATAAAGACTCATGATGTGTTTATGAAAAGTACTCTCTCGGGCCACAAAAAAATAAGGAACTAGAAGAAGATAAAACCATAATTAATGTCAGGATACTGAAATATTTTTAATACGATAGGATATTTGGTAAGTTAATACGTACAAATTTTGGTTTGAAAATTTTAATTTAAAACATTATTATTGGCCCACGTTTTCTGAATTCATTGTTTTTTTAAAAAAAGAAAGAAATTTCGTTTGGTTTCTATTCGAAATCAAACATTGCTTTTTAAATAAAATTTTTGCCGTGCCTACAAGCTCGAACATTCCAAGTTGAAATCTTGGCGAAGGGGAAGAAGTTTTTTAGCCGGGGTTTTAAAAGTTATAAAATCGCATGAAAAATCCCGTTTCAAATCCCTTTAAATAAAATCAATCTACGAATCCCCTTAAGATCGGATCTCCAGAGACGATAACGTGAAAAGCATAGGAAGAGGTCAGTGGCAGTGTAAAATCTACAAAAAAGATTCTGATGATGAATGACAAATTACAATCATATTTTCATAAAACACACATGAAGACATTGAATGTGCAGCTTGGTACATGTTTCGCTATGGCCATGGATTATATTACTTCGATTATGAAATTGCTTCGGTCTTCCTAGCCCGAGTCAGACATCTCCAACAAAACGAAATATGAAAAAATATCTCTTCGGCGATTTCCTTTCAGCAGATTTCTGGCAAAAATTCTAAGAGCAAATAAAAATGCCTTGAAAAATTTCTCAAAAATCTGTCGTTTGTAGTCGACTCTTAAATGTAGGTCTAGCCACTCATGAGTAATATTAACACACATTACATGGTTGGTGTGATAAACTAGGTCGTAATACTGTCTGAAGGCTGGTAAGGACCAATTATGTATGTACGTATGTTCCTTAGTCATAAATACAATAAAAATTTCAATAAGAAATTTAGTGAGTCCGGTTTACTGCTGCACAATTGGTATCAACACGGTAGCATTTAAGAGAAATGTTTTTGTGCGCACTGATTACCAATTGTCACCAACTGAGTAACTTATAACTTATGCTCAGTGTAGTGCAACGGAACAGAGCCTCTGGTGGGAGTCGAACGTACTACCCTTACACTAATGGTTTAGCAAAATACACACCAGACTTCCAGGACACCTATTTAGAGTTCTTTTTAAATAGTGTTACGCTTTCTTTTGGCAGCTACAGCGTCATTAACACAATAATTTCATTAAAAACAAAAACAAGATGATTTCGCGGTAAACGAGTAAACAAAATTACTGAATTGAGACATTAGAAAGTGACATTTACATTCCTTTCATGTTTTTCGTGATTGCTATGCATTTTGGCATATTCCTATTATGTTTCCAACTTGTAACATAACATACCTATATTTCGCATATTGTATATCATGTGTTACCAATGATTCAAGACTTTATAACACTTTCATTTTCGTGAAAGCATGTTAATCCATTAATGTATCTCTTATTCGTCTTGTAGTGCTTACCCCAACATAGTAACATCGGTATGAAGTGGCCTTAGGCATGCTAAAATACTGGCGACAAATGTTATGATACCCGTAGTATACACTGTTTTAAGCGTCACAGCAGAAAAACTAGAACATCTCATGTACAAAAAAAGGAAAACAAAAATAATAGAATGAAAAGGAAACTGAAATTTAAATGAATGAAAAAGGAAACGCTTTGTCATCATCCTAATAACGAGCAATTGTTGCTGTTGCTGGTGCTTAACGACATTCGTTGTTGAACGAAATGTCTTTAATTTGATGCAGAATGTATGTGAAAGTGTTGGTGGAAGGAATGAAATTACTTAACGAATAACTTCTTGTCTTTCTTAAGCCTCTTGAGTCTATGATACCACCATTAGAAATTCTATTGTCAACGTTATCTTTAGAAAACATTTACAGTTAAAACAAAACAAATGTAATGAAAATAATATGAAAACAAATTTAAATTTAATGTGGAAATATTTGTTGAACAAAAAATCTTTAATTATTTTCAAAATATTTAAATACGAATACTTTTGTAAATACATACCTACAGATATATCCATACACATACAAGATTTGTTAAAAACAAAATTCAAGCGTAGAACCATACTACGAAGATTATGTTATCAAATCTTAAATGAAATGTATTAAGTACGCAGACATTTTTAAGAACCAAAGTTTCAAAGTCCGCTTAAAAGAATCTATCCACGTTGTTAATATATGTATGGCGTTAATACAAAATCTGGTGCTTTGTTTTGGAAGCCTTACGAGACAGCTGGATGAACTGATTTTGCAATCATATTTCTTATCAGGTCCAGTTCGTCTACGAATCGCAACATACACGCGCGCCTGTTTTAATATTTTTCATCGATTCCACTGAATGCTGATCTTTACTGTAAAGTTTTGTACCAGTCTCTGGTCAATCTAAACATCTGCACTCCAAAGTATTTCTTAGAAAAACGAAGCTCATATTATATATACAATGTCCTAATATCTTATGTACCGAAGCACGGACTATGTCTGAATACTATGGCAAGATGCTGAGTACATTTTAGAAACGAAATTTTGAAAATGAGCGAAGAGTATGCAACAGAAAAAAATTGTAAAGATTAAGGTACGTTGTGATAGGCCCTGTGTGCGGCCTAAGTGTGTCCGCTCATGACTCCATCGAGGGAACAGCCACTTCTACCACTTCTAATGTACATTGTTCTCTTAGAAAACAGCGAGTTTATATTCGAAAGTAAGACAGAGATGCTCAGGAGAAGAGAATACTCCAAGTTACACTAAAAGGACGCCGTCTTAAATGATTACGGCAAGCTTGGGATGAGTGTGGCTTAAAGATTAGCTGCTGCGGAGATACAGCTCTAATATAGAGGAGAGCGCCAGTAAAAGAGTGCCAGTTAAAGAAAAATAAGTTAAAGTATCAATCAACTATGTTAAGGAATCAAAGTTCCTACGATTTTTAAAATATTTCAATTAAAGCATAATAAAACTCAACTGTTGGCTTCGTACTGCTCTTCTTAAGTTGATCTCATCTGCCTAAGTTGTGTAAATTCAAATTTTATTTAACAATTGATTAAAGTAAGCTCTGCGTAGTCGCCATGCCATAGGTAATTGGTTTCGTAGATCCGAGCCCGTGGTTTAAATCTCAGCTTAGATATCTCGAACCAAACGAAAATTGAAAAAAAAAAATTTCTTTCGGCGCCTTCCTTTCAGAAGTCTTCTGGAAAACACTCTGACATTAAAATAACATTTCCTTTAAAAGTTTCTTAAAAATCTGTTAGCTTTTAAACTTTAAATTCCGCCAATCATGAATAAAATTAACACTCTCGCAACATGGGTGGTGTGAGAAGCTAGGTTGTAATCCTGACTAGGTTGTAGTCTTGACTAAAGAGTTGTAATGAACAATTTGAGTAAGTAAGCTCTAGTCGTTTTTACTATCCACCAAATACCTTAAGAAGCCAAGCATAGTTACTTAACTAAATAAAGGAAGATCCGGCAACAGAATATTTTAAATAAATTTGATTAAATAAATTACTATTCAGCTAATTCCACAGTAGCTATTAAAATTTCATAACTTTAAGTTTTTTTGTTGGTAAAAAACTTAATCAATGCTTAAACAAAACCATTAATAATCGTGTTATGATAGAAGAGACCGGCTATGAATCGTGCATTTTTCTTTAGATTAAACATAATGAATTAATTCATACCAGATGTACACACACAGAGATTGTTGTCTGTCATGCAATGCAAACAGAAAGAAAAAAAAAGAACGAATGATTAATTAACACTGATGATATGACTTAAGAGCATGAAAAAAAAGCTTTTTAAAGCATTAAAATGCATTTTAATTTTACTACAATATTTACATAGCATGTTCGCACCAATACGCTTAATTAAATCAAATTATTTACTCAATGCATTAAAAAGTAAATATTTTATATCTTGTATCTCGACAAAAAAAAAAAAAAAAAAAAAAAAAAAATATTTCGAATCACTTCTATTTTTTTCTATCTTTCAACAACTTAACATCATTAGCATTCAAAGTGGAGATACAAACGGAAAAAAATAAAAAAATTTAATTTTTCAAATGCCATATTATTACACATTGGATGGCAGTCAGGCAGGCAGCTATGCAAATAAAACAATTTTTTGTCACATCATGCTGAGAGGTGAATAGAGATCATTAAAATGTAGTTGTAGTGCTACACCCTCTTACATTCCTGACTATTCCGAGTATTTTCAGCGTTTTAAGCTGCTTTTGATTTTCTCTCTCTCCCTCACTATCCTAAGAGTTCTTCTTTGTTGTTGCTGTTGTTGTTACTGTTGTTCATGCCATGTTTTATTCTAATTTACATAGAATTTTGCATGTTTCAACTGCATCTCATGTCTGCACTAATACGCATCACGAATAAGTGTATGCTGTCAGGTAAGCATAGGCATAAGAGCTTTTACAGGGTGTTTCATCAGAAATGAATAATTAGTAGAAATCTTATTGTGTTGTATTCAGGACGGATGATTGTAAATCCATAGATAACGGTTAACATTGCGGTGCCCACAAGTAAATGGTGTAGCCACTTGACAAAGGAATTAAGTTGTTTGGGAAGTAACCCTAACAGATAGGAGACAACTCTTTAAAAAAATTTTGGCTATAAAGAAAGTAGGTAGCATTGGCCATTACAATGCTTTATTCAAGAATACGGTCTAGATTCTCAAACCAGCTATGATGCGAGTGTTAGTTCTTTCTTGAATGGCCATGAACTGTATGTTATAGTTTGATGTCGACACCGAATGACAGATTTTTTATTGCAATTAGTTACACCCAGAGCTTTTTAAAATTAAAAGAACTGCTGAGAGGAGTTTGATGAAAGAAATATATATCACAGCTGGGGTTTGAACTCGGTACTCTCATTTTATAAGCCAACACACTACCCATTAGGCTAAGGCATAGTTCTTAAACATTGTAAATCGCTGTCTTTAAATGCATCAATTTTTATACCTCCTTTTAAACCTCCCTTTATACGGTTCTATTCAGATTTTCAAACAGGAGATAATCACTAGCATTGAATCAGCGATAGCAGGATAATCATCTTAATCTTGTTTTAGGAGAAATAAATCATATTAAATGAGATTCCGTAGTCGGCGTAGTTTAATCGGTGGTGTGTTAGCTTATTAGACGCGAGGCCACGGTTCAAACCCCTGATCAGATATCTCCAACAAAACGAAATATGAAAAATATGACAAAAACGCTGAAAGTAAATAAAATTGGCATGCAAAACTTTCTCAAAAAACTGTCGTTCGGAGTCGATTTTAAACTGTAGGTCCCGCCAATCTTATATGGTATTAACACACACAACATAAGCGGTGTGAGAAGCTAGATAGTATTCCTGGCTAGGGATGGAAGGGTCATAATGACCAATTATGTATGTATGAAAATGAGAAGGTGCTTTATCGATCTACAAAAGTCTTCAATTCTTGTTCCACAATTTCGAGTAGCTTTTCATATTGCATGGTAATGGCTCTTGCAATGACACAGTGTAGGTAAAAATCTAAAGATTTTTCTAGACGGTTTCAGATATGAGCAGTTAAATAGAGAGATGTATTTGATGTCCTAGCTGTATGACAATTAAGGTGTCCTTTTTTCACCAGACATACCGTATCATAAGCGTCTATCATACAAACAACTGATGATGGAAAATTTTAGAAAATAATGAATAAAACCTTGAAATTTCGGATGCTTTACTAACTTTCGATCCACATTTGGGAACACCCTTTCATCAAATACTTCAGCATTCCAGCATGTGAGCGTGTGTGTGTGTGTGTGTATGTATAGAGAAAAGCTGTTTACAATGTTGCTATTGCTGCCGTTGCTATTGCTGGCTGGCGGACTGTCTAATTCAATCTTTGCTTAATTTATAGTTTATAACAGTCTCATTTGTTGCTTATGTTGTTGTTGTTATTGTTGTTGTTACAATTGTATACGTTTTATGCCTTACGGTAGCAGAATCTGAAGTGTCTCTAAATCACATGAATGTCTATTAAGTAACTTAAATGCAACAAGAACAACAGCAACAACAATAGCAATAAAAGCAATAAATAAAAAGAGAAAAAAAAAATAAGTTGAACAAATGAATTTACAGTGAAGTGTGTGTAGTTAAAGAGGCAACAATAATAACAATAACAATACAACAAGTATAATAACAATATGCTGTTGTTGCACGTAAATTGTAACTGCAAACATGTTGAACTTGCCACCTCATTGCAACAAATTATACTTAAAATAACGACAACAACTGTAATAACAGAAAATAACAGCAACAAATGAGAAAAAAAATGTTGCAACAACAATTAAAATTACATTTGAAATCAACAGAAGATAGACTCCAATAGGGAAGAAGAAGAAGATAGTTTCGTGTTGATTTATTTGCTTAGGATTTATTTGCTCTACTACAAGACACACACCACTAACAATAACAATGTCTTGAAACTCAACACAAATAAATACAGAATATTAATTACAACCAAGGCTTTATGCGAAGATTTGAAGAAGTCTTGTAGACAAAATTGCTGTTGATTTATAGGGTCTATTGCAACATTAATGCAATTTAAAATTGTTCTTTATTTTGTTACAATTTAAATGATTTCTTTTTAACAACATAAGAGTTTTATACGCCAACTCCAAGATTTTGTTTAAGCGAATAAGTTTTAATTCCTCTGGCACAGGATCTCCAACATGTAAGCAAAACTTGGAGTACTGAACAGATGCAAAGGCCTACCTCAACGGTCCTTTTTGTAAAATTCAAATGTTTAGTTTCGTGTTTCTTTTATTTCTTTTTCAATTTATTACTATTTTTGTGATTTTTAATCGATTTTCGTTCTTCCCTTATTCAATTATGTTAACTTAACAGTCTCTGTTAACATAACATTCACTGTACAAAAAGAATATAACTTTTGTAGCTAACTTCACACACATTGTATGAGTCACTTAGAGATAAAATATTAAATCACTTTGAAACTAAAATTCTTGAAAATTACCACACAGATAACACAGCCCTGCATGGGTTGTGCAAATAAGATTGCTCCAGGTGTTTCCGAAGGCATTTTGTGCGCTGAACACGAATCTGGTTTCAAAATTTTTCCATCATGTCAGGTTTTCGAGAAAAAGGGGGTTGAAACCCCTAAAAGTAGCGTTTTTGGACATTTTTGAATCATTGTAGATCTAAAGACTGACGTGGTAGAATCATCGCCATTGTCAGAAATTGACAATTGATCTTTGCTCTTTAAAATGAGCCCAAAGCCAAATTGTTTGCATGCACCCTTAACGTAGGGGGTGGGTTTATGTCAAGGGGTGCAAAAGAAAAAGAAATACATTACGGAGGTCCTTAAAAATTAATCAGATTTACTTGAAAATTGTTACTCAGGGGTTTTTGGGGTCGCTGATTACAGATCTTCATTCAGATTTAAAAAATTCAAAATGGCGGATCCAATATGGCGGTCAAGCAAATCTAATTAATTTCTATAAACCTCGACCGCCATATTGGATCCGCCATTTTGAATTTTTTAAATCTGAATGAAGATCTGTAATCAGCGACCCCAAAAACCCCTGAGTAACAATTTTCAAGTAAATCTGATTAATTTTTAAGGACCTCCGTAACGTATTTCTTTTTCTTTTGCACCCCTCGACATAAACCCACCCCCTACTTTAAGGGTGCATGCAAACAATTTGGCTTTGGACTCGTTTTAAAGAGCAAAGATCAATTGTCAATTTCTGACAATGGCGATGATTCTACCACGTCAGTCTTTAGATCTACAATGATTCAAAAATGGCCAAAAACGCTACTTTTAGGGGTTTCAACCCCCTTTTTCTCGAAAACTGACGTGATGGAAAGTTTATGAAACCAGATTCGTGTTCAGCGCGCAAAATGCCTTCGAAAACATCTGGAGCCATCTTATTTGCACAAAAAAGTCCAAATTTGCAGGGCTGTGTAATCAAAGGACTCGTTTCTATAGATTGACTCACTGGTAGGGAAACTTACTCACTTACATAATTGGCCATTACAACGCTTTAGTTAGGATTACAAGCTATCTTCTCACACCACCCATGTTCGGTGTGTGTTAATTTTATTCATTAGTGACGAGACCTACAATTTAAAGTAGATTGCGAACAATGGATTTTTGAGAAACTCTTAATGGCAATTTTATTTTGTCTCAGAATTTTTGGCAGAAGACTGCTAAGAGGAAGTCGCCGAAGGAAATATTTTATTTACACTTCGGGAAATGTATTTCAAGATAATTCTGGAATTTGTTACTCCTCTTTGTAAAAAAATATTCCTTTGCAGTAAGAATGTATGGCTCTTGCTTGAAAAGAGATTTTTAAGAGGCTGAAAGCCATTTTGTAACTACGAATTTTAGAGAAGGCAGTACGTACAAATTATCAGTACTGAAGTAGTAGTGGCTGTAGTTTAGTAGTTAGTGTATTGGCTTATTAGACGTAAGGCCGCAGTTCAAACCCCAGGGCAGACATCAAAACGAAAATATTAAAAAATATTTCTTCGGCGAAATTAACACACACAACATAAGTGGTGTGAGAAGCTAGGTTGTAATCCTGACTGAAGTGTCGTTATGTCCAATTATATGTGTATGTAAGTAGTAATTTCTATGAGAGTGTTTTTTCTGACATGCTCTTTTCAAAATCAACCTTTCAACACCAAAAATTAAAATAGAAAATTTGACAGCAACATATAAAGGCCAAAGTCAGTTGTGCCTCACATGCCAATAACACGACATCTATAGATTATTAAGAGACGAATGCCCACGAAACCCACTCCAAAATATCTGCTAATTCAGGTTTAATTCGGTGCATTTAGCTCTGACTAAATACTTGGGGTGCCCTGGTAGCCTAGTGCGTAGTGTGCTAGACTATTAGCGTGAGGGTCGTGTGCTCGATTCCCTCCAGAGACTCTGTTCTGTGACACTACACCGAGCATATGGCCAAGTTACTCAGCTCGTATACATATAATTAAAATATAATTTGTAATTGTATTGTAATTAATATGTAAATAATAAATATCTTGGCAGCACCCTGTTTTCTTGTATTGATTGTATACGATTGAAAAAAAAAGAAAATGAAAGAGCCTGTATCAAAAACTAATGTAAACAATAAAATTACTATTCAAAAATATGAATTAAAACAGATTTCAACGTTAATATAAAATTATTGCGAAAAAAATCAAAAAAAAAATCAATGAACGCATATTAATGAATAAATTAATGAAATAATGAATGAATAAACAAATGTAGACGATGATTATGTGTTTGTGTATAATAATACAGAGTAAAACAATAAAAACTATATTTTAATGATCATTAATATTAAAAGAAAAACAAGAAAAAAATGAATTTTCATTATTAATTTTCCACAATGAAAACTTAATTTGCATTATGACAACATTTATGGGCACATTTATTTGAATATAAGAAATATAATAAAAACAATGAAAGAAAGGCAATAATTTATTTATTTATTTATCCTCTTTTTCGCTATTAATAATTAATAATTTATGAATTAATTCTGATTTTACTTTCATTTCTTATGGCAGGAAAATGAACACATTTTGCTCCTTTTTTAAAAATTTTTATATAAATTAAAGATTTATAAAATAAAATTTAAACTTACAACATAAATGTATTTACTTGAAAGGAAAACATTTTTTGTATAAAATCTAACGTTTTAATTTATTTTCCTTTTGTATGTATGTATATAGAATGTACACACTGTTATAAAATTGTTTGAAAACATTCATTCATCAGAAGGTTAGAAGGGGCGGCGATGGTTTAAATGTTAAAGTCAGTGTAGAGAGGAAATCTATTATTATAAAATTTTTAACACAGTTTGCGTTTGTTTATTTTGGAGGGTAGTTGAACACAAAAGTTATTGTTTTTTCCTACAAATTTCTAGTTAAATTCGATTAATAAAATTGTTAAAAAAATAACTAAAGAAAAATTAAAAAGTTTTCTTTTTTTCATTAGAGAATAAATTGCCATGGCAATTTCAATATACAGTGAGCGTCAAAAGAAACTATACATTAAAAACAAATATACATTAATAAATTACCGTTATTTTTATTTTAAAATTGTTTCATTGCTAGTTTTTAAAATTGAAACAAAAAAAATTATTTCGAAATATCAAATTTTTTCGAGTTTGGTAATTGTTAGAATATTATTATCAGTGTACAGTTTCTTTTGATGTTCACTGTATATTTTACAAACGTATCAGTTAGTGGTATTTTCAATTTTTACATACAAAAAAAATGCCATCAATTTTACTGAATCTGAAATATTTAACAAACTAGATACATACAGTATCGGACAAAACCTAAGCACCCCCTCAGTACATTTTTTTAAAATGATTATTTTTTAAAGAAAACAAAGTTATTAATGTTTTATTTTTTATTTTTTTATTTATTTATATCCTTATTATTGAAAAACACAAACTTAAGGAATTCAGAATTCAATAAATAAAAATGATTCAAAATACATTTTAAGTCGAAAATATAAGCGGACAAAACTAAAGCACCCCCAATTTAAAGTGCAGATAAAAACTATTGAAATTAATATTTCTTTGCGAATCCTTTATTCTGGATGGCACACGCCATTCTTTTAAGGCATAGAGGATTTGAAATTATTAATTATTTCAGGTGAAATTGCTTCCCAGGCTATTTTTGCGGCTTCAAATAAATCTTTTTTTAGTTTTCTAATTTTCTCGGTTGATTTTTAAGTTAACGATCGCCCACAAGTTCTCGTTTGGGTTAAGACCAATTTAGTGCAAGATATTCGATCAACAGATCAATTATTTCTAGGCTAATTAAAAAGTTTTTGCAGATTGGTCGCACATCTTCTACTCATCCTGGAGGAAGACCACGTGAAACTTCGCGATATGAAGTCTCCTTAATTAAAAGGACAATCCAAAATGATCCCACAGCATCTACTAGTCACATACGAAACCGCTTATGTTTAAAAATTAGCGAAAAAGCGATTCGCAGAAGGACGGTAGATGCCGGATTATTCAGTCGCCAACCAGCAAAAAAAAAACTTGTATATCGTCAAAAAATAAAAAAGCGAAACTTGAATGGGCCAAGGTCCATCTCAACAGGAGTGTCAAAATATGGAGGATTGTACTATTTTCTGACGAATTTAAGTTTAATTTAAAGGATTCAGATGGCATAAGGCGTGTGCGCAGACGATATGATGTGTTTCACGATATGAAAGGTTTTTTGCTGGTCGTCGACTGAATAATCCGGCATCTACCGTCCTTCTGCGAATCGCTTTTTCGCTAATTTTTAAACATAAGCGGTTTCGTATGTGACTAGTAGATGCTGTGGGATCATTTTGGATTGTCCTTTTAATTAAGGAGACTTCATATCGCGAAGTTTCACGTGGTCTTCCTCCAGGATGAGTAGAAGATGTGCGACCAATCTGCAAAAACTTTTTAATTAGCCTAGAAATAATTGATCTGTTGATCGAATATCTTGCACTAAATTGGTCTTAACCCAAACGAGAACTTGTGGGCGATCGTTAACTTAAAAATCAACCGAGAAAATTAGAAAACTAAAAAAGATTTATTTGAAGCCGCAAAAATAGCCTGGGAAGCAACTTCACCTGAAATAATTAATAATTTCAAATCCTCTATGCCTTAAAAGAATGGCGTGTGCCATCCAGAATAAAGGATTCGCAAAGAAATATTAATTTCAATAGTTTTTATCTGCACTTTAAATTGGGGGTGCTTTAGTTTTGTCCGCTTATATTTTCGACTTAAAATGTATTTTGAATCATTTTTTTTTTATTGAATTCTGAATTCCTTAAGTTTGTGTTTTTCAATAATAAGGATATAAATAAATAAAAAAATAAAAAATAAAACATTAATAACTTTGTTTTCTTTAAAAAATAATCATTTTAAAAAAATGTACTGAGGGGGTGCTTAGGTTTTGTCCGATACTGTATATCTTCTACCCGGTGGAACATTTTTATAATCTGAGAGTATTAAATAAAAATGGTATAAAAGCCTTTGAAATAAAATAAACGGAAAATTTTAGTTTCGAATCAAATAACGAGATACTAGGCTGTTATTAAATTTCATTTCATTGCGTTTGTCACATATAGACACATATGAAGTTTGGAGATTGTTTTTCTCAAATAATATTTGAAAACAATTTTGTCATAACAAAGTAAATTCGAAATGAAAATTTTTTGTAAAAAAATCCACTATTTTTGCATGAAAATTTTAGATTATATTTAGCATCGTTATATTAAATCCATTCAGGTTAAATATGTAATGCTTTGATTATTTATTTAGACAGTGTACATTCAATATGGTTCCCACATAAAAACCGTCCACTTAAAAAGGCGGAGCTTCAGGCTAGTCAGTGGCACAGTTCCGATAAAACATAATTCACACCATTTAGGGTAAAGCAGGCCGGTTTAATTTTTTGTAGTCGTCGTAGTCTAGTAGGTTGTGTGTTGGCTTATTAGACGTTAGGTCACAGTTCAAATACCAGACCAGAGTACTCAAAAAAAAAAAAAAAAAAAAAAAAATATTTCTTCGACGACTTCCTCTCAGCAGATGTCTGGCAAAAATTCTCAGAGTAAATAAAATTGCCATGAAAAGCTTTTTAAAAATCTGTCGTTCGGAGTCGACTTTAAACTGAGGGTTACGCCACTCATGCATAAAATGAACACACACAACATAAGTGGTGTGAGAAGCTAGCTAGCAATCCTGACTGAATTGTTGTAATAACCAATTAGGTATGCATGAATGTATAATTTCGAGTTTAGAGTTTGGTCGTTGTGTATATGGTCGCTCATAGTATATGTATTCACATCAATGCTACCAATTTCGAAACAAATTCGAATTCCACCGTCTTCGTAAGATATTGGTAATTAGTTTCAGAACAATCCAGCAAGGACATGGTTGTCAAAGTGGTTAAAACGCTTGACTTTACGTTCAAGTTTCAGGCAAGATGAAAAAATTATAAGACTTCAATTTGCCTCCATAATAATGCTTTCAGTACGAATCTTGATTTCTGATCTCCCTAGGGAAAGGAACATTAACAAAGAACTGGAAACTGTGTCTTCTCTTGAGAAAATGTAGGATTCAATGAGTGGATCTCTATTACAGTGATCGTTGTTTTTAGTTAACAAAAGTTGGCAGCCATATTATTCTAGAACCTAATAAAATAAATCAATCGCGTGGTTAACATATTTGATATTTTGTGACAGCCCTACGTGGCTGTGAGTAACGAAGGGATGTATATTTATCTCTAGTGTGGAGCGTGAAAATGACCATAACGGAATCAATGGAACAAAAGCTGAGCGTCGATGCAAGCATACCATATCAGGCCTGTAGACACTACTAATATTTTTAGTAACAAGCTTGAGTTTTAACCTGGTTAAAAAAAAAACGGTCAATTTGATTTTATATTCAAAAGACCGTTCGGCTAGGGATCAAGCCTAAGATTCTACATCTTATACAGGAGAATATAAAAGAACTGATTGACAGCAGCAGAGTATTCTATCTCACTGATGCTTTAAATGAAGCTCTGATGTAAGAATAAACTGGGTATACTCCAAAATGAAGAAGAGGAGACGACCATTAAGTATTTTCTCTCTCCTGATTCGTCAGTTGAGGACCTCAGGTCAAAGATTCTTGAGAAAATATAAATTTTTAATTTTTCTGCAAAAGTTGTAATAATTAGGAAGAAGAAGAGACGATCACTGAATATTTTCTCTATCATGGTAAGGCGGTTGAGGATCTCAGTTAAAAGATTCTTGAGAAAATAGAAATTTTCAAAAAAACTCTGTCCAGTCACAACCAGTTTAATAACTGTTATCACACTTTTACCTAAAGCGTAATCTTTATTACCAGTTACGCTGTTAATAACGTTACTTATGAGCAAACATAATGCCATCGTTTTGTTTTTATGATTCTCCTATTAAATTCTCACTCACACATACAAACTAAAAAATATATATTCTACCATGATGTTTATGTATGTATGCATGTATGTATGTTTGTATTATACAATATAATCACAATAATAAATGGATTCAAAATATCAACATTAAATAAGAAGAAGCAAAAGAAAAGATGAACCGAAAAGAGAACTAAGAAAAGTTTTAAAAATTTTCACAAAAAAAAAACAAGGAAGAAAAATTTAATCTAAATGGGGGGTTGCTTTGAAATTTTTGAACTTTTCATATCTCCCTTCGTATTGTTTTTGAAATATTATACTTCCGACTTGCATTATGGGGTGTCAAATACTATACGAAAGGAAAAACAAAAACCGCTGTTAACACCCCTAAAAAATGGTTTAAAAAAATCTATGCTTGTAATTACAAAAACTGTTAAACTGTTAAAAGAAAAGTTTCAACAGAATCTAATGACAACCACTAAACAAACCATGCCATATACATACACACGCACAAATTTAATATTGTTAAAGAGAATCAATTTGTGAAAGAAGTATTTGACAATGTGTTATAAACTTTGATTGTTAATGTTTTATTTTTCTTCTTTCTCTTGTCAATGTTGTTGAGAGAAATTAAATGAAAACCACCATCTTTCTAATAAAAAAAAGAAAAAAAGAAAAACAAAAAAAAAAAAATATTTTTAAACTGGGTTAAGTTTTAATGACACTTGAAATACTCTCAGCTTTTGAATTATAGTCAGGGTCAGCTTGTGGTCTATATGAAATAAATAAATAAAAAGAATTTTTGTGATATTTCTTTAAATATTAAAACAGAAATATGAATTGCTGTTAAAAACAGAAATCTGATGATTTTATTTTTTTTTTCTTACGTCCATAGAAAGACTTCTACTCGTAGAGAGCATTGCAAAATAGGAAAATAGTTTCGAGCTGGTGTTCTGCCTTATAAATTCGATACAATGCATCAGAAAGAAACATCGATGTTAGATCGATTTTCCACAAAATACATCAATGTTTGTTGTGCATCGATTCATTTTTATAATTAACTGGAAGCGAAAAAAAAATCGGAATTTACGTATTCTTGCACAGAGGTGGTGGAGACGATCTATTTTACTGCCCTCAACCTACATGTCTGCCGCAACCTATATAGGATGCTGGCCATTGTTTGTAAGAATAACTCCTTGCCTTCTTTATAAATGCCCACGTGTTTCCTTTTGAGTTGAATGTAAGTCACTTATGTCTTCGGCGATTAGTCTGCCATGGCCGGTAAAATGCAGTTCACAATTCTCAGTCTACTACTCGTTAATTACATATAATTTGGTCATTACAACCCTTAAGTTAGGATTACGATCTAGCTTCTCACACCTCTTATGTTGTATGTGTTAATTTTGTACATAAGTGGCGGGACCTACAGTTTAAGGTGCCTCCGAACGATAGATTTTTGAAAAAAAACATTTTCATGGCAATTTTATTTACTTATAGGGTTTTTGCCAGAAAGGAAGTCATCGAAGAAATGTTTTTCATATTTCGTTTTGATGTCTGACCTGTGGTTTGAACCGTGGCCTTACGTCTAATAAGGCAACACACTACGTACTAAACTACGGTGACTTCTGGTCAGTACAATCCTTTAGTTAAAATTACAATTTAGCTTCTCCCCTCACTCATATTGTCTGTGCTAATTTTATTTATGAGTAGCGAGACCTACAGTTTAAAGTCGATTCCGAAGACAGATTTTTTTTGAGAAACTTGTCATGGTAATTTTATTTACTCTCAGAATTTTTGTCAAAAGACTGCTGAGAGGAAGACACATAAAAAAGTATTTTTTCATATTTCGTTTTGTTGGAGATGTCTGATCTGGTGTTTGAACAGTGACCTCACGTCTTATAAGCCAACGCACTACCTATTAGACTACGGCGACTGCGATAATTACCCAACAATAGCATATCCGTTCGAAATGAAAAGAGTATCTGCCTGTCGTCAGCCTTGCTTTCGTCGAGAACATCCTTCCAAACCGCTTTTCCTACTTCACAGAAAGGTTTTGGCCTCATTCCATTTTTGCAAGACTGCTAATTATCGCGAATTCCTATGTGTCTGGGGATTCAGTCCTGCCTAGAAATTTCAGCTGTCGACCTTTGATTTGTCAACTAAAATTGTCAACTTTGGACTTGTCTCTCGTTAACCTAATGGCTACATGACTAGTCCTTACAACCACCGTTATACCAAAGCAAACTAGTTCTCATACCTTATCTAATTTCAACAAAACGGTTGATTAGATTTACGTGTCCAGTATCTATATCGTTCACCCCTGTCTTGTGTATAAAATTGGAATTGGTATACAAGCGGTACATACTCTTCCAAGAAAACTGGCAGAATAGGATGCCATATAACTCAATTTACTTAATTTTTGTCAGAAAAATTGTCTGGCTTCCTAAAAGTTACATGCACCGACACAGCTCAAATAGACAAAAATAAAAAAAAAAAAGAAATTAAAAAAAAAATTAAAATTAAAGCCTGTTATCGAATAAATTCTATGTGCCGTTTGCCACACCAAATGAATGATGCAGGCATTATTTTTTAGACATAGCCAAACACATTTTAAAAGAACGATGAACATTTGGCCGCTCTTAGAATAATAAGATAAGCAAACACTAATAAACATTAAAGAAGTTATGTTAATAAACAATTACAACAACAAAACGTAATGAAACTACATGGAAAAACTTCTCGAAGTTGCCAGACAGTAAATAGTAAAATAGTTGTAAATAGGTTATGAGCAACATTACCAGTGAGTTGTGGTAAATAAAACAAGGCGTGCAATAAAACTTAAAGCACAAATCAATTAAAGAAAAGAATTTGTTTAAATAAATAAACATCCACAAATGAAAATAAAACAGTTAAAAAAAAACAAAAAAACGTAACAATATTGAACACTTGTTGACGACATTAGCAAACCCATAATTTTTTCCACTGGGTACGGTACATCGGAAAAATTTTTCTTTTTATTTTCATTCAGATGTAGGTGCAGTTGTCTGTAAAAATGCATTTGACATGATGTCACTCAACCATTTTCAACCCTTTTCAACTCAACATCAAGAGCATGGTAGTTATGGCCACACTCACATCGCATATATTTAAATAGTTCCTGTCAAAGGTGGAAATAAAAGTTACCGTTACTAGGTTGCCATGTTGCTGCAAAATACAACACCATGAACAACAATATCTGCTGCTGAAAGGTGTGCCAGAATGTAATCATTCGAACAACAGCAACAGCAACATGAATGATAAGACAACAAAGAGAAATTTCCCTTCGTAACGTTTTTAAAATATCCTGGCTGTAAGTGTGTGTGCGTTTGTTTAATTGTAACTGTATGAAAAGGGATTTGATATAAAATATTGAATTTTCATTCGTTTCATTCTTTTATTATGAATGAAATTGAATACAAACGAAAAGGAAAACAAAAGAAAGTAGAAAGAAAGGAAAAATGCATTTAAATTGTATGTAACCAGAGACGAAATGGACGCTGTCAGAATATTTTTTTTTATGATTTTAGAAAATAAACAAATTTCATGAGAATTTTTATTTATTTAGAAAATTTTTTATTTGAGTATTCGACAGTTTTTTTTATAAGTCCTAGCCCTTCTTGGAAGAGCAAGAGATTATATTGCATACTACTGTTGGCTGATGTTAAACTTTGTATGCCAACTGCTTGCAGCAAGAGAATTGAGAGTGCTGGATAATTATCTCCAGTAAATACAATTTTAAATTAAAAAACCACAAAGAGAACCAAATAGTAATTCGTATATGAAATAGGAAATGGAATTAAAAGAGAGAAAAAAAAGATATCGAATTGAATCTGAAATTAAATTTGAAATGAAAATTTTAAAACACAAATTTTCTTTGAATTTCAAAGTGAATAATTTTGTTTTCATATCCAGTTGTGGATAAAAGAGATGTCAATTGGATTACTGGTAATGAAAAATTTTTTGTTTGAAAAATGTCTCAAGTTTTTTAATTCAGAAATTGGTATTCAAGTCAACAGAACTTATAGATATTTTCGGGCATGTAAATCAATACTAATGTCCAGAATTTAAGCATGGCAGATAGTAAGCGAAAGTGTACTCATGGATAAAATTAATAAACCCACCATGGGTGGTCTTAGAAGTCCGCTTGTATCTGACTGAATGATTTAATAAAGATTGTAAGACACAGGACAAATAGTTTCTCACACATCAATAGTGCACTTACAGAACATAATGACCTGTGATATGCACTGAACTGGTAACTGGTAACATATTTGTTGCATAAAATATGAATATTAAACAATAAGTCCTGTTATACTATTAGAGAACATTGAATATCCCAAAAAAGTTTTGTTTTTCTGCGCTTTAAAATCCAATAGCCAATCGTTTCTACTGCAACAGAGTATATACAGTGGTGGCCTTATAATTAGAAATGATGTTTCTGGAACAGAGTTCTCTGGAGTGACGAATCTAAGTTTAATTAGTCCCAATCTGATGGGAAAACGTATGTAAGACGTCCTCCAAACAAAGCCTTTGATCCCAGGTACACAGTGAAAACTGTAAAACAAATTAACAAACGTACATGTTGCTAAGTCGTATCTAATTATAAGGCCACCACTGTACGTCTGCTACAGAGTACATACGAATGGAAGTTAGTAGGGGAAGATAATTAAGAAATCGCCTTGGGAATAAGGTAGGTAGGTTGGAGTGATAGCTTTGATACCAAGAGATCACTTAAGCACGCATAGCGGCCCGTTGTGACGCCACAGGTGAACGCAGTCTCTGTACTGACCGAGTTCCTCAAAACTAGGGAGGAAGAAGAAATTGGTTAGCGCAAGGGCTGCACGACTACACCACGCTGGAAAACCAGCCTAAAAGTTTGATAAACGAAGCTATATCCTTGACATCAATGTATGATAGCTTCGTCAAGCTGACAATAATTGGAGGGCCAAATAACCACCTCGCAAGAGATGGGCATTGACAAAGAAAGTGGATAACAGTCCCCTCTTCCTCAGCGGATCTGCACGCACGGCGGAAGTCGTTAGATGGGAGCTGCATTCTTTCCGCATGTCTTCCCATAACATAATGACCTGTAAACTTGCCCACTGTGATCGAGATGACGTTACGGCCAAGTCGAAGTATTTTGCATTTTCTACTTTTAAACAAATCAATTCAAATTTATTTTTAGGTACCTGAGACGAAATTCTGGTCTGAATTAATAATTGAAGGAAAAATATTTTTTTTTCTTATTAAATTTAAAGAAAATTCTTCCCCATACTGTGATTCCATCACAGTTAAAATTGAATCATTCCATTTCGTATCTAACATTCGTTAGAATATTTAACGAATGAATGAAATGAATATTTTATTCATTCTGATTGATGGGATTTAGAATGTGAAAACAGGAAAAGACGACAACGTAACAGCACTTTTACTTTTTCCTTAATTGGATGAGATCAGTTACTATACACCACTCGACAGTATCTATTTTAACTTTTATTTATTCATGATGATGTATATTACTGTTCATATTTCTTTTCATTAAACTATACGTTAGAATTGAATTACTTTTCATACACAACAGTAGATTATATTTCATTTGAATCATTGATTTATATGCATTCATCATCGCCCTTAGCATCAGCATCAGCACAATCATTATAAGAATGTCTTGCTTTTTGGCTGTTTGCCTATCTATAGTCAACCTAATTCATATTCTGTGAATATTTGTTAAGGAATGATGAATTAGCTTAAAGCATATTTTTTGTTTCTTTCAGCCATAACTTCATTTATGGTATGTGAATTTTTGTTTTAATTTTAATACATATTTATGACACAAATGAATCACAATGTCTCCAAACTAAAATATTCCATAAAGAAATTTTATGAAAAACTTATTTTAAATTATATTATTGCATGCGCTCTTATAATCCATTTGCATATATTTTTAAGGATTACATTTCAAGCGTCTATAAAAAAAGTCGTCCTCTATTGAATACATTTCCTTTTAATATAACATTCAGAAAAATTGTTACGATTTTAATTCAAAGTACTGGATGTCGTTAATTGTAATCATTTCAAATCTTTTAATATATGAAATCAGCAGCAAAAGAGCATTTTTTTGCTAATTAGCTAATTTAGTATACATTGTTTACAAGTAAAGGATATTGTATTGAGAGCGTTTACCTTCGGTCGAAGGTAGTTGGACAGTTCAATGTGTAGACTATATTCGCATTATTTTTTAAATAGTTTGTATGTGGTTTTGCAACAAGTGGCTAAGCATTGTCACAATCGAATACTACCACGATCAGCGTTTCAAATGTAGTAGCATATCCGGTGATAAAGATTTTAAGCCTTCTGAACGTTGCTTCAGTTGGTTTCCGTTTTCATCGTCGGTAATGATAATGAAAAGTGATTTCTTTTCATGGCGATTGTTTTTCAATGAATTTCAGCTTTAATTCATATGGAAATTCAATTTCATTATTTTTTAAATTGTTTCTCAGTGGTTTCCAATGATGTTACAAGTTTTTCTTGAGTTTAAGCCCAATGTTAATGGAGTAATACATTGAATTATGTCAACTCGATCACAGTGGTTATTGCCTTATGAGAAGGCACGCGGAAAGGCTGCAGCTCCCATTAAACGACATTTGACGTGATTGTGGGTCTGCTGAAGAGGAGGAAATTTATTATAATTTCAGGCTGATTTCCAGCATAGGGGAGTCGTGCTTTTGCGCTGACCAACTTCTTTGATGAGTTTGGTAAAGTTCGGTCAGTACAGGGACAACGATTACCTATTGCATCACAACGGGCTGCTATGTGTTCTCAAGTGGGCTTTGGTATTGAAACCACCATTCAAACTCTCCTGCTTAATGCCTTGAACTCATCAACTTTACGGTTTTTGTTATCGTGTCACAATCATTACTTTCAAACACCATAAATTGTATGTTCTATCCGATAGAACATGAGCAAATTAAACTATGCTTAGTAGATAAAGTGTTTTAATGTACTTTTTTGCAATAACATTACACAATAATTGCTGTTGATCCTTTTTCTCTTTTCAGGATTATATTACGGATAAATTCGGGTTTATTTAAACACTGCTTAGAACCTTTCTCGGCACCCACTTAATGTAAGATGTGTCCAATACATTCCTTTAATATTTTAAGAGACTTAACTACAGCGCTCAACTTAACTTTGAAGCTATTGAAAAACGTTTTGTGGACTTTATGGTGTTTTTCTGGGTAACAACCGTGCGTGCATTGGCAATTAAATTTAGTGAATCATTCCCAGGTCAGATATCTCGTATAAAACGAAATGAGGAAAGAATATTTCTCTGGCGACTTTCTTTAAGCAGTATTTTGACAAAAACTTCGAGAGTAAATAAGATCGCCATGATAAGTTTCTCAAAATTTCCAGCCACTCATGAATAAAATTAATGCACACTTTATATGGGTGGTGTAAGAGGCTAGGTTGTAATCTTAAATGAAGGGTTGTAACGACCTATTAAGTAAGTAAACTAAAGTGCAAAGTCACAAGCCCAAATTTAATAACAATATCATATCAGTGAGAATCTAAAAGTTTCCAGAACGATGGTGAATAAGTTAAAAATAAAGTAACGTTGCCAGTGAAGCAGTGCATATTAATAATATTTAAGTTTAAATAAAATTAATATTCTATTACAACATTATTATTGCCATTACTCTAAGAATATAAGCATTTAAAGGCATCATAGATAATTGTATTCCTGACTATACTAATTAAACGCAACCCAACTGAAAAGTTTCTTTACGAAAGGCGGAAATAATCAGATAACGAATTAATAATTTAACGTTTTAATGATTTACAACACTGTTGGCTCGTATACTTCTTCTCTTCAACCTGTTATCTACTTTGTGATTTTTACACGTTCTTTTGCTTTTTATTACCAATGATTTCCTGCTTGTCTTACTAAATCTATGTATACCTTCAGACGTGTTTTTTTTTTGTTATTTTCGCTAAACTCAGCATCTAAAAGCGGATATCAAACACATGAAACTACACAGCATTTCTTTGCTTCTTCTCTTCTTTTTTGGTTGGTTATGAACGCAGTTAAAAAAGGTAAAAAGTTTACCTTTTTCCATTCATTTTATTTGAATTGTTTTATGTTTTTCACACGTAAAAGGAAAAGATAGAGAGAGCGAGAGAGAGAGAGAGAGAGAGAAGAAGAAAAAGAAATAAATATTTTAGAAGAATAAAATGAAAAGAAAGTCATAAAAAACTTTGTAATTACGTGCAGGAGATAATATTGTTTTTGTTTTTATTCTTCTTCTTCTTCAGAAAATAAATGAAAATTTAATGAACCATTATTGACAAAAAACACAAACAAAAACAAGATATGTATTACAAAAAACACACACCCAACAACTGTGTGTATGTGTATGTATGTAACGGTAAGTATTTTAGATGTTTAACAATTCACGACGTATACAAACAGCAGCAAAAAAAAATGTTACAAGAAAAATCCTGTTATTATTTTTACAAAGAGAAAAACAATTTAAATCAGTACGGATAACAAAATGAGAAAAACACAACAAGAAAAAAAGCCACAGAAAGTACGAACGAGTGAGAAAGAGTGAGAGACGATGAGTAAAAGAAATAATGTTATTAAGATAAGAGCAATTGTTATTGTATTGAATGACACAACACACAATGTAATCAAAGAACATACCCCCCAGTGCGTATGAATAACAATTTATTGCTTATACAACTCAATATCACTCATACGTACACACACAACTATAGAAAACAATCAATAGATTACAGATGAATATGCAAGCAAGTGTGCATTCAAGTATTTTTCAATTACTTTTACAGCAAATTGTGGAGAATAAAAAAAAAATTAAAATTCTTTTGAAATGATAAATTTTCGCTTCAATTACTGTTTTGTTATACCCTTAAGGGTATTTTCATCATACAACAATTCCAATGAAAATATTTTCGAAAAGATTCAAGATTCATAATGGCTGCTAGATATCCGTAATTAACAAAGTATAACAAGAAAACTTAAAAAAAAATACAGAAAAAAACTAAAAATTTAATTCATTGTGAATGGATTTAGATTTTATATGCATACATGTATATGTATGTATGTACATACATATATAAAACATAATATACATATGTAACTATGAGGAGTACATAATAAAATGACACCCATCATCTTTACATGCTACCTTTAATTACACCGCTTTCATGAATATCTTATTACCCACTGGTTAACAGATAGTGTTAGAAGACATTCGAGGAAATACTAAGTCTATCGGCATGCATTCCAATAGGATACGTACCATCGCAATTGTACGTTTCAAGACCATGTTAATTAAGAACAGAAGTAAATCAGTGTTCTTCTAATCATCTTTGATGATATCTCATTGTCCCGGAACGAATTTGAATAATCCGCAATTTCACTGGGAAATTTATAGACAGGGACTTATGTCGAAGAGACGTACGTAAATCAAGATATTTTCGGGGAATATCACGCTCGATGAAAATAATATCAGGGTCCTATCTAGCATTTTGAGAACCTTCGCAACTTCAAACCAAGTTTCTAATTTGGAATTCTAAAATCAAATGTTCTTTTGAAAAAGTTATAAGGATGATGAGTTTACATCTTCCTAAGATTGTAGCAAGCCTATAAACCAAGATTTAACTGCCTAGTCTAGTAAATAGTGTGTTGGCTTATTAGACGTGAGGTCACGGTTCAAGCCACAAGTCAGACATCTCCAACTAAACGAAATATGAAAAAATATTTCTTCGGCATCTGCTGAGAGGAAAGCAGAGTTCTGGCAAAAACTCTGAGAGTAAATAAAATTGCCATGAAAAGATTCTCATACATCGGTCGTTCGACGTCGACTTTAAACTGTAGGTTCCGCCACTCATGTATAAAAAATTAACACACACAATGTAAGTGGTGTGAGGAACTAGGGCGTAAACCTGACTAAAGAGTTGTAATGACCAATTATGTATGTATGCGAGCATTACTACCACCAGCTTAACTCTCTACCCCAATAGAAGATCAGAGGGGATCCCATTGGGTATAAGAAATAATGTTTTAGTCAAAGTGGAACAGAGTGACCTGGTGATCAAAAAAGAGGAATGTTTGCGAACTCTGCCTATCAGCCGGCAATGACATTGGTGTTTGAACACCGTCCACTAAACATGAGCGCTATAAGGTCAGTTTGGTTCTACCACGACCAGATAGAGCCAGCATGTGATGGCGAATCTAAGGACCTGAAGCTTCATACGGCTCTTTTAGAAGTGTAAAGTTGTGAGCTTAAAATTAATTTTTTTTAAATAAAGAAACATAAGAAGATAATTACTTCCGAAACTATTGCCAAATAAAAATGCAATGAAGTCAGTTAAAAGTTAAAAACGATTCTATTTTAGGTTTTCTTTTTTAATTGTTAATATTTTTAAGAAATAAATGCCAAAATGGGTATTTCAATAAGTAATAAACATGGCATCGCTATAAGAATTTCTTTTTCTTTTTTTGAAACGATGCACCAAATATAAATTTTATTAGGAGACCAAGTGTATCTGAATTTTAATTCCTGACAGTTAAAAAAGACAGCATTTTTTAAAATCATTTTTTTAAATCATTTAAATCAGTGAAAAATATAAAAATTTCTATCAAATATATCCAAGTTTCTTTAAGCAAGAATTTTTTGTTTCTTGATGTTAAAGAACATCATGTCATCGACCACGTCACCATTCATTGTGTATTCTAAAAATGTTGATAATAAAACGTTATTTTCTACCTTTTGCAGAAAATACTCTCCTGTGTGGTTTCCTATTTATTGGTTTTAAAGTAATTCTTTTAAATTCTTCTTTTAAGTTGACCCTAAAAATATATTACAATTACATATTCATAAAGCCCCTAAAAATATGCTATAAAAAGGAGAATGAGAACATTAAACGTAATTAAATATGATAATAATGTCCATTAAATATGTTGATGATATTTGTGAGAGTATGACGCAGCTAATGATGCCTAAAGCTACAGACGAAATAGGAAGACAGCTTAAAAAGCTAATCAACAGAGCCAAGAAAAAAAAGCAGGGGATGATTATTATCGCATATAATGTGGAAACATGACTTCAGACACGTAATGAATAACTGGCTATCGTGATAACAAATTCTCTGGTAGATTGACTGTAAGAAAAGAATGGGGGAAGAAAAGGAAATGATACAGAAGATACAAAACAATAATTTTCTTATTTCTAGGCAAGAACAAGTTTCCTTTTTTTTCTTTTTATACCAACAAACTGTATAATTATGGTCAATATTTTTACTACTTTGGAATCATTAATAAATAAGTAAAGAAATGAATGAAAAAAAAAGAACAATTCCAATTCCAACAATTTTGAATTGATAACAATGATGAGATTGTGAGAACAGTGTACAGCGGAGGAGTAACCCAACACCAGCAATTGAAACCAGTAATTGGAAAAATAATTTCTTTATTCATTAGATTTCCTTCCTCTTTCTTCTGCTGCTTCTTTCACATCCTTTGCAAGTGCTTTAAATTACTAATTTACGAGGAAAACTTACAACTTGATTGTCTACACAGCCTTATTTTGTGTAGGCACAGATAAATATCGATTGCAAATGTAAATTAATTATGAAAACGAAGAAAACTTGGTATCATTTATTGTCTCGCTTACTAATGAATAGCAAAATAAGGAAAAAAATGTATTTATTCGCCGCGAGTCTTACAAGCAATTGTAAGGACAAGAGAAACTTTTCCTTGATTGAAAATTTTCCCTTTTGTTTTAAGCCTTTGGCAATTTGAAAAGTTTCAGGGACTTATTGTTGCCAAAACTACAATAAATTATGCTGCTTTTGAGTAGGCGATAGCAGGATAATATAAAGAGGATGTGGCACACCCTCTTTATTAATTATAAGAACAATTACGAAATATATAGAAAGCAAAACTAATTAAATCAATTGCAATCCATATAGAAGTGGTGAATGAATGGAAAATTTCTCGCAATTATTTTCTAATAAATATTCAAATCAAGTTATTGTAAAAATTATAAGCGAGAGAAACAATTTTTTTGAAGTAATATTTCAGTATAATTTTCTTATAAAAGAATCACTCATAAGAACAATATTTAGTCTTCGATATGAGTTTACTGTCGCCGTAGTCTGGTAGGTAGTGTGCTGGCTTATTGACGTGAAGCCAGGGTTCGAACCCCAGGCCAGATATCCAAACAAAAGACAAAAAGTATTTCTTCGGCGACTTCCTCTCAGCAGATTTCTGGCAAAAACTATGAGAGTAAATAAAATTGCCATGAAAATTTTCTCGAAAATCTATCGTTCGGAGTCGACTTTAAACTGTAGGTCCTGCCACTCATGTATCAAATTAACACACCCAACAAAGGTTTTGTGCGAAACTAGCTCGCAATTCTGACTGAAGGGTTGTAACGATCAATTATGTATGTATGTGTATGAATTTACTGTATTAGAAGGAAGCATACAATAAAAATGAATAGATTGAGTGTGATTTTTTTCGCCTTTCAGCTTTCTTTTTTTACCATCAACACTTAGGGTATGGCCCTTACTTGTGCAATGCACTGTATTGGAACTAGAGAAATATGTTATGGAAAGGAGGAAAGCGGGAGTAGCTTTGAATCTCTTTATATCATAGAAGACAGAAAAGTGCTCTGCAGGAAGGGAGTTCCACATGCGAATAGTCCGGCTAAAGAAGAAATTTTGTCTGCAATGCAGTGGGCGATCCACTAGCCAATCGACCACAGGCGAATCTGCTCGTAGAGAAAGATGAGTATTGTGTAGGAATACAATGGAACAAGTCTCCTTATTTCGCCTGATCAAAGTCCGTTGTAGTGGCGGATAGAACAATGAACACGAGCCACATTGCGACGATGCAATCTATTAATGAATAGAGGTGGATACTGTATGGTCATTAATATGTGCCGTCGCCCTGTCCTGTACGCGAGCGAGAAGCCTCAAATTAGACTACGATGCATCGGTCCATACATGAGAGTTGCAGACCATTCTCGGTTCGATATAAGTGGTGTAAATAGTAAGAAAATCAGATAAAGTGAATTATTACTTGCACAGTCTTAAGGAACGAAGGCACTTGCAGGCTTCTTTCGACACTTAGAGATATGGTGGTTCCAGCGAATATCATACAGAATTTTCTTGTCCAGAACACCAAGAGCTTTTATTATTGCTACGCTTATGTATTAATAAACAATTCTGGGTCTTACGCACACTGAAAGCGGCCATATTTATAGTACTCAGGCAACGTTTCAAATGTGCCCAAGTTCTTTTCAAATCAAAACTTCAATCGCTCAAGGCTTTCATATGTGAATGTTTAATGCCAGCCGGCGGTCAAGATTTCTGTCCAAATTATCAGTCTCACTATGCCTATTTAACCCTCGTTAATAACAAACATTTTACTACCACCAACAACAACTGCTTTTATGATTCATATTTAACTCTCCTGCTCTTTGATTTAATTTAAAAAGAAAAAATGTCAAAATATGCCACAAACATAAATGAATTTTTCTTGTCTTCATTTCCAGTGGAGGAAAGGAAGAAAGAAAAAAAAAGAACATAAAATATCATCTTTTGATGGCATTTGACTTGAAAGTAAATGTGCCGTATAAAGATGTTCGTTACGTTTAAAACACATGTCAAAAAGGGAACATGACCTTAATCAGAAATCTATTCTGAACATTATTTTTTATGAGGATTCCTAGAAAAAGGTTTCTTTTATTTTCATATAGAAAAATGAAAAAAATAAAATTAAGTTTTAAATGTAATTTAATGCGTCGTAATATTATTATTTTTTTTTAATAATTTAATAATAGAAATAGCCTTGATCAAAAGATTAAATAAATAATAAAGAAATGAGTATGTATGTATGAACTTACAAACTTATGACTTAATAATAATGTTGAGATTTCGATTATTATTTTCATTTCTTATAAAATCATTCTTCCCAGAAATAATAATAAAAAAAAAACTTTATAATTGGCTTTAAATTCCATAAAATTATTGTACAACTTAATTTTTATTGAAGGAGGATAGTTCTACTCCTTTTGAAGAGTCAGAGTGAACAGTCTGACCTGACTGTTGCTCGGAGCAACTTAAAAGTCGAATGGAAAAATACTTTTTAATAGCACTCGAAGAATTCGCGAAATAAAACACTCTTTTTATTATTTTAAAGTATAATTTTAATTCAATTTAATTGAACAACACTTAAAATAATTATAAATATGGTGAGCGAGGGGCGCGAGCGAAAGAGGCGAGAGGAGAGCTTTAAAATTTAATATTTTTCCTCCTATGCGTTCAAATTTTCTGACACTACTGATCACTAAATTCACAAATCCATTTAATTTATTATGTATGCTTTATGTATGTAAAAGAATTTAGGTCTACATGACAAACACGAAAGAACCGTTATTTTCAGGAGAGAATAAAAGTAATAAAGAAAATAAAAGATACATAAGGATCACGCCATACGTATGTACATATTTACGAAGTAAAATTATTTACATGAAGCTCAAAAGAAGAAAGAAAATAAGAAAAGAGAATTCTAGAAGAATTTAAAAATACACTGTACAACAAAATTATATATTTGTTGACGGCGGTAACATTCCCCCTCCCGTAAGCGAGTCAGGGATACGAGCTTGCTCATGATCATTACCGACGTTCAAGACTGCTACCTTCGTGACCGGTCGATGTAAAACGCCAAACTGTGTCTTGATTGTCACTCTTCGCACCTGTCCATCTGCAGCTACCACAGTGTCGATGACTTTACCCTTTGGCCAGCATCTTCTTGGGAGGTTTTCATCAGCGATGATGACAATAGCTCCTATCTCTACTGGTGGTACTTTGGTGAACCATTTGCTTCTGCGGGATATTATTGGAACATATTCCTTCAGCCATCTACGCCAGAAGTGATCAGCGAATGCTTGCGTTTGTTGCCATCGTTGGTGTATATTTCCGCTATCGTTAAGGAACGGTTTATAGCCATCGGAAGAGCCCAAGAGGAGATGGTTAGGTGTTATGGCTTCGTCGTCTTCATGTTCTACTGAAACGAATGTAAGTGGTCGAGAATTAATAATAGACTCGATTTCGCAAAGTGCACTTTTCAAAGTTTCGTCGTTAAAATTTAGTGTGGGATACAGACTGTATAAGACATTTTTAACAGATCTGATTAGTCTTTCCCAAGCACCACCCATGTGGGGCCCTCCTGGTGGGTTAAAATACCATTTAGTTTTATCAAATTCCGATGATATATTGGGAAAATCAATTTGTTTAATCTCTTCTTTGAGGATTTTTTCAACTGCTTTAAAGTTGGTACCGTTGTCTGTATATATTTCACAAGGTGTGCTTCGTGGTTGTTGAGACGTTTTGCTCTGCTGTTGCATCTTAAAATCTCACTGTCGTCTAAGTAGACATTGAGTTTATATAATTTGCTAGATTTTGCTACAGTTCCTCCATGTTTGAGATCCATGATTTCTTGAAGAAATTCACTATGCTGTGCTTCTTTTATAATATAACGCTTTGCTTGTTGTACCATCTCATAAGTAACTGTAGAATTGAAATCTGGTCGTTTGTAGGCGAATTTTAATTTATTCATGTATAGCAAGAAAGTTGCTACTGCGCGATAGAGCCTTCTCCAGTTCGAGAAATATTCAAAATTCAATAGGTTGTAGTTTTTAGGTTTTTTGTCAATTAATAGCACATGACGCTTCAACTCCAACGTGTCCATTTCTCCCAACTCTTCACATGTTGGCCATTGGCTTGGGTCGTAACGCAAGAAGGCAGGGCCGTTGAACCATAAGTCCATATTCTTTTGCGCTGATATTTTTGTAGCGAAATCCGCAGGGTTCATTTTAGTGGGTACCCATTTCCAGTCTGTAACGTTGGAGTGTTCTAAGATCTCTCCTACTCGGTGCATTACGAACGGTTGAAAATTTCTTGGATCGATCCGTAGCCATTGCAGCACAGTCTTAGAATCTGACCACCAATATCTTGATGATATTCGCAAGCGAGGAATATTCTGCACTGAATTTGCCAATCTGACTCCGATGAGTGCGGCTTGAAGCTCCATTCGAGGTATCGAGAGTGGCTTAAGAGGTGCTACTTTGCACTTAGCTGCTACTAGAGAAACGGTTTCGCGCTCTCCTAGCCGTACAACCAGATAACTAACGGCAGCGTAGGCGTGTTCTCCTGCATCAACGAATGTATGAAGCTGCACATCTTCGGCGTCGCATAATAACTTGGAGTAGCATCTCGGAATTTCGACATCAGATATGAGTGGTATGGACGCTTTCCATTGAGACCATTTTACATTTAGATATTCATTTAGTGTATCGTCCCAACCAATTCCGGCGCGCCAGACATCTTGAAGTAGAATTTTGAGGCCTACGGTGTGGCACGACAGGAATCCAAGAGGGTCGAATATGGACATCAAAACCTGGAGGCATTCCCTCTTGGTAGGTATGATATCTTCGTCAATAACATTTCGGCGCAGACGTGCAAATCTGCAATTATATTTAAAAACATCAGTAACTGGGTCCCAATACATACCTAAAACTTTTTCGGTAGTTCCCCATTGCTTGGCATCTTGAGTTATTTTTGAAGGCTCAGATAACTGCCTTAAAACCTTGGTTGAATTAGACGCCCAGTTCCTTATGTGAAACCCATCAGCGGCGTGAATTTCTGCCACTTGAAGGGCTAGCTCTGCTGCGGCTTCTTCAGTGTCTTCGCTATCGATAAGATCGTCCACATAGTGATGGTTTTGTATTGTGTCCACAGCACGTGGAAATTTTGTTTTGAATTCATCAGCGTTTGTGTCGCGTACGTAATGGGCTATACATGGGGCACAACTTACTCCAAATGTTAAAGCTCTCATCACATATGTGCTGGGTTGACGCGAATCGTCATTCTTGTCCCACCATAAGAACCGTTGAGCTTGCGTGTCGCTTTCTCGTACGTTGATTCTGTGGAACATCTCCGCAATATCGCCACAAATCGCAAATTTTCCAATTCTTAACGCTAAAAGTATGTCAACTAGTGGGTTGAGTAGATCTGGGCCGGCAAGTATAAAATCGTTGAGGGATGCTCCATTCGATTTTGCTGCGGCGTCCCAAACCAGTCGCACTTTGTTGGGTTTGTTCGGGTTAAAAGTTAAAAATATTGGTAGATACCACGTCTTTTTGTTGGGGACTTCTAATTCAGCTGGACTCAGTTTCCTGGCATATCCCTTTTCAATTAGGTTATCGATTTGAATCTGCATGCTCTGTCGTAACGAATCATCTTTGGCGAGTTTTTTGTTGAGGCACATCAGGCGGCGATAGGCGTTATCATAACTGTCTGGTAGTTGTGCGTCAGGATTTTTCCATAGCAAGCCAACCTCAAAGCGTCCGTTTATCTTCTTGCACGTTGTTTTTAGCAATTCCATTGCATCACTGTCTGCTGTTGATAATAAAGCGGATGAAGTAGGCGACTCAATATTGAAATAATTCTTTACGCGATCGTGAAGGTCGTCGTAATTCTTTTGACAGGCGCAAGTATGTATATTTAACCTGGGATCTGCTGAGCGACTGTTGTTGCCACCCTGTAGGGTCCACCCGAGACGTGTTTTTGTAGCTATTGGCTGTTGCCAACCTCCTTCTCGAATTTTCGTGGGAACCGCTAACTTCCAGTTGTTAGCCCCAATTAAAAGCATAGGCTTAGCATCGCTATATGATTGTATTGGCAAGTTCTTCAAATGAGGATATTTTTTAATAATCTCATCCATATTTAAAGTTTGAGACGGTAGGTCCAAATGCTCGACCGTATGAACGTCAGATAGGACGAACTTTGTATCATTGAGGACACTAGAAACCTTAAATGAAGTTCTAATAGACTCGCTCTCATCTCGTGTGGTACCACCTGTCCACTTGAGGCACAAGGGGTCGGATACACCATCCAAATGCAAACTGTCAAATAAACTTCGCTCTACTAGGGTGACGGAAGACCCTTCGTCTAGAAAAGCAAACGTTTTAATAATGCTATCATTTGAATGCAAGCGCATTGGAATAATTCTGAAGAATGGCTTCTCTTCATTTACGTCATTGTGCGTATTTATTTGTGCACTCCGCTGCGTATTTTCAATTTCATTTGTACTTACAGTTTGATTTGTTGCCTGATTGTCAGCTGGGGTGACCTTATGGAGCAATGGGTGGTGTTTGTACTTACAGCCTGATACACCACATTCCTTGTTGAGATGACATTTTCGTCTGTGTTGGTTGAGACACTAACGACATAAGTTGTTGTTTTTTACGATCTCCCATTTCTCGTTCAGTTGTAATTTCTTAAATTCTCCACATTGTTGTACTTTATGAGAAATGGCACTGCAGGCAGGACAACTCTTCTTTACGTTGTTAGCTGCTTCAGTGTGTGTGTTTACCGATGCACCGCTTTTTCCAAAATTGGGTGTGACCACTTTACTAGCTGCTTCAGCCATACTATATAGCCATACACTAAACGCTTTGATTATTGGAACACTTTCATCCCTTGGCTGCATTGCCCAATTTATTTTGTGTTGATTCGGTAATTTGTCCAATAGCTCCTTCACTAACATGGGGTTATTTAAGTGAGACTCCAGACCACAGGATTCCATTGTTGCACATATATTTTGCACATTAAGTGCGAACTCGATTAGCGCTTCTAGTTTGTCTCGTGGAGAGGGCATACTTTTCGCCTTACTTATAGCACGTTCTAAAATATGCTCCGGGCGACCAAAACACATGCGAAGAGTGTTAATAATATCCGGCACAAGAGAAGGCAATAGTAGCTTACTTTTCACTAACTCTCTAGCTTTACCTTTCAGACAATTTTGAAGCCTTATCAAATTCTCAGTGTCAGAGAATCCCGCTAGGGTTGTGCTATTTTGGAAGCTATTGATGAAAATAGGCCATTCATCTGGATCACCACTAAAGGACGGCAGTTCACGTGGTATAGTCTTTCTCGCAGTCAGTTGTGAAGGTGTTGGTTCAGCTTGATTGCCGTTTAAGACGTTGGTTGTGGGGGGCCTTTGAGTGTAGGAAGAACTTGAGAAGTGATTAGGGTTGTTGTTGTTAATATTCGTGGAAGAAGGAACATCATTTCCATACAAAATTTTATATTTTCGTTCTAGGAACTCTTGTTCGATTTTCCTTTCTTCCTCTAATTGCTGCAACTTTAACTTTCTTTGCCTTTCCAAACAATCGCTATCGCTTTGAATACTCTTTGCTGCGTTTTGTTTGTTTAAACCCGTTTGCAAATTTTGCTGTTGGTAATTGATAGGCATTGTTGTTGGTTGCGTTACGTGAGTATATGAATGAGCAGTGGTGTCAAAAATGTGGGTAGTTGGACTAACAATAGGCATTCCTGTAGGAGCCGCAACCATATATTGATGGGGTGCTGTATAAAGATGTGGATACATAACCATAGGCGTTGGTACTGTAGACCAATTCGGCAATGAAAAACCTGTTGACACTGCAGTACTAATTGGCGCCATTGTAACATGAGCCGGCGGGATTTGATACGATGTACCCGTATTGGCAACCACGAGTGGTGGTGCGATCGTTGTTTGTGGAACTAATGGTGACGATGATGAGCTCGGTCGAGCCTCAAGACCATTTGCTTGGCCTGGGTTAGCAGCAGCGGAAGACCTGGTGTCGCAAAATTCGCAGTTCCAGTCGTAATTAGCCACATTGCTATCTACTCCCACGCAACCATAATGATACCACTTATCACATTTGTCGCACATAACCATTCGGTTGTCGTCCAACTCGTTACACTTTCCACAATTATGCTGAGTCTCCTCCAACATCGTGATAATTTTCACACAATAAATATTAAATTTTAAAGAATTGTTGCTCGGAGCAACTTAAAAGTCGAATGGAAAAATACTTTTTAATAGCACTCGAAGAATTCGCGAAATAAAACACTCTTTTTATTATTTTAAAGTATAATTTTAATTCAATTTAATTGAACAACACTTAAAATAATTATAAATATGGTGAGCGAGGGGCGCGAGCGAAAGAGGCGAGAGGAGAGCTTTAAAATTTAATATTTTTCCTCCTATGCGTTCAAATTTTCTGACACTACTGATCACTAAATTCACAAATCCATTTAATTTATTATGTATGCTTTATGTATGTAAAAGAATTTAGGTCTACATGACAAACACGAAAGAACCGTTATTTTCAGGAGAGAATAAAAGTAATAAAGAAAATAAAAGATACATAAGGATCACGCCATACGTATGTACATATTTACGAAGTAAAATTATTTACATGAAGCTCAAAAGAAGAAAGAAAATAAGAAAAGAGAATTCTAGAAGAATTTAAAAATACACTGTACAACAAAATTATATATTTGTTGACGGCGGTAACACTGACCATTCTTTGACTCTCGTTAGTGACATTATTTTCTTAAAAGGCTTTAAGGAGAATAAAAATTTGGATTAAAATTCGAAAACGATAACGAAAACTTTTTAGTAGTCTTACGGATTTTAGAGTTTATAGTTAAGCCCTCTAAGGGCTACTCCAGTCCAACTCCATCTTCGTTGCTATGTCCTAATTTCTTCCACTTGAAGAATACAAAAAAGTTTATGAAACACGGTTCAAAATTACATCAGAAACACTTAAATTGTTGATAGAGGCTTAAGGTCAGTCTACGCTGAGTAAAAAATGTTTTTAAGTAGCACGTTTATTAAACAGCAGGCTGTTTAAAAGCCAAAAGTTCGAAACCTTGCTCTGAACAACTTCGTAAATGGTCAACTCATGATTGATGAAAATAGGAAATGAGTTCCTAAAGAATCTGTTGATGAGCTTAACTATACGTTTGAAAACACGTGACAACACGCCAAATACATGACATACATACATAATTGGTCATTACAACCCTGCAGTCAGATTTACGACCACCTATTCACACCACTTACGTTGTGTGTGTGTGTTAATTTTATCCAAAAGTGATGGGACCTACAGTTTAAAGTCGATTCTGAACAACAAATTTTTTGAGAAGCTTTTCATGGCAATTTAATTTACTCTCAGAGTTTTTGCCAGAAATCTGCAGAGAGGAAGTCGCCGATGAAATATTTGTTTTCATATTTCGTTTTGGTGGACAGGGCTGATCTGGAGTTTGTACCAAGGCCTCATATCTAACAAGCCAACACACTAACTACTAGGCTACGGCTTCAGGAGTCGTCCATAACGTCCTCATATTCGAAAAGCTTTAAAAAACTCTTCAATTTGCAGTCATTTAAGAAAAAAAAAAATAAACACATGACGTAGTGAGGGCAAAAGTAGGCCAAATCAACAACTTGATGATTGAAAACCCGATGAGACATTTATTTTTATTTTACGGCATCTATTTTAAAGTTGCTCTCTATCAATCAATTTTAAGGTATAGTGTGCAAAATTTTCTACTTACGCAACTTTGCTTCTCATCGACCCATACAGTGAGATACTTGATTAAAATTGAAACATACTAGCGTACTATAACATAACAGGCAGCAGAATTTATGCCCACGAATACAAGTTTATGCGTGTGCTTGTTGGCCCAACATGTTAGCGTTCGTTTATTATTCTTATTACCAGAAATTGTAAAAATTGACTTTGTTGTCCTGACTACTTACTGCAGGTACTTGTTGTTATTGCTGTAGTGGGAAAAATGTAATTGAATCGCTATTATTGGATTTTACACTTTCATATACAACTCATATGAGGCATGTGTATCAGTGTACTTTGAAAAAAATGTTTATTTTTTTTACAGTGTCATGTCAGTTGTGTCAATATTTACATGCTCATCTTCCCACTCCTCTCCTGGTTGTGGTTCCTTCCCACTTCTAATATGGTGCTATTATTGGAAATAACAATAAACTATTGGAGTGAAAAGCAAAGAGATGTGAAAGATACCCAATAAACCACAATTCAAATCCTGTCTTGTCTTGAATTGTTATTTACAATTTACTTCAATGAATTGCTTGTTAGTTTCCTATTGCAGTAAACGGTTTCAAGTAAGCCTTTTGCAGATGTATTGATCAGGGCATTTTAAACGTAAATATGGTCGAGACTTACATATGTAACAGTTTACCTTAACATAAAACGAAGACATTTGGCTTATTGGGTATACTATCATACATAAAGAAATAAGTTTTTATTTTTTTGCTGTTTTCTTAGTTCTGACACTTGTATTTTGTTTGTAAATTAGAAAATAAAACAAATCAACTTTTACAACGTGGCATTAGTTTAGAGAAAAAAAGAATAAATAGACCGGAGTGTTTAACATGAGGTTAATTAAAATGGAAGTTATGAAAAAGCTTTTAGGGCCATTATTACAACTTGTTGTTAAACTTGGGCTTAGTTAAAGGTACCTTTAGCTAAAGGCAACTATAAAGTTACCTTTAACTTATTTTCGTTATTACAACTTACAGATAAAATAAAGTTTACTTTTTCAAAAATATGACAGTGGCGGAGCAATGTCGATAACACTGCTCAAATTAAACAAGTTTTATTCTTCTTTTTTGTTGTATTTTCTGACTTTGTTTATATTTGAAATTGTCGTATTGAAAATAATATATAATATGGCAAGTTCAAACATAAACATAACTTTAAAAGTTACCAGTAGGATGATCTTCCCTTTACCTTAACACTCACTTCTACCTTATCGTCCAGTTATAATAATAAACAACAATTTATCTGCCCGTTAAAATCCTGCTTTTAGTTAACAGCAAGTTGTAATAATGGCCATTAGTGTTATACGAGGCCCTTTCAAAATATAACGGAATAACTTTATTCGATTGCTTTTATCATTCGATTTTATTTTATAAAAAAAATTTAAAAATCATTCAAAGGTTAGCTCGCATAAGGTTAAATAAAGTCTGAAGTCCGATCACTCCATTAATTTTATGGGTCATTCTACATAAGAAACATTTGCTTGACAACCAAGCAAGCAATGATAAGAAGTTAAATCATCTGCCAATTGTAAGTTCTGGGTTCATTTACGGCTTTAATATTCTCTACTGAAAATTGAGCATTTGACGACGAATTGAGCTAAAGACGAACTATTTTATGTTTAGCATATGGAGACCCTTAGATATCCGAACTTTCTATAGGAGTACATGGCAGCAAAGAGGTTAAGCAAATATACTATATCGCATGCATTGCTTTAGAAGGGACTGTACCATTTTGGTCCCTCGTATTTATTTTCATAATTGCCATCCTTTGATTCGAATGACTTGTAGTTTCTAAACTATGGCCAGTTTTGCAATACCATTTGCATGTTTACGTAAAGAAATTCCTCAAAAATATTGACCACGAACGAGTACAGAAATGTGGAAGTATTTGGACCTCTTACTAAACCCTATAAGTTCTGATTGAACACAATCGTCTTTTTGGCCATTTGGGCTATGTTAAGTTGTATGGGTTGCTCATAAGTTTTGGCGAGTTCGTTTACGACACGTTGTGATACCCTAAGAGTTTCTGACATCACTTCTGTTGTGTCATGAGTGGCAAGCTTTAGAGTCGAAGTCGAAAAACTGACTTGCAAAATTTATTTGATGACAATTCATCCTTGCTCTGAGAGCTTTTTGCAGAAGAATACGGTGGAGGGTAGTTGAAAGTAATATTTTGTTACATCTTTCGTATTTTTACAGAGGTAAGTTTAAAAATCGAGGAGAGCTTTGATCTCGTGGTGAGTTTTGAACTCGTGGTTAGTTTTGAAATCTAGCGGGCTAACATAATACCCACTAGACTCTATAGCTCCGAATTAAGAATTAGTAGAACAGAATAAATTATTCTCTGCCACAACCATTAAATAAAAATATTGCTTGACGTGGTCGTGAATACAGATATTTTCATTGCCAATCTCTTTTCGTTTCAGAAAAGGAACGCAAATAGTTTACTTCGCCGGCTTTCCATAACGTGTCACCTTTAACATCAAAGGTCAGAGAAAATTAAGCGTGGCAATAATGACACCTTCCTTTTTAAATGCTTGACAAGCACTTGATCAAAACTGAATCAAGAAAAGTTATCAATCAAGCAGATTTCTGGCGAAATCTCTGAGAGTAAAAAAAGCTGCCACGAGAAGTTTCTCAAATCTGTTGTTCGGAGTCGACACTAAATTGTTGGTACCGCTACTCATGGATAAAATTAACACTTACAACATGAATTGTAACCCTGATTAAAGGGTTTAATGTCCAATTAGGTAAATAAGCATCAAGCCAACACAAAACTATCAAACTGTTGTACAAAGCCTTATCAGGCCATCTCTAATGTTGTTCAATTATTATGTTATTTTTGTAAAACGCGTTTACTTTTTAGATGAATTCAATTCATTATCACAATAAAATATCCTGTTGGGATTAGCAGCCACTAATAACTTTGGTTATTAACTTAAATTTCTTTTCTTATCCTAAACACTTTTTAAACGACTTCGAAGTCAGTAATAATAAAATATTTCATTTGAAGCGATTCAAAATGCAAATTTTATATGCCACAATACACAGATAAAGGCACGTGCCTCTTTTAATACAAGCCAGTTAAAATTAATTGCAAATTTAATGATGACATGAGAAGTACTTTCGTTTCATAAAGACCTACCAAAAGAATGAAATTTTCAGCGAATAAAAAATGAAGAAAAAAAAAAAACATTTTATAATGAATATGAGGAGAAGAGGAGCAGAGCACATTAAATGGAATGTAATTTGTTTACTTTGCACAGACTTTAAACGTTAAATGAATGAATGACTCAACTTTCTAGACAGGCGTTTATAATTCAAAATTCAGCCAGTCATAAAGACGGACAGACTTAAGGACTTACATACGTACATATGTACACACATGTTTCATTATTTTGCTCCATATAGTACACAAACAACATCTGTGATCATATGTGTGCTTAAAGCGTGTACTGCTATCGTTGTCGGTATAGGGTTTATGGAATAGAATACAACACAATGGAATGGAATTTTTAGCGCCAATTTATAATTTTACTACACTTTCAATAAACTATGCGCCATAATACTGTACAACACTAGACATATGCATGCCACACAAACATAATATAACGTAATGAGCGCAATATAAACACCAGTACGTATAATACGAACGTCATTAATACAATGGTGGCAAGAAAATTAGCACATAGTAAATATGAGTTATACAGTTAGTTCGGAAGATAGAGCGTAAATTTTTTTTACGGTTTTCGAATTTCAAACTTATCGCTTCCAAGTTATCTATCCAAAAACCTCTAATCCTCGCCAGAGGTAATAACAGCAATAAAAATCATAGGAAAATCGGATAACGTTGCCATTAGGGTAATAAACAAAGTACTAGGGACTGCTACAGCCAATACAACAACCATTTTCAAAATAAATTATCTTCAAAAGGTTCGTACTTTCTAGATAAAAACATAAATTAAGTAACAGCCTACCTTCTACCGTCATTCAGACACCTGCTCAACTAGAAATAAGAAAATGGTGAAAACATGCTTTGCGTTTTTCTTTAAAGAAATAAAAAAGAAATGTCATGGCCACGTTTTTTTTTTGTTTCAATCTTTACGCCAATTTTTGCGCCTTTAAAGTGAATTTAATTGAATGAGTAAACGAGGAGAGCAGTCAACAACATTTAAAAAAACTTCCACCATTACTCCTTCAGCTGGGATAAGTCAGCTGATGATAAGTGTTCATATTTTATTTTGTCTGCTGGTAATACATTTTGATGGCTTATAAAAGTGAAACGTGATGACATTAGGAATAATAAAAAAAAATAATGAGTAAGTGTTTTGAAAACTGCTCATTTTATGAAGCATGTGGCCTTCTTTACGTATGTATCCCCTTTCGGTTTATTTTATTTTTTTGTTGCATTCTTATTAATAAAGTTTCTTTCAGCCGGCTACTATAGTCCTTGTCCCAGGATGCCATGATTGTTAGCTGTCGCTGCCTATAAATAACACTTTCTGTGTAAATCGATAATAGTGTTGCAGCGATGGGTGAAATACGATAATTGAAGACAATTTTTTTGTCTTATGTTGTACTCGACCCTGTGATGCTAAGCTTTGTAGTCAAAGCCTACAAGCATTTTATTAAGAGATAATGTAAGAGGCATTAAACAATTTAGTTGATTGAATACGTAAAAAATGGTTGTCCTTAGAGCACATACATACATAATTGGTCATTACAACCCTTCAGTCAGGATTATGGATCTACTTTCTCACACCCCTTATGTTGTGTGTGCTAATTTTATACATGGGTGGCGGGAGCTACAGTTTAAAGTCGATACCGAACGACAAATTTTTGAGAAACTTTTCATGGTAATTTTATTTACTTTCAAAGTTTTTGCCAGAAATCTGCTGAGAGGAAGTCGCGTTTTGATGTCTGACCTGGCCTTGCGGCTAATAAGCCAACACACTACCTACTAGACTACGGCGACTCTGTCCTTACAGTAGATTCATAAGTAAGGACTCCGCTAGTACTGCTATTGGAGCAGTCCTACTCCTATCGTAATAGTACCGGCTCTTTTGTAGCATTACATACAGTTTTTTCTTCGTTTATTTTGGAAAAGGCGAAAGAGCAGTGAAAGCAAGCGACACATAATCTATAGAGTGGTACGACTACAACTGTGGCAATACAGGAACTGTTAATTTGAAGGGCAGTGAAATATGCTATCTGGAGTTTAGTAGCTTATATGCCAAACCATCTTTCCACTATAATAGTGATGTATAAAACATACATACATACATACATACATAATTGGTCATTGTAATCCTTCAGTCAGGATTACAAACTAGCTTCTTACACCACTTATGTTGTGTGCGCTAATTTTATACATGAGTGGCGGGTCGACTCTGAGCGACAAATTTTTGTGAAACTTTTTATGGCAATTTTTATTTACTCACGGAGTTTTTGCTAGAAACTTGCGGGACGAAGCTTTGTTGGAGAAACCTAGAATTTGAAGCTTGGCTTATCTATCTACTAGACTAAGGCGACATAAGAAAATATAAAACATAGTGGCTTAATATTGCAGTATCAAGCCCTTTAACACAATGTGATACCATCTGAGATCATGAAAAACTAACATCTAAAATCCCTAAGAATTCTTATTTAAAGGCATGGATTTCTATAGAAAACTTCTCCAATTTAAAATCAAAAATTAAAGTCCTTTTGATAAACTCATATTTTCCTTCATTATTATTCATAAAATTATTTGCATATACTTAAGAGACATTTATAATTAAAGTCTACATTTAGGATGAATAATCCTAAATTCAATAAATATATTAAAATTAACACGTACAAATATGTATATTTTATTTTAAAAAGTTAATTAAACTCACTTTCTACATACGGTACATTCAGACTACGCAAATATTTGATGGAAAAAGTAATCAATACTAAACAAGAATATTGCGTGAGCATTACTTTGAATTTAGGCATGAAATACAGTTCCTTATGATATTATTCTGCTGATTTAAATTTAACTCATCTTCTTTTACACGTAGTAAATAAGGAATAAGAACTTGTATTGGCAAATATTTGCATATTGTGTCTGTGTTTTTAAACATTTGTATTGAATGATTGAAAATTTGTTTTAAATTTTTTTTTGGCAAAACGTGTACACAACATAAAAATGAAATATTTCAAGAAATTTGTTTAAAAATCATCAGAAATAAGTAAAAGAGTAAAAGAGTAAAAAAAGACGAATAATAATAAAACAAGGCATTAATATAGACATTCATTTCAAATATTGAACAAAAAATCGTACATAAATTTCCCATCAGTACATGTTCTATGTTAACCTGAAAGAAAACGCACAGAGAACGGTTTAAATAAACAAATATTTGATGGTCAATTCAGGTGTGGGAGTGTGTACTTGTATCCAAATGGGTACGCATTTTTTTTGACGAATTTATTATTTTAAGAATTACGTAACACTTTTGACCAAAAACTATCGATGTACGGAACCAAGCGAAAAGAGAAAAATTTTTTGAAAAATACAAAAGTTCATCTCAATTAGTAGCTGAACGAAAGGCCTTTAATCAAACGGATGGATGTTCGTCGATTTTTTTTATTTATTTCAATAGCAATCAATAGCACAGTGATGGTTGGAATATTTTCATTTTCAAAAGCTCAATGCCATACCATGCAGGGAAACTTTTACAAGCAAAGTTACTCGAATTTAAGAACAGAAACAATTTGTTTTCAGTCTCAAATGACGATATGTGGTTCTGTGATTGAATCCATGAAAGGTTAGGAAAGGGAAAATAAGTTTTTGCTTTTAAAAAGAGAAATGAATTGAATTTTAATTTAAATTTCATTACTTTCTAGAGACGAAATTATATGTTTTAATAAGCCTGAGCAAATGCTTACAGGTGGTAAATTTTCTTTTTTGTGTTAAGCCCTAATACTAGGTAGGCAGATAGGTTAAAGGGAGAGGACTAGTATCAAAAAACGGATTGTACCGTGCTTAATCGCCATACACTTGAGCCGTCTAGTAAACTTTTTGTGCGCTTTTCAATGTGTTATACCAAAAATATACGTAAATTTCGTGTACATACTTGTCCACTTTCTTCCAATCCACTACTCTTTCTGTCTGTTAAAGTGCCACTCGTAATTGAAGAACTGGGCAGTGACAAAAAATGTTACAATTCACATACCCTGCATTTACAGTTTCCATTGCCCCAAAAAACATTGAATTATCTCAGTACACCTTATGCGATTATATTATTTTGGCGATATCATTTCACCTCATAATTTCCGACCACTGAACCATACCGTATCATAATAAGAGAAACCGTTAATTGCCTCCTAAACAGTTTGCATCCCTGCCATCGGGTAAAAATTATTTACATTTAATCGATCTATCACACTCCCCACTCGCGGAAAGGCTCTAAGTGAACTGTATTATGTTCAAGCAGGCGGAAGCTTAGTCCGGTTCGCGGTTTTACAATATCCAGTAGACGTTGGGTCATTTAGAGCTAAGTCAGGGTTCTGTATGATCAGGATTGTTGATCCAAATGCTTGTTATTCTTTAAGGATAAAAATCCAATTTTAACCCAAAACAATATCGACGCTGTTCTCTTAAAAATATTACGAATTGCTGCACCCACGTAATACGTTTTCACTGCGGGCTAGGTACATAGCCCACACCTTGAAAATTTTAAAAACTTTTCTAAAAAATTTTTTTTTACAAAATTTCTTCTTAAAATTTTTGAAACAAGCTATAAGCCTGTGTCCAGCCCTTTACATGTAAATGAATTGCAAAATCTAAACACTAATTAAACTTGAAAGTTTTAAATTCCTTCCGATATGCTTAATATTTTCACACAGTTTAGGAACGCCTGAATGCTAAGCAATAACTATTTATCTGTTAACTAAGTTGTAAGCAGTTCAAACTTTTTGAATATATTAAATAACAATAAAATTTGAGAGGAATACCTTTTCTTAGAATAATACTGAGCTACTATAAGCATTATTTATTATTACTATTATTAGTTTTAATACCAAGCTATAAGCATTAGTTACTCAAGGCTGCATATGTTCGAAGAAGACCATAATAATTATTTCAAAATCTATAATAAATTTATAAATTTTATTATGTATTCATTTGTTTGGAATTTCTTTGAAATGTAGAAAATATACTGCCTTGCAGACACAATTTATCAGACTTAACACCAACAGAAAATTTATTGCACTTGACAATTTTAAATTATAATATGTCATCCTTAAGGTATACTTTAAATTTGCACATTACTTATGAACGCCTTAGTGCTATGCAATAAAATAAATAAAAAACACACTCAGATAACAAATTATTCAATTAATTTCTTTGCCAAAAGGCAATATTTTCAAATTTAAAATGCATTTAAAATACTGCTGCAAAACTTAATAAATTTTCAAAGAATTTTAATTGAATTCAGTAATAAATATTAAAACAAAAGAAAATAAAAAAATTATTAACATGCAAGAATATTTTGAATTCCGAAAAACTTCAATTAAACAAAATTACATGTTTTCGAATAAAATACTCCATCAGGAGTAAATAAATTTGTTTTTATTTAGTACTCGACACAAATTCGATATGCTTCGCTACAAAATTTATAGTTTAAAAATGGTAAAGAAATATACAAATTCTAACCATTAGCGCCAATGTCAAATATCCATGGAAAAGTGTATTGTACAGTATTTGAAAAATCAGATCAGAATATCTGTACAGATTACCGTTGAATCTTTTGGATTCTGTGTTATCTTTGAGTGATGAGTCGTATGATCATCTCTACATAATTATCAGCGTGATCCATATCGAAAGTGGTACACAGTTAAATGCAATTATCTACTGGCACCCTCACACTTTGATTTCGGTCAGTACATTGACTGCACTTACCTGCGGCATCACAGCAGACCGCTATCCGTGCTCAAGTGTGCTTTGGTAATCAAAGCTACCACTTCAACCTAACCGAACCTAATCCTCTCACTGGTATATTGTTCCCTATATAAAATAAAAAGGCCGAATAGAATAAAAAGGGCCGATAGTCATATTCAAATATCAACTTCTCTGCTTTTCAACTGAAAGAGAATAAATCTGATATTCTCTGGCCCTGTATCCACTCAATTCTGGTCGTAATGAGCACAAAATTCTACGCCAGTTAGATATATTGGTAGTGTTTCGATAGAAAGTTTAACATGCTACCAATGTTCGGCTTTCATAGCTATGAAAACCGTTTTACTACGAAAATGAGAGTGTTACAATCCAATTGATTTCTTTCGATTCAAGTCCACAAAAAGGCTCTGAACGAATAAAGTCTGCTGCAGGCTTTTCTGTCGCCAATCGGTCTATAATTGCTAGCAATACCGAATTTGCAACAACGAGCTGCTGAAGATGAATCAAAGCACTCTGCGACACATAGCAAGTGCTTTCAGCGTTGATGGGTTATGTGCCTTGTTCTGATACTTTGCCGTAGGTTCAAACTAGCACATACTAAAGACTGCTTGAACCTTACCGTGAAAAACACTTGACCATTTGCCAGGCTTAAAAAGACTTGCGTTATTAGGTTCAAAGACTCTCAGTCCTTCACCTGTATCAGTATTTGATTTATCCGTAAATTTCTTGAAATTAATCCTCCACAATCAAGGAATTGGATGCAGAACATTCCGTTTATAATCAGTTTAGAGTTTCGTCTTTCGGAGACGACTTTAAACTATACGTCCGCCACTCTCAGACAAAATTAACAAACAACATGGTTGATGTGTGAAACTAAGTCGTAAACCTGGCTAAATGGTTGTAATGACTAATTAAGTAAGTAAGGTGACTAAGGGTACAGTACAAGCATACTTTTATAGATTATTTGCAACATATTATCCATAAAAAATATTTTAAATATAAATGCCATGGACATATAAAAACCTTATGTATACATGCATCAAATTCACTTTACGCATACATAAAATTCTATTGAAATTACATACATACTTGTGTTGTATAAAAACAAATTGCACAATAAATGGGAAGAAACAAAGCACAATTAGTCAATTAAAATTTTAAATGTAATCCATATTTCTATAAAAAAAAAATTTATGCCATTGAAACATATACTCTATTCAAGATCATTAATTAAAATTTATTTCAGTTTCACAAAAGTTTTCTAATCAATATTCTTACTTTTTATCATTAACAGCGTCGTTAGGACAACAAAACAATTTATAATTGCCTTTTAGATGCCCATAACAGATAAATTACTTAATTACTTAAGTTGGCCATTGATAAGAAGAAAGAAAGAAAATATTTGAAAAGAATTTCATTAGAATTCTTGTATGCACAATACATTTAATTTAATTTTAAAACGTATTTCATTGAAAGTTTTCAACAACTAGGTCTAGGTCTTGGCATTTAAATCATCTCTCTCTCCCTCCCTCTCTCTCTCTCTCTCTCTCTCTCTTTGTATCTTTATTTGTTCAAATTTCCTTTTATAGCTGTAACTACAATAGCAATAGTGCGAGTATGTACATGTGTAAGGCTGTTGCATACTTACAGTTGAATGATTTTTTTGAATTTTCAAAGCATACTTTAAGGCTAAATACATAAATTAAAATTCAAAAACAAGTGCGTTAAAGGCTTTTAAGCTTTTCAAATTATGAGCTCTATGAAGAGGATTTTACGAAATGAAAATAAATTTTAATTTTCATATTTTTTCAAAACAGTTTTCAACAGAACGTCGATTCTTGTGTGATGAACAAAATACAGTGGGTAATAAAAAATTTAAATTAATACTTAGAAGTACAGTTAGCATGCCTATTTACGAAAATTAACTCTTCAAAGAGCCAGAACGAATAGGGTAAGGGCAAGTCAACATGAAATCTGGGAGAAAACAAGCAGATATTCATGACGGCTTTCAAAAGCTTTTAAAAATGAAGTGACCTCAAACATGCTTCAAATAATTCACTCAGGAAGACCCCTGACCCCTCTGGGAGGGTAGCATTAACGCATTTCGTAGGAAGATAGGTAAGCGCATGTCTTGAAAGGTTTCCAGGCCATGACAGATGACATCCCTATAATCCCAAATCTTTCTAGAGTAATACAAACAGCTGATTAGCTGAAAAGATTTGCATAATGCAAGATAAGACAAAAGCTAGGAGAGATATTCAGTGACAGCATTAAATTCTTTACAGTAAAATAAAAATTCAGCTTTGAATCAAAAGAATTAAGCATAAAGCATAAAAGAAGATAGCATTAAAACACTTCGCAGGAAAATAGGGAAGCGCATGTCTAGAGAAACTCATCAACACAGTTTCCAATACTAAAAAGGTTACTAGGCAACGACAAATGGTATTCCTATCATTCCAGAACTTTCTAAAGTAAAATAATCAGCTGATTAGCTGAAATGATTTTAATACTGCCAGACAAGAGAAAAGATAGGGGAGATACTCAATAACAGCACTAAATTCTTTAAAGTAAATAAATTCCCTGTCGACCAAAAGAATTAATGTTTACACCCAATATATCGGTTGTAGAAGTAAATTTTTTCATTATTTTCAATATTTGTTTCTATTCCAAAAACTATAGCATACCTATTCCACTTGTTTTATTCCTTGGCATGCATTAAGGGAAGCACACTTTGTATAATTTTAAAGCATACTTTAAGGATACAATATAAATTATGTTCAATAAAATTCATTATTTTTCAAATGAAAAAGAAATTAATTAACAAGACATAAACAAATAGAAGCCAAATAAAATATAAACTCAATTAGTTTATGATATTGGGTGACCAAAGAAAAAACAAAAAAAAACAATTACTGCTGCACATGACGCCGGAGCACATATAAAAAGTAAGCTGCGATTATAGACGTTCATAAAAAAATATGATAATAAATAAATTAATTATTGGCTGCAGACAGATTAAATAATTGTCTGTAATAAATTCAAATGAAATTATTATTGCACAAAAATTGCTTGCAATGGCCGCAGGCTTAGCTAACGTGGCGTTAGTGACACATTTGTTCTGTTTTGCAACTTTTCCCAGTACAGCTGACCACAACTGCTTTACGCAGCGGTGATTATCTTTAATGTAATTATGATAAGAATAATATCATCGTGGTATCGAAAAATGCGGGAAAGTGAATAATAAATGTTTTAAGGCATTTAACACAATACTTTGTGAAAAAGTCATGGAACTATTTCTATAATATTAAGAGTAAAGCAACCCAAGTTAAATAGGGCTGGTGATTTTCGAGAATATCTTATCTTACTGTCAGCTATAAACAATTACTATTCCTCTCAGAGCTTTTACGTGCTGTATTCTTTACAATTAGTAGATAATATGCTAAAATAAAAGAAAATAATTCCCTTGCTCTAACGACTTCTATATGAACACAAATACGTTTTAACATAAGCTAACCTCCTTCATCAACTAGGCCTAAACACGGCTATATACCGCCGACCCTTTTCAATCAAAACATCAAAAGCTAAAAAATCAATTTCTCATCATCTTTCCTTTTGACAGTAAACGGCATAGCCACTTTCGATTTTCTATTCATTTTCTACTTCTACAATAAATGAAAATGAAATTGAAAATCAAAAATTCACATGCGAAAAGAAGAAGAGGAAAAAAGGAAATGGGGTTAAAGGACCTGTTTAAACCCACACTAAGAAGCAATCAAAACCAGTTCAATTTGGAAACTTGAATAACAAAAAGATGTCTAGTGTTTATATGGACCCATATAACGACCACAATGAGTGTTAAGGGCAGACACTTCAAAAACAATGAAGGCTAAAAACTGAAAAGGTTTACAATCCTTTTCCTTTCAGTTTTTATAGTCTTCTTCTCTGCTCACATAACTAAAGACGTTTATTTCGTTCGTTTCCAATAAACATCTCTTGGGTAACATTTAAAGGAAAAATTCTATTTTTCTTATTTCCAATTGAAATGAAAGAGAGAGAGAGAGAGAGAGAGAGAGAGAGAGAGAGAGAGAGAGAGAGAGAAAGAAAAAGGGAAACTGACAAAATTAACCATGAGAACTTAAAAGAGAAAGTCTTATAAATAGTCAGTCATGCTTATAAAAAAGTAAAGGAAAAAAATTTAAAATTTATGTAAATGTAGTTCTTCATTTCAAGGGTTTTGAGTTCAAAAGTTAAAAAAAAAACAAACGAAACAATTTGTTAAGAATTATGTATGTGTTGCAAACAGAAGCATATGGTTAAAGGCAATTTAAAACGAAAGGCCTGAAAGTATGCTATAAATATTTAGCAGTACCAGTGTACTAAATGTATGCCATAAAAGATTTCGTTTACAAATTAGATTCATAAAGGAGAGATAAGAATATGAGAAACAAATTACTTTTTTATTTCGCAAATATTTTCTATTCTAGATTCGCATCAAAACGAAGACGATTTTAGGTGCATTTATCTGTCAATAATCACTTAGTCCCTCGAGTCAAGAAATATGGCCGACTTCCAAAATGTATCAATACAAAGTTTGTATGCAGTTCTACTACGGTATATAAATTTTGTAGATTTGCAAAGTAACCAAACAATGCATCAACTATAAATCCGATGCCTGATTGCTTTTTGACTGCGTTGAAATAGTATACATTGTAAACATTTTGTACAGCGGCTATATGAAACACTATACTTTGTTCAAACACAAAGCAACTAACATTTTGGAAGTCAGCCTATATTTGAAAGACTCTGCTGCTCACCGCTGCTTTTCAACATTAGAACTGAAGTATGAATTTATCTGGGAAATACATTAATGATCCCGATTACGCTGATAGCATCTGTCAATTAGCTCATTACATAATACATATGTATAATTGGTTATAACCCTTCAGACAGGGTTACGTCCTAGCTTCTCACGCCAATTATGTTGTGTATGTTGATTTTATACTTGAGTGGAGGGACCTACAGTTTAAAGTCGACTCCGAACGACAATTTTTGAGAAACTTTTCATGGAAATTTTTTATTTACTTAGAGTTTTTGCCAGTAATCTGCTGAGAGAATGTCGCTGAAGAAATATTATCATATTTTCGTTTTGAAAATATTTCTGACCTGGGGTTTGAACCGTGGCCTTACGTCTAATAAGCCAACACACTACGTACTAGGCTAGTTCATAAGTATTCAGAAAACAACAATAATACTTACTCGATTACTACTGGTGATATACTCATTCGTTTTTCAGATTCATTCTGCCATTTCGGAAGTGTCATTACAACTTGGAGTGGCCGTACTGAAAAAAAGCTACAGAAGAGAAAGACCGGCAACTACGTGTATACACCTCGTGGATGCATAGGTGGTAGAGAAAGGCTACACATGGAGCGGTAAATATTCATACCGTTTTCCCATTTATTAGATTTTTATTTATTTTTATGTGGGGTGCCATGCGCACATTTGAGGAAAATCTAACCAAATTATTGAAAGATTCAGCGGAAAAAGGGGCTCGACTATTTCGAATAGAAAAACATCAAAGGTGGTAATCGATTTTTCACGAAATACTCATTCAGAACGTTGCAAAAGTAGGAAAAATTCTCGTGGATAGTCGTAGAGGCATACCTTGTTAAATTTCTTGTAGTCCTTTCTTGAAGAGATTCATTGTTTTCAAGTATATTACTTTTGACCGATAGAAATCTAGCTGGAGCATCGTTTAAATGTTGAACAATATGATTGTAATTCTCCCTGCCTACCTATCTATGATGAAACAAAGATAAGCGATTTCTTTGTAAGCCACTAATGCTTCTTGGAAGATACAAAAATTTTCCAGATGATAGGTGAACCTATAAATTAATGCCAGATATTTATAGGCGGGTTAATCGAAGCTACGCTGAGATGAATTACAAAATAACTCAATTCGTAACTAATAATTGTGGTTACAAGTGTATCCTACATATGAAAACGTCGTGAAACATTGAATGGAAAAGACATTTGTAATCGGTAGAGTTATGTCAAGTTGAGTCTGAATGGTAAAAAGCCAGTTTATGGAACAGTCCAAATAACTGTAGAACCTAAATAGAGTATAAGTTAATATAACTCGGAAGGCTGACAAGACCGCGAAGTAATACCGTTTGGCAGTTACAGAGAGTGTTACCAAGGCATACTTCGAAAAATAGGCCATGTTCCAAAAAAAAAAAAAAATATATATTTGTGTATTCAAATTGTTAATTATTTTGTTGTTAATTTTTATACGATTCTCTTAAAAAAAATTCCCGTTAACAAAAAACATTTTTTTAATTAACATTTTTATGATTCACAGAAAGATTTTTTTATACTTACAGCATATTGCCAAAAATATCGCTTTAATAACTTACCTGTAAAGAAAAGTATAAACAAAAAAAATTAGTTAATTTCTATAAAACTACAGACAAGAGTAGGTGTTCTGTTCTCAATTATTAGATTAAAAAATATCAAAAAAAAAGTTGTATTTAAAAGCCAATAAAAACGCCTACAAATTTGAAAATATTTCCATTTGCTCTGTTTGTTTTATACTTAAAAAAAAAAATGATTTATTAATCATTATTTGCGTTTTTTTTTGATACAACAAAAAAATTTCTAAAAAACATACAAACATTTCATAATAAATTATGTGTCCAAGTAGCAAATAAACAGCCAGATTTGATTAATTAATCTGTATTGATTAATTGACAATGTAAAGAATGTTATTTTAAACTCTTTTAAATGTCATCGTTTTTTTTTGCCATTTAGTTTCGAAATATTTTTGAAAACATTCATTTGCATAAACGAACAGCATGACTAGGCAGTCAACAGGCTTAGAGAGTTCAAAAGAAAATGAAAATTTTTTTCATACAAGAAAAGGGAGTGAGGGAATAATTAGAATGCAAGGGGCTCTCATAGAATAACTTCAAAAAGAATTACACAAAAACGAATGAAAAATAAATTTTTAAAATTTATTATGCTAAAGAACCTTTTAATAGGAAGGGTCGCAAATAAGGGAAAGGCTACTAAGCCTGAATACAATCCACAAAACTATTTCCATAAGAGCTGCTTCAATTATTACCTTTTAGCCTGACTGTCCAGAAGAAAGTGTAACCTGTCACAAATCAATCAAAATAATACCAGAATTGCATGAATTAGGAGAGAACTGGAGCAAATGGTGGTTGTTCTGTTTAATATTAATATTTGATCTGTTTAATATCTTTCATTTCAAAGTGCCGTTTAGTTAATGAAATATCTGCCACATTTGAAGAACTCCTAAAAACATTTGAAGCTTACGGCAAAAGTGGTGGTTAATCGTGGCCACTTTTAGGCATTACGGAGTGATTATGGTCATAATATTTGTCCTGCTGTGCAAGGAAGTGGCAAAATTAAAACGAATTTGAAGAAAAATTTTTAATCTGCCGAAAATATCGTTTCTCTTACAGAAAGCTGTATGGATAATCTCAATATGTCAATTCCTTATGGCTCATTACGGAATATATTGCGTTTGAATATACACCTCTACCCACATATTTGTCATGCGACAATTAAAGCCGGTTGATTATTCACAGCGCCGTAGATATGCAGATTGGGTTCTAGAGTAACAGACTTTCAACGCTGACTTTTCGAACAAAATTTTCTTCCGTCATTGAGCTTATCTCTCACTCGGTGGGTACTTGAGCAAACGAAATTATTGCATAAGAAGCTCGCGGTAACCCAGTAGTAATTGTGGAAAACTGCTTCAATGTTATCTCTCCATCTTAATCCTGTGAATGTGTCCTTACCAACTCACTTCCATTCTACTTCCAGTAGTCTAATTGATCTTGTATTTGTTAATGATATGACTAAGGTACTTTTATATGATCAAATCTCAGCCTCTTGCTTTTCCAATCATGATCGATCTTCTTTTCTTAACTTATAATCTGCCTATGAGTCCTGTGGACAGGCATATCACATACCGTGATTTTAAAAGTATCGATTTTGCAGTTTTGAATAGTAGTGTTGATAATGTCTGTTGGAACCAAATCTACTCACTTGATAATGTAAATGACCAGGTGGCACTAATTCAGGCAAATGTTCGTCTGCTATACGACAGTTGTGTTCCTGTCAGAACTAAACTTGTTAGAGCCAAACACCAACCGTGGTTTAATGCTGAAATTAAAGCTTTAATTTATGAACGCGACATTGCCTACAGGCGATGGAAGAGGTTCAGAACGGACGATCTGAAAGCCATCCATAGCTCCGCTCGTAGTGAGGTTACCAAACGTATTAAGATTGCGAAAACATTGTTATACGTCGGGAAGTTCGCTTCCGCATTGGATAACAAGGCTAAATGGAAGGTAATCCGTGATATTGGTGTTGGACAAAAGTGTCATAATACTTCTGCTGATGTCGATGTAAACGCTCTCAATGATAAATTTGTTAATATCAGTGTTCCGACCCCTGATAGTGTCATATATAATGACCTTTGTTTTGTTCCGCTTGAAAATTCCTTTAGTTTTCGTTGTGTTAATCAGTTCGAAGTTTTGGAATGCTTATCTTCGGTAAAATCGAATGCGGTTGGTTCTGATGACTTAGATCCTCTGTTTTTGAAAGCTTTGTCACCTAGACTTTTGCCGTATTTGACTCATTTATTCAATACAGTTTTAACTATGTCGTCCTTTCCTGATGAATGGAAACAGTCGAAAACCATTCCCATTCCTAAATCCAACAACGAATTCAGGCCAATTGCCATTCTTCCATTCCTGTCTAAAGTAATGGAAAATCTCATGGCTAAACAAATAAATAGTTATCTCGTGAGTAATAACTTCATATCTGATAAGCAGTCGGGATTTATGAAAGCTAGGAGCTGCACTACTGCTTTAGTCAATGTAGTTGATGATCTTAGGTTGGAACTAGATGAAAATTACATAGCGTTTTTAGTTCTTTTGGATCACACCAAGGCTTTTGATACGGTTGACTACAAAATATTATTGAAGAAGCTACAGACTCTCTTTCATTTTTCTAACTCAGCTTGTAATCTCATACGTTCTTACCTTGTGAACAGATCACAACGAGTTTATCTAAACGGCAAGATCTCGAATTCGCTAAGCGTTGGAAGAGGTATTCCTCAGGGATCAATATTAGGGCCTCTCTTGTTCTGTATATACATTAACGACCTGCCTGATGTTTTGGATAATTGTAGCGTACATACGCTGATGACGTTCAGCTCTATAGAAGCACGCGTATAGAGGATATCCAACTATGTAAAGACACCATCAACTGTGATTTACGAAAAATTTATAGCTGGGCTAGGGCCAATGGACTTTGTATAAATCCCTCTAAATCTAAATGTTTATTGCTCTCCAGGACTAAGAGAGCATTAGTTGTGCCGGATATTATTATCAGGGGGAATAAAATTGACTTTGTTGAATCAGCATCCAATCTGGGTGTTATCTTTAATGGTCGGCTAACGTGGTCTAACCACATTAACGTCATCGTTGGTAAAGTTTATGGTATGCTTAGGAACTTGTGGGCTGTTATAGATTCGTCTCCCTTTGCCATACGTATGCAACTGGCTAAAACGTATTTGATTCCTGTCCTTTTATACGGATCTGAAATTTTCGCGAACTGTGATACTGATGATAAGCGGAAACTCAACTTGGCTTATAATAATATAGCCAGATATGTTTTTATTAGGGGACGTCGAGACCATATATCACAATTTTCATACCAGATATTCGGAGTTAATTTTGATAATCTATTAAATATAAAATGCCTTATTCTCCTCCATAAGATTATTACTCTAAAACAGCAAATATAGTTATTTAGTAGGATTACATTTGCTAGATCCAACCGAGGTATAAAGATTATCCAACACAGACATAGGACTCTTTTGTCACAACGCCAGTTTTTTATATACACCATCAGTCTTTGGAATACTTTACCTAATTATATTCAGAATATAGGCAATGCAGTTAAGTTCAAAAAGGAGTTATACAATCTGTTCAAGTAGTTTTTAGCATATCTTGATTTTTTTTGTGAATTTTTTTCTCTCTATTTCTATTAATGATTGTTTTTAATTTTTCATTTTTTTAATTAATATATCTTTAAATTTCATTGTATCTTAGTATATGAATATATTTTTACTTTGTTTGTATAGTTCTTTATATTTCTATATATTGTTCTTTGTAGTTTTCCTAATTTATTTTTTACATATATTCATTTTTTATCCTTTTTTATATCGATTGCTATATCCCGTTATTTTAACACGTTCTTATTCATTTTTATTTCTACATTATTTCAAACATTTCATTACATTTATAATCAATGATTTGTTATTATTTTCTTTCTTTGATGTACTCCCATAGCACTTTCATTTATAAGATTATTATCTTGTTGTGCTATGACTAATAACAAATAAATAAAAATAAATAAATAAAAAAATAAATAAAAAAGCCGGAAAAAGTGACTGTATTGCGCGAATTATAATCCGGACCGTTTCATTGGAGCGTTTTTTTTGGATATAATTTTAAAGGAATCGTTATCACAAATTAAAAGCGTTACGGCCTTATGATATTTGATTACGTTAGTATAGTTACCTGAAAGAATAACTCTCTAACGTTGGAGTGTTTACAAATCAACATTTGGCAAGTTATCACAAAGATAGCTTTGCGAAATGTACGACAAAATGGTAAAAAAAAATATTTTTTAAGAATCGAATGCTGCAACTAATACGGAGGCGGTTATTTAAATGACATTGTATTTCGCCGCTGTAGTCTAATAGGCGGTGTATTAATACATTAGACGAGAGCCTGTGGTTAAAAACGGAGCTCAGGCATCCAGAACAAACGGAAATATGAACAAATATTTCTTTCTGCGGCTTACACTCAACAGAGTAAATAAAAATTGCCATGAAAAGTTTATCAAATACTTGAGTGTTGTGAAAAGCTAGGTCGTAATTCTGATAAGATAAGTACTTCTGACTTCAATAGCAAAGTCCAAGTATTATAATAAAATAAAAGCCTCTAAGCTTTATTTTTGAAACTGAAAATTTTGAAGACTATGAGAAAATTCGACAAGATTTCAAAAATTATTTACGAATCATAAATTCCTTTTAGCTATAAGTTGGTTGAATAAATTTTAGAATTCATATTAACACTGGTTTATTGCCAATTATACACCTCAGACAGAAACAAATATTCAGCATTTGCAAACACTTACCTCACGAAATATCGAATGCTAAAAACAAATTTCTATACATCTATTCATCGGTCCCTATATGGTAGATGCTTAAACTAATAAATAAAACGAAATAATATTGAAGATTATATCGAGGAAAAGATAAAATCAATCATTCAATAAATAATATTACCTGCCTGGCATCACCCTCTTCTCATACTCTGTAAACATGTCTTGTGTTGCAAATTGTAAATATTTTTCTTTGTTAGATGTGGGCGTATATTAAAGCAAGTGGAATCGAAGAGGTATCGTGAAAATTCAACATCATTTTGTCGACATTAGTGCGGTTTAAACGTGTACAAATTTCATTCATTCATTCAGTGATGCCATGCCATTCTACCTACCTTCACATCGATACCAACGTTGAGGGCAGAAGACATTGGAAAACGTGTCAGTAGCATAAAAATTGATTTTCTTCTTAAATTACAAAGATTAACGAATGCTTTTCATGTAATGAATTTCATCGTAATGTATGTACGTACATACATCTATGTTCTCCATATTATGTTTATTGTAACGTATCACCACCTACTGAAAATAGTGTCAATGTTATTGCAAGAAATTTTATGGCGATTAATGATATGATTTGGGTTTTATAACGAAAAAATAATAGAACACCTGTGTGTAGAGAGAGAGAGATAGGGAGAGAGTATTGATTTGATAGTTTTTCTCCGTAAAAATTCTTTACGATGTACGCGTGTTTTCCCAATTTGGGTGTGGGAGTTTAGAGATGTGTTTCCTTACATGGACTTTTTCCACTGTAGCAAAATTAATTTCAAAATTGGTTTCAGAAAATAATTCTCTAGTATGATTGTAGTTTAATCTTTAAGTTATGCTCGCGTTAAGTAAATTATGATCATCTAAACAATGCTCAAACTGTGGTTTCTTTGGGCAAAACTAAGCACTTTTAAAATTAACTTTAACTACATACACATATCTTTTACCCAAAATAAGCATAAAGGTTAAATCGTATCAACTTATTGAGATATCAACATTATTAGCAAAATACTACGAGATCCACTTCTCAAGTTTAAATTTAAAAATGCAATAAAACAAAAACGGTTTGAAATTTTTAAAAATTTATTTTTTTGTTGTGAAGTACAATTGTTCCGGTTCGAAATGGAATATTATTTCATTCACGTGGCTGTCACGGCTGACCTCACAGTACCTCATCGATCAATCCAATTTCCGTGCACTTTTTCGAGTGTATAGCGTTGTATCTCAGCAATGGCATCACGAATGTTGTCCTCAAAATGTTCAATTGTTTCTGGTTTGTCGGTATAAAACTTTTCTTTAAAGGCACCCCACAGAAAATGGTCCAACGGTGGCAAATCGCAGCTTCTTGGCGGCCAATCGATATCACCATTTCGGCTAATTAAGCGGCCATTAAACTTTTGACGCAATAAATCGATTGTGGCACGAGAAGAGTGGCAAGTTGCATCATCCAGGTACAAACAATATCGATGGGTGTCTCCATTTACAGTAATGGTTGCGCCGACCTCATTTTCAAAGAAATATGGGAAAATCATGCCTCCGCACCACAAGCCACTCGTAATGGGTGTATAGGCTTCTGTAAGGCCACGTGTGGGCGTACGGCAATTTTGCTTATTAACGTGCCCACCAATATGAAAATAAGCTTAATCCGTAAAGATAATTTCTTTTTTTGGCAAAAAATTTCCATTCAATTGTATAAGATAACATGCGCATAACACAAATACAATGAAGAATCATATTACCTATATAGAGGCAAAAATATAACAACAACGACAGCAACAACAATAACAAAATTACACCCAACAAATGTGTATTATATGAGATTGTGCTTGTATACAGAAAATAAATACCCAATAAACCATACGGTAGAGTTTATACAAAAACAACCCAACCAACTTGAAAAAGTTTAGAGAATCTGTAATAAATGCGAGAAGTCGCCGTAGTCTAGTAGGTAGTGTGTTGGCTTATTAGACGTAAAGCCAGGCTTCGAGCCCCAGGCCAGACATCACAACAAAATACAAAAAGTATTTCTTCGGCGACTTCCTCTCAGCAGATTTCTGGCAAAAAGCTTGAGAGTAAATAAAATTGCCATGAAAAAGTTTCTCAAAAATCAGTCGTTCGGACTCGCCTTTAAACTGTAGGTCCCACCACTCATGTATAAAATTAACACACACAACATAAGTGGTGTGAGAAACTAGGACGTTGTACAATGGGTCAATTCGACCTCCGGGTACTGTACTTGTCTTAATTGACAAGTACACGTCCTCTAACCTTAATAAATGCGATGACGCTAGTTGAAGTCTGTAAGACATGATGTGGCAATACAAATGCTTTAATCACTATCATTTGAGAAGCCATGAAAAATAGAGAAAATATGAAGTGTAAATGACCATCATACTGTAGCAGACATACGTAATTGGTCATTACAACCCTTCAGTCAGGATTACAACCTAGTTTCTCACAACATTTATGCTGTGTTTGTTTATTTTATATATGAGATATGGCGATACCTGCAGTTTATATTCGACTTCGAAGGACAGAAACCTTGAGAGAAACTTTTCATAGCGATTTTATTTTCTTTCAAATTTTTTTGCCAGAAATCTACTGAGAGGAAGTCGCCGATTAAATATTTTTTCATATTTCGTTTAGTCTGACCTACCTATTAGGCTACGGCGACTGTTGACTGTTGTAGCAGACAGTCACTAGTTATTTGAACGTCGCCAATGTCTATTTAGAAATTTTATCAAAAACCGCATTACGTTCTGAAAGGCAAATGAACGACAATGTCGACGTTTCGATTGCCTTCAAGCTAAATATTGAGATAAACAACCATGTGGCCACAAGTTCGATGAATAAGTCACACACGTTATCGAAAAAAAACCAAGGACCTGAACAGAAATTAATCATTGCAAAGAGATTTCTTTTAATTATTGTTTTAATTTAATTTTTTAAATTTCAAATAAATTCCAAAAATCACTAAATATGTCTGCTGTTTGGTTTGCTGGGTTATGTTTTTATTGCTACGAGTACATGTCATGCAAATATGTGCCTTTTTGCATTGCTGTTCTAAAAACATGTTCGATATTCTAAGGCTCTGTGTATAATAAAACTGACATATGCAGATGGTTTTTAACCCTTACACTGTGTGCTGAAAATTTTTCTATGAAATTCTATTTCTGGGAAATTTAAATGGATTTTCAAAACGTAATAACACCGCTTGCAGCTTTCATAGGAAAAATTGTTTTGATGCAAGAAATAAATTGCAGGAATTCTTGTCAAATTACTCCCCGGATATCAACGATACTTTCCTAAAATGAGAACCATTTTGTATCCTTAATTCATTTGCAATCATTATGCAAATGAAGGATTTTTTCTGAGAAATACATGCGGGTTACTGTAATTGGGCATGTGACGTAAAGTAGGTTGAGCTTTTTTTAAAGCCAGTAAAATATATATTTGTTACAGTATTTGACCCTATTTTGGCCTTCTTTACAGTTTAAATATTAGATTCAGTTGTGTTGTTGTGTGGTTTAATTGATGTATGTATGTGGTATGTGCATTTATAATCCATTCTCTACTTTCCCTTTAAATGATGATGATAACAAACGATTTTGATAATAATTATAATCATGATGATAATGATGTTGTGATAATTAAGTTAATTTTCTAATATGTAATACAGGATTTTCACTTGTCAAATTAATATCAATTAAATTGTAACTGTATGTATTTAGTAGCCGGACTATAAAAGGCAATAAAACGATTAAAATGTATACAAAGCCAATCTATACATATGTATGTACATACAAAGCCATTAATTAGTTAATTAATAATTTAAAGATTCAAAGTGGATGAATATGGTTTGCAGACCATAATGTTCTATAATTAAAATTGATTTAACTTCTAAGCTAAATTGAAGGGAATAATTTGAGGTTTTTAAGTTTCGAATGAAGACTTAAGTATTTAAGCACCACTTGTGACAAAATATTTTAAATAGTTTCTACAAAAGTAATATTTTAATTACCAGATTACTGTTGACAGAAGGAGGACATGTATTTTATGCAGATTGAAAAGTGATTTTGCATTAAAAGGAAGATTTTTATAGGACACCTACAGACGCATACATCAAACATATTGTCAATGTTTGGGGAAAGGATTTTAAGTTCATACATTTTAATTAAAAATTACCAACACCTTACTTTTTTGCCACCTTAAAGTGTAAGTAATTTGTATATACGTATGTACGTCAAATTTATATCACTCATACGTGTCATGTTAGAACAGCAAATTAAGTTCTGGTTTGTGTAAGAGTTTTGCAAGAAAAGGGCAATTCGGTGACAGTAATTAGTATTACATGTTTGCATTAACATTAGATGTTAATGAATGGAAGTCGCTGTTGGGTAGTAGCTAGTGTTGTTGGGTTTTTAGAAGAGAACCCGTAGTTCAACACCAGGCTTAGACATCTCGAAACGAACAAATATTTCTTTCGGGTACTTCCTCCCAACAGTCTTCTGGAGAAAATTCTGGGAGTAAAGCAGCATTGCCATGATAAGATTCATAGAAATCTGTCGTTCGAAGCCGTATTTAAACAGACGGGTCTCACCACTCGCAAATAAAATTAACACACACAACATAAGTGGTGTGAGAAGATTGGTCATAATCCTGACTGAAGGGTTTACATGCGAAATTATTCCAAATCTATGGTAAAGTTCATGACAATAAATTTTCTCGAAGCTTATAGAACAGCAGTAAAAAGCACAAAAAAAATGCAGCCATCACGAAGTCGTTTTATGCTTCGACAATGTCAAAAGAAATTTTATTGGCCAATTGCTGTCATCTCCTAAATTTACATTTTAAAGGACTTTGCCTTATATTCCTTTTTGCTGCTTTAAAGAACTCCATTTTCATCTTCCCCAACTTCTTATTATACCTTTGCTTGGTCCAGTTTCATTAATTAAATTTAAAAACAATTATAAGCATGACATTCTCTAGAATGTCAGGGTTGCCATCTGTCTCTATTTAGAGACAATCACCTCTGTGATAATGTATTGGGTTGTATTCAGTTCTTGTTTTTACAAGAGTTGGCATAGACTGACCTTTTAATGATTCGTTGTAGCTGCTTTAGTTACTGGAGTGAAGTTACGATACACGGGTCTACATGCAGAGGATTAATGACTTTTAATTTTTAATATTTTAAAAGCATAATTGTAGAACAAAAATCTCGGATTGTAACCTCGAGAGCTTGGGTTTGTAGTCAATCTATTAACACTCTACATCAAGCCATATCTTAGAACGTTTACTACTTCTTTGAACAAGTGTCTCCATAGCAAGGTTTTAAATTGTCATGTTAGATTGTGCTCTTAAACAAGTAACAAACATTTTCTGTGATAAAATACTTCCATATCTTGCTTCTGCATCAGCTGTACACTTCGTGCAGTCATGAACAAATTTTATTTAACTTTTCCTTTGAGTACATATTCGCAGTTGTTTGATCAAATAATTTTTGATGTTAGAAAACTTTTGCTCAAATTCTATTTTCAAACAAGAAATTGTTTAAATAAAAATTTATTCTTGTTTGTTTGTTTGTATTTCTTCTATTATTATAAAATAATTTAGAATGTGTTCAGAGTTTGCAGTTGCTTTACATTTCTCATAAAGAAATAAAATTGTTTCTGTATTTTTCTGTTAAGTGGGGGAGGAGGAAGGTAAGTTTTCACTGCGATACCTACATGATGCAAGAGTATTATCAGATGCATTATTAATGCAACAATAAAAACTATACAGTTTCCATAAAGTAAAGACTGCTCCAACGACAACGACAGCAACAACAACGTTAACAAGTATTTTTCTTTTATTTTTTCCGTTTCAAAAAAAAAAAAAACTTTTCTAAGCCTGATGGCAATATTTGTTTCTTTAAAGAAGCACTTACAAGAGTAACAAATTCAAGGAAAAATATTTACTTTTCGTTAACAACAATAGCAACAACGACTCTCTCTCTTTCTCTTTCAAATGCTTTTAGTTTAAGCTCTCTTAGTAGAAAGCAACATTACGAATGTGCTTAACGAAAAATAAAAAAAAAATTAAATAAATAAACTTCAAATACATTTACACACATTTAAGCATAAGGAAAGAGACAGACAGAGAGAGAGAGAGAGAGCGGAAAAGCGAGGTGGAGAACAAGAAATGAGAACGAATAAATATTTGATTTACGTAAATGCATTTCAGTTAATGTACGTGTGTATTTACTGTTATTGCAGAAGTTTTTAAATTGCATTTAAGTGTGCTTATATTTGTACATGTTTCATGCATTTTTATGCACACAGACACATTTGTAGAAATGCATGTTTCTATGCATTTCTTATCATTTAACCCTTAAGCTGTATTAAAAAAAAATTAAGAATATTTGGATGCAGAGAGGTAATTTAGTCCATTACGAATACATAAATATTTTTCCTTTGATAATTTTCGTTTACAAAAACTGTTCAAAATGAGTGGCTTTGACATAAAAATTTTGCAGTGACAGAGGTTCATAAAGAGCAGTTGGTATCGTTCACTTTGCTGTCTTCAGTTTATAACATAAATATGGCACTGAGAAATAAAACAACCTGATATATTAATTAATAATAAAATGGAAAAGAACTCTCCAGTTCGCTTTTGTTTGTTACACACATACAGCTGAATACAAAATATTCCTGAATATTATGAATATCGCTGTACCCCAGATACGGCTGATACTAAAGCCAATTGTCACACAGAAGTAGCGATTGGGAAACCTGCAAACGAAAAGCACAGACAAATACTTCCAAATCTGATTGATATCGATTGTAAAGACGCTTGAGAAGTTTTTTCAAGTGAAATTTTGTTTAGTTTTATCAGATAATGAAAATTTTTCACTTCTTGACTAGTTTCCATTGGTGACATGCGGAAAGAAAATCTTTAATAAGAAAGAGAGATCGTTAGATCCAGGACAGGATATTTTGGTGTTAGATCTAGAACATCTAGACTATGCTCGCAATATCTTGCGCAGAGACCACCGTTAGAATAACGCAATTTTACTGTGAGCTTACTTTTTAAATTACTTAAGTTTTAATTTTTAAATTTATTACTTCAAGCAGCATTCATTTGGAAAAGCCTAAGTCCTTTAAGATTTAAGAATAGTTATTTACGAATAGTAGCCCGAAGTGACTCAAGCAAAAGAAGCAGATGACTGCTAATTTAAACTTCGAAGCGAAATATAAAAAAATATTTCTCCGACGAATTCCTCTCAGCAAATTTCTGGCAAAGCTCTGAGAGTACACCTACAGCATAAGTGGTGTGAGAAACTAGGCCGTAATCCTGACTGAAGGGTTGTAATGACCAATTATGTATGTTATGTATGTAAGCAGAGTACGTAATGTTAGTCAATATTACCGATCAATAGGTTAATGAAAGCGCTCATTTGCTGTAAGAACCCAAGCAGGAGCGCAATAATGTTGTAGGTGGAAAACAATGGTACTGCATTTAGAAAAAATTATCGCATATCATTGTAAAAAATTAAAAGCTTACTTAGCTGGGAGTCAAATTATTCCATGCGAGGAAGTAGTGGTCTACGGATTAACCAAACGCTAGTCGAATGCTTTCGTGCTCGTTTAATGAAGAGGCCAGACTAGATTTATGGGGCCTCTCAAAGACAAACTCAAGACCAAACATTGTGCTTTCCTACTGGAAAATAAATGTATAAATGATTACATGCTCAAGCATGATGTGGGAAATGGGTACGAACAATAGCCTGTAGTAAATTATAGCCAGATGATGTGGAAAAATCTAGAAATTCTATTTTTTTACTAAATCATACGCATAAAAAAGCTTTTCCAGAAAAGTTTGAAGCAAATTCATTGAATGTTAAAAAATTCTCGACAAAATAAAGTTCAATTTACGCTTTAAAGCCTTGATTTTGTTTTTCAGTGAAGTTAAAATTGTAGTGAAATTTCTAACATAGTTGCATAAGAGAAAAGTGAAAAAAAGGGAAAAAATAATAAATTTAATGAACATTCATTTGAGTTTTTCAATTTATTTAATTAAAAAGTTTTATGTTGTTTAGTTGCAAAGATTTTTCTTTTTCCCATTTTTTCTCTTGAAAATAAATAAAATTGATTAAATTGTGTTGTAGTTGTTGTTGCAGTTGATATTTTAGAAGAACATGCTACCAACAGACTGATAAGGCATGAAAGCAGAGATGACAAGGCGTGCATTATTCGTAAAAAAAAAGAATTAAGAATTCTTAAGTATAAATTCGAAAAGTTATTCATGATTATTTTACTCTTTTAAGGCTCTGACTTTGGTAGTAAAACTAACGTAAAATAGCGACAACATGTAAATGAAATACTCCCATCACTATTATACAAGAAGATGGCTGTTTGTAATATTTACATTCAGTTTAAATTTATGCAACTGCTCCGTCAAATGAAAATTTTTAAGAAAATGAAAAGAAAAGTATTGAAATAAATTCCCATAAAGAACGAGATGTGTTGAGATAACATTCAGCTGAAACAAAATAATGTGACGTGTTACATAAACGATCATAATTTAATATCTATTAAAACGTATTCGCTTTAGTTTTCATACGATAGAGACTCAAATATGTACAGACATACATACATAATTGGTCCTTACAAGATTTCAGTCAGGATTACGACCTAGCTTCTCACAAAATTTATGTTGTGTGTGTTAATTTTTTTATACATGAGCGGTGGGACCTCCACTTTAAAGACGACTACGAACGACCGATTTTTTGAAGAAATATTTTTCATGGCATTTGAAAAGTGTCATCGCAGGTATCAGTTTCAGTCGGCACAGTCAAAAAGTCGTGGTCCACAAACATCTTCAAAACCTGGAGTGGTGGTAAAAGCGATTATGTTGAGCGCTTAGTAAGATTGGAAGGATGGGATTATGGATTAACATAACATTTTGATGCAGCGAGTAATTCTGCGCGAAACCGCTTCTATCTCAACCGTTTCTTAAACAAAAAACGAAGGCAAGAGCAACTAGAATTAGACAAAGGATAGCCTCTCATTACATCATTTCAGTAGCAGGAAACATTCGTCTTTGATAAACCGTATACTGTACTTGACTGAAAAGTCTTCATGCATTCAACGTATAGTCCAGACATCGAATTATCTGACTGCCAACGGATTAGTGGTCTATGCATTTACATGAGTTGTGACTATAACAACAACGAACTAACATGCAAGATCATAACCAACAAATAAATCACAAACAATTACATACGTAAACATTTTTAAAAAGATTTGTAAAAAATGAATCATAATGTCGGTTTCACACTTTAGGTTCCAGGTCCCATAAGCTAGATTAGTTTAAAAACAAACACAAAGCATTTCTTGTATTCTCTGCAAATATGTGGGTAACACTACATAATTTGAAATCCTTAAACGACGAAAACACACGATACAAAAAAACTTCGTTTCTAATACAAGCAATTACAACGTCAACGAAACACGTGTACACATAAAGGAACACGAACGTACACATTTACTAAGAAAATAGAATCGTCAACACTGTATTCACTGTTCTCTTATTCACGCATGTACTCGTACATATTTCTCATATGTTTGTTTGGTTAGTGTTGTTCACTCTCTGTCACATTCCTCTCTCTCGTTCATAGGTTCATTTCTTCGTTAAATTCTAAGTAAATAGTGAAGAAATACAAACAAATCAACCATGAAAGCAAGAGAACAATATATGTAGATAAGGAATTACACTAAGTGTGTAGGAGTGCATACATCTGCAAATATGTCTATCCAACTATACTACGATACATGCAATATACATGTACATGTACAAATGTATGTTGCTGACAATATTCTATCTTATGCTGCCGCTGTGGTTTAATGAATGCTGTTGTACGTGAATGGTATGCATTGCTGACACAGTCTTCTGCATTCATCGTATCGTTGCAGCATCGTTTAATGACAACAAAATGTCTCATTATCAACACAATTCACTTCGCTATCATATCCATTGTTCGAGAATTAATTTATAAGGACATTCATGCATTCATTCATTCTGTCATTCATTTGCTTATTTTTTTTCTTCCTCAATTTAACATTGAATCAGCACAGATGGTTGGAGTTGATTGTGTTAGAACTGGAGAAATGCTTGAAAGAGATTACAAATGCAAATAATTTAAATAAAGATTCTCTAATGCTAGTCAAACAGGCAAATTAACTTAGTTTTAGGGACACAATTATTGTTAAATAGCGATTAGAAATGCATTTTTATTTATATTCGAGTTAAAATTAACGTTGATTGAATATTTATTATGACAACTTTAACAAGCTAAAAAGGATAAAAAAAATTTACATTTTTCTTCTTCAAGTGTTCTTGTGTGTGTTCATTTTATACAAGAGAATTTAAAGTCGACTCCGAATGACAGATTTTTGAGAAACTTTCATTGCAATTTTATTTTATTCTCAGAGTTTATGCCAGAAATCCGCTGAAGAGAAGTCACCGAAGAAATATGTTTCTTTATTTTGCATTTGTTGGAGATGTCTGACCTGGGGTTTGAACCGTGAACTCACGTCTAATAAGCCAATACACCACCTACTAGACTACAGCGATTTAAAGAGTACTGAGGCATTTTAATTATTGAAATTTGAAAACCACGATGAAAATTCGGTACCAACTAAATTTTACCACAAGTGCTGTGGGCATTGGTCAAAGCGATAATGCAAGTGTGTTATATAGGATGAGGTACTCTTTAAAGGCATACCCCACTTTAAGCGAAACTAAACCTTTAGCTTACGAAACCAAATGTTTCTTAATTAGGACAAGATTTAATCATACAAATTTTAGTAAAACTGTACGATTTTTTGTGTGTGTCAAAAATTTTTAAGCATTTTGCGTTATGAGACCTTTTACGGTGTCAAATTTTAAAAAACGTTTACACCCATTTGTAAGCGATACTTTGAAACTTTAAAAAAAATGTTTGTTTGTTTTTACATGAAATTTATTGCATTTATAAGGTGAACAAAGTTCATATATTATAGAGTCCTTGTCAGTTTAATTACCAAAAATGCATTTAAAGTTTGGATGGCAATTATTTGTACATGAAAAACAGAAAAACAGACGACGAAATACTTGCATAAGGCAGGCAGCAGCAGCTCATAAATAAATAGAAACAGAGAGAGAAAAAACCATAATTTATGTTTAAAGTTTTTTTTTCGCGGCTTGCAAAAAAGCTGTTAAAATTTAACAAGTTTTTGGTAACGAACAACAACAACAACTAGTTGGCAAAAATCTAAATTAAAAAATGTTGTCGTTTTTTATTTCAGCTTTCAGCTGTTGTTGTTAGTAATTCAAATGCATTTATTTGATGACATTAAAAATGTAAGGCCCCAGTGACAAATGTCTTGACAGTTTGAAGTTTCTATTCATTTACGTTTTACGTTACGTTTCTTTACGAGATTCTTGCAGCAATTGCCACCAAAACGACTGCAGCAGCTTTAGTTTCTAATGCAATTCGAAAAGAAAAACAAAAATATCAAATAAATGAACTTCTTATTTGCCTTTGCCAATGCTTATGTCTCTGTGGTCCGCAGCTCTTCGTCTGCGTGCATGTCTATGTGGTGGCTATGAATAGCTTCGTTTAGGTTGTTACTTCTGTTTAAACACTTTTAAGTGCATTATTTGGAGGCAACTTGAAAAACTTGTTGGCAAGTTGAAAACTTAAAATAATAATTCGCCTGCCAGACACCCAGCCAGCCAGCGAGCCAGCCATCCAAACAACTGACAGTCAGCATATTTATATTCTATGGGGTGTAGAGGAATAGAAATTCGTTTTTTATAGAAGCATTAGTAGTGAAATCACATCAGCTTAAGATGTTTTAATTCTTTCATTTTCTTATTCCTTTTCTTTGTGTCTAAAGGGGTGGGCCCATTAAAAGTTTGAATTTAAAAATGTTATGAAACACAAACGGTTTAAAATTTTTCTAAATTTGTTCCGATTAGAAATGGAATATTATTTCATTCATATCGCTGCCGCGGCACGACTACACACACAGTACCTCATTTGATAGAACCAATTTCCGTCCACTTTTTCGAGTATATGGGAAGTATCCCACAATGGCATCATCTCCTCAATGATCTCAGCTTCTTGGCGGCTAATTGACATCAGCACTTTGGCTAATGAACGTCAAAGGTTTGACGCAATAAATCGATTGTGCCATGCGATGCATGGTAAGTTGCATCTTCCTGTTGAAACCAAACATCGTTCATATCAATACCACAAAAAATCGGTTATCATGGTGCGATAGGTGTCTCCAATCAACGTAATGGTTGCGACATAATTATTTTCAAGGATATATGGACCAAGGTTAGAGGACGTGTACCTGTCTGTCAAGACAAGTACAGTACCCGGAGGTCGGATTGACCCATTGTACAAATATGGACCAATGTGTGCCTCCCCTCCCCAAGCTGCAACAAACAGTAACTCGTAATGCATGCATTGGCTTCTTTAAGACTACGCGTGGGTTTTCTGAGCCCCAAATATGGCAATTTTGTTTATTAACGTACCCAACAAGATGAAAATGAGCTTCATCTGAAAAGATGCTTTCATTCAAAACTTTATGATTTAATCTTTTAATTTCAAGATATCTTTTCACTACACCTTCTATATATATATACATATACATATACATATGTATATATATATATATATTTTTTTTTTTTGAAAAATAATTTTTCTTTGCTTAACAGATGTTTGCTTGTCTTTCTTTTTTGTCGTTTTCTTTTTCACAATTTTTCTCTTATTTCTTTAAGAGTTTCACGTATTTTTTTTTTGTTTTTCAAGATTATTTGTGAAAAAAATTAAAAAAAAACAAACAAATTTCGCGAGAAAATCAAGCAGACCCAAGAAATACTTAAGCAGCGAAACGTTTTTTAAGTGGATTTAAACATACATACATATACTCTGAACACATACACATACGCTCGTACCTAATTAATTGCAAATGTTTAAATTTGCAAAATAGCAAAAAAATTAATTAAACTGACAGCATCATTTGTTAAACAGCCAATGCAAGACAAGACAAGACAACACCAAGCATGGCTTTTCGGGTGTTCATTTTTTTTTTTCTTTACATTTTCCAGTTTTGGTGTTTTACATGAAAAGAAAAAAACGAGAAAAAACTGTTAAAGCAATGGCCAATTGCCATTGGAGTGGCATAATTTTCATTTGAGTTTTTCTGCACCTTTGGCGGATTGCTTTTCTCTGCGCATTTATTTGGTATTTTATTTATAAAGACAAGACGAGATTATTACATGGATAAGGCATATAAAAAATGATTTTGGCTTTAAGCTGTAAACCAGGCAGATTTTAATCTTTTTTAAGTGCATTTGTTAAGCAGGGAAAACATATGTGATCGATGCTGTTATGAGCTGACTGTGCCACAGGTGGTTGCAAGTTTTATGAAAAAATAAAACAAACAAAAATTGGTGCTTAAGAGGAGCAACGAGCATTAAACGAATACATGAAGGTCGTTTAAGAAGTTCATGCCAAAATTACAGTGATTTTTGTTTTTCTTGAGAAATACAAATATACGTTCCCTTCTAATGGCTCTATTGCCCCTTAGTATAGTAGCAGAAATTAGCTGTTCAGCTGTAAATAAATTAATGAAACCCTCGCCCCTCGCCCCTCCCCCACCACAAATGAAATCAATTTCAGCGTTATTAAGGGCGTGTAATTCTCTGGCCGCAAACATAAACAACAATTTGATAAAATATTAACACACAATAACATGACATGAAAAAGAAATAATTTCCGAGAAAAAGAAAAAAAGACTTGTATTTACAAGACTTTTATGGAGCCAATTCCATTAAATACCTGTGTGGGAAAATATTTTATTGAAAATAAATTGGTGTGTGTGTGTGAGTGTATGTTTAATGAAATTTTCATGATTTTCCTCGTAAGACAAAATTGTATTTATACGTGCAGTTGTATAAGCGTCAATGTGTCTGGAATAAAAATTATTGGTTGTCAGAAAAAAACAATTTTTTTATTTCCAATTGCAAGGCATGAACGACTGTATAAAAATATTTTTTTTTTGATCTTAATTAATGGCCGACATTTACCAGGTATTCACATTCATTTGATTTCTGTTTCTTCAGAAACATTTTTGATTGTCGTCATAAGAAATATTTTTCCGAAAAATTAAAAAATATAATAACAATTCAAATCCTTAACAGATGATGCCATTTTGGCAACAAAGTAAACGAAATTGTTTCATTTTAAAATAAAAATCATACAATGTTAAGAACAGCCATTAAAATTATGCGATCACTGTACCACAGCATTACAAACAATTTTAAATAATTAAAATTAAAATCAAAAAATAAAAACACAAAATATATGGAACATGGCGACAAATGTTTTCGGTTGTTGAAATATTCATAATATTTGTAAATGATGGCAATAAATTTTTAATGAACCAAATTTGTCGGCCATTCAGTCCATAACAATGCATTTCGATGTCAAATGATTTTGAAAATAATTTTCAATACATTTAGCCAATATGTACCATAAGTACGGAGAACATTTCGTTATTATCTCTTAGTTTTAGTTTCGTTAATCAAGTTCTTTCACCCGAGCAAACACTGTAATGATAGGGTTGCCAACTGCAAATGTTGTCCGTGGTGTATTTCATATAGTACTGCGTGTGTAACGTCATTGTTATTTTTTTCTCTGGAGGGAAGCTTCCGGCATGGAGTAGTTTGGAAAAAAAATTGTATCTTTTCATTTTCGAACTTGAATAGCTTGGGTTTGTATACTTGGTTCAATTACTGCAACATGTCACAGCTTTAACAGACTAGAGGTGTTCGGAAATGACAATTCTTCTGCCCGGGGAAGACTATAATTATGAATTGTCTAAAAATGGTAACCTTTTATCCTTAACCCTTTGACGGACACTGACGTCTATAGACGTCATAACAAGGGTTTCTGGGGGAACATGACGTGTATACACGTCATAAATTGTGAATTTTCGTATCTTGCCAAATAACAGAGATACAGCAAGTGTCCCACGGGAAGGCCTCCTAAAATTTTGGTGTCCGTCAAAGGGTTAAGCTTATGAATTGAACCGATTCGTAGAAAGTCAATCCAGCTAGCCAGCATTTAAATTTGAGCATACAATCGCTGTATTTTGTGAATTGGATTCACTGTTCACTATGTTCACTGCTCTACAAATCATAAACCTCTGTAGGAATAGCGTTCATCTCCAATTTACAATAATATGATCCAAACATATGAAAATATGATCCATAAAAAGCATCTGGGCCCAGTCAACAAGTGGAACATTTGCTCCCTTTCTAGGAATAAATCCTTTTCGTAGTCATTGGCATCTTTGACAGGTTTTTCAATCCCTTACAAATTAAGCTTAGAGTTCTCGAAGTCGGAGTACTCTAGCAGGTATGGTGTGTGTTGGCTTATTAGTCATAAGGCCTCATTTCAAACCCCCAGGTCAGACATCTCCAACAAAAACGAAATATGGATAGGAACATTTCTTCGGCGATTTCCTCTCAGCAGATTTCTGGCAAAAACTCTGAATAAATAAAATTACCATGAAAAAGTTTCTGAAAAATCTGTCGTTCGGAATCGAGATTAAACTGTAGATCCCGCCACTTACTGTATAAAATTAACACACACAAGTGGTGTGGGAAAGTAGGTCGTAATCATGACTGAAGGATTGTAACGACGAATTATGTCCCGTTCGGGAAAAATATTCATATTTTTACAAACAACAAAAAATAAATAAATTTTGTTTTATCGTGCTGTCCATCATGCAGGGACTTCACTGTCATCTGTTGTTATTCTCACGGGCCATTGCGTAAAGGGTAAGTCATATGGGAAAGCTGTCTTTATATTCTAATGTCTTCTGCATGGGTTATAGATCGATGAATAAGACAAAGAGTATTGGCCATTTCAAAGTCGCCGCCGTATAGTAGATAGTGTGTTGGCTTATTAGACGAAAAGCCAGGGTTCGAGCCCCAGGCCAGACATCAAAATAAAATACAAAAAGTATTTCTTCGGCGACTTCGTCTCAGCAGATTTCTGGCAAAATTCTGAGAGTAAATAAAATTGCCATGAAAAGTTTCTCAAAAATCTGTCGTTCGGAGTCGACTTTAAAACTGTAGGTCCCGCCACTCATGTATAAAATTAACACACACAACATAAGTGGTGTGAGAAACTAGGTCGTAATCCTGACTGAAGGGTTGCAATGACCAATTATGTATGTTATGTATGTATTGCCACTTCAAAGACGCCGTAGTCTAGTAGAGAGTGTGTTAGCTTATTCGACATTAAACCTCGGTTCAAACCCCAGGTTAGACATCTCGAACAAAAATGGTATATGAAAAAATATTTCTTCTTTTCAAATCTGTCGTTCGGAAGGACTTTAAACTGTAGGTCCTGCCACTTATGGATAAATTTGAAACACACAACATAAGTGGTGTGAAAAGCTAGATCGTAACCCTGACTGAAGGCTTGTAATAACCAATTATGCATGCATGCATGTATGTTTGTATTGCCAAACATTGGTTTGGCATAGCCTTCCTCCACTTAACTACCCTTTTTTCTATAGTTTGACGGAGTAGTTAATAGTTAATTGGCATCAAATCGACCCCTGAATTTATTAAACTTTCATTCTGGACTTGTTTCAGCTTGATTCTAAGAACTAATGAAGCGAAATGAAGCTCATAGGAGTGGTGTTGGAACTATAGTCCACTGTTTAGAAAAGAGTTTGATGGGTAGTTATTGTAATATGAATGTGAAAATGTGAATTACGTTCTCAGAGCTATTTTCTTAATGTACTTAACTTACTGTCTTCTTTAGATTCTTTAAAGATTAACCTTCTAAGACTTACCTGAAAATAGAAAGAAAAGAAAAAGAGTGGGTTTTAATTACAAATGTAAGGAATTGTTAATAAAAAATTTCTAATAAATTAAAAAAACTGCTTATATCACTATTGTACCAATGCACGTATAATCATCCAACGCTTTTAGAATAAAATCAAGATTCTTTTCAATCAATTTCATGTGCTTAAGAAAGTTATTTTAGATTTTTAAAAGAATAACACATCTGTTGAATAAATAAATAAATTCCTATAAAAATATTTCTGTTAATATACCACAAGAAGAAAAAAAATAATAATGTTTAGAAATAGTCATAATAAATACGCATTAGTGAGTGAGTAATTCTTTATGAATGATTGATTGTTGTATGTATTAATAATTATAAAAAAATATGATTAAAATACTTAAAAATCACTAGTCAGACAATATATTATATTCGCGTAAAACCCCCTTCATATTATCATTACAACCACCCTCTAAAAATGGTAATACATTAGAAAAATATTTTGGAAATTATCATGGAAAAAATTATCAATGATTAGAAGAAAAAATTTAATAAAGAACACTTAAATTCCTGAACACACATACATAATAGGTCATTACAACCCTTCAGTTATGATTTCGACCTAGCTTCTTACACCACTTGTGTGTGTTAATTTTATATATGTATGAGTGGCTGGACCTACGGATTAAAGTCTACTACGTCGGACAGATTTTTGAGAAACATCTCATGGCAATATTTTTACTCTCAGAGTGTTTGTCGGAAATCTGCTGAGAAGTCGCCGAAGAAATATTTTTTCAATTTCAGACCTGGGGTTTGAACCAAGGGCTCACATCTAATAAGCCAACACACTACTTACTAGACTACCGCGATTTAAATTCTTGAAACAAGTGAGTTAAAATCAAATCAAATCAGTAAGTAAACACAGGGGTTTTCACTTCGCTTTTTTTAAATTAAAATTCCTTATCAAAAGGATGCTATTGGGACCTTATAGAATCCAAGTATGCTTTTGCTTTTTAGCTCTTTGGGCTTGTTTTTTCAAATGAAATTCAAACGAACCTTAAGGTTTTAGGAAAATGCTAAATAACTTCCATTTGTAATCCCCAAAACAAAAGCATATTCTCATTTACACTTTGGGTGAGTTGACTAATTTTTCCTCATTTATTTTGTGTACTTGTCTGTCTGTACATCTGTACTTACATTTGAGAAAAAAAAATGATTTTTATCTGTCCATTCATTCATTCATACATGTATTGTTGTCACACGGGATTTGTATTTAGTTCCTGTCGTATGACAGCTGGTGTCATGTGAATGTACAAACAAACCAAAACACATTTCACCGAATATCACTTCATTGAAGAATAAATTTTAAGTTTTTTTTCTTTCTCTTTTTTGTGAATTGAAAGAAAAAAAGAAAACAAACGATATCATCAGTGTTTTGCTTTTTCTTAAATTTGATTAAGAATTCAATTTTGGTCTGCAATGCAAAGGAGGAGAGGACAACGAAAGGAAAACTTGTTTAATTAACAAAACAAAAAAAAAAAAAAAAGAAGAATTCTTCAATAATACATGACTAGTTTGTAGTTTATATGGTCTCACCTTGAACACCCACAGATGTCTTATAGTGTGCATTGATATCTGGAAAAACAGTTCATGATCTTTAAGAGAACACAACTCATTACTCAATTCGGTCGTTTATATTTTCTCTTTCTTTATGTTTTTCATGCTTTATTCGAATTCGGCTTTATCCAAAGCCTTCTAGATCTGTCTGCGATTTTCTGCTCTTGGGGATTCTCTGCATTGTCGTTATTGTGATGTCAACGTAATTTCACCCTAAGTCTACTTGCGTTTTTTTCATTTTCTTCTAAACTTGTTGTCTTTGAATCTTTTCCGGATGTACATACTGTAAGGCGAAAAGATTCTTAAGATTCTCAGCAGATATCGAAACAAAAACGATGTGTTTGTTTTTGTTACTTTCCATGTTGTTGATCCGATTTGGTTCAAAAATCGAAAACTCGTTTTTCTGCTGATATTATAACATTTGCGTAGCCTTCATAGGAGTTTGTGCGAGTCTTTGTACGCCCATCACTAATGATCCCGTTTCCCAGATAACTGACCAAGTGGTTGAGTTCCTATTAGTCTGCTCTTCTTGATATTGATTATTAAATCGATTTTATCTGCATTGTTAGAGCATTTCTGCAATGTCTGCTCAACATCAATGAAGGGGTGAACCATGAAGTGCCTTCTGGTTTTATTTAAAGCAGAGAATTTCCTTGGTGTCATGGATATTCGCCTTGTCGTTTATTCGTCATTACAACCCTTCAGTCAGGATTATGGACCTAGTTTCTCACACCACTTACAGTTTAAGTCGACTCCGAACGACAGATTTTTGAGAAACTTTTCATGGCAATTTTATTTGTCACCGAAGAATTTTTTTTTCATATTTTCGTTTTGATGTCTGACATGGCATTTGAACCGTGGCCTTGCGTCTAATAAGTCAAGCTTAGACTATTAGTAATGATTCGATAGAAAAATTACTTCCTCTAGGGCGTTCAATCAGCATTTCTGACAGTCCTTTAGTCTTCTATACGTGAGATGCCAAATCTTCTTGCTTTAGGATGAATCCTATGGTATGCTAATAATATTCAATAACTTTTGATTCTTCTTTTTGATTGTCAAAATCTCCTTTTATCGTCAAATCTCGTCTTCTACTTTTTAGCCGAACTGGTCGGGCTTTGTCTTCCATCCGAAAATATACACTTTTGAGCTGTAAAAATACGTTGAAGTCGTTGAAACATATTCAGAATTGGCTTCGATTTGGTTACGCATTTTTTAAATTAAAAAAGAGTTGCCAAGCTTTCCGTAATTACTGGTTTTAAGGGTAACATATACTTGACATTTTCGAAACAAACGAGGTTTTGTTTCCAACAATTTCGTTCAGTAAATGTTCACTCTCTTAAAAGGTATTAACGAAGCATCCCACATGAAATTGTTAAGTTACGCATCCAATATGACTTTAATTTCCTGCCATCCGTTATTTAAAGACAAGCTAATGATAAAGGAAATGTTTTAAGCTGCCAACATGCATTTATTTAACACCAACAAAACGTATCGATTTTAAATTAAACACTTAATTACTGTCGTAGATAATCAACTCAATACCCCAGCTCTTTATTTTTGGATCACTTTATGCAGTTGCAACTCATTAAAGTGCCACCTAAACGTACTTATTACGCCTTTAATTTGTAGTTTTTTTTTTTTGTTTTTGATGCAAAACATGATTGTCCAGTTCGGATATTTTCATTGTGATGGTTTTGTGGCCAATTAAAAAGTTTAACACATTGCCTGATAAAAAAAATTGAACAGGCAGACCATTAAAGTCATCAGATGGCTTATGTAAACTGGCAATATAAAGCAAGCAAGACCACAAAGAGAAAGAAAAACAAAAAAAAAAAAAAATTAAAATTCCATAAAAAAGAAAGATTTTATGATTATCACGTGCATTATTTAAAAACCAATTAAAATTTTTTTATAATGAAGAAACGGAGAACGGAAAAGCATGCAGCGATAAAAAATATTTTTTAATTTTTTATTAAATTTCTATGAGTAAACTAGAGTACTTTATAGAGGCTCCATGCAGGATCACTTTATTTACTGAACGTGCATTCCATGTCAATTTATGTTACCTCCTCTGGAGAAAAATTTTTTACAAACAAATTATAATGAATTCATGGCAAAGACGTCCTTTGAGATTCATTTCCCTTGGTTATTGCCAGGAAAATTATGCAGTTCAGACTCCAAGAATTCGTTTAACATCCCTTTTCATCTTCGAAAAACTAATGACCGATAATTCCTCTTGCAGTTATTGCATTTTTACGATCACTTTTTTGAAAAAAAGGGGCGTCTCTGATAATAACGTTTCAGCTATTTACATACTCACACGTTCATTGGGACAAAAATATGCTTTATCTGGCAACAAAACGGTTTGAAACGTTAAAAGACACTTGAAGGCCTGTGCCTATTGAATTTTTTAGGTTATTTTTTAATTGAGCAAAGACAACAACCTTAAATATGCGGTGTATTACGTTTTAGATTGTTGGGGAAGGGAAAGTAGATGTGTTTTGTGGCAAATTGATGTTAATTTGTGGGTAAAATGCGGTGCTATGATTGGTCATTACAACCCTTCAGGATTAAAACCTAGTTTCTCACATCACTTATGTTGTCTGTGTTAATTTTATACATGAGTGGTGGAACTTTCAGTTTAAAGTCGTTGCGGAACCACAGACTTTTGGGAATCTTTTCCATGGCAATTTTTATTTAATCTCAGAGTTTTTGCCAAAAATCTGCTGAGAGGAACTAGTCGACGAAATATTTTTTCATATTTCAGTTCGTTGGAGATATCTAACCTGGGGTTTGAAGCTAGGTCTCACATCTAATATCATAAGCCAACTCCCTCATATTCTTGATATCTTTTTGTTTGTTTTGTGTTTAATTTCTTTAATCAAGCTTTTCTCGTTACGCAGTTGTTGCCTGGAAACAATGTTTTCTTTTCAAATTTATTGGGTTGTTGTATTGGATATATTGATGAGGAACTATCCTCACAGAATCTCACTTTTCCCATAAGAGTTTTTGTTGATGTTATACTCCCTAGCTGATCGGATGGGTTTCAGGATGAATTTGAATTTTTATCAAATAATATCACATGTGCATCACAATGCTTTAATTTTCTACACAACTGTTAAGTTATTTCTAAAGTGTTTAATAATAAATAACAAAATGTAAGTATGTATGTATGTATGTATGTCTGTTTGTTTGCTTCATTACATGTTACAATATATCTTGTTTACACTGGTTAATAAGTTTACTTGTTTTATTTCGATTGTTTTTATTTCCACTTTTTTTTGCCCTCCCTCTTCACTTTATTGTTTATTTTAAATGTTAGCACAACTAGCTTAGAAAACTGATAATTATCACATTTGTTTTAGTTGTTGGTGTTGTTTTTCTGTGTGTTTTGTTTATACCACATGCCACATGAATTATCATGACATTAATTGTGACTGATAAATGCAATTGTCAACTCAATTACTCGTTAATAAATGCGTTCCATGTCAGACAGAAGCAAAAAAAAAAATATGTGGCTTGACTTGTAGATCATTTTCATTTGACGTTTGTAAAGCAAAAAAAAAAAATCATAATAAAAAAAATAATGAAAATAAAAATAAAAAAAATATTTTGAAAGAATTTAAATAGTCTGTTAGAATATTTAAAAATATTCACGATCTTTTGTGGAGTTTTTTTAAGATAAGAACAGTAATACTGCCCAACATATTTCGGAACTATAGAACCAAGGAAAATTGTCAGTAAGTTAAACAAGCATTCTGAAACGCAATTATCCATATTTACTAGAGAAACTATATTGAAGAATGGTCAAAAGGTTTCACAATTCACTTCAACACACCGTCCAATATATTTTCGTTTCAGATGTTAGCTGCATTGATGTATATCTTCGATTGTATTAAAAAACCAAAAAAAATAGAAACATTTTAAGACACATAAAATATGCTAGTGCCAGCAAACCTCACAGTGATATTTTATGCCTCGTGCTTCCGGCTTCACAATCCTTAACCAACATAACTGTACTGGAAAAATGTTGAGCCAGCCAACAAAATTGTGGCTTGAGGGAATTAATATTTGTCCTGTACAATCGATTTATTAGAAGTTTATTTTTTTTTTTATTTTAGTCGCCGTAGTCTAGTAGGTAGTGTGTTGGCTTATTAGACGCAAAAGCCTGGGTTCGAGCCCCAGGCCATACATCAAAGACAAAATACAAAAGGTATTTTTTTCGGCGACTTCCTCTCAGTAGATTTCTGGCAAAAACTCTGAGCGTAAATAAAAATTGCCATGAAAAGTTATTAGCAGTTTAACTGTATATTAGATATGACTGAATGATTCATATCATACAAACATATTCTGTAAAAAGAATATGTTTGGCAAATGTTGCTGTTACGTTCAAAAGAGTAGATATTATTAAAAGCTAAAGAGGAAGCTTAAAGGAAGACAGGGAAATTTTTTTTAACGATTCAAATACTCCAATTGCTTCTCAAACTACTCCATATAGGAAGCTCATACCACCAGTAGCGAATATCAAAGGAAGAAATAGGACTCAATAAGCAAATTTCCTCACCATCATACCCAATATATTAACCCTAGTCTAGGAGGTAGTGTGTTGGCTTATTAAACGAGAGTATACGGTTTAAAACATAGGCCAGATATCTCCAGCAAAACGAAATATGAAAAAATATTACTTCAGCGACTTCTTCTTAGCGGATTTCTGGCAAAAAACTCCGAGAGTCCATGAAAAGTTTCTCAAAAATCTGTCATTCGGAGTGGACTTTAAATTGTCGCCACTCATGTACAAAATTAACACACACAATAGAAGCGGTGTGAGAAGCTAGGTCGTAATCCTGAGTGAATGGTTGTAATGACCAATTATGTATGTTATCGAGGTACGTTATTCGTAGGCAACGACAAATGGCAACTTTATCACGTTAGAAGCTGCTACAGTAAACCAGTAATTGACTGCTTAATGAATCTAAATCAAAGCAAAATAAAAAAATTAAAAAAAATACAGGTGTATTGACTTGTGACATGGCCATGTTCTTTAAAGGAAACAAAAAGGAAAAAAGAAAAAAAAAAACAATTTTAGAAGCTGAAGTCGTTTGACGTGGATACAGACTGTAGGTCAAATTTGAATGGTTCATGCATTTGTTATTTTCCATCAGTAAATGAGGTCACCATAGTCTAGTGGGTAGTGTATTGGCTCTTATTAAACGAGAGTCCTTGTGCTAGCCATTGGCACTGAAATCGGATTTTTTGGCGACTTCCTCTCAGCCGTCTTCTGGCAAACAGTATGCCATGAAAATTTTCTCAAAAATTTGATTTTCGGAGTCGATTTTAACTATAAGTCCCATTACTTACGGATAAAACTAACGCACACAACAGTGGTGGTGTCAGAAGATAGGTTGTAATCCTGGCTAAAGTAACTGGAAAATGTTATGAAAATGTATCGTGAAGGCGTATAAACAATTTTAAGAAAGAGAAGAAATAAATTGTGGATGGACTCCACTTTGCCACAATAAAAAACAATTTACAGAGTTATACTATGTCCCGATATGCACTTTTATTGAGTCAATATTCGGTTAATTGAGTACAATATTTTAAGTGTTCAGGTAAAATAATATACACAGTTCAGCTGCTTATTCAATATTCATTTTACAGCTGGTAAACAAAACAGCTGGTTGTTTCAAAAACATTGTTTTTATTTTGTATTGTTTTTTTTATTTGTCGTTGTTGACATTTGAGTTGTCATATAACGACAGAAACAGTTCGGTTAATTGTAATATGCTCACCAAACACACCTATGACAGTGCTGCATTTTAATTTTTACTCAATATTATAACAATTTGCGTCTTTATTACGCAATAATTAATTGAAACTTTATATGAAATATTGAGCTCAATAATGACGTTTATTGCGATTTACTCAATAAAGGCGCATATCTGAACACCGTATTATGCTACAGTAGGATTTCTGAAAGCTTGCTTAAGATATATTGCATGCAGGAGGTCAAAGTAAATATAGGCCTGATATGACAGTAGGCTTTTAGCTAATTTTCCAATGAAAAATTTTTTGTTCAAAATTACTTTTATAACACAGTGTTGCTTACGAATAATATTTTTATCAGCCTAGCCTGTGTGTCTATTAGAATGTTTTTTTAAATTTATAACATTTTTTTCTTTTTTACAGCCACTAAATGAATGAATAAATGAATGAAGCAGCGAATTAAAGCAAACCACAGCGATATGATTATTTTTGTGGTCTCTTTTGTTAAATATTAATGGCCAACTTCTATTAGTTAATAAATAATGTCCAGTGTTGTAAATAAACAATATTTTTTAAGCACGTTTTCAGATTTAGTTTTTTTTGTTCTTTTTTTATTGAATTTCTGGGCCATTGTTCTAGCCTGTCTGTCTGCGTTGTCATTTATTAAGACGACAACAATCACCACCGATTTATAGGCATTTAAACAAGAATAATGAGTGATTTTGCAAAACCAAATTGACAGTTAATGGTGGACAATTATTAAATGTGTTTTTTCTTGTTATTATTATTGATTAATTATTTTGTGTTTTTTTTTTCATTCAAACATTTTATTTTTTTTATGTTCTTGCAGTGATTTTCAATTTTTTTTTTGTTAATTTTTTGTTTGTAATTATATTAATTTTAAATGATGACCTCAATGATTTTACGTTCTGTTCTGTTCTTTTCCTTTTTTCCATAGTTTTAGGCCATCAATTACAGATTTTGACAGTTAATTTTACGTTTTTTTTTATTTTTTTTTTAATTATAGAATACATTTGTTTAAACAAAACAAAACAAATAAAAAAAAACCAAGAGAAGATAAAAACGAAAAAATTAATTTTACTTTTCAATAAAATTATTGTCATTAAGCTGTGATTATTAACGTCCCAATAAATAAATATTTATTTAAAGAAAAACAAAAAAATTATTTTTAATTTAAATTTTTATTTGTAAACAAAAAAAAAAAAAAAAAAAAACAAGAGAATAAAACCTTGAACAGGTTGTGTATTTTGTAATAATAAGTGGTTATATTAAATGTAATACGACATGTTTAAATAAAATCATAAAAAATGAAATACGCAGAAAAAATTTACACTGTGCTGCAAAATGCATAGAAAATACTATAAGCAATATAGCAAGTAGTTCACAGAGCATATAGTTTGTGGAAGGTTTTTTATTATTGTAGAACGGATTGATACAAGCCTCAAAAAGTCTAGCTTACTTTGATACCGTCCATCCAATTGTAATGCCGATAGTAACTAATCTGTCATTCAACTACAACCCCTTGTTAACATTTCTCACTCACTCACCAATGTTCCCTACTCGAAATGTCCCAGGAACCTATATAAGGGGAAGCATTGAATATCTCGTGTGTTCTGCTTTGTATAACGTATTCCACTTAGTAAAACTCATGGTTTCCTTAACTAAGTTTTCTTTTATCTTTGCTTACAATCTGAGCCAATTGTTTTAAAAGAATGTTTGCAGTCCTTTTTTTGAAATTGTGACCACGATTCTTACAGATTTTCAAGGAATTTGTGCTCAATATTTATTCTATTATGATACCTCAATACCTTACATATGTACATACATAATTGGTCAATACAACCCTTCAGTCAGGATTACGACCTAGTTTCTCACACTACTTATGTCGTGTGTGTTAATTTTATACATGAGTGGTGCGACCTACAGTTTAAAGTCGACTCCGAACGAAAGATTTTTGAGAAACCTTTCATGGCATTATTTACTCTCAGAGTTTTTGCAAATATTTAGGCGAACTCTTTACATCAACTTTAAATAGGAAAAAAATTAAATACTATTGCCTTATAAACGTCTTGTAACCCAAGACCCGAGTGTCTACAGAAAATAATAGAAATTTTTATTAATAACAGTAGAGTCTTTTCGTAGCTAAGTGACTAGTGTTTTCTAGTACTGTACGTACGTAATTGTTCATTGCAACCCTTCAGTCAGGATTACAACCTAGCTTCTCACACCACTCATGTTGTGTGTGTTCTTTTATACATGAATGACGGGGCTTGCAGTTTAAAGTCAACTGTGAACGACAGATTTTTTTAGAAACTTTTCATGGCAATTTTATTTTATTCTCAGAGCTTTTGCCAGAAATCTGCTGAGAGAAAAGTCGCCGAAGAAATATTTCGTTCATATTTCTTTTTGTTGGATATATCTGAATTGGGGTTTGAACCGTGGGGTCTCGCGTCCAATAAGCCAACACAATACCTATCAGACTGCGACAACTTTAAGAAAAAAATTTTTAAACGTAAACTTAAATTCACGTTCAGCATTCATTTGGTATCAAAATATTACAAAACTTTAAATTGACTTCAATTACATAAAAAAAAATAGAATGAATGGATTTATTTACTATTAAATAAACGTCAAGTGTAATAAAAAGTAATAATAAATAAAAAATAATAATAATAAATAAATGAAATGTTTATTATAAATCATGAAAATAAAACAAAAGGTGTTATGCGTACGTACACCTGACAGAAATATAAAGAAAGGTTTTTAAAAATTTAAAAACACACTCAAGCACAACTGAATAGATTAAAAATGAATTTGAAAGGAAGTTGAAAATTCTTTATAGGCACTGGATATGTGCAATTTCCATAAAATAGACTTAAATCAAGACAATCATTCCTATAATCAATCGTATTCAACACTTAATCCCGCCACAGCATTAACCATTGTCACCGCTGTCTGTAGGTGACATGTGGAATTAATAGTTAAAATAAATTAAAAGACAAACAAACAGACATACATACAGACATCATGCCACAAATTCTTGTGATTTTATTATCGTGCCATAATAAAAAAAAAATGAATTCTTCATAAGACACATAACAACATCATGTCATATCGTAAATTGTCATTGCTTTGCATGGCAACAAATCAAATTATTTTATTTTAAGTTGAGCATTTCTCATTGAATAAATCTGTCAATTTTTCTACTCATATTTCCAAATACATATTCATCATACGTCGTGTTGTAGACGCAGTCAATTGAGGACTCATCCATGGAGTTGAAATAAAAGTTCTTGCTTTGGCCTATAAAACGTGCAAATAAATATACGTGTAGAATAAAGAATAAGTTTATGTCGCTGCGAATATATAGTCAAAGAAAAAAGTTTACATACAGCGTTGCCTATAACGCTTTAATTTTTTTTTATTTTTTTTTAATAATTTCTATGCTACAACAGCATTTTCAATTTGAAAAAAATCACCGAGAAAAAAAATCAACATACAGCGGTGTATACAGACTTTTTTCTTTGACTGTAAATATTATATTGGAAATACAGCAACTAAAACAGAAAATTTAATTTGAAAGAAATTCGAAACAACAAAAAAAAATTTTTTTTTTTTTTTTGGAATAAGTCTTCCACTTTGCAAAAGATAGTTATCAAGAGGTGCTTTTTCGTAGAAACTCTTGTGCTCGAAATGATTGAAACATCTCTCTAGATAGATAGATTGATGCGAAATGTCATCCGTATAAGGTAAGTGGATGGATGGATGGATGGATGGATGATGAGTACCAGGAAGAATGTTAACGAAATGAGATTTGTTTTCTTTTTTAACAATCGACAAAATTAAATGATATTTCAAGAGAATTCACTCAATGAAATTAATCTTGTATGCTTACAGTTGTCAGTTTAAAGACGATATTTGACATTGTATGTACATATAAATATATATTCATATAAAGTGAAGTCACCGTGGTCTAGTAGGTATTATGGTGGCTTATTAGACATGAGGCCTTGGTTCAAACCCCAGGTCAGGCATCTCCAACAAAATTGAATATATAAAGATATTTCTCTAGCGACTTTCCTTAAACAGATTTTTGGCAAAAACTCTGAGAATATATAATAAAATTGCCATGAAAACGTTTCTTAAAAAATCTGTCCCGCCACTCATGTATAAAATGAACACGCACAACATAAGTAGTACGAGGAAGTAGGTCGTAATCCTGGCTGAAGGGTTGCAATGACCAATTATGTATGTACATCTGTATGTATGTGTTCATGTATGCAAATATAAAGTAGACACGGACGAGTTATTTTAAATGGAAGGTATCAGGCATTGTATCAACTTTAAGCCGTATCCACTGTATTCTGACTTTGGAGAAGGACATTAAATGACTGCCCCATGTTCTTTGCACGCCTGAATATTTCCCTTCATTCTTAAAAAAAAAAACTTAAAAATTTATTTTGAAAAATTTGCATTAAACCTTGAGCAAGTAGTTGGTAGGCCCCTGAGGGTATGCACAATAAATGAGATTTCTTAAGACTACCACAGCGTATACGTAATAAGAATTGTTCGAAAGAATTAATAACCCGTATACGCCCAATTCCAATTAAGATAGCATTTTATATAAAGGTGGACGACGTAACTACAGTCGAACTTCTCTATAGTGAACTTCTATACAATGAAGCTCTCCCTATTATGAATTGATTTCAAACACACAACTTTTTCCGTTCCAATTTCATTGTTTTTGATCTCTTTATAATGAATTTCCATACAATGAAGTTTTCTATACAATGAAGCAATTTTGCAGGTGTAATATTTGACGCACATGCGTTTTTGTCTCCATATAATGAATTTTTCAAACAATTTTCTGTTACGCATACTAACAACTCTGTGTACCGAGAAAGATGCCACATATAATGAGGGGATTACCAAAAGAGGAAAATAATAACAAAAAAAAAAAAAAAAAAAAAAAAAAGAAGAAAGCCACATCAATAACAATTTTGACATCAGTTGCCGGTGTTCAGTGATCGGAAATGACGCAGCGAAGTAGCATTTCTCTTGAAAAAAAATTATTAATTATTAATAAAGTTGAAGAAGGATTAAAAAAAAGATGTGGCTAGGCTGTTTGGAATTCTTCCCAACACATTATCAAATATTTTAAAAAACAAGGCTGTGATTCTAAAAAATGTAGAAGACGAGCAATTGAGCACTAAACGCAAAAGGCTTCAAACCTGCCTTTTTGAGGATATTCATGAAGCAATGCTCAAATGGGTAAGTGCCGCAAGTGGTAAGAATCTTCCTATATCTGGGCCATTAATGAAGCAAAAAGCCAAAGAGTTCGCTGATGCATTGGGACACGAAGATTTTGAAGCTAGTACAGGATTATTAGACAAATTCAAAAAACGGAATGGTATTGTAGCAAAAACCTTATGTGGGGAAAGTGCTGACGCCAACGTAAGAGATCGGGAGGAATGGATAGTGAATATTTTACCGAGATTGATACAAAAATATGATCAATATGACATCTTTAATGCCGATGAGACTGGTTTGTTTTTTAAATGTTTGCCAAACAAAACACTAACATTTAAAAATGAGAAATGCTTTGGTGGAAAACAGAGCAAAGAGAGAATAACTGTCCTAGTAGCAAGCAATATGACTGGTTTGGAGAAACTGAAACTGCTTGTTATAGGAAAGGCCAAAAATCCTAGATGTTTTAAAGGAATAAGATCTCTAGATGTAGATTATCAGCCCAACAAAAAGGCGTGGATGACTGGTGACATTTTTACGAAGTGGCTTTTGGAGCTGGACAAAAAATTTGGTTCTCAGAAAAGGAAGGTTTTACTTTTTATTGATAATTGCACTGCGCATCCTAAGGAGGCGAAAGATAAACTGCAAAATATTGAGCTTGCGTATTTTCCTCCGAACATGACGTCCTTACTTCATCCAATGGACCAAGGCATCATCTACAACATAAAACAACTTTACAGAAAACGAATTTTGATGAACATATTGTCACAAATGGAGGAGAACGAACCTGTTTTGGCCATAGATTTGCTTCAAGCTATTCGAAATTTAAGCACAGTGTGGAATGCCTTTGTAAAACCAGAAACAATTGCGAATTGTTTCAGAAAGGCAGGATTTTCGAAAGATGGCGTGCGGATTCATTGGGATGAGGAAGACGTTCTTCCGTTAGCTGATTTGGCTGCTCTACAGGCTTCATTTAGGGAAGTAACGAACGTTGATGCATCATTTGAAGATTATGTCAATGTTGATATTGATCCCATCCGATAGGATATTCTCATCAGTGTTCTGGAAACTCGTGGAGTTTCGGCTATGGCAGGTACATACATATTTATTTATTAGTTTTGTGTGCATACATACATATTTTAATCCTAATGCCAAATAAATGTGTGATGTACATTAATTTTACATTTATAGAGTCAGATAACAATGAAGAAGAATCAGTCGGTGAAGAATTGGCTGACGTCAATAAGACGATACCTACATTGGAGCACGTTTCTTCATCAATAGATGTACTTCGAACTTTTGTGGAGATGAGGAGTAACGTGCCGATTAATGTATTTAAATCTCTTAATGTATTGGAAGGTTTTGTTGAGGAAGAGAAATGGAAGAGTGTAATCCAAACTAAAATACCTGATTATTTTAAATAAAAATGGAAAAAAATATAATTTTTATATGTATAATGGTTTTGTTATTTGGTATCACAAGGTTTTGATGTGGAAGAAAAATGGAAAAGTGTAACTCAAACTAATATGCCTAATTATTTTAAATAAAAAGGGGGGGGGGAAAAATATAATTTCTGTATAATGAAGTTTCTATATAATGAAGTGATTTTCTGGTCCCGTCAAGATTCATTATAGGGAAGTTCGACTGTATTATAATATTTTCTAATTAAACACTTGCCTTACGAAACGTTTTCATTTCATGTCATTTTTTTTTCTGTCTCGTTTTATTTTGCAACAATTTGTTACGCAAATTTTTTTTTTGTTTTGAGGTAAAATTCTCATTTTTATGTAAATGCGTCATTATTTCTTATCCTGTAACTTAAATTCTGTATTCGGAATTATTTGGAAATTTTTCTTTTTGCAAGACATACATAAAACCCGTAAATAAATATTCAAATAAATTATGGTCGACATACATACATACATATGTACATATTTATGTACGTACATACGTACATATATTGGCTATAAATTCTAAGCAAGTAATAAAGGATGTTTTACATCCACTTTCTAGTTTCGTAAAATAAATATCAAAAAAATGTAGAAAGTTTTCTCGTAAATATTGTGATATTTTTACATACATACGTAGAATATTTATGTATGTAGGTATGTATGTATTCTGTAAGTAATGTAACAAACGGTGATGCTTTTATAAAATATCAAACGCTTTGCCCATTTGCAAATGGCAAGGCCTTTACTTTATAGACCTTCTGGTCTGAGGCCTTGTTAGAAGTTTAAGTATCAGTTGGGGTTTCTTTCAGTTAAAATTTTAGATTACTTTTCTTGTTTCATATTTAAAGACAAATACCATATTGAATGCAGAGAAAGGCTTAGGTTGATAAGCTTCCCTCCTACCATCTTTCAACAGCGATAATTGTAGTGACCTTCATTCCGGTATTAAAAACTTTAATTGCCTTTTCAAAAGATCCAGTCTCAGTGATATTAAAAATATAAAAATGGAATAGTATACGGGTTAAAGTTCAATCTAAAATAGAAACTGGGTGAAGGTAAAAACTTTTGATCATTGTTTTCGAATTTGGGCACCAGGAAACTTCATTCTCCTCTAAATAATTCATACAGAGACCTCTTGACCTCCCAGAGTGGACAACATATTTAACTAACGAACCATTTGAAAACACTCTGATTTAAGTTCCAATGCATGTCCTCACAGTTGAACGAGCTCTGTTTTGAGCAATATTTTAAGGCAATAATGACACATGACAAACCTACCATTCTAGTAACTAGTAGCCTAGCCATCAGTTTAATTGGAAAAACTTGATTACTGCAGCTGCAACACAGCAAGAAAATAATAAGGAAAGGAAGAAAATACATTTTGACAGGGCAATGACCATACAAACATGACTTGATTGAAGACAGCAAGCTTGCTTAAGAAACCAGGTAATTAGATAAAGTTTTTTTACTTACAATAACTGTTTGTCACTTGTCCCTTCTTCAGCTTGTTCAGACAACAGCCCGCCATCACCAGACCATTATATTGGAAAGCGGTTCCCTGACTTATTTTTACCAATAGATATACGGTCGTAGGCGCCGTAGTCAAGTAGGTAGTGTGTTTCGACGTGAGGCCACTGTTCAAACCCCATGTCAATCATCCTCAACAAAATGAAGTACGATAAAATATCTTTTTGGGCGACTGCCTCTTAGCAGATTTCTGGCCAAAACTCTGAGAATAAAATAAAATTGCCATAAAAAAGTTTCTCAAAAAATGTGTCATTCGGAGTCGGCTTTAAACTGCAGGTATCGCCACGTAATGTATAAAATTAATACACACAACATAAGCGGTGTGAGAAGCTAGGTCGTAATTATGACTAGAGGGTTGTAATGACCAATTATGTATGTATGTACATCGACGTAGAAAGATTAGACGCCTACAAACCATGAAATCGTCTAAAAGTTATTACATACAGCGATACACGAGTATGGAAAATATTGCAATAACTACAGCAAAAGTAGCAATAACAGGCCTTTTATAAGGCCACTTTATGCCTATACTTTTCATAAGGGTAGCAGCCATTTCTCCCTCTCTCTCTCTGCCTTTCTTGTTGCCAAAGTGTGCGCGTATTGAGTGTGTGTGTGTGTGTGTGTGTGTGTGGAAAAAGTAATAAACAACAACAATATTGTGATTTATGGTTTGAATTGCACAAAGTTGACAAATTAAATGAATGAAACGAATGAATAAGTTACAGTGAGACAAGACCGTCAATGGACTACCCTATAACACGCTGTACATATATTTTCTTATAATATTTCTTATGTTATAATGTTATCGAAATGTAATGTTAAAGATGTGTTATCGATTTTAAAGCACAAGGAAACATAGACAGTTGTATCCTAGCAGTGAACAAAACCGATTCGAACGTACACATTCGTTGAGGCTCTTTGTAGGGTATTTTTAAATAAATAATTTACTGGGAAATATTCGTTTTTTTGTTTTTTTTCCTTTTCTGCTAAAAATAGTCACAAATTTGCATTTTTATTCTGAAAATTTATGGAAAACTAAAGAGAGTAATGCAATGGCAACGAGATTTAATGCTTCAACGAGTAATAAAATTTTCATTATTCTTGGCGTTTGTTGTATCAATTCTATTTTTTTCCTTTTTACTGTAATATTTGCGTAGAGTATTACTCTTTATTTCTTTTTTTTTTATAGGAAAAATGTCTCAAAAGAGGAAATAATACAATTTGTCACTGTGTGTTTACATTGAGCAAAAATAATACTTCAATTATTATTCACTATCTATGTGTACACAAATAATGGTGGCATGGCAATAAACGCATTTGAATAAAGTATTGAAAATACAAAAAAAAAAAAAAATTAAAACATATTTAGGGATGCTGTTACGGAAACTCTGTGTATTCGTAAGTTACGTAAGTTATTTACTATTCAAGATTTTTGAGAAAAAAAAAATTGAAAAATTGCACTCGCATGAAAAGGGAGTATTTTTTGAAGCGAGGAACGAATCAAGGCAATTTCGGAGTTAATGAGTATTTTAGTGAAAACGGTCAACGATCTAAACCAACGATATGCGACCTTGATTTGTATTATAAGACGGATGAGTGAGAATTTTCAAAATAGTTTTTAGTTAGTCTGGCAACATGTAACCGGAAGGTGTTGTTAAAGAGAATTATGGCATCATGTTTGATCGGATAATCCGATTGTTTGTGGTCAATGCTTACTTGAGACAACTCAATTTTGGTCTGTAGAGCTTCAGTATAATTTTTATTGGATTCTGGCGTATACAGAAGATTATCTGTTGGTTGATCAGACTTCACCGTAGTCTAGTAGGTATTACGTTGGCTTAGTAGACGAAAGGTCAGGGTTCATACCGCAGGTCAGACATCAAAAACGAAATATGAAAAAAAATATTTCTTCGGCGACTTACTCTCAGCAGATTTCTGACAAAAATAAAATTGCCATGAAAAGTTTCTCAAAAATCTGTCGTTCGGAATCGACTTTACACTGTAGGTCCCGCCACTCATGTATAAAATTAACGCACACAACATAAGTGGTGTGAGAAACTAGGTCGTAATGCTGACTGAAGGGTTGTAATGGCCAATTATGTATGTATGTTATCAGACTTCACGTGTAAATAAGTGCGCTTCTATTTGTTATAAAGGATCTGACATATATTTACGGCGTCAAGCAGCATTTTAGACATGCAAAAGCAAATGTTTCTACTCGTTTGGTACACCCCAATTTCCTTTGATTGAATCTGAAATTATGGCATAAATGCGATTGTTTTTGCTTACGTGCTAAATACCTACCCACGAAACAAAATTTTTCAGGAAAGCAATATTAAGTGCAAGGCGGCTAAAATTCAATTCTTTCGTAGTAGTACCAACAACTTTCTTGATTTTTTGGAAGTGAAAATCTGAACTTTAGTCCAGTAAGTAGTCTACCAGCAACCCAAAAATACCGCTTAATTTAGCTACAATCTGGGAATAGGTAGAGAATGCAAAACTCCTTATTAAACAGTATGTTCGCATCAAATCACGCCTTGGGTATTCGGGAAAGAGCTTATAATCTCCAGAGTCCCAAATAAATCAGGTCTGTGTCAGATTGTGTGCTAAAGTCAACCTGAATATTCGGAAACTGGCATGGTGTTGATTATGATTAACTCAAAAGAAGTATGACTGAAAACATATTACGTTCTGACACGGTAACCAATGTCCACTTGGACCACTGTATTAAAGCTTCTAAGACATGTCTTTTGTATTGAAATAGTCAGGTACTAGGTGCCTGTTTAATTGTCGTGGGTTACTAAGTAGGAGTTTCTCCAACAAGGTCGCTTAATCGTGAGGGAGGAGCAAACAATTGCGATTTATTGATATCGCATTACTATTACGAAGCTGCTCACTTAACGTTTCTGATTTCTTAATAAGAAATTGCAACAATTATGCTTCAGCCAACATTTCCAAAGCTGCTGAGACCCATTTATGAACTGGTCTTTGCAATAATTGAAGAAACCCCAGAATGCATTGCTGAAATCATTTATCCTGAGGATATTTGTGTTCTGTTTTTTGTATGTTTAAATTTAATTAAAATTTAAAAACAAGAACAATTTGTCTGCAATTCCTCTTGCTGCTCTTCGAACTACAAAACTTGGTTTTGTTAAGTTTTTTTTTCATTCGTACGTTGAATTCTTTTTTTGAAAACTGGCAGGCAGACGACAAACTTTACAATAAATTCGAAAGTTTTTTTTTTTTCTTCAATGTTTCAAACATGAATTCATCAAATGTTTTGAAAAACAATTTCAAAAAATATTTTGCAATTTACGAAAAAAAGAAATAATTTTACTTGTGAAATTGATTGTTCGACAATGATGGGAATTTCATAAATTAATTTCAATGTTTGTCTGCAGACTACAGACGGGCATTCCTAAAATTCCTGATTTCAAATATGTTGCAACATTTCTCTCTTGTCTAGTTTAAATTATTAAATTATAAAGTAAAACACTGTCAATATTATGTGAAAAATAAATGGAAAAATATATTCTTTTATATTGTTGCACAGAGTTTTGCATATCAAAAAAAAAATATCTTCACATGCATACATATTCTGTATTGCTTTCAAAATATAAATTCTATTGAAATCTTTGTGTGATTGATTGAATGAATGAATGAGTCAGTGATTCTGTTTATCTTTATTGAAAAGCAGAACAACAAATGAAATTAATCAAGCGAAACGAACGGTATATTCTAATATGATACGAATGCATAAATGCACGCATACTTACATTATTTCAGAGAGAGAGAGAGAGAGCAAAATAAATTCGTATGTATATTTCAATGTAAATATCAACAAATATAAAATATTAGTCCATCCTAAACGTGGCAAAAAATATGTAAAAGTCGTGCAGGAACGTGAAGTAACATAGCATTATAGAAGCATGTGCAGTTGTGCTTGTGCTGATCAATATAACTACAGGCTCAGGAAATCAGCATGAACAAGCAAAGATACATGTTGGATTATATAGTCTTGTTGTGCTTAATCGAATAATCGAACTTGAAAAAAATTTGTTTGCGTATCACTTGATTTCGTACACATTTTTGAATACCTTATTGATTTTACCAAAATCTGAGCAAATTTGTTCATAATTTACGCTCGTTCCCACAGAAATTTTTATGAAAAAAAATTCAATAAATCCTTGGGTACGGAAAAGGATTAAATCGAATGAAAATATACTTGAGCTCAGATTATATTGGTCTAGACTGTACGTGGGAGATTGGATTAGGGAGCTAGACTTGATGCGGTACAACCACAAGGCCTCCAGCGAAGTTGGAAGAAAAATCTGGGATAAATCCTTAACCTAACCTAACTTTTGGCTCAAATTAAGCGTCATTTAAGTAATGTTAAGTTTTCTTCTTTTGCCTCTAGTCTTTTAACTTCTGTTTTGAGACAGGAATAGGTGGGGATCACCACCAAATGTCTGGCCTAGATGAATGCATATGAATGTTTTAGGTGATACCCTATCGACATATAGCAACTCGTGTTGTTCTGAGGAAACACAATTCCCTTTATATTATCTAAAATTGGCTTTTTGTGAACTTGTGGTTTCAGATTGTTAACACTACATGTCTCCAGTTTTATTACAGGGCAGTTCATAGTAAATTCCCTGCCAGCTCAACTAATTATTTAATTGATCACTACAACCCTTTAGTCAAGATTACAGCCTAGCTTCTTACACCATTCATGTTGTGTGCGTTAATTTTATACATGAGGGGCGAGACCTACAGCTCGGAAAGATGAAATCCAAATTACTCTATTTGAGTTTCTGAACCATTAATCAGGGTCCAAACTCTCCTGGCTGGTGTTTTTAATTCTTTTATTACAAATGATTTGGCGTCTTTTCTTACTGAAGGAAGTAGAAAACCCATTAATTGGAGCAACAAAATGGATAGGCCTTATAGAGTTGATATGGTACAGAAGACAGTCAATTAAAATTTTAGATGAACTGCAATTAAAGACTAAACTAGTGAGCAAGGCTTAACTGTTTAAACAATTTTTAATTCCTTAGCTTTCGACAAACAAAACTTTATCGGTATCCGGCTCCACCTACCCTTGACTATGAATCATGTTTTGAAAGAGAATCTAAAAGATTTTCAATTCATTTTGTTTCTTTGTTTTTTACTAATTAGCTTAATGGTCAACAATCAAATCGAATTAATTAATAATTAAATGAAATAAAATGAAGTTTTTTTTTCGAAAACTTGAAAGAGTTTGCATTCACTTCATGCTTATAGTTCCCCATCTGATTCATTACTACTATCGTTTAACTAAATTGATTTGCTTTCTCCATACGCTGTATATAAAGCGATGGTTATCAAATGAAAGGATATTTATTTTAAACGCTTCAATAATTTCTATCCTTTAAAGCGATTTTTACTTTATTATACGCTTGACTTTATTTTTCGTATTTTTTTTTTCAAATTAATTTTATTTCATTTTGCTTTTGAAATACATTTTCCCTGTTTCTTTTAGTTTCTTTTTGTTGTGTTTTTGTTTTTGTAATTTTTGTTATCGTTATTATTGACTGTCTTTAGTTGCCTGTATATATACAACTAATGAGAGCCAGTAAATTAGTCCTGTGACTAATTAATATTAACAGCGGGTAGTCTTCGATATTTTCTATGGCAAAACATTTATACGCACGCACACACACAGCCATACACACATATAGTACTAATTGTATTGAAGTTTTGCGTCCCTACACGTACATGGATTTCTCAAAGAACAGCTATGCTTAGATAATTAGTAATAAAAAGTATTTTGAAAGAATTTTTTTAAACAATCTATCGTTCGGAGTTGACTTTGAAGTGTAGGTATCGCCACTTATGGATAAAATTAACACACACAACACATTAATGGTGTGAGAAGCAAGGTAATATTGCTGACGAAAGGCTTTTAATGACTTGTTTATTATTGAAAGTCAATTGTATTTAAAATACAGTCACACAGATAATTATACGTACCCCCCTAAAAATCATTTTTTTAAAAAGTAATGAACATCTAATCTAAAATTTCTTTAAATTGGCGTCTGTAACGACACATTTACTTAAATAAAGAAAAAAGATTCCCAAAATCTATGAATTTGTGACTGCAGTTTGCTTAAAACCAATATGGCACCACAGAAAATTATACGTACGACGTATATTTCGTATAAAATTTCTCCAAGGGTAGCCCGGTATATAAAAGGTATTGTGGATACACACAGCCGTAGAAATACGAAATAACTCGGAAAGTGATCACAGTATTATTGTGCATTCCGAAACAGTTCGAAGTGTTTTGAGAAAGAACGGTTTCCGCAGCCGAGTGCCGAGAAAAAAAGCCACGATTGGAATTTGCCCAATAATATATGGACAAGTCAACTGATTTTTGGGCGAATGTAATATTTAGTGATGAGAACAAATATAATTTGTTCGGCTGTGGCGGAAAACAAAAAATTTGGCGCAAAAATCAGTCGACTTGTCCATATATTATCATTAAAAAAAAATGATTTTTAGAGGGGGTACGTATAATTATCTGTGTGACTGTATGTGTTTGCCAATAACCACTTTAGCCACTTTTCTTTCATCCTTCAGTCGTAGTTGGTTTGAGTCAGCTGTTGAGAACAGAATTGATCCTTTCGTCAGATAGGAAAAGTACATAACGGACAGTTGCTATCATCTCTATTGCTAATCTAGTTTTTGTAGCCACTGTTGATACATCAAATGTTTTTCGTTAATTAATGTGGCAGTGGCACCTAATCATTGAGTTTCTGTGAATAGCCAGCGTTTTTGCCGTAAATAATTTCAAATTGTGATGTGATTTATATAAAATGTATTCGCTTGATTTGGACTTTTTAAAAATACCAGTCACGAATTACAAAAAAAAAAAAATACCAAAAGGATAAATTTTATCACAGGTTGGGTTAGTATGTGCAATTTAAAATGGTATTGTCTGTTTATTATTTAACGAGAGTTCCTTTATGTGGAATCATGCCTTCAAAGAAATAACGCTCCTACAGTTGATCTCAGACTTGTAAATCCATACCTTAGGGTATTAGATAAAAGAAACCAGTTTTCTTGCTGCTTTTAAGCTGAAAAGAATCGGGCTCGTTACCAAAAAAATTCGCATCAAGTAAGATTCGAGTATAGCAGCACTGCACTTGGTTGTTGATCGGTCCCTAGTTCGCTTGCGGAAATTATTAACGTAGCTTTCAAAAGAAAATTTTTTGGATTTTTATATTTTGCTGATGAGTTTTCCTTTAAACCAGCAATGTGTTTTTTATTCGTCGTAGTCTAGTAGGAAGTGTGTTGGCTTATTAGACGTGAGGCCACAGTTCAAACCACAGGTCAGACATCTCCAACAAAACGAAATACGAAAAAATATTTCTAGGGCGGCATTCTCTCAGCAGATTTCTGGCGAAAACTCTAGGAGTACATAAAACTGTTCCTCCAGCTTAATTACAGCCTGATCCTTTTCAACTTATAAGCAGCGGGAAAATTCTCCCTGATGATTTTCTTAAAAATCTGTCGTTCGGAATTGACTTTAAACTGTAGGTCCTACCAGTCATGTATAAAATTAACAGACACAACATAAGTGGTGTAATGCACAACTATGTATGTACATATGCAATCTGTTTGCACAGAGCATCGAAGAAGTTTCATGAAAGCTGACAAGTTTTTATTGGATCCTGATTCTCTTTTCGGATTACTTAAGCCGATTTCCCTTTTGGGCTCAAACAAAGTGCTTGATTTCGAATCCGTGTAATTTAAATTTGAATCGGGGCAGACATTTAAATTTGAAAAAAATTTCGAATCTTTCGGAAAATATATATAAATTCTATTTAGTTTACCAGTGCTGTATAATGCTTAATAAACTCTTCTATTATAGAAAGGACAACGATGTGTATTAAGCAGTCATGAATTTTCTCATTAAATTAAATGAATGTTCATATGGTCGAATACATTAAATGTATGAATATATGTTATCGTATATAATATACAAACATACCTAAAATAACATATCTATACATACATAGAAATTCAACGGTATGTGTTTTATACAGCATATCAGCATGAAAGTCTCATATTGATAAACAATAGCAAAAAAAAAAAAAAATTAATTCCAATAATAACAAGAATTTTTTCGAAAATAAGAAAACTAATGATGATCAGATCCGACTAATAGTTGATACGTAATTCCAATGCTCTGTGATGGTGACAGAGAGAGAGAGAGAGAGAGTGAGAGAGATTGATGCTGCTATCGTTGTGATACTATTTGCAGCAGTTTGAATATAGAAATTAATGTCCGTTCACAATAATAGAATACAGTGGGGTCACATGAAATGAGTACTCTGTGTATAAAAGGTTAAATATTTAATTATTCTTCTAATGATTGTAAAAAGTCAAAATAAAAAGACATTAAAAAGTCGCACCAAGGGTCAGTTGTTTACTTGGGTGCCTTTAAATAATTTTAAAGAATTTTTTTTCTTTTTACAAAAACAAAAATTTAATACAATACTTCTGTTGTTTATTGCAGTTTGGCTTTTAATGTTTGTTAACCATTAAATCTATATTTACGATCAATAAATACTAAAGAAAATAAAAATAAAATTAAGAAAAAGAAAAAAAACAAACAGCTTAAGAGACACACACGAGTGCCATAAAGTGCAATAAAATTTATTTGAACAAGAAAAGACGACAACAAAAAAAAAAAAAAAAAAAAAAAAAAAAAAAAAAATTAAACGAAGAATTTGTTCATAGAAAAAAATGCATTCAACTCCCCTGTGTACAAATAAATGTCAATTTTAGATTTTACTTCAGCTAATCTATATCGGGAAAGAAAAAAACAGAAACGTGGTTTGGAAAAAACTGAATAAAATATTTGAAAAATGTGGGTAAAAAAAAAAAACAAAAAAAAATCGAAAAAGGATGCCATAAAAATGAAAATGTCAAGGAATTTTATTACGTAATTTTGCCAAGTTAAATAAAAACGGAGTTTAACTGGAAATTTAAACGGAATACAGGGGGAGGGATGTGTGCATCAATAAACATGTTAGCATGCAAACAAAAAACAAAGTAAGAGCTACCACATGAAGTTAACCCCCTCAGAGTTATTTTCGTGCTTTTGAAAGTAATCATGCTCCGATAAAACACTCCCTTTTTGTTCCTGTCGTTCATTTCATGCAATATAAGACTGTCATAATCCTGCATATCCCTGTTCTTTCTTTGCTATCACTCTCATTAATCAAGCTATTCCAGCTAATGGAATGATGGAATTGCCATCTGTTGTTGCCTGGAAACCGCGCCCTCTTTGAAATATCTTTGGGTGTAATGATAAGGAACTTTTGCTGATCAAATTGCAAGTGCTGGTCCCTGCCTGACCTTCGTACGTTACACATTATTGATAGTATGTTCATAATTGGTGTTAGGAGGTGCACTGGTTAGTTAGAGGAATTGTAAAATACGAAAACCATGATGAATAAATTTGTTATTCTTTATCGGATTCGACCTCGGATTGCTTGGTTTTTTAGTCAAGCATCTTAATCTTTACACCCCGTCACCTCAAATTGAAAGCCCACTAATGTACAATAGAAGTACGATGACATCTCCTCAATCAATCAATTTCTCGAATGATATCCTCTCGCTCAGAAATCTTAAACACAAATCCCGGCTTTGTGTTCTAAATTTTCGCTTCTATGTATATGTATATGCCAGAGCCGAAACACAATACGTGTTGGACATTCTCAGGAGTGTCTATATTTCCACAAACCCTGTAAACTAGGCTTTTAGCTTTCAGCACAATGCCCAGTCAAGCAACCTGTTAAAGTCCTAATGGATTCTTTACCCAGGGTCAGAAGCCATTTCCGCATAGATAGGTCGAGCTAGGACTTTCAACCTAAAGATTTTGCAATAACCCTGTATTCCTTAATAAAGTGTCCATTAACCGTCTGAGCTGAAGATCGATCAGGTACAAGAAGGTCCTAAGGAAAATCGAATATCCACCAGATCTAGACATTTTGCCACGCCTCCTTTTGTCCGATTCCGTGCAGTTGTCCCCAAAGGTAATAATAACACATAATTCAATGCAATATTATCTTTAAGTGTCCATGAACTGTACCTATTGAGAACGCTGACAGCCTTGAGTAGATATAATGCCTAGGCATTTACCTTTAAAATAGACTGAGTGCCAATGCATCCATACATACATACATACATAATTGGTGATTACAACCCTTTAGTCTGGATTACGAATTAGTTTCTCACACTACTTATATTGTGTGTGTTAAATTAATACATGAGTGGAGGGGCCTACAGTTTAAAATCAACTCCGAATAACAGATTTTTGATTTTTTCATGGCAAGTTTTATTTACTCTTAGAGTTTTTGCCACAAACCTGTTGAGAGGAAGTTGCCAAAGAAATATTCTTTTGTATTTCGTTTAGTTGGAGATGTCTGATCTGGAGTTTGAACCGAGGCCTCACGTCTAATAAGTCAACACACTACCTACAAGACTAGTCTGAGTGCCAATATAATTAGCAATTCTATTATCCAGCAAGATCCGTTACCTTGACGTTTGCAAACACCTTAGACTGGAAGACACTATTCTCTTCAGGGACTCTACAAGACAGCTTTGATTTATGCTTAAAGTAGGCAACCGGATTAGTTGCAGTATTTTTTTGAACCTTCTGTAAACATACACTGAACGCCATAAATGAGTCAACACCCACTATAATTTTAAATTTTCTATTATGTTCTTAAGTATAAAAAACGTTCCTTTATCATGAATTGTTCTTTTTGTTTTAACATTTTATAAATAATAGATAAACGTTTTAATTTTTGGAAATTTATTTCCAATCTCATTTACTTTTCTCGTTATCCTAAGAAAATGAATTATTTCAGTGGTGTTTACTCACTTTTGACGCCAACTGTAGTTATACGAACTATTGGAATAAAAAGCTTCTTATCAATCACAAAACATGTGTTGTTTAAATCAAACTCTACACTGATTTACTATTTTTTTTGGTTTAAAATTGAAATGCTGTTTAATTTTTTTACCACTCCCAACCAAACATTTTCAGCCGAAGAGGAGTTTAATAACTTTATTGTTTATTTGCTTAAACATGGAAAAAAAGTACTCACAGTATTTTAACAGATTAAAAATTTAATTAAATTATTAATTAAAATTAAATTCATTCATATTAAATTAATTAATCAAAAGCACACATACAAATGTAAACAATTTTAATAGAATTTAAATGAAATTAAAATATAACATTATTAAACAAACAAACAAACAGCAACAATAACAACAAAAAAAAAACTTACTAAAATGAATTAATTTATATGTGCTGACGTATTTTTTCACATTTGTGAGAGAAACAACAAAAAAATAAAAAATAAAAAAATTAAATAATAAAACAATAATTATTTCTGCCGTCCATATTTATTTTCAAACTCAGCTGGTCTAATTAATGAATAAAATGACAAAAAAAAAAAAAAAGAAAAAAAATTAAATAATAAAACAATGTACAGATTATAATTTTAAAACAAACAAAAAAATATTTGAAAAAACAAAAACTAGAAACCTAAGAGTAAAAAAAAAATTCAAAAGTATCAACAGCATCATCATTAGCAAAATATTGAATTACTATTTGATTTATGGCTCTCAGATCTACTCTGCTCTACACTCTGGTTCAAAAACAAGTCACAATGATAGAACGAACAAAAACAAAACATTTATTTTTTGTGACGTCAAATTATTTAAATTTAACAACATTATAATCTTTTTAATGACAGGTTGTTTTTATTGTTTTTTATTTTTTTAAATTTATTTTTTTTTATAAAATTTTTTCATTTCTTTGGTTTCAAATATGTATGAATTAAAGACTAGAATATCAATGATAAACAACAATGACAATTCGAATGCATTCTCTGTTTATCTGAAATATTTGGTTACCAAATGTATTTCTGGTTTTATTTTTTTGTTATTCTGTTTAATCATGTGAATGAAATGTGGGCCATATCCACAAAAAAAAATACGTATAAAGCCGTGAAAGAATTTTAATCATCAAAATCGACTTCAGATGCAACCTACGCAACAATATTAAAACAATATATATAATGGTTTATTTATCGAAAATCCACTGACTACAATTTAGTAAAACGTGTTCGTTTTCACAGAACCGAAACAGAAAAAAAATTCTAATAAATATGGGGGATCCATGAAAACCATTCTTTTACAAAAAATCAAAATTTTTCAGTTTCAGTTCAGAGGTCAAAAATTTGAAACGATCATATCCTATGTCTATCGTTTAACGAAAAATATTATCTATTTTCACGAAAATGAATTTTTTGGTAAGAATAATAACACTTCGATTGCCAATACTGCCAGTTTTAAAGGGTACTAAAGGGTCCGCCAAATAACTTTTTTTTTTTGAAAATGCTTAAAAAAAACTACTGAATATTTTCTCTTATTTTCTTTTTTTATTTGAAAGTACAATCCTTCCGGTTAATAATGGAAAATAATTTCATTCAAATGGCTGCCTCGGCTGGCCATACAGTAGCCTACACGATCGGTCCAATTTTTAAGCACATTATCGATTGTGTGCAGCTGTATTTCACCAATGGCTTCACGAATATCGTCCTTTAAGGCGGCAATTGTTTCTGGCTTGTCGGCGTAACACTTATCTTTGACGGCACCTCACAAATAATAGTCCAACGGCGTCAAATCGCAGATCCGAGGTGGCCCAACGACATCAGCTCTGCGGCTGATAATGCGATCTTCAAAAACAGGGCGCAAAACATCGAGTGTAGCTTCGGCACGTAGCGCCGTCCTGTTGAAACCAAATGTTGCCAATATCATCCTCTTCAATTTTTGTGAACAAAAATTCGTTCAACATGGCCCGATAACGATCGCCATTGACTGTAACGGCCACTCCTTGCTCATTTTCGAAGAAAAATTGCCCAGTTATGCCTCTGGACCAAAATCCGCACGAAACAGTAACTCGGTGACTTGGGTGCGTCGGCTCTTCAATGTATGCGTGCGTGTTCTCTGTGCCCCAAATGCGTCAATTTTGCTTGTTTACATACCCGCCAAGATCAAAATGAGCTTCCTCTGAAAAGATGATTTTTTTTTTGCCAATATCGGCATCTTCTGTAAGTCGATCGCAGGCCCACTTAGCGAAGCGAAAACGCATTGGATGGTCAATTGGCTTCAACTCCTGAACCAATTGGACTTTGTATGGCGTCATACCAAGGTCTTTATGCAAAATTCGTCTCAATGATGTCTCCGAAATGTTCAATTGCTGAGAACGACGGTGAATTGCGCTTCACGCACACTTTCTGCCACAGTAGCAATATTCTCGGGCGTACGCACTGTTTTTGGCTTTTCACGCTTTGGTTTATCGATGAGGATGCCAGTTTCTTTCACTTTTTTTCACAAGATAACGAACATACGGAGCTGACGGTGCTTCTCTTCTTCCAAAATCCGTACGCAATTTTCGCACACATTCTGCGACATTACCATGATTTTCAAAGTAATGTCGCAATATTTCTCAGCGTTGTTCAAGCGTATACACAACCATATTCGTTCAGCGGAAGGATAAAACTAATTATCTGTCAAATCTAAGTGTTACCATTCACGAAATAAGCACTAGTTGAAAAAAAAAAACGTTAGATGGCGGACCCGATGTAAGGTTTTTATTTAACTTTCTCTTCCAAACTAGAAGCACCAGAAGTCTTTAAAGAATTTAAAAAAGAAACTGGATCTTGATTGATCATGTTCCTTTATAATGTTACATACATAAAGAATTGGTCTTTACAACCCTTAAGCTAGGATTACAATGTAGCTTCGTAGACCACTTATGTCGTGTGTGTTAAAGTCGATTCCGAATGACAGGTTTTTGAGAAACTTTTTTATTTACTCTCAGAGTTTTTGCCAGAAATCTGCTGAGAGGCAGGCCCCCGTAGAATTATTCTTTCATATTTCGTTTAGTTGGAGATGTCTAGGGTTTGAAATGAGGCATTACGTCTAATAAGTCAACACGCACCCTACGAGACTACGACGGCTTCTTATAATGTTACAAACATAAAAACGAATTTAAGACACCCTTTTAAACTACCCTAGTGTAGGGTATAACAATGACATTCGATTTATTTGTTGTCAATATTATGGTTTCAATGGAAACCACAATAAGAATACTTATCTATAAACATAAAATATTGTACATCTGATATATGCAGAATGTCTAAAATATGCATCAATAAGTTTTTGTATTCAAATTACAATATAGAATTTCATTGAACAACAAAAACAAAAAGTTTTTTAATTTATTTAAATCCAATATTATTAATTTGATTTTAATTAATATATTAAAAAATTAATAACAGTTTCTAAAGTCGAAAATTTTCTGACATAGATGGCGAGATTTCCGGCTTGCAGAACAAGCTGAAATAAGATCACGTCTTTGTTTCCTTGGCAAAGAGATCGAGATATTCAAGAAGGTAAATACTTAGGCGTTCTTCTTTATGGCAAAACAACCAACATCTACAAGAGAATACTGCACAAACTAATACTATGTTCAGATATGCCGTTTTATTGAGCCAATATTCGTTTTATTGAGTACTATATTTGAAGTGTTCAGGCATAATAATATGCGCAGTTCAGCTGCTTACTCCATATTCATTTGACAGCTGGTAAACAAAACAGCTGGTTGTTTCAAAAACATTGTTTTTATTTTGTTTGCCGTTGTTGACATTTGAGTTGTCAAATATAAACAGAAAGTGTTCGATTAATTGTAATATGCTCACTAAACAAATTTATGACAGTGCTACGTTTTACTCAATATTATAACAATTTTCGTATTTATTGCGCAATAATTAATTGAAATTTTATATGAAATATTGAGCTCAATAATGGCGTTTATTGCGATTTACGCAATAAAAACCGTATAAATATAGGCTTCAGTAGTATACTGCCTGGGAATAAACACCTCGAGGACAACAATATCAAGTAATTAAGGTGTGTATGCGATATGAAACGCATTGCATCACTCTGGTAATCGACAATCCTTGCTAAATAGAACACCATCACATCGTAATGTGAACTTCCAGACGAAGATATGTGGGAACAGTGAGTGAGGCGGCCAGTTGGCAGTTTGTTCAGTGGGTGTCCAGAGACCCAAAGTCTAGAACTGTTTGTAAATGTAAGGAGGTCAAGCAATGTTGTAATATGTAAAGGAGAATTTTATGAATTTAAGACATTTTACGGCATTAAGAATCTAATTACATGTACTTGTTGGCTAAAATGTCCCATGGGACACTATGCAACAGCGGTACTGTGGCTAAATTATTAGGACACTTTGAAGTGACAATGATAAGAAGAAGATTTATAAACTATTAAGCCCTAATATACAGCACTCGAATTTACAAAAGCGTTTAAGCCGTACAAGCGCGGTTAGTGCAGGATACCGAAACGCTGAAAAATTGCCTGTCTTCAGGACAAATGTTTTATGGATAACAATTTACCTAAGACTACTTATCTTAGAGAAAGGGATTAGAAAAACAAAAATTGGGCATGCCGACAAAACAATAAACAAGACAAGGGACAAGAGCAAGGGAAGTAACTATCTACTCAAAATTATGTGTGTATTCTAGTAGGTAGTGTGTGGGCTTATTAGACTTGAATCCGTGGTTAAATCACCAGTCCAGCCTATCTTGAACAAAACAAAATAAAGAAAAAATATTTCTATTTTAATAAATGAAATATGAAAAGTTGACTTTAAACTGTTGATCCCACCACTCTTGGATAAAATTAACACACACATAGGTGGTGTGTGTTTTAGAAGTCGCCGTAGTCTAGTAGGTAGTGTGTTGGCTTATTAGCCAACAGCCAGGGTTCGAACCCCGGCCAATTGACAAATACACGTCCTCTAATCTAACCTAGGTGGTGTGAGAGACTAGGTAGTAATCTGAACTAAAGGGTGGTAATGAGAAATTAAGTATAAACTAAGCGAGTAACGTAATGGAATATTTGGAATAATTTTTTGAAAAATTGTGTTAAATAAAATCGATATCCAGGGTGCCCTGGGTAGTGTGCTAGACTATTAGCGTGAGGGTCGTGGGTTCAATTCCCACCAGAGACTTTGGTCTATGGCACTACTCCGAGCATATGGTCAAGTTACTCAGCTCATATATAATTAGAATATAATTTGTAATTGTATTGTAGTTAATAAATAAATAAATAAATAAATAAAATAAAATCGATATCCAAAACGTAAATGTCACGTCAGGTCATCTGATTACGAAGACCTTAAACGCCACTGTCACTATTGAAATACTAGAGAATACTGAAATACTGTCGCATCTTATACGACCAATAGACAAATAGTAACAGTGACAAGGAGAGTAAATTTTTTCTTATTTCCCAGAATTGTTACAAAACTTCTTTAAATCTTTAGTAAATGAGTGTTTTGTGTTCTGTTACTATAATCCGAAATAAAATGCTTCATTTAACTGGAGCATTAACTTTAAATGGAATGACAAAGTTAACCACAAAATCCAAACAAATTGAAAAGAAATACTCAAAGATATTATTTTTTTTTCTTGTACTTTACCTGTGTGATGTTATTCACACTCATGTCGTTTCAAATCATTTCACATTTGAAACGTTTCAAGAAACAAATTGAAACCATTAAGGAATTTGGCTGTTTTCGTTAACTTACCTGAAAATAAAGAAAAGAAAAAATTGTTTTTTTTTTATTATTTCTTACGTCGTTAATTTTATAAATAAATACAGAAAAAAAACAAATTTGATTTCTTTTTTAAAAATATTCAAAAAAAAAAAATCAAATTCAAATTGTATGTGAATAAATGAAAAAGAAACAAGACTTAATAAATTTAAAAATAAATATGTATGTATGTATATGTATACAAATTGATAAACAAAAATTGCGGCAATAAATCACAAAATGTGTCAAATAGCGATTGACTGACTGTCTAATGGGTTATTGACTGACTGGCACGATCTTAAAAATAAATTGAATTCAATATGTATTAATGCAACAACAACAACAACAACAACAATAACAATAACCACAAAGAAACCAAATCGGAAAGCAAAAAATATCAAAAATATATTCAAAAGAATTTTATGCGTTTTGAGAGAGAAGTCAGCATAAAACAAAAACAAACAAAAAAATAAAAAAAAAACAACAAAATTTATTCACATACATTTTGATTTTTCCAACTTCAATCACACGTTGGTTGGTGTGAATAAACGAACGTGTGATACTCGTTAATGTGTTACGCTTAAAGGTATTCGCATGAAATTGAATTGGACGCCGACGATTTCGGTTTCCATTGATATTTTCATGATAAATTATTGAAATAATAAAACAATTACAGATTTATTGTTCAATTTATTTAATAATCAATCGATTTCTGAAAGCCAGTAGACAACAGCACACAATAATGACAGCAATACGGAATACGGAATATGAAATGAAAACAATCAATAACTGAACTGAACTTGACAAATGAAAAACTACATACGTTTTTTGGGCTCATATAACTCAATTGAGTCAATAAATGATCAATACAACATCATTACTACAGTAATATTAATGGGATTGTGTGTATGTCCAGGCATACATCATCTCATCTCTACATCACACAGGGCCATTGTACCGAAAAGTGAAGAATCACGCGAGCCATCAATTGAAAGATGTATGGATAGTATTAAGAAGAAAGGTCGTACTCCTAAAAAAGGATCGAATCATTTAAAATAAGTTTATTGATGCAGAAATTTCTGATATTTACAAAAGGGAGCATTAGGTAATCATTTCATATTGTAATGCTAGAGCGCAAAAAAGATGCTGAACCAAGCCCGTTTAAAGAAAAGAAATTTACATGGAGCCTTTTTACTAGTTGCGGAAGTTGCACTTTGTGAATGACATGTGTTTACTTGTACTCCTGATGCTTGAGTTCCAGATAGGTTATACCAAGGGCAGTTCTGCTTCATTAAAGAACAAAATTTTTGCAAATGTTGGAAATATAGATAAACTTCCGTATTTTTTTTTTTTTAACAGGAGAGAACCACTAACAACTGAATTCCGAACAGTAAAGCAACCAATGAAGTCGCCGAAGCATAGAGGGTAGTGTGTTGGCTTATTAGACGTGAGGTCATGGTTCAAACCCCCCGGTCCGACATCTCAAGCAAAACAAAATATGCAGAAACATTTCTTCGGCGACTTGCTCTGAGCAGTTTTTTAGCAAAAACTCTGAGAGTTGAAAAGTCATTGATGGATCTAGGTCACGTAAAATTCTACTACGCGTTTACTGCTACACTATTCGATTTGAAAAAATATTTGCAAAGACTGCTGCTGCACGAATGTGGTACAATATTGTATTAATTAAGGTACACACATATACATACATACATAATTGGAAATAACAACCCTTCACTCAGGATTACGACCCAGTTTCTCACACCACTTATGTTGTGTGTGTTAATTTTATACATGAGTGGCGGCATCTACAGTTTAAAGTCGACTCCGAACGACAGATTTTTGAGAAACTTTTCATGGCAATTTTTTATTTACTCTCAGAGTTTTTGCCAGAAATCTGCTGAGAGCAAGCCGCCGAAGAAATACTTTTTGTATTTTGTTTTGATGTCTGGCCTGGGGCTCGAACCTTGGCTTTACGTCTAAGAAGCCAACACACTACTAGACTACGGCGACTACTAAAATAAAAAATTCGGATAAATTCGTACTTGAGATCAGCATTCCCACGAAGAAGACCAGACTAATGATTGCATTTGACACAAACTTTATGCATTTGCAAAGGAAAGATAGAGTAATGAACACAATTATCATGCATATAAACGAAAGAAATATGATTAATATAGCAGAACAAGTATTGCCTAAGCAAATATAAGGGGACACTTGCCCCTTGGTAAAAATAGGAGAAAGCTAAGATTACCTCACAACGACTTTGTAGGCAGACGACTGAAGTTGTAGTGACGATGAAAACGAGAAAATCACAAGATATCTTTACTGTCATTGTGCGGCACTTGAGAAGGTACGAATTTAATGACAAAACAAAGCCAAAGCAGATTTGCATAAAGTCCACACCTTCATAAAGCTATAGAGATAGCTATGGTTAAGAAAGACCAACTAGAAGGTATAGAGAAATGATATATGAGGTACTATTAGTATTACAATAGCTGCTGCTGTACTGACCTAACCTAAGTTGGAAGAAAAATTATTCAAAAGCCATTTAAGGAAAAAAGCCTATAAAAGGAAAAAATCATATTCTTTTTTGTGGGCAACTTCAATAGTATTTTGATTTCTGCGATACGTATTATTAGTTTGAAGCTAACCTATCATTCTTATCTCATTTCATACATCCACCACAGTTCAAAATAGAATTTTTGTTTTTTATGCTTTACACGACAAAGAATAAAATCAGTCAGTGAATAACGCAATTATTTGATGAACAACAAATCAGCATTTTGCGTTTTATGAAATAAGGGACTAAATTTTCAAAACGATGTATAATACGTACTGACTGTGGCTGCCAAAAAAAATGTTTTTTTTTTCGTTTTTTTTAATTTTGTTGCCCACAGTTATCACCAGAATCATTAATGGGGATCAGCGGGCCAAAACATACACTTACGTATTCATTGAGTAACACAAATACAGCACAAATTATAACACAAATACGTACACAAAGCAAAATAAACAATTGAGAATGAAAATGAAAATGAAAAAAATAAAATGTTACAACAGTTTGTAAACAAATAAAGAAAAACAAAAAATTGTTAGAATAACAAATCAAAATACAAAAAAAAAGAGAGAAGAGCGGTAAAGTGGGAGAATAAAATTCATTATTTCAATACAATTTTCCGAGTAACAAATCCATTCAAGAATAACAAAATTTCGTATTACTTTTTACGGCCTCTGTCTAATCACTCTCCAAGTTGAGTATTAAGAGTGGTCAGGAGAAAGAGGAAAGAGGGAAATACTAATGAGTGTATTACAACAGAAAAATATAAACAATGTCACATGAATGGGCAGCACATTGCATGTGTTTTGTATGTGTTTTTGTATGCAGAGAAGAAAAAAAAAACAAGAGAGAATCTAGAGAATGTAAAAGAAAACACAAGACAAAGCGATGTACAAACAAAAGCAAATTGTATTGCAATAGCCAAACAAAAATATTTACATTGCTGTTGAAAATATTAGCAGTAGTCTTGGTGGTAGTAATGGAAGCTTAAAGAGCTTATAAATAAAAACAAATATAAATAACTTAACATAGTTAATGTTAGTAAAGCTGGAGTATATAATACAGTAAGACTCCACTTAACGCGGGGGTACGGTCCTATAAGTCTCAGCGCTAAACGAGACAGCGTTAAACGAGGCAACCAATAAAACAACTGTGATGCAGGAAGATGCATTCGTACTGTGATTGCGACTTCGAAAGATACAGTTGGAATCTTTCTTCTGGACAGACTAACAAAAGAGGATTGAAAAAGATACAAAGTATGCACCGTCGCTATATAGTGCACCGCTTTTGATTGGTGCATGGCGGTTTCATTTGCACCCATATACAACAAGTATCAATACAGTGTGCGATTTAGAGGAATTCCAATACTACCGCGTAATACTGAAACAGCGTTAAGCGGAACAGCGTTAAGCGGGGTCTTACTGTATAATTAAAGGAATTTGGGCTAAAAAAATTAATCGATGGAAGAAAATTAGAAGATTTAAAAATGGTAAGAACCTTGCTGAGGGTGCCCTGGTAGTCTAGTGGGTAGTGTGATAGACTATTAGCATGAGGGTCGTAGGTTCGATTCCCACTAGAGACTCTGGTCTGTGACACTACACCCAGCATATTGTCAAGTTACTCAGCTCATATATAATTAGAATATAATTTGTAATTGTATTGTAATTAATAAAATAAATAAGAACCTTGATGACGGTTTGCTAGGCGAGTATCTTTGGAAAAGGGCATGCAAAATTACGCATACGACACTGTGTGCGGTTGCCAACAGTTTTGAGTAATTTTGGCAAACTTTGAACACCAATGATCTGTGGTATCATCTTATAAGCGTAGTATGTTTAGAGCGAAATGCAATAGCGTGTCCACTCACCCAGACACCTTTTACGCACCACCGATTATGGGTTAGCTGTCCTTGTCGCTTGTAATTATCTGACATATACAGATGGATTATAGTATTGTCCTTTTGACAGATCAAACAGAAAAACTTATGTAAAGCTTTCCTTATGAGATTTTCCAACATAAACTCACTGCATTCGCGATTGCCAAAATGGCATTTAAAGAGTATAGTTTCTGCAATTCTTCAATAATAGCTAATTGCATCAATTTGAAAATTTGACAAGTGGTTTGAGCGGTTCAAACACAATGATCATGACACAGAAGGCAAAGGCTAACCACTTCGGCCAAAAATGTTTGAAGATAATGATTTGCAGGCATTATACTACAGTGCAGATTATTGTCAAACCCATAAAGGTAGGCAGAAAATCTCTGGAGCAGCAATTTCAAAATGTTTGACAGCAGCAGGAATCATTAAAAGACAATTGAAATAAGAACCACACTATTCAACCTTAAATTTTTGAAAATTAGATTGAAATGACCATCCAAATCACACGAAATCGCATGTGAAGCCCGGTTAAGCGGCGATATCGATGACATCATGGTAGTACATTGCATTTGTAGGGTTGAGAGCGGTCCCACTTTTTTTACTGCGTAAAAAAGTCAGGGGATATCTCCTAATCATGCAGTGCATTGTGATCGAACACCAGAAAGGAAATTATAGGAGGGGAAAAGAGGGGTAGTGGACGACAATTTTTTTTTGTGGGCCAGGGTTATACTAGATTACTCACTACAGTACCGGGGCGCCGGTACCGAACATAATTTATTGATTAAAAGCGAATGTCATACGCAAAAAATTTGGAATATGAGACCTCAAAACTGTGTTTAGAAAGTTTAATAAACCAGTCCTAATAATACCCTGGTCCACTCATATAGTATGTCATGTGAATGTCGCCAAACAGACGAAAAAAACTTACGGCTTTTAATTTAATATTGTATACCACGAATATTAAATAATAATCGGCCAAAAATTTGCAAAAATATCTTCCCATTTAAATGATATACAGGAAGGAAAGTATCAAAGGAGGTGTAAAAACAAAAACTTTCTTAAAAAAGTTGAGCTTAACTTTCACTAGTAGAACATGGGAGATTTAGTACACTCATCCCAATTATTATTATCATCATTACGGTTGTAAATTAAGAGTTTGAATAAGAAATTATTTTCAATTTATTTGTTTATTACATGATTATTATTGTTGCTGTTGTTCTTGTTATTTTTTGTTGTTGTTGTTTTTGTTGTAAAGGTTTCTATATCATCTGATGCTGGTCGTTAGTAAATTTATGAAAATAAATGCAATAACAAAATATAGAAGAAGAAGAAGAAGAAGACACAATTCACAAGAAGAAGGATCAGAATTTAAAGAAAAGTTTTACCATTTAACAGTTGGCAACTTAATTTGTTGGAAAATAAAACAAAAACAAAACAAACAAAAAAAAAGAAGCAATTATGGCAAAAGGAATAAACAATGAGCATAAATAAAGAGAGAAAGAATATGAGAAATGTAAATAAAACAGAGAAAGAATACTTTCGTTCTTTTGTTTTTTTAATCTTTCTTTGTCGACAATAAAAAAAAAACTTTTCTTTATTTACATCCTGCTAACGGTGCTAAATTATACAGAACAGGATAATATTTGTGGAAAAAGCAAAAAAGAAAAAAAAGAGAAAGAAAAAGAAAAATAGAGAGAATATTACCAGTAATTTTAATCCAAACACTCAACTTTGTGTTGTGGGATGATGGGAAATATTTAGAGCCTTAAGAACAGCATACAAATCCAGTTTACATGTGGTGTTACTTTATCATCACCATGTAAACAAGGATGTTGTTTAAAAAATTAATTGCCACCATTGGTATCAGTAATCAACCGTTTACAAGAAAGCTATTCGCAGCCAGAGCCGAGTTAGATGAAAAATTTAAGTGTGTACCATTCTAAACTGGGTAGTGTGTTGGCTTACAACCTTTATGGGCACAAATTATTAGATTTTGAATCAAGTCTAAGCTCTCTTGGCAGTAAAAGGCAAGCCAAATAGGTACCACACTATTCAACATTAAATTTTTGAAAATTAGATTGAAATGACCATCCAAATCATACGAAATCGCATGTGAAGCCCGGTTAAGCGGCGATATCGATGACATCATGGTAGTACATTGCATTTGTAGGGTTGAGAGCGGTCCCACTTTTTTTACTGCGTAAAAAAGTCAGGGGATATCTCCTAATCATGCAGTGCATTGTGATCGAACACCAGAAAGGAAATTATAGGAGGGGAAAAGAGGGGTAGTGGACGACAATTTTTTTTTGTGGGCCAGGGTTATACTAGATTACTCACTACAGTACCGGGGCGCCGGTACCGAACATAATTTATTGATTAAAAGCGAATGTCATACGCAAAAAATTTGGAATATGAGACCTCAAAACTGTGTTTAGAAAGTTTAATAAACCAGTCCTAATAATACCCTGGTCCACTCATATAGTATGTCATGTGAATGTCGCCAAACAGACGAAAAAAACTTACGGCTTTTAATTTAATATTGTATACCACGAATATTAAATAATAATCGGCCAAAAATTTGCAAAAATATCTTCCCATTTAAATGATATACAGGAAGGAAAGTATCAAAGGAGGTGTAAAAACAAAAACTTTCTTAAAAAAGTTGAGCTTAACTTTCACTAGTAGAACATGGGAGATTTAGTACACTCATCCCAATTATTATTATCATCATTACGGTTGTAAATTAAGAGTTTGAATAAGAAATTATTTTCAATTTATTTGTTTATTACATGATTATTATTGTTGCTGTTGTTCTTGTTATTTTTTGTTGTTGTTGTTTTTGTTGTAAAGGTTTCTATATCATCTGATGCTGGTCGTTAGTAAATTTATGAAAATAAATGCAATAACAAAATATAGAAGAAGAAGAAGAAGAAGACACAATTCACAAGAAGAAGGATCAGAATTTAAAGAAAAGTTTTACCATTTAACAGTTGGCAACTTAATTTGTTGGAAAATAAAACAAAAACAAAACAAACAAAAAAAAAGAAGCAATTATGGCAAAAGGAATAAACAATGAGCATAAATAAAGAGAGAAAGAATATGAGAAATGTAAATAAAACAGAGAAAGAATACTTTCGTTCTTTTGTTTTTTTAATCTTTCTTTGTCGACAATAAAAAAAAAACTTTTCTTTATTTACATCCTGCTAACGGTGCTAAATTATACAGAACAGGATAATATTTGTGGAAAAAGCAAAAAAGAAAAAAAAGAGAAAGAAAAAGAAAAATAGAGAGAATATTACCAGTAATTTTAATCCAAACACTCAACTTTGTGTTGTGGGATGATGGGAAATATTTAGAGCCTTAAGAACAGCATACAAATCCAGTTTACATGTGGTGTTACTTTATCATCACCATGTAAACAAGGATGTTGTTTAAAAAATTAATTGCCACCATTGGTATCAGTAATCAACCGTTTACAAGAAAGCTATTCGCAGCCAGAGCCGAGTTAGATGAAAAATTTAAGTGTGTACCATTCTAAACTGGGTAGTGTGTTGGCTTACAACCTTTATGGGCACAAATTATTAGATTTTGAATCAAGTCTAAGCTCTCTTGGCAGTAAAAGGCAAGCCAAATAGGTACCACACTATTCAACATTAAATTTTTGAAAATTAGATTGAAATGACCATCCAAATCATACGAAATCGCATGTGAAGCCCGGTTAAGCGGCGATATCCATGGCATCATGGTAGTGCACCGCATTTGTGGGGTTGATAGCAGTCCCGATTTTTTTAATTGCGTAAAACAATCGTACTGGACACCATCCGTGTAAATATTTATTTCATCAGTTTTGTAACCACAAAGCACCCCTGAAGGCGTCGTAGTCTAGTAAGTAGTGTGTCGACCCATTAGACGTAAGGCCTCGGTTCAAACGCCAGGTTAGACTTCACCAACAACTCGAAATACGAACAAATATTTCTTCAACAACATCCTCTAAGCAGATTTCTGGCAAAAACTCTGAGAGTAAATAAAAATGCCATGAAAAGTTTCTCAAAAATCTGTCGTTCGGAGTCGATTTTGAACTGTAGGTCCCGCCACTCATTTATAAAATAAACAATCACAGCATAAGTGGCGCGAGAAGCTAGGTCGTAATCCTAACTGAGGGGTTGTAATGTCCAATTATGTATGTACGTATGTATGTATGTATAATAGCAGGTTCTAGAATGATAGGGTTGCCATCTATAAACAACGAAATATATTAGTCTGTTGTATTGAGTATAAAGATGAATGATTTTGCTTATTAAGCCCTTCTCTTTTTTAGAACATAAAGCTCTCCGACTTTACCAGCATGTTCGTTATTAATACCACCCACTCTGGGGAGTCAGTGAAAGATAAAACAAATAATATTTCCCTAATTATTTCTTCTTTAACTTGAAACATGACCATGAATAGCAGAGAGTTGGAAGGAAAGTTTGATAATTGAATCTACTTCTTCCTCTAGGTGCATTTTTACTCGATTTTCGTATTAAATTCGTTGTTAACGTTATCCTGGTGTGAGGAGGGGGCTGAGGGTGATTCAATATAAATCATTTAGAAGTAATTGAAGCCTCTTAATTTTATGAATTCGAGAACCATTATGAAAATGAATTCCACTTTCTCATGGATGTGTAAATGGATTCCATACTACATCGCACCACCTTAATATGACGCGAAACATGCCTCACATAAAACTAAAATTCCAAAAAAAAAAAAAAAAATTGCCGTGTTTTCTAAATGTTAAGCGTTACAAAAGGCAAAACTTTTAATTTTAAGCCAAAAAATGCAAAACGCTTCACAACACATGCAATCGCTTTTTGATGCAACCGCCAACTTCTGAAAAGACAGGAAAAAGACGAGGAAAAAAGAAAAAAAAAACAAAAAAAAGCTGCATTAAACACATCGTTTGCAGATTCTCTTTGAAATTTTCTCAAACGAACTGCTGACAAGACTTTGAAACGCTTCTCCTTTTTATCACATTTTTCGCGTGTTTTCCGTGTTTTTTTTACTACAGAACTTATTAATGGCGCTTCGCAACGATTGAAAACAGGGTAAAAACGAAAGAAAAAATAAAATAAAATCATCAAGAATAAAGGGGGGAGAAAGAAAACCTGCATTAATTTTAAATAAAAATGTTAATCTGGGAAATCGCTACAAACACTACAGTGCAACGAAAGAATCTAAAATCGGCTACCAACGCTGGTTGCTGCAGCTGCTGTGTGTTGAAAAATTTTACATGAAGCGACGCAAGAGTAAATAAATTTCAAAACAGATTACAAAAGATTGAAAACGACTCATGAATAAATTAAATACGAAATCAAAATGAATTAAAAACAAAAGAAACGAAGCAAAAACAAAATCACCGACAAGAGCAACATGAGGGTACAGAGAGCTTCAGAAACAATGCATGCATGCTGGCTAACGCAAACGCAAACACATACACAGACACTCGTTTAACGTTTTTAAAGCAACGGCATTCTATAGCAGATTTGTATGACGGCAAACCGAACGAACGTACCCAATGAAGATGACGCTGCATATGATGACGATAGCAGCAGCAATTGCATGCAACATTATTCACATGAACTTATGCGAGTACTATGCCATGTTGCAATCTATTGTTGTTGTTTTTTTTTCGTTTTTCTTTTACACATTTTTTTTTTACTTTTTACAAACGAATTGTAAAAACGAAAAAAATGAAGACTTTTCTAACGTGCAAATAAAGTTAGAGAACAACAAAAATTACAGCTTTATAAACAAACACAACAACAAGAACAACAAACTCTATGTAAAATCCCAAGAGGTTATAGTTGCTTCATACCAAACAAACAACAACAAAAAAGTGGAAAAAATAGAGAAAAACGGCAACAAAAGTAAACGTTTCTGTTGCTACAAACCAGGCAGGTATAGCAGCCATCATCTGTAGAAAAAAAGGTGAAAAACAATTCGTCAGAACATATTAGCAGAGTTTAAAGGAACTGATTCTTACGATCACATATTTTGTGTTACACCAAAACAGCCTAAAGTTCACGGGTCAATGTCTAATGCTGCATAGAGCTCGAAATCTTCTATAGTAAGAGAAATTAATCTGCTTTCTCTATCTGTTTCCCTTTTTCTGAGTCAAAAATGAAGGTCAAGGTATATAACTTCATTAGAAGTTCATTTTCATTGTGGTTTTCGACGCCCAAAAAATTAAGAGGCTTATATCCTCTTCCAAATCATTCATCGAAGAAGTATTCATTCATCATAAGAAGCCCAAAAGTAGTGCCATACCTTCAGAAAGACTAGCACTCAATGAGCAAAATTTCTCACCACTACAGACAACAAAAAAATCCAATACGTTTTTACGAAGTGTGTTGTTTAACAGCAATGTGATATGGAAACCCTAACATTCTTGAACATCCTCCAAAATACTGGATTAGTGAAATTTAAATCAACCAAAGGGAATAATAGAATGAAATACTTTGTTACACAACTAAACTATCCCCTAATAAGCCTGACGGTATTCATATTCACGCCAAAATCTTCAGGGTTCTATACAGTGATAAGAAATTACATACAATCACAAAATATATGAGTAGAAATTTTCCCACATTCCATATTGAATACTTTGAAAACTCTGACATTACTGAGATGATGAGCTGAAGCGGCGCAAGAATATTCAATTGAATATTCTCCCAGTAGTTTATTGTGTAATTGAGATAATGAATCTTTTAAAATATTTTATTTGCTCACAATATATTTTATTTTTCCCAACAAATTTGAAGATGAAATCTACAGAAAAAAAAACGTTGAAAATGAATAACAAAACAAAATGAACCAGCAATTAAAATCTTTTTTTATGCGTTAAGCGCGACTGCTTAATACCTTACATTGTGGGGGTTTGTTGGAAGGCGTTAAAAAATCGTACTTCTACAGGATGTAATTTATTTTTATAATACGTGAAATAGCGTATCTAATTTAGAATTTGAAAGAGCAATTCGAATGTAGGATACAAAAAGCCTCTGGGTAAAGAATTGTAAGTTCTTCTGGATTAAGGCTTGTATCAAAGCCAGGAAATTTTAAAAAATTTGGTTTTTTTTTTTCCAAAAGAAAGAAATCAAGTTCCAGACAAAGTAAAGTGAACGGATCTCGCGGCATTTTAAAAAGAAGTTTTTTTCTCCATGAAATTGTTACAGAAGATGTATAGATCACACACACATAATTGGTCATTACAACCCTTTAGTCAGGATTACGACCCAGTTTCTCACACCACTTACGCTGTGTGCGTTAATTTTTTTATACATGAGAGGCGAGACCTACTAGTTTAAAGTCGACTCCGAACGACAGGTTTTTGAGAAACTTTTCATGAGCGTTTTATCGGATTTTTTGCCAGAAATCTGCCGAAGAAATTTTTGTTCATATTTCGTTCAGTTCGAAATGGCTAACCTGGGGTTTGAACTAAGGCCTCACGTCTAATTAGCCAACACACTACCTACTAGATCTCGGCGAAGATGTATAGACCGCCTCCGATTTTTACGATTAGAATTATAATGTTTGGGATTTGTATCTTAAGTTGATCAATCAATAACTAACCAAGGTAATTATCTTCATTTGATGGCATCTGAGAACAGTTATCTGAGGTGTAATAATTACATACGAAACCTGATGCAATAGTTTGAAGCGATTCTTAATTTTCCATTACGACAACTTTCCACTTCAGTTTCGTTTGTTAGAAATATCGGATTAACTAATAGCTTAGAATGAAAACCATAATGGTTCTTTTGGATTCTTGGTTCTTTTTGAATCTGCAATAATTGTGTTGCGTTAGAGGAAAAGAAAAACGAACACAATAAAAAATTACAAGAATAGTGGCAAGCAAAGATCAACTACAATTACAAAACTACATGCATACAGAAAATAATAACTATAACAATATAACAGTAGTGTTCTAGAAGTTGCCACGCCGAAAATAAATGAAGTATAATTTGAATGAAATGTGTAGTGAATTTTAAAGAAATAAAAGATAGAGTAAGCAATTTCTTATCCCTCGCATCAACTTAAAATACCCAAATTTCATGATAGAATTTCAAGTCCAAATTTCTTTAAGAGTTACAAATAGAATCACAAACCCAATATACTTGCCATGTATGCATACATGATGGAATAAAGTAACAAAGCAGTCAAAGCTGAGTATTGCTTTTTTGTTTTCTGAACTTATATTTCTAGTATAATGCTGCCATGATTGAAATTCATGAAATTCAATTTACAAGTCAATGACCATTTAAGCACTTTGCCTCTCGATACGCTCTCGCAAGCCACAAAATGTTTTAGAGCTTCAGAAAGCAAGAAAAAAAAACAAAAAAGTACCAAATCGGCAACAGCAGCAGCAACAGCAGCAGCAACAGCAACTTTAACCAACAAAATGCATTAAATTAATTAAAAATTTACATGAAGTAATGAATTACAAATGAAATGTGTAAGTGACACTTTTAGTAAATCAATGGATGTGGTGGTACAGACAAAGATAAAGAATTTAAAGTATAGGGTGCAGTCGATAGAGTGGAATTTAACAATCAGCTTGATTCGATGAGTGATTTTTGCAAGTGAATAGTGTGGTTTAATCTTTAAGGTTTGCCCCTCTTTAATCCCACTACAGAACTGATTTGGCCCACGATTTCAACCATATATTAGTAAGACTCTAACAGCCACTTTGCTTGGCAATCCCTTGATTGCAGCGTTCCATTTAACCAATTCCGGATTATATTGCATCATCTGCAGAATATCCCTATCGATGTGGTTTAAACAGGATCACAAGTGTACATGACAACTGCTGAACTGGCTTAAGTTAGTTAAGAAGTTAGCTTCTAAAGTTATTTGAATGTAAAGTTAGCTGAGACTTTTAAGTTAACACACTTGAAAGGTTTGAAAAAGCATAAAAAAGCAATAAAAACTGGACTGGTGGTTGAAATTAACCTAGTGCGCTGGATAGCCATGGTATCAAGGATTCAAAACAGTTTTCCTTACGGTCGAGCATTACTTGTGACCAGAGATATAGGTTACGAAGCTTTATGAGCAACAAAAAGTTTTTTATATAAATCGCACAAAATACTAGCATTGGGTTTTTTATCGATGACTTGCCCTTTTCGTTGGCTGGTATGACTAGTTTCAATGACTTGCAGTTTTTTGACCAATGACTTTAATTTTTTTTGTCGATGACTTGCATTTTCCTGGTCGATGACTTCCAATTTTTTGCAGTTGATGACTTGCATTTTTTTGCCGATGAGTTGCATTTTTTGGTCAATGACTTGCGATTTTTGGTCGATGCCTTGTACTTTTTTTGTCGATGACTTGAATTTTTGGTCAATGACTTGCGTTTTTTGGTCGTTGACTTGTATTTTTTTTCGATGACTTGCATGTTTAGTCGATGACTTGCTTTTTTTGGTTGATAACTTGTATTTTTTTTCGATGACTTGCTTATTTTGTCGATGACTTGTATTTTTTTGTCGATGACTTGAATTTTCGTCAATAACTTGCATTTTTTGTCGATGACTTCCATTTTTTGGTAGATGACTTACATTTTTCTGGTCGATTACATGCTGTTTTTTTTTTCTTTTTTTGATAGATGACTTCAATTTTTTTTTTCTTTTTTTTTTTAGACGACTTGCATTTTTCTGTTCGATGACTGGATTTTTTATACAGAGCACTGTTTTGTTCATTGGAAGAAAGCGATTAGCTTCGTCGCCTATATCTACAATCCCAAGCGTTATCCGACCTAAACTGGTTTGGAATCCTTGATCTAATAGCTATTCACTGGGTCCGATAATCGCAATTTATTATATTTTATCAAATTTTAACCGATTTATATAGATATATAAAAAGTTTAAAAATTGGAAATTCTAAGAACATTTCTTTTTACATAGAGCCGCTATATGGCCAACACCTGTATGGCCAAAATAAAATTAAAACCATAAATTAAATAATAAAAAAAGAAAACAATATTTTTATTTGAAAAGGAAACACTTGGAAATAACATACAGCGAGCAATTCAATAAAAATAAATCCATCAACAACAAAAACAACAAAATGTTTACAATTATTGAATATTTTTTTTTTTTTTTTTTTTTTTGACTTTGATTAATTGCTGCAACAACACAATTTCAAATGAATTTCCAAATAAATTGAAATATTTTTAAATGAAAACCAAATTTACATTAAAACATTAAATATTTAAAATTATGGCGTCGAAAACTAACAGAGGGGTAAACAACAAATAAGAAAGAAAGAAAAAAAATTAACAGAAACAGAATAATTTTTAAAAGCATTTCAACGATAAAAGGTAGAAAAGTTTTTATTAATTGCATAAATAAATAATTAAATTGGAATTGCAAATAAAAGTAGAAAAACAAAATATTTTAAAATACAAATGAAATGTTTTATGCGTGAATATGAAAACAAGCGTGCAGCCACAGCCCCATAGCCGCAATGGTGAGGCAAATGCATTTCAAAAAACAAAAAAAGGCCGCCGCACAGGAAGTACGAATGAATTAAAATTTTAACATCAGCTCATTGCGATAATGCTAACGCTGATGATAATGATGATGATGATAATGATTATGATGATGTTGCGCAAATAAATTAAAATAAATTAAACACAATATGCAGCTACTAAAAAATCAACTCAAATGCAACGAAATTCAGCACTAAAAAAAATTTTTTTTTTTTCACAGTAAACAGTAATAAATTAAACAAGCCGAACACAAACAATTTGGATTTTGGAAGAGAATAAAAACAAACAGAAAAAACTAAGAAATGTTGATTTAATAATTTGCAAAGACCACTTAAAATATATTTGAACCGGCATTTAAGCGCTTTAAAGAGAATAATACTACTGTTAATAGGAATGACGAATACGATGATGACGACGATGATGAGGAACATGCAAAAATAGAATTTTCCTTTCTCTCTCTCATTTCTTTTGGCTCACTGAAGTCGGTAAACATTAAACACACCATAGAGTAGTTCCATTATGTCACAACCATATATACAGCAGACAGTACCGCAATCAGTTCGTTCAAGGAATAGTCTATGCTATGCTCCATACAGCCTTACTTAATGTATTTAATGCTCTACGAGTACAATGTATATTCCCTATCAGAGTAGACAAACTAAGAGCAATACCAGAGAGGCAGAGCGGGTGAGAGAAGTAGGAGAAACTAAAAGATAATGCTTTAATGAAGCTATTTTTTGCGCAATTAGCAATAAAATGCAATTTGTGCAGACAGCTCGGCTGGCTGACAAGGCATCTGTTGTCATGTTTCCATCTACAGGAACAGTGGTTGAGAAGCAGCATAAAGTGGATAAAAAATTTAAAGACAAATTTAAATTGGTTTCGTAAGTCACGGCTTGTTGACAGAGTTAATACCAGTAAACTATGATCTATTTAGATGCAAAACGTCCCACGTCGAAGAGTATACAACGTCATCCATATTCCTAGCAATTTAAGGATTTTATCCTCAGAAAACCACGCTTACTTCGAAGCCGAAAGAATGGAAAACAATCTTATATTTTCTCTCCGATTTTTTAAAACAAAAACTTTAATCAAATTGAAAATTCTATTATGCATGTACATAAATATATAGCAGGTAAGCTGGTTTAAACCCCTGGTCGACATGTCCAACTAAACGAAATACGAAAAAATATTTTTTCGACGACTTCCACTCAACAGTTTTCTGGCAAAAAAAAATCCGAGAGTAAATAAAATTACCTTGAAAAAATTTCTCAACTGTAGGCCCCGCCACTCATATATAAAATTAACACACAACATAAGTGATGTCAGAAACTATGCTGTAATCCAGATTAAAGAGTTTTAGTGACCAAAAAAATGATAATTAGGTTCATGGTTTATATTCCTGCAACAAATAATACTTAACTATAAAAAAATAGAAGAAATAATTTTTGCCACCTAACAACACTGAAATCGATTTATTTGATTTCTAAATTTTATTCTCTTTCGTTACACAGTGCTGCCATTATGTCACATTATGAACCTTTTAACACTCACTCAACTCACAGGCTGTCTGGCTGCACTTATACTCACAACGACAACAACGGCATTAATTCATGACAACAATACCTCAGTGCACAAAGCACAAACTATAAACTACAACAACAACAACAAAATTATATAGCAAAAGAATTTTAAGAATGAATAAAAATGACTGACTAAACGAATGAATGAGGAGCGAATGAATGAATGAATGAATGAAGAAAGACTACAACATTATTTTGCATTATTTCGTTTCCATTTAATTGTTATAAAAATATTTGATGAAAAAAAAAAAAAAAAAAAAAATGGAAAATAATGGTAAAAATAGTGATTATAATAACAACAACAATTAATTAAATAGCAAAGTCGTCATAAACAAAACTAAACAAAAAAAAAAAAAAAAAGCAGAGGATATTAAAATTCTGTTGCATTAAATAATTGAAACAAAAGCCTAAAGTACGGAAAGTGTACAGTGATGCGACGATGTTAACAAATGTTAGAAAAAGTGTACAATTTTTTTTTTATTATAGATGGAAAACAGTTGGAATGTCAGTAAAAATAAAATGTGGTTAGGTTTTATTGAGGAACAAAATACAAATAACACCGTTAGGCTGATAATAGGATTCAAAAGGCGCCATTTGGTAATGAATTGTGTGAGATTTATAATAAAGGGTGTTTTTATAGAGGTATAGAACTTTAAGTTGGCATTACTTTTCAAGATGGCGGCCGATTTAACAGCTGTCAAGTGATTTATTCTCGGTTTGGTTCGGCAATTCATCGTGAATAGACTCACGCCTGAACTACGCTTGCAAATAGTGCAATTTTGTTTCGAAAATAATGGTTCTGTGCGGAATACGTATCACGCACTACGTCCATTTTATCGTCGACAAAATCGTCCATCAGAGCAGTTAATTCGATTAAGCATGGAACGTTTTCGCACCACGTTTACTCTTATTGATAACTCGCATCCCCAGAGACGCTGTACGGTGCGTACAGAAGAAACTATTGCTGATGTAGAGCGCAGCATTGAGGAAGAACCTAATGAGTCCATCCGCCATCGAGCACAGGAATTGGGTCTGTGTCCATCCACTTTATGGAAGATTTTGCGGAAGGATCTTGGTTTGCGTGCTTACAAAATCCAACTCGTGCAAGATTTGAAGCCAAACGATCATCAAGTAAGGCGTTGATTCGTCGAATGGGCCCAAAACGAGATTACCGTTGTTCCCGATTTTCATAAGCGAATTTTGTTTAGCGATGAAGCGCACTTCTGGTTGAATGGCTACGTCAACAAACAAAACTGCCGCATTTGGAGTGAAGGTAATCCTCAAGTGTATGTGGAAACACCGTTACATCCAGAAAAACTGACTGTTTGGTGCGCTTTATGGGCTGGTGGAATCATTGGTCCGTACTTTTTCAAAAACGATGTTGGCCAGAACGTTACAGTCAATGGTGATCGGTATAGAGCCATGATTACTAACTTTTTCATTCCTGAATTGAATAGCCATGATGTCCAGGAGATGTGGTTTCAACAAGACGGCGCAACATGTCACACAGCTCGTGCCACAATAGATTTATTGAAAGACACGTTTGGTGACCGCCTAATTTCACGTTTTGGACCTGTGAATTGGCCTCCAAGATCTTGTGATTTAACACCGCTAGACTACTTTCTGTGGGGCTATGTAAAGTCATTGGTCTATGCGGTAAAGCCACAGACGCTTGACCATTTGGAAGACAACATTCGCCGTATTATTGCCGATATACGGCCACAAATGTTGGAAAAAGTCATCGAAAATTGGACGTCCAGATTGGACTACATCCGAGCCAGCCGTGGCGGTCATATGCCAGAAATCATATTTAAAATGTAATGCCACAAGATTATCTTTCGGATAAATAAAATTCATGTCAATCGAATAATCCATCGTTGTTTTATTGCAACTTAAAGTTCTATACCTCTATAAAAAACACCCTTTATATTTCCTAACGTAGAAAGCCTTCGAGTATAATTCAGAGGAATGTCCAACAATTCCAGGTTCAAGAGTTGAAGACGGATGACCATCCGCTCCGTTTTCGCTTCGTTAGATGCACCAACGAGAAACTGCACGATGATGTCTATTTAAAAAAAAACATCTTTTTGGATGTAGCTCATTTTCATGTTGGTGGATACGTTAATAAACAAAATTGCCGTATTTGAGGATCAGAAAACTCACACATGGTCTTACAGAATCCAATGCACCAATTACGAGTGACGAGTGTTTGATGGGGCTTGGTGAGCAGAGGCATCATTGACCCATATTTCTTTGAAAATAAGGACGACGCAATCATTACCGTCAATGGAGACACCAATCGTACCATGATAAGCGATTTTTTTTGTACCCTCTCTTCATGGTATTGATGTGAACGGTGTTTGGTACCAACAGGATGGTGTAACTTGCCACACATCTCATGCCACAATAGATTTATTGCGTCTAACGTTCGATGGCCATTTAATTAACCGAAATGGTGATATGAATTGGCCGCCAAGCAGCTAAGATTTGGCACCCCTGGACTATTTTCTGTGGGGTTCCTTTAAAGAAAAGCCTTACGCCGACAAGTCTAGTAGGTAGTGACAGGCCAGACATCAAAACAAAAATAAAAAGGTATTTCTTCGGCGACTTCATCTCAGCAGATTTTTGGCAAAAACTCTGAGAGTAAATAACAATTGCCATGAAAAGTTTCTCAAAAATCTGCCGGTCGGAGTCGACTTTAAACAGTAGGTCCCGCCACTCATGTATAAAATTAACACACTCATGTAGAAAATTAATCCTGACTAAAGGGTTGTAATGGCCAATTATGTATGTATATATGTACATATGTATGTTACGCCGACAAACCGGAGACAATTGAGCATTTGAAGGCCAACATTCGTAATGCCATTGCCGAGATGCAACACCATACAGTCGAAAAAATGTAATCAAATTGATCCGATCAAATGAGATACTGTGAGGCCAGCCGCCGCAGCCATATGAATGAAATATCATTCCATTTTTAACCGCAACAATTGTGCTTCACAACAAACAAACAAAATTTCAAACCGTTTTTGTTTTATTACATTTTTAAATTTAAACTTTTAAATGGCCCACCCTTTATATTGTTATTCCTAGTAATCCTCAGTGGAGCATGGGTTCTCAACATACACGATCTGGTGTATGATTACTGATTTTAGTATTGAGTAGAGAATACAATCCCTTAACGCCCTGTTGTTTGTTTGTAGTACAGTTTTGAGCAACATAAACAGATACAGAGTAGAGTGCCTAACCTTGTTGTAACTACGCTACTCTCGATAAAAACTCGATCCTAAAAAAATCTTAATATAAATCGAATTATTAGTTCGTTGTACACTTTGTCATTTGCCTTAGAAATGTCTAGAGACGCAGGTTCTGTAAATGTCAGGATGAATTGAAATTAATCCGATTCTGATTAATGCTATCCAATCACCGGTGAAGAGAGTACGACCCTCTGTTGTTGAGCAGATTGTTTGACTGTGCATAAAGTTTATTTCCATATCGTTTGAGATTACATTATAGATCTGTACTGGAGGATAGTTTATATAGTTATTACCATCATTCTCAATCATCCAACAACCTTCAGGGAGATGCTGTTCCACATTCGTAATGATCGATTGAGAGAAATTGAAATGCCGATACGTTTCCAAGTAATTTATCATATTTGTAGAGGGGGGTGCAATTAACCACGACAATCAATTCTTTTTAAATTTTCAAGTTCGTAAAGAGATTACTTCCGGAATTGCGATGACAACCGCATCATAATAATGTTGGTGGTAGTGTGGTTTTGATTGTATTCCTGTTTATCTGTTTTCTCCCTTCAATGTTTAACAAGCTGAAATCATGTTTAATTTTCATTCCCTCCTTTATTTTCTGTTCAACACAACAAACGTAGAAAAAAATTGTTTTTTTAACGGATTCCTTTCAACTGCAAATGAATATTTTGTATGCATGAACAAATCTTTTTAAAATTTATAAAAAAAACAACAACAACAACAATAAATAGGGAAGCAAGGAAAACGTATTAAATTAAATAAAAGAAATGAAAAATAAACTGAAATGAAACACTAAAAAAGTAAAGAGAAAAAGAGAGAAAACAAAGAAAAAAAGTTGGTTTACTGGGAAAATACGAAAATATTTCAACTTGAAAAATATTCTTTTGATCTCTGAAGCACTTCAAACGCAAATATGGAAAAAGGGGAAGTCAACAGAATAAAAGAAAAAATAAAAAAAAAGAAATCAAATAAACAGGGTATAAAACAACTCACAAGGAAACGCAGAACATTGTAAATTGGTTGACAATAACAAAAGCTCGTGGGGAAATGGGAAATCCTTTATTACTGTTTTGGAAAATTCAACCTTCAAAGTCGGTGTATAACAAAAACAAAAGTGAAGATGTTGTATATCCACAGGCATCGCCTTGATGCTCGATGGGTTCCATTAGCTAAGCTAATCAGTGCAACATACAGAATACGTCGGTAAGAAACCTAAAAATTTTGGTCCCATCGCTATGCATTCGTGTCTTTTGTAAGATTACGAAACTTTAACAACAACAACGGGAGGTATACGTAGACATTCCAATGGTATGTGCTGCGCAAAAATTGAAATCAGTCCATACAACGAATAGTCGGGAATTAATTTACGAGTTTAAACATAGAAATTGCCGAACTATAGTAGGCAGCGAGTTGTCTTATCATACGAAAGACCGAACACATCTCGAACAAAACGAAACACAAAAAAAAACGAAAAACATAAATTCTTCTAAACAATCTTCTGGCAAAAATTCTGAGAGTAAATAAAATTGCTATGAAAAGTTTCTCAAAAATCTATCGTTCGGAGTCGACTTCCACTATTCATGTATAAAAATTAACACACACAGCATGGGTGGTGTGAGAAGTTAGGTTGTAATCCTGGCTAAAAGATTGTAATGACAAACGAAGTAAGTTTAGTAATTTTCAAAGCCTTTGATGGCAGGTCTCGTTCTGATCTTCTTTAGTGAAAATAGGGGACATTCTGAAGGTCTTGCTATCATGACTTTTCCATTGAAACCTCCGACTTTATTTAAAGACAATTAGACGGAAGCGACTTTAGAAGATAAAAAGCTCAGGAATGACAAAAGTTTATCATCAAGAAAATTATTTGCTGAGGTAGTAACAGATGATAATCTCTTGGTAGCAGCTACAACATCTGCAGCATGATGTTGTCCAGATGCAACACGTATTTATTCTGTATTCTTCAGGAGATTTGGCCAAATAATACCATGAGATTATCTGATTATCTAATCGCATTAAAGGCAGACCTAAACCTCTTTAAGCATCCATATTAGGCCGGAAGCCGGTTATAAATTCGGATTCGGAAGTGAATCAGTTTTCAACATATACACATATGGCCAAAAAAATAGGTGTAAAAATATTTTTTTCTTTCAACTTATAAAAAAATGCAAAAAATTACAACCAGGCTAAAATTACCAAATAAATAGGCTGGTATTATTGTTGCAGAAAGAAAAAAATGGGAATTCCACTAAAAATAAGCTTGTCTCAGATAAATAGTGTGGCATTTTTCCTTTAAGTGCGAATTTTACTTGGACAAAATAATAGGTGTGTGATTTGTAATTTAGTTAAAATTTTATTTATTGCCAAAAATTTTGAAAAAAAGGAAGAAAGTAAGTGAAATAAGATTAATTAAAAATACATTAAACATTATTTCAGACATAATTAATTTTTAAGAGGGGTCGTGGGCGCCATTGCAGTAATGAAGAAAGACTTCTCGTTCTTAAACTTCGCGAGCGAGGTAAAATCTACAAATTCATTGCAGATGCTTTAAATCGGTCTGAAAATTTTGTAACCAACTCTTTAAAAGAAAAAAATAACGTTGAAACACGAGGTAGACATAGAAAAACTTCATTAACTACAGACAAACGCATAGTCACACTATCCAAATGGGACCCTTTTAAGTCATCTAAGGCGATTGCTAGAGAAATTGAAAATACAGTGTCATCACGAACTGTGCGAAGACGATTACAGAAGGCAGGCCTACAAGGTAGGATAGCCCGCAAAGTCCCTCTGCTTAGAACAAACAATTTAAAGAAAAGGAAAAATGTTGCCTTGGCTCACAAAGATTTATGTGGAGCAGAGGGAGAAGAAAAGTGGCGAAATATCCTTTGGAGCAACGAAACCAAAATCAATTTATTTGGAAACGACGCAGAAAGAAATGTTCGTCGGCCAAAAGGTAAAGAATTCGACAGTAGGTACACAAAAAATACCATCAAGAATGGAGAAGGCAATATCATGGTATGGGGTTGCTTTTCCTGGTATGGAGTAGGTCCACTTCACCGAATAGAGCAAACAATGGTTAGATTTGTGTACAAATATTTGTTATGCTACCCTTTGTCGAGGAAAATATACCTCTGATGTGGAAGTTTCAACAGGATAACGATCCAAAATACTCATTAAAGTTAGTAAGATCATGGTTTCGTCAAAGGAAGATAGACGTTATTGACTGGCCTAGTCAGTCGCCCGACTTGAACCCGTTAGAAAACCTTTGGGGAGAATTAAAAAGAAGAGTTGCCAAGCTTCCTTGTTGTAATAAAGACCAATTATGGGGAAACGTTCAACATGTTTGGTACAATATTGTGGTATAGACTTGCCGTAATTTATTTTCGTCTATGCCTCGAAGAATGGAAGCTGTCCTTAAAACAATGGCAATTATACGGACTATTAATGATATCATTTAGTTTTTATTTGTGAAAAACAATTTTTAAATACAAATTTTTCATTAAATTTTAAGTTGTTTTGCATACACCTATTTTTTTGTCCACATCAAAAACTGATCTTTTTTTGAATTCACTTTATTTTAAACATAATTTACTGTTATTTTCCCTTTCTTTTAACTTTTAAGAACGTAAAATAAATTAATTTAATAAAAATAATTAACTAAACAATGACGTATAAATAAAACCGAAAATATATGCGGATATAGTTTGCTATGTAGTTCACATCTATTTTTTTGGCCATATGTGTAATTGAGCTATGTAAGGTCGAGTTTTTGTTTTACTTCATAGTTATGGAAGACACATGGGTCCATTACTTCACACCTAAAACAAAGGAACATCCAAAACAGTGATCAACAGCTGTAGAAGGTATGGGGGTTTATTTTCATTGATTGTCGTTAAAGATAAAGGATTACTGCAAATACTATACCAAGGGTATTATGTTCGAAGAGAAAAAAAAATTTCAAATTTTTTGTGTTATTTTCTTTGTTCAATTGTCTGATTATGTGAGAACTTGTCCACAATCAGCTTGAGATTGAGTAAAAAAAAAAATTTAAAATGTTGGTCCGTCAACTTAAATACGAATAATAACGTTCAACCACCAAATGAGTTCCGCTATTCATTAAGATTCGAAAACTTTAAAGTGAATGAATGGATGTTCCAGTAATAAAATCCCTTAAAGACAAACTCACATTAAAGTTCAGAAATATCACATAAAAGTTGAACTGTTTTTTTTTTATATATTTCGCTTCAGTATTGATTTCTTTTTATTTATTTTTTTTTTATGGTTGAACTACAATTTTAGTGTCATTTTACCATAAAATTGTCATTCATTTCCGTTTCAAATATTAAGTGAAGCCAGCAGAGATGAAAAAAGAAACTTTACTTCATTTTGATTTTCTTTTTGCCGTACTACTGCTGCTGCTGCTACTGCTGTAAAGCAAATTCTTTGAATGCAATCGGGTCAGTGGGTGTCAAGTAATCATGAGCAAAATTTATTCTGATTTTTTCTTTCTTCTTTTCTTTTTTTTTTTCTTGAGATTTTTAACAATGATTGCGTTTTGTTGTCAATTCTTATTTCTTTTCTGTCATTATTTTTTCAATGATTTTTTTTAGTTTTCGTTTTCTTATTCATTTTTATCTTGAAATGATTATTTTTTTATTTATTTTTTGTTCTAAAATGCCGTCAGTTATTGTGGTTATTTATTCCCCGGTTAATAAAACCGAACTGATGATTGCAGTTAGAAAAATTTCAAAATTCTTTGTTAAATGAAATTAAAGTGAAGCAAAGGGGGAAATAAAATGAAAATGAGTTAAGGACAGCACTAAATAAAGGATATTTTATTCAAAATAATAATATTTTCCTGCAACAATTGCAAATATATACGAATTATTCATTAAAATTCTGAACGGTTTTCGAAGAACTATTGTCATGGCACATATTAACTAATGGTTGCCATATATTTTTACAATTTTATTAGGTGCTAGATATTTATAAGGAGGTGGCGTGTTTAAAGTGTTTCGCTTTTAATTCAAACACACCAGGTTCGAATAGTTTAGACGACGAACAATATTTCACTCCCCGGTTGTTTTGAATTTCAAATTATCCATCATAACCAGACGTCGGCACCAATGTCCCCCAGGGGAAGAACATCTTCGGCTTTTTACAAACATAGGACACGAACATCAACAATGTTCGTTAAAAATAGCGTAAAAATGCATTCAGTTGCTTGTCAGCAGCTAAAGAAGAAGGTTCATGTCGCTTTTTTTCAGACTTCAATTATACACCCAAAGAAATATTACAGTAGGATTCACTAATATCAATGACATATGATTCTGATTTTTGGAAGAATACTTGCCATGTTAAATACGGTGTCTTTAGGGATTTAGCGCAGTAAAATTTTTCTATATTTTCCGCACACATATACATATTATTGGGTTAATAAGTAAACTTTAAAATATTACTAACAATTTTCCTCTGGGCTAACACACATGCCTCTCATAAATACACTCATATTTTTATCATGTCCTCTTTGTACCGACGTCTGATCATAACATCAGCAAGAAACATTATAGGAAGGTCAGGAAAAATTAGGACTCTGGCAACTCTAAATTAGAAATGTTGGCAACTCTATCATCGTTGATTACAATAGATCAGTCAAGGAAAAACTTATTTAATAAAACTGAAATAAGACAACGAACACAATCGTTAATCGTTCACGAAGATGGGGGGTGGTGTCCTATGCTCCTTCAAGGAACTTAAGAAATAAAGAAACAGTTATCACTTTAGAGAGACTTGCCTCTTTTTGTTTTCTGGTGGCATTGTTTTCGAAAAATGACTATTTCTCTTTCTCTTTTCCTTTTTTTCTTCTCATATCACAGAAAACAAGGAAAGGAATGTGAATGCATAGAACATGGACCTCCTTTTAGCCAAATAAACTCTGATGGGACCCAGGTCATATGGAAATTATAGGCAATCAGCAAGCAGGACAAGCGTTTGAGCTTCCAGAAGCCTTCTGTCAAGGGTATAGAGAGATAAGAACTCTTCTTAAACCAAGTGGGTTTGAGGCAATCGAAACGTTTGTTGGGAGAAGATCTGTGCCATGCATCAGACTATCCAGAAATTATCTGAGGTTGATAATCAATCTCTTGAGAGGGTACTGTAGACTCACAGTATACTTATTCCGAATGAGAGTTGTTTCGAGCTCAACATGTACATTCTGCGCCGACGAGAATGAATCATGCGAAGACATTTCAAGAACCTGCAAAGAAGTAATGTATTTTCGAAAAACACACTCGGGTGCATATAAGGTCCTGGGTAGCGACTTCGCTTTACTAACATCGAGCAGCATTCTGGAGTTGTTGAAAGCAATAGACTTGAAGCAGTCATTTTGGGGATACCCTATAAAATATGAGAAAAATACAGCAGATTGTAAGGCCGCAGTATTAAAGCGCCCTTTCACCACACTTACTTAATAATCCCTCAAATGAATGCTTTTTCAATTCCTTTGTTTATGTACATAAATTGCCATTAAGTCGTTGAGAAAATTCTCTTTCATTTATTCCATTTGACTATCATTGTTTGCATTTATGCTGCAACATTTTGTGGCTCTTACAGAACAATTCAATTTGCAACAATTCCGTTTTACAATTTCATTATTAACTGAGAATGTGCATTATCCTTAATGCCATCTTGATTTGCCTTGTTTAAGAAACTTTATTTGAACAAAAAGGAAGAAACAGAGGAAAAGCAAAAATATCACTCTAATGGAAGAAATTGTTCCCTTTTAAGGATAATAGGATTTAAAGGCATGCTTTTGAAGGATTTATAAGTTGGAAAATAAAAAAAGAAGACTTAAAAATAATAAACGAAGACATTAGTTATAGTTTTTAAATCTTAAAGAATTTTATTTCAATTTTAATTTATCGTGCAATTAAGGCGAATTTTATTTTTCTACGATATTCATTTGAATTCATTTGAATTCAATCGTAAAAAAAGAGAGAATTTCTTTTCAAAGACACCTTAGCGTATGGTTGATGCACAAATCATTTAGTCAACATTACTCATACGCCCTCGCATTAAAATACATTAACGGCACTTTGTTTTACGCATCATTAACATTAACGACCGCCATTCGTGGATGAAATTAACACGCACAACATGCGTGTTGTGAGAAGCTATGCCGTAACACTGACTGAAGGATTGTACGGGCCTCTTTCTTAGTTTCAGTAAGGACTTGACTGAAACGTTCTTAAAGTAAATAATTAAGCCTGACAAAGGAATTATTGCCTCTAGACAAGGTTCAAATCGAGCTTTGTGGCAAGATTTGGAATTGAGAGAATGAAATTTAAAAAAAATTTCAATTTCTTCGCTTGACATTACAAAATTATTTGAGATTCAGGTCCAGTTTTTTCTCAGTTTCCGAACTAAGAATTGCTTCAGATCTGTAGCTAATAGGATCCTATAATAAACACTTTCAGTAAGATTTGTATATGGAGACTTTTGACAGCTTCTTTCTAGTTTTCTGAAATGACAACTTTCCCTCTTATCCCCTCTCACTCTCTTTCTCTATCTGTCTCTCTATAAAATTCTTTGTAATATTAAAAGCAAAAGTTATTCCCCTTTTGCAATTGTGCGTATTGTTTTATAATTTAAATTATTGTTGTTATTATTATTATTGTTGTTGTTGTTGTTGCGTATAAGATTTATCCTTTACGTACAAAAGTTCAATTTACTTCGTTATTTATTTTTATTTCTTTTTTTTTTTTTTTTTTTTTGTTATCAAAAACAATATCGATTACTAGCAAGTCAAAGAAGAAGAGATAAAGAGGGCGGAGAGCGAGAAAAGTTTCGCTGGCAGCCAGCATAACTATGTCACCAGCATTTATGCTATTGTCCTTGTTGTTATGCACAATGGGCTGATAAGTTAAAATCATTGATTTCAGTCGAGAAAATTCACCGAGAATGTATCAACGATTCGAAGAGTGGTCAAAAAAATTCGAAGAAACTGAATCGATTATAAATAGTAAGACACCTGTGCGTCAACATACCGGATGGTTTCTTCAAAACAATGATGCCGTAAGAGTGCCGTCAGAAATTTCATCATTAATACGAATTCATTTTCACATACATAACACATTAGTCATCACAATCAACTTCAGTCAGTATTACGGCCTAGCTTCTCACACCACTTATGTTGTATGCGGCAATTTTAACCCTAGACAGTCGAATCGACGAACAATTTAAAAAAAATTTACGTCTGCTCACTGCAACCTTTCGTTATCAACTAACTAAAAATGGGTGGCCAGCGTACGTTTACTCACTGCAAGCTTTCGTTATCAACTAAAGTTGTTAAAAAAAACACGAAATTTGGCCAAACATAAAAAAATTATATGATAATGAGTAAATGAGCTTCGTCGATTTGACGAAAAGTAACCCATCAGGGTTAAATTGTTCGTCGATTCAACGAAGAGTAACCTTAAAGTATAAAAATGAAGAGTAACCGTCCAGGGTTAAACATGACTGGCGAGACCTACAGTTTAAAGTCGATTCCGAATGACAGACTTTTGAAAAACTTTTTCGTGGAATTTTTTATTTACTCTTAGCATTTTTGTTAGACATCTGAGAGGAAGTCAGCGAAGAAAGTTGTGTTCATATTTCGTTTCGTGTTACAGATGTCTGACCGTAGGTTTAAACCGCCAACACAGCCTCCTAGACTTCGCCAACTTCACGGGGACAATGTCAATTGGCCACTAAAGCCGTTCGAATTATTTTTTTTTTTTTTTTTTTTGGTGAAACATGTCTCCATTGATATTGCCCTAGCGTTGGAGCATCATTCGTTAAGTTTTCAACGAGATATTACCCGAAATGTGCAAAAAAGTGGTGAACATCCACCCAAAAAGGATTGACTGCTGCAACCAATTTACAGGCGGTCATTTAAATGACATTGTATTTTGAACAGAAGGGCAAGGTCCAAGCATTATAATGAAACGAAAGCTTCATTGTAATCATAGCTTTACACGTTTGATTTACTCAACTTTTCTTTTGAAATCGGAAGCAGATTAACCCTTCAGCAGTCATCAATATTGGAGAGAAAATAAATGAATGCCGATCTTGTAAACATATTAACCACGTCGTTGACTACTTGTTGGCAATTAAGTGTCTACTTTTTATTTATCGAAACGGATTAACCCTTTATAAGTCATCAATATTGGAGAGAAAATAAAAGAATACCGGTATTGTTAACATATTAACCACTTCGTTGGATACTTGTTGGCAATTAAGTAACTGTTGTTGTCAATTCCAACAGCAATTACAATTCTTAGCAAATTTTTATCCTTCCTGTAATCACAGTCAACCTATAGTGCTTGTTACCACCAGCAGTACCAGCAAACTTAAGAGTGATAACGGTTATGTATGTATGTGTGCACATTTGAGTCCCTGTAATCGTTTTTAACGTATTGTATACCATAACAACGACCATAGTAACAGTAGTAGTAGTTGTACATGTAATCGTAACATGGTTTGTTATATTTTATAGCATATTTTAAGGCAACTTAAGCTTAAAAGCTTTTCTTATTTACAATGTTTCTTTATATTACACTCCCCCCCCCCACCTAAAAGTACAGAAGACAGAAAGAAGAAAAGAGTAGAAGTATGACAGGGGCGATAGAGATGGAGAACCTCTTTAGAAAATATTGCTTGGCTTGACTATGTTGTACAATGTTTGCTTTGAACTTTTTTGGCCATTATTTTTGGGATACTTATTTAAACAGCTACGTTTTATGTCTGTGTCACGCAAACTGCTTCGCATCGTTTCCTTTAATGTTTTATAATCAGGTTTCTTTTTCATTCCTTTTACATAGTCCTGTCGACTCTCTCTCTCTCTCTCTCTCTCTCTTTCTCTTGCTTGTGCTCTGGTTATTGCCAAACTTTTTAAAGGTTTGTTTTCATGTTACATTCTTCGTTGAGAATGTCATTATAAGTTTTGCCATGGATGGCATGGCTTTATAGGGAGGCTGGCGGTAGGATGCCGAGTAAGGGCGAAACCATTATAAAAAGCGCGTGCAGAGCACTTTTGTACACTTGAAATTAATTTTAAAATATTTTTACGATAGTTTTGCTAAGACTGTTAAAAGACGACCACACACACAAATATATATATACACGCACACACACACTATTAATTAAATGATGTTCTTAACTTTTTCTCTTAAAATGTCAATGGCACTTAATAATTTCATTTGGAATCCTTTTTACTGCTAAGGAGGAGACAGGTGAATGTATTTGTAAACTGACATTTAAAGTAGAGGCTATGAAAGGAAGAATTCGAAATAATGCTGGAAAAAACCCCGGCATTAAAAAGATATTTATTTTTAAATTAAAAAAAGAAAGAAATTCACCACCCTTACCCTATTAGTGTTGATTAACGAAAACATAAATTTGAGGTCAATAGGGGACAATAACTTTATTTTTCCAATTTAATGCCTTGCCTTAACGCCTACGAATACAGGAGAGCAACCCAAAATTTCTTCCTTTTTGTTTTCGTTTCATACCTGAGATTAAATTTCTAAGGAAATAATTAAGGAAAAAGAAGAAGAAAAAAACAAATAAAAATGAAAGAAAAACAATAATGAACTTGTCAAAGACCAACAACACCTAAAACAACAATGGGGAATGAGACAAGGGAAAAAGCAACATCCTGGCAACGGATATACGAAAAGTAATCTGGCCCCTCAACTAAACAGCAATAAAAATAAAAACAGAAAGGATACAATTCTATGGAGAGAGAGAGATATTAAATATAAAAAATGTTAAAAGAACTGGAAATTAAGAAGAGAAACATAAGAAACCAGAAAAACGTAAATGAAATAAAAAATTTTGGAAAATAAAATTTAAACTCTGAAAACAAACAACCAGACAGTCTTACTAGGGAAATTATTTTCGGCAGTTTTTAAAAATCTGTCAACATTTGAAAATGTTTGGGAACAGACATGTTCGCAAGAGATTTCTTAACCTTTCGCTGGAATTTTTTTTTCTTGATTTTATTGAAATATTAACCCTGGGCAGTAAAGATGACGATGAAATTAAAAGTTTCGTGAATGTAAACAAGGTGTAGCTGGGCCCTTATAAGATATGCAGGATAAATTAATTGTTTTTATATTAAAAAAAAAGAAATTACAATTAAATTAACTTAAAGGATAATAGAAGGTCGCCATGGTCTAGTAGGTAGTGTGTTGGCTTATTAGACGAAAAGCCAAGGTTCTAGCCCCAGGCCAGACATCAAAACAAAATACAAAAATTATTTCTTCGGCGACTTCATCTCAGCAGATTTCTGGCAAAAACTCGGAGAGTTAAAATAAAATTGCCATGAAGTTTCTTAAAAATCTGTCGTTCGGAGTCGACTTGAAACTGTAGGTCTCGCCACTCATGTATAAAATTAACACACACAACATAAATGGTGTGAGAAACTAGGTCGTAGTCCTGACTGAAGGGTTGTAATGACCAATTATGTATGTATGTATGTATGTAAAGGATAATTACATGAGTTGGCTTGATGTGATGTGGCTGTAAACACAGCACAAAATAAATTTATTGTTCATCATAATTGTTTCGAAAAATTTTAAAAATTCCACATAATACAGCCAGAAGCTTCCTAATTTTCTACAAAGGGGGCTATCATCACCAAAACTGCCAGAGTAGACGAATCAATGAAACTGCAACGAAAAAAAAAACCGAATAAAACCAATGGAAATGCTTTGTGACAACCTTAGAGGAATGAAATTAAAAGGCGGTAGTAGAAAAATAGACTTACTAGCCTATCACCTTAAAAGTTATACAGATTCGGTCAACATAGCTTATATGGGTTGCCCATTACTAGTTTCATTCTGAGTGTCAATACAAACAGCACATCTTCCTAGTTTTGCCAATATTTCTGAGAAAACGTAATGCAATCGAAGTCTCAAACGATATGTTATTAACGCCTACGTTTCCTTACATTCGCACAATCGTTTTACAATTTCCTTCCCCTCCATAGCAAGGCAGCTCTAGCCCAGTAACTTGCAACAACTTCCACATATTCTGCTGTGATATGTTCCTTAATTTTGAAAAATTTCAAAGACTTTTTGCAATTTAATTTCGGCCATAAGTTTATGGGGAAACTGAAGTTTTTGTTCTAGATTTTGAGGGCAATCATGGTTACGCCTGCAAGACAAATACAAATTTCACTCTATTCTTAAAAAAAAAAATTATTTTAATCCAGAGAAATACTTAAGTACTTAAAACGACCTTAGTGATGCATTATGTTGGAATATATTGTGTAAGGGATAGGAGGGGTCAAGCTTCATTACATTGAAGGTACAAGCTTCCCCTATTTCAGCACAACAATATCCCTCATATTACTGAAAATAAAAAGCTCACAACAGTGTATACTCCTGTAAACGGATATCAAATTTCAAAGAAGATTTCAACGCAAAAAGGATGAGAAATTTACTCCATTTTCTGCAGCCAGTAAACAAAGCAACTTGTAAAGCAAAAACGTATATTAAGGGGCGGCGAACATATTGTTGCTGATATACGATGCAGATATTGCTTCAGTCTTTTTTCGTATATGTATTCGTATTTGAAGAGAAGGAGGAACTGTTTAATGACTTATGTGGTCCGAATTAAGAGTTCAATTTATTTTTCGTGTTTCAGCTGCGTAATGGTTTTTTCTTTTTCGAATTGATCACCAAAAAAAGAATCGATAGAATCATAGAAAGATAAGCAACAATCAGCAGCATGGACACTATTAGCGGACTAAGTATTCACCAGCAAACAGGTGTTAATGATTTGAAAAAATCTGGATATGCAAAGAAACTCAATGTGTGGGCTCTACTTATTTTCTGTAACGAATGATTACGGGATATAAAAAGAGGACCATGAAAGAGACTAATTTGCGAAAAGAATCATGTACAATGCAAGGTGAAACATTCCAGACGTTAGGATTGATACAAGAAAAGCCGTATCTGATGGAATTATAAGGAGGTTATTCGTTATAAACTATTACAACCAGGTCAGATGATTGATTCCAAAGCTTGCTAATTTCAATTAACGAAAATGAAGCAAGTAATTCGATTAAAACGGCTAGAATTGATGGCAACGACGGACTACCCACATTTTTGATGACGCGGTAAAATCTAAGAGAATTTTATGCATCCACCCTATAGCCTAGATCTTGCGTCTTTAGATTATTATTTGATATGATCTCTGCTAAGCTCTATTAAGGACACAAATTTAAAAATAAAAAACGAGATAGGGGTGCCTTGGTAGTCTAGTGGATAGTAAGCTAGACTATTAACGTGAGGGTCGTGGTCTGTGACACTACACCGAGCATATGGTCAAAGTTACTCAGCTCGTATATAATTAGAATATAATTTGTAATTGTATTGTTATTAATAAATAAATAAATGAAATAAAAAACGAGATAGGATTAGTTTTTCACTCAGCAAACTCAGAAGTTATACGCTGAAGTAATGGTGGAATAATGGCTTTAATCTAGAAATATGACAATATGTTATCGATAAACAAATGTATGGTTTAATAAAGATCATTTGGAATATAAGAAGATTAAGTTTGTAGCCGAACTAACTCGTGCATCAGTAAATTTTAATTTAAAAGAATAGACCTACCAATTAATATAGAATATGAAATCCTATTATATTTAAAAGTGCAGCTCTGTGCACAAATTTATAGTATTTCTGCCAATTTTTCTCAAAGTAAATTTTTTCCAAGGTCCTGCGGTCTCTCTACATGAAGAGAGTCAGTTTTGCGCAAATCAGTTGCAAGGAAAATAAAAGCGAAAGATCAAGATAAATCACGATTCTTTCCTTATCCGGTGAATAAAATTATTTTTGTAGAATATTTAATGCATTTAATGAATATTTCATTAAATAATTGCCAATAAACTGTTGTTTTTGCTTTAAATTTTCTTTTCAATTTTTAGAATTTCAAATTTTATCTTCTTGGTTTCAATTAAAAAAACAATCTCTTCTTAATGAAAAGAATTTTAATTCCAATAGCAACGATAACAAAATAGCAAAAAATCAATAGAAAGAATGGAAATGAATGAAGAAAATTTCTAAAAAAAAAACTCACCTTCTCTAGCTTTTAAGTAGACCGTATTGGCCACAATATTCTCTAATTCCATTAGTTCCAGGTTGGCGGTTTTTTATTAAATCCTAGGCCGCTCTCGAAAAAAAAAAATATTTCAATTCGCTTCTCTTCTCTCGTTATACACAAAAGAATTGATTCTTTTGCTTTGCAATACACCAATAGATTTATACTATCTTGCAAGCGAACACGCACACACACACACACACACACACTTGCGTGAATACGATCCAATTATTATTGTTTTTATTCAAGGCAAAGAAGAGTGATGTGTAGATAGAGTAGCAGAGAGCCACAAGGTTTTATTTACGTTTTATTTCTCATCCATTCAAACACAACTACAACTACAGTTGCTGTGTTGTGTTGTGTTTTGTTTGTTGATATGAATAATTATGTGGATATTAAAGAGTGTGGGTGGCAGAAAGAGGCTTAAATATATTGTTTCTAACAATTATAAACAGTGGTTTTTAGGTTTCGTTTTCTTTTAAATGCCTTAGTGTGCGTATGATTTTTGTTTTTCTGTTCTGTTTTCTAAGAAATACTTGTTGGTTATCCTTTTCTCTTAAGCAGTTTCTTTGCTTCCTTTTGCCTGTGAATTATTGTGTTCTCTTTTAAGTTTTCCACTTTTGTTGTTGTCTTAATAAAAACATTAATTTAGTATTTAAATGCATGAGTTCTTGTTTTTATTTTTTATTTTTTTTTTTGTTTACGTTTCCTTAAAACTCTTGTTTATGACTTGCTCTGTAAAGTTTTTTTTTTCCCTCAAATACCATTCAAAAGTTGATTTGTGTGAGTGTTGTTGACAGCTTCTCTCTTATTCTCTCACTCTGTTTACAGTTGTTTTCTTATCATTTTAGTTTAGTTTTTGAGTAGAATTTTTGTTTTTGAAATCATTCTTGATTCTGTTGACATCCTTTTCAATTTCCTTTTAAATGCAGCATACTTTTTGGAGATTCTTTAACAATAACTCTCTCTCTCTCTTTCTCTCTCTGTCTTGTATTGTTGTTTACAGGCATTTATTTTTGAAGGATTTCAAATTTTTATTTTCTTTAGGACTTCCTGTGTTTATAAGCGTAAATAATTTGATGTTTTTTTTTTTATAAATTTTTACCTTTTTTTCTGTGGCAAATGCTTTAAACTTAAAGGATATGTTTGTTGTTGTATTATTTGTGCGTTTGTTTTGTAATCACCACTTTGAAATGTGATTTTCTTATTGCAAAAAGTAAGTTGTTCCAACAGCCTTTTTGAGTGCTGAGTTTGGTCTCTTGTTTATGGAAAATTGTATGATGTTTACAGCTGTTGTTAATGCCGCTGCGTCGGTTTCTTTTTTTGTTTTTATTTTCTCAATTAAAGTTGCTTGCCAATCAGTAATAACTGTTGCTTTAAATGTGGTAAAATTTTAATATTTTTTGTTACGCTTTTAAAAAGTTAACCAACTGGAAAAACGCCTGTTATTGTTGTTTACGAATGATGAATTAAATCTGCAAGAATATATAAAAAAAGGATTCAAAATAAATACAATTTTTTATTCAAATACAATAAAGTATTTATAATTAAAGCATTGAATAAGAACAGCACAATAAAGAAAATTTTAAATCAAAAATGTAAAAACTTAGACTTGGTCGAGTCTATACAAAAGTAGAGTGAACAAGTAGTAGGTTTTATAGAAAATATATATTTTTTTTAGCATAGAAACAGACACCTGAAACAATAAAAAACCTAAACCGTCACTATGTGACTAAGATTAAAGCCATGTAATATGTAAAGATATGTAAAGATGTTCACATCTGTTTTATTTGTCACATGATGGCCAAGGATCATTGCCAGTTAAAGGTAAACTAGCGGAATTGTTCGGCATTTCGAAAAACAATGTTGGAAAGATGTTTGACGCGTTTACAAAACCAGTATCGTGTAGATGTTTCAGTAGAGCATTTCACCGCCATATAGTCGAATATCTTGCATCGATTCGAAACACATCGATTTGAGACATACATACATATGTCCACCACTTCACATTGGAGATAAAGGAACAGTCAAAGACTACAATGGATGATAAGAACCTTGTGCAAAGACAACGAAGGCAACTATATCTACAGACAAGGCACTTGTATTCTGGTATGAAAGTGTAATAAGTTTTACTAAAGGTATTCTAAAACCAAAAATTGGTATGTACACACATACATAATTGGTCATTATAAACCTTCAGTCAGAATTACGACCAGTTTCTCACACCACTCATAGTGTGTGTGTTAATTTTATACATTAGTGGCAGGACCTACAGTTTAAAGTCGACTCCGAACGACAGATTTCTGAGAAACTTTTCATGGCAATTTTTATTTACTCTCAGAGATTTTGCCAGAAATCTGCTGAAAAGAAGTCGCCGAAGAAATACTTTTTGTATTTTTGTTTTGATGTCTGGCCTGGGGCTCGAACCCTGGCTTTACGTCTAATAAGCCAACACACTACCTACTAGACTACGGCGACCTCACAATTGGTATGTACTTTATTATATTATTGTGATGAAATAAATTAAGTCATGAAATTAAAGAAAAAAGATTGCTGTCTCATCAAGACTAAGTACCATCATAGATTCCAAAAAACGCATATTGGCGCTGACATTGATTTCAGATCGAATAAAAGTCCTTTTGCTAAGGAAAATATATTTGGACTCCTTTGACTAGAGTAGATTATGCAGGATATCCAGTCCACAAAGCAAAAAAAAAATGTTGAAAACTTCTGTTTCATTCTTAAGCAGATGTCCTTTAGGCCTGCTTGTCATCTGCTCCATTCATTATTATTGAAAGTTAAAAATCACTCTTCATTTTAATTAATTTTATATCTTAATCAATGACAGCGTTTAAAACAAATTAAAAAAATGAAGAAAAATCCTCTTATCCTCATGCTTTTTGTTGCATTCTTATTTATTTCTTTTTTTTTAATTACAGATTAAACAATCAATCCACAGGTATTCGTTAAAATTGAATTCAATTCAATATCGTTGCCAATAAATCCTTGACTCCCTGCTCGACATCAATGAGGCTTTAATGTAAACAGAAAAACATGAAAAATATAACCAAAACCAGCCTCCATGTTGCCATCATTCTGAGAATTCCGTTGCAAGTAGAGAATAATAACAAATTAATCAAATAAACCCAACCTGCCCTCAGCACCCCTTACCACCAAACAACCTTTTGCATGTAAAACAATCGATTTCAACTGGACAATCTTAATGAACTGACAGAATCCTGAATCGTTTAATACTCTCGCCTCTGTTAGATGAGATAGCAATCAGGCCAAGAGAAGGATGCTGTGAGTGTGATGGTGAACAACACAATAACAACACTGTTCTGACAGTTGAATATAAAGAAAGAGAAAACAAAAATCAATAATAACAACAACAACAACAAGAACAGCAACATTATTGTAATTTAAATGATAACACTGTACCAACAAAAAAAAAAACGTAACACCTTAACAATATTTTAATGAATTAAAGCCGCTGATGCATTAATAAAAAATTTTAATAAGAAAAACAAAAAAGAAAAGAAAGAAAATATTATTAATTTATAGTTGTTGTTGTTGTTGTTGTTATCGTTTTCACTTACCAAAATAAAAATAATTATTAAAAGAGGAGAAGAAAATCAATTAATAAAGCTTTTAAACTGATGAACAGAAAGAGAAATAGGGAGACAGAGGAAGTTAAACACAATAATAAAACAGAACCATATAGGTTAAGCCAGATTAGGTGGCGTTATCACACATAATTACATTCGTTAAACACATTGGGTCGCCATGTTTTATAGGAGAAAGCGCTGATACATGCCATTACGAAGGGTTATTCGATTCAACAGCTTTTGAATCCCTTTTCTCTCATTTCCGCAAGTTCGTTAAGTAATTCTCAGACTAGCGAGTGTTAGGGAGTAACCCATTAAATGAAAGACAGCCAATTAGCAACGTCTGAGAGTAACCCAAAAATAGTTAGTCATGGAGTGGAATTTATATTAAATTTGCAGATCTATCGTCTTCAAGTGGTCCGCAGCAATACACTTTCTTGTACCGTGTGGTGTGGAGCCATTCGAAATATCTGCCATATCCTTTAGAAATATGACTTTCACAATTTCCTGATCCTGAATTTATGGCAACCTGGCTAGCCGAGTAGAGAAACATACATCCACAATTGGTCATTACAATCCTTCAGTCAGGATTACGACCTAGCTTCTCGCTCCTCTTATGTTGTGTGTGTGTGTTAATTTTATCCATAAGTGGCAGGACCTACAGTTTAATGCTGACTCGAAACGACAGGTTTTTTTGAGAAATTTTTCCTGGTAATTTCATTTACTCTCAGAGTTTTTACCAGAAATCTGCTGAGAGGAAGTCACTGACAAAATATTTTCATATTTAGTTATGTTGGAGATGTCTGATAAGCCAATAAGCTACCAAATAGACTTCAAAAAGTCTATTTTAACATGACGTTCACAACAGTATTTATGGCAACCTGGTTAGCCAAGTAGAGAAGCATACTTCCACGAAATATTTTGCTACTACGGTTTGAGAATATCCGCGATTCATATCTGGTTTACAAGTATTTGATATCAGAAGCCTCATCAACTCTATTTTCGGTTCAATTTCCAGCCATCGGTGCATATTTCCAGGGAAGTCGGAAGAGGATCATGTCTTTGGTTCCGTGCTTTAGAAGTTACTTAGACCAACTTAAGCAGATATGGCGCATTCGACGCTGTAAGAGAAGTTCAGTAAATACCATATGAGCAACATAAGAAGTCGCCATAATCTGGTAAGTAGTTTGTTTTAGACGTGAGGTCACTATTCAAACCTCATGGCAGACATCTTCAACGAACAACGAAATATGCAACAGGTTTCTGGCAAAAACTCTAAGTTAATAGAATTTCCAAGAAAAGTTTCTCAAATTATCTATCGTTGGGAGTCGACTTTATACTCATGTATAAAATTAACACACAACATAAGAGAGGGTGAGAAGCTGGGTCATAATCCTGACTGAAGGGTTGTAATGAGCAATTATATAGGTTATGTGTGCCACGCAATCGTTGAATTACAACATTTGTTGAAAAATATATCCGCCCAGGATATATTCTAAGCTCTGATTTCAAAAATTCTTTAAATTAATGATAAACCGATAAAAAAAAAGTATATGCTTTGTATGGAAGGTATTTAACTCACCATTTTTCCATTTTCTTTTATTATTTTTCATTAATTTAACAAACATAATAAGGATCACACACATCTTCCTACAATTTCATTTTTTGTTTTGTGTTTTGTTTCAGTTGTTTTAAGCAATTTAGTCGATTTAAGCACATTCTAAAACGATAGGGTTGCCAACTATCCCTGCATATAAGCAATGCAATAATTTTTTGAAGTCAAAATCATTAAACATTACACCACACCTTACAACAAAATACATGACTGATATACACTGTACTGTAGAAAATGACTGATCAAACAAACACCATAAATATGTGAGAAAGATGCTAGAAATGCAGTAAAAATTAATGCCTATACCGTATATAAGAAAATCATGATTGAAAAGTAATCCCTATTAGCATTTGATTACGACACGTGTATTGAATTTGAACATTTTTATTCCTGGAAGAATTTTTTAAATTCATTCTGTTGAAAAAGAAAAAAACAACAAAAACAACAGCATTAATGTTGCAAAGTCTGTGAGAAGAAAATAATTGCTTTGAGTAGCCAGTTAACAGAACCTAATTTTTTCAATTGAAAATATTTGAGTTTTAAATACAAAAATTTAGAAGACTTTCTGGCACATTTGGAACTTGCTCACGCGTAAACTTTTCTTTTTCGTTTTCGGCTTATTTACAATGAAATTCAACATAAACACTCTTTAAATACAACGTAAACAATTACAGATAAAAACCAATACATACAGTATTATAAGGCCTAATGTACTCTGCCACCACAGACGCACATTTACACTCATCATACGTAAACACGCTCCTCCACGTTTATTGCATTAATGTTAAAAGCCTCTTATCGAACCATTTTTGCCATTAGCATTCTTCACGTTTTCTCTCTCTCTCACTCTCTCACTTTTCTTTTTTATTTCTTTTTGTCCTTCTGCCTGATATTTACCTAATCGTTAGCATACCTTATGCACACAATGTTTCTAACAAAGATGTAAATAGTGAGTGTAACGATGTGTTTGTGTATTTAAGCTTGGTATTTATGTGTGGTTATCTTTTGTATAAGTATTGAGTATGTACATACGTATGAGTGAGTATGAACTAAGAGATGCTAAACATTTTATTTCAAGTGACTACCTTTGCTCCCATACAACTCGTTTACTGTATGTGTATAGTGACACATACAACAATCGTATTTGTATGTGTAAATATTTAAACACACAGAAAGCAAGAGAAAGGAAGAAAGAGAGAGAGAGAGGCATATTATTATATAAATTGAACTGTTATGTCATACTCGTCTGCTTGCAAGTACGTGAGTATATTCTCAGCCGTGAGAAAAATAAGAGAATTTGTTTTCATTCTTCTTAATTTTGTTAAGAAGAAAATAAAATATCACTACCAGATGGCTACAACGTTAGAAATAGAGAGGGAGAGAGAGTGAGTGAATAAATATTTCATACACAGAAATGTATTTAAAATTCTGCTGGAGTACGTGTTTACGTGTTTGTTAATGTTAATTTAAAATATAATTTTTAATAAAATGCTCGAAATTTACTCCCTTATATGTCAACTACACTACACGGCCAATAATTTTAAGAAATTTTAGAACAACCTTAAACAGTGAGAAAAGGAGAGTGTGTATCCCATTTGAATTTATTTTTTGCTGAATATTGAAAATTATTTTCTTTGCATTTAAAATGCCCACATTTTTCTTGCTGGAATTTTCATGGGCAATTATGACGGTGGCTTAGGATTTGAAATTTTGGCCGCTTTATCGTTAACAAGACAAAACATAATTTCCTTATTATTCTCCATAAAAGGACAGAATGTATGAATCAGCAATTTTTCCGAAAGTATTCATTATGAGAGACTGCGAAGAACACAGGACTTGAGAAGCATTTTATTTAAAATTACAAAATAGTTGCCTAAGTTTGGGGTTTAATTATAAAACATTACTGAAAAATAAATTAAACTGTGACCTTTCATCTTCTATCTGGCAACATATTGATTCCAATCCGAATAGAACTACTTTTTGTGGGTAGCACAAATGATTCATAGCATGGGGTACTCCTTCAGTAATTCAATTAAAGTGTTGCATCGAAAGCTCCTTCCTCGTCTTTTGTAATGAAAGCAAATTCAATCTAGCTTGGGTTAAAACTCGAAATACTCTGTTAACCAACGCTCTAAACGAGGTACCTCATTCAGATACACATGACATTCCTTGATCGGGAAGGATGTTAACGAGACGTCTAATAATAGCCTAACTTTTAATAAAAGTTCTAGTTGGATTGCAACGTTATCACGAATATTAAATTCACATGTACTCTTGTCTATTTTCTTAACTTCAGTTAAACTAGTGAGAGCGTCAGAGAAGGTTTTTAATATACGACCTTCAAGCAAATTACGGCACTTAGGTATGCAGTAAAATGTGTTGAAGTCGCCGTAATCTAGTAGGTAGTGTATTGACTTATTTGACGTGAGGATGTGGTTCAAATCCGAGCCCAGAACAAAGGGAAATATAAACAAATATTTCTTCAGTGACTTAATCTCAGAGTTTTGCCAAATAGAGGAACCAAATAAAATTTCCATTAAAAAAAGTCCCTCAAAAATCTGTTGTTCGGATTGAACTTTAAACTGGAGTTGGCACCACTCACAATATGTCTGTTGTGAGAAACTAGGCGGTAATCCTGGCTGATATATGAGTCTTAAGATTTCGCATAGACAACAAGTTTTCTTAGTAAGGGATTAAGCGCTCAAATGCCAAATCAACGAAAGGTTTACACAGTGTCAGTGTGATCCATTTAAAATTATGAAGTCTTTATTTGAATTGCCCGAACATTGCACAAAAAACCGTTGTAACACCTACAAAAAGTTTGAAAATATGTATGTCTCACACGAGATACGTGAAAAACCTCATGGATCCGATACTCATATGTGAATAACTGTTGCATAAAATTGCAATAAAATTAAATTATTTTTAAAGCGAATATTTAAGACATGCTGCCAAGCGAAAACAAGGTGTAACCACATCACAGTGAGGCAACACAAACGTTGGCCCATGTTGATGTGCGCGTTTTCTATCGTATACAGAATTCGAACTTATATATCCTACAATTAAACCATGCAAAGGAAGTAATCGCACGCCAGGGACTGGCTTTGGCTACTTAGAAAAGAATTGTGTTCCAGTAGGACAGCGCCATGCCATACATACATCTATAGTGACTCACATACATACATAATTCGTCATTACAAACCTTCAGAATTACAACCTAGTTTCTCATACCACTTACGTTGCGTGTGTTAATATTATCCATATGTGGCGGGACCTACAGTTTTTAGTAGGCTCCAAACGACAGATTTTTTAGAAACTTTTTCATGGCAATTTTTATTTACTCTCAGAGTTTTTGCCAGAAATCTGCTGAGAGGAAGTCGCCGAAGAAATATTTTTGGCATTTTTGTTTTGATGTCTGGCCTGGGGCTCGAACCCTAGCTTTACGTCTAATAAGCCAACACACTACCTACTAGACTACGGCGACTTCAGTAAGTCACTTAAAGTTTAAGAAACCTGAAGAACTGATTATTATGCATGCGTTTTATAATATGGATTTGGTGCCAAGCAAGCACCATGAGTTTGTGCTTCAATGGAGATAAAATATTTCCAATGGACGTTGTAGATTTTATATTTCTTAATGGGCAAGAGGTTTTCTGCAAAACGTTGCATGGACTCTTTATATTTTTTTTTTCAGGCACGCCTATTTGAAACAGGCGTTAAAACTTTTCATTTATTATGTAATTTTCTATGCATGTTTTAAACATTTTCTTTGTTTAAGAACCGAATTATGCTCATTTTTATTAGCTGTCAAATATGTAAAAAAAAAATTTGAATTTTTAAACGTGGTTCAAAATCAATAACGCGTGACGATAATGTTGCATTATTATGGTTTTTCTCCACAGCAAATTATGTGGGTTTTACTAATTATAATTATGAAAAATTAATTAAAATGTCCACAACAACACTATCGAAGCACCGCTTGGCTAGAGTAAAACTATTTCGAACTGATTTTAAATCTTAACAAAAAATTTGCTTCACTTAAATGCGTTTAACAAGAAATAAAAAATAAAAACGAAATTAAACTGAATTGCCGTTTAACAAGAAATAAAAAATAAAAACGAAATTAAACTGAATTGCCTCTGGGCGTATGTATGTATATCCACTCAGCCGAATACATTATATAACCGCCCCAGTCAACTAAATGCGAGTTTGTATTCAAGCCAGACAAAGCAGCCAGTTAGGATAGACAGTTGGATGGACGGACATATTCATTTTACTATTGCAACAACTAAACATAATTGAGTTAACTAAACGAATATTAAATTGCCAGCAGAAAATCTGTATGTATGTACATAGCACATGTATGAGCACTGTAAGTAATCTATAGTGTAAGCGGCTAAAAGTTAGTCTAAAATGTTTTGGTTGTTTGGTTGAAACAAAGTTGTAAATTAAAATTTAATTAAAATGTACGTGTTAATTTACACAACAACAACAAAAACAACAACAACAACAAATTATTTAAACATTTTAATACAACAAAAAAAATCTGCTACAATTTTCTAATTGAGATTTTTGTTTTTCAGTGTTTGTTTGTTACTGTCACAGTTTATTTAATTAATTAAGAAATTATTTTTTTCCAACAATTTTAATTGTTTTTTTAATGCTCGTTCTAGTATCTTTCTCTCTCAGTATTGCTATTTTCATTTGATTTTCTAATCACATGTCCATTTCAAAGGCTGGGCATCATCATCACAGTCAACGTCCATTCCCAGTATGCATATCATCATGCGATGAGAATGATTCCCTACCAATCGCTGTTTATTTATTTTAAATTGTGTTAAGGATTAATGCCAGCTGCAGCTGCCAGACATTTCTACAATGTAATCTCCAAAGAGGGGGGCTTTTATTTTTTCTAGCAAAATTGTGCGTCTCCTTCCATCTTCAAACTTCCATTGTTCGGCATTGTATCCAAGCTCTACTATACCAAGCCACCTAAGTAATAAGCATATGGAATCAGGCGTTTTTAATTTACGGTCAGCAATTGTTCCCATATTTTATGGATTGTTTGTGATCCGCCATCTGGTAATGGAATACCTAGACGTCCGGAGAATTAAAACTGCGTGAGGTGTACTACAAAAAAACCTAAACCCCCCATGTCATTAAGATACCTCAACTGAGAAAGTAATACGAAAACCTTGCATACATTGTGCTGAAGTCGCTACGAACAGCATGTTTCCAGTGATAGAGAATGCCATGGGCATAAAGCTGTTGTCCGAATGAATTCCATACCTACTGGTAGGGGATGCCATGGGTATGAAGCTGTTGTCCGAACAACAGTAGTACCCGATCGATAAAGCCCAGCAAATAGCGCATGAACTCTGCATGCCACTATAAAACTGTTTGAGAAAAAGTAGAGAGTAACGTAGACAAGAGACTGCTGACGCCGCAAAATAGTTCTGGGGAGTGTGAAATTCACGAGAAGACATACTCCACCGGCTGAGTATAAAGCCTTTGCGACGTATTGCATCCTACGGAAGGTTGCAAAACATCTTTGAAAGCTATGCGTTCTCCTAGCGTTGAGTGGTTGCTGACAAGCTTTTTAAAGTTAGGTTAGAGAACGTGTACTTGTCAATTAAGACAAGTACAGTACCCGGAAGTCGAATTGACTCAATGTACATTGTTTTTAAAGTTAGTCATCAGTTTGTGTGTTTCGGTTTTAAAAGTTTTATTTTGTGAACTGAATTATTTCCTTCGATTAGATCGGGGATTGACTATGACAATAACAGTCTATTCCATATAATGATGATTAAACCAAGCTGCATTGCATTGCATTTAAGAAGGGTACTGCCTGCATGAAATAAATCAGTAGAATTGTATTGTCCAGGACTAAGAAAAGGTTTCATCATGGCTCAGCCGTCCATTGTAGATTCCATGGACGTTAGTCTAAGACTTCTAAGAAAGCATGCGCTACAAATTCCCTAGAGATTTACAGAGTCGGTGTCATTCATGAACTTACAACAAATCGATGCATTGGCTTAGGTATATGCCGATAAGGCATGAGACAACAATTTAGATACAGGCTTTCTGCCTTCCGGTTACCTAGTGCCTGCCTACTTTCCGACAAACCAAGATAAAAACTTCAATATTAATGCATTTCAAGAGTAAGCACACACAACCTTTTACTGATTGTAACTATCAATGCGACTAAATGCGAGGGCCATTAGCGAGAATGGCATACTTTGCCAACCCAAGAACTGTTGGGTATTTTTGCAGCATTTCTGTTCACTATCGCACTGCATGCCATCAAGCCAGACTGTTTGACGGTTAATCTCTATGCATTGGCAGCCAGGCATGCAGTTATGGAACACACAGTTCGTCTGTTTTAGGGGTGCAGTTAAGCAGCACTAATAGATTTAAATTTTTTTTGTTTTCCAATTCTTTATACAACTACGACTGCATCGTTTATAGCATTTGAATTTAATTTTTTTTTAATATTTTTTGTTTGAAAAAAAAAAAAAGAAAAAATATTTTCTGGTTTTACTGCTGCCATTGACGTCAGTTGTTTTGTGTAAAAATATTATTTTCCATTTTTTTTGTTGTTGTTACTTTTTAATTTAATTTTAATTACGTTTAGTGAATTTGTTTTGTGTTAATACACAATATTTTTATTTGTAAAACACTTAACCCTTAAGGGTCTAGGTTTTTTTGCATTTCTTTACTTTCGCTATCAGTAAACATAAAAATTAAACTAGAATTACAAGCTAATAATTTACTTTACTTTGCTTTCTGTCCTTAAGGATGCAATGAAAATCACTCCGAATAATCGGTAAATTCTAAAGTGAACAAACAACAGTATGTACGGCTCCTATGCAGGATATCCTACACTTTTTTATACAAAAAAGTCCCTTCTATATACAACGAAGTCTCAATTAAAACGTACAATTCTTGCTTTACTTCAAAGAATAGCGAAAGCAGAGGATTTAAATGCTCGGCTTGTTAAATTGTTGAAGCAGCATAACAGAGTTCATATTAAACTTACTGATTTAATCGGTCAGTACAACCCTTTAGTCGGGATTAGAACCTATATTCTTACATCACTCATGTTGTGTGTGTTAATTTTATCCATTAGTGAAGGGACTTAAAGTTTAAAATCGATTCCAAACAATATATTTTTAAGGAACATATACTAAGCACAAGTTGTTATTTCCTTAAAGGCATATCCCCCATTTTCCTATCATTTCTTTGGTTTATTTCAGTTGTATTAATTACGCTTTGTCGCCTAAACAAATTGATCGACTGTCATTGCCCTCTGAGAAAATTTATTGGATGTAATAAAGAGGGACGACATTTGCTGATTGTATCGTGCTCTTCATTCATTCTTCTGGGATAATCAGTTGTTAGGCGACTTCTTGTATGAATTATTTGGAGTTCTTGAAGCCTCTTCATTTCGACTACTTGAAATGAAAATTTTTGAATCTAGATTTCTCGGATTTGCAATCAAAACATTTGCCACATGCCACAAAAAGTGCTCTAAGGAAGAACCCCGACTATAATACATTTAAAAAAAATCTCTATTACGGAGGCCAATGATGATGAAAAATTTGTCCTATTCAAGCTGCATATCATCAAGAGCACAGGTTGAGTGTTGTGGGTTGTTTTCGTCTTCGGAATCTTGGAGGATTTCGTTGTAGGAAAGCGTATCAGATCACGCCATACAGCGTTTTAATCGTATGACCAAACCAGTTGTTCATGTGCGTCTCCATATTTAGGTGTTCTTTCATCATAGTAGTTTAGCTACTCCGCAGGCCATCAGCCAATGGTACTGCTGAGGCACCAAACCGGTAAAATTTTAATCCTCATGTTGCTTAAAACGAATAGAAGAACATGTCGTAGAACCATCGCCACCCTGCTTCTTGGATATTCTTGATATTGATTTAAAGATTCAATTAAGTCGGACTGTGAACGAAGTCGCCATAGTCTAGTAGGTAGTGTGTTATTAGACGTAGAGCCAGGGCTTGAGCCCCAGGCCAGACATCAAAATAAAATACAAAAAAAAGTATTTCTTCGACGACTTCCTCTCAGCAGATTTCTGACAAAAACTCTGAGAGTAAAATCAAATTGCCATGAAAAGTTAATCAAAAATCTGTTGTTCGGAGTCGACTTTAAACTGTAGGTCCCGCCACTCATGTATAAAAATTAACACACACCACATAAGTGGTGTGAGAAACTAGGTCGTAATCCTGACTGAAGGGTTGTAATGACCAATTATGTTTGTATGTATGTGAACAGCAGGTTATGCAAAGGGCATCCTTGTTTGACACCGACTAGTATTAGAAATGAGTTGCTAATATTACCACAGTATCTTCTGCAGCGGCTTTATCGCCATATCAAGTTGGACTGTGAACAACAGGTTATGCAGAAGTCATTCTTGTTTAATACCGAAAAGTATTAGGAAAGGTTTGCGTTGCATCTATGCGATGATAATTTTTGAATCCAAAAACTTTTTTAAATTTTAAAAATATCAGGAAAGAGAGGGAAATTATATTCATTATACTATTCGCTGATGATTCTTAGACTGTTTAATTAACGAATTACAAGTGCAGGCAGAGTTAAAAAGTCATATTTCATGACCATTTTACACCTGCTCATGTAATGGGTTTCGGTTTAATTTTATAGTCTTTTCAAAATCATTTCTTAATGAAATTTTTAAAAATAACTTCCGTTTATTTAATCATTTTATTACGACGAGCATTATGATGCCTTCTAATGATAGCACAATGAAAATGACATTCAAAGAGCAAATTAAAACAGGAAATTAGAAAATTTATTTCGTAATTTGTCGCCATCATTTGTTTAAATAACTGCTGCTGATGCTGCTATAATTGTTCTTTAAATAATTTTCCAGGAGTAAAATGAATACTTCTTTAGAAACAACGCAAGAAGTGCAGATAATGGTGTTGGCTTAGAAGATAAGTAAAGGAAAAATATAAAATTTCAAATGCCATACAACAACAACAACAGCAGCAGCAGTAGCACTAGCAGTAGTAGCAGTAGTAGCAATAAAAAATATTTATTTTATTAAGAGACACATTTCAGTAGAAATCCTTTAGTAAAGTTGAGAACACGAACAGAGAAGAAATAACGAACAACAGCAGAATGTTTCAAATGAAAAGTAAACTTGTAGTAGAGCTTAAGGGATATATTTAAAGACTTTAAGAAGAAATTCATTCGAAGAAATTGAATGTGAAATGAAAATTAAAAGAAATTTCAACAAAACGAAGGCAATGAAAAGTGCGAAAAACAGGACACATAAGGAGCTAAGCACATTAATGACAGAATAAAATTTCTAAATTTCTGGAAAAGATGAGACTTTTAAAGAATGAGAGGACATGTATCGTTAAGGAAAACTTACAGATTTAAGCTTTTTCCTACGGGGTCTTGCAACTTCGAGTTACTATCTGAAGTCTACAGACAATTTCTTAAAGAAAGTCAAACTTGAAAAACTCTGTTTCATTACCTTCCATATGCCATGGTATTATTTTCCACAATTTCACTTGGACAAGCCACGAATTTTATAAAATCCTTGTAGCAATTACAGTGAAATGGGGATAAACTAACCCTGATGAAATGCTAATCATCGATTCTAAACCTAACTGGCCTGTAAAATAAATTTCAACAAGTTTTTATTATCGCTCTTCAGAAATCTTTCTCAGTTCCTATGGAAAAATTCTTTAAAAAAAAATCTTAAAAGAAAATCTTGATTGTCTTAGAAAATTCAAATCTGCCGTAGACAAATACAATAAAAGAAAGAAAGAAAAGAAAAGAAAAACAAAATATTTGATTATAAAAGATTTCAGAGCAACAAAAACAATAACAACAACGAATAATATCTACAAGATGTATACACTGAATGAGAAAAACTTAATGTCGATTATAATGATTTCCACGAACAAATTCCATTTGCCATGCAGACCACGTTCATCAACAATAACAGCAACAATAGCAACAAAATAACAAAGAAACGCAAACTGCAAACAATTGCGGTAAAAAGCCAAAAGAATACATCAAAAGATAAGTAGAAGAAATAGGAGACGAAACATTGAGAAAATGACAATGTCAGCCAGAAACCTGCTGTGTTTTAGATCAGAATTCACAAGGCATCTGTTCACATAAAATCCGGTTGGATTAAGGCTTACATACATGCCAATATGATTTAAAATTATGAATAGAAATCGAAAGATAGATACGTACTTAATTGGTCAGTACAACATACAGACATACATACATACATACATACATAATTGGCCATTACAACCCTTCAGTCAGGATTACGGCTTAGCTCCTCACACCACTCATGTTGTGTGTGTTAATTTTATACATGAGTAGCGGGACCTACAGTTTAAAGTTGACTCCGAACGACAGATTTTTGAGAAACTTTTCATGGCAATTTTATTTTAACTCTCAGAGTTTTTGCCAGAAATCTGCTGAGAGGAAGGCGTCGAAGTAATATTTTTTCATACTATCGTTTTTATGACTGACCTGAGGTTTGAACCGTGGCCTTATGTCTAATAATCCAACACACTACCTACTAGACTGCGGCGACTTCTGGTCAGTACAACCCTTTGGTCAAAATTACAATTTAGCTTCTCCCGCCACTCATATTGTTTGTGCTAATTTTATTTATGGGTGGCGGGACCTACAGTTTAAACCCGACTCCGAAGGCAGTTTTTTTTTTTTTTTTTTTTTTTGAGGAACTTGTCATGGCAATTTTATTTACTCTCAAAATTTTTGCCAGAAGACTGCTACAGTCCTCCTAAAGAAGTATTTTTTCACTTTTCATATTGTTCGGGATGTCTGAGCTAGATTTTGAACCATGGGCTCTCGCCTTATAAACCAACACGCACCGTCCAGACTACGGCTACTAATGTAACATACGCGGCAGATGCTATGACCTTATTTGCAGATGGAATTGTCTGTCTGCATTCTTTGAACACGATTCTCTTAATTAATACCGTTGCTTAGATTGTTTTGTTGGCGCAAGTAGGAGGTAGTGGCCATGTATCAGCCATTGTTAGCAATCGGCACAAAAAGTCGCTTGTACTGCAACGAAACATCGCCAAACACCATGAAGCCATTGATAACCCAAATCGATTAATTTCGGTTACGCTTTCGCATATACCGATTGATGAAATATATTCACAGAAAACTTGTCGTTTTCTTCTCCATTGCTTCTGCGATGTGACCGGATTATATGTGAACAATGCTTGAACTATTAAATCCCAACCAACCTACCCTGTCTGATTCTTCATTCTTAAAATGTGTTATAAATTTTGCTTGTGATTAGAAAAGTAAAAAAACAAAAGAAAATAATAATGAACAGAGGCATATACATAAAGGAACTTAAAGTTATTGAATGAAATGTAAATATTTAAGCCAATTTACTGTTAAGGGGCAGGGCTGTTAACAGAGGCTTACACTGTGGCCTATTAAATCTCTCTTAGGGCCAATATTACAACTTGCTCTTAACTAAAGTGAGGGTTTTAACAGGCAGAGAAAATGTTTTTCATTAGAAGTAAGCGTTAAGCTAAAGGGAAGATCATCTTACCTTAAACATTTAAAGTTTAGTTTAGGTCTGCCATATTATGTATTATTATCAATATGGCAACTTCAAATATAAATAAAATGAGTAAACAAAAAAGAAATTCACAGTTGTTCCTGCGTTTTAATAAACCTTGCTTTGGCAAATGTTATCGACACTGCTCCGGTATTGCCATATTTTTGAAAAAGTGCACTTTATTTTAGTTTGTAGTTTGTAATAACGAAAAGAAGTTAAAGGTGACTTTAAAGTTCACTTTAGCTAAAGTTAACTTTTATTAAACTTAACTTTAACAGCAAATCGTAATAATGGCCCTTAATGTGATTGCCCAGTTGGGCTTGTTTTCTTTGGCTTCTTTTTAATTCGATTTTGACGTGAAAAAATATTTTGAAGAATATATTGGTCATCTATTGTACCGGAAACACAATACACAGTCATAAAGGGACTTAAATATATCCATTACCCTTAAATTGCTTCGATAAATTTAATTTACAAAAAAAAAAAAAAACAGAGAAAAGAAAAAACCTTGAATTCTTTTATTCTATTTAAAAAGAATAAATATGTTTATTTTTAAATTTCTATTCGACAATATTCGATCATTTTATGACAGCCCATTTGATAGCAACCAAACATCATAAATCATTCAAATATTCCGACTTTTTTACTCTTTTTATTTTACAAAATTTTAGCTGATGTTTTAATTTGAAACAAGAACAACACAAAACATGTTCGCATTCCAAAAATATCCAAATATTTTATAAATAGATTGGCAAACGAATTTACGAAAAAAATATTTAATAAAAATAAAACGATGGCCATCGTTATGAATATTTATAACGCTTTTTAATCCCAGCAAAAACAAAAAATTGAATTTCTTTTCATACTTGACTTTTAATTTTTAATTTGATTTTTACGCCATTCAGCCATTCAGCCATTGATGTGTTCGAAACATATTGAAACACTGATCTGGCCAATCAGCCAATATAATTCAATTCTTGTTCTGTGTAATGATTGCTTTTATTATAATTTTTAATTAAAAAAAAAAAAATTTTTTTTGAGTTGAAAATTATTTGGCTCTTAGAAGCGTTGGTGCTGACAGCAATGATCCACATCCATAAATCATAATTATTGATAAACTTTTTTCTCTTTATCTGTTGCTAAATGTTTTCTTTTTTACATACAGATACCCTACACTGCGTATCTAGATATCCAGAATGAGATTTGAAACAGCCACGGATTTCATAGGAAGCTTCTCTGCATGTTACCCAATGCAGAAGATCTGTGCATTGTTGAATCTATTGTAGCACAAGTTAGTTCAATCAGCACTTTAGCCTGCTCTAACGTTCTCTATGTACCTCTTGACATAAGAAAAATGGACCATTATGCCCGGAAAAGGTAATCAGGCACACAACGCGTCGGTTTGTTAGCAAACGAATTTAACTTATTATAGTCTTGTAATACACTCGGAAATCACGACGTCCAAGATTGTTATATCTGTCTGCTCATCTGTAAACATTACAGTCCTACAAATTGAGAGGCAAGGTAGTACTATTAACCTCTAAACTGTCGATATCGAAAGAATAGCGAAAGACCCATACTGTGCCCTATAGATGTTCTCTAATGATCTTTTATATAAAGGAGGTTGCGGATTAAGTGCTTAGAATAACGTTTTTAAAAACGCTTCTGCTGATTTAGAATCAGCAACCTGATACTACATCAGATAAGTAGTGCCCAGGTTAAATTACCAGTAATGTGGACACCTATCTTTCTGTTCCCTTGTTCCGCTTAAATCAACAGTAATCCTTCACCGATGAAGGCAAGCAAGATGAATCGAATCTATGGAATAAATCTCAATTCATAACTCCTCAGAGGAAAGGCTTGCAGAACACTATTAGTGTCCTTTACGCCACATACAATATTTATTCATCTAGGCAGGGAAAAATAGGATAAGCCTCTGCTGCCTGGGAATACATGAGGACATCCGGGTATCCACGGCATTGAGCACTTTTGTGGAGTAAGAAAAGCTGTTTGTAGTGGTGGAGTCACTTTTCTAAATAAATGGATTTGAAAAGACTTCAATTTTTTTTGGGAAATTACAATGAGTAGTCGCCGTAGTCTTGGCTTATTGGACGTGAGGCCACGATTCAAAACCCTGGTCACACATCTCCAACAAAACGAAATATGAAGAAAATATTTCCTTGACGACTGCCTCTCAGTAGTCCTCGGGCAAAAAATCTGAGGGTAAATAATATTGTCATGAAAAAGTTCGGGGCCGATTTAAAGACTTAGGTTCCACCACTCATGTATAAAATTTACATACACAACATAAGTGGTGTGAGAAATTGGGTCGTAATTCTGACTGAAGGGTTGTAATGACCAATTATGTATGTATGTATGTATGTATGTATGTATGTATGTATGTATGTATGTATGTATGTATGTATGTATGTATGTATGTATGCATGTATGTATGTATGTATGTATGTTATTACAATGAGAAGAAATTTGATTCATGAATCAAACTATTTAGAATTAGTCTGAGTATGTATATTAAGCGGCCTTTTGTCCGGTCCCTATAGGCTGAAAGAACACTTGTTTAGAATGAAGATCGGCTCAAGCTAAGTATATAGATTCTGTTATGGTGGAAATTAATCAACAGAGCATATACTGGTAACTTTAACACATTTCAGAAAAAAGAAAACATCTGCTTATCCATTGCTAGTAAGGAAATGATCCTTTCTGTCAACTAACAAGACCGTGAATTTGTTTGCGACAACAGAATTGAAGAAGACATTGTAGATTGAGGGCAGTACAACAGATAAATAACATGGATGCAGTATTCTAAAGGGTCCGCCAAATAACTTTTTTTTTTGAAAATACTTTAAAAAATAACTACTGAATATTTTCTCAAATTTCTTTTTTTATTTGAAAGTACAATCCTTCCGGTTAATAATGGAAAATAATTTCATTCAAATGGCTGTCTCGGCTGGCCATGCAGTAGCCTACATGATCGGTCCAATTTTTAAGCACATTATCGATTGTGTGCAGCTGTATTTCACCAATGGCTTCACGAATATTTTCCTTTAAAGCGTCAATTGTCTCTGGCTTGTCGGCGTAACACTTATATTTGACGGCACCCCACAAATAATAGTCCAACGGTGTCAAATCGCAGCTTCGAGGTGGCCAAACGACATCAGCTCTGCGGCTGATAATGCGATCTACTTCATCGAGTGTAGCTTCGGCTGTGTGGCACGTAGCACCGTCCTGTTGAAACCAAATGTTGCCAATATCCTCCTCTTAAATTTTTGTGAACAAAAATTCGTTCAACATGGCCCGATAACGATCGCCATTGACTGTAACGGCCACTCCTTGCTCATTTTCGAAGAAAAATTGCCCAGTTATGCCTCTGGACCAAAATCCGCACGAAACAGTGACTCGTTTTGGGTGCGTCGGCTTTTCAATGTATGCGTGCGGGTTTTCTGTGCCCCAAATGCGACAATTTTGCTTGAGCTTCATCTGAAAAGATGATTTTTTTGCCAAAATCGGCATCTTCTGGTGTAGGCTACTGCATGGCCAGCCGAGGTAGCCATTTGAATGAAATTATTTTCCATTATTAACCGGAAGAATTGTATTTTAAAAGAAAAAAAGAAATTTGAGAAAAAATTCAGTAGTTTTTTTTAAAGCATTTTCAAAAAAAAAAGTTATTTGGCGGACCCTTTAGTACCTCTTCTCTTGTTTAATTTAAGTTTTAGATAAAAAAAAAAAAACATCCGAACTACCGATCTAGATTCGTTATTCGCCAATATTTTGTTTTACTAGCACACGAGGAATTGTAAGGGATTCGTATAAAGAATTCACGAAAAAGGGAAAGTTTGTGGTAGAAAGGTAGAATTAAGTTCAAGAAATTTCTTAGACAGGAAATCCATATGATATATCACCAGCTGTAATTAAGGTGATAATTTTCACCATTTAAGTTCTTTAGTTTATAATCACATTGAATCGAAGAGTATTTTAAAGTTGATATCAACCCACAGTAACTTTTTTATTTTTATTGAAATTCTGCTTCCAAATGAAGAATTTTACAGTAAAAATTAAGAGAACAAAATACCCCTCACCAGAAAAAAAGTGTTTATTGCTTCGTATTATGTATTCATTTTTAAATTAAAAAAAAGAAGAAGAATTAATAAATACCGTACATTTTGTATATTTAACGCATGATATTTATTTCTTATTACTTTTTTTTCTTTCAGAAATTATTGTTTTAATGTTATAAAAATTTCTTAATTGCCAAATGGTTACGAGAGTATTAATGAATTAATGGAAAAATTCAATTAAAATTTTAAGAAATAATACAAAAAAAAATAATTTTTTTAATGAAATTAATAAAAGGCACTTAAAATTATTTGTTGAAATTCCTATGGCATGAAATTCCTTTAAAATTAACATATGGATTGTAAATCAAAGATTTTATTTTCCTGCGAATTGAATTGAAACAAACAAAAAAAAAAAGAAAAATTCATTAGTTTTTTGACATAAGTTGTCCACAAAAAAAACGTAAACGCTGAAACTATTTTCATATTAAAAGGTTTATTGAGAAGCGCGTTAATCAGAACTTCAAATATTTTCTTCAAAAATGCAAATTAAACCATTTCAGATTCGCAGACAACGGTCGCAATCACGGTTTGAAGGTAGGTACTAAGAAACTAGAACTAGATCTTGATCGCCTTTGGATATTATGGCATTTGAAATATTTCCAACAAAAGACACACCAGAAGGAGCACTGTTTGAAATACATGGAAGATTTTATTGAGCTAAATTTTTTTGTGTACAATTCGAAAGGCAAAAGCCAATAGAGCTGGTTATCACCATACCATACTTTCACTTACGACTAGTAATTGTAGTTATCACAGGTCGTGAAAAAAAATATTTCTTTCGGCAATTGCCTCTTAGCAAACTTCTAGCAAATACTCTGAGAAGAAAATAAAAATTTCCATTAACTGTAGGTTCTGCTACTCTTGTATGAAATTAACAAACACAACATGGATGGTATAAGAGGCTAGGTTGCAAACCTGACTATATGGTTCCAAAGATCAAATCAGATAAGAAAGCATGAGAGAGTCTTGGGCCTACATTTACTACTTGTTTACACAACTTTTACAGGAGTTGCAATGATGTAGAACGGATGGAAATTATTGCTTGCATCAGCTGTTATTGCGATTTACATTGTCAAAAAGTGGAGAAACTGTAGACCTTTCGGTTGAAATTGATTGGTCTCCTAGTACTTAACGTCATTGGATTTTGTGAACTGATTAACATATGAAAAGAATGACGCCATTTATTATGAAAAAATTGCTGACGATATCTTCTCTTGCTGAATTTGTATAATCAATCCTAGGGATAGACTTTGCCACTTTGAGGCCATAATGTGAAATACGTTTTACGTATCTGTTGATATTGACAAGCGTCTCATATACAGATTATATAACACAGTATGAGCGAAAGATGAGAATATTTAACAGTCAGTGCCAATTTAAGAGCCGTTAGAAGGTGTAAATCAAACCTTAGCTTCATACCAAAAGCATTAAGTATTGCCGAGCCTTCATAATAAAGCATTTCAATGTTTTTCAATAAATTTTTTATTTCTTTAATTTTTCATTTAAAAATTTTTTTAAATTTTCTTTTAAATTTTTTTTAATTTTTTATTTTATTTTATGATTTTTAATTTTTTAATTTTGTTTTACGTTTTTTAATTTTCTTTATTTTATTTTATTTTATGTTTTCTTTTTAATTTTTTTAATTTATTTTTTTTTTTTTGTTTTTATCTTTCAATTTTTTTTTATTTAATTTTTTTTTTTAATTTTTTAAATTTTTTTGAATTTTTTTTGAATTTTTTTTTTTTTGTAAATTTTTTTAATTTTGTTTATATTTTTTTTAAGGATTTTGGAGAAAATTGATTTGAAATTTCAATTAAAATCTTTAATTGTAGAAGAAAACCTAAATCTTCCATTGGAAAACTGATTTTAAATTAAAAAAAGAAAATTAATTTCCCAGAATTGTATACCTTTACACAATTGAAATAAAAAGCGTAATAATTATTCCAAAAATAAATTGGCATTTCAAAGGAAGAAAAATAATTGCATAAGTTTGTGAAAATCCAATAAAAAGTTCAATATACTGACAAAAAAAAGGTTCAAGGAACAAAACATTCTCCTGAAATTTGTTTTTCTCCTACTCCTTCCAAAAATTATGCTTAAAACAAAACACAAGATTATGAAAGGAAAAAGAGGCATAAAATTATGCTAATTTAAGAGCAAAAAAAATAAGGACGAAAACTTCAAATAACAAGAAGAAAAAATTCAAATTAATTTCGTTAAAAGGCAAATCACATGATAAGACTGAGAAGAAATATTCCAAATATTCTTTTACGGTCTCCCTATGAAAGAAAACTTTTATGGTTAATGGTCTGAAACCATAACGTAAATATGGATTAATAAGCTGTGGTAAAAGCGAGCAACAACTAGACTAATTAATAGTTGAATTAAATACAAATACGAAGACAAACATTTATAACCACATTTTTTATAATTGAAAAAAAAAAAAACAAAAACATGAAATGTGGCAACAACCTTATTAAGCAACCCGAACTAAATGTTACAAAACTGAAGGACATTTTACGGTATTTTAATAAGAAAAAAACACGAAAAAAAACGAAAATAATGAAAACAAATCTTTCAAATTAAAATGGAAATTATTAATGCAACACACTGCCATCATTCTTTCGGATGGTAACCTTAATTTGTATTAATTTTTTCCATCACTTTTAATCAAAAATCCAAAGATGGCTTGATGTTGCCTGTACGGGGCTTGACTCGGCTTTATTTTCATTTATTTTAATATTCCATTTTAAAAATCTTGGTTTCTTCCACCCGTTCACAACACAACAGAGCAACAGCAGCAACGGCAGCATCGCCAACATAACATTCTTATGGAAAACGGAAAGGAAAATTTATTCAAGAAAACTAAGAAATGGAAATAAATGGGGGAGGAAAACACAAAAGGCAAGACAAAAAATGTCCTTAGGATATTAAAAACGACAAAACAAACCAAAATAAGTAAATAAATAAACGAATGGGAAGGACATAAAAAATAATTTGTTTGAGTATGAATTTTTGTGAAAGGCTCACGAAGCAAGAAAATCCATCAACAACCAGAGTAAATACAATGAAGACAAGAATTTTTCTTTTCAATTTTTTTCTTCTTTTTTCTCTTTTTATAAATTGAAAAACAAAAATGAGAAAAATAACGTGAATGTGAACGTCATGTCATGTCATCTAAGTATGCATGTGTACATGAGAGCAAAGGAAATTGGAATGGCTTTTTGTAATAAATCATCAGATTAAATATTCATGCATGTGCCTACATGTGTGGAAAGTTTCCATATGAAAATATCACGCAAATCTCAAAGAGCAGATCAATAACAACTAAAGCTAGTGTATGAGAAACAGTGTGATAGCAATATCAGCTATGGTAATGACACGACGAGACTTAAACAATTAGAGCTAAAACTAGATGATAATGATCAAGTTCTTCGATATGATTTCGGCTGACAAAAGGACTTTCTAATGGAAGATCATTAATCATATCCAATGTTTTCATGTTTTGTTAAGGGTAAGCTAAAGACAGATACTAATGAGAGTAATTATTACAGGAGTGCATGCTAGTAGAGCATATGACAGACCGTTTCATATTCCTAATAATATGGATTGAAGCATTTCTTCTCGGTCAATAGACAGATCAACATATCTCCCACTAATTGATACATCTCATAAGGAATTCCTCTCATTTTTATATGCAATGGTGATACATTCTGTAGTCGCCGTAGTCTAGTAGATAGATAGTGTGTTGGCTTATTAGACATAAAGCCAGGGTCCGAGCCCCAGGCCAGACGTCAAAACAAAAATATGAAAAAATATTTTTTCGGCGACTTCCTCTCAGCAGATTTCTGACAAAAGCTCTGGGAGTAAATAAAAATTGCCATGAAAATCTGTCGTTCGGAGTCGACTTTAAACTGTAGGTCCCGCCACTCATGTATAAAATTAACACACACAACATAAGTGGTGTGAGAAACTATGTCGTAGTCCTATGTATGATAAATTCTCCTTGACACTTGTCTGCGCTAGTTTCTGGTTGCAGAGAATCAGTCGAGTCTTTCTCAAGATATCTTACGGTCATGTTATTGGAGAAATGCAAGTCCCCTATACATTCCTAAGGCTGAAGGATAATCGATCTTTACCGCATTCCTTTTAAAAATCTGGAAGAGCTTTGGATAGGGAAAACCAATCTGAATACTTTTCCACTCTCACTAACAGACCTCAACTCACCTACACGGCAGCGACTGATACTAAATCTGGAGTTTATTTTGGAGCTCTCCTGCAGAAAGAATATAATTAAGAGAGTGTAAAGAAAGTGACCATACCTCTAAGGAAGTAGTGGATAAAATTTGAGCTGAGTACCTTGCATTATGGTGTTCACGTTTAGTAGACAATGTGAAAATGTGAGTGTTATTGTAGACATAGCCAGAGTGTGCAGTCAGTCAAATACTCCTTACGAATGTACTCACTTAGCCCCCCTTCTTTCACTTTCTATAGAAGCAGAGGCCTATGCAATTAACTCCTGGTCCAACACTGACTAAGAATACGGTGCAATCCTAGAAAACCGTAAATACATTCGAGTTAACTATGTAGCTCCTCATAATTTTCCCGATAGTAGAATTAAGTTCAAGATTCTAACTGGAAAGTCCTGGACTGAAAATCCAGAAATTGCTGAAAGTCTATGCTGACAGCTCCTAAATGATGGACAGAGTAGACTAAGGCTCTTTGTTTATATTTTAAGGGTTCTGTTGTTAGACTATTGTAAAGACGGCCTGACCACCGCAATGTATTTCGTACATTACTCTTCTTGGTTAATGGAATTTTCCCTGCAAGCCTCCTAACTTACACACGTATGCAGGCGGCAATTAAATCCGTTAAAAAAATTACATTGACATACGTCCCCCTACATGAATGTTGGAGAAAATTTCGATTCTCTTTTATATGGATTTCAGTACATACAGATATCGTTTGGAATTGCTTGTAAGATAAACTGCCCAGTGCGGTTATAGAGGCCTGCAATTTTCGAACTGTAACTCTAGCTCTTCTAATTGCCGCAGTTAAACTAAGCATCTTCCGGTTGATGTGAAAGAAAGCCCAACGTTGTTGGCAGCATGCTGTTACAAGAAGGATTTCCCAGTATTTCTGGTCTAATCTAGATAAGAATCTTATTGACATGTATTGCATTATTGCGCTTCTTACAAGAATTGTAAATTTGATTGTGAATTGGGATTTTGGTGTCACTGCATAGCACTTACCATTCTGTCATCTTTGACTGAACTCTCATAAAGAAAGTGTACAGGAGCAACATGATTTATTTTGTCAAAGTGTTCGTCTACCGGATTGGATATTGGCTTTTGGCATCACAATGGACCTAACCTGTGAACCTTTAAGTTAAAATTTAATGTAAGCAAAAACAAACAAATTTCCTTGCTTCACAAAATTTTTTTTACTTTTTTCCTTCTGCAATAATTTTTAAAAAATATATCTTCCAGGTCCCAGGTCAGACATCAAAACGAAAATATGAAAAAATATTACTTCGGTGACTGCCTCTCAGCAGATTTCTGACAAAAGCTCTGAGATTAAATAAAATTGCCATGAAAAGTTTCTCAAAAATCTGTCGTTCGGAGTCGACTTTAAACTGTATGTAGGTCCCGCCACTCATGTATAAAATTGCCGCACACAACATAAGTGGTGTGAGAAGCTAGGTCGTAATCCTAAATGAAGTGTTGTAGTGACCAATTATGTATGCGTGTATGTATGTAAATCTTCCAAATGAGTATGAAGAAAATGCCTCCTAGACTTTTTAAATGTGTTTGAAAGCAGAAATAATGATAAAAAAAATTACAAGCGTTACAATATACGTTTTTAAGGATATTCGTACACACGCATAATGAAAAAAAAATATATATGTATGCATGTAAGTAGAGTGGCAGTTGTAATTATTATTATGTATTATTAATGAATAATTATTTTTTTTTCTCCATCGAATTAAATAAAAAACCCTGTATGAAAAAATGTTGTTAACTTACCCTGAATATGATCGAAATGATTTCTTTTGCTTGTCAACTGTAAAGATAATTAAAAATAAAAAAGAAAAAAATAAATTAATAAAATTCATCGTATCTGTAATTACTTTTTTTTTATTTAAATGAATGAAAATAAAAATGCAATTGAATATCCCCACACGCTATTAAATATTATTCTCAATGACTTTCTTTTTTCCCGGACTTAATTTCATAAAATATTTCCATTTTTTTATGTCATTGTAAGACTGCTGGCCTGTATATTCACATTTACATTTTAATTTCATTAAATCGCAACAACAACAACAACAAAAATTATTTTATTTTCACATTTCCATTCATCTGCACTCATCATACAAAGGATTCAGTGAAAAGGAAACTTTAAGCGGATGTATTACAATGTCAGTCAGTGCATGTATATGTATGCAATTGTGAATTCATTTATGGCAGTTGAATCTGGTTTATATCGACACATTACACATACACACGTGAAATACAATTTAAAACTCAATTAATGTTAAATTTAATATTCATTATACGCCCCATTTTATTGGAATTTTCTTTTTTGATATTTCTGTGAAAAAATCTCATAAAAAATTTTCATGAATTTCCCGTTAAATTTTAATCCTTTCTTAAGGTTGACACAAACCGCCTACAGAAGAGATGCTACGTGGCAGTTTATTTGTGTAAAAATTTTAAAAATACCAAAAACAAAGCCCAGTTATTTTAGAAAATTATTTATTATCTTTCATCCTGTAATTTGGAAAATTTACATCCTAAAATTATTATCATGCGTTGGATATTAGAATGAAAGGATAAAATTTTTCGTTGTTCCGGTTATTATAAACATCAGGCATTTGAAAAAGCAAAAAAAAAATCCAATTAATTTTTATTTTATTTTTAAAGGTTAAAGTTCAAAGGTCTAGTTTGTGTGCGCTAGGCATAATTGGGGTGAGCTCTGATCGACCGTAGTTGATATCTGAACAGTGTAAACAAGAGAAACCTTTGATCCCTCGTTTAAAAAAGTTTAATTTTTTCATTAAGACCTGAAGTATTCCCTCCCTGAAGGGCTTTCACCAAAACAGAAATGAGCGGGTTATATACGGCTGCCTTCCAAAATGTATCAATATAAAGTTTGTATGCAGTTCTACTACTGTATATAAACTATGCAGATATGCAAAGTAACCAAACAATGCATCAACTATAAATCCGATGCCTGATTGCTTTTTGACTGCTTTAATAATACACATTGACGTCGTTTTGAAATAGAATATGTACATTGTATATATTTTGTACAGCGGCATTATGAAACACGATACTTTGTTCGAACACAAAGCAACTAACATTTTGGAAGGTAGCCTACATGTGGATTGAAATCAAAAACAGTGTTGATTTCTCACCAGAGGACAACAGGGCAGTCAAGTCGAAGTATCTGTTATTTAGAGCTCTGTAAACAGAACATAGGACTGCCACAAAACATTGCCGCTCCTTCTAATATTTCGTAGGAGAAAGCTGTATTTGTGGACCTATATTTTATCCCTAGAAGAAGGGAATTCCACATACTGAGTAGTTAAAATGATTCCCATTGAACAATGTTATTCACTTTCTTTGCCAATGCCCATCTCTTTTTACGAGGTGCATATTCAGGTTATTTGGCTCTTCATTCCTTGTCAGCTTAACTGAGTTAACATCCATTGATATCAAGGATATAACCTCGTATATTAGACTTTAAGGCTGATTTCCAGCATAGGATAGTCGTGCTTTTAATGTGTAGCGCGTGCTCTCTGTCAAAATGTATCGGGTGGAGTAATCAGAAATTTTTCTCCTTTCTATGTTGTTGAAATAATCTTCTCTGTACCGGTAACAGGGTCCGGAATGCCGCGTAGATGTTTTAGTTTCATTTACATGAATTCAAAAAGCACGATGAAAAATTTTTTCGAACGTTTTCGTCATGTGAACTTAGATTTCTCGGGTATGTACCCCTGAATTAATGCAGTCCACAACGTCTACGTTCATCTTACATGTGGCAAATACCATATATTCAGAGCCTTAGATAGAGTTTGTCCGATCTCATTTGAAAATCCTAGACATACAATGGCAAGTCATTCACATAGTCACAGACAGTCTAACAAATTCGACATTCACGGGCATTGGGTCTTAACCATACGCATTGTATAGAGTCCGGTAGGCTAGAGAACTTGTCTATGTTATATTAAGTCAAATCAAACATTGGCTACATACGTATAGTCGTCGTAGTGTCGTAGGTAGTGTGTTGACTTATTAGACATGAGACCACGGTTCGAACCCCAGGTCAGACATCTCCACCAAACCGAAATATGAATGCAGATTCCTGACAAAAACTCTCAGAATAAATAAAAATTGCCGGGAAAAGTTTGTCAAAAATCTGTCGTTTGGAGTCGACTTTAAACTGTAGGTTCCCCCACTCATGTGTATAAAAATAACACACACAGCATAAGTGGTGTGAGAAGATATGTCGTAATCCGGACTGAGGGTTTGTAATGATCAATTATGTGATCATGTACATAAGTATAGCGGTTGGGCGGTATCTTTACAGGGGCTGAATTCTCTGACAACAAATAGGGAAATATTTGTAAGCAAAAACTGATGTCGTGTCTTTGGACATTAATAAGTTTGATTGGTTTATCAGAACAATCAAATGGTTCAATCGTGATTGAGACTTTTAAAACACAGTCTAATCAATTATGATATAATACCTTCTGAGTACGCATTCTGGTGATAACGATTCATACCATTAAATGCACTCATAGGCAGAAACTAGTTTTTTGATATCCTAAATTTGGATTAAGCCAGCTTGACTATTTTATACAGTTGCTAGGACATCAAAGTGCATTTAATTCTTTCAGACTGTTTCAATTTCTGAAATCCAAGAAAACATTTGGTTTAGATGAATACAGGACTGAGGCGATTCCCTTAACGAAGCAATCTTAGAGATAAGTCTGAGAAGACTGAGCTGATTTCTTCTATAAGTGTCCCTGACTTTTGTGAATTCTAAGAGCTGTGTCGAGCCTTTCGATATTCAAAAGAAATGCGTACAATTCTAAAATAATTGAATGGAAATAGGAACCGTGTTGAAGCGAACATGAACATGTTCGAAAATGTAGTTGCACGTTATGCTGCAGAATGGTAAGAACTGGAATGCCCATGTCATTAAGAAATTTGCATTTAGGAAAGAGCATACAATAGAAGATCAGCCACAATACATTTGCTATTGAATTATTAAAGAAAACGTTGGCTGCTTAATTAAATTAAAATTTTATTTGTTCTTAAAATTTTGATTTAAAATTTTTAAAATCACAAACCAAACTTGCTATTCTAATTGGATTTTTCGTCTTTTACAAAATTCCATCACAATAGCATTTAAATCGTAAAAGTTTGCACTTAAAATATTCAAACCACAGACTTGAAATGGAAACACTCAAACCCGAATATTTAGTACGTACCAGAGACACCCAATGACAGACAGCAGCCAGGTATTGATGGTTTTGTTAAATTCAGCCCGCATGCCATGTTGCTAGACAAATGGACAAGAAAAGCAGTGTTGTTTTGAGAAAGCAAACTAAAACTCTTTAGAAACTTAAACAAAACTGAACAACAACAACAACAACAAAAGCTTAATAATCTAAAATAGCAAAGACAGCATATTTTACAAGTAGTCTGTCCTAGACTCGAGACACACTCAGACTGTGCTGAGTGAGTGAAACAAGAAAAGTTTTTGGAAAAATATTGTTAAGAAACGAAAGCCTTACGAAATTCTGATATTCAGACACCACCTTCATCAGAGCATTAGGAAGGCATGCGAGGATTATTTTGCACATCCTTGTTTTCGTTTCGTTTTGTTTTCCATTTCGGTAATTTAAATGCATTTGGAAAGTATTTACTTTGAAAATGAATGGGAAAAACAGAAAAAAAGTTATACCAACACAAATGGCTGTTTGAACGGCTGACTGACTCAATGGTCAAATGTTTGTTGATTGGTTGGTTTGGTTGGTTGACTGGCTGGTATTTTATTTGACCGGTTGGCCATGTCTGTTCTGGGGCTTAGTTTGATGGTATTTTTCGTATTTTATTTGGCATTTATAGTGCAAACAATTTAAAATGCTTACCTCAGTAAAATCCCTTGTATTACATTCTACCAACCAGCCATGCGGAAAACATCAGGACGAAAACATAAAATTTTTTTTAGCCCTGTATTCCTGACTCACCCTCACCGATATGTGAATATTTTTACAGATATTTTCAGTGTGTTTAAATAATTAAAACAAAAAAAAATAAATGCTTTCAGGACTTTTTGTGCAATTACGTGGCTGCACGTTGCAATCCTTTGCCTTTCCTATTTCACGTTAATCCCCTTCAAACATAAATGTAGACAAGGGAAATGAGCACGAATGAATGTTGAAAAGAGAGACAGTCTGATATTTTATTTGATTTTATTTTTATTTATTTTTGCTTTTCCGAAGTTTTGTGGTTTTAACTTGATGGTATTATTGTTTGTTTATTCGTATAATTACCTGAATTAATGCTGTTGTCTAGCCACAGGGCCATAAGGGAATACATTCTTTAAAACATGTGTGTGTAGATAGATTTTAAAATCTATCTCCCCAGACGCAAACCAAGTCAGTTAACAGAGCTCTGTTATGTTATTATAACATAACTCTGTAAAGTACTTAATTTAAGGCTGGGAAAGGAAAACAGGAAAAATTAATTATATTCCTGGGTAAAATAAGAAAAAAAAAGGAAAAGTTGGTAGAAAAAGTCCTATAGAGTTAATCACTGTTTCCGAAAGCTATTGTAACCCGATAAAAAAAATCAATATTGTGGGAAAACAGGACAACATGGGCGGACAAAGTAAATTGTTTTTAAAGCATTTCACATCCCTTTAATACATCGCCAGAGTCCTTAACAGAGCGAGTTTTCATAGTAGATTTTAAATTTTCCGAGATTTCAGATTTTAAAATCCACTAAGTGTCCTTTTGTGGGAAAACAGGACAACATGGACGGACAAAGTGAATTGTTTTTAAAGCATTTTACGTCCCTTTAACTAAATCAATTGAGTAGTAGATTGTGAAACGTATTAGAGAAGGAAATCACATGTTAAAGCCCTCATTCGCATATTACTATCCCCTTCCTTTTCCGTCACATCAAACTAGTTTAAACATACTATGCAGGCCCATCCCATTAGTGGTGGTCGCAAAAAAAAAAAACAATGAAAAATTTAAATCCACAATCTTAAGCAAACACGTGAATTGCCAGAAACAAACTTAACCTTTTAATAAATTTGATTGACTATATAGTCACACAATTTGCTTCAATTAATCTAAAGTATGCTGCAGTTTATGTTCAACAGAATAAAAAGCAATTAAACCCAACTTCGAAATGTATTCCACTATGCTGTCTATTGCAATTAAAGGTCGATGCACATAAAATATCAAGAGTGTCATGCTGCAGGCAACAGATTGTGGTGTAAACTATAAAAATTGTTGAAATTTTAGGTCAAATATGATTCGAAATTACAACAACAACAAAAAGAAAACATTCAAATTGAAAATACAATCAACAACAGTAAAATCTTGATAGAAATGATTTTTTTATTTTTGAATTTTAGGTGTCTCTAGGCAAACCAAACAAGTTCAAATTGTTTTCTTTTGAAAATATTTGTCGATATCTGCAAGTGTTGTTATCGTTACAAAAAGCAACAAAAATTGTTGTTCAACATGCATAAAATTTTATTGTGTTCAATGATTATCCACAACAACTGAGTGTGAGTGTGAGTGCAAGTGTGAGTGTATATATGTGTGAGTAAATTGGAATGGAATCTCTATACGTTGCAAAGCATACATTCGAATAGCACAGGCGGCATTTAAGCTGTGGCATCTGTGGTTGTGGGCTGTGGTTTATTATCGTAAAAATATTAATGTGCTGCCACAACAACCACAACAACAACAACGAACAAAAACCAATAACACATACAACAATAACAGTTGGAAATTTGACTACCGTCATAATCAACCCCATTACCTAGTCGTATTGTTATAGGCCACATGAAGCCTACCTGTCTCACACTGAAGTATGTATTCAAAAATCATTTTGTCGGCATTTATGAATATGCTGCTGTGAGCAACGTGTTAAGAATTAATTCCAGTATGATCCTAAAAACATTAAACCTCCACCCAATTAGTGGAATTAAGGCTGAAAGTAAGAGAATTTTTGGAAGTTTTTTTTTCCTGTTTATAACTTACGCTACCATATAGGTGTACATACGGCATACGTCAGTATGTATGTATAGTTGTAGGTATCAAGGTAAAGATGAGTGTAAAGGATTTTGCCAGATTTGTAGTATAGGATTAGCATTGATAAATGCCAAAGACAAAACAAATTCATGTCGTAAAGCTATGAACTCTAATGGACATCGTAGCATATCGTAGTCTATTGTACAAACTATTTGATGGCAAACTAGAATATTTTCATTTCACCCCGAGAAAAAACAAAACGAATTTGAAATGATTACTATTGTATGGTGAATCCTTTTCTTGTATTAAATAGCTTAAGGTATTCTTAACTTTTTTTTTGTAACCAAAAACTAAAAATACATGGAACATATCATATGTAAGAACCCTTTTTTAAATCTCTTCAAAGTCATTTTAAAATTTTCATTTAAAATTCCTGTGATGCCAACTAATTCTTGTTAAGTGTTTAGGAAAAGATTTTAATAAGAGGAAAAACGAATTCATTTTTATGTCAAATAATCCTAAACGGCTTAACAAACCAGTTGTTGATTTTCGATTGAATATTCCAAAGCCTATTTGGCGTTTTATTCTTCTCTTGTATAGTGTTAGGTTAGTTTAGGTTAGCGCGTAGCTTGCCGTTCACAGGCAAATTCACTTGGCGGCCTTATGCCAAATTATGTTACCCTGTGTAAGGTAAACCCCCATGTCATGTTGCGTTAGGGGTGGGTTTAAACCACTCCGAACGATAAACGCCTAAAATAAAGTATCTTTCTAAACAATATTTGTTTTAATACTACAGCATAACTTGCCATACTGCACTGATACTAGCTCACATGTTGACCCCTAGTCAACTACTAATAACCAACAACAGATAATTTTCAATTTTCTTTAAAAACTAAAATTTTAAAAACTCAAGTACATACATGCATACCATCATACTGCAGAAATACAAAATGGGAAACGAAAATAATGAAAAAGAATTCCAATTACAAAGCGCATACTGCTTGAAGGACCTGCAAAAACAAACTATGACCAGAGCAGTACACACAGATGGTTGAGTGAATTTTGGTTTCTTTTTTACTCTGTTTGTTTCTTTTTTTTTTTTGTGTAAATATTTGCAACTAAATACTGGAATTAATGTCGGCGTCATAGTTTTATGTCTGCAGTTAAAATGTTTCATATTTTTTCTGTTTTTTTTTTAAATCTCTATTACAGCCTTTACTATTCTATTTGCACCAGCATAGACTCACAGTTAAGGCCAGAGTTGAACTGAAATAAATGTTTTGATACGTTCTCTATGTACATATGTACATATATGTGAAGATAAATTCGTATTTAATATTATTTTAATTTAGTTAGTAAGTAGTAAATAGTAGTTAGTTAGTTAATTTAGTTAGCTTCCCTCACCACCTATATTATGTGTGTTAATTTTATACATGAGCGGCGGTACCTACAGGTTAAAGTCGTCTCCGAAGGATAGATTTTTGAGAAACTTTTCATCTTAGTTTTATTTCCTCTCAGAGTTTTTGCCAAAAATCTGCTGTGACTCGCTGAAGAAATGTTATTTTTCTTTATTTCGTTTCATTTGGCATATCTAACCTGGGGTTTGAACCGTGGCTTCACGTATAATAAGCCAACACTACGGCGACTTCTAATATTGTTATTTGTATTAATACTTTAGTGAAGATTACAACCAACCATTTCGGATCACCCGTGTTGTGTGTTAATTTTATCCATAACTGGCGGAACTTACAGTTTAAATTGGACTTTGAACGAGAAATTTGAGAGACACTTCATGAGAAGAGTAAGAGAGTAACTCTTGGCAAGTTGATAAAAGCAACATATTTTTGATATTCCGTTTTGTTCAAGACGTCTAAGCTGGGGTTTGAACCATGAGCTCTCTTTCAGAAAGCCAACCTACTACTTACGCGACTACGGTGACTTAATACGAACAATATTGACTTGTTTTATCCAAATTAAGTACAATAACATCTCATTAATAATAATTCAGCATAATTCTCCTTGAAATTTCAAAATCTTGAAAATGAAGCCAAATTGATGATTTCGTATTTTCGGCAACACATTCGTTTACAGCAGCAATATTCTCAAGCGACCGACCGGAATGTTGACGCATAGGAGTCTTACTGCCTGCAATCGATCCAGTTTCTTCAAAATTTTTCGATCACTCTTCGAATGGTTGACACATCCGGTGCATTTTCTTGACTGAAAATTCCAGCGATCTCAGCATATCTTTTCAGATTTTTTTTTAATAAGTTTCAACACATTTTAAGTCGTTGTTTCACTGGCATAAACATACGAGCATGCGACGGCTGCCAAATTGCACAAAAAAGTGACATTCACTTAAAAAAGGCACTCTTACTGAGACATTCTTTACAAGGAAACTATCAGCTCTGGCAACAGAGTATTATTTGCATACAGTTTAGAAAATACATTCCAAATTACTGAGAATGTCCATACAAACGGGATTTGTTTGCTTATGGACATGCACTAGAATCCACAATTTATGCCAGAAGATTAAAATAACAGCATAAAATAGAAAACCAAGATTACGAAGATGGCCAATGGCTTAAAGACAATTTTAATATTCTTTTAAATATTCCTTAACGCAACCAAAAATAAGCCAAGTAACCAAACAGAATTGGACATTTAAAACCCACCCTCATAAATAAAGACTTAGACGACCAAAAATTCATTCTTAATTTACAGTGGCAACAACAGTGCCAACAAAAATATAAAGATGGTCTCAGAGCAAACTAGTAGCATTCCAAATAAGATTTCACTGTTACAAAGAGAGAGATAGAGAGAGAGAGAGAAAGAGAGAGAATATTTTGCCAAATTTATTTGAAAAGACAATTCTTGATAACAACCGCAAGGACAACCACACAAATACTCTATCATATCATAACAGAACAGAATAGAACAGAAGAGAACATAAAACCAAAACTTTTTGGAATTTAGGACAAGAACATTAGAAAAGGATATCAATTATTTTCCCAAATGATTATTAGGAGAAAATTACACAATTCTTCCTGCTACAACCACATTAATTTGGATTAAAACCATTATGGTGGAACCAAAACCAACAGAAAAAAACAACAAAAAAAAATAAATTTTCAAAAGGACTCTCTAAAAGGTCAAAGGATCAAGTAAGTATAAGGTATAAAGCGGAGATACTAACGAATTTAAGTATGCTATCATAAAAATTTCTCAAATTTTTGTGTTTATAATTGAAAAATATTTACAAAAACAAAACAACCCAAAAAAAATACGTTAATTAGGCTTTAAAACCGTGAATAAAAATAAATTTTCACTCTTTTTTGTTCTTTAAGTTTTTACTTGTACAACATAAAAGTGAATTTAAGTGTCCTTTCGAGTTAGTTATTGTCGAGAGAGAGAGAGAGAGAGAGAGAGAGAGAGAGAGAGAGAGAAACGAAATACTGTAACAATCCTTAAAAACGTTGAAGAGCTTTCTTGTTAAAACCATTGTAACTCAGCGCAGAAATATAATAAAACGAAAAAGGACGAATACAAGACAAGATTGCAGTGGCCACTTGAGAGTATAAAGAAGGATAAGAAAATGAAAAATAAAACCAAGACAGTTCGTGTTGTTTTAAATAAATAATTTAATTAAAATTTCCCCAAAAAAAAAAAAATATTGCCAAATACGCGGAACATTACTTTAAAACTTCATCATCCTTACAACAGTTTAGTTAAGAGATTTTTCTTATGTCTTCAGTTATGCTAAGGATTTTCTAAAATTTTATTTATTTTTCCTAAGAAATAAAAATCAAGCGCTTCTTGGTAAGTTCGAGAATAGAAGTTTTTGTTAGTTCTAGAACCTAAGGTCTAGAATATCTGCATCGTTTAATATTTAGAGAACACATTAATTGCATTAAACATTATACACGTTATAATACTACATACATAAAATAATTGGCCATTACAACTCTTCAGTCAGGACTACGGCCTAGCTTCTCACACCACTTACGTCGTGTGTGTTAATTTTTTAGACATGAGTAGCGGAACATGCAATTTAAAGTCGACTCCGAACGACAGATTTTTGAGAAACTTTTCATGGCAAATTTATTTACTCTCAGAGTTTTTGTCAGAATTCTGTTGAGAGGAAGATGCCGAAGAAATATTTTTTCATATTTTCGTTTTGATGTCTGACCTGGGGATTGAACCGTGGCCTTACGTCTTATAAGCCAACACACTATCTACTATACTACGGCGACTTCAATAGTACGGTATGCCTAATAACATAGATAAGGTACGACTTGCAGGAATAAAGTGGGTGTAAATCTCAAATCCATGTTGTGACGTAACAAAGAAAGCAGCAATCGGATAACGGCAAAATATTACTCAATTATGTGTCGCATAATATCAATTGATACCGAACGACCACAATCACGAAAAATTTTGAGGTTTTAACGACAAAGTTTTGTTAGCCAATGTTCACACCTGCTAGTTAACCTAAGTTATGTAGAGAATACCTATCCAGGAAACTTCCTCCGTTTGCATACAACTTTGAGCACTGCTGCAGGTTGTAAGTGATAGCCTCACGGTTCTGCTTTCTTCTTGCAGCCCCTACAGAGGTTATCCTGCGGAAAACATAGTCTTCTCGCATGAACTCCTTGGCGGCAGTGACCAGTAAATTCTTGTCATACTCACCACATTAATAAAAAAAGGTTAGTTTTGTTGTGTACCAACTAGCGTAGCGCGATATGCCTTAACAGAAAGGGACAACAATCATGTGATCACTGTATACGACTAAGCAAGCCTCATCTATCCTATGGGCAATTAGGATTGCCGCATAACAATTTATCCAGACGCTGTTAGCATTAGAACGTCTTATTATCTCCTCAAAAGACATCCGGTATATCCTAAACTAAAAATAAGGCTTATAAGGCAAATTGGCTTTTCGTGAGAATCCAAATAGCTCTACCGTATAACGTGGTGATAGATACCTTACCCAATTGACACCCCTGAAGCGTGCGAATAATTCGGTCTGGAGAAAACTGTATTCATTGATTACTTTGAAACTTCTGCTTCACTCAATATAGTAACCTCCAAAAAAAGTAGAGAATGAAAGGCTCTTGTTAATATTGCAGAAATATACAGTTAAAGACCGTTTTATGTAGACTCTTTTCCTGCGGTGTATGTAGACTTATTTCTTTGACTGTAAATTACATAGTCGCCGTAGTCTAGTAGGTAGTGTGTCGGCTTATTAGACGTAAGGCCACGGTTCATATCCTAGATCAGACTCAATAAAATATGAAAAAATATTTCTTCGGCGACTGCCTCTCAACAGATTTCTGGCAAAAACTCTGAGAGTAAATGAAATTGCCAAGAGCTTCTCAAAAATCTGTCGTTCGGAGTCGACTTTAAACTGTAGGTCCCACCACTCATGTATACAATTAACGCACACAACGTAAGTGGTGTGAGAAGCTAGGTCATAATCCTGACTGAAGGGTTGTAATGACCAATTATGTATGTATGTATGTATGTAGACAAGGTTTTAAATTTTAGTCACCCGGTCAAAAGGTAACCTATTTTAGATTGCACTTGAGGTTAAAATGTCAGATTCATCCGATTGTTCCCCACAATGCGGAAAGAAATGATATGTCAAGCAATTCTATCTGTACTCCAACAGTAACTCGTTGTTGGTCAAGCATCTGGTCAAGCATGTGGTCAAGCCTGCAAGCCACTCATCAATTATATTCGAAACTTCCATCAAGAGAATAAGGATCCCTCTTTGATTCTGATCGAATCAATTCTGAAATACTATTTCCATGAATAAACGAGTGTCCAAATATTTATGTTCACCTTATTCTTTTTTCAGCTCTTGACTCGAGTTTCCAAGATATAATGTTCGACAAAGTCGTGATAATTTACAGCTTGGAACGAGACACACCCATGATTTAGTGGACATTTCGGCACACCTTAAAGTAGTATTATTACATTGCTCTGCACATCGGTTTCCTTCAAAATTGTTTTATTTGCGAAAAAGGGTGTTTTTATGCAAGATGCAATGGAGGAAGTAAAACGCACGCAAATACTTGCCACTTAAATCTGTGGAAATATGTTTCTTTCTAATTTTTTTTTTGTTTTTCATTTTGAAAACTTACTGGAATTAAAATATCGAATACTTGAGATATTGCGGCTCATATGCAACAATATTTTAAACAACAACAGACAGCAGTAATAACAAACGACAACATTTTTTTGCAAAAAGAAACAAATTTGAACAGCAGCATTGTCATTTCAGAACAGCTACGTTGGCAGCAGTTGCAACATTAAATTTTACATGAAACAGTGACAACTTGAAAGCATTTGATTGTTATAGAAAAAAAATAAAATAATTTTTTACGGGTGGTTTCATCGTTCTTTTTTTTTATTTCTTTTTGCATTCTAGCATCACGATATAGAAATTTTTTATTTTTAGTTACAAAAATATTTTTTAAAAATAACCCCACGTTTTTATGCATACAAAGGCCATGGGATGAAAAGCAAATAAATTGTGAAAATACTGTCAGTGAAGTGAAGTTTTCACATCCGTATTCGTGGCAAAAAAAAAATGAAAAAAAATTAAAAAACAGTGGCAGTAGTACGTATGTACATCTTCTAGCTGAAGTAGTGCACCAATAAGTTTTTTTTCTCTTCTTTTCTTTACTTTAGTTTACTTTGCTTTGCATCTTATCAATTTAGCCAACCATGCATTTCCAACCATTTATCCATTCATTCCTTCCATTTCATTTTTTTTCTTTTTTCTTTCCAGATCATCAACGTAGTCATGCACAATATTTTCCATTAACTACACTGTAAAAGTCATTTATTCAGGCAAGCCGGACAGTCAGCCTGTTAGTCAGTCAGTCTGACGTTTATTTATTTTAATTTGAAAAAAAAAAAAAAAAAAAAAAATGAAAAAGAAGAAGAAGAAGCAGAAAAACTGGTCAAGAATGTCACGTACATCTGGAGTGTTAAAATGTCGAACATTTCATCTGCATGTTGAGCACAATAATTGGACCTGTAAGTCAAGTGTTAAACGCAAGTTTTCCAAGGCACTAACAATGTTAACTTAGGCTACAAACCCCAATGACAACACTTGCTATTATAGAAGGGGAAACAAAACCAGAAATTGAAAAACTAAATACAGAAAGAAAAAGAAATCAAAGCAAAACACACGACCAGATTTCATTGAAAAATTTATTGCGTTTCAATACAAAATCACTAGAAAACTTTGTTGTAAAAAAAATTCAAAGACGCATTTGTGCCATTCATACTAGTTGAGTAGTAAAAATTTTAATACAAATAATAACAAAAAAAAAGAACCCAATTTTGTTACAACTGTTCGTAGCATTATAGCTTCCGAAAGGTGGCAAAATGTAAATGTCCTATCAAGCTTTCAATCAAATCAGGTAGAAAAATTGAAATTACAAGTTTTTCTTTAACTTACTCTTACTGTTCAAATTCAAATGTTGTTAGAAGTTTAACTCAATAACTCTGCTCCGCATAAGGAAATTTGGAGTTTAAGAACTGAAGCCTGCATTCCTTAAATTCAGAGAACCTCTATTCAAGGCTTTGATTTAAGATTTCCTTCAAGCAGACGATGTTCGATTTCATAAATCCACAAATTTTCAAACTCAAACGAAATTCTTTGAACACAATTTAAATAATTTAATGTAGTTAAGGAAACAATAAATCGAGTTGAAGACGCCGTAGTTAGTCGGTAACTAAGTTTGCTTAGTTCAAAACCCAGATTAAACATCTCAACTTTCTCTCAGCAAATTTTTGGCAAAGCTCTGAGAGCAAATAACATTACCATGAAAACTTTTTCAGGAATCTGTCGTTCGAAGTAGACTTTAAACAGTAGGTCCCCTGCCACTCATGTATAAAAATTACCACGCACAACATAAGTGGCATGAGAAACTAGGTTGTAATGATCAATTGTGTATGTATATATGCATATAAATTGATAAATCAAACACCGGAAAAGCCCAAAATACTTTCTTACGATTTTCGAATTCATAAATTTAAATTTAGAAGTCACCGTAGTCTAGTAGGTAGTGTGTTGGCTAATTAGACGTAAAGTACGGGTTCGTATCCCAGGTCAGACATCAAAAACGAAATATGAAAAAAATATTTCCTCGGCGACTTCCTCTCAGCAGATTTCTGGCAAAATAAACCTGCCATGAAAAAATTTCTCAAAAATCTGTCGTTCGGATTCAACGTTAAACTGTAGGTCAAACCCCAGCTCAGACATCAAAACGAAATATAAAAAAAAATTTTTTCGGCGACTTCCTCTCAGCAGATTTCTGGCAAAAACTCTGAGAGTAAATAAAATTGCCACGAAAAGGTTAACGTACACAACTTGATTGGTGTGAGAAGCTAGGCCTTAATCCTGACTGAAGGGTTGTAATGGCCAATTATGGATGTATTTATGTATGTATGTGTGTATGTAAGTTTAAGCGGCTTTAATTCTCTCCAAATAGTCTATTTAGAAACAACCTGACTCGTCTTCCAGAGGACAACGTCAACAACAAACATCAAAGGAAGATCAGTTATCACCAGCTCTAGAAAGAGACTAGGCCTCAATCAACTAAGAACTTCCTCACTATTGCATCGCATACATTTCCACAGAGGAAGTTGTTTCTAGGCAACGACAAATCGACCTGCTATCATTCTAAATCTAAAATGTGCTGCATTAGAAAAATTACTTGATTTGCTCCAAAAAAAAAAATTGGTTTATGAAACTGATAGAAAGCATAAGCATACCCACCTTCCTTGTCTTTTTAATTTCTTTTTATTATTCCTTTAATTCCTTTAAGGAGCATAAAGTTATCACAAAGCATCTCCATTCCCTTATTCGGTTACCGTTTTTATCTTTTTCTTTATCTCGATTTCATTAATCAAATTTTCCCCAGCATATTAGTCTACTGTAATTAGGTTCTAGAATGATAGGATTGCCATGTATCGTTGCCAGTAAACATCACCGTCTGTGACAACACCACATTAGGTTGTTGCGTTGGCTGTAATAGTGAATAACCTCACTAGTTGAGCCCTATTATTTTCAAAAAGTTAGACTAACTGGCGTTCTTATGATTTTCGATATTGGCGAAGCAGAAGATAATGAACTTTAAGCACTTTACCACGCCATATCTAATTGTCATCATATTTTCAAGCTAAAACTTATAAGAGCTTAGGTAAACAGTATATCTTATCGGCTATAAGCTAACATCAGAGTTTTATTTCCACGGAAAGTCTACAAATATCTGCAGGGAATCAAAGAAGCGTTAAAGAAGATGGAGACTACTATGGATATCGATACATGGAAGTAAAATAATAAATGAATGCCACGGATCTGGATATTATTCAAATACAGTGTATACCCCAATAGTTCCGCACATAATTGGTGAATAGACCCTAAGAGTATGAAAACAGAGTATGGTGACCAAATCATGTACAGAATCGCCAAATCTTTATAGCATCAAACAGTTTTACAATGTTAGATCGAAAGTATTTTTCAAAAAAGAATTGTTTCTTGCAACGTTCGTTGCCGTTGCAGACATGATAAAAAGTAAGAGGAAATTCTTTAGTATTTTCTACGTAAATGATTTGTTGGAATGATGGCAAAAATGTTAAGAAAATGAATTCTATCTGGTTCTCGATAATATAAAAGATGGTCGGATCTAACACGATTCTAAGATAAGTTTGTTATATGTAAAGTTCCTTATCAATTAAGATATTCTAGAGTCTTAGTTCTAGAATAAACTAGAGTTTTGGTGGTTGAACGTGCTTAAATTAGCAGAAACGTTAAACCAGCGTTACGTCAAACCTACAGCATTAAAAAATTTTCATTTGTGCTGCAGTACGAATATGGAAAAGTCGATGTCCATTATGAGTCAAATCAAGATAAGTGAAGAGTAAATGAATAAAACTCGCACTCCAACTCCAATCTAAAGAGTTTTTCGTGATTTTTTTTTTTGGAACTGCAATGTAGACAACATTTACTAAACCCTCCAGATTTCAACTGATCAAAATATTTTTAAACTTATTTTAACCTTTTTCGTATATTTATGTGTTTTAAATACCCCTTCCAACTGCACAGCAGTCTTTTTAATTCCTCTCGTAAATTTTCATTATTTTTTTTTAAACTGCAGCGTTATTATTTGCTTGTGGTGCTCGTAACTGACTGTGAATTCATTTTAATGAAAATTTTCATGGCAAAATTTCAAGATTTAACCACAAAGCTTAGCAAACAAAAAAAACAAAAATTACGATGGTTGCACTTTTTTTTTTCTTTGGTTGCAAAAATATATATTTTTTGGGGTTGTTTTGTAATAAAAATATGAAAAAAAAATTCATTTCAAACCAAATAAACCTCTTATACCACCACCATTTAAAAAGACTGATTCAGCCAAAACAGTGTTTTCGAATAGAGCAACCAACGGGGGGAGCAATCAGTCTGCCAACAAAAGCGTTCAAAAGCCAGCCAAAGCTCCATATGGTTCCGTTAGACAGCAGCAGCAATAAAGGCCATTGACTTTGAAGGGAAGCTGCTACTGCTGCAATATACATATATCCGACATTATGCCACCCTTAAGACCTGAGACCAGAAACAATAGCATAAAATGAAACGAAAAAACCGGCTTAAATGGTGAAAAAAGAGGAAAAAAATTTGGAGGTACGCTTCTCCAACAAACAAATAAACTTTATTAGTAGAATGAATGTCAGGGAAAGTGCACCGTTTCTTTATGGCAGCAAAGTATGCTTGCATTCGTATGTTTAGGGTGTTCCCTATAAATAAATAACAAATTCCCTTTGACCTTTGTCAACAATATACAATATGGAAGGTTCAAAAATTTCTGGGATTAGAATTCACATTTTCATTAAAAATGTACTTCTCTTCTCCAATGAAATTTGACGTTAAATATCAATAATCGCATTGCGAAGTGTCAACTCATTTACATATTGGATGACCTTTGACCTTTTTTCGGAAAAAACAATTCTTTCGTTTCTATTCCTTTTCAATTTAGTAAGACAATTAACTGTCCGCAATATTTTATCTTAATAACATTGTTGTTTTCTTAATTGACCTTTAACCTTTGATATCATAATACATAATTAACAGATTAATTAAAAACAAGTTAATTACACATATTTCTCGTTAATTTTCCCTTGCACTCAATAGATTTTTGTTTTAAAAAACAATTATTCGTGCAACCTTTGACCTTTACTAAAACCATATCATTTCTCAGGAACAGCAATCAAATCATAAAAAATATTTAATGTGTAGGTTTTCTTTATTTATCTTTTTCCATTGAAATAATTTTTCCATATTGAGTGGCCTTTAAGCTTCAGTAGTCAACCTTTGACCTTTAGAAACAAAATTTATTATACTCCTTAGCATAATAATATTCCTCGTAGAAAACCTACATTATTCACAATACCTATTTGCATAAGAAAATTGTTTTTAAATGACCTTTAATAAAGGTCAGAAATACATCAGAAATGATTACAAACTTCAGAATTTATTACAAACTAATAGTCTAGCGGGTAGTGATGATTGGCTTATTAGACGTCTGGTCGAGGTTTTCAACCCCGGTCAGACATCTTGAAAAAAAAGGAATATGAAACAATATTCCAGCGGCGGCTTCCTCTCAGTACTCTTCTGGTAAAAACTCTGGGAATAAACGAATTTGCCATTAAAGGTCTTTCAGCAATCTGTCATTCGATGTCGACTTAAGGCTGCAAGTCCCGCCACTCATAGATAAATAAATAACACACACAACATTGGTGAGAAGCTAGGTCGTAATTCTAACTAAAGAGTTGTAATCATCAATTAAGTAAAGTGAGTAATGATGCAAAGTTCTGTTGAAATAAAATAGTTTCTCTCAAATGACCTTTGACCTTCTTTAGGAAATGTATTATGCAAGTAAAATTTATACTTTTTAGGGTTAAAATCTGTTTTATCTGACGTTATTGTTCTCTAACTTGTAATCTTAAACCTGTAGATATAAATTTTTATCAAAAATCAGTAAGAGCTCTGCGATTTGATTATGAATCAAATGTAATATGTGCTCTTAAGGAAAAAAGTACTTCAAATTCTGTGCGGTGACCTGTGACCTTTCAAAACAACATTTCAGTGAAATTTGAAATTTATTGCGATAACTTTAGGTCAACTGACCTTTGACCTCTAAACAAAATTCAACATTTCAAGCAGTTGGCATAATTCTAAATCTGTTTCTACCTTGCCATGAAATTTTGGATTCTGGTCCGAAAAAAAAACAAACACAAGAATGACCTTTCAACTCTGCTTTGAAAAATTCTTACAATAGAATTTTGAATTTAAAGTTGATACCAAAATAATCTTTGATTCTAAATAAATTTACTGGCGGTAGTGAGTGAAAATAAGAGATGTTTTATTTACTTGTGGCCTTTGACCCCACGTGGCAAATCTCATTACCTTAAACTCCTCATTTACTTTCTATTGTTGCAATACCAGAAAATATTTCCTCTTGGCATAGGGATCACCCTAAGTCCGCTAAGCCCGTCTAGTTTTTAGTCCCCTTTTATTTACACTGAGTTTTTTTTTGTATTTTTTTAGACTCTTTTTTTTATTCGTTGCTACCATTTTGCCAAACCGGATTCTTTTCGACTCCATTGGAACAACAATTTTTCCCCGTAGAGAATATGTCTGATACGATGCCACAATTATAGGGATTTCTTTTCCTCCTGTTTCCTTTTAACCCCTTTTTCATTATTGACAACACAAAAAAAAAACTTCAAGTGAAATTTTGTTTTCAATCTTTTCTTTTCCTTCTTTTATTTTTTTTTGTTGTTCGACAGGATTTGTCAACCTCTCCACATTTTTTTTTATATTTCTTTCCTTTTTGTTTCCTATTTGTTGTTTTTGCGGCTGATGGTTGTTTTTTATTTTTTTTTGCTTTTGCCATTTCAGTGAAATTGATTAAATTTTCTTTACGAATACAAATGGGGAATTGAAATTGAAATCCACAATTGATGCTAAAAACTGCAATTATTCATGAGCAGAAAATGAACGAAAACGAAAAAAAAAACTAAGAAACGCAGTCTAATTAATGCAGCTGTGGTTATTGGATTTCCTTTTGAGGGGGAAGTGGTGGTGACAGGAGCGCTATGGGCTTAAATTTAAAAATTAAATTTCTAGATTTAAATACAACGTTTCTAATATAATTTCTTTGCCATTATTTGAATGCATTTTGTTCCCCCATCTCGTTTGTATTGGCTCGGCAACAGCGTAGAAAAAAATGTAAATTTGCATTCATATTTTTTTTTTTTTATTCATGGCACAAATTATGAAATGAATGATTTTCAGTTTTAAATAAAAATGAAAATGACAACGACAACGACAACGACAACGAAAAAGAAAACCGAAACAGAACATGACGGTTTGTTTATTGGCATTTTATTTTAATTTTAATCTTTTCGTTGTTGCACAATGCCAGTGTCAATATTTAAAATTTTTATTAAATGATCACAAAAAAATGAAGAAAAAAAAAACTCAATTAAGTTACAATCAAAGATAAAAACGATTTTATGATGCACCCTATACGACAGAGAACATTAATAAATATCCACATCGCTATGAATGTATGATGGTTGCACTGCATTCGTGCTGTATAACCTACATACACACATAATTAGTCACTGCAACCTTTCAGTGAGAACTACGAGCCATCTTTTCACACCACTTATGTTGTGTGTTTTCATTGTACACAAGAGTGACGGGACCTCCAGTTTAAAGTCGACTCCGAAGGACAGATTTTTTTGAAACATGGCAATTTGATTTACTCTCAGAGTTATTGCCAGAAATCTGAGGAGAGGAAGTCGCCGCAGAAAAAAAAATTTTTTAATTTCATTTTGTTGGATGTCTGACCTGGGGTTTGAATGGAGGCCTTATGTCTAATAAGACAACACGCTATCTACCAGACTACGTCTAGTCCATGCTGTATAACACTGAAATTTATTTTCTATGTCAACGGCCAAGATTCGGAGGTTAAAGGTTAAACAACAACGCTGAAAACGATAGGCTTAGATAGGAATATATTAGAAAACTTAAACACACAGCGGCCTGTTATGTAACCACATCAACTAGGGCTCTAGAAATAACTTACAAATCCAGATTACACAGTCTTTATAATCAGTGACGAGTTTCTAGATTAAAAAACAGCACGAATATATGAAAAATACTCACGATGGATTTGATATCAAATAACGAAATCTCCTTTAGAGTATCGAGAAAGAAGGAACCAAGTCTGCATTGAACCAGACGCGAACATTAACATATCAAAAGGGGCAACGTTCTCTTTCTCTACGACCGATCTACAACCTTTACAGAACCTCTGCGCGTGTCAAACCATTTCTTAATTATTCTTAAGAATAGATACAGTGATGGAGACATCCCTATCAATTTAAGTTGTCCAATGCAACGATTTCTATTCAATTCAGGCCAGATGAGCCTAACAACACAGCAATACTCCATCTGAATCGGGGATTTGTTTATGTCCATTAAATATCTTAATAGTGATACCAGGTGTACCTATTTTCCTCAATGTATAGATATTTCATAGGAATATCGACTGCACTCTTACTCGTGATGTCACAGTGACTAGGAACCCATAATAAAGGGTCCGCCAAATAACTTTTTTTTTTAGGAAATGCTTTAAAAAAAAACTACTGAATATTTTCTCAAATTTCTTTTTTTTTATTTGAAAGTACAATCCTTCCGGTTAATAATGGAAAATAATTTCATTCAAATGGCTGCCTTGGCTGGCCATGCAGTAGCCTACACCAGAAGATGCCGATTTTGGCAAAAAAAATCATCTTTTCAGATGAAGCTCATTTTGATCTTGGCGGGTATGTAAACAAGCCAAATTGTCACATTTGGGGCACAGAAAACCCGCACGCATACATTGAAAAGCCGACGCACCCAAAACGAGTCACAGAGACATAATTGGGCAATTTTTCTTCGAAAATGAGCAAGGAGTGGCCGTTACAGTCAATGGCGATCGTTATCGGGCCATGTTGAACGAATTTTTGTTCACAAAAATTGAAGAGGAGGCTATTGGCAACATTTGGTTTCAACAGGATGGCGCTACGTGCCACACAGCCAAAGCTACACTCGATGTTTTCCGTCCTGTTTTTGAAGATCGCATTATCAGCCGCAGAGCTGATGTCGTTTGCCACCTCGGAGCTGCGATTTCACACCGTTGGACTATTATTTGTGGGGTGCCGTCAAAGATAAGTGTTACGCCGACAAGCCAGAGACAATTGACGCTTTAAAGGACAATATTCGTGAAGCCGTTGGTGAAATACAGCTGCACACAATCGATAATATGCTTAAAAATTGGACCGATCGTGTAGGCTACTGCATGGATATCCCATGCATATCCCATATCCAGATAAGATGTAATCAATCTCATTTCAGGTCTTTAGATTCTCATACACGACAGAGAAGTGCCCAGAGACATTAATTTGCAAGAGTACTAGAGGGCATTAAGTCGCATTGGGAAGTAATTTTGATAAATCATTACAGAAAGAGGATATTGGACAGAAATACCCGCATAATACGTCAATAATGTTCGTAAAAGGACATTAAACTTTAAACTCTCATAACAACAGCGTCTTTGAATAGATTATATATCGCCTACCATGAGGTTTGACTACAAACCTGATCAACCCTATCCAAAAGCAGGAAAATTGTTTTCATTCTGGTTTTTCTAATTTCTAAAGTTATGAAACTTTAATGTCTCTTTTAAATAATCCTGCCAAGAATTCGCCAGATCGCTGATGATTCTTCAAAATCGGATATGAATGCACAATCTCCTAAAAAACGAGAACTCAAAAACACAAATACATTCAGAGAAGGAATGTCAACAACATCTGGCAACTCTATTATTCTAGAATCTGCTTAACTAGAATTAACGGAACTAAAACAAAGAAATAATGTCAGGATGGGGCAGAACAAAATTTAAAAAAAGTTACTGGCCTACTAGACTCTCTCAGTTTCAGCGTCCAACTAGGCGATATATTCGATTCACATATACTGGATGCGCTGATTGTTTAAATTTGATGGTGTAGGGAACACATTCATTCAGTTAAAATTGAAGCCACTCACTCAATCAGTCGGTCTTTTGTGTTGAGTGAGAAACGAAAAAAAATTATTGTTCGAGGCGAAAGGCATTCAAATGTAAATTTGAAAAAAAAAGAATGAAAAACATTGTTTGAAACATTTGAAATTGAATTTAAATATTTTTTTCTTTTTTTTTCATTTACAACAATTGATTCTTGTTGGACTTTGTGAACGAAACTAAAAAAAATGCCAAATGACATGAGAACAAATATTCAAAATATTTTTCAAAATAAATGCGGCAGTATTTTCTTGAAAATTCATTCAACTGTAATGTTATGCAAAATAAATTGACAAGAAATTGTAATTAAAGTGAAGGTGATTGATAATTTTATTGACTTTTATGAATTTTTGAAAGAGAAGCAAACAGATTCAACAGCAAAAAAAATTATTTTAAATGAATTCAAATACTAACGTACATAATGTATGTACATGGCTTAATAATTTCCACATCCTTTTTACCCAGAGCATTCAAAATTGAAATTATTTCGATTTTTTAATGAATTTTTGTTTTCAAATCAAAAACACTTAACTTTTGATGGGAGTTTATGTTTTTAATTAAATTTTTAATAAATACTACGTAAAACCAATCAATAAAAAATAATTAAAATTTCGGCATTAATTCAACAAATCATTCCGTCTTTTATTTTTGTATTTTTTTTATTTTTTTAATTCAATTAAAAATTTGTATTTCTTTTTTTTTTTTTTAATACAAAACGTTTCCATATTTACTATATTTTTGGAGAAGGATTTCTTAAGACAAAACCAATTTGCATGCCAAAAAAAAGAAATATTGTAGGCGGATACTATAAGCTTCCATTATATATTTTTTTCTGATATTGACATGACGTTAGAGAAGAAATAAATGAAGAAGAAAAAAAAATTTTTTTTTTTGGATTTCAAAATTTTATTTTACTTTTGCTAATGGATTTTGATTAATTGAAGATAAAAGAAATTTGTCTAATGGAATAATTGAATTTAAAGGTCATGGGAATAAAATTATTTTTAAAATATTGAACACATTACACGTACATACATAATGAGCCTTAGAAGCTAAATGGAATTATTCGGTTAATGCCTGCAAAATACAAGTGAATCACTTTTTCGCTTAGAAAAGCAAAAAATAATAACATTTTTAAGCTTAAAACTGCACATATTTGGTGCAATAAGGAGAGTTAATTCTATTTATAAGAAAAATTTGCCTTTTTAAACAGTAAACACCCTGTATAAAGAACATTGATTTTAAACACTGCAGGACTTTATTAAATTCTCTTTCAAAGTAATTACTGCTCATGGACAATTGATTTTGTTTTTGCTTTAACAGCATAAAGTCGCAAGTGCCGAAATCTCTTTGGAATTGGCAATCCTATCATCAAATCTAGTTGCATAAATCCAGCATTTTTTCTTCCTTTAAAGGTTCAAGGAAAACACTCGAATTTGAATGATACTCTCTTATGTGGCATACGTTCGAAGCACTCGGAAAAAGCAATGTTGCTCGTCGGAAGGGTATAAATATTGAGATGCCCAGAATCTCTTTCTAGGTTCCGATTAAACAAAGAAATCCTATGCAATTATTAATATAATCAACATATTTTGTGGAAGTCAAAAATGTTCCATCAAATCGCTCAGTTTTCTTAAAAAAAAATATTCCACTTTATCTGACTTCATAACTATCGGTTTTGCCGACAGGGAATTATAAACTTTAACAGTTGATAACGGCCATCATATTCAAATGGCATGTGACGCACTAGCAGTCATTTATTCAGTCTGTTTTCCCAAAATCACCGTGGACTCATGTGTAAATGTTGATTCAACGTACACGAACAAATAATAAAATTGTTTTACTAAAATGGGCTTACGTTACATGCTTTTACGCCCATTTTACGATTGTCATAATCCTACCGAGTGAACTATTCGCAATGTAGTGGATAATTTTGAGTCTATTGTTTCAGTAAAATATGGTACAACACTTGTACTTTAACGAGCTGAAAGATCTGCCTCAAACGTATCCGCTGTCCACGAGATATTGTTGCCCACAAGAATTAGGAATTTCGCAGACCACAATAGGGCGAATATTGCGTTGTAACTTGGGACGGACAAAAGAGCTAAATGTAAACGACAGTAGATAACGACATGTAACAACGACGAAGCAGTTGGTAACTGATCTGAAATGGGTTCGTAAATAAAATTGCCAAATTTGTAACGAAATCAATCCACACGAGATACATGAGTGTCCAATTCATCCCAAAAAATAAATATTTGCGTTGGAATTTGGGCTGGCGGCATCATTGCTCCATATTTCTTTGAGAACGACGTTGGCCAGGTCAACCATGGCGAACAACTTCTGGTTTCGACGTAGACCAGGCCATAAATGCCGAACGACATGTAGTTTCAACAGTACGGCGCTACAGGGCACACAGCTTATGCCGTATTAGATATTCTGCACTAGTGATTTGAGGGCATGATCATCTAACATGAAGGTCATGTAATGTGATTACTGAGCTTGTATGATTTGACCCCGTTAAACTTATCCTTGTGAGGTTTTCCTAAGTCTCCTGTGTTTGCGAACAGACCACAAACCATAGTGGTCCTAAATGCTCGCATAACTCATGCTATTGCCAAATTCAGACTATTTTATGCGCCAGTGTCATAGAAAATAGGATATTTCGGAGGCATTCCACCCAGAGAAGTTGTAGCGGACATTAGAATGATTTTATATTCCACACATAATGGCACACCAATAGGATTTTCAAACGATTAAAAAATGCTTGCGATATTTCACACTCGTCCTTACATTACTTAATTGGTTATTATAATCCTTTAGTCAATAAATAACCGTGGCTTCTCACACCAGCTGCGTTGTGTGTGTTAATTTTATCCATACATGGCGGAACCTACAGCTTAATATCGACTCAGAACGACAAATCAGAAAATAAAATGAGGAAATTTCATTGAAATTTTTATTTCAAATGACAGAAGACTCCTGAGATGAAAATGTCGAAAGAAATATTTTTTTGTTTCATATTTCATTAGGAAGTCACGAGCAAGTCAAAACACTACCTAGAACACAGCGACTTCAAATACAAATGATGCTTTGTTGGAACAAAATCGAAGAAGGCAAAAAAAAACTGTATGTTACAATAACTCGTTCCACGACTACCGTAAGTAAGAATAAGTGAAAGATATTGTTCCTCAAAAAGTATTACAGACACGAACCTCGCTGTTGCAAAAACCCGCATATTAATAATATTCTCTTATAATATATCGCAATACTAAATTTCTTACCTTTAAATTTGCACCAATATTACGAAAACCTGCAAGGAAATAAAAATAATTAAGGATTAATTATGTCTATTTTTATAAAAAAATATTTTAAAAATAATTGAATTTAAATTATGTTATATTCAAAATTCTTAAAAATATTAAACAAATATTAGTTTTATCTTTTATGTAAATACAAAACGAAAATCCACTTATAAAATCTTCTATTCTTTCACAAAAAAAATCCAAGAAGCCACCTGAATAAGTACGGATCCTTCCCCCGGTTTCACTTAACTTTTTTTTATTTTATTTTTATTTTTTCTTCGCAGTTTTGTTTGTTCTATAAATAAAAGCAGAAGAAGAAGAAAAAAAATTATTTATAAATAAATTTTTATAAATAAAATAAATAAGCAAAAAGCAATCAAAAGTTTATAGTCATGTCTATCATAGTGTCTACTTTGTTTTGTCTTTTAAAATGAACGACCGTATGACTGACAGACGGGCGGACGGACGGACGGACAGACTGACTGCTTGTCTGGGTGACCATCCATTTAACCAACCATTTAATGTTTGGGTAGCAAATTTTTATGGGCTTTTGAATAGTTTTGCTTATTTGTGGTTGCCACTTGTGTTGTTGTTGTTGTTCTTGTATATTTTCTATATCAATTTAATGCTATATTTTGGTTGTTGCTGTTGGTATTGTTGTTGATATTTAATTAAATATATTTACTAAACATTTTATATTAAAAACAAACACCAAAACCAACAGTGACAACAACACCAGCAGCAGCAGAGAAGAAAAAAATATATTCAAATAACGATTCAATTCGATTTGAATGACTACAAAAACAACAACAACAATACCAATAAATAAATGGAGGGAGAGAGAGACATAACAACGTATCAAAATGAAATACAAAATATTCTGGTTTTTTTTTTGTTGTTTTCGGTTTTCGTTTTCAATTATTTTATTTGCATGACGTACAAATGTCGTTGGTGTGACGTCAAATGCCATAAAACGGTTATTTATGTCGTTTTATTCGACAAAAAAAATAATCATTAACCAACAATAACCGGCAGCAAAAGTAACAACAATGACACGAACGACAACAACAAGTACAACAACAACTACAACAATAATAATAATAAAAAAATATATAAAAATTTAACAACCGGTTAATAACCAGCATTTAGTTTTAACCCCAAGTCAATTTAAGCCAAGTCAATCCAAATCCAATCCAATAGCCAGGCAAACAACAAACGAACCAGCCAGTCTACCCAAACACTCATAATCACTTGCTCCCCGTCTGTCCGTCCATCGCTTGAATTTAGCAAAGACCGAAACGAGTAGCCTAAGTGCGAGTATGAGAAGAGTGAATATAAATTACTGAAAAACGTACGTCGTACGCTTTCAAAAGCATTTCAAATAATTTACGTTTATGGGGGGGGGGGGGGAATATTGAAACCTGTTGCGAGAAACTGTGGCGTTTATATTTTGATAACGATGGGTGTATAAGTAAATGCGACTGACCTGTGTGTGATTAGTTAGTATTGATTGGCACTTTGAATTCACAGACGCTACAAATTATATCCTGGTCTCTTTTCAGAGGAGATAGACAAAGTAGAGTAGGAGAGAAGAAGCAATCTTCCAAATATTTACCATTCTTTGCTCGTACAAAGAGTGAAAAAAATTGATCTTAGATAAGCCAAGTGGCTGAAGACAGCCAAAAAAAAAATTAAGAATCTCCAAAGTTCTTTTGCTTTTATTAAACAGGAGCAGATCAATCAAAAACCGGTAAAAAAAAAGAGCATTTTTTAGAAACCCCTGTAGGAATTAAATTTCCCAATTTGCTTGCGATAAAAGTCTGGGGCTTCACAGCACTACTCTCTTTATATTCTTCACAAGCCTACATCAACTTTCAAAATTTTCAGTTAATTGGCTAGAAATTGCTCTCAAATGGATTAGCACTACCAAACAAACGTCTCTCATTATTTTTGAAATTTTTAGAGTAGGTAACTGATAGATTAAGCCTCAAGTAATAATGAAAAAATCGTGGCCTTTTGTCAATTGTTGTCAAACGCAAACTAAATGACACAGCTTGTTCAAACTTTAACAGTAGACAACTGACAGCATGCAATTGACAGCTGTCAAGTACCTTGTTTTATGTCTTCGAATTTAACAATTTCGCTCAGTATCGAACTGACTTTTGAACTACCAGTCCAACAAATAGCTCTTCAAACAAACCAGCTCAGCGAAGTAGATTTTAACAGTTCAAGATTAAATTAAATTTGACACTTTTGGAAATATTTGTAACTTGTTTTCGGATAAATAGTTCCCGGGTTCCTGATAAATTTCGTTTACAATTTTTCACAAGATGACTTTAAAAAGTAACATGTGCGTTAAAATTAATTGCAAATGATGGTTTGACTAGAAAAACAACAGCAAAAAAGTTTATTCAATTTTGATCCGAAGGCTACAACTCGCTCTGTAGGATCAATGACAAAAACAGTCAATGCCAGTCCAAGCCATTTCGATTGCATTTGTGATTCAACGCTAAAACGGAAAAAATGGATTGACTGCCAACAATTAACAAGATTGAAGCAAAAAATTCAATTCTGGCGGCCAGAAGAGAATGGATGTCGTATGCAATAAAGTCAAAAAGCCAATACACCTACACATCTTTGATGACTTGATGGAAACCGAGGTAACAGACCTGAGAGATTTTGGTGCAGTCACCGTATAGCCTGGACTTTACATCTTTAGATTACACAGCCCTGCATGGGTTTTGCAAATAAGATTGCTCCTCCAGGTGTTTCCAAAGGCATTTTGCGCGCTGAACACGAATCTGGGATCAAAAATGTCAGGTTTTCGAGAAAAAAGGGGTTGAAACCCATAAAAATAACGTTTTTGGCCATTTTTGAAAAATTGTAGAGCTAAACACTGATGTGTTAGAACCATCGCATTCGTCAGAAATTGACAATTGATCTTTGCTCTTTAAAATTAACCCAAAGCTATGCATTGCAAGCACCCTTGAAGTAGGGGGTGGGTTTATGTCAAGGGGTGCAAGAGAAAAAGAAACAGAAATTAATCAGATTTTCTTGAAAATTGTTACTGATTACAGATCTTCATTCAGATTTAACAAAATTCAAAATGGCGTATCCAATATGGCGGTCGTGGTTTATAAAAATTAATCAGATTTACTTGACCGTCATTTTTAAACCCAGATTCGTGTTCAGCGCGCAAAATACCTTCGGAAACACCTGGAGCCATCTTATTTGCACAAAAAAAGTCCAAAATTGCAGGGCTGTGTTATTATTTGTTTCGATCTCTGCGGAACTCTCTCAAAGTTGTAAATTTACATTGCACAGAGGCCTGCAATTACTTACTTCATTGATTACTACAAATGTTTAGTCAGGATTACAACCCAACATAATCCATTAGTGGCGGAACCTAAAGTCTGAAGTCCACTGCAAGCGATGTATTTGTGAGTAACTTGTTAAGGCAATTTTATTCAAGAGACCCAGAAGACTGCAGAGAGACATTCACCGCAGTAATAAATTTTTATATTTCGTTGTCGTTTCTAGACATCTGAGCTGGGGATTGAACCACGGGCTCGCGTCAACACTTTACCTACTAGACGATGGAGACATCAGAAAAAGTCCCTTAACGTTAAAAATTTAAATTCCATAGAGATATGCATAATAAAATCGGTTTAGTTTTTGTGCTCAGAAAACCCTGAGAAATTATTGCGGAATTACTGAGGAGTTCTAGTATAACTTTTCAAAGTTAGTTTTAATTTGGGGGTGCCCTGGTAGTCTAGTGTGCTAGACGTGAGGGTTGTGGTTTCGATTCCCACCAGAGACCCTGGTCTGTGACACTACACCGAGCATATGGTCAAAGTTACTCAGCTCGTATATAATTAGAATATAATTTGTAATTGTATTGTAATTAATAAATAAATAAATAAATAATTTTAATTTGATTACAGACTTTAGTAATTTTGTTAGTTTATAATGACGTTAAACAGTGATATTAATTTTTTTTTTTCCTTTTTTTTTAGTTTTTTTTTGTTTAAACTAAAATGCAGGCATATTTTATTATTATTATTGCATTATAGTGTATGCAAATTAAGTGTGTTTTTTTTGTTTTTGTTTTTATGTTTATAAATAAAAAAATATTGTATAATCGAAGTAATAATAACAGCAAATAAATATTATTGCATAATATTTATTAGACACTGAAAATATATTTTTAATTACATACTGAACGTCACCTTATAAATAAAACTATTACGCCTCTAATTAAACAAGCAATTGTGAAAAAAGCAACTAATTTTTCTTGTGTTTAACATGTAACGAAATTATATAAAAAAATAAAAGAAATTAAAAAAAAACAATAAAGATATGATTTCATTGTCATCGATCAGTAAAAACAGTAGTTCCCGTAACCTGTGGACTTACAAATGTCCAGTTTCAGCAATTGATTAAATGATTAGCGGCACTCGTTAAAAGCGGACGCCCACTACGATTTTAAAATAAAGCTTCTCTGCACTGATCATAACTAACATGAGGGTAAATACTTCACACGCAATTGGAAAGTAAGCCTAATACCTCTTTCTATTTATAATGATATACAGTGGACGGCAAAAGTCTTAGTACGGCAATATATTTTAGCAATTTCATGAATTTTAACGAAAAGGTTGTATAAAAATTTAAGATTTTTATATTTATTTCCTTTTTATTACAAAACAAACAATTTTTTTAATGTTTTTCATAAAACAAGAGAAAAATAGGGAAAAGTTTCAGATGACTCCATAGGTACCCCCAAGGAGAACACTGAGTAAATTTAAAATTCAAAGGCCTAATATATGAAAATGTTATCCTTTGTATTTAGTAGAATGTCCCTTAAGGTCAAGCACTGAATTTAACCCATTTGGAATTGAATACACAAGTTTTGTTTAGTGTTTTCTTGTGGCACCATGAGCAAGTTTTTCGGTTGACTTTTGTTTGAGGTTTAGCGATTATGTAACCGTCCTTTCAAATTATAGTCTAAATACTCTCTTGAAGTCATATCGGGACTCTGTGCAAGTGTATTAAACCTGTGGGGACTTTTTTTTTTCAAAATATATTGCCGTACTAAGAGTTTTGCTGTCCACTGTATATAATACATAACCTAATTAAAATGCTGTGGTATACGCTTTCGATAAAATCGAACCCAATATACAGAAAGTGGACATGACATGGACCCATCACTACATACCAGATAGCAAATCGTCTCAAGAGAAGACGATGAAATGGCCATAGTCTGGTAGATAATGTGTTGGCTAATTAGACGCGATCGGTGGTTCAAGCTCCAGCTCAGATACCTCGAACAAAACGTAATATGAAAAAATATCTCTACGGCGATTTCCTCTCAGCAAAAACCCTGGCAAAAACTCTGAGACTAAAGAAAATTACCATGAAAAGTTTCTCAAAGCTTTTGTCGTTTGGAATACAAATTAACACACACATCATGGGTGGTGGGAGAGGCTAGGTTGCAATCCCGACTAAAGAGTTCCAATGTAAGTGTAAGTATATAAATAACGTCAATAGCAGCAAGCCCCATTTTTAAACTTACGCGGTATTCTCTTTATTTTCTAGACCGCATTAATAAGGATTTTGAAAAAATGACCACAGTTGGCAATGAAAAAGTTGTTTTGCAGCTGGATTTGCTCTCCCATTCGTCCTACTCTACAGACTTTGCTTGGAGTGAAAATAAAATGGATTTTTATATAAAAACTCACACAGTCATTGACTCTAGTATGTGTAACAAATCTGTCAACAATCTATGACTATGATTCGTGAAATTTGGATCAACGGACGTACACAGTTTGTGTACTTTTAGGCCAGTCGTTACTGAAGCTCGGGTTACTTGCGTTTGTTGACCTTTCTGTTTTCTTTATATTCCTATCATGAGTTTGGTAACGAATATAGAAGTTCAGACTTATTTACTACAACACTGTCAGATATTCCTGTTGAAAATAAAATCCAGCATAACCGTAACCAAAATTGGAAATTATACATGAAGATGGTAGGGTATGCATTATTATTGCTCTAAACAAAACCACCAACGAAACCTAGCCTATGATGCACTCTCCTATCGATAATATAATGAATTTTGTTTTGCCGAAAAATTAAGAGGAAAAATGAATTATTCTCTCAAATGGCATACGAGTACATCACGAATTGTAATAATTTGTTCAATAGAATGCACCCGTGTGTAGCTAATAGCGTAGCCAATGGATACAATACCATGCAATGCAAAGGAAAAACCTCCGTTTTGCGGTTTTGGACCACTGTAATGGTCTTGTTTGTTAATTATGTTGCAAATGAACTCAAATTAAGTGTCAATTATCTTTGCAATCTCTTGTTGCCCTCTACCTTTGAAAAGAGTTATTCGTTGAATCAGTACAATATGCAGACACACTGCTGCGCAGGGACACTCCTCAGAGAGTTGGTTTTTCTTTGGTGAATGTGCTCAGTTTAATTAAAAATTAATAACAAATATCGTCTACTACCACTTTTTTTACTTTTTTGCTCACTTTATAGCTCATTCCACAATTTGAAATGAAAAATAATAAACATTGCTGGTGGCGGCATTTATGAAGCCCGCCAATTACTAACAATGCCAACAACCAACACCATATTAACAAGCATTTTTACACACTCTGATGGAAAAAAAGGGGAAAAAAATTTTAATGAAATTTTTCATCAAGCGTCGTTGGTTGAGAGCTTCTTTATTACTTATCTAAAGTATCTGAAAAAATATTCTTCACATGGGAGGCTTTTTTAAACTAAAAGGAGCAAAAGCGATGGAAAAAGACTGTCTAAAACATGTAACGCACGCTTGGCATGGTACTGAAAAAAATATAGACATTTTGCTACTGTTCGAGCAGGATCATGACGCGCAAGTTGTCATGAGACATCAACATCTATCTCATGACAGTTTGAAGCTTTTAAAAAAAGAAACATTAAATTTGGATGCTACATGAATAAGTATTAGGCGCGAACCTGTGGTTCAAACCCCAGATCTAACATACCGATTTTATTTTAATAAATATTTAATTGGAGTCTTATTCTCAGCATTCTGCTGAAAAAACTCTGAAAGTAAATAAAAATCACCATGAAAAGTTTTTCAAATCTGATGCACGTAGTCGATCCTAGGTCTCTCATGGATAAAATTAACAAACACACAGCTTGGCTGATGTGACGAGCTTGGTTGTAATCCTGACTAAAGCGTTGTAATAGCCAATTAAGTAAGTAAACCTGAAGAATTAGTTTGATTGTCTGAATTTTAACTCCAAATGTGAAATCATTTCAGAAACAAATACATTTTGATGGCCTGGATAAAATTTACTTTTTGGAAAGTCGTATGAAGGTCTACTAAGGACACATGTTGAAAAATATTTTAAAAACCTGGTAGTCATTAAAAGAAGTCACAGAGCTATGGAAAAGTCTTCGCAAATTATTTTTAATCAAAAATGTGAATTACGTTGAATTTAATAAAAAAAAAAATTATTAGACGAGAACCCTTGGCTCAAACTTCAGATCAGAAATCTCAAAAAAAAAAACAAAATATGAAAAAATACGTCTTTCGACTATTTCCTCTCAGAAGCCTACTGGCAAACGCTCTGAGAATAAATAAAATTGCAAAGAAAAGTTAAAATCTGCCGTTCAGAGTTATAAACTATAGATCCCGTCCCACAACATAGCATGGGTGCTGTGAGAAGCTTGGCTGTAATTCTGACTAAGGGATTAATAAATAAAAATTTTCGTGTAAACTGGTTGTTCTTATGACACCTCTTGGCTTGGTTGCTTTAAAATCAGAATAAATTGTGTTTTTTTTTTTCAAATTCTATGCTGGTAACAAAATATTCATTTTACGCTTTATTATTAATTATTTTATTGTTACGCTCTTTTAATATTTAGTTTTTTTTTTTTTGTTTTTCATATTCATTTGTAATATTAATTATTATTATTGTTGCTATTGCTATTGCTGTTGTTGTTTTTGTTGTTATTGTAATTTTTAATTTGGTTTTTGGCACAAGGTTACTTCATTTGTTCATTCAATCATTTATTACGCAAAAAAAAAGAAACAATAATAATACCAATAATAACAACAACAACAACGAAAAAAAATTGGTGTTAAATTATACAAACTGAAATTGAATTTCTTGTAATTCCATAGCAATAAACACAACACTCGACACTCGTCGTCGTTCATTGTGTTAAACTTTAAAAACAACGTCGAAAGAGTAAAAGAAATTAAAAAAAAAAATAGAAAAACAATTCATTGGTAATATTATAAAAATTCAATCGATGCCTTGTATTGAAATTCAAATAATTTGTAACACTTTTGCAATCAAAAATCATAGAAATGATATGATTATGATAAAAAGTACTTTTAAATTATTGATGATACATTTAGAAAAGTACTTTTAATGATTCTCAAACATTTAAAACTGTTTTACTGCTTAAATGGCTTTCAACATATTAACGAAAAAAGTCTTTTTAACAACTTTTAAAAAAGGACTTAAAAAATAGTACTTTAAAAAAGTACGAAAGTGCTTACTGTAAAAGTACTTTTTTTAATACTTAAAAGTAATTTTTTAAAGTATTTAAAAAAAGTACTTTAAAAAGTAAGTACTTTCGTACTTTTTTAAAGTACTTAAAAGTAATTTTTTAAAGTAGTAGTACTTTCATACTTTTTTAAAGTACTATTTTTTTAAGTACATTTTTTACTACTTTAAAAAATTACTTTTATTTATTAAAAAGTACTTTTACAGAAAAGTACATAACATAACAGAATTGGTCATTACAACCCTTTAGTCCCACCAAGCTTCTCACACCGCTTACGTTGTTTGTGTTAATTCTGTACATGAGTGGCGGGATCTACAGTTTTTAAAGTCGACTCCGAACGACAGATTTTTTAGAAACTTTTCATGGCAATTATGTTTACTCTCAGAGTTTTTGCCAGAAATCTGTTGAGAGGAAGTCGCCGAAGAAATATTTTTTTATAATCGTGGCTTGAATCGAGGCCAACACACTAAATAAGCCAACACACTATTAAAAAAAAAAAGTACTTTTATTAAGTACTTATTGATGATATTTAGAAAAGTACTTTTAATGATTCTAAAAATTAAAATGTTTCCACTGGCTGCTGATTGCAAATGTGTTGTTGCTTGAATGGCTTTCAACATATTAACGAAAATGTATTATTTTTTGTTTATTTTTGTTTTTATGCAAGAAGTACTCTCTCTTTATAGATCATCATAACAAACAATGTTTCTATTTAAGTTTTCCTTTTTTAAAGGAATTCATTAAAGAAAATATTTTCTTCTGTGATGATTCTATGGTGCCAAAATAATGTTTCCCTTTTTATTTATTACATGTACGACGACAACATTGTAAATTACTTTCAGCAAAAAGTAAAGAAAAACTGAATGAAGGAGAAGTAAAGTTAGCAAAAGACAAGCCATAAACCACACTTAGCATCATCATCTTGTACTTTATGGTGGCATTTTTCATGTCGAAACCGTAAAACAAAGAAAGAAAGAAGGAAAGAAAAGAAAAATAAACAAAATATTCAATTAAAATAAGAAAAGGAAAAACATTGAAGTATTTCTTCTTCTTCTTTTTTTTCAATTCATTGACAAATTGACATTTTCGAAGGTTTTAATACAAAATTAATCGAATGCTGTTGCTTGTCCTCCCACCACAAACAATAACAATAAAAAGAAGGAATTGTAATTAAGAAAATTGCCCAATGCCGAAATAACTCAAAGACAATTCAACACATGCTCTTGGAGCTCAATATTATAAACGTTTAGGAAATTTATAGTGAAGTGCAGTAACAAACGAATAAATACTTAATTGTAAGTCTTCGAGCCTGCTTTCGCTTATTTAAGGAGCTTTTATTTTTATTTATTTATTTATTTATTTTTTTTTATTTATTATAATTAACATAACACAACAAGATTTTAATCTTATAAGTTATAGTGCTATGCTTAGGATCAATAAGATATAATACATAAAAAAATAATAAAAATTATGAAATATAAGAAATTAAGTAAGACTAACAAATTAATATAAAAAACAAATTAATTAAAATATTAAAATATTAAAATTGAGTAGAAATATAATTTAATTGATTTAATTATTTTAGGAAAACTAACAATACTACAGAAATAAAAAGAAAATAAAAAAGTTAAAAAAGATAAAGAATTCTAAAGATATAAAAAAGAAATATTTACAAAAATTGGTATAGAAAAGTAAGGATAAATATTTAACCGATATAATAAACATGCTAAGAACGTAAGAAACTTTTCATTAAGAGAACAATTTAAATAACTCCTTTTTGAACGCGTTTGCATTGCCTAACTTTTGGATGTAGTTTGGTAGGGAATTCCAGAGACTAGTGGTGTGTATAAAGAACTGTCGCTGTGACAGAAGAGTCCTGTAACGTTGTTGAATAATCTTCATGCCTCGGCATGACCTAGCAAACTTAATACGGTCTACTAAATATTCCGGCTGTCCCGTATTAATAATTTTATGGAATAGAATGAGGCATTTAACTTTCAGAAGATTATCAAATTTCACACTAAATATCTGATACGCTAAATGAGAAATATGATCCCGGCGACCTTTAAGAAATACGTATCTTGCTATATTGTTGTATGCCAAGTTTAATTTCCGGTTGTCATTACTATCGCAGTTTGCAAAAATTTCGCACCCATACAATAGCACAGGAATCAAATAAGTTTTAGCAAGTTGCATACGAATTGCAAAAGGAGTTGAATCAATGACCGCCCATAAATTCCGTAGCATGCTGTAAATTCTGCCAACAACGACACTTATATGGCCAGACCACGATAATCTGTCATTAAATACAATACCCAGATTAGTAGCAGACTTGACATAGTCAATTTTATTTCCCCTGATACTCAATCCAGGTATGGCAAACGAAACATTGGTCTTCGAAAGCATTAAACATTTGGACTTTGAGGGATTAATACACAGTCCATTCGCCGAAGCCCAACGGTCAATCCTATCCAAATCACGGTTAACAGAATGTATACAAGAATCAATATTCTCCTTACGAGTACTGGCATAAATCTGCACATCATCAGCATACATATGAACACGGCAGTCAACCAAAACATCCGGTAGATCATTAATATACATACAGAACAACAGTGGCCCAGTATTGATCCCTGGGGAACACCTCTACAAATATTAAGCGAATCAGAAATCTTCCCATTTAAGTGAACCCTCTGACATCTGTCTAACAAATAAGAAAAAATTAGACTAGCGGCAGAATTAGAAAAATTAAACAGCTTCCGGAGCTTATTCAATAAAATTTTATGATTGACTGTATCGAAAGCCTTTGTGTGATCAAGAAGAACTAAAAACGCTACATTATTTACATCCAGCTCCAACCTGAGATCCTCAACTACATTTAATAGAGCGGTAGTACAACTCCTACCTTTCATGAAACCTGACTGACTGATTGTTAAATAATTCTGACCTTCCAGATAACCATTGATCTGTCTGGCTATAATGTTTTCCATTACCTTCGACAAAAAAGGAAGAATGGCAATTGGCCTAAACTCATTGTTTGACTTGGGAATGGGAAGGATCTTGGCAAGTTTCCATTCATTAGGAAAAGTAGACTTAGACAGCACTGTATTAAATAAGTGGGTATAATATGGCAAAAGTCTAGGTGTCAAAACTTTCAAAAACACAGGATCTATATCATCGGAACCAATTGCGTTCGATTTTACCGCTGAAATACATTCCAAAACTTCGAACTGATCCACGCAACGAAAACTAAAGGAGTATTGTGGAGGGACACAACAAAGGTCATCATACATATCACCAATTGCCGTTGGAACACTTGAATGTACAAACTGGTCATTAAGTTTATTCACATCTACATCAAAATCAGTTCTAGGACATTTTCCACCAATTCCTATTTCACGAATCACATTCCATTTGGATTTATTGTCCATCGCATTACAAAACCTTCTACCATAATACAACGTTTTCGCAATTCTTATTTGCCTAGTAACCTCTGACCGTGCGGATTTATGAAGAGCTTTCAAGTCATCAGTTCTGTGTTTCTTCCACCGCCTGTAGGCACTATCCCTCTTCTCAATTAGTGCTTTTATCTCAGTAGTAAACCATGGATTCTGCTTGGGTTTGATAAGCTTGGCTTTGACAGGAACGCATCTGTCATAAAGCTGACGAACATTCTCCTGAATAAATGCCAATTGGTCATTAGCATTAACCAGTGTATAGACCTGGTCCCAATATATATTATCCAACTCAGTATCCAACGTTACATAATCAATATTCTTAATGTCACGATACTGTTTGTAGTTTGGTAGTACAATTACTCTTACATACCCTGAATTATTGCTGGCAGCATATTGTTGAGGCATAAAATTTTCGGCAATATTTTCTTTTTATTCCCCATAAAACCAGACAATATGGGACACTAAAATGCAGATTAAGAGTATTTGCGATGTAATTGTTTTTGTATTTGTATTTGTATTCGTATAATTTTAGGAACTTAACTGAAATAAAAACAAAAAAAAATTAAAGGACGCTTTGGAAAAAAGTACTGAATACCCAATATTTGTCTCCAATATGTCTTAAATATAAGAAAAACGACGTTAACGGCGTTGAAGTCGCCGTAGTCTAATCGTGGTTTATTAGACGTGAGATCTCGGATCAAAACCCCCGATCAGACATCTGTAAGAAAACGAAATAAATTTATTTCTTCGGCGACTTGCTCTCAGCAATCTGCTGGCAAAATCCTGAGAATAAAATAAAATTGCCATGAAAAAGTTTCTCAAAAATTTGACGTTCAGAGTCGACTTTAAACTGTAGGTTCCACTACTCATGCGTAAAAAAATAACACAGTATAAGTGGTGTGAGAAGCTAGATCGTAATCCTGACAGAAGGGATGTAAGGACCAATTATGTATTTATGTATGAATGCCAGATGCAGTTCGGTAACGATAATGATAAAGAAAAACACGATTTTCACAAAAACTGAACTTCAGAAAACCACTTGCTTGTTAGCGAATTTTAATTATTTTCATGCACGTTCTCTTCGTTCTTGTAGTCCTTAGTTCTGACTGACAATTTACCAAAATATTGAAATAATGACAGAAGAATTTAGCAAAAGAACTAAAACAATTGAACTTAAAAGACCTTTAAAAAGAAAGAAAACTTCAACTGCTAAGACATCCTTGTCACTTCAACAAGCGATCGTCCCATGCCTTAAACAAATTTTTTTTTTTCATTATTTTAAGTGACACAAAGTAAGGAAGATACATAAAATATCATAAATTTTATATGATTTTTACGTTAACGAAACCTTTTAATAAATTTCCTTCGTCTACCAACCCCACGATACAATTACATCCATTGTCTGGAAAAAGACGCATTACGGCGTTTTTCCATTATCATTATTTACCTGGCATACTCATATTTATTTTCTTTACTGCCACAGACAGACAGATTTATTCAGTCATTCATTAAATTTTTCTCAGTATTTTAACCTTTCGCATGGCAAAACTGAGAGACTGACTCACTTGTTGGTATCTTTTTATAGTTGTTACACTGTTCTTGGTATATTGCCTGAAATTTCAAAAAAAAAATTGTTTGGTAAATGAAACTAAACATGTGTACGTTTGTCTACATACATACATACATACATAACATAGATAATTGATGATTACAACCCTTCGACCAGTATTACAACCTAGCTTCAAACACCACTTATACTGCGTGTGTGTTAATTTTTTTAAACATGAATAGCGGAACCTACAGTTTAAAGATTTTTTGAGAAACTTTTCAAGGAAATTTTTATTTACTCTCAGAGTTTTTGTCACAAATCTGCTTAGAGGAAGTCGTATAGTCAATTTTATGTCTTATATTTTCGTATTTGCCAAGAATTCTTAGATTCTGGGTGCATCTATTGACAGAACATGTCTAACCAAAGGTAATTTGAATAGAATTCATACCTACAAAAAAATACCGAGATGGCTGAGCTCATATCAACCAGAGATCACCAATGAGTATTTAAAAAGATGAGTAGATTTGAATTATACTCATAATTTCTGAGTATAATTCTTATTATTCGTCGTATACGCAGACGTCGGCACAAAAAGAGCATAATAAAAATGTGAGTGTATTTGTGAGAGGCATGTGTTAACCCAGAGAAAAATTGTTATGGTGTGATGCAGAAAATATAGAAAAATTGTACTGCGATAAATCTCTAAAGACACCGTATTTAACTTGGCAAGTATTTTTCGAGAAATCGAAATCATTTCTCATTGATAGTGTGAATCCTCTGTAACATTTCTTTGCGTGTATATTTGAAGTCTGAAAAAATGCGACATGAACCTTCTTCTTTAGAAGCTGACAAGCAATTGAATGCATTTTTACGCTGTTTTGAACGAACATTGTTGATGTTCGTGTCCTATGTGTGTAAAAAGCCGAAGATGTTCTTCCCCTAGGGGACATTGGAGCCGACGTCTGTTTATAAGTATTTTTCTAAATTTATGAAACTGAATGAGTAGACGTATGAATCAAACATATTTCGAATGTTATGAGTTTGATGTCAACGTTGTACGCATACGCATTGCAACTTGTACTTATAAATCAATGTTGTAGTGAGTACGAATGAATCAGAGTATTTCAATACAGCTTACTCATACTCAAAATTTCATGAGTACTTATGAGTAGCGAAAAAACGATTAATTGCTAATCTCTGATGTCAACCAGATATTATAACGGAATCGGTAACATCGAACCTTATAGGACGTAAGTAAAGCACCTACATAGCTGCAAATGTAATCTAACCTAACTTTTATTCGCCTTAAATTTTATTGTAATTACAATCGTATTGTGAGAAAATATGTATTCAACCTTCAAAATATTTGCTATTTTAGCATTAAAAAAAAAATTAATAATTTAACGGTGTTAAATTATTAACCAACATCATAATAAATTAATAATTAATTATCTTTATAATAATTTTGCATTTTTATTTTTTCATTTTAATTTTCATGATCATAATCGGCGTAATTAATACTTTATTTGCGCTCTTATGGAAAAATAAAAAATATTGTGATTTAATTTGTTTTTTTTTTTTTATATTTTTTAATTCATCATTAATTGCTCTGGCTGTCTGGCTAGACCTCGTTAAAAATAAAAAAAAAAAATAAATTCAAATTCACAAATTAGCCAGAAGAATGGAAAAATAATAAAAAAAAATTTAATTGAAAAATAAAAATCCAACAAAATTTTATAGTTGCCACCCATGTTGAAAAGTATAATGAAATCAATGAATGAATGAATGAAGAAATGAAGAGCAGGATGAGTAATAATAATAAAAAAATATTCAAATAAAAGAACAAATTTCACAATAAAAAGTTGACAACAGCGAACATTAACTGCAAACTGAGACAGGAGAAGCATTTGATCAGTTTATACATAAAGAAATCGGCTCTCTTCCATCTTCCATCAGTATTTTTTTATAAATATTTATGACCTTGTATTTTATTAACAAGGCTATTTTTCTTTCTCTGCTTTGCTTTATTTCCCTTTACACTTGTAATTGGTCAACAATGGCACGAGAATTATAAATCCAAACACAAAAAAAAAATAAGTCACTGTCAGTGAAATATAAAAACCAGACATTCATTCAGACTCACCGCCGTCATTCGCTAAAATCAGTCTGAAGAAAAATTGAAGGAAGAAACAAAAAAAAAGAAAAAAAGAGCAAAAAGCCAGACTAAAACTCTTTCGCTGCCATTGTACACCAACCGTGTTGGGTCAGATGGAGCCCAAAGACAATAGAGTTATTAATAACGGCTCTAGGCAATTTAATTTGCCATTCGCTCGCTATACGATATTATTTTCAATTTTTTCTTTCTTCTTTCAATTTTTCAGTGTGTTTTTTTCTATTTACGTTGGCCATGGTAATATTGTACAAGGAATGATAGAAGCTGTAGCTTAAATTGTATTAATATGGGCAATAAAATTAATTTTTAAAATTGAAAGATACTCGGGGGAAAAAATTTAAAATACACCCAAATATACGACACACCCTACAGCGCAGTGCATAAGAAATCATAAACTATTCTGTACGCGATTTATTGACTACTTTTGTAATGCCTCTTTAATTTCCCAGACAAAAACCCAAAATCCGATAAAAATCAATCAATCAAACGGCCCTAGAAGTCAATAAAGACATTCAAAGCATTTAAAACGCTCATTCAAATACACCCTACGCCATACGCAATACATTATACAATATGGGCGCCAAAGATTCATTGGGTAGTCTACAAAAATTTCTTCATTACATAAAACCCTAGAGTCGATGGGCCTGTGTCCCTATTAGCTAATGGTCCCATGACAACAGAGAACGCAGAATGAATGACGAGTTGAAAGAGAAAAGTTAGCCGCTCTATCTTCCCTTGATTAACGTTCAGCCAGCTCAACCCTGCGGTAGTGGTAAGTAGTGGCATTTATCCCTGCTTTCTAAGTACTTTGGATTGTTTTTAGATAACCGAGAGAGAGAGAGAGACATTGTGTCCAATAACCAAGCACTGTACAAAACTTCTGTGAATTACAATTTTGTTAAGAGATGCCACACAGTTTCCTTAAGAATCTTATCCGGAAATTATCCTCACAGACATAAGGCAGCATATGAGGTATCCAAGCTCTACGATCTGATTAAAGAAATGTCAGATATCTTAAGGTGAATTATGGCCATCACAAATGAAAGTGAGCATCCACTGTATCGATACGAGATAGTCTAGGTCAAGAAGGTTTTACAGCTAATCGAATTGCCAGATATAGATTGGCATTTAACTTTTAATAGCTCAAAGTGCACCGCGACAGGTGAATAAAATCAGAAAAATCATTTTACCAGTTAATAAGGATAACAAAAATCTATACTGCAGATTTTTATAAGTTTAAACCAAAGAATTCAATTGTATTATCAAGATTCTCTTACAAGTTTCCTCTTCAGATTTTCGAAGATGTCTGGGAAAGCAAAAGACAGTTAACAGTTCTTTAAGCTCCCATTGTACAATAATCTGCAGACGTAATATGTGTAGCATTCACATGGTATTTCATAAATCGACTCTCCACTATACAGATATACAGATGAGAAGAGAAAATAAACATTTGCCAAGTGAGCTGCAGCTGACGCTTTTGAAAGTATGTTGCCATCATTCTCTAGTTTGGAATCACTCGCCAACAAAAGCTGGACAGCGATTCTACTGTTCTAGAAAGTGACTTTACAATTCCTGCAATCTAATGAAAGTTATTCGCGAACACAGTCCACCCAAACTTAATACACGTCAGGCAAACGAAATGAACTTTTGCATGGCTTCACTTGTACAATGACATTCAGAGGTTGGCCAATGCAGTAAGCATAGCCATGACCTGTGACCTGTTATTCTGTAGCCCTCATACTATACCACAAAGATCTGATAAAGGTTTTATTTTTTATTTTATTTTCCCACTTTGTCCTAAATAGGATTTTTACGAACCTTGAATTATTAAGGAACTTGTCCTGATTTGTACGTCTTTTTTTATTGTGCAAATACTTCCCAAGGGTGACATGGAACGATTTATAAAGACATAAAATGCTTGTCCCCTAAATTCACTTTATTTCTTCATATGAATGAATGATTTAACCACCACCCCCTATCTAGGAAAGAACCTTAAACGACAAATGCTTTTAACGCTTGACAAAATTTCATCATCAATTTATAATTTCATTGCATTGTCCAGAGTGACAAGAAAATTGTGATTTGATGTGATTTTTTTTAAATCGCAATGATTACAATAAAAAAACGTGCACAATGAATATCGTTTTATTTTAATGGAATTTGGTTGAATTAATTTCAATCCCATGTCATTTGAATACAAAATTGCCAAACGAAAGAAAACGAAATTGAATTGAATTGAATTGAAAAACAAAATATTTTTTTGGGGACCGGGAGGGGTTTTTGGGAAAACCTTTGCTTCCCGAAAATGAGAATGAAAATAAAATTGAACGATTTGTTATCATGTTTGTAAAGACATGAAATGGATGATGAAATCAGCAGAAGCAACTGATGACAGGGATTTATTTGACCATAAATCATGACAAATGATACCTACACACGCATATCTCTGAGTTTAATTTAATTTTTATAAACCATTTACCATGCAGTACCCAGTCCTTTTTTTTACTTTCTTCCTGAGTTCCTATTGAAATTTGTTGACACTTTACTTAAGTTTTTGTGACAAAAAAAAAAAAAAAGAAAGAAAGAGAGAAAGAAAGGAAAAAGCGGAAGAGAAAAGGTGTCCATCATGGCATGTCAGTTGATTGGTATGCGTTGGTTTAGAGATGTTTTATTTTCACTTTTAATGGACTGAATGAAAAGGATATTTTTTTTACTTTTCCTTTCCTTTCCATCTTTTTGTCATTCATTTCATTTACATTAAGCATCATCGTCCATTTTAGAAGCCGTACTGTGCAGCAATCTCTTATTATGGTCTTATTATTAAAGAAGTCGTGATTGAAAAGAAAATTTTGAAAAAAAATATACAATTAAGGAAACAGTTACAACAAATTTCTCTGGAACTAACCAACGACAAAGACAAATTACATCCATCAGTAAGATCTTAGTGGAGTACATTTTTCAATTTTAGTTCCGGTGGAAATTACTTTGGCAACCCTCTGTTTAATTTTTGTAACGATAGTAATCCGGAAGATTGTTGTGTCTAAAGCCCTAGTTATGCTACCGGAACGTAATGTAACGCAATGTAACAGTAATGTGCACGGAACGTAAAAATGTAAGAGCAATTATAGAACGTAAAAACGTAATCATATGTTTTTAGGTAAACAAAACAATAAAAAAAATAAACAATAATAATTAAAAAAATAAAAATTTCAAAAACTAAAAGACAAAAATTAAGATATGGATATAGAAGACATGTTTTTGCATTTGAGTTTTTATTTTATTATTTTTTAAACAAACTTAATATTAATTTCAGATTTGAAAAACTTTATTTTCACTCTTTTTATCACTTTTAATATGGCGCCTTTTGTTTTACTTTAATTCAGCTGTTAACCAGTGTTATCACTACAGAGTTTTTAGGTTCATTTCAACGATTTTATATTTATTTAAAGGTACTTATTAAAAGTTTTATGTACTGTTTCTGTAAACCAAACAATTTCACTTTCACTTAAACAAAAACACTCAATTTAGTTTGTGTTGAGGAAAACAGGCACAAAATTGAGTGCTTTTGATTGTATTTTCCATATAAATAGAGCAAGTGAAATCGTTTACTTTACAGAAACAGGGCGGTTACTCCGTAAGTCGATTCGAAAATTTTCATAGAAAACCAAAAATAATCTTAGCAGCACCTTAAAAAATAAATAAATTTATAAAAAAATATCGAAAAACAAAAGAAAACCGAATTCATTAAATATATACATATATGTATGTATATCTACATATGTAAGTATGTATATCCGTAAGCTAATTATTTTTGTGTCCAGACTCTTATCGCTCCTAATTTTCTTCAACTAAATACTGAGTAATTACTGGTGAACTTGATTGTGGATTTGAATCAATGTGTTTAATTTGGCTACCATTCTTATAGTCTGCCCAAACCTAATAAAAGTTAAAATGTTTAATAACTCCGCGATAGATCGCACTCAAATATTTAGATCTATCTAAGCTTATTTTTTCCAAACTTTAACATCTCGCTGCGGTGGACCAAGTGAAACCAAATCTGTTCTTAGTTTCTGTTACAGATTATTAGGTCTGTTTCTTGCATCCCTCACTTTTAGACAGTTTTGTATTGTCTTTGGTCGGTATATACAATTCTTTTCGACTCACTCCATTGAGATTGTTTAAAATATATTATTTTATGTTTATTTTGCAATGTATTTGTATTAATTTACTTACATTTTAAATTTATTATTAGTTGCTACCAACACAATTGCTAACGAAGAATTTTCAAATGCTTACTAAGCTTTTTATGCTCGTTTTCGTAATACAGAGTAACAGAATTTTTTGTTCGTACGAAAAAAAGAAAACATTGGTATCACTTTCGAAAAATCTCCGCACTTTCGTACTACAGAGTACAATTTGTTCGAATACGTACATTTTAATTTTTGTATCGAGTTACAGAGTAACCCCCCAGGCCAGGTATTTCGGAAACCAAATTTGTACGAACGTTAAAACGTAGTTATCTTCTCTAATAAAAGTAAAGTGAAATGCTTTTCGAACGCTTTAATTAATTAAAAATCTATAACAATATATGTTTCTAATTTAAAATAAAAATAAACACTACTTACATTATGTAATAGTAAAATAGTGTTTATTTTTATTTTAAATTATAAAAGTTAATAATGAAATAAATTATAATTTGGGTTTTTAAAATATGTGAAGTTTTATTTAAAGAGAATTCCACATACAGACAAACATAACAAACATACGTACAAAATGTAAATTCTGTTTATAATTTCAATTTTCAGTTTTGGTGGTTTTTAATATTGACATGTTGTTAACACTGCTAAACAGATGTCACGTAAAAATGTAAGAAAATTCTATTTTTTACAGATTCTTACGTTCCGGTTACGTTACATTACATTTCTATAACCATTCGTATTGCTTTATACATAACAAAAACGATCAGCTGTTTCTTACTGTTGCGGTTACATTCCGTTACGGTAGCATAACTAGGGCTTAAGAAATGTTGCATTGCAATGAAAATTTGTTTCGTTTTAACTCTCAATTTTGTTACGGAAAATCTTATCGCAAACGGCTGTTAAAATTTTCTGCCGACAAATTGAGAGCGTTTTCCAATTACATTAATCACCGCAGAATATTTCAATAATTTCATGAAATTTGATGCAATTTGTAAACATATCTTCGTTATTTCTATGTTTTGTTGCATCGAACATACATACATAATTGGTGATTACAACTCTTAAGTCAAGATAACGACCTAGCTTCTCATACCACTTATGTTGTGTGTGTGTTACTTTTATGTATGAGTGGCGGGACCTACAGTTTAAAGTCGTGTCCGAACGACAGATTTTTGAGAAATTTTTCATGGCAATTTTATTTACTCTCAGAGTATTTGCCAGAAATCTGCTGAGAGGCAGTCGCCTATGGAATATTTTTTCCATACTTCCGTTTTGATGTTTGACCTGGGATTTGATCCGTGAATCCAACACACTACTTACTGGACTACGGCGACTTCAATCGTTACAGTACTTGAAATCACGGCTGACGACTCAATAAAGGGGCACATCCTTTTGACTGTGTTTTCTCCCCAAGTTAGGGTAACGTCCTTATACATAAGTTTTTCAACTGCTTCTGGGCACTTCATTAAGTAATTCATATTTTATAGTCTTGCCTGCGGAAAACGTATGGACCTATAGACTTAAGCCTACTATTTTACCAACAGTGTACCCAAAAGCTGTTCGCAAAACATTACAAGAGTTGGAGTGAGAACAGTTATCTTTATGAAACAATAATCGCTGACCGCTTAGACCCAGCAACGTGCTGACGAGACGTAGAGGTTAAGGGAGCCCCTAAGAAACGAAATGGTAAAAACCTGTTTACGGTATTAAAATGTTAGAGATTTGGTGAATACCTAAAGGACATGATCGATTTCGAATCGACCAGTGAAAAATCAATAGAATTACAACTGCTATCCGAGAAGAACTGGCCTTATGTTAGCATGGGCTGTTAATATAGCCTCGTGAGCAAGAAAATAATGGTTTTAATCGATAATAGTTCGATATACCTACGATTTAGAATCGGAAATGCCAATGTCACAGCATAATTGTGCAGAGACAACTTACATATCTTTTATTTAGCCAGAGGCGAATTAATATGAGTCTCAGATATATTTTTATTTTTCATTCAAGTTCACTGAAAGAAATGAAGTAAGATAGTCGAAAATATTTTCCTTATTTTTTTAAAAAATAAATCGAATTTCTTTTTTCATCGTGGCTCATTAACACAATCACAGTCTTATTATTGTGTATTCGTATTTCGAAACATAATTTGTAAATGTATTGTTGGGAAGACAGAATAAACTCAAAAACATAATGAAAAATTTAATAAAAAGCAATAACAAAACAACAACAAAAATGTGAAAATAGAAGTACACAAAGTACAAATTACAACAACAAAACTATACACAAGAAAATAATAACAAAACAACAGCAAGTTCTAGAAGTTGCCAAATGCGAAATAAATGAAGTAAAAATAATAACTGGAAGTATAAAAAGATTAAATTGAAGAATACTAAGAAATATAAATAGAAATTATAACAATTATGTGTAGCATGCTAAATAAATCAAAGGAAACAAAATTTTTGTCTGGGTTTTGAAAATGGAATTGTAGTTTAAAGAAATTTGAAAAGAAAGTTAAAAGAATGTTATTTCTTTTTTAAGGTAATAATATCATCGGGTATTATTAGAATTGACTGACTCCTTTAGAATACTGTCACGTACGTTTAAACGCGCTCTAAGTTTGACTGAAAAGTGTTTCTCTCACCCTCTCCCTTTTTTTTGCATAACAAAACTTTTAACAACGAAAATGTATTTCAATATTCAAATTCAATTAAATTTTGTTTAGATGATGGTATGATATGTTCGTACTTTTGGTTTTAGCCGTAGTATTCGCTTCTTTCACTTTCAGACCATTTTTTTTTTTGCCTCAATTATTATTTGTATGACTTGGCAGAAGAAAGAGAATATCATAACAAAAATAAGATATATAAAAAAAAAATAAATAAATAAGAAGAAGAAGAAGAAAAGTTTATAAACAAAACAAACAAAAATAAATTGTTTATAACAATAACAATTATAAAGACGATATGGCAAGAAAATAAATGCACAATGAAGGCAAATTATTCCAATTTTTTTTCTTTTTTATATTCTTTTGCTTTTTCTTGTACTTTTGAAAATATTTTCATCTTCATTTCATTAAAACTGCACAGTTCAGTGAACCATCATCATCATTATCATTATTATTATCATAAATTGATTAGAGCACAATAACAACAACAACAATAATAAAAAGAAATTCTTATTAAATTGAATTATTTGAAGGGGGTGTATATGGTTGAGGGGGCAAAAAAAAAATACAGTCAAAGCCCGGTATAACAAATACTCACTTTAACGAATTCGGGATATAACGAATGAGTAAATTTCTTACATTGACTACCTTATATAACGAATGTTTTGTAATTTTCAAGCTCAGTATTACGAATGATTTAAAAAATGGTAAGAATAAAAAGAATTTAACGAAAGAGAACACAAAAAATGTTCGTTAAAGTACCGTTGGTTTTTATTGTATACAAAAACACAGTGCTTTTGAACAAGTGGTCATAAAAATTTGCCAATGAAGGCTTTGCTGATACTGGACAATGCTCCAAGTCAATCCAAAAATACAGAAGATGGAAAAATTTGGACAATGTACATGCCACCAAACGTGACTCCTCTTATCCAGGCAATGGACCAAAACGCCATTCGCTTACTCAAATTACACTACAGAAATAGCCTCCTTTCAAAAGTAGTGGCATCTGAAACAGGTGACATCATTAATTTTTTTACAAAGTCTTTCTCTTTATGATGCGTCCTGTATGATAGGTCTCGCCTGGAACAATGTTAACGAGGACGCATTATCTAAATGTTGAAAAAAAATTCTGTTTTTGGAAAATTTTGAGTTTGATGATAAGGACAAGATCCCACTTTCTAGACTTTTTCAAAGGTACTTTTACAGTACAGCGTATAAGACGTGGAGTCAGACTATTAAGTACAATTTTTCCAAATGTAAGCAAATTTAAATCTTTGCTTTAAGATTTTGCAACAATGGAGACTTGAATGATATTACTTTGGAAAATAAAGCATACTGAAGTAATAAAATGTTTTGCTAAATGTATACAATGGGGTTCCCAAAATAATATTAATATTTCAAAACAATTAGTACTTCGAGAAATACAGGAAGAAGAAACAAGCGTCTATAAATGATTTTTTTCCACCAACTTAAATACTTTTTAACACTTTTATTCACTTATTGATTATCAAACGTTATTTATGGACATATCTATTTTTTAATAAAATTAGTTAAATGTACTTTTCTTTTTTAATAAAATTTTGATAAAAAAAAAATTTGCGATATAACGAATTTTTCACTATAACGAAAGGGCCTGACAATATATCGTTCGTTATACCGAGCTTTGACTGTAATAAAATTTTATGGCAACAAAATACAATAGTTATGGAATGTGGCTAAAACAACAACAACAACAATTTATAACAAAAGAAATTATTCAAAAAAGAATATGTTCTTATGCCATTAAAAAACAATTTGTTTTTGTTTCTTTTTTTTTTATTCAAAAATTTTATGGAAAATAAAAAGAAAAAGAACATGAAAAATCTCACTTTTTATGTGGTTTTTGTTTAATGAGTCATATTGAAAGAAGAAAATATCTTTAAAAGAGCAATATTGCGTCTAAATCATCGCCATCATCAACAACATCATGGTTATTTAAACTTAAAAACGTACTTAAAAGTTATAAGCTTCATGGTGCGGGACATTTGCGTCTTCGTTTGTTTGTCGTTTAGCTCTGGTTCCCCTTTTGGGTGTCTTTAGGTTGGAGTTTTTTTTTCTAAATTTTTGTCTTTCTTTTTCGAATTTTTACAAGAATGTTTTGTTGCCAATTTTATTTTTTATGCAAAAATCTTTAATCATATAGACGACTACAACAAAAACAACAACAACTATAATAACATAAACCATACGTTGTCTGAGTAGATAATGAATTAGTGCAGGTTAGTAACACCTTAGCGGCCGTTTGATTGTTTGACACAATATTTTAAATTTAGATTTTAACGAGAGCTTCAGAACCAACTTTTTGCTCAAAAAATTGTAGAAGTTGAACAAAAGTACAATCAAGGAAAAAAGTCTACACACACCGTGTATGTATGTAGACTTTTTTCCTGCTAGTTTTTATTCCTTTACGCAATAATTTCTATGTTATATTTTTTCATATTCGTTTTGTTCTTCAAACGTTCTTGATTGTAAATGCCTTAACAACGTTGTAACATCTTTTTCAATTTGATAAAAAAAATTCAGCGGGAAAAACTCTACATATACCGGTGTTGGAAGTCGCCGTAGTCTAGTAGGTAGTGTGTTGACTTATTAGACTTAAAGCCAGGGTTCGTGCCCCAGGCCAGACATCAAAACAAAATACAAAAAGTAATTCTTCGGCGACTTTCTCTTAGCAGATTTCTGGCAAAAACTCTGGGAGTAAATGAAATTGCCATGAAAAGTTTCCCAAAAATGTGTCGTTCGGAGTCGACTTTAAACTGTAGGTCCCAGGTCATTTACAAAATTAACACACACAACATAAGTGGTGTGAGAAACTAGGTCGTAATTCTGACTGAAGGGTTGTAATGACCAATTATATATGTATGTATATACCGGTGTATGTATACTTTTTTCTTTGGCTGTATTTCAAATATACTATAGAGAATATCGGCGTCATTTCTCATTTTCGAAAATCAGTTTGAATCGAATTCTTATTTGCTTTTGCCATTTTGCAAGTGCCTTCCTAATTTAAAATAACATCAGTGACAGTCAAACTTGGCCAAGTAATCCTTCGTAAATCTTTTCTTGGCCAATTAGTTACCATTAGGAGAGTTGATCCCGAAACAAATGGTAGTAAGGCGGAATAAGATTCAAGATATCCTGTGGGTACGTCAAAACTTGCCAACTATTTGCATTTACATTTATATTTATATTATTGTTTTCCTTGAATACCGGCTCGTTTGTATCGTTTGAGGATCGTTTGAAAAATCACTGGCCATTGGCAACTTGTTTTACGTTTTCATTAATTGTACTCTTATTTGTACCGTTTTCCCATGTCAGTATTGATAGGCTTTAAAAATACTTGGATTTTGTTCCTCTTTTTTTCAGTATATATCGTGAGGCATCCAAACACTCGTTCATGCTTAGTGCCTCCGCTCTTGTCTGACAACTTGCTTGCTGATCTAGTTTTAACAATTTGACACAATTTGATGCAAGGAGCGACTGCGGCATTGGTGGAACAAATCATTCTTGCGTATGACGTATTCTTTATACATTTTACGTCATGTTTTTGGAATGTCCTTTTCATTTTTGCGATAAAAAACCATCACATACCATATTTGTTAAACATTTCATTGCCTCTAATCAACAAATCTTTTTACACGAAATTTGTAGTAGAAGTCGCCGTAGTCTAGTAGGTAGTATGTTGGCTTATTAGACGTAATGCCCACGGTTCAAACTCCAGGTCAGACATCAAAAGGAAAATATGAAAACATAAATCTTCGGCAACTTTCTCTTAGCAGATTTCTGGCAAAAACTCTGAGATGTAAATAAAATTGCCATGAAAAGTTCCCCAAAAATCTGTCGTTCGGAGTCGGCTTTAAATTGTAGCTCCCGCCACTCATGTATAAAATTAACACACGCAACATAACTGATGTGAGAAACTAGGTTGTAATCCTGACTGAAGGGTTGTAATGACCATTTATGTATGCGTAGTGGCAGTAGTGAGGAACTTCACTAATTGAATTCTACTTTTTTATTGAGTCTTAGCGGTGTCTGATCTTCCCAAAGTGTCCGTTGATGGCGTTATCCTCTCTGGAGAATTCAGTGATCAGATTACTTTCTGTATTGGTTATTTGGAAGGGGAGGAACGTGAAGATTTTTATATTTGTTTCATTTTTCCGCGGTTAGAACCCAGATTGCTTAGGTTTGCGGTCGAGAACTTTTGACATCTGTTGCGACAAAAAAAAAAGGAGATCCCTTTAAAGATTTTGAGTAGAATAATCGAATGTAAATGAAAGTGTAGCCAGTTTTTCTAGAAAACCATGCTCAATATAATCGCTTGATTTTGGCTTTATTATTTTCACTGAAACTCACGGTGTGTATCAATCAAAGTTATTTGTCATTATAAGACCAAAACTGTTTGAAAAACTAATTTATTATCCCGAGCCTAAGATATTTGGTTGTGCTAATTGTAAATGGTTACTAAACACGGCACCGTATGTGGTACACACCAGGCTTTTTCTGTTTTTGTTTTCCTTTTCTTTTTTGCACATGCAAAGCACACTCAAAATTAAAATGTTTTAGAAGAAACCAAAGATGCAAAAGGAAAGAGAAAAAGATTTCACAAAATATGTACACACATATGTATGTATGTATGTATGTACGTAGGTATGTTATGTGTCATTAACATTATAGATCGAAGAGAAAAACCAAAAAATGCTATTGTATGTGTAACGAGACAAATAATAGGATGTACATACATATGTGTGTGTGTGCTTTGAATGATTTTGGAGAGTCTCAAGCTTTTAGTATGAAGATTAAGTTAAAAGCCTAAAGTACCATGTACCCACACACAAACACACACCAACACACACACGCAAAACTAAAAGGACATGGACTACAAGACAAGAAATTACAAAAAAAAAAACAAACACAAAATAAAACATGCCAAAAAAGACAACAACAGCAACAATAACAACAATAAAAGCTCTTAATAAAGCCTAAGATTAATGTGTAGAAAGAGATGACTGATGTAGACCATGTTTTTGATACGAATTCATAAAGGTAACACAACAACAATCACAACAACAACAACAACAACAACAACAGGAGTATTTATAAAATAACCTTCTTAAACACACACTCCTGGGTGGTCTTCAGAATTCTTCTCGTTTGCATTGTTCAACTACAAGCCAGCATCGGCTTTAAATTTATTGTTACTGTCTGATGCTGTTTTCTTTTTTGTTTTTTTTTTTTCGTGGTGTCGCCGTTTTGCTAAAAAAAAAATTCAATTTTTGTTGAGTGAAATATAGCCTGCCTTCTATCTGATTGCTGTTTTTTGTTGTATACTTTTTATATCCTCTAATGAAGGTCATTTTTAAATACAGTCGTTGGATTTTCTGTTCAGATCTACTATATAGGCAAAGCATTGAAATAGTCATTTTGATTCCCACATACATACATAATCTACTTCGAATTTGTTAGAAACAAACAAACAATTGGACAATGGGTTACATACAAATTATTCCACTTCTTACAGGTTTCGACTGTTAACTGTCAATGATAGATTCAACTTAAGTAACCCCACCAGCGGCTGACTCGACCATGTCGTTCGAATGGAGGAGAATGCTTCGGTGAGGCAGGTATTTGATGCAGAGGTTTGTGGAAGTCGGCGAAGAGGACGAACTTGTTTGCGTTGGAAGGACAAGATCGAGAAAGCCCTGTTTTCGATTGGTGTGACAAACTGGCGTAGGCTCGCAAGAAGCAGAGGCGTCTGGAAGGATGCGTTAAGGCAGGCTGAAATCCGTTAATCGGGTTGTTAATGGCCAGTTCAGTTCTCACAGAATAATTCACTTCATCTGATCTTCTTACTATTTACACCACTTATATCACACCGAGAATGGACTGCAACTCTCAGGTATGGGCAGATGCCTCGTAGTCTATTTTGAGGCTTTTCGCTCGCGTACAGAAGAGGGCGACGGCGCTCATTAATTGCAGTACAGTATCCAACTCTATTGATTCATTGGAGCATCGTCGCAATGTGACTTGTATTTCACTGTACTATCACTACTACAAGGGATTTTGCTCGAGCGAAATAAGGGGACTTGTACCCGAGAATCATGTATTCCTACGTAACACTCGTTTTTTTCGGCAAGCAAATCCATTTATGGTCGATATGTGACTGCATCACAGTGCATCAAGTTCCTTCGCCAGACTATTTGTATGTGGAACTCCCTTCCTGCACAAGTGTTTCCTGTCACTTATGATATAATAATAAAAAAAAATAAAAATATAACATAACATATTTTCTTAGTTCCAGCACAATGGACTGAATGAGTAGGAGCCATCCCCTGAGTCTTGGTCGTGTCAAAAAAAGAGATTAAAAGTCGGTTTATATAGAATGTGATGGTAAAACTCGTTGACGTAAAACAACATTGAATGTAAAGCATAGAACAGTACATAAACCCTGATTTATGCATAATAAAATGAGTTAATAACCTGTCTTATTAAGAATATGATGGAATATAAGCCCGGTTATATAAAGGATAACATAACATTGAACAGCAGCATGAACTTCTTCAGAGCAGTAGTTTAAGATCAAAGACTACAGAGAGACTATATATAGATTGGAGGTAGAGTACACTAAATCACAATAATAATAATAATAATAATAATAACGAGATATTAAACTCTGCTTATGTAGAACAGTATGAGATATTTAAATTGGAAATGGAACTTGATCATATAAAATAGCATTGAATAAAATCGTAGTTCAAATAGATAGCCATGGGATAGATTTGTTATAGAAAATCAATGTTATTCTATAGTTGTGGGATATAAAAAGTTACTTAAATAGAATAGCATGATATATGTGATCCTGTTTTAAACATCATTGTGATATAACACGACCTATAAAGAATAGCATTGGATATGAAACCTAATTATATAAAATAGCATGGAATATAAGCCGTGGTTTAAATAAATAGCTCTGGGATATATCCAATGTATAGATATGGAATATAAAATGATGTATAAACAGAATAGCATGAAATATATGTTTTTGCTTTGAATAGCATATCGTGAGAGGCTAGAAATTTGCATAAAACAATATTGAGTGTACGATGAAAGCATCAAATGATTAATACATAGGTCCCCCAAAATATTTCTGAGTAGCAAAATGAAAAGAATTTTTTCAAAAGCTATAAATATACATCTAAACACAGACGAAACCTCCTCGTGTTGTTAAATATATGTACATCAAAATGTATTGCAATAAAAGAAAACAGGTTAATGTCCATATAAGTTTAAAGGAAATTTACCTTTTTTTTAACGCCAAATGTGTGTTCAAATTACTTTAGCTGCCTATAGTTCTGGGTGTCTGGTTGCAGTGACTAGTACTACGTTATTTATTGTATTAATTAAATTCATCTTGTATTTGGGTTTAAGACAACTGACTGATGAATTATAAGCTGTTTTGATATGGATTGCGTTGAAAGTTTGTTATAAATTTACCTGCAAATATATAGATACACTGGGATTAAAATTAAAAAAAAATTATGTATTTATGCTTAATTAAAGTACTTTAAAGCATAATTTTAACTGATATAAGAATAAAAAACAATTCAAAAAGCCGCATTGCAGCATGATAGACTGATCCATCAATGCACAGATCAGAGATGTTAAGGGCAAATGTTACAGGGAAACAAGCGTCTAAACTTTACAGGTAGAGAGAAAAAATTTTCAAAAACTGTTTCGACACTAAAGTAATAAAAAAAAATTATGAAATACTCTCAGAAGGAGGACAGTAAAGAATTTTTCCATTTGTTTATCTCAAATATTCTCAAAAGTACTCATAAAAATCGATCGCTTAAACTTTTCCATCATATGATATGACAAAATCGTACTCACATTTCCAAAAAAAAAAAAAATGAGTAAAAAACGAGGAAAAAATAAATAAAAACCGACAAGAATAACATCCGAATGGCTCAATGACTTGGTGCCATATTTCATCCGCATATTTAGTGAATAAAAGCGTTTAAAGTGTGTTTTGAGTGTGGTGGTGTTTTCTGTTGTATCTTAATAATATGAATTATTGTTGGCATTTTTATGGCAGCTTTTTCTTCATATTTTACTTTTATTATTCAAATTTATCGCCGTCTTTTTTTGGCGAATTCATATTTTTCATTTATTTATTTAATACTTTTATCACACATCGTAAAAACAACTGTTTCATTAAAAAGTAATTCTTTTTTCATTTGCAAGTTGTCGTTGTTGTTGTTGTTGCGATTTCTTTCTGTTTTTCATTTAAAACTTTAGACTTGCACCATGGGTCGGAAATGTAAAATATTTTCAAACAAAATTATATAAAAAAGAAAGAAAAAAATATTGCACGTGATATAATTCCCGAGTGTTTACTATACAGTTACATGGTTAATACCAATGCCCGAGTGTTTCCTATAGAATCACATGGTTAATATCAATCCTCGTTTACATAGCCTAGAGCATAAGCTCTAAGTTTATGTCACATTTCAGCCAAGGATCATAAGTCATAGCATAGAATAGCATCATTAATTTATTATGTTGAATAATGTTACGCGGATGCACACAAGCTAACCAATAACAAGACAAAACCAAGATCTAAAACCCACCTACAACACTTAGAGAACGATCGTAAAGTTACCATATATTTGACAAATAGGAAAAGGGTTATATAAAGAGCAAAGGACGGTGCTAGCACGCGTTCGTGAATAGAAATTTAGCGTTGATGCGTGATCAAGAGTTGTATTATAATGCGGCCCCTACACGTTGTGATTAGTTGGTCGTCTTTTTCACTCGTTTCTCTTCTTCAAACAAATTTACTTATAAATTGTTACAGTAGTATCGTATTTTTCGCCAGTTGAATGAAAATCAAAATATATATATGTATATATATATATTTATATAAATATTAGGTGTACAAAGAAGCATGAGATATAAACTGTATTTTATATAAAATAGCATAACTCTAGTTTACATAGAATACGATAAGACATAAACTCTAATTTATATGGAATAGCATGAATTCCAAACCTTAGTTTATACAGAGAGTATCAGACCTTAAACTTTGTTTATATAGAACAGCATGTACTGTAAACCTTTGGTCATACTGAATACCATGAGTTTTTAATCTTAGTTTAGACAAAATAGCATGATATCATATTCTAAGTTTCCATAAAATAATATGACATATAAATCCTAATTTATATAGAATAGCATGAGTTATAAATGGTGTTTTATGCAGGATAGCATGAGTTATAAATCTTGGTCTATATAGTATAGCATGAGTTATAAATCCTGGTTTATATAGAACCCTAAACCTTTAGAATAGCATAAGATATAAACCTTAATTCATAATAGTATATAGGATAGCATTAGACATATAGCTTAGTTTTATGAAGTAGCATAGGAATACTATCTAAATCCTGGTTTATATCGAATAGCATTAAGTATAAACCTTGGATGATATGGAGCATGAATATCATAAGATATAAAAATTATTTGATATGTAGTATAACATAAGATATAAATCCTAATTTATATAGGATATCACAAGATATAAACCTTAGCCGATTTGTATAATACCATGTCAGACATATAGCATGATTGTATGGAATAGCATATGAATACTTAGAGTTAAACCTTTTAACAATCAAATCAGTTATAAAAAAAACCCTTCATTTTCTGCATTAAAACACTTTCAACCCATTGTGCATTGCTAAATTATTAAATGGAATTTGTGTTTCTATATGTGGCCATTTCTGCTTGTGAGCGATACAAAGAACCCACACTTCACTACAGATTGTATTTTAATTTATGATTTTGCAAAAATTAAATTTAAACCCAAAATGAATGAATTTTATTTATTTATTCATACTAGCTTTACTGCTTAACTTTAATAAAAACTAACTATATAGTAACAAGAAAGCAAAATAAAATAAAGGAATAATAAAAGAGAAAAAAATTATTTATTAAGCAAATGTTTTAAGAAGAACAGAAAAATATTCTAAGAATTTTTAAAACCATATAAAAGCAGGGGTAAGCGCAAAACACAAATTATGAAAGAGCCCATAAATGCAGTATGAACATTACAAGTGTAATTCTGTTGACATCTGTGGGTATTAGAACATATGTTCAGTAGAAGAAATCTATTCCTTAACAATAGTATTCTGACCTATTAAATGAAAGTCTTAGCATTACATTGCTAATTTTCCTTGAGGGTATATAACAACACTCTGGCTCTTAAACGCTAGCAATTGTTAACACAAAAATTTGAAAAATATATACAAACTTGTTGAGAACAAACTGTATCCAGCCATCAAATCAAAAACTGTTTAAACATTTCACTGCTTGCTTACATATCACGACTGACGGATTTACTCTTTAAACATGAATGTTTGCTTACGCGTTTTTTAAGGCCTTTTACGCTTCAAAACCATACAAAAAAATATTTTTTTATACGCATGTATGTTTGTGTTTGTGTAACATTTTTTAAAATGAAATAAATTTTACCAATGTTTAATAAAATATTGCGTTTTTTTCTAGTAATGCTTGGTTAAATACGGCAACTAAATACGAAGTATTTTTTTTTTGTTTTTAATGAAAACCATACGCAATCCAAGTATTTGTTTTTGCTTATTGTCGATTGTACAAATAAACATTTTGTCCATATAGCATTTATGTATATGGTCATAATGCTCATGAAAGTTTATATTTTAATCCAAATTTTATTGATTTGTTTTATGTTTTCGTGAATAAAATACAAACAGAAATAAAATAAATAAAAAAAGGCAAAAGAAAAATACTCAACGAACGTATGCTACAGTAGTACAACAGACTTATCTGTATAGATCACCACACGGACATTAATAATTTTGCACCAACAATTAAGCACGCCACGACCACTGTACATTATTTATGTTGTACCATAAATACCATGTGCTTGTTTTACTCCTCACTCATGTACGTAAAACAATATTCGTACTTGAACGACACACATACACAAATACAGGCACACATCGAACTCACATCCACATGGTGTGGCTAACCACTTATTTGTTATACAATATAAATAAATACATACGTTTAGTACAGGCCAAAAATAAAAATTGAAATGAAATACGATGAGTACGAGAGTACGAGTGTACACATATGTATGTATCACCCACTGACAGCTACCAACCCTGCCACCATCATCAGCATAAGTAAAATTGCTACAACTGACACTACACCAGCAATCACCAACGCTACTCTATATCACACCACACCACACCTCACCTCTTTACCTCTACCAATAAATTCGATTTTGACTTCGTCATCATTAATAAAAACCATCGACACCCCGAAAAAACTAATGGCACCACTAACAGTGGCTGAAAAAAACGTCAAAATATTAACGCAATGATGATATGGGCGGGGAATCGATCGGCAAAGTAAAATACGCATAAACAATCGGAAATAGAAATCCAATTCCAAAAAGGAGTGTGTATTCGTTTTGAAAGTGTTTTAAAGAATTTTACAATGATAATGGCGTTATTTAAATAGAAACCTTTTAAAGCAAATGCTACAGCTAAAAATGAATGAACACTTCTTGTCAAGTCTTAAAAACAAATTCTATACAGTTAAGAAGAACTAATTAGAAACGAATCTATATACATGAGATACAAACAATGGTTTATATAGAATACCATGAGATATAAACCATGGTTTATTTAGAATACCGTGAGATATAAACCATGGTTTATTTAGAATACCGTGAGATATAAACCGTTGTTTATATAGAATACCATGAGATATAAACCGTGGTTTATATAGAATACCATGAGATATAAACCGTGGTTTATATAGAATACCATGAGATATAAACCGTGGTTTATATAGAATACCATGAGATATAAACCGTGGTTTATATAGAATACCATGAGATATAAACCGTGGTTTATTTAGAATACCATGAGATATAAACCGTGGTTTATATAGAATACCATGAGATATAAACCGTGGTTTATATAGAATACCATGAGATATAAACCGTGGTTTATATAGAATACCATGAGATATAAACCGTGGTTTATATAGAATACCATGAGATATAAACCGTGGTTTATATAGAATACCATGAGATATAAACCGTGGTTTATATAGAATACCATGAGATATAAACCGTGGTTTATATAGAATACCATGAGATATAAACCGTGGTTTATATAGAATACCATGAGATATAAACCGTGGTTTATATAGAAAAACATGAGATATAAACCGTGGTTTATATAGAATACCATGAGATATACACGTCAGGTTATATAGAATACCATGAGACATCAGTTTATAAGAATACCATGAGATATAAACGTCAGTTTATATGCAATACCATGAGTTAGAAACCTCAGTTTATATTGAATACCATGAGATATAAACCACGGTTTATATAGAGAATACCATGATTCATGAATATTAATTTCTAACAAAGCAATGCAGAAAGATGCAAAGCTAGTCTCTCTACGAACTAGAAAACTAGCAACTAACTGGATTGGTTATTTATGAAATCAAGCCGTCTCTATATCAATACCACCCATGCCAGCAAAAGTGAATCAAATCCTGCCAACAAATAGAAAAATCTCCCGAATATCGTGCCTAAAATAGCCACGAATATAATGATCTTATGCTCTTTATTGGTACAAGTGGAGTAAATATAATATATTGTTAAACCGTTTCTAATTAGCTTGCCATGGTTAAAATTCTCTTAAATTCATTTTATGTGAGTTTTTGTTGTAGGAAACGTTCGAGAAATCTTTCCCGTTGTGTTTATTGATAGAAGACTGCCATTACAAATCAAACACTCTCTACATTTAATGACGTATGAGGGTATTGGAATTAATGGAAACTTATTCACTTCAACTCACTTTAACTTATTTATTCTGATACTCACTCATTCAATAAATTCTGTCATTCATTCATTCATTCATTTTAAGGCTGTTATTCATTGTCTATAACGCAATAAAATTTTGTGGTGCCCCCCAAAATAAAAGCCAAACTTCAAGCTTAATGCGGATAAATAAAAAGACAAGGTGGCGTACAATGAAATGAACGAAATGAAAACAAGAAACGCAATTCAAGTGCCAAATGTTTGCGCTGTGAAAATGGATGGATGGATGGATGGATGGATGGATGGATGGATGGATGTGTGGTTGGTTAAATATTCAAGTGGTTTATTATACACTTTCAATAAATATCTAAAGTGACAAAGAGCGAGACAGAAAGAGAGAGAGAAAGAGAGTTAAATTAAAAGGAAGCAAAAGGAAACACTTCTCAACCTAATCAAGTTGTTCATTCATTTCTTTTTTTTTTTTAGTTCGTAATTTTTGAGAGCCTGGCTGTTGTTTTATACAGCACTCATATAATATTTTTTTTTTTTGGCAAATTCTGTGGCCTTTAATGAGGCCCATGCATATGATGTACGTATGGTTCTCTTTTTTTTCATCAGAACCACCTACTACCAGAACCACCAGTTGTTTAATAAGTTTTGTTTTGTGCAGATAGTGGTTTTAATGTATTTCTGTTAACACCACCCAGAAATGTATGGCCATTATTGTTGTTGTACGGTTTAGCCTCTAGCTTTCATTGACAATAATGTCCTGCTGTTCATTTCTTTCCCTTAACATGACATACACAATGCATGCATGCCACTACTACTCTAATTACTTAATAGTCATAGCATAGGAAGCATACATAAACTATACTTAGTTATGTTTTTCCCCCATTTTTTTTTTTGCTATTTTCTTCGACAATTCAAAATCATATTTTCTTTTCGGTGGTTGTTGGGCGTTTCCCTGAACTGTTTTAGTTTCTGTTAAAAATTATCACAATCATCGAAAGTTGTCATATTCGTGGGAGGAATAAAATTAGTTTTCTTGTCATTCACCACTACATTGGCACAATGATTTGCTTATCACCTGTTAGCACGCAGTTGGTTTCAATAATTTCTCACAGTGCTTTAACGCAGTAGCGTATTAAACAATTCATCACTTTATGACCAAGCTTAAGTGAGGAACATTTTGGGAACATGTTTCTGTTTAAATCGATGAAAAAACAAGAATTGCAACGGCAGCTCATATGAAATTCTATTTGAAAGACTTTTTAAAACTTTCATAAAAAAGAATTGTATTCGGTTGCATACCATCCTGTTGGAGCCACATGTTCACCATCCCCAATTTGACCAGTTGCAATAGGAAAAAATCGTTTAGAATGGCACTGTAGCACGCCTTGATGGTTATTCGAATATACACAGAGATTGGATGATAATTTTTTTTCCTCCTGGTCGAGATTCATTGCAATTTAAAAACAATTGCTATCACTAGATCAACTGCTTGCTTTGGCAGACTTTTTATATTTTCTGGGGTTTCTTACTGAATTGGTCATCACGAACCTTTAGTCGGGGTTACAGCCAACCTTCTCACTGCATTCATGTTGTGTGTGTTAATTGTATACATGTGTGGTGGGGACCTCCGAGAGACAAATTGTTGAGAAGCTTTTTATGGCAATTTTATTTACGCTCAGAGGACGCTTATCCTCCCCGTGCTTCTTTACGATGCAGAAGAATGGACACTATTAAGCCCTGATGCAGCAGCATTGAGAGTATTTGAGAGAAAAGTCCTACGTAAGATCTTCGGTCCAGTGCGAGTTGGCGATGAATTCCTCATTCCATCCACCAGTGAGCTGCATGAGCTCCTCAAGAACATTGTCAACATATTAACATCCAGCGGCTGCGTTGGCTCGGCCATGGCGTTCGAATGGAGGAGGATGTTCCGGCGAGACGAGTATTTGATGCGGAGATTTGCGGAAGTCGGCGAATAAGACTACCATGTTTCCGTTGGAAGGACCAAATTGAGGAAGCCCTGGCATCGATTGGTGTGGACAACTGCCGTTGGCGCCCAAGAAGCAGAGGCGCCTGGAAGAATGTATTAAGGCAGGCCGAAATCTGTTAATCAGGTTGTTAATGGCCAAATTAGTGAGTAGGTAAGTTTTTCGCAGAAATCTTCTATGAGGCAGTCACCGAAGAAATATTTTTTCAAATTCCGATTTGGTCGCGATGCTTGAGTGAGGATTCAAAACTCGGGCTAGCGTCTAATAAACCAACACACTACCTAGCATGACTTCACCCATGCTTTGTAGAGGGTTATGAAACGCTTTTGCCAATTAAGTTTTGCTTTGTCATAAATTCCATTGCATTCTAGTCTTCACCTTTCTAACCGCTTCACACGATGGTTGTTTTTCCGAATTTCAATAGAGATGTTTCATAATGCCGCTTGAACACTGAAGCAGCGTATGAAAAATGAAGGGCTTCCTGATCATAGCCCGCGTGTTAATGGTTTTTCCAGAGACTCAAGTTTATATCGTTATCTGAGTCTACGTTTATCGAGTTTACCCGTAAATTAATTCCTCTTTTATTAAATCAATCGATACATAATATAATAAATTGCTGCATTTTAGTTTACGTATCTAAAATACACAATTAAACGAATTAAAAGCATGATTTGAATTTGCATACGAGGGGGCGGTTTACTAAAATTAGTACAGGCTTCCAATTTCACAAAGGCATGCCAAGGCATGGCATCTATCAGAGTCTGGCCAGTGGTTGCTTGCAACAATTTATAAAATTAAACTCACAACGGAAGTTTAACACACACACACACCTAATATCATTGTATAATACGGTATTATTTAATCTCTCTCTACCCCCCTTTCTGTTACTTTTTCTCTAAAACAAATTGCAGCACTAATGTGTTCAATAAACACTATAATTTACCTACCGCAGCGAAGTGTGATCAATAATTGCTTGTGTCGATAATACTTAATAATGAGTATGATGATGATGATGGCGATGGCGATAAAAATAATAATAAAAACAAATTTTACAACAATAATAGCAAATAATAGGAAATACGTAGTAATAACCAATACACCAACAGCAACAATTGAATCGAAAAAATGTTGTAAATTATGGACCCAATTCAAACAGTCAATGATTGGCATTTAAATTAGATTCTAATAATTGTACACACGTAAAATCCGCCTTTTATGGCGAATGGACAAAAACAAATGAACGAGAAAATAAAAAGCAAACAAAGTACAGTGCGATTTAAAAATAATGTAACGGTAGGGGTAAAGCAATTAATTAGGCTGGCAAATTGGTTAATGTTTAGAACGCAATATTAAGTGAAATAGTCCCAGAACCCAAATAACAAATTTCCTTGCAAAAACTTCGACATTCTTGGACGAGGAAGGAAGTCGAAGAGACGTTCTATAGGGACTTAAATCAGACAATATCACAATGGGCCTAAATGCTGGCCCAGGTGTAACCTCTTCCTTCGAGGGGGTTCGCCACCTAACCTAACCTGAAACAGAGCATTGCGTAGATCTCAAAATGATCATGACAAATGACTGGAAAATACTTCACTCGTCAGAAAGTTATGATAAATATACCACAGCCTACTCTGTCCATCAATTTTGGCGCGATCGGTATAAATCTTATGGAACCTACTGGTTAACTCCGAATATTCAAATCAGCAGTCGTTAGATGAAATTTTAAAATCAAATGTCCTTTGATCAAGTTACAAGGAACCATAAAATCGACTATGATGTGTCTATGTCTTCTCAGTATTGCAGGTTCACACTCATTGAGCATTGAGCCTTACTGCCACGAGCTCAGTCATGTGCTTCAGTAAAAAGAATTGACTCACTTGTGTGTAGTAAATAATGCCTAAGTCGGAGTGGAACCAGAGTGCTCTTGTAATCTATCAATATCTCCGTCCATCAAACATAACTAGCATAAAGCAAGATTGATTCTATCAAAGCCTAATAAGGACAGTATATGATGGACGCCCCCTATTGAAAAATTGAGCAAACAAGTAACATTGTCAAATGTTTAGTTGTGCCATAAATTTTTTAGCAAAGTATACTTAGAATCAACGAGATAATAAAGCAACAAAGTTAACGAATTATTTCCCGTTCATTTCTTGGAAAATGATTTCCCCCTATTCGATTAAATCGATCCATAGATAGACACACCATAGACCACCCACTAATATAAGTGAATAATGGATGGATTGATGAAGTGGTATGTATGTATGTATGTGAGTACACTACACTGTCACTGAATACATTTATCTATTGTAGCTGTTATTGTTGTTGCATTTTAGTCATGAAATGAAACTTTTTGTTGAATTTTAAGTTAAAACTGTCATAATGTCAAGTAGATTTTTAGAAAAAGTTTGACAGTTTCTAAGTGCAGGTTGTTGGATAAAATAAATGGAAGTGGAAAATAAGTGGAACCAGCCATTTGAATATTAATATTTCAGAGTTTATTTTCTACAAACACACAAAAGAGAAAAAATAAAAGACAGTGACACCGGGTTCACTGTAATAAAAAAAAGCTAATAAACGAATGCCACAGTCCGTGTAAAGCCAAACGGCTTGAACGCCTTAAAAGGAAGTAATTTTCACATTTCAAAGCAAAGGAATTCATGTTTGAAGACTAACGAACCAGACAAATACCATATTTTATGATCTTCTGCGGTAGCATCAGTTGGTATAGTGGTTCAAGGTTCGAATCCTACCATAGGAGAGAGAGAAGTCGTTCATCATAGTTTTCGAATTTTAAATTAAGTGGCCTTCTCCCCCTCCAATACAATCGATCTAAGAAATCTACCCATCACCTGCTGGAGATAGAAAAAGGATTAAATCAGAAAGGAAGATCAAGCAATGCCGCCCCCACAGCTTCAGGAGATACTAGGAGGGCGTAAATCCTAGGCAACTATAGATCGCATCCCCATTATCATAGGACCTGCTAAAGCAGACCAACCACTTGCTTCGTCGGAACAACAAAATATTAAAGAAAGTTGACAACGCAGAAATGCTTTGTGAAAACCAAAGAAGTGTAATGGAAAAAAATGAGTTTGTAGTGAATATTATTCAAATATACGAGCAATCATAAGACGCTAAAAATCTAAAAATTATTTAGAAAACAATGATGGAGCACTTTGGCTCTCCTGCTTCAATTCGGAGCAGTGGAAACGACACTTTTTTGGAAAAGTTCACAACCAACGTTTGTCAATATTTTGGATAAAGTAATGTGACAGTATTTCGCAATAAACGCTTAAAAGTTACAAAAAATATTCTTATTTTTAAGATATACGCCCCGTAACACAATAATTGTGGGCTTTTAGGGCTCAAAGAGCTGAACCTAAGACGGTGATAATTGAATTATTTGAGGAACATTGTGACGAAGATCTGGAATACGAACGAAGTATGTGGAAATGTAGAGGGAGTTGGAGACGATAAAATATTTTCTATATGGCTGGCCGACTGTTTGAGTGTTAGGAGAGTGAACTAATATCCTTTAATACCACACACATGTAAACTATAAATTCTACAAATTACTTGGTAAGCAATATGCGAGCAATATGTCCTGAGGGAGAGGCAAGACAACCCTTATGAAAAATGAATGGTTCATTAATTTCATTAGTTCAGAAGGAAAAAACACGTATTTTTTGCTGTTTTAATTTCCCCAGAAACTCACACACATGTTGGTAATTAAAAAATAGAATGGAAAACTCTAAGGATTTGCATATTAAGTGGTGGGTTTGGTGTACCAAAAAATGAACACATAATGAAACAATAAAAAGGACAATGTAATGCCTACCAAAACATAAAAAAGGACAGAATGAAAGAAAAATAAACGATAATGCACGTCTACTTTTAAAAAACCACTTTTAAAAAAAGGGAAAATTAGAGAAGAAGAAAAAAATACTTGAAACACGATATCAGGCATGAAACACTCCATCTCTCACAACGTAAGAGACACATAACATATCGTACAAGTACAAATAGTGACCCCTTAATTCATGCACTTATATGTTAGGGGATTACAAAAACCCTCTTATCGATTTTGCTTTTTAAAAACACTTCCTTTTACACTTTCACACTGACAGACAGACAGACAGACCAGACAGCATGTGAAAAGAAAATCAAAGAAAAAGGAAAATTCAAAACAAGTACTTGGGAAAAATTTTCACGCGCCATTGTGTTAACTAAGTATTGTGATGAGTTGATGCATGCATTTTCCATTTTCCTACAATTTATCACAGATGAATGAATGAATGGCAGGCTGCATGCAAACAGCCAGCTGAATGACAAACATTCTCTGCCACTTTACATCACTGGAACCAATATCATCAACAAACTAAAATTACAAAGCGAGATAGAAAGAGATGGAGTGACAATATCATAAGCATATCGTGCAACCATCTCTTCTAAACATGTCCATTAACACTACCAGCAGCCCATTAAAGAGTAACGCCAATGGTATCGTTGTCTATGATACCTCTATCAGCCTTATTGTACCACTTCATTGTACTCATTGTCATTATCATTGATTCAATAGCTGTTTTTTAAGTAGTCTAATTGCCTAAGAAAATGAGAAAAATTTTTATAGATTCCGATTTATTACAAAAAAAAAAAAAAAAAAAAAAAAAAAAAAATAAAAATCTTAAATAAACCCATAAAAGGTGCAGTTCCATTGGAGAAAATATTAAAACAAAATTAATTATTGTGCGGTAAACAATTATTATCAAGTGAGATTTTTATCAATGAAACCAGTTCTCTTCTATTTTTTTTTAATTATTTGATAAAAAAAAATGTTCTCTGTTTGTATAGCATGTTGTTATCAGTGCAATAGCAGTGCTTTAGAAATATATTATAAACGTGAAAGTGGTTATCGATAGAGAAAACAAAAATAATTTTAAGTACAACGGTTGATTGATAAATACTTAATAGAATGATGCAGAAACTTTGTACTTGTAAATACGAGGGTTGTTCAACAATCTTTATTTTATTATAGAAAAATAATTATCTTTCATCATCAAAATGAGTTAAGAAGTTAGTTACGAAATTTATATTCTTTATTTTACAGTAATGTTTTGTTAACAGAGACTGTTAAATTAACATAATTTAAAAACTTTGAAAAGTAAAGAAAGAAAAGCGATTAAAAATCGATAAAATTTAAAAAGGTTCAGTTTTCTGACAGTTTCCGTTACCGGTAACCCTTGGGACGAGAGATATAGCTGATAAAGCAAATTTTTTTATATGACCAAAAAATGTTTTCAACGATTCCAAGGGTATCCCTAACGTAACGGAACCTGTTTTGGAATCCTTGATCTAATATCTATTTAGCCTACCAGGTCAGATAACCACAACTTTTTACATTTTATCGAATTTTCTGAGAAGTTCAGCTTCGTCTTCCTTTCATTTTTTTCTTCAATTTATCACTATTTCTGTGATTTTTAATCGAATTTCTTTCTTCACTTGTTCAAGTTTTTCCATTATGTTAGCTTAACAATCTCTGTTAACATAACGTACACTGTAAAAAACGTATAACTTACGTAGCTAACTTCACACATTTTATGTCAGCGCATTAAAACGCGGTAATACTGACGAAACAAAGATCCGAAAAGACTGAAGTCTTATAAATCATGGATTTAAAATAAGAAAATGTTCCTAATATAAGAAAACTCCCTGGTGTATGTGTAATGTGTGGTGACCTCCACGGTACGGACAAATGCGAGTAGCATAAACGTGGTCAAAGGAAGTTCACTATGAAAAAACATATTTTTCTTTTTTTTTTAGCATTCTGGAAATGACCCCTATTCATGCAATGCATTGTATTAGAATACAGAAAAGATATTTAATTTTTAGGTGAAAGGAAAGAGGGACCAGTGTATGCAATACCTTCGTCACTTTTGTTTCGATAGTTGCTTTTTAGTAATATATCACACTTTTTTACAATCACAATCACAATCTGATGGAAATCGATCCGACGGCCTCGGCACTTGAAGTGTAGTACACTACCAACCAACTTGGCCGTCCGGGGCACATGATAATTCATTTTTGGCAAGAAGTTCCAAAAATCATGAAGAAACCTAACATTGAGGATCATTGAAGCCTCTTAATTTGAAAATTTTTCTCTTCCCTCGGACTCGTGTCCCTGTATAGCTGGCGTTTGAAACCAAGAACTTTAATCACTATACAACGCTACTTATTGGAGATCCCTCTAATTGTGTTAAAAAAAACCCGAATTTGTCTCGTCTTAACCTTGGTAAATTTTAATAAGAGCGCATCACAGAGTTATTCACGCACTTTTTTTGTACTCCTATTACTCTTAAAACAGTTTCTTTAAAGGACTTTCTAGAACGTGATGTTTTATCGCGCGTAAAGCATACCGCCAAAGCATTTATTTTCTATTCCACCACCGGTTCGCCTACCACTATGTTCTCACAAAAAGGAATTATTGTCACAAATGTTGATACAAATTTCAAAAAACAAATTTTAAACAATACACCGGATTTTTCCAAACGCACACTTACCTGTCTGACTTTTTGTTGTTTTTTATTTAAAAAAATTCACTTTTTATCTGTCACGCTCTTTAGAAAATTTAAAATTCTTGGCAAATATTTGTTTAAAATTTTTTTCTCAAGTTGCTTTCAAAAGCACTTCTACAGAGAATGCATGCAGGCCGGGCAGTAGTAGTAATCAATCCATGCATACAGTTACTCAAAACTAGACAAATAAAAGCCGGTAACTTGTACGCTCTCTCTCTTTCTAGGTTTTTTTTATTTGCAATTTTTTTTTTAATACTTTTTTTTTTGTTTTATATTTTCCCACACGATAAGTATTTTTTAAACACACACTCACTCACTATAGTTATCGAGTACATTTAAGCCTTTTTTCAATAACTTCTTTATTTTTGCAAAAGCAAACCGATTGAAAAGCGATTTTTTTTATTTTTCTTTTTCCTTTTTTTCTTTATTTTTAATTTTCAAAACATGGAACAATTAAATTTTTTACGGATTTATGTTTCTCTTTGTGTGTAGTATAATAGTATTGTGATTGTTGTTGTTTGTAGCACTTAATGAATGACAAGACACAGTGACAACAATGTTTGCGTAGGAAAGCAAAACAACAAGTAAACACTAATCAGTGGGTAGTTGAAACACCCAAACGACTTTTTTATATTCAGTAGTTTTGTTTTTTATTTAATTTTATTTTGTTTTGTTTCTTGTTTTTTTTTATTATGTTTTCATTGTTTTTTTTTTTTGTTTTTTTTCCTACTACACACACGCACACACAATGATCAAAAAATAAACAAAAGTTTTAAAACCCTCCAACTTGCAAATGTTTGGTTGTTTTTGGCAATACTTTTACACCATGAGTGCAAAGAGAAAAGAGAGGGAGAGCACAAATGGTAAACGAAAACAAAATATTATTACAAATTGTTTATATTATGCTGCTGCGTAAATTGTTGCTGCTTTTAGCAGTTCTGCTACTCAAAATTATGTGAATTGGACAATGGCCGTATTTGTTGTTGTTATTATATTACTATTTCATTTATTTATGTCTAATAGATATTTTTCCTTGTTGTTGTGTTGTTGTTTTTGATGTTATTAATAATTATTATCCACACGGAAGAGGAAAATGGGTGTGATTTTGTTTTCAAATCATTCACCTCTTCTTTTACGCACATGTAATCACTTCATTTATAATTTTTTTTCTTCTTTCTTCAATATTCACCCTTTATTAAAATCACGTTGTTGCTGTTGTTCTTTTCCCTACAAAGTCAGTAACAATCTCAACATTTAGCGGCCTTTTTTATTGTGATTATTTTTATGCTGCTTCTTTTTTAAACCACTACGTTTTTTGTAATTTTATTTTACAACATTTTATTTTCTTATTTTTTCCATTGAATTTATTCTTCCTTTTTTCTTTATTTTTTTTTTGTTATTCTTTCGTTTTCTTTATTTATTTATTTCAACTTCTGTGTGCCTGCCTGGCTGGTGGCTTTTCACTGGCAGTACTATGTGTATGTTGTTGGTTTGTTGTCACCACACTTGTACCAAATATGAAAAGAACAACAACAAAAAAAAAACAGAATGAAAAATATGTTGTATGTAGTGTAGGTACGTTTAAAACGAAACACAGACACTCAATTTAACCAGCACAATAATTTTTATTTTTTGTTGCTTTTCATATATTATTTCATTTATTTTTCTTCTTTTACAGGTGATTGGCAATTTTATTTTTTCTCTGTAAATATTAAACTTCGTTTTCTTTATGGAAATTTTCTTTGGAAGCGACACGTTTTCTTCATTTACACTTCGAACTCATTTGATTTACTAGCCAGAACATTTGCTTAGAATTTCAGACCATGTTTTATATAGCCGGCCCCATAAATGATTTTCTTGAATATTTCTTTTCTTTTTTATGTATATTTTTTCTTTTTTTATAATTGAATACCGTCGCGCACTACCTCAATAAGCAAAGAAAAACCGATTTTTACTTGTCGACAATTCGACATTGACTATTTCTTGTTGTACAACACCGAATAACCATATCGGAATGGAGAAAAAAATAAAAATACTAAAAGAAAATTGTACGGAAAAATGTACTTTCCATTCAAATGCAACACTGTTGTGGTGAATTTACAGATGCATGCCATCTTCTTGGTATATTAAGGTTACCGGACAACAAAAATATCTTTTAATGTTTATTGAAACGGGTTCTATTTTAGGAATTACGAAATTATTATGAAATTATCTGATTGGAAATCTTTAATTCTTGATAGATTTATTAAAAAATATACTTTAATAATCGAATAATTACTAAATTATGTTTTATTTGTGAAACTGAAAATGTTTAAAGAGATTTAAAATACAACCGTCACTACAATTATGAATAATAATTCCCTGAGAATTTTTCCCAACTCTTCTTTTCTGAATAAAATTTTGCTAGTAAATTTAATCCTTTATTCTAAATTAATTTCGAAAATAGGAAGCTATCTCTTCCCTGAAATACTCAAAACTAGTAAATGTTCGATAACATAAGAGGTTAATTGTTTTGAATATCATGTCCGTGATTTTATTTTTAAACGTCTGTTGTTTTCTTTATGTAGACCCCAAAAAACTATAGATTAAACAAACAGCTAAAAATGTGTACAGTAGTTGAAGATATCCTTTCAATGTTTACCTGATGCAGCGATTTTAACAACACCATACATTTGGCATCACAATTTCTTATATTTCCCATGTACACCGCGAATATGTCGCGTTTTGTTTAGATTTTGTTGTTTTTGTTATGCTCTCTTTTATCAATTTGTTCCACTACATGTGCACTGCACTGAACAGCTGTTCCAATTAGAATTCTCTTTAATTTTTGACAAGTCGTGTTGAAAGAAATCCGGCTTTTTATTTTTTTTTTAAATTTTTAATTATTGAAAATTATTTTGTAACAATTTTTTTTAATTAAAATTATAACGTGTTTTAGTGTAATATTTTAAGAATTATGATGTATTCTCTGAGTTATTTGAATCTATTAAATTTTCGTACGCGTAGTTCGCATATATTTCGGAAAATTACACGTTCCTTTGCGACAGAAACACCAGAAATGAAAGTTAACTTTTCAAATGGGTATTGAAAAATAAAATATTTTTGAAAAATAGAAAAAACAATTATTTCGTTTGTCGTTTTTCCTTTAGACGTCATCTGAAAATGAATGTGGGCAAATATGCCCGTTTTGCCAATGCCACTGCGGTTTGTGAAATGGGCGATACAGCGGTGATGGTCACTGCTGTTTCGAAGTCCAAACCCACGCCAGGTACAAATTTTATGCCGCTTGTAGTAGATTATAGACTGAAAAATGCTGCCTCTGGTAGAATACCCACGAATTTTATGCGACGTGAAATGGGACCCTCGGAAAAAGAGATTCTATCAGCACGTTTAATTGATCGGTCAGTGCGAACCCTGTTTCCCTACGAATATCGAACAGAAACACAATTGGTTTGTAATATGTTAGCAATGGATGCTGTCTATTCGCCCGATGTACTGGCCATTAATGCTGCCTCATTGGCCTTAAGTGTCAGTGATATACCCTGGAATGGTCCGGTGGGCGCTGTAAGGTAAGGTCTATGACCATATTACATAACTCCTTTACAAATAATTTGTTTATGTTGAGGAAGACATGTGACACTAGTTATTTTCGGCATATATTGTAACACCCTGTATTTTTTTTCGATAGAATGGGCCTTTGTGATGGTGAACTTATTGTAAATCCGACTAGACGTGAACTGCAAACATCTCAACTTGATCTCGTGGTTGCGGCCACCAAACAAAATCTCGTTGTAATGCTGGAAGGCAAGGGCAATGTAGTACTGCAGCAAGACTTACTTAAAGCCATTAAAATGGGTACAAAAGAGGCACAAAATATTGTCAATGAAATTGATTCGATGCGTAGAACATACGGCAAAACAAAACAAAAAATCCAGGATCTACCCGAACTCGATGAGGAAATTGTTGATGCTGTTAGATCCATGAGTGAAATGCGTCTGCGTGAAATATTCCAAGACGAAGGCCATGATAAACTATCACGTGATCAGGCTGTAAATGAAGTGCGTGCCAATGTTATTGATAAAGTGTGGTCCAGTTATCCGGACATTGAACCTTCGCTAATAGGTGAAGAATTTAATCGATTTTGCAGAGTGATATTCCGAGAATTGATATTTGAAACGGAAATACGTTGCGATGGCAGAGATTGTGATACATTGAGAAACATTAATTGTGAGGTAATGCTATGAATATTTCCATAACACCCGGTTTTGATTTTAATGGTGTATTCGTTTGCATAAACAGGTGGACTTGTATAAACCTTTGCATGGTTCAGCTATATTCCAAAGAGGACAAACTCAAGTGTTTTGCACAGTGGCATTAGATTCTCAGGAGTCTGCTTTAAAACTGGATACAATATCTGCTTTAGAAACGTAAGTTACTATTAGCGTGTGATCATAATATACATTCTAAACTAAAAATTGTTATTTCCGACTTTAAAGGGGCGTAAAGGCGAAAAACTTTATGCTGCATTATGAATTTCCACCGTATGCTACGGGCGAGGTGGGTCGTGTAGGCGGTGTTGGCCGTCGTGAACTTGGCCATGGTGCTTTGGCGGAAAGAGCTTTGTTGCCCACACTACCAAATGATTTTCCCTTTACCGTAAGACTGACTTCTGAAGTTTTAGAATCGAATGGCTCCAGTTCTATGGCCACCGTATGTGGTGGTTCTTTGGCTCTAATGGATGCAGGTGTACCTGTGACAGATCGTGCCGCTGGTGTAGCCATTGGTTTGGTGACGAAATATGAAAATAATGATACAAAACATCTGCAAGACTATCGCATATTGACGGATATTTTGGGTATCGAAGATTATATGGGTGATATGGATATGAAAGTGGCAGGCACACGTAAAGGTTTTACAGCCATACAAGCAGATCTAAAGATACCCGGTATACCGTTAAAAGTGGTTATGGAATCTCTACAAAAGGCCACTGAAGCCAAAACACGTATATTGGATATTATGCGGGAGGCGATAGAGGCACCACGTAAAAACAAAAAGGAATGCTGGCCAGTAACGGAAAGTTTAAAAATCGAGCCACAGCAAAGAAGTCAACTTATAGGACCGAGTGGTATAAACCTAAGACGGGTGTATTTAGAAACTGGTTGTACAGCTACCACAGAAGATGAGACCACCTTTACGTTATTTGCACCCTCACAATCGGCTTTGCAAGAGGCCAAAGAAATGTTTGAATCCTATTTGGTGGCCAAAGAAAAAATACCCATTTTAGAATTTGGTGGCATATATACGGCCACCATAACAGAAATAAAAGATACTGGTGTTATGGTTACATTATATCCCAATATGCCACCAGCACTATTACACAACTCCCAACTGGACCAAAGAAAAGTGGCACATCCTTCGGCTTTGGGTTTAGAAGTGGGTCAAGAGATACAAGTCAAATATTTCGGTCGTGATCCGGTCTCTGGCTTTATGCGTTTGTCCCGTAAAGTTTTACAGCCAGGTACACGTATTTTCTGTTTTAATAAATCAGCTACAGATTCTGCCAGCAAATTAGCCGATGAACAGGAAAACCAAGAAGACTTTGACAGTCCTAAGACCACAACCCAATCATAGTAGTTATAAAATTTTTTTGTATAAAAACTGGAAAATCTTGGTAAATTAAATTATTTAAGTATTGTTTTTAATAATGATATCCACATAGAAAGTAAAGGAGAAAACGATAAAAAAATGTCTCTTACAAGTTTCTTGTTTTTTCTATTCTTTAATTATAATTTAATGTTTTTTTTTGTATATAATAAAAAAAATCAGTTTATAAATAATTTTAATAATAAAAAAAGAAAAAAATTTAAGAAATCAAATTAAAAAAGAAAAATAAAACATTTTTTTTGAAAACTATGTTAACATGGCTAAATTAAATTAAATTTTGGTTTCATTCGTAAAGAAAAAAAAATATTAAAAATAGTATTTTAAATTATATGAGAACGTTTAGTACGTACAATATAAAATTAAAAGGCTTTTGGTATGCAAATGATAATGAAAGGAAGGTTTTTGCTTCTTCCCTTTACCCCTTTTAAACTTTAGTTTGGGAGTTAAAGCTTTAGCGTAATAGTAAGTAATACATGGCAAATGATAAACGAATATAAAATCTCTTTAAATATGTATGTATACACAGATGCTAAAAGTAATAAAACAAATCATATGTTTAAAAAAAGTTTAAAACTTTCATATGAAATAGTAAGATAAACTATAAAAAATTCTCTCTCTCTCTCTCGTATTAAACACGAACGTCTAGTCTCATCCAGCTATTATTCAGATTATAACACGATAATATGAATCGGTTATACTATACAAGGCCACAATAGTTATTTTAGCATCGCTTAGGTAATCAACAATTTCATCACAAATTTCTGTGATATAGCGACGATGTTTGGGGAATCTAAAATTGCAGTTTCGTCAAAAATAATGTGTAAAAAAACTACAAAATCTTCCTTACCTGTCGATAACACTATTTATTTCCTGATCAGTCTCCTTACGTCCGATGCCGCGTGGATTGATGGCACCCACTATAGCGTTTAGTGTGGAGTGTGCCAATTCGACTACCAGTACAACAATACTCTCGTTACGTACGAATTGTGCTAAAGTCGAGGACATCTGTTGGGTGACCTAAAACGAAAGTAAGAATATAGTCATGAAACAAACAAGCCCACAATTTCGGTTGCATAAACTTTACAAGACGAGAGCTTAAGCGTTAAAACCTCATTCCTGAGATCTTCAAAAAAAGCTCTGAGACTAAAGAAATTGCTTAAAACTAAGCTCACTTAAAGTTAAGCTCTTGGTGTCTCAGTTCAAAAAAATTAAAAAAAAAGAAATTAAACTCACCTGATTTTCTAAACGCCTGCGATAGTTCGCCGTCATTTTGTCGTGTGTCAAGAATTGAACCTGAACGTTTGATAAATTGCTTAAACTATTCGAATTGAAAGTATTTTTAATACTCGTACTCGATGCCGACGTACTGAGACCATAATCGTTTCTACTGTTGCCATAACTTCCGGCTCCGCTGTTGCTACCATAGCTGCTGCTGTAATAATTTACATTCGATGGGGTATACGTAACATCATTGGAAGAACTTAGTGTCACCTCTGAAGAACGTGGCATTTTTTGTATAAAATCAACTAATTCGGTACGCGTGACATGTCGCTCTTGGAAACGTTCACGTTCCCACGAACGTATACGTAATGCACCATTTTCGGCAACTAAAATGACATGCATGGCACCCAATTTAGCCAAATCTTGGGCTTCATCTGCACTACTGCTAATGGTTTCTAAGAAACCACTACGTATGCCGGCTGACCATAACAGGCGCATTATATAGGTGATATCCTTAAGAGGCGGTCGAGAGCCACTCACACAAACGCCCACATCTATGGTGCGACATTTTTGAGAATCTTCAGGAAACATGGCAGCCACCAATTTGTCCAGAGAAAATGATAAGCCAGCACCACTAATGCCTCGATTCGGTAGATTAGGATTGAAACCTTGTGCTTGCTTTTGAAACTCCATTAACATGCTGTCATAACGTTCGCCCACCGCTATTACCGAAGGTCTGGAAGTGCGATTCGGCTTTAGGTCAGCAATCATTTGCCATACAATGCCACCCGAAGTAGCTCTCTCGAAGCTTATAGGTAAGCCTGCAAAAATATGTATGGGACACTTGACACCCAGACTTTGGCTTAGCAACACAATAGATTCCATTTCCCTTAGAGCGCCTTTAGCCAAAGAGGCTGCTTCACCTTTGCCGCGAACTAAAGTCTTCAATGCAGAATCATCGGCACTGTTCTTACCGCTCATTTGGAAATTGGCCAGTAACAGATCTATTAATGATGAAGCCGAAGTTCTGGTTGTTTCCATGATTGCATTGACACTCGAATAGAATTGGAATTTCGAGATGCGACCCTCTATATAATCTAATATGCCGCCAAACAAATCTGCATACATATCCTTAGGCACATTACAATACAAGAGAATAGCCCTTAAGAGGTTCGTGTGATTCATGCGTATCATGACATTCTTCTCACGAGGATTGGGTATCTCCGAAGCGATTTCATAAGCCAACGACAACAGTTCGGCATCCACTAAATGGCTAGCGGAATGAGGTGATATGATATCAAAAGCACATTCATAGCTCTGCTTGGGATGGAAATTGAAAACTTTTTCCTCGCGATACACGCGATCCACACAATAACGACGTATCATATTAACGCCACTCATGGCTATATGGCGGGCAAATTCAGTTCTTAAATCACTGGGTAAAACCACTACACAACCCGAATGGGTCATAAGCCTCACATGATTAACCCAATTACTGGCAGTATGCTTTGTAAGCGGCGATAATAGGGGCGTATCAACCTCTATGGCACCATGCTTACGAAAGAGTGATACGATTTTGCCCTTTACAAATTCTATTAAGGGACTTAGGGTCACCAAACTGTCGAGAACAATGGGGGTATTCCAGGATTTCATGGCACGACTACCGCCGATATGATAGGTATGTTCCAATATCTCATCGCTTTCCTGTTGCAAGCAACGTGCTACAATATGCTTGTAGGCCTTACTTTGGGGATTGGCTAAAGCATTTTTCAACATCTCCTGTAATTCGCTGGCCTCAAGTTGAGCTGGCGGCACTAGATCCGATGCCAGTAGTTCTTCAGCAGTGGGTCTTTGGGCAGGATCATGATTTAGCAGCCAACGTATAAGCTAAAAAGGATATTCATAATTAAATAAAGGCTTTTGAAGATTTCTAATGCCTTTAACACTTACCTTAACAGTTTTTTCGTATTTATTATTCGTTAACATGCTATCGGGAAAAATAATCTTCGGACTTCTCAAATTGATTATGGTTTCCGCTCGTTCCATGCCCGTACCAAAGGGTGGATTGCACATTTCGAATAAAATAATGCCCAGCGTATACATGTCAACCTTTTGATTATAAGTAGACTTTGAAGCATTGCCCGTTAATTCGGGTGCCACATATAAAGTGGTACCCACTTTACCCGTGCCCGTGCCATCTTCCGTTGATGTTATATGAGAATTATGATTGTTATGTTGCTGATGTTGTTCGGAATTGGCTTGCAATGCCAAAAAGCTAGTGGTGGCCAGGCCAAAGTCACCAATTTTTATTTGATCATGAGAATCTAAAAATATATTCACCGGCTTTAAATCACGATGTATAATGCCCTGTTGGTGAATGTGCGAGAGGCCTTCAGCTATTTCACGAAACAGTCTCCACAAACGATCAGAGTTTTGATGAAGATTGTCATCGATGGCGGTGCGTAGTGTGCATTTCTCGCAAAATTCCATTTGAATGTACATGATTTGTATCAGCGGTTTGGGGGAGTTAACTTTTGTCGACGATAATTCCGATTCATCGTCTTCGTCTTCATTGTACACAGCCACTTCACCATTTGAATCTACGAATTCTATGCCATCCGAATCGGAATCGTCCATATGCGGTAGGTAACTATTCCAGAGACTGGAAGAATCTGTTTCTGTTTCAGTGCCATTTAAAGTGCCTTGTGGTGATTTTTGTCTCTTAACGCTATCATGATGGCTTACCGACCAATCACCCGACATTAGTTTGTCCATTTCCTTGATATCTTCATCACTGCAGCTTTCAATCCAACTGTTGAAGTAACGTACGACATTTTCATGATTGAGGCGTGAGAGTAATTCTACTTCTCGTGTCATTTTCTTATACAGTTGCCTGCTTCTTGCCGGTAGGGGTATACGTTTTATGGCATATTCTCGATTGTCTAGGATATTGCGGACTTTTAAAACATCTCCAAAGGCTCCTTTGCCCAAGTACATGAGTACTTCGAATTCAGTGCGCAGGCGTGATTGAGATGAGGGCAGCGATGGTATGGCAAACGGTACTACAGTCTGCGGTGTTGAAGGAACAGCCAAGGCTTTCTGTTTCGTATTAAGCGGTGCCACTGCCAGAGAAGGTTTACATTGATTGTACGTTAAGGCTAAAGTTAAATGTTGATTTTCTTTGTCTTCGGCTGTAAATAAAGAACTGCGTAAAAACGGATGTTCGAGTAGTTCTGATGCGGAGAGGGTACGGTCTGAATTGCATCTAAAAAAAATTGGGAAAGTTTAGTTAACAAAAGCGGATTTTATAAACAATCAAGAATTTTTACTCACTTATCTACAAAATCTCTCAATTCGAATGTGGGTGTATTCATTAAACTCTCCACTAAAGCTCCTAAAGCGGGTAAATCTCCTTGCGTTGATCGTTGGCCCGATCCTCCTATCAACTCTAACAGGTTCGGCACTATAGAGAAATCCGTTACACGTATAGTGCCTGTATTGTCCATAAACACCGTTGAGTCCAATAAATGGCTGTGCGATACGCCTTTATTGTGTAAAAATACTAAAGCATCTAAGACTCCTTTGGCCACACCTCTTACACCGTCCATACACCAACCCAGCGAAGATGAGATACTAAACACACTGGTGCCCAACACAAAGTCCTGTACCAGGTAAACTAAAAGGCCTTCCTTACGCTTGATGCACAAAACACATTCGTATTGTATGAGATGCTTATGATTCAATTGTGATAGGCTGGCTACTTGCTTTTCTATAGAGGCTATGACATCATCCACACGGTGGTTACCGGAACACTTGGGTTCGGAAGATAACCAAAAGCATTTACCCAAACCATTACCACAATGTTGTTCAATTTGAGAATATTTTATATTCCATTCGGTTATGTACAGTAATTGACCCGAGTCCATATCTATGCCGGTGTAGGCAATACAACCTTTTTGGGAATGACCCATGCAACAGCCCCTTCTTATTTGGCGACCCACTTTATGGAAATACAAAGTCTCACTATTTCTATGTTCAACACATTTCGAGGGATAAATATGTCCCCTATAGAACGGTGATGAACTCTCCGAACTTTCCGATGAACTGGCATGACGATTTGATTCACTCATACTTCGACGTGGTTCACGTCGTTTTGCTTCTGATTTAAACATTTCTTTACGTCGCTCTACTTCATCTAATAGATTTTGTCTTTCCATGTGTTCGCGTTGCTTTTTCAGATCGAGAAGTTCTTGTTCTCTTTGTTGTTTTTGTTGTAACATTTCATCATAAAACGAACCACGTGGTGGCTTATTGTGTTTCAGAAGAAATGCCTGTACAGTTTGGGCCAATTCATAGATCATTACCTCGCCACGCAATTCATTGGATTGCTGTTGTAATTGCTGGAGTAATTCATCGATAAGTTGATCGGATATGCCTTTAGTCTCTTCGAGCGATATTTTAGGGGCTCTGAAATGAAACGAAAAGAGGAACTGATAAAAAGGGCGTAGATTTTTTAAAGTAACGAGTAAATGAAATACAAAAATTGAAAATTGAATCTAAAATAGCTAAAGATATGGAACTATGTATTTCACTTAATCAATAGAAATTACGAACCTTAAACAAATAACCCATTTTTCAACAAGAGACAGCAGAGAAAAATCATGTACAATACGAAAATAATGTCTACTACAGCTGTAGTAGTATGTTACTGATTTTCCTAGAGCTCTAGACTAGTTATGTGACATCTAGAATTAAAACGTTATCTGCTTAGACCATAGAACCAAGAAATCTGTTATAAATTTATCATTAAATTCCTTGTCAAGTATTTTCTATTTAATTAAGAACGTCTTCTTCTATAAATAATAGAAGAGGTGGCAATCTGCACACCAGTTCAAAAAACTTTGATTTCGCCAAGAAAGGAATATTAAGCTTGATTATAACTATTAGCTACGCGCTAATTAATCATTGTGCACAAGGAGTGCAAGGAGAGATATGGGCTGAGCAGAAATATCAAATGCGAAAACCGTCTAGTTGAGATTTAGTGTAGTAAGTTATTTTTGCAATGGTGGAAGAACAATTTTCTTTGCGATCTTGACAATTATACGATACGATAATAACAGGGGTGAATGTAAATAAAGAAAATTCGTTGCAAATTGAAATTCACGTTTCAGAGCTTTCAACTTTTGTCCATGTTTTAGAACGTGTTCATGTTTCTGGAGTGTTCACGTTTTTCGAGTTCGCTGTAATATCTGTAAGATGACTTGGGTTACATTTAAAGGGAGAACTCTAAAATCTGAGAACAAATTACGACATATGATATCGCTATAAATTTTTTAAAACAATTTCTATGGAAATTTTCTTACAATATATAGTTGCCGTCCCTCTATTCTTCTGCTTTATATTCTCTTTTTTACTTTTCCTCTTTCCTTTCTTCGTAATTGAGGGATCATAATGGACAAAGAGGTCTCTGGATGAAGGCGTGGAATTTATTACAATGAAGCTTTACCCATTCTAACCTAGCTAACCTAACCTACATATATAGTAGTCGAGTAGAATTTCAGCAAAAATTAAAATAAATTTGTGCTCATAATTTTGCTTTTCTCTCACAATTCGTCCGTTAACAATTTGTCATGCTAATTCGAATTTATGAACTCTGGTTACAAATAAAAGTTGTTAATTTAACCGTTTTGTATTTGTAACCGAAAAAAAAATACAGTTTCATGACGCCATTGCTAAATGAAAATTATAAGTAATATTAGCCTGTAGTCGTATGTAAAGTTTGCTTTTAATTTATCAAAAAAAAGTAAAAAAGTAAATTTACATTACAAAACGAAATTGTGTAAAAACGTTGATACAACATTTTCTAATTGGAAAACAATGAAAGCAAAACCTTGAACTCGCCTATACGTACGTACTTGGTCTTCTCATTCTGCTGAAACTTAAGATAACCACGAACAGCATCTGTGTATTTAAAAGCGATGTAAATAATATTTTCGAGAAAAGTTTATTCATTTAACTTTCCTCTGTGGTAGACAAATATTGGTTTAAACGTAACAGTATAAACAAACTTGCTTTGCATATTAACTTAAAAGCATAATAAACAAAGAAAATAGAAAAAAATTGTGAATATTTCGACAGCCCACTTACACTTTTGGATATTTTGAATGGCAGACAACATGTAGTTTCGTCTTCACATAGGCTTCAGCAAGTCCATTCGATGAATCCCTTAAGGGCGTCAATTCAATGCGTATATTTGTGGGTTTCCATTGCGATAGAGTGGCATTAGTGTTGTAGGGATTTAAATCTTCGACATCATTGCCAAATATCGACTGATTGTATGTAACAACAACAGCATAAAATGTTATTTATTAGTAACGTTAGAAATCTGTTATGATCACATTACATACCTTTATAACCTCCAATTCTTGTGTTTGCCTTTCCCGAAAGGATTCTTTAGCAGCCATTTTCCATATAAATTCGTATGGTTGTAAAATAATTTTTTTTTGTTTAATTTACGCTATAAAATATTCGTACCGGTTTGTTGTAACCAATCTTGTCCTATTGTTCTTAACTGCTCCTGCTGCTTTGTTTGTGACAGCTGTTGCCTCGAAAATATTCACACAAATGCTCATCACTTTTTTTTATTAATTGTTGCGACTTTTAAAAATTTATTTCAATTAAGTTTTTAGCATTTCTTAATTTCTCACTTTTTGTATAAAAAACTTTCTATGTTTGTTGTATATTTTACAATTATTTGTTAGTTATTTTTAATAAAAGATTTTATTTATAAAAAATAATAAAATCCAATTTTCACGCGTAGTTTCTGCGAAAACTTTTCCAAAAAACAAAAAAAAAGCACACACAAAGAAAGAAGAAGATTTTCTTTTTTTCTGCCGAAACAAGTGTCAAACTTATCAGCCGCTTATTGTTATTCTCTTTTCATTTATTCGTTTTATTTTGATTTTCTTATTTCTAAACGATAACAACCCTGTTTTTGAAACAGTGTTGGATAATGGTTTGTACGGAGGTGAGATTATATTGGTTATAAGCAATGCTCCCGAGAAATATAAATTTTTGCAACTAATTTTTGAAAAAGAAATCCCACCAAATAATATCTGAATTTTTTCAGTTAATTTTTTTACTGTTTCCTGTTAAATTGCGGTTCTATTTATCATTCAAACAAAAATTATAAATTATTCCGACAAGAAAATGCAATTTGTAGCTTTTTTGCAATCATTTGTTTAGGCTGATAGATGCAGATGTGAAAGAAGGCAGACAGACAGTTACGTATTTGTTTATTCATTATTATTCATTCATAACTAAAGTTAAAGTTGTAGTCGAAAAGGAAAATTTCCGTTTTCATCCCCTATAATTTATTTTTTGTATCTATTTATTAAAATAGTGAAAAATTATTCAAAAATTCAATATCGAAATAATTTAAATTTTATTTATTTATTTATTTTAAATAGAATGTACTGAGATAATGGTAACACTATACATTCGTTGGAAATACTAGTAGTACCGTATATATGTCGGTAACACAATGGCTCCACTAATGGAGGTGAAAATTACTTATCCTAGACACATACCGGTTAATTTACCATTGACAGTACATTGATCTATGGTAACACAGTACCCATTTCGAATAACTGCACGTTGGTGAATTTCGATTTTTTCACCACATCTGACAATTTCACCACGTTTTGTAGAAACTCACCACACCAGATAAATTCACCACGATAAAATGAAAGAAAAAAGGTTTTGATTTGTGGGGGAAGGGTCAAATCAAATGCGATCAAAATCCAAAACACACAACAAACACAAGCGACACAACAACATTACAACAAACACCCACACACACACACACGACCCAATTTCCTCTCCACCAAACAACCAACAACACACTTTCATTTCATTTCATCCAAGACGCCAACCATTCATCCACCCGCCCACACCATCAAACAACAACAAACACGTCCTTCTACAGCCATCGCCTCTTTCAATACATGTACGTATGCACAGAACGTTTAACCTGTATTGTAGTAGATTTTCGGAAATGCCCATATTGGTGTTTTGTATAGTGCAACAGAGTCCTAAATCACTCATTGACCGCATTTTTTCTAATCGGATGGCACTAATATTGAACATTAAACGTCTACTACTCTTTCCACATACTATTTATTAACAGGATATTGAAGTCGTTGAATGAATATATTTGTCACGGTGTAAAGTATGTTGGAATGAGGGAGAAAAAGGAAAATATTGCCAAATTTGATGAGACTTTTTTCGTTATTACTTCGGCTCATTTCAGAACCGACCACTCACGTGTAGGGAGAGTAAGTAATAAATAGAAAATAAAAATGCAATTTAAAGAATTTGTTGTTCTTTTCTATTAATATTATTAATATTTTGTTTTATTGTTTCATTTAAATGATGATCGATCAAACTTAATACATTTATTTATAAGGATTATAGTTGCTTCCACTTTTTTTCTCGATTTAAACAAATTTACAAACAGAATAGGGGGTTTTGGGGTGGGTGTATGCCAAAAAAGCTGGGACAAAAACATATATTTCATTAAAACTAAATACAAAAAAGATTTTAAATTAAAACACATTTGTTTTAATACAAGTATTATAAATAATAATAATAATCAATTAAATATATTATTATGTTTTAAACAATTCAATAAATACTATTATTTAATATTTTTTTGTTGTTTTATTTTTTAGATTTTTTAATATGCTTTTTTCATAAATTATTTTAAATATTTTATTGAGTATAGTTTATTATGTATGTATGTATGTGTATATAATACAATTTAAATAGTGTTTTATTAATAATTAATAATATATTATTGTCAACAATTTATTTATTCCCATATAATACGAGTTATGAATTAAAAAATAATTTCAAACAATTGTTTTTATTCAAATTAAATGAAAAATGTTTTTTTATTGCTCGAAAAAAAGGGTTTACAAAATGATTTTTCAGTTAAATAACATTTAATTTATTTTTGTATGATTAATGTATGTATGTATGTTTGTAGTTTTAATAACTTCACATTTAATATTTTAATAATATTTTATTTTTTATTATTATTTCGTATGTAAATAATAAATAACACTGTGCTACACAAGCAAAATGATTCAGGATTGTTTACATAGTAGAAAATCGATTTCGTTAATGGTCCTTCCGATACAAATGACATACATATTTAGGAAAACATTTAAGGATTTCTAAGCTGTTTAACAATTTTTGAATTAAAACTTTTGTAGTACAGTGTAATTACACATAGAACTGAATGAATCATAATATTAATTAATAACAGAGGCTAATAATTGAGTGCTTTTACTCTTTTTTTTTGAGTCAAAGGATCTGTTCAATAAGAAAGTTTTTAATTTAAAAGTTAAGAAAAATGAAAGAAAAACTGAAACCCTGTTTAAGGCTTTTTACTTTACGAATTTTCTTTTTAGCTTAAAAATTAAAAAGTTTTTATTATTAAAGATCTTTTGATTTTTATTCATTTTTTATTGTTTATTTAATATTTATTTATCATACTTATTTTTAACATTTTATTTCAACATTAATTAATAAATCAATTCATTCATATGTTTTTCGGGTTAATAAAGTGGATTGATTTTTAACATACAAAAATTAACATTTTCTTTCAAACTCTTTCTTAGTTTTCTTTATAAGGTAACTGGGTTTACTACTCTCGTTTCTTTTTATCAAGGAGGAGGAGGAGGATATGTTTTTGACTCAACAGATAATTTATGGTAAAAGAAAAATTAAAATTTTAAATACAATGTTTTTGTTTCTTGTTTATTTTTTTGTAATTCGTAATGAATGAATGAATGAGAATCTTTAAAATATAGTGGCAGTTTTATTTAAAAAAATATTTTCTTGTTTTTTTATTTTTATTTTCATTTTAAGTGACTTATTTTTAAATTGTTTTGCTTAAGAGAGGTTGTTGGGTTTATATAATTTTCTATAAAAGTTTTATTTGTTTTATATTCACTATGATGTTTTTATATATGAAATTATTTATGGTTCTTAAAGCTGTTCTGCATAACGAAGCGAAATATATCAAATCTTAAATGTTGTGGAACGAGCCATTTCCAAAGCTATGAGTTTAATGAAGGAAACAGTTTAATTCATTACCAAACAATATGTAATGAAATGAAAAATCTGTAATCCTGGCCCCATATTCGGTTTTAAATCACTTAATTAGGGGAACCAAGCAAGCATTCAATAAAAAAAAAATAATTAAAATCTGCGTTTAGTAAACAACTAACTAACTTCCTAACAGTACTATTTAACTAAAGAGCTATAAAGCCCTTGAATCGTGGAATCCTATGTGATTTCGTTAATCAATTAATCAAAGCACTGTGCTCCTGAGTGCGGCAAATAAAAGTAGAACTGTGAGTTTGTGATCATCTTCTTCTACGACAGAGACGGTGCGTTGAAATACAGCCGTTAGACAGTTCCATTGAATATGTAGGTCTCTGTCATTTCTTAGCATAAGATTTTTCTCATGATATCAAAAATATTCAGCAAATCGAAGCAGCCATCCGATTTTCTTAAAGCTGTAGGAAGGTGACGTGAGAAGCTAGGTCGTAATCCTGGCTGGAGGGTTGCAATGACCAAATTATATCTCTGTAGGGAAGTTCTTCCAATTGCCCGTGGGACTAACATCCTAATATTTATTCAGCAGTAATGTTCAGTTCGTGCTTATTGATGTCGGTGCTATCCGAATCGTTTGTTAAACGATGACTTCGCAGAATGTACTTTAAACTGCACCGTTTGAAGGCTGAAATCCGCACAAATAAAAAGCGATGGACGGGATAGGCCATACTTTAAGGTAACTACTAGTAGATATTACAAGAACTGATGTAGACTGTAGCTCCTAGTAAAAGGGGATGGACGGGATAGGCCCTACTTTAAGGTAACTACTTGTAGATATTATAAGAACTGATGTAGGCTGTAGCTCCTACGGTCAAAGACGTTTTGGAAGACCTATGTATATACACTTAGAGAAGGAAGCTATTAAAAGGCATTAGACTGACTGGACATACATAGTTAGGCTCACATTGAAGAAATGGCTAGAAATAGAATTGCTGGGAAGATCTGTGTAGCGAGTGGCTCCATGTATTTCCATTCATTAAATAATCGCAGGTTAAAAGTGCTTTCAGAAAAGAATAAAGTTTCTTTTGAGTTGAAGTAAAATATTTACAATTGCGTTTTCCACTTACAGACGTAGGTACACTTAATTTCATTCGTTTTACAGAACATTATTTATTTATTATATAATGAGTTAATAATAAAAAAATCTCTTGTTTTAACTTAATTTAAAACCTAAAAATAATAATAAAATATTTTTATCAATGGCTAGTAAAGGAGTAGTCATGGAACTGGGATAAAAGGATTTCTACTAAAAAAAAATTCAACATAAATTTTAAATAAACATTTTTCTTCTTCGTCTATAACATAAAATTGAAAATTATTTAAATGCCATCATCATCTTATTTAATTTTTTTGTTTTTGTTATTTTTTTTATATGCAAAGCAGTTTTTTCTCTTTTTTTTCAAATGGATTTGATTGATTCTATCTTCCTTTCTTATTTCGAAATTTAATTTAATTTTGTTTACACCTGAGCTGGTTTAGTCTTGCCAAGAACCATGAGAACTTTCTGCAAAAATCTTGTGAGGCTTACTGCGAATGAAAAGGAAGAGAAAAGAAATAAAAAATTTAATTATTATTAATAAATTAAATTATGCTCGTATGTATGTATTAGTAATTAATAGCTACTGGTATTAGTAACTAATGTTTGTATTTTAAATACAGAATCTTAATTCTAAAACATGCCTTTAACCATTCAAGACAGATTTTTGTTTTTTAAAGAAAGTCTGCTTTAAACATCCAACGATTTTGTTTACACTACTAAGTCTAATAATTATTCCGATGAGTGCAGGATTTGATTAAGACCTAGAGAAGTAAGATTCTACTCGGAGTACACACAATAAGAGGATGACATAGATCTTTAACTTGGTTTGTGTCCGTAATAACTTATATTGCGTTTACTTCACAAAATAGCGTAAGAAACAAAATAATGCAGGAAATTGTCGATTTTTGGGTCAATTTCTTCTATTTGGATTCAGCTGAAGCACATCAATGGTTCACTGAAGCTTTTGATAAATATTTTCAGTGACCTAAGGGGGATAGTATGTACGGTTCAGTAATAGTGATTTTGACACGGAAGACAATGACTATCGACAATTATTAATTGGAGTCAGTGCTCCATGAATATTGTTTTAAAATTCAAGATGAACTTGAAAAATCATTGCAAGCCTCTTAGGCGACAATTTCAAAATGTCCGCAAGCAGCAGAATGAATTCAAAAATAACAAAACTGGGTACGACGCGGGTTAAAGTCGGCAGATATTGAAATATGACTTTACATTGGCGAAAAGTTGCTTGACTGCCACAAAAATGCATTATTTTTGCATCATTCAGATAATCCAAAACGCTATCGTGGTTAACAAGTCGATACAATGCCAAAACTGAATATCCATGGCGTTAAGGTAATACTTTGTATCTACAGTACGACTCCGCTTAACGCTGCTCCGCTTAACACTGTTTCAGTATTAAGCGGTAGTTTTGGGATTCCCCTAAATCGCACACTGTATTGATACTTGTTGTATATGTGTGCAAATGAAACGGCCATGCACCAACCAAAAGCGGTGCACTATATAGGGACGGAGTATACAACGTATCTTTTTCAACGCTCTTTTGTTAGTCTGTCCAGAATAAAGATTCCAACTGTATTTTCCGAAGACGTAATCACATTACGAACGTTGTTTCGTTTAACGCTGTTTCGTTTAGCGCTGGAAGTTATTGGAACGTATTCCCCGTGGTAAGCGGGGTCTTACTGTATTATGGGTTGTTCAATTCAAGTTGGACGTTTAGAAATGGTCTGACTGAACATAATGGGTTCCTATGAAGAGAGACTTGGATAAAAAAATTATTGAAATATATTACCAGATATGATATATCTTGCATGAACAGTTAAAATATATTTGGAAAATAGCAGCTGGTAATTATGGCGTCGTCCTCTATTAATTATATTCAATAATTCTTGACGGAAAGTCATGTATAAAAGAAAGTAAAGCTGAAAGTATTCAGTAGAGCGGTTGATAAGGTTACACTTTTGGTAGATTATGCCGCAAGTAGTTCTTACTTGCCCGAAAGTAGTATACACCACCACTGCCCGAAGTCGAAGGGTTTCGGAAACTTTTCCTTGTACATTCTTTCGAACCAGCGTTGTGTAAAGGACTTTTGCAAATGTCTACGTACATAAACACGTCTTCTGAGACGGTTCTGTAGTAATGCTAAACTTTCTTGTTATTCAAAATAGTAACATTCTAAAAAGAATGGGCTTGATAACCTTAAAAAATGTCGTTCATTTTAACAACTTCTGGAAAGTAAGGTTTATCACCATGTTATAACATAGCTTCAAGCGATGGGTTTCGGTTTTCGCTAAATACAGCATATTTTCTCAGTATCTGTCACTGTTTAAGAAATGTTTTCACTTATTATAACTCAAGAATATAAGGAACTACGCAGTGAGCTAAAAAATTCATGTTTTATTTTTTCTGTTATCGTCTAACGTAGATTTTCTTATGGGTTCGTAAAATCAAATATGTGGGTCTTAAGAGGTTTTTAATGTTTAATTTTATAAATTTAAGGAAGAGTATGAGATTTTGTGGGAACATCTATACAAGCTATGGAGTAAGTAAACTTTTTTGGGGCACTGTAAATAAAAGAGGCTTGACTGAATTCTAGGTTGGCTTGTGCACATTTTCGTGGGAAACATTTCAGAATTTTTTGCTATATTTTTAAGTCACATTCAATTTTAAAAAATGTTTTAAATCTAGAGACACACACAAATTTAATTCAAAGGTACAAACAAAAGTTGTGCAAATTAAACAATATTGTTAGAATAGAAGAAGGGTGCATTTAAAATTAAACAGAGCAGGCATATAAGGAAAATAAATTTTAAAAATAAAAAAAAATTAAAAAAAAAACTGAAACCAAAACATTTTAAAAAGTATTTTTTTTTCCACAAATATACTTTCTAAATATGCCAGTTTAGAAAATTAATACAAAAAAGTAATACAAAAAATATTAAATAAAAAAAAATAAAAGAATTTAAATAAAAACCTTTGAGGAACTTTTGGGTCGGACAACCATCATCATTTTTTGTAAAGCTTGAGTAAATCCACCTATAAAAATATTGTATACGTTGTTGTTGTTTAATAAAAGTTTAAAGAGGATTTTTTTAAATTAAAAAAGAAAGATTTTTTTTTAAATAAAAGTTAGAATTAAAAAAATAATCATAAAAAGCTGGTGATTATTTTAAGGAATATTTTTTTGTTAGAAGATCATGTGTATATGCTCCAACAATAAACTTACCCATTGTCTTTTGGAACCACATGGGCTTATTCTTCCACGCAATGAATACCAAATACACCGGTATACTGGACAAGATCATAAGAATACCGTAGCCGGTTTCCACAGGACTGGCATACATGGGTACAACCGTTACAAATATGGTGGCAATCAAATAGATGATGGGGAAAACCAAAGGTACACGAATTGGACGGGGCAAATTGGGTTGGGCCCAACGCAACCAAGGCAAACACAGTACAGCCACACCAATACTTAACTGGAATAGAACGAAACAAAAAAAAACAAACATTTTTCCGTGTTCATTTTCACCGAACCGAATCAACTTACCCAAGTAGCAAAGCCTACATAATTAATCAAAGCGAAGATATCGGAAACCGTTAAATACAACATGGATAGCAAGGCCATGGCTAATACTGCAGGTGTAGGTGTAAAACGTTGTATTTGTATCATGGTTAAAATTTCAGGCATTTGTCCCTCATTAGCACCGGCATAGAATAAACGTGATGAGGTCAATAGAATACCATTGACAGCACCAAATGTGGACAAAGCCACGAAAACTAATTTAAAATAAGAAAAAGAAAAATTAAATTAAAATATATTTTTTTACTTTTAAGCCGCGAATTTTACCGGGTATGGTCCAAGCAATAACACCAAAAGCCCTTTCGGCATATGTTACAGCAACAGCTTGTGAGCCCAAGACCTCTTCAGGCGATAGGATGGTATAGAAGGAAATGTTAGCCAAGACATAGACTACAGTAACCAGAGTACAGGAGATGGCAATAGCACGTGGCAAATTTTTGACGGGATCCTTAAGTTCCTCAATGATGAAATTCAAATAGTTCCTGGTGAGTAAAAAGGAAAAAAAAGAGGAAATGCGTCAAGAATTTTTGTGTAAAAAGTTCGTGAAAAAATAATGTCAGAGTGAACGACAACAAAAAAATAACGATATTTGCTCTTTAATAAATTCAATGTTATCCCTTAAAAGCCAAGTTAGCCGAGTTAGATTTCCTAGTGATTCACCATAACCTAAAATAGGACCTGAACATGTCATCACTGCTACATTTCTTCTCTACAAACAGTCGACCGTTTCTGTTTTAGTCGCTTAAAATACCTAAAATTTTTAATATTCAAGGACCTATTCAGCTTCAATTCAATCATTGTTGAAAATTTAAGATCTGTCCTGTGTAGGGTTAAGGATGTAACCCACGAATTATGCACTGAAAGTACAGCATAATGGACACACCAATAGAAACCTATGCGACCACTGTCTGGGCAGATAGAAGAAGCTTGAAAGCAGCTTAAATGGAGTTATACAAAATACAGAGACTATCTAGTGTGTGTTGGTTTAACAGGAGCAATGTCCTAACGGAGAGCTGGACATTAAAGTTCGCTGAAAAATGTACTGAAGACCATGATTTGGAGACCATGATTAGCATAAAGGAAGGCAGGACTGACATAAAATTATTAGAAGATTTCGTGACCAAATGAATCGAATCATTGACAGCTCCCTCCTTAACCGACCCTCCCCTGCATAGATCCAGTAGGCTTGCTGACTTTGGGGAGTGCTTCGCAACGAAAATAAGTAACAAAAATGAATGTAGTGTCTGGAATGGATCAACTACAGATATTGGGACAGAATTGGGAGCTTTAAGGCAATTCGCGGGTGTCTTCTAAGCGCAAGTCCTTGTCATCGAAATATGTGCTCAATTCAAGTTGCATAAAAGGCACAAAGGACGTTACTTAGCAATGCTATCTAACAGTCAGGCTTCCATTTGAGTGCTCAGCTGTTATGAGGATATTTGGGACTGTTGTGGGACTTTGAATAAGATATGTGGGAAAATAGATGGTGCCAGAAAATTCTATAAAGTAGGGACAGATGTTTGGGAAGGTATATTTTATGAAGGGCCAGATAAAGAGAGGCAAAAACTCTTCTCAAACCAAATGGGTGGTGGAAGCAATCAAAAGTTTAATTGGGAAATTATAACCAGAAGACCTTTGAACGCTTAAATACACTTCTATGATCCTTAAGGGGAGAAGGACTAATAATGAAAAAAAAACTCCTGGCTGAAAATACAGTGAATCACGTGAGATGAGCACATGGGTAAATCATCGCTGTATCTCTACTTGATGCGATATAATGATTCTAATGTTTTCCTTCGATAAGATATAGAAAATCAAACTGTTTAACAGACTATTGGAGTATCGAAATAGTCAAGACTAAAAAATTCAATGTTCAGGATCAGTTTCTGTTAATTACAGCACTTAATAGTAGAGCCTGAAGTCGCCGTAGTCTAGTAGGTAGTGCGTTGGCTAATTAGACGTAAGGCCACGGTTCAATCCCCAGGCCAAGAAAATATGAAAAAAATATTTCTTCGGCGACTTTCTCTCAGCAGAGTTCTGGCAAAAACTCTGAGAGTAAATTGCCATGAAGAGTTTCTCAAAAAATCTGTCGTTCGGAGTCGACTTAACACTGTAGGTACCGCCACTGGTATATAGAATTAACACACACAACATGAGTGATGTCAGAAGCTAGGCCGTAATCCTGATTGAAGAGTTGTAATGGCCAATTATGTATGTATAATAGTAGAGCCTACAATAATGATTGGCAAAGTAAATGGGTAATAATGGTCTCTTTCTTTCCTCACAGAATGAGAAGACTCGATCTGATCTATCTCGCAATGACTACTCTAGGTTCTGCATACGTCGATGTAAGTATGATCCAGTATTTCCGCAAGAACAATAGTTAGTCAATGACCACAGATCAGTCTAATCACCAAGCATGGCCTCTGTGAATGCTCGCCAAATCAAACGATCTCTTAATACTAATTAAATCAGGCAGGTCTCATGGCCCATTTGGCATGTGTTATAGTATGTTGAGCATAATTGATGTCTGTTATGACACATCATAATTGATGTGTTATTAAATCTTAAATTTTACAATATTTCCCTAGACATTTTAGTCGCCAACCAAAAAGCCATTGCATTTACTAAATTTCCCTCTCCATCTCCATTGTATATTTAATTATTCGGGGTTTATTAATTTAATTTGATTTTGTCCTTTTCATGTCTTCTTATGGCAACGCATAAATAGCAAACAAAATAAAATACGAGTAAATCCGATTAGTTTCCTGTCTTCGAAGACAATTTTTTGTTTGTTTTCAGATTCAAATAAAATCTGACCATCAACGACCAACACATCCTGCAGGATGGTGGTTGGAGGTTGTTGTACAATTACTGGTGGCCAAATGAAATCAACTCCCTTGTCTTGGCTTATAAATATTTGTGTTAATTTGTTGTTGTTGTTGTACTTACCATCCGTTATACGCAAACAGTCCAGAATAGAATGACAGTGCCAGTGATGTTACTCTTGTATCGGTATTCTCAAATGTGAAATACTCTGTATGGCCCAAATACAGTTGATAAATACCCGATGCAATGATAATAAACAAGGCTAAAAGCTATGTATGTATGGCCATTTAAATAAAGAAATAAAAATAAATGTTTTGATTGGATTTTAAGGTTGTCACAGGCATAAATTTATTTATTTTCGTATGGGATTTAAGAAAAGAGTATTAAAACGTATGCTTGTTTGACTTACTTTGGCATAAGTGAAGATATCCTGCACAGCAGTGGCCCATTTAACATCCCAACAGTTGACAAATGTTAAGACACCTAAAATGAACACATAAAAGAGAAGATATTTAAATTTGAAGAGAACGTTTTGTTTCATTTTCCATACGAATATTTTAAATAATTTAAAAAAACACAGGCTGAATAAGTCATGTTCAACTGTATCATGTAATGTTCGAATTTATTTCAGCGAAATTTTTGTTTTTTTTTTTCTAGAATTCATTCACTTTCTGTCGAAAATATCGCTTCTCCAAGCGAAATTATGGCAGATAATCAGGGTTTGTGTTGCCCATGTTTTTTTTTAGCACTTGAGTCGATCTTGTAGATGAGTTTTACTCACTCATCAGTTAAAGGCCGCTGACCATTTACCGTAGATAAGCTAATTAGATGCTAGAACAAAAGGCTTTCAATCCACGTTTTTTGAGCAAAATTTTTGGCAGTGAAGATCATTTCTAGTTCGACAGTTACAGTAACAAACAAAATTATCGAACATGGAGCTTGCACAAAGTAGAGATTACTGGGTTATGATTTGCAGCTGTTATTGGGCCGTATTTTTATCGAAAATAAACCTGGAAGATATGTTCGCGTCAATTCAGATCGCTATGACGGACATTTGGTCTGCAATTAAAGGTTATGAACTGAATGATTTCAACAAGATGATGATACGAAAAATTGTTGCAGTTTAGTATGTAGTGTGTTGGTTCAAAACTAAGCTCAGACATCTTGAACAAAACAAAATATGAAAAATATTTCGTCAACGATCTTCTCTCAGCAGTCTGCGGGCAAAAACTCTGAGGATAAATAAAATTGTCAAGAAATTTTTTTCGAAAATCTGTCATTTGGAGTCGACTTTGCGTCAATCATGTATGCGTCACTCATGCAGAGAATTAACAATCACAGCATGGGTGATGTGAGAAGCTGGGTTTTCATCCTGACTAAAGGGTTGTAGTAGTGACCAATTAAGGAAGTAAGTAAGATGATACGAGTTACACAACACGATTGATTTTGGTTTTATTGTATTTGACTTTCCGCAAATGTATTGTTGATGTCAATTGGAAACTTTTAATTTTTGTTTCGTGCGGAAGATCCCCTATCCATTTGTTCAGTTATCGAGTTATCGACGAGACTTTTTTGTATAAACAACGAAATCAGTAAATTTTTTTAAAACCATTAGCGGAATAAAATTTGAAGAATCAAAACAAGAGCTTATCATGGGGGCCCACTCGATATTCTAAGATATCGAATATGCTGTTGATATTGTGATACTTGCGATAGCAAAGAAAAACATAGAAAATAGAGGAATAGGAGTCTGAGCAAACTGTATATTTTCCAATTGCTTCTAATGCGATAAACAGCCTTGTAATTAAAGTTTACACAGAGTTGTGAACTGTTGAAGACATCGGTAGGCCTTTAAAGCTGGAGGTCCACACCACGCGTTTTCGCGTCAAAGCGTTGCGTTCATTTCATACCTTCTTCGTATTCTACGCTTCAAGTTACATGCAACGCTTTTTACGCGCCAATGTTTGTTTTGATTTAAACAAATTAAAACAAAACAACATGTCGAAATCAGCTGTTTCGTACGCGCGCCGCTTGTGATGCTTATAAAAGTAGAAAGTAGATTTACTTTTCGCGTTCTGTGCGTCATGGCATCCTACGCTTTAGTGCGTGTAACTTGCACCAAATATTTACATTAATTCTACTTTTTTGACAGCCGCGTAGAATGCGAAAACGCGTAGAAAGCGTGGTGTGGACCTCCAGCTTAAGAGTATGTAATACCAACCATGTGCGGATACCATAAGTTATTAGCAAATGACAAAATTAATGAAATGAAACAAATGACTCGGCAAAAACCCTGTCAATCCTCTTAGTAATACCCTATGACAGATGATCTTAGCCGGGTGATGAAGAAGTAAGAAGTTTTAGTTGAAAACATCAGGAATCTGTACGAAATAGCCACCTCTTACCGCGACTAAAGTGCAATCGTCTTACAATGTATGTATCACGCTCCTGAGTACACAGACCGTATGGTGTTGAGCAATGGCTAACATTACCTAGTAAATTATCATTTTTAAAATAAACAGAGAACTTCAAGTAGCTGTCGTCTAGTAGGTATTGTGTTGACTTGAGCTCAACTCAGACACTTGAAACAAAACGAAATTATAAAAAAAATATTTCTACGGCGACTTCCTCTTAGCAGTCTTTTGACAAAAACTCTGAGAGTAAAATAAAATTGCCATGTAAAGCTTCACCAAAATCTGTCGTTCAGAGTAGATCTGTACTCATGTATTAAATTAACACACACTGCATAAGTGGTGTGAGATGCTAGGTTGTAAACCTGACTGAAGGGTTGCAATGACCTATTATATTTGTAGAGGACCTCAAATGAAACCTTCTTTTTACTATTTTAACTCGCAGTACACCATGAAGTATTGTGGCTCTTAATTTATTTCAAATATGTATGATTTGTAATGATATTTGTGTCATGATTGTGATACTTTCAGCTTGTAAAGATCGGAGTATACAAGCAGGCTTTTCAAATATCAATGTGAGGCAGCTTTATACCCCAACTGGTGTTATCAATTCAATTAGACTAGTAAAGGTAATCTTTATAATTTAGAAATAGAAATGCATTGTAAATAATGTTTGTTTTTGTTATTATTTTATTAGAATTTCTATACTTGACCTGCTGTTTAATAGCACGCACCTCTATCAGAAATCATGTTGATAAAGCAGGAAATTTTAAAAATGTTTTATAGAATAGACTAACCAAGCTTTAATAGCATCTTTTAAATTTATATTCTATAGTTTGTTTACTTACTTGTACTTTAAAAATAAGTGGTTGGTTGTAACAGAATACCTTTACAATGTAACTGTTTTTTATCACTTTTCTATGTAAATTTGTTAAGAATTCTTGCCTTAAAGTCTAGATCTCTGTGAGTACACGTACGAGTATATTGCGTTTGCAATAAATCAAAAATCGTGTGTAAATTAATGTTTTATTTCCATTTTCCTACACTTATTTTTTTTTTTTTTTGAATAAAAATTTTAATTGAACATTTTATGGAAATGCCTGCCGTATAATTCTTGTTATTTTTGTTTTTCTATTAAAGTCCAGAATTATGTAAATCGTCAAGATTCTTACATCATACAATCTAAACAAAGATTTTTATTTCTTTTTAATCGTAATCGCTTCTCTTGTTTAATAACCCGAATACTTTTACTCGCATATGAAATAAATACAATAATTATAGAGGAGAAGATAGTGAAGAATACGAAATTCAAGAAAAACATTTTCAGAAAATGAAACAATAACAACAGATTTATTATCAGCGAAATATCTGTAAATATGAATATGCCATCATATACTACCTGTGATAAGAAATGAAAATGAGCTCAAATTACAAGTGGTTTAATAGGTCACGCGAGATTTTTGGAAGTAATTTTCGAATGACAAGAGATTTTAAAAAAAACCTTCGATACTATTGGACAGACTGCTAAACGGAAAATAATTCGAATCATCGGAACTATGTATGAGGAAGCAGAACTCTTACATACATACATATATAACTCGTCATTACAACCCTTCAGCCGGAATTACATTCTAGCTTCTCACACCACTTAGGCTGTATGTGTTAATTTTATACACAAGTGGCCGGGTCTACAGTTTAAAGTCGATTCCGAACTACAGATTTGTTTGATAAACTTTTCAGTTCAATTTAGATTTACTCTCAGAGTTTTTGCCAGAAATCTGCTGAGAGGAAGTGGACGTGGAAATATTTCAGTTTCGTTTTGTTGGAGAAGTCAGACCTGCGATTTGAACCGAGGCCTCATGTCTAATAAACCAACACATAATCTATTAGACTACGGTGACTTCATAGCAGGACTCTTAGTTCTATCAGTCATCCATTTCATAGCAATGCTGTAATACAACAAGGACGAGCCCTATTACCCCAACTGTTCATTACCGTGCTGGATAATATCATGAGCATATTCTGTTCAAAGAGAAAATGATTTAAGTAAAGTCTATCACTCAGACTCACGTATAAAATTAACGCACACAATATGAGTGGCTGGTGAGAAGCTAGGCCGTAATCCTGAAGAGTTGTAATGGTCAATTATGTATGTATGTATGTATCACTCAGACTTGAGGATATAGTTTATGTGGACAATATTCCTCTACTCAACATGTAAACAAAACTAAAAGCTCTCGAAAGACTGTGTGTGAATGGATACAAATAGCAGACGTAAACCATGGGCTCAATAAAGCGAGAGGTGTTTTGGGATGATGGCAAGCGATAGGAGAGGCACAAACATATCCAGGCGATCAAAACTTGGAATATTCAATTATTCTTGTATACGGAGATGAAATCTGTCAGGTGAATGATTCTCCAAATATTTAATTAAAATCGGTTGAAACTGAGCTCTGCTATATATCGCTGTCTTAGAAATGTTGTCTACAGCGAGGTCTTTAGTTTCCCAAAAACCAACTTTAAACACCCTTATGTCGGTATCAACAATTTGCTTTGACCGATCTCCCCATTATCTACTTGATATTGATGGCATATATAATTACAGGCTTGAAGTCACATTATTGGCAGCTGCAATGCCTTGAAAAACGCCTAGTCGTTGTACGTATTCTCCCTATTATTAACAGGTGTAGTGTTCGCTTCCTATAATAATCGTGTGTGGATTGTTTTTCATATCACATGCGATCGTTGTATATGTCTCAGATGTTTTCTATCGGCTAAAGCTGCTTCCATAGCCTCTTTAGAATTAATTCTGAATGCATTGCAATTACTAACATCAATATAAATCCCATATTAAAGATAGGCGAGTATTTGCTTATTCATGAAAATGACGATCATTTGTTTGGAACTCATTTTACCGACTATTAATTAACATGACTTATAATGATTTCTAATCATTCAATTGACTTTAAAAACTTATCATATCTCCAACTTACATATACAGCATACAGCCAATAATCTGGTCGACTCATCGGGTGGCGTACATTCCGGGAAGAAGGGTTTCAAAACGTACACACTAAATGTTAGTGCAACAATAGCCTGTGAACATGGACGGACTATCATACATTCTATCCAAAGACGTATGAAAGCCATAAAAGGACCAAAAGTTTCCATAATGTAGGCATAATCTGCACCAGACTTCGTTATCATTGTACCCAATTCAGCATAACAGTAAGCACCGACCTAAAATAGAAAATCAAATTATTTTCATTTCAATGAAATAAATATATGAATGAGAGGTCTGGCTGGCTACTTATAAATAAAAAATTAATTATTTGTACTGAAAACAAAATTAAAAATGAAAAAAAAACAAATAAAAATGCTCAACACGTACTCCTCTTTCTCGGTTCTGGTAAAATATGCACTTGACAGTTGATTTTCATGCCACTGTTATTGAAATTGACACTTGAATGCCTTTAAGTGGTATTTGATTGTAGACAATCTAGGGTGTATGCAGTAGGGCGGTAACTAGAAGTAAGTTGTGTAGTTATGGAAGGAAAATTAAAAAAGAATTGGAATTAATAGCAGTTTTGAAACCAATAAATGGATAAACATCTACAATATATTCAGACTTTAATGACATTAAATTGTCTTTTCAAATTAAAGATATTTTCACAAAAATTTTTTCATGTGACTTCAAACCTTAAAAAAAATCCCCGTTTTTTAAAGTTCAACACATCAGCTGTCTGTCATATTAAAAATCTAAAATGAATTCTAATGAGAACGCCTTAACATCCAGAGCGTTTAGCTCCTCCAACAATCATTGTAAATTCCTGAGCACGAAATTCTTTTGGTTTTTTTTTATCCTTAGCAAAATGTGTAGGATTTAAATTGCAAAGGAATTGAGGTTCAATTTATTTTTGCCATCCTATTCGCACATCCTTATTTAGTTTTATTTTTATGTCTTTATTATGTGTAAATGTTTTTGAAGTTACTGTGTGTGTGTAAATGTATGTGTTTGACTTTTCCTATTTTATTTTTTCTTTATTTTCTTAAGAATTTTCCCCCCAGTTATTTCCATTAGTTTATAGTACTGGAAACGATGATGACGGTATTGATGTTGATGAAGATGTCATTGGCAGACCTACTATTGATGGAATTTTTATATTTTTTCTTTACCCGGAAAATTGTAATTTCAAACAGGAACTAATGCGTGAAAATATTTGTGTTTTAGGAAAAAATTTTTTAGACTGCTAATATAATTTAATTTGACATTAAGGATGGCAACGTAATTAAATTTTTTTTAAAAGAAAGTGCTGAACGCAGTATTAAATTGTGAGAATGTTTTTTGCGAGCATGACCTTTATCCGAATGCTTATTATTTTCCTTGAAGAGGTCAGAGGTCAGGTTTTTCGTCAAAGTTTTTGATAAGAGTAGGGGGATTATTTTAGTTTGAATGAAGTCTGAATCTCAGGCAAGTGATTGTAATTTGCTGGATAGCAATTGGCCTCGAATAGTAGATTCTTTCGGGGTCGTGTAATTAAAAGAATTCTTAGGAATCTTACCATCAACATGCTTTCCGGGTTTAATGATAAACAGTAAATTGTCGATAAAGAGTGTTTTTCGAAACTCAGTTTGTCATCAACTAACTTTTTTAAATCTCGTACTTTGGGACCTTAAAATGATTGCACAACTTGTCTGCAGTGTTTTTCGAAACTCAGTTTGTCATCAACTAACTTTTTTAAATCTCGTACTTTGGGACCTTAAAATGATTGCACAACTTGTCTGCATGGTTAAGTTGATTCTTGTTTAATATGTAGAGTTAAGGAGCTTAACTCAACTTTGTAGCGTTTACTCTGCTAGTATTTTATAGGCATAGCAAGGAGTAATCAGTCTATCAATATATTCAGTGAAATAAAGATTGTGGCTCTGGGCAGGTATTTGACATACTAAGCTTTTTAGATTCCTTCGCCTTTGAAGTGAAACTGTGTGAGAAAGCTTCAATCAAATGTAACCTACAGTCAATTTTCGATTTGGTGGACTGAATTCCGTTAAATCGGTTCTTTTTCATGCTACATACAGAAATATATTCAACTGCATTGACAGATTAAATCATTATCGGAATGCTTCCGGCAGTGGTGGAATAGGACATTCCCTGAAAGCTTTAATTACCCTTAAAAAATTCTTCGAGCTAGAGGTACGTTAAGAGGTTCCAGTCTTGAAAATATCAGAGAGGTTTCTAAACAGAACATGAATGTACATGACAGAACATAGCGCTGCATTGTATCCCTTCAGGCCTCATATTGTATCACGGATATCCTAGCAGCCAATGTAACCGTACTCTCATTGCCCAGGGCACGTTAATACAATAATATGTTCTTCAAGAATCCAGAAGTCGTAGCAAATAATCACATTTCTTGTCTTTTTGTAGAAAACATACAGTTAAGTTCGATTACAAAAGACTTTACAAAAAGAATTAGTTTTCTTAACCGTTCTATTCGTATGCTGAGAAGTCCTAGTCTATTACGTAGTGTGTTGACTTTTCAGACATGAACACGTGGTTCGAATCCCAGCACAGACAACTCGAACAAAACGAAATAATCGGCGACAGTCTTTTCGCAAAGCCGCAAAAACCTTAAAAAATCTATCATTCAGAGTCGATTTTAAACTGGAGGTTCTTTCACTCATGGCTAAAATTAACGAACACAATATGGGTGGCGTGAGAAGCTAGATTGTAAGAATTGGACTTGGTTGACGTGTGCTTTCAACAACACATGATACATGTGGTACATGCTACACGACATGCAATGTCATGAATCTATTGAGAAGTAAGTTTGACTAGCCATCAATGTCACGAAAGCAAATTTTTCAAACAGAAGAGCTCGATAAAGTCGTTATTGCTCAACTGTTTTAAATTTTTATAAAATCGTTGAATACAATTATTTATATTCTGTTTGAGTTTATCAATTAGAGGCCTATTGATTATAAACTTAAATCTGTCATTTGTTTTTAATTAATAACAGGCTTTTTAAAAAATGCATTACAATGTAGTAAACAATGATTGTAATACACAGATGGACAACCTGCAATTACAAGTTATTTATTCAATGAGTGTTTGTGCACAGATGTAAAATAATTTTTATTTTATTTTTTTAATAATAATTCATTTTAGCATATTGTTATTAGAATTAAATTATTTTTATTAAATAATTGTGTTGTTGTTTTTAAAAATTTTCAACCATTTGAGCACAAATGTAGTACGAAATATTTATGAATTAAATTGAAACGAATGCCAAACAACAATAACTGAACAGATGGATAACAACAAGTTATTGTCGCTTATAAATTTAAATATTTTAATTCAAGTGGCGCTACTACGACATGTAATTGCTTGGATTGTTGTCGATAAATATGGAAATTTTATATCCTTGGCTTTATCGCCGAGTCACTGCGGTAATTACAGTAAAATGTTGGCGTTCATAGAAGATCTTCATATTGAACTTCAAAGTATGAAAACAGATCACTTTTACTCCTTTCGTTCCTTCAAGAAACAGTGTAGTAACTTCGCTGTAGCCTTATTAGATTCGAGCTCGTGGTTTAAACCCGAGGTCAGACAATTCGAAAATAATATTTTATCGGCGACTTCCTCTCAGAAGTCTTCTGGCAAAAACTATGAGAATGAAAAAAAATGTTTCTCAAAAATCTATCATTCGGATTTGACTTTCCCAGCACTCCTGGAAAATCTTAACACACACAACATAGATGCTGTGATAAGATAGGTTGTAATCCTGACTAAAGGGTTGTAATGAACAATGCAGTAAGTAGTTTCCCTACATATATTTTTAATTCTTCTCCTTTTTCCCAAAAAACAAACTAAATTTGTCGGACTACAGTCAAAGAAAAAAGTCTACATACAGCGGTGTATTTTTCCCGGTGATTTTTATCAAATTGAAAATGGTATTTTAGCATTGTTTAAGACAGTTTAACCTAGAAATTATTCGAAAAATAAAAAAAATTTGCAGGAAAAAAGGGTGTATGTAGACTTTTTTCGGTGACTGTATATAAAGAGGACGGCGTGTTTTTTCAATTTTTAGCCGTTAGCGTGTTAGTCACAAAGATATTTTCATTTCAATGCTTTGTTACGTACACGGGGATAAATCAAACTACTCTCCCTTTGCTGTAGAGCATTAATAACAAACAAATAAGCACAACATGTGTTTGTTTACACAATTTAACAACAAAAAAAAGCGTCACGATACCTCCCTCATGCAACTTTCAAATGCAGCTAAAGGGGGGACAAGGAAGGTATTTATTTAAAGCAAGCAACAGGCTGGGTGGGTTCCCTCCACCTAAATAATGCCGCATATTTATTTATTGCGGTATCAGCTGGTTATCATTTATTCTAATTTACAATAATAAAAACAATGAATTATTTAAACCTTTAAGTCGATTATTTAAATAAAATATAATTTACATTTATATTTACATCTGATGCAAATGATAACACCCCAGCCAGTAAACGGAAATATTTTGTAAATCTTTGCTTACCATTGAAAATAGGCCCGATATCACCCAGACAATTAAGGCCAAATTAACACTGCCGGTATTCATAAGGACACCGGTGGGCGATACAAAAATACCCGAACCGATGATGGAGCCTACAATAACGGTACAACCGTTAAGCAGACTCATTTTGGCCTTTAAAGTCACTTCGCCACCGCCATCGCCATCGCTTCCATTTTCCGCTTTCGCAGCTGATGTTTCACCATTTCCATTGACAATGGAATTTTTTCGTGATGAATTTTTACGATTTAATGATTCAGTCTCCATTATTTTTTAATGTTTTTTCTCTCTCTCTCTCTCTCTCCTTCGATTTTTAAATAATTTTTTTTCCTGTGGTCTTTAGTTGTTAAAAGTTTCCGTATTTGTTTTCCTCTGGATAATGTTCTGAAAGTAAATAAAAGAGAATAAATTTGTTAACAAAAAAAAAATTACTTTTTCATTTACGAGATAATTAAATAATAGTTTTGTTGCTGTTGTTGTTTCTATTTGCAGTGTATAAACACTGGTCACCTGTGTGTTTATATAAAAATCTTGTGGGGTTTTTTTTCGTTTACCTTTTCACACTATTTTCCAAATATTTACGCAAATTAAACAACAAAAACTATTAAATTTTAAGAAAAATAATGTTTTTTTAAATGAAGATAAACGAACCGAACAGATTAATTGTTTTGTGTGTTTCAGCTAAAGTTTGGCAGAAATTAATATGAAAATCTCAAGGTCGATTGGGAATATTTTTGGAAATGAAATTCAAAAATTGATTTTAATTCGAATACTGAGTCATATCAATAGCATAAGCATGTTCTTCAATAGAAATGAATTATAATTAACAACGTGTTTGCCATTATTATCTCCATAATCCTTTTTCATTTTTCCTTTAGCTTAATAATATCAACGTATAGACCATATTGGCCATGTTGGTTTCTCTAGGTGGACTAATTCTTTAACAATTAACATAGTTTTGCAAGCGTTGATCTATTACGGCGGATTTATTGGATGTTTCCTAATTATGGCACAGAGCTATGTACACTATTAAGCACTGACCGAGCAGTCTTGAGAGTATTCGAAAGAAAAATCCTAAAAAGATCTTCGGACGACGATTTGCACATCCGGTCCAACAGTGAACTGTATGAGCTCCTCAACGACATGGATGTTGTACGGCGTATTAACATCCAGCGGTTGAGCTGGCTCGCCCAAGTCGTTCGAATGCAACAGGATGCTCCGGCGAGACAGGTATTTGATGTGGGGATCTGTGGAAGTCGACCTTGTTTGTGTTGGAAGAACCAAATCGAGGAAGCCCTGTCATCGGTTGATGTGATCAACTGGAGTAGGCACGCAAGAAGCAGAGGCGAATGGTCGAAATCCGTTAATCGAGTTATGGCCAATTAAGTAAATAAGAAAGTAAATTATTGGCGTGTCAACTAAGATATACGAGTATGTATGTGTCTGGTCTGGCATAGTCGTGATAGTAAATACATACATATTTCTTAATTTGGGTGCCCTAGTAGTCTAGTGGGTAATGTGCTAGACTGTTAGCGTGGGGGTCGTGGGTTCGATTCCCACCAGAAATTCTACACCGAGCATATGGTCAAGTTATTCCTCTCGTATATAATTAGAATATTATTTGTAATTGTATTGATTGAGCTGTGAGTCGATGAGTTAAGAATTGTTACTTTTTTGGAGTTCAACCAAATATGGAAAAGGTTGGTGAAGTTTTCATAGCTCAAAAGCATTTAAATCAATTTGTAACTCCTGGTTTTTCCTTTTATTGTTTTCTTTGTTTCGCTAGTGTGTACCGCTTACCAAACTAGCATTTTTCTCAGACTAAACCTATCATAATTTCAAAGCCCCGAAACCTTACGTTCCATTTTCATATAAAATCCCATTGTGCCGAGTATTGGAAATCGCTGAGAATATCAATCATCCCAATGTGTTGAACTGTAGACGAGTTTAAGATTCATGTCAATTACGGAATTTGTTTTTATTAAGAGGGCTTTATTAGAGGGGCTGTATAGGTTTTACATATTATAATAATCCATCGGAATGAAATAAACGATAAGTGAACTTGTTCAGCTCTACATATCCCGAAAGTGGATCTGAATACCCTCTAACTGGCTTTTCGAACGACATCCCCGATCAAAATGCTTTGAGTTGACATCTCAGAGAATATGAGAACTGATTTTTGACTCAAATTTACCAAACTTTAAATCATAACTGGAGATCGGATAATGGTTGAAACGAAATATTATGTGGAGATAAATCATATCATGACTGTTATTTTTTGTTTTTGATTTCCATTATTTTGGATTTTTTTAAATAAGATGAGCTTACTCATCGCTTTCCTATCAATTCCATTATCATGAATTTTTATTTAAAATTTTTGAAAAATTTTTTGGCCCTTGCCATGACGTCGTGCTGTAATTTATTATTTTGTTGATTGAAATTTTTTCAATTCCTTAATTTATCAAAAAAAAAAAAAATTAAAAAGAAACAGAAAATGATAATGAGAATTCAAAAGGCTGTCACCGTCAGTTACAGACACTGATGAAATTCTGAATGAAATATGAGAACTGATACGATACGAGAGAAATGTGAATGCGATTATACGGAAGTTGAAATCCTATTCCCCGAATTTTGCTTATTCACAAAAAGATTAAAACACAGGGTTATCTTATAGGGCATGTCTAATTTGTACTGTATTGTCATGTTAATGAATTAATTTTTAATGATTCACCTGAAAGTATAACGCTTGACATTAAAATTAATTGAGATTAACACATGGGTTGTGTTCTTATGAAATTCCAGTTAGACTGGACTGGCAAATGCCTTGTTTTACGCAAGAACTGTTGTGTTATGGACCATTAACGTAATTTCCAACGTAGTAAATAAGTTTTTAGTATTCTGTATTCGTTTTAACATCAGCCTAGTGAGAGATAAACGCTTCGGTTGATTGACACCGCACCAATTAGCACTTTAATGGACATGACAGATACCAAGTGAAATACACTCACTCTCTAACATTTAAATTAAATTATCAACAATTCAATCACAATCATACAATAACAATCACACATACGTACATTTTAACAACATGCTCACAAATTGTTTAATTAATATGTGAGTATTTAATAAATAATATACACCCTACTTCAGATGGAATAGTGTACGGTAAGCTATTGGTCCACAGAGAAACGAATATGTTTTTTGAGGGTGTGAAAATATTTCAAATGATAAACCTTATCATCCATATCTTAATATCCGTTACTTCATCGGCGTGAGTGTTAATTATGCTCGTAACCGAAGAGACAACTTGTACTCTCTTTTGTTCACTAAAACTAAAATTTTCTTTACAATTTTTCATTTATTATTGCATTCCATTGGATAATTGATAATTTATTTTATAATTTATAATTGAATTGTATTTATTCTTAATTAGAAGAATTACTAGAAATTGTCACATAACTGAAGTAAAAAAAAAAACAAAAACAAAATATTTTATCGCCAATCATTTCCTTCTCTCAGACGTACACGTTTCCATGCGCTTATGTTAAAGAAAATAATCCGGAAATTGTAAAATTTTAAATTAAAAACATTCACTTTTTTTGTTTATTGCTTCTATAACACAAAAAAAATAATAAAAAAATAAATAAATAAAAACAATTATAAAAAGAGTGGCTTATTTCGTTTAAGTTATTGAACTTGAAGAAATATTGTTGAAAATAAAAATTTCTTGTAAAAATTTTTTTAAATTCAAATTTTAAATTAAGAAAAAATTCTTTTAAAACCCAATTCATATGAGTAGCTGTTTAACAAATATAAGTATAATTTAAAGGGCAAAGATATGTCGTTTATTTTCGCTTAAGATAGTATCACATTGGGAAATTATTTGCCGAAATTCCAAAAAGATTAAGAATATTTTTAAATTGCAAAATAAAAGATTAAAATGGTATTTGAGACAGTTTATTATTATGAAATACTTCTTCAGATTGTTTGTACGAATTAAAGATAATTTTTTTTTAGCAAATATTTGCTTAATGTGAACGACATAGTATCAACAACAGAGTTTTTATTTGCTTTCCCTTGCTGGACGTTCAGCTTTACTTCCTCAATTTAAAGAAACCTTAGTTGAAGTGCATCCATTGCTTGTCGAAGCTTATTCTAAACATAATTCCATCTATTGCAACGTTTTTGTGCTTATCAGAATTGGTGATTTTGACACGGAAACCGAAACCGACCAGTTCATCAAAAAAGTTCGAAGATGATTAATTGGTGTCATTACCGCATGACGATTGCTCTCAAAGTCAAGAACTACTTGCAAAACACATTACTTCTTTAATTGGTTATTACAACCATTTAGTCAATATTACAGACTAGCTTCTCACACGACCCATGTTGTAAGTGTTAGTTTTATTCATTAGTGCCGGGTTTTTGCTAAAAGAGGCAATATTACAACATAGCTTCTCACACGACCCATGTTGTAAGTGTTAGTTTTATTCATTAGTGTCGGATTTTTGCTAGAAGAGGCAGTTACTGAAAGAAATATTTTTTAAAATTCGTCTTGTTCGAGATGCCTGAGCTGGAGTTTGAACCATGGACTCTTCTCTATTTAGCCAACACACTACCTTCTAGACCACAGCAACTTCCATGTAAAATACACAGAAGCATCAATTTAAAACATTTGTAAGCAGCAAGAATCATCAGCAAGCAACAGTATTGGCCATCATATGAGGTGTAGTCGAGGGACTTTGAAACATGAGTATGCTTGATCGAAATGCTGCTTGAATGGGGGATAAAAGCAAGTAATTTTTGCATCGATTCATGACTGATGATGAAAAATGAGTCCTTTCGGACAGAACTACAGGGAATGTTGAGTGTAAAGGTCGGCCAACTAATTGATTCAACGAAGGCCAATGATCTTTATTTGGAGAGATCCGCAGGATCTTATTGTTAAGTTTCCGTAGCAGTGGTAGATGATCCTACATAGTTTGTGTCAAAAACAATTAATTCGATTAAGAAATCAAAGGAAAATTGCAGAAATATTCGTCCACATATGAAGCCATAATACTTGTTTGAAAAACTATTACACTCCCGATGAGTTGTTTTGATCGAAGCAGAACGCTTTGTTCAAACGCTATCAAAAAAGGGCTGCCTTCCAAAATGTTAGTTGCTTTGTGTTTGAACAAAGTATCGGGTTTCATAATGCCGCTGTACAAAATATATACAATGTATTCCATTTCAAAACGTCGTCAATGTGTATTTTTAACGCAGTCAAAAAGCAATCAGGCATCGGATTTATAGTCGATGAGGCAGCCAAGGTATCTAAAACAGAATAGGGCTTCAAAATATCAAAATATATTCGCCAAAAAGATGAGAACACGTCATTGCTTATGCATGAGAGAGATGGCGTCATGTATTATTTAAAATGCTTGACTAGTAACCCGAGCTTAAGCAGTAACCACCAAAGATCATTGCGGTTCTAGAATTTTAAAACTCCTGTGGTTTTATTTGCAACTAAGGCCGAAACAGGAATCAATTGCAAATGGCCTTTAACACTAAGTACCTGCTAAAAAAGGAAAGCTAAAAAAACAATAAGAAAAAGGGGGAAATGTTTGCACAGTTCTCTGCTCCTTAAGGAATATAAAATAATTTACAAATGTTCCACAATATGCATATACTCACAACAAAAACAATTAAAATTCAATTAAATTAACAAAATGAATGTACAGTGAGCGTCAAATGAAAGTGTACATTTAAAAACAAAATACTTATACATTAATAAATTACCGTTATTTTTATTTTAAAACAGTTTCATTGACAATTTTTTAAATTGAAACAAAAAAAAATACAAAAAATTTCGAAATTTTGTCAATTTTTTTCGGGCACTCCCCTTAAGTGTTAAAAGTTGAGTTTAGTGAATGTTAGAATTTTTTGCTTAGTGTACAGTTTCTTTTGACGCTCACCGTATGTTTGCAAATATAATACCACTTTTATAGAATATAATTGATATTCTTAATATCCAGTATTTATTACCGAAAAAACGCTTTTGCATAAATTACCATCAAATTAAATTTAAAAGCGTTTTTTTTTTTGCTTTTGTTGTTGTTGCTTTTGGGTTGGTTATTAATCTCTACACACCATTAATATCATCAGTAATACAAAAGCAAATGAAACGCCCGGTTTTCGTTTTTTTCATATGAAACAATAAAAAAAGGGGGAAAGAGGGCCAAAACAAGTTAAATGTTACCACCTGTGAAGAGGTTAATAAACTGCTACAGCTTAATTCGGTACTTTTTCTGAATTTTTTTTCAAGAGAAAAGCCACATATTGTTCAAAAATAATAAATTAAAGGGAATTTTTAATTTAAAAACAATTCTTTTTTTTCTGTTGTTGCGATTTTCTGCGTTTTTTCTTTTGGTGGTGGGATGTTTTAAAAGTTTTACATAAAATAAAAAAACTGTGTTAAAATTTTTTCGGTGTTGTTTCAGTTTTAGGTTGTTGTTGTTATTAATGATTTAATTTTTTCACAAATGATTAGCCAAGCCTGACCAGTAAGGCCTGGTTTTGGTTTTTCTTTGGTTTTTTTTTCTTTTAAAGTAGCTTCAGAAAAACTTTTGATTTATGAGATTGAAAGTTGGCTTTCAAGTTAAGAAAATAAGTGAAATTAAGTTAAATTAGCACAAATAAATGTAGTTAAGGCATGTCTTAGCCATTACTAAGATTGATTTGTTTAAAATGGAGAAATACTTTAAAGCATCAATTGAGTTGAAGTCGCCGTAGTCTAGAAGGTAGTAGTAGTAGTAGGTAGGCTTGTTGGACATGAGGTTGTGGTTCAAACTCGAACAAAACGAAATACGGAAACATATTTCTCAGCGACAAATCACCCAACATGGGTGGTGTGAGAATCGTAATCCTGACTAAAGAGTTGTAATGATCAAATAAGTATGTAGACAAGTAAGTAAAGCGACAGTCCGGTATCTAGAGCGTATTTAGAGCACATCTAAGGATTGTCGAAGAATGCCGTTTGAGTATGGAGGAGATAGCAGCCAGGATGGTGTGAGAAACTAGGTCGTAATCTTGACTAAAAGGTTGTAATTCAATCAATCATTTAAGTAGGTAAGTAAGTATCTCCGAACGACAGATTTTTTAAAACTTTTTATGGCAATTTTATTTACTCTCAGAATATTTGCCAGAAATGTGCTGAGAGGAAGTCGTCGAAGAAATATTTTTTCATATTATCGTTTTGATGTCTGACCTGGGATTTGAACCGTGGCCTTACGTCTAATAAGCCAACACACTACCTACTAGACTACAGCGACTTCAATCAGATTTCTAGAGCGTGTTTATAGCACATCTAAGATTGTCCAAGAATGTTGTTTGTGTGTGGCAGAGATAGCTGCTTGGGTGGTGTGAGAAACTAGGTCGTAATCCTAACTAAAGGATTGTAATGGGCAAATTAAGCAAGTACCAATTAAGAAAAACTTCCGTAATTTTTCTTTTTACAAAATCCAATTCATTTTTGAAAATTGAAAGTGTTTAATGAATCAAATTTCAAACTTTTATGTAAATTTTGAAAACCCCCGAATGAATGAAATTTATTTTTTTTATATGTATACCTTTCAGTGATTTACATATTTTGTCGTGTGTTTAAAGGGGAAAAACTTTATTACAGAAAAAGTTGTTTTCTCTCAATAAAGGTAAGAGGAAAAATCATAAAACTAATCGTTTACATATTACAAATTGTATGTATTTCTGTCAATTGAAATAAGTAAATAAATTGATTTTAAAGAAAAAGAAAAAAAAAATACCAAAAAAAAGATTTCATAATCTTTGCGGGGAATTTTTTAATTTGTGGTTTTAATACGGCTGCGATCTTTTAACACTAAATTACAAATAATTGGCCGGCATAAATGTTTATTAACTGTTAAATATTGTCTTAGGCTGTGGTCTATGCAATACTGACTGAATTATTTCTCTTGATTATGGACTACAAAAAAGCGACAGAAAAGTAAAAAAAAAACAGATTAAAACCGACTTTTTTTTCGTAGAGTCAATCATCACAATAATTGTTGTACAAAAACAACATGTCATTATTATGATTTCTTAATATTTTTTTTCTTCAATTTTATGATTAAAAATGAATTTATGAAAATTATTATATTTTTTGTTGTTGTTGTTTTGTTTTTTCTTGTTCCATAATTTAAATTGAAGTTTGTTTTCTTGTTCGTAGTGTTAAATTTTTTTGGTAAATGTTAACAAGAAAATAAAGTAGAAAAAAAAAACAACAAGAGATATTGTTTTATTAACATTTACTGTGATGTTTGATATTTAGACAGAAATTAGAAAAAAAACCTAATTCACAATGGGTCATTAACCACAATTTGAAGCAAAAAAATTTAAATTTTTATTTTAAAAAAACAATCAATAACACTATGCGACAAAATAAAAAGAAATGAATTACACCCAGCTAATGACATAGTGTTAGTTGTGACTTTTGTTAAGTAGAACTCAAAAATATTTTTTTTAAATTTCTCGAACCCTTCAAACTTGTTATATTTGACAAACTTTTTTTTTTTGATTTTAGGCACAAATTTATTGATTACACAAACATTTGTGAACCGATGTCCAAAATTAGAAAGGAAAGGGATGGGCTTTTAAAACGATATACATACATATATATATTGTTCGACTTACTGAGCTATGAGGTTTGATGAGGTAAACTTGACAAATGCAAATTTTTTTCATTTTTGCAAGCTTGTCCGTTCATAGTAGCAAATATGAAATAAGTGATAACATTCTGAAAGTGCATTATCTTGTGAAGAGATTGACACTTCGTTTGATCAAATCGGACAAAAAAATCGGTTCGAGAAATATAAAAAAAAATTTTTTTGATTTCTACTCAAGAAAACTCACAATCTACACTATGTAATTAGCTGGTTGTATTTTGACTGTTGCACCGTGTAAATTACAAAACAACGAATATAGATTACAACTGTTAGATATGGACACGTGCCTCCAAATATATTGTGTTGCTTCACGACTGTATATTTATTAACGACAATTGGTAACCAAATTCCATCAAGCACTGATGCAAAGTGTTATATAGTTTGTAAACAATATGGTAAATATACAATATGGGCGTAAAATTGTGTAAGGCATGAAATAATACGTGACATGTGAAATGTAATAAAAAGTAAAAGTTTTTAATTTCAGTTCACATGAGTGAAACATATTGATGTGCAAGTGGTGTGGAAGAATTTTAGGCTTTAGAGCCTTTCCTTGTTTAAAGCAAAGATCACATAAAAGTGCTTTCGATCACTATAGCGGATAGCTGGACACATGATAACGGAAGTAAAATACCGGGAAAGTTAGGCGATCATGTTTGTGAAATGCCCATCAATGCGCTATATCGATCGACTCTACTTGTTTCTAGTTACGAGGATTGGCAAACCTGTGATCCTAGTATTTGACGCATTCGACCAATCACCTGCTAAGCTAGAAAAACTTGAGTAAAGAAACTGAAACAAAATGAAATGTTCTAATAGTTCTCTTAATTACTTTCTTGGTCCAAGTTGGATCGTTCCAAATCGGAATTGTTGCTGGACCTTGGTAGGTAATCTATTCAAATCTTTATAGGGCTTCGTGGGAAAGAATTAGTTTGTGGAACAGGGGAACCAGAGTCTGCTTAGGACCGAAGTGTCTTAGACGAAGGATTTTTAATCCGGTTTTCTCTAGTAGCCTTAATGATATGGTCTCTGCTAAAGTTTCTGATATTAAAAATTCCATTTCTGGTATTAGCTGGCAAGTGAGATGACTATGTTTTCCTCTCTGTCTTCTTCTTTTTTCACGTTGGATAATTATTATTTGTTACTGTTCGTCCCTACTCTTTCGTATATTTTAGTGTTTGATTAGTATCACGGTGTTTCGAAATTTTAAACTTGATTTAGAACCTTTTAATTGGGCCAGCAATTTAAGTTTAGATGACGTAACTGATTTCATGCATACAGCCCTGAAATTACTACTTGATCCCATAGTGCAATCTATAAAAAAATATAACAGAATCCAATAACAAATAAACAGTTTCACAAAGTCTATAAAAACTCATTTGTGAAAGGTAATTGTAGTCGAAGTTAAAAGATTTTGAAGAAAAAGCTGCGCCCGAAATAAAAAAACTTAATTTGAAGATATTTTGAACACACTTTTAAAGTAAATGAACTTTTTATTTAGTAACATAAATACAACGTAATTTCATGCTTCAAACTTAAATCTTTTTTGTTTTTTGCTGTTCAAAACAGTTTTTTGATAGTTTTCTTTAGGTTTTGAAACATTCTATTTTTTTTTCGTCTGTGAGAGAAATTAAACAAAAAAGAAAAAAAGTAGAAAAAAAAGTATTTTTTAAGTTTTTCTTTAAAAACAAGATAAAGTACGAGTACTTTCTATAAGATTTTTTCTCTATATTTTATATTGATTAATAAAAAGTTGCCTTTTGGCAATACTAAGAGCCTGAGGTATCATTGTTTTTTAAGAGATACATACCACGTTTATGATTTATTTCGGCCATTAAAATTAATTAATTTTTTACAAAGGTTTGTAAGGCAGTTAAGGTATCTTTTGGTACTTTTTCTAAAGTAGCTGTATTCAAATAGAATAAATCATTAATTATTTAAATTACACCATTTCCAATTGTACATTAGAAATTACTCTCAGAGTTTTTGTCAGAAATCTGTTGAGAGGAAGCCGCCGCAGGAATATTTTTTCATATTTAGTTTTGTTGGAGATGTGTGGGTTGGAGTTTGAACCATGGCGTCACGTCTGATAATCCATCACACTAACTACTACTTTAAGTACATACATAATTGGTCATTACAACCCTTCAGTTAGTATTACGACCTAGTTTCTTACAGCACTTATATTGTGTGTGTTAAATTTATTTATAAGTGTCGGGACCTACAGTTTAAAATCGATTACGAACGACAGATTTTTGAGAAACTTTTTCATGACAATTTTATTTACTCTCACAGTTTTTGCCAGAAATCTGCTGAGAGGAAGTCGCCGAAGAAATACTTTTTTTGTATTTTGTTTTGATGTCTGGCCTGGGGTTTGAACCCTGGCTTTACGTCTAATAAGCCAACACACTACCTACTAGACTACGGCGGCTTCAACTACTACTTTGGTCTCGTTAATCAAGTTTGTCTAGGTAATCAGGTATTAGTTATCTAGTAGACGGTCCTAAGATAATAGGATTATTTAGAATCAAAGGCCTTTCTGAAAATGCTGTAGCTGCCTTGTTGGGTGTACTGGTGAGAAACTTTGTTCACTGAATCCTAATTTTTCTCAAGAGGTTAGACTGCCTGACTTTTGGTCGTTGTTAATGTTTTATTCTCTGGGGTAAAAAACGCCTTCTTGGATGTACTATTTGAAGGCAATTCGATTGCCTAGAAGTGCATTTAACTATTCCACAACATCATTTGACGTATTGCACGGAATTTTAGGTCTTTATTGAACACATGGCAAAAGAAAACAACTAGTGGTCTTGCGCTTAGCAAAATGCTTTTTAAAATGCCAGAAAAGTTCAAGAACATTCGGAAATTCCTTTGAAATTTCAAGTCGTTATTAAATGTTTGCAGAACAGATCGTTAATCAAAGTGTTATGACCTACTATGGTAAATACATACATACATACACAATTGGTAATTACAACCCTGCAGTCAGGATTACGACCTAGCTTCTCACACGACTTATGTTGTGTGTGTTAATTTTATACTTGAATAGCGGGACCTAAACTGTAGGTATGTATGGGTAGGTATAGGCATGTATGAGGAAGCAGAACTCTTACATAATTGGTCGTTACAATTATTCAGTCAGGATTACAACCTAGCTTCTTACAACACTTATGCTGTGTGTGTTAAATTTATTCATAAGTGACGGGGGACTTACAGTTCAAAGTTGACTTCGAACGACAGATTTTTTAAGAAACTTTTTATGGCAATTTTATTTAAATTCTCAGAGGTTTTGCCAGAAATCTGCTGAGGGATACAGTGAGCGTCATAAGTGAGTCAACACTTTTGTTCTTAAGTATAAAACAGTTATGTTCTTAAGTAAAAAAAGTTCCTTTATCATGAATTGTTGTTTTTGTTTTAACTTTTTATATGTAATAAACAAACGTTTTTATTTTTTGAAATTTATTCGACTATTCTCATGTACTTTTCTCGCTATCCTATGAAAATGAATTATTCCAGTGTTGTTTACGCACTTTTGGCGCTCAGTGTAGTTGCTGAAGAAATATTTGTTCATATTTCGTTTAGTTAGAGATGTCCGGCCTAAGGTTTGAACATATCTTTAGGCGTCAAATAAACATACACAAACACAAATTTAGTCAAAGAACAGTGGGCGAAAACTTTTGTGCCACCTAGTACATCCTATCGTATCCTATCCTAACGTCTATGGCACATTAAGTTTATATACCTTATAAAGCCATAAAGTTTAGTGTGGTGTAGCCTTTTAATTAAGCCGCCGTGAACAGCCTTTTTTCTTTACATGAGCTTAATTATTATAAAGTATAACAGATCTCTTGACAGATAGAAGCCAATACAATTGTCATCCCACCAATTAGAAGACAAAAAAACATATTTAATCTTATTATTGTACATGGGAAATTTGTTGTTGCCACCTCTGTCTAAATATTTCAAGTTCGATTTGTTCACAATTACACTCGTCTTAAAGCCTCTGCGCGAATTAAACTTTTGTCGCCGAAGACATAATTATTTTTGCCTTTGAAGTACAGGAATATAGTCCAGCATATATGTATGTATGGAAGTAATGTAACCCCCCATATATTGTTATCAAATATCGCCAATATTATTGAAATATATTCTAACAATTCTATTTTAGTGTGATTGTTTTCCATTTGTGATTTCGAATTGCGTCTCTTCTAATGTTATTAATACATGCTTGTAAATTAATCAATAATACGAGTAATATGAACAATATTCTGCTGTTGTTGGTGTTGTTGTTGTTGTTTTTTCTGACGGCTAATAGTTGTTTTTAAAAAAATTCTAAACGCATGTAAATAAAACAAATGAGTGGATGTATGGATAGGGGAGAATAGCAGTGTAATTAGTGATTTAGGCACCAAAAAAACTAAAAAGAAAGTACAATACAGCGTAAAGGTATAAATTGATTTATTATGTCGTATTAGAGTCACTTATTTGGTTGAGGGTCAAAGGAAACACAAATATCTGGCGGGGTTATTTAGTTTCGTTCATTACTATCATACAATTTGTATACGCTTAATTGATTGATAAAAGAAAAATCTAAAAAATATTAGAATTGTCGAAATATTGTACATTTTTTGACCCTATGTATGCTTAAAAGAAGGTGTGGTTATTTATTTCTTATCGCTAAAAATGCTTAATAATACTACGATACAAACAAAAAAGAAAAGAGAAAACCACCGATATCAGTTTCTATGATAAACCTAAATGCAAGGGAAGTAAGTTGGATTAAACGTGCTTACTTCCGCTAATACAGTGCAGCACAAAAATGTGCTCGAATACTGGTCTAAGTATTGTTTAATGCTTATTACTATACCAGCTTTTAGCTTTTTGAATTGAAAAGAATAATTCATGTTTTTCCTTACACTTATACAGAATTTAATTTAAATTGAAGTTAGGTTACATATGTACATACATAATTGGCCATTACAACCCTGCAGTCAGGATTACGGCCTAGCTTCTCACACCACTTATGTTGTTTTATATTTTATAAATGAGTGGCGGGACCTTCAGTTTAAAGTCGACTCCGAACGACAGGTTTATGAGAAACTTTTCATGGCAATTTCTTATTTACGCTCAGAGTTTTTGCCAGAAATCTGCTGAGAGGAAGTCGCCGAAGAAATATTTTTTTTCATATTTCGTTTTGATGTCTGGCCTGGGGCTCGAATCCTGGCTTTATGTCTAATAACCCAACACACTACCTACTAGACTACGGCGACTTCATTCCCATCATTCAACTATAATTTCTGGAAGGCATTTTAACACTATTCTGATAGATTAAATTTAATTAGACAAGTTCTTTAAATAAATTCGAGGTACCCAAGAAGCCTTCGACTTCCAAGTTCTTTCCGAGTGCCATACATTGACGATATTCTGGGGTCTTCCTCGTCAGCAGGCTACTAAAACCAACGACAAAATTACCTAATAATTTATTAGGAAAGAAATTTTATTTTATTAAGTTATAGGGGTGGAAAAAATCAGAGCCACATAAACTTTAATATTCTGACTATCATAGACACACGGAAATCACTGCTGAATCGATGTATTTATGAAGCGGATTAATGGTGCTAAACGATGGCAAGATCCACAATAGGATACCAAGCTAGACGACATAGTGAGATAGATTTTGTTGTATGTTCAATTATTGAGTTTCTTAAAATGTTTCAAATATTTGCCATGAAGCATTGTGTACTTTGGAGGGCAATGAAATTACAAAATGTTATCTATGCACTGTCACTGGCAACCATAGGGTTACGTATGTCATTATACGAGCAATGCACTCCTATTTATTTATCTTCATATATTTTTCCTACTTAAAGGATTTGCAGTAACATTTTAAAAGAAATTTTTGCATGCGGTTGAATTTATGTGTTTTTATTTTATTTTATAAATTTTTATCTCCTTTTTTTATAATGAAATATAAAAAACAAAAAGGTATTTCAAAGTAGTATTTAAAAAACAAATAAACAAATCATGTTTACGAGTACAATCAGTCTGCAAAAAATTTAAAAATAATTTTTTAAAAAATGAATACATCTGTACCTCTTTATTTTATCTTAAAACAGCACACGATTATTTTGTTTCAAAAAATTTTTTTTGTTTTAAATACAGCTGCCGTGGTTATCTTTCTTGCTTTATTATTGCAAGGGTTATAAAATCAAAAGCCAAATTTCCGAAAATCACGTTTATTCAAATTAGTTTTGGTCCAGTAAGAAGGTTAAGTTAGATTCAATGATTATGGCAGATTGCGGGCTTGCTGCTGGGTACAAAATAAAACCAAGAACTTTTTTGTTTATTATTTTGTCAATTTTTTTATGATTTAAACTAAAAGCTGCATCTTTATTTACTCAAGTAAAGGAGTCGCACGCACACGTTTTTGTTTTTTCTTAAACGTTTGTTTTTTTAAGAAAAAAACTGTAACCGAAATCAACCGCTTTTAACGTTCTATTCGATTTCAATAAATAAAATCAACTGAAAAGCAACTTTTGCCTCCTCAAAACCTATAGAAATAATCACACAGTCAGTCAGTCTGCATAATACTTTGGTTTTGCTGCTGCTGTGCGATAACACACCTCGTACAAATGGTTAACGCAACTTGTTTAAGTTGCAAGTCGCTTTCGAACCTGTTGCTTATGGTTCGTTATAAAGGCCGATTATTTAAAATTCACATCTTGTCGTTACGCTTTCGTGTTTTTTAATTCAAATTTCTGTTGATTTTTTAAAAACTGGTTTAGTAGTGCAAATGTATTTGTATATGTCCTAAAATACGTACTTGTAGATGTGTGCGGTTTTTAATTAGAGTTCTAACACGCTAAAAGCTGTTCACACAGATTTGCTTAATTATGTCGAAAACTTTTGCAATTTCTTCATCATCATCATCATGAACTGTACTTCTTCACTAGGGTTGTTTTTGAAAACTTTTCAGAAGGATCATATACACACATGTGAGCGTATCTAAAGAACTTACGATAAACTTTTGGAAGGGGGAAAAATAAAATAAAAATATTTTACAAAACAATGATTATTTGTACAAGCCATGAAGTTAGTGTGTAATAAAATGGTTAAAAATTGGTATTCAAGGGAGAATTCTTAGGTTAGCTTAGATGTTATGAGGAGGGTAATAAGCCTAGCTTTCCACATTACGGTTCAAATGTTGGTTTCATACACATCCTTGTATTGTAACAATAAACTAAAAGTACTGTAAAGTTAAGTCATCTGAACCTTGCCAATCAAAGACTATATTTTTAAAAACCAATTTAGTGCTGTCTACGATGTCAGAAATAGCAGTATTTACTATCAGGTATTGAGTACATCCTATAGCCTAAGTGAAGGTTAAACTCCATGAAAGCGCTAATAAGTGCTTGATAAGTCCTTCTCACCATCTTAATTACAACAAACCTTCTAAACGTTACTCTTTCCTTTCTATCTTCTACCATCTTTTTTAGGTCCTGATGAAAAGCTCCACTCAGATGCATTTGAAAAGCTGCAAAATACACTTCGAAGTACTGATTTAAGAGTCATATTGCATGTATGCTCAGGACACTTATTTATTTATATCCTCTGTAAGAAAAATTTATCCGGCATTGTTGTTGTAGGATAAGGACTGAATGCGGTTGATCGTAGACCTCCCTTCCTCGGTTGAAGTTGGAAGACATACCTAAGCATGTTAATATTATCGGGTTATCCATTCAGAGATTTTAATACCACCGGTCTGGCAATCTTTATGTTATGGCCGCATATTATGAACTGGTCTCTTACTGCTTAATTCTTAATTCAGATTCCGTCTGAAGGAATCAATTCCATTAACGTTGCATTAGTTCGTTTAAAGACTCCTATGCTTCCGAAATGTTGTACTTATTTTACTTCAAAAGCTTATCAAGCTAAAGACGTAAAATTGACCAAAAATTTGCTCTATTCGGCCAGGACTGACATTTTTTATTAATGCCTAAAGCCGCGGTTAGCCAAACGTCCGCGGAAATTATGTACGTTTTTAGCATGTGAAGAGCAATATAAATGCTTACCGAAATTACATCACGACTCGGTAATCCTTCTCATTGCTTTTCGTATTCGAAAGACGAAAGTATATTCCGCTATGTTCCGCGGATGTTTGGTTAACCGGACCTTACCAGAAATTAAGTTGTAAGCTAAGGAAAAGAAGGAGTTGTTTGAGACAAATTGGTATTGAACTTAGTTCTTCTCTTTCGATGACTTTCTTTGCCATTTTAAAAAAAAAATTATTTTTATTATTTTCCATTATACGCAAGGTGTAACAAATTCCTAATTCCCACACTCGCAGATTAGCACGCCTCTATCTAGTCTACCGGGGATAGCTCTTGTCGCTCTTCCAATTTGCATTCCTCCTGGTATCTATATTCTGTGCAAGAGAGGCTTATTTTTTGAGACTTAATATATGCAAACAATATATTATAATTCCCTGACTTTGCATGAGTTTTCTTTTAATCTGTTTCAAACCTGTTCGAACATCTCTATCAAACCCCTTAAACTTGACCATGACCATCATCTTCATGTTACCAACCTCATGACGTTTTTAACAAAATTAAAAGAAATTCTACTTTTTAACACATTATTGCTTTGAATTTTAGCCAAAAATTAACAAAATAAAGCAATAAAAACAAAAACAACAACAAAAAATACTCAGAAATAAAAACAAAAATTAAACTGTCAACTCGTTTGCCGTTGATGCTGGCTGATAATCAGTGCTGATGATGAGCTTATTCAAGATAATAATGTTTTGTTCGTGGTGGTAGTACCTGTTAGCTTTTTTTTACCAGAAGTTCTAATAAAAATTTTAACTGTTTATCACAGCCAACAACAACAATAATAAGCAACCATTAGCCATGTATTCTATAAAGTATGGACAGCCATACGTACTTCTCAAAGCCTATAGCTTTGAAACGCCGTTAGTCGGAGTGAGAGAAATAAATTAGCATTTCTCTGAAGTGAAATATTGCGACAGTAAACATGTACTCTGAATGGAATTACCTTTTTTGCGTTATTTTTTATTTATTTATTTTTGTTGTTGTTTTATTTTGTATTTAGCACGTGGTTTTTAATAAAAATGTCTGAGAATGTATTTGTTGTTGATGGTGTTGTTGTTGTTTAATACTTAGTTTCATAGTCGCTGTTTACTAACTAAATTAGAGGCTGACATAGAGAGAACGTTTCATTATTTTAATGTTTATTTTGTATACAATTTAATACTAAAATGTTCTGAAATTGTTTTTTATTTTTATCGGTTCTGTTTCCATTTATAAAACAATGTTTCTATTTTAAAAATGAAAATTAAAGAAAAAATTAAATTAAAAAATTTTTTTTAAATTTTTTTTGCTCCCAAAAATAAAAAGAAAAAAAATTTTTTCTTCCAAATATTTTACCGTGAATGCGAGGGTGTATACAAAATTGTTCAAACATATTGTATATACATAGGTACACACGTATGTACGTACGTATGTACACAATATATCGTTATAAACGCAATATTTGTTTAATAGCTTAAAACACACAACAAAAGAATTCCATACCTTTGAACAGTTGCTACGTAATCGTGTGTATTATTAGTCGAATAATTTTCGATCCATTATGTTTTAATATTTGGCGTGTTAAGGGTGTTGCCCAATATAATAGAAACCAAATATTGACGTGGCAAACGAAAGAGAAACACAATTCTAATGAATGAATTGTGAATTTATTTTAATAATAATGAGCATTTTACTATAACACTGAGAAAACCGAATTATTTAACTTTATTTCAAAGCTAATACAGACATCTGAATTAAGGCTATCGTAGGTCATATACCACCAATTGTTGACCTACACCAATTGCACTAAATGGTGCAAAAGATAAGATAAAAATCTTTAAACTCCTTATTTTTCCAAAGGCTCAAAAAAGAGACAGGCAAAGGCGTTTACTCGTGTCTTCCATAAAATAAACGCAAACTAGGCATGATAAGTACACGGAAAATTTGTTAAAACCCCAAAAGAGCAAAGTTTACATCCTTGTTAGACTTTGCTTGCTGAGCACTCGTACTCAACGTCCTAAACGGTCATTCAGCTAATGATTTCTACAGAATTTGCAGAGACGGAGAAGAAAGGGAAACGATTCTTCACTTCAGCATTACAACCTAGCTTCTCACACCACTTATGTTGTGTGTGTTAATTTTTATACATGAGTGGCGGGACCTACAGTTTAAAGTCGACTTCGAACGACAGATTTTTTAGAAACTTTTCATGGCAGGTTTATTTACTCTCAGAATATTTACCAGAAATGTGCTGATAAGTTTCGTAAAAGTTGCACATGAAAGTAGAGAAAAGGATTCTTCACCTACTAAATTCTCGCCTTTATGTGAAGGAAGAAAAAAGCAGTTGGGATTCTACTGTGCAGTACAACTGACTGCCATGGCGTGGGCTCTGACCCAAAAGCGAATAGTTTCATAAGCTTCGTATAGTTTCGGGACTAGAGGGAATGATTCACCGCTTTTTTGAGGACTTCCATTTCCAACTATTTTTTATGGTGCTTGTTAGATAGCGTGTTGGGGTTTGAGGCTACGATTCAAACCCCAGGTCAGACATCTCCAACATAGCGAAATATGAAAAAATATTTCTTTTATGCTCAGAATCTAAAATCAGTCATAAAAAAATTTTGCAATCACTTGAATATTTCTAGAGACGACTACAAAAAGAAGTTCAATGTATGGATTTCACACGATTAAACGCCAATACATTTTGAATGTATTTTTCATTTGTAAAACGCTGCTAGATCCTAGCAAAATTGGTGGATTTATAAGGCGAAACAGTACTGCCGTTAAAATATGGTTCACATATGATAACACAAAGTGAAAACGATCCGAATTTATTGTGATGAGTCGGAGTACACACCAAGTTAGGATTATCTACCAGGAAGATTTTGCTGCAGATTGGCGAGCTGATCTTCTACTCTTGAAAACCTGCTGCATTCAAAAAGTCAAGGTTTTATTACTTCATACAATAAGATATATTATTGCACAGAAGGTAAATAACAAACCTTCAGGACATTGCCTAAGGAGGAAAACAACACAGGCTTCGTTACTTAGTCGGAGAGTTCCGACACTATTAGAGACTTTACTTCGCATTGGAAACGAAGACGCTGGAGATTAAGTGATTTCGGACTTTCAAGTTTATCAAACTAAGGTCAGTACATTATAATTAGAGTTGTAGAGTTCATACTCAAATATGTCTTGCACACAACGGTAATAAATTCCAATAAAAACGAGCAATAGTTAGAGAGTTCCAACTTCATAGTCTTGTTACAAAATTCCAAAAAAAAAACCCTCTAAGAATGGAAAAACATGATTTAATTGATTTCATTTCCGCATTATGAAATAAAAAAATTCCCAATTTATCAATGATTCAGTTCTAATTATACTTAAATTCGTTCAATCACTTGTTCGAAATCACTTGCTATTGGCTTTTTCAAACAGTGAAACAGTTAAATCGTGAAGTAGAATACACTGAGTTCCTCTATTTCTCTAGTTTTAAAGGTCATTAGAACAGAAATAATGCAACAATTTTTTTTTGTTTTAATCCGAATGGCTGATGCAATTTTAACTTCAAATTTTGTAATGCCATGCCAAAGCCAGCAGAATTCATTCGCCATAATATGAATGAAAAATTTAACAACTAATTACGGTGTAAGTAGAGACAATAAAATAAATTTATTGTAAATAGTTAACAGGTGAGCACAGGTGAGAAGAGTAATTAACTACATAATTAGCAAACGGTAAAATGTACTCAATTATATTTTATAACATCACTAACGATGTCCATCAGTTGGCGCAGGTAGGGTACTGATTTCAATGCATTACCACTTAACACTCCAATTGTATTTTTTTTATTAACAATTGAAACTGAAAAGAAAACGAATCTACCGCTCTTTTTTTACGTTTATTTATCTTATTTAAGATATATTTTTCAAATAACAGATTTCAAATAAAGATTTTTTTCTCATGAAATTGTCATTAAAATCTGGGCCCTTAATTGAATTACAAGCAACTTGTTAATCATGAAATTTAAATCACAGACACTTTAAAGGCATTCATAAATTATAATATTTACAGTGTACATACATATGTACATATGTGTGTGTATATGCATATGTGATTTATGCAATATACGAGGGTAGCATCGAAAGGAACAAAATTTTTAAAAGAATTATTATTAGTGAGTTGTTCATAATATGTCACCATATTGGTCCAATGACTAACGGTAAATCATAATTTGATGGTTAAAATAGAAGGGTCACCTTATCTGCTTAATTATGATTCTTCCCTCTCTTTGAAACGGAACATTAACAACGACCACACCAAATAATTCGTTTACTAAGAAAGAAAAAGGTTTGAAGACCCATGAAGATTGCTGTCAAACTCAGGATGAACTTGCAAAATTATTAGGAAACCACACAGGCAACAATTTAAAAACCTTTTCAAGCATCACAGTTCATTCAAAATCATTGAAATTGAGTACCACCCGAGTTGAGGCGGTGAGACATTGAGTTACGATGCACTGCTTAAACGCCATAAGAAGTTATTTTTGCATCGAAGCAATATTGTCCAAGAAAAATAGATTCATACGATAAAAATCGAAACTAACACTCTGACTACTCTTGGTGTCAAGAAAGCTAGTGCTCTGTATTAAGAGGAAGGCTCCCATTCATTATCAACAGTTAAAAGCAAACCTGCATCGAATGCAATTATTTTATTTAAACTGATCAGCAACGTATGAACGCTTGGAATTTGAGACCAGACAGGGAGTCAGAGCTACGGGTATACAAAGCCCCCATGTTTAAAACGATGTTGGTATATGACATTGAATTAATTAGTCCGTGAATTTTTAAATTTTCAGCCTTCAAAAAGGAAAAATCAATACAGACAGGCGTCTGCCAGTAAGTTTTTGTTAAAGTTTGGACAAGTTGTACCATTGAAGGCTGTTTTCTGCATGATTTGAAGAAGAATTGAGGATTTAATTCCTCACGATATTAGAATAAGGTGGATCAGAAAGCAATTTGTAGCGCAAGTCAAGGTTCAATGCTAGTTTTTATTATTTTCTCCTCAAATCATGTGGTAGTCGGCTATCAATGGTTGTCAAACATCAACTAAATCATGTTCAAACATTGACTGGGTCGATTAACAAATGCCTATTGATGAATGCACACTCCTAATGTTTTGATTTGAGTTGAAACTTTTATGATACTTGGATACTTATAGCCGCTGGATTCTTTTGCGACAATATATCCTTTTGAGGTGGTTCCCAAATGTTCCAACGTTAGGGAATTATATTTAAAGAAAATTCAGAAAGGTTTCAGATCATGTGGCTAATTGACGTCGCCTAAATGTGAAACTTCTAATTCAATATGGTCAATATCGATCGAAATGCCTTCTCATACTGTATAATTTTCAATTGCAGGTTTAGAAAAGTTGATTGTCATAAGGCCATAGACTGAATCATATCATATGGCCATAGCTCTGAATGGATTCGTAATGGCCACGTTTGAATCACCACTTTTGTATTTTTTTTATCGAAAAGTAACAAATCAAATCTTCTGTGTTACATACATACATACATAATTGGCCATTACAACCCTTCAGTCAAGATTACGGCCTATATTCTCACACCACTCATGTTGTGTGTGTTAATTTTATACATTAGTGGCGGGACCTACAGTTTAAAGTCGACTCCGAACTTTTCATGGCAGTTTTATTTTTCTCTCAGTGTTTTTGCCAGAAATCTGCTGAGAAGAAGTCACCGAAGAAATATTTTCTCATATTTTCGTTTTGATGTCTGACCTGGGATTTGAACCGTGGCCTTACGTCTAATAACCCAACACACTACCTACTAGACTACGACTGTGTTATCGCTTTAAATTTTTCCTTACATGATGGAAAATGTTTTGAAGAAGAAAGTCTCTTGTCTTCTAGGCTTTACTATTTTTGTTATTGATTCAAGCTGCCCTCGTAACTATTCTTACAAATAATTGGCTACCATAGGCATTCATTTGAATGCATAGTAGTCCCGCTCTCTAACAATTACTAACACAAAGATACAAAAGCAAGCAAAATTTGTATTTTAATATGCCATACGGCGAGGCATTTGATTAAAAAGTTCAGAACAGAACCATACGCCGCCCCTCTTATAAAGAAAAGAAGTTTCCATTACTGCAGTGTCTGTTGTTCTGTTGCGTATTAAATTTAAACTACAATGCATTGATTAATAAAATCTACTTAATTTAACTAAAAGAACACAATGTTATCTTACATACATATGTAAGTGTGTATGTATGTACTACTATAACATTTGAATAATACACTTTCAGAATAATAAAGCTGACGATAATAACAATGATGATGATGTGCTACTGATGATGATGATGATGAGATGCTGATGATATGATATGAAATGAGTATCAAATTGAGGATATAATCAATTAAACCAGAAATAATAGCTTGTGTATGGCGAAAAAAAAAGAATTTCTTTCTTTCTTTTCTATAAAAACTAATGCGAAAAATTAAAAATAAAGAAGAAGAACAAGATCACATATGTACGTTATTGTATGAATAATCGCATACATATTATAATCATAAAATATTACAAAATAAAATTGAAATTTAAAAAAAGAAGAGATAAACCGTAGCGTAGTAATGGGAAAACATAATAAATTTACCGAAATACTGCTTCTTTGAAAACTTAAGCAAATGTTGTGATTACCATAGATAAGTAGGAAGTGAAAATCAATTCCAACTCAAATACAAAAAGCTCTGCTTTTTATTGGCAAATAAAAAATTTATTGTACCAAACGGTTGCGAATTACTGCACATTTAAAAACAGATGCATTGTCATGTCTTTCATTAAGCGCTTCCTAGCTTTAATAAAATATTAAACAAAGTGTCTCAAACTATCATTTGAAAGACCATAACAGCGTTCAAATATCCATCTCAGCACATTCTGGGTGGAGCGCATCCGAAATATCCAATTTTCTATGACGCATAAATCAGGTTGATTTTGACCGATTGTATGGCTTATGTTGATTTTCAGGGCCGCTGTGGTTTGTGGCTTACTCGCATAATCCTACGACTCAAGAAAAGCTAGCAAAAAACATTCCATCACAATAATTTCGGTAAGCAGTTCACATCATAACCACGTGTGCATTAATTTTTCCATAAGCGGTGGGACTACAATTCAAAGATGACTCCGAACCACAGATTTTTGAGAAACTTTTCATGGCAATTTTATCTACTCTCAGAATTTTTGCCGAAAAACTGCTGAGGCAAAATAGCCGAAGAAATATTTTTTCATATTTCGATTCGTTTGAGATGTCTAAAGTGTGGTTTGAAGTGTGGCCTCACGTCTAATAAGCCAACACAGCGACAACAATGCTCTCAAATTACTCATGTAGAACATTCGATGTGGCATGAGCTGTGTGGAACATTGCATCGCCCTGTTGAAATCAGATCATCCAATTTAGGCGTAAAGAAGTTGGTTATCATCGACCTATAGTGCTCGCCGTTGACATTGACTGGTAAACGTAAAGACTCCACTTCGCGCGCACAAAAAAAAAAAACAAAAAAACAAGCTCTTCCATTTACCATCGTAAACCATCACTTTTATTTCCGACGAAGATATTTTGAATTCTTCGATCTCGCGTTTCCTGGATATGGGCACGTCTTTTCTCATTTTCTACTATAAAGCAAATCACTACTTACACTATGCGTAAGCTGTTTGCATTAAATTTCACGGCATGTATAGGTTTAGCCGGATAATTTTCACCTCCAAAGAAAAAAAGCTGAAAAAAGTCCTTATAAGAAAAATCTATCGAGAGCCGCCACCAGTGCTCTCCGCATAGCACTCAAAGGTATGTTAGTAGGATAACCTTTTACTGCCCGAATATATGATGAATTAGATACAAAATTCAAAACCCTACTGGACACGTATGGACAAAGGAGAGGACTGACTCACTTCTTTCCTTCAATCGTATGGCCATCCATCGAACAATAGCGATCCTTACAGGCCATTGTCCTTTTGATGGGCATGCCGAAAGACTCGGCATTCCAACTAATGACTTCGGCAGGAGGTGTGGATCTGAGGAGAAGAAAGAGATTGTCTTTCACCTCATGTGCTAGCGCCCTGCTATTGTCATAAAGAGGCCGAGATTTCTGTATGCTAATTTTCTGACATCTCTAATACAAAGATTTTTGGGATGGTTTTCTCTAGGGAATGGTTGACTCCACTTAGAATTAATTGTGGTATCACAATGGGCCTAAATGCTGACCTAAGTGGGATCTCTTTCTTTGAAGGGGAAGAACAAAGATTTTCGGAATGGTTTTCTCTAGGGAATGGCTAACCCCATAGAATCTAAGTTAGGTTAGAACCTAAGTTATGTTAGAACCTACTTATGTTAGAACCTAAGTTAGCTTACAATCTAACTTCATGGTGATATCTTTTCGTTCTTCCTCTTAGGTCGGCTAGGTCAGCTGACACTATGTTAACCATTTCCTAGAGAAAATCATTCCGAAAATCTTCGTTCTTCCCCTTCAAAGAAACTTTTGTTGTAACCTAACTTCATGGTGATACGGGAAACTATGCTGGGCAACGGACATTCACACAGAAAGTGCTACTGATTTTTATTCTTCCTCATCGTGATACGTAAAGAGCTTCGGTTCTTTCAAGAGATGGCAAAAGTGTCCTGTAAACACTGTAAGTAAGATCATTTGTGCTCCGTTTTTCCTTCATGAAAAAAAAGGAAAGTCGATGTCTTCCAGTCAAACATTCATATGCAATGTGGCACTTCTTTAGTGCATTTGAATGTTTTTAATCCCTGATTTTAAAACATGTTTTTGAAAATATGACAACGATTTTAAATTCAATCACTACTCAAGGAAAATATAATCCTTTTAAAAGGGTGTGTATTTAATTTAAGAAAGGAAAAAAAAACAGGAATATGTTCTCAAATTTCTTTCAAAATGTTGTCTTTTAAATTTTGGCCTTTTAAAGAACATGCATTGCCCTACAAGCCATATAAATTGGGCTTTAAAGCTTAAATTTGTTATGAAATACAATTAAGAATGCATGTTAAAACAAATTTTATGGCATTTATTCATGAGAGATCAAACGTACGAGTACCTTTAAATGTTTTGAAACAATTAAATTCAAAACAGAATTGAACAACAGCGTATTACTTTCATTGCCTTTCGAAATGGTTCATTAAACTTTGTGGTAAATAACACGACCTTGGTGTTAAGAATAAAATATGAGCAGATGAGTAAAAAAATAACAAAGTTTAGCTTAACTTGTAATTAAATTCACGTCACAGGCAGACATTTTTTGTTTGGTAATAATTCTTCTAAAGAGTTTTAAAAAATCATCAAGACTAAATTAATTAATTAATGACTCGCCATTAAGACAATATTAAGTCACGTGTTTTTTTTTATTACTTAAAATATTATTTATTTTTATTGTCATTGTTGTTGTCATTTAAGCGCCAAACTATCACTTAAACTAACGCTTTAAGCACTTTTACGTCGTTGATTATTAATTTTAAATATTTTTTATTTTTTTGTTTTAGTAGACTGTGTAAATGTAGTAAATATTTTCTTTAAATTGTTTTTCATTATTTTGCAACTGACGTTTAAACCGCAATAATCTCATCGAAATCCATTACCTGAAGGGGGATGCACTTGTAACCAGTTACGATAAAATTTCTAACGTAGTATAGTAATTCACTTAAAATTATTAAAAAAAAAAAATAAACAAACTGAGTCATTTGGAATTTTTCTGTTGAGATATTTTAAACACGATACACGATACGGTTTGAATGAAATTCAAACTTATGCAATTGAAAATGCTTATTTACCCCAAATATTATTCTTATTAAAATTCAGCAGGTCTATTAAGTTAATAATTATTATTGGTTTTAATAGCTAAGTTGGACAGCGTTGTATTTGAAAATAATATTTTTTGACTTGTCAAATTTCCCAGTTAAACGTTGTGTAATATTATTAAAACACCGCTTTTGTGAAAGTCATCTGACAAGTCATCTGACAAGTCATGTGAAACACAACAATGGCGTTCAAGTGCAGAAACAATTGTGTTCAAGCCCTATGTTGTCAAAATTTAAGAAAATTCAACATTTCGGTACTGGAGAACAGATTTTCTTATTGACGGCATGTATTTTACATCTGACTTGTCAAATTTCTAACATAAAAATCTTTAAATGCTCTGAGAAACAATTAAAAATTGCTTCTTTAAATCTTAGGTTAGATAATGTAACTCTGATCCACCTTAAAACAAGAGGTCTGTCACACTTAAACCAGCATATTATAGACCCATTGCGATAACACAATTAATTCTAAAGGAAAACATATCGAGTTCAAAATATATCGGCGACTGTCTATGAACAATCTTCTAGCAAAAAATCGGAGAGTGAATAAAATTGCCATGAAAAGTTTGTCAAAAAACTGTCTTTCATTATCGACTTTAAACTTTAGGTTCCGCCATTCATGGAAAAAAATTAACACGCGCAAAATAAGTGGTGTGAGAAACTAGGTCGTAATCCAGACAAAAGGGTTGTAATGATCAATTATGTATGTATATATCGAGGTAATCTTTATATTAGAAAGCTCGGTTAATCATATCAGAAAATGAGAGATCAAATCCTTCCGCCTCTTTATGACAAGAGCATGGCACTGACACATGAGGTAAGACACAGTATTTTCCTTCTCCTCAGACCCATATATCCTAATGAAGTCACTTGTCGTAACATAAAGTCTTTCGGCATGCCTACCAGAAGGACAGCAGCCCGTTAGTATTGCCATTGTGCGATAGATGTCCATGTGATTAAAGAAGTGTTTCAATCGTCTTCATGTTCATACGTGTCTAACAGAGTCTAGTAATTTCGCACGTACCCTCTTAGCGCCAACGAGTTTGAGCCTCCACGTAAAATGAGTGCAAAATATCCAAATTAACTGAGACAATGGGAATACCTATGCCCTGTAACATGTCAGATATTGTACCCCGGTTCTGGTCAGCTCAATGATCCGAAATTTCTCTGTGACATGGATAAAGACGGACGTTGAAACTACGTTTGTTGTGGACTTAATCACAGCCTGGCTGTTTGAGTAAATCAAGAGACTTTCAGGCAAAATTCTACCACTCAACAAGCATTGCGTCGTTTTTAAAATTGTTATGATCTCTGATTGGAAAACACTGCAGTGGTCAGGCAGCCTTTTAAATACCACAGCTCATCATGACACTCCTTAAAATTTAACTGACATAGCATTTATCAGAATTTTAATTAGAATGCTTTAATTCCAAAAGAAACTGTCAAGACCTACTGTAGGTATCCTGCAAAAATCAAAAAGCCAACACAATCTATTGAAAATAACTCGTGTATTGATTTTGACTTTTTATACATTTTTTTATAGTCATTTTAACTTCTACAGTGCTTTATATCTCACACAGATTCTGTTTGACAATATAAAGCGAATGAAAGCGATTTATCATTTGAGAGTTTTAAAGAGAAACATTCGCATAAAATTACTCGCTGACAACAGCCATTAACAACAATGTTTTCTGTCAATGACACCAAATGATGTCGTCTTTAGTTGCGTTCGGTTTTACCTTTCTCCGGTGCTACGTTTCTCCGGTGATTTCTCATAAAAAGTAAGCTGATGTATGGCGCTGGATGACATATTTTTCTCAAAGGACTAATACAACCAGCAAAGTGCTGTCATTTTTAATTAATTTTTTTACAGCACAAGCAATAAAAGGCGGCCTATTAAAGGTTATATTTTATTTGCAAAATATATGAAAAGAAACTTAAATAAATTGCCTACTTTTTGGGGTTTCATTTAAATACGTTGTATGGCATATTTTAGGGGTTATATTAAATACCCATTGTATTGTCATTAAATTTTTAATCAATAAATGTTATGTTATCGTTCATGAAATTTGACTCAATTCCTTTTAAACCATTTTATGGTCCTTTTAATCGTAATTGTTCATATTTTTTGTTTTACGACACAATATTTTAAATAGGTTTTCTTGTAGAAAAATATGAAAAATCATAGCGAATCTATAACAATAGACTGTCATTGTTTGAAAGTGTTTATTTTTCTAGTTTTTTTTCTTCTTTTACTTTTCAGAAACCAAAAGATTAATTGTTTTACATGCACGGGTATGTATACGATGTATTTGTTTTTGTACTTTTATTATGATGACGTAGCAAATATATTCTGTACATATATACTAAATTTAGCATGAGTATAAATATGTATAAGTATACCTTTTAAGTTGATTATATTAAGGTGCTCCCTACTTTTAAAGGTTAAATTAGATTAAATGCGTGAAGTGCCACAAAAGAATTTACATGGACATGGTTATTCACATTTATAATTGGTTTGTTCACTTAAAATTTTTCCCAATTTTGAAAGATGGTAACCCTGTTATTCTAGGATCTGCTAAAAGAAAATAAATTACACGATTTAATGGAAAATCTTGATTAGTGAAACTGAAACAAATCAAACAAAGAATAAAAAGATGCCGAATATCCTTTACGGCAGCATATATTCGTAAAAGGAATGATATGGAATTATAAAAATTGTATTTTAAATTATTTCCTGTTTTATTAAATTCTCTAATGTAGCGAAATCAAACTTTTTTCTGCTTTAATTCAGGCACAAAATTTTCCTTTAAATTATTGTGAATATTTCGTGTTCCTTTATAAGCAACCATATTGAAGGTCGAGCCAAATAATTGGCTGCTGTAGACTGGCAATATTGATTTTACTTGTGAAAGAGCCGCGGTGATAGTTTAGCATACACAAGTTATGTAAAAAACATTCTTCACAAGCGACGATATTGGTTCTGTTGAAAGACATCGGTCATCATTTAATTTGCATTTGACACACTCTAATAGAAGATTATGAAGTCGGCATGGTCTAGGTTGGCCTATAAGACGTGAAACCGTTGTTCAAATCTTAGGTCAACAACATTTGAAAAAGACATCTTTCTTTCATGACTTTCTTTCAGCAGTCTTTTGGCAAATACTCTGAGTGTAAATAAAATTGCCATAAAAAGCTTCTCAAAACACTGTCTTTCGGAGCGACTTTTAACTGTAGGTCTCACCACTCACAGACAAAATTAACACACATAACATAGGTGACTTGAAGAGCTAGGGTATAACCATGACTAAAGGGTTCTAATGACCAAATATGTAAGTGAGATAGGCAACTATTGCGGGGCTTGCGGAAGAAAGTGCAACGAGAAAATGCTAAAAATGCATGAACTAGCTGCGAATTGTTCTCTCATCCATCTTATGCTTCGGGTTTTGGTTTGACAGAATTTTTCACGTGTCCATATCCGAAGAAATGGTCGACGAAAATCGTTTCGTAAATAAATGTGTAGGTTAGAGGACGTGTACTTGTCAATTAAGACAAGTACAGTACCCGGAGGTCGAATTGACCCATTGTACAACAAATAAATGTGTAATAATGGAGGAACGTTGAACAAAGTGCATTGGGTCCAAAGGGATCTCTGTTGAAGAATAAAACTTATGTTTCATTCACGAAATTGCTGCCTTATTGACTATCGGGTTGCGGGATTGCACAAGAATTGTACAATAAAGTTACACTAAAGTTTGAGATACAAGAATTAATAAAAGGCAGCCCCGTAGAATTGAACTGATCTTTCAGCACCACGCGGAAATTATAAACCGCAGACGGCCATAATGTAAAAAATAGTTAAAATAATCGGGTTCAATGACAGATGACAAGTCATTATCCGCCGTATTTGGTTCCTAAACATATTTTGTCTTATGGAATTGGAAAAAGCTTTTTAAAAAAGGTATATAAACATTAGTATAAGAATCCTAGCATTTCAGAGTATTATTTTCTTATTCAGTTTAGAGAAAAATGTTATGATGCAATTAAATGTATGCAAAAATCATAAAGGAAATTAATTTTTTTTTTTTTTGATTAAATTTCACCCCTTATAGATGGTAAATTTGGAATTTATATATTTTCTGTCAAAATTACTGCATATTTTCATTCATCCGTATTGACTTGTTGAGCTTTAAAGCCGAAACTTTAATTTTAGGCTACACACTGCAAATAATGTTGCCATAACCTCAATTTTAGATATGCGCAAAAATTAATTTATTTTTCATATTCATATTCCCTAAAGGCAAACGAAAAAATACCACCCTAATGTTTATCCTATATACATATACATACATATATATACTGGCTTTCATATACACAGACAACGAAAATAATGGTGACGTATTTTTCTGTACATAATAATTGGGCGGTATGAGCGAGTGGGTAGCAGATTGGCAAATTTAAAGTTCAGTTCGCAGACAAACAAAAAAAAAAAAAAAAGAAATTACGATTTACAAGAAAGAACCTTCAGAAAAGGACAAATTATTGAAAAAGAACAAAAGTATGGCATAAACGAATAAAGGCTAATGGAATTTAAAATATAAGATTTTAAATATTTTTTTAGGAATTTTTCTACTTTTCAATGCTTTAGAAAATAATACATTACACGTGTTTTGCGATATTCTTTGTCTATGGTATACTTACAAAATTCCTTTGGTGATGATTTGGGCTGCTTTGGCTGTTTAAAATAATTATTTTTCTTTATTTTTATTTGAATTATATAATCCTTGCAAATGGAAATTTTAAAATCAATCAGAATTTCGTATTTCTTTAGTCATTTTTATTAAATTTCTTTTGAATTGATTTTTTTTGTTAGACAATCTATTTGTATATTTGTATTTATAGCAGTAGAGAGTGAATTACTTCTTAACACGGTTAACGTTGAGTTTTCTTTCAAAACACACACCTTATCTTAATGTCTGCCGCCGAAAAACTAAAGTTTCAAATCATTATTCCAAAATAAAAAAAAAACATGTTAAAAAGAGCACCACTTTTATTATCCTATTCTTTTGTTCTCTTTCTCTTTCATTCCCCTGCTCTATTGTTGCGTTTGTATTGTATTGTGTTTGTTGTCGCTTAACTTGAAATAATAATTTTGATAAGGATTTGTTCTTGCACTTACTGTTGCCGTACACAGAATCCAATTTTATTTTATCAATCTCTCGCTCTCACATTTAACATCCTTTGCTACTGTTTTAAGCGCAGCAGCAAAGTATGATTGTATTGGTGTGTTACTAACAAGTAAGTACCATAGTACGTACACAATAAAAAGCTTATTTATGCTCCTCTATGGACAACGTAGAAAACATTACTACTTGTACAGTAGGTTCGTGTCGGACACAAGCTCAAACCTCTTCATACCAACCGATGTTCAATGAACTTTTCGAACGAACATAAATGAGAAACAAAAAATAAACGCCGTGACGTCGTTGTTTGCTTTTAAAAAGCACGATTTAGATATACAGATGAGTAGAGTTTTATAGCAGCATATGATCTGTATCTAAAAAAGCTAAGGATAGTAACTAACAAAATTAATGACCTATTTTAGGTTTTTTCCTTTGAGTTATTAGTTAAAGTTGTTGGCTGTTATTCACTAATTGAGTTAGCCTTAGCCATTGATTATCGTATTTAAGTTCTTTTAAACCTGAGCATAGTTCTCAAGGACAAATAAGGTCTTAGTATAACGCTGTCCAAAAGCTAAGGCGTATACGTAATGCTCAGCATGAGTAGAAACCGTCCACTGAATACTGATCGCCTTTATTGAAAAATCTAATCTTCAAACCATTTTGTAATTATTAACACAAGTAGAGATAAATATGATAAAGTGTGTGTGTTAAACTGTGCTATTATTTTCCACTCCTCTGTATTTATATTTGTTAAGTTTTTTTTCCTTTAAATGGTAAGCGAATAATGAGTTCTTTAAACAACTTGTTTCAACGCTTGGCAAAGATTTTTAAAGACCTCTCTAATGTATGAGTATGTGATTATTTAGACATGTGTGTCTGCGTATGTTTACATATACATTTAAAGATTCTATGCGCTGTTCAAAATTATATGTTCAAAGACAGAAAAAAAATCATGTTCGTTACGTTTCATTTCTTTTGCTTTCCACTTTTAATGTCTTCGAAATTGTACGTTTGCAGAGAAAGACTTCAAATGTCCATCCACATACCCATACGCCATAACAATGACGATAATGATGTTGTTGTTGTTGAAGTTGAAAATTGGCAAAAAAAAATGAAGAAAAAAAAAACAGTCTGAAGAACTCCTTCAAGTTTGTTTGTGTTCTACAGGTTTGGGTATTTTCCTGTACAACTTTTTTCGTGTCGTTTAATTAAAAAAAAAATTGTTGTTCCTCCTTACTTGCAATATTAAATATCAAGTTTTGGTTTTGAACTCCTGATATTGTTCTTTATTTTTGAAGTAGGAAACAGTTAAGAAGAAGAAGAAAAGAAAATATTTCTTTAATAATCATAATAAAAGGTAGGTTTTGTTTTTGTTTTTTTCAATGTTTTATTTTTAATGTTCTTTCGTAATGTTTTGTTTCTTTCGTTTTTCTTTTTTTAGTGTGTTTTTTGGCTGATGTTGTTTTCTGTTAGAATTTCGTGATTTAACATGTGAATGAAGGTCAGTCAGTCCATTGGTCTGATGGTACCAAACAAACAACAACATATTCTTGCTTGTTAATCTGTACTTGGTCTACAAATACCACGTATTTATGCCCACTACCTACGAAACACTCTGTTTTAATGTTTGCTTTGCGTTCTCAAAAGGTCTTTAAAGCGCAGGCTTCATTATTTTTTTAAGAAAAACAATTAAATAGTTATAGATCGTCATGGACTATCTCACGATGCCCTACTGCACTGAATATGTGTTAGCAACAGTGATAATTTTATATATGAGTGGCGGAACCTACCGTTTAAAGTCGATTACGAATAATAAATCCTTGAGAAATTTTTCATGGCAATTGTATTTACTCTTACAGTTTTTGCTAGAAATCTGTTGAGAGGAAGTCGCCGGAGGAATATTTTTGGAAATGCCTGACATGGGATTTGAACCGCGCACTCATATCTGATAAGCCAACGGACTACCTACTAGACTACCGCGACTACAGTGATGATTAATTAGGAATCTTCCGGTCATGTGCTACATATGTAGGAGCCTCAGGTCCTGCCCGATAAGGAACTTGACTGCAAATCAAATTTGTCATTAGTACTATGGTAACCAAAAATAAACTATACTAATATTGTCTAGGGAATTAGAGCAAATCGGATATTAGTTCGAATGGATTTGGACAACAAGTGTATGTTGGTTTAAGTGACGCAATGAAAACAGAACCAGTAGACTTTATAATTTTGGAAAATGCTTCGCTATGCGATTTAGTAACAAATTTGAATGGAATAATCTGGAATACCATTTTTAAAAGACGCACCATTTTGTTGTATAGGAATGGGTTAGTAACGGATCTTGGGACAGGACCGGAAGTTTTTGGTCTCAGGATGAAATATTCCGAGTTCATGAGGCAACTCGCTGGTATATTCTAATTCAGGGTTCGTCAAAAAATTTTTAGTTATGTGTTAGTGAGTAAGAGAGAGAGAATAAGTTGAGAGAATTTATTTATTTACAGCCATAGAAAAGTGTTAGTAATATACGCTATTTTTATTTTCATTTCATCAGCATACATATGTAAAGCTATATAACGTTGGCTTAATAATTTTTGATAAATAAAAATAAAATAAAAAATCCATTTTTTATTAAAAGAACATAAAGCTATCCATCTTTGGCTTAAAAATTATGCCATGTTTTTTTAGATAAATAAAAATAAAAATAATAAAAAACCCATTTTTTATTAACAGAAAAAAGCGAGCATTCCAAAGCATTTAAAAAAATTATACTATGCGACAAAATAAAAAAAAAATTAAAAACGCCCAGCTAATGTCATAGCCCATTTTTAACATAAAATATTTTTTGAGTGTCATTCTGAAATAAAATGATAAAGCATCCGCCGCACATGTGTTCTTGCCGCAGTCTGATCGACAACTAAATGAAAAAACACAAGAATGCGTGTGAGTTCTCTTTGCACAACTGTGCTATGAAATGGTGAACTATGTTCTAATTGGAAGTCTATGCCATCGAAGGATGTACTCAATTCCATTTCGATATAAGGTATAAAGGATGGGACATAGCAATACTCTATGACGGTCAGACTGCCATCCGAGCATTCTGCTCTTATGAGTTAAAATCGAAGATAGTATGGGACTCACTGGAGAAGTTGAGTTAGCTAAATAGGGAAAATACTGTGCTGCGTGCCATATTAAGTCGAAATTCATGGCAATGAGTAGCGCAGGCAGATGAGGTAACAAGAAGGAAAACTTCCATGCTTCCGTGGGGCCAGAACCGTTCTGTGAAATGGGGAGAGATATTTGAAAAAGTATACTCAACGAAAAGTAAGATAAAGAGAGTGTAAGACTCTTCAAAACCCAAATTGGATGGAGACAATCAAAGCTGTTACAATAAGAAGAGACTTGAGTCTTGCAGCAGATTATATAGGAATAACCTGAGGTAAGTAACAGGTTTTTAAAAGGGCACTGTGGACTCAAAGTGCTCTTGTTAAAAATAGGGATTACCTTGAAACCAACATATAGATTCTGTGGTGGTGGGAATGAATCAGTCGAACATGTTCTTGGAACCCGTGAGGCATTTATGCGTCTTCCGGGTGTATAGCAGGTGCTGTACTGAGTAGGACCCTAAAGTTTGTCATAGAAATAGGCTTAGAGGAAATAGTATAAGTATGCCATATATAAGTTGAGGTCAGTACAATAGATTGTACGGTCGCAATACTATGACATCTTCTCTCGACTACAATACTGACCATAACTAACTTACGGAAAACTGTGTTACCTGTCTTTTAAAATAGTCCATAAGGAGTCTTCAGGGTCTTTAGGGCCCAAAGTGAAAATATTAGTAGGAGGGAACGTTACCTAATAAAATAAATGTTTCATAATTTTATTAATTCTATCCAGTTTTAAACTATCATAATTAATGCATATACCCAACACAACGGATAATCATTTCCTATTTGTGCCGCTCGACTTTGAATTTGTTCCTGTGTTTAAAAATGGAGGCCATTCTGTTTCTTAGTCTACTAACAATTTTGTTTTTCGCTATAATCGGTTATGTAAGTATATTCATCGAGTTGCAATACTTTTAAGAAAAACTATGAGGACTTAAACATGTTTCGATATCTTAATAGAAGTCGGCCAAAAAGGTAAGAACTCGGATTTTTTGAGTTGTGGTGACTTAGCTTTACGTATGAGGAATTTCAGAAAAGGCTTGTGTAGTATGATATATTTTGAGACCATTGATGCATTGCAAACAGGCGTATATTTCCTACTTTTGCTTAGGTTAGCGAACCAAAATAATAATTAAATTTTTTTTATTATTGTATTCGTACAATATTTTATTGTAAATAATATTTTGTCATAAAAACTCGTTAAAAACTAATTAAAAAAATTTTAAAATAACTTGTTTTTGTTTTAGTCTTTCGCTAAATACGCGTAGTTTTGTTAAGAAAAAACGACACATTTTTCTTTCTGTCATATTTCGCTGTCTTATCACGCTTCTCAAGTAAGTAGAAAACGACAAAAACAAAAAGAAACTACGATTCAAGCCATTCAAGTCATTTAAATTTTTAATATTCAAATTTATTTGCGATTGTAACAAGCTTAAGTGTTACCTTTTTTTTTAGAACTTTAAACGTCTTAATGTCTTGGCACGCAACAAACACGCTTTATAGCTTATGTTTGTTGTTTTCCATTAATTTATTGCATTTAACTTTTAAACTTGTCTCGCACCAAGCCCTCTCCAAACACTTCAGCTTTAACTTCTTAGTCTAGCAAAATCTAAATGAGACACGCAATCGACAGACACACCTCCTTCGGCTACTTTTGCTATGTGCTTCTGCCTGTGCCAGTGTCTGTCTGTATACCTTTTACGTTGACCATGCTTATGACAAGTAAATGAACTTCAACTGAATTCTACTGCAATACGCAACTTTGGTTCTCGAAAATCAGGCCGTTGGTAGTGAACCTGATCGTTCACTAACCACGAATATTTTGAGCATTTTTACTCGCTGCAACTAAAGAAAAAAATATCGTTTAATATCGTGTTTTAATTCATGATTTTCTAATTTAATGCTGCGTTAAATTGAGTGTTGACAGACTGATTAAATATTTGGATTGAATTTTTTTTTTTTTTCTATATCCTAATTAAATCAAATTTGAGAATTTCGTAAACAATGGATTTTTTTGTTTTATTTAATGGAAGAGCGATAATTAATAAATAAAGTGACCCAAAGCTCACATCGCAGACCGTATTTTTCAAGAATATTGTTGCGACAAATTTCCTTCAAATGAACTTGTACTGGTACTTTGTTAACAAATTATCACGCACTATGGCTTGAACAAGAAACGTTGAAAAAGTAGACAAAATTCCACTGAAAATAATTCCTCATCGATAAGAGAATGGACAGTTATGGCTAGGAATGGATGCCAAGGTCGGTGCAGGTATTTACTGTGGAATACTGGACATTGCGGAATCATACATGCTACTAGATTATGCCAATATTTATAAAGTGAAGGTCTTTGCAATAGAAAAGTCTGCAGAGAAAGCAGCAGTCAGGTCTTTCTCGAAGCTAGTTACTCGATGCAAGAAGAATTATCTTGAATCCCGGATTAGATTCAAATACACTGTCTTATCGACTGAAATGCGGGAACCGAAAATGTTTTTCGTAAGCGAACTGTCCTATCCCGCTACCCCGATTCGTGAGTTTCTTGAATACCTTGAAGAATATAACAACTTATTCTCTCACTAGACATGTTTGGCTAAGGGGTCTAAGTAAGAACACAATTCTACTGGTATAAACAAGAACAATTTCCTTCCAGAAACTGTGGAGTGGATACTGTTTGGAGCCGCATCTAACATTCAGGTGTCCACCATTGGCTGCGAACAGCGAAGAAGTCCGGGTCCCTATAAGACCGAAGAAATATTTTCTTTCTATTTCGTTTTATTGGAGATGTCTGACCCTTGTTTTGAACCTCGGCCTCCCGTCTAATACCTACTACTTACGAGACTATGATGACCTCTATTTTTATATTGCATAAATGAATATGTTTTAGAAGAAAGCTTCAATTTGGATGACAGCTTTATCAAAACAGAGCAATGAAAAAAATGTCTTTTGTGAGCTCTAATAAATACGACAGGAACGACAGCATATACCAAAAAAGAGTACAGTAATACCCCGCTTAACGCGGGGGATACGTTCCATTAAGTTCTAGCGCTAAACGAAACAGCGTTCGTACTGAGATTGCGACTTCAGAAATACTGTTGGAATCTTTATTCTGAACAAACAAAAGAGCATTGAAAAAGATACATAGTATTCACCGTCGCTATATATAGTGCACCGCTTTTGGTTGGTGTATGGCGGAGTCATTTGAATCCCAACTACCGCGTAATACTGAAACAGCGTTAAGCGGAGCAGCGTTAAACGGGGTCTTACTGTAAAAGTCTATTCAGAAAGAATGAGTTAAAAATATCCAATTCTACAATTGGCTTACAATCCCCAAAAGATAAATCAAGCTTCGTAAATAACATGAAATAACTCTATTAAATTTCATTATGCTTTTACGGTCTCATTGTATACAATATTACAGCTTTGATGTAGTTTTCTGCTAAAGGTTTGAATCTAAGCTAAACTAGCCTTCTGTCTAGGCTAAACAATAATATTTTTATTCAATTCACACATAGAGGACGCAATTGTTGTCAAGCGTGAACGCTTTTTATTAAAAAAGCCATCATTTAGTGCTTGTGAAATAGGCCCGATATTAATAAATTTCATCATATTAAAAAAAAAAATCACAAACTTTTGTGCTAGATTTTAATGGGATCCGTAGCACTAAGCTCTCCATTTAAGTCGTTATGTTACGATATATTTTACTGTATACTCGCCATATGAGGTATGTATGTTACGTCTGTATATTACGACTGTAACGACTGTGCAGTGTTCCTCAGAAAGTAGAAATTTTAAACATTTCTTCTTGGGCCGCATATTCATCGAAAAATTTCTCTTATGGAAAATCCACGTGACTCTCTCCCACAACTCATCATGGGTCATGCTTCTGATAAGATTCTAAAAAGCCTCATAGCTTGTAAGTTGCTAAGTTGACCCATTTTATGGTAACAGGAATTAATTCGTGTTTGTAAGCAGTTCCCTTGACCTTTATGTCTCGTATAGAATTCACATGAAATTTTCTACAATCAAAAGGTACTTATTTTTTAGTTCGGAGGCCTATTTACATCATTCGTTGTTGATTTTAAATTGTAGGTCTTTCCACTAAAATACAAAATGTGACTGAAGTGAGAAGCGTAAGTTAGGGCGAAATCCTAACTGAAAGATTGTAATGGTCAATATTGTATGTACATATGAATTTATGTATGTATGAATGTATTCCTATATTTCACTACATACAATATAATTTCGTAAGTAGGCCGCTTTAAAAAAAAAATTAAAAATTTACGAAATTCATATTCAAAGAAAAATTTTGGGAAACCTGTAACAATACAATGATTAAACAGAGTGTCATCACATGTGGCGATTCCCTGGCAAAATATTTCCATTTTTTTTTCGTACAACAGCTTTAACTCTCTGCTTCTTCTTTTAAACGCTTAATATTTGCATGAGAAGTCCTCCCCTTGTAGAGATTCATGCATTCAGTCGTTCGTACAATAATGCCTCCGGTAAAAAACTTAAATGTTTATGCAATATTTTCATGTGTGTGGGTGTGTGTGTGTAAGTCGCACAGAGAAAAAGAGTAAAAAGACCTTTTGGACAAACATGTGTATTACTAAGCCCACTATCTCACACATGTATTTAAATATTCCGACACACGCACAAGCATGTATTCTCATGCACTTGTGTGTATGCATTAAAGGATTCATTGTAACAATTCTAATATTTAGTTTGTAAAGGTATATTGTAACGGTTCTTTTACATGTGTATGCGTTTGTGTGTAAGCAGAGAAAGCGTTTTTCGTCTAGTATTTGTTATTGTTATTGTTGTTGTTGTTGTCATTATGTAGATTTTATTATGGCTGGTTGATTTTATATCATTCATCCATACTGATATGTTTGAATTTGTGAGGGTGGGGCGCTCTTTTGTATTTCTAAGAACATCAAAGGCCTACAGTAAAATTCAGAATATTTTTGTTATTTTTTGTTGTTGTCGTATATCTCTGTTGTTTTGTTAAGCCGCCCTCTTTTTGTTTGGGCTATTTTTGTATTTGATTTTATCTCACTAAACAAATTTAATTATTACACCCTACTTTAATGACATACACTACCTATAGGGTGAGTGAATGATTGAAATGCTAATGAACAATTACATGTTAATACAGGTATTTAAAAAAGTTTATTCATTCTCAAATGCCAGCTTAGAATACATTCAAAAGAGATATTTATCGATCTTTTGAAGAAAGACTTCTTAAGAAAAAAAACATTCTTTTCCATGTCATTTTTAAAGGTAAAAAGTAGAGTTTTTGACAATTTCGGTCTGCTTTAAAGAATACTGAAAACAATGCTCTCTTTGTTCAAGGAGCATAGGGCTGTAGCAAAGTACCTCTTCATCTAATTCGGTTTTGGTTTTCAGCAGTATGTTTATTTATGCTCTGGACCAATTTTCCATACAAATTTGGGATTATGCCTACGCTACACTCGGTGATGGTCGGTAATGTGAAAATGTATGTATGTTCTGGACCAATTTTTTCATACAAATTTGGTATTATACGTACGCTAAGTATATCCAGAACATACATACATTTTCAAATTACATGTTACAAACCTATCGACTAACCGACTATTACCGAGTGTAGCGTAGGCATGATCTCAAATTTGTATGGAAAAATCGGTCCAGAAAACTATTTTCGACAGAGATTCCTTCCTTATTAATATTGTATTATCTGGGTCAGTCAGTAGAGAAAGTGCTTCCTGAAAGAATAGTTTGGAGGTTATTTAAAATGGTTGTATACATATTCAAGAGTACCCAGCCTAAAGCAAAAGTGCCTAACAACCAAATTATGTTCATTGAACTCCATTGTCACTGGCAGGCAGTAGTAATATAGGTTTAACTGCAACATGAGTTGCCAATATTGGTCGCATGATTGTATACCCCAGGTAGCGTAACAGGCTATAGAATCCCTATTCATAACGACGAATTCGACGTATTTTTTGCTTCTTTTCCTCGTGAGAAAAGTTTGCTTTAGAATGTCAAGATTTGCTTTAATTGATTGGCATAGCTGGGTAAATTTTTTTCTTCATCAGTAGGGTTAACAGCTGCTACGAAACTAGCGGCGTTGAAATATATCGTACGGTGTCCGCTAATACCCGTAAATAGCTTCTTTTGAAAATATTATCTCTATTGGCGGTATTTTTTCAAGGGGTAGACTGCCAAGTAAGACTGTGTTCTTTATTCTAGACAGCAAGAGCTTTAACTTTATCAATATTGTGCAACAAATATATCATTTTAAACAAGATATACTTTACTTTCGATTCTTCCGGAGGTGCATCATCTCAGCAATGGAAGGAAGTTAACACTGGACCATGGATAAAACCTATCTTACGTACATACTTACTTGATTGGCCATTATCAACCCGATTAACGGATTCCGGTCTGCTTAAACACATCCTTCCAGGCGCGTCTAGTTCTTAAGTACCTTCGCTAGTTGGTCACACTAATCGATGACAGGGCATCCTCGATTTGTTCCTTCCAAAGCAAACAAGGTCATTCTCTTCACCGACTTCTGCTGATCAAATACCCATCGCGTCGAAGCATCCTTCTCCATCCGAACGTCATGACCTATCCAGCGCAGTCGATGGATATTAATACTCTGTACAATGTCTATGCCGCTCATACAGCTCATTGTTGGATCGAATGCGAAAATCATCGCCAGCTCGCACTGGACTGAAGATCTTACGTAGGACTTTTCTCTCGAATACTCTCAAGGCTGCTGTATCAGTGTTTAATGCAAGAAGCACAGTTTCCTTTTGCCTTATTAATCTTAAATTTATAGTGTTTCACTGCTGTTGTTGCTGATGTAGTTGTTGCTACTCTCTATTCAATGGAAATCTATTTGAAATTTAATAAATCATTGTTCGTTGACAGCTTATGTTTCACAAGAGCTTTCTTTCTATTTTTTTGATTTTGAAATTGAAATTTTCGTGTTCATCATGGTCCGTCCTTTTGCAAATGCTTTTCTTATTCGATTTTTTCGTATGATTTTTTTTCTCTGGTTTTCTGTTTTTTTTTTGTGAAATAAATATTACATTGATATTGTATAACGTTTTAAAAAGTTTCTGCATCATCAATATCAGCGCCATTGCAAGAGCAATTCTTTGTACACACAAAAATTCATGCATCCTTTACCGTTATACGATATTGTCAAGCAGTTCTCATAGAAATTTCCTCTTTTTTTTTCTGTAATTTTTTTTTATCATTTGGTCGTCATCGTATTCAAATCGAAGATACTTTTTTGGAGTAGAATTTTTCCATTCATTGAAAATTTTTATTCCTCATAAATGTAAGCACTTGTCGAAAAAGTTTTAAGAGATTATTGAGACCGAAAAAGAAGAGAAAAAAAACATTTTTTTTTCAAGTGAAATACAAAATTTGATTATTTTTTTTAAACAAGTAAGCGAAACATAGGCCTTCAAATGAGAAATAAATACATTTTTAATAACTTTGTATTTTAATGCATGTCAGAGGATAAGTTTGTGCTTAATGTTATCCTGTATGTGATTTTAATTTAAGTCACTCATAGGCAGATTGTCTTATATACGAAGAAAGTATCTGGCAGAGATGAATAATGATTGTGTTATATTCAGAAATCAAGTATTGTTTATCAAAAAATCGAACAAAATTCGATAAAATATGAAAATGTGCGGCTTTCGGACCTATTGGATTAAAAATCCCAAGACAATTATTGCTACGGATGATTGCGACGAAGCTAACTTTTTTTCAAATTAGAAAAAAAAGTGCCTTATAAGTATATAAATCGGCCAAAATCGAATAAAAAATGGTATTGTGGGGGAAATGAACCTAGTGGGCTGGATAGCTATGGTATCAAGGATTCTAAAACAGGTTTTATTATGGTCGGACGTTACTTAGGCTCGGAGATATAAGCAGCAAAGCTTATTTTTTTCTTCAATTGAGCAACAAGGAAGTTCGCTATATAAACCAGACAAAATGCCGGCATTGCGTTTTTTTGTCATAGACTTGCATTTTTTATCGATAGATGCCATGTGTGGCTTCGATAACATGCATTTTTTTGGTTACTGACTTAAATTTTCTTTTGGACGATGACTTGCATTTTTTGTCGATTATATGAATATTTTCGTCGCTGACTTTCATTTTTTTGGTCAATGACTTGCATTTTTTGATGCAAGACTTTCATCTTTGGTCACTGAATTGAATTTTTTTGGTCGATGTTATGCATATTTTTGTCTATCACTTCCATTTTTTGTTGATGACTTGCATTTTTTGGTCAATGACTAAAATTTTTTGGAAGATGACTTGAATTTTTCGTCGATTATTTGAATATTTTCGTCGATGACTTACATTTTTTTTTGGTCAATGACTTGCATTTTATGGTGCAAGACTTGCATTTTTGGTCTATGAATTTCATTTTTTTGATCGATGACTTGCATTTTTGGTCGATGGCATGCTTATTCTTGTAGAAGACCTCCATTTTTTGTCGATGACTTGCATTTTTTGGTCGATGACTTGAACTTTTTTCGATGACTTGAAATTTTTTGTAGATGACTTGCATTTTTTAACTTTTACGAATTTTACCCGATATTTAATGAATGCATCTATGAATTTATTCAACTTAAAAGATTTTTATTGTCGAAATCAAGTCTCTTACAACTGAGTCTTATTCAGCATATTTTTCCATCAGCACGTTAAAATTCCAGCATAGATTTAGAATATCTGGGGTTCATATTTGACTGCAAACTAAACTGGAGCATCAATCCAATCCAGAACTACTAGAACGACAACTACCCTTTATTGTTGTAAGAGAGCAATAGGCATAAAATTTATACTACCTACAGGACTTTGTAATCAAACCAAATTATTTCAAAGGGCCGTGGTTTAGTGAACAGTTGTTCAGCAGGGGATTAATTTAATCCGATTTGGGGCGTATTATGATAGCTATCATGATAACGGCTGTTTTTAGTACTACATAGCCTAACGCATTATTTACTATTCCTAAGCAAGCCCGAAATTCCGGTTTTGCTTCGGAGTTCACTTTACATTAAAAGTGTCAAATATCCAATTGAAATAGGCTGTGGCTTCATGGTTGAAAATCGATTCTTAATTGTTATCAAATTTTTTCTCCAGATGTTGAAAATAAATGGATATGCAGACGAAATTCGTTGTTGTGCTGTTTCATTTTTGATACTTTTTTGTTCCAAGACAGTCTCTTCATAAATTCAATTTACATGCTAACAGATGCGTTAAGGTAAAGGGTATTGGCTGGTTAGTCTGTTGGTTGGGTGGTATTCACCATACTGCCTTAATACAGACGACACAATATGGCAATAAAGCGTTGTACGCATGTATAGAGTCCTTGGACTAACAATTTGTTTTGTTAGCATTTATTTTCTTTGTATTTTATGTTGAATTTTTTTTCTTCAAAGCCTGTCAACTTTTCTGGCCATTTGATTTAGAGATGACACAACACGTTCATATGCCAACAGATTTATGATGTGTTGTGTTAGCGGTGGTGGTGGCCATTGGCGCCATTGTTTGCACATGATGATGGCAACATACTCTTCTGACATTTGGGATGGCGAAAGCATTAAAGATTCCTTCGTCTTTCATATTTTATTGTATACAATTTTCTATAATTTTCTATTGTTTCGGCCCATAGTGCTTACATCTTAGTTACCTGTTAGCAGGAGCCCTTTGGTTGTATTTTTAATTTTTTCTTTTTTTTTTATACGATTGACGGTTCGTCGCCATTTCGTTTGGTTATTGTCTGGTGTCCTTTGATCCTTACGTGACTGCGACAATTGTTATGCAACATCATGTTAACACCTGGTGCGATGAATGCTTAGGATGCCATGCAATAGACACGCTCACTCATACACTCACTGTCTCACTGAGTTCCCCCCATAATTCCGTCACATAAATAAACAGACATTTGTCAACCATCAACGTGATGATGCCAAGGCAGAGAGGTGTTATGTGGACAATAGTACCAGATGCAGGATCTTAACGAACGGACATTACATGAATGTGTGTTTGTCTAAAGACTTCAAATATGTAACGAAAAGCCTTCCATCATGCTATCCGCATTGCTTCTTGACACTGTAACGAAGCAAATTTGTGACATTAATCATGGTCGGGTTAAAGGGTTTTGCGACCAAGCAATTAACGCCTCCTTTAAGCCACGTTACTGTTTGTGTATTGAGTCAGTTTTCGAGTTATTTTTTTCGCTGTGACTTCTATGCATGTGTTCTGGAGTTCGTTTCATGATTCGTTTTTCAATTAAGCGGATTCTAACGTTTGAATGCGCTGCATTTGCGCAGAAGAAGTTTTACAAAAGCCTGTTTGCCCGTTGGAGAATACTTACGTACATGTACATACATACATACATGCATTGATTGTATCACTCTTTCGGCATTTATATTACCCTCCTTCCTCTCTCTCTAGCATTGACTGTTGCTTCTCAGCATTCGTTGGTTTAGAAAGGAATACTGCCCTGCAAAAACAAAAAGAAAACCTTAAAAAGGAAATAAATGGACGACTGCGTGAAACAATATTAGAAATTTCGTTTGTTTACTTTCGGTGGGGGTTTATTTTGATTGAAAAATTTTTCAATGAAGAGGGTGAACCAGAAACACTTTAAATTTTGAAAAGAATTAAGAATTAAAGTTGCGGGATCTACAGTTTCAAGCCTTCTCCGAACGACAGATTTTTTGAAAAATTTTTCATGGCAATTTTATTTACTCTTTGAGTTTTTGCCAAAACTATGCTGGGAGGAAGTGGCCGCCGAAAGATTCTTTTCGATTTTCGTTTCGTTCGAGATATCTAAACTGGGGTTTGAACCGCAGTCTCACGTCTAGTGAGTCACACTAATTACTAGACTAAGGTATTTACCTTGCAAAAGTTGAGGTTGTCTCAAATCCGTTTGGCTTGAGAAAAGTCTCCACATCTCTTCATCATCAAAGTTTCCTCCAAGGTTCACTAAAGCTCCATAATCGATGTGGACGTTTCCCTTCTTGGAAGCTCGTCTGTCTGCTCTTTCCTTTGTATTATCCTAGGATTTACGAAAAGGTGATCCTATTTTCCCTGTTTAGCTAATTCATCTTGCTCTGTCAGTGTGCTATAGAAGTTTCAAGTCCACTTTATGGATGCCTAACTGCCAGGTTGTACTGCTATGTTCTCTCCTTTGTACTTTCTGTCCAATTTGTACTGGGAATATCCTTCGATATGATAAATGTTTTTCAGTTTCCTTTGACCAATGAATGGTGTCTCTTTTTGAAGACTATGTAGGCGCCAAGCTGTTCCATGGTCGCTTATGACTATGTGAGGCGTGTTGCGAAGTATTTTCTTAAGTCATACAATTTCTCGTTTCTGTTAAAGGGGCAGTTAAGGAAGGCGGTGTAATGAATAATGAAAATGAAAAAAATTCGATATTTTAGATCTATTTTCACCCAGCCTCTAGCGCTGTTGTAGGACAGTTTCTCATTGACCTGGTTATATTAATGCATACCAGTTTCTATGTCTTATCCAACTTTACTTGCCTAAACAATGGCGTCATAAGTCGCAATTGGCCTGACAAATGTGATATAAATTCTGTTCTATATTCTTGATTTCCAAGATTTTCATGCAAAACTTCTGCATTTCATTTAGGCACGCTTAAGCTCTCTTTCTAATACTGTTTATATGGGCCTATCATGTTAGTCCAGTAGTAGACCCAGTAGTAGTCCCAAGTATTTCGTCTTAATTTTTTTTTGAGCTCATCTCTACCAGTGGACGATTATTCTTCTATTCTAGGAATTTACTTTCGTAAATAGTGCTACTGACGTTTTGTGCCGTTTAACAATATCACGTCCATCTTGAATGTTTTCCAAAAGAGTAGGTTCAAATAGGTCACTTTAAAAACTCTGAAAATTTCAATGTATTTTAAAATCCTTTATTAAAAGAAGACAGTTGCTTGGCACAGTTAAAAAAATTAAATTTTGGCCATAATTCTGAACCTATTTTTACCACACCCTATTGCCTTCCTACTGTCATATTTATAACAAAACATTCGTTTCAGTTTTACTTCTCATTGCATAAGCCTCTCTATTCCATACTATTTCTACCAAAAAAAAAACAACAAAAATTAAGTGATGGACAGAGTTTCTATAACAGCTTTACAAAGACAAAAAAAAAACGAAAAAGGAAATATTATGGGCAGTTTTTTTTCTAAAGGATTAATGCAAAGCTTTTAAAAAGTAACATTTGGCTACCAAAACAAAAGGAACAAAAATACCCCCAAAAAAAAATCTAAAAAGTCCTGAATATTTGCTTACCGAGTTTGTTGTAATAAAAAACGGGGGGTAATTTCATACAAAAAAAAAAACGTTGAATTTTTCAAACAAATCCTTTAAAATATTTGAAATAAAACAACAAAAAACGGGAAACAATCTAATCCTGGCATGCAGACCTACAAAAATATTCTGAAAAATATTTAATTGGTGAGGCCATGCAATAAGCTTAAATACGTATATGAAATGAAAAGAAAAAACAGATTGAAATGAAGGGATATTAGGACTGTCTCCATGCAATTCAAAAACTTTCTTTTTTCATTTTAATTGTTTTAAAATGTATACGGGGGATTTGTTAGGCAATAGAATTGAATCAAATGATTATAGGCCGTAACAAAGGAATTATGAAATACATCAGAGGGTGGAGGGATAAAGAAAAAAGGCTGTTGAGTGACTGAGTAAAGAATAATTGAAGCAAAATTTTTTTAAAATAAAATTGCTTTGCCTTGCCTTCTAACTCTCTGTGATTCTTGTTTTATTGAAGCAGATTTTATAATCATTTAATTGAATGGCATTATCCCATATGCTACACCATCCTTTTTCACATACAGACATACATAATTGGCATTTACAATTCTTCAGTCAGGGTTACAACCTAGTTTCTCACACCACTTATGTTGTGTGTGTTAATTTTTATACATGAGTAACAAGACCTACAGTTTAAAGTCGACTCCGAATGACAAATTTTTAAGACACTTTCCATGGCAATTTTATTTATTTTATAAAGTTTTTCCCAGAAATCTGCTGTATAAGGGATACTGCTTCAAACATTATCGTAAATCCAATATAAGCCAGCATGGATACATTCCCTACTCTGGGAACATTATTGGACCGAATTCAGTTCAGTGGCAAATTTATTTTCCTAACAAAAAATTTTTTCTTTTCACTTTCTAAAAATTCAATTTAAATAACCTAAAAATAGGCCAAGATTTTACCTGTTTTTAAACAAAAAATCATCTACAAATTCTTATTTTTTATACCAAAAATAGACTAAGTCTAATGGTTTTCGTGAGCTCCTAAATGTATGCTTTAAAAATCTTTTTAGAGTAAAATGTTAATGTGTTATATTTCATAAACTTCTTTTTTTTTTAAAGATTTTCAATTTCTCTTTCAACATTAAATTTTATTGAAACACATAAACAACGTCAGTCCCTTGAAGTTAATCATGACATTTAAAACATTCCAAACATTCACTATTCATGTTAAAACTATAATTAATATTCATAAATATACAGGATAAATAGAGTAGCAGCAGCAGCTGCAGCACTAAGAGAAGCAAGAGGAAGAGATAGAGAGTGAAAACAATTTTCCGACACCCCAGACATAACAGCGACATCTAAGGGTACCCATAGAAAGAACAGAAAATAGAATAGAAAATAGAACATGGAAACGAAGGAAAGGAAAAAAAATTCTGCTTTTAACAAATAAATCTTGTTGGAAAGAAATATGCACCAAAAAGAAAACCATCTTGTATTACGAACATCATTGGTAATGTACCAGCAACAGCAGCAACACACTATCTAAGGCACACGCCAAAAGGATTTCTAGAGTCTCGTGGCAGGGGGTCAACAAATTTTCAAGTCAAAAGATAATGTAACATGGAGTACAAGTAGCAGGACAACGTAGAACATCATTTCGTATACATGCACACATACTTTTGCTTAACAAAGGACACACAATTAAAGTTTAAAAAAGAAAAAGTATTGAAGAAAAAGCAAAGAAAAAAAGTAACACGAGTCGAAAAATAAAAAAGAAGGAAAAAACTTAAGGAAAACTAAATAAAAAGAGTGTCAAATAAGCTCAAAACGTATACACAATGAAAAAAAACACAAGGATACCCAGCAAAACAAAAAAAAAAACGTACTGCAGCTAATGTTTTACTACAGCAATTGTGTGCTCTTCCCTAGCCTGCTTTTTACTGGCAACAACAATGCAATTTACCAACAGCACAACAGAAGCAGCAAAACATAGACAATAACTGCAATGAAATCTAAACACAAGAGCCTTTAGATGAGCAGCACAAAAAAATTTAAGGCAAAAGATGAAACTCATTCTCAGCACCAGAGAAAAGAGAGAGTGAGAGAGCGAGAGTGAGTGAGTGAGTAAGTGAAATTCTTAAGTGCTATTTTAAGTTTAATGAAAATTAAAAGATTTTCATTTTCATAAAGAACAGTTTTATAAACTTTCAAGCATCAGAACAGAAAGAAATAAGAAACAGCAAAAATCCCGAAAAGAAGGAAATCTTTGATAGAAAATGCAAATGGCCACTTGAGAAAATCTTCTGAAAAACTACTTTTGGCACAGGTTAAGAATACAATGAAATAAGACAACAGTTCTTAAAGGAGTATTTAAAGGAGTTTTTAACAAAATCAATTAAGCCAATTCAATAAATTGAAGAAGTATAACTGAAGGCAACACAATTTTTTTTTGAAGTATACTTTTAGGTGTAAAAAAATAGAATGAAAATTGCACACACATACTTGAAACTTTTTTGATTACAATGAAAATATCCCTGATTATGAAGACGATGCTAAAAAGGTGTTAAAAACAAACCATATTCGACAGAGCTGGACAGTGGCAATTAAAGCAGTGAAATTTAAGGCAACCACATGCTAAACTCTTATAATTTAAAGACTATCTTTTTGGATTTATATATAAATAAGCGAAGACGTATTTCACTTGGTGAATAAAAGCTTGTGCACACAATATTTGTACTTTAATTTAATCTTTTTGGGGAAGTTAGCACTTTAAGGTAATTTTGGAACATAATACTTTAGTTAGGTTTACGACCAGGCTGTGTGGTGAACCTACAGTTTTATAGTCGACTATGAATGACAGATTTTTGAGAAACTTTTAATGGCAGTTTTGTTTATTCTCCGAGTTTTTTCCGGAGTTGGGATTTAAACCAAGGACTCGCGTCTAATAAGTCAACACACTACCTATTAGAATGTGGCGTCTTTTGACCACTAATCTATGTAATAGATTTCTGGCGGTGTGGTAACTCCATCTGCTGTTAGATATCTTTGATCTTAAGTGTAATTTATTTAGTTTAAGACTTGTTACAAGATCCATATTTGTTACCAACCGAAGAACTCGTCAAAATGCTTAATAGTTACTGCAAAAATGGTGATGCAAACCTCGCCGCTTTTCGAGCATTAGGGAGTGCTTATGGTGGCCATAAACGACCCAGTGTTGGCAAAATTATAAAGAAGGATATTGCAAGCGTTTTAAATGTGGCCAGGCCACACAATGTATGCGAAGTTAAAATTTTTTTTGGTGAAAATGTCGCTGATAATACCAATTTGTTGGTTCCATGGAATTTAAAGCAGTGTGGCCTATCCTATGATTTGAAAGCGCTTCTTTACGGTTTGCAACTATTAAAGGCGACATACCATTCACAATTTGGTAGGCATGCTGATTGGGTGCTACAGCCATTAGGTTTTCAATGTTGACTTCATCGAGCAAAATTGTCGCTTATGGGACTCGGAAAACCAAGAAGTAATTGTGGCAAAACCATGGCATGCGAGAAAGGAACGGTTTGATGCCTACCGTGATCTGGAAGTGTCATTGGGTTGTGTTTTTTTTTTTTTTTGTAAGGGACCCTGCAAGAACAATTGCCGGCAATTCAAAGCGCTATGACCACAAGTAAACCGACCGTTTTTTGCCTGAAATTGAAGATTATGAACTGAAAGGTATTTGGTGTCAATAAAATAGTCTGGTGTCAATAAAACAATTGCACAACACGATCGATTTTGATTTTATGCCACTAGATGTTTCCAGAATTTGGCCATCTAGATCGTGGAGTTACATTAGATACCATGTCAATGAGCGTGCCCTACTTACGCATTTGAAAGCCAATATTCGCCAAGATATCTACAAGATACTGCCTCAAAAGTAACAATTGTTGCAACCAATCCTGAGGAGGTCATTTAAATGGCAAATTATTGTGTGCAATAATGACCAGTTTCAAGTATTAGAATGAAATAGAAGTTTCTTCGCAATCATAGCTTCAACTATGTTTTATCTGAGTTTACATTGAAAACTTTAAAATGGTTAATCCCTTGCTATCTTACAAAATACAGGCTGATGGTGATATAATTATTAATACTTTCGTTATAGTTTGGTTCAGTTAGTTTGATGGAAGTGAAATGGACAATGAAAGCGATCAGATCTTTATAATTCCCATGAAAACTTTCACCACTTATGAATAAAATTAACACACACAACATGAATGGTGTGAGAAACTAGATTGTAATCGTGACTAAAGGGTTGGTGTGACCATTTCACTAACTAAGTAAGTAATCATATCCCTTCAAAATTGCAGGTAAATTTAAGACTACCATTTTAATGCGCAAAAACATTCCTCATAAACTCAATTTGCCAGGACTATCTTGGATTTCCCAACACCGTTTTCAGCATAAGAAAACCTTACAAGAACACACACACACCGTCAACCATCAATCGACAGCAACCAAATAACCGAGAAAAATTGAAACAAAAGAAGAAAATCCTTGAAAATTTCAATTAATAACTTCGTAAAAATCTTCTTTTACTTCTTCTTCAAATTACAAACAATCACACACATACATACATACGTTCACACTCGCTCACAATGCAAGACGCTTACCTTAAACTTAAAATCATAAGTTCAGTTTACCATCCACAAATCGGTTTGTATTTACCATCTTCCGTGCTTTCTCTCTCTCCTTTGTTATTGTTGTTGCTGTTGCATTATTATTTTCTTCATTTAATTTTTACTTTTCTTTCCGATCTATTTTTATCAAGTATTTCAAGTGCATTTATTGTTAACAACAGTTTTGTTGTATCATTTCATCGTTCTTATACCATCTCTTACTCCCTATGTAAGTTCCTGTCTCTCTCTCCCTCTCTCTCCCTCTCTCTCTATCTTTTGAGGTTTTCTTTCGAAGGATTTTTCTATCTTGCGGCATAAGTTCAGTTTGTCTGACTGTTGGTTTGTCTGTGGATAAATGGTGAAAGAAAGACATCCTGCAGAATTTTTTTCTTTCATAATTGTTAAGTTTTTGTTATTGTTGTTCTTTATAATTTTTGTTTTTATCATCATTGTTGTAGTTGTTGGCATATTGTAATTGAAAACCCAACTTAATTTCTCACTCTGCTTAATTTCTCGTTCAATGTTTTCCTTGATTTTTTGTTGTGTTAAAAATGAGAGAAAAAGTAAAAAAAAAGAAAGAAATAAAACTTTACAAATGAATCCTGTGCAATTGTTTGTATGTATGTATGTATATGTGTTGTGCAATATTGTATGCGTATACAATATATGCGACGGTAGTCTGTTACATGATTACCTTTAGAATCAAACTAACATTCTTTGGAAAGAACTGATTTAAACTCTTAATAAGCAGAAGGATAGCCAAGTATAGTGGTTGAAAGGTTTGATTGCAATGTTAAGCAAACCATGCTCGACGAAAGCAGAAGATAAAAAATCCATCTGGAAGAAGATTAATCTCGCAAAGAACAACGAACATCATTATAAAGTAGATGATGGGTTAGAGTAGGACTTAATGAGCAAGTTTCCTCATAATTATAGCCAGGTTCTATAGCAATCGGGTATGCTCTCCAGAACAAGCAACATCAGAGTTTTTACAACCATTGCACCCAAAACAACAACAACAGATGAGAAGTCGCCGTAGTCTAGTAGGTTGTGTGGTGGCTTATTAGATGTAAGACCGCAGTTCAAACCCCAGGTCAGACATCAAAACGAAATATGAAAAAATATTTCTTCGGCGATTTCCTCTTAACAGATTTCTGGCAAGAACTCTGAGAATAAATAAAATTGCCATGAAAAGTTTCTCAAAAATCTGTCGTTCGGAGTCGACTTTAAACTGTAGGTCCCGCCCAGGGTTACCATTTGCCAAGTTTTCCCTTTTTTTCCAAGTTTTTTGAGATGCGAAAAAGTTTTCATTAAAATTGTTTTCTAACAAAACAAGTTTTTTCGAAAAATTCAAAATTTCAATAAATTCAACAATAACACGAAATATTTACATTTTTATATAAAATATTGTGTATTTTATTCGTCCCGGGCATAAGTAGCAAAGAAACACTAATAGAGGAGACCGTTCTCCGGTGTTTCCTTTAAAAATGTTGATACTTTTGTAGAAAACAAGTTTTTTTTTGTAAAAAAAAGTTTTTTTCCCAGAAATAAAAAGTTTTTTAAAAAAAATTACTGGCAACACTGGCCCCGCCACTCATGTATAAAATTAACATACACTACATGAGTGTTGTGAGAAGCTAGTCCGTAATCCTGACTGAAGAGTTGTAATGCTCAATTATGTATGTATAGAAGACCAATCACCTCAATCTTTTAGAAAAAATGTAATCATATCGACAATGCTATTTCGTACTTACAAAGTTCCAATTAATCACAGCCAAGGATCCGAACAGAAATTGGGGAATACGTGTATCTGTGTCGAGACTTCTGTTCAAAGCCCACGGTTCAAATCCCAGGTCAGGCCTCCCAACAAAATCGAAATATGAAAATAAATTCTTCGGAGAGATCTTCTTAGCAGATTTAAAAAATGAGCGCAAAATATTTCAGAGAAAATCTGTCGTTCGAAGTTAACTTTAAACTGTAGGTCTCGCCGTTTATGTGAAGTGGGTGGTGTGAGCAGCTAGTTCGTAATGCTGCCTAAAGGGTTGCAATTACCATTTAAGTAATGAAATAAGTAAGGAATGTGGTATCATATGACTTTAAAATGGCAATCACAACTACAGAAACCCAATACCTTGAGTATATTGCTCTTGCTTTGCAAAACTCGAGTGTTTTTGTGTTGTACACCCAATATATCAGCATCATCGTGGTGAAAATTGCCAAAACCCCGGGCCATAACCACAGTTAAAAAAATGAGATAGCACTAGAGTCTACAAAATACGGAGAATATGTTTTGGTTGGCAAGAATCCAGTCATCTTTAACTTTAAGATTTTAAAGTTTTTTTTAAAAAAAGCTTGGACATCTATCTGTAAATGCTGCGAGTTATTTAAAAATAATATAATCTGTGGTATGTTTACATTACATATGCATCATGTGACCAATACAAAAAAAGTTAAAATTCTGGTAAAAAGTTTCATACAGTCTTGCTTGCCACGATGTTATCTTTTTTCTGTAATTGAAATAAGCCTTTGGAGAGTTTCTTTTCTTTCAATAGCAGTTGCTTATTATAAAATTAACCTACACTTCTCACGCTATCCACGTATTTCATTATACATTCGACTTTTGTTTTTTTTTTGCTACATTTTATCTTCGAGCACAAAATGATTATGTTAAGCAGATTTTTTGGCAACTTATAATTACAAAAGTTTCGCATGACATTTTAAATAAAAAAAAAAAACAAAAATTTCTAAAGAGAGAGAGAGACACAGAAGGCTCAATGTTAAGAAAATTACAAAATAAATATAAATATTTTTACTTGTTTGTTTTATTTCTTTATTTGTCGAAAATATTTTTTGGTGAAATTTAATTGCATAAATTATGAAATAAATGCATGAAAATTATGAAATTTTTAAACTGTTTATTGTTTTAATAATCATGTATGGAAGTTAATAGGTTTACAACCACAGTTTTAAAAACAATTAATTATTCAGTACCCATTCAGTATTCATCATACGATATTAAGTTTAAACATGTCTGGATAAAACGTGATAAGACAATTAAGCTAATCTAACCTTAGTTTTTGGAATTTCTTCTGGCTATACCAAGCTTACAATTTATTTAAGGTTATGGCAATTTGAAGTCGTAGTGGAATTAAAGATGTCCCCATAGTCTAGTAGGCAGTGTATTGTCTATATATACGTAAGGCTATGATTTAAACCCCAGGTCAGATATCACGATCACATCGAAAGTAATTCTTCGGCGACTTCCTCTCAGCAGGTTTATGGCAAAAACTTCGAGAGTAAATAAAATTGACATTAAAAAGTTTCTAAAAGTCTGTCGTTCGGAGTCGAACTTAAACTGTAGGTCTCGCCACTCATGGGGATAAAATAAACGCACACAACATGAGTGGTATGAGAAGCTAGGCCGTAATATTGACTGAAGGTTTGTAACGACCAATTATATATGTTTGTATGTAATACTAAAGAAGTCTTATTCCATAATGAAATTAGGAAACCTTATTCTAGAGACGAATTGAATTTTGTGAAGTTTTTCAAATCTTTAGTTCGGGTTTTAACATCGAACTCGAACCTGTATGTCCAGCAACTCACAAAGCAAATTAACTGAGGTAGAGGGTTGTAATAGCCAATGTATATATGAGTACAACTGATACAAAATACATCGAACACTTCCAAGTCGTTCATTTTCAGATTAAAGCCTAATATGGCAAGCGCAGATATATTCTTACTTGCAATGACATTGTGCCGAAGGATTTTCGCGCATCGTGATTTGACAATTAACTTAATCTAACCTCAATTCTTGCAATTTGAAAGCCTCATAATTATCCTCTGAAATATGTACTTGATGTAATTGCTTCATTCCTTCAGAGAGTTTAATGAGAACTTTTAATTCAACTTTTTCATTGCAGGACTCTTCTGCATGATGAATTGATAGGTTAGGTCAGAGGACGTATACTTGTCAATTTAGACAAGTACAGTACTCGGAGGTCGATTTGACCCATTTTAACCTAGGTTAGGTTAGGTAAGGTAAAGTTAAAGAGGTAGCTTCGATTACCAAAGTTCACTTAAGCACACATAGCGGCCCGTTGTGAAGCCATAGGTAAGCGCACTCCCTGTACTACCACGTAATTAATAATTTCTCTTCTGCAATCCAAACACAATTTAGATTGTAACTGACCGAAATGGAAACACTCTTTATGTAAACTCTATCTTCAATGAACTTTGGATGCCGTAAATCGATTTCATTTGTTCATTACTTAGTAAACTTGAGAACCACAGTCAAAGAAAATTAACACCAAATCTTATAACAAACTAAAGTATCTTATAGTGTAGCTAACTATATAGTCGACCTTTACCGACCTGCATTTTCTTAAATACATTCTGTAGAAGCTCTACTCTTCACGAAAGGGTCGTTTAATCTACTGCACTTTTACATAAGTAGACGGACGATTCCTATTGCACTCCATATGCTTAAGCATGTGAAAAGTACTGTAAAATAACGGTAAGTGAATATCGTTTTTTGGTTTTGTTGTTGTTGAAAAATTTTGTGTAAATGATAAGAGTATAACGAGCAGTAATACAACTACAAATACACCACAAAATTTGGTCAAGTGCTACACATTGTATGGAAAAATAAACTTCCGTACATTCTTTACACACACACTCCTACTCAGACACCCACTCGAACGAATTCTGGCATTAACCCTTCAATGCCTAAAGGGTTGGAAAGGAACGAGTGTCCGAAAAATATTTCATATCAATGATTACCGTTAAAGAAATTCAAACGGATGAACGGTGAATATGAGCTGAATAGTGCAGAAGCAGAAGCAGAAGAGAACACAGTTCAGCAGATATTTTATGAAAATGAAAATAAATGAAAATAATCGTTAAATTCATGAATAATTCATGTTTATTTTGGCTGGATGCATTGCTGGATTGCTGCTGCAGCCCTCCTCTGTTGGAATGAATTATACCATAAATGGGAAGCAAAAATTAAATGAGCAAAAATATAAACGAATCAACGAATGAATGGACGAATGGACGAATGGACGAATGGACGAATGGACGAATACATGTATAATGAACGTCATGGGGAGACTAGTATGAAACGTATTCGATTGTCTTTAAAATGGGGGAAAATTTTACGATTATGTTTGGTTTAATGATTAATGATACGCCTTTCATTCTTAAGCCGCCCATAGTTGTTGTTTTAATTTTTGGGAAAATATTAATTTTTGTTACTCCAAATGGTTCCAATATTTTTGGCTTTAAATTTAAGTGAAGTCTTTAATTTTAAGTGGCTGTCTTTAACTATACTTGACGTAAACTAAAGCAACTGCATTGGTTCTTAAAGATATTGGGTTTGGAAATATATTTTGTCGGTAAAAATATTTTTATTTACTTGCCTTACCTGCCTAATACTTGATAAGAGCTCGGATATTTTCTCCTGGGATGCGTTAACATTGCCCTGAAATTCGGTTTTCTCATCGTAGAATCTGCATAGGGTTACTATTCACAGGCTATTCCTAGAAAGTATGATCGAAGATTCCAATAATTTCCTTTATAGTTGTGCAGCAAATCTTTAAATTGTTACGAATTCGATTGGCGTGAGAAGAGTTTTTGCTATGCATACCCTTTTAAACTTCTCTTCCCATGTGTGGTTTGGAAGTTCTTCTCCTGACAAGTTCAACTGCCTGTTCGATTCAACGGAGGGTGGCGATTTTGTACCTGTCTGAACTAAGAATTTGGATGACGTTTTGACCGACTGATTGCGAACTGTAAACCTTACCTCCTGTCTAAGCTGGACACTGTTTGATCATTTCGTTTGATGGCGCATATGTTTTTCTGCCTGATCCCACAAGATCATATCGGTCTTTGATTTATAAGTGTACCACGGAATGATTAATCCCTTAAAGCAGCATGTAGCCAATTTGCTTTATTCAATTTTGATTTTAGTTTCATCCAGGCTGTGTGGAAGGTAATATCTCTGAAAAGCGTATTACCATACTTTCTGATAGCCAGGCGATTATCAGGTCGCTGTCACCTCAACGATTGACTGAATTGGTAAGACGTTCATATCCGGTGGGTGTCATTGAACAATAATATTCCGGCTAACTGCAGAGCGCATGGACAGGCCCAATGTGGCATAACCATCGAACTCTTCGAGGAATTCTCTACTTTGGAATACCTTTGAAGGCTTGAGAGCTTATAATTGACAATGCGATTATACATTGCGTTAACGACAGATGGGCGGCTTCGGATACGGGCAGAATTTCGCAAAAAATCTGTTCAAGGTTAGACAGAAGGCATACGTGAAATCTGCTTAAACTCCACAGGAGCATACTAGGTGTAGTTACTGAAGTCACTACTTGACATTGAGTTATGGGCACACACACAACGCAGATCGACCTTGGACACATGGCAAATGATTGCTGCAGCAACTGTAGGGATGAGGAAAAGCAAGAAACTGTTCTACACCTACTGGGCGCGTGTCCAGTATTAATTTAGAGGAGGAAAAAACATTTTGGTGTCTACGTTGTGGACAATTTAAGCGAACTGTGAATGATATAAATTGGTAGTCTAAGCCTCTTTATCAAAAGTTCCTAGTGGTTTAGAGGTTAGGGCAAGTGTCATTATAATGGGCCTCATGTAGCCTAAGTGTGTCTATTCTATTTGGTAGACAGAAACATCTACCTAACTTCGTCCAGTATGCCTGTTAGGCCACAAAACCTTTTAAAGAATTTCTTGTTTGATCTGTTGTCCATTATACTAACAATTGTCCCTTTGACTCTGAAGCTTATAAGGCAGCTTTTCATTATCAAAATTGGTTTGACCATCATGTCATACATCCACTGTAGTATTTTTCAGTTACAACTACAAGATATCCTTGCAAGTCCACTACAGTAGGGTATGCTTGAACTTCCCTCAAATTATCTCCATATATGCTTCCGACATCAATTTATCATCCACCACTATCTCGAGATGTCTCACTTCCGTTTTTCGTAAGATCATTCACCCAGGAGTTAAAGTTCCCCTTCTTGGAGAGTTGCCTTTACCTTGTAAATGATAGCGACGTATAAGACATCACCGTCTTACAATCTCAAGCATCCTACGATATTATAAGGGGTTTCTTCAAAATTTGCCATTGCCATTAGAAATTAATCGGTGGCATGAATTTGAACTGCAGTCAATACAAGTCCAGCTTGATTGCTTTTTTAATAAAATTTTTAGTCAAATTAGACTCGAGTTGAAAGAAAATTAACGATAATTTGAAATTTTCTTTCATTTTCTAATTTGCCTAACTTTAGATGTTAAATTAATTTCAAATTTAAAGCATGCTTTTAGGAACTGCTTTGAAAAACGTATCCAATTTAAATTGATGTACAAGACAAAAAATACTTACGATAATTCGAAATCCTCTTTCATCCTCCATTGCCAAGGATCAATAGTTGAAATGGAACAGTAAATAAAAATTATTCTCTCGAAAAAAAAGGAAAATAACAAAACGACATAAGAAAACAAAAACAAATAACCAGTAATTACTATTGAAAACTTGGGGAAAAAAAACTAAGAAAAGAAAATGCTAAACGATAAAAGAAAACGAGAATGAAAGAAAATGAAATGGAAATTGGCCATAAAGTAAATAACAAACGATGAATACTTTCATTTGGAAATATTTCAACAGAGAGAGAGAGAGAGAGAGAGAGAGAGAGAAAACAATGAAAATTCAAATCTCTGGAATTAAACACTCTATAAAAAACAACTACGACAACAATAACAACAATCAGATTAATTTCTATTATTTTTCTCTCAATTTCCATAACACAAAGCCAGCGAAATAATAAAAAAAAAGAAAATTAAATTGTTTCCCTTGACATTTCTATTATGAGATGAAGTAGATGAAACGAAAAACGAAAATCTTTTCTCCTGCCTTCAAAACGGCTTCACTGGAAAATTAAACGGTTTAATAGGGTAAGCGAGAGAGAGAGAGAAAAAACTTTTTTTCATAAATGTGCACGAGTAAGTGGAAACCTGTTACATGTTGGCAAAATCTGTTAATTAAATTGAAAAACCAATTAAAACTTGCAGTTTTTTTTCATTATTTTTTGTTAAACCATTACGAACATTACCTCCCCAACATACAGAATTTTCACGCAAAAATTTCATCATGAAAAGTTTCTTCATTTGTTCACTTACAGTGACTGCCAGCCATGGCAATGATTATATTGTTGGTGTTGACATTTTCTTTGTTTTCTGAGTTTTTTTTTCATTTTTTTTGTGAAAAATTTTTATTTTTAAAAAACTTTCCAGTTGCTTAGTTACAGTGAAGTTTTTGTCTTGTATTATAAAATGATATGATTTTGATTATGTTTTCAATCAATGGATTAAATTTATAAGAGATTCAATATCTTAATTGATAAAGCAATCACCTAGACTACCGACCATTAGTCTGTCTGATATTAGGTCATTCGTTATACCCTCCTGTGTATATTTGTAGATTAGATAACCTCCCATGTTTTTTTTTGGTATTTTGGAAGAATTAGGATTATGGGAAGCAAGAAAATCGAGCAGAGCGCGAGTTCAGCACATCTCTAGAGATCTACTAATATTTGTGGCAATTAAACTTCTGCTGGGATCTCTTCCTTTAGGGGGAGAGGTGTCCGCCACCTTAACTAACTTCTGGTGAAAGGCAAAACCTCTAATGTTTTTCTATCGCCTACTCGTCTACTTGAAGACCAGCTTCGAATATTCGTACGGCCTGTTACCTGAAGTTTGCGTGACCCCACCATAAATTTTCAAGGTCCGAAGACAAAATATCGACACAACAGTAAATATCATGCTCTTTTAGCCCTAGAATATGATACTCTCTACGAAAGACTTCCATGGCAGCAGAGCTCTAATGAGAAAATTTTTGGAGAAATTATGGAAACTGAGAACTCAGATTGTGTGTGTAGAACTATTCTCTATCTTCCCATATGGCTGTTATCTCTGTAGAGATTTATTGGGCTTGAGTTTAGTGGATGTTTCTCAAGTCTAAGCAAGATATGGGCATTGGACCAATTCATCGAGTCTTCCAAAAGAGGCTTTTCTACTTTGGCAATTGATAACGGCCATTTTGTTGAAGCTACAAATGTCAAATTAGTTTTCATTTATTCAGTCTGTTTGGCAAATTATAATGAACTGAAGGCAAACAATCATAGACAACGATGTGTGTTCATTGAATGGAATTTGGAGCATACTTTTCAACGAAAATCATCTGCAGTGATGAGGTCCATTTCTGTATGTATAGGCACGTGATAATAGAAAATTGTCATATTTGGGACGATATCAATCCCAATGGGATGCAAGAGCGCTCAGAGCATTCTGAAAAAGACATTGTTTGGTGTGGATTATGGGTTGGCAGCTTTATCGGTCCACCACGTTGGCCAACGGTGGCACTATAGTTTAATGATTACCAACTTCTTTTGGCCTGAACTTGATGATCTGCACACTAACGATATGTGGTTTTATTAAGACAGTGCTACGTGCCACATAGCTCATGTCACATTGAATATTCTGCACGAGTAATTTCTTGGCATCGTCATATCATGTGGTGGTAATGTGAACCGGTCATCGAGATCGTGCGATTTGCCCTCGTTAGACATTTTCCTGATGAGTGTCCTTAAGCCGAAGGTGTAATTCGCACATAAGCAGTTCTCAAAACCACCATAACACTCGCCATTGGTCAAATTCAGCCTATTTTTTGATGCAAAATCAAGGAAAATTTAACCTTTTAGATACACTCCACACAGAGCAGACGTGTCGGGTATTTTATTTATTTATTTATTTTTTTGAGGCCAACTCAGAGATGATAATCTCTACTCATGCAGTGCATTGGAATGCAGATAAGATAGTTTATAGGAGAACGGAAAGAGGGGGTAGTGTGCGACATTTTTTCATGAATAGTGACGTTTCTTTTTTCGAGAATTGCTTTTTAGTAATAATTCTCACTTATTTTTTTCTATAGAAGTAATGTCAGACAAACAATCAGACAATCACAAATACCCAGAAGAATAGAATACACGTCTTTGACATTTGAAGTTTAGCACGCTACCTACTAGGCCATCGGGCCAGGCACCAAAATGAACGATGTCACGGGTCTTTCAAACTTTGTTTTATAAAAATTTAAAAATATCAAGCTTTTAATGAAAGACCCTATGATAAAATAGTAGTTTAAGTCACTGTAATTGTAATATGACTTCTAAGTTTTAAATACAATTTTCTGACTCAATGACGTCCTCTAATAATTTTTATTTTTGCTGTTGAATTTTAAACTAAAAATATTGAAAAAAAAAATTTGAATTTGTTTTTTTGTTCAAAATCTTTCTGGCAACTTTTGTATAAAACGTCACTGGTCTTGTTTATATTTTGGCTTTAAACCAAAACTTTGTTTTTCCTTCTACTTTTCCATATCCTTTCGATAAATTTTGCCTATCTCTGTGCGTATATGGATTCCAATAAGAATGTTTTTCTCCTTCGCAAAAAAAAAACAGAACAAAAACAAAAAAGAACAATTGTTTATATGTTTTTAACACGTGAATTTTTTATAGATTTTCCCCCTCTCATCTTCTTCCCTTTTTTTGGTGCATGAACAAAATTGTAACGAAATAAATTTCCCCTGATGTTGTGTGTTTGTGGTTGAGACGAAAAAAAAACAAAAATTTTTTAAAAAAAAAATATTTGTTAGAGTAAGAATAACAAAATTTTTATAAAAATTTCAATGGAAAAAGTGCCAAAAAGTTTGTTAAACATTATGTCTGAGGCATCATCATCATTGTGTTGGTGCTGGTGCTGTTGCTGTTGTTGTTGTTTTCGGCTTTTCTTTCTGTCATTTTTATTCTATTATTTGGCTTGTATATGTTGGGTTTTTGGTTGTTTATCTCTCATTTGTTTGTTTTTTCCCCCACTTCTGGAAAATGGCTAAAGTTGTGTTGTTTTTGTCTTTTACTTTTGAATTACTTATACTGTGTAGACAAAATTTATATGAAACGCACACACATACACACACATACACACACATTCAGATATTCATTTGGTGTTGCGATAGGTTTGAGAGTCTAATGTTTATTCAGTTGTTTTCTTTTTTTTGCCATAAGAAAACATGATAAAAAAAAAGAAAAATAAATGTTGCATCCATAGAATATAAAACATATGAATGAATACTGAGAACCTTAATACACCATAACAGGAATATAAGGATATAAGGATATACGCAAAAATTTTAGTAGACTCTAACATTCTGTACATATGAATTTTATATGTTTTACATACGATCTCCAGCAGCATCATCACCATCATCCTCTTCATATTTGTAATCGTTATGGCACTCGTTCGAATAGACTTTAGCGTGCATGTGTAGCCAGCAATTTCAGATTCAATCAGAATCATTAAAGAGTGATGTTTTCAATCAAATCCTTTAAAAAATTTGCCAAGTTAGTGGGAAATTTAACATGCTTTAGAGCATTTCTTGGAGGGCTAAATCTATACGATTAGATATGGCTTAAAAGCTGACGGTTAAGATAATGCAATCGTTGCCTATTTAAAGCCTTCTTTACTGTCTTCGTTACTGAATATTGTGTGGAACAGTTTAAATGCTATACGATCTGTAAGTATCGTACCTTCGAAAGAAACGTTTAAGGAAACCCACAAACTTCTAATGGATGATCACCGGCTAAAGATGTGTCAGATAGCTCAAGTGAGAGGTTTTTTACTCACCTTAGCACAAACATAGCTCATTAGAGAATTGTAAATAAGTAGGCGAGTTGTCTATGTAGCCAAATAAGTTGGACAAACTCAGGCCACATAAGGCCATTTTTAATACAACATAATAATTGGCATTACAACCCTTCAGTCAGGATTACGACCTAGTTTCTCACACCACTTATGTTGTGTGTGTTAATTTTATACATGAATGCCCAGCCAGCATTTTTTGAAAATTTTAATCAAATTCTAGTCTTTTTTGATTCTTCTGCGCGATTGAATAGTAAGAATATGCGCTCATTTTCTGATCATAAAAGACTCATTTGTCGCTAGAAAAATGTTACTACGGGCGACTCTTCTCAAAAAATCATTTATGAGTCATTTTCTATATTAATTTCGAGTAATTTTCGATGCGTTTTCGAAGAGTTTTGTGATCATTTTTGAATCGCTTTCTGATCATTTATTAGTCGTATTTAACTTCGTTTATGCTTCTTTTTCGAGTCGTCTTTCAGTCATTGCTTAATCGCAAGCGTCGCAAGAAACTTTTCATGGCAATTTTATTTACTCTCAGAGTTTCTGCCAGAAATCTGTTGAGAGGAAGTTGCTAAAGAAATATTTTTTTATATTTCGTTTCGCTGGAGATGTCTAACCAGGGGCTTGAACCGTGACCTCACGTCTAATAAGCCAACACAGTATATACTGGACCAGGGTAACTGTTACTACGTTTAAAATATCAATTTGTCAGATGCCTTGGCATGTGACAAATAAGTGGAGAACAGTTTTTAGGGGTTTCTCATCTCTACAGCTTCTGTCTTTTCATCCTTATACAGGATACTAGGCATGTGCCCAATATGTGACGAATAGTTTTATTTTATTTTTCTCATATCTAGAGTTTCAGCATAAATTATTTGGCAAGTGACCAAGACCAACCTGTTTCGCATAAGTGCCTATAATGGTATGCCCAATAAAGAAACCAACAACCATGCTCCTTTGCAGTTTAAGTATCCGATACAACTGATCAGTTGTACACGAAATCCATGACGTAATTGTCAATTACAAGGGGTTCCATGAGAAGAGAATTCATAGAAGAGATCAATGGTTGTCTTATATGTGTCCAGTTCTTCTTCTTTACATTTATCAGGAATATTTTTGTTTTCTGGGACCCATATGATATGAATGTAATAACATTCCGCTATCTTGTCTGCGATAGCTATACATCGGAAACCAGTATTATGCAACCGCCTATCAGAAATCCTCCAGTTCGGTTTACTCTTTGCTATATTTAAATTCAATAAATTCAACTTCGACTTGGTTTTTGTTAAAACCTCGTTAGCCAAGTTAGCTCCGGATCCCGATTACATATAACAAACCGAATCGATTTTAAAATCCGACGTAAAATATGAATTTACAAGAATGCACTCCTTTACAGCTCTGATTTGAAAGTTTGTTTAATCTACAAAAATTGAATTATTCATTTTTGTGGGCGTATAAGTCGTTAATTCATTTATTTTATCCCATTTTGTTAGAGTGTAGAGTGTGCGGCATGTTTGAAGGCAAACACATGTGAGTGTTTCTTGTGCATTCAGGATATGCCAGTCAATTGAGACTCTATAAACTAACATACTCAACACATACGTACATATGTATATGTATGTATGTGTATATAATCGTACAATAAACGTTAACGTTAAAGGACTGCTGACAACACACTCTTGGCATAAAAGCGTGTGGCTCCTGCTGCTACTTTTGCTGTTCCTGCTGCGTACGTTTGTTAAAACAATTTCAGTGTAAATTTATTTTTAATCGTTTCGGATTCCAAAAGCTTTACTAAGGAGTTTATAATAATTGTAAATGTCTATGGTATGCACATGTATTTACCTCCTCTACATACATACATGCATACATACATACAGGCATACCGATATATGTATGCAAGTGTTTTTAAGTGGGTGTGTCGCAACAAATGAATTCTTTCATTAAATATTTGTATTGTATGCGAGAGAGTGTTGGTTTTTTTCCTTTTTTTTTGCTTTGTTTCTAGTCGGGATTTTATTCATAAAGTAATGGAATTTACCCGGGAATGCTTACGGTGAAAGCCATAACCAAAGCAACAACAACAAAAAGTGTTGAAAATTGCACAATTTAGAAGGAATTAAAATATGGACGAGATAACAATGTTTATGAAAATTTAAAATAAAATTCCATGAAACAGAAAATAAATAAATAAAAACCTTAAATAATAACTGCATTCGTATTTATAATTACAGGCAGGATTAATTCATTTTCTATTTCCTTTTGCCAGTTGCCATTTTCTATTGACAAAGTGACCATTAGCACTAATGCTACTTAGTGCAGGATTATGGTGGTAAATAGAGACGTTTTGCTTCATAATATTGGCTATTAAAGAAGATTTTTAAAAGGGAGAACTAGTTTGTTACTGGTACTAGTTAAAGTTAACCATGGGTTCTTTAATTAGAGACACACATAGTTTTGATGTAAATACCATTCCTTAAAATATGGATCTTCTTTTTCGGACCACCAACCGACGTGATATGCCAATAAGAACAAGCAACTTCTCTGCATTGCCTCACATTATAAAACTATATATTTGTGGACGCTTTAAATGGTCCTTTTCCGTATGTGCTAATAGACAAGCTATTTGGTCTTCATTTCTAAGAGTTTTGGCCTGTAGACACATAATCGAAATATGTTTGTTCGATAACTTTATCATCTCTTATTTGGGATAAACTAGAAAGAATAGGCTCTTATGTTAGAATTCCTAACGATTTAAATTCTCTATCGCATAGACGTAGATCTTGTTACTACTGAGCATAGGTTTATTTAAACTGATTTTCGAATTACACTCCAGATACATGGAGAGATCTCTGAAAGTTGTTGAATGTTCTTTAAAAATTTTCGGGGTACTTCTAATTACATTTGGTTTCTGACTATACTTTCTGGTTTAGAGTTGGATCTCTCTCTGTTATTGTTTTCATAGGAAGCTGGTTGTTAATAATCTGGATTGTCTTCTCTCCAAACTTCTTGTATATCGGATTTGTTTTGTCGTATTTTTAAGAGAACTTGGCTTTAGTACGACATACTTCGAGAGTGTAAAAATAGCATTCACAATGCTGCAGCAGGCTATGGTTATTTTAAATTTTTTAATAAAGCGTAGATGCCTACCGTAGGCATCAAGTGACAGATTCTTATCGAATAAAATTATCTTCGTCTGCAGTACTACATTCCATGCAACTAACATGCGCCATTCTGAATCCTTCGCTTAGATCTAGCTTGCTTCTTCAGTTGCCTCTTTTCTGCAAAGTACTCCAATGGCCTTCGGATTTCCTCTATTTGCAGTGTGTCATTGTTTGTTTTAATGAAATTCCTAACCACGCCAACATCTTTTACATTGTCTAACGTAAAGGTCTGTTTCACAGATTTCCTTTTCATGCGTTATTCACTAAATCTCAGACATTGGAACATAACATGTCCAGCATCTTTATCTTTGAAAATTGAGCAGCGATATAGGGAAATCATTTAACCTCTATGATGCAGTCGACCTTTTCATAACTTTTGTTAGTTTGTAGCTCTAAGGCCATGTTCCATCTCCGTTTTTATTTTCGCACAGATCTACGTCCTTATTTCGCATTGTGACCTTTCAAAGTTATCCCTAAGATAGGTATTTCCATTGCAGACATATCTATGGGAATAATTTCCGATATCATACTAGACGGCATGGCATGATTCTTTTAAAACCTGTCAGTATTTTTCAGGATTGATTATCCTACTGGTAAACCTGACAAAATGATTAGAAGTCTTTGTCATAAGCAGTCTCTTAGTCCCTTTAGGTTCTCCAACATTAAACATAATTCCAGGACACTGCATTTGCTTTCCTTCAAGCATAGTCCATATAAAGCTGTCGTCAATCATTACGCCCACGTAAGTGTTATAAATGGCTTTGGTGTAACTTCAAAATATGCATATACTTTGCTGTCCTTTAGAGAAATGTTTTTTACATGACTATGTACAGACCAAATTACTATTAAAACTCGAAACGATTTCCTTGGACACAGTACAAGCTTAGTAGGATGCATACTTATATTTTGGAGATTACAGATACAATAACGGATTCAGAAATCTAATTCTGTCTTCGGACTTCGATTGACCTTATAACTCAAGGGTGTTTTTTATAGAGGTATAGAACTTTAAGTTGGCATTACTTTTCAAGATGGCGACCGATTTAACAGCTGTCAAGTGATTTATTCTCAGTTTGGTTTGGCAATTCATCATGAATAGACTCACGCCTGAACAACGCTTGCAAATAGTGCAATTTTATTTCGAAAATAATGGTTCTGTGCGGAAAACGTATCGCGCACTACGTCCAATTTATCGTCGACAAAATCGTCCATCAGAGCAGTTAATTCGATTAACCATGGAACGTTTTCGCACCACGTTTACTCTTATTGATAACTCGCATCCCCAGAGACGCTGTACGGTGCATACAGAAGAAGCTATTGCTGCTGTGGAGCGTAGCATTGAGGAAGACCCGAATGAGTCCATCCGCCATCAAGCACAGGAATTGGATCTGTGTCCATCCACTTTATGGAAGATTTTGCGGAATGATCTTGGTTTGCGTGCTTACAAAATCCAACTCGTGCAAGAATTGAAGCCAAACGATCATCAAGTAAGGCGTAGATTCGTCGAATGGGCCCAAAACGAGATTACCGTTGTTCCCGATTTTCATAAGCGAATTTTGTTTAGCGATGAAGCGCACTTCTGGTTGAATGGCTACGTCAACAAACAAAACTGCCGCATTTGGAGTGAAGGTAATCCTCAAGTGTATGTGGAAACACCGTTACATCCAGAAAAACTGACTGTTTGGTGCGCTTTATGGGCTGGTGGAATCATTGGTCCGTACTTTTTCAAAACCGATGGTGGCCAGAACGTTACAGTCAATGGTGATCGGTATAGAGCCATGATTACTAACTTTTTCATTCCTGAATTGAATAACCATGATGTCCAGGAGATGTGGTTTCAACAAGACGGCGCAACATGTCACACAGCTCGTGCCACAATAGATTTATTGAAAGACACGTTTGGTGACCGCCTAATTTCACGTTGTGGACCTGTGAATTGGCCTCCAAGATCTTGTGACACCGCTAGACTACTTTCTGTGGGGCTATGTAAAGTCATTGGTCTATGCGGTAAAGCCACAAACGCTTGACCATTTGGAAGACAACATTCGCCGTATTATTGCCGATATACGGCCACAAATGTTGGAAAAAGTCATCGAAAATTGGACGTCCAGATTGGACTACATCCGCGCCAGCCGTGGCGGTCATATGCCAGAAATCATATTTAAAATGTAATGCCACAAGATAATCTTTCGGATAAATAAAATTCATGTCAATCGAATAATCCATCGTTGTTTTATTGCAACTTAAAGTTTTATACCTCTATAAAAAATACCCTTTATAACTTAGCTTGGCAGCTGAAAACTACAGTCTCGGAAAGATTGATAGTTCGAGTTTCCAAGAAGTCTCTACCACATGGATTGTCAAGTTAAGGAAAAGTTATTGATTGATTTTCATTCAAAGACATTAGGGGTTGTCTGCTTATGAAAGCTGTCTCTGTACCTGCTTGGTTTGTAATACTAAACTGACAAAGTGACTTTGAAAAACGATGTGTTTCTGACTAAGATGACGTAAGAGCAATCGACCAGCTTTAGAGCGAACTGATACATAAATTTGTTGACTGCATACATAAATGCAATGCAGGTTATCAATCACAGCAGTATGGACTCGCAGCATTTATTGATTCTGTACAATCGTTCGGCTCACACCATATATGCAGACTTTTAAAGAAAGTGGGAATTGCACATGCTATTATAAACATAAATTTCAACAACAATGACGCTGCTAAATGTAAGGTTCTGAGGAAAGGCTAGCTTAGCGAACCATTTGGGAACACCTTTCCCGTATGACAGAGATGCCCAGCCAAAACAGGTTATTCTTGCTTGTATACAAAGGATATGTTCTGCGTTTTAATGACAGAGGAAAGTCTGTGCTTGCCACCAATGAAATTAAAGCAAAACTGCAGAGCTTCGTAAAACTTTGCCTTCGAAATATCCTTCACATATTGTGACGAAATAGGATAGCAGTGATGAACTATTGACGATTTCCCATCAGACAAACTTCAACGGCTAGACAGGGTACAGTTTGTGAACACACTAGCATCCTCCTAGTATGGAATATTTTGTTTTTAATAATAAAACATAACGAAAGTTTAACATAGATTTGCAAAGCAGTGAATCAATCGCTTATTCAATTCAATCGAACTAAATATAAATGTCAAAATGTTTGTAAATTTTAGCCATTCCTGGCTTATTGGCACCAAGCCATAGTACAGACTACAGTACACATTTAAATTTAGAAAATAAAAATTTATTCACTTTACGTACATAAAGAAGAAAAAAAAAGAAAATATATTATGATTCGATATCTTTAAACTAAAACGATTCGTTTCAGCAGTATAAAGTTTTCTAAGTTTACTTAAAACTTTTTGGATTACACGCTCTCCAGCAAAATCTACACTTAAAGGAACTTGCAACGTTTTAATTTACTCACTACAAAAAAGAAAACAAAAAAGAAACGAAAAACTATTAAAGTTTACAATTTCACTTGAACGTGCAGTGCAACACACTCACACAAATGCAACACATGCACAAACACATATACATTGAAACAATAAATCCATTTACACATCATTGCACAAGTCAGGCAGGCAGGCAGGCAGGCGAAATGTTATACGAAACCAAACCAAAGCCAAAGGATTGTTTGCTTAAGACGAACGCAACACAGACTACAAGATATAGCGGCAGTGATAATAATGGCAGCATGTCTCTTAACGGTATTTATAACTATTACACTGTTACACTATTAAAAAGGGCATAACGAGAGACAGAGAGAGAGAGAGCGAGCGCGACCGAGAGAATAAAAATCAAATGAAAGGAAACAAACAGCGAAGTGTAGTCAAGTAACTGTGCAACACATCCTTACGTTTGTTTGTGTTCACATGTAGTATTTTGATTTTAATACTTCAAGTTCTTTGCTGTGCTGTGCTGCAGGCGTAGAACATCTTTCACTTTTTATTTCAAGTAATTTGCACAAGATTGTGTTCATTTACGCGAATGGCAAATTCAATATGGTGGAGGGGAAAGGTAAAGTCAGATGAGGATTGTTTTCAATTTTGCTTTCCTGTTCTCAATTTCTTTTCCTACTTTTTTTTGCCATTACAGGCAGAAGTAATCAGAATGAAATCAATAGTCTCTGCAGCATGGCACAATTAATGGCAGAAGATTTTGCTATGTAGTAGGGTAAGGATATTATGCACTGTAAGCACTGTAAGTAAAACAGAAAGGAGTCTACGAAAAGGATATAATATAAGCGGGTGGTAATAATTGATTAAAGGTTGAAATATTTTACTTTAAGGTCATTGCATCGACTTCTTGTTTTGAGCAGTTTTTTTTTTCTTTAATAAAGTAGTGAATACGTGGATACGTTTTCTAGGAATCTTTGTAGCTGTTTGTGAAGGCTTGATAAAGTTTTATATTTTTCTTTTTGGATTTCCTTTATAAGGAAAAGAATTGCAACAGGAGGTTTATTAAGAAACAGTAATAAATGTACCATGAGCGTTTCTCAATTTGGTTTGTGAACCCTTAAAATTAGACACGTTTTTTTGCCTCTTCTTAGAAAAACTTCTCACCATTTTATCTTCTTATTACATTTAATTGGTCATTACAATTCTTTAGTCGAAATTGCAACGTAGCTTCTCGCACCACCCATATGGTGTGCGTTAATTTTATTAATTTCGTGGAAATTTTCTTTGCTCTCACCATTTCTGTCGGGAAACTACTGAGAGGAAGACACTGGAAGAAATATTTTTTCGTATTTCCTTCTGTTCGAAAATTCTGAGCTGGGCCATCGCCTAATGAGTCAATACAGTACCTATTAGACTAAGACGATTTCAGACTTTCTGGACTAGCCAAATACATGATATTGCTCATGAAAATGGATGATTCGATGGTTTTGCCTTTCAGCTGATTGACAGAATTCATTATTGGTAGGAATTCATTATTGGTATTTCCAAAGTCTCTCGACTTCAATTGTTGTAATACGTGGATTTTGGCTAAGTATAGTTGCTAGTAATGTTTTGAAATTAACATCGACTCCGAAAGACTGATTTGGGGGAACTTTTGGTGGTTTAAAGTCGACTCCGAACGACAGATATTTGAGAAACTTTTTCATGGCAATTTTATTTACTCTCAGAGTTTTTGCCAGAAATCTGCTGAGAGGAAGTCGCCGAAGAAATATTTTTTCATACTTCGTTTCGATGTCTGACCTGGGGTTTGAACCGTGGCTTTGCGTCTAAAAAGCCAACAGACTACCTACTAGACTACGGCGACTCCATATTGCGTTATTTAATTCAAACTCCGTCGTGCCATTCTTCTTACGTAAATACGAAAGGGTCTTATGACACGCTTCTGGCCATGGCGTTCTCAATCAGTCCTATCAATCAAATCCATCAATCATACGTACATACATACATGATTGCTCATAGCAACTCTTCAATCAGGATTACAACCTAGTTTTCTTACACCACTTATATTGTGTGTGATAATTTTATAGATGAGTGGCGGGGACTACAGTTAAAATTCGACTCCGAAAGATAGATTCTTGAGAAACTTTTTCAGGGCAATTTTATTTATTCTCAGAGTTTACTCCAAAAAAAATGCTCATAGGAATTCATGGAAAGAAATATTTTTTTATGTTTTGTTTTATTCGAGACAATTTGAGCTTTATGATGCCTAATAAAACTACACACAACTAGCAGGCTACATACTACTATAGGCTATAACTACTTCTATATTATTTATTGAATTGTAATGGCTGGAAATGCCATTACGATCATTTTTTTCGTTTGCATGTTATTTTATTTGACCTAAACTGCGTGCTGCAGTTCTTACTTAACAAGTAAGCTGACTTCTTCAAGCATAAGAGAGTCTCTCGACATGCTTCTAGCTTCAATCAGTGCAGTGCATCAATCAATGTCATCAATCAATTTATTCTTTTTCTTATTCTTTTATGTAAAAGTTGTTGAAAGTCTTTGCTAGCCAACAGAAATGTCAACGTGTCTAATACTGAGTAGACTATTTTCAATCGTCATTTATATTCTTTAAAGTTTGCTGAGAAGTTGAGATTTTCACACCGATATCGGTTAACCGCTTTCCAATTCGTTTAGGGTTGATTCCTTGTATTTCTTTATTAAATTAAAATTATTTTAAAGCATTTTTATTCCGTTTCCTTACGTAAGATTAAAATCAATTCATTGACATATTTTTCTAATTTGTCAGCTGTAAATAGGCTGAGATTTTAAAATCTTTAATCTTTCATTTATGATTTGTTTGATAAAGACCATGTAAATAATATTTTAAATAAAATTATGTGGTTTAACAAAGCAATAATTACCATAACCAAATATTTATGGTATTTAATAACATATTATGTGTTTAATAATAGATTACAAATGCAAGTTATTTATTTTTGATAGAAAGTTTAATTTTCTTAATGCATAAATTTAAACAAAATAACAACAACTCCAATCGTATTATCAAAGAGATACAAAGAGAAATTTCATTTGAGGATAAAACACTTTTTTTAATACACATAATAATAATGACGCTCACAAATCCAGATACACATTGACAGAAATAGAAAGAAGTATTCGTTAATATAATCCCGTTATTAATATTATAAAAATCCAACTAATTTCTAAAGGAATACAAACAGACGAAAGCACCAAAAATAGAATAAAAACTTGAGCAGAACCTTAAGTAATTAATATGATTTCTGTAGTTATAGTACAGTATACAAACATACTCACACACAGACACACAAACATATACATATATATGTACACATGTTAAAGGAATATTAAACAAATACATTTAAAACTTTATAATGCCATAAAGTACTTACGCCAGCAGAGTAAAGAGAGTGTATAATTCAAGGATTATATTTTATCTTGTAAAAGACTCATCTTTACTTTGTCTTTACTTCATTCATGGCTGTGTGTGTATGGGTTTGCTTGTATAGGTGAATGTATACATGTATGCTTAAAAGTATATTTTAAACAACTCTCTTTGTGTAATCTTATACATGAGTGTGTGTGTGTGTGTATTTTAAGGTAATAAATAAACTATACATACATAAATAATACAATATTCTACAAACACTATCAGTGAATACATACATACATATGTATTTGTATTCATAAAGGGAGAATACTTAAAGGTATGGAGTGAAATTAATTTGATCATGTTCTTCTCTTATCGAATGGAGAGATTACACGACACTAACCGCTAATAGAAATAGTTATTAAGCATCGAACAATTTGGAAACCATTGCTTACGTACTTATACAACTACAAGATATGAACAGCTACATAGATCGGCCCGTTATTTCTTATCTAGCATCTCATTCGAGTACCAGCCAATAAGTGAGATCCTATTTCGGAAAAGTGACAATCTGACAGTGAGGTCTATAAGACAGACAGATTGCCAAAAGGTTTCCTGCATTTATGGGCGACAAGATTTGCCACTATGTTGTACAATCTAGTTAAACCAAGGGCAGCATAAATAAATCACTTTACTTCCTATTAGACTACGGCCACATCAATATTAGCATCGATAGGAAGTAAAATGCCTTAAAAATTAGACAGTATTCTGTGACCAAAAGTAATACCAAAACCTGGCTGGCAGAGAGAAAACGGCATATTCGTGTTATGTATTCGAACACAGTTCACCCAGCGGATGTTTTCCATACTACGTCTATAAACAAATCTCACGAGAAGCTCACAAAGAGTCTCCCAAAGAATCTCTTAAAGAAAGTCTCGAAGTATGTCTTTAAGAATTTCACCAATTTTCATTCCTTATAGCGTTCAAGAAGCGCTTTGCTTTGTACGAATCCTGTTGCTTTCGTAAATTATTCGTTGCCTAATTAATTCAATTCATCATCTACGATATACATATGTTCTCTGACTAAGACGGTCTTCGCCGAACTATCGATGTTATTTAGTTGTTCGCTTTTAAGTTTTACATGTGAAATGAAACTTGCCACAAATGCTTTACTGGCACAAGGTAGATATGGTTTGTGCGGTTCACAAGTCTTAATTTCGACACGAAAGACAAAAAACCTCCGTAAAAGTCTGAGTAAAGTAAGTTGAGTACCGAAATTACTTACTTAACGTAAATACTTACCTTACGTAAATACTTACGTAACGTAAATACTTACGTGACGTAAATACTTACGTAACGTAAATACTTACGTAACATATTTACATAACATATATAAGTAACGTAAGTTCTTATAAAATGCAAATATTTACATAATGCAAACACTTACGTAATGCAAACACTGACGTAAAGTAAATACTTATATAAAGTATTATAACTATAAAAGTATATAAACACTACGATCAGTAAGTATCCAATTTATACCTATTCCGGTTCATATTAATTCCAATTTGTATTGCCTCATTATGTCAGTCTATTAAAGTTCCTGTCTCCACTGCTTGTAGTTTGATCAACTCTCTAATTACCATCGTTCCGGCCGTTAACCCTCCGTTTTATACTGTGGACGGTTTCAACTTCTTCTAGTTTCAATCATTGAATCTGAATTCGAAATTGGCGAAACTGAAATGACTTGGTCCATAAGAAAACGGACGGCCGCACAAATATTCACATGAATGAACACATGAATGTCTCAACTTGGTCACTTAAATGTAAAATCATCACATTGTGTCACCCGTTAAATGAATATATAAATTTATGAGTATGTTTTTAACTATCATGGTTTATTTAATATTTTAGTCTTTATACAACCTTATATTGAAGAGACAACATTAAATAATAACTAAGAAAAAAGTGTTTTTATTACATTGTAAAGTGCATATTTTTGTCTTCTTCTTCTACTTTTATTTCATACGCTTTTCAATGCAGTTTATAAAGGACTCGAGTACTCAAGATGAACAGTGTATACGTACTATACTTGAGATGATTAAAAGTTAATGAAATTGCTTTCTAATGTTTTCAACATTATGAAGAAGATAATGTGGAATCTATTGACTTTGTTCAAAAAGAAGGTGCAATGACTTCTTATTAAAAACAAGAAAAACTAAGAAATATGTCATGGTCAAAAGCAAGAAGTTATTGCAAATACAAAAAAAAATAAATCCGTTTTTACAAAATCTCTCTTTTCGAATCCTTTTCCATATTCTACTCAACTCTTTACCTTAATAACATCAAATTAAAGTTGTGGCAAAATCTTGATTCGAACATAAATTGTTTAACCCCTTTTGAAGATCCTACGCATACGTATGTACATACATACATATAATAGGAGTATGCAACCCTAAAGGTTTATTTTAAATCGTTGAACCATAAATATCTTTAAGGATGCCAAACAACACGTTTCTTTTGAGAGAAAATGATGTGCTAAATTGAATGTAATTAAAAATTATTTATCATGGAAATGCAGGACATGAGATAATATGAATCCCCCCTCCCCACCCCTCTTTTAAAAGAACAATGTTACCAACTTGACTGAAACTTAACATATGACCTGACCAAAAAAACTTAAACACATAAAATGGCCTAAAATGTCGAAAAACTTAGAGGCAGGAAATACTCGTATGCTTTTAAATGCCTGTAAAGAAGGAAAAAGGCACCGAAAAAAAACATAGAAAAAGGAAATGATTTATGAATGAGCATATGTTTGGCACTCAGTTTCATTCTTTAAGGAACGTACGTATGGTATGGTAAATGGGTGTGACGCTGTGTTAAATGTGGGGTAGAAAATGGTTAAAATTTTTATACATACCTGCTGAGTTAACAATTAAGGTTTTTTGTTGGCTTTAAATAAAGGCAAAATAATGTAAAAGAGGGTCAAAGAATTTAATTAAAAAAAAAAAATAATTGGCAACAAATTTAAACGCCTTTAAACGTTTTGGTTTTGATATTATGGGGGCATAATGGTGTACCAGGCAGTAGCCTTTAAGTGGAGCTTTCGATGTGTTTCTTCAGTGTTTCGCATTTTTTTTTCATGCTGACATATTGTTTACCTGACCCTTAAATGGTGTCACTAATGGCGCTGAAAACTATATCCCACCACTTCACCACCAAGGCCGCTTTAGGAAATGTTAGGCAGTGTCAGGAGAAAAAGAGTTCATTAATACCAACGTGATATTGAACTATTTGAGTAGCGGAATATGTAATCGTAGATCACAACCAATGATAAGGTTTGTGCGTCAAATAACACAGCAACAGCCACTTGAAAAGGTCCAAGTTTTTGTGACTTCGACTTTATAAAATCAGCAAATTAGGGTTGAGCAATGCTGAATGCAATTCGAATTGATCTCTTAACGCAATGCAAATGTTTATAAATCGGTTTTGCCATGGTATCCTAAAAATTTTTGGTAAAAAATCTTGCCAGTTTGACATCTATGGAACGAAAGGGAAAAAATCTCCTGTACAGACTGAAACCGGGAAAAGAAGTCCTTAAGGAAGAATACAAAAGAAATCAGATCGTACAAATAGAGACAATAGCTCAACGCTATGGCCGTGGCAAATTTGTACGAAAGAAAATCGTTGAGATGTTCTATTCATTAAATATACTGTTCAATTCGCTCGTTATTGATTGCTTGTGGAGTACAGCGTTCTTTAGCCTGCATTGTACAGTCTCTTGCAAGTGGGGTGGTGCAGAAAGTAAAGCAATTTTATGCGGTTTGTGTCCAAACTAAGAAGAAAGCTAAAAAACGTACACCACATTCAAATAATACATCAAGGAATCTCTCTTACCGCTGTCTACTATCCCCAGAAAGAGTAATAGTAACGACCAACGTTATAAGAAGCTTGGGAAGTGCCACATTTGAAGAAAAAGTAGGACTCAATCAGCAGAAAGTTCCTGAACACCATAACTAATGAATTTCCAGAGAGAGACAGGGCATTGACTATAAATCAGGTTTTCTAGTTCCACTATAAAGCATTGCTTGATTGTGCGAACTAAGTGTAGAACTGATCAAAAAAAATATTCCTTAATTAAGACGATTTATTGCAACATTTTATTGAGCGATTTGTGTTTCTATTGAGCATTCAAAGCCTTTCCAAACCTTCTACTGAATCTGCAATACTAATCTTTTAACGGTAAAAAAGAACTGTACATTTCATAAGCGCCGAAATGTCTGCCCCTTTTGTAATACGACATTGAAATATTTAAACATTTAACGCTTTCAAAAAAACTAGCAAAACACCGTGCAACAAAGGCAAGCAAATGTGAGAAGAAAAAAGAAATTAATTACGCAACTACTACCGTTCAAATAAAGCCCCCTACAGTGCTGCTGACAGCTTGAAACTCTGTTCATTACACGGGCAAATGAGGGAGACGGTAACAAGGAGGCTTTGCAATACTATACCGTTGTGCCTTACCTATCATATGATTATGCTCCTGTATACATACATATGTGTAGGTTTACTGCTGTTGTTTTGCCATTTGGTTGGGTGGATGTCTGTTTGAAAGGAAGAATGTTTTTTCTTTATTTTTTTTACTTAAGCTTGACGGGAACTAAACCATTAAATTTGCATTAAATACCGAAAATTTATTTATTTACACTTTTGTTACAACCCACTATTCTTCTTCTGTTTTTGTTCTGTGTTGCCTGCCACAAAATTTTGGCCCTTAGTTAACAGTAAATAAATAAACAGGGTTTTTTTATCTCTGCTAACAAAGGAGATAGTAGTTGAATACAGTAACAACGACAACAACATAAATTTTGGCAAACAATTTTTAGCTCATTTTAAAATGAGCTCAGAATTATACGAGGCTAAGGAGGAATTGTGAAAATAATGTCATGATTAATGCTTGACAATGTGGTTTTTCTAATAACTTTTTAAGTTTCTTTTGGAATATATGATACTAGGCTTAGTCTTCTTAGAATCAATGAATTTGTCAATTGGTGTTCGAGAAAAAAGTATGATTAGTTCAATAACCCTTCAGTCAGGATTATGACGTAGCTTCTCACACAGTTTACAGTCGATTCCGAACGATAGATTTTTCAGAAACTTTTTATGGCAATTTGATTTATTCTCAGAGTTTTTGCCAGAAATCTGCTGAGAGTAAGTCATCGAATAAATATTTTTTTGAATATTTCGTTTTGTTGAAGACGTTTGATCACGTCTAATAAGCCATCATACTACCTACTAGAAAAACGGTGACTTATATGGAATGCAAACTTTAAAATTTAAATTTTTTAAGAAACATAAATAAGTTGGAGGGGCTCAAAATCGGTGATACTGCGTCTGACGCATGATCATGGTGTTATTTAACAACTCTTTTAAGAGGACATGGCTTCCACAAAGTTTCGCAATTTGATGCTGCTAATTTTGCATTTTCCAATATAGTCTTCTAGTTCTTAATCATGTATCGTGCGCCTCCAGGCCTTTCTTAATCAACGTCAGCTTGTTGAGCCTTAAGGATTTCACTTTAGTGAAACTAACGATGAGAGTGTCAAGTGTATTATTGAAATGTACTGAGAAGGGGACTGACGTTTACATTGATATCTTCAGCATTATGGTTCATATATGAAGGGATTACAATTTTTCGTCGTATACTCTGTGACCTTTGAAGAAGCGATTGCATATGTAATACCATTCATAGATTCATAAAACATTCTAAAACTCGGGTAAAAGACAGAGAAGTGCAACCTAAGCCTAGATAGCAATTTTCTTTGCAAACATTCTCCGATAATTGAAGTGCAAATACAAGGCGTACAGGATGCTGTATAGGTAGCTCGGTTGCAAAATAAAACGGTAGGGTAGGCCAGGAAGAAAAGGACAACCTCATCGACAACTAAAGAGGGTCATCGGTTGATATATCCCATCGGATCAAAAAATCTAAAAACAACGACGCCCACGTCACCGTAGTTTCGTAGGTAGTGTGTTGGCTTGTGAAACTAGAGCGCGTTGTACAAAGCCCAGCTCAGACAACTCTAACAAAGCGAAATATGAAAACAAGTTTCGTCGGCGACTTCCTCTCAGCAGTTTTCTAGCAAAGGCTGTGTGAGTAAATAAAATCGTAAAGAAAATCTGTCGTTTGGAGTCGACTGTAAACTGTAGGTCCCGCCACTTATGTATTAAATTAACACACACACACAACATAAGTGGCGTGAAAAGCTAGGGCGTTATCTTGACTGAAGCGTTGTAATGACCAATTATGTAAGTATGTATGTGTAAGATCTACGCTGACATGTGGACTTTTTTCTAAAAACCTTGTCATGTCCTTATGCTTATCGGAGAGGGCTAATGGGGTCAATGCTTATTTTTTTTTTTTGTATTACTTAGGACTTTTAATCATCACTAACTGATCAACCCTGCATTTATCTGTTAAAGATTTATTTCCTATTTTGTTGTTGTGCGTTTCATCTACTAGTGAAATCTAGGTCCACTAACCCTCGTATTAAATTAAAAAAACTTACTTGCAAACAGACTAGGAAACGGAAATGAAATGAAAAATGTTACTTAACTAGTGTGTGTGTGTCTTTGTTAACAATTATAAACCTCGAAAAATTATGTTACCAACACAAAAAACAAAAAACCGAGAAAAGAGAGCAAAAAGGAGAAAAAGCGAGTTATAAACACAATAAAACAGCCGTAACCAGCATACAAATGAAATAAGACTGCCAGCCATAAAGACAGGGGGGCATATAAAAGCGAAAACATACACGTGCAACGATTATAATCAACGCCCTGCTTGAGATACCAACACCAGCAGACAGGCAAAAGCGACAACAACAACTTGCCTTGATTCGACTTGGCTTGGCTTAGAAGAGAGACAGAGAGAGAGAGAGACAGTGAGAGAGAGAGAAAAGTGTAAATTTGAATTGTGTGTGGTAAAAATGAAATTTTACGAAATTGTTGTTTGAGTTGAGATGAGTTGAGTTGAGTTAAAGGCCTTAAGCTTCACCTAAAATGTATATTTTACCACCAAAAAAATAGAAAGAAAAGAAGGAGAAAAAAGAAAATGAAAAGGAAATAGAATAGAAAAAAGTACATAGAGAATCTACAACATTTTAACCATTAACCTTGAGGGGTTTATTTAAGTCAGCACTTTATTTTCTTTTTGGCAGAATTTTTTTCTTATTTTTTTTTGCTTTTTTCCCATAGAATTTAAGTGTTTAATAAAGTTTAAGTTGTTTATCCACTCTCTTGCCTACTCGTGTCTAACACTTTGGCCCTCCTCTACCGCAACACCCTATGTAAGGAACTCAAAAAGCAGAGCTGCCATTCCCCAATTTAATGTTGAAATCCTTTAATGTTTATTGTGCCAGTTTTTCATGTATGTATGCCTGCGTGTATCTCTCTATCTGTGTATCTCCACATTTTTTTTTCTTCGAATGTTTGCATTTCATGGCACATAGTTAAGCAGTGTGTTGAGGTAGTCGAAATATATTGTATGTAAGTATGTATGTATTTATGGAAGTGTATGTGAAGGAATCATAATAATGATAAGCATCAATTGTATGTGTAATATGCCATTATGCCGCTTTAATGTGTTCATTGCATAAGCGTATGCGGTAATATTTAACTGTTCAAAGTGGTTTTGAAGGCTTTAGATTTCGCTTTTCACCATTTCAAGAGAGAAGAATGTTACGCGTTTTCCCTTTGAGTTGATTGCTGTTAGTTGTTGAGTGTTTGCTAAAGTATAAATTACTGTAATTATGCCATAATTTTCAATGGGATTACATATCATCTCGCAGTCATCCTCAAGTTGTTTGGAAAATTGCACAATGTTCAGAAGAAAAAAAGTTTTTTTTTTGGTAAAATTGAGATTAAATGTGTTTAAATTAGACAAGTTGATTTGAATTCATCGTTTGTTATTAATGTACTCAAACTTGTTCTAAGGACTTAAAGCCTGAGTGAATATTGGCACCGTTAGCCTGTCTGCACAGTGTAATTCTAGCTGAACTTCTTTCTTCCTGACGCACCATATCTCCGAGTACAAGTATTAATTCAATTGGAATCATCATTGATGAAGTTCAACTGTGTTTGAGAGGTTCTAATATATTTGAATTTTGATTCCTAAAGCTCCATAGTGGAGCAAAGATCTTTTATACAGTGAGCGTCAAAAGAAAATGTATACTATGGATAAAATTCTAACAATCACCAAACTCAACTTTTACCACTTAAGGAAAATTTTAAAATTTTTCGACATTTTTTGTATTTTTTTTTTGCTTCAATTTTAAAAACTTGCAATGAAACAATTTAAAAAAATAACCGTAATTTGTTAATGTATATTTCATTTTTAATGTACTGTTTCTTCTGACGCTCACTGTAGTTGGTATTCATTTAGATGTCCTTCAGTTCTGGTTACTTTAATCGTTTATGTTTAAGGTGAACGAGTGTTTGGCATGCGACTGTCGATTAAGGCACTATTACCACCAAGTGTCGATACATTGTTGCAAATATTATAATCAACTAGGGATTCTAGTGGTGCTAAGGCACTATCGAGTTTACCCATTTGAAACCGTTGAAGAGTCCATGGCCATTCTGTGTATTTGAGGCTTTTTTTCATTACTTCTTTTGGAAGCAAAAGGCTCCCACAAAAACATTTATATCCAACATGGTTTACAGTTTTTTTAAGCCTTACCATGTTAATTTTAACTGTTTTAGTTATTGGAGTCTTGCCGATTGATCTTTGTGTTCTTCGTTGTTTCAAGCACAGAATACGTATTAGTACTGCACCAGAGCACCCTGCATATTTACTCTCAGGTACTTACTGATGAATACTTGGGGCTTTCGAAAATAGTCTTGATTCACTGCTCTTCAGTGGAGCCGTCTGTGTAAATGCATTGAATTTTCTAAGCTTAGTGCATCGGGAGATTTGTGAGTTCTTTCAAACCGATTGTCCTAATGCCAAAATCTTTTATTGGACCGGCAGTTTAAGTATCTTCCTGCGAAGCCATTGAATGTCGCTATATTGCCCAAATAGCGGAAACTATTTACTTATTGGACTAAGTGGCTTTTTAATATGACGTTTTCCGTGTTAATGTAGTTGTTTCTCAAGACTTTCCTTGATTTATCAAAACGCCAACAGTACAGGCTAAATTTTTCAGACCTTCAAGCATTGTTTGCATATATCATCAGTCAGGATTACGACCTAGTTTCTAGCGTTTCCTTGCATATCCATATTCTTGAGTTAGTAATTCGTCTACTTTATGACATACTTGGCTTATAGTACAATTTTAAGGGATGGTGAGCAGTTGAAATAATAGAGGTAAACCATTACTCTACTTCAGCCTTGGTGTGCAACGGTTAACTGATATTCTTGCTGGTAGCCACTAATCCCCCGCGGGTTAGAAGATGGTGAATCATATTTCGATGTAATTTGATTGTTACGATGAAATAAACTCGACGAAAAATATTCAAATAAATTCAAAACGATATCTTCAAGTATGATGAAAAAAAAGCCGCAAAAATTGAAAAATTTTTAATTTTCCAAATGCGATTTTTGTTTTGTAACTAAACAAGGCCAATAATTTTCATTAACTGTAGTATCGGCTCTACGATGAGGTTGTGTTGTTGTTCTATAGAGATATTGTTGAAGTAAAGTAGGCTTGCGGGCTACAGTTTCAACACAGGCAATTATGACATAACACTTCTTGTTATAAGGCGAAATCCCCGGTTAGCCCAAAGTTCACGGAACGTACGTTCGTTTTTGGAAAACGAAAAGCAATGAGAACGATTACTGAACCGTAATGTAATTTTGATATGCATTTGCATTGCTTTCCAATGCTAAAAAACGAACCTTCGTTCCGTTACGTTCCGCGAACGTTTGGCTAACCGGGGCTTAAGTCATAGTTATTTACTATAATTGTTCGGCAATACTCTTTGCATTTAGTTATTATTCAGACAAATAATTCAAGGCTTTACTAAAACGTAGTACTTGCGGAGATAATCACGTTATTTATATAACAACTGATTAAATTTAAAGTAGAACTACATACATCATTATTAAAAATCCTACATCTCTACTGAAGTCAAAGTTGAAGTGTACTCGACAATTATTCAATTGAAATGTTTCTTAATAAATTCCAATTTTCATGCTTGGAATGAGACTGTAACGTACAACACATGGAAATTTTTCAATATTTTCTCATAAAGTTAATAAAAATTCCTTGGCGTATTACAATTTAACAAAGTTTTTTTCTTTTCTTTCCTTTACAAAGATTGTGTGTTTATTTAAGTTAAATTTACACTTCATTACCATTTCAACCATTTTGTGTGGATTTCGCGGAAATTAAGGAAATTTATCGTTAACATAAATTTGTTTTATTGCTCGCTTCTGCTTTGTTCTGTTCTACTCAGTTCTCTGCTACTTGCACCTTTTGTGGCTGTCGTTATTTTTTTTTTTGAGATTCCCCAAGACACTGGTACATATTTCGACAATCTTATGTAAATCGCATGTTTTTTCTTTTATTTTATTTTTTTCTTTGAATTCGAAAGTGTATGTTGGATAAGCAGTTTTTTATGCCCTACACCCCAATATATTGTAGGGGATAGGGTTTGTTCTCATATTGGAAAGGTATTAAAGGAAGAGTTCTATACACCGTCATTTATTTCGAGCGTATTATTGTTATTTCGTAAAAGGTTCTGTAATATTCAGACTTGCCGATATATTGGCATCATATCCGTTTACCATCCATTAGCAGTAACAATGCGTCTAAACTGGACGGCTTTCGTAGCACATTGCACTGAAGATGAGAATGGCTTTATTAGAAAAAATATTGACCAACTGCCTTAAAGGGGGACCTTTTTATGATGAATGCAAGTCCCCATAGTCTACTAGGTAGTGTGTTGACTTAATAGAAGTGAGGCCACGGTTCAAATTCCAGGTCAAACATATTCAAAACAATATTTATCAATAAAATATCCTTCGGCGACTTACTCTCAGCAGATTTCTGCCAAACATTCTGAGAGTAAACAAAATTGCCATGAAAAGCTTCCCAAAAGTCTACTATCCGGAGTCGGCTTTAAACTGTAGGTCCGGCCACGTATGAAATTAATACCCACAACATATGTGGTGTGAGAAGCTAGGTCGTAATCATGACTGAAGGGTTGTAATGTATGTATGGATTTACAAATTGCCTGAAAGGGGGACCATACGATTAACGGAAAAAGCAAAGACTGATATTGATCCCAAAGCGGAGCAAAAATTTAAAAGAAAGTCTTCATACACGTATATATTTCTTTCCTGAGTACTATGTTTTGAAAGTCCAATATATACGGGATTGCTGACAAAGATGAAATCGACCTAGCAAATCTCGAATAATCAGTATGGCAATCGAGTGAGAAAGTGGTACCATGCAATATTACCCCCTTTAAGTCAAAAATCTGCTTGCCATGAAGATACTACAAGAATTACATTTTTTTTGTTAATGATAACGCAAAAGTTCCTTTAAAGGTCATAGGTCATAGCAATTTTACCATCACATTATTACTTATTTACTCTGATGTAGCATCATAAATTAAGTTTTTTTTTAATCAAGGAATTATTTGGTTTACAGTGGCAGATTCTAAGATGATAGGGTTGCCAACTTCCAAATAAACAATTATTGGTTTTTTGTATTGGTTGTAGTGCTAAGGAATTTTACTTATAAGGTCCTACACTTTCTCAAGAGATAGCACTGCCACTTTGGTATGGCAACGTATTGTTTAAAATGTTTAACTTCTGATACGTAAAGGAGTTACCATCTGCCATAAATTAGATTTTATAAGGGGATATGATACAATTGGCTTACGGTAACACTGTGTGATGAATCATAGAACCTATAAAATCTGGAAACTTAGTGGTGATTCGAATAAATTCAGAAAATTTTGATGAAAACCAGGACCACTCGTAATTGTTGTGATAATAGCTCTCTGCTCAGACTTTTCGTTATAACAACGAATGCATTGTGCTGAAGGATATAAAAAGTCGAACTCTTCTTTTATTTTCTTTCAATTTATTTAAGGATTTATAGGATAAACGAAAGAAAAAATTGAAAAGGGAAATGGAAAAAGTAAAAGTTTTCACACCAGAAAAAAGTGAAAAGCAAAAAAATAAACAGAAAAAATAAAACTTATTCTGGGATAAAGGAAGCCAGCCACCACAGAAATAAACTGAAATGTGCAGACAAACAAATTTATTTTTATTTTTTTGATTCAATTTAACTAATGAAACTGAAAATTTCATTTCGAGCACATTAACAAAAACAAATGCGAAATGGCATGTTAGACAGACAACCTCGACCCATTTACACTACACACTTGATATTCATATGGTTCAAGCACTAAAGCCTTGACAGCTCTAAGCCGACTCTTTGTTTTGTTCGCAAATGATTCAAACGAGACAGAATTTAAACTGGAATAATTTTGTATTTAAGATGATAAAAAGGGTGGCTGTCAGTAGCAATTTCAAGCATAGTAATTGGATCTGTGTTAGTATAATAGCTGGGTGGTAGTGGCAAATAGTATTTACAACACATATTAACTGTGTTGTAACAATGCTGTGGAGTTAGTTTTGGATTTGATTGAAATGAGAGACATTCAATGAAAGATTCCTAGAAAAGAGGAACATGTCGATATAAAATATGAGTTGTATTAAAGGATAATTTTTGAAGTTGCTTTAAACGATTTTTACACTGCCGTTCTTAAATGAAAATAAAGACATTAAAAACGCCAAAGGAATCGTTCAATAAGCAGCTAAAAGCCAGCTTAATGACTTAGTTGGAGAAGATATGGCTTAAAGAAAAGACTTGTTTCAAATAATTTTAAATATAGAGATCGTAACACCTGTGGCCATATATGGAAGCTACTGTCATAATCGGTAGACTTGCAAAAACACAAAAAGCTTAATCCAGTAGCTTTTGCTTAGATTAACTGATCGTTGAGAACTACTTGGATATATGCTTGGAAATAGTACTTCTTTACTCTGTTTCACATCTATAGTAGCAGGTTCTAGAATGATAGGGTTGCCAACGCCAAAAGAAAAAAATTATTGTTTTGTTTTATTGGTTGTAGTACCGAGGAAGTTTACTTATAACGTCCTACACTTTCTCAAGAGATAGCACTGCTACTTTGGTATGGCAACGTAGCCATGGAAACTCTATTTACTCTCCGAGTTTTTATCAGAAATCTGCTGAGAGAAAGTCGCCGAAGTAATGTTTTCTTCATATTTCGTTTTGTTAAAGATCTCTGACCTGGGGTTGAAACCGTGGCCTCACGTCTAATAAACCAACACACTACTAGACTACAGCGATTCATCTTTGTACACCAAGTACTCCAAATTCATTATTTAGATTCATTTATGAGGAGAACGAATCACTTTGCAACTATTTTATATCGTTATTGGGATCAGTATTACTCGAGTTTATCGTATAGAAGTTACACCACTACTTCACGCCATCTCTAATCTTTAATATTAAGGAACTGTTATGGTTGTAGGTGGGATTTCTGTCATTTATACAAGCAAAGCTTTTGTATGATTTTTCGTTTTCCTTCGAGTAGTACTTTGTGTTGATATCTAGGGTCAGTAGCTGCCAAGTCCTGCCCATATATTGTCTTTATAAAACATTTCTAGTGCCAATTGTACTCGTAAGTATTTCACAGTATCCCACAGAAATTAATTCCACGGCATTGTAACACATTATCTTAGTGACCAGTTGAAAATACAATTTTGTAAGTTGATGGGAAAATTGTTTGAAGCTGTTCAAATCATCCGGATCCAGACTGAGGTTCTCAAGTTTTTTTAAAACATTTATTGAATGCCTACAATGAAATTCTGGCCTTATCTTCTAAGGAGGCACAAACTTCTGTGCGGTAGGTTTCAGCATATCTTCCTGTTAAATTATAAGGAGAGGTTTTTCTAATGAAAACGACTTTTGGGGGATGTAGAGTGAGACCCATTCGTGGATGAATGAGTAAGGGCGTAAATAAAGTTTTAAAATTTGGAACGATACGAATCCATATGAGATCCAAGAGCTTCCAGTGCATCGTTGTTTGGTGTGGAAATTGGGCTAGCGGCGTTATCCATTAATTTTTCTTTAAGAACGACATTAGCTAGGCTATCACACTTAACGCCAAGCACTATAGGTAGACGATTAACAACTTCTTTTAGCCTGAATTGGATAATCTGGACACCAACGACTGTCCAAGTGATATAAGGCATCATTTCACGTGGGTCTGATATGAACTGGCCACACATAATTTGCGAACGAATACAAAAATTTCTATTTCCCACAAACTTTGTTATATTTAAATATAAAGATTAGATGGGTTTAATGAAAGACCCGATATGAAACAAAAAAAAAATGGCCACGCCTACTTTTATAAATTTCAAATAAAAAGGGTTTCGACGTACTTAGGTAATCAGTCATTGCAACATTTCAGTTAGGATTACGTCACTTCTCACATCACTCTTATTGTGTGTGTTAATGTTATCCATGAGTGGAGGGATCTACAGCTTAAAGTTGACTCCGAATGACAGAAAAAAAATATATTTAACGCATTTTGTTTGATATTTGACCTGGCGTTTGAACCGTGGCCTCAGTTTAAATGAGTCAACACATCACCTACTAGACTACGTCAAATTCTATGTTACGAGTGCTTCAAAAAAAAAATCGAATATAATAGCAACATTTAAAATATTTTTATTTTTATCTTGTAGAACTTTTTCTACTTTGTTTCATTGAATAAAAACCATTTTAAATCTTTTTTTCCGATCTTACAGAACTTTTAACTTTTCATGGGGCACTGCTCTTTTATTCCTGTTGACATTTGGGCTGTTAAATGTCATCCCAAAGCTCCTTTCTTTTGCCTTATAGAGAGTGTTGTCCACTGTAACCTTTCATCATTGGTTCCTCTAGCTTATCTGACACCATTTAATCTTTTTATCCTTTATGCTGTTTGTTGTTGTTGCTGTAATTTTTGTTATTGTTTCCTTTGTTTGATATTACTTCTGGCAAAAGTTAATGTCCTGTTGGTTTCCTTTTTTGTTTTGTTTTTTTTTGCTGTCACTTCTCTATGAATGGCAATTTCGATTCGTTAACTTTATTTTACTTTTGGCTTTTGTTTATTGCTGTTTTTGTTCTTTGTTGTTTTTTGTTGTTGTTGTTTTTGTTTTAATATTTTTTTTTGTATTTCTATTGTTATTGTTCTTGGGTTTTGATTAACGTATATGACCCATTATAAATAATCTTTTTGTAAATGTTGTCATCCTTATTGTAGTCCTTTTGTTTTGTTTTGTTATTGCTGTTGTTGTTGTTGGTTTGTTTTTATTATACTTGAGATAGAAATCTTATTTGTATTTCATTTTTATAAATTTTTATTTTTTGTTTGTTTCATTCGTTTTTTTTAATTTCATATTTAATATCGTTAATGTTACATTTTTCTAACGCATTGAATGGATAGAATATCTCTTGGGGTTGGGGAAGTTAGTTTCTCTTGTTTATGATCCCTGACAGTGTAGTGTACTAAATTCAATAGGATATGGAAAATTCAATGAAGGCTTACAAATTAGCTCTAAAGCATTGAGACCCGACAAGAAGTCGAATGTAATTCACAAGAGTCTGGAAGATGCGGGAAAGACGCACAAATACATGGGCAAAAAATTATAAAATGAGTTGCTAGGGAATGGTATATCTTAGGAGGGAATGAAATTCGTGTGGATGATTAAACATTAATGGAAAAAATTTATTGTGGCCACATGTTTTAATGAAAATTAAGGGACTATAAATATACGCCATGAAGACGCTGTAGTCTAGTAGATAGTGTGTTGACTTATTAGACGTGAGACCACGGTTCAACAAAACGAAATACGAAAAAATATTTTTTAGGCGACTACTCAGCAGATTTCTGGCAAATACTGTGAGAGTAAATAAAAATGTTCTCAGATTTCGTACGTTCTAAGGTTCACAGTGATACCATACGCCAATTGTATCATATCCCCTTATAAAATCTATATCATGACGGATGGTATCAGGAGTTACTAATTTTAAAACACGTTGCCCTACCAAAAAGGCAGTGTAACCTCTTAAGAAAAAGTAAAACTTAATACATAAAGTTCCTCAGTACTATACACAATACAATAAACCAATGTTTTTTGTTTCCAAGTTGGCAACCCTGTCATCCTAGAACCTGCTACTGTAGACCTGAAACAAGGTAAATAAGTACTAAGATGTTGGTGGAATTAATAGAATTGGTAGAATTGATTACTCGAGATTCGCTAGGTCGATTTCATCTTTGTCAACAGTCTCGTATATATTGTGGCTTCAAAATACTTGCCTATAGCAGTCAGGAAACAAATATACCAGCATGAAGAGTTTTATTTTTGCGCGATTTTTTGATCAGTATGACATGGTCCCCCTTTCAGGCTGTTGGTAAATAGGTTGACTAATGAAGTCCTAGTCTAGTATGTTGGCTAATTAGACGAGAGCCCACGGTTGAAACCTCAGGCGACATTCTCTCAGCAGATTTCTGGCAAAAAATCTCAGAGTAAACAAAATGTCCATAAAAAGATTTTCAAAAATCTGTCGTTCGGGGTTGACTTTAAACTGTAGCCCGCCACTTAGGTGTTCAAAACACTCAACATATGTGGTGTGAGAGACTAGGTTGTAATCCTAACACAAGGGTTATACTGACCAATTGTGTTATGTGTGTGGTATTATTGGCTTAACCTTTTGCAGGTATTCCTCAGAAATCCTCATTCGTCTCATTTCGTCTCTTGAGTGTTCGGCTAATTATTGTTTCGTTCCTGGTTTGTGGTCGCTTGTGTGTAAAAATAAAATTCATCTTGAGGAAAGCTTTCCCACACCCAATTAATCAGCCATACATAATTGATACCACAGAGCCATGTGAGATGCCTATGGCTTTAACAATCTCTCGCTTTCCTAGTCTCTTATCTAGACCTAGAGTCTAACGCCATATCGCACTATCTAAACTAACTAACCATTCTTTCTTCATATCTTAAAGGATATGCTTTTTAATAGTTAAATGTAACATGCCATTTGGTCGACTTTAATTCCTATTTACTTGACAATGTTCACGTCTGAATTTCCTTAGTTAACCAATTAACCAACCACCGAACCAGCCAGCCAGCCAGCCAGTCAGTCGGTCTCATATCATAATATTATTTGTAAATAAATAAATTTAATAAATATTGCTCCTTTTTTTGTTTTATACAAACAATAACAACATCAATAACATTAAAAAAGAAGAGAAAAACAAAAAATCAAAAAAAAAAAATTGATTGTGTTATGGCGACTCTTTAACTTCCCAATAAAAGTGTTTAAACTTATGGAACATACAGGCATAGCATGTAAACTGCTTTTACGTTTCTTTCCATTATTATTGCTGTTCTTGTCGTTGTTGTTATTGTTGTTGCTGTAGTAAAAATCAAAACTTATAAATTTTTATTTTTTTTTTGTTGCAATTTGTGTTAACATGACTCTTGCCTTAATCGAAATGGTGTAAATCAGTGTTGACAGTTTGATAACGTGTGCTGAGGTTAGGGTCGATCGACATGGACAGTGAGCGTCAAAAGAAACTGTACACTAAGGATAAAATTCTAACTCAAGTTTTAGCATTTAAGGAGAGTGCCCGAAAAAATTTGACAACATTACGAAATTTTTTTTTGTTTCAATTTTAAAAACTGGCGAAGGAACAATTTTAAAATAAAAATAACGGTAATTTATTAATGTAAATTTTTTTGTAACGTGTAGTTTTTTTACTTTCATTGTATAACTTAGGTAATGTCTAAAGTTATAAGCATATGGAAAAGGAAAGAGGGTTATTAACTGGATAGCGGTATTACAGAGCTATTAGAAGCACTATCTGATTCGACAGACTCGCCGCTAGCCCATAATCCATACCAAACATTGAGTTTTTCGAGATGAATTGAATGCTCGTGGATCTCATGTGGATTCGTATCATCACAAACTCGTCCTTATTTATTTAGAAATGGACGTCATCATTGAGGATTATTTTTCAATGACAAGTCGTTGTGTTATTGAATTCTGTATCCGTCCATGATGATGTAACAAAATGAATAAATGATGACTAATTAGACACCTAAAGCTTCAACACCGTGGCCGTTATACACTGTTAAAGTTCGGAAAAGCCTGTTGGAGGATACTAAATAATTAAAATTCCATGTTTGATGAATTTAAAGGCGATGGTTTAAGGGCCCACTAAAGATCAAGAACTCAGAAAGATTCAGCAGCATGTAGCCTTTCGTATACATTTAAAATTGACGTAAGATGAGGATAATTTCTTATCTATTTCACCGAGAGCTACTGTGTTAAAAACCAAAATTTTTACTGTTGTTGAGCAGTATTTTTAATGGAAACAATAAAGCCGTTCGTACGACATGTTCAGTTTTCGTGTAGAACAGATGAGCGAGTGGTTTTGAGAAAACTCAAGATATGTGATGAATAAAAATGCAAATATGACTGCCACATATAATTGGTCATTGCAACCCCTCAGTCCGTACTATGACCTAGCTTCTCACACAACTTATGTTGTGTGTGTTAATTTTTTGGCCTGGGTGACAGTGCCTATAGTTTAAAGTCGACTCCGAACGACAGATTTTTTGTGAGAAACTTTTCATTGCCATTTTAATTACTCTTATAGCTTTTGCCAGAAATCTGCTGAGAGGAGAAATCACCGAAGAACAATTTTTCATATTTCGTTTTATTGAAGATGTCTGACCTGAGGTTTGAACCGTGGCCTGACGTCTAATAAGCCAACACCCTATCTACTAGACTATGGCGGCTTCACAAGAATGTTTAAAATAAATATGATATGAAATCATTTTTAAAATAAGTGTAGAACTCTATATTTTCTTTACGTAAAGTCTTTTCGTGCAAACCACCCTTAACTGGTAAACTTTACAGACATATGCCTGTTGAATTGCTTTATCATTCTCCCAGGGGTACATTTAATTGTATATAAAATTGCAAGTTTTATAAGATAACATTGAAGGCGCCATCATCAATATGGAGTCAAATGTATTGTAAGCAATAAAGCACGATATGCGAACGATGTGCAGTTTTTAAGTGACATAAACTTTGTATTTTTTAAATAAATTTTGCATGGAAACAAGTTGTTGTTGTACCGGTACATTGTATTTATAGGGCTAGTAAATGCGCAACATAGACCTGTTAATCCCAGCAACAAAACAGCAATAAATTTTACCAACAGCTTTCAATCAAAGTTCCATTGTTTCACTCAAATGCAGGGGTTTTCTAATAAAAAACATTTTCGCAAATGTCATGAAATGCATCAGTCATTTAAAATACGAAAAAGGGTGTATTTGTGGCTTTAAACAATAGGCGAAAGGGCTTTGCATATATATTTTGGGGTAGGTCAGTGGCTAATGAAGATTCCTACGCTGATAACATACTGGTTAAACGGGCGCTTCTGCTGCACGTTTAACACGAATGTTTAACATTAAATGATGGATTTCTATTACGAGCATTTCTATTTAAAAACTTAGATTATAAACGATTGTAATATGAGCTACTGAAGGGATTTCAAGGCATATGAAATACATACGATACATGCATAATTGGCCATTATAACCCTTCAGTTAGAATTACGACCTAGCGTCACACACCGCTTATGTTGTGTGCGTTGTTTTTATACATGAGTGGCGGGACCAACAGTTTAATGTCGACTCTGAAGGTAAGATTTTTTTTAAAAATTTTTTCATGGCAATTTTTATTTTAGGTTAGGTTAGGTTAGAGGACGTGTACTTGTCAACTAAGACAAGTACAGTACCCGGAGGTCGAATTGACCCATTGTACAACGTCCTAGTTTCTCACACCACTTATGTTGTGTGTGTTAATTTTATACATGAGTGGTGGGACCTACAGTTTAAAGTCGACTCCGAACTACAGATTTTATTAATTGCGAAACTTTTCATGGCAATTTTTATTTATTTTCAGAGTTTTTGCTAGAAATCTGCTGAGAAGAAGTCGCCGAAGAAATACTTTTTGTCTTTCATTTTGATAGTTAACCTGAGGCTTGAACCCGGGCTTTACGTCTAATAAGCCAACACACTACCTACTAGACTACGGCGACTTCAAAGTGGTAGAGCAATTTTTATTTTACTCTCAGAGTTTTTGCAAGAAATCTGCCGAAAGGAAGCCGCCGGGGAACATTTTTTTTTTGTTAGGGACGTCTGACCTTGGGTTTGAACCGTGGCCTCACGTCTAATAAGCCAACGCACTACCTATCAGACTGAGGCGGTTTCAGACATATGAAAAATAGTAGAATTTATAAGAGGTCAAAGGTTAAATAAAGTTATAAGACCATGATTAAATATTAAAATTAAGTTTTTAACGTAGGGCATCATTTGATATTTAAAATACCGACAAATTGAAACTATAAATAGTTAAAAAAATCAACACAAGGGGATTATTTAAATAATTGTGAGCAAACACGCACGCATATTGCAAACAAAAACTGCTCAAACTGTGATTGTAAGTTTGTGGCTAAGAAACAGTTTTAAAAATTTCATTCAAATTCGAAAATGTGCAAACGAAAGGCACGGAAAAATTTCAAATTAATTCTATTCATCATACTGATACTGCAATCAGTTAAGACTTATAAAATTGAAGAATTTTTATACAATGTATCCGAAAGCCATGAGAACGATAAAAGGATATGGTCGTTGCTGTTAAGGAAACTTGAAAAAGAGGCCTCTTTTGAATATGTACTCATAGTGGGTGATATCCAGCAACACTCGGCATTTTTATTCGACATAATTGAAGTGGAGTTAATGAAAAGTGTTTTATTAAATCAAAATGATTTAATTCATCATAATCTAGATAACTACAGCAATAATTTCATATGCATAGTCTATCTGCCGCATGATTTATTTGAAAAACAACAACGAAACTATGTGGAGGATTATGTAAAGCTTTTGGGTGAGAAATTGGATTTGCAAAGATCAAAACGCGTAATTATGGTGCAAAAGGAAAGCAAAAATAAAACTGAAATAGAAGTCAATATTGCTTTACTATTGGAATGCTGTCAAGCCTATAAGTTCTTAAATGTTTTGGTGATTTTAACTGACTTTGCTTATACCAAGCATTACTATGCCTTTAAAGCCTATCCCTTGTTTGAATTGGTGTTGAAAACCTTCAATCATACTTCAGCAGACCTAATGTATCCCTTTAAAATGGATAACGTTTATGGTGCCATTTTGAGAACCATGCCCGATCAGGTAATGCCCAGGTCGGTAGTGTATAGAGATTCTTTGGGTCGCATCAAAGTTACTGGCTATATTGCCCAATTCCTAAGCTTGTATGCGAAATATATTAACTCCACCTTAAAATATAATGATGATCTGGTGCCTGGCAATATATTGTTTTATCGTGATTTCATTAATTGGACAGAATTGGATTTACTGGATATACCCTGCAGTATAACACCCATGATGGCTGGCAATACCACCAAGCTAATGTCCTACATGTATGAGCAATTAAGTTGGTGTCTCATGATGCCTGTGGAAGAACCTCAAACTTATAAGGATTTCCTGCAGCAGTATTTTAACTTGTCTACGATTTTATTAATCCTATTAATGAATAGCATTTTCACCAGTTTACTGTTATGTTCACAACTTCTAAAGAATCTAAAAGGACGTGAAAAGTTTTCTTGGTCTACAGCCGATATCATTGCAAATGCCCAGGTTATTTTAGGTCATTTGGGTTCTTCGTTTGCCTTACAAACACATCCCTCGTTGTCCTTGAGAATAATTTATGTGGCCCTCTTCGTATCGGGTTTACTGTACACCACCACCTTCTCCGTAAAGCTGAATGCCTTTCTAACACGGCCCCCCATTCTAGAAATCACAACCTTAGATGATATGCTGAAACATAAGAAAGTTATCCTAACCGCTTCAAATGAATACAAAACGTTACTTAAACTCTCTGGCGAAACATTTCTACCATATTTGTCCTTATTCAAGGGCATCGAATCCTATAAAGAATTCTCCGAAATACGAAGTTCATTTAATACTTGCTGCTCGTATCCGGTAACCTCATCGGTTTGGTATGTCTATGAAACCCAACAGAAATTATTCACCAAACCTCGTTTCAGACGCACAAAATTGTGTTTTGTTAGCCTCGATATCATGGGTTTTATATTGCCACGCAATTCCGTTCACAAATACAAGCTGGACACGCTAATAACCCGTGTACGTGATATGGGCTTTGCAGAGTATTGGCTGCAGAATAGTTTCTATGATTTGGTCAGAATTGGCCAAAAGAGTTTGACGGATATTTCAACGAGACCTGCCCGTAATTCGAATATCATTATGGAGGATTTTTATTATATTTTGACGACCATGTTGAAAGCATTCGCTTTTAGTCTGGCGATATTGTTAATGGAGATCGTTTGGTATTATCGCCGTAGAATATTAAAATTGTGTGAAATAAAGTGATGTTGTGAGAAAAATAAAATGGAAGTGTTGACTTGTTTTTGTGACAAACTGGTGAAATTTAGAGAATTAAAGAAAAAATTATTTCAACTTACATGTGATTAACGAATTCTAAGAAACCTTTGGGTATGAAAGTCTCTGAAAATAAAATCGACTGAAAGCTTATTGCACCAAAGTAAACAAGAGATTGTGGGAAAACCAATACAAATCAAGTGCAAAGGGATTCAAAAGTCTTGCGCTTAAAAATTTACCAAAAGAAGACGTATCATAGTACACTGTGTTAAATTTCGTTTTGTAGTGCTGTGACCAATTGTATCCCACAGTATTCGTAAGTTTGACTTATTGTACCGAATCTGCATTCCAAGGAAACCTATATAATGAGATGAGTGACACAGAACAGATAATGAGTGGGCGAAAAAATACGTTTACATTACAACCCTTCAGTCAGGATCTAGCTTCTCACACAGTACTTATGCTGTGTCTGTTAATTTTATCCATGAAGGAACTACAGATATTTGAGAATTATTTCATGGCAATTTTATTTACACTCAGAGTTTTTGCCAGAAATCTGCTAAGAGGAAGTCACCAGTGAAATATTTGTTCAAATTTTGTTTTGTTTGTTTGATGTCTGATAAGAGCCTATGTGTATAGCACAGAATGGTTCTACTCCTAATGGTGTATGTAGCTACCAAATTCTCCTTTTCACTTTTATTCTCGTTGTGAATCTTTTTCCAAAATCATAGAATATTCTGGTACTACTAATGCCATCATTAATGAGGAGACTGTCAGCCATTCGATTTGTCTAGTCACGATGGTCTCTAGTAAATCTCGCGTTAAACTTGTGATCCGTTAGCATACCTATAGTCTCCAAGGATCTGGTCCTTACTATAGTTTAACAACTGTGCAAGGTAAGTGGGCCAAGAAGTAAAATTCTCTGAGTCTTTTGTTCTGAATGTTAAAAAGATGTTACACTGGGTAACACAATGAGCCATAGAGGCCATCGAGTGAGTTTGTTCACAGGCAAACAGTCAGTTTAAAGTCGACTCCGAACGACAGATTTTTGGGAAACTTTTAATGGCAATTTTATTCACCCTCAGAGTTTTTGCCAAAAGTCTACTGAGAGGAAGTCCTCGAAAGAATATTTTGTTGATATTTTCGTTTTGTTGGAGATGTCAGACCTGGAGTTTGAACCATCGCCTTACGTCTAATAAGCCATGAAGGCACACAAGAAAATTTTTTGCGCAAATTTGCTCGTGCTGTATAAAAAAGAATTACTTGCTTGTGCTTTCAACACCAAAGAATTTTTAAGTCAATATAACTTGGCAATATTGTTTACAGATAATAATTAAATTAAAAAAAATTTTAGAATTCATAACTTCGTTAAATTTAATTTAATCGTACATTTAAGCCACAATTTATTTTTCATTATTATTTTTATTCCATTAAAAATTCATTTTAAATTCATTTTACAATAAATTTTTCATATTTTTTTAAAATTTTTTTTATTAAAACGAAATATGTTTGCAATTTATTAAATCGAATTAAATTTTAATGAAACCTAATAAAGGCAATAATGTACGACAAATAAAAGAACAAATAACAAATAAAAAAATTGATAAATATTTGATTAAATAAAAAAACCAAAGCAATGAAGTTCTAACCAACTGTCATATCTATGTCGCTCTATATTCTAATAATATTGCCTCATATAGTAGAAGATTTATTTGAATTCTATGATCAGACGTTAATACAAAGGACTAATGTAAAATAGTTTTTCGAAATTGCTACGTTCAGAATTGTGGGTCCAGAACTTGCCTAAGTTAACATGTAATTGTATAGCATAACTTAAGGCAAAAGAAATTTTTAAATTTCAAACGGCATTACCCTTTGTATAGACTCCAAATGGTGATTTATTAAATATGAAATGAAATATTGTAATAATTTCGGAAGAGACAGGCAGTGCCGTCAAAACAAATTTGAACCAGAAAAATGTAGACAATAATACACCCTCTCTTACCTATAGTAGCGAATTTGGTGGCTCCTTTATTGCTCATAGTGGTGTGTTACTATTTCGAAACGTTTAGTAAAGGTGTTACTCTCCACAATAATTAATAAAATGAAGAGTACCGTTGTTAATGTAAGTCGCTTTAGTCTAGTAGGTAGTGTGTTTGCTTACTAGATGTAAGGCCAGGGTTCAAACCCCAGATTAGATCCCTCCACCAAAACGAAATATGAAAAATTATTTCTGCGGCTACTTCCTTTCAGCAGATTCCTGGTAAAAACTACGAGTGTAAATAAAATTGCCATGAAAAGTTTCTCAAAACATTTGTCGTTCACGACACACTTTGGATGATCATACACTAAACGTGCTTCATGTATCATTGTATCATAATTACGATACACCATGACTGATAACCTTATTTCCAACAGACGAACTGCTATAGGTAGAGGTCATAGGAAGGTGCATAATTCGAACATAATTCGAATGTCTCAGAATCCAGAAATTCCATTGTTTAACAACGTAAACATCAGTCAATATTTTCAACCGACCTAGTGAGCGATATTATAAAGCAAGTCTGAGCTAAGACAAGTGGAGTTACATGGAGTCTCTTACGTAAGCTGAAGGATTTGGTGTATGTCGATGATATTTGATAAATTTTGGCAAGATCTTCGACATGCAAGCAAAACTAAATGGGCAACGAAATGGGAAAAGAATTCTATCGGGGTTAGATATCCCTAGTTTGGCAATACTAATTTTAGTATAGCATACATCCATACATACAGTCAGGATTACAACCTAGCTTTTCACACCACATATGTTGTGTGTGTTAATATTATCCATGAGTGGCGGGACCTACAGTTTAAAGTCTATTCCAAACGACAGATTTTCTTAGAAACATTTCATGGCAATTTTATAGGAGTTTTTGCCACAAGCCTGCTGAGAGGCAAACGAAGAAGAAATATTTTCTCGTATTTCGTTTTGTTGGAGATGTCTGACCTGGGGTGTGAATTGTGGCCTCACGTCTAATAAGCCAATACACTACCTGCTAGACTACGGTGACATGTCGTTTGGTCGACTTCAATTCCTATTTACTTGACAATGTTCACGTCTGAATTTCCTTAGTTAACCAATTAACCAACCACCGAACCAACCAGCCAGCCAGCCAGTCAGTCGGTCTCATATCATAATATTATTTGTAAATAAATAAATTTAATAAATATTGCTCCTTTTTTGTTTTATACAAACAATAACAACATCAATAACATTAAAAAAGAAGATAAAAACAAAAAAAAACGAAAAAAAATTGATTTTGTTATGGCGACTCTTTAACTTCCCAATAAAAGTGTTTAAACTTATGGAACATACAGGCAAAGCATGTAAGCTGCTTTTACATTTCGTTCCATTATTATTGCTGTTCTTGTCGTTGTTGTTATTGTTGTTGCTGAAGTAAAAATCAAAACTTATACATTTTTATTTATTTTTTGTTGGAATTTGTGTTCACATGACTCTTGCCTTAATCGAAATGGTGTAAATCAGTGTTGACAGTTTGATAACGTGTGCTGAGGTTAGGGTCGATCGACATGGACAGTCAGCGTCAAAAGAAACTGTACACTAAGGATAATATTCTAGCAATCACCAAACTCAACTTTTAGCACTTAAGGAGAGTGCCCAAAAAAATTTGACAATATTTCGAAATTTTTATTGTTTCAATTTTAAAAATTGGCGAAGGAAATAATTTTAAAATAAAAATAACGGTAATTTATTAATGTATATTTTTTTATAATGTATAGTTGCTTTTGACTCTCACTGTATAACTTAGATAATGTCAGACGTTATAAGCATATGGAAAAGGGAAGGGAGTTATTAACAGGAGAGCGGCATTAGAAAGCTATTAGGAACACTATCTGATGTGACAGATTTAACTTCCTCGCCGCTAGCCCATAATAAATAGAAAACGTTTAGTTTTTTGAGATGAATTGAATGCTCGTAGATCTCATGTGGATTTGTATCGTCACAAGCTCTTCCTTATTTATTTAGAAATGGACGTTATCAGTGAGGATAATTTTTCAATGACAAGTCGTTGTGTTATTGAATTCTGTATCCGTCCATGATGATGTAACAAAATGAATAAATGATGACTAATTAGACACCTAAAGCTTCAACACCGTGGGCTTTATTCACTGTTAAAATTCAGAAAAGCCTGTTGGAGGACACTAAATAATTAAAATTCCATGTTTGATGAATTTAACGGCGATGGTTTAAGGATCCACTAAAGGTCAAGAACTTAGAAGGATTCACCAGCATGTAGCCTTTCGTATACATTTAAATTTGACGTAAGAAGAGGATAATTTCTTATCTTTTCACCGAGAGCTATTGTGTTAAAAAGCAAAATTTTTACTGTTGTTGAGCAGCATTTTTAATGGAAACAATAAAGGCGGTCGTACGACATGTTCAGTTTTCGTGTAGAACAGATGAGCGGGTAGTATTGGGAAAAGTCAAGATGCAAATATGACTGTCACATATAATTGGTCATTATAACCATTCAGTCCGGACTACGACATAGCTTCTCACACAACTTATGTTTAAAGTTTAAAGTTGACTACGAGCGACAGATTTTTTGTGAGAAACTTTTCATGGCCATTTTAGTTACTCTCACAGTTATTGCCAGAAATCTGCTGAGAGAAAGTCGCCGACGAAATATTCAAATTTTGTTTTGTTTGAAATGTCTAGCCTCGGTTTTGAACCGTGGCTTTACGTCTAGTAAGTCAACACCCAATCTACTAAACTATGGTCACTTCATAGCCAATAGTTTAAATAAATGAGGAGCTACCTCTATCATATTTTCTCTACGTAAAGTCTTTACGTGCAAACCAGCCTTAAGTGGTAAACTTTACAGACATATGTCTGTTGAATATGTTATCATTCTCCCAGGGGTACATTTAATTGTATATATAATTGCAAGTTTTATAAGATAATATTGAAGGCGCCATCATCAATATGGAGCCAAACGTATTGTAAGCAATAATGCAAGGGAACTTGTACCGTCAACTGCTGGGGCATGTGAACGATATGCAGTTTTTAAGTGACATAAACTTTGTATTTTTGAAATAAATTTTGCATGGAAACAAGTTGTTGTTGTACCGATATATTGTATTTATAGGGCTTTTAAATGCTCAACATAGACCTGTTAATCCCAGGAACAAAACAACAATAAATTTTACCAACAGCTTTCAATCAAAGCGCCATTGTTTCACTCAAATGCAGGGGTTTTCTAATAAAAAACATTTTCGCAAATGTCATGAAATGCATCAGTCATTTAAAGTACGAAAAAGGGTGTATTTGTGGCTTTAAATAATAAGCGAAAGGGCTTTGTATATATATTTTGGGGGTAGGTCAGTGGCTAATGAAGATTCCTACGCTGATAACATACTAGTTAAACGGGCGCTTCTGAGTGCACGTTTAACACGAATGTTAAACATTAAATGATGAATTTCTATTACGAGCATTTCTATTTAAAAACTTAGATTGTAAACGCTTGTAAAATGAGCTACTGAGAGGATTTAAAGGCATATGAAATACATACGATACATGTTTTGGTGATTTTAACAGACTTTTCCCGTACCATGCAGTATTATGCCTTTAAAGCCTATCCCTTGTTTGAATTGGTGTTGAAAACCTTCAATCATACTTCAGCAGACCTAATGTATCCCTTTAAAATGGATAACGTTTATGGTGCCGTTTTGAGAACCATACCCGACCAGGTAATGCCTAGATCGGTAGTGTATAGAGATTCTTTGGGTCGCATCAAAGTTACCGGCTATATTGCCCAATTCCTAAGCTTGTATGCGAAATATATTAACTCCACCTTAAAATATAATAATGATCTGGTGCCTGGCAATATATTGTTTTATCGTGATTTCATTAATTGGACAGAGTTTAATTTACTGGACATACCTTGCAGTATAACACCCATGATGGCTGGCAATACCACCAAGTTAATGTCCTACATGTATGAACAATTAAGTTGGTGTCTTATGATGCCTGTGGAAGAGCCTCAAACTTATAAGGATTTCCTACAGCAGCATTTCAACTTGCCTACGATATTATTAATCCTGTTAATGAATAGCATTTTCACCAGTTTACTGTTATGTTCACAACTTCTAAAGAATCTACAAAAACGTGAAAAGTTTTCTTGGTCTACAGCCGATATCATCGCAAATGCCCAGGTTATTTTAGGACATTTGGGTTCTTCGTTTGCCTTACAAACACAGCCCTCGTTTTCATTGAGAATAATTTATGTTTCCCTCTTCGTATCGGGTTTACTGTACACCACCACCTTTTCCGTTAAGCTGAATGCCTTTCTAACACGGCCCCCAATTCTAGAAATCACAACCTTAGATGATATGCTGAAACATAAGAAAGTTATCCTGGCCGCCTCAAATGAATACAAAACGTTACTTAAACTCTCTGGCGAAACATTTCTACCATATTTGTCCTTATTCAAGGTCATCGAATCCTATAAAGAATTCTCCGAAATACGAAGTTCATTTAATACTTGCTGCTCGTATCCGGTAACCTCATCGGTTTGGTATGTCTATGAAACCCAACAGAAATTATTCACCAAACCTCGTTTCAGACGCACAAAATTGTGTTTTGTTAGCCTCGATATCATGGGTTTGATTTTGCCACGCAATTCCGTTCACAAATACAAGCTGGACACGCTAATAACCCGTGTGCGTGATATGGGCTTTGCACAGTATTGGCTGCAGAATAGCTTCTATGATTTGGTCAGAATTGGCCAAAAGAGTTTGACGGATATTTCAACGAGGCCTGCCCGTAATTCGAATATCATTATGGAGGATTTTTATTATATTTTGGCGACCATGTTGAAAGCATTTGCTTTTAGTCTGGCGATATTGTTAATGGAGACCGTTTGGTATTATCGCCGTAGAATATTAAGATTGTGTGAAATAAAGTGATGTTGTGAGAAAAATAAAATGGAAGTGTTGTTTTGTTTTTGTGACAAACTGGGGAAATTTCAAGAATTAAAGAAAAAATTATTTCAACTCACATGTGATTAACGAATTCGAAGAAATCTTTGGGTATGAAAATCTTGGCAAATAAAATCGACTGAAAGCTTATTTAACCAAAGTAAACAAGAGATTGTAGGAAAACCAATACAAATCAAGTGCAAAGAAATTCAAAAATTTTTCGCTTAAAAATTTACCAAAAGAAGACGTATCATAGTACACTGTATTACATTTCGTTTTGTAGTGCTGTGACCAAAGTATTCGTAAGTTTGACTTATCGAACCGAATGTGCATTCCAAGGAAACCTATATAATGAGATGAGTGACACAGAACAGATAATGAGTGGGCGAAAAAATACGTTTACATTACAATCCTTCAGTCAGGATATAGCTTCTCACACAGTACTTATGCTGTGTGTGTTAATTTTATCCATGAAGGCCGGGACCTACAGTTTAAATTCGACTCCGAACTACAGATTTTTGAGAATTATTTCATGGCAATTTTATTTACACTCAGAGTTTTTGCCAGAAATGTGCTGAGAGCAAGTCACTAATGAAATATTTGTTTAAATTTCGTTTTGTTTGAGATGTCTGAATTGAGGTTTAAACCATGGCCTTACATCTAATAAGCCTGCACACTACCTATCGCATGTCTCATAAGAGCCCATGTGTATACCACAGAATGGTTCTACTCGTAATGGTGTATGTAGCTACCAAATTCTCCTTTTCACTTTTATTCTCGTTGTGAATCTTTTTCCAAAATCATAGAATATTCTGGTACTACTAATGCCATCATTAATGAGGAGACTGTCAGCCATTCGATTTGTCTAGTCACGATGGTCTCTAGTAAATCTCGCGTTAAACTTGTGATCCGTTAGCATACCTATAGTCTCCAAGGATCTGGTCCTTACTATAGTTTAACAACTGTGCAAGGTAAGTGGGCCAAGAAGTAAAATTCTCTGAGTCTTTTGTTCTGAATGTTAAAAAGATGTTACACTGGGTAACACAATGAGCCATAGAGGCCATCGAGTGAGTTTGTTCACAGGCAAACAGTCAGTTTAAAGTCGACTCCGAACGACAGATTTTTGGGAAACTTTTAATGGCAATTTTATTCACCCTCAGAGTTTTTGCCAAAAGTCTACTGAGAGGAAGTCCTCGAAAGAATATTTTGTTGATATTTTCGTTTTGTTGGAGATGTCAGACCTGGAGTTTGAACCATCGCCTTACGTCTAATAAGCCATGAAGGCACACAAGAAAATTTTTTGCGCAAATTTGCTCGTGCTGTATAAAAAAGAATTACTTGCTTGTGCTTTCAACACCAAAGAATTTTTAAGTCAATATAACTTGGCAATATTGTTTACAGATAATAATTAAATTAAAAAAAATTTTAGAATTCATAACTTCGTTAAATTTAATTTAATCGTACATTTAAGCCACAATTTATTTTTCATTATTATTTTTATTCCATTAAAAATTCATTTTAAATTCATTTTACAATAAATTTTTCATATTTTTTTAAAATTTTTTTTATTAAAACGAAATATGTTTGCAATTTATTAAATCGAATTAAATTTTAATGAAACCTAATAAAGGCAATAATGTACGACAAATAAAAGAACAAATAACAAATAAAAAAATTGATAAATATTTGATTAAATAAAAAAACCAAAGCAATGAAGTTCTAACCAACTGTCATATCTATGTCGCTCTATATTCTAATAATATTGCCTCATATAGTAGAAGATTTATTTGAATTCTATGATCAGACGTTAATACAAAGGACTAATGTAAAATAGTTTTTCGAAATTGCTACGTTCAGAATTGTGGGTCCAGAACTTGCCTAAGTTAACATGTAATTGTATAGCATAACTTAAGGCAAAAGAAATTTTTAAATTTCAAACGGCATTACCCTTTGTATAGACTCCAAATGGTGATTTATTAAATATGAAATGAAATATTGTAATAATTTCGGAAGAGACAGGCAGTGCCGTCAAAACAAATTTGAACCAGAAAAATGTAGACAATAATACACCCTCTCTTACCTATAGTAGCGAATTTGGTGGCTCCTTTATTGCTCATAGTGGTGTGTTACTATTTCGAAACGTTTAGTAAAGGTGTTACTCTCCACAATAATTAATAAAATGAAGAGTACCGTTGTTAATGTAAGTCGCCTTAGTCTAGTAGGTAGTGTGTTTGCTTACTAGATGTAAGGCCAGGGTTCAAACCCCAGATTAGATCCCTCCACCAAAACGAAATATGAAAAATTATTTCTGCGGCTACTTCCTTTCAGCAGATTCCTGGTAAAAACTACGAGTGTAAATAAAATTGCCATGAAAAGTTTCTCAAAACATTTGTCGTTCACGACACACTTTGGATGATCATACACTAAACGTGCTTCATGTATCATTGTATCATAATTACGATACACCATGACTGATAACCTTATTTCCAACAGACGAACTGCTATAGGTAGAGGTCATAGGAAGGTGCATAATTCGAACATAATTCGAATGTCTCAGAATCCAGAAATTCCATTGTTTAACAACGTAAACATCAGTCAATATTTTCAACCGACCTAGTGAGCGATATTATAAAGCAAGTCTGAGCTAAGACAAGTGGAGTTACATGGAGTCTCTTACGTAAGCTGAAGGATTTGGTGTATGTCGATGATATTTGATAAATTTTGGCAAGATCTTCGACATGCAAGCAAAACTAAATGGGCAACGAAATGGGAAAAGAATTCTATCGGGGTTAGATATCCCTAGTTTGGCAATACTAATTTTAGTATAGCATACATCCATACATACAGTCAGGATTACAACCTAGCTTTTCACACCACATATGTTGTGTGTGTTAATATTATCCATGAGTGGCGGGACCTACAGTTTAAAGTCTATTCCAAACGACAGATTTTCTTAGAAACATTTCATGGCAATTTTACAGGAGTTTTTGCCACAAACCTGCTGAGATGCAAACGAAGAAGAAATATTTTCTCGTATTTCGTTTTGTTGGAGATGTCTGACCTGGGGTGTGAATTGTGGCCTCACGTCTAATAAGCCAATACACTACCTGCTAGACTACGGTGACTTCAGTACTATCATGATATAACAGCTGAATTCTTTAAATTCCATGTCAGCTGCTTCTCTCGTCTGTTACATAGGCACAGAAAGGTGTCCACTGGAAGAAAAGTAATTTTCTTCTACAATTTCTGTTCTGAAAACTCTGACTAGATGATGTGCCTGTCGTAAGTACCCCATATTCAATATCCAGTAACGACCCTATAATGGTACTTACATATTTTAAACATATTTGACTCAATTCATGAGGCATAGACGAGGCCTAGCACTGTGACGGGATACCCTTATAATATGAACGTTTTCGATAGCAGCTTGTGAGATACAATTTCTTTTAATGCGGCCTGACTATCCGAGGGTGCTCTAATATCTCTGCTGGATGTGTTGCTTTCCCTTATAATCGTCAACAGTCCATATGTTCTAAACTTTTACCTTGTTGTCGATGTTTCAGTGGTCAGTTAACATTATCGATTGGACTATACCGAGTCGACTCGGATAATATACATCCACATATATCCACAGTTCCAGTTCAGTTTAAAGCCACCCGAAAAGATCTACTCAGAGCCTTTGACGGGATGCATTATACTGTTCGACCAAGTCATAATCATTAGTTGTTACTGGACTGGAACTATCCCACAATGACTATGAAGAAGATAACAGACTTCATCACTTTATTTACGGTTTCTTGGCTAACCACCAATAGCCGGAACTTTTTCTCGGAGAATACTATGACGTAATATAGCATTACGTGAATGGGTTGACTCTGCTGATATCAATTTTCACAAGTAGAAGATTATGCTTAGGGAGATACAACAGAAACATATGGGCCCAAGGAATGAGTCAGAACCTGGACAACTAGGGAGTCACTAATGGGTATCTACTATAGTTCTGAAAAGAATTATGAATTATTATGCGAAGAAACAAATTGCCACACCAATCACCTGTAGGGTATCAAACAGCGAACGAATATTTAATGAAATTCATCGAGCGTTTGACAAACAGTCTGTTTTTAGAAATAAATCAACCATGTTGGGCATAAAATCGACAATATTTTCAATAATTATTGTGGCATCTTTAATAAAACAATTCATGTGTACAAATACTCTGCTGGATAATCTGCAGCAGCAACAGAAACAACATGCAAGACAAACTGTGATGCTAAAGAAGTTGCTAAAACGTATTGACCGGGAGGAGGCTTATGAAACGTGTGCGGTTTTTAAAGGCCCTGCGGAGGGTTATAATATCGAGGAAATTTTACAAAAAGATTTTCACAAAGCTGTAGTGCTGCACGACAATGTGGTAAACTTAACAACATTTTTCACCATTGCCTGGTGGCATGAAGAAACGAAGGAGAAGGATTTTATCAAATATTTGGCAGCGGCCTTAAATTTCAAAAGACAAACCAAAGTATTGGTTATTAAGCAGACAAAGGAGAATTCTTTAAGTGCTGATGTTTTGTTAAAGTTTTTTAGTTTAAGTAAGTCTTTTAAACTCCCGAATTTAATAACGATATTCAAGGATTTCCCTTTGACCCGGCATGTCTATCAGTTTGAAATGTTTCCCCAAATAAAAGTTCTGAAAAGGGATTTAAAATTTTCGAATTTTTCTTTATTTCCCAATAAGTTTCGTAATCTTTATGGCTATCCTTTGAGATCTATGCCCGATCAAAGTTTACCTAGAACGGCAGTGCAATACGATAAACAGGGTCGTGTAGAGGTCAAGGGGTATATCGTGAATTTTTTAAACCTATTCACGCGTTATTTAAATGCCACTTTGGTGTATCCTATGAAAATTATACCCGACAAGATTTTAATTTATAAAGATTTGTATTATTTAACGCAAAACAATTTCATAGATTTGCCGGCGGGTCTAACATCCATTCAGTATAACAATAATACGCAGCTAATGTCACATTTCTTGGAGGTGAACACATGGTGCCTAATGATACCCATTGAGAAGCCTTTCTCTTACAAGGACTACATAGACAGGCATATCAATCGTACACTTTATATTTATTTTCTTATCGGACGCTATGTCTTCTCCATATTGCTGGTGTGCAGTACTAAGGTATGGAGTTTACATCGCAAGCGAGCTTATCCTATAAGGCTGAATGATTTCCTCTTAAATCCAAATGTTTGTGCGGGTATGATTGCGGTCTCCTTTAAATTGTTGCCTAGACCTTCGAAAAGCTTGAGATTCCTTTATATTTCCTTGTTTCTATCCGGTTTAATGTATCCGATTATAGTGTCGGTACAGCTGCAATCGTTTCTTACCCATCCTTATGCCCATCGCATAACAACGTTTCGTGATTTAAAGAAACATAATTTAAAGATTTTAATTGCCCAAATCGAGTTCGATCAGATGTTGGATTATTATAAATTCAATCCCAAGTGGTTGCAAGAGATTTTCGAAATCACTAAAGACTATGAGGAGTATTCGAAGATTCAAGCTTCATTTAATACTTCGTATGTCTATCCCACAATTTCACCACTTTGGTTTTTATACAATGCCCTACAGATATATCGCAATAAACCGCTGTTCCGCTTAAGTTCCATGTGTTATCCAATGACAGGCATAATGAGTTTCGTTTTGCCTGCCAACTTTCTATTTACCGAGCCCTTGAATTGTTTGATTATGCGTGTACGTGATATGGGCCTGTTGGAATTTTGGCTTAAGAGCAGTTACGTAGATTTTGTAAAAATGGGCAAAATATATATGAGCGAAGATCGCAATGTTGTTGCCAAGTCCAATATGTTAAATCTGGAGGATTTTGAATATATTTGGATTAACATGGGTTATTGTTTTGGTCTAGCATTGGCCGTATTTTTGGCCGAAGTTATGTGGTTTAGATTAAGCAAAAAATATCAGAAGTAAAACAGAATAAAAATGTAAACAATACATTTACAGTGAGCGTCAAAAAAAACTGTACATTAAAAAAATTATACATTAACAAATTATCGTTATTTTTATTTTAAAATTGTTTGATTGCCTGTTTTTAAAATTTAAACGAAAAAAAAAAATACAAAAAATTACGAAATATTGTAAAAATTTTTCGGGCACTCTCCTTAAGTTGTAAAAGTTGTGTTTTGGTGATTGTTAGTATTTTATCCTTAGTGTACAGTTTCTTTTAACGCTCACTGTATTAGTATATGTATGTATTCTATAGTTTTAAGATTTAAATCAACAATTAAAAGAAAGGAATAAATTTTAAATGCTTTAAAGTCTTTTATTTGTTTATTTTAAATTTAATAATTCGCAACTAACTTAGTGTTTCACTATGACTCAGATATCTCAAAAGGCTTGCATAGGCATCACATTCTACGTAAGAATAAGGTCCGAGTCAATAAGTTCACAAGTTTTTGAGTTTCCCATAACAGAGCACAGTACTGCTTCTGTAAACAGACATTAACCAGTTGACTCCTGTTAAAATTTGAAAAAGCTGTGCCATTTAGCTTAAGTTTGATAAACTTTGACAGCAGACAACCAAATGTGATTTGAAGAGAAAATGGAAAAGGAAAGAAAATTTCGTGTGCTCACTAAGAACTATTCCAAGTGGAACAAACCATCACTCATACCAAGGCTAAGCTTTATAAATGCTGTGGGAATTCTGTAGCATTTGGTTTATAGAATTTTATCATGACTGCACAAGCACGTAGGGCCTTTGAAATTCTGGACATTGATTTAAGACGTTAACTGGAAAGTTTAAAATATGGTTTGGAGGACATTAAAGATTGCAAGAGTAAGAAATTATAAAAGGTAGTAGGAAGTGTGTTGGCTTATTAGACGTGAGTGCACGGTTCAAACCTAGGATATCTCGAACAAATCGAAATACAAAAAGATATCTCCTCCGCGACATTTTCTTAACATATTTCTGGCTTGAACTTTGGGAGTAAATAAATATTTCAATGAAAAATACTCAAAAAAAGTGTCGTTCTGTACATCCCGCCAATAATGGATAAAATTAACAAACACAACATAAGTGCAGTGAGAAGTACGCAATCCTGCATGAAAGGTTGTAGTGACCAGTAATGTTGTCGTGTTTACATGGCTCAGTAGTTTCAATTTTGAAAAATAACTTCAGTACGTGAAAACTTTGCTTGTCAATATACCACGAACTCTAATGTGACAACCTCGCAAGAGTGATAGGTATTTTATAACCGCAAAAATTTCGATTGGAATTGCAAGATACTTATGACCAAAACTAAATTCTATAGGAACAAAACTATTCCCAAGCATGAGTAGGCGGGAGATGAAAGCTGTCATAGGAAAACTAACGAGGCATGGCTTCTTTAGATATAGTAGTAGCAGATGAAATGGAAATATCTCAGATTTCTGTAGGTCATGTAAAGAAACAGAGGAAATAGTGATTCAGTTTTTATGCCATTGTTCTTGCCTGCCATTGCTTAGGCAGGAATTGCTAGGTAACCGATTTGTTGAGGTATTGATAGATCTGAACGACTGCAAACTTGAGGATGTAAAAGGGTTCATAAACGGCATTGACTGGCTAGGGGGATATCTTTAGAAGGATAGTTTATTTATAGGTCTCATAACGGCTAATTGTTCTATTTGCGATCTTTTCTTCTTTTCTCTTTTACTTCTGATTCTTTTCAATTGAACAATGAGTCTCCAAGTGAGTCTTTCCAATCCTACTTAATCTAACCTGTATAACCCTAACATGAATGAACTTTAAAGCATTTTCAAAAAGAAAGTTATTTGGCGGACCCTTTACAATGTCTTGCTCTCTAGATCAAGCAGTAGTAGAAATCGTGGGCCTCAGCATAAAACAGAGCTTAAAATGCCAATAAGAGTTCATCAGCCCAAAAAGTCATGGTTAATGATTTCTTAAATGGTTAATGATTTCTTTAAACGATTTGCCAGTTTTTTTCGAAAACAGTGCGACGCCATCTTACAAGGTACAGTTCGCAGAGTAGCTTTCGAAGAGTGTGCCTCATTAAGCCATGTGTACTCCTGCTTTTCTGACGGATGATGTACTGTTGGTGGATAATTTTCCGTAGGTCAACTGTGGATATAATTCTGAGGCTGCATATTTAAAAAATGTTCCGAACGCAACGATTAAGGAAGCTTGAAGGTTTCCCTTCATTTTTTCGGTAACGAGGTATATTTCTGAGAGTTTAGTTGGAATTGAATTGTTATTTATTTTGAATATTTTTTCAATTCTTTTTCTATAAATTAAATAACCTATCGTGCTAAGGATTCTTCAATCAATTGAAATTTTTCCACCTCGTTTGCCTATTAACACGATGCACACAGTGCAACAATTCTTTGTAATTTAAACGTTGAAGTCTTATTGAATCCAAACAATTGTCTCTCTGCCTTGAGTTCATTATTTCTGTGTAATTTATTTTCTATTTTAAAAATATTTTCCATTTCTTTTAATTTTGTTTGTGTTTTCTTTTTTTGTAATTTTCTTATTTTTCTTTTTGTTGCTTTTGTTGTAATTAAATTATCAAGATGAACATCACAGAGTGTTTCCATTTATTTATCAAGTCAGCAAAAAGTTGTTGACGCAGGTGTAATAATTTGAAATTATCTTAATCAGGATATCCTTTTTAATTTCTTAAGAAAACCCTAAATGAACACACACACACATACACAATCAAAGAAATAAGACAGCAGTAACAGTACAAAGGGATACAGAAATGGGAGGACAAGATACTATTGTCGCAAATACGTATACCCACTACCCACTACCCACTACTCTTAGCTAATGTCCTACACCCTCAAAAGCATTTTAAAGATAAAAGCAACAGCAACAATTTATGGGAATTAGAAAAACTAAAAAGGACAACAACAAAGATAACAAAGTTTTGTTCCTTAATAGGAGACAACAAATAAACAGAGGACGGACTGAAATTAAAAGGAAATTATAGAAATATTAAATAAAATAAAAAAAGAAAGAAAAAAAAAGAAAATAAAAAGAAAAAGAAGAGAAAGAAAAAAAAAAAAACAAATTAACAGTTAAACAGGAAATGGCTTTAAAGGTTTCGCTCTCTTCAGATATTGTATTTTGATTTGAAAAAATCCAAGGTTTTTTGCCTATCAAATATCTTTCACGAGGCATATGAATATTTTTATTTTCTTAAATCTTTTTTTATTAAATTTTTTGAAATGAAAAATTTTTTAAATAAAAAAAGGATAATCATTTGAAATTGAATATAAAAAATCATACGAATAAAATTATTTAAATTCCTTTAAATTACATTTTCCGCTATAAAGAGAACATTTTTTTGCCATGATAAACATTTTTTTATGATAAAAAAAAAAATCAGAAAAAAATAGTCACCAAACATGTATAAATGTTTGTATCACCAACGTTTAAATAGTTGTAAGTGGATATGAGTATTTGCATAAATATACATATGTATACGAACAGTGTGATTGATAATAATTTCTACAATATGTGTTTAAAATTTGTACGGTTTTCCACTTCTCTTGATTTCTTTGAGGCACATAGGACTGATGACTTGCTGTGTTTCAATTTTATTAAACAAGTTTTTTCAGCTAATAGGTGGATTGAGCTGTTAGAATGACAGAGTTGCCATCTTGCGTTTCAAAGAAATAGTGCCCCTATGCTATTTCACTCATTTATTACATTTTATTGTATTGGGCATAGTGGTGTGTTAATTTTGTTCATTAATTCAACTCTTTCTTAAACGATAAAGCTGTTTGAGCTTCAAATGGTGTTTATTAAGAAGTGAAGGGGCACCCTGGGCGTATTATTTGGATATTAAAAATGTTTAAATTTTAGATTGATATGATAAATGTTTTTTTATTATTACTTTAATCACTACATACATACTAGGGATGCCAATCGGGAAATCCCGAATTACAAAATCCCGGGATTTTCGGGATTCCCAAATCCCGAATCCCGGGATTTTTTAAAACTTATCCCGGGAATTTTCGGGATTGTAAATTCATACATATACTCTTTATAAAGTAAGAAAAAATTGAGTCTACGGCATTGTTTTTTTATTTAATATTACATTAAATAACACTCATGTAGTTTTTCAAGTGTATCATGCAACAATGAAGTGAATATTCTATATTACTCGACATCGAACTGAATAAGAACCCAACTTCCTTTGTTAAAAAGTTAAACGTCGCCCTCGAAGCCCAATAAAATCTGTTCTCTAAAGAAGTATGTAGATGTGATTGAATCACGAGGTGTTAGAAGTGAATAGTTTACTCTGTATATATCCACTAGTGTAGATTGCAAAAAATGTTTTTCAGCGAAAGGATGTTTTCGTTTGCATCAAAATTTAAGGCTCTTCGATGAAATATTAGCGTCTTTGATCTTTTTAAAAAATTACTTAAAACAATGAATATAATTAATATAAATATATATTTTGGACACTAAATAATGTTCTTAAAATGGTAGGTATTTGTTTCTTCACTAATGTGTTTATACATATGTATAAGTATTTATGGAGACACAGGTGAATTATTTTTATTTTTGTTAATTTTTGGTTGTGTTTTTCTATTTTATAACATGTGTGTATTGTGATAAAGATCAAAAATTAATGAAATTTTAATAAAACAATTGTTTTTAGCTTTTTTTATTAAGAGAAAATCCCAACATCCCGGGATATTTCGGGATATTTCGGGATTTTTCGATCCCGAATTGTCCCGAAAAATCCCGGGATTTCGGGATCGGGATTTTAATATCCCGAATCCCGGGATTTTTAAAAATCAATCTCGTTTGGCATCCCTAATACATACGTATGTGTATTTCTCGGTAGTAGCTTCATGTTTGAAAAGTGTCTGGATTAAAAATAATTTGATCAAATCATCTGCTATATGGGCGGACTTCGAAGGAAAGAACAAGATATTATCTTGTTCTTGATTTTGCTGTAAATTTTCAACTTCTTTAGAAGTTACTTTGTGGAACACCCGATTTTAGGTAACGAGGCATTGTTGAACCATAATTAATAATTACACCGACTAAGATGCGTAACGGTTTTCTATAGTCAAATCTGTGGAGTCACAGTAAAGTTTATCTGGATGTTGAAAATGAAACTATTGAGACATTAGATCCGTTCCTTAATTTTTATGCCCCTTCAATTTAGCCAGAAAAGTATCAAAATTGTTTGTAATTTCTGAAATTTTTTGAGGTCATGTCTTCTGTAAAAGTATGACTACACTGCCTTATATACGATAACAGTTTAACTCGTTTAGAGGCTAATTAACTGGAGTAACTGAGGACACAATCCACTGTCATCGCCTGTTGTATAGTCATCCTGTTGCATAGAGCTTTGCTACAGCCTAATGATATTATCTTGGCTTCTCATCAATTTTTGTTCAGCTTTCTAAGTATTGGTGGCTACAGTAGAATGTGTACCGTCCCTTATCCTTTAAAATGAATATGAAATGGTGATGACATAACGTGAGTAATCCTAGTGTCCCAATATGCTTACTTTAAATCGCAGTGAAGGACAGCACCGTAGTCTAGTAGGTAGTATGTTGGCTTATTAGACGTAAAGTCAGGGTTCAAACCTCAGGCTAAACATGAAAACAAAAATACAAAAAGTATTTCTTCGGCGACTTCCTCTCAGCAGATTTCTGGCAAAAACTCTGAGGGTAAGTTAAAATAGCCATGAAAAGTTTTCTCAAAAATCTGTCGTTCGAAGTCGACTTTAAACTGTAGGTCCCGCCACTCATGTATAAAATTAACACACACAACATAAGTGGTGTCAGAAACTAAGTCGTAATCCTGACTGAAGGGTCGTAATGACCAATTATGTATGTCTTCTGTAAAAATATGACTTATACTATCTTACATACGATAATAGTTTAAGTCGTCTATAGTCTTATACTCTGGATTAATGAGAATACGTGCAATTGTCATTAGCTGTATTGCATTTTTCGTCTTATAAATCTGCTCCAAACTATATTAAAGCATATGAGTTTTGCTACAGCCGTATGATATTATTTCGTCTTTTCATTAGAATGGGCACTTTTTTTTATTGAAAATGAATATGAAATGTTGACTAAATAACGTGAGTAATCCTAGTGTCCCCATACCCTTACTTTAAATCGCAGTCAAAGACAGCACAGGCCAGATGGTGTAGACAGATTTACAGATTTACGTACCCTGCTTTCCTGTAATCAATTTTACTAGTTCCAGCATTCGAGTGCTAGTCAATAAGATTGAGGCATTTGGAATTTTCCATTCTTTAATCAAAATGCAGCACTGGTTCCATCAATAAGTCCCTGTTAGTTGACACTCGTCAAACTTTCAAGAATTCAAGAAATTGCAAAGAAATCTCGCAGGCTTTAAGATAAAATTAAAAATTGTTGATGTGTTGGATATTTCACAACACTGATATGGAAATTCTTACTGCGTGATGAGCGCTGCGTTTGCTCAGAATCGACCAGAAATGCAATCAGGTGACTATTTCGCAGCAGTTTTTGGTGTTATTCATCCCTAATAGGAATGAGCTTTTTTGATTTATCGTAGCTCTGACCGAACTGCTAACATTTCTTTGAGAGTCTGGATATAAAATATTTCATCTCTTTCGTATCCGTTTAGGAGACTTGCAATCGTATGACTATCTTCACGAGGGAAAGCTACAGATTTTTCTATGAAAAGTAACAGAAGTGGTGGTGTTTCTTATCCTGCTGTACTAAATATTACGATGTCTCAATGGCCTGTGTGTGACTGAAGCATGCCATTAAAACCTGTAGAGGACAATGCCACTCTATTTTGGAACTCATAACAAAACAGAAAGATTACTGGGTAATCGATACGTAGTCAGAGAAGAAATTTATTTATTCTTTAACTATCACCGTAGAAGCTGTGGAGAATGTAGAGTTGAAGGTCTAGCTGTCAGACGATTAGGGTTTCGAGAGGAACCTTTCTCTACAAGCTATACTGTGAAAGCCTTCTGATTTTCTATAGAAATGGGGTGTTCTATCTGTTATCTTCAGTGATAAAATTTCCTGAACGAGGGTTAAACTTGTAAGCTCTAAGAGATGTGGAAACAGCATACAAATCATGGGATTTGTGATAACAAAGAATCACTTCCAGAATTTGTACCGCACATCTCTTGCTGCACTGTGTACTCCACAGAGGAATGAGAACAAGGCCATGTTGTGTATTAAAAGGAATTCAACTTTTTTTTTCTCTCCGCAATTATGAAAGTTCTTATTGTTGTTGAGACTTGCTTTCCTCAAAACCATCTTTTTTAATATTTGTACGGTACGGTGTTTTTCATTTGATTTTTCTCTACTACTTATGCTGTGTTGTTTGTAAATTTTCTGTTTCTCTTAAAACAAACAACAAGAGAATACAAGTTTTTTCCTTCTTTTTGTTTTTTTTATTTGTTTGTTTCTTAAACAAAATTTACAATCAAGGATACGTTCTACAGAGAGAGAGAGAGAGAGAGAGAAAGAAGAAAAGAAGAAGAGCAAAAGGAAGGCTTATAAGAAGGCAACATCAAGGCAGCATAAATGTGAATGCGAAGGAAAGAAAGAATGTCAACATATTTGTCGTTCTACATTCGTTCGCAGAAACAGAAGAAACAAACGACGAAAAAGATATGCGAGCCCCCTGAGGAAGAAATTTTCATGCAGTTTTTCTTCTCTCATGTACTCATACACACACTCATCATTGTAAACACACTTGTTTAAAGTTTTAACCATGATTTCAAAAATTCTTACAATTTTGAAAAGAAAGAAAAAAAAAACAAAAAAAAAAGATTGAAAAATAAAAAGCAAATGAAAATGGCAATAAAACTTTTAAGACAAAAGCTTTACGAAAGAAAAACTTGAATTTTATTATTGCCGCCGTTTTGTTGTTGTAGTTTGGAGATAAAGAACCGATTCCTTTATTTTTTTTCGGTAAGTGTGTGTGGGTAAAAGTTTTTTGTTTCTTTGTTTTTTTTGTCCACAAACACACACAAAAAATAATAACGGTTTAGCCAAAAATATTTGTGTTTTTCTTCTGAATGGTTTTCACTTTTCCTTGTTGACTGTTTGCGTTTAACGCACATCCACTGACACATACATTTGCTTTACCGACTTCCTTTTATTCGAGATGTATTTGACCCTCAAAGTTAAAATGTCCCTCAGGATCAAAGGAGCGTAAATAACATACAACAACAACAACAAACTCAGCAGCCCAACACCAAGTCTGAAAGAACATGAAATTATTAAAAAAAAGAAATGGAAAGACAGCGATTCGGAGAGACTATTGTCAACAGTCTTGTATGACAATAAAGAAAATTTCTTGGCGAAAAAAAGAAGAGAAGATTGAAACAGAATTTTGTTTCTGTTCCTGTGTAAAATGTTATAAATTTTTGAATATCCTGCCTCATCTTACATACATACATATGTGCATATATGGCACGACTTTATTGACAATAGAATTTCATTAGCTTCAGTTGTTGTTGTTTAAAGAAGATTTATTTTAACGATGAAATCATTTCTAATCAAACCGTTTAACTTGACATTTACGAGGGTCGTAACATAAATTGTACACTTTATAAAGAAATATGTATTGTGCTCCTCCTCCAGCCTTTTTTTTTTGCCTTTTGACACAAAACAGGATTCATTTTAATATGGGGGGTAGCTTTACTGTGTTTATTTTTAAAGAATTTGAGGTTATCGTAGCTCTAAAAGGATTTTAATTTTTTTTTGTTAATTTTTGTTTTTGTTGTTAGATAATGTAGTTGAGGCGTTTTACTTAATCTTCACCGTACAATATTTTTTAGATACATACATACATACATAATTGGCCATTTCAACCCTTCATTCAGAATTACGGCCTAGCTTCTCACACCATTCATGCTGTGTGCGTTAAATTTGTACATTCATGCTGTGTGCGTTAATTTTGCGGGACCTACAGTTTAACATCGACTCCGAACGGCAGCTTTTTGAGAAACATGGCAGGTTTTTTTACTCTCAGAGTTTTTGCCAGAAATATTTCATATATCGTTTTGATATCTGACCTGGGATACGAATCCGCGCTTTACGTCTAATAAGCCAACACACTACCTACTAGACTACGGCGACCTCCTCTTTTAGATATTAAACAATATTTTCCATATTTACTACCAGCAAGTTTATTCCTTCTGGTTCCAATAGAAAAAATGCATGAAGGCCAGCGTCAAGACCTAACTTGACTATGAAAATCCAGAACAATCCATTAACTTATGAGAAACTTCTTAGAGATCCTGACTTTTAATTGGATCGTGGAATATAAGAATCTCTCTGAAATTTCCCGCATTAATCAAGCAGAATCAAAGTATTTAGACTCAGAAAGGCAGAGTGATTGAATAGTGGCTGTCAGAGTATAAATTTCTCTACTCAGAATAATTTGGGGCGTTGGGCCACAATCAGCTCAGTGCCGGAATCTAAGTTCATGTGTATATTTGTTGTACAATGATATGTTCGGACTGGTTCCGATTATTACAATGATAGCTATGAACAAATTGAAGATTTATTGTCCTCAATACACTCTAGAGACATAAAATATATCATTGGTGACTTTTATGCAAAAGTAGAAAACTATAGTGTAGGCGATGTAAAGAATAATTACGGCGATCGCTTCAGTGGTCACGACATTTATTCACAGGGATGTCCACAAGTTTAGTACACTTGGGAATCTCCAGATGGTTTTACGTGAAACTAAGTTGTTTACGAAATTTTTGGAATACGTTGTGATGCTGTTGTAGATAGGGATCAGCAGTTACTGGTTGGTAATTTTAAGCTACGTCCAGTTGATGCTAATAAGATAGAAAAGTTGCGGAGATATTGCTTAGCATTTCTTAAAGAACTGCAAGTGCAAGAACTTAAAAGATTTTTAGTGGTGATTTTTACTAACCTTAGGACAGATATATTTACAGCGATCTTTACACCACACGTACATATTACCAGAACGGTGTCCATATCCTAGCCATGCAGGCTATTATCTTCCTTCGACCTCGTTCGAAATTGATATTTCAGTTGAGATGTACAATATTCTCACTCTTGTATACCTTCAAAACCTAAACACTCGTGTTAAGGCCTAAGGGGATGGATTAAAATCTATATAGGAATCGGGATTTGATTTTATATCAGAATTATTGATCAGAGTGTTGTAGTATCCTGTAAATAGTATACGGCAGAGATATTTGGATATTTATGGATAAAAAAATACGCGGCTAGGCTAATTTGGTATATTTAAATGGATAATGAGAACAATAGTAGCTCGCAAGCTAACTAGGAGAGATTCTACATGATTAGTGTCTCTATCAACTTATTGAAAATTTGTGTTCATCGCCCATTATATATGACTTTGCAAGCCAGATAGTCATTAGAAAACATCTGTTCTGACCAGCAATCACAGAGGCCACATGCTGTGGTTGGTGGTTGGGATGAGGTTCAGTTGCTGACTCTGCTTAACTATTTTTGTAGGAGTTTTAATGAAGTGAAGAGGAATAGACCATCATTTACTTCCTTAGATATACAGAGAGATTTCAGAAATTCTTAAGGCATATGGACGTCGGTAGTTTGAGCATGACTCCAAGTTTTAGACTCTATGGTGGATGAATTCTTTGTCAATTCAAGTTTCTATCGGGACATTAAGAGTTATGTATGCCATGACATTATCATGATTCAAAAAAATTCCTTGTCTGGCAGTATTAATTGAATATATTGCCCAATCGTTTGACCAGGTTCTATCAGCTTATAATAAACAATCCATCTTGGTGTCAATTCTGGAAATCATGGACGAAGCTTCACCTTCTTGTTATACGTGATCTATTTTTCATAGATCAGGTAGTAGTGTGTTGGCTTATTAGACGAAAAGCCAGGGTTCAAACCCCAGGCCAGACATCAAAACAAAATACAAAAAGTATTTCTTCGGCGACTTCCTCTCAGCAGATTTATGGCAAAAACTCTGAGAGTAAATAAAAAATCGCCATTAAAAGTTTCTCATAAATCTGTCGTTCGGAGTCGACTTTAAACTGTAGGTCCCGCCACTCATGTATAAAATTAACACACACAACATTAGTGGTGAGGAACTAGGTAGTAATCCTAACTGAAGGGTTGTAATGGCCAATTATGTACGTATGTATTTATTTTATTTTTGTAACAAAACTGAGGTTTGAACTAGCTGACCAGCACACTGCTCACTAGACTACAGCGACCATAGCTTCCGTTTGCCCATTAAATGAAACAATCTCTGTTGATTTTTCGTATAAAAATTTAATATTTTTTTCTTTTTATTTGATTCTATTTAATTCGTATTTTTGAAATTGTGTGTTTCACTTCTATTTCTCATTAATTTTATAATTTTTATTTATTTTTTTTTATAATTTTTAAAATATTGATTAAAAATGACATTCAAACATTATAAAATCTTATTAAATACATACATACGTTTAAATTAATTTGTGTGTGTGTGTGTGGGTGTATAGGGGTATGTCTTCGAGTGTGAGAGTATTTGTGTATGTATTTGTTTTATTAATAATATCAATACATATAAATATTATTTGTAATCATAATTATACTTATTAAAATAGGATTGTAAACATTTACAAATAAATAGGAAAAAAACATTTTCAATTATATTTTTTTATTTTATTTTATTTGGATTTATTTTTAATTTTTTATTTTAAGCAAAACAATTAAAAAAATGGCAGTAATTGTTTATTTAGGTTTTTTGTTTTTGTTTTTGTTTTCATTTTAGTTCTAGTTTTACTTGTTAAAGCAAATAATTTAAGGATAATTAACGTACGATGCTTTATAAATATATTTATATTGTATATGTATAGTATATTGTACATGTTGTTGTAATAATTTTTTTTTTGTAATTATCAATTAAATAAATGCTTAAATATAATTTTAAATTATTTTTTATTTACAATAAAAATTTTTGTTTTTTTTTTTATTTTAATTTTTTAATTTTTAATTTCGTTTATTAGCATAGGAATCAAGTATAAAAAGTCAGTTTAAATTATTAAAAATCATCATTGTATTGTATATTGTATTGTAATGTTAATTAAAGTTTTAAATATTTGTGTATGGTTTTGTTTTCTTTCTTTTTTTTATGATTTTCTAAATGTTGTGACTATCAATTAATTAATGAATTAATGATTTAAAATTTTATGAATTTTAATATTTTAAAAACTGCTTAAATATTTAATACTTTGGACGAGTTAATTACCTTCTATTATGATGAGTATTCTTTACTTAATAATTCTCTTTTTGTATTAAAAATTAATTTTGATTTCATTTCAATATTATTTACACATACAATAAATTAAGTTAAAATGTTTAATTTTTTTCTTAATTAAGCTTTAGATTTTGTATTCTTCTTCATTTTCTTCATCTGCTTCATGTACTATTTGTTGTTTCTTTTGTGTATTTTAATTGGTTAAAATGAAATTTACTGTCTGTACACCAATATTCGTTGCCTGTCTATAGTAAATCGTTTCTATGAATTGTAATTTCTTTTCTCTTTTTTCTTCTATTTTCCGTCTTTAGTATTTGGTTTTTATCTTTTGCCACACACTAAAGTATTTTGTTTTTGTTTTCTTGTTTTTTATTTTCTTCCTCGTTATAATAAAATTTTATTTTTATTTTTATCGTTTCTCGAATTGTAACAACTAACAGCACCAACAACAACTACAATAATAATAATAATAATTACAATTAGTTTTTCCAATTTTCCTAGTTTTCCTTTTAATTTTCGTTTTTTTCGTTTTCATTTGCCTTGGCCCGTATAAATTTCTATTCACTTCCTTACAAACATTTCCTTCACTTCGTTTGTTTGGTTTACGGTACACACATACACACACAATAATATTTTCTAAACTAAATGTGCTTGTGCTTGCCTTGTACCAGAACTCCAATTGGAATTGAATGCCAAAGACATACAATCGTCACACAATGATAGCGAAAGTAAATGTGCGTAGAATCCTCATTAAATGTTAAAAATTATTTCCATGCTGTCTTGTATTTCCTTATTTATGTAAAGAAACTCTCTGCTTTAGTGGTGGTAGTGGTAGTGAAGAGGGAGGTGGGTGGTTTGGTATGTAATTTGATTATTGTTTGTTGGTTTGAATTTGAATACAAATTTGTTGTTGTGATTCCTTATTTTACAGAGGAGGTATTGATTTTTGTTGGTGATTGTAATTAAAGAGAAAATTTATTAAATTTCTTCCGAAATGGTTTCGATTTTCATGTCATTTAAATTAAAGACAATACTTTACACGAAGATTATAATGAAACTCTCTAGGCTTTAGATAGCTAAGCATACCATGCTACCTGTTATCGATTACACACATCCTATGCTTGGTGCCTAAAAATGAGTTTAATTGAATGTAAACGAAAACAAAACATACACACATATATACATAATTGGTTATTACAAACGTAGTCAGGATTACGGCCTAGCTTCTCACAGCACCCATGTTGTGTGTGCCCATTTTATCCATGGGCGGTAGTTTAAAGGCAACTCCGAATGACAGGTTTGACAAGCCTTTCATTTTTCTCTCAGAGTATTTGCCAAAAGACTATTTAGAGGAAGTCGCCGAAGAAATATTTTTTAATAATTCGTTTTGTTGAAGATTTCTGACCTGGGGTTTGAACCGTGGACTCACATCTAATAAGGCAGCACAGCACCTGCTACACTACGGTGACTTTAAAATGAAACTCATCGGCTGAAACTATTCGCGAGAATCGGATATGCGTTTCGGAACGATCCAATACCCTATAATTCTGATTAAAACCGACATTATGTAATCAGAAGCTTCGTTTTTGAATTATAGAAATCCAGGAGAGACAATGGTTATCTACTATGAACGAAAGATGAGTTCAAAAACGTATCTCCGACTTGAATAGAGGACTAAAAACAAAGCATGGAGAAATGCTATTCTGAGCAAATCCAGTCTTGATTGGTACTATCCCTTCAGACAGTAACTTCCCTCTTTTCAACCTCTTGTTTGTCTTTTTTCCCGAATTTAAAATCGAAACTCATTGGTGCTACTATCTGCAAAATCAGTTGAGAGCTACAATATCAACCAGCCCAGCGTAGGTTCGTCCATGAGTTGGTAACATATCGAAAGTTTGTAGAGTCTAGACGAAAAACCCGACATTTTGATGAAACACTGTCAGCATTATAGATATACACACTCTCGCTAAGAGACGGACGACTTAAGTAAAGTAATTCAAATCAGTATTTAAGCCTCTTTACTGAATATCCGGTAAAAAATATTTACAAATAAGTTGTATGGGCCTAAGGGTATTTCATTTGCTGCGATAACGAAGTTAAAATTTTGATCTTATTCGTGTTTAGATGGAATTAAATAAAATTTTCTTCCGCCATAAACAAACTCTCGAATGGTGGACAGCACCTTTTTCTCTCAAGGTGTGGTTCAAGGCAACTGCCCACAAGAAAATAAAAATCGTGGTCTGCTCATTAGAAGGTCTCATAAGGCTAATGAGACTATAATTTTAATACTTACGATTTTCCATTAAAGATTGGAAAATTGCTGTAAGCGGACAGCAACGGGCTCTTTTATACAAAAAAAATTTAAATTCCTCCTCATTAAACACAAATATCTTGAGACGATTTTAAATATAATTTTTATGTAACACAGACCCATTTTTCTAAACTGCAAATAAGACTTTAAAGCTCTCCTTATACCTCCAGAGGCTCTAAGGAAAAATGTATGCATGTAATGCCTGAAAATCGTCTAAAAAACTTTGCCACAGCAATTTTATGATTGATTAAGCAGCGTCCAACATATGTCTTCTTGTGTCTATAGTTTATATATCACAGACCTGTGTATACTAAAGAGAGTAAATGTGACAATTTTTGTCTGCATAATCGATGACAAAATTTTAGAAAGGTCCACAAAAAAGTTTCCATAAATTTTAGATGGCAGGGAGCCCGGTATGAATACCAATCATATTTACAGCTTGATTATGTAAAAGTCGACGTAATCTAGTAAGTAAAGACACGAGGCCTCGGTTCAAACACCAGAAAAAATAAAACGGAATATGAAATATCTCTGTAGATTTCTAGCAAAAACTCTGATAACAACTTAAAATTGCCCTGAATAATGTTTCTTAAAAACTGATGAAGATTTGCTTAGCCAATCGACTAATGGTGCAGTGGGACTTATGAGCATGTCATGCAATTTAAATTTCTTTAAATTTTAAAATTCAAGTGAGGAGGGTATCAAATTTCTCACTGAGCAACGAAATCGTGCTGATCAAAGCTTATTCGGTTGAGAAAATTAAGCGCGTAGTGTCATCAACTTATCTTCAGGTAGGAACACTCAAACGTCTCATTCGCAACCATTTGCTTATTGTTTCCGTTGCTTTATTTAATTTCAGTTGTATAGTTTCAACAGCTAGAAACAACTCTCCATCTGAACATATCACGTAATGTAGTATTGCGTGCACTAAAGTTGGTGAACTCTGTTGAGTTCTGAAAAAGACAAGAAACAACTGACAGATGCCTGTGAAAGTAGGCTGAAAATTTTAAAAATGCATGGACTTATTGACACCTCCTGCAGTTGTGCAAAAGTACATCTACTAGAGTTTAGTCGGATCTATAAGGAAGCCTTTCCAATACCCTGAACTAAGTACAGTACTCAAAGGCATGATTAGTTTTATAAAAAGAGAAACCCTTGAGATTTTTAATTTTGAAATATCGAACATACAGTGATGGTCAAAAGAAACTGTACATTAAGAAATAATATATAATATAAATTACCGTTATTTTTATTTTAAAATCGTTTCATCAGTTTTTTAAATTAAAACAAGAAAAAAAAAACAAATTACAAAAAATTTCGAAATATTGTCAAATTTTTTCGGGTACTCTCCTTTAGTGGTAAAAGTTGAGTTTGGTGTTTATTAAAATTCTATTCTTTCTTTTGACGCTCACTGCATTTACAGTTTTTTAAGTATTTGCCGACACTTTCTCCCTTTTGTAAGAAGATTTCTATGGCTGCAATGCTTTTTGAACTTTAAATTTATGTACGATTTCTTCTTCTTCTCTTATCTGCAATTGTATTTTATATGCAGAAAATAATTATTTTTCGTAATCATTTCATGCCGCATTTTTAAATTTTCTGTTTTCGATCATTAAATCTTAAACTTTTCCGCCGTAACTTTTCACATTTAAAATCAACATTTTTCTCTCTCTCTCTCTCTCTCTCTCTCTTTATGTTGTTTTTGTTGTTGATACTCATGTTTCACAGATAACGAAATGAAACTTTGGAAAACATTTAATTTACAACAACAACAACAATAAGTGTAACAACAACTGACTTAATTTATAAATTAAACACAACCATGTTCATCTGTTTCGTTTTGTTTTGGTTTTTTTTTAATTCTTTTTCTAACAGAATAATAAACAAATTCTTGTTACAGGCAACAGCAACAGCAACAATTTTGGTTTTTTTTTGGGCTGCTGTTGCTTATTTTTTTGTTTTTTTGAAATTATAATCTACGATTACATTTGGAATAAAACATTTATTTTGATGAAAATAAAGGAAAGGCAGGCAGACAGACAAGCATGTTTATTTTAAGAAGGAAATGAAAAAAAAAAATTTGGAAACTGGACTGTGAAAAGGGCCATTTTCCACGAAAAATGAAATTTTTTTCTTGTAACCGAACACAGATGCCCTTACTAACTACTTACTATGGATATACAACCCTGGATTCTTTTTTTTTGTTTCTTACATTTTTAACATGAATTTAAATTAAAATTTCTTTTTCTTTTTCTGTTTCTGTTCCTTTTTGTCGGGTGTTTTTTTTTTGAAATTTACTGCTTTTGATGTTGTTGCAACCATCTCTTACAGAATATTGTTGGTGGTGGCACTGCAGACGTTGTAGCTGAAGCTGTTGATGATGATGATGGTACAGATGCTGGTGATGTTGTTAGCATAAATCCAGCTGCTGTTGCTGTTGTTAAAGGTACATCGTCTGTTGGAATCTGTTGCTGTTGCTCCATTATTGGTATACTAATGGTAGCCACCTGTATGGCAGGCATTTGGTTTGTCGTTGTATAGTGTACTAGGGGTGGTGGTTTCGGTGGTGGCAGCACTAATTGTTGGGCTGGCATTTGTTGTTGCTGTTGCAAATTAAATTTCATTAATTCTCACAATTCTGTACTCATTTCACCTACGATTGTGCTTTGCTAAAAGGCATAAAAAGGAGAATAAAAGGGAAAAAAATGAAAATAAATTCACATGAAATTTATTTAAAAATTTTCAAATAAAACAAATGAAATAAAAAAAAAATATTAAAAAAATAAACAACAAACATTATGTGAAATTGTTTACTCTATTATTAGTTAAATTGTGTTTTTTTTTTAATTATTTTTTTTATAGAATTTTAATTATTATTTAATAATGTGCTGCAGCTGCTGGTATTTAATGGATTTTAATTTCAAACATTAAATTATTTTCAAAGTAGGTGTGTTTGTATAGTCTGCTTTTAGGGCTTTAAGCTAGGGTGTGTAGATGGGTATGTGTGCAAATGTATTACTGGGTTTCTACAAAGCGTATAATTAATAGCAATAAAAAAAGTATTTTTGTTTTTATTTAATTAAAAAAAGGTTAATGGAAAAGCAATAAAAAACAATGAAATAAAAATTTTACCTTTTAGTTATGAATGTAACTGTAATTGTAGTTTAGAATTTATGCTAGTACCCCTAAAATATAATTATGAATCAGGTTGCAATGCAATTTGATTTTAGTTTTACTAGATAATGCAACAAAACTGTCTTATAAAAATTCAAATTTCTTTTGTTTAAGCTTGCAAATTATTGACCAAACTTGTGATGGCAACTTTAATTGTAAGAAAAAAAATCATTGTTACTCCTTAGGCCAGAATGTATAAAATATCTGACTTTAATTGCCAATTTTTTTCTTTTAAAGTCTTTCAGTTTAAGTACCACGACCATGTATAACGCATACGCATGACAATTTAGTTAGAAGACAGACTTCAGGTCTACTTTAGTTGCACTTCAAAACAATTTCTTTCAATTTCAACGATTCTCGTTCGATTCAGTTTTACCAACGGCTTCTATTCTCTCAGTGGCGTATAAATTATGCTGAATTTGTTCGATGACATGGGTTTTTGTTGGCTTTGAGGACCGCTGTAGTTTGAGGCTACTTCGCACATACCTAACTCTTAAGAAAATCCCTCAAGAAAAATTCTAACAGCTTCATATTGCTCGATGTCGGTCGGTGGTCAATCCAAATCACCTTCTCGTGAAAGGCTCCTGCAGAATATCTCATGTGACATGAGCAGTCTGGCACATAGCGCTATTCTGTCGAATCCACATGTCGTTAGTATTCAGGTTATTCAATTCCAACCAAAAGAAGAATTTCAGGTCAAATAAAAATCCTCATCAAACAGTGATTTCTTCAAGATGTATTGGACGCTCTAGGATAACATGTGGATATCTATCAAAAGAAGAATTTCAGATCAAACCAAAAACCACACCAAACACTAATTTTTTCCCAATGCATTGGATGCTCTTTGATGTCATATGGATGTCGATCAAAAGAAGAATTTCAGTTGAAAGCAAAATCCACTTCAAACCGTGATTTTTTCATGATACATTGGACGCTTTTCAATGTCATGTGGAAAATTCGAAAATTTTGTTTGCTCACGTGTACCCATTTATCCAGAAATTGACCTTAATGCTGAATATGATTTTCCGACGAAAATTAAAGCCAAATGCCAGTTGTTCCAAAGCCCATGCAGAGGTCACATGTCATTGTCTATGGTCGAATACGGTGATTTAGCAAAATGGTTTGAATAAATGACAATCAATTTTACACATGTAGACTGAACAAGATGGCCGTTATCAACTGTCAAAGTTAGAATGTATCTAATGGAAGACCCTATATAATGCAAGACTAATTGATAAGGAAGTGCGAAGCAAATATTTCACCTTACGAGAGTAGAGAGTGAACAAAGTTGATTTGAAGAAGGTCAACAAAATCTGAAATTAAAATAAAATTTATGAGGTAGCCAGGTGCCAAATATATTTCTTTTTGTATACCAGAAGCTTCAATGAAGTATCGATTTTTAATTCGTTGTGTTGGTTACTCGTTCATAAAAAAAATACACCTAGACTGATGCATCGTTTTCATGAAATGAAATTTTTTTACACTTAAATGGAACAGTAGGTTAGCATAGTTGACAGTTTTTCCATTTGAATATAAAATTTGTGCGAATGGAACGGTTTTGGGCTGCTTTAGCTAAGATTGGCTGCCTCCATGTAGTTTTTGCCGATTGTAGCTGACAGTTTACGCCTTGGGCTGTGACTTAACTATGCCAGTTTTCAGTGTATGTCGGGTTACTTGATATACTTGTTAAAATAATTCATATTCTGTAATGCGATGTTATAGAGAGTCTATCTAACAAATAATATTAGTTCCCAAGAATTGGCATAATATTGTGAAAATATTCAGCGATTTCGTGAAATTTTTCTGGAATTTATTTAATTTTTTGCTTGAGTTGGCATTTTCTTAATTACATTTTATGATTACAAAATTATACAATTTCTATTCGTTACTTACTATACAAATTACGAACATCAACACAAACAAACAAAGTAATTGAGAAGAAACCACAAGATTTTTTGTAATTATACTACAAATAGTGAAATTATTGTATGCAAATATAATCATTTTTAATTTACAAAATAATTACAAACGAAGAAATCTAATTTTCTTAATAAAATTATTATGTAGCCACTCAGGCGTATGATGAATAAAAAAATCAAGAAAATGTAATAAAATATGACTCATACGCTCAAGTGCACACACATTGTTTTCACTGGCATATGAGTGCCACTAAGGAGGACTGCAAATAAAAATAAAAAAATATTTTTTTATTTCTATTTCTATGCGATATTTTTATATGATATGAACTTTATTATTCGGCAAATTATAAATAAGATTTCTTAAACAACATGTATCCAACCACTATCAACATTTACATATGTGAGCATTTAAATACAAAAAATGTTGCTGGAAATTCAATGAAGATGCCAATCTTAATATTTTACAGAAACAAGCAATTTGATTTGCTAAAATATGAAAGGAACGAGGCCGAGTGGCCAGGAATAGAAAATTGACACATAAACCAGATAATATTTGCTGAATAAAATCATTTATTTATTGTGTTTATTTTTATTCGTTTATCTGGTAGAAACGTAACATATTTACATACGAGAGTATTAATATTCATAAGTTCACAAGAAAAAAAAGAAGAAAAGAAAATCACACACACTATGGAACACAGTAAAATCTTGTTTTTCATACAAACAAATCTAATGTCCTTTTTAGGGTTGTATACAACTTCGAAAAAAAGGTCCTTTTTATTATTTTGATTTCGTTTTGTGTATTTTTTTTTTTTTTTTTGTTGCCAAATATCATTTTCTTCAGATAAAATTGTATAAAAACTGCTTAAATAAGCAAAAATAAAATATCAAATATGATAAAATATTTATATAGGCTTTTATATGTATTTCATATTTAAATTATATATACACACTCAAACAAAATTTTCTCTCAATTTAGAGATAGGAAAAGAAGCAAGAAAAATTCAAGGAAAAAAATTTAAATTTTTTAATGAAAAATGTTAATGAAGAAGGTAAGGCAAGTTTTGCTTGTTATCAAGCATAAGTTTGTTAAACTACAGAAAAATATTTTTTAGCAAATATTTTATAAATAAATTGTCAAGATTTTATTGCTATTTGCTGACTTGATTCTTATACGGCATAGATTTTCTAGCTTCTAATGGCCTAGCACATTAGGAATAAGGGAAACAGTAAAGGGTTATCACTGTTATAGGGAGCACATAATGTACTACGTACAGTAAATACAATGTATTTACGAACTAGTTGAGAACAATTTGAAATGAAGTCTCAATAGTTAGATTTTGTGATGATTATCGGCCTAATGAAGTCTTTTTCTGTTTACGTTTAGGGCTCCTTATATTGTAGGCGGTATAAATAGTTATTCTTACAGAATGCTGCAAAGAGTTGAAATTAAAATTTTATTTTATCTCACATTTTGCACAATCAACGTTCTGTGTTTGCGTTTTGCTTCCTAGCTATTGAACTATCAACAAATACGCTAGGGATTAATATTATTACAATTTTATTAAATTTGTTTCTTCAACTCATAAGCTAACGAAGTTTCGTAGGCTACCATAGGGCTGCTCTATGGATTTGCGTATCAAAAAAGTAATCGCATGGGCATCAAAGAGCTTTGAATTGATGAAGTTGACGAAGCTTCATAGGTTAGTATGGGGTATGGATTTGCGAATTAAAACAGTCACAGCATGGGCCTCACAGTGCTTCCAATTGAAGAACTCACTGCCCTGCGAAAATAAATCTGTTTTTTGACCATTCTATTACTGTTACAATCTCGGATGCAGTACCTACGTGCCCCAAGTAAAGGAGTAAACATATTCAAGCTCTACGCAATTTATTTTGCATTTTGAATGACTCATATGTAAGTCAGGGTTTTCACGCAATATGAAGTATTTCCACTAGTTTTGTTTTTGTCATGTGACAGAAAATATCTACCAGGGAAATCAATATCATTATCATCATGGTCAATGTCTTTGAGATACGTCCATTTATTGACCATTCGATGTTGAACAATAATGGGAGGAAAGGTGCCCACATTGTGATAGACACAAACTTGCAATATTTTTAAAAAATTGGCGTTGTCTGATCTTCCAATGGAAATGAGACTTAGTAGAGAGCTTCCTGTAGGTATAAAATTGTTAAGGGATTGAAGCCTCTGAATTTCTAAATCTCGAAAACCTAGGTAAAGAAGTAACTGTTTGCTACAGGGTTTCAATATGGATTAATAAGGTTTATTGTCAAGCAATTTACCACGCTTCCCCTTAACAGACCAAAATGCTAAACATAAATCTGTCTCGCAATGCAAAAATCCTTGATTCAATCTTTGTTAAATGAAATTGATTTCTTTTCAACAAACATAAGTTTTTGTTTCCAAATAATAGAAAATCAAAATAATATTCTTCTGTTTGAAGTCGAAATTTAATTAAAATTCCCTTAGCATTGTGAAATACATACGAAAACCATTTGCATTTCAATTCAAATCAATTGTTGCCACAAAATTTAAATAAATTCACTTGCGATAGTCGTACGGTAAGAGTGTATCAAAATAATAATGAATTCATATCGTTTGCATACAAACAGTCAGTCTGTCAGTCAGTCATTATATCTTGGAAAACAACTTCACCTTTTCATAAGCAAAGCGAAATTTTGCAAAGATTCGAAATTTTAGAAAATAAAAGAACAAGAAGAAGAAGAAAAACCAAACAGACGATAACGTAAATGGCAATATTTGGTTAAAAAATCAAAAATTCTTCTCATAAAATTATGAAATGAAGAAAATAAAGACAGACTTACACCCTCTCTCTCTCTCTCTCGATATGACTTTATATTGTAAATTTGCATTGGGGGAGAGGATAGCAGTACATATAAGGATGTTCGAATGAATGAAAAACAGCATGAATGCGAAATGAATGTATGAACGTTTGGCAAATCAAAAGTTATTTTCTTTCGACATTTAACAGAAGCTGCTGCTACATTCTGGATTTGAAAAAAATAATGATGCACGAAATTTATGAAAAAATAAAAACCAGACTCTTATGTACCTACTTCCCCCTCCAAAAAAAAGGAAACAAAACATTGCTTAAATGTAAAATGAAAGTAATAGTCTGGAATAAAGAAATAAAAGTCGGAAAATTTCAATAATAAAGGCTCCCCTTTAACAGACAACTGAAAATATTCAAAAAGGATGTGTGATCATAAACAGTTACAATTCGTATTAAATAATCCTTGGAACAAAAAAAAATTATTTTTTTTTTCCGAACAAAAAAATATAATTTCGATACCATTACAGCACACGTGTACAGGTTGTTTGCTGTTTTTTTTTTAAGAAAATATTTATTCCTTGTCTTCGGGTATGTTTTTGTTCAGCTCATAATAATTTCCTGTTTCAATGAAACGAATTCAGACATTCAGACACTCATTGTATTTGGTTTCTGCTGGCATATAGTACAGATGGGAGTGGAAGTAGATAATGGCAGGAACTCATCAGTGTTTGTCAGCCAGTCAAGCAGTCATTGAATCTTCTTCTCATTGATGGCAGAAATTATTTATATTTTAACATTTATTTTTTTGGGATTTTAATTTTTTTTACGTTTTTTAACCATTATCGAAAACATTTTCTTTCATTATTTATTTCGATGTCTTGTTTTCTTTTTATTTCTTTTGTTTCTTAATTCTTACTTCGGCAACAATATCATATGAAAACGAAACAATTTATTTTTCATTTTGAGAATTTTCATATTTTTTTCAAGATTTTTTTTAATTTTTTGTACATAAAATTATTACTTAAAAATAATAAAAAAAAATTATTCTTCTTTATTTGCATACATTTCGTAGTATGTATTATAAATTTATTTTTCTTTAAAATTAAAAATAAAAAGAAGAAAAATTGAAAAAAATATTTGCGGGTTTAATCACTACTGAATAACTGGCTGAATCACAAACACGAATTAATGCCAAGAAACGTTGAAGAAAACTCTTGCAAGTGGAAAATGTTAAGTTATTGGTGATTAAAAACGTAACACACTACCTACTAGACTACGGCGAATTCGAACCGTCGCAACACTTAATGCAAGTTGCTTCTGAAAGAGCGTGATCGCCATATGCCTTGACATGCATTCCAATATTTTTTTTCAGACAAATACTTAGGAGATGACCCTTTGTGAATTTCTTTCTTTAGAATTTCTCACTACCTTTTTTCTGTTCACATATAATGTCAAACAAACAGTCACTAACAACCAGAGTATCTAGTGGGAATCACTTAAAATGTGGCACACTATCAACCATATTATCGGGGCACCCGATGTGACCCTCCAGCATTTTTTGGGGTATAAAAATTTGCCATCTTTATGACGATGCAAAAATATGGTGTTGTTCGTTTACCGCCAACAAAAAAAAAATCCAGGCTCGTTCGCAATGAATGTTCATTATGGAGACATTTGTATCTCGACGCTCACTTCATACAGGTACACTTGGTATGTACAAAAAAACATGCTGCCTTAGAAAAACATTCTTCCTCCTCTCACAGGTATATTACATTTAGCATAACAATGAAAAAAAAACGGGTCAATTCGTGCAAATCTTTTGATGGCTAACAGATTACGATACCGAGACATGTCGGCAGCAACACTTGTAGCCAAAGATTGTTGCAGAAAGGCAGTTTTAACAAGACGTGCAATGCTTTGGAGTTCACGAAACACTGAAGTTGAGTGTTGTTAATGAAATTTCACGAAATTATAAGTATTTGGATGCCAAGATGACAAGTTTCATAAGCCGAAATAGCGACAACGAAACTGTAGACAGATTAGTACAATAAATACCTTCAAGGAAGAAGAATTTGGAAAACAAACCCGAATTTAAAAGGCTTCGTATGTGCTTGAAAATTAATTTTTTAAGGCTTTTTCACGGTATTCCATTACGTTCTGGTAAAGTTTACATAAAGCACTCACAGTTATTTGATTGCTGAGGACATATATATGCAAAATACTCGTACAAGGAATTTCAAATTTAAATTGCAACATTAACGAACGATAAACGATAACTTATAACCGATAAATTTTAATATTTTTACAGCCTAAGAGTACTTTGGTTTCTTTTGTAAAAATAATGCAAGAGAGTAGTGTATTAACAAAACATATATAAAATACTCGAGAATAACATACAAAAAGAGAAGAAGGACTTTAACAAATTCTATGGAAATTTTGAATAAAAAAATATGTTTAGAATATACATGATTGGGCCACAAAAAAAAAAAAAAAGAAAAAAAGAAAAGAAACAAAAGAGTAACAAACAGAAAGATTTACCAAATAAAACTTACCGTCTACTACTTTGGATAATTGGTGAAAGGATAATCTCTAAACTGGAGGAAATATTTTGATTTTGATTTTGTAACTGATTTTGTATACAATTTGTTATTGAATGTTGTGTTGTTGGCATTGCTGTAGCTGTGGCTGCCACTTGTGTTGTTGCAACAATACAAGTTGTTGCTGCTGCTGCCGATGATGATGATGATAAGGATGATGATGATGGTATTGGTAAGGCTTTATAGCCATAACTATTTGCAATTGTATTAGTGATACTGGTATTATTACAACTAAAAGAATAACTTATTGAAGGGGTAGAGGTAGAGGTAGAGGTATCAGTACAAGGATGGTGCATAGCAGCGCATTGAGTGGAAAGGTTTGAATTTAAATTGGAATTTGAATTCATAAGGGTGGTGCCGGTTAATATTGGAGTTGGAGTATGTAAATTTTCAATTTGCTTTAAGCGTGCAAGCATAGGGGAATTATTTTGATGTTCTTGTTGCTGATGTTGCTTATGACTGTGGTGCGTAGTTGCCAGAGACTCAGCTGCCGCTGCACTACTTGTATTATTACAACCAGTGGTTGTGGTAATTGTTGCTGAGGGCTGGGTTGTTACAACTGCTTGTTGTTTATTCAACGTAGAGTTGGCGGTAATGGTTGATGAGTTTAAGGAATTTGTTATAGATTTTGAATTGCTATTTGCATTTGGGGATAATAAATTTTCTTGCTGTTGTTCCTCTTCCACCAGCTGTTGTTGCTCATTGTCAGTGCCACTACTGATGTTGTTGTTGTTACTACCATTACAATTATCTAAATTAATATGATGAGCCATTGACGAATTTAAGTGTTGTATTGTTGGTGATGCCGTCGATACACCATCTACGGTAGCATTTGTTATTGTTTCCATATGATTGTTATTTTTATTATTTAAAGTTGTTAAAAGATAACCATCATCATATTCATCATAGGACACCTCACCCCCATACAAATCCTCTTCGTCGCCGCCATGATCCTCATCGAAATTATTACTGGGCTCTTCATCGATTTCCTCGAGATCATCATCACTACAGGTGGTTGAACGTGACTGAGAACTTGAGGTTGTTGTCGTATTGGTTAGCGTAGTAGTCGGTGTATACCTATCATTGCCAATTGTTGTTGTATGGTGAGATGTATTGCTAGACTACAGGGGGGGTTTTAAATTTTTGGTTTTAAGTGATGGTAATAATATTGATTGTGATATTTATTGGTTGATTTGGTTTTTTATAAAAAAAGATATTTTTTTTACCAAATTTTAAGGGGGATAGAAGAAAAAAAACAAGAACAATAACGGTAAATACTTAAACAATATGTGGGGAATTTTATTAAAAATTTTGTTTGACAACGTAATTACACCAAATATTTATTGGAGACGAACACACACAATTTTAGGCACAAATATTTAACATGCTTAACTTTGAGACTGTAAGACACAGGACATAAAAATGTAACACAAAATCATGCTTAAATTTAAGGAAGAGAGACACACATGCAAATAAATTTTTTTTAATATTTTTTTTCACAATATTTTGTTTTTTAAATTCTGATATTTTTAAAAAACATTCACTAATTACTGTTGACAGTTAATATAAGTTTAATATGCTACAATCGTTTTATTTATTCAGTTTGTAAATGAAGCCAAAAAAAATTCAAGAATTTTTTTTTCCATTCAAAAAACATAACCCAGAAAACATTTTCGACAAGTAAAAAAAGTTAAAATTTTTTTAAATTAAAAAATAAGATCCTGATAATGTAAATTTTTTACAAAAGAAAAAAAAAAAAGATTTTTAGTTTCTAAATAGATAATACGTATTAGATTCCAATATATATTGGTGTCCTATTTACATGAGCGTTAAGGAAGCTTCTGCGTTTTAAAACTTTTATTCACAAAAGATAATATAATGCATTTTAAAAAAAATTATCTCTTTTACAATAGAAGGAAATGTAAATAATTCCCTTATATCTCAAGCATCTTAAAAAACGTTCCAAATTCCGACTATAAATTTCGTTTTTTTCCTAAATGCAGGAGAACATATTCCCACTAAGGCACTGAATCGTACAATCTAAAGCTAGAATGTTGCTTGACAATGGTTTATTTGGCATGCGGAAAATCTTTTGAATTTTTGACGTCTGAATACAATGTACAAAATTCGCAAAACTTCGATTCATAACAGTTGTTAATACTGTGACTGAGGCTTACGGATTATCGACATAACTTTTAACGTCTTGGAGAAATATTTACTCCGATTAGATCAGACGAAATTAATACTCCTTCTGGATTAAAAGATTAGTAATTATTCCGCAGACAATACAGGGAAATAAATTAAAATATTAGTTGTAGTTCAAAGAACAGTGAATAGTACAGTGCTCTTAACGAAGAGCGTTACGGGATGAGGCTATTAACGTCTTTTTTTTAGAAGCACATTATGGAATGGATTTTAGAACATACTAAAGGCATGGTATACTTCGGAAATTCATTTCTTTGAGTGTAGGAACTGTGTAGTTACAATCTGTTATGGACTAACTAACAATTAAAGGTAATACTCACAGCTCACAACCTTTGTTTAAATGCCGTGAATCTTATGAATATCTGCTGAAGAAGTATATATATATATATGTATATGTTCCTTTTACTCCTCTAGGGAGCATAGGGCCTTAACAAGTTTATTCCAATGAGCTCGATCATCAGTGAGATGTTCGACTTCGTTGCAATTTAGACATAGTTTGGATAGTTCGGTTCTGATTTGGCGTTTCCAGCTGCGTGTGATGGTCGTCCGATGCGCCTGCTTTCCTGGGGGTTCCAGTTAGAGCGAAAGCCAGCTTGTTCCCTTCCGAGAAGAAGTACTTGCACTATTTTTAATACAACTTCAGATTGAGTCAGAAACCTTTTGCTTTACTTTGAGCCTAAATATGTATGTTTTCTCCCAAAAAATCCTGCAATCTAGCGTTAGATGAAGCCTTTGTTATACTGTTTACAGTCTCTACTCAGCCCTCGCAGGCCGTTTTTCTTGATATTTTAATATTGGTTGGTCCTTTGCCTCAATCCTTTCTAAGTAATGCGGATTTAAAAGATCATGGAATTGAGAGACGAACTACATTTTAAATTTTAATTTTCTTTGAAAACCTTCTGCTGAGAGGAAGTCGCCGAAGAAATATTTTGTCATATTTCGTTTAGTCGGAGATGCCTGACCTGGGGTTTGAACCGAGGCCTCACGTCTAATAAGCGAACACACTACCTACTAGACCACAGCGACTTATTTATTTTATTTATTTATTGGAATCCGACCTCAAAATATATTACAACTATTATGAGCAGAGTAACTCACGCATTGTGCTCGGTGTATGGTAACAGATCAGTGTCTCTAGTAGGGATCGAACCCAGAACCCTCACAAAGTCAAGATATTATTTCATAAGTTTACAAAAGAAACTGAAACTTGAAAATCTGTGTAGATTATCTTTATTGTGTTTGCGGTTAATTTTTTTTCAAATCGAAAACGAAATAGAAATCTAATCAACCTTTTAGCTGCGAAGAGCATACATATGTTTACTAATGTTGTGTAACGGGATTTCTAAATTATTTATTGAATTCAACAAATCAATAAAACTTATTTGTTTATAAAAAATCAAACTAAAGCTTGACTTACTTCCGCTATTATTTCTCTTTCAGTTTTAATGTTTTTTTTTTATAGTTTTCCATGCAATTTTAATGAGTTGCCGGTTATTTATTATTAAATATAGTCGGCAATAATAAATGAAATATTTAATATTTTTTGTTTGAAAAAAAATAAACAAATAAAATATTATATAAACAATTAAAAAATAAAAAAACATACTTTCAAATAAAAAATAACACAAATAATACAAATCAAATATAAAAAATTGTAAAAAAAAAGAACAGGAAAAAAATAATATTAACAAACCATGTAAAACAAACATTGAAAGAGACAAATAGAGAAACATAAATATATAAATAAATATAAATATAGAATAAATACATATATGTACATACATACATATAACTCAGTTATGTACATATATATGTATCAGTTACAAAAGAAATTTTAAATTTTTTCACAAAGACAATAAAAATTATCATCATGCATATCTCTTAGCATTTTTATTTATTTTGTTTAAAGAGTTTTTTTATTATTGTGTTTATTTTATTGTTAGTAACATTAAATATTTTACTATGTATTCATATTTAAATTCATATTCATATGTAACTACGTTGGTGTGTATATTTGTTTTCTATACGTCGCTTTGTTTTTTATCAGATTACCTTTCCATTGTAATGTAAACTATACTATGATGGAATATGTATGAAAAATAAAACAATCAATAGATTTATTAAATATTTATAAAGAATATTAATATTATTACATTAATAATTCATTTAAGTTTCAATGAATTTTATTAAAAAAAATTTATTTTTTGTATAAAAAGAATTTTATTGCCTTCGAAATGCGCAGATTTAAAGCACCACAAAGTATTTAATTCCTATGACGAATGGTTTCCAGAACAATGAGACTGTATTGTGAGCTTCTTTCTAGCCCAACATAAAGGAGACCATAATAAATTTATTACTTTACCGTATTTATGAATTTAAAATATTATCTGTTATTCCAATAATCAAAGCTTTTAACACGATACCAGAGGCTGATACCAGCATTCTTTGTATTACAAAAATTTGTTTAAAAAATTTTGCAATTTCATTGCCTTAAAGTTTAAATCAAAAAATTGCAGACCAAGACTAAATAAAAAAATCCCTTTTCTTTGCATGAGAAAGAAATCGTTTTTAATTGAAGTCACGCAGCTTGCGACATGTTCGGATACACCCAACATAAGCGAACATTTTGCAAAGATGGCTCATATAAAGATTGTATCTGCTAATCGCTTATGAAGTAATAACTGTTGCCTAAACGCTTAGAATTTATACAAAATTTTAAAACTGATTTATGGGAATGTCCGAAATTTCCATCCAGTAAATGATACCGAAAAAGGAAGACTCATTTGTAAACGTGGTCAAACTACTTTAGTGACACACTGTACTACAACACATCTGTTATTTATTTACGAAGCAAACACGGTCTTTACGTCGAGTATTTTTTTTTCAAATACATACATACATACATACATAAATAATTGGCCATTAAAACCCTTCAGTCAGGATTACGGCCTAGCTTCTAACACCAATCATGTTGTGTGTGTTAATTTTATACATGAGTGGCGAGACCTACAGTTTAACGTCGACTTCGAATGACAGATTTTTGAGATACTTTTTCATGGCAGGTTTATTTATTCTCAGAGTTTTTGCCAACTACGTCTAATTAGCCAACACACAACCTACTAGACTACGGAGACTTTGTCAAATGGGAGACTTAAAGCAGCTGATGACGTTTGCCAAAATATCTGCCAAATAATATTAAAAATATTCTATTGCGATCCGCCTTATCCTTCTTATTGTTTTTGGCAAAATTAAGGTTTTGTTCTCTTTTTTAAAATCTCAAGACAACCATATTGATCTTGACTCTGCCTTTACTAATCAAAATGATGTCAGTCTGGAGTTTAATCGTAGGACTGTTCTTGTCAACAGGTATCATTATGGTCTCAATAGGCACTTGAGTACCGGAGACCCCTTTCATGCGACGAAATAGATGATCGCTCACTCTCCTTATGCTTCTCTATGGCACACAAGCATTTGTTGCGGGAATTAGTGGAAGTCGAAGTTTAGGATGACCTTATCTTGAGCAAGTCCTGTCATCGATTAGCGTGGCCTTGTAAACAGGTGTTCTTATAGTCTGAATGTGTAATTGAGTAGCTGAGACCATTTTTGGGCGGCGAAATTGATGTCGTACAAGGCAGTCATCCTACCAATGCTTCTCTATGGCACGCAAGCATTTAATATAGCAATTAGTCGAAGTCGGCGTAGAGGATGAACTTGTCTGGAGGAAGCCCTGTTATTGATTAGTGTGACCAAATAGTGAAAGCGCACACAATGTAGAGCCGCCTGGTAGGAAATGATAACGCAGGCCCAAAATCAACAAACGGGTTCTTACAGCCAATTAGTTAAGTAAATAAGTAAAAACACAATCATTCATACAGCTACTCGTAGTAATCTGACTAAGAAATTTGTAGATATTGCCTGAAATTATATTTGAAGAAATTTTTATACTTTGAGAAGACTGTTGAAAATATTTCGCTCAAGGACGAACTGAAAACAAGTGTCTTGTATTGTATGAGTAGTGCGAGAAGCTAAGCTGAAAATGGTTTATAACGACCAATAACTTTCGTATGCTTGCTTATACGAGTTATCCACTTCGAGATTTTAAAACCACCGGTTTGGCAAAGCTGTCAGCTGTTACATTTCTTTCACCTGCTTTACGAATATTAATTCTTCAACAACCGAGGAACACAGAATAAATCCAAAAATTTACTGCAAAAATGCAAATACAAACGTGACCAAGCTTTATAGAATAATTATTATCATTCTAATCGAATTTCTATTTCAGAAATTGTCACGATTTAAGATTTAATTTACAGATGTGATCAGGCCTGTGCATCATACAATGTACGTATTGCCCAAAATTTCATTTCTATTGGAGAACATGTCGTGTATAATTAGAAATTGCTGTTGCCTTAGGCTTATTTTACAGTTCATTATGGGGTATTTGCTATTCAGAATTGCTCCTTCATCCACATAAAGTCCAATTGATACATACATAATTGGTCATTACAACCATTCAGTCAGAATTACGACCTAGTTTCTCACACCACTTATGTTGTGTGTGTTAATTTTATACATGAGTGGTGGGACCTACAGTTTAAAGTCGACTCAGAACGACAGATTTTTGAGAAACTTTTCATGGCAATTTTATTTCGTGCTCAGAGTTTTTTTTTTGCCAGAAATCTGCTGAGAGGAAGTCGCCGAAGAAATACTTTTTTTTGTATTTTATTTTGATGTCTGCCCTGGGACTCGAACCCTGGCTTTTCGTCTAATAAGCAAACACACTACCTACTAGACCACGGCGACTTGTATTTCGTATGTTGTGTTGAAACAAAAATTCCAAAAAAATTTGGGTGTTATGAAGCATATAAATGCATAACCCTTTATATTGTCAGCACACTAAAATATTTCTTTAGCAATAATACTTCATTTTCAATATAATTACAGGAATAATTTTAATTTGTAATCTTAATAATGTACATACACATGTACATGCATATTTTACTGTGTATACATGTACTTGCCATTAATTAATATTACTTATACGCCCACAAATATTTTAAATTCAAAAAATTTGGCTTGCTTGTTAATTATGAAATTAATTACAAGTCATTACTCAAAAACAATATTCAATAGGATTTTGAATAAATTAGTCGCCATTCGTTAGTCGCGGTACAGTTGTGCTCATAATTTATTAATAATTTGTGTTGTATTTCTGGCAGCATTTTAATTCAATTCAATTCAAGGATTAAGTAAGTGGCCTTTAGCTTTGTACTTCATATTTCTTCTTTTTTTGTTTTTGTTCAAAAATTCATTAATTAAAGTAATCAAACGCATAAATGCTTGTACAAATATTTTTGATTGTCTAATGTTTGTGTATCACAATATTGCTTTGTATTCCTTTAAGATTCAAATACAAATATCACTTGTAAACAGTTTTATTATAAATTTCATGTTTAGTTTTTGTTTTTGTTGCATTTTTTTGTTGGTAGTCTTAATGAATGAAAAACGGATATTTGAAAAAAGAACACAATGTCACGTCCTTAAACTCCTGAATAAATGACTTGTAATGAATGAGAATCGATTGTGTGTTGAAATGAATCTCCTGCTAATCCTTGTAATCGTACTCGTACTTGTCTCGTAGTAACTCAATTTCTCTCTTTCTATTTTCGATTTACTATTCCCTTCCCTGTTTCTCTATTTCTTGTCTGTGGTTTTTTTTCATTTTGATTTTCGTGATTTCAATGCCATGATTACCATGTGATTTCTTCTTCTATTTTCTGTTGTTTTTTTCTCGATTTGTAATGATTTGAAACATTTAGAGTGTGATACTTTTGCAAAGAGTTAATGGAAATAATACGTCCATTGAGATTTGGATTTGTACTTGTCTTTGTATTTGTATCTGTATTTGTGTGATGAGAGGGCTAAAGTTTGCCTTAAGTAGAGTAATGAAAATGAATACGTTTGATAAGCATAACATCAGTGCTCATCATCTCTTTTGAAGGCAACATACAATCAAATACAATAAACACATACATATGCTGCTAACTTCTCATACAATGTAATATTATTAGTTAAGGGAAAGTATTTTCCTTATCTTCATAATACCTTTACTGGCTTTTGCTTTACTACGAATTGATTTTTACTCTTAACATTCTAAGCAGAGAAACATATCCTTTCGAAAGAAGAAAATAAAAGAAGGAATAAAAATAAACGAATACAACATGTCTTTTATAAAATCAAGCTAATATTGTAACTATTGAAGGCTAAGATCATAGCTTGAATATCAAATTAAAAGTGAAAAACTTCCCATCATTTCATGAATAATCATGTATGCTCGTTAGTAATGAAGACAATAAGGAGGATGATGATGATAATGCTGTTGCTGATGATTATACGGATGTGTTATGCCATCTTGTCTGCTTGATTCTTTTGTTTAATTTCCATTGAAATTTAATAAATTTTACAGGCAACAATAACACATGTTCCGTATTTGTTTGTAAGGAAAAACAGAACAATTGTAGTCATGTAAAGTAATGAAATCGTTTTCACTGAAATTCTATTCATGAATTGTTTTTTAATTAAAATTGCCTTCATCATCTTGATAACTACTTCGTTTGTCTTCTTTTTGTATTTGAAATTTAAATATTGAATATTGCTTACGACGTTTATTTATGTGTTTGATTTGAGATTGTATATCCCATACTTGAAGCCAAACAAATGGATTTGGTTCTATATTGGATGCCTTTATCTTAATGAATCGGCATCCTACCAAAATCATTAAGAAATTTTGCATTGCCTTACAAGTGTTTCACTAAAAATTCGAGTAATCCAGATTCAATTCAAGGCTAATATGATATTATTTTAATCATGACTACATATATAATTTTGAAAGGCAAGAGGTTTTTCCCAGGCTGGTTAATGTCAACAACGAACCTGTCAGGCATCACCATTTCTTAAGGAAAGTGTAGAACTGAATGAAAAAATAGTTCCTTACCATTGCATTCAATGCAAGAAACCAATCCTTTTTCCCAAAGACAACGACAGTCACTCTACCTATAATTCTAGAATCTGCTGCAGTAGACCAATTCACCTACTTAGCTGGAAAAACTTGTTTAATGAAACTGCAGCAAATAAAAGTAGACCTAGTGCTAATAAACCGCTTCTTTAAAGGATTACAATTGAAACAAAAACAATATTCCATTCGTAATCGGATTAAAACAATGTTAACGTCCATGATTTTGTATTTAAGGAGCATAAAAACCGATTGATTTTACAAACGATGGTAACCTCAATTTTTGTTTCTATTAACCTGTGATAAAATGACGTCGTTTTAACAAATATTACTTAATATGACATATAAAGGCCTCTGGTGGGAATTGAAACCACAAATGAATTGCCACAAATTCCTTGAAACTTTAGGGGCACTCGACAGATCGAATAAACAATCCAATAGTCGTGTTTCGTGGTAAGTAGTTGAAGAGACTTATAGACTCTACAAGAAATTTAATACAGTGTCTTCTGATCAGATTTTAAGGAAACGCGTTGGCTTTAGTGTCGAATTAAATACTGCAGCGAATTGTAAAGTTACGATACATTTCGAAGCTGACTAGAAAGACAGTGTCCAAGAGATTATAAGCAAACTCTCTTGTTGTAGCTTCTCCATATTTTATGCAAACGCTTTCATTTCAGCCCTATTCTCACCTCTGCTATTTAGTTTGGCCAAAATTTGTATTCTTCTAGTATCCTAGTATCCTTCATTTATTTCCTGGTGGGTTCATATAGTTCTGGTGGTGTAGATAGTGGCTTGACTTATTAGACGTGAGGCCACGGTAGAAATTCTAAGCCAGACATCTTCAACAAAACGAAATAGGAAAAAGTATTTCTTCGACGACTTCCTCTTATTAAATTTCTGTCAAAAACTCTGAGTTAATAAAATTGCCATGAAAAGCTCCTTAAAAATTTGTCATTAGGTTCCGCCACCCATCTATATAGTTAACACACACGTTAACACATAAGTGGTGTAGGAAGCTAAGTTGTAATTCTGACTTAAGGGTTGTGATTACCAATTTTGTATGTACATATGTATGTCATAAGAAACCATGGCACCTGAATGGTGCTTTCTTTGCTGCCTTCCTAAAATTTACGCGACCCATTTTAACTTTTAAACATAAATGTTCTATAGCATCCGCCCCTAGGCCGTATAATTAATAACAAATGTTAATGAAAATTTATCATACGACCCACAACCTTATTTCCATTATTATCGAGTTTCTTTAAAATTTCAAATTTTCCTTTCCTTTATAATAAACTTAAAACAAAACAGTTGTGTAATATTTGATTGAACACAAGTGCTGCGGAATGTAAGGAAAACTTTTGGAGCGAATGGTCATAAGAAGCCAATCCATCTAAATGCAGCTTTCTTTACTAAAAACTCTTCTGGTTCCAAAATAATAACGAATTCATCAAGACTTTCCGCCTCCCTAAAATTTAGGCAGCCAATTTTTATTCTTGGACATCATTGTTCTTAAACATCAGCCCCTAGGCCGTATAATTTATAAAACATTCAATAAATATTACTCATACGACGTGCAACAACAGAATCGAAAATTTTATTTTTTTTCTTTTGTTATCGAATTTATTTAAAGTTTCAAATTTTCTTCTCCTTTAAAAGTGTTTTAAGACGAAACATATTTTGTTTTATAAAAAAAATATTTTTACAATATTTTTAAAGAAAATTTATTTATTTTTCGTTTTGTTTTTAATAGTGATTTCGGTATCTCTATTAATGCAACTTTGCCAAAAAAATTTAAATTTTTTGTTTACTTTTGTATAAAAAAAATATTAAAAAAAAAACAAGAAGAAAATAAGGCATCAAGACGACTTTCTCTAAAACTCTGGAGTATAACTACCATACTTGTGTATGAGTATGAGCATGAGAGAATAAATTTCTACTTGTTTGTTTATGTTTTCATGATATTGCTACTGTTTTTATCGTTTTTTCCATTTTTTTTTTAAATTTTAACACACATAAACAATGTTTATGTTGTGCAAAACAAAAATATAGGAAAAGAAAAAACAATAACAACAACAACTAACAGAAATAACAGAGAAATTAATGCTTGTTTTCCATGTAGCACCAGACAGTGAAAGAGAACGAGAGACACCGATAGAGAGAAAGAGATAAAAAGAGGCACAAAATAAATTAAAGTTAATTAAATTCTTGTCTATGCAAGTAGTTATAGTAGTATGATTAATATTTACGATTACTCTGTTAAAGATATGCATGTACATATGTATGCTGTTGTGTGAGGAGAGTATTTTCCAAAGAGTCTCTCTAGAAAAGTAATACAAAGTAATAATAAGTGGAAGTAAATGTAGGAGAATGTTGAGTGTATGATTTATAAACAAAATACTTGCACACATACATACATACATACATTTCAATGTGTATACATATGTACGTACAAACATAACAAAGAGGCAATAAACATATATTTAAACATATTTATATTTCCATACACAACTCCCCATATACTTGTACACTCTGCATACGTTAGCCCATAAACTACCACTTGTGTACGTTTGATGCCTTTTAAAACTCTCTCACTCTATTTAATTTAAATGTACAAATAGATAAAATGCAAGAGAGAGAGAGATATGAGAGTGAGAGACTATAAAGTCTATTTTTAGCACAAACACACAAGGACTTGCAGCCACATTGGAATCATTTTACTCATGTGTGCGCACTTTCATGAACACATAAGTACGTGTGTGATTTCAACTGTTCTGTCTGTGTCGATAATATACAAGTATGGCTAAACGTGTGCTTAAATCCTCAAAATAACTAAATCAGCATAAAGGACTGCCATAATGTTTGTTTATTATTGTTGTTGGCTGCCTGCTATTATTACCCCGTAAGTGTAACTAGTTTGTGTTTGTATATTTCGATTCTATAGACTCCCATCTCTGCATTTTATTTTTTTCTGTTCTCATTTCATGGCATGAAGGCAAATGCAACAATTTTTTATTTTTTTTATTTTTGTTGTTGGCCAAAATGGAAGTTTTCAAATATACTTTACAAAGGCAATACAAAAGAAAGTTTTGTGTGGTTTTTGTGTAAATTTTTCATTTTGCGGTTTCGTTTGGCCTTTGTGTGTATTTTTGTTTAGAAAAATATTTCACTAGCATTCATCAGATAATTATTTGTAATTATATTCCACCAGCCAAAGGTTACTTTACAACACTGAACTGAATAGAATAGAAAGTTTTAAATTAATGCTATCAATAGCATTATATTAAAAAAAAGTTATATTCCATTAAAGTTTAGATTGTAATTATCGGTCAAATGATGTGTTCTTACGATTTTTGAGAAACGTCTTCACTTTTAATCTCAGAGTGTTTGCCAGAAGACTGCTGGCAGAAATTCACATTATTGTGTTGTTTTCTAAGCAATTGAACTTAAAAAAATATTTTTCATAAATTTTTTATTAAATTTTAGTACATACATATTTTTGTAAAAGGCTTCCTTTAGAAAAACAATTTTTTAATTTAAAAACAAATTAAATTCCTTAAAGATTTTATTTTTTGGTAGTCTGTGTTTTGTTACTTATTTTAATATAAATTTTTTGATAAATTTCTAAAGAACAAAAAATTATATTACAACAACAAAAATGTGATAAAAGAATTTTTATAAAAAAACAAAACATTTTTCTGTTTTTTTCTGTTTTTTTAATAAAAATTCAATAAAATATAAAAAATAAGGGAGAAAAATATTTTTTAAATGGAATTTCAATTAAAATGAGTAACTTAAGAAATCAAAGTAGTCTCATCCACAGCAATACGTTTATTTTAAAATATTATTAAAAATATTTACTTTGTATGGAATTAAAAAGAATTTTTTTATTTGCAAAAAATAAGGTTTTAAAAATGCCCCTTTTTTATATTATCAACAGACATCCTCTAAAATTGAGGATGTTTGGGTTGCCAATACCCACCTGGTTGGTCCAATTATGGATCGTTTTCGCTTTATAAAATTCATATCAAACAAGAACTCTTATGAAATAGTCGCTTAACATTGCATCGTATCCGAAAAGCAGTAAAAGTTAGAAAATTGTTTGGTCAGGTTGAGTTGAATTGCGGCCCATATGAAAAGTTGGAAATCGGTTTGTACTTGGTCCATGCAAGTAATCGAAATATGATATAAATGAATAATAAAAGGAATGAATAGATGTATATAAAGTCACCGTATTCTAGAAGGTAGTATGTTGGCTTATGGTTCAAATCCCAGCTTGGTCATTTCGACCAAACGAAATATGAAAAAAAATAATATTTCTTCTGGCAAGTTCGTTTCTTAGCAGTCTTTTGGTGAAAATAAAAATTTCCATGAAAAATTTCTCAAATCTGTCCTTCGAAGTCCACGTTAAACTGTAGGTTTCACTACTTGTGGATGAAATTAACACACACAACTTGGGTGCTGTGTTCCGTAATCCTGAGTAAAGGATTGGCTAAAGGATGGCTAATTAGAATAGTAAGTGAACATGTAATCGGAATATAATACATATATACACACATAATTGGTCATTACAACCTTTTAGTAAGAATTACGACCCAACTTCTCACATCGCTTTATTGGTGTGTGTTCATTCTCTTCCTAAGTGGCGGGACCTACAGTTTAAAGTCGACTCCGAACGACAGAATTGTGAAAAATTTTTCAAGGTAATTTTATTTTACTATCAGAGTTTTTGCCATAAATCTGCGGATAGGAAGTTGCTGAAGAAACATTTTTTCATATTTCGTTTGGCGGAGATGCCTGACCTGGTAAGGTTTCAGTTGCAGAAAATTCGAAAATGTTTTAGAATTTCATGGTGGTCTTCCAAGATTAATTTATAGCATTGAATTGGATAGAAGGACTTTAATTGATGACTCAATTGATGACTCCATCAAACCAATCAAAAATAATAAATGTAAAGCAAATTGAAACAATTCTGTTGCCGGTAAGTTGGTTTCTACAGTTTTTAAAGTAGATTTCAGAACAACTCAACTTAAAGCATTAAATCAAGTTTTATTGTCGATAGCCTGCACATAATAGTTAATCTCACTAGCCATTTATGTTAGCTAACTATTAAATCGTTATTAAACAAAAAAAAATTTATAAGTTTATTGGATTTTATTTTTGTTTTCATTGTAATTTTCTAATTCGAAAAATCTAAATTAATAATCACTGTGATAACAAGTTAATATTCAAAGCAGTAGTTTCAATAGGCGTGTTGCTATTTTTTTTTCTCTCTCTTTCCAGTTGTCTGTTAGTCTGTTTATTGTTTTAATATTTTATACGCTTCAATATTTATTTCAGTTTAAAAAGGCACAACAACAGCTTCTGTAAAAACCTCCTACAACATCATTAATTATGAATTTGTACTCCAAACAATGATGCAAAAAAAAAAGAAAACAGAAACAAATGTAAAATGCTGTTGCATTTTTCTTTAAATCCAATTTAATTTATTCAAAAGTGTATAATCAACACAATAGAAGTGTTCAATTGAATCTTTTTTTTTTTTTGCTTTTGTTATCGCCAAAGTACTTGGCATTTTAAATATTCATTTCGGTTTTTGTCTATAATTTGCCAGGGAAAAGGCATTAAATTTGCTACACTAGGGTATCCATTTATTTCTGCTTACTTATGTAAATAAAATGTGAAACTGATTTACAAAATCTGAAACAAATTAAGGTTAAGATATCATGTTTTTAAGCAGGGTTATTAAGTCAAGTTTGTAAAGTGTGTAAAATATTGTGGATCACAACTGATATCTGCGGGTAGGAGATACGTGTACCTGTGTAGCTTGCATCATGTACTGTAATAACAATTATTGTAGCTTTAATTCCAATTTATTTTTTATTTCATTTAATTTTTTTTATATTTTGCTTGTTGTCATTGATTTTAATGTGAAAAAGTTGATTAACAATTTCGTCACTCCCACATAGACAGTAAAAAACTTTTTTACTGTCTGTTTAGTGTCCCAGACAGATTAAATTGATTTTTTTTCTTGTTTTTTCGTAGAAGGCGTGTTGAAATTTATTCAAAAATTATTTTTTCATTTAAATATTTTTTTTATTTTTTATTTGTACTTAAAATTTTATTTTAAATGGCCATAAAGAAGGAAAAAGGACTTGCATTTCCTTTATCAAATAGAATCCTTATAATTCAAACCCTTTAGAAGAATTTATTGAATTCGATATTTTAATTTAATTTTTAACAATAAATAAGCACTACAGTTCAAAAAAAAAAACACACTGCGGAGGCTAGGTTTCAAACCTCAGATCAGACTTCTCCAACAAAAAGAAATACGAAAAAAATATTTCTTCGGCGACTTTCTCTCGGCAGATTTCTGGCAAAAACCCTGGCAGTAAAATAAAATTGCCATGAAAAATTTTCTCAAGAAATCTGTCGTTTCAAGTTGTCGTTTGAAGTCATATACAAAATGAACACACACAACATAAGTGGTGTGAGAAACTAGGTCGTGATCCCAACTAAAGGGTTGTAATGACACATTATGTATGTATGTGTATTTTACTGTTGAAAGTCTTTCCAATCTAAAATACTATGACCACATAGTCAAGTACTTTGGTAAATGTACCAATTTCAAAAAGTACCCCCATAAAGTACAACAATGAGAAAGAAAAAGTACGAATGCAAACATTGTCAAATTTTAAGTATAAGAGTTCAGAGATCTCTGTAATAAGCAAAAGTACCAACAATACTTTCGTTTCCACACTTTATACCACATGTAGTGATGCCCCATAGCGAACTGACAATACTTTTATTAACCGATCTCGTGAATCAGCAAAGGGACTTACATTAATGCAAGTCTCTCTGAGAAACAAGCTAGAAACCAGTTTAAAAATTTGATGAATCTTGTAAACGATTTAATATCAAGTAACATTAAACTCAATTAGACTATCGAGAGGTGATGAGCAAATAAGAAAAGACTGCATCTAGCCAGAAGTAGACGGTACCAAATAAAGTGAAAAATACTTTCTTCTTCATCAAACGATCTGCAAAGAAGCGAATATCTTCTCTCTGATTATGAATTATGCAAGGAACCATGATAGTAGACATAGTGATAAAGATGACCCTACGACTTAATTTATATACGTATACTTTCAATTCAATTTAGGTAAATTTAGCCTTGCTGTTAGGCAAGATTAATTCTCAGCCTGGAATTCTTCTACAAGGCATTATAGACAGCCTAGCAGGTGTAAGAGGTATAAATATATCCGTGTATGGATTGGTATTTTCTAACAAGTTCATCACCTACACAATTATTCGAACTAGACTAGATTGTGACTAGAAACCCATGTTAAAATGAAGCAAAAATGGCGCAAAATTTGATCAAGGTAGCCTCGGTATATACCAAACAGTTTAAGCCTAAATAAATCTGAATCCAAAAGAAATCTATTAGCCACCTGGCGGTCAAAGAGTACAAAAATGGAATTAGTAGGAGATCTATTACCCAAAACTCTGTTTTGCTGCTCTGCAGAAATGGAAGTAGTGATCTGTTAATCAGAATTGTGTTCTGCAGTGCTATTTAAGACCATTCTATATTACAGTAGTCTCGAAAACGAAGAAATGAGATTAAGAGATAAAATTATCCTCTAGATTAGAATCATTTGCGTCTACTTATAGGGAGCTCCAGGAGCAGTCTATGTAAGAGAACAGGAACGACTGCCTAAATATTTTCTAAATTCTAATGCAAAATCTCCTATTAAGGTTAGGTTCAGTCGAAGTATAATTAATCACTCCGAATCTGAGAATCCTCTGACGGAATGGAAGTAATAATATGCTAGCACGACAGAGACGACGTAGTATAGTACATAAACGTCAGCCCTTAGTTCAGATCCCAGCTCAGACATCTCGAACAAAAAAAAATACAAAAAAAAATATTTCTTTCGGCGATGGAAGGCTTCAGGCAAAAGCTTCTCAATAATCTGTCATTCGGAGTCAACTGTAAATTGCGGGTTTCACTCTTCATGGATAAAATTAATAAATATGATGGGTGGTGTGAGAAGCTAGGTCATAATCCTAACTAAAGGGTTGTAATGACAAATTACGTAAGTAAGTGACAGAGTAATAAAATGCATTGCGATAACTGTTGCTTGTTGACTGACTCGTATTTATAGGAAACCCAGTTAAGCAAAACAAAGAGGGCTTTTATAGAGGTACTGCATAAAGTAATTGCAGTCTGTAGCAAAACATATTCGCTTGTTTTATTGAGGAAGAGAAAACTTTTTAAAAAGATTAGCAAAGAACTCTTTAAACTAATTTAGGAATTTAGGCTTCTATATATAAGAGTTAATGGCTGTTAGAAAAGTCCTTAATTTACATTTGATTCTATAGTGCTTTGCAAGGAAACACTGTAATTGTTACAACATGTACTTTGGTAGTTAGGATTGCAACAAGATTACAAGACCAATAATAAAAAAATTTCACCAAGAACTTCTTTTTGTAACAACGATTTCTTTTCTTTTTAATTGCAACAAAAATATGGGTAAAGTAATCGTCCTAATAGTTTTTGGTACTTTTGGTAAATTATTGCTGGTTCTGTTTCTTTCACTTTATCACCAGAATAATGGTTTATAAGCCAGTAATTTATTAACAAGTTAAAGTTAAATATGTTTGCAGTAATAATGCTAAAATCCACTAAGAAAACAATAAATCTCTTCAACTATTCCAGAAACCATAATAAAACTATAAACAAAAGAACTTGGAAAAAATTAGTACCAGCAACGATACTGAAAACTGGTACCAAATAAATTAACCCAAACGATACGCTTAAATTACTAACACAAAAATATTTTTATTACAATACATACATACATACATACATACATACATACATATTTCTATTGTTCTTATCATTATTGTTATGGCTTTGGTGGCATTTTTCTTTTTCTGTGTTGTTTTTGTATTTATTTGTCATAATTTGTTAACTTTCTTACAGCCATTAGCAGATATAATTTCGTATGTAGTTTGAATTCTTTATGGATCTGGTTTCCTTAAGGCCATGATTTTAGGACTCAATGAACTTCCATTTCATTTCACTAACACAGTCAGCCAGCCACCCACAGCCCTTTTACTTTGTTTCTCTCTCTAGTCGTGTATTATTTTGTAATATTTTCCCTTTTTTTTCATTCGTTTTTTTTTGTTCCTTTACAAGGAAATGCTGGTTCTAGAGACAATGTATAGAGGAAGTGCTAGGTTAAGGGGCTGATGGGTGGGGTATATAAAAATAATAGCAAAAAGCGACCCATTAGATAATGTTTTGTTACAAAAATTTATTTTTATGGCAATATTATGCCAATGATTTGTAAGCACTTTAGATATGAAAAACCATAAAGAAAAATACGAAAACAGGCATTAAATATTTCCTCTTGTTTTTTTTTGCTTTGTTTTCTTGATTTCTTTGTTTTTAAAAGAAATTTTTATTTTTTGTTTACTTTTACTATGTCTTGTTGACACAATGTAAATTGTAACGAGGAAATTTAACCCAGAAATGCCTTGTAATACAAAGTGTGGTAAACAAAATTCCACGAGTTTTCTAATAACCGGCTGTAGCGTTTGTAACTGGCACAGTATCAGTGTGTTTAGATGGCGCTACAATCTTTTGATAGCCCTTCTATATAATGGTTAAAAACATTTCAGAGAGGAATCAGGGAAGAACATTGCGAGAAAGTAAACCAATGCTTCTAATACTGGCAGTGAGTCTAATTTGTTCGACAATTCCAATGTAACTATTAAACCGAACAGGCATTAATCTTCCTGGAAGGCCAAAATACCGATAAAATTAAGAAAATCGTACTTAATTTACCTAATTGGTCATTATAACCCTTTAGTCAGGACTTCAACCTAGTTTCTCGCACCACTTATGTTGTGTTTGTTAATTTTATCCAAGGGCGGGACGTCCAGTTTGAAGTCAACTTCATACGATAGGTTTTTGAATATTTCCTTCATATATCGTTTTGTTTAAAATGTCTGAATTGTGGTTTGAATCACGGCCTCTTGTCTCATATTTCAATACACTACCTACTAGACAACGATGACTTCATGGAATGGAATATGGAATATTGGAAGTTTTGATATGGCGTGCGTTAGGAGGAACTGCACGTCGAATTAAGCATTCCATATGCATCGCATTTGCATTTTCAATTTTTTTTTAAAGTTCTAAGAGGAACCACCTATTTTTGAAACGACAAGTCCTAGGTAAAGGAAGCTATTTATGTCTTCGATGTGACCATTGGATGGTATAAGAAGTTGTATGGTTTTCGTATTTGTTTGCCTTAGCGTTTGTTTTTTGTACTCGTCCGTGAGAATATGCTCCAACAAAGAGATTTCATATGCATTATCCAGGTCTTCTATGCCGTCATCCATGGCCTCAACGAATAAAATTACTCAATTGGCGCCGGCGATCTAGTCTGGTGTTAAATAAGAGAATAGAATAGAAACGCTGCTGTGTCTCACATTTTTTTATAACAACCGCATCACCGAGCTGGTTCTCTTGTAGGCAACCTTAGTAAACTTAAATTAAAACGTAATTTGTAATCACAGCTTAGAATTCACTTCAAGCCTGCAATACTAAAACTTTTATCAGGAATTTAACTGCTTTAGCCGAATCGATAAAGAATCTTCCAAAAGAGAGTGCAAGCAAGACGGGCGACCAAATCTGAACTAAAAGGTGTCTGAGAAAATTTTTTTATTTTACATGTAGCCGTCTTGAAATCTTTATTACTTAATTACAAAAAGGGTGATTACAACCTTTTAGTCAGGAGTACGACTTAGCTTCTCACATCACCCATGTTGTGTGTGTTAATTTGTCCATGGAGGTCGTCTTTGAACGACAGATTTGAGCAGCTTTTCATGGCAATTTTATTTTGCTCTCAGAGTTTTTGCCAGCAGACTGTTGAAAGGAGGTCGTAGAAGAAATATTTCGTTTATATTTCGTTTTGTTCGAGATGTCTGAGTTGGGGTTTGAACCTAAAACACAATTATCTACTAGACTGCGGTACCTACGCTCTTTATATACATATGTGTCTATCAGTCTGTTTGAAACTGAATTTGGGAGTAATTTCTTTGAGATGTTGTCCACAAGCTATGATTAGACCTAATAAATATATATATAGAGTTATAGTGAAAAGTAGACGGTAGAAGTGACAGGAAGAAAGGGGGTAATGCGAGTGCTCTGCACTTCAGAACAGATGTCATCGGTTTTTGGGTGGCAAAACGTTTGAAGATCTAAGCATGGTGGTGAATGTACTACTAGGGGAACTGGCCGGTTTCATCCGAAGCTCGGGGTTGTTCAAACCATCTATCAACGGATCATCAACCTTACACTGTGTAACACAATCGCCCATATGGGCCTGCCTGTGGGCTACAAGCTACCCTGCTAACCTAACCCGGAAAGAAGGTAAAGCCATGGCACCTCCAAATATTAGTCTTACTTAGTCTTATTGAATAAAACATTGTTTTTAGTGTTATTTTGACTGGTAAGTAATTTCATTTTCATTACTTAAAGGAAAATTTATCAGAATTCATAACTTTTATGTTCGAATCCTTCTCGCTTCACTGATTATCTACACAAAGCAATTGACGACCGGCATTAATTTTAATTCCGTCGCCATTAAGTGGTCAATTTTCAAACATTATTTTTTAATTTTTTCACGGTAAATTATTCTTTAAAAAAATCTCAATCTTAACAAGTATAATACGCGCTCATTATTACTATCATACATATCTTATGTATCGTATATCATATTATTATTATGCATTAAATGCTAACAAAAGAAAAATTACAAACAAAAACAGAATCTTAAGTTGTCATATTTCAAACAAATTACCCTCCTTCCAATGTATGTACATATGTATGTATGTAATGCTGCAAATACAAGGCTTTGTAAGAAGCCTTATGCCAAATGGTAACAAATTTATCGATTGAGACAGACAAAACAAAATAAAACAAAACCAAGCAAAACAAAACAATACTTGGTTGGTAATAATAATAAACATAAATAATCATTAACAAATAAATACAACAATAATAACAACAACAATAATAATAACTAAAAATCAAAAGAAATAAATAATTATTATTTTTGTTTATGTTTTCATATCTATTGCCAGCTAAAATACAATAAAACGTGCAAATCATGGTTCAAAACAAATTTAGAATTGAGTTACGAAAACAACTGGTCGCTCGTTTGCTTGCTTGCTATTTGCACTAGTTTTGGCCAAGTTATTGTTTAAGTTAATTTACGTTAAACTACAATAACAACAACACAGCAAAGATAAAACAAGAAAACAAATAAAAATTTCCAAATACCCAATCAATAGCAGTGAATAGTTTGTGCATTGAAAACCCCAAACATCGATAATCCAAACCAGACCAATATTTTACCAATTCAGCCAGTCAGACACACAACCGGAGAGGCAGACAAACAGACAAACAGACAAACTGAGAGACAGAAAAATTATCTTATAACCACAGCAGTTGTTGTCATAAAAAAAAATAAAAAAAAAATCTTTTGAATTTATTTCTGTGTTGCAAGCATCGACAGAACTGTAGAGGAGAATACAAAACAGATACCAAAAAAGAAAAAAACCCCATAAAATATTAAATGAGAAAACCTTTAGCATTGGCACGTTTCTTCTTTCTAGACTTCTAGATTGAAATGTTTAATTATTTGGAATTAATTGGAAAGCAGCATTGGCAGAATGATGCTAAAAATCGATTTTTTTTCATTTTTATTTCTAATTTAGTTCGCTCGATAAGAATACTTCTCATGCTACTGGAGTATTGTTTTAAACCATCAGCACCAATACAAGTCAGTTATACTGCTCGTGATTTATTCAAGTTGTTCTAATTTAGCTAAACTATCCCGCTCGTAAAGCGAAAGCAGTGTTAATCGAGTATCTTTTCTTTACAACAAACCTGAGTCATGTATTCTCTCTTTGGTTTTGAATGAAAGGTCACTACGAACAACTATTTTAGAGAAAATGTAGAAATTTGGGTCAATGCTTATATTTGAGAACAAAAAACTCGATAACTATTTAAAGGTATCGATTTCAAAATAGTAGAGATGGCATGATTGAAACTTAATGTTTATTTTGGATCGTTAAAAAAATTCGAAGAAGATTATTTAGAGGCTTTATACTCAAGAAGTTCTAAAAGACCTTAAAAAGTCATTGTAAACCGTACAGACAGCGAGATCAAATAACTTTCAAGCAGCAAGATGACATCAAAAGGAATAGTTTTGGTTTAGGTGCGGCAATACAAAGTGCTTGAAGATCGTATAAGTAGAACGAAATAGTCAATACGAATTGAAAATTCATTGTTAGCCATAGAAATAGCAATTTGAAATTGCTTTCAAGCTGTAGGGTGTCAGCAAAAGCAATAGAATTGTATCAAATGCTGCAATCCAAAGTGCTGGAAATCATACAAGCCGAACGAAATAGCCAAATCGCCCTTAAAAACCGAATCAAAGTAATTCTATGTATTTGGTGACGCCAGAACAATTTCATCCATAAATCGCTGCAGAAATCTATTCAGGAGATTATAGAGAAGTCATCGTATTCTGGTAGGCAGTGTGTTCGCCTAATAGACATGAGGCCCTGCTTCAAACCTCAGGCGTTCAGGCGTTTCAAACAAAACGAAATATGGAAAAATATTTCTTCGGCGACTTTTTCTCAACAGTCTTCTCGCAAAAACTCTGAGGGCAAAACAACATTGACATAAAAACCGTAGGTCACGCCACTCATACATAAAATTAACACAGGCAACATGGGTGATGTGAGAAGCTAATTCGTAATTCTAACTAAAGACTTGCAATGATCCTTTCTATAAGTAAGTAATTAAGTTTAAACACCCAACAGACTAGTAGATGACTACGTGTAAAAAGATAAAAATATATCTCAGCCTCAGTTGGTCGTCCTGGTCGTCCAATTACCTCTGGTTTCGATCAATGCGATATGCACTCTCCTTTTGGAAAAATAAACTTCTTTATCGATTCGGTTATAGCAGTCCATTCCCTGATAAAAGTTTTGATATTGCAGGTTTTCAGTGAATTCTAAGCTGTGATTACAAATTACGTTTTAATTTAAGTTTACTGAGGTTGCCTACATGAGAACTAGCTGGGTGATACGGTTGTTTTATAAAAGAAAGTGGGGAGAAGCTGCTTGTTATAGCCTCTGTTATTTAGTATCGCACTGAATAGCATTATCACAAAGGTCAATTTAGTAAATTTATTCATTGGGGCCACTATAACTGCATGGGTGACCTGGATAATGCATATAATATCTCTTTACTGGCGCATAATCTCACAGGCGAGTAGGAAAGTCCATGCATGGTTAATATGGCGGCCGTTAAGGCGAATAAATACGAAAAACATACAAAATCTTATACTAACCGATGGTCACATGGAGAACATAAACGTCAATTCGGCAGGCAGTTTCCCCTAACTCTCATCATAATAAAAATTCCAATATTCCATATTCCATTCCATCAAGTCGTCATTGTCTAGTAGGTAGTGTATTGAAAGGAATATAAGACGAAAGGCCTAACCCAAACGAAATATGAAACAAATATTATATCAGCAGTCTACTGGCATAAGCTGCCTTGAAAAGTTTCTGAAAAATATGTCGTTCAGAGTCGACATTAAACCGTAGGTCCTGCTACTCATACATACATACGTAATTGGCTATTACAACCCTTCAGTCAGTGTTACGGCCTAGCTTCTCACATGCTACTCATGGATAAAATTAAAACACACATCGTGGGTGGTGTGAGAGGTTAGGACGTCATCCTAAATAAAGTGTTGTAATGACCAATAGAGTAAGTAAGTAATGTCATCTACATATTGCTACCATATATGCAAGAGAACTCTTTTGCCAATCGTTGTGTCTTCGCACAATGTTGGAGATCTTTTGAACCGCGTGTATTAGCAATTTGGCGCCTTGAATTAATCCAAATGAAATTTATTTTTTTAAGCTTACATATGCATTCGTAAGTGCATATTATAAGTGCTGGCTATTAGATTATAATCCTAAAGCTCAATGGCACAATACAAGGCCAGTGTGTAGAGGGGGAAAGCATCCGAAGAAGGAGATTGGAGTGTCTGAACAAACCTGATATCAATCAAATGGCTAAGTTATTAAAACTAAGCTATTTCTCTAGTGTATTATATTTGTATAAAAAAATAAAACCTTCGTAGGTTATGTAGTTTGGTTTCAGAAATTTTCTTTCCTCCATTGGAATCCTAAAACTAATTTCCGGTTTTCATATTTGCAATGATTTTTATGGAAATGTTTAAAATATTTTTTTTCATATTTTTTTTACAATAAAACAATAACTTAAAACATGCAAATTAAACATAAAAATTGAAATAATTTTTCAAAATAAACATTTCATCACACATAAAAACAGTGAAGAAAAAAAAAACAGAAATTTGCTGAGAATATTAAATTTTGCCATGCGAAATCACTGTAAACAGGAAATAAGAGTGCGTATGCAAGTGTGTGGCAAGTTGTAACCGACATTTTTAAATTAAATTTTCTAAATGCCACAAAAATTTAATTTTATTATTACAACAAATAAAAACAACAGTAACAACAATAAAAAGAAACATAAAAAAACATGTAACAACAGAAAACAAAAATTGCAAACAAGAAAAAAACAATAAAACGTACAACATGCAACAAATACAAGTAAAAGAGCATATGCAACAACATATTAAAACAAGTGTATTAAAAACAAAAAAAAAAAACATACACATACACTCACATATGCAATTTTAAATGCAATACAACAACAAAAAACTTAAAAACGTAGTAAACATTAAAAGGAACAACAACAACAACAAAAAATATACGAAAAAAAAACACAAAAGTTTTGCAAACAGACACAAATTAATACACAAACATGCACACCAGCATGCAACAAAACATCAGCGTTACTGCAACATTCGATACAGTTTAGGCTGTGTATGTTGCTAATGCCGATGCATGAAAACTTTGTTGCTGTACTCACAGTCTGTTGCATGGAAGTGTTTGACGATGTTGCCACATTTGACGTTGCCGAAGCATTGGAGTTAACGCCCGGATTTTGTGGATGTTGCAAGTACACTAAAGGGCCTATTAAATGAGCAGGTGACGACGACGTTGTTGCTGAGTTTATGGGAGCCGTTGTTTTATTGTTGTATAGAGACTTGGGCTGTTGCATTATAGGCTGTTGGGGTTTCGATGTATATGAGGCAGCTGTATTATCGAACTGATAATACATGACATCATTGGCTGGAGCAGCACCGCCATATGCTGATGGCGTATTTGTGTTGGACGTTTTATAAACATTTGGCGGTAAAGCTGGATCGGCGGTTTGGGCACCCGAAATGTGATAAGCTGTGGGCTGTTGCTGTTGTTGCTGTTGCTGTTGTTGTGTGGTTCTTATAAATTCGGGCATTTGTGGCATTTTATAATTGTAAATAAACGGCGGCTCATATTCATTGGTAGTGGGATAGGCTAAAAACAAATCCGATTTAGCCGGATGCAAACGTGAACCATAGCCTGGGTATTGACCACCCGACATGGAATAACCCATGCCACTGAGAGGCGCCAAATGCCCACCACCGGTTAAGAGTTGAGTCTTGGTTATACACTGGCCCGTCATACGTCGCGTGGGATAACCCAAATCGGATTTGGCATCGCGCTTTTTAGCCTGCATGGCCGCGGTAGAGGGTCCTTGATAGTAATAAGGGGCAGCCGGTGTATTGGGCCATTCGGGAAAATGATCGATTTGTGTGTTAGTAAAGCTACCACTACCCACCATGTTAGTAAAACCCATTGCAATACCACCAACACCAACACCACCCCCACTACCACCATTATTATTATTGTTTGGATTATTTGCGTTGTTATTAATATTGCTGGAACTACCATTGCTGCCCCCTGCCCCCGTATTGCCCAGAAGACGTGTTGCCGTTGCATTGGCTGTCTTCGAACCGAAAACATTGTTCAGACTAAACTTGTACTGATTATTCTCAAAGGTTGTATAATTTAATAAGCGATGACTAGGCTTGGTTTTATCTGTAACGGCCTTATCTAAAAGCTGTTGCTGTTGCTGTTGCTGCTGTTGCTGGCATTGAGCCGGTTGCTGTTGCTGTTTGGAATAATTTTTATAGAGTTTGTTTGTTTGTTTGTTATAAGGATTGTTAGTAAAATTGTTAATTTATTGGTGCTTAAAATAACAGAGGGTGAGAGAGGAAGCAAGATGTGTGTGTGTGTGTGTTGATTTCTTAATTATAATCGTCTATTTAAGTGCTTAGGTAGGAGGAATTTCAATTCATACTCAATATTTCATGTTTTTTTCTTTCTTTATCCTCCGGGACTTGATTTTCATTTCCTGGTAAAAAGTAAAATTTCCTTTTTTTTTGTTATTCTCCTGTAGATCTAATGCGTTGCATAAATTATTAACTGAAATCGTATACCCGAGGGTATTTAAAATAAAACTGATTCCTTTGAATTTCAATTAAATTATTCATCTTATGGGAAATCATCAAAACAATTCATATTTCTAAATCATGATGATTTATATTTCAAATTAAATCGTATCAAAGTCACTATCAAGCCAAAACAGGTACAACAATTAAATATTTTGTAACTCCTGAAGAATAATAATTAATAGCCTAGTTATACCAAAAGCTTACAAAAGGCCAGAAAAAGTCACTGAATTATAATTTAAACGATTAAGAGAACCTAAAACACAAGAATTTTTATCTCCTACAAAAACCTGGAAGCAAACAAAGTACGACAATAGGATTGCATAGAACTCATGCTGCTGGAAATTTGTTTATTGTTTATAAAAATGTAATAATATATGTAAATAGGTGCGGATAAGCAATATGGCAGACTCCCGTTGAAGGAAGAGGTCCCACTTAAACCAGCATTTAGGCGCATTGCGATGCCACAATGAATCTTTAACCCGGGCACTAAACATTCCAAGGGGCGACCAAATAAATCTTGCTATTAAAGCAGTCTCTTTATGTAAGAGCTCCACAAAGGAAGTGTGAGGTTAGAAACCTCTATCTCTTCGCGACAATAGCAGGGCACAGACACATAAAGTGTGTTTTCCTCCTCTGACCATTAGCTCCAGCAGAAGTCATTTGCCGGAATGCTAAATCATTCTACATGCGGAGCAAAAGAACACGGGCCCGCGAGAATCGAAACGATTTGAGAATAGAAGTGAGTCAGTCCTCTTCTTATCCACTTGTAATCAACAAAGTTCCGCTCTCAACTAGATTGAGCCTCCCTGTAAAAAGAGTGGATTCCTATTTAACTAAGGCAATTGGAAGAAGTCCCCGCAGTTTAATAGGCAGTGTGTTGATTTATTAGACGAGATGTCAGACATCTTGAAATGACCGAAATACGAAGAAAGAATATTTCTTTTGGAAACTTCCTCACAGCAGTCTTCTGTTAAAAATTCTGAGAGTAAGAGAATAATAAATAAAATAAATTAAATTGCTTTGAAAAGATTGTCAAGGATCAATCTTTCCGCAGTCCGCTACTCAAATAACACACACAACATAGGTGGTGTGAGAAACAAGGTTGTAATTCTGATTAAAAGGGTAGTAAGGATGAATTGAATAAATAAATAAATAATTGGAATACCAATGAACCTGTAATATATCGCATTTTGCGGGCTCCTTACCGGCTTTGGCCAGCTCATCAGCAATGCAATTTCAACGATATCTCTGTTCCGGAACCTATATAAAAGTTAGCTTTGAATGAACCGAAAATTCCCTCGTCTGCTAGGAAAACACTACAGTGATCAGAGAGCATATAGTTAGGTAAGTAGGCAGCTCGATGGAGAGGAGACCAAGCAAGAGTCCTATGCCTATTGACATACACCTAAGCCATCATGTAGGCTTAATGTGCACCATTAGGAATAACAGCTTATTTGTTATAGGAAGTTTGTATCTTGTAAAAACTTCTTTAATTTCTTCCCGGACACTCCTCTGACGCGTGTGATGTCCTAAAATATTGGGCTCTCGAGCTTATGAAAGCTGGGCAGTGATACTCCATTGTTTCGATGTATGCACCGAATACCCTACATTCACCATTTTCTACCTCGCCTTTAAGAAAATTTAATATCGGAACCCTTAATAAATATACCACAGTCGTCGATTTTGAGGATTCCATTTTACAGCTCAGGCAGTAAAAGTGAAAAGTATTTTAATATTTACTTGGAGCTATACGTGTGAATTCCTTTTTACCATTATAATCTCACAAAAGGTTGATTTTGGAAGTCTTTTGTTGAGGCTGGCAATTCCCACGTATTTGATCCAAAACAGAACTGTGACTGCATAAGCATAGTAAAGATAATGTACGCTTTGAATATTGTATTAGGAAATAAACAAAATGTGGTCCTTCCATCTTCTTAGACGGACTATGAGTTCGTTACAACCATAAACTAGTAAATGTTCCCTAATCAAAAGTGAATACCATTTCTAAGCCTCTATTGAAATTTCGATTATCAAATGAAATTCCTCCTCCATCGTCTGTGTTCTTTCAATGTTAAGCAGCTAAAGTGTACTTATAATTATTTTGTATAACCTTCACCATAATCATTTATTACAACAACAATTATTGTATTATTTTTAATATTTTTATTATCTTTCATTTCTCTTTCGTTTTCGTTTTCGCTTTCATTTTTTGTTTTTTGTTGTTTGTTATTTAAATTATTGAATAACAATAATATTGGCTTGGAAAGCAAAAAACGAAAAAAAAACAAAAACAACAACAATGTAAAACAAGTGTTTGGTTGTTAAGTGAGATTGAGGGAAAAGGGAATTCAATATACCGTAACTGTATGATTGTTAAGTGATGCCGCTGCTGCTGCTGCTGCTGCTGCTGTGGCACATGAGGAAGGCTGTAATAGTGATGATGATGACGATGATGATATTTGTGGATGTAACTGATGTTGATGATGATGATGCAAGTGATTATGATGTTGATTGTTGTGTATGTGATTTAAATGCGTATGTTGTTGTAATAGATTTGCTGCTGTTGTTGATGTTGATGATGTTGCTGTTGTTGTTGTATATTTATTATAATTTTGTTTTGTTGTTTGGGAACTATTGGAGTTATCATGACGTCTTTGGCCATGAAATGAATTTTGTCGATGATTCTGTTGCTGTGAATGATGATAATAATGTTGTTGTTGTTGATTATTATTATGATGCTGTTGTTGTGGTTGTTGTTTGCAATCGTTTTGTTGTTTATGATGATGATGATGTATTTGGTGTTGTTTATTTTGATTACTTACAGTCTGTTGCATTAGGCTAGTGTAAGCTGTAGCATTACTACCGCCTCCTGCTCCTACTCCTCCTCCACCACCACTTCCTCCTCCTACTACCGCTGAGCAACTGCCTGCACCATTATTAACTGCACCTACGCCATTCATTATATTACTGTGGGTAATTGAGGATTTACGATGACTACCACTAGAAGCACCTGAAGACTTGTTAGTGCCATAACGTGTACTGTCACTGGATCTACATTTTTATTGGGGGAGAGGGGGGGATGTATTTGTTGCAAATGTTTTCGGTTCGTTTGATTTGTTGGTTGATTTGTTTGTTGTTTGTGTAGCAAAAAAAAAAATCGGGAAAGAAAGTGTTGGAAAGTGTTTTATTAGTAATTGTTAATGAATTGCTTGGGTAATTTTTTCTTTATATTTTTAATTGAAATTATATTTTATTTTTAATGTATTTTCTATTGTAGGTTTGATAGAATTGCTTACCTTTCAGATGAGTATGCATAATCTTGATCGGCTCCTAACCCCGAGTCGGTATGTTCATGCGATACCCTTAAAGCAGAGTTTTCCATGGGACTTAAATTTGAACCGGTTGGTGATATAAAATCACCCATACTCATGCTAGACATCATGCTATGGATGTAAATATTAATGCGTGTAAACAAATGTTTATAGGAATTCGATGTTATTTACTCTATATATAGAAAGGGGGTTGTTCAGATTGGAAAAAAGACAAGTTCCTTTATGTGGTGCTCTGTTTTAAGAAATGCATTTCAATATCTAAACTACAAATTCTTTTATTTTATACCACTTTCGATTAACTGTAGGGGAATGGTATCAAACTTTATAATAATTTGTGAAAGAGATTTGAATCTTCATTCATAAACACGGGATCATACATCACATCTTTTAAATCCCTTTAGGATAACTTAATGAATGCCTGTAAATATTCAAACATTTGAGGACGCCGTAATCTAATGGGTACTGTGTTTGTTTGCTAGGCATGGGCTAGACAGTTAAAACCCCTAGCACTCAAGTCTTGAAATTATTTTCTTGGCAATGGGTAGTTATGGCCAACAAGGCAATGTAAACGGTTTGAGAAACATCTGAATTTTTCGTTTTATATTCAACTTCATTTTTTTATTTCTCAATGACTTTTTCCGTTTAACTTTCAATCCTTACTTCTGCTTTGCTTTATTTGACAACTTCATTAACTTGAGATGTGAAGACACAGAATCAATTTCATTACATAGCATAATGTAGATTGTAGACAGAGGGACTAAGGAATTCTTAAAGTTGGGGAAGGAGAATCCAGTACCAACATTCACTGGATCCAGCATATCTTTCAGGTATCAAAAGTAGAATTCAAGTGCATTGTTTTTTACGTTAATGAAGATAGAGTATGTAACTTTTTAGACTCATTAGGTCACAGACAAATGTGGTCTGTGTTTCACCACAACACAATGTAATCGAAACCAATAATGTGCTACCTCCGTCAGTCGCTTGATTTGATAATGTACACGATGTAATATATATTCCCGAAATGGTTACTGAATAATATCGAGATCATCCTCAAATATTATAGAGAATAGAATTATGGTACACCGTTGTCAAAACTTTAGATGCTTAATTTCAATGCGATAAAGAGCTATAAGCGTATAGTTAAAGGAGTTAAAAAGGAAATTGTTTGTAATTATAGTGAGCATTTCGAACGCACCTCGTATACTAACAATTCTAAAAACGGTATAGATTTTGTATTTAACATTAGTAAACTGCTTTGAGCTGTTTATGAGGCAGTACGATTTGAATGATACAAGACTGAACTTTATAGCATAAACTTATCCGAGTAAAATTTTGTCAGTACTTACTTATACTTGAACTCTAATAAAATAATATCCTGCCATATATTTCCAATCATTCAATCGATTCGATTTTAGATTTCTCGAATGATGTAACAAGAAGATTGAAATCAATTGGCAACCAACACCCTCAAAATTTTGCCATTCGAAGTAACAACAAGAAGAAGAAAGTAATAAATAAAGCAACGGGTCATCCTATCAAAATCATATTCCATCATCTACTGCCACCATTACTTTATAAAAACAAAATAAATTTTCCGAATATTTCTGACAACTTACCGTACTAAGCCGCTATTGCGTTCACATTCCCTCGATGAGATCGTGCTGGCCGAACGTATTGAACCATTTTTGGCACCATTACTATCATTGGGATTAGAATTTTGGTAACATAAGCTAGTGGCAAATACAATCGGATATAGTATAGAGACAGAATATTTTACTCGTATATAAAAAACAAACAAAATGGCATATAAAAAGCATTAAAAAATATATTTCTTTGCTGGTCATTTATTTACACATTTTTCAATTGCCAAGTAAAGAAATGTCAGCCATGATGGCATACATACTCGTACATACATACGTGCATACTACTTACCCTCTAATGCGATCGACACGATTTTTACCATGACCACTGATAGAGCCACTACCATTGGTCAAAGTATTACCGGAACCGGTACTTTTGCCGCCGACACTATTTTTACTGTTACTCTTATGGATGCGTATATTTGAATTGGAACGCTTTGAATTGGTTTCCACGACGGTATAAGGGATTTCACGTAATTGATCTTCCGTCATGCCAGCCGTGTCTACCAAGCCAAATTGTAAATGTTTTGCCAATTCACTATTCCATAAGCGATTACGATCGGAGGGTGATCTACAACAAAAAAAATTAAATTTTTTACAAAAATATTTAACAACAACAACAATACAAGATACATACTTATTCTTTTTATGCCTACGCGACTTGTGGTGCGAATGTGTATCGGAATGTGAATCGTTGCTATGTAAACTACGTGCCACTACGCTGCTTTTCGATACCGAAGCCTGCTGCACTGAACTTTGACCCAAACTGGCTTCCTGCTGTCTACGTTGTGCTTCGCGCCACTGAAAACTGCTATCGATTAACTCTGAATGCGAACCAATAGCACTGGCACTACGTGCTGTCGATGAACGATGACCAGAATAGCTGCGCCCACGTGAGCTATCATGCTCCGAACCGGCAGAATCACGTCGATGACGTGAACGTCTATGTTTACGATGATGTGAACGTGCCGATCGTCCCGAGCCACGTGATAATTCACTTTCATTATCTGAAGTACGACGATGACGATGTTTATGCCTGCATGTAATAAATACATACATACATGGTTGGGTTATTTATTGGAAATCGTAGCAAATCGAATAAATATTGTAGATATATATGTGTTTGTGTATTTGTATGTGTATGTGTGCAATGATTACCTATCTAGTGCATGTAGTACTTGTAACTTGATGATGAGATGTTTTATTGATTGAAAAATTGCTACTCTTGTAACGATATGAGTTGAAAATTTGATTCGTTTCTTTCTTTTCCTTTTCGCTTTTAATGAAGTGTAATAAATCTTTTGACTTCAATAACTATTTGGTTTTGCTAGACAACATGTTGCTCCATGCTATTATTCAATTGTAAAAAATGTTGTCTACTTAAGTACAGCTTGTTATTGAAGCTTTATTAAGACAGAGCAGGCACATCTCAAGTTCGATACACAAACTAAAAATGTGTCAACCTATAATTTTTGTCAATGAAAGTAGTTTTATAAATCTAGAGCAACTGGAAATAGTGGACATTTGTCCAAATATGTTCATCGTGTCTTACAGTGTAAACCTTCCTTTCCATTTTGAAAAAGAGAGTGACACCAAAAACTGTACAACATTTAAGAATTTTTACGATTTTTGTTTCTTAAAAGAGAGAAAACAAAGTCATTTATCGTTTACCGAGAATCTATAGTTCGAAAAATATCAGAAATTTAACTAATCCTAGTGGCCTTTAAAACTTCTCTGTCATGATGCTTAAATATAGAAAATATTATGAATCTTCTTTCGCATGAAGGTATAGCCAACTTATTGATTTTATATTCAAAACTTTTCAAAAACCAAAAACAATTTTGCTTTCCACCCAAAACTTGGACATTTAGACAATGGCTTACAAAAAATCTTACCAAAGAGAACACATATAATGGGACTCCAAAAACGTTCTGCTTGTGTTCAATTGCCGTTGCTTCATAGCTTTGATGTGTTTAGAAGAAATAATTAAAAATTTTTCTGGTACTAGGAATTGGATTCTAGAATGTACGCCCTTATTATTCCTTTGATACGATAAATTATATCAAAAAAAAATTTTTTTTTTTTGAATACGTTCGTTTGAAAAAAATATGCAAGTGAGCTGTGCATGTATATTCAATGAAAAACTTAATTTATCTTTTTTTCTCCGTAACAAGATTCTGGAAGTTATAATGGTTCATATAAATCTGATGATAAACTATCACTACAACAACATGCATGAGGAAAATTATTTTTTTAAAGTTATCTTATGCAAACTGAATTACTCAAAACTGGTGAAGGTTCTCTAGTGCAACTGATGGTGCCAAATAGGATGAAAGTGGCTATACTACAACAGTCTTGCTACCGTAGAGTTGTGATTGGGCTACCACATACATACTTTAGCCCTTTAGCCCGTATTGCAACCTATCTTCTAAAGCCACTTATGTTGTGTGTGTTAGTTTTATGTATGAGTGGAGGGCCTTACATTTTAAAATCGATTCCGAACGACGGATTTTGTTTTACTCTCAGAATTACCAATCCGTACAAGATGTTCCAATAACTATTGGAATCTACAATGTTTTCTGATTAACACGTGTGCAATCGATGACAATGAAAATCAAAATTTAGGCGATTATTCTTCTTCAGCAATGCATCTCCTTATGGCCAAGCAGATATTCATCTGAATAGTATAAGAAAGTAGTTTGAGTATGGAAATTACCAGACTAGAAGCTGATTTAATGCAAGAAAATTGTAGTCCAACTATCACAGTTTATTACCTCAAAATTATTTGATCTGATGATAGAAATAAATGAAAATGACAATTCATTTGTGTGCTGTACTGAAAAATCGTTTATTTTAAAGCATTTTTAATACCGAATCCAACGATTTTGGAGAAGGAAATTGTCACATGCCCTCAGAAAACTGGATTATTTGATAAGAAGAACAAGCCAACTCCTCGTACTTCTCACAGATCAAAGTTGGTAAAGCGCAATCGTACTCATGTTTAAAATACGATCACCAATTCCTCAAATTTAGAATTTAGTGATGTTTGACGAGAATTATATGACGTTGTGATCAGCAAGTGATTTTAATTTTCAACACATTAAAACTTCAAAATGTATAGTTCTTTTATGGAACACCCCCCATAAGCTCTTTACGCCGTCATAGTTTATATTACTGACAGCCAATGTGCTCTACATGAGCGTAGTATTTAATTAAATCCAATTTAAATTGAAGAATTTCGAAATTTTGGCTTACTAGGGGGGCCTTATTTTACACACGCCTGCAAAGCATTACATGAATGCTTGCAACCTTCAAAATGCACCAGACACACAATAAATACAATGGGATGGAATTGTTTGTGTGTGTATACATATAGTGATCGTATACTGACAAATTCAATTACCTGCGTGTAGAACGTGAATCATTTGAGGAATGACTCTCCACCGAACTCGATCTGTAACGTTGTTGATGACTGTTCGTTTGTGTTGTAGTGGTGCCCGTCGATGATGTCGTTACGTGATCACGCTGTGAAGAACGTGCATGCGTATGCTGAGAATGATGATGGTGATGATGATTATTACTGCTGTTACCGCCTCTGCCATCAGTATTGCCACCTGTTGTGCTGGCGGAACGCACCGAACGTGGACTGGACGGTTTATTGCCAAACAGTGAACGTTGCTGTGACCTCGGCCACGGTGCACTGCGTGTACTACGTGGGGAATCAGGTGTCTGTATATGATTGTTGCCACTGCCATTATTGTAATTACTTTGACTGTGTGGCATTGTTGTTGACTGTTGCGATGTCGTATGATAGGGATTTATGCCCAGACTAGTTGGTATACTATACGTTGAACGATAGGGACTCTCATAGTTGCTGTAGAAAAAAAAAGAAAAAAAAAAGTAAATGAAAGGAAGGGAAAGGAAATTGTTGTTCAATTGAAATTGTTTCAACATAAATCTGTATTAAAGAAAGTCAAATATGATGACAATGAAAATTAATATGAAAAGAATAACAATTTAATGGGCCTTTCGAAAGGAATAAAAAAATCTCCAAACACAAGTTAGAATTTTTCTTTAGACGATGTGATGAAATTAATGTTCTTGTAATTGAGTAATTATAGACGCGATTTGTTTTGCTGCCTTCATCAGTTTGCACAAGCAGAGCGGGCAGTGCAGCTAAAGAAAATGGTGATGTGTTGTGGCAAGAGTGGTGCTGGTGGTAGTGGTGACCAGTTAGCCATGGAACGCTTAAATATTTTGTAATTTTTCACTGTTTGGCATATTGTTGAAAAGGCCATTGGAATTTAATATAAACAAACAAACAAACCAACGGACAGACAGACAAGGAGACAGGAAGACAGAGAGACTGTCAAACAAGGGGCCGGAGGATAGTTTGTTTGTTTGTTTGTTTGTTGCCTGTCGTGCACACGTTCCATTCTTTTCTATGATTTATGTATTGCCATTTAAAGTAAATTTGTTTACCAGTTTCCTTGCCATAACACCCTCTCCTATTCTCTCCCTTCCATCACGCCACACCACATTTGCCACGGAAAAGCGAATATATTTGTGGCTTGCAATAGAGCCTTTCCAAGTTGTTTAACACAGAGTCTGCTTGCTGCTGCTGCTGCTGCTGCCACAAGGAAGTTGGTTCTGTTTCTGGTGAAAAATTAATGTTCCATTATTGTCCATGTGTATGAGTACGAGTATGTGTGTGTATGTATGTTTGTCAGGTTATTTGTTATTGTTACTGTTGTTGTTGTTGTTATTTTGTCTTCATCGTGTGATTTAATGTTATTGGTTTTTAAGTTATGGACAATTTAAATTTTTTCCATCATTATGGTCGTCGTTACATTGGAATGTGGGTAGTTGTACGTACGTACGTACGTACATTCCTTCAGTCGTATGCCCGTGCCCGTTCGTCAGCCAAGCAGACAAACGGACGCAATCCCTAGCCATACCTTATGTTACCATATACTCACAGTCGCTTACGTACTTGTGTACATACTTCCACCACTTGGCTAGGAGAGTGTGTGTGCATTAAATTGGTCTGCTTTCAATGGGGACTTGTTGTTTTATCAGTACAACGTGTAGACAAGAGTATATCACGGTATTTTTTCTTTCGATTTTAAATAAAGATTGCGGAAAAGAGATAATAATTTGAATTTAATAACAAATTCCGCCACATACAAACACACAATCTGATCTGTGCGAGATGTGATCAAAGATAAGTGCTGTTGAAAGAGTAATTCAAGTGCTTCGACTTATTTTCACAAAAAACAAGCAAGAAAGGAAAGGAAAAGCAAAGAGGAAAACCAACAAATTTCGTTTCTTTACTGTGTTTGAACAATTGCCTTTGATATTGAAGTTGAAGGAAGGAAAATTGCAACAATTTATAGTCGTTATCAGCAAAACATACACGATTATTCCTCTATTTGCGTTGATACAATTATTTCTTCACGATTAATTATTTTTTATTTTGAAATCATCTTCTGGAAATAATTAATGAAATTAAATACATTCAGGTGGTCAAGGATATTGAATTGAATGTGCATTAACCTCAGTCCTAAGAAGAAGTGATAAAATGAATTTTAGATTCCAAATAAATGCGAAAAGCCAGCATCTGAAAATGTGAATTTTAATTGACTTTCAAATCAAACTAAAAAGCGCATTGGTTGTGAATTATCCACACCTAAGAGTTGGTCATTACAATTCTTCAGTCAGGATTACGATATAGCTTCTTACACCACTTATGTTGTGTGTGTTAATTTTATACATGAGTGGCGCAACCTACAGTTTAAAGTTGACTCCGAACAACAGATTTTTGCAGAAACTTTTCATGATAATTTTATTTACTCTCTGAGATTTTGCCAGAAATCTTCACCGAAGAAATATTTTCTTCATATTGAACTGCAGGGAATTTTTAAGGACCCTATCCATATTCCTTCTATGAATTATGCCAGAATGTGTCTGTATATGTTCAATATAACTACACCGGATCTTACGTTCAGCGATTCTTATTTAAAAGATTCCAAAAAAACAAAGTGTGTGTGAGATATCATCGAAATTTCTTATTCGTTGGAAAGACTTTTTACTGTCATTATATGTGTAATATACATACATACATACAGAATTGTTTACTAGAACCTTTCAATCAAGATTACGATCTAGTTTTTCACCTAGGTCAAGGTCGACAACTTCAGACAGAATTAGGAATTTATGTTGGGTGTGTTAATTTTATACATGAGTGGCAGATTTTTGAGAAAGTTTTTCATGGCAATTTTATTTACTCTCAGAATTTTTACCAGATATGTATATGCTGAAAGGAAGTCGCTGAAGAATTTTTTTTTTCATATTTCGTTTCGTTGGTGATGTCTGACCTGGGGTTTGAACCGTGCCTTTACGTCTAATAAGACAAATGTTCGGAAAACATTGTAGGCTGTTGGGTCACATATGGATCGGTAGTTTCCCCAATTCGACGGTTTGGTTTGAACACGTACCCATTCATCCAGAAAAATGCCTCGTCGCTAAAAATGACTTGATTTAATCGTTAATTCAACACTGCATTGAAAACCACATAAAAAACTCCACATCTTTTTGTGATCAAGCCATTCTACTGCCTTCGCAGCTAACGTTGCAATTTGCTACAAGAAATGTCCACTATTTGGACGATAGGAGGACTGGAAGATTATTACAAATATTCAGAGTTTAGAATGTGTCATGTTTAAAACCAATTTCAACATTTTAAATCAGATTTTTGTGATAAAATTTCATCAAATTTTGAAGTCAATGTTCTTATCTTCACTTTAAAAGTCATTGAAACAGTCATAGCACCCTTTTAGAAGATAGTATGTATGTTTGTTATTTATTTAGTGTTCCTTTAAGAATTTCAAAAGAATGTCTTGAATGCATTTTCCGTAGAGTACTTGTAGCTAGAAAATCAAGAGTCACTAACATTTATTTTCCATTTAAAGCGAATGACACAACAGAACATACATATATTTTCCATTTAATTTTTGCACCAACCATCGATAACTATTTTCCTCTTGTTTTTCTATTAATTTTGTTATCATCAGCAGCACCTTTAAACCAAAAACCTACAACAACAACAATCGAAACAAAACAAAAATAAAAAGAACAAGAATTAATAGTTGAACAATAATAATGATTGTCTTCTCTGTTGCAATCTAAGTGAAACAGCCCACGTACATACGTATGTACACATGTGTCTGTCTGGTTGTATGGCTTTAAACGAGAATTACTATTTATTTTCATTTTCTATTTTCCATTTTCTTTTTTCTATTTTCCATTTTATTACTTAATTTCTTGGAAGAATTTCTGAATACTTTGAGGCATAAAATTCGTTTCTTGTGTTCGTCTTCAGTGTCTAGACAAAGCAAAACGACACAATTGGTGAACGATAATGTGTGAAAGTGTGTGCACAGCATGTGTACGATTGTTTGTTGCAAGTTTGAATTGAATTTGTGGTAAAATCAATACTCAATATGCCAATAATGCCAACAATAACAACAATGTTGCATTAAGAAAGAGGCAAAGAAAAGACAGAAAGAAAAAAAAATCAATTGAATTTGACAAAATATGTTTGTGGCATGACGCTATCAAAGACAATAAAAAACAATCAAAAATCAAAGGAGTCTGAAAAGGAGATTGAAAAAAAAATGATTTTTTGTTTGGCATCCTATAAAGCATTAAAATTTAAGAAAAATAAATACCAACCAAGGGTTCATTAGAGTGCCATTTTCGTACCCCTATACACATGTATTAGATTCAATCTTCTCTAGGAGGTTTGAAGAATTCGATTTCCACTGCAGACTTTAGCGTGCTACACAAATATAAGTTGTAGATTAAATCTTTAAAATACTAATTCAATAACGGTTTGAAAATCGGTTCAAACACATAATCTGCTTACTTTTTCTCACGTTCTATAGTACATCGTATGTCAATACAATGCGATACAAGAGTGGTGGCCTTATTATCATTACAACTGTAGAAGCGATATTAGCTAAGCCTATGCGAACTTAAAGAAGTCAGGATTACGACCTAGTTCTCACACCACTTATGTTGTGTGCGTTAATTTTATACATGAGTAGCGAGACCTACAGTCGACTCCGAACGACAGATTTTTGAGAAACTGTTCATGGCAATTTTATTTGCTCTCAGAATTTTTGCCAGAAATCTGCTGAGAGGAAGTCTTCGAGAAAATATTTTTGTTTCGATGTCTGAAGCCAACAGACTACCTACTAGACTACGGCGACTTCAAGAGCTCCTAGAGTATATAAAAAAATGCCTTAAAGCCGCTAATACATAAACTACAATCTCTATAGAGTTTGAACGGATGAATGTTTTCCTGATACGGAAACACTTTTTGGTATTGTTTCCAAAATAATATCTTGGGCCCTAGATGGCCATTAAACGAACCTGCGTAGAGCTAATAAAAGACCCTATTAAAGTAAAACTTCGAATACACAGAGTATATGTTCTGATGTTTCTTCCTTCCCTCTGCATAGTAGAATTCCATATTCCACTTGAGGTTGAAAGCCAATATTTTAGGTGGTATTAGCCTGTTGCCAGGTTTAGTCCAAGACACCATGCCCAATACAACGATCGAATTTCTTGTTCCGACTCGTCGACTACTTTATATAACAGCTTACTTCTGGATGTGCCTAGACTGCGTAGTCAATCAGCAATTTTATTTCCCTTTATAACGTAAAAGCGAAAAGGCATTGACACAGTATATAACAATACTGTTGCTATTGTACTGGAGCTAAACCTGGATACAAACCAGTTAATTAATTAGATGCCACAAAGTTTATCAGAAAATATTCCAAAGTTGACAGCCATTATTAAAGTAGATATTGAGGGCTGATGTAATGGAACCGATAATAAATTGGATCTCCCTTCTGACTATACGATACATTGCATTATGCATTTCCAATGCTTGTAAAGGGTGTTTTTTATAGAGGTATAGAACTTTAAGTTGGCATTACTTTTCAAGATGGCGACTGATTTAACAGCTGTCAAGTGATTTATTCTCAGTTTGGTTTGGCAATTCATCATGAATAGACTCACGCCTGAACAACGCTTGCAAATAGTGCAATTTTATTTCGAAAATAATGGGTCTATGCGGAAAACGTATCGCGCACTACGTCCATTTTATCGTCGACAAAATCGGCCATCAGAGCAGTTAACTCGATTAACCATGGAACGTTTTCGCACCACGTTTACTCTTATTGATAACTCGCATCCCCAGAGACGCTGTACGGTGCGTACAGAAGAAGCTATTGCTGCTGTAGAGCGTATCATTGAGGAAGACCCGAATGAGTCCATCCGCCATCGAGCACAGGAATTGGATCTGTGTCCATCCACTTTATGGAAGATTTTGCGGAAGGATCTTGGTTTGCGTGCTTATAAAATCCAACTCGTGCAAGATTTGAAGCCAAACGATCATCAAGTAAGGCGTAGATTCGTCGAATGGGCCCAAAACGAGATTACCGTTGTTCCCGATTTTCATAAGCGAATTTTGTTTAGCGATAAAGCGCACTTCTGGTTGAATGGCTACGTCAACAAACAAAACTGCCGCATTTGGAGTGAAGGTAATCCTCAAGTGTATGTGGAAACACCGTTACATCCAGAAAAACTGACTGTTTGGTGCGCTTTATGGGCTGGTGGAATTATTGGTCCGTACGAACGTTACAGTCAATGGTGATCGGTATAGAGCCATGATTACTAACTTTTTCATTCCTGAATTGAATAACCATGATGTCCAGGAGATGTGGTTTCAACAAGACGGCGCAACATGTCACACAACTCGTGCCACAATAGATTTATTGAAAGACACGTTTGGTGACCGCCTAATTTCACGTTTTGGACCTGTGAATTGGCCTCCAAGATCTTGTGATTTAACACCGCTAGACTACTTTCTGTGGGGCTATGTAAAGTCATTGGTCTATGCGGTAAAGCCACAAACGCTTGACCATTTGGAAGACAACATTCGCCGTATTATTGCCGATATACGGCCACAAATGTTGGAAAAAGTCATTGAAAATTGGACGTCCAGATTGGACTACATCCGCGCCAGCCGTGGCGGTCATATGCCAGAAGTCATATTTAAAATGTAATGCCACAAGATTATCTTTCGGATAAATAAAATTCATGTCAATTCATGTCAATCATGTTGTTTTATTGCAACTTAAAGTTCTATACCTCTATAAAAAACACACTTTATTATAATACAATAATATTAGAACAGGCGTTTAAAGAGGACCCAAGTCAGATTTATTTTAGGTGACTGCCAGTTCTAAAGTTAGCTAAATCAGAATAAACGGCTGGAAATGTTCTGCTTGTTTACTCCAAGCCAACGCTAAACCACATACATCGATAGAAGTCCGCCCGAAGCGACAGTAACTTTATTAAGTGATGCTTATAGTTTCGATCTTGAACCTAATAATGGTGATTAATGCTGGTGTCGAATTTCACTACAGTTTATTTCAGAGACGCAGAGACCTTTAAATGGCAAACAAGACGATGCTCAATTGACTCTGAAGTAAAACTTTCAATTTCATGAAGTTCTTTAACACAAGTGGTTGGCTGGTGGTTAAAAATAAAAGGCCAACCATGTAACTGTTTTACTTCCACGCGGCACAAATGGAACAGATGTCCTTGATCAATGTTAGGACTCTAGAATAATTTCAAATCAAGACGTAACAAATCTTCCGTTATTAAGCAAAATAATATGTGAGATATGAGTAAAAAGAATGCCAAGGCACTTTAACAAATTTGATTCTGAAACCATTTTTAGTAACAGAATTTATTTCCAATTTTTTTTCTTTTATTTTGTTACAGATTAATGAAGTAAAAAAAGTAAGTTTCTTTGTCTTACCTGGCATTTTTGGTATTTAAAAATGCTGAACTGCCACCAAATTGCTCTGATTTTTTACAGCTATTTAAGAAATCATCCATTATACGTCGTGGTTGACGTTTTGATGGGACACGCACAAAGGCCGGAGGTGAACGATTTATAAACAGGGAATCTTTAGAAGATTTTTCTTTGCTGTAAAAAAGAAAAAAACATTCATAAAAATTATTTAAAGGAGAAGAATTTATTCTAAGACTGTAAGTGAAAATTCGAACAAAATTTTTATAAAACTAACAATTCTTCATTGCCTTGGCATTCTTGCATGCAATTCAAGTTTGAACTTAAAATAGAGCACCCTATTGTTGCATCCCTCTGTGTTATTTTTATATCACAAGGAAAATAATATTAAATTCCAAAAATCAGTAAAAAAAAAAAAATAATGTCCATTGGCTCTCTTTGTTGCATAAACAATTTTAGTTTAATTTTTAAAAACCCATTTAATATATTCCAAAATATAAGGGACTCTTACTCTTCCCTCAATTGTATTTTTGATTGTTAATTATCTTAATGGCACATTAAGACAGACAGACATTTCGGCATTCACTTGGCCACACACAAATTCCCCAAGACAAATAAGAAAAAAAAACTACAAAAAATAAAGGATGAGTAAAAAACAAAAGTTTCCCTCTATAATTTGTTTAAGGAAAACTTTTTTGTTTTTACAAAAGCATCTCAAATCACTCTATCCATGCCTTTCCATCCCTTGAAGCAAGAGAGGAGAAACAGAAAATAAAAGTTTTTTTTTTATTTCCTCTGTTTTGCCAGATGTAAGGAATAGAACATGTTAATCGAGTAAAATTCAAATGAAATGAAAAAAATAATGAGTAGTTAAAGCAGCTATTGGGTACGGTACTTCTTAGTTATTTAGTTACAACCCTTTAGTCAAGACTATGACGTAGCTTATCACATCAGCCATGTTGTGTGTGTTAATTTTATGCACGAATGTCGCGACCTACAGTTTAATGCCGACTACAAACGACAGATTTTTAAGAAACTTTTGACGGCAATTGTATTTAATCTCGAGAGTTTGTAGCAGAAACTTGCTGAGGGGAAGTCGCTGAAGAAAAAGTTTTTCATATGTAGCTATGTACGAGATGTCTGACCTGGAGTTTTAACCACGGTCTCACATATAATAAGCCAACTCACTAAATGCCTACGGCGACTTCAATTGCTTATCGATTAACAAAAGCGTTGCCACGATTCAAACCCCAGGTCAAACGTCTCCAACAAAACGAAATATGAAAAAAATATTGCTTCGTCGGCTTCCTCTCAGCAGACTTCTGGCATGACAAGTTTCTCAAAAAATTGTCATTTGGCTTTGACTTTAAAACTGTAGGTTCCGCTACTCGTGTATAAAATTAACACACACTACATACATAAGTGGTGTGAGAAGCTAGGTCGTAATACTGTGTGAAGAGTTGTAATGATCATTTACATATGTATGTATGTATTGATGGACATCTCGGTGCATCTCTTTTTGAAATGAATTCTAAGACAGAAATGAATTCTTAATTAAACCACAGTTAAAGTCTTAGTAACTGATTTTAATCATTTGCACAAGGAATACTTAGCTAATGGTCTAGCCTACCAAACAGTGCAATGAATGGTTTGATAAATTACTGCTCTGAGTTCAAACCATAGAGCTGACATTGAGAATTTTATTTCAACGAGCCACTCTCGACAGAGCTTTTAGGGCTACTAATGAATTTAAGGCTACCATGAATAAATCGGTTGTCGTCGTAGTCGTCAGTAAACTGTAGATCCCGTCGTACAGGACACACTTAGCACTTGTGGCGTGTAAAGCTAGTCCGTAACCTTGATCTTAATCTTTAATCTACGCGCTATAATTGCCAATAATGCCAGGGTATTTATTTATTAGAGTACTTAATGCTGAAGCTAGGTCGTAATCCTGACTGAGGGATTGTAATGACCAATTTTGTATGTATGTAATGCTGATTTTAATCGAATTTTGATAAAGTCGATCGCAATAAATTCTCCATCATAAGTAATTACACGATGGCGGACTAATGCTGCTATGAATGTATCCAAAATTAAAATCACTTAACATGTAAAAAAACTCATATAAGCTGCATGTATCCAATTGTACCTCTAATTCCATTCCATTGGTGTAGGGTATAAACACATTTCCTAATTAAATTGCTTAAAAACAAACTTCCGAAAATAATTTGAAAACAAAAACAAAAAAAGAAAAAAGGAAAGGAAAACGAAACTTCATGCTGCACTTTTCAATAAAGTTTTCAATAGCTCTGCTCATGCAAAGCACATGCTGCATGATACTGTTGCGTTGGCAACAAAGTTTTCACATCATTTTCACGGTCATTACCATGTGTAACTGTGATTAAGTTTTGCGTGACAGAATCATTTTGAAATTGGAAAAAAATTTTGTTATGAATTGCTTGGAAAAACTGTTTTCAGGGTCAAAAGGAATACTGAAATGCAAACAACAAATATTTTCAATTGAGAGATGTCTGCTAAGTTTTTGAGCCAAAAGAAAGATAAACGTAAAGAAGTTAATAAGCTTTTAAATGCATTGGTAATTATAATGGCGATGGAAAAAAGGAATATGAAAAGATAAATGAAATCTAAAAGACAGACAGTAATGAAGGAATTGCGAAGAGTATGGTAAAAAGATTCGTAAGAAACTTCTTCCATTTGTTGGCTTCTAATGCTTCCACTGTGATATGCAGACTGTGAACACAGCGGTGTTAATTAAAAGTAAGTTCATACTGCGTGAGTTATAATTGCTGTTACTATTGACTATGATCAAAAGAGAAAAACAATACTTTACAGCCCATATGGAGAAACGAAGGTTTCTTGCTAGATTTCGGCGAGGAAAAATATCAATGCAAGAGAACTGCACTGCTTCTAACTAAAGGCCATAAAGAGTTTCCTGTCTACAAGCAAACACCATCTGGACCTATAGCATGATAGAAATGTAAACTTTGATCCGGGGAGCTTTGGCAATTGGAATTATACGGAAAACGTACGCTATTTGCATGAGTTCCAAATAAATAATGTCTTGTTACTATGACCCCAAAACTACTTTTTGTAACTCTGGAGAAAACTGTATTTACCTGGTCTTTTTTACCTGTTAACTAGATTGTTGTCCTTGGAGAATTAACTTCAATATTTCGAATGGATTAACGTGTTGGATAACAGAAAGAGTGTGACAAAAATCGTGTAATCAACGCATTAATTCAATGATTCTACATTATGATTGCGTCTGACTTAATTTATATATTCTTCCATCAAACACACTTATGTGACACATCCTTATTAGGAACAACACCACACACATAATTGGTCATTACAACCTTTTAGTCATGATTGCAACCTAGTTTCTCACAACACTACTGACTCGTCGTAGGTTATAGTGTGGGACAGTTATTAATACACCGCTATATAGGAGGATTATTGTATATCTTTCAAATTTCTTATATAGGGTCTTATTTTAAGCGCTTTTTATCTATAAATTTAAATAAAAGGAAATTCTGTGTGAGATATCATCGCCAGTTTTTATTTCTTGCCATTATATTTGGAATGTAACATCGTTTAAATATCCGACATGATTTCTCTAGATGGACGACATCCGAAATGCGCAATTTTCCATGACTCTTCTCATAAATCGTGCTGAATTTGACTGATGACATGGGTTATGTTGGCCTTAAGAATCGCTGTGGTTTATGACTTATTTGCATACACTTGCGGCATGAGAAAAACCCAACAAAAAAAATGTAAAGAGTTCAAATTGCTTGCTACCGGTGGCCAGTTCATATCACCTTCACGTGAGAAGATCCTTCCTGCAAATCGCCCGTGGAGGATATAATTTCATGTGGTATGATCTGTGGAGCGCGTTGCTCCTTCCTATTGAAACATTTCACCATATCATTGGTGTGCAGATCATTCAATTTAGGTCAAAAGAAGTCAATAATAATCGACCTCTAGTGGTTGCTCTTGACAATTATGGGCTGGCCAACGACGTTCTTAAAAAAATTGATGCCGCCAGCTAATAAATAACGCCAAACAAAGGCTTTTTCGGAATCCATTAAAAAAAACAAATCGCATGTTCTCGACTGCCAGTTTAAATAGTCTCCACGTGAGATGATCTTGCCCTCAAATAGCTCGTGCAGTATAGTATATGCAATGTGACATAGACTGTGGGGCACGTAACACCGTCTTGTTGCTTTCAAGATTTGCCCAATTCAAGCCAAAAGAAGTTGGTAATCATAAATCTATAGTGGCCGCCGATGAAAGTGATACTCTGCTAGCATGGTTCTCAAAGAAATACATATGTACCGATGTCGCTGCTAACCTAAGATCCGAACCCAACAGTGAGTTTTTCTGATCTCCTGTGGATTGGCATCGTTTTCAAAGTTCGGTAGTTCATGGTATTATTATTATTATTGTCGTTAAGAAGTGCAGTACTGCTGCGAACATATAATCTATCTGATTACCATCTGATATGACTACCACCTGATATGCACTGTTTCTTCTTGGCATACATTAATGCTCCAAAGATATCAAGAATTAGCATTGTCACCTAATCTCCAAGTATAGATCGAGACAACCTACATTCTGAATAAGTGTACCCTCAGTCTACAGAGTCGACATAGTCTAGTAGGCATTGTGAGACCACGGTTCAAAACGCAGGCCAGACATCTTCAACAAAACGAAATATGAACAAATATTTCTCTGGCGACTTCCTCTCAGCAAATTTCTGGCAAAAACTATGAGAGTAAATAAAATTGCCATGGAAATTTTCTCAAAAAATCTGACGTTCGGAGTCGACTTTAAACTGTAGGTCCCGCTACTCCTGTATAAAAATTAACACACACAACATAAGTGCTGAGAGAAGCTAGGTCGTAATCCTAACTAAAAGGGTGTAATAACCAATTCTGTATGTATGTATGTGAGTGTACGTAGACTCAGCATTTTAAATATTCTATTGAATAAATACAGTAACTTGGAAATCAGAGCACACTTAGCCAGCATTTACTTGCATATACTTGCCATAAGAGAAACTAGGTCCATAATCCTGACTGAAGGGTTGTAATGACCAATTATGTATGTATGTAGTTATACTTGCCATAAATTTAATTTGAATTCGAATTAGATTTGACAAACCACTGAGCTAAATATGGTGAAAATTACGCTATAAATGGCTTAAGTTGACATAATACTTTCCAATTCAGGACTGCCAATGGATTATTCAGCAATTTCAAAACAAATTTACATTTGACTGTAACCCCTCTATCAGTCTATTTAACAAGCATTTTATCAATAATTTCAATATAATTTAAGAGTTTGTATTCACTTTAACATAAATTTTCAAAGAAATCTTTGAGTTTTTTTTTTGTCTTCTTCAATAAATTCCAAGAGAAGTTCTTTAAACAGAAAGTTTTCGAAATTTCTTTTGCAGGTTTTCAAGCCGTTTTTTGTTGTCAACTTTTACGCTCATTTTAACAAAATTGTCAGCAAACAATCTGCATATATTTTTACCGTTTGTTTGTACATGTCTTTTATTCTCGAAAATATTCCCATAATTTATCACTTCAAAGTTTTCTACTTTTTATTCGCATTTTTTTTAAGCAACAAACCGAGGTATTGTCATTGAAAAACTTGTGAAAATATGATGGAAAAGAAAAGAAATGAAAAATGTTGAGCAAAAAAAAAAAAATTCATAAAAACTTACCTGCATTTCAGTCTGCTACCCAATTGAAAAATATCTGAAGTATTTGTGGGTGAATTTGGCAATGTTGGCGGTACACGCATTAAACGAAAAAATGCATGATGCTCCACACAGCAGCGCCATAAATGTTTACATGCCGACTTGCGAGGTGTTTCAAAGCCATAAGTGCTTAACTCATTCTGTAAGAATTTTAAGAAAATTTCATTGAAAACCGTGTAAAAAGCATAAATTGAGGCAAAAAAAAATACTTGAAAGAGAAAAACTGAAAATCCTTTTCTTTATCTATTGTTAGTGTAAAGAAAAGGCGTTAAGGATATAAAATTTTATTTTTTTTTCAAAAGAGGTTCTTTAAAATACTTGAACACACACACACACAAAATAATTTATGGAGACAAAGTTTTTGCTACCAAATTATGAGTATGAAAAACTGCTTATAAAACTTGTTAGTAAGTTTTTCTTAGCAGCTCCTTAACGCCTTTGACAGCCATTACAAGCGTAAAAGAAGAGAAATGTTTAAAGATAAAAGCGGCTAAAGAGAGAGATGGAGAGAGAGAGAGAGAGAGAAGAGATAATTTACATACATTTTTATCACTTATCCTTAACATAAAATAACGTCCTTTATAATAAACTTTGGCTATGCGAGGCCAATAATAATGAGCCACTGTTGTCTTGTTACGCAGCACCACAATGCCACTTGGCGTTAGACCAAGAAAATACTCCACACTATCCTCACCCTGTAACGAAAACAAAAGAAACGAAATAAAAAAATAAATGAATACCAGCGTATAAATAAAAGCAAGATAAAGATAAAGAGAAAGACAAAGAGAAAGAGTTGATTATCATAATAATTTTCTTCTGTTAAAAGTAATAGTACAAGCAAGGAACAAAGAGAGGAGAAAACTTTTCTGTCTCCTTTTCTTTGCCAATATTTTACAAGGTAAAACAACAACAAAAAAGTGTTGACAAACTGTTACAATATTTAACAGTTTTGGTTTTACTTTCATAAAGCATTCCCACTGACTGTCTGCAAGTTTTCTCGTTTTTCCCGTTTTTTTGCATTCTTGCCTTGTGTTTAAATAGTGTTCGTAATTAAGTTAATGAAAACTTGATAAATTTGAATAAGAGCGAGAGAGAGATTCTCGCCCTATCTCTGTCTCTCTTTCTTTGGTAAAAGAGTTTTCAAGAATTTTTCCAAGTACTTGAAAGTTTTCTTCATGGTTTTTGTTTCTATTTCTTGAGTGTGAAATAAATTAAAATTAATTGTAACTTAAAAAGCCATATTTAAGGGAGAATATTTAATTTCTTCTCATTCTCCTCACAGAGAGCAGATAATGTAGAATGGCCATAAAAAAAATTTTGTATCAAATAAATGGAAATTAAAAATTTGAAAAATTTTCCTTTTCCAGAAGTACAAAAATAAATAAAAAAAAATTTTTCTCATCATCATATATTGACAAATCAAATTAATTTATAAGGACATTATAGTTCTTGAAGCAGGTCTACGTATCTCATCAATTTTTTTTTTTCGGAGTATAAAGAAAATGAATTTTTTTTGCTACGACTACGACTTTCCAGAGAATATATCATAATGAAGATTTAATGGTATGGTGCAGCAAATTAACAGTCCTATTAAATAAACCAACCTTCAATTACACACATGATAGCAATTGAACATGCCGCAATTTGCCGCACAGACGGATACGGCCTACTTTTTCCTCAATAAAGAAAAAAATCATGTACGAACAGTGTTTTGGATTATAAAAGGGAAATCAGAGCTTTTCCCCATGCATATAAAAAAGGTAAGGAATAATACTAATTTCCTTTTTGCATGGTATAGAATTGAGTGGCAGCTTCATTAAAATCAAGGCACACTTAACTGCACTGAGCCGCCAAGCCCTGATAAACAGGTTTCGCCAATCAGCATGAGGTTTTCGAAGTAAAACAAAATACTCTTAGAATTCACCAAAAGCTAGACTGAAAGTTGAATGCATCTAATGATCCATTAAGCAACGATAGCTCTGTTAAACTATGTCGAATCGGAAACTGCTAGTGGCAAACAAAGCGACTGGTCTACATCCACTACAAAAGTCATTTTCTGGAAAGTGGTTGCTCTTCCCGTACCTACTCATTACTCAATGACCTATGAGAATAGATCCAGTGACACATTTAGTTTAAATCGTTTTTTATTGCTACGCTTCTCATACAAATTTTACCATGTACATATGTGTAGCAATGAAGTCTCTTGTGATTTATCTGGGGGTAGTAAATATATTTCGGTGTAAGAAACCTAGAAAAAGTAAAGCTGGAACTATTACTTACTAACTTAATCGATCATTAACCAGTTTGGATTACGATTACTAGGATTTACTTCTGTAATCCAGCACTTATGCCAATCTATTGCCATTACTCTCAGAAAGATTCAATACACCCGTGAGTTTAGCGGGAGCACGATCGAGACCTTTAAATTCCTGATGACTTAAATGAGATCTGGCAAGACGTACCTCCTTTTATAGCAATTTCTTTTTATTCACATTTCTGAGATTACAAACAGTATGAGGGCTATCATAACTTTCATATTCCTTAACGACCTTCGCAGTCATATAACACACTAGTAAATTATAGCAACATTTATCGAGTTAGCAACATCTGGCAAGATTCAATGTTGCCCATAATTTCCAAAATATGGCTAAAGATATGACGAAGATATACAGCTAAATTGCGGAGAACTTACATACTTAATTTGTCAATTCAACGCTTTAGTTAGGATTGCAACCTAGCTTATCAAACCACCCATGTTATGTGTGTTAAATTTATCCGTAAGTAACGGGACCTACGGTTTTATTTCGACTCTGAACAACAGATTTAAGAAACTATGCATGGTAATTTTATTTTCTCTCTGAGCTATTGCCAAAAGACTGCTGAGAGGAAGTCGCCTAAGGAATATTTTTCTCATATTTCCTTTTCTTTGAGATCTCTGACTTGGGATTTGAACTTTAAGCTGTCGTCAAATAAGCCAACACATTAAATACTAGACTATGGTGTCTTCTAGGTAGATGTCTCGTTATTATTTTAAATAAAAGCACAAAGTTTAAAACACACGATGTAGAACTTGAGGCACAGAAGCTGGCCAACACCATCATCTCATCATGCGGCTTGCAATGGATACTGCAAGTCGCAGAAAGAAGCCAAGTTAGTCACTTGGAGTATTTCGAAAGACTTTTTGAAATTCTCCCAATAATGTTGTGGGGAGCGAAGCTCTGGACCGTTTGAAGTTTTTATTTTTGATAGTTTTGTCAATGTGCGCTTTTCATACTACACGCCACAATGTTATCTGGGTGTGAATCTTGTAACACCTCTTCTAATCACTCTATGTACACTTTTAACGGACACTTTTAAAAATGTTTTTGTACAATGTCATTTCAAAGAGAAATCCGTGGGGAAAGAGCTGTGGATACTCCACTCCGATTTGTGCAATCAGTGAGTGGGAATAATGTAGATACCTTTAAGGGATTTAATGAAGGTCATAATATTCGTTGTAGTCGCCGTAGTCTAATAGGTAGTGTGTTGGCTTATTAGACGTAAAGCCCGGGTTCGTATCCCAGGTCAGGCATCAAAACGAAATATGAAAAACAAAAATTTTTCTTCGGCGATTTCCTCTCAGCAGATTTCTGAGAGTATATAAACCTGCCATGAAAAAGCCTCTCAAAAATTTGTCGTTCGTTGGCGACGTTAAACTGTAGGTCCCACCACTCATGTATAAAGTTAACACACACAACATGAGTGGTGTGAGAAGCTAGGCCGTAATCCTGACTGAAGGGTTGTAATGGCCAATTATGTATGTGTGTATGTATGCATAATAATGGGTGATTTTTTAAGAGCTATAGTAAAATTTAAAAAAAAACACACATAAAATTCAAAAAAATGTCTGAAATCTTTATTTGAATCGATAGTACGGTGCATATATTTTAATGTTTGAAGATTATTTCATGCAAATGTTGACCGCGACTGCGCCTCAAATGGTCCATCCGCTTAGTCCAATTTTGGCATACTCTTCCCAACATTTCGGCCGGTATCTCACGAATAAAAGCTTCAATGTTGTCTTCAAATCGTCAATTGAAGCGGGCTTGTCTGCATAGACATGAGCTTTAACATAGCCCCACAAAAAATAGTCTAAAGGCGTTAAATCGCATGCTCTAGGTGGCCAATTGACCGGTCCCGAACGTGAAATAAAATGTTCACCGAACTCGCCTCTCAATAAGTCCATTGTTACGCGTGCTGTGTTGCATGTGGCACCGTCTTGTTGAAACCACATGTCATGCAAGTCAAGCTCTTGCATTTTGGGCAAAAAAAGTTGGATATCATCTCACGGTTCACAATTACGTTACGATTCGCAGCATCTTTGAAGGAGTACGGTCCAATGATGCCACCAGCCCATAAACCGCACCAAACTGTGACTTTTTCTGGATGCATTGGTAGCTTTTACAATGCTTATTTACGTATCCATTGAGCCAAAAATGAGCTTCGTCGCTGAACACAATTTTTCGATAAAGAAGTGGATCTTTGGCCAACTTTCCAAGAGCCCATTTACTAAAAATTTTGCGTTGCGGTAGGTCGTTCGGCTTCAATTCTTGCACCAGCTGTATTTTGAAAGTCTTCGCATCTAAATCCTTCCGCAAAATTTTCCACGTTGTTGAGTAACAGAGGCCCAATTGCTGCGAACGGCGACGAATTGATAATTGATGAACATCATTAACACTGGCCGATACAGCTGCGATATTTTCTTCAGTTCGCACTCTACGTAAGCGTGTTGGTGGTTTAATGTCCAACAATGTAAATTTGGTGCGAAATTTAGTCACAATAGCTCGAATAGCCGCTTCAGTGGGTCGATTAAACTGACCATAAAATGGAAGAAGCGCGCGATGAACTTTCTTAACAGAGCACACATTTTGATAATAAAATTCAAAGCGTTGTTCGTTTGTAAGACGATTCATGGTTAAATTATAGACCAAACTGAAGATGTTTGATAGTGAAACAAAACACGAAACGTGCGTGAGCTGTTTAAACCAGTGTTGCCAAAAAGATAATACCCAAAAAATCACCCGTTATTTGTATTTTATTTATTTGTTATTAATTAGAAAACAATTTCAAATTAAACTATAACAGTAACACAGACCTTATGCTCGGTGTAGTGTAGTAATCCAGAATCTCTGAATGAGTAAGAATTGAATCTTCAACAGTAATGCCAGCTAATCTAGCACACTATCCACTAGACCTAGCATACTATCCCGGTCTAATAACTCCCAGAAACAATAAACAAACAATCTACCGATAATCAATCTACAATTTAAAACATTGCTTCTATAACTGATTAAAAATTAAATAAAAATCCAACAATAATTTTGAGAATTGATTGCATTTAGGTTAGCTCACCAATAATATGGGCCCATAACTGCTTACCATTCTAATGTTTATGATTTCAATAAAACTTTTATGTTTTTTTCTTCATAAACTTTACCATTTAAATTCATTAATAAAAAAAAGAAATCCATTAAATCTCATACCCCCTTTGTCGATAACAGCTTGATCCCGACGATAATTGCTTATAAAATGTCTCCTTAATGTGGCCATAAATTAAATCGAAATTCGTAATTCATTAACATTCGTTCACTCTAAGAGTCTACAACTCTTGTTTAATGTCAATAAAACTAAAGAGAAAAATAAAAATTCATGTTTTATTACAAGTTTACTGATTTTATTATAAAGAAATTGTATATCGCATGTAGGTATCGCATGTATGTATGTACGAGTGTATGTAAAACATAATTTATATTTTATTACAACAACGAGAGTTAATCGCATTTAAAATATGTGCAAATATGTAGACTAAGAAATATTTTGAGGTCCTTTTTAATGTTTTAAAAACCTAAACGAATCCCTATTCACTATCCACCAACCACCCCTCATTAGTTGGGTATTTTTTTGTGGGGACAGGGGTGAAAATTAACATAAATTTCTGTACGGTTTTTGCTTGCAAACATTCTATTTTCGTTTGTTTGGTTATAAATTCAATTTCGTTTTTCTTCCATTCTTTTTTTTTCTTCTAGGTTTTGTTTACCCGTGATACTCTAATTTATGAAAATTGTCGAAAAACTAATAAATTTCGATGGCAACACTGTGATAAAATTCTGTGATACGTGTATGGCAATGGGTTTGCGTGTATATGGGGCTTTTGTATTTGTATGTGTGTATTCGTATATTTACTGTTTATGATGTGTAACAACAACACCGAACAACAAAATCCTTATCAGGTCCAAGAAAAATGAATAAATGAGTGGGAATGGGAGTGGGGCTAACCAGTAACGAATTCTTTTAACAGCCATCAACGGCATATTATAAATGGTAGCAAAAGGGATGGTTTATGAATGAGCCTCGTATAAATAGATATGCATGTAGAAGACCATTTTTAACACTTATTTATGGTATTTATACGAGGGTAGTGTGAAAGTATACGTATGATAAATAAAAAATCTCTGAACGTTGAAAATATCTGGAATTGCTATTTTTTAACACATACGGAAGGAAGACAATCCGATTATACTTAATTTTGGAACCTTTTAAGCTACATTGTCCGCTTGTTTCTTGATAAAAATTAACATTGAATAAGGCTGCAAATAAAACTAAAGCTCTGTAGCAGTGCTCACGCAGATTTCAAGCAATTGCTTCATGGTATTCAAATTGTTTTAATCCTGGTTTATTCAGGCTATTTAAGATGCAGGTGATAAGACTATTGATCAAGTTTTTCGATTTAGCATATCACAGCGTTTTGACGTCGAACTTTCTCAGTGGAGTACAGCTAAAATATCTACTCAAAATTATGCCAATGGGCCTTTTTTTCTATATCTAGTCAAGAGAAAAAGTACTAAAAAGGCCTGAAGGAAGTTATGCTTCTAATACCATAAGAAATACGTGATCCACAATGCCATATGTTTGCATATGGTTGCATGCAATACTTAACAGCCACAATGAATAAAATTAACACACACAATATATGTAAGTGGTGTGAGAAGCTATGTGCTAAAAGGCATATAATGAAATCATCAAACATCAAGAAAGTCATCGAGGACTTATGCTACGCAAAGGATCTTAAAAACGAGTGGCTGTGGGTACCAATTATTAGTTCAAGAGTTCTAATAATATTTTTGTAAGCAAACAAATCTTCTTTATTTTCTAAAATATTCTTCTAATTTTAAACTTATGAAGCTTCAATCACCTTAAACGTACTCTATGCGGGAAGCCTCCCGAATTACGGTGTAGCTAACAGGATCTGTTTGCATGAGATGAACAAATTTTCTTCATTTTCAAAAATCTCTTCTTATTTTGAACTTATGAGGCATCCATCTTCTTATAAATACTCCACTTGGGCAACTGTCCGACCCCTGCTACGCAGAGAGGATAACATCAATAAAGAATACATTGGAATGTCCAACAAGCCTATCTCTCTGTCATCAAACTTCATCACACAAGTGAAACCTATTATATAAGGACCTGCTACTAATACACTAATCAAGCGATTTAAAAAATCATTGTAAGATGAAGACGCCATAGTCTAGTAGGTAGAGAATTGCTTTTTTTGACATGGTCAGACATCTCCAACAAAACGAAATAAAAAAAATATTTCTTCGGCGACTTACTCTCATCAGATTTCTGGCCAAAACTCTGGGAGTAAAAAAAATTGCCATGATAAGCTACTAAAAAATCTGTCGTTTGGAGCCGATTTAAAACTGTAGGTTCTGCCACTCATGTATAAAATTAACACACGCAACATAAGTGGTGTGAGAAGCTAGATCGTAATTCTGACTGAAGGGTTGTAATGACCAATTATATATGTATGTATGTGTATACTATAAAAGAACGAATGCTTGCTTGTATATATACGTTCCTCCTCGTTTAAAATATTAATGTGTTCTTGAAAATTGTATTCACAAACCAAGTAACATAAACCCCACGCTAATATTTCTATCAACTGAAGTCATTAGTGACTCCAAAAATTTTAATACATTGTAAAGGGACACGTGACATCATTAATACTCAGCTTAGCTTTCCTTAACCGAAAAACTCAACCCTTTTATATGGTTGAGCTAGAATGGTGTTCCCCTATAGAACAGACAGCATGTTGAGGTTTTTGCAAAACATAGCAAGAGAGTGTAAGATCATATTTCCTTTAATTGTACAACATACCTCGCATAATTAAACCATTAACCAACTTAACAAACCTTTTTAGAAACACAAGGTGATTTATACGATGTGGTTTAATGCTCTATCAAAACTGCCATAAAAAATGTAAATGAACCAAAATGAACGAACCAAAAACAGACAGTGACACTGCCTCTCACGTCGACATCGACACCGACATGAGTTTATCAATTCTCCCACATTTAGTCGCATGTACGATATTTTATTTTCTTGACAAATTATTGCACAGAAGCACACACCAAAAACCAAAAAATAAAAACAGATAAAAAGGAATTTCGAAATTTCAAAAGGACCTCTAATGAAATGTGTTAAATACCAACATGTCTGCCATGGCAGGAGCATAACAACAAAAGCAAAGCATTTGTTACAATATTTTTTTGGTACCTTTTTTTCTAGGACATATATTGTATCCATTAAAATCACATCATAACACTGTTATAGCCCAGGCATTTAACTGTCTCCACAAAACGAGTGTGAAGCACAGACAGCTAAGGGGTTGGTTGATGTAATATTTCTATGTCTGGTAATAAAATTATTTCATGTTACCCACCATGAACATTTGCTTATACGGGGGTTTTTGGTTAAAATTAAATTGGGGTTGTTGTTGTTTTATAATTGCGTTGTTTTTCTTTTCTTTTGTCGCATTTCATATCTAATCATGTAAATTAAATGAAAAATACGGGAGAAAAAAAATGGAAAAAAAGGAATTAAAACTTACCAACACTGGATGTAAATCGACGCCATACATGTCATGCCATTTGACTTTATCCAAGTAATTTAATTCAGCTGCTGCCGGTGACATACCCTTTAACTGCTGATGTAATTCAGCGACCCGTGTTTCTAGTTCACTACTCTGATTCGGTAGCAAACGAAATTCGGATACATAACCTTTGGAATGGCGTCTTTGGTCATAATCACCCAATTCAGCTGTAAAAGAGAATGAAAATGAATGCAAATGAATGAAAATAATTTCACGTTTCTTTTTACTCGTTTAAAAATGAATACCAAAAAAAATGGAAAGACAATATAAAGTTTAAATTTTGATAATTAATTTATTTATTTATTTTGATAATAAATTTAATTGAAAATCTGGTAAAAAAGCACACTTATTATGAAATTAGCATGTCGAGTTTGTTATCATTTCATTTAACAGTTTTCGTATAAAAAAATATTTTTTTTAATGTAAGTATAGTACATGTTCTTCCGAGAAGATAAAGATCGTATTTTCTCCCATAATGTAGGATTCAACCTCGTGGTAGTTAAGAAATAAAGCGTGGGCCATTTAAAATTTTAAATTTAAAAATGCAATCAAACAAAAAGGGTTTGCAATTTTTGCCAAATTTATTGTTTTGTTGTGAATGGCAATTGTTCCCGTTTGAAATGGAATATTATTTCATTCATATGGCTGCCGCGGCTACCTTCACAGTACCTCATTCGATTGGAGCAATTTTCGTGCACTTTTTCAAGTGTATGGTGTCGTATCTCAGTCATGGCATCGCAAATGTTGGCCTTCAAATGCTCCATTGTCTCTGGTGTCAAATCGCAGCTTCTTGGCGGCGAATTGACATCACCATTTCGGCTAATTTGAATGGGCATCAAACGTTTGATGCGATAAATCGACAGTGATATAAGATGTAAAACATCGTTCACATCAATGCCATGAAGAGCGGATACAAAAAAATCAGTTATCATGGCGCGATAGTCGTCGTTGTCTAGTAGGTAGTGTGTTGGCTTATTAGACGTAAAGCCAAAGTTCGAGCCCCAGGCCAGACATCAAAACAAAATACAAAAAGTATTTCTTCGGCGACTTCCTCTCAGCAGGTTTCTGGCAAAAACTCTGAGAGTAAATAAAATTGCCATGAAAAGTTTCTCAAATATATGTCGTTCGGAATCGACTTTAAACTGTAGGTCCCGCTACTCATGTATAATATTAACACACACAACATAAGTGGTGTGAGAAACTAGGTCGTAATCCTGACTGATAGGTTGTAATTACCAATTATGTATGTACGGTGCGATAGGTGTCTCCGTTGGACGTAATGGCTGCGACGTCCTCATTTTTTAAAGGAATATGAGCCAAGGATGCCTCCGTTTCATAAGCCGCACCAAACAGTCACTCGTAATGCGTGCATTGACTTCTATAAGATCACGAGTGAAAGATGATTTTTTCTATCAAAATAGACATCATCGTGCAGTTTCTTGTTGGCCCATCTATCGAAGCGAAAACGTAAAGGATGGTCATGCGGCTTCAACTCTTGAACCAATTGAACATTGTATGGCGTCATACCGAGATCTTTCCGCAAATTTCGACGTAAACTGGTGCCTGAAATGTTCAGTTTTTAAGAACGATGAAGATTTGATGTTGATCTCCGCCACAGATCGATATTTTCGGGTCTAAGCACTGTACGAGCACGTTCACGTCTTGGCGCATCAACAGTGAAACCAGTTTCACGTACTTTAGCAATTAACTTGTGTATGCCGGGGTCTGTTGGTCCTTCTCTGAGGCCAAATTGTCTTTGTTTTGGAAATAAATTTCCAGTAAATCTCAATGTTGTTCTAACGTAAATCGATTCATAACATTCAGTGGAGATAATCCACTGAATTTTGTGAAAGAATAAAATGATAGAAGTGTGTCCAGATTCGAAATAACCGATGATTGAATTTTAAACCAATAGATGGTTCATCCGATAATATGGAGCTGTATAGCTTTGAATAGAAAACTCGTATTAGAAAATCATTCAAAGTAAGTCAAAAGTCGTATGTTATTTTAATTATGCACGCTCATTACAAATAATAAGCGTTTGTACGATTTTTGCTGACATTCACTGTATACCGTCATCTTTGGCTCTAATTGAGTAATTTTTAATAAAGTTTGAATTGCTCTTTTATTTTATTTTGCTGCTCTGATATACAATCTATGCAACAATATTTTTTCATTTTCTTTTATTCTCAGTTTCATTTCTTTTTTGATAACATTACTGTTTAGTTTTGTTTATAATTGATACATAAATAAATAAATCAAAAAAGACGAAGACGAAGAAAAATAATTTCATACTTACATTGCACAACGAAAGCACCCAATTCAGCTGCAAGTTCAAAAGCAACCGGCAATCTTCCTTGCAGTACGTCCTGTTTAACTTGTAGAAATAATTGATATCTGCAATTGAGACATTTTGTAAATATTTATTAAAACAATACAACAATACAACAATTGCAACAACAATAATAATAACAAATATTTGTCGTATAGAATAGAATAAAATTGTTAACAAAACAAACAAAGAAGGAATAAATAATTAAGAAAATTAAAGAGAGAGAGAAGAATAAAAGCAACTATTGCGAGTGGAGAAGAATAATCCTTTAACCAGAAAAACAAATAAACCGACATACACGTATGCATGTAAGTACGTTGAGTTAAAAACTACAATTAAAACTTGACCACTCCTTTGAATGTGAATGCCTTGTGGGCAAGTGTTTTCACACATTACAGTGGGAATGATATTCTAGGGCACAGAAATAAAGATGAACAAACAATAGAATGGGCTATGGACAGTCAACAAGCGCGTTCATATTATTATCGGGTTTTTATTATGAATTGCTTACAGCTTGGCCGTTTGAAGAGTCAAATTAAATATAGAATGTAGGGTACAAGAAGTCTTCGTAAAATAGTAGGACGTGTGTTGGCTTATTAGATGTATGAGGCCATGGTTCAAACCGCGGTACAGACATTTCCAACAAAACGAATATGGAAAAATATTTCGTCGTCGAAACTTCCTCATCACAGACTTCTGGCAAAAAATAAAAGCAAAAGTAAAATAAATAAAAAATCGGAGACGATTTTAAACTGTAGGGCTCGTCACTAATGTGTGAGCAGCTAGGTCGTTATTCGGCCATTATTCTATAAAAAGTAACTTCAAGCCGAGTAATAGATTTCTGTCCTGAAACAGAAACTAAGAAATAGAAACCGATGTTGAAGTTTTCGAGGCATTCTTAAGTTAGTTGTTGGAGTGACAATGGGCTTAGAGCCACTTTGTAATTTCACAGCGTACTTAATTACCTTATTCACCAGTACTATGCTTTAGTTAGGATTACGGCCCACAAATCATATTGTGTGTGTGTTAATTTTAACCATGAGAGGCTAGGAATTTTTACGTGACAATTATTTACTCTCAGAGCTGTTGCTAGTAGACTTCTGAAAGTATGGTAAGAAAAAGTTTTCAATATTTCTCACCAAAATATTGCAAAGCTGAACTCTGAAGGCAACACACCATCTCCTTGACTAAACCTTTCATGGCAATTTTTTATTTATTCTCAGAGTTTATGCCAGAAATCTGCTGACAGGCAGTCGTCGAAGAAATCTGTTTTTTATATTTCATTTCGTTGAAGATGTCTGGGCTGGGTTTTAAACCTAGGCCTCACATCTAATAAGCCAACACACTACCTACTAGACTACAGCGACAATGGTGACTCTATAGCTGAGGTTGTATTAAAAGGGAGGCGATTACTTATGTGTACATAGATAAGCAAATACTTGAGAGCCTTTCATTGAGTCACTGGGCCATTAACCAAGCTTTTTAGCATATTCTAGAATAGTTCTATAGACCTTTTATAGCCGAAAATTAAGACTAACAGTCCTTTAAACAATAAATTGGCTAGACATGGTAGTGTTAAATACATACATACATAATTGATCATCCCAACCCTTCAATAAGGATTACGACCTGGCTTCCCACACCACTTATGTTCTGTGTGATCATTTTAAAGATAAATGGCTGGACGTACAGTTTAAATTCGACTTCGAACGATAGATTTTTGTGAGAAACTTTTCATGGAAATTTTTCTTTACTCTCGTAGTTTTTACCAGAAATCTACTGAAAGGAAATCGCCGAAGAAATATTTGTTCATATTTCGTTTCGTTGGAGATGTCTAACCTGGGGTTCGAACCGTGGTCTCGAACACTACCTACTAGATACGGTAACCTTGGTAGTGTTAAACAAAATTAACGACACACTACAGTACACAGACAGCTATTTGAATTTTCTTTCAACAAAAATATTTAGACTCGTATCAGCATTTCCTTTAAAGTGTTTACACTTTCAAGCACTTCAAAGGCTATTTTTAATAAGCATGGTTGCCAAACGCCACATGGTTCAGGTTCAAAGTTTATAGGCAATAAAGATGAGCTGACTAAGTGACCCCCTTCTGTGTCACAATATTCATATTTCGCTGTGTTGTTTTTATGTTTGTATTGTATTTAAAGCTTTCATATGATAATTATTAGTATGGGTTCACAAGTATGTCCGTCTATTTGTCCGTCTATTTGTCTGTCTCTTTTTATTCTCCTTTGTTTGGTCTGCAAACTATCCAGGATATTTGGATTTTCCATTTATGGACACACACACATGGACTGACAAATAAAAGTTATTTATTTTGTTTTATGATAAAAGTTAATATTTACGAAAATTATTACGAGTACTTTAGATTTATAAACATACACACATACACACATACACACATACACACGCTCAAACGTAGTAACACAGACACATGTAAATTGTAAATGAATGTTTACACTTGAACATTCGTTACAGGATTCAAGATACGAACACTTGACAAATAAAACAAATCATAAACAGTCAAAGACACCACACCAGACAACGAACAATGGCCAAATGGATGACCAACAAGACAAACACCAATTGCATAAATATATACATACACATGTATATACATCTGTTATATACATACATATATTGGTTTGGGGTTTAAGTTTATTCTGTCATTTCTAAGGCAATTGTAATTGCTTTAGGAAATTTTCAATTTGTAGCGAAATAACATTTGCCCTACACCAATAATTTTTGCTTACTTAAACAAATATCAGCCTTTGGGGTGTACTTGATATAGTCAATGATGTATGGCTTATGAACGGCAGTTGGTTTACGATAATGCCGATGACAATGCTGTTGTTACTGTTGATAATAGTGGGTTGATGGTGTTGGCGATTGCCGATGATGATAATTATAATGACAAATGGTTTATCATCACGTACATATATACGTATGTATGTATGTATGTATGTCTCTAGTTCTATGATATTCAAAACACGCATCCATTAACTTATTCCCCTTTTCATATCCAATATTGTTTCACTTGTAACATTATTCCTCCAAAGTATTTGTCCCATGTGATGTATTTGAAGAAAGAGTTGGAATCTCTATTTTCGTTTGCAATTTTTTTTTTTTTTTGCAACAAACTAATCATTTATTCCAGTAATGTATCAAATCAATCTACTCAAATATATGGAAATTAGAAATTTGTTAAATGTCTGGCATCCTTTAATTATTTTCATTCGGATAGAAGCAGAATTAAAGAAAAGGGCCAGAGATAGAGAATCTTAGCAATTGTTAGTGGACATTTAAATTCGTTCTTCTCTTAAATATCATTAAATATGTATTAAATTGTTTCAAAGGGACCATCAAATTTTTTTTTATTCAAGAACAGCATTTGGTGTGTAGAAAATTGAGCATATTCTACACGTTGCCAATTGATATATCCGTCAGGGTTTCTCTGAAAGTCATCGGAATCAAAATCTGACAGCAACAAAAATATGTGCAAGTTTTAAAGGCACCGCCGTCAAACGCCTATTACTCGTGGTTTCCAATTCCAATTAATTGGTATTTCAACTAAACCCAACACTTACAGTGAGCGTCAAAAGGAACAATACATTAAAATAAAAAAATATGCATTAATAAATTACCGTTATTTTTATGTTAAATTTGTTTCACTGCAGGATTTTAAAATTGAAACGACAAAAAAATTACAAAAAATTTCTAAATTTTTCGTGCACTCGCCTTAAGTTGTAAAGATTGAGTTTGGTGACTCAGAATTTTGTGCTTAATGTACAGTTTCTTTTGACACTTACTGTATAATTGAATCCTTCATTTGATAAATAAAGAAAAAATCCGTAAATATTTCTCTCCTTGAGAAACAAAATTTCAGATTAAAATGTCGCGAAGAAATTGTGCATTGGATTTTTTTTTATAATCTTTTAGTGGTTGCTTATTTAAAAAATTTAGATATTCTTCGGTGGCTGCCTCTCAGGAGATCTCTGGCAAAAACACTGAGAGCAAATAAAATTGCCATGAAAAGTTTCTCTAAAAATTTGTCGTTCGTAATCGATTTTAAAAAAATAACAAAAAAATAAAAAATAACACACAAAATAATTGGTGTGAGAAACTGACTGAAGGGTTGTAATGACCAATTATGTTATGTAAAGGCACATGTGGACACAGACAGACAAACAAGGAACTCATTTTTCAACTCCAAATGTAAAGTCAACTGTATTGTAAATACTCTATAGGTGTTCACCAATAGATGCCTAATAAGAATTGTGAAGATTTTCTGGCCAGGAACAATAGCTATCAACTATATGTCCAGACTACATGGACAGTCACATGATATATCGACAACCACGCGGCTTTGACAGCTGGAATAGTAAGACAAGAGTTGAACTGACTAGGAAAGAATAATGTTTCAGGACGAAGTGTGCTTAACTGGAATCCAAATTAAAGCCTAAAGAGAGGAATGTTAAGCAACCAAATTACATGGATGATGAGCTGAATTGAAAAAAAGTTATTAGACTATATAAGATCTATATCCACGCTCCACATCGGAATAAAGGGAATACATTAATGTGGAACAAAGTTTCAAGGTACATAGGAAATAAAAAAAAACTTGGAAACTGTTTTTAGTCATCCAACCAATTTTCCGCATAATTTTCGAGGAATGCAGGTTCGAATACGACATGATGCAGAAATGTATTGACCAACGTTTCCAAATTTTAGAAATCATATATCGCCCTCCAAGCAATTCATCTAGAAAGACTTTTTAGCACCCAGAGGAGATATAATTAACAAAGAACAACACAGGAAAGCCGCACATCACCTCTTGAGAAAGAACAGACTACTTAAGCCAATATATTTACATAGAGGACGTTAATTCTAGGCAACCACAGGTGATAGGGCCAAGTAAATTGTAAAAACTCAAACTAAGCGAAGCTATACATACATATGTACATACAGGATTACATCACTTATGGTATGCGTGTTAATTTTATACCTAGGTGTAGAGGCCAGCGGTTTAATGTCGACTGCAAGTGACAGATTTCCTGAGAAACATTTCATGGCAACTTTATTTATTCTCAGAGTATTTGTCCGAAAATCTGCTGAGAGGCAGTCGACGAAGAAATATTTTTTTTATTTCGTTTTGTTAGAGATGTCCGACTTGCGGTTTGAACAGTGGCCTCTACGGCGATTGCAAGCGAAGGATTATAGGATTATAGAAACTACAAAGCACTACTAGTGGCTTTGCTAAGATTTCGCTTAAAACTTGTCAGCGCTAGGAAGCAGCATGGGTGGTGATTACAGTTCAAACCATCTCTCAGTTTCATTCTGCTTAAAGCAGGCAATTTGCTCTCAACAAAAACCCGATCACTATTAAAGTTTCGCATAATTCTATGGACTTGATTAAACATTTTACAGATTAAAGTTAAGAAAACTTGTCAAATAAATAAATATTTGATTGGATTTTAGCACAATACGACCTTCAGTTGCTATGTACTTTACAGTACTAACTTACGTTAAGACCAGTCTTATACCCGTGTTAAACCAAAATCAATCGATCTATTTTGCCTTAATATTCTTACGATTTCAAAATATTCGAATTTTAAACTCTTATACGATTAGCTGTAGTGTACCCACTAAATTCATAACACACCCTCCCGCAAATATTTATCAAACACTCTTACTTACTCAATTGCCAGATTGTCAATATTCCTGATAAGAGTTCAATAACGATTTCAATGGCTCTCTTAAAACCCGAGTTGATGCCAAAACTATGGCTGTCTGTAAATATTTACAGGATGGGTGGCGGTTGACTATATGTTAACGGCGTTAAACCGGACACAATCATTAAAACCAACAACGTTTTTACAACATATATTGACAGAATACACAGAATGATATATGTGTGTGTGTGTGTGTGCAATGGCAATGATGGCCATGGCTATGGCTGTCTGTCTGTTAATGTCAATGTTCAATAATAACTGACAACAACAAACATAACATTTTAGCCATTATTGTTACAACATTTTATACGATTTAATGTTATTTTCAAAATATTCTTCTTCTGGTTTTTTTGCATGTAAAGATTAGAGAGAGAGAGAGAGAGGGAGAGCGAGAAAAGTTTTATATTCGATAGGCTGTTGACAATGACCGCAGACTTTGCGCAAATAAAATTGCAATGGCAACGTATGGCATCATGTTCTAAAACAAAAACAATCAAAATTGAAATGAAACATAAAAATGTTATAGAAGTGGTGGTGATACAAATACAATATTTAATAGCCCATGATGATGGCTACAATGTTATCACAAGCAGTGCTGATGCATATTCCCCAAACGCATGCAAACATTTGGATTTTTAGTTCATCATCAGTGATTGCAAGGCAAGCATACTACTAGACAAACCACCAGCACCACTAGTGGCCAGTGACTGGCTGTCTGTCTGTCCACTTATGGATATGACCAATGAATGAAACATTTTATGGGGTATTTAACTTGTTTAAGTTTTTTTTGTTTTTAAATCGTAGTTTTTCATTAAAAAAAACACAAAAAAATACGTGTCAAATGCAATTTTAGTTTGAACATTTGCTGTTTTGATGTGATGTTTTTATCTATTTTGGGTTGATTTATTTTAAAAATGCAACAAACACAAAAAACAGAGAAAAATTCTATGAATTCTAACATTTCGTTTTTAGTTTTTCATTATTCATCTGAATGAGTGAATTTCATTTCATTAAAACATCTGTCGCTTGTAAATATTTATTATTGATAAACGTTTCGTTTCGTTTCGTCTCCTTTCATTTCAATTTCAATTTGTTTTGTTTGTTTTGTTTGTTTTGTTGTTCCATAATTGCTTTATAGAGTGGAAAATGTTACCCCAAATGTCCTCGAAATATCAACTTAGTCGCCATTCATCAAATGCGTTCAGTTACCGCTGTTGTATGCCGGCACATACATAATTTTTATATTTAATTAAGCCAAAATGGTGTTGCCATTTGAGGCCACAACATTTTGAACAAATTTTTTTGAAAAATTTAAAATATTCCTAAAGGCCTATTTAGCGGATTAAATTCATGCACAATTAAGAGATTTATTTGCTTAAAATATTTTAAGTGTTAATGGAAAGTGAATTTATTTAAGAGGATTATTTTTTATTTCATTATTAAGTTGCCTACAATTAGAAAACACGATTTTTAAAATTTAATTGTGAAATGCTACAATAGGATTAAGCTATGAGCAGCTATCTAACATCATGGCTGAAATATAGGGCCATGCTTTGCCTTTTTTCTTATAAATTTTTTTTTTACAGGGACTACCATTCTGTTGAAGCTTCATCTGACCAATTTGTTGTCATTTGTCACCATGGACTACCATTGATAACAACATGTGTTCGCTAAATTAGCTCTGAAGCGGTTGGCAACTGAACCTAGATTTCATCGAAAAATTATCTTCAGCGATAAGGACCATTTCTCGCAAGCAAACATAATTACCGAATTTAGAAGGAAACCCATCCATCCAAAAGCATGCAACACATTATAGTCAACCTTCAGTGAAGATTTTGGCCTGATGACGTCATTGACCTACATTTCGTTAACATCGATCAGGCCATCACTATCAATTACGAGCACTAGAGGTCAATGATTACCATCTTCTTTCGACCTGCATTGGTTAGACACTAACGACTTTTATTTTTGAATTCTGTGTCGAAAGCCAACATCAAGGCTCTCCACAGATTCATTAGTGGCTTAGGCTGGTTGAGAGGCGCTGGGGCTTCATGAGTGTAGTCGCGCTCTCCCCCTTTTTGTTGTGTCTCATCTGTGTAATTCATCCACCTCCTACTCCCCTTTCCTACATCCTCTCCTTTTTATCCCTCTATTGTCCTTCCCTCTTTAAGGACGTTGTACAATGGGTCAATTCGACTTCCGGGTACTGTAATTGTCTTAATTGACAAGTACACGTCCTCTAACATAATCTAACGACTTTTCTTTACAACAGAATAGTGCTACGTGCCATAAAGCTGATGCTATTCTTTGCAAGTCATTTCAGGTCATATCAGTTGGAGATGATTCGAACTGGTCACAGAGATCTTGTGATTTGATCCCGTTACACATTTTCTTGTAGGGTTTTCTGAAGTCGCAGGTGTCTGGCAATAAGCCACAAACTACAGCGGTTTTCAATGCCAACAGAATTCATGTCATCGGTCATATGCAGCTTGATTTATGCTTCAGACTTATAAAAAATTTTCATATTTGGATTGTTTTCTGTTCAAAGAACCCATGGTGAACATTTAATTCCTTTAAAGTATAAAGGTATTGCCGAATTCCTTGTTGACTATGAATTTAAAAGATCAAATACCGAATTGATGAGGGACATGCAGTATTCAGCTCTCCCGAGAAAATATGAAGACGTCAATACTAAAATATTTAACGCCAGGTTCTTTACTGCTGTGAAACATGAAACGCAGCCAACAAAGCATTGCTGCGCTTGCAAGCTGTTCTTAATCGCTGTCTACGAAAAATCATCTTGGTCGAATACCATTGTCAACCCAGCTTTATGGTCGGCCCTGAAGCAGGAGCCAATATTATTAGAAATCCGTCTGCTCAAATGATCATAGACTAAGGAACATACATACATAATTGGTCATTACAACCCTTCAGTCATTATTACGACCTAGCTTCTCACACCACTTATGTTGTGTGTGCCAATTTTATACATGAGTGGTGGAACCTACAGTTTAAAGTCCGAACGACAGATGTTTGAGAAACTGTTCATGGCAATTTTTATTTACTTTCAGAATTTTTGCCAGAAATCTGATGAGAGAAAGTCATCGCAGAAATATTCTTCCGTATTTTCGTTCTGATGTCTGACCCGGGGTTTGAACCGAGGTCTTACGTCTACCTACTAGACTACAGCGACTAAGGAAACTCCAGAATAACATTGGATGTTGGATCTTGGGGCTGTGATTCATTCTCAATTAGGCATTGAATATGAATGAGATAATTTCTACAAAACGTTCTATGAGGGAAGTTTTGTTTTATTCCTGCAATTTGAAAGAAAATGTGCATGTTACGCAAATCATTCGCTGCCCAAAAATTATTTTTAATACCTTTCAGTGTTTTCAATGTACGAGAAGCAGCTAAGTAGTGGTAGTTTGCCACGGAACACAAAAATGTAAAGCTTGGTCAACTCCACAAATTAACACCAAAGCCGAAAATCTTTGTAAAATGAAAAGTTATTTTTGTGTTGAACCCATATGTTGATTGAGGCATTGGGTTACAATGGTCAATAATTCATAACAAAGACCAAAAAACTTGCCAATTAGAGCCGACGTAATCTTTACGGTAATGTGTTGAGAGACTTTTGCCATTAAAGTCATTCGAAGTCGATTTGAAATTGCAGATTTTGCAATGCATGGATAAAATTAAAACATACTCACAAAATGAGTGCTGTAAGACGATAAGGCGTAATCTTGACTAAAGGTTTGTATATGTCAGATTGTACGTTTGTATAATTCGAATTTTAAAATGCTATTGAAAGTAGAAGTCACCGTAGTCTAGCAGGTAATTGTGTTGTCTTATTAGACGTGAGGCCACGGTTTAAACCCCAGGTCAGACATCTCCAACTAAACGAAAATATAAAAAAATATTCCTGCGCCGACTTCCTCCATCTTCAAATATCCCGCTACTCATATATAAAATTAACACACACAACATAAGTGGAGCGAGAAGCTAGGTCGTAATCCTGTCTGAAGGGTTGTAATGCCCATGTGTATGTATTGAAAGTAGAATATAAATATCATGTCACTTTCATGCGTTTTTTTAAGGTTTTTGAGCCCTTTGCGAGTACGTAAAAGAGAGTATCCAATTCTAGTCATTTATAAGAGAAGCATGTCAATGCTATATGAGGGAACTTTTCTAGAATGAATGTTGTTTGCAAAAAGGGCCGAAATGTGTGACGTATTTAAATAGATTCTTCAATATCCTGTAATTTAATTATTTTTAAAAAAATATTATAAGCTTACCTGGTAATTTCCTCTACTAATTTACAGGGATCGGCAGCATAAAATTTAACACCAAAATATAAATCATAAGGATCTGCTTTGGGTTTCAATTGGCGGGAAATACGTGAGGCTGGATCCAACCAATGCTAAACAACAAGAATAAAAAGAAACAGGAATTTAATAAATAAATTTGACATTAAACAACAACAATAAAAAACAATAAAATCAGTAAAACAATCAAAATGAAAATAAATACGGAGAATAGAATATAAATTGAATAAAAATTTCTCTCAACAAACCAACATTATTTATAAGAAACGATGTCTCCAAAAAAAAAGAAAAAAACACATTCCAAGATAACAGACAACGGTTTACCCAAGGACTATGTGGGTAAAATATGGAAAATAAATTCCCTCAACTTATGACAAAAATAATACGATACACAGCACAGCAATAAATTGTGAAAACATTTTCAAACTTATAAGAGAGACAAACAAAAAAAACATTCTTTTTTATGAGGAATTTTTGTTTTTTTTTTTCAAAGAGAAAAGGGGGGAAATGCACTGTCTTGTGAGGTTAAATCTGCTGATTGTGTTATGACCTTCAACAGTGTGTTTAGGACATTTTAAAACAAAAGTATTTAAGGCTCTAATGGTTACAACAACATGAAATGGCAAATACAGTTGAAGGCAAATACAGGACTGGATGTTTATAATGCCAAAAACAACAATAACAAGCAAATGTTTTTTAAGGACAATTTAAAGAAAAAAATTCTTTCTTTCTCTCTTATTCCTTCTTGTCTTGTTTCCTTTCGCCTTTTTTCAATGCCAGATTTCTTGGCAACGCAACAACAGAGACAGACTCTTGGTTAAGGAAGAGAAAAAAAGGAAAGTTTTGGGTAATTCGTTGCCTGCTTGTTAAATGCTTTTAAATATGTTTTCAAAGCAAATATTTTTATAACAAAACATTCCTGTTGTTGTTGTTATTTCTGTTCTTTTTTTTTTACTTGATGCCAATACAAATACTTTTCCCTTCTAACTCCATTCAAAAGGAAGATGAAAAATCCCAAAAAAGGGCAGAAAACTTTTTCATTTACTTTTCAATTTCATTAATTACGCCTCATCACATTTCCAATTAGCCAGTCATCAAAGGATTTCTTTCTTGATATGATAATAGAATAGAAAACATGGAACAGATTGGGAAAAACTATTGGAAAAATTTTAAAACCATTTTGAATGGATTTGAAAGTTTTGAGACGGAGAAGGACTGGATGGTCTATTGAAGTGATGCTATGCTTCTAAATTGATATCCTTCTTATGAAAATCTTAAATTATGAAGCAATTATTTATGCCACATGTTGTCATTGCCACATTTAGATATTGGTTACCTTGTTTGGGGATACCTTAGGAAGGCTGAGTTTTAAGTACGTGGTAAAACAGCATTGAGTTCTTAATACATTCATTGTGTTGAATTGCATAGAGGCTTAAGGACGTGAGGGAGAACAAAGACTAGCAACCCAAGATCTAATGCAAGAGAAGTCAAATGATTTGTAATTTAAAAATAAATTTTAATTCGAATCATATAAAGTAGGCGGCTTCATTAACTTCGGGTAGTTGATCTAGAAAGACAGTTGATCGCCATCAAATATATGTCAGATATTGTTTTGAAAGAAAGGATTCCAAACGACTCCTGTCAATACAAAAATACAATGAAATTTTACTGAAACTTCATCTCTAAACAATGCCAGAGGACAACTCTATTATCCAAGGATTATATACAGTAGACTGATCATTGTGTGTGTCAATTTTTTACATGAGTGTCAGTACCTACAATTTAAAGTCGACTCCGAACGACAGATTTTCGAAAAACTTTTTCATGTCAATTTGATTTTACTCTCAGAGTTTTTGCCAGAAATCAGTTGAGAGGCAGTTTCCTATGAAATATTTATTCTTATTTATATATATATATATTTGATTTGAACCTTGGCTTCACGTCTAATAAACGAACACAGTAATTGGTCATTACAACCCTTTAGTCAGGATTACGACATAGGTTGTCACACCACTTATGTTGTGTGCGTTAATTTTTATACACGAGTGGTGGAACCTACAGTTTAAAGTCGACTCCGAACGACAAATTTTTGAGAAACTTTATTATGGCGACTTTATTTGTTTTTAGAATTTCGCCGAAGAAATAATTTTTTATATTTCGTTCAGTTGGAGATGCCTGACCTGGGATTTGAACAGAGGCCTCACATTTAATCAGCCAACACACTACCTACTAGGCTACAACGACTACTTGCATAATAAAGCAGAAAAAACGGAAACTTAGTAAGTTGAAGATATTTAAACAGGAGCTAAGGATAGGGGTACTAGATTTCAGGAATTTTACGTCGCCACACATTAAGGCACGGGAACTACAGAGGGTTCCAACCGAAAATAAACGAATTTCTTCAATTATTTTTTATTCTTTAAACAAAAATTTTTGCATGTCGTACAGAAATTACCCTTGAAGATGTTTGCAGCATTTAGTCTGCTCGAGATTGTATAGTCTAATGGTACTTTACCCCATCACTGGATATAAGTGGATCATCTTATATTTTTTTTTGTTGATTTTTTGGCCTCCAGAAGATCCTTAACAGAGTGGGCTATGGTGTATTTATTAACGGTTTTGTTATTAAACTTTCTTATATGCTGCCTGATCATAGCAGTCTTTTATAAGAGGTCATGGAAATTTTGAAAGCAGCGCAAATCTTGTTCTGCCTGACCACAGCAGTCTTTTATAGGCAGAGGTCGTGGCTATTTTGAAAGCAGCGCAATGCTTATTGGGTGGCGGACCGTTTCCCAAAAATCTCTTGATTTACTCAGACAGCCACGCTGCCATTAATTCCCTAACGAACGTACCTTCAACGTCCATACTTGTTCATGAATGCCGCAGGGAAATTTCCGACCATTCAAAGAATACTCCTGAGCTAGAATTAGCCAAAAGTTCACGAAACGTAACGGAACGTGCATTCGTTTTTATCTTATGAAATGCAATGTAAATGCTTACCGAAATTACATTACGATTCCGTAATGGCTGTCATTGCTTTTTTAATTTCTAAAAATTAAACGTGCGTTCCGTTTCGTTCCGTCAACGTTTGGCTAATTCTGCCTTATTTTATGGGTTCAGGAACATAGGGATATCGATGGAAATTACATTGCTAATGAACTGGCCAGAGCCGGCCCTCAATATACAACCTGTTACAGGGCATATGTACTCCGATTGAATGGAACATGACCTGGGACCCAGCAGTAGGTAATCCTATTTTTTTACCTAATTTCTAATTTAGCCTTTTAAGACAGTCTCATACTATCTTCGATTTAACCTTATAATAGCCGAGTTCTTTGTTGGAGGCCTGATTATCAGACAGTATTGCTATAAACCCCTGAATGTAAATCTAAATGAACAAATCCAGCTTAATGCTGTTTGAATATGATTTGTAGTCGTAGACCCCTAAACCTTACGGCAGAAAGTATTACACTTTTCAAACAATATTCGTACGTATTCGTTATTCTCCATTCATTATACTCCATCGAGTAGGTTGGTTCTCTAGATTCACTGTTTGCCTAGTTCTCTAAAATTTTCTGTTTATTGGCTTTCAAGAAAAGAAAAATTATTTCAAGAAAAATTATTTCATTCCCTGCGGCACACTTACTACTTCACCCTCGCATCTTATGTAGTAAATATTGATTTAAAATTTACTCATTCGTGTTCTACTTACCGTTTGATTCTCCTCATCGATGTAACGTATACCAAAATATGACGTTTCAATTAAATTCAGTCGGGCAAAAACAACATCCAATAGTGCTTGGCCAGGTAAATCATCCTGAAAAATAAATAGAAAATGGAAATGGAAATGAAAATGAAAATTGAAAGAGAAACTTTAATTAAATTTTTATTTTTCGTTTTTTTATATGATGGTTGGTGCTTAAGAAACTGGATCAATATTGATTGACTTAATTTTAAAATTAATTGAAATTTATAACCTAAAGGACTAACGTGCCACACAACACAAATATCGTACAAATACGTTACGATATAATAAATGGAGCAGCGACATGTTAAATAAATCCAAGAGAGTATTTATTTACAGAGGGGGAGAGATTATTGGGCTTTTTTATCAAAAGGAAAGGATTGATTGAAATTTATTTTTTCTTTTTAAAGGAGAATTTTAACTTTTCTTTAGCAAAACACTGCTTTAAAGGAAGCGAAATAAAATCGATTTTCATGGATGAATACGCTGTAGTCTAGTAGGATGTGTGTTGGCTTATTAAATGTGAGACCACATTTCATAACATAGCTCAGACATCTCCAACAAAATGAAATTTGAAAAAATATTTTTTCGGTGACTGCTTCTCAGCAGATCTCTGGTAAAACCTCTGAGATTAAATAAAAATTGCCATGATAAGTTCCTCAAAAATCTGTCGCTCGGAATCGACTTGAAACTGTAGGTCCTGCCACACATGAACACTCACAACATAAGTGATATGAGAAGCTAGGTTGTGGTCCTGACTGAAGAGTTGTAATGAGCAATTATGTATGTATGCAGATTAATACGACGCCGAAAACCAACGATTATATTCACTAAGGAATTAATGCCGTCGTACAAAAGCAAGTCTGAATATTAGTGTAGCAAATAATTAAAGATCTTCTCATGCCATCAATAGAATCTGCATAGTCTCCTTGTCATATTCGCTCATTTATGCTGATGACTTCGCTATTGGTTCTTAGTTGTCGTAATTCTCCGTCATGCAAATCTTAGTTTGAATACTCAATGACAAAAAATTTGAGACCGAAAGAGAAACAAAAGTTTCTCTAATAAACCAGGTTAATAAGCCTTTCGATAGAAAGCTCGTAATACAAACCTCATCATAAAGTCGAAACAAAAAACAAATTTTTTTGGGCGACTTCCCCTCATCAACATTCTGGCAAAAACCCTGAGTTTAAAATAAAATTCCCACGAAAAGTTTCTCAAAATTCTGTCATTTTTAAACTGTAGGCCTTGATACTCATGGGAAAAAATTAACAACTACAACATGGGTGGTGTAAGAAGCTAGGGTTTTAATCCTGACTAAAGTGTTGTAATGACCAATTAAGTGGGAAGGTAAGTTGTTATCTGGAAGACTAAAAGCGATTTGAGTTTAGTATTCACCTAAACTAGACGCATACATATATAATTCATCATTACAACCCTTCAGTCAGGATTAGGACCTAGCTTCTCATACCACTTATGTTGTGTGCGGTAATTTTATACATGAGTGGCGGCACCTACAGTTTAAAGTCGACTTCAAATGACAGATTCTTGAGAAACCTTTTGGCATGGCAATGTTTATTTATTTTCAGAGTTTTTGCCAGAAATCTGCTGAGTGGCAGTCGCTGAAGAAATTTTTGTTCATATTTCATTTAGTTGGAGATGTCTGACCTAAGGCCTGAACCGAAGGCGTCACGTCTAATAAGCCAACACACTACCTACTAGACTACGGCAACTGCACACATGGTTAGACATAACACGCCATGTAATAGGTTTTCTATGTGCTTCAGGTTTCATAGCCAGTGACATGAAACTTATAATTTTAATTGACCATAAAGCTGGTAGTAAAAGCTTTAAAACTTTATTTATTTTTGTTTTTTTGTTTGTTTTTCTGTCTGCCAACCTCTAAATAATTCTCTTTTTATACCTCAATTACGCTAATAAATCAATAAAAAAAAATATAATGGAGTTCAAGCTAAAGTTCATATAAATTTGCTTTGATTCCAGGCTTTCTTTGTGGTTTTACCTCACAATGGAAAAAAGTTTTTTTCCGTATTTTTTTATAAATATTTTCCATAAACATCTCAATGTTGTTTTTCTGTTTTCATGGCCTGGTGGAAATCATAAATTTTTAATTTTTTTCTTCGCTTTTTTGCTTTATCAGACATTCCCCGAGTAAAATAATAATAAAAAACAATAAAAACAATAAAAAAAAATAAATCAACATTACCTTGAACAAAAAAAAAAAAGAAAAAAAAAACACGTGAAAAAAGGTTGCGTTTCATATGAAAATCCTTTTATTTTTTCATTGAAAACAAAAAAAGGAAGGAAAAAAAATGGGAAGAACGGAATAAAAATAATTCTCAACTTTCCATTTGACTAAACAAACATGACCATCAACGTAGTATGAACGTAAATAAAATCCAACAACTTTAAATCCAAAAAACCAAATCTGTTTGTGCTCGTGCTCCTGTCCCTTGTCTATGGATGTGGTTGGTATAAATAAGTCTTCCTTTAAATGTATAAATTCTTAAGCTGTCCGTTTGTCTGCCATATAGCCTTGTGTTGTGCCATTCATACCGATACTAAGTATTCTTCATACGATGGCATTTTGTTATATTTTATGTTCCAAACGAAGGAATCCATAGAACAACGACAAGAGATTGTGGAAATCCACATTTTATCTTGTCGGTGTCGGTCTCCATGTCTTTTCTTTACTCTTCTCTTCTATTCTCTACTCTTCTGTTCTCTTCTATTCTGGCAATATTTGTATGCGGCTGGCTTGGTGGTTGTCTTGTTGTCAGTTGGTTTATTTGAATTTGAATTTGAATTTCTTTGTCTGTTTGTCTGTTTATCTAACTATTTACGTAGAAGTGTGTGTTGTACTGTTTATCCGCCTTTCAAAAGACGTGTTGTGTGTGGTGGTTTTGCACTTTGAAAGAGCGTTAGAATGCAGTAATAAATCCTGACATCTGTTTGGCTAAAAAGAATTCGTTGTTTTTTTTTCTTTCTTTTATTGGAATGAAATGGAATAGAATCTGATGTATTTATAGTTTTTGATTGAATTGTTGCAAACTTGTTTATTAGACAGTAGAGGAGTTTTCAATTCCATTTTTTTTTTTGTCTTCTTCTCCTCTTGTTGTCTATGGTGGAGGTATTCCAAAAAGAAATTTTTCTTTTAAAATGGTTATGTTAACACAGACAGATTTGTATTGGCTAACCGACAAACATTGCATGGAAATGTAAAATTTTTTTTAGAAATATTGTAAAAGGAAACCAAGGTGTAGAAAAAATACTACGTAGTGTAAGGCACAAGTTGTCGTTAACACTTTCTTTGAAATCAACATCAATCGATTGTTTTTAAAACAAAACACACAAGTATGAAGTCCTGGTAGTCTAGTAGGTAATGTGTTGGCTAATTAGATGTGAGGCCACGGTTCGAACACTAGGTCAGAGAGCTCCAACAGATCGAAATATGAAAAAAGATTTCTTCGGCAACTTCCACTCAGCAGATTCCTGGCTAAAACTCTGAGAGTAAATAATATTGCCTTGAAAAGTCGCTCAAAAATCTGTATTTCAAAGTCAAATTTAAAACTTTAGTGCAACATAAGTGGAGAAGAGAAGCTAGTTCGTAATTCTGACTGAAGGGTGGTAATGACTAATTATGTATGTATATACATATGTACGTAAAGACGGAAGTATAGCCAAAGACCATTCTACAGTAGACCGACCATTCCCTACTAGATTTTTATAAACTTACCAGCTAATGTTGTGTTTTAGAACATGATTACTTTCATACCAAATAAAAAGTTATGGCCGAACGCAGCATTAGCACAGCTGCCCTTAGGCAGAAGTTGCTGCAAGAATTCTTCTTATTCATACAGGGATAGTATCAGACTAAGTGTACATATTATAGAACCAGAAACCAAGTTATGATTGCATCCACATACATAGATGCATACGCATACAACACTTTAGTCAGGTTTACGACGATTTTGTCTCAGATGTGATGAATCCATGAAGTGAATCTAGGACGTTGTACAATGGGTCAATTCGAACTCCGGGTACTGTACTTGTCTTAATAGACAAGTACTCGTCCTCTAACCTAACCTAATCCATGGATTAATGAACCCATGTCTCACGAAATGTCATGAACCCAAGCAAAAATTCCTGGATTATTGGTGTGAACCAGCATCAGAAACCTTGGAGGCTAAATATTCATTGAACGGTCGTGTTATTCGTTCACTAATTCATCACAACCCATGAATCTTTAGCACTTTGTTCACAATTTTTTTTCAAGTTTTTTGAAAGATTCCCTTCCCCTATAAGCTTTCAATCGGAGTTTCCGACGAACTAAGATGCATTATTGAAATATTTTTTTGCAGAAGCATTTTCACTCATACGCCATTGCAGGATTAAAATCTGCACTTACACAGTACAGTTTAAACTCCAGACGGTAGATTTTTGAAAAACTTTTCATATCAGTTTTATTTACTTTCAGAGCTTTTGCCAGAAATCTGCTGAGTGGAAATCGCTGAACAAGTATTTTTTGTCATTTTTCGTTTTGTTCGAGATGTCTGACTTGGGATTGGAACCGTGGCTTAACGCATAATAAGCATAATAACTACTTACTAGACTACGGCGATTTGCATCTACCTAAACATAATACGATTTTCTAGGCAGAGTTGCATGTGATCGAAAGGTGAGTGAATGGGGTCAGCACAAACCTAACCATCGTATAAGGTGTTCGAATAACATATTGTAGCTACACAGTCCTACAAAAGTTTATTATACTTTAATTCCTCATTACAACCCTTTATTTAGGGTTGAAGCAATCTAGCCTCCTACCGTTTGCTGTCGACTCCAAAGGACAGATTTTTGAGAAACTTTTCAGGGGAAATTTATTTCACTTGCAGAGTTTTTGGCAGCAGACTGCTGAGAGCAAGTGGGGTACTTCGTATTTCGTTTTGTGCGAGATGTCTTAGCTGGTGTTTAAGCTACGAGCTTGGATTTGATTCAGAAATTCCTGAAATTGGTTAATCAAACGTAAACTTTTGGAAGACTGTTTTCATATACAAGACCTTTTGGGGCGCCAGCAATAGACATACAAAAGTGAGCTTTAATCAACAGTTTGATTGATTTTTTGGCGTTTTAAATGCATTTTTTACTAATTTTTCACATCAAATCTCTGTCTAACATTTCTATTGCGACAAGAAAGATTGCAATGCAAACTTAGAATGAAGCCAGTACATAAACCGTGGCCTGACGTCTAATAAGCCAACGCAATAACTACTAGGCTTCGAGGCAGTAATCTTTTTTTTTTCTTCATTTATTTCATTTTATCGAAATTGGTTGCAATTATTCAAAGTTTAATATTTAAAGCAGTAAGGCTTTAGATTCTTTTGTATTCCAGAGTGCAAGGTCAGTGGTAATAGTGACTTCCCTTTAAACATTGCTTTCCCTAAACATTCCTTTAAACACTCCTCTATAAAAAGAAATGTTTTTTTAAATTCTTAAAAGCGTTCTTCATCTATTTGTTCAACATAAACTCTGTATATCGTGTTATTTACTTTATTTTTTGTTTTTGTTTTCGTATTTGTTTTCACAAAAATCTTATTAAAAATTTCCACAATTTCTATTTAAATAAGCATATGCAACATACATACATACATACATAAGTAAGTAGAGAATAAGCCAGCCTGTTGTCTTCTGTCACATATCAACTTTGCCTCTCTAAAAGTCATTTACTTAAGACTGTTATGTGCTGCATATGCATGGCAATTCATTTCAACTTCTTTTTACGTTTTTTTTCTTGTTTTTGTATGTTTCAAGCTGCTTTTCTTTCCAAAATTATATACACACACACACACAATACAATTGTCCTGCACGAGTATGAATGAGCCCCTGTGACTGTGCATGAATGAATGAACAAAGCAACGACTGTGGAGTTAAATTCTGTTTTTTAATAAAAACATCCATATGTGTGAGTGAATCTGTCACATTCTAGAATAAATTGAAATGAATAGATAAACAAAAACAAAAACAAAAAAAAACTTTGTTAGAAAAAAACCCAAGTGAAGCCCATTGAAGTGACATTGAGACGAAACTGTGAATTGTTGAATTCATAACTTCAAATTTGAATAAGATTTTCTTCGCCGTACAACAATAAGATAATAATTCTGAATGTGTTTTGTTTACTTCTGCTTCTTAAATGTGATTTCTTTCTTTTTTATGGAGCATAATAAAGAGATTGACAGTAGTGGTGATGTGAAGAAATTGAAAGAAATTTAAAAAAAAAATTTAAAGAAAATTCATAAGAAATGGTTTACATTTTGAAATAGAAGTATATGCTTGGATTTTAGCAGAGCTTTTCTATCATGGGTCGTTCTGCCCGTTTAGGTAAATGAAGTTCTCAACTTATACCAGGTAATAACAGAATCAAGAGGCTTTTGGTACATCCATGGCTATGGAATGTGGGCAGCTTCGGACAAAGGCAGAGTGACGCAAAAGATCTGGCCAAGGCTGGATAGAAGACGCACGGTAGCTCTGCGTACACTGCAATGAAGTAGGCTCAGCACTGTTATTGGGGTTATTACGAGGCATTGTACTATAGGAACGCATGTGAGGCGTATTGCTCTTGGACACCTTGCAAATGAATTCTACAGAAGCTGTGGAGACGAGGAGGAGGATGAGACTATTCTTCACCTATTGTGCACATGTCCGGCACTTGGTCGGAGGAGAGAGAGGCACCTGGGTGCCTACTACATGGAGGATATAGATGAACTGTCATGCATGGATATTGGTAGTCTGAGTCGCTTCATCGGAAGCTCAGAGTGGTTCCCAGAATAGGGGAGAATGAGAAACTGTGGTATCGCAATGGGCCCAGTGTACGGCCTAAGTGCGACAGCTCATGACTCCATCGAGGGGACAGCCACTTCTACCTACCTACCTACCATGGCTATATAGACATAACACATGCTCGTAACATCTATTAACTTAGCTTCACATGTCGTCAATCTTCACAATACCTTCTTCGTATAGATTTCATATCCACCAAACATCTTTTCAATTTCTTTTTTTCTCACTGGCGGAAACAGAAAATTCAGAGATGTTAAGATACATTACGCCGTTGCAACAAAAAAGTACGCAGACCAGTTAAATTCAATACTCATTAGTAGAATACTCAAGAGTAGGTAATATGTTGGCTTATTAGATATGAGGCTTCGATTCAAACCGCAGGTCAGACATCTTCAAACTAAACGAAATATGAAAATATATTTCTTCGACGACTTCCTCCCAATAGATTTCTGGCAAAACGCACGAGAGAAAATAAAATTGTCACGAAGAAGTTGCTCAAAAAAATCTGTCGTTCGGAATCAATTTTAAACTGTAGATCCCGCCACTCATGAAATTAACACACACAACGTAAGTGGTGTAAGAAACTAGATGGTAGTCCTGACTGAAGGGTTGTAATGACCAATTATGTAGGTATGTATATATTGTAAACGAACTCTTTATGAAATATATTTAGATTGAAAAAGATGAGCAGCAGTAGCAGAGTCTGGTTTAACCAAAATGAATCTCATATGAAAGAAGACATTTTCGTAGAGTTGTAAACTAAGCAACATTGGCTTTGTTACTCAAGTACGTAGTGTGTTGGTTTATTAGACAAGAGCTTGTGGTCCTAACTCCAGTAGAGAGATCTCGAAGAAGAACAAAATATGAAAAAATATTTCTTTTGGCAACTTCTTCTCAGCAGTCTTCTGGCAAAACTTAAGAGAGTAGAACAAAATTGCCATGAAAAGTTTCATAAATTTGTTTTTCTGTGTCGACATTAAACTGTAGATGCCACCACTCATGGGGATAAAATTTAAACACACACAACGTGGTTGTTGTTAGAAACAAGGTTCTAATCCTGACTAAAGGTCAATTCAGTATATAGGATTAGGCTCATAATATCCGAGATTTCCGTGCGTTCTTTCGTATCCAATCAAACACAGAAACCTAGACTATATTGGCTAAACAGTGGCCATTAGCTAATACAGTGCACAGAGAAACCATATGTTGAAGTCACCGTAGTTTAGTAGGTAGTATGTTGTTATTATTAGATGTGAGGCCACGTTTCAAACTCCAGGTCAGGCATTTCGAATAAACTGAAATATGAGAGATCCTTTCTTCGGCGACTTCCTCTCAGCAGATTTCTGAGAGTAAAATAAAATTGCCATGAAAAGTTTCTCAAAATACTGTCTTTCGGATTCGGCTGTAGGTGCCGCCACTCATGTATAAAATGAACACTCACAACAGAAGTGGTATGAGAAGCTAGGCCGTAATACTGACTAAAGGGTTGTAATGAGGAATTATATACATATGTATGTATGTAATTTTCTTCTTTCATTTATGTTAGTGTCTTTAAGGAAAATCGTCTGATTGTTTCTTCATTTCCTTTAGAAAATCCGTTTTTAAGATTCTTTACTATAAGAGGTCCTAGGGTGATTGATTATAAGCGGTCCTAGGTTGATTGAATTGTCTAAAGTCAATATCGCCCTTGTAAAATGTCTGCGGTTGTGCCTATGTACGGAGCGGTGAGGAACTTAGCTATTTACTTTGATGTTTGTTGCTGATTAACTGAATTAATTGCCCGGGTTATGTTAAGTTTATTCCCATATTCTTGTAGGTATATTGAAATATTTGAAGCAGCATTTGAAACAGCTTAAAAGTACTTATATTTTCACAATTAGAGGCCTATTTCTATATAGTTTTCAAATTAAAAGCCTTTGAAGCCATTTTATTAAGCAATAATTGTTAATTGATACCTAAAGAGGACTTCATCTCTTTCTCTTTCTATTTCGAACCATCACCACTGACCACTGTACCATAAAAATAGAAATAAAAACACCAAAAAAAAAAACATTTAAATAAAGGAGAATGCTCTGTGTTGCATACATTGTTGACAAGATTTTTATGTTAAATTAAATACGAAAAAAAAACAAAGTAACAACAGCAACAACAAGAAGAAAGAAAGCCTGGAAAAAAACACAGTAAAAGTAGAAAAAGCAGAAGAAAAAAATCCGTTATAAATATATTTCCTCCAGTAATAGCCAAAGCTTTGGCTTCCAGTGTTATGCTCATACAAAATCGACCTCCACTACGACCACCTCCTCCGTTTTTTTTTTATTACAAATGCAGGCTAAATTGTCTCTGCCAGTATGCGTCCTAAGTAGAGTTCGTGCAACGACGTTTGCCTTGTTTAGTGGCCGCGTATCATATGCGAGGTAATGGTGTGGCATGATGCAAATCTTGTTTATGGCTTAAATGAACGAACGAACCATGGATGCAAATTGTGTACGAGCATGTGTAGCGAGTAAGCAAAAACAACAAGAACAACAACACCAAATAGAGAGACAATACAGCTAAAAAGAACATTTACTGGGTAAATAATGCCAAAGAGTGGAAATGTAAAAGAAATAAAAAGCATTTGTGTCGCATGATGATGACGATGATGGCCTTACAAATAACGTTTTCATTACAAATTTTTTTTATTTATTTGCAGCCAGTATTGGCCAAGAGGCAGCAGCAAGCACTCCTCCTACTTTGCTTAACCAGAAGACTACAGCAACTCATCATTGTAGTCATAATATGATGACGTATATACTGACGATCATTACCATCATGATGGCAATGGTAATGGTGATGAGGATGATGACGCTACAGCTGTGCTATTACAAAAATATATGTTTTACAGAAAGTACAGAATGAGAAAAAACCACACACACACACACATGAGGAAAAAAATTAAATATTGTTTAAATAAAAACGTAATGTACTCGTACATAACATACAGACATACAGACAAATGTTTATACCAGTGACAATAACAACAAGAAAACAAAAAAAAAGAAAAGAAAACGGCGCGCCGTTAAAAAGTTTATATTTTTAAAAACAAATGCACTGAGAAAAATTAACATGCAATGGACAGTAAGTACATGCCTTATTATCACCTAAAATCCAGAGGAATACAGGTTAGGAATTATGGCAAATAGGCTTGGAAAGGTATATTTCGGATATGAGTTTTCTCTCTTGGTTGGGAAAGCTACAGAAGGCATAAGAGAGGTATTAATTTTATTGACAGAGTGGTGATCAAAGTTGATTTCTTTTAACAAAGTCGCATCCGACTGCTTGGACAGCCCAGGGGAATCGATAATATAGTTCTGACGTAGCATTTAAGCAGTAATGATAAGTGAGTCGCACAAAAAGCGAAACATTTACCGAATTGAAAATACCTTTTGCCTGTGAACGACAGAACAGTAAGCTCTGATGGATCATAAGCGAGCACAATTAATCAGAGCTTATTTGGTTTACTAGAGGAGACTTATTTACTGGATAGAAGCATGGCCTAAAGCATGTTACTTTTTAGTTAAAACTCATGTTTGAGTTGTCTAGCCTACAAAACAAAAAAGAAAAATCTCTGAGGCTGTCCGACTCTTGAGCCTGGAGGTATATACAGTGAGCGTCAAAAGAAACTGTACATTAAAAAAATCTACACTAACCTACACTACACTACCGTTATTTTTATTTTTAAATTTTGCCAATTTTTAAAATTGAAACAAAATAAATTATGAAAAATATCAAAATATTGTCAAATTTTTTAGGGCACTCTTCTTAAGTGGTAGAAGTTGAGTTTGGTGATTGTTAGTATTTTATCCTTAGTGTACAGTTTCTTTTCACGCTTACTGTATATGTAGACTGCCAAAAGCTAAGTCGCTATGGAGAGCCTTAGTGTCTTGGTCTGTTGACAATTTTCGATGGAAATGGGAAGCTTGGTTGCGAACTATAAGATGAACTGAACAATCGCAAGGTCTTAACTGCTTTTGAGCGTGTGTTTTTAAATTTCGATGGCTATGTAAAGTTCGCTCCCGTAGGAACAGTTTCAATTTCACTTCTTCGTAAGACCTACAAGATCTTCCAAGTAGACCATAAACATGTTAATACGTGGTTATATATGCTGAATCACAAGTTTTATTCTCTCATGGAGAGTTCCGTAAACTCAAACGAAGTTCGCTAAGAATTGTTACAATAGTCCAAAATGTGATAACATATTCAATATTCTGCTACTTTTTCCTGTCTTCTAAGCTGAGGAAACAGAAGTTCTTGTTGGACTAGTTTCGTATACTTAACTGTATTCTTTACTTGAAGAGAGTTTAGAAGGAGGAAGATATGGGTATAGGAAGCTTCAAAGGAATGACTATTGAGTGTTGTAGTGTTTGCCAGAATTAACTAGTGCAAAAACACGGTGAGAACTTGCAGCATCTTCACTGCAGTAGTCTCAGTCCAAGCGGTAGTAAATAGTTAAAACAGCATGTAAGAGCATATTTTAGCGCCAATTTGGCTATCTTGATACAAATTTATGGCTAACTGAATTGTTTTATGGAGACTAAAATAAACGAAAGTTGTTCGTCTGCAATAGCTCGGTTTTTATTTTTCTATAGAAGCAAAGTATGAATTTTATGGATACCATAATGCCGCGCTTGGCTTAAGCCGATGCCGAACGACAGATTTTTGAGAAACTTTTCATGGAAATTAAATTTATTTTCAAAGTTTTTGCCAGAAATCTGTTGAGAACAAGTCGCTGGAAAAATACTTGTTCATATTTTCGCTTTGTTGGAAATGTCTGGACTGGTGTTTTAACCGAGACCTTACGTCTAAAAAGCCAACACATTACCATTACCAGTTCAAGCTTTTTCCAATTTAAGTTGATCCCACGATCAAAGAGTTGGCATCTGTTGTTACCTAGTAACAAAGACCTTCTCTGAATTCTTCTTTTCTCAACCTCACCTTTGCTTAGCCTTTTTCAATGGTGTTCGTTTCTAACGTTATTCACTCTGGGGAATCAAAGGTCTATCCAAATAGACTTATTTGGAAGGGGTTCCATTCAGACCCGTTACATTTTTTACATTAGAAAACCAAGACTAAAAGTTTCGAAATTTCTTTTACCGAATTCGAACGTAGATTGCTTGGCTTTGTAAGCCACCACCATGCCGTAGCTTAAAATTGAAGTTAATTTCTATTATATACAGATATTATGTCAAAGTATCCCCAGATAATAAACTACGCTTCAACTGGCTCACAGTGGGACTTCAGTAGATTTATGTTTCGATTTTTTTTCTTTTTAATTACCGTGCTGAAACGAATTTATATTTTTATGTTTTACAGTGTACTTTAATCAACAACAATTACATCGGCAGCAGCAGCACGGCAACAGCTAAAACAACAAAATGAAGCAAAAAAATAAATAAAAATAAAAATAAAAATACGTTTTAAATAAACACAGTTAACGAATAACAAAAGAACCCATGTACATCATGTCTGGGGCTTAAACGTTGTAGCAAAAGGCAAAAAGACGAACAAACAAAAACTGCTGCTGTATGTCGATGTCAAAGTTCAAAGAACCCTAAAACTGGGCATGTAAACTTGAAAAAACCGATGCTGCACAAGTAAATAACCAAAGAAAAATGGGAAAATTGCCAGCATCCAGCACATGGCATATACATACATACGTGCATACATACATAGACGTACGTTTAAAGTTAATTCAATCATAATTAACAGTAAAACAACGACAACAACAACAAGAAAAACTTTAATAATATTACGTTAACAATTCTTAACTACCTTGACAAAGGACTCTTATTTATTTTCAGCAGCTATTGGATTATTATTTGGTTGTGGCTGCCACACTCGCATTCGCACTGGCAGTGGCATTTGCAGTAAAGTAGCCGAGGTAGTTTGTGAAAATTATAGGATTCCACACCACCATCAACCACGTCATTTTAATAGCCAGTTTCGTTTCCAAGTATGCATGTGGCTTTAGCTAGTTAGTTATTATTACTATTTTAGTTGTTGTTGTTGTTTTTTTTTTGCCATCTCGTTTTCTCCGTTTTATGAGTTTAACTAGAATGTGAACGAAAACGAAAAAAAAATAGAAAACACGATCACAAGAACTGACCCTAAGGCTTGTATACACATTGTTTGGTTAATTTAACCGTATCACCCGATATTACATCAACTTTACTTCACTTCAACTACTGTGTGTGTGTGTGTAATTTTTATTTATTTTTGCCTTTTTTCCATCTCACTCTCTCACTCTCTTACTTTCGCTCTGTCTTTGTCTTTTTCCCTATAGTTTCCAGGGAGTATATTGACCAGGTATTTATTTGTATATGTATGTTGTTGCTGTGTTCCTTTAAATAAAACAATTGAAAAATAACACAGCAATTATTAGTTGTTAGCCCTGCGGTATTAAATATTGAATTTCCTTTACATGTGAGCAACAGCAACAACAGCAGCAAATATTGCATTTCAATTTATTATTGCATTGACCGGAGGTCAAAAAACAAACATACAATCAAGAATGAATCTATTTTGTTAGCAAAGACTTCTTAATTAAAAAAACTAACGTATAATCGAATAGAGGAGGATGTGTAAGGAAGGCCCTTCTGAAGGTAGAAATTAAAAAAATAATTCATGGCAAGAAATTTATAACGAAAAATGATTAACGTAATGAAAACGGTTGCTAGGTAGAGGTATTAGAAGACAAATATTTTGATGTCAAAATAAAATATTTTTCTTGCTTAAATTTAAAAACGAATTAAAAAAATATATTCAAGTAAATTCATGAGCCATTTATTTCAATTTAAGGGAAATAGAATAGAAATTAAAGATTTCAATTAGAAAGTTTAGAATGCCCCCTGAAGTCGCCATAGTCTGGTAGGTAGTGTATTGGCTTATTAATAGCAACATTTCAACTGTAGATACCGACTGAGGGATAAGTATTAGAGAGTGCACTACAAATGGAAGAAGAGAATACTGACAGTTTTATTGTCGGTTCATACAAATACACGGCTATGTTTCTTACTGAACAAATTGGTTTTTCTCATCGTTATTTACGAACCTTAAAACAGGCAATTTCAAATCTGGATATTCAGTTGATGCCTGAGATTAAAGCTGCCTTGGAGAAATTAACGAGATTCAACGTCAAATAAATTCATTCGTTCCTTACAAAATCTATCTCTTATTCTAAAACTGCCGCAAGTACCATTTCAAATGAATTCGGGCGTGAGATTAGGATTCCTCTCTTAACGGGGAATTAAAGTGTATCACTAATTTAAAAAGAAAAGAAAGGAAATCAATTTGCAGAAAGATTAGATAGTATATTTGGTCCGTTATGAATACACCGAAGACACGATCTGCAATAAATTACAAAGAATCTGTCTTAGGAACCTCACAAGGGCCTTAACAGTACATTGGCTTCCAAAAGTATATGCCCAAAGGTTAAGGATAGGATGGTGATAACAGCTCACTGACTCCCACAAATATTTGCCCTAAGACTCAGAATAGGCGACAATTATTTTTCTCGAAGCTTTAATGAATGAAAAATAGAAAATTACTGTTCATTCATTATATCGTAAAGGGTGAATATAATGAATTGAATTGAAACCGAATGCGATAAGAGATATGGTGATGCAGTAAGTATGGTCCATAAAATCAGAATGTAATGTTTAGCTTGAGATCTTCGTTTTTGTCCTGCGAATACTCAAAGTTTCATTCATAAAATTATGATCTAAAATGTATATGGCTATCGAACTGAGATATTGACCTTTTAGGCTGAAGTATTCTCTCTTGATAAATGTACATACTCGCAGAGCTATAAGGGCATTTTACCTGAATATAAGGAATGGTAATTGATATCGCACTACCAAATGTGCGGTGGCATATAAAATTATTTACAAGTAAAATCAATAAGTTAAGGCTGTGAAGTTGTGAGGATTCTTATACATAAAGAAGCACGAGATCTATCTATCAATAGAGGTATAATAGAGTATAACGGTAAAAGAGCTTGAGAAAAACCCATTACATCCACGTTTTCGGGACAAAACAGAAACGTTTATTGTTGTTTAAGAAATTTACAAACTGAAGGGTTAAACCCTCGGCACCCTCTTCAAATAATTCATGCAGGAATGCTATGTGTCATTTTGATCCACCAAAGAGAATAACAACCAGAAACGAACATCAGACGAAATTCAGGCGAAGACACTCCTCAAGAAGTGAAGTTCATAAGTAAAGTTCATTACACTATATTCAACAGAACAAATAAATACATTTTCACATTTGTCTATCATCCCAGCGCCTTCTACTGTAGAAAAGTCGCTTTTTTCGCGGGTTGAACTTGTTTATATAAAGCTTGGACAAAGCTAAGAAATAATATAAAGATGGATGGGATGCTGTGTTCTGTAAAGGAATAAAAGCAATAAAGAAATGACGAAAGTAGATTGAAATTAATATTCTTCTTCTTAAGGCGATTGCAAAAGTTTCTGTCCACATTTTTGGTTATCCGTTAATACCAGTATAGTCTACAAAGCTTAAATAATTTGCCAGTTTAGGAGAATATTGTCTACTCTCCTATTGAAGGTGGAACTTCCATGGTACTATATTATCACTATTATACCTTCGACAGTTCTGAGGCCTGTAACAAAATTAAGGATTTAGAATCATGCCAGTGTACATGCTTATAAATCTATACGATGACGGAGTAATAAGTTAATGAAGAAATCAATTAAAGAAATTCAAGTAAGCACAGCATAGTCCATTCAGTTCTACTATTAAATATTATAGGTTAGGTTAGGTTATAGGACATGTGCTTGGCAATTAAGACAAGTACAGTACCCGGAGGTCGAATTGACCCATTGTACAACGTCCTAGTTTCTCACACCACTTATGTTGTGTGTGTTAATTTTTATACATGAGTGGTGGGACCTACAGTTTAAAGTCAAATCCGAACGACAGATTTTTGAGAAACTTTGTCATGGCAATTTTCTATTTACTCTCAGAGTTTTTGCCAGAAATCTGCTGAGCGGAAGTCGCCGAAGAAAATACTTTTTGTATTTTGTTTTTGATGTCTGGCCTGGGGCTCGAACTCTGGCTTTACGTCTAATAAGCCAACACACTACCTACTAGACTACGGCGACTTCTTGAACATAATTTCAATTTATCAAGGATGGCGTTGTTAATAATTTGCATGAAAAATTTCTCAAAAAAATATGTTTTTCGGAGTCGATTTTAAACTATTGATCCCGCCATTTATGTATAAAATTAATGCACACAACATAAGTGGTGTCAGATGCTAGGTTGCAATCCTGACGGAAGAGTTGTTACGATCAATTACGTATGTATATATGTGCTGTTAATAATTTTTCTTTAACGATTATAAGGTCTTGTAAAGAATCGTTTTAAAATATAAACCAATCCTAACATATATCATACCTTACAATCGATATCTATGATCGTCTAGAGCATAAAATTACACTCAAGAAAATTAATTAAATTCTATTGATGCTGCATACGAATAACGTTGTATCTTTGATCATCATTAAGCAATAAAATTTATTTTGAAAAAAAATTCCAATTCTGATTAAGTAATAAAATTAATTAGAAATTATTGTCACTGATTTATCCAGTAACTACTCTCATAATTTTTCATTAAGATTCACTGATTTTTAAATTATCATTGCTTTTCACATTGCAAGATAACCAATTCAATAAAATGAAATGAAAAAAAGGAAGAAAAACTAGAAAATTCCGTGTCGCCAATTGTTCAATTAATATTAATTTCAATTATTTAAATAATAATCGCATGGCACAACTCAATACTCAATAACCATTCATTCATATTGGAAATCTAAAGCGTAAGGCAACCATAGCATATGAAAGAGAAGAAAACACGTCTACATATTCCCTTGTGCCACATGAACTTAATTGTAATCATTTCAAATAGCGCATCTCTTCTTCATTGAATCCCTTAATTTTCTACGTTTCTTTCCCCCCTACCATCAATTCGTACGAGAACATCTCATTTTCTATTGAACATTAGCACAAGATTTCCCACACAACAAAAAAAAAAAAACTTGAAAATAAGCATGAGCCACGCATAAGTTACGCATGCGTAACTTTACAAACCTGTGTTGTTTTTTTTTTCGATTTTCTTTACTTCATTTCTTGTTCTTGTTCTAGCTGCGGTTGATGTTTAATGCTCATCGTTGATCTCTGTGGTTAAAGTCTTGCTGTGTTTGCCGTTGCCGTTGCCGTTGCTGTTGCTGTTGTTTTTATTGTTTTTGTCGTTAATTTTAATAAGCGGTTGTCTTTAAGTACCGACCACAAGACACAAGCAAGACACAGAACATTAAACCTCACAAGACAACGATTAAGATGAAGTCGACAATAACGACGATGCGATAATTGTAATGGCAATAGGCCTTCCAGTCATATACGATTCTCTTCAAGTTTCTCTAGTTTTGTTTCAACTTCGTTTTTTTCGTTTTGCCTTCTTGCGTTCGGTATTGTTGTTGAGATGAAGATGACGATGATGATGAAGATGGTGATGTTTTGTAAAAATGCTTCTGTTTACCAAACAAGCAACCAATACACAGAAAATTTAATACAAATACATCGTACTCTTTAGCATGTGTGTGACTAGAAAACTAATCAAAATAGCCAGCAATGTAAAGGAATTAATTCTTTAGCAATGCAGTCTTTTCGATTATACTTCATTACAGTAATTCTCTGTTTAAAGTCAGTTTACTTGGGAAAAAACTTATTTAATCGCATTTTTTGCATAGGCTTGGGTACATTCAGGTAATCGCTGTGCAAAAGCTTTTAATGAATGAATTGTTCGTGTTGGTTCATGCAAATATTTCATACCTTCTGATTGTCTATACGATTTTGTAATAAGAAATCGTGCTGCTCTTCTTGCTGGAAGCAAAGTTTAATTGGGTCTGACCACTCATGGGCTTTTTCATCGAGACAATTGAGTTGTATGCTTGCTCAAGGCACCATGTTTAAAACGCCTAACCACAAACCCGAGCATTTCATGACAACAAACAATGATTGTCCCACAAAGAAAAACATCAACCAGGAAAGCCACAGGTAGAGTTTCTTACTTTTTTTTTTTTGGTAATTTGAACCCTTTAGCCAGGATTAAAACCCATCTTCTCACACTTACCATGCTGTACGTGTTAATTTTATCCATGAGTAGCGCAAGCTACAGTTTAAATGCCGACTCCAAACGTCAGATTTAAGAAACTTTTCCTTGGAATTTTATTTACTCTCGCAGTTGTCGCCAGAAGACTTTTTTCATATTTCCTTTTATTCGAGCTGGAGTTTGTACTACGGGCTCTTGTCTAATAAACCAACACACTGACTACGTGACTACGGTGACCTAGACGAATGTAGAGTGATTCCTTATTTTCTTCGACATTAAGGCTTTAGGAAAAGTAATTTTAGTCTATTCTGAGCCTTTGATCATGTATTTTTGGGAGCCAGTGATCTGCTATGGCCACTGTGAGGTTCCTAAGACAGATTCTTGGTAGTTTAATGCCGATCGTGACCTTAGTGTATTCATAACGGACTGAATATATCTTGTCTCTATGCAAATGGTTTTCCGTTCCTTTCTTTTTAAATTCGTGAAGTCGGTATGAGACCATTGAACACCTCGTCAAGAGGAAAATCCTAATCTCACACTGGAATTCATTTGAAACAGTACGTGTGCCAATTTTAGCACACGCGTCAGCTATGAAGTTATCTTTTATGTTTCTTTATCAGGAATACATGAATTCAAATGTCGTTGAATGTCTAGTTAACTCCTTTAAGGCAGCTTTAACCCCAGACATTAAACAAATGCTCAGATTCTTAACCTGCGTGCTTTAAGTGTTCTAATAACAATCAGAGCAACAAGGCCCTTAGCGAGTAAAGTAACTTTGTGTTTGTATAAACCTGTAACAACACTACCAGTGCTCTCATACTTTCATTTGTAGTGCCCTATCCAATAATTGTTCCTCAGTCGATATTTATTACAAAACAGGTGAATAATATGAGAAGACCAAGCGCTTTACAGCAGACTTCGAGTTTTCTATACAAATCCAACTCCGCAAGGACCTTTTTTATACCAATCATGCGCAAAATTTTAGTTTTAATTCAAAAGTTGCATTCAAATTCACCTCTGTAGCTGTAAGTTATTTAACATTCTGCCGTTTAATAAAGTTATACTCGTTAAAATGAATCTTATATTCGCCAAAAGATTATTCTTGGTTGGTTCAATCAAATTTATACGAATAACTTGTAGAATTTTAGTTCAGATAGGCATAATTTTGCGAGATTATGTCCACTTATAATTACATTTAAATGAATTAATTCCTTTAAGTAACATGGTAAACGATGAATAAACATACAATATTTAAGTACTAAGAAACAAGAAACCCATAGAAATAGGCAGCAGCATTTACAACAAAAAAAAAAACATATTAATGAATGACCCCAGGGGGTTAAACAGCAATAACTTTAACGACTGAAAATAAAGTGATTCGAGTAAAACAAGACGAAACGTCTCCACCATAAGTGGCATGCAAAAATTAAAGTTCAAGTTGTACGAGTGGAATGTAAAAACGACAACACGCCAATGAAAAGACTTGATACTTTAAATTTAAAGAATTCTTTAGAAATATGTATGTAGACCTCCCTAGTCAATGTTGTTTTGAATAGAAAAGAAAGCCTAAGTGCCTATCCAGGCACTTTGTAGCAATGGTGGTCATTTGTTGCAATTGTGGTGGCATGGATTTGTCATGATAGTTTCCGGCGATTATTTTTGAAGAGAAATATATCTTTTTGGTTTATTTTTCTAAAAAAAAATTATGTCACCTTGATTTGAATGAGAGAATTAAAGTCATTTTGTGTCATAATCGTTGACTATTCTACGGCACATAAAATAGCTGAAGGCAAAGAAAAACGAAAGTGTTTTTCCTTTCAAAGGAAAATCATTCACCTTAAGAGGCAATTTTCAGTACTTTACTGCACTTGATTTTAACACTTTCCTTTGGAAGCATTGGGAACATACATGTTGATTTACTTTTTAATTAAAATCTGAACTGTAATGTTATTGCATCATATTGATGCTTTAAGCACATAATTGTATTTGTCAACTGGTGTTGGGATGTTTTGTTGGAACATAATTTCTCTTTCTCTCTCTCTCTCTTGGAGAAAGCTTGTAATTACTGAACGATTAATTTTTTAGACTGTTAGAGTGTTAGAGTAGAGGCCCATGTGAGACAAAATAATAGTATTTTGATGTTTCCCATATAATTTTGCCAAAAACTTATCAAACACCCTTTATACTGCCAATACTGTCTTAGGCACAATTTGCTTTAGCTCTACGCAATTCGAATACGACCGTTTCAATCCGCAGTTTTCGAAATCGCAAGTTATCTACTTCGCGTCATCAGTCACTACACGATTTAGAAATGGGTGGATACAGGGGAATGGCCGTTGGAAATTTATTCATGAGATATTTCCCTTCAATCTTTGTTGAATTCTTCGAACTTCTTTCTGTATCCAGCAGTTTCCAATTAATTTGAAATTTGATCACTTGTAGTCGCCGTAGCCTAATAGGTAGTGTGTTGCCTTATATGACGTGAGGCCGTGGTTCAAATCCTAGGTCAGATAACACACCCAACAACACAGTTGTGTGAAAATGATTCGTCGTATTCTTCGATGGCAATGGCATTGTAGGAAGATACTCTGCGGCGATCCCGATGAAGGAAAAATCATGAGTATTCTAAGACCGGTTAAGGGCGACTTGAGTACACTACTGAGCATACTGACAAGTTACTTCGCCTTACATGTACATCTGAACCGTATTGGCGCGTTGAGAAATAGTGAATGCAAGGCATGTAGCGAAGATATCGAAACATGCAATATGTTGTATATCATTGCCTAGCTTTCGAGATCCCAATATTTAAAAAAGATATCGAACTCATCTCAGGGGAGTGGACGCAAAGAAGCTAAAGAAGTTTGTGCACGATATAGACTTCTTATGCATAGTATTCTTACCCTTAATCGTGACCACACAGCAACTTTAACTTGGCGTATGCCTATTGGCATGAGACCTTAAACTCATAAGTGGCCTGCTAACATTCAACCTACTTTACTATTCAAATTCTCAAATACATTTCAGTCGTTATCAAAGGAAAAGCTGTAAATTGTTGGGCTAATTCTTATAGTGGACGGGCTTTCAAAAAAATACTAGGCATGCAAGCTCTATTAGTGGACTAACCACGAAGGATCTCAAAATCCCTAAGGTTTCTAAATATAGTCGTAAAAAAGTAAAGTCCAAGGGATTTCCTATTCTGTCAGTGCTTCAGAATGAACACGGAAATGGAGATATGTTCGATTGCTAATATCAAGTGGGTTAACCTTTTATTATTAGTTCTAGTTTTCAAAAGTTGGCGCTATATATTGAGTAGAATATTGCCTTGAATGCAGTGAAAACTTACAGACCGTTTCCCAGCAAAGGGGACTTTGAAGCCTTTCATCATATAATTCACATACGAGGACTTATCCCAGCATTGATATTGTGAAATCTTTTTACTACACAAAAAAAGCCTTTCCCAGTCAATTGCCAACATTTCGATAAGAAATACTTCTGATAATAATTTATTTACATCCTCGACAATACCTACAGAAAATAATGCCTTATCGGCTACAGATTGGAAAAATATTTGCCATAACCTTTCTACGACACCTAATGATTGATATTTAAAAACTAGAAAACACCACAAGCCAAATACTTGTACTCCGCAAAATAATTTCTAGACATCTTGCACAATAGCTACATAGAAAATAATGGATATTAAAATTAAAACAAAAAAACAAATAAAAAAATGAGGAAAAGTTAATTATTTTGCAATTTCACCACTCCTATTGTGTAAAACTTTAAAACGGCTATAAAAACTGTATTAATCTTAACGTTTCACGGTTAAACATTTTCTGCGCATAAAAATACGATTTTTTCTTTAATACTCTTCCATATTCTTATTTACTGTCATTAGATTTTTTTACTATTTTTTTTTACTATCTTTAGATAGATTTTTACTATTTTTACTATTTTTTACTACTTAACCATTTTATTATTATTATTAAAGCTTTATTGGCCTTTTTGTCCATTTCTTAATGCCAATTTTTTGTTTATGCTGGCATTACTTTTACTTTTGAACCGCGTTACTTAAAAACGTAAAAATAAAATAAAAATCTTTCTATTTCAACGGGTTTAGTGCTGGTTAGAAATTTTATTTTCAAATTAAATTCAATTTAATTTAATCATTATTTCCATTTGCTGTCAAGCGGTACATGGTACTGTAATAGGAGAAGCTGAAGGATAGTAGAGAAAGAAAAAATAAAAGAAAATGTCGCCATAAATTCTTATCTTATGAATTTTCAAATAGTTTTCTTCCTTTTTTCTCCCCTCTATCTCTCTCACTCTCTCATTTTCTCTCTCTCTCTTGGTGGCTTTAGAAACTAAACATAAAATTGCACATGAATCGGTCAACATCGAATTTATGATGCCCTCCAACAAAAAATATACTAAAGATAGGAAGGTACCCCCTGTACAAATTCTTTTATTGTTATTCCTTTATTTCATTTAAGACTGTTACGAAGCATCTCCATATTCTAATTCGTTCCTAGTAGCGGATTCCAGAATGATAGGGTTGCCAACAGTTGTTGAATAAAAACAACACTATATGTGCTGCTTTATAGAGTTATAGTGTTGCTAATAGGATGGTATACTTTTCTCAAAAGATTTAGTTGTATGGCCTACCTATGGCATTCTTTGTAGATCTTATTCACTCTCTTGCTGCTGATGGAATTATGGATGGAGTATTTAAAAAAGAAGTAAAGCCCATTCAATCCTCAAAAATTAAAAAATTTTGAAAAAAATTCGAAAAACTAATTCCCTTCTGTTGTCTTCGAGCATTGTATGCATGAAACACCACGTCGTCCTTATTTGGGGCAAATATCTATGCTTTATGAGAGATCTAAGGCAGCCCGAATTTGACCGCAGTAAACGCATTAAATGTTAATGCATCGAACACTAAATTTGTGCTCTTTGTATGGATAAAACACAGACAAAAATAAATATAGTAGTTACGCACTTTGTAATTTCTGTAGGCGTATCCAGTGGCATGATCGTCATAATCTAGTGCAGAGTGTTTAGTAAACGGAAGCTTGAAGTTAAAACCTTAGCTCTCACTTCTTAAAAAAAAAACGAAATATAAAAAAATTTTCTTTCGACAGTCTTCTGGGAAAAATTCTGAGAGTAAACTATTGCCTTGTAAAGCTTCTCTTTTCTGGCATTTGGATTTAGCATTTAACTGTAGGTCCCACTATTCATGGACAAAATTAATGCACACATCATGAGTGGTATGGGAATCCATTCCGTAGTACTCAGTAAAGGGTTATAAACGCCTATAATCTGTTGTTCGGAATCAACTTTAAACTGTAGGTCCCTCCACTCATGTATGAAATTAGCAAACACAACAAAAGAAGTTTAGTCCGTAGTTTAGTAGTTAGTGTGTTGAGTTATTAGACGTGAGTCCAAGGTTTGAACCCCCCAAGTCAGACATCTCCAACAAAACGAAACATTTCTTCGGCGACTGCCTTTCAGCAGATTTCTGGCCAAACTCTGAGCGTAAATAAACCTGCCATGAAAAATTTTCTCAAAAAATCTGTCATTCGGAGTCGACTTAAGACTGTAGGTCCCATCACTAATGTATTTATTTAACGCACACAGCATGTGAGAAGCTAGGTCGTCGTAAATCTGACTGATGGGCTGTATTGACCAATTATGTACGTAGGGGCGTATGAGTAAAAATACTCAATAATGGTTCTTAGACTATCGGCAACTGCAATTGATAGATTAGGAACTTTCAACATTTGATCTGAGGGTTGGATTGCAAGGAAAAAATCATTGTAAACCAAATGCTAACGACTCATAATTTATGATGAATGAGTGAAGGAATAACAAAACGTTAAATTCAGATTTTGTCTTCAGAGGTTTTCGTAATGTTTCACAGCAATAAAGCCGGTGTTCTGCCTGGATTCGTAACATTTGTGTCCAAGACGAGAAAGATAATTCCATTTTAAGCCCTTGCTTAACCATTTAAGGCGTCTATTTTTCAGAAGCTTAAGGGAAAACCTATTGCAGCGATTAAGCGTTAAGGTAATCATCTACTTACACATTCGCTTTTATGCGAAAGAAATAAAGGAATAAAGGAAAACTAGATGCCTCCTTCTACTTCATAAAATAATTTACACGAAACAGCCGAAGTATTTATATTGTAAAATTAAGTTTGCCAGATCCCACCGGGGTGTGGGGATTATACAGCAACGATTCAGGACTCTTCTGTCTCAGCGACAGTTCTTTATACACACCATTAGTCTTTGGAATTCCTTACCAAATAACATCCAAAATCTGGGCAATGCAAACGCGTTCAAAAAGGAGTTATTTAAATTATTTTCATAATTAAAATTTTTATCTCATATTTGTAAATTTTGTGATTTTATTTTTTAGGTCATCATTATTATTGTTATTATTATTATTATTATTATTACTATTATTATTATTATTATTATTATTATTATTATTATTATTTTTATACTTTACCTTATCAATTTAATTTAATATTTATATACATAATTTAACTTTCTCTAATTTTTTATATTTAATTAATGTTAATTTTTTATACCTTATTGATTGTAAACATAGCACTGTCACTTATAAGATTTAGTATCTTGTTGTGCTATGTAGATCATTATAAATCAAATAAATAAAATAAATAAATAAAAAATAAATTCATTACACGACTTATTTGGAGGATTTAGAACCCACGAATTATTTTTTATTTCTGAACTTGCAACGGCCTGTGGATATTTTAATAAACTAGGAAGTTATTAGAGTACCAATACCGTAGAATGCCAAAGCTGGAGTAAGTACACCAACATAGAAGAAAATTATATAAAGAACTTGGGAACATTTTTTATTATGTTTTTATTGTTACACAATTGGTCATTACAACCCTTCAGTTAGGATTACGACCTAGCTTCTCTTCTCCACTTATGTTATGGGTGTTAATAATATACATGAGTAGCGGGATCTACAGTTTAAAGTCGATTTCAATCGACAGATTCAAGAGAAATTTTGTCTTGGCAATTTTATTAACTCACAACCTTTTTGCGAGATATATGCTGTGAGGACGGCTAATTTTTCAACTGGCCTCGTAGCCAAAGCAGATGGAAATATACTGGCTACACTCTCCAAAATATATGACAGAACGAATAGTAATTTTCGATAGATCGGTAGGAAGATAAAAATGGATGTCAGGATCAGAAGATGAGGTAGACAAACTTAGGCCACATAAGGCCGCTGACCTGTGGTGTCAGTATGGAATAATAGCCTTAATTGCACTTCATTTATAGGGTGCTTTAAATTCATTTAAAACCATTGTGGGCAATAGTTTATCTTGGTTTCCATGCTATTTTCAAACTGCGCCCACATTTTATATTTTTTTTTGCTTCGCCATTGCAGTAGCAACTCTGCATGTTATTATTGGAGCTCTCCTGGTAGAAAAATTTACCACCACATTTTTATCTGTTTTTTCAAGTTTTATTTTCTTTCTATTTTTTTCTTATTTATTTCTCAACAATGCGGAAGATAATTAAATTTGCATTTGCGGTCAAGATGACCGTTTGTTTGGTTAGACCGAGGTATGGTTAAGCAAACCAGTGGTGGTAGTAAGCATCGATGTGAGTGTAAATGTTTTTGGTTCTAACGTTTTTAGTTTCATTAGAGAATACCTTTTGGTCAGGCTTATAGATTTATCTAGCAATTCCACTTCTTTTTTTAGTTTTTTTTGAGTTATTTCCCTGCTATGCCATGCAATTTGTAAGAAATTCTGTTTTAGACGGACAGACTACCGTCTATTGTGTTAAATTAAATTAAAAAGGAGAGAAAAACTGAAAGGAGCCCACGAAAAAAAGCAGGAATCTATGCAAATAAATGGAAATAAATGGAAATAAAATATGTTCGGTGGCAACAACGTGCCTGCCTGTTAATTACTGTGATGAATGCCGTGAAAGCATTTGATTTTCTTTTGGTAGAGATTTTACAATTTTTTTTTTCCACTTAAATGGAATAAATTTTAGATAAACAACTTGGCTTAAATACAATATTAAGGCCAATAATGATTTGAAAATTTTATGAGATTTTTAAAAAAGGAATAAAAAACAGGAGACATTAAAAATCCATTAGAATGTATGTTTCCAGAAGAAGAAAAAAACAAACAAAAAATAAAAATTTTTAAAAATTAAATGGAAAAACATATTTAAATACACAATAAAAAACTGTTAAGATTTGCATTAAAATAAAATGAAATAAAAATAAAACAAAATCCTAACTAAACTTTGCGAAGGTGTTTTCCTAACATCTGTGAAGGCAAAACTGAAACCCCAAAAATAAAATACAAAACGTTTGCAGCCATTTACTGATTGCTTAAGTTTTTAAGCCTTGAGTATAAAAATAGAAAAACAAACTCCATGTTTTTCCTTCTGGTTGCATTTTTTAACACGAACCAAAAAAAAATAATATTTAATAGACCAAATGTCTGGCGGGCCACTTTAAATACCTTCTGTATTTCTTTTCAATTCTTTTTCCGTTTTCTTTCTGCTGCTGTTGATTGCTTTTCCATGGAAAAACAAAAAATCCCCCCCCCCTCAAGGCATAACATACTAAAGAGCCAATACATAGTGTTGGAAGTGTTTTAAAATGTTTTTAAATATTTTACAAATAAAATTCAAATGAAATTTTAGATTAAAAGTGAAACAAAACAAAGCAACAAATAAATTCTGCATTAATAAGAAAATTAAACGAGAAACAAATGTATCTTTTTCCCAAAATAGCTTAACAAACAGCTGTGAGTAGCAATAGAGCGGTAATCTATAACTGAAAGGCAGTTAAAGTTTATCATGGAATTTGACGTGTTTAGCTTCCTTTCGGCTTCTTTTAGTTTTTGAATATTATCACATGAGGGTTATGGTTTTGTTTAGGGTGGTTCATCTATCGGTTTAAAATTGAATCATAGGTTATTTCGCATCTGTCAATACTTATGTCATAGTATTCTGTCATAAAATTCAATATGTTATCTCCACTGAATGTAATGAATCGACTTACACTTGAGCAAAGTTGGGATTTATTGGAAATTTATTTCCAAAATAAAGACAATTGGTCAGAAATTAAACCAAAATGTTGTACAAAATTTGTTCGCAGAGAAGAACCAACAGTGCCTTGTATACGCAAGTATAACTGGTGAAACCGGTTTCACTGTTGATGCTCCAAGACGTAAGCGTGCTTGTACAGTGCGTACACCTGAAAATATCGAAACTATTGCTGAGAGTGTGCATGCGAATCTATCAACATCAACTCTTCATCGTTCTTAAGAATTTAACATTTCAAGCATCAGGGTAAGTCGAATTTTGCGAAAAGATCTCGGTATGACGTCTTACAAAGTTCAATTGGTTCAAGAGTTGAAGCCGCATGACCGTCCGCTTCTTTGACGTTTTGCTAGATGGGCCTACGAGAAACTGCATAATAATGTCGATTTAGTCAAAAAAAAAAAATCATTTTTTCGGCTAAAGCTCATTTTCATCTTGATGCGTACATTTATAAGCAAGATTGCCGTATTTAGGGCTCAGAAAACCCACACGTGGTCTTACAGAAGCCAATGCACCCCTGACTGTTTGTTGCGGCATGTCGAGCGGTAGTACACATTGGAACATATTTCTTTGAAAATGAGGACGGCGCAACCATTACGGTCAGTGGAGATACTTATTGCACTATGATAACCGATTTTTCTGTACCCGCTCCGCTCTTCACGGTATGATGTGAAAGATGTTTGGTTTCAACAGAACGGTATAACTTGCCACACATCTCATGCTACAATCGATTTATTGCGTCAAACGTTTGATGGCCGTTTAATTAGACGAAATGGTGATGTCAATTGGCCACCAAAAAGCTGCGATTTCACACCATTGGACTATTTTCTGTTTGGCGCTATTCAAGAAAAGTGTTATGCCGACAAAGCAGCGACAATTGAGCATTTGAAAGCCAACGTTCGTGATGCCACTGCCGAGATATGACCCCATACACTCGAAAAGTGCTCGAAAATGATCCGATCGAATGAGGTACAGTAAGGCCAGCTGCGGCAGCCATATTAATGAAATAATATTTCATTCCATTCTAAACGGAACAACGGAACAAAATTTGACAAAATTTCAAATAATTTTTGCTTGATTGCAGTTTTTAATTTAAGTTTTTAAATAGGCCACCTTGTACTACAACTTTCAAAATTTCATTCTTTTCTTCAGCGATTCTCCCACCAGAGCGATGTGCTTGCTGATATCAAAACATCTGTATCAGACTACAGCAAAGGAATATGAACCTGGCGTTCACTTATAGGATTCTCAATAAACCTTAATTCATTTGAAATTTGCAACGCTTTGCTCATTTTTTAATGTAAAAAAACATTACAAATCGTTTAATCACAGTATATGGCACCTCTAACTGATGAAAATTAAACGAATATAACACGTACTCCTCAAGAAAAACTCACTATAATCTACAAAAAATTGAAATTGGCGAGAAATTGGAACAAAATTTGATTGAAAACCAGAAAAAAGAATTAGTTTGAGCATCCAATAATTTGAAGTCAAGTCAACCAGACAACTCAACGTCAAAGCTCAGAGATAATACTTCGAAACAAAATATTTGAGTTTCATGGTGCTGAGGTTAAAAAGCTTGACTCAAATCAGCGTAGTCCAGATGTAATCTAAGTAACCTGAATAAAGTTTTTTCGATCACATTAATATAATACATCCAGGAAGACAAGCTGACAACTCCCAACCCACCAACAACAGCGAACATCGCACGTTCACAGATAAATTCATTGGCTTATTCAAGCAGCTGCATAAAGTTTTTTGGGACAAAAATCCCGGTTAAGAAAATTGAAGAAAATTTGATTTTCATAAACCAAAGTAACCATCTAGCCTTCCCTGCCCGAACGTAGGGTGATATTGGCCCAAGAAAACGTGTACAAATGTGCTGTAAAAAAGAAAAAATGTTTTTGGTTTTATCTTGAATTAAACATTTAACAACAATAACAACAAATGTTGTATTTTGTTGTCAACAACATTTTGTAGTCGCGTTACAATTGTCGTTGATTCTATATTGTTGCTGTTGTTGTCATTGTTGCTCAAGTTATTGTCCAGACATGCTGGTAGACAAACGTGGACATAATCATTGTTTTTTTTTTTTTTTGTTATCTGGACCGGCATTTATTTTATTTCATTTTAATATTTATTTATTTAAATTATTTTTTTTTTGTTTTGTTTTCATTTTTTAAACAAAAAAACATTAAAATATGGTTGTTGGAACCATAACGAAGGCATTATCCAGGCATTTTAATTTAATTTTTTTTCTGTTAGATTTTTAAACATGTTTTTGTAAAGTTGTTGTTGTTTATTTTTTTATTTTTTTGTTGTAAAAACGAAAACATGGCTAAAACGTTAAAAATAAAATAAACAAACCATGAAGCAAGAACAAATTGTAGAGCAAATAAAATCAGGGAAACAAATTGTTTGCCTTTAAGGTCTGGTGTTTCTGGTTTCCTTTGTCTCTCTTTCCTCCCCTGTCTCTGCTGTAAAAGTTTTGTATGGCACTTTAAACTTCACTTATTTAGATGTCGTTGTTGTATTATTGTCTACGTGCCACAATATTATTTGTTGTTATTTTTTTATATTTTTTTCTGCTTATTGTTGACAAAAAAAATCTTTAAGCTTTTAATTCTGAAAATTTCCTTTAAAAGTGTTTGCTTTTATGAAATTTAAAAAAAATTTAAAAAAAATTCGTTCTTTTAGGGATTTCAAACACATATTCACACTTTTTGTTTTTTTTGTTGCTTTTGGTTGGAACACTTGGGTCACGTTTTATTATTTTACAACTTAACACGATGGCTGAACCTGCATTTTGTTGGATCCTTTTATTGGGTTTTAATAAAGTGGTGGCAGTAAATAAATATTTGATTTAAAAATACATTTGTTGCAAAAGGAAAAGCTTTAACCCTCCTTCCCCCTCCACGCAAATACAAAATTTATGTAAAATTAAAATCCAATTTGAATTTTAAAACAAAATTTTATGATACTTTATGAAATACAAAAAAAATTTCATACTTAATATTCCATTACTTGGATAGAGAAATTTAAGGCTTTCAAATCAACCTATGAATTGTGAAACTCAAAGAAAAACTGAGGAAAATTTGAAAAATATTTCTTAAATAAGTAGTAAAAAATTGAAGAGAAGAAATATTAGTTTCAGGTTTATACTTCAAAAGGTCATTACAAAGGTGAGTGTAATAGAGAGAAAGAGAGCTCAAGTACCTGAATTTTGAAATTTGTCAATTGATAGTTGTCAAATTTGTTGTCATTTATTCAGTCTGTTTTGACAAATCACAGTGGGCGACACATAGACAACGACCAGAGTTCGTGTATGTGTGGGCTGTGAAGCAGTTCTTCTCACTTCAAAAACTCCAATGAGTGCCGCTGTTTAGTCTGAAGTCTAAGAGTAAATAAAATTGCCATGGAAAGCTTTTCAAAAATCTGTCGTTTGGAGTCGACTTTAAACCGTAGGTACCGCCAATCATGTATAAAATTAATACACGCAACTTAAGTAGTATTGAGAAGCTAGGTCGCAATCCTGCCTAAAGGGTTGTAATGACCAATTATGTATATTAGTGTGAAAACGATGTTACCCAGGTTATTACTGTCAGCGACGAGAACTATAATTCGCTGATTACTAATTTCTTTTATGTTGAATTGGATGATATACCCATCCGCGATATGTCGTTTCAACGAAATCCAACAACGTCGATACATGCCACACTGGTCATTACACATTAATTATTCTGCACGAGTGATTTGTGGCCATTAGCAACTCACGTACACTTAAAGTTATCTGACCACTAGGATCATCTGATTTGGCCCCCATTAGAGTATTTCTTTGCGACTGCCTTCCAGCAGATTTCTGGCAAAAACTCTGAGAGTACATTAAAATTGCGATGAAGAGTTTCTCAAAATCCGTCGTTCGGAGTCGACTTTAAACTGCATGGCTCGCCACTCATGTATAAAATTAACACACACAACATAGGTGGTGTGAGAAGCTAGGTCGTAATCCTGACTGAAGGGTTGTAGTGACCAATTATGTATGTCTGTATGTAGATTTTTCCTTGTGGGGCTTTTTTAAGTCACAGGAGTATGCGCATAATGCACAAATAATAGCAGTCCTCAGTGGCATTATTACCCATGTCATCAGACATATTCAGCCTAATTTAGGCGTCAGAGTCATGAATATTTTTCGGATGTGCTTCACCAAGAGAAGCGATGTTATATTCTACACAAAGTGGCATCAATAGGTCTTTCAAACAATTACAAAATTTCGATTACGTCTTACGCACACGTTGTTTTATTGAAATTTAAAAATAAAACACACTTAATGAAAGACTTTCATAATATGCATGAATACGTTAAGCACTGTTTTTGGCAAAGTAATTTAGAATATTGACAAATTACCCTGACATTCTCTTCCTTATTTCTCTCAAAATTAAAAGAAAATTGTTTTCTTATTTCTACTCAACTTCCTATGCAAGTTTCAGGTTACCTGAACCTCTCAGTTGGTAATTCATTACAGCCATCAATCATTTTTAAATTGAAATGAAATTGAATTGAAAAGACATGAAGATAATTAGCAAAATATTTTTCAAATACAGATTTCATATGCCGACATTTAAAAGCTCTTTATAGCAAATAAAGTAAGTCACCTTGAGATTTCTAATTTAAAAATCAAATTTATACTCCAGTTATGTTTAATATTTTATACAATAACGCCTACGCCAAAAACTTATATTTTCTATTCCGTCATAGAAATTTAAAACCAGAAACATGAAATCAATCTTAAAAAGTTGATCACAATTCTCCCAGCATACATGGCAAGGCTTTTGAAATTGAAATAAAAAATACGAACAAAAAAATAAAAAATTTGACATCATTATCCAAATAATATGGTATGACATTGGCAAGTAAATTTGGTTAAAAAATTTTTTTTTTGGTAATTTTTATTTTTTTCATACTCAGCAATTCTATAAATACTTGACATCTACTTGAAGTTGAATGAAAATCTTGAAAAAACTATCAACTTGAAATTGAATATTTTTATGCCAACTTAATGCTGAAATCATTAGAATCAATTCGATTACAAATAAAATAGTTCCCCTTAAAAGTTTCTAATAATTTTCTTAAGATTTTAAATTCTGGTGAAGACAAAAAGTATCATTAGTTGCCATCACTTCAAGCATTCTCCCCCATTTTTTTTTTTTGCTTCCGTGTGTTATAATAAGTGTTTCTATAGGGTTCTACAAATATTTGTCAATCTATGTATGTACATATCTGGCATCATCTTAATAAACAATTATACAAACACTTTAGAATTTGCCTGAATTAACAAGGATGAGTATTGAAAATTTTGAAGTATGCTTGCGATATACATACGAGTACATATGAGTTATACACACACATGTTCTCTTTGAAACTGTATTCATGTCACGTCATCTTCTTAAATTGAATGTACTCACTCAGTCGTTCGCGTTAAATACACATTCAGAATATACAACTCACATATAGTCACACATAATTTACATTCATTTCTGTACACAGTGTGAGGTTTATGCATGCAAGCGATGTAAAGGAGTTAATTGTTGCAAAGTTCCATTTTAAAATATATTTTTTTTATTTGTTGATTACAATTCAATTAAAAATTGTATTCAATTGTTTAGGAGCTCAATAACTTCGACCTTATGCTCGATGTAGTGTAATAGACAGAGTCTCTGGTTGGAATCGAACCCTCAACTAGCGTTCACTAGCAGAGATCAGCAATGAGTATTTAAAAAGATAAGTAAAATCGAATCATACTCATAATTTCTGATACTTATACGCATTCATACTTATTTTAATATTATACTCATACTACTCATATTCAAAGTTTGATGTACTCATCATAGTCATACTTAACACCACGTTGTTAATTTGAACTCTCTATAACTCAAAATTTACAAGAATCACAAAATAAGCATGATTCGCGTACGATTACTACAATACTCACTAGAAGGTTATGTGTTTGCTTTGCTTGCTGTCTTTGTCTTTTTTCTTTTTCTGTAAACACAACAACAACTAAGACTGTAAATTTTGATGAATGATTCGAATCACTCGAATTATTTATGAGTATTATAAGTATTGTTCTAAAGTTATGAATCTGAATGAGTAGGCATGTGAATCAAACATATTTCGAATGGCATGAGTTCGATGTCAACGTTGTACTCATACTCATTGTACTCATATTTATAAATCAATATTGTACTGAGTACGAATGAATCAGAGTCGTTAAATTTCAATATTATTGACTCAGTAATATTCAAAATTTCATGAGTGCTTATGAGTAGCGAAAAAACGATTCATTGCTGATCTCTGTTTACTAGACTACCAGGGCACCGAAATTTTAAAATTTTGATATTTTCGGCTGTGAAAAGATCAACGGAAGTTTTATTCTTTTGAATAAGCTACTGAATGTAGTGTGTACTGATTGAATCGCAAAAACCGGTAGCCTTGACTTTATTGGTTGACAAGCCTGCCGAATTGGTCCTTGTCGCTAATTTGCTTCGAGAAACCAACTATTTTGACTGCTATTTTGACTGCTGTTCTGTTATAATGGAACAAATTTCATCTTTACTGAAATCTTGCATTGCTGGTGAAATGGGCACGTGATTACATTATTACAACAACACCATTAAATTCGAAAACACAAAGCCATTTGAAAAGCCTATATCTCCTACAATCTCTCATACTTTCAAAATCAGATTGATCAACGGCATATCATTTATTGTTGTTGTTTTATGTCATATGTTTTATGACCTCCCAGTTCGAGGGAGGGTTCTGAGGTGTGAAGTCGCCGTGATCTAGTAGGTAGTGTGTTGGCTTATTAGACGAAAAGCCGGGGTTCGAGCCCCAGGCCAGACATCAAAATAAAATTCAAAAAGTATTTCTTCGGCGACTTCCTCTCTGCAGATTGCTGGCAAAAACTCTGAGAGATTTCCATGAAAAGTTTCTCAAAAATCTGTCGTTCGGAGTCGACTTTAAACTATAGGTCCCGCCACTCATGTATAAAATTAAAACACACAACATAAGTGGTGTGAGAAACTAGGTCGTAATCCTGACTGAAGGGTTGTGATGACCAATTATGTATGTATGTATGTTCTGAGGGGTTGACTGAAGTGTTGTGATGACCAATTATGTATGTATGTATGTTCTGAGGTGTTGCAGAATTCACTCTTTGTGTCTGCGGAATTGGCAGTCATTATAGGATATATATTATAATAGGGATATATGCCCATCGGATAGCAGTCCCCTTGCATAAGCAGAAGATGTAACTTGAAAGAAAAGGAGACTGTCCTGTCACTTAATGTGTCACTACATAGAACTTAAGGGGAACCCCACTCCTGACATCACTCATAAAATTGTTTGATTTTAGGTGAAGAAAGATTGTCCGCTCTATGAAGGAATCTGGGAATGGAAACCATACGTGGTTTTTGTGTGAGGTGATGACACATGGGATAGATAGGCAATGAACTGATGTCGAGTATGTGCGTTATTACTATTGAAACTGATAACGTAGAGTCATTAGTGGACTATCACTGGATTTAACATTGATTTGTATGCATCATGAATTTTTCGCCGCAAAAAATAATACTTAATGAGTAACTGATGTTAATAAAGACCAAATGAAGCAGCTTATCAAAGTTCTGACAGTATTTAATTGTCAGGCCGCTCTCGATGAGAGTGATTTGGCAATCCCAATTAAAGCGACTTTTTCACCCGCCCTTATATGAGAGTAGTCAAAAACTAAAATGCTAGGATTTCATCATCCTGAATTTCATTCATTTTATGTTGATTAAGAAAAGAACGGAAACCTTCCTCGATTTAACATCTTGAAACAGATTTCTGTTGAATGAAATTTTGTTTTAACGAATGCACTCTTTTAATTTCTCTGATTTCTGTGGTTGTCCCAAAGTAGTGATGGTGGTGGTGATGGTGATGGTGGGAATGGGAAATGGTTCTAGTACTTACTTACATACATACGAAACAACGTACAATCCTAAGTACTGGTATATGTACATATGTAGATACGCAAATTTAAATGTGTACTTTGCTGTATTATTGCTGTTGTTACTGTCATTGAAATTGGCGATATTGTTGTTGTATTGTTGTGTTGTTATTGTCATTATTATCATGTGTACATACAGGCAGGTATTTGAACTTGTCAAACATGTTTCAATTTTATATAACACTTGATAAGTCAATTTGATTAAGTACCGGGTACTTTTTCATTATAATGATTATTTAATGCCGGTATTGCTGCTGCTGCCACTGCTGTTGCTGCTGATAAAGTGGTCTCAGACAAGAATTTATAACCAAATGCTGCAAGATTTACGCAGTAAAATAGAATCGAAGTTGTTTAAAGCCTAAAGCAAGAAATCTAATGGCAGTGTTAGAATGGTCTCAGGGCTTTCTTTTGAAGGAGAACGAGAGAGAGAGAGGGGAAAGAGAGAATATTGTTTTATAGAATATGATTATATAATAAATATTAAACAACATATGGCTTAAATATATTATTTTATTTGATCAACGCAATAAATATGAGCACATTTCCTGTACTGGGGTATAACATTTCAATTGTAGTTTTCAAACTTCTAGAAAACATAACACAATTTAAGCTGCTGCCTTTGCTTTGTATATGCTGTACATAGCCCCTCATAATAATACTGCTGTTGCTGTTGCTATTGCTATTGCTGATTTAGCACAAAAACCTCCAGTACAAATTGAGGGGAGGAAAATGGCAAAAAGTCTCATCGTCAATAAATGGCATCAAGTGACAGTTGGCAACAATAATCTGTTCAATTTTGTTTCGCATTCATTTGTTCATTCATTCATTCATTCATTTGGTCCCATTATTTTGCTTCAATTCCACCAGCGTATGTGATTATTCTGCATGTTTTTTTATTTTTCTGTAGTTGGAATCCAATAATTTTCATTAAACGTTTATGACCCCAAAATGACAAGCGTAATTTGTACATGAATTTTTTTTATTGTGAACATTAATGAAAATAAATAACACGATTTCAATTTCGAATGATTTATTATTGTTGGGGCTTAAATATTTAAAGCATTCAACCATTTGTGGCATATTAATGAAAGCTTCTCTTTTTTCTTTTTTTTTTGGGAGAGGGGAGGCCAGTAAGAACTACTGTATGAACACAGAAAACGTAAATAAACCCCAAAAGCATTCTTAGTATGTTCAAAGAAACCTAAGACAGAAATAAATACATTTCTTTGTATGATGACGGGTCCACAACCTCATGACTTTTTGAATATCCTGCAACTAATCTGCCAGTTGACTACAATTAAAATTTCAACAAACTTCTGTATTTACTCAGCCAATTTCCAAAGGATTTAAGGAGAAAATGAAAAGTAAATTTTGTGTTCTCATTTATCAAGTTTTTGAGTCTGTACAAGCACGAAAGATGCCGCACATTCTAGATACATAGTTAAAGTCTATACGCCGATTTTGTGTTGACGGATTTCATATCGGAAATGCAAAAGATTGTGGAGAACATAGAGATTTAACATGGCTTAGTGGTTTCAGTTTTTAGGATAACTTTGATATGAGAAACATTTCCGCCAAATAGATGACGGATTTCTAAAGCATCAACCACAAGAAGCAACGTGTGACAACTGCAGACTGAAGCTTTTGACGATTTTCAACAAGAAATATTTGTAAACGTGAACGGAACATGAATTCACCACGTTACAGCATTAAGTAAGTACTAGGTCGATGTGGAGGCTTTGACTATCAAAGCTCACTTGAGCATGATAGGCCACAAGTAAGCGCAGTCCCTATACAGACCGAATTCCTCCAAACTAAGGAATAAGTTGGTTAGCGCAAGGGCTGCCTATCCTACGCTGGAAAACCAACCTGAAAGTTTAATAAACAAATCAATATCCTTGACATCAATGGACGATAACTTCGTTAAGCTGACATAGAATGGATTGCCAAATAAACTACATCTGCACCTTGCAAGAGATGGGCATTGACAAAGAGAGTGGATAACAGTTTCCTCTTCTTCAGCAAATCTACCTAGACCCACGGCAGAAGTCGTTGTATAGGAGCCACAGTTTTTCTTCCCATAACACAATGACCTGTAAGCATGGCCACTGTGATCAAGATGACATTACGTGCAAGCCCGAGTAATCGGTTGGTGCGCCTTCTATCATTCAAGTGCCAAATGAGCCTGTTAGTAGAGCAAGATTTTTCATTGACCCGGAATAGATTGTTCCTGTACTGACTGAATTCCACCAAACTAAGAAAGAAGTTGTTTAGCGCAAGGGCTGCCTACCCTACGTTGGAAAACCAGTCTGGAAGCAACGAAGCAATATCCTTGACATCAATGGATGATAACTCCGCCAAGCTGACATAGAATGGATTGCCAAATAAACATAGACCAAACGTAAGTGGCATAAACAAATCGATTGACTAGGATTCCAGAAAGATTGCATCAACTCTGGCGAGCCGCGTTGGCCACCATACAGCATAGACCAAACTTAAGTAAAAATAGTAGGTTTTCGTAGAACTTCGGAAAACGCCAAGTTAGTTGGTCAGCCAATAGGGTCATGACGACCGTGAATAGGGATGCATACCTTTAAAAGAGTATATGATTTATATAAACGTGTTATTTGCACCACGACAATGGGCACATGTTTAATTTACATGATAAGAATACATGAATTAGGATACGAATTGTTCTCTCATCAGCTCTATTCTCTAAATTTAACCCCAAGTATCTAGACTTTGTTTTCAAACCTAATACAATTTGACTCCAATTACGAAATCATCTCACAAACAAATCGATTTTAGTGACCTCACCAAATTTTAAAGACATAATAAAATTAGAAAAGAGTTATAATCTTTATAACGATTAAAAAATTGTCCGCGTGTTACTAAACGATGGAGAAAGTTAAGAAGTCTGATTCTGCATTGTATTAAACATATTTAAAGTTTCTTATATACGCGCCATATGTAACAGTTTACCCATTGTATCTTTCTATACAGTATTCAGACATTCTTGGGACTACTTCTGCGACACATGAGTCTTATGCCTCTAACTGATGAAACCAATCATACATAAAACATGCATTTCCCTGTTTGACAACTAATTTTATCAAGAGAACTCATTTTATTCTCCGTTGATAGGGACTTCCTGCAAAATTTATTGGTCATGAGAATTACAGATACATGCCGCCGATATATTGCAGACAGAAGCAATGCAAATTAAACACAATATGTTTGAGAGTGTAATTACAACAAAAATACAATATATTGTCTCTACACAAACTAAGTAACTCATGTAACACATTTAACAGCAACCATCAATATTTAACTACAACACATACATATTTATGACGGGCATATCATGTCGAGAGTGTTATTGTGTTGTGTTGATTCCAACAACAGAAGCAAATGTAATACAAGCTTACAGCACCAGCAGTAGTAGGTGGCCAAAGAGAGGTAAGTATGGTAAGTGGCAGCAATTGAGTGAGTAGCACTTGTCAAATTCTATGAAAAAAAACAACACAATTTTTTCTAATTTTTTTTGCAAACGTATGCAATTGCTATTGTGAATGTGTCACAGAAATAAATAAATAAACAATCATTGTGCTACTGTGTTCACTCACTCACATACTCGTATGCATATGAGATAAAGTCTCTCGAGTTGCTGCAACAGATGTAGACTTTACATGTAAAATGAAAACTTTTTTAGTGAACGACACAAAAACAAAATTTTTTCGTTTATCTATTACTGTGGACCCGACAAATGTTTCACTGCCATACCCATATCCAGGGTGGGGGAAGAGTTGACCAAAGTGAACAAAAAAAATAAAATGTGAAACTAAAAGTGCTAACACAACATTAACTGATGATAAAATATTTACCAGCAACCATTTGTTGTTGTTATTGTGTGAACATGTATTATGTGATGTATTGTTGGTGATGATGCAATAATAAAAGCATAGTACATACTCGTCAATGGATCACTACTTAAATTGTGGGTCATTTTACGTTTAAAACATTTTGAAATACATACTCGAAATTATTATTGAAATCTTCTAACGCCAACTAACCTCGCCTTTAGTCGTCGTAGTCTAGTAGATAGTGTGTTGGCTTCTTAGACATGAGGGCAGACATTTCCAATAAACACGAAATATAAAAAAATATTTTGTTGACGGCCTCCATCTCAGCAGATTTCTGGCAAAAACTCTGCGAGTAAATAAATAAAATTGCCATGAAAATGTTTCTCAAAATTCTGTCATTCGGAATCGACTTTAAACTGTAGGTCCTGCCAGTTATGGATACAGTCAACAATTGCAATATAAGTGACGTGAGAAGCTAGGTCGTAATCCTAACTGAAGGGTTGTAACGACCAATTGTGTACGTATATATGTACACTTCTTTATTGACCCCAAAAGTTTTCTGATGAGGTTTACTATCCTGGAGTCATTCTCAGTGATGTACGTACATGTAATCTGTATACTTAAATAACTAAACAAGTATTTAAAGAGCCTTTATTCTTGCCAGCAATAACATTTTATTTGTATGTCCCTACAGCCTATTTCTAGTATATTTCTACTACTTGACTGGTTCAGCTTACCCGAACATTACCAAGCTGTTCTTGAATAGTTCTGCCATGTCCCGTCCTCTTTAGATTAAAGATAGCCGCGAGTAATCCTTATTCCTCTCAATCAATACTACAGACAGAATAGTACTACCAAGCTGGTTCAGCTTATCCGAACATTGCCAAAATATTCTTAAGTAGTATTGCTGTGTCCCATCCTCTTGCGATGGGGAATAACCACGAGTAACCCCCATTCCATTTATTCAATACTAGCATGACTAGAGAGATTAGATTTTACTACATGGGTAGGGGCCATCCTATGAGTGTTGGTCTTATATACGAAAAAAATTCAGAGACATTAGTTTGAATCGAATATGCCAACAAACTTTTTGGAATAATATCCACAGGAGATCAAAGAGGAAGCCGACCAAAGGCAACAAGCAGGAGATCAACTTTGTAGCAAATAAATGTGGTTTTTCAGCCTCAAAAATTGAGCTTGACGACGTGAAAGGTGGGAAGCAACATAGGGGCAGCCCATGTCAATCAGGAACTTTTACGGTTGTAGATCACATATTATTAATGCAAGTTTCGTTATGGAATTAGAAAACAACATTACGACACTCGAAAAATAAGCTGTGCAAGAGAGGAGAGAGAGAGTAGCGACACAAAAATATTCCAAACATCAGTGTGTCTGTCACTACATTGGTCTAATTGGTCAAGCCTTCAGTCTAGATTGCGACGACCTAGATTCTCACAGCATTTTAGAGAGACTTTTCATGGCAGGAACTGTTACTATTACTCTCAGAGTTTTTACCAGAAATCTGATGAGAGGAAGTCGCTGAAGAAATATGTGTTTTATATTTCGTTTGGTTCGAGATATCTGATCTGGGGTTTGAACCGTGGTCTTACGTTTAATATGCCAACATACTACCTACTAGACTACGACGACTTGTGTCAGTCATTGTAAGAACTACATAGCAAACGTATAAGATTATAAGATAAGATATAAGATGGTATAAGAGAGTAGAAAAAAGAGACGATCATTAAGCAAGAGTTCAAGAACTTCAACTTGAACTCAGTTTCACGTACCAATAGTTTACGATCAAATAAATTTATACACAAAACTGTTTAAAATGATTTATCTCCTATGTTTGTATATGCTGTAAAGAAATATGTACAGTCAAAGAAAAAAGTCTACATACAATGGTATATGTTTTGCTCTTCAAACGTTGTTGATTGTAAACGTGTAAAAGAATTAAATAAACTCTGTTTTTAATTTGATAAAAAGCAGCATGTATGTAGACTTTTTTCCTTGACTGTATATAGCTGTGTAGCTGTATAAAAGTGTTGAAAAATATAAAACAACAAATTTTGTTAGTTTTCCATTAAAAATTATTTAAATGGAAAATGTGTCCACACACTTACCTTTATTTCATGTATGAAATCCGTTTCATCCAATAAATTTATGCGAACGGACATAATCCGTGATGGTCTACACAGACAATGCATTTTGATGGGATTATTGATTTCGTTTTTATTTTTATTTCTTTCTTATTTTTATTAAAATTTTTGTTATTTTTTAATAACTTTTCCTTTTTTATTTTTTGTTACTTTTTGTTTTGTTATTATTTGATTATAAAATTCTTTTTTTTTCTATCTTTTATGTATTTTATTATTATATGGCGTAACAAAAATTTCTTTTTAAAAAAAACTTTTTTGTTCTTTTTTCACTCTCCTGCAATATTTACAAAATATTTTTCAATCAACAACAAATTTTCATATTTTTTTAAGAATTTTTTTTGCATATTTTTTTTTGCATATTTTTTTATTTTCATAAAATTCTTTTACTTTTTTTAATGCTGATGTTTTGTTTTATGGTGCTTCTTTTCTTTTTTTTTCAAGTATAAATATTTTTATTTATTTTTTATTTCTTTCTTTTAATATTCAAACGAAAATATTCTAAAAAGAAAAAAACTTTTTCTCTTTTTTGCTTTATTTCTTTGCTTATTTTTATTGCAAATATTCAAATATTTTTATTTCACTTTTTTTCTTATCTTTTAATTTATTTTTGGTAATAAAAGAAGTTATTTTTCAAATATGTATGTATGTATGCAGCCCAGGTTATATATTTGAAAATTCTTTCTTAAATTTTTTATTTTTATTTATATATTTAATATTTTTATTTTAAATTTTTCATTTTATTTTTCTCTCCTTCATCTTTCAAATGCAAGGTTTTAATGCCACAATTTAATTTTCGTTTTCCAAAGTAATACCAAGAACAACTAAATTTTATTTGGTATTTGAAGAGATCTGTAAAGAAAATTGTTATAAAAAAATTCAAATAATTTATTAATTTTGTTAACTGTTAATTGTTTTTTAATTTATTAATTTATAAGTATGTAGTAAATATTGCATGCCATTCTGTATTACTTTTTTTTATCATTTGTTTGGCATTTGAACACAAAAGAAAATTGAATAGTTTTTCACGCTTACAAATCCCAAAGTCTAGACAGTTAACAGATAATAAAAAATGCCTGTTAATTGAAATTATTTCTTTAATTAATTTAACAAAATGCAATAAAACATTTCAAATACTTTCTAACGTTTCTGAAACGTAAAGAAAAATCATTTATCACGGCCAATGATTTTACAATTGATAGAGGCATACGAACGCATCATTTAGCAACGATTACTTTTAAAAACTTAATTTGTATTTACTAATTTCGATTGTTAATGGCCTGTTGACTAATACGTCTACAGCATATTATCTAAAGTTATTAATAAGTAAACTTAATATTTAAGCAAGCATACCAATCAGACCAAATGAGTTTAAAGAGATCATCGACAAATTAAGAATAAATAAAGGCCGCAGGCGCTAGTTAACTGCCGAGGATTGTAGGCACACTTACATAAATATGATAGTATTACAGCAGAACCTGATAGGATTACAGTGAGCTATGCTCTGAAGCAACTGCAAATTTAAACTAAAAGGCAGACAGAATTCAAATCTTTCAACTTAATTTGTTCATTGCGATCCAAAAATATTTTTTCGATGACTTCCTCTCAGCAGATTTCTGACAAAAACTCTGCGGCATAATAAGATTGCTATGAAATGTTACTCAAAAATCTATCATTCGTATAAAATCATGTATAAAATTATTACGTACACAACATAAAGTGGTGTGAGAAACTAGATCGCAATCCTGACGATAGGGTTGTAATAACCAATTATGTTATGTTTGTAATCCAAGGAATAGTATGATGGTTTACTCTAAGAAAAACACGAGTTCAAAACTCAGCGCTAACATCTTGTAAATCCTCTCTCATCAGGTTTCGGACAATTGCTCTGAGAGTAAACTAATTGCCACAAAAAAGCTTTTTAACTTGTTCGATAGTTCCCGCCACTCATGTGTAATATTAAGACATACAACAGCGGTAGTGTAGGAAGTTAAACGGTACAATAGATTTGTGTCAATTAATTTTGCAATGTATGTATGCAAATATGTAATGTTGAAGCTGAAGTCGAAGGCTGCTTCAAACCTGGAAGGAAGACACAATTGTAAAGTACCACACGAAACAAAGTGTGCGTGAGATATTATCGAAATTTTTATATTCGTGTCCAAGGCCTATTGATTCCATTATGTATGGAATATAACAGCGTTTAAATGCCCGCCACTACATCTGGGGAAAGAAGTCATCCAAAATGCCAAATTTTTAAAGACTTTGCATTTGATGACATGTATAGCGATGTTTTTTTGAGAGCTGCTGTGGTTCGTAGCTTATTCGCATGCACCTGCTACTTAAGCAAACTCCATAAGAAAAAGTCCAGCGGGGTCAAATCGTACGATTTCATTGGGCAGTTAACTTCCCCTCCACATGCTATGCACATGCTCTCAAGTCGCTTTTGCAGAATATTTAATGTGATATGAGTTATCTGGCACATAGCGCTCGTTCTGTTGAAACCACATGTCGTTGGTGTTTCGATCATCCAACTTATGTTGAGAGAAGTTGGTATTCATCAACCTATAATGCCTGCCGTTGACAGTGGTGGCCTGGCCAACATTTTTCTCAAAGAAATATGGAACGATGGCGTCGCCAACATCAAATGCACACCAAAAGTTAGTTTTTCGGGATGCATTAGACTCTTGTATCTCATGTAGACTGGAATCGTCCCAAATTCGACAATTTTTTGTGTTCACATACCCGTTCATCCAGAAATGGATGAAAGTGATTTTTCCATTAAAATTAAGGCCTTGATCCAAGCCTGTTTAGAAAAAAACAAAATTGCATACCACAGCGTGGATTTTTATTTTTCCAAACCGTATTTGTTTGTCTTCTCTCCAACCCGCAACACATGTAAATACACACGTAATTGGTCATTACAACCCTTTAGTCAGGATTACAATCTAGCTTCTTCCGCCACTTATGTTGTGTGTGCTAATTTTTACCCATGAGTGGCGAGACTTACAGTTTAAAGTCGTCTCCGAACGACAGATTTCTGGGAAACTTTTTCATGGCAATTTTATTATGCCCCCAGAGTTTTGACAAGAAATCTGCTGAGAGGAAGTTGCCGAAGAAATATTTTTTATATTTAGTTTTGTTGAAGATGTCTGACCTGGGGTTTTGAACCATGGCCTCTCGTCTAATAAGGCAACACACTAGCGACTAGACTACGGCGACTCCAACCAGCAAACTAAAACTAAAAGACTTTGAAAGAATATCGGCATATTGTTGGAAATAAGAGTAAGTCAACCAAATGCATACGCAGAGAGCTTCTGCTTTCTAGTCTACAGAGTTTCTGCTGTATAGCGCGCTTGTGCTATAATAGAAGCCTCATCGTCATATGTGGCAAATTGTACTTTGACAACGTCATGGTGCCAAAAGGCTTTGTATTCGGTAGGAGCAGAAAAGTCCACTCTGAAATTGAAACAGGCAATTAAAGGAAAGCTAACACCGAACAGTAATACCTCTTTGGAAACGACTGTATGCTTTTAATCAAACTAATGACCATGTCAAGCCAAAGTCAAGCAAACCGCATTTTTTTCGCATTTAAAGCAAAATAGTGTACCCACTGTAATTACGAAGAAACCAACGATTTAATTTTCGAAAATCATCTTCAAACCATGGAAAATAGTTTATAATGTTTTTTTTGCGAGACTGTACTTTATGAATTTGAATTACAGCCAATTGAAAAAAAAATTTAATTTTTTTTATTTTTTAATTCAAGTTATTCAACAATAGCTGTGTGAGACAATTTATTCTCGTTTGTCATGCACATGGCTGGTATGGTATGCTATGTACGAATAACTTTACAGTACAACTTCATATCAAATGCGATGTCTTTTAGTGGCATGGAGTTTCAACTGAAACAATGAAAACAGCAACAGAATTAAAAAAATAAAAATAAAACGCAAAATACAAAAGAAAGATAACAAATAAACAATAAAACAATTGCAATTAAATTGCCATAAATTATGATTATTTTTCACAGTAACACAGGCATTAAGAATTCTTAAGATTTTTATTTTTCAAATTCCATAATATGGATGGATGGATGGATGGTTGGATGGTGTATGAATACAAAAAATCCAAAAACAACGAATAAATAAAGTTCCCACACAAGATAATCTATTTTACAAATATTTGCTCTTGATTTTCTTTCATGTTATGATTGTCATGGCTGCTGAACACGCCAGTACTGTGGAATTAGTTGCCATTAGAATGCCAAGAAAACTTCCAACTTTAATACATTTGTTGCCACAACCAAAATGACACTTGAACTCCGTTTCGAATAAACCAAGCAAAGCTTGACCACAAAATAAAGAAAAAATCACAGCAGAAAAGGCCCCAGCAATTGTAAAAATTATACACTCAAGTTGTATTAAATCATAGAAGAAAAACAAAATTACACACCCACCCACTACTACACTATCTCGTCGTATACGGACGGTATGACTTACGTTTTTGAAAGAAACTGTTTAAAAATTAAATTCAAATAAAATTTAAACAAAGATTATAAAACAATGATACGACATGCTGACTGGCATACAATTAAACAAAAAAACTAAACGTAAAGAGAGAAGCAAAAAAAAAAATAACTCCCAAAACGTAATAAAATAATAGACAAGAAACTTGATTAGTTCGTCTATGAAACTTAAGAACAATACCCCAAAGCACAGAAACAATTGCTTTGCCATACAAATAATGGAAAAACAAAAGTAAAAAAAAACAAAAGCAACAAAAAAAACAAATGAAATAAAGAATTAAAATATTTTTCCCACCGCACCTTTTAACGGAGAAAAAAAGTTATTAAAGCAGAAAATAAAAAAAACAAAAAAAATTTTAAATAGAAAAATCCCTCGTCTATTATAAAATAAATTGTATCACTATCAAGAGGAATTCAAATATTTGTAGAGAATAACAAACAAAAAAAAAACTAGAAATGCTTTTAATTAAAAGGCAAAAAATTCTTTGCGAAAATTATACAATAAAGTAGAAAATATCTTGACGATACACCACCACATTTCGTACTAAGTCCGAAAGGTCAAAAAGTAAAAAAAACTGCTTCAGACGAATGCAGATCTCCCCAGCCTATTGCTACCTTAAGCATTCCAAAACACTCATAAGCTTGAATAAACAGACATTGAGTCATCTGGAATCTAGTGCCACTTCTTTCTTGTAACTTCATCTTGCGTAACTTCTCAATTAAAAATTTTTTACTGTCTGAATAGCTTAAAAGTTTTTTTGAGAAACGTTTCATGGCAATTTCTATTCTACTCGCAGATTGCCAGAAATCTGCTGAGAGGAAGTCGGCGAAGAAATATTTTTGCACAATACCTACTAGACTACAGCGACTACAAACAGCATACTTAACAATCCTAGTGTTAGAATTAACAACCCTAGAGTGTGTGTGCTTATTAGACGTGAAGCCACGGTTCGACACCTGATTCGGACAAAACGAAATTTTAAAAAATAATTCTTCAGTCTTTTGGGAAAAAACGTTGCGAGTAAAATAGTAATTGCCATGAAAAAATTCTCAAAAGAATCTGTCGTTCGAAATCGATTTTAAACTGTAGGTGTCGCCCCTCATGGATGAAAGTAACACAACATAAGTTGTGTCAGAAGCTTGGTCGTCATCCTGCCTAAACGGTTGTAATGACCAATTAAGTAAGTAAGTAAGCGTAGATAAGATTTTATATCGAAGCAAAAAAAATTGAGTTCAGATTTAAAATACACTTGAGACAGTCTCATTCGAATTAATGATGAGCATCACTATTTCCCACTTCAACTTATCATCTCTGGCATCATCATCTGGGGTTATGTTAGGAATTTCAAGTGTCGGCTGCCTTTGCATGTTCCTGTTGATGGCTTGTCTGATAAAGTCATTCACATTCACTACCATTCACATTTCCTTCAAGTGTGGCCTATCCATTTACGGCTTCTTATTTCAATCTGTGCGGGCCAGAATATTACAAAAATTTTACGCAATCGAAATGACCGCTATCTGATGTAATTGATTCAATTTGGCAGACTTAAAGGAGAAGTTATGGTCGAACAGGCAAATATTATCAGTATAGTCAAGATGGCAGAATACAGTACAATGTTGGTAATAAATATACACCTCTCTCGTACTGTAAGGTACCTCAGGGAGCAAAGTCTGATATAGATTGGCTGTTTGAGATTTAAAACAAATCCCTAATATGACCGTAATCCGTTGCTGATCGAAGGACCATACAGTCTTACTTTATCTGGCGAGTAAGGAAAGAGGAAAGTCGTGCTTACATTTTAGATGACACATATTCAGCAGCACAAACGCTCTTTCTCATTTACTTTAATTTTGACTGCCATTCCTAATTAAGAGAGCGGTGTGATCAAAAGTCCTTAATTAAGGGTTTATTGTCGCTGCACTATGGCTTACGTTGACTTCAGGCTCATTTATGTTATTTGGGTTATTTGGCTCTCCATTCCTTGTCAGCTTAACACAGTTATCATCATTAAATATCAAGGTTGTGGCTTCGTGTATTAGGGTGGTCCTGCTTTAGTGTGCAGCTCCTGTGCTTACCCATTTTTTTTATAGAAATTGGAGGAATTGATTCAGCACAGTACCTGTGGCGTCACAACGGGCCGCTAAGTGTGCTCAAGTGAGCTTTGGTAGTCAAAGCTACGACTCTAACCTACGTCGATTTTAAATAGCACCTCGTTGATGTTATATAAACTTATCAGTATCATGTACAGTGAGCGTCAAAAGAAACTGTACTTAAAAAACATAAATTAATAAATTTCCGTTATTTTTATTGTAAAATTGTTTCATTGCCAGTTTTTAAAATTGAAACAAAAATTTTTAATTCGAAAAAACTTTCGAAATATTGCCAAATTGTTTCGGGCACTCTCCGTAAGTGGTAAAAGTTGAGTTTGGTTATTGTTAGAATTTTATCCATGGTGTATAGTTTCTTTTGGCGTTCACTGTATATTCATGGGGGGAAAACAATGACGTCGCTGAACTGTTATAGGTTACCGAATTATGAGTATATTATAAGCATTTATCAAACGTTTAGCATTGGTACCCAGGACTTATATGCTAACTTATCAGGCCTTTTGAATAACATATGAAGAACATGCCATATGGCTAGGGTTGCCAGCCTGGCTGGACTTGGCTGGATTGTCCAGCTTTTTTGATGCTTGTCCAGTTTCAAGCTAAAATTTAATTTGTCCAGCTAAATAGAAATTTTTTAGTACACTGCAATAACTTGGGCAATAATTTTCATGTTATCTTTGTCAAATCATTAACTTATTACAAACTTTTTATTTTTTTACCAAAGTACAAACTAGTAAATGGTCCTCCAAATAAATTTTTTTTTTGAAAATGCTTTAAAAAAACTACTCAAATTTCTTTTTTTATTTGAAAGTACAATCCTTCCGGTTAATAATGGAAAATAATTTCATTCAAATGGCTGCCTCGGCTGGCCATGCAGTAGCCTACACGATCGGTCCAATTTTTAAGCACATTATCGATTGTGTGCAGCTGTATTTCATCAATGGCTTCACGAATATTGTTTAAAGCGTCAATTGTCTCTGGCTTGCCGGCGTAACACTTATCTTTGACGGCACCGCACAAATAATAGTCCAACGGTGTCAAATCGCAGCTCCGAGGTGGCCAAACGACATCAGCTCTGCGGCTGATAATGCGATCTTCAAAAACAGGGCGCAAAACATCGAGTGTAGCTTCGTCTGTGTGGCACGTAGCGCCGTCCTGTTGAAACCAAATGTTGCCAATATCCTCCTCTTCAATTTTTGCGACCAAAAATTCGTTCAACATGGCCCGATAACGATCGCCATTGACTGTAACGGCCACTCCTTGGTCATTTTCGAAGAAAAATGGCCCAATTATGCCTCTGGACCAAAATCCGCACCAAACAGTGACTCGTTTTGGGTGCGTCGTCTTTTCAATGTATGCGTGCGGGTTTTCTGTGCCCCAAATCCAACAATTTTGCTTGTTTACATACCTGCCAAGATCAAAATGAGCTTCATCTGAAAAGATGATTTTTTTTGGCAAAATCGGCATCTTCTGTAAGTCGATTGCAGGCCCACTTAGCGAAGCGAAAACGCATTAGATGGTCCATATTCGTTCAGCGGAAGAATAAAACTAATTATCTGTCATATCAGACATGAGCTAAGTGTTACCATTCACGAAATAAGCACTAGTTGAAATTGATATTTTAATAAAAATTATTTACACAAAACCAAAATTAACATTTTCTCAGTATTTTGTATGTCCAGCTTTTTTGTTTTGTCCAGCTTTTTAAAACCCAATGTCCAGCTTTTTGCAAATCGGAATCTGGCAATCCTACATATGGCGTATGTTACTAGGTATTGTCCAAAATTAAGACTTTTCGTTTACATTATCTATATCCAAGAGAGTGCTATTAGAAATCGTGGATATATAGTAATAGTACGACAACTGATCGTAATTGTGTATAATTATTTTGCATGGTAGGCATCTGATACACTTCAAAGTAAATAAATTTCAATAGAAACCTCTGATAGTCAAAAAAAATATATTATAAATTTTGAAAACAAATTAAATAATTCAGTTAAAAAACAACAAAATTAAAAATTATTAATTGCTTTTAGTAAAGCAAATTAATTTAATATGTGATTAATTTCAAAAGCAAATAAATTTAAAAAATATGAAGAAAATTTTGTTTGTCTAGACTTTTCGAAAATTAAAAGCGTGTGGAAATTTTAAACAAAATTTCAATTGAATTTTTCCACCACATTCAAGCAAAAAAAAAAGAAAGAGAGAAGAAAAAAGAAAACGAAATATATTGTATCAGTAAAGTAAGGCACACAAACCTACAGCCAGAGTCACAACGTCAGAGTCAGAGCTAGAGCCAGAGCAATGACCCATAATTTAATACGGCATGTAAAATTCAAAAAAAAAACTTTTTTAAAAAAAGCGAATTACAATGAACACAAAATTGTACAAAACGAGTAGGAGGGTTGAAAGAAATGAAGAGAAAAAAATTGCAATTTAACAATCATAATTTATCTTCGTTTTTTTTTAATTTTTTTTTACATTTTGTAAATTTACTCACACCATGAATAAAATATGCGAAAGCAATATAAACTCGTAACTCGTACTTTAGCCCAGTACTTGGTTGTTTTTTTTTCACTTTTTTTCTTGTTCCCCATTATTTTCACTTTGCCAGTAATGGCCATAATTACACCGGCATAAAAGGACTGCTGGCTTGTATAAGCAAATGTTGATAAAAAAACAAACACAGAACGTAACGTAAAGAATGTAAGAATATCGTACGCATTTTACAAGCACATACACACACACACGAGTCCATATACACTGTATGGCAGTATGGTAGTCAACTGTATACTTTTGTTCTGTTTCTTCTCTTCTGTTTTTTATTTGTTTAAAAAAATAATAAAAAGAAAAAGAAAAACCATAATAATTGTAATGCACAGTAATGGGTCTTGGTTTCGTAGAACTGTGGGGCATTCTAACTAAATGGCAAACAAATTTGAAAATTAAATTCAAATAAAAATTTATTTTCCATTTCAATTAAATTCCTGAAATGCACCTGAGGGGATTTAATATGAATTTTCTCATTCTCTCTTTCGTTTAAATGAATTTTATTAAGAATTAATTTTTTTTATTGCATTTAGGACGGAGGGAACATGAATGGACAAGACAGTCTGGTTTAAAAAATGAGAAAATATTTAATTTTTTACATCCTGTTATGGGGGGAAATTCTTTTTTTAAGTAGAATGTTTGTTGTGTAACATTGTGTTTTAATAATTTAAAATTGTTTTTTATTTATGTATATGGAAGGCATTTTAATATTCGAAAATTTTGTGCCTGTGGGTCAGAAGTTTATTCAATTTGTCATGTTGCTGTGAGAGCTTCTGTAAAGAAATTCAAAAAGGGACAGCAAAATCGCTTTCGCCTTTCTCTTTCACAAATCAAAAATCCTTGTTAATTAACCTTAAAAGCGAATTTCCCTTGCCGATGATATCAATGCTTTTCTTGACTTCATTATTCACTACACCCTATAGGATGTTAAATCACTGAGAATCATATCAGTCAACTAGTAAATGAATCAAACGATATGTATAGGATGGGTCATCCTTCTGTTTTAATTTACAGCATCGGTTATTTCGCATCTGTCAATACTTATGTCATAGTGTTCTGTCATAAAATTCAATGTGTTATCTCCACTGAATGTAATGAATCGACTTACACTTGAGCAAAGTTGGGATTTATTGGAAATTTATTTTCAAAACGAAGACAATTTGTCGGAAATTAATCGAAAATGTCTTATAAAATTTGATAGCAGAGAAGGACCAACAGTGCAACAGTTGATTCGTGAAACTGCTTTCATTGTTGATGCGCCAAGACATAAACGTGCTCGTACAGTGCGTACATCCGAAAATATCGAAGCTATTGCTGAGAGTGTGCGTGCAAATCGTCATCGTCCTCAAGAATTGAACATTTCACGCACCAGTTTACGTCAAATTCTGCGGAACGACCTCGGTATGCTGCCTTAAAAAAATCAATTGGTTCAAGAGTTGAAGCCGCATGGTGTCGTCCGCTTCTTTTTCGTTTCACTAGATAGGCCAACGAGAAAATACACGACGATGTCGATTTTGCCAAAAAAAATCATCTTTTCAAATGAAGCTCATTTTCATCTTGGTAGGTACGTTAATAAGTAAAATTAGCGTACTTGGGGCGCAGAAAGCATACACATGGTCTTACAGAAGCCAAAGCACCTATTACGTGTAACTGTTTCTTGTAGCTTGTGAAGCAGAGGTATCATTGGCACATATTTCTTTGAAAAATGAGTACAGCGCAACCATTCCGATCAATGGAGACACCTATCATACCATAATAACCGATTTTTTTGTACCCTTTTTTCATGGTATTGATGTGAAAGATGTTTGGTTTCAACAGAATGGTACAACTTGCCACACATCTAATGCTACAATTGTTTGCTGGCCGTTAAGTTAACCGAAATGGTGAGGTCAATTGACCGCCAAGCAGCTGCGATTTCACACCGTTGAACTATTTTCTGCGGAGTGCCGTTAAAGAAAAGTGTTATGCCGATAAACCAGAGACAATTGAGAATTTGAAGACCAACATTTGTGATGCCATTGCCAAGATACGACGCCTTACACTGGAAAAAGTGCACGAAATTTGGTCCGATCGCATGAGGTACTGTTAGGCCAGCCGCCGAAGGCATACGAATGAAATCATATTCCATTTCTAACCGGAGCAATGGTATTCACAATAAAAAAAAAATTGAAATTTGGCACAATTTCAAACCGTTTTTATTTTTCGGCATTTTTAAATTTAAACTTTTAAATGGCCCACCCTATAATTTGTTTTAAAACCCTTGGCTTGCATTTAGTGTGGCCTTTAAAGCATTTTTCTTATGCTTTAATTGAAGAACAAATTCACTTCACGTTCAATAATTTAAATTACATCACAAAGAGTGGAGTATTAATTTTGTTCCTCACTGTATATTTCTTTTGTTGTTGTTGTCATTTGTTTATATAAGCAAAGATGTGTGTAATTTTATTTTGTTAAATAAAAATATATGCCATCTTCACACTATTATTCACATTTCCCATTAAAAATTCATAATTTTCTTACAAATAAAATTGCTGCTGGTAATTGCTGTAGATGGTGTGGTGGAGTTGCTGCTGCTACTGCTACTGCTAGTGCATACAGCTATTGCTGATGCTGTTGGTATTTTTTTTCTTCTTCTATCGTGTAAAAATAACTTTCTTTTACTGCTTTGAGTCTATTGTTCGTGAAAAAAGCAAATAAATTCATATCGCTTGGGTTGCGATAAAGGTGTACTGGAGGGGGGAGTGTGAAAATATCTGTAAAGTTTTATGATTTATTTTTATTTTTTTCACCCACTTATGTGGGGAGCTCTGTGGTAATACTTTTGTAGGTGAATTAAATATACATACGAGACATGCTCATCGTCATACATACATATACATACAACATTCAACAATTTGTAAAAAAAGTATCTTATCCAGCAAAATATCTGTGAAGCATAATGATACACTGAACGAATTAATTGCTTACAAATTGCTTAGAATTTAAATCCGTACATACGAGGGCATCAAAATAAATTTGTTTTCATTGTTGGCCATTTAATCAGGTTTGGAGACGTAAAGGAGTTAATCGGGGTTAAGTCCAGACTCTTGGGCAGACGAAGTCGCCGTAATCTAAGTGATAGTGTGTTGCCTTATTAGACGTGAGGCCACATTTCAAATCTCAGGTCAGATATCTTGAATACGAAACGAAAAAATATTTCTTAGGCGACTTCCTCTCGGCAGATTTCTGGCAAAATAAAAACTCTGGTGGCATAATAAAATTCGCCTGAAACATTTCTCAAAAATCTATCGTATGGAGTTGACTTTAAACTGTATATAATCGTATATAATATTAACATACACAACATAACTGGTGAGAAAAGTTAGGTTATAATCCTAACTAAAGGGTTGTAGTGACCAATTATATATAAAGGTATGTATGTATTGAGCAAACACGGGAACAATTCGTAACGTAGGCTCTGCCGGGGTTTAGTTAGACTCTTGCTAACATAAGAGCATCAGCATAATTGCCTAGCAAGTCCATTATCACGCCATTACAAAGTGTCCCATAAAAAAAATCTAACAACAGCTTTTAAACTCTATTGAAAACGGCACTCGAACTTGAGAAATTTTGTAAACACGAAGAAAAGAAAAGATTTGATTTGATTTGATTTTTCTCTCCATGTACTCCATGTAACCTGATGATTATGCTGAAATTTAATTCAAACTGGTCATGTTCATGGTATCTTTTGTTTTAGTGGCACATAAAAATAATATTCTTACGGGGAATTTTATATTCCACTTTCAAACAAAGAAAAGCGTATAGGATTACAGAAAGGGGCATATATCCGTAAAAGATGAATTCTTTTTTTTTTTTACAATTTATTTTTGTTTTTGTTTTTTTTTTTTAATGAGTCAAGTTAATTTATATGCATTTAACTGGGCTAATGAAAACAGGCAAAAAGAAATTTAAAAAAAATGGTAAGAAGGTAAGTGGAATAAATATTAAGTGGGAATGAAGTTTAAGTCGTTTAATTCTAAGGGGACTTTAATGTAGAGGTGTAGACTTTTAATGTATTAAAGAATCTCTAAAATCACTTGCCTACATTTTCTAGTTCTTAAGATGATGAATTGGAAATTTTAAAATGTTTTTCACCATCTGGGTTACTTTATGTGCGGCTATATTAAGTCGTTGGGTTATGCCGTCAAGCTATCAACCTTAGGAGCATTAGAAGGCAATACTTAAGCCAGCAATGACGCATTAACGTCAGATTTGTTAGATAAATTAGTTGAAAATTTGACTGATTCTTAGCCACGGCGTACGTAAGCCAGAAGTCAAATTTTAACAAGAAGTGCCATCAAATTATCTGCCAGTTTATAATAAAAAAATTTGTTCCCTAAATATTCCCGTAATGCATTAAATTTCGAGTTCTTAAGCTCTTAAAAATACTCTATACTATCGGAGAGAAGATTTAAGAAAATCGAAAAGAAATAATCAAAAGAAATCATTTTTCATATATTTTTTAAGAGGTATGGTTTGAACTTAATACTCTTGTCTGGTAAGCCAAAATACTGCCACTAGACTGAAATGTCTACTACAAAGTAGCTTTTTCGCCGCAACAATAGGATGCTATTCACTTAATGGGTTGCTATCCAAAATCTAATACTTGCACGTAGTACTCGTATTTCTCGTAAATGATTTGTATTCGTGACCGTTCTTCAGTTGTACTCTTAGTATGTGCAACACCATATTTCAACCCGGACATTGTTTAATGATACAACCATAAACCAGTCCCTTATGGTCATTATTGTATTATTATTTGACCAACATTTTTATGGCACTTAAGTTAAAGAAATAATGAAAATTATACGCTGCTGCATGACAATAGTCGCCGTAGTCTGGTAGGCAGTGGGCCATGATTCAAACCTTAGCTCAGACATTTCGAATGAAACGAAATATGAAAAATGATTTCTTCAACAATTTACTCTCACAGTCTTTGCTGTTTTCTAGCAAAAACCAGAAATGTTTCTTAAAAAAATCTGTCGTTCGGAGTCGACTTTAAAGAGTAGGTCCCGCCATTCATATATAAAATTAACCACCACAACATAAGTGGTGTGAGAAGCTAGGTCGTAATTCTGTGTAAAAGGGTTGTAATGACCAATTACGTAAGGTACGTGCATGACGATCAATTGGTTGAGTGATTTTTTCGGGTTCAGTCTTTCTTATAAAGAATTCTGCAGTTTTTTTATGATAAGAACAAATAGTAGCCTTAGATTGAACACTGTACACTATTTTATTTGATCTAATAATATTAAATAACATAAAGTGAGACGCCATCATGTGTTGTAAAAGAAAAACCTGAACATTTTTTACAGAAATCAACTTTAAAAGAAGAATTTATTTGCAACGAATCTATTTTCAATAAATTTTTAAGTTGAATAACAATACCTAGAATTTATTACCCACCATATAAGTTAAAACATTATTAAAATGCATCAAAATTTCATAGGAGCCCTACTTTATAAACACTTTTTAGTGTTGCATACTTCCATTTCGTAGTTGTTCACATTTTCGTTGCATAATTTTAGGTGGGTTTTGAAAAATTCTACGCACACGTAACTGCAATTGGCACAAGTTGCCACTTGCCACAAACAAATCTACGCCAAAAGGGAAATTTTGAAAAATTAATTTTAACTTTTGTTTTCTTGTAACACGTTACATTTCCAGAGATTTCAAAGAATGCAATTATAATTGAGATAGACAGGCGTCAACATATAGACACTGTTCTACATTATTTTACAGGAAATTAATTAAATGCTTCCCGTTTGAAACAAGAAACAAAAAAAAAACGAAACTAATTAAAGCAAATAAAAGCCTTTGATTTATACGGCATTTGATTTAAATTTACAATTACAACTGTGCCTAGACTCCAGAGACTTGTAGCTTGTAATACATCCTGGCTGACCTAATTTGTGCGACAATTACTCACCAGAGTTTATTATTTCTTTGGAGTGGAGTGCGATATTAATAACAAGGCAGACATGAATATAACAGACATGACAGGATACCCCAGGGAGGATGTGAAAGAATTTATTAATGAGCAGACCGTAGCATATACGGTTAATTACAGCAATTAAAACAATTAAAAACAGAAAATATGAATCAAATCGTAACAAAGCCTATTAAGGAAGGAAGCAAGAAATAAGATTTAAAAGAAAAACAAGTGAAAATAATGTGTAATACACTATACAGTATAAAGTAAAGCCAAGCAGAAATTATGGTGGTCTTACAATCCGTAGTTCCAAAACTAAAAACAGGCTCATATGCCTTAGAATACAACCCTGTAGAAAGAGAAATTTTGTTATCAAGCTTGGACTCTAAAGTAAATACAAATAACCGGACTAAAAAGCTGAGAAACTTTCCATGGAAATGTAATTTATTCACAGAGCTTTTGGCAGAAATCTGCTGAGCGGAAATTTTCATACTTCATTACGTGTTGGAAACGTCTGACCTGGGATCTGAACCATACCCTCAAGTCTAATAAGCCAACACACTACCTACGAGACTACGGCGACTTTTTCTCAGAGTTTGTGCTGTTTTTTGGCACTACCCCGGAAATTTTCTAAAAATTCTGTTGTTCGGAGTCAACACTAAACTGTAGACCCTGCCACTAATGTATAAAATTAACACACATAACACAAGTGGTGCGAGAAACAAAAGCCATGAAAGGAAGCCTGAAAGAAATATTGCCAAAGCAGTCTATGAAAGGAAACCACAGTGTTATGGACGCAGACCCTCCCAAACATGGATAGCACAGCTTCAACACATATTAAGAAAGAGGCACAATAATTGATAGGCCAGTTGGAGTTACGTTAAATTGGCAGTTGTCGCAAAGCATAGTCCACTTGATTTCTTAAGGTTTCACTGTAAGACCGAATTTCGCCTTCTATCTACAACTCTTGGCTGTCATGATAGTTCTATAAAGGCGAGGATTTTATTTAAAACATCTTTGGCTAGACAAGTTGTGCCAAAAAAATTTTGAGTGCATAAGTGCAGAAGTCATTGTCTAGAATTTCCAGCCCTCGGATGTGTGCATTCATGGACAAGTGGTATGAGTTTCCTTAGATGGCTGCAGACATTCTTATCGATCTTATCTAATATCTCTACAAATCGATTCATTATCCAATCTATATGGCAGCATGTTTTGAATTCCTTCGATTTTTCTGTTCCACAAGCACCTGAAATTATGAAGTCGCCGTGGTCCGTGGTATTAGACGTGAGGCCATGGTTCAAACCACAGGTCATACAAGTCCAACAAAACGAAGTTTGAAAATATTTTTCCTCGGCAACTTTCTCTCAGCAGATTTCTGCCATAAATTCTGAGAGTAAATAAAATTGGCGTGAAAAGTTTCGGATTCGACTTCAACTTTGAGTTGTAAGTTACGCCACTCATGTATAAAATGAATCACTTAATATAAGTGGTAAGAGAAGCTAGGTCGTAATCCTGATTGAAGGGTTGTAATGACCAATTATTTATGTATGTTACGGATACGTCCACATTGTTGTTACTTTTAATGCCACCGCCTCCAGGAACACATATGGAAGCAACCTAGCATTTTGGGACAATCTTAGAACCGATACACAGGCTCGTTTAGTATATAATGGCAGCTTTACTGTCAGTAAAAATGCTTACAAAGCCATTCCATATACTCTGATAATGCATTCGTACAACGGCATTTGCAGAAAAATCAAATTTTTGTTTGAAGTTAATATTTGATTGTGTAACAAATTAAATTGTTTTCAAATGCATGTTAATGACACTTTTCTTATCTTTTCTTTTCATTTGTTCACTCTTTTATTGCTCTTTCGCGGTTTTTTGCTTTATTTTGTTTGCTTGCCTTCAGACACAACACTACGAAAATATCTGACTTTATTGATGACAGTCATTCGCATGAATTTGAATTTTTTTTTTGGTTTGTCTTTTGCTTTTCCAGCAATTTTTCTGTAAAACACGTTTCATTTCGTTGTAATCATGCTTTGGGCTGTGATTTTTTCTTTTTTTTTTCTTTGCTTTTGTTTTTTAGGGGGAAAAATAGCATCCAACATAAAATATGGTGATGATTATGGGCATATAAAGAGACATGTGAGGGCAAAATAATAATAAAAACACAAGAAAGATATAATATTTCATTTTGGTGCGTTTCTCCTTAACCCATTAACAACGTGGTGTTAATAATACACCTGATATACAATAATTATGGTATGGTGGGGGGAAGGTCGTTTGGATGTAAATTATTTATCAGTTTTCAGTTAAATACGTATATAATTTAGTCGTCGTAGTCTAGTAGGTAGTGTGTTGACTTATTCGGCGCGAGGCCACGGTTCAAACCTTAGGTCAGACATCTCGAACAAAACGAAATGAAAGGAAATGAAGAAAATATTTCTCAGAGACTTCCTCTCAACAGATTTCTGGCAAAAAAAAAACTCTGAGAGTAAATAAAATTGCCATGAAAAAGTTTTTCAAAAAAATCTGTCGTTCGAAATCGACTTTAAAATTAACACACACAACATAAGTGAGATGAGAAGCTAGGTCTTAATGCTGACTGAAGGGTTGTAATGAAATTTTGGAGCAATTTATACGTGTTATTCGTAAACTAATTCTTTTGTTGTTTAAAATAAAAAAACTGCAACTACAGGGTGTTTAACAATAAAGTTACTCTGAGGATCCTTTGTTTGCCTACGTCTGGTTTTGATATTTCAATTCCTGTAGTTCACTGCTAATGTAACTCTCTTCTCAGAAGTCGCCGTAGTCTCTTATTAGACGTAAAGCCAGGGTTCGAGCCCCAGGCCAGACATCAAGACAAAATACAAAAAGTATTTCTTCGGCGACAGCAAATTTCTGGCAAAAATTCTGAGAGTAAATAAAATTGCCATGAAAAAGTTTCTCAAAAATCTGTCCGACCTCCGGGTACTGTACTTGTCTTAATTGACAAGTACACGTCCTCTAACCTAACTTTCTTCTCAACCAAAAATATTTTCCAAATTCTGTTGAATGCTTAAATTAAACAATTTTTCTTTAAAAATCTTTTTTTTTTCTTTTACTTCTTTGCCCCATAGAAATTGAATGCTCGCTCCACTTCAAAAATGGGTTAATTTACTGTAGGCCGCAATAAATGAGCTAAAAAAAGTTGGCATTACGTTGTACATGAAAATCTAGAGTAAATGTCTATAAATTATAAAAGATTTTTTTACACTGAAATGATAATGGCCGATAAGTTATCAGCATGTTTTCCCTTTTTCTTCTTTTTTGCCTGTTTAACAGATTTTTTCTTTTTTCTTAAAATTTTTTTGCTTAACCGGCATAAATATTTATTTTCACATTAAATTTTTGTGTTGTTGCACTATTTTAAAAATGGATTTCTTTGCTGCTGTTTTTTTTTTTTTTGTTGCAATTTGTGCCTCCTCTCTATAGTTTAATGACTTTTTGAAAAACAGTTTTGTTTGCAATATTTGTGCATTAAGCTGCACTATTTTCATTATGAATGTACTCGTACGTTGCAACAGAAGTACGTTGTTTAGTTACTGCTGATGCTGATGTTGTTGTTGTTGGTTTTGTTTTTCCCATTTTTTCTATTTTTCTAAACAATTTTTCTAGATTTTCTAGATTTTTTTCTCATTTTAATTTTTGTTTCCATATGTACATACATATGTAAAGAGAGCTTTTATCAACTTCACGTTGAGGTGTTTTTCTGTATTAAAATGCTTCAACTCAACCTCTCCTACCGTATTACTCATTGCGTATGTAAAGTACGTATGTAATTTGCTATATAAGTTGGCATTCATCATTATTCATATCGTTAATGGGCAAGTACCGGAATTACGTGCTTTTTGTTCGCTCAGTTTATGGTTGTATTAAGATTTAAAGCTACTATGCTGCCTTGGTGGTGGCTTGTCATCATAAGCAACTCGGTTTCGTCCCTAAACCGTAAACTTTTTCTGAATTTTTTCCCCTCTTCAAACAAAACAAAAGTTTGCCTTCGAAACCGTTTTTTATTGTTGCCACCACACATGTCGGGTGGCAATAGTAGCTTAATTTAAAACTACACACGCACATTTAGCCTCGAGATGTCTAGGTCTAGTCGTCTGTGGCGGGTGTTTCTAAGCCGCTCTTACTGCTGTTGGTGTGTAAACCCCGAAGGAAATCATAATTTTTTTAAGACTTTAAGTAGAAATTTTCAAAATTTCTTCAGTTTCTTTGCAGGAAATTTATTAAATACGAGACGAAATCAATTAACTAACATACGTACGCATACTCATATGTAAAGTTACGAAGACACAATTAAACTGTTGGTTTAAAAATTAAAAGAAAAAATTCTGAATTTGTTATCAAAAACAAATCAAACAAGAATTTTAATTTCCAACCTACCAATTCAAGCAACACAAGTAATGCCACATTTAAAGCAAAGTAATCTGAATCTCATCTTATAATTTTAACATCTCACAAGCATGAGAAACATGACATAAAAAATATTTGGAATTGGATACCACTGTAGATAATTTATGAAAGACAAAATATATAACAAGCCAACGGGGACCCTTGCTGTTGAAGTTTATTTGAAGCCAACGTGGCTTTCATTAAAATGGGCTTTTAGTTGATGAACGGACCTCCAACTTAAGACTACTAGAGTAGAAAGGCTTCTGTTTATTCAAAAAACTTTATGAACTTGAAGTTAACATATTCTAGTAGGTAGTGTGGTGGCTTATTACACATGTGACCACGATTCAAACCCCAGGTCAGACATCTCCAACAGAACGAAGTACGAATTGTATGACTGCCTCTCAGAAGATCTGTGGCAAAAACTCTGAGAGTAAATAAAATTGTCAATGAAAAAATTTCTCAAAAATCTGTCATTCGGAATCGACTTTAAACTGTACGTTCCCGCCACTCTTGGATTAAATTAATACACACAACATAAGTGGTGTAAGATGCTGGGTCGTAATCCTGACTAAAGGGTTGTAATGACCAATTATGTCTGTATGTATGTAATTAGGGAGTTAGCTGACAACAGAATGTCAACCTGATATTTAGCAATCATAAACGTTTAGGTGATCAAATAATTGGCAATCATGACGATTTTTAATTTCCTAATTGCAATTCTAAGGTTTGATATTAGAACACAAAGACTGGTTTCCACGGTACTTGGTTGTCTTATAAAATGTTTTCATCATCAAACCTCTACCAATAAAAAAAAATTGTAGAGGCATATCTCAACTGATTTCTGGGTACATTTGAATTTTTTGTCAGTTTATTTTTGACAGTCAGCTTCAAATTGTTGTAACATCCCAAATGACTATTTTTTGTTACCAATACCATCGATTTTATTGACCTCGACAAATCTTGTTCTACTAGAAGAGATTAAAAACATTTTGAGAAACGTTAGCTAAGATGCATATACCTCGTAGGTCATGCGTTTCAAAAAGTTACGCAATTATCGAACCACCTTCGTACATATATCCTCTCTGAATTTCTAAACAATTCCTGTCATTTTAATTATTTTGTTGACAAACTCTGGTTTTGAGGTAAGTATAGCACAGCGTTCTCAAGACTCGATAGGGCTATTTGAGAGTTCGGCTGCTATGCAATCTAAACTTTTGAATTTCTCTAATAAAATTGTACTTGAATGAAATGTTTTCTCCAACAGCGGAATTTTACCCGTACCGAAAAGAGACTAACTTGGCTAACAACAAGCTATATTGAGCCAATAGAGTTAAAAATTTTCCAAATAGAAATCATCAAACAAAATACCCCCAATCGAATAAAGTCGTTTATAAAAAAATGTTGCAAGTTAACGATCACGACTTTTCTGTCTTTTTAAAAAAAAATTCTATTGTTGAGTAGGCAACAATTTTTAGCTGAAATTTAGCCGAGACTCGATCCAAAATTAACCTTATGGCCTTCATGGTTAAATATGCTCAATCTGAAATTAAAGCTGACCTCATATAACTCCTCTATAAGTTCAAAATTATTATTATTATTATTTTTTTTGGGGTCTTTGACCATTAACAATGTATTTAAGAATCGATTGTTGAAAAACTCCTTTACTTTCTGGTGTAAATCAATTTATCAAGTTCGGGTTTTTATTTCAATTTCTTTACAATATGCTAAGTAAGGCTTTTTTTGTTTCAGAAATGAAAACAAACAAAAAAGAATTCCTTTCTTTAAAATTCTAAAATTAAATGTAAAAAAGCAAACAAGAGAAAGAAGTTACGAAATAAACATTTCTTTTTCATTTTATTTTATTTTATTTTGTTTTGTTTATTTTATTAAATTAATTCGATTGAATAGAATATTTATTTAAAATTCAAACTATTGTTGCACAGTTCACTGACTTTTGAATTTGAATGCGTTGAAATTTTTGAATATTTAATATGTTCTGCTGCCAGTTGGTTGTCTTTTATGAAATGATCGTTTCAAGCGTTTAAATATTATGTCAACTGTTTTAGTTCTCATGATAATATTTTTTCAAAAGTCATACAATAATTTGCATAATTTATTAGCAAAGTTAATTTTAAACTTTTTTCATATTTATTTAAATTCGAGCAAGCGTTAGTTTTGGTTTTTTTATATAAGAAAAATAAAACAGGTTAACAAAATCGAGGTAATAAATTAAAAATTGGGTTAAAATTTTAAATTCACTTCAGTTTAAAGTATGTATGTATTTGCAAGAGTCAAAAAGTAGAACCGTTTAAGAATAAATCGATTATTTTTTACAAATATGACAGGCTATTAAATTTATTTAAGTTAACAAGATATTACTTCCACGAATAATACAATATCGTTTAGGAATGTCCTGGAAAAAAAAAATTTCTAATATCCACAATAAATTTGTGATATTTTTTCAATATTCCATTAAGATTGCACAATTCAAACTTAGTAAACCTTTTCCTACAGATGGTTTCTTAAAAGCCACTAGACTTCCAAAAGATTTATAATTCTAGGGCACGAACTACGACTCTTGTTTTATAATGTTGAAAGAATTCATAAATAATATAACCAAACAAGTTACTTTATCATTCAGTTAAGAACTTATGTCAGACCCAGTCCAATTCTCATGCTCACTGAAGTCATTCGCATTTGCACATAAACAAGTTAACAGTTATCATTAATTGAAAGTGTTCACTAACATAACCATTTTAAAAAAGAGCCTAAAACTCTCAACAACAAAAATCTCATGAGAATGATGATATGCCGGCTATCCATTTGACTTAATCAGCCTGTTGGTCGTTTGTTAATGTGGAGCTTTGCCCACAAAAATTTTTTTTATTTTGCTTTTCGTTCCCTTCAGGATATACAACTGCTTAAAAGCATTTTCTGACCTGGGGTCTAACATCTCCATCAAAACGGAAAAAAAATATTTTTCGGCGACTTCCTCTATTCAGATCTCGGGTAAAAACTCTGAGAATAAATAAAATTTGCATGAAAAGTTTCTCCAAGAATCTGACGTTCGGAGTCGAGAGGTTCCACCTCTCATGTATAAAATTAACACACACAACATAAGTGGTGTGAGAAGCAAGGTCGTAATCCTGACTGAAGCGTTGTAATGACCGGTTATGTATGTATGCATGTAGAAGCACTTTCGCCATATTCTTACTATTTTTTCACTTAGTTTCACAATCGTTAATAAAAGATTTTTCTAAGAATTTGTTAGCTAGGCTTATAGAGTAGGAATAATGTCACCTTTGGGCTTAGTAGTGAGAAACCATTCTTTTTAAATCCAATTCTTTCCTAAGATTTTTCTTGTTGGAGTGGCAAAATTAGTAGATTTGAAAATGATTGAAGGCTCTTAGTTTATAAAATTCAATACTTTCTCGGGAATAGGCTTAAAAAGGGGTACGCATAGGGAATGAAAACCAATATCACTAAACTTAAGGAAAGGTATGGAAATAGAATATCATGATATATGAACCAAAGAATCAAAGTATTTTCAATGACCAATATTCTTTCAAAAATTTTATTTAAGTATCTTTCTCTTATCCACCTATCTACATCCTTTCATTGCTTTGGAAGACATAGGACTGTTAACACTTTTCTTTGTTTCCAGTAAAGCAATTTCTAGTATGATAGGGTAGCCATCTTTTATAGCTTACAAATAAAGCCCTCTATGAAAATGTATTTGTTATATTGCAATTGTTATTAGGAGTGAAGTTCAAATTAAAAATTTTCTATATTTAATATAAACATTTCTCCCTTCCGTCCCCCTACACATTGAATAATTTGTGAGCCCTAGGCTATGCAATTTATATGGCTTACAAAAAAATAAAATCAACAACAATAACAACAATTTTTTTTTGCTATAATAATAATATAACAAATTCCAATGCCAACGATATTATCATCAAATTAATTGCTCATTAGAATATTCTTTATGCTCTTATAGTCCTGTCTGTCCATCTATTAACTTGGTGCATACATTAGGGATTACAATGTAAATGTATTTCATTTATGGCATACCCACAGGAGTTGTACATTATTAACAGCAAAAACGAAAGCATAATTTTAGGCAAACAAAAACGATGCATTCATTTATTTTGGTGTTTAAACATTATAGAGGAGCGATAATTATTTTCAAATATATCGTATAAAATATGCAAAAATAAAATAAAAAAATTTGCCACAAATTTCATTAAACAAATTGAGTATGAAAATTTGTTGCCAGGGTTGTAATGCATATGATGATAGAAATTAAATTTGAAATTATTTCTAAAGTCCACATAAGGGTCACGTAAATTAGAAATAATTAGAAATTTACCAAATCCTTGTCTAGACCTTAGTTTTCGAAAAAAAAAATTTAATTGAAAATATTTAGTGGAGTTAACAATACTCTCCCTATCTCTTTCTGGCTTTTTTAAATTATGTGTTCGGCTAATAATTTGCCACTACCCCGTTATTGCCAATAATTTTTGCCGCCATGAAATTATTAATATGAGCCAAAGTTTTCAATATTCGGTAATTGAAATATTTTATTCCATTAAAATAGCAAACAATACTAAATTAGCTTATGATTTATGGGGCAAACATGTCTGTACACATGTTAATATGGAGCTTAAAAATATTTACAAAATTATAGGAAATTCATTATTCATACGTTTAATGAAATTCATGAACTTTTATGGTAATTTGTAGCAGATTATAGTGTTAAAGGGATGTTAAAAGCAAATAATAAACAGCGGAAATACAAATTAAGGCACCTAAATAGCGTCAATTTTTAAATGCAATCGAAAATCCAAAACAGAAAAATTATATTTTTTGAACTTCATCCGCTTTGTCTAAGCAATTGCGAACATTAGTCTTCAGTTTATTGTGACTATATTCTAAAGCAAAGTTTATGATGGATGTCCGACTATCTAGAACTTACAGAAAGTAATTACAGTTAATTTGTTGAACTACTTTCAACAATTGTACCAAAGATAAGAGAGTTATACATGCCTTTACTTTTTAACTTTATTTTGCTCTACATCTATTGACAGATCTTTCATATATTTTAACTTCAGTAAGTTTCAAATATTAAATATAACTGTGGAAATCAATGTTTACAAACTTGTTAATATTGTTACGTCGAGAAAACTAAACGAAAATAAGCCAACACAAGACAAATAAGTAAAAAAAACAACAAAATATACACATTGTACGGTACAAAGAATTACACAAAAGATACGTAGGAACTCATTTCCCACAAACTCGTTTTCGTGCACTTTTTCCAGTGTATGGTGTCATATCTCGGCAATGGCTTCACGTATGTTGATTTTCAAAAGCTCAATTGTCTCTGGTTTGTCAGCATAAAACTTTTCTTTAACGGCGTTCCACAGAAAACTTTTCAACGGTGTCAAAACGCAGGTTCTTGGCAACCATTTCGGCTAATTAAATGTCCATCAAATATTTGACGCAATAAATCGATTGTGGCATTAGATGTGTGGCAAGTTGCACCGTCCTGTTGAAACCAAACATTGTTCACATCAATGCCATGAAAAGCCGGTACAAAAAAATCGGTTATAATGGTGCGACAGGTCTTTCCCTTGACCGCAAACAGCTATGGGCCAATGATGCCTCCGATCCACAAGCCGCACGAATGTATTGCCTTCTGAAAAGTCATATTCATACATACGTAATTGATCATTACAACCCTTCAGTCAGGATTACGACCTAGTTTCTCACACCACTTATGTTGTGTGTGTTACTTTTATACATGTATGGCGTGACCTACAGTTTAAAGTCGACTCCGAACGATAGATTTTTGAGAAACTTTTCATGGCGATTTTTATTTTACTCTGAGAGTTTTTGCCAGAAATCTGCTGGGAGGCAGTCGCCGAAGAAATACTTTTTGTATTTTGTTTTGATGTCTGGCCTGGGGCACAAACCCTGTCTTTACGTCTAATAAGCCAGCACACTACCTACTAGACTACGGACGCTTCTGAAAAATCACGTGTGGGTTTTCTGAGCCCCAAATATGGTAATTTTGCTTATTCAGGTACCCACCAAGATAAAAATGAGCTTCAACCGAAAAGATGATTTTTCTTTGGCGTCTTTCTCGTTGGTCCAAATTTCCAATAAATCCCAACGTTGCTCAAGTGTAAATCGATTCATTACGTGGAATTTTGTGACAGGATAAAATGGCATAAGTATTGCCAGATTTCAAATAACCAATGGTTCAAATTAAAACCGATTGATAGCCCACCCGATAGAAAAATGATGAAGTCGTCATAGTCTAGTTAATGTATTAAGAGCAAGCTCTTGGTCATCTCGAACAAACAGACAAGTTTTAGGGAATATGTATCGTGTTAGAATTTTCCTAATTTCCCTCCATTTACACGTTCCTCTTAGATAAGTAAGTAGGAAATTCTAATCCGTAAGATATTGAGATCTCATACATAAAAAAAAACTGAATAAATGCATCGTAACTGTCCTACATTCTGTGCTAAATATGCAAAATGCTTTAAAACCATCATTATTTACAGTCTTTGGAATGTGAAAAGTTATTAAAAACTTAAATTAAACACCACAATATTCATTGGAATGAAATTTATTGTGGCAACTAATCATTCAAATGCTTTGCAGAAAAACTCTTAAATTTCAGCAGCATTAAAGGGAAAAAGAAAAAAAATGGAAAAAAATTCAGGTAAATCTTTACCTCATGTAACATACATATGTATGTTATGTATGTATGTACGTACGTAGGTATTTACAATACAAACTTGTACATATGATAACAATATTTTTGTATTTTTTTGTTGTTGTTGTAATTAAACTTCCTAGAACTCATCAACATCTTTATAGAGATTAAAACAATATTTCTGTTATGCTGTGGTCGTTTGTTTGTCTCCATAAAATGCGTTCGTGATGTGCTACAACGACTATGACTACGATGAACGTGTAATACGCTCATGGATGAATTCTTTTTTAAGTTTTTTCTTTTTTTCTTCCATTTTTTTATTTTTTTATTTTAGAAGAAGTAACAGAAAATGACAGACGTATAGTTCCTATAAGTCTTGGCATATATATTAGCCACCAAGCCTCCTTGTTAAGACAGAGACCGAGATGGAAAAGGTAGGAGAGCGAAAAGTTGTATGTGGCATGTACTCGTATAGTAAGGATGTGGCTGGTTTATTGCTTGGCTGCTGTTTGTTTATTTGTTTGTTTGTTGTTGTTTCTTCTGGGTTTAGTTGTCATTTTCCTAGATTTGTGTAGAAATAAAAACCAAAAAAAAAATAACAGAAACAAAAAAAATTGTGCTTAAAAGCGAGAAAATGATAAACTACCTCAAGCCTTTTAGAAAAACAAAACCAAAAACAACAAAAAAGCCTCATTAATCTTCTTCACTGGTTTTGTGTTGCGTTGAACGTTTTATTTTGTTTTGTTCGGTTCTGTTCTGTTCGGTTGCCTCTTTAAATGATTCGAACATTAAAGTAGGAAAATAAAGAACAAAAAAAAACAAGAATAGAAACATAAATTTCAGAATTTAACAAGTCTTCCTCACACAAATGAGGGGGGGTATGTCTAGGGTATGTGGTGGCTTAAACGCTAGACATATGGCTGAGCAGTATGTTTTCAAGGTACAATAAACCTACTTAAAGTTACAGAAAAAGAAAAAAATTTTTGCTTTCGTCAACAGCAACTACCACAGTACTGGCTAAAAACACGACAACAACAATTTAATATTGTTGCCTGCCTCATTTTGTTGCTAATAAACCAAATAAAGATTTTAACGGCTTTAACGTTGTGGCACAAAACCGAAATGCTCACAAAGAGGAGGAATTATGGCTTTTAATACAAGCCAGAAGAAAAAAAACCCCCGAAGAAAAAGAGAGAATTTTGTTGTTGTTTGCTTCCTGGCTGCACAAATGGTTTACTCTGACTGTGCTCTACACTTGTAGGTTGTGGTTGTGTGTTGTATGTTGGAGTAGAGTAGAGTAGAGTTAAATTATTCCGTAGAAATATGAAGTGGTTAATAAAGAACTACTTAAACGGATCTCAAATGGCATGGATTTGTTCGTTTATGAATGACACTCGGAGCGTAAGTATACTTAGTCAGGAAATTATAATTAAAATGAAAGCCTATTACAACTAATGGACTCTCCTAGAAATTTTTGGGCGGAAAATATTTATGTGTGTACAAATTTTAATCATAGTATTGTGGTTGGAATGTGAACGGCAGTATACTAGTAGCTGAGTGCCATAAATGTTTGAAAGAAAATAAATTATTTTTACTTGTTTCACAATAAAATTGTTACGAATTTTTCTAAAACAATTAAAATTAAAAAAAAACTTTTCACACAAAATTAATTGAATTGATATTAAAATGCTCTCATTAGAACCCTTTGGTCACGTATACGACCTAGCTTCTCACACCACTTATGTTGTATGTGTGTTAATTTTATCCATAAGTGGCTGAACTTACAGTTTAAAGTCGACTCCGAACGACAGATTTTTTTGGCTGGATAGATTAGGTCAGTGTGGTAGCTTCATACCAAAAGCTCACTTGAGCACGCATAGCGGCCCGTTGTGATGCCACAGGTGAACGCAGTTCCTGTACTGACCAAGTTCTCCCGAACCCAGGAGGGGGAGGTCGGTCAGCGCAGGATCTGCATATCCAAAGCACGTCTATCCCGCGCTGGAAAACCAGCCAGAAAGTTTGATAAACTAGGCTATATCCTTGACATAAATGGACTATAGCTCCGTCAAGCTAACAAGGATCGGAGAGCCAAATAACCTATGCCTGCACCTCGCAAGAGATGGACATTGACAAAGAAAGTGGATAACAGTCTCGTCCTCCTCGGCGGATCTGCAGCCACGCCAGGAGTCATTAAATGGGAGCCGCATTCTCTCCGCGTGTATACCCATAACACAGTGACCTGTAAGCATGGCCACTGTGATTGAGATGATGCCGCGACCAAGTCCAAGTAACTGGTTTGTACGCCCTCTATCAATCCGGGGCCAGGCGAGTCCAGCGGTAGAGCAGGACTCCTCTTTGATCCAGGATAGGTTGGCGTCTCGGAAAAATTTCTGCGCGATGGCCAGTTTGATCGAAGCAAGTGTCATTCCTAGCACGTCGGCTCTGCAGTTTCCCGAAACGTCACAGTGTCCGGGGACCCATACAAATGTGATACTGAAGCGCCCAGAAAGAAGGTTGAGGCAACGGCGACATTTCCTGACGATCCTACAATTATTCGCAATGTTCGACGGTGACTTTATAGCAGCCTGGCTATCAGAAAAGATCGAGATGCGGGTGAAAGGAACACCGTATGCGAGAATCCATTGTGCGGCCCGGTAGATGGCCATTACTTCCGCCTGGACTGTTGATAGGAAGCCAAGGAAGAAATATTTTTTCATATTTCGTTTGATTATTATTATTATTGGGGTTTTAAAGCGAGGCATCGTATCTAATAAGCCAGCACACTACCTACTATACTATGGCCACTTCAACACAACTCTTATGCATTAAACGACTTTTTAGTTTTTTTTTCAGAATACAAGGCAATGCAAAAACTCCTAGTAATGTGTCCCATTTAGGGATGCCAACCGGTTAATCCAGAATCCTGAAATCCCGGGATTTTGAAATCCCGTTTGGCATCCCAAGTCCCATTTCACTATGAATAGACTATCAAACGAAAAATGTTTGCAATTCATGAAAATTTATTATCAAAGTTCATGCTGTGTGTGAAATACATATGTTTCTATCGAGAAATTATTTGCAATTTCTAAATGGTGACTTCAAGAAAACGAATTGCCGAATTTAGTCTAAAGAGCAGCCATTGGCCAGAGAGTTCAAAAGCTGCCAATGTTCCTTGAAAGAAACACTATAGGGTGGGCTTTATGTGCCTGCTGGCGTCATTGGATTGTATTTCTTCAAGAACGATGATAAATGCAACGTAGCAGTTAATTGTGAAAGCTATTGTGCGATGAAAACAATTTTTTTTTTTTTTTGAAAATGGATGGACTTGAGCCCAGACCATGTGATTTGACATCACAACACGACACTATTTTTGTGAGGAAAACCACAATTCCAGTTGTGGAACACAACATTACAGTTGACATTGTTTAGACACCGGCATATATGTATGCTGGACCACCTACGGCGTAGTAGAAAGCAATGTAAACAGCAGGCATTCTTTTGTCGCTTCAAGTAATCATTTTATTCGCCTTGTTTTTAATACCAATAATACCAGAAAGTATTAACCTGTTACATGTGTGAGGCTCAAAAATTTTATCAATTTTTTTACATAAGTTTTTAAACAAATCGACCTATTTCATGTATTTATTACCATCCATACTATCTCTGAGGATAATTTGTATTTTCTCACCTATAACAAAAGCTACATTTGCCATCATCATCATCACCGTCAACTACAAAAAATCTAATGGACTTCTATAGAACCACTGTAAATGTCAATTTGTGGCAACAGTCAAGTCAATAAGAAGCAGACACGCAAAAAAATGGTGGCAAAGGCTCAATGCAATAACAAACATTGAAGCTTATGAAGTACAACAGAAAGAAAAAGAAAAGAAAAGAAATGAAATGACTTGGCATAGCAAATGACTTGGCATCTTTATGACCTGATGATTCCCTCTACATGTTGTAAGTCAAGATTATGTGATTTGTGGCCGCCGCCTCACCTATTATTTAGAGTTCCATTCTATTGAAAATATATTAATGGACGTGCCATTTTACAGGCAGTTAAGCTGGTTGTCACTACATTCGTTCTATGCTACGTACGTTACGTTCTTTATCACGCAAAAGAGCGTAAAAGAGCAGGCAAAACTTTTTCTTCGTAATATTAAGTCTCCCTCCCATAAGATATGTGCGATGGCATAAGAAATGGCAAAAAACTTTAAATAATAAAAAGACAACAACTACAACAACAACATTGGAAAAATAATAATAAATTGAAAGCGTAAAGAAAAGCAGAAAAGAAAACTTATCTTGTAAGACTTGTAAGAGTCATAAAATAATGTGTGGCTTTGCCTAACTCTAATGAAATGCCAACAACAATAAAATACCAACGTCAACACGGCACAGTAGTTGTTGATACTTCAACTTCAACTTCGACTTCGAACTTCTAAAAGCAGATGATTAAACTGATGTTGTTAATGGTGTTTGAAAGCAGCTTAAGAAACTCATTTTTATGTTAAAAAAAAAACAAGAAAAAGAAAAAGCAGTAAAAAAATCTTTTCAACTTATATTGCCACAGCGATTACTGTTGTTGCTCCTCGCCATTGCTGTTACTTTTACTGACCGTATAAACGTAATGGTTGTTAGGCTGTATTCGTCAAGCATGCATTCATTCATTCATTCACTCATTAAATATTGATTTTTCTTAACTTAACATCAAGTGTTTAGAAGAACACAACACTATGGTGTGTCTAATGTTCGCCTGTTTTTAATGGCTATGAAATGTAAATGAAAATACAAACATGACCCAGTTTTAAGCATCAATATTCTCTCTGTGTGTGTGTGTGTGTAAGTGTATACATTCAAGCGCCTTTTTAAATGCTTTTCTTTCCATTTACGGAAACTAAATTAATGTCCGTTCTTAAGGCATATTTAAGGGAATTTTTGCAAAAATGCATGCATATTTGGCACGTGGATATTGGTGTGAAGCATTACGACATGTGCTACTGAATTGTTACGTGTATAATAAAAAGAAAAATTACCATATCGAAATCGATTTTAATGCTGTACACTGTACATACTTTGAAATAATTTTATACATTTCGTTTTTACAGTTTAAGAACTCAAGTTTGTAGTTAATTTAGTCATAAAAGTTTCTCGATGTGATCGTAGTTGCATGGAAATTGATTTCTGAACAATTTTAATTGTTAAACGAAATATTTAAACTTTGAAGATTATTAGCGACGACATTTAATTCAAATTTGCATTCTAAACAAGCAGTTGTAAAGGCTCGAGGCTCTGCTACAATGATGATCTAGAGCACTTTATTATACTGACGGAGATTACTTAGAAGTCGCCGTAGTCTAGTAGGTCGTTTGTTGGCTTATTAGACGTAAAGCCAGGGTTCAAACTCCAGGCCAGACATCAAAACAAAATGCAAAAAGTATTTCTTCGGCGACTTCCTCTCAGCAGATTTCTGGCAAAAACTCTGAGAGTAAATAAAATTGCCATGCAAAGTTTCTCAAAAAAATATGTCGTTCCAAGTCGAAAAAACAAAAGTTTCTCAAAAATCTGTCGTTCGGAGTCGGTTTTAAACTGTAGGTCCCGCCACTCATGTATGAAATTAACGCACCCAACATAAGTGGTGTGAGAAATTAGGTCGTAATCCTGACTGATGGGTTATAATGATCAATTATGTATGTATGTATGAACACTCAGGAGCATGAGCATTATAATATTAGTCTCACATTGGGTACCTGGTCACAGTTATATTCCGGGGAAACTACAAAGTAGATGAACCTACAAATTTACGTGATAATTTTTTACGTTGGGATTTCCTTTAAAAACCTATCAGCTTAACAACGTTGTAAAGAACACTTCTAGCTTATCATATGAAATTTCCTACACTGGTCAAATAAACTCTGGCAACTCTGGTCTAGGATCGAAAGTGCTGGACAAGTTATAGTGGGACGAATGGGATTTGGTCATCCAGTCAATGATTTCTACAAACGTTGAAGGGACAAAGAAGTTTATTCAGCGACCAAAATTATATCCCAGAAGAAAGTAGCACTTTTGTTACCACCATGCCGATCATTGGCTACCACTGTAACCACCCTATAACTTTTTTACTAATTGAAGGATTCAATCAAAGTAATTGAAAGGAGCTCAATACGCGTATGTTAATAGCCAATTTTGATTGATTTACTGTAGCACCTTCTAAAATGATAGGGTTACCATATATCATTGACCAAAAACATTTATTTCACTTGTGAGCATGTTTTGAATTATTGTATTAGGTATAGTGATGGGGAATTTTGCTCGTTGAGACAACTATTTTATTATTTTCCCGTTAAATAAGTGACTGTATAACATTCTGAGATGACAGGGTTACCAACTGTCACTGGACAGAAATATTTCTTCAGTGTGAGCTTGTTAAAATCGCTTATCCTTGGTTTTAGTCAATAGGGCTGTAGAGGAAGACTCATTGGGGCACCTTTACGGTACAGATTTAGCTTGAGTTGGAGGATAGTGACTATGCGAATATAATCATACAATTTGATGTTCAGAAATTAAATTTCATTATGGGTCCTAGCCGTAGTTTAGTAGGTAGTGTGTTGGCTTATTAGGCGTTAGGCCTCGGTTCAAACCCCAGGCCAGGACATCTCCAACAAAACAAAAAACGAAAATAAATTTCTTCGGCAACTTCCTCTCAGCAGATTTTTGGCAGAAACTCTGAGAACGAAATAAAATTGCCATGAAAAGTTTGTCAAAAATAATCTGTTGTTCGGAGTTGACTTTCAATTGTAGGTCTCGCCACTTATGGATACAATTAACACACACAACATAAGTGGTGTGAGATGCTATGTAGGTCGTAATCCTGACTGAAGGGTTGTAATGACCAATTGTGTATGTACTCTACTCTACTTTTGTATACCACTGTACTAAGCATCCTCAATTTTTTTTTACTACGTTTCAAATGGCCATCTTTGTCCGGCTTAAGAAAATAATACCCGCTTAAATAGCCCATTACGAGCATAAATTGTTTTTTAAATAAAATGTTTAATCTTTTGGAAACAACGTTGTTGTTTCTTTTCTTTTCTTGTTTCAATCTTTAAAAAATACTTTCAAGAAAAAAGTCACACTTTATAGCCGTAATACATCAAGCGAAGAACGGTACATTATTCTCTTCAGTTTCATTTCGTTTGGGCTGTTCTTTCGTTTTTTTTTATTTCCTTAAAATGTATCAATTACCAGCAAAGGCTTAAAGAATATCGAATACAAAATAAATCAAACAATGCCACAAATTGTTGCAAATACAAGTGTAAGTATATAACGAGAGTGATGGCAACAAGCTTAACCCGGGGGACAGGAATGGAGGATGAAGATGAAACTGAAGAATAAGAACTAACAACTTAACACTTCTTGGTTGCCACACAACATAACTTTATAAGATGCTTGCCACAGCAGCAACGATAGCTAAAAAAGGAATTTTCCGTCTTCGGTTTTTTTTTTTTTTTTTTTTTGTTGAAAGAAAGGACTTGAGGAAATAACAACGACAACAACAGCAAATACAAAAATAGTAACAACATTTCAAGTGTTATTTCATTGACACTTTTTTTGCATTCTTTTTTTTTTTTTGTTGTTTATTTAGTTTGTGGCTGTTGTTCTCTATTATTTGTAACTGTTGTTGAATGCAACACATACCACACAAAAAAAAAAACAAAGAAAATAACGACGATGCTGTAGATGTTGATCAGCGCTATACTTATGGGCATGATTGTTGCAAGTATTGTGCAATTGAAGAAAAAGTAATCAATACATTGAATATTTTGTTCTCTTCCTCTCTCAGTGGTCTTGAGAATTACAAACAGCGGCGGCAGTAGCAGTCAAGAATTATAGATGGTTTGTTGGTTAGTTGGGCTGGTGCCACATCAACAGAAGTAACATTAACTGTAAACAATGTTGCCTTGTTGAACAAACAAACCAAAGAAGACTGAATAAGCTGCTGACTGCCTGGCTGGCTGTTTGGCTGGCTGAAAGGAATGAATGAATGAGTGAGTGAGTGAAAGAATGCAAAAAAATGTTTTGGAAAATTGTTAAAAATGTTGCATTTCACACTTTTCTTTCATTTCATTGTGTGCGCAGCACAAAAATACTTGATGATGACGCTTTAGTTGAAAGGAGTAAGAAAAAAGTCTCAAGAGGTTCTTTTTATCCGACCATTGTTTTCACTGTTTGCTGCTTGTTGTTGTTGTTGTTGTTGTTGTTATTTGGTCTGTCTTTCCTTTTATTTAATGCCACAACAGCCGCTGCTTTTACCCGTGTATAAAAATAAAACAATAAAAAAGAAAAAAATACGTTAAAGAAAACAACAAAAAAGAAAACAAATCAACAACAAAATGTTGCATTGATATTGAGACTGGAGCCGAGATGCAAATGGGTGGCATGGGGCTGTTCGTGTTTAATGACTACAAATGAAATGTAAACAAAAATCATTGCCTAGACGTTAAAAACAAACACAGTGAAAACAAAAAGCAGACAGAGAGACACACAGTCAGACAGACCGTTTTTTTAATGGAAAATAAAAATGTTTCTGTACAAAATTTAAGAAAATTTTTTGTGGTAGTGAATGACATCACACTCTGGAAAATTTAGTTGAAGTTTAAGGAAAATTCCGTGATGGAGAATAAAGTAGAATAAAGGAAGCGATCATTGGGTCTAACACCTCTCAGAGTAAATAAATAAGATTTGGAAACTGTAAGCCTTGCTTTGTCGTACAGATATGTCATTATCATTTTTATCAGGAAGAGCAGGCAATCAGCTGTCCTGACCAGTCCTATTTCTTCCACTCCAACTTCTCTCCGTCCTTTCATAAGTATTTTCGTTAAGTTCTTCCTTTCTTTAAATTAAAAAAAAAACAAAGTGTGTGCGATATCATCGAAATTTCTTATTCCCTTGAAAGGCCTATTGATGCCTTTATGTGTGGAATACAACATCGTTGCAGTGTTCGCCACGTCTTCTCTTCTCAAAATGTTCAATTTTTCATAATTCTTGCTCATAAATCACACTGAATTTAACCGGTGACATCGGTTGGCTTTGAAGATGGTTTATTCGCATATACCCATGAAAACCCCACAAGAAAAACTCTAACGACTTCAAATCACACGATCTTGGTGCCAAGTTCACATCCACGTGAGATGACAATGAACTCAAATCGCTCGTGCAGCACGAAGTGTGATTGGAATGCAACGCCGTGCTGTTGAAACCATATTTCGTTGGTGTCCAAATCATCGAATTCAGCTCAAAAGAAGTTGATAATCATCCGCTGTAGACAGTGATAGTTCGGGGCAAAGACGTTCTTAAAGAAATATGGAACGATGACACTGCCATCCACGCTAAACAGTGAAGTTTTCGGGACGCGTTGAATGCTCTTGGATTTCATATGGATTGGCGTCGTCTTATATTCAAAATTTTTGTTTGATCTCGTACCCACTCATCCAGAAATGGGCCTCATCGCTGAAGATGATTGTTTCTGGAAATCTGAAGTCTGCTTCAGAGCCCCTTCAACGAAAATATGTCGTTTTCTCTTGTCGTTTATCGCTAGTTTTTGGACCGTTTCAGGCTAATGTCACAATGACAAATTCACCAAACCGCGCTTTGCAAAAAACCGAATGGGAAATCAGTCGCAACGGATTCTCAGAGACAACGGTGATGTTTTCAGCAGATCTTGCATTGCCTCAACATAAAAGTATTGCTTGATGGTTTTCTGAATCAGTGAAATCGAATTAATCTATCACGTTGTGAATACTAGCCACGGTATAACGATTATATTGTTCGTAAAATGGACGATTCGTTCGGTACTTTGCCCGAACTTACATACATAATGGGTCATTACAACTCTGTAGTCGGGATTACAACCTACAACCACTTATGTTGTGAGTGTTAATTTTATATATGAGTAGCAGGACCTACAGTCTATAGTCGACTCCGTACGAAAGATATTTTAAAAACTTTCCATGGCAATTTTATTATGCCACCAGAACTTTGACACGAAATCTGCTGAGAGGAAGTCGACGAAGAAATATTTTATATATTTTGTTTTGTGTTAGAGATGTCTGACCTGGGGGTTGAGTCGTGGCCTCACGTCTAATACGAAGACTATAAACTTATTTTGATATGTTATTTACACGTGTTATTGAATGCTAAAACCGACCATAGTAAATAAATGACAACTAATTTGACAGATGCAGCTTCATCAAGATGGCCGTTATCAACTGTCAAATTACGGAGATGAGTGTCGAAAGAGCCTATAGAAACCATAAAACAAGTTCTACTGTTTTTAAGGTTTTTTGTGGATGGTTTGTATGGATGTTGCACAGCCTATGGTGGTTGAAGATTTTTTATTCAAATTTAACAAATAAACCTGCAAGAAGAAATGCAAATTTGATGCATTTATATGCACAGTTTTATGATCACATTAGTCAGAATCAATCACTATTTTTATACCATTACAATACATGCATAAAAAAGAAGTAATGAAAAAAATTTTATGCATTATGACACGATAAAAATGTTAGCAAATCATGCAAGCATATCAGGTTGCATGAATTTGATGAAAGAAATAATAAAAAAAACATTGGCTTTTAGACTTTGGATAATGGCTTGTAACCCTTTGTTCTTACTGCCACGCTCTTAAGGTTTTACAGAAATCGACACAAAAAATTTATTTAAAAAAAATAAATAAAAATTAAATGAATGACTGACTGACTGACTGACTGCCCAGTATGGTTGAATAAATGAAATGGCAAAGTCATAATGCATTAATAGTTATGATGACATTGAAATAATTGTGTTGTTGTTGGGCTTTTCATATTTCCAACATAATTTTTTAATTTTTTTCTGTTTTTTTCGATGCCACATCTTGCAATTTTCCTTTGGCAAAGTCGCTAATATCGTCAGTTTGCATTTTCCTTTGGTTTCTTCGTTTGTCATAAATTGTTTCAGACAATACCTATACAAAGTTTCCTCGCAAAACAGAATAGAAGTTTTGTACATTCCTTTTCTATTAAGAAACTTTGTTTCTTTTTGGTATTTTTTTTGTATTATTTCTTGATAGTTTTTCTTGCAAGTCAATAGAATTAATGAATGCTTCTGCAATTTGTTAAACAATCGATGTTGACATTTATCTGACTGTGTCATTGTGCATAAAACCATTGAGATTGTCTGACAATAAACCAAACATGCAGCCTTAGATGGCTGCAGCATAGCAGACATAGAAACAAATAAATTCTCTTTCATGTCTTCTTAAGTTTGTCTATGTCCACATACATAAAGGCACATGCTTAATTTATTTAAGGCTGCTTTCAAGTTGCCTAATGCAGATGCTATTGACTGCATATTTGCCTTAGTGTGGCGTTCCATGAAGAGGTGAAGATGATTTTTAGCGCATACTCGTACACATGATGGAGTAATTATTGCTTCTTCCGGGTTTTAATATGCATCTCCTTGATTCCACTAATGCTGGCTGACATTAAAGTTCTTTTCAAAATTTCGTATAGCCTTGTAAATGTTGTTTTAAAAATCCTTTCTTTTTGTTTAACATCGATTGACTAGTCATTTAGCAATAATTTAGCGCAAAAGTTAAAGAAAGTGCAACAAAGTTTTGTATTGAAACTCAATTTAAACGCTCCAAACCTCTTGACCTACCGACATTATGAGTGCAGTGAGATGAATGTTGCCTGTGCAACCAATTTTTCGAATGTCTTTCAACAAACCTTGAAGAATAAAATTTAAAAAAAATTTCTCTGGTGCCCCGTAGCCGAACCGTATGGCCCTCTACATCTCTTAACCTTCCCGAAAGTCTTATAAAAGTACGAAAGCATAAATTCTAGATATCCAAGAATACTAATTCCCAAGTGTCCAGACTCCGGACAATGTCTCCTCTCCTTCCTCGTCGTTCCAGTTTCTGAAGAAGCCTTTATGAGGTATTCTCAGTCTCTTGACATTAACTCCCAGACACAATGTCGTGTTATCACTCCTATGAGGTTCCTTTAATGAAATCTTGATAGGTTCAGTGCACATTCCGTTCTACATGTAATCATACTGGGCCAGATCTGTCTGTTGTCTCCACAAGTGGGTTAATTATCCCGCCTTTATATTTCAAAATGAATGGAGTTTTTTGCACCTCTGTAGAGGAGCATCTCTGCAGAGGAGCAGATCCATGCCAGCAGAGATCTGTCTGATATCTCCACAAGTGGGTTCATTATCCCCTCCTATTTTTACCAATGAATGGAGTTCTGCAGAGAAGCAGGCCAGATCTATCTGTAGTTTCTACAAGTGGATTCATTATCCCCCTTTACCATGGTCAATTAACGGAGTTTCTATGAGACCATTAATTTGCATCTCCGTAGAGGAGCAACTAACTCATGTAGGAATTCATTTGGAATTTTCGTGGTGCCAGATCTAGCAAGTATGGCGACCTTGGTATAACCTTCAAAATACCAGGAATTAAAAAGGGGGTAACCGTCGAATGTGTCACCAACCCACGCGCGATAAAACGGAAAGGAATGAAGGAATATAATATAAGCTGAACATAGTAGATCGCCTGCAGCTACGAAAAATTATTTGGGGTGATTGAGGAAAAAATTGCCATCGATACGTCAAGAAAGGTTCTACGCAAGAATTTATTTCTCTTTCTAGGTAATACAGGGAGTCGTAGTGTACCTCTGTGGATATTAGTGGTAATGGTGCCACAACTAACTTAAGTAGCATCAACTAGTTGTTTAAGTTGTTCTAGTCAGAGTATAATAAAACTCAACTTAAAAAGGGGGATAGTAGGACATCAAACATATGATTGATATTCTAAATAGGCTGCGGCGCAAAAAAAAATATTTTTTGGTTTTCGTAAGACAAGCTTTGGAGGGTAAAAGGAGTTAAAAAACAACAAATTTTTGAAATACATTGATTTGTTGAGGCTTAAAAACTTAAAACGAAATTCAACTACTGGTCCTCGATGCGTTTAGCGTTTCCAAAAATTCTGTTTTCATTATGTTGGCGACAAGCTTTTAGCATAAGCCACCTTTCATGAAGTCGTGGTTAGTGTTGGAACAATGAAAATAGGTTACGAAGAGGGGCAAAGATCGGATATAGAAAGAATATCTCAAGATTATCTTCATCAAAATACAATAAAATTTAATTCTTTTAAGGTTAGGCATTCAAATACAAAAATTAATGTATCGAACATTACTTTGACGTCTTTAAATTCATTTTATTTTGTTTAAAGTTTTTTGTTTTTGTTTTTTTTTTAATTTTCTTTTGTTTGTTGTATGTAATTTACATAAACATTTAATGTTTGTAATTAAAATTCTTTGGGCAACATAATCAATCGTACAGCAATAACTAGCCGAACATAATAAATAACCACACAGTGGCATACGTAATATTTTTTTGTAATTAATTTTATGTCAATCATTTACAACAAAAACAACAACAATAATAATAATAAATAAATAAAGAATAAAAAACCAAATTCAATAATACACACAGACATACAGATTGTTTGACAGACACACAGATGGACAGACGTATGGAGTTGTATGAATAAAATTTAAATTTTCTTTAAAGAAAACAGAAAAAAATTGTTATTTTGAGTTGTGGTTTAAATTGCTGGCAAGTAATTTTAATAAGTAACACAGCAACAATAACAACAACAACAACAACAACGTCAATAAGCAGAAAAACTAAAGAAATTAAAGAAATAAACCTTAATCGGTTGGTAAAGTTTTTTTTTTCTAAACAAATTATTTATTCACATAAAAACACCCACACAAACACACATACACTTACACAAATGCATGCATACATAGAGAATGACCGACTATTGCAGCCATAGGTAGACAGACGGTGTGTTAAAGGAATGAATAAACATGAGCCTGGTCTGATGTAGTAAGTTTGACTTGAACTAACACTTGAAATTAATACAAGAAATAAATAGAAAAAACAACAACAGAAATTTATATTCAAATAATTTTCATTTGAAAATTAACCACCACAACCATCAAACACCGTATCAGTGAGAATAAATTGTGTTGTTCGTTTAGTTCGAAACGAACAAAATGTGTTGCAGCAAGAAAACGAAAATACTGTGAATAAGTAATCATTGAACACGAGCATGAATGGATATTGATACAGAATTTTGAATAAAAAATAAAGAATAATTAGAAAATGACTTAAAATTTGAATATTAAAACAAGTCTCACAGTCTGTCTCAAATGAAAATCTAAAAAATAAAACAAAAATTATGTTGTTAACGAAGTCCATAAAATTTGAATTTTAATATCGTGGGCTTTCCAGCAACAAAAAAAAATTATTGAAAAAAAAAAACCATAAAACTTAATCAATATTTTTGAACAACTGAAAATTATCTAAGATTTTCAATTTAAAATCTGTCATGTTAAGCTTAATGGAAATGTGAAATAATTTTTACAAATTATTGACAAATACAGGCCATTTGGTAAGTTTAAAATTTTTCAAATTAATTTTGTATGACAAATTTAAAGACCGAAATTATAAACGAATTGCAAGCCTGGATAGCCAAATTAATTTTGTTAAATTTATCAAAAATTTTTTAGAAAAATTGAGAAACTACGGTAACTTCTTATATATCTCGACAGGAAATACAAACCTCTAGACATAGCAATACCGTATGAAAGATAGGCTCTTAGTTACACGCATACATAATTGGTCATTACAACCCTTAAGTCAGGATTACAACCTAGTTTCTCATAACACTTATGTTGTGTGGCAAAACCTACAAATTAAAGTCGTCTCCTAACGACAGATTTTTAAGAAACTTTTTCATGACAATTTTTTTATTACTCTCAGAGTTTTTGCCGGAAATCTGCTGAGAGTAAGTCGCCGTAAAAATATTTTTTCATATTTCGTTTCATATTGGAGATGTCTGATCTGGGATTTGAACAGTATCCTCACGTCTAATAAGCCAACACACTACGTACTAGACTACAGTGACGTACTGGAGATTACTGTAAGTCTGTCAGAACAGGCTGCATCAGCTAAGGTAAGGGAAGCAGTATCGCCCTTTGCTAGATCCTAGCTCATATGCAAATTCATGGCAATTATTAGGTTTGAAGCTATCAATAGAAAAGTTGTCACATCGCTGATGATGCTAAAACTTTTCTGTGGGGTGTGAAGAGTAGTTTGGACTTCCCTATAATGTCTCCCTAAACCTTGCTGCGTTGACGTAACTTAGTATGATGTTTGCTGTCAGTAAAGATAACACTCCGCCTAGTACTTCTTAAGCGCAGAGACGTTTCTTGCATTTTTATGGTGTTAATGACTTGTTTACCCCACTATCTTCTTTTCAAGGTTTGAAGTAATTCTTTAAGCCGCTACGAATGAAACCTTTAGAGAAGTAAAGAGCAAGAGCGACTATCATACATTATGGAAATGTTAACTAGAAATGGAATGATCCGAATTGTACTCCCATCTGCAGATCGAGTGCTAAATTTTGTAGTAAGGAATACATATGTACATATATGTACAAGGTTTTCGGTTTAAAAAAGCATAGAATGAGATTCCTAAAGTCACCGTAATGTTGAAGGTAGTATGTTGGCATATTTGACCTAAACCTATGGTTCAAACCACACCTCAGACATCTCGAACGAAAACGAAATATGTGAAATATTTTTTCGCCGGCTGCCTGTTAGCTGATCTCTGCCAAAAACTCTGAGAGAAAAATAAAATTGCCATGAAAAGTTTCTCAAAAATCTGTCGTTCGGAGTCGACTTTAAACTGTAGGTCCCACCACTCACGTATAAAATTAACGCACATAACACAAGTGGTGTGAGAAGCTACGTTATAGTCCTGCCTGAAGGGCATAACCAATTATATATGTATGTATGTATGTGTGTAAATATCACCCTCTAAATTCGTTTCACCCTGTTTTAAAAATAAAATAACAACTATTCGTGATAAACCCCCCCAAAATAAAGTCATTAAACCTCACATAAAAACCAATTTAACGATGAATAAAATAAATTTAAAAATAAATTCACCTGCATATTTAAAATGATGAAACAAATTTTCGGTTTCTACAACAACAAAAATATAAAAACAAGAGGATATTTGTGCGTAAATTGAAAGAAAATTATTGCCAGTCATTGTGTTGAACTTAGAACAGAAATTAAGAAGAAAACCTCAAACAATTTGTGAGAATGAAGATGGGTTTCAGTGTTCTGTTGGTGTTTTTTCTTTATTGCTGGTGGTAATTATGATACGCTTTAGCAAATGTTGCATGACATGCAAAAAGGGTGCCGCCGCTTTACAATGACGACGCTGCCGACAGTTTCTTCACAGAGTTACATACATGCAAAAAATAAAACGAAGAAAAAAATAATAAAACATGTTAGTAAATAATACTCGGCTATAAAAAGTTTTTTTCACCCAATTTTTTTATTTTTTTTTTTGTTAAGATCTCGTGTTTAAAGAGCAGAGTTTATTAAATTAATTAACAAATACTAGCACATTCATTCATTCATTCATTCATTCATTTATTCATTCATTTTGTTCGTTTGTTCTACTTACATTAACAGATAAAAAGTTTTATTAGCGGCTTTAGGAAAATTATAGGGCGGGTATATGTTTTGCCTGTAAAGAAAATGAAAAAAGAAAACACAGAAGATAAATAAAGGCTGCAATTAGTTAAAAGACAAATAAAATGAAATTGAAAAACGAAAAACGAAAAAAATATACTTCATGATGGAAAATTTTTGCTTACAAAGTGGGTTACTGAAAACTTTGTTGCTGAAAACCTGTAATTATGTAAACTTCACGTAAAATATGCTACTTATAGCAGCGGCATACTTATATGGGTTAAATATATTTATTCCATACAAAAAATTTAAATAAAAATACAAAAATATAAAAATTAATTCAAATTGAGGAACGTTTCTGTTTTTAAACAAATATTCTCCTTTTGAATAATAAAAAAAAAGTTTAAATTTTATTAGGCCCCTTAAACAAAAAGGTACTCAAACTATAAAAAATAGTTTTACAAACCTTGAGAATAAATAGATTGAATGTGAAAGTCTAAATAACCTACTTCCAGGAAGACTTAAATCATGCTGCATTACATAGAGAGGATACGGTTTTAATTCTCGTATTCTTTTTTATTATTTTTTGTTACTTCGAGGAGCATATGATTGCCACAGAGCATCTGCCTTGTATTCTTATTATTTCTTGGCTTTATTTCAGTTTCCTCAATAGAGTTTTTACAGCTTAGCAGGGAATTGACAATGTATTGGCTTATTAGACGTAAGACCGTGGTTCAATCCCTGGCTGAGACAGCTCCAACAAAACGAATAATGAAAAAAAATATTTCTTCGGCTAGTTCCTCTCAGCAGTCTTCTGGCAAAAACTCTCAGAAAAATCTATCCTTCGAAATCGACTTTAATCTGTATGTTCCGCCACTCATGGATAAAATTAACACACCCAAAACATAAGGTGGTGTGAGAAGCTATGTTGTAAACCTCGCTAAACGGCTATAATGACCAATTAAGTTAAGTAAGGTGTTAGGTTTACTGCAACGAATTTTGGCATAACAGAGTTGCCACCTCCGCTTGACGTTATCTTTGTTGTAATAAGAAAATTTGCTCAGTGATTCATACTACTTTATTTTAAGATGTGACGCTATCTGACCTCCCTGTAATTTTTATAATTTTATACTCTTTAGGATCAAAGGCCCAAAGGGTTTCACGAATTGATTGGTTGCAATGGTATAAAAACCTCTTATTTTTTAAAAATAAAAAAAATGGGTTTGTAGCCAAGCACTTAAGCAATGTACCACGTACTCACCATTCCCTTATTGATATTCTTCAAATTTCTTTCTTCTTCAATCAAAGGATAAGGCTTGTAATAGGTGGCCCTTGTTTGTAAAGGAGCAAGAAATTGGCACTCATATTTGAATTCAATATAGAAAATTATATAACAAGCAATAGCTCCAGGTTTAGAATATCACTTCCAATGGGTATCCACCTCGAAAATTTCGCAAGCAAATACAAGAATTTATGTAATGAGGTGCAGTACAATGATATGCAATAGTAAAGTGGCTATTCAATGTACCACCGTCTCCTCAAAAATGAAATGCGAGTGCCTACATCTGCTCGATACGTAAGGGAACTTTTAAACTGTTAAACTGCGATCTGGGATCATGAGGGATTGGGAACTACAGTAATCCTTCGATTTACGTCGCCTCAATTAACGTTGTTTCGATTTACGTCGTCAAATTTTTTGTTCCCTCTAACTTTAATTTGCGTCGTCATTCGATTTACGTCGCTTTTTTTGGAACCAACTGCGACGTAAATCGAAGGATTACTGTATAAGGCGATACAAGTGGCAAATTTTGAACTATGGACACAGGAACGAAATATTTTGGAATTGGATAGTGCGTGCATTAGTTGGACAAATTATTCCAAGTCCCTTACCGAAACATTTTGTGGACCATTTCAACCTGTGGTCCTATATCACTTACCTACCCTTTAGCTAGGATTACAACCTAGCTTCTTACACCACACATCTTATATGTGTTAATTTTGATGCATAAAAGGCGTGTTTACAGTTTAATTTCGTTTTATTTGAAATTTCTTACCTGGGATTTGAACCACGAACTCTCGTCTAATAAGCCATCGGCCATTTAACTGAGGTTCTATAACGTCTGTAAATATTCTGCACTTGGCAGAGAGGAGCTTTTCCATTTTGATGACATTTTCATACCTCCACATAAGTTGCGGAACACAAAAACCCCGGATGTTTCTTTACGACGTTTATGGATTTGCACAGACCACTTTTGGATGCAGTGCTTTAACTGTTCAACACTGCATTTTGTAATTCAGCCAACATACTGCATTACCAATACTGTATTACCGTTAACAGTATTATAAAGAATGTAACCATTGATTGACTGAGTTTTTTTTTCTGTTTTCAATTTTTATTTATGAATTTTTAATTGCTTCTGTTCACTAACCCATCAGTTGCATCATTAATATTCTGTGTGACACATGTGACCACAGGTGTGTCACAATTCTTGTAAAAATTAAAAACTACAGAAACGCTCAAATATTTCAACAAACCTAACCACACCAAAACAATTGAATGATTAACACAAACACACACACACATATATATATATGTATATGTATATGCCACTTTGTATATGTATTTGTAATGGAATGGCTGTGATGATTATACAATATTTTATTGGCTGGCTACTCCAACTATACCAAGTGATTTATATCGCCAATGCCTGGAACATCATTATCATTCTTCAAAGGAGGAGGAGGAGAAGGAGAAGAAGGAGGAGAAAGAGGAGGAGGAGTAGTATTGAATGAAAGACTCTGTTTTTATGCAAACAAATTAATGATAAATGTGTGCCTGTCATAAAAATACGTCTGTTGTGCATTTTAATATGTCAGATGGTCGTCAATATGGGCACTTTTTTATTTCTTTTTTCTTTTGTAGCACAAAAAGTTCTTATGGAATCTCTTTTTGTTTTTTTTTTTTTGTTTCTTTAATTTTTGTTTACAAATTATGGGTGTAGGCTTGAATTTGGCATGACTATTTAAAAAAAATTTTTTTTTGTACATAATTTTACTAGCTGAGGCTTTAAAAACCAAACATTTAAACGCTTTTTGATGTTTTCGTTAATTAATGTTTTAAATAATTTGTATTTTTTTTTTAATTTTTTTCTTTAATTCTGTTCATGTTGTGCATGTAAAAAAGGTTTTTTTTTTGGTCTACCTCTACGAGTTACGTATATAAATGAGCATGAAGTGTACTTTTTGTTAATGTTTCCCTTTAAAAACATGAGTTTTAATTAAAAACATACAAAATAATTATTATTATTATTATAATACTTTGTTGTTGTTTTTTTTTTCTTTTTGGTAAATGAAGTTGGTTTTGTTTCTTTATTTTTATACCCAAAATTAAGGTGTGGTTTTTGTTCCTTCTTAATATTTTACAAGAGTTTCGGTTTCTTCCTGACCATTGTCAGTATTTACTTTACCCAGTGACTGTCATTTTTTAATGTCTTTAATTACTTATTTGGCAATTAAAGCATAATTTATAAAATTTGTTTTTATCTAAAATCTAAACTAATTTGTTTAAATATAGTGGTTGCATTTGATTATAAACTAAAAATAGTCTTGAGATAAAGGCTAAACAGCTCTGTTCAGTTAATGTACTTACAAAAGCTTTATTAAGCAAAATAACTTAAAGTTGTATTCAAAAACGGTAAAGCGTTGTTAAGTTTTTTAAGTTTATTCTTGTTTTAAAATCCATTTCGTTTAATAATTTTGAAAATCTTTATCAATTTTTGTTTATATAATAAAAATAAATAAGAATTCTTAGTAAGCCCTTGTTAAAATTAAAGTGTACATTAAATAATGCCCACTTTATAGCTACATTAACAAACATAAAAAACGTTCACGATTTAATTTAATCCGCTTCAAACAATAAATTCAAGAAACTATGGTCCCAGACCATATCAACAATAGATATCGGAAGAAAGCTAGACGTGACCTTTCCAGAAATAGTGGGAATCATCAAAAATTCCTCATCTCAATACCACTACCATACAGGTATATAAAGGGCGTTGTCTTTATACAATAACAGTTATATTACTTGCTACTTGAAACTATATATGTTCCACGCATATAGAATGCTCTACAGCAGTTTCCTTAGATATGGTCTTTACCGCTATCTTCTGCATGATCTAGAATCATATTGTTGTGCTGATGAGAAAAACAATTGGCTCTTAGCGGATCCCCAATCCTCCCTAGATGTTTACCATCTCTTGGAAGAATTTAATTAGAAATTACGTTAGTTTACGTAGAAAAGTTTACGTTTTGCTGCACAACTGTCTACAGAAATACCTGGAATGTTATACAATGTCAGCAAAATCTAGTGCACTTGCCGTACTTGTCACTAAACTTTCAAAAACTAATTTTATGCGTCTCAATGCCAACAAACAAAACTTTGGGCAATAAACAACCGTGGATTAATTCTGCTATCTCAGCAGTATTCTAACAACAACAGTTGGTTCAACCAAAGACCTACGAGCTCGTATAGACAAAGCTTGTGCAGATTTTAGTTCACTACAGAAGATATGGAGAACGATATACATATCAAGGGCCACTATAATAAGATTATTAAAGACGAACAACAAGGCAGTTGTCCTATATGAGTCGCCATAATGTGTGTTGACTGATTAGAAGTGAGACCACAGTCAAATCACAAGTCAGACATCTCCAGCAAAACGAAATATGAAAAAAATATTTCTTCGGTGAATTTCTTTCTCAGCAGATTTCTGGCCATGAAAAATTTCTCAACGAATCTATCGTTCGGACTTATAGGTCGCGCCACATATCGATAAAATTCACATAAGCAACATAAGTTGTGTGAGAAGCTTGGTCTTCGTAACCCTGACGGAAGGCTCATAATTACCAATTAAGTAAGATAAGTAAGTAAAAGTTTTTATAGATCGTTGTTTGAAGCAAGTAATATGAGTAGATTACCGAAATTAAAACAATATAATCTCAGAAATTCAGCGTTATAAACGAAAATCGATTAACCATACTCTCAAAAGGCAACAGGGCGACAATGAGCTCAAAGCTACAAGAGACACATAGTGGCCGCAAAAAACAATAATCGGCAAATGCAGAAGTTGCATATACAAAATTCACTCCGTCATTGATAACATATTTGAGCTGTTCGCTCAAAGCTATCACTCCGATCTAACCTAACATTTTCGACATAGCCAAACTTTTTGTTCACGAATTACGTTGGAATCTTTAAATCTGGAACTGTTACCTCTTTTGAATGTTACTAGGTTTTCGGCTTTTGTTTTGGAGAAAGGATTAATGATTTGCTGGAGTAGCCAACCCTCGTAATAAAAAAAATTATTAGCCACTGAGTAACAGAAAAAGCGTATTAAAATTAAAAAACCCAAATCTATCACAACTCAAGGTTAAAACAGTGCAAAAATAAATACAAATAAAAAACGGATTGAAATAATTGATCCCACGATTACTTTCAAATCAGACAGAAAAAAAGAAAATAAAACAAAACCTTAACGAATTAAAAAATTAGAAAAACAAATAAAACAATGTAGTATTGTTAATGGATTTTTATTTATTTTATTCGGGTGTTGTATATAAAAAAAAAAAAGTGCTAAGAGAACGATATTTTAAACCAACAAAAATTAGCCACTTTTATTAGAAAACGATGTTAAAGTCATTAATCATTTAAGATGAAAGGAACCCATCGTTGAACTACAACAGAAGCATTGGAATTCTTTACTCTGAACTTGGTTTTACGGTTTCATTTTTCGGTATTTTGTGTAATGAAATTGAAACTTTCTATTTCGAACATTTCAAGGCAATTATTCTACTCAGTTAATGACTTTATATGGGGAATCCGCATTCAGCAAACAAAATTCATGATTTTCTTAAAAAACGATTTAAAACGGCACGATTTTTAAGTTTCAATATTTGCCCCAAAAAAAAATTAATAGAAAGTGTTCAAAACAAACCAGAAGATAATTGATTTAATTGACCGAAAAATAGAAGAAGAATAAAACATGTCAATGGGTTAAGTTCTTAATGATTTGACAATTTCAAATCTAGCCACTGATTTGTAATATGTTGGACTACATTTGTAGCCTAGTGTAGCTTTAATTATTTTACAATAACAATAACATTTAAAATTAATTGGGAATTTTATATTTTAAACAAAACAAAAAAAATATTGTCAGTCAATTCCAATGGCAGGCCATAATTTTGCAATAAAAGTGGTCATAAAACTTTTATGGCAATAACTTCTTAAGCAAAAGTTGCTTTTTTAATACCGAAGTAAACAATACTATAACAAAAGCGTAAAATCATTTCAAATTGATAATAAAAATTTTTATTTTTTAAAATTTTTTATTATTTCTGTTCTTTAAGAGAACATAAGCAGAAATGGTTGGCAAATTAAATAATGAAGTGACAAAATGTCATTCTTAAAATTATTATCAAATAATTGTGAATACATTAAAGGCTTTAAAGTTTCTTTTTATGTGAAGCCCTATAACTTTAGTAAGATTTCTTCATTTATCACCAGAGTAGTGAATTGTATTGAAGTCGCCGTAGTCTAGTAGGTAGTGGGACACCTCGGACAAAACGAACTATGCAGCAGTCAAAATTACCATGAACAACTGCCTTGTTGTGCGCCTTAAATAATCGTATTATAGTGGCCCTTGATATGTATATCGATCCTCATATCTTCTCTAATGAACATAAATCTGCACAAGCTTTGTCTATACGCGCTCGTAGGCCTTTAGTTGAACCAACTGTTGCCGTTAGAATACTGCCGAGATAGCAGAATTTATCCACTGTGGTGTCTTGCCCAATGTAATCGGGTATTGTTACCTTGTTGTTCGTCATTAATAATCTTATGAGAATGGCCCTTGATATGTATATCGATCTCCATATCTTCTGTAGTTAACTAAAATCTATAAAAGCTTTGTCTATACTATATAATCTATAATCGGGTGTTGTTTGTTGGCATTGAGACGCATAAAATTAGTTTTCGAAAGTTTAGTGACAAGTGCGGCAAGTGCGATAGATTTCCTGGCATTGTATAACATTCCAGGTATTTCTGAATGCTTATGAACGAGTAAACAGATGTCGAGGAAAATGTAAACTTCAAAATTAACTTCTCCCAGGAGATAGAGAAAGAGAAGCCAATTGTGTTCCTCATCAGCTGAACAAAATGATTACAGTTCATGCACAAGGGAACTGCCGTAGTACATTTTACTTGTATGGACATGGTATTAAGTAGCGAGACCGGTAGGTTAGGTTAGAGGACGTGTACTTGTCACTTAAGACAAGTACAGTACCCGGAGGTCGAATTGACCCATTGTACAACGTCCTAGTTTCTCACACCACTTATGTTGTGTGTGTTAATTTTATACATGAGTGGTGGGACCTACAGTTTAAAGTCAACTCCGAACGACAGATTTTTTTGAGAAACTTTTTCATGTCTAGACCGGTAACTTTGCAATCTGTTGTTGCATTTAAACAACGCCCTGTCATTCGGAGTCAACTTTAAACCTACTCATGGGTTTATAAATTATGAAGCTAACAAAATAGGTACTGATTAGAGAGCGTGAATAGAGAACATGGTTATGAGATTTGAATCTGTTTACATCCAAAGAGCATGGGAAGGCCTTTTTGGTTTATCAAAGAAAGATTTTTTTGTTTAATTTCTTGTACAAGATGACTGGTTAGTCAGGAAAGGTCGTGCTCCTCAGTAGTAAATCAGTCCACTTTACATTCCATTGTAGTATCGATAGAACAGGAAACTAAGCAGAAACAAAGAAGGCAATATTACGTCAGTAAGCTAAAGAATAATGAATACAGTTAGAAACTATTCTGTCATTAATGTAAGAGGGTAAGAGTTTCCAAAATAGATTTCGAACGAACTATAGATTTCGATGCGTACATAAGAGTTATGTCCTATTTTCGGTTGAATTAAAAACAGAGGTGAAGCAAATGTTAAAAATATTAGGTGTGGTGAAGAATTCGTTGCATTGTTATAAAGACCTGGGTCTCTACTTATTCCAACGAACATGCCTGAAAGTTCGGATTTCTTTATATCTGCACTAGCTGCGGTCATAGACCATATTTGTACGGCAAGAAATAGTGTGTGGATTTTGGTGTGCTGAAGTCGTCCCTGTTTACGTGATTTCATTGAAAATAAACTTGGAGGTTAAGCGTAAGCAAGTTGGTCAATGAGAAAGTTCAATGAAAACCGACACAATGAAATATTAGACGTAAAGTCAGGGTTCGAGCCCAAGGCCAGTATTCTTCGGCGCTTCCTCGCTTCAGATTTCTGGCAAAAACTCTGAGGGTAAATAAAATTGCCATGAAAATTTTTTCTCAAAAATCTGTTGTTCGGAGTCGACTTTAAACTGAAGGACTCGCCACTCATGTATAAAATTAACACACACAACATAAATGGTGTGAGAAACTAGGTCGTAATCCTGACAAAATGACCAATTATGTATGTATGTTATGTACAACGAAATATACTTAACGAGATACACCTTCTTAACCATTAAAAATGTCAGAGTCACAACCGGACACTTACGTAATGTCTTTTGCCAGAAGAATAGGATCTGCAGAAACTTTGTTGCCTGCCACTGACCATATTGATGGACTGTTGAGTTATCAAAAATTCCATTAACTTTGAACGGATATGTGGAGCGTATTGCTATTTTTTCATCCTTTTACAGAATGGTATTATTTTAGCACAAATCCATATTGAAGGCACGGACACACGTTGGAAAGTTGATCAATTTTTTACAACGTAGACCTGGGTAAGCCAATTAACAAAAAAATATATTTTTCTATGAAAATAAATTTTGTAGGCCTTTAGTCCAAAATAGACAACAGCTGTCGTATTAAAAATTTCTTATAAATTTTATAAAATTTTAATTGTTACAATAATTAATTGGAATTTAATATCATTTACTTTCATTATTAAATACTTCCTTAAGTCTATTAAAAATACAAAAAAAAGAGAAAAACAAAGAAACTTAACGAAACAGCCTCTTCTTATTTGAAAACAATTTCAAAATTGCCCGCTTTAAGATTCTCTTTAAATGTCATCAACTGTAATAGAAAAATTGTTTTTAATGGAAGGAGAAAAAAAAACTTTCAGGCATTCTAAAACAGAAAAAACAAAAAATAAACGTTGATTGCGATAATGATTGGCTACTCTTGATTGTCTGTCAGTCTGTCAGTCTATCTGCCTGTTTGTTTGTCTAAATAGTTCTACTGCTTGCCCCATACAACAACGGGCCTCATCATTGATAATGCTGACGATGATGATGAGCTAAGTGCAGCAATTTATTATTTGATGCGGACAGGACAGAAAACTCTTGAGAAAAATAACAAAAAAAAATTATTTCGTTTACAGAATTTTACTGACCTCATCAGTAGCAGCAGGCGGCAATTGTAGGAGAACAAAAAAAAATAAGTAGCCAAGCGCTGCGTTTGATTGCTAACCTAACAAAAACTTAAAATAAATACAGGGCAATCTATTCGCTGGGATATTAAAAGTATTTGAAAAGCATTACGACTGCAAATAATATTTACAACTATCAATACAACACTGTGAGTTTGATTTTCTTTAAAATATTTTGCCGTCTTACAACACAGATTTTCACACCACATTTCTAATGAAATAATCATAAACAAATTAGGAAATAACCCAGGCGAGATGTAGTAATTAACGTGGCTAAATTATGTAACATTCTATAGCTGGTTGCCTAACTGTTGGTGTATTTACTTCAGCACAATTTATTATTTTGGTCTTGAATTTTAAGAGCTACAGATTGGAAAACTCGATGTTACAGCAGATACAAGACAGAAGTCATATTATCGATTTGATAGTCTACACAAGGCAACGAAATTCAAAATTCGAAAACTGTTGGTAGCTATGGTTTGAAGGTAGGTATTCTCTTAAGAAGGAAACACTTTTTAGATGCCAGTTCAAGCTTTCCGTCAGCATCTCTTTTTTTATTGATCTCAAGGCACATGCAGGATTATGTCCTAGCTTCTTACACCATTCATGATGTGTATGTACATTTTATATATGAGTAAGGGGACCTACAGTTTAAAGTCGACTCTGGAGAACAGATTTTTAGTGAGAAACTTTTCTTGACAAGTTTTCTTTTACTCTCAGAGATTCAGGCAGAAGATTGCTGAGAAAAAGTCACCGAAAAAAAAAGTTGTTCAGATTTCGTTTTGTGCGAGATTTGAACCTTGGCTTCACGTCTAATAAGCCAACACGCTACCTACTAGACTATGGCATATACAAGCCTTAAGGTCTTAAGCCACACTTAAATAAATAGCACACCAATACACCAGGCTTGGATATCAGAACATATTCCAGCCAATTACAGGGGACAACGCTTAACGTGTTATTCACTTAACAATGCTTTACAGTTCAGGTCTCTCCACGTTATTGATTCAAAGACTTAAGCTTTGCCTTCAGCTCAGATTTCATACGAATTAAGATAAGAATCAATCCAAGGGCCCGACACTGAATCAAGCGATTCTTTCTCTTCCTCCTCCTCAGGTCGGCAGCTCCCACAGAAGTAATACGCAGGAATACAGAGTCTATCTACATGATCTCCAATGAGGCAGTGGCCTGTGAAAACTGCAACTGCAAGATTGGCAACCATACATACATAATTGGTCGTTACAACCCTTTAGTCAGGATTACGACCTAGTTTCCCAAACCCTTATGTTGTGTGCGTTAATTTGTATACAAGAGTGGCGGGACCTACAGTTTAAAGTCGTCTCCGGACGGCAGATTTTTGAAAATCTTTTCATGTCAAATTTATTTACTCTCAAAGTTTTTGCCAGAAATCTGCTGAGAGGAAGTCGCCGAAGAAATATTTTTTATTTCGTTCAGTTGGATATGCCTGACCTGAGTTTTGAACCAAGGCCTCACGTCTAATTAGCCCAGACACTACCTACTAGACCTCGGCGACTTGACGATTGACAACCATACCACATAAGAAAAGAAGGTAATCCTGCTCTTCTTATTCACATCTGCTTACGAGAGCCTAGTAATACTACACATGGCCTTGTGTTTCCAACCAAGTAGAGGCGCAGAATACCTAGTTTAGCTTAGGTAAACGAAACACCTATGGATTGTAAGCTAATCCTGGCCCTCATCAATCATCAACCCTCTCAGAACCAACATAAATTTCCCTGACAATTTCCCCGCATACATGCATTAAAATAGACAACGAGGGCCAAGCTCGTAAAGGACTTGAACACAGGCTTAGTTAGGCTTTAATGTAAGAACTTTTGAAAAACAAGCTTGAGTTTCACATGGTACCTGTAATGGTGCAGTTCATAATATTTCGAGTCCCGCCACCTGCATGTTTATAAGAAATCAATTTCCTTTCTTCACGAATGTTTTTTTTTCCCACGCCAAACCATAAAGAAGAAGAAATTTTAAAGATGTCATACCACAAAATCCATTGAATGGGAATTTTTCAATTGGTGCCAATGAATTTTTAAATGCGGCAGCTTTCAATACAAACACTGGCAACAGGTTGTAAAAAAAAATTCAGAAGACAGACATGAATGACTATCAAAATAGAAAAAAAAACAAAAACAAAAACAAATCGTGTTATAAAATCTTCATAATAGTTTAGTTACACTGTGCTGCAGCATTTTAATTGCATATACAACTTCGATTCTCTTTATAAAACATTTTTGAACAAACAGCGTAGGCCAGTGTATTACTACTGAAGGCTGCATGTAACTGTTGCCTGTTTAGTATTCTACTTTCTAAGATTATTCCTTGTTCTTTGTTCTTCTTTCTTTTTTCTTTTATGTGTATGTGTTTGTGTGTTTTAATTTATTTTATTAGCCAAAGATACAGAGATGGATAAACGGCAAGTGTATAATAAATTTTGCATTGATTATAAGTGTCCAGATATGCCAAAATAAGTGAAGAAATTTCATTCACTTAAAATGCGGAATATATTATGACGGCAGGCAAACAGCAAAAAACAAATTTTATTCACAGAAGTATAGACTGATAATATGGGCGAAACAAACTGAATCAGGTATACCCTACTAGAAGGAACTTAAAAACTGTTTAGGAGGGCGTAGGAAGTAAATTTGTAGCATTTCCATGCTTTCTATACAGTAGTAGTTAGTTTGATGGTACATATAGTGAGCGTCAAAAGAAACTGTACACTATGAACAAAATTCTAACAATCACCACACTCAACTTTTACTATGTAAGTAGAGTGCCCGAAAAAATTTGACAATATTTTGAAGTTTTTTTGGAATTTTTTTCTTGTTTCAATTTTAAAAACTGGCGAAGGAAACAATTTTAAAATAAAAATAACGGTAATTTATTAATGCATATTTTCCTAATGTAGAGTTACTTTTGACGCTCAGTGTATATATATATTTAAGGTCTTTCAACAGTAACTTCCAAACTTTAACAGTTAATAACGGCCATCACATTGAAACTACATCATCATGTTCGACCACAGACAACGACGTATGTTCGCTGAATAAACTCTGGAGTAGTTGGCCGCTGACAATAATTTTCTTCGAAAAATCATTTTCCGCAAATAGACCAATTTCGTGATGAATGCGTACGTAAACAAACAAAGCGCTCGAATTTTCGATGACACCAATCCACATGAGATTCAAAAGCGTGAAATGCATTCCGAAAACGTCACTGCTTGGTAGTGATTTTTGGACTGGCGGCTTCCAAATTTCTTTGAAAATGAGTTTGTCCCCACCGTCACTGTCAAGTCAAGCAGTATAGGTCGACGGTTAACAATTTCTTTTGGTCTAAATTGGATGATTTGGACACCAACGAAATGTAGTTGCAAAAGGACGGCGCCTATTGGATATGCTACACATGAGATTTAAGGCCATGATCAGCTGACGTGAGGGCAATATTAGCTGGCCGTCGAGATCGACATTTAACTTCGTTAGATTTTATTTTGAGAGGTACTCTTAAGTAGCAGGTGTGTGTCCTCAAAGCCAACCCAAAATCTTCCGCCAAACTTCAATATAAGCCGCCGTAGTCTAGTAAGTAGTGCCTTAGCTTGATGAACGCAAGACCTTGGTTCAAAACTCAGATCAGATATCTCGAACGAAAAGAAATATAAAATAAAATATTCTTTCGACAACTTCCTCTCAGTAGTATTCTGGCAAAAACTGTGAGAGTCAAAAAAAATTGCTATGAAAAGCTTGTAAAAAATCTGTCGTTCGGAGTTGACCACTAGTGGCTAAAATTAACACACACAACATAAATGGTGTGAAAAGCTATGACGTAATCCTACCTCAAGGGTTGTAATAAGCAATTAGGTAAGTAAGTTATGTGCTAAAGATTTGGAAAAAAGGACATTTCGGATACTCTCCACCCAGAGAACCGTGGCTGATATTTAAACGACGTTACATTCTACACTTAATGCAATCGAAAGCTCCTTCAAACACATTGTTTTATTTCAATTTAAAGATATAAAACGCTTAATAAAAGACCCTATGTTTATTATAACACGAAAATTTTATCATATTCTGTTCATATGCGTTCAAATGTATATGATAACCGAATGGAGCGTATCACTTAATCTTAAGTAGGTTATATTACCGAAAAACAAAACCAAATATTTCCTTCTCTTGTTTTATTTGAGATTCAATAGAAAAATAACTTCATCTAGAATCCAAAGAACAACACATCGTAAATCAAGATTTCATTCTTATAGAAAAAAGCGAATTTTTTGCAACATAAAACATGTATGTATGTACGTATGTATGACAAGTTTAACAGTTTCATCTTATGCCACATATTTAAGTCAGTTATGCCATAAATAATCTGAACAGTAACGACAACAAGTTACAAAACAATTTTACTGGAATAGAAGAAAAATTTTGTCGTCGAGAATGTCTTACAAAAAATCACAATTTTTTTCAAGTTTCATTCAATAAACGTTTAAAAAAAATTGTAAAAATATTAAAGAAAATATCTACGAATATTTACAAATGGCTCCAAACAATAATTTAAAGCTTTAAACGTTTATGTTTTATATTATTTTCAATGAAATTGCTTTATTTTATTTTTTTTTGTAAATCACCATAAAATCTTCTTTATCTTGGTGCCAAATTGTCGCCATAATTTTTTAAAATGTTTCCCCTTAAAAATAAAATAAAATAAAAAATATTATTTTGCATTCCCTTGACATGATTGTAAGGCAGTAATATTTTACAGGCATTCGTGTCTATAAAATGAAATTTTATGGCTTTTAGTTGCGATATACATAAATTCGTTGGCATCAATAAAAGTGTCTGCTTTTGTTCAGGAAATTTTATTCTTCTATTGCAATCAAATAAATTCAATATGTTACGAAATTAATCAGGAATACAATTTAAAAGAAATTCAATTTCATATAATCAATCCTTTTAACTACAACTCCTACCCTTATAACCTTAGAAACCTCAATACAAATCAGGAAAAATCGAAATCATATGATATGCCCTGTCACATGCTATCATAAGTCTTGATAAGGCCGTACACATAGGCTGCTTTCCAAAATGTATCAATACAAAGTTTGTATGCCGTTCTACTACTGTATATAAACTATGTAGATATGCAAAGTAATGACGACGTTTTGAAATAGAATACATTGTATATATTTTGTACAGCGGCATTATGAAATACGATACTTTGTTCAAACACAAAGCAACTAACATTTTGGAATGCAGCCATACATACATACATACATAATTGGTCATTACAACCATTCAATCAGAATTACAACCTAGCTTCTCATAACACTTATGTTGTGTGCATTAATTTTACACATGAGTGGCGGGACCTACAGTTTAAAGTCGAGTCCGAATGACAGATTTTTGAGCAACTCTCAGAGTTTTTGCCAGAAATCTGCTGAGAGATAGACGCCGAAGTTTTTCGTTTTGTTGGCATTTCATATACTAGACCACTAGGGCAGTTTATTTAGAAATTAAAAGACTTCATTTATACTCCAAATTGGCAGCCTAGAAAGGCTAACATTAGCAATGAGAAATACCAACCATGGATGTGTAGGAACACTTCTTTCAATTTGAACCACGGCCTCACGTCTAATAAGTCTACTTACTAGACTACGGGGCTTCATATACTAGACTACTAGGGCAGTTTATTTAGAAATTAAGTGACTTCCAAATTGGCAGCGTTGAAAGGCTAACATTTGCAATGAGAAATACCAACCATGGGCACACTTCATTCAATTTTCATTGCGAATGTTGAAGCAAGGCAATACCGGATGGCATGCCTATTAATCGAGAAGCCATTAAAGCATAAAAAAATGTATGTTTAACGGGAAAACCCAGATTAAACAAAAAATAATAATAAAAAGATTTGAAGATGCTTTGTCCCGTTAACATTAAGCCCAAATGGCGTGATATCAGAAACAAGTTATTCTAGAAAGTATTTCACTGTATGTGTATCTAAGGGGTTTCATTGTAATTTTTTCATTCTTTTTTGTTATATTTGCAATACAAAAGAGTTTTTAGTTTTGAAGCTTGGTTTTGTGGTAAAACATTCCTTCAAATTTGTTGTCATTTTTTTTTATTCTTTACAAATTTCTATTGGTTTTAATATGATTTCGTAGACAAGTCAAATACATACAAATAATAACGTTTCAAAAACTAAAAAAAAATTATTATTATTGCCGGCTGTTGTAGTCATTTGAAATGGTTTGTTTTGTTTTAATGCGTTTTGACAAATGAATTGCCATCAATTTAAAGACTGATCATAATGGCCTTGTGGTTTTTAGCTTAACAAATGAACAAAATTTACAAAATCAAAAACAAATTGCTTTTAATAAGATGTCATTTGAAATTAGAGTCCATAAAAGAGCCAGTAAACCTAATGGGTCAGACATTATTAACAAAAAAAAAAATTTGATTTTTTTTTTATTTTAAAATATTTGTTGTTTTAGGTCTTTAAAAAAAATTTCATAAGATTTTTAACTTTGAAAAGAATTTTAAAAATTCAAAAAAAAAACCAGTGCTTTGAAACCTTCACTCGTATTCTTTTTATTTAAAATTAAAAAAAAATGTTTTTCATTTTTTTTGTTTTCATATGTTTTTCTTATGGATTTAGATTCTAAATTTTAGAAAGTAGCGTTTAGACTTGAAGCTTTATTTTGAACATGCTTACCCAGCCAGCCACTTACCAAAAATACTAAGAGCAACAACATCAATAGCATCATAGTAAGCATAGGAATAGCAACACATGTTTCATGTTTAGAAAGAGGGAAAGAAAAATCTTATTTAACAACAACCGAGATTCAGAAGAAAAAGAACCAACAACAACAACAAAAAAAGAAATGGGTGAGAGGAGTAGAATATTTATTTACCCCGCACTCTTTATCAAACTTAATGCAACAGTTGTTCAACAAAAACATACAAAAAAAAAATTGAAAAAGTATGCCAGCCAGCCAGCCATACATTTCTGTATGCATTTGCAAGTTGCATGATTTTTTTTTTCAAATTGATGCGTGATGCAACCCAAAAACAAAATAAAATTTGTTGAAACTATTCCAGATTTGGCTACAAGCAGTCTTAGCAAACGACTTACTACCAGCTTAATGCCAGCAGCAATAACAACAACAATTGGGACAGATTTAAAACAACTGATTTAATTTTCTTTATTTTTTTATTTCTGGGTTCAGGTCAATAGATGTTCTTGTTTCTTATACTTACAGCATATGTATAAGTGTTCGAGTGTGAGTGTGAGAGTGTTTTCTTTCTTTATTTAAGATGTAATTTTAACAGCTACTGGTTAGCTTAACAAGTGACTACTATGTGGGGTAAATGTATAGCCAGTGAATTGAAAGAGTGTAAACATATTTTTGGAATGTATGTAAAGACACTTTGAATGTTAGTGGAAAGCAGTTGGTGCAAACAAAAGATTGCAAGAAAACATAAAAATATTTTCGATCGAGAGTCCTTCTGGGCCATTAAAAAATAATACTTCCGCATTTATGTATGAGCTCTACAGGCTCCTTTCTCCCACTTTACTTTTAAAACAATACTCTACGTGACAATTTGTTTCAGTTCCTGTCTTGGTAAGCTAATTTAGACTACTCTGGTTTTAGGTTGCTTGTATTATTATAATCCGATCGTATAGAACTATTAGCAGTTAGAGGTTTTAGAATACAACAGAAGTACCCAAAATTATGATGAAGTTCTAGTGAAATACGCTGTATGCTCCCAGATCAAAAAGCAGTTAGCAAAAGGCCATTTACAAGTTGGCAGTCTTAATACAGGTGTCTATTATCAATCAAGTTAGACTATAATTTACAAGATCCTGAACCCTAGTAGGTTTAATAATTAAACAAAGTTCTGATGCTTATCGATTTCCACATAATAATTAGTTACAGTAGTCTGGACCAAGTGCTAAAATTTATTAAATTTATTAATTATCATCAAATATCATCATCAATCATCATAAACCAATTATCGTCATCAATCATTATCTTCAATCATTATCATCAATCAATATCATCAATCATAAAGTCTATTTTAGAAAACATTTTTGTCGAAATTGCATACTTGTTCGATATTATATAAATGGCTTCAGTTTTCATTATTTGCTTTTTTACGTATATACATATCTACCGGTTTGGGCAAAAATCTGGATATATGTTATACAGATAATATCTGTAGTAATATAACATCAGGCAATACTATGGTATGTTTTAAAGCCACATTTTAATTTTCAATTTTTTAGAAAAATTATCGACCTTTAAAAACATGAAAAAGAAAAGTTAAGAATATGTTGAAGGCTACTAAAAAATATGCGAAATTTTTTGGAGACAAAAAAACCCAGCAGAATAATGGGTTGATGCGACTCGCTGTGATCAAGCCATTACTTAAAAAATCAATCGAACTAATGAAGTAAATTTAGAAACATAAGCTGTATTGAAGTTGCTAGGGAACTAGGCATTCATTATCAAGCAGTTATCAATCATTTGTAGAAAAACGGGATACACAAAGAACATCAAGGTTTAGGATGCAACAATGAATAATATAAATAGAATGAGTTGCGAGGTATTCCTGAAACAAATGATTGTAGGCAATGAAAAGAAGAACACGTACGTCCATAATGTGGAAACAAGATTATGGACAATGTAAAGTCAAGCCATGATTGACAACAAAAAAGGTAGTGCTGAGCATTAAGTGCAATTATAAGGGAGTTGTTTATTATGAGTTTCTACAATATGGCCAATTAACGTAATTAAAATAAACAATTCAAATAAAACATTATGGCAACGCCAGACCACACGTGGAGTGATTTTGATACACTCACCATATAGCTCGGACCTTACATTTCTAGGTTAACAGTGCTTTCGATGAATTTAAACTCTTTAGGGGCATTCATAATGCAATTGAATCCGATTTTCGTGCATAATACCCAATGTTATCGATCAAAATGAGTTTTGATTGGTTTAATAAAGCTCATTTCAAATACAGGAAAAGATCAAAAGGTCAATATTCGATAAAAGTTAGAACCGAACTTTTTCTAACGTCCATACAAAAGTTGAGTGTTTTATGGTGTCCAAAATTTTAAAATACATACTCGTACATACATAACTGGCCATTACAACCCTTGAGCTAGGATTACAAACTAGCTTTTCACACCACTTATGTTGTGTGTGTTAATTTTATTAATAAATGGCGAGAGCTAAAGTTTAAAGTCGACAGATTTTTGAGAAATCTTTTCATGGCATTTTTTTTTTTACTTTTAGAGTTTTTGCCGGGAGGCTGGCATTTTTATGGATTTATCGCACCGAATAAAGAAAAGAAGGCCTTGAATCTTAGACAAATCTTGGTTCAAATGTTTTCATTGCTTTACATTTTCTTTTTGAGTTAAATTTATAAACAAAAAATTAAAAAGAATTTGATGTTACACTTGTACATCCGACTGTCTGTCTGCTTCTCTGTCTTTCTATTTCTCTGTGTCTCTTAGTGTGTCTATACTTATGTATAGCATTTGCCATTGACTGCATAATAATAAATGCCACTGACTGTGATATGATGCTGTTACGAGATGTCTATTGTTGCATTAAATACGTTTGTTATACTTCGGCTAAACCAGAATTACACTTTACAAAAGTATTTGTTTTTATAAATAGAATCGAAAGCAAAATAAACAACAAAGAAATGTATTTTCCAATACGTGTGTTTTTTTTTTCTTTCTTTTCTTTCTTAGCCAAGTTTTAAGAAAAGCTTGTTATACAATAAAAAAGTAAGACAACAACAACAGAAACTATATGACATAATGCAATAGAATGGTTTGGAATGGCAAACGAAACGTTTGTATGGAAAGAACATTGAATAGACTTTGACTGACATTTTAAAGTGAGTTGCACATTGATTTTATGGGTCTCGATTTATTTTATTTTTTTCATTCTTTCTCTTCAATACATTGTATGTTTGACTTAATTAAAGCACAACACCAAGTGTGGCAAGTTAGCAAATATGGCAATAAAGTGTGTGTGTGTACTATACAACATTTATATTGCTCATGAATGTACAGTGAGCGTCAAAAGAAACTGTACATTAAAATAAAAAAATATACATTAATAAATTACCGTTATTTTTATTTGAAAATTGTTTTCTTCGCCAGTTTTTAAAATTGAAACAAAAAAAATTGCAAAATATTTCAAAATATTGCCAAATTTTTCCGGGCACTCTCCTTAAGCGGTAAAAGTTGAGTTTGGTGATTGTTAGAATTTTATCCTTAATGTACGGTTTCTTTTGACACTCACTATATGTATATGTTAATGATTGAATGCAATAATAGCTTAGGGGAAGGTAACCCAAGCCAAGTAAATGTTAAAGAGGAAATCTAAGAAAATTTTAATGATTTTATCCGTTCATTAAATCACAACTGTGGGTAACTGTGTTTTACAACAACACTTCAAGTTGATTTAGAAATTAGAAAATATTACAAATACTTTGTTGAATAAGCAAACACAGCAAAGAGAGCAGCGACAAATAAATAGAAAATCAAAGCAAAACTTGTACTGGTTTAGTTTTTCTATGTGTGTGTGTGTGTGTCTTAACAATATTACTTAGTATGACCATAAAAATCTTGTTAAGACACTAACTTTTTTGCTTTACAAGAAAAAAAAAAGCGGAAAAACATCTTAACGGTTACATAATTTCTAGCCAAAAGGAAATTCTTGGCCAATAAAAAATTGAAAAATAAATTCCGAAACAATTGACACAGGAAGTGGCGTTGCATTTATGCTTTAATTTCAAAAGAATTTCCTTTCCATATCAGAGCAATTGAAAAGCCTTAATTTAATTTGCTAATTACAGCATAATTTATTTGTAATTAATTTCTGTGTGACAACAAATTACTTTAAGCCAATGGCTAAGGAAAAGCTTTTAAAATTTTCATTAAAATTTAAAAAAAAAATTTGTTTTCATTCCACTAAAAAATAAAACATTTCTAGGCTCCCCAATGACCTTTCAGCAGACGACAGTATCATTTGAAAAAAAAGTAAAAAAAAAGCACACACACACACACTGGAAAAAAGAGCAGCAGTTATTAATTCGTTAGGAAACAGCATTATGGCCATAAAATTTTATGACCAACATACAAAAAAACAAAATAAAACAACAAGAACCCATTAAGCCGTATAGACAATTTGGGTTTTACAAATACGAGAGAGAGAAAAAAAACAAAAACATTTTGTTTTGTTTACAATACTCATACATAACAATGCCCTTAACTCTTTAAGAACCAAGAAATATTATACGTATGTACAGTGAGCCTCAAAAGAAACTGGACATTAAAAAATATATATGCATTAATAAATTACCGTTATTTTTATTTTAAAATTGTTTCCAACGCCAGTTTTTCAAATAAAACCGAAAAAAAAATTTCGAAATATTGTCAAATTTTTTCGGGCACTCTCCTTAAGTGGTAAAAGTTGAGTTTGGTGATTGTTAAAATTTTATCCTTAGCGTACAGTTTGTTTTGACGCTCACTGTATGTAAACCGTAAATGTTTAATCATCATAAAAAAATACATTTTTATGACTTTGAAAAGAAGTTTTTATCAAAAATTTGTTGTTTATGGCACGAAAGTCTTGTTTTTTTTTATTTTTTAAGAAAATGACGTAAAAAAATCAAACAAACAAAGAATCTTTTCTAACTAAAGGGCGAACTTTTTAAGTGTTCGGCTTCTGCAGTTTAAGAAGGAAAAAAAAACCGGAAAATTTTCAAAATTTAAAAGAAACAAATAAAAGTGTCTTGTCTCTGTATAAGAGAGACTTTACATGCATACATACATACATACATAATTGGTCATTAGAATCCTTCAGTTAGGAATACGACCTAGCTTCTCACACTACTTATGTTGTGTGCGTTAATTTTATCCATAAGTGGCTGGACTTGCAGTTTAAAGTCGTCTCCGAACGACAGATTTTTGTCTGATATACTTTTCATGGCGATATTTTTTACTCTCAGGGTTTTAGTCCAAAATCTGCAAAGAGAGGCAGTTTGCCGAAGAAATATTTATCTTTCATATTTCGTTTCGTGTTGGAGGTGTCTTAACTGAGGTTTGAACCATCGCACACTATCTACTAGATTACGGCAACTACTCCCACAAAAAATCAGCTCAAATCCCTTAATCTTCATCATACTGTGGAAACCACATACCAATTAAGTCCATTTTTTTACATTTCGTATAAAAAAAAAAAACGTTGTTCGTAAATTTTAAATCCTATATTTAATATTTCTACCATTAGCACATGTCACGAATCTTTTTTTATACTGAAAAAATTTTACCCCGTCTAACCTAAGTAGCAAAAAAATCACCCTTTTTATTTGTTTTCGTATGGGAAAAGTAATAAGTTATGAACAGACTGACAGATTCATCAGGCTGTAGCTACAATCTTGTCTACAATAGGTTTCCTTTAAAAATTTTATAGATTTTTCAATATTCACCATTTAAAAGCTAATAAAGATGGAAATAAAATTTTTAAATACAGTCTTCTATCCAATAATTCTTTTGCAATACACTGTTCATGGTTAAAAAAAAAAAACTTATTTTTTTATAGTCTTATACGAGTGAGTGTATCTTCTAGGCTCGTAAATATTTTTACTAGACAGTAAAAAGAAAACCTATTAACTTTGCAATTAGTGGAAAAAGTCGGATGGCTTACTGGTTGCCTCACTCCGAGAAATACACGTTGCTATTGGCAAGAAACAAAAAACAAATATTTTTTGTGTGACCTCCTCATAGCCATTAAAACGATCTTCTCAGTGTCATGGGTCAGACAATTACATGTAAACAGCTTCCCCCCCATAGTTATAGCCTTTCGCCTTTGGAAGTGTTTACTTAATTGAGCATCACTAGCTTTTAGTAAGGATTGCAACCTAGTTTCTAATATAACCCATGTTACGTAAACATACTTACATACATACACAATTGGCGATTACAACCCTTCAGTCAAAATTACAAACTAGCTTCTCACATCACTTATGTTGTGTGTGTTAACTTTATCCATTAGTAGCGGCTCCTACAATTTTAAGTTGCCATCGAATGACAGATTTTTTGAGAAACTTTTTCATGGCAATTTTTATTTACTTTCGGTTTTTTTGCCAAAAATCTACTGAGAAGCAGTCGCCGTTTCGTTTCGTTTTGTTGGAGATGTCTTGACCTGGGGTTTGAACCGTGGCCTCACTTCTAATAAGCCAATACACTTCCTACAAGATTACGGCGACTACCTGTATGTTCATTTTATATAAGAGTTGTGGGGCTTATGGTGTTACGTAGATTCCGAATATCAAGAAAGTTTCCAGGGAAATTTTATTTACTCTTTAAGTTTTTACCAGACGGCTGCTGAAAACTGCTGAAGTATTTCCCCTTTTCATCAAATTTAATTTTGTTTGAAGTGTCTAAACTCTTGTTTGAATACAGGCACTCGTCTAACAAACGGCATACCAGACCATGGCAACTTTTGCAAAATATCCTGTGGAAGAAGTCGCCGTAATCTAGTTGCTAGTGTGTTGGCTAATTAGACGTGAGTCATTTTTTCCAGCCCCAGGTCTAATATATCCAACAACACAAAATTTGAATCTCTTTTCGGCGACTTGCTTTCAGCGGATTTCTGGGAAAAAACTCTGAAAATAAAAAAGATTGTTGTCCGGAGGCGACTTTAAACTGTAGGTACCTTGGCTCATGTATAAAATAAACACACACAACATATGTGTTGTGCAAAGCTAGGTTGTAATTCTGTCTAAAGGGTTGTAATGACCAATTATGTATGTACAGTGAGCATCAAAAGAAACTGTACACTAAGGATAAAATTCTAAGGAGAGTGCCCTAAAAAATTTGACAATATTTTGAAATTTTTTATTTTTGTTTCAATTTTAAAAATTGGCGAAGGAAAAAATTTTAAAATAAAAAAACCGTAATTTAATAATGTATATATTTTTTTTTTAATATACAGTTTCTTTTGATGCTCACTGTATATCCTGTGGAAGTATGTTCTTAAGAAAACTGTCTGCTAATACTTGTTACTCCCCATTGCATTAATTTTGCGTACCTAATATTTCTTTTTTTCCTACAATTTTACTTCTCTTTTCTTATGGCATACGCATTTGCCTTTAATTAATGCCAAAAGCGGTATCTCTTTCAAATTCATTATCATTACCATGCTTCTGGTATCAATAGCAAGCAGTCTGTCATACTCACTTCCTTAAAACAAAAAAAAAACAAAAAAATAGAAATTGAAACGTATTATTGCCTTGGCTCTAAATCAATGCAATAAATCAAAGTCCATTAGCCTGTACCAAAAGGAAAACAAACAAACAAGAAAAAAAAAGATTAAAAGAAGTAAAAGAAGATGGGATTCGAATCGAAATAGGAAATCATAATTTTTCTTCAAATGCTACGCAATAAAACAGCTCACCACACAAGTTCAAGATTTCGTACAACCGAAACTGAAGTGTTGCATGTCTGTCATGCATTCATTCACTTTCTTCTTCATTCGTTCGTACGCAGACACCACTCTGAAACTTATTGACAAGACCGTGTCGATTTCAAACAGGGAATCTATCTGTTGTTAATGCCATGATTTGCTATGATTTTTCCTTCTTCTTCTTGTTTTTTTTTTCCAATTGAATTTCTTCGTTTTCATAGATAAAACGTTTGATTTGTTTTCTTCACTTTTTATAACGAAAAAAAAGAGTAAAAAAAATACGTAAAAAAATGAAAAAAACTTACGTAAAACGATCAATAGCAATAGAAAAACTAAAAGAAAAAAAAAACAAACAGGAAATTATAGAATCATTAGAAAACTATTCATTAAATGCAGTCAGAATCATAAATTTTGTTTGTTTTTTGCCAAGGCAGAGACGAGACGAAGCAGATATTTTCTTTGCAGCTTTCATTTATGGTGGTGGGTTGCTGGTCTTGGTAGGCTAGAGCGGGTATACCTGAAGATGGTGAAGAAAGCCAAATAAACTTGTAAATATTTATTATCGCAAAAACAGTAAGGAGAAGACGAAGAAGAAGAAGAAAAATAAGTAGGAAAAAAATAAAAAAAAAATAAAACTTGAAAATTGTCATTACTGGATAGATATTCTGAGAGATAATTTTATGTTTGATTTTTTTCCCCCTAATTATACAGACAGACAGACAGAGAGAGAGAGAACGGGAGGAGTGTCTTTTTGTCTTATAATTATTAGTCATTTTAATTAAAGGATTTTCTAGGAAATTACTAAGGTACCTTATGAACATCAGCAAAGCCGTAGGTAGAGAAATAATTTGAAGGAATTAATTACTATGAGTGATAACAGTTATTTACTGGACAATTATTGTCTTGTATTACAATTGAAATTTATTTCGAAAAGGGGAAAAAATAACAATTTTATATCAAAGAATTCTCTGCGTAAATGAAAGAAAATCAATACATTATTATAAGACTGCATACATGCAAACATAATTTGTCATTACAATACTTCAGTCAGGATTACGAAATAGCTTCTCACACCACTTACGTTGTGTGCGTTAATTTTATGCATGAGTGGCGCAAGAATTCTAAAGAATTTTGAGAAACTTTTTCATGTCAATCTTATTTACTCTCAAAATTTTTTTCATAAATCTGCTGAGAGGAAGTCGTCGAAGAAATATTTTTTCATATTTCGTTGTGTTGCAGATATCTGATCTAGTATTTGAACCGTGGCCTTACGATCTAATAAGCCAACTAGACTATGGCAACTGCATACAAAGCCCTTAATATATCCGTTCAATAAGTATCTACAAATATGAAAAGCGAATACCTACCAATCCCAAGGGCAAACATTTGTATTGCCCATATACACCGTCTTTACCTATTCAATCTAAAGCTTTCCGAGTCATTCGTTACATTCCTAACTTACACTGGACCAATATAAAAACACTCTGAAGGCTGTATTTAATTTACTAGATCAACTAAACACTGACAAGACATTTTCAAGCAGGGTGGTATTCAGTCCTTTGGCAAAGTTGCTAGAAAAAACTCGATGTAAAACTACACAGACGGTTCTAAACAGCCCCGAGGTAAGCTGCGGAATTTCCTCCAAAGAGCTTATTCTTAATGTTGGTCTCCGCCTTTTAGATTACTATGTGCAACTTTATTACTTACTGACTGAAGTGTTGTAATGACCAATTACGTATCTATGTATCTATGTATGTATATGTACCTTTCAGGTCAAATTGATGGCCATTAATTACGCTGTGGAATGTGTCTTAAGTAAGGGAGCAAAAATAGTTGGCATTAGACTTGACTAACATGGATTCGCTGGGTAATTGTGTGATTGATGAACTTGTTAGAGCAGACACGCTTCTACGGAATACCAATTCAGATATAAAAAAATATAAAATATAGGTTCACCTCTTAATCTCCGTTGGGCTGTTCACCGAGTAGAGGTATTATTGGGTGCTGACAGATCCTGTGCTAAACAAAAATTTTGCTTCTTTGCTAGACTTACCTCGCTAAAACTTGGTATAGAAAGCTTCACAACTAATCATTTAAACTGTATCCGTCTATTGTACCCATTCTCACGGGTCATTGTGTAATCGGTTGACATAGGGAGATACTTTGCTTATCTGCTCACCTTATTTGCCAATGTCTTTAGCTTGAAGCAGACTGTTCTCATTTGCATTAAAATTTCTTGACACTCTAACGAATCTATTGGTTGCAGACATCAATGCATGATGACTGCATTTATTAAACTTTTAAGCTGGTTTTCATGTTTAAGTCATGCTTAAAAGTGCTTAAGCATGCATGCAAATTGTCAAGATCTGTTGATTAAAACTTGTCAGTCAGCTTTGAGGCATCGTCACATAGATTTCACAAAGCTGGTACTCTCTACTGACCTCGATGTGAGATCAAGGGCTTTTTTAAAGCCACATATGAGATGGTGATCGCTCTATTACTTCTCGTTAGAGTGATTACTCGATCTCATGACTGCAACTACGAATGCGAAATAACCAGTAACAAATAAATAGCGAAACTTAATGTTTATCACGTCTTATAAGTTTTTTCAAATCCATCAAGTAAATTAGTAAGTCTAGCAATAATTTGTTTCCCTGCTTAATTACTTGAGAATCATATGGAAGGGCTTAAAAGTGCGGAGAAAATGTCTTAGACGTACAAAGTTGATCATACTTTGATTATATTTCTTTATCTTTACCTTTGGTAATGTCCGTTCCACTGCACCTTATGCTGATATTCAAAACAATTCAACTTTGGGCCGCACCCTTAATGGCTTCTTCTATTGTGATATAACAGAGGGTGAATGCTTTTTTCCAATTTCATAAATTCTTTTTCAATAAATTAAAATTAAATTAAAATGAATCGGTCCCCAGACCCCATGGAGAGGGTGGGTGATGCACAAAAGAGGAATTAATTAATTCTTGGCAGGTACTACTAGTCCATCGATATTGTAACAAATTTCTTATCCAACAATACTTGAATCGTAGTCTAGTAGGTAGTCTGTTGGCTTATTAGACGTAAAGCCAGGGTTCGAGCCCCAAGCCAGACATCAAAACAAAATACAAAAAGTATTTCTTCGGTGACTTCCTCTCAGCAGATCTCTGGCAAAAACTCTGAGAGTAAATAAGACATTGCCATGAAAAGTTTCTCAAAAATCTGTCGTTCGGAGTAGGTCCCACCACTCATGTATAAAATTAACACACACAACATAAGTGGTGTGAGAAACTAGGTCGTATTCCTGACTGAAGGGTTGTAATGACCAATTATGTATGTACTTGAATAAAACTTGAAATTCCTAGCTTCTTCATATCTGCAGCTTCATCTTACTTTGTTCGTAATACATTTTGCATCTTATTTTCCTAAGTGATTCAACTTTTCTTTTCCCATAAACATTCGCTTCAAACGTGGTATGATTTAGCAGACCCCGGGGTGTTTTGTAATTGTCTGACTGTTGCCTTAATATGATTAACCGAAAGAGAAAAATAATGTGAGAATTATTACAGAGCAATTCTTGAAGAAAAAAAAGCAATGTTTCAAAATCAAATTTGTCGTACAACACTTCTCTTTCCAAGCAAGGGCTCCTATAACTATCTTTCTGTTATTGCAATACAATGCCCTGCATGAGTCCGAGTTCAATTCCTAAGTGTTGGCCGTAAAACATAAAAAATTTGGAATTAATTAAAAACTGTGGTGGTCAAAAATTTAACATTTTAGCAAATGCCAGTGGGACTTCAATTTAAAAAACTGTGTTTGAAAATCTATTGAAAAGAATGCTTTTAAAACTGCAGGCATTTTTTCAATTTCCCCAGGTCTTCAAGAAATGTTTTGAGGTCTTGATTGTCTTTATAAGGAATAAAAAACGCTTGAAATACATTCCGACAAACTAATGAAGGTGTGAGAATTTCGCGTTGAATAATGCCTACAGGAAAGCTATTAGTTTAGACAGACATTTATTCAAGAGGCATTTAAAGTAGTCCGGTTACTTAAAGAAGTGATGCAGTGCAGTGCTAGACTACAAACCCAAGCAACCCATCGAGAAAAATTGAGGACAAAAAACATTTCAATATGTTTTTCAATGTCCTAACCAAAGATCCAAAAGGTGGTAACTAACCCTCAAGTCCCCAGATTTTCTTTTTGTTACTTTGTTAAGGAATTCCTAGATAAATTATAGTTTTATTCCTTCATGAAGCATTTTTTTTTTTTTTTTTTGAAGAGAATTTTGTCTTACCTTTGTTGATGATAAAGTGCAGAGTTCGTTGAGTATTTTAAGTGATTCCCTAAATTATTAAGAATTTTATTGAATTTTATTTTTTATTTTGTTTTTCTTTTTTTTAATTTTATTTTCAATATTTTTTTTATTTTCTTTTGATTAACGCAGTTTTTCTAAAAAAATTTGAAAACTTTAAAATTATTTTTAATAATTTTTCTGATTATTTATTGCTTTTTTTCAATTAACTTTGATTGAGAATTTCATTTGTAATCTTTTTTTAAAAATTTGATTTCATTTTCATTTCATTACCATATCCACCGTACGTGTATATGTATGTACATAAATATGTTCACCCTTTATTTACATTTTCATTCATTTTATTCCTTTTTTTATTTTTCATTCTCTCTATTATTTTTACATTTCTTTGTTGTTGTTGTTGGCAATTATCGTAAATATAATTTTAAGCCTTAAAGCTTAAATGTTAAAAATGCCTTTTCCTATACGGCCGTAGAGAAATTTTTCTAATTGCAAAGCAACCCAAAAATTTTTACATACCCAGGCATTGAATGTACGAATGTATGTATGTATGTACGAGTATGTATGCTTGAGGAATACTGTGGTGGCTTAGGAATGCTATGGCTTAAGTTAAATCTGTATTTTATTACAATTTTATTCATGAACGAAATTAAATACAATGAACATAGAAAAAAACACATACACTAACACACACATACACTTGCACTCACTCACATGCCGACACATGCACGCACTTTTAAAATGTATACGAAAAAAAATTTTTGTTTTTCTTTCTATTTTTTTTCTCTCTCTTTTAAAACCGATAATAAAATTGAGAAGAGAAAAAAATTTTCTTTTTTTTTAACAAGATTCGTTTAAATATATATTTTTTTTTTCTCCAAAAAAAACATTAAAGAAATGGGTAACGAAAAACATAAACCGTAACGTGCAACATAATAAACTCGTGTACACCTTCACTATGTAGCTGTGTTTGTTGTTGTTGTTAATAGTTGTGCATAAATAAAGGAAAACCAGTCAACCGAGTCAGACACACGCGACTTTGAAATGCAGCAACTGTATCTGACAGTTGCTCATCAATCACTGAAAAATGGCATTGCTCTGCATCTTTTCACAACCATGCAACAGCATACTATAACGCAACGTAACGTAACGCACTTGAAGCACATAAGCATCAGCATCAGCAGCATTCACAGCTATTCACACAATCAATATTAAACATGCCTCACGTTGCTGTTGCTATCTAGCCCCAGCAGCATATAGAAAATGTAAAACATCTGATTGCTATCGTTGTATTAGTTGTTGTTATTGCTGTTGTTCTTATAAAAGATTTATTTTTATTTATTTGTTTTGTGGCAACACTTGTCGTTGTTGCAGACACCACATTAAGCACTCAGTTGTTGACTACTGTGATATTTTTTTGTTTGTTTCAAATGAAAACAAACCCAGAAAAACAATTAAACATACGTTTCTATCATTCGCTTGAACCAACCAACAAACAATCAATCAATTGGCATTCAAGCTTTCAGTTCGTAGCGTTCCGTTACTTTGCGAGACTAGGCTATGCGTACCAAATGTACCGTCGCGCACGAATACCAGACACGTACTAAATGCTGATGTTGCTGTTTAAAGCTTAGCAAGCCAATCATACCGACAGACACAAGCTTTGGCTTTGGCAAGTGTATGAATATGTTTATGGCCAAGAACTTATGGCATAACTCGTGTTGGCTAAAATCTATAACAAACGTTATTGTTGCTGTTGTTGTTCTTACTGGTATTGCTTTGCCATTCAAGTTGGTTGTGGTTGCTTTGAAGTTGTGAGTTTTGGAACTCATGGTATTCTTTCGTCGTGTTCTATTGCTAAAACACAAGTGGATTTTATGTTTATTTTGTGTTCTATGAAAGTGGCATGCAAGTGGATCGTATTAAGTTTGAGAGCGAGAGAGTGATACAAAGAAAACATTTTGCAAAGAGACCGGCAAAACTTTTTTGTAGTCAATCTGTGGATTGCAACATTTGGTGAGTGTTGCCTTTCTGTGTAATCACTATAGCATGGAATTGGTACGAAATTAAGCAACCTATATAGTAGCTTTAGGATTAATTCTATACAAATTCGGCATTCAAATCGATTTACAATGATTTATCAGTGAAAAAATTAATTTGAACGAAGGGTTTTCATGCTGGGTCAAGTAGATCTTTGAATTGAAGGTGAATCATAGGAGAAACCCGCAATACAAAGAATGTCCAGTATTTGTAAGTGGTATTTAACAGTCCTTCCGTAATTCAATTAATTCGACAGAAATCAGAAGTCGATGACAGAAATATTTTTAGGTGATGATTGTCTTTATAAGACAGGAAAAAAGGATTGAAATACAAATTAATGAAGGTGAGAATTTTGCGAGTGTACGCTGGTTTATTCTGTTTTGTTTCGAAATTTGTTATAATTTTACAAACGATGAATAATGCCTACTCGAAAGCTAGGTAAGGTAGGTAAGATAGGCACTTAGTCAAGAGACATTTTAAGTAGACCGGTTACTTAAAGAAGTGGTGTAGTGCAGTGCTAAAGTGGTAGGCTACAAAGCAAGTCTCAAGATAAAAAATATTGCAACATGTTCTTCAAAGATTAAACAGACTCTACAAGATCTTCTAAAAAGACAGTTACTAACCTTAGGTTGGTGGTTGATAGACTAATGCATAACTCAAATTCCCTTTTATTACAATCACATTACATACTAGGTCGCCACAAACGTACTTGGCTCAAGAAGAGTCCACACCACCCTTTATCTCCACAGAACGGAGTGAAAGCTCCTCTCCTCACAGGCTCATCGCCTACTTATTAGTGTGGATTAACGTCCTGTCGAGCTGAATAAGGTTTCCCGGAAAAATTTCTCTTTTTGTCCGTATTTAAACACACTTTCAAGTCATCAGCAATTATTATTAAACGAGTTTAAATTCTTTATTTCTGTTTGAAATATTTATGTATTCCACACTTACTCGAACAGAACTTAATAGAACCGCATCTTAAGTGAACAAATTGAACTTAAAAAAATAAATTTTTTCTTGTGTAACAGCAACATATTGCTGACCGTTAATAATGCACTTTCACTCTCAGCATTTAATGGATACAAGTTGTTTAACTCAGTTAACTTGCGTATCAACATTGTTGCTGGTGTGTGGAAATAAAACTTTATAGCAAAATGTTGATATGAAATCATCATAAACATTAACATGTTGTATAAACAAAACATTTGTTTATAAAAAAATTCCAAAGCAGCAACATGCTTCACATTCAGAGAAAAAATATTTTTTGCAAGCAAAATTAAAATAAACATTGGCACACAGATTCGTAGAGATTAAAATAGGAACTGCAGTGGAATAAGTTTAACGAACTGTCGTCCTTGCCAAACAAATTGTGAATCCTAAAGTTTTAACACAGTCCATATAACTAGCTCTTCGAGACTGCTATTAAATCATCATAATAAAGGAGGGAATTAGTGAAGCCAAAACCGAAAAATGAAATGCTGCATGAATTCCGTGTAAGGATTCGATGTTATAGTATATTAAGTTTCTCGGCACAGAAAATAGAAAAAAATTCCTAGCAAATGGGACATAAATACTTTGGTGATTTGAACAAGGAAATTATGAATGAAGAGATAAAATCACTTTCATTTTAAAATAATTATCACATGATAATGTCTGATAGAATAAATTCGATATCACAAACAGCATAATGGTAATAATCTTTTCTTCCACACTCGAATATATAAAATCATGTCACTGTGACTACCGTGTAATACATAACTTATCTTCAAGGAAAGCTAAACCACAATAAACAATCCTGCCCAAATCATTTTACAGCTGCTAGTAATCCATAGAGGACGTATAAGATGATATTATCTCTGTAATGAAGTCACTATTATGCAGACGAATAAATAAATTTAAACATCCTTACAGACCTTAGAACTTTATGGCATCAAAGTGTCAATTTGCCAACTAGCCTTCCATTAAAAGGCTTCCTTCATGCACATTTTGCCTGCATTGGAGTGACATTTTCGTTGCTTCGCTAGTATATATGTTCACAAGCATGCTTTGCCCTTATTACTGTGATATTTTCGTTACTTCACTGGTAGGAATGATATTTTCCTTGCTTCGATGATTAGCACGTCCACAAGCATGCTTTGCCCTACATTGCAGTGATATTTTTGTTGCTTACTGATAAGCAGGTTCAAAAGCATGCTTTGGCTGCTTGCAGGGATATTTTCGTTGCTTAGCTGGTAAGCAAGTCCAGAAACATATTTTAACTACATTGCTGTGATATTTTTGTTGCTTCGCTGGTAAGCAATTTCACAAGCATGCTTTGCCGAAATTGCACTGATATTTTCGTTGTTTCGCTGTTAAGCAATTTAACAAGCATGATTTGTCTACATTGCAGTGATGCTTTCATCGCTTAGTTGGTAAGCAACTCCACAAGAATGCTTTGACTACATTGTAGTGATATTTTAGTTGCTTAGCTGGTAGGCAAATCCACAAGCTTACTTTCCCTACATTGCAGTGATATTTTCAGTACAAGTCAATGGAAAATGTTAAGCTTACTACAAATGACTCAAATCAACTTTCAGTTCAGAGAAAGCTGTAAAAGAAGATTTATTGAACTGCGACACCCTTTTGCCAGTCTTCCATGCATATACGTGGCTCAATGGAAATATTGCCAATTGAATGCATTCAACACATTTAGTTTAGAATTTGGTGCAGCAAATGAAGAAATCATAGAGGGAGTATTTAAAATTTGGATTTTAATCTGTTCTATCGTTGATTGCAACAACAAATCCAGCCTTAAAAAATTTTAATCATCAAAGTTATGATACTCTGTAGTTTCATGCAGGCAGGCAGGCGATGCTGGTGGCCATGTGGCATCACATTTTCCTGTTTTTTTTTTTTTTACTGTGTCCCAAAGAAACAAATCGTGCTATACGTTCTATTTTTAATCTGTTTTCTGCTCATATTTGTCATACACTTTGTTTCTTGTGGTTGGGATGGTTGGAATTCCTTGTGGACTATTTTCTTGCAATTGTGCTGTGCTGTGCTGTGCTATGCTGGCTGGTTGCATTATTTCTGCAACGAATTCATAAAGATTTCAATCCGTTAAACAACATTTGTTCCCTTTTCTGTCTTGTCAGTCGATCTACATACAAGATTTGTGTGTCATTTACACAATAGGATTGCTTGGTTATACATACATTCACACATTTTTTTCTTATTTTTCTTGTAATTTTCGCATTTACGCTTAGCTCAGCTCAGCGCATATCATAGTTTTGTGTTTCGTTTCGCTTTTTATGCTACAAATTGAGAAGAAGAAGAAGAAGAAGAAAAACAAACGGTTACAAATGCACGTGCACATTACAAGCAATATCGTAAATCAAAAAACAAACATTAAAAATCGCCTGCAAAAACAAAAAAAAAAACAAAAACACAAAATGTGCAACACTTATAAAGACAAACCCACCCCCCCCCCCCCACAAAAATTTACTTGAAAAAAAATGGGAAAAAAAGAAACGTATTTTCCCCAGGAAATCTTACAGCGAATGCTAGAGAACAGAAGGGACGTTTCCATATTTATGATTTCATGATTACCAGCACAATACAGTACAGTACCATTCAATTTGTATTTGTATTTGTTGTTGTTATTGTTATTGTCTTATTCAAATAAATATAAAAAAACGCTTGATAGTGCACTAAGTAAGGAGAAACGAATGCAGTGTGTGTGTGTTGTAAGTAAAGCGTTTAAGTTATAGTAGCCATGGCAACCAAAAAAACCTTGGCACTTTCGAAGGATTTCAAATGGTTTTCTCATCTTTTTTTTGGTTTTGTTTTTGTTTTTGCATTACAAAAACAACCGCTTATGAATTAGGAGAACAAGAGAACGCCTAAAGTATTAAAATACTTAAGATGTTACAAAAACATTGAATTGGAAAAGCAAATGCCACAGCGAAAAAAAAAACAATTGATTCAATACAGGTGGTAAGGCTGTATAAGTCAGTTTAAATTCCTTAGGAGAGAATAAAGACTTCCATCGATTTGAATATGAAACGATAGCAACTAATAAAATGTTGTTCATGAATTTCAGTCGGTTGTTTAGTAAGCTGAACCCACACTGGATTTTTTTTTTCTGGACTACACGTTCACTTTTATGCTTCTAAGTTCCGCTTAAAGTTAATAAGCCAAGGAATGATAGATTCAAACGCTGGAGATCACGCCTCATGGTTTTCAAGGAATGATAGATTCAAACTCTGCAGATCACGCCTCATGGTTTTTTAAATTTTAAAATTAAGTCTAGTAGTCGCCGTAGTCTAGGTAGTAGGTAGTGGTAGTGTGTTGGTTGATTAACGCCACGATTTAAACCCCAGGTCCGACATCTCCAACAAAACGAAATGAAATTTGAAATGAAATATTTCTTAGGCGACTGCCTCTCAGCAGATTAAAACAATTGCCATTAAAAAGTTTTTCTAAAAATTTGTTGCTTGGAGTCGACTTTAAACTGTATGTTCCGCCACTCATGTGTAAAATATGGTGTGAGAAGCTAGGTTGTTGTATGTATATAAAATAAAGAGACTTCAATCTCCTTCAAATAATCTATCCAAGAATTCTATTAAAACCTTTCATTGAGAAGATAACATCATCACCGACATCGTAGGAAAAATGGGTAGCGCCAACTCGTAAGCAAAGCATAAGGACGCAACCAGTAAAAAGTTTCTCACCACTACGCCAATGTTCTCAAAGGGTTTTGTGCCCAGGATACGACAGATTTGTAATTTATCATCCTAATGTGGGAACTACTATACAAGTGACACACCCAAAGAAATTTGCGGAAACTTGACGAAACAAATTTATCTGAATGTGTCACATTTTAAGTAAATCCCACTACCTTCGTTGACAAGATATACTCAAGAACTTTGACATGCAACCTACAAAGGAGCAGAAAGACCTATCACCTATCAACGTTAGACGAATTCAAGATGTCTTACAAAAAGCCAATGGCTATATAAAGATGGCTTGGATGGCAAAATCAAACAGGGCACTGTTTTTATTAATACTTCGTCTGACATCTGTGTGCTGTTGCCGATTACTGATAACAAGTGTGTTTAAATTTTTAATCGCTTACACCATTTAGGTGTTCACCTTACAGCGGTTGTTACAATTTAGCTCAATACTCTTGCACGTATTCTGTCTATATTCTGTCACTCTGTCGGTATTCTATCTGAGGCTAACCAAGCTTTGACTGTGTTCCATCGAAACACTCTTTCACGCCAAAATTTCGAACCTGAAAGTCGGTTGAAACATATGTACATGGATGTTTCTAAGATAGACTCTGCAACTAACATCGAAGAGCTTGATCTTAGGATATATCTCTCTGTCTTCCTGACCGCTATAGTTTGCGTGGAATTAATCCTGCGTAAAGGATTTGCCAAGCTGAAATCAGATTGCTTATGACAGCAACCTTCCGATCTAAACCAATATGAATTCCTGGTCCCAGAGATTTTCTTTATAATTGAGATAATTTTCTGGAGAACTGATGATACCTACTACCTTCGTTAAGTTGTCTACTAGGCCAAGGCATTTACTGCATCGCTCTATTTACCTGGCCAAAATTGTGTGAGAAGTGTACCAATGAACTATTTAAACTGGATCATAATAGTATGTATCTCCATAACTATATTAATTCTCTCCTCTCATAATGTATACTGAAAAGTGTGGTAACACAATGGGCGTTATGTGGCCTAAATGTGTCCATGGACAGTCATCTCTACCTATCTACCTACAATAGTGAATATGGCCGTGAAGAAATTTCGCTTAAATGCAAATGAGCTGCATTTGCTAGTCTATGTCCCGAGTTTAACGTAAACTTGGCGCATTGATCTCCCCCCCCCTTGCCGATAGTTTAATGGAGCTATCACTACTTCACATCATATCAATCACTTTCAGCTTGATTGTAAACGAATCAAGCTTTAATGCTAAACCCTGATGTTAATTATCGAGCCCGGTGAATAAGAACTTGTCCGCTAGCGCTAAGGCATCGGCTTCATGTGGTGTTAGAACGCACCGCTTTGAATGCTGAAGTGAGTTGAAATTACAACGAAGTTGCTACTCCCTGCTATCCGAGATGGCCCACCTTTGCATTTGATTTCGTCCTATGAATGATTCTCTCTATAAAGCATACGGGTACAATCCCTAGCTGTTGTTAGTCCTTCTCTTTCTTTTGCTACAGTTCGAATTTGATGGCAGCCTTTAGCAGTACTTCGGAAGCTATGGTAGATAGTTAGGTAGCTAGGCTTTGATACCAATGCTTACTCGAACCCGCATAGAGGACCGTTTAAAAAATGTTCTCTCTTAGTGACAGTGCTTAGGCATGTACCACCTTTGTTCTGCATTTCAATATCTTACAGGGGGCGGAGGAATTTTTCGTATATTTTTTAAATTAATTTTACGAACTGCACATTAACCCTCGAATATTCTCATACGATCACAAATAACTGACAGGCCATAAGTTGTTGCAAATAATGGCACAAACAAATTATGATTATCGAACGGCAATGGAAAGAAAATAAAAGAAAAATAAAACAAAAATAAAAACAATAAAAAAAAATTATCGGTTCCATGTGAAGTTATGCAAACAATAAAGATGCAACACCAGCAACAACAACAACAAAAGTTTAAAGAAGAAAGAAAAAAAACAGTTTTCCAAGTAGATTTTCTTATGATGACTTTAAAGAGAAAAATTTGAAAAACAAAAGAACTCCAAAAAAAACATGATTCCAGTATTAAGGAAATCTTATGAAAAAAATTTTTAAAATACCAAAGTAAAGATCACCACCACCCAAGGGTTTGAAACGCAAATGCATACAACGTCTACAACACCATAAGATGTTGCATATACTCGTACAACAGAACCAAAGAAAAAAAAACAGAATAATAAAGTAAACCAAATAACAATTGTTGCAACAACAGCAACAACAATAACAATAACAAACGAATTGTAAACAAAATGCTTTGATTGTTGTAATAAGCCTAAGACTTGAAATATGCCACAATAGCAGCAGCAACAGTAACAGCAGCAACAGCAATAATAAGACCTTAAAACTCTTATTGTTGCATGCTGCACAAACAAGGTGTGTTAAAACCAAAAACCAAAACCAAAAACCCTTCATCTTAACTCATATGACTTAACCGAGGCACCACACTTCTTGCCACAACCACTGGCCATTTGGATTAGTTTGGCTTTGTTAGTCACTTTCATGAGCCTAAAAAAAAACAAAAAAACTATGCCTGGAAAATCATCATCAACAGAAACAATTTCTTTAGCATTCTAGACGAGATTTTTCAGAATTTTTTTATGTTGTTGTTCTATTCGTCTACAAATCATAGATTTTGCCTGTAATAATGATATTGCAGTCGGAGAAGAGATGGGGCGGAGCGTTTGGCCAATACATGGGGGTAATTTGTAAATGATTACTAATATTATGGCTATTTTAGCCAAATAATCATTTTCTCAATGCTTTTAAAAAAGTGGTATAGTAATGGTTTATGGTTAAATTAGATGGTATACTTACATACATACATACATACATACATACATACATATGTATGTGGTTAAAATGTTGTTGTTACTATTATTATGATCCAAAGCAAATATGAAGATGGAAAAGAATTCGGAAATGATTTTTTTCTTTTCTTTTGTTCTCTTGAATACACACGATCTTTTAAATTTGAGTTTAGTTTTTAAGTTCACATAAACATTTTTGAAACACATAATATTCTTTGTATGTTTTGCAATACTCTAGTAGGCAGTGTGTTGGTCAGACATCCCTAACAAAATAAAATTTGAATATTTCTTCGGCGACTTCCTCTCAGCAGATTTCTAAAAAAAAAATCTGAAATTGTCATGAAAAAGTTTTTTAAAAACCTGTTTTCGGAGTCAACTTTAAACTGTAGGTCCCGCCACTCATGTAAACAAATTAACACACACAACATAAGTGTTGTAGGAAGCTAGGTTGTAATCCTGACTGAGGAGTTGTAATGATCAATTATGAATGTATGTATACATGAATGGCTGTATCACATTCAAAAAAAAATATTTTCTGTGTGATTTTCAATGATCCAAAAAGAAAGGTGCAGTGAACGGTCGGAGGGTACAATACGGCTGAGTATGATGAACGAGATCATTTCCTCACATGGAAAGCAAAAGATTCTCCACGACATTATGCCAGAGCTCTGAAAGCAGCACAAAAACATGCTTAGACCACGTCAAAAACTTAAGAATAATAGAAAAAAAAAACACTAAGTGAAATAGATATCAAGGCTCTATCTTACGTTTATAAAGTTCAATAAGGTGTATCTGCGCATGTTGATTTTCCTCCCTGAATACTATTTGCCCTCCAATACTACTTGCCGAATACTTTCCGAGAATCAACTCAGATGTCAACACAGAATCAATTGTAAAAATTTTTTACGCCAAACACTAAGTTTTGTTGCCAGTTGGCAACACAACCCCCTTCTTTAGTGACAGCAAAGAAGAGAGAATCATACACTTTGAATTGCGACGGGGTGAGTTAAGACGACCAGTGTGGATTACTTACTCGAAAGAACCAAGAAACAATATCTTGCTAACTCCTTTCCCACCCTCATCACTTTATTGTAACAGGTGATCTCCGCGTTATCGCTTGCTAACTCCTTTCCCACCCTCATCACTTTATTGTAACAGATGATCTCCACCTCCCTTCATCACATTTGACACTACTTCAGACAATTTAACAATAATTTTGAAAATAATACCAACAATTGTCGATGGAATATCGGTACTGGTAGCTCAGCGTACTCTGCAACAATCGAAAATGGTGACAGCCACAAACCGTCACCGCTACAACAGTGTACTTAACCGCCATTTATCTGACAGTGATAGACAAAAGTACCGCAGGCTTTAAAGAAATCTACAAATGTATGATGAAGAGATCGCTGCCATTCTATGGATTACATTGCAATAAACGCCAGATTAATGACTGACAACCATAATGAATATTATTTTAGAAACCTGAATAGCATGGCTATCCAGCACACTGGGTACGACTCTATTCTATTTTGAACGATTTATGAAAGGAGTATATTTCAGAAAAAAATCCTGATGAAACAAGTTTAGTTTTACATTTGTTTGTATCATTCTTTTAATTTTTCTCAAAATTTTTTTTCATATTTTTGTGACTTTTAATCAATTTTCTTATTATATTTTTTCAAACTTTTCAATTATGTTAACTTAACAGTGTCTGTTAACTTAACAGTCTCTGTTAACTTAACATTCACTGTAAAAATATTACTTTTTTTACTTTTGTAGCTAACTTCACATATGTACATTTACTGAAGCACAAATTTTTTTTTTTTATTTTTGTTTTTATTGTAAAAGAACTTAACATTGAGATTTAAAATCGATTACCACATGTTCTTTAAAATCTTATTCAAAATTAATCGAATTTAAAGTCTTCTTTTTTGCAATATTCCATATACTCTGGTGTGACAAAAACGTCTTCTAATTGATCTGCGAGTATTTTATACGTGATAGTGCGTTTTTTTGAATCAAAATTAAATTCATAAATTGTAGTGAAACTGTTGACATTGTCAGTTGACATTAGCAGGTTGACTTTCTGTAAAAATTTATACAAAAAACCCAAACAAACGCTCGGCTTCCAATGGGATTCCTGTATGGAGAATATAATTTTAAACAAAAAAAAATCTCATATGGTATGTCACATTAACATACGTATTCTTTTGGTAGATCGGATAAACGTTTGCGAACAATCGGCTCATCGATAATACCGCTGGAGTTTTTATAAGCAAAATAAACGTCCGTAACGTTAATTAGATATCCTTGCAGCCAATATTTCAAATTGTTTACGGCATTATTTTTCAACGTACACCACATTTGTTTGGCCATAACCCAACGACAAGTATTAAGTGCCTCCAAGTCATTACTGTAATAACGATTATTTACGGTTACAAATTTTTCGAATTCAAGGTTTCGTAAGTATTATTATATAGTCTATTCTATTATAATTAAAATATGATACCTATGACATGAAATATTGAACTTACAAATCATTGAATTCATCCTCTGTTTGTATACCATAAATACGATCCGAATAGATTAATTCAAACTCTCCAAAACTACTCCGAAAGACGCCAATTAACGCTTTATTTGCATCTGATGGCTCATTAATATTTCGTTCATCTACGAGCGATTCTGAAATTCCCCCAATTAGTATAAAAAAAAAATAACGACATAATAATGACGTCATATGTATAGTATACAACCTGTAAATACGTTCTTCATAAATTCTTCGTGGTGTGTTAGCACTGGGTTAAATTCTAGATGGTAGTACGCATGACGCACCATATACAGGTCTCCGTTATAACGAGAGACACGAATCGAACAATCTGTATATTTTTTACGGTAATAACAGTGCATTAACTCTGCTAAACAACCACCGCGTGTAAAAATTTTTATTTTCTTAATATTTTCAACGTTTTTTCTAAACTCCGATGACATGGCATACTTAAGGTTACAATCAATAACACTGTTTGCCCTTAATGAGGTGTATTGTCGCCTGATGTATGTATGATAACCGTTATTTAAATTAATTGGATATGCTTGTGGTTTCGGCTGTTTAAAATAGTGAATCTTCTTTGCTTGTTCCATTTGTTCGTAGCTCTTCTCATAATAGACAACCAAACGGGGTTTTGTAAAATAAACACCCTCCAAACGATCAATCTTACAAAGAAATTGCATGACACCAACCAAAAAGACACAAAATAATAATTCTTGTTATGCGACAAACGTTTCTCACTAGTCTACTGCCTCTAATGAAATGTAAATGCCAAACGATCTTGTAAATAAGAAAACCCCATTTCCCAAGCCGACCAGTGTCCGATATATTCCGCCATTTGGCTCATGGATGTTATTATTGTCTTGCCTATTATGGATCTTTTAAAAATACATACGCAAAGTCAACAACGAATGTGGGCGTCGACACAGCTCTAATTGCGACGTCGTTTTTTTGTATGTATTTTGTTTTTAGCTTTGATCAATTTTAAAACGCGGGTCTTCTTATTTACAACATCGAAAAACACTAAAGTCAGCTTAGGAGTGAGCAGTTGCTGCATATAATATTCCCAGTTAAATAATAATTTTTTGTGATCACTGATCATGCATGTGTCATAGGCTTAAACGCATCTTTACTTTTGCGTGTGCATAGCTGGGAATAGCCACATGCCATGCCAGATAATAGAAACCTATTTACATATCTCATTAACACACAGCACCAGTAATAAGTTGGAGAAAAAATCATGTCAAATTCAATCAAATTTAAAAGGAAGTGGTTTTCAGGCCAAGTGGATTTGATAGCTATAGAATCAAGGATTAAAAACAGATTTCCTTACGGTCGTGCATTACTTAAGACGGGAGATACAAGCGACGAAGCTTTTCTTACTTACTTTTTCTTTTAAATTAGCAAAGAAAAATTCTCAATATTAATCAGATAAAATAGGAAAAAACTGGACCTAGTGCAGGGAATGGACCTAGTGGCCTATATATCCTTCCCGAAAGCTTACCCGACCGTAACAAAAACTGTTTTAGAATCCTTGATACCATGACTATTCAGCCCTTTTGGTGCGATGCCTCCACCATTGTATTTTTCATCCTATTTTTGCTGATTTATGAGGGGTATAAATATTTGGTGACAAGGTCTTGATCTTTCAACTTTCAACTCTATGATAAGAAAACAGTTATTTTCGTATTCGTTTGTTTTATTGTAAAATTCAAAGAGTTTACTTTGTCAGTCTTTTAACACGTTGACTGCCGACCTCGAGATAACTCGTAGATTACGTTTCCTTCCAGAGAGCCAACTTCGAGTTATCTCGTACTCACTAAACCTGGCATTTTTGTGTAGCTACGAATAAAATCGTATTATATCAGTGCTAGTATCGATAAATGGCTTCTGGGAAAAGAACAAAAAGTCAATGTTGGCTTGCGTGGCCAGTTTTCTGAAAATTGCCGCAGCAGTCAACGTGTTAATTTATTTCCAACTTTTTTTTTCTAATTTTTGTGATTTTTTTACTCGATTTTCTTTGTATACTTTTTCAAACTTTTCATTTAGGTTAACCTAACAGTCTCTGTTAACTTAACATTCACTGTAAATATATATCACTTTCGAAATAAATTATTAAAAAAATACTACAGATGTATACTTTGGAATTGGAATAAAATAGTGGACGTATTTCCTTTTCGAACGAACAATTTACTTTAATGTATTCGTTAAATCGAAAAACTACTGTACATAAGGCCAGTATTCGTAGAAGAGAGAATTTTCTTGCTGATCTACGCAAAGCACAAAGGGAATTTTCTAAAAAAAAACAAGCAAAGGATTGAAATGTTTATAAATAAAAAAATAAGAATAATTTGTTATGAACAATATACATACATATGTATGTATTGTTGATTGCTGGGTGCTGGTATTTTTTTCTTATACGTTAAGCAGATTAAGTAACATGATCGCAACATTTTCTTTTTGTAACAATTTTAATAAGTGTAGAATCCCATACATTTTTTTCTTGATGATAAACTTTGTTGCACTTCAAACTTAAAACATTTTTAAATCGTGAAAATAGATTTTTATGTTCTTTTAAAATATGAAATTTTCAAAAAACTAAATCGTAATACATTTCATTAGTTTTTACTGTAAGATTGTCTGGCATATACTCCTATGTACACATATATGTAAAACCGTGAACAACTTTAAATGAATCTAAGACCAATTGACCAATGACTAATAGAGCACTTCACTCCACCATCATCAGATGTGAATCTGTCACTCATATTTCACATTTTAGCCTTAATTTCTCCATGACTTGGAAGGTGTTATAAAGAAAATGATGGACACATATTGCCGTCATTGGCAAAAGATTAGATGGGATTCGTCGTGTGGTGGCTGAGGAGAGCTGAGTAAGATAACAAATACAGTTAGAGTTGGCATCCATATGTTCTAAATTATCATTTCCATGGAATGTAAACAAAAAAAAAGAAGGAAAATGTATTTCCAGACAATAATTAGACTCGTCAGCATTCAAAGTGACAAATAAATGCAGTTTAAACGTGTGCAATGCTACTCGTAAATAATTTTTTGATTTTCAACGCATTGTGCAACAACATAAAGCGGCAATTGCTATTGATCATGTAAAGGGTGTTTTTTATAGAGGTATAGAACTTTAAGTTGCAATAAAACAACGATGGATTATTCGATTGACATGAATTTTATTTATCCGAAAGATAATCTTGTGGCATTACATTTTAAATATGATTTCTGGCATATGACCGCCACGGCTGGCGTGGATGTAGTCCAATCTGGACGTCCAATTTTCGATGACATTTTCCAACATTTGTGGCCGTATATCGGCAATAATACGGCGAATGTTGTCTTCCAAATGGTCAAGCGTTTGTGGCTTTACCGCATAGACCAATGACTTTACATAGCCTCACAGATAGTAGTCTAGCGGTGTTAAATCACAAGATCTTGGAGGCCAATTCACAGGTCCAAAACGTGAAATTAGGCGGTCACCAAACGTGTCTTTCAATAAATCTATTGTGGCACGAGCTGTGTGACATGTTGCGCCGTCTTGTTGAAACCACATCTCCTGGACATCATGGTTATTCAATTCAGGAATGAAAAAGTTAGTAATCATCGCTCTATACCGATCACCATTGACTGTAACGTTCTGGCCACCATCGTTTTTGAAAAAGTACGGACCAATAATTCCACCAGCCCATAAAGCGCACCAAACAGTCAGTTTTTCTGGATGTGACGGTGTTTCCACATACACTTGAGGATTACCTTCACTCCAAATGCGGCAGTTTTGTTTGTTGACGTAGCCATTCAACCAGAAGTGCGCTTCATCGCTAAATAAAATTCGGTTATGAAAATCGGGAACAACGGTAATCTCGTTTTGGGCCCATTCGACGAATCTACGCCTTACTTGATGATCGTTTGGTTTCAAATCTTGCACGAGTTGGATTTTCTAAGCACGCAAACCAAGATCCTTCCGCATGATCTTCCATAAAGTGGATGGACACAGATCCAATTCCTGTGCTCGATGGCGGATGGACTCATTCGGGTCTTCCTCAATGCTACGCTCTACAGCAGCAATAGCTTCTTCTGTACGCACCGTACAGCGTCTCTGGGGATGCGAGTTATCAATAAGAGTAAACGTGGTGCGAAAACGTTCCATGGTTAATCGAATTAACTGCTTTGATGGACGATTTTGTCGACGATAAAATGGACGTAGTGCGCGATACGTTTTCCGCACAGAACTATTATTTTCGAAATAAAATTGCACTATTTGCGAGCGTTGCTCAGGCGTGAGTCTATTCATGATGAATTGTCAAACCAAACTGAGAATAAATCACTTGACAGCTGTTACATCGGTCGCCATCTTGAAAAGTAATGCCAACTTAAAGTTCTATACCTCTCTAAAAAACACCCTTTATATACGTACACTTTAAACCTTACGAACTTAGGCATATCAAGCATAAATACAAGCGTGTAGTCAACATGCAACATGGAGTGATTGCGTACGAGTAGGGTACGGGTCAATTGTTTAGTAATGCCACCCAGATGGCTGACTGTAAACGATAGAAAACAAACGTTTAACATTGATAGGGTCAGAGAGAGAGCGTGTCTAACAGAAACAACAATTAATAACACTTTAAAATGTTTGCTATTTGCAACAACAACAACTAGAGAAAAAGAAAAATCGAAAACAAAATCTGTTGATATACGAAATTCACATTCACTTGAGCGATGAAAGCGATCAGAAATATAAATTCACTCTTCACGATATTATGCGTTCAACATATGCTACAAACGAAATGTGTTATTCCAGGGCGGCGGGCAAAAAAGACTGTGAATGCAGATGTAACTCAGCTGATTGTTTGGGCGCATGCAGCAAATGTATTGATACTGACTGCTGCATTAATTTTCAAGCCAACACAAGAGCGAGCAATCGATTTCTGTGTTTTTTTCTATTTTATTTGAATTTATTTCACTTTTTTTTGCAGAGCTTTTTTCGTTGTTAGCAAAGGTGCAATGCGTTCGCCGCATTTTGATACAAAAACTCAAGCAAAACTATTTCCTTTATTTGTCTTTCAAAGTCTAGGTGAATGAACACAAAAATGGTAAAGGAATCGCAGATAAAATAATGGGTTTGGCTGTTAGACTGTGGCAGTGGCATAAAAACAACACGAGAGAGAAAAAAAAACAACCGAATTCAATGAATTTTTCATGAGACTCAATATGCCATGACTTTAAGCCGTGTGCCATAAGAGCAACAACCATTCAGCCAGCCAGCCAGTCATGTAGCCATCCACTTACAAACTCTGCTTAATGCTGCATTATTTTGATTTTCTTGGCATTTTGATGAAGTTCAAACCGAAAAGTTGCGTTGTTTTTTTCGATCCTGATACCGATGTCGATGTCGGTGTCGGCATTATGTGATGTGATGTGATGGTGACGATGATGATGAGTAGTGGTTGGTTGGCTGCTTGATGGTGTTGCCGAGATAATGATGACATGTATTCGTTGACATAGTTAAGTGTTAAGGCTACGCCTGTCATTTCTATAAGTTGCTGAATACCCTCCCTCCCCCCCCCCCCCCCCCTAGAACAAATAACAATCCTTTCGCCCAGCCATACATAATATGTTGTTGCAGTAAAATCTATACTGCAATACGCAGTATGTCTGTGTGTGTGTGTGTTGATGCAACATTGACATTTTGGATTGATTTAACATGCCACTATCGCCACTGCGCTTTGATAATATCATTTTGTAGATTTTTTTACAATTCACCAAACGATGGATGGATAGCTGGATGGCTGTGTGACACATACTTCACTGCTTCGTTTCGTTTGGTTTGGTTAGTGGGTAGTTCATTGCTGTCTGTACTCGGTGTGCCACAGCATAATGGGGTTGATCATTAAAATTTTAAAGAAAATTTATACACGATAAGAAGGTGTCGCATATTTTTTTTTTGATTAAATTGATTCCTTTTTCGTCTTCTTTTTTGTTTTTATTCCACAGTTTATGGTCCTATGATGTAAAAATAATGAAAATGAAAATAATAATAAAAAACCTGGTGTCGTTATATTAAAATGCATTGAACTGAGGCAAGTTGTCATAATTTCTGAAGCATTTGCGACAGGTACAATAACCCTGTAATTATGTATTCGAATTCTATTTAAATTAAGCTATGATTTGTGGCAGTTAATGGCAGAGAGAGTACATTTCAAACTAAAGCACTTAGTGAACTTGCACTTGTCAAAAATTGTGACAACATTTAGAAAACATTGTTGATGCGAATTGATTTGCTATGTAAGCTGTGGTCAGCTTTAGAACAAACTTAGTTAAGAGCTACAGAAAGTTTTCGTAACGCTACCAATTAATCCATATGCATTTGTAAAGGGTGCGCCATTTAAAAGTTTAAATTTAAAAATGCCGTCAAACAAAAACGGTTTAAGAATTTTGCCAAATTTTGTTTTTTTTTTGTTTTTGTTGTGTAGTACAATTGTTCTGGTTAGAAATGGAATATGATTTCATTCATATGGCTGCCGCGGTTGGACTTCACAGTACCTCATTTGAGCGTACCAATTTTCATGCACTTTTTCAAGTGTATGACGTCGTATTTCGGCAATGGCATCACGAATGTTGGTATTCAAATGCTCAATTGTCTCTGGTTTGTCGGCAAAACACTTTTCTTTAACGGCGCCCCACAGAAAATAGTCCAACGGTATTAAATCGCAGCTTTTTGGCGGCTAATTAATGAGCCGTTTCGGCTAATTAAACGGCCATCAAACGTTTGAAGCAATAAATCGATTGTTACATGAAGTGTGTGGCAAACATCGTTCACATCAATACTATGAAGAGCGGGTACAAAAAAATCGGTTATCGGTATGCGATAGGTGTTTCCATTGACCGTAATGGTTGCGCTGTCCTTAAGAAATATGGGCCAGTGTGGGCATCTGTAGGATCACTAATGGGGTTTTCTGAGCAACAATTTTGCTTATTAATGTACCCACCAAGTTGAAAGTGAGTTTCATTCCAAAAGATGATTTTTTGGCAGTTTCTCGTTGGTCTATCTAGGGAAGCCAAAACGAAGCGAATGGCCACGCGGCTACAACTGTCGAACCAATTGTTCAATTAAGGCATCATACCGATATCTTTTAGCAAAATTCGACGTAAAGTGGGCACGTGAAATCTTTAATTCTTGAGAACGATGATGAGGTGATGTTGATGGATTTTCATGCACACTCTCCGCCACAGCTTAGGTATTTTCGGGTGTAAGCACTGTACGAGCACTCTCACATCGTGGCGCATCAACAATGAAAATAATTGGACGAACTTTTGCAATAAACTTGCGTACAACGGGCACTGTTGGTCCTTCTTTGCGACCAAATTTTGTACGACATTTTTGTTCAATTTCTGACCAATTGTCTTTGGTTTTGGAAATAAATTTCCAATAAATCCCAACGTTGCTCAAGCGTAAATCGATCCAATACATTCATTGGAGACAATATACTGAATTATGTGACAGAATAGAATAACATAAGTACTGTGAGATTGGAAATAACCGATGATTCAAATTTAAACCGATCGATGGCCCACCCGATATAATGGCAATTAGCAAATACATACAGTTGTTTAGTATCTGATACTTAATTAATTAATTACATTGCCAGATAACAACATCCTCATGTCATTTTTTGTTTTCTTAAAAATGTAAAAAATTTCCTTAATTCCGTTGGCCATTACAACTTTCACTATCATTTGCCAAAGAAAACTTTATTTAAATAAAATAATTTCAAGACGTGTTATTTAATCATCTTGGAAATGTTTTACAAAATTGAATACATTTTCTATGGGGTTTTTAATCTTGACAGTAAGAAGTTACCAGTCAGCCACCCAAACAACATGTAAGTACGAAAGATAACTTCAGCTCTTAAGACAAACAGACGTACTCGTACATAACATACATACGGACGGAACAAATTGACAAATCAAATCGTCTTAATTTGTTTGCTTTGTAAGCACTTTGACAAGAAGCTCTCATGTAGGCATTTGTATGGGTGACCATATAATAAACCAGCGTGAATTAATTGTAATTTGACCATACGATTATAATTAAGAGGAAAAGAAATTTTGTGAACACAAAACAAAAAACAACAACAATGAAAAAAAGAGGAATGAATAGAGAAAGCCTATGCTATAGTGTAAGCGGTTGGACTAAACTGTAGTAGTGCACTGAAATCGTATAACGTTTAAATTTTTCTTAAAATGATAGGCTATGATAGTCATCATTGTCGTGTAGAATGTAGTGTATTGGCTTATTAGACGTGAGGCCACGGTTCAAAACCCAGGTCAAATATCTCCAACAAAACGATATTATGAACAAGTATTTCTTCAGCGACTTGCTCTCAGCAGATTTCTGGCAAAAACTCTGAGAACGCAATAAAATTACCATGAAAAGTTTCTCAACAAAATGTGTCGTTCGGAGTTGACTTTAAACTGTAGGTCCCACCACTAAAGTATAAAAATAACACACATACAACATAAGTGGTGCGAGAAACTAGGTCGTAATCCTGACTAAAGTGTTGTATTTAACAATTATGTACATATGTATGTATGTGTATATGATAGGATATTAGAAATAAATTTCACCATATTCGTACAAGTTGTCACCCCTGAATAAAAGTCTAGTGGGAAGGTACATATAGGAATAAAATATTGGAATGATATAAGTGTTGCCAGATTTGAAATAACCGATGATTAAAATTTAAATCGATCGTTGGCCCACCCGATATAATGGCAATTAACAAATACATTCCGTATAAAATACATTCTGAATAAAAGTCTAGTGGGAAGGTACATATAGGAATAAAATATTGGAGCCTCCGACTGGTCTCAATATTTTTACATTTCCCTTCTTGGGCGCATATGAATTATGCAAAACATCTCAATCTTTGATGGTGTACTGCAGTTGTTTAGCGTTTTCTCATATAAGGTCGCATGATTCAATTTCTGGGAGTAACAGACCTGTCTTCTTGAATATTGAGGACTTCGCTCATTACTGTTCTTATAACAGTATCAGGATTCCTTTTGATGGTATAACCCAGTTTCAGAGATGCATGTTCTAACGCAATGCTGTTTTCTCCGAATAGACTGCCCTCACGATATTATCATGTATGGTGGCGATATGGTGTATGATACTGATGCTAACACAATGCAGCGTTGACCCACGTAACAATCGTAGAAATATGAATGACATAATTACGTACACATTTAGGTTCGCTACTTCCCATCGAAATATACTGTGGCATTTCATAGTACTGTTATTGTATAACTAACCCGTTTATCTTGCAAAGCCTAAAATGCTCTCCATTGTAAAATCAGAAATAGATTCGCCCATTCTCGCTAGGCAGTATCTACCGAGAGCAGGACAGGAACATAAGAGATATTCTAAACACTTCCTCTTCGTTCTGATCTCCACAGCTCCGGCATAATTTATAGTACACAATCGCTGTGGATGTCGTTTCCTAAAATACATTCACAATGGGTCATTACAGAGTTTTTGCCAGATATCTGCTGAGAGGAAGTCGCCGAAGAAATATTTTTTTTATATTTTAGTTTTGATATCTGACCTAGGGTTTGAACCGTGGCCTTACGTCTAATAAGCCAACGCACTACCTACTAGACTACCGTGACTTCAAATTAAATAACGTCAGGTAACTACAAACACAAGTAAGACATACCGTCTCTATTTGTTCTCCTCTACCGTCTAGCTGGACCATAACTTTGATGTTATTTGGCTCTTATTCCTACTCGCTCATCTTCCATTCCCAGCGTGAATAATATCATGCCGAAATTAGAGTTTGAAGCAGAGCATGGGCACACTCACGTCTTTATAAGGTAAAACTATAAAAATCGTGCCAGTCCTGGCAAGCTCAGCAGACTGTACATTTCTGTGCATTTATGTATGGGTGGTCCGGGACTCAAATGATCTGAATATTAAACTATCTTGTTAAGAGACGAGGCACACAGTTCAAGACAGTTCTTTAAAAATTGTGTTAGTGCTGTCAAGCACAACAGATTGTACATCTCTGTGCATACAGGGCTCGTATGATTCGAATACTGAACTATTCAACTGTCTTGTTAAGTCACACAGTCCAAGACAGTTCTTTTCCTCAAGAATAAGGAATTAAACAATGGAACGGTTATCTAAAGTTACCAAAATCATGGAAAGGTCTTAGCCGGTCTGCAACATAACAAGAATTTCTGCTTGATAAACGTTAGATAAACTGTTAGATGTGCTTCTAGGCCTAGAGGCTTCTTTATTTAAAGCCTGAAAAATACAAAAATGTGCCTTAAAGAAGAATAAAGGAAATATGATTCCAATGAAATGTTGTTAAAGGCCTATTTATATACAGTTTAATACAGTTTTTTTCTTCTGTGGCTATTTACTTTGATGGAATTTGTGTTTTTGCAATAAAATCCTGGTATTAATTAAAATTAATGAACATAATATCAGTTTTTTGAAACACTTGTCTATATGTGGGTGCGTGTGCGTGTGTTTTTATATGTAATCCATGTCTCCTTCAATCTTAAATAAATGAAATTATCCTGATAATATTTAACCTTAATTAGTGACAGTTTCAGTGTACAAGAACCAAACAAATCTCAACTTTTGGCCTAAAAAAACAAACAAATCGAAACAAAAATAGAAAAAAACTGTCAAATTATCATCAAACCTATACAAAATGTCCGTTTGGGTCCATTTTCCACCGCGTTTTTTTTATTGTTTTTGGTTTTTCATACCTCATGCCCGCCTCATGGCTGTTTGCCATTTATTCGTTTGCTGGGTATACTTTTGCTTTTATGTTAATGAGCGTTTGTTGTTGTTGTTGTTTTTGTTTCTGTTTCTTTATGGCCCATTTGTATTTTTGTGAATAAATTGTAATATTTTTTGTTATTCTTATTGTCATTGTTGTTGTTGGCGTTGTTGTTGTTGCTATTTATTTGTACTTTTAGCCATTTTCATGTTTTTAAAATTCATTTTTCCTGGTTGGATTCTACGTTTTTTTTTCTTCTTCCTCTCCATCTTATTTCAGCCTTCTTTCGGTGTTTTGTTGTTCGGTGTCTTGTTGGACACTTGAGTTTTAACTGTTGTTCTGTTTTATTTCCCTTTCCATTTTCTTGCTGCTGTTGTTATTTGATTTTTTGTCTTTCCAAGAAAACCAAGAACAAATCTGAATTTGCATTGACAACTGGGGAATAATTTCTTTGTATTGCTTTTGGTCCCTTTATTTCCATTATGCCGCCACTACCGCTCGATTTCGATTCATTACAACGATGCTAAATTTGTATTCGTTTCATTTTTATATTTTCATCTCGAGTTTTATTGTATTTAAAGCCTTGTTTGGTTTTTCGCATATAATTTTATTGGATTTTTTTTCTTTTTGTTTTTGTGGGTTTTCCTTACAGAACATAATTGCAGTGACTTAAAGTAATGAATTCATTATTATTTTAGAAAGTAACGTGAAACGTCCATTAAAAAATCGAACCGTGCATTCACCGTTACATAAAACGGAGTTTCTTTAAATTTTTCTTTATTCCTCTTCTTTTAAGGAACAAATGCCGTCGTAAAGCATTCTATCGTGTATTCTTATATATTTTTTTTATAAAGTTTCTATTGTCAAACAGGTAACTGCTCTACTGTCGACAGATTCTTGAATGATAGGGTTGCCATCTGTTGTTGTATAGAAACAATTCCCCTTGTGTTGTATTGTTGAACTCCTTCTCAGAAGATGGGGTTGTTTTTCTAATTTTCTATGATGTTCGCTTCAGATGTTATTCTCTCTGGAGTTTCAGAAGTCAGAGGGTTTATAATGAATTATTTGAGGGATTGAATGCATCCTCCTATCAGCAGTCTTCTGTGACGATATTAAAATGCGTTTGTGCTTGTTCACAGTTCAGCTCGAATGCTATGGAAAAAAGTCTGTATTTTATCGAATCGTTACAGACGTAAAAAAGTGAACCTAAAACGACAAATGAAACCACACTCCATGGTATGTGAAGCTCGGATAACATACTTCTGTCAACGTTATTGGTTTTCTAGTGAGTTATTCTCCACGCCATACTGTGACGCCATGCTTAGAGTTTAATTTGTAGGCAACGGTGTATCGGTCATGGTCACGTGCTATGTCTTCGTGCTGTAGGGAGACGTAGACTACACATTGGTAGCCAGTAATCGACATTGATTAGTGGCAACCTTTCTGTTTTTTGCAGGACACACATTTTGTAAAATATCCTGTTTAGTGTCTATCCAAATTAATGAAGCTGTGGACGTCTGATGTGTGCTAGAAAAGGCCGAATTTTTGGGAGGAATTCAATACACAGCAATTCTGACCAGCCTTTATCGATTCCTATTGTAGTTCGACTAATCTTATTTGTGTGTATTGAGCAGAGTGTGAGAGCAAATTAATAGCAGCGGCTTAGTCAAGATCGTGAAGTGAAAATTTTGGATCGCAGGGCCATTCATTATACATACATACATACATAATTGGCCATTACAACCCTACAGTCAGGATTTCGGCCAAGCTTCTCACACCACTCATGTTGTGTGTATTAATTTTATACATGAGAGTTTAAAGTCGACTCCGATCGACAGATTTTTGAGAAACTTTTCATGGCAATTTTATTTACTCAGAGTTTTTGCCAGAAATCTGCTGAGAGGAAGTCACCGAAGAAATGTTTTTTCATATTTCGTTTTCATGTTTGACCTGGGATTTAAACCGTGCCCTCACGTCTAATAAGCCAACACACTACTTACTAGACTACGGCGACATTCATTATACATACAGTGTATTATACCAGGTCAGATCGATATCACGTTGTCTCCAATGTTCCTTACAGACAGATTCCTTTGATTAAGTGGGTATCCAGTTCAGTGCGAAATTGAATTATGTTTGCGAATGATTTGAATTCATTCTTTTACATTGTATCTGAATCAATACCGTTATGCGTTTGTCTGTTTAAATAATTATCATAAAACTAAAAGAGAAAATCCCAGTCAAATAACCCAAAAACCATTTTTTGTGTTCAAAATTCTTGAAAAGACAACAAAATCTTACAACTGCTGCTGTTGTTGTTGTTGTCAATTGTTGTATGATTATTGTATTTGAAGTGTTTGTTGTTATTGTTGTTACTTTTATAGCTGATGTCTCCTTTATGGTGATTGTCTCCGTTTACATTTTCAATTGCTGTTGATGTCCAAAGGTACATTTGATTTTAGCATCATTGAAAAATAACAAGTCAAACTAACATCCGAACAACCGACCAACAAGCCATCGAAATTAGCATCAAACTTCTCATTTCAAATATACTCACATTTAATTTGGTTTTTTTTTATTTTTTTAGATTTTTTGGCATTAATTCTGTACAAATAGTTAATGTTTCTATTATAGTTCCACACCCGGTTTGCAAAATCTGATTGGCCTCATTTGCTCAAATAAGCTGGTGGGTGAAAAATTTGTGTGTCTTTAGTACACTTTAGATGTTTTTTTTTAATGAAAATCATAAAATAAAAATCGATGTTGTGTTAAACAAGAAAATTTAAATGAATATTCGTTGTAATTTACATACATATGTATGTACATATATAAGTAGGTCAAGAGTGTGGTCCTTATTAGGACTGTTTTATCAACAAATGTAGAAAATATTTGATTCTGAACTAAAATCTACACGAAATACGTATATGAATACAATGTCATAATGGAAATAAACATAAGGGATCATGATTTTAAATCTCTTCCATAGAATTCCAAATGTGGAAAGGTAGGTAGTCATTTCGGGCTACGGCTCTGTCTTCGTTGCCATGACAAAACAGTGCTTATGGGTTTCTTATTATTCTCAGCCCTCCTGACTTGAATACTAAGGTCATACAAGGTCACCAGTCCATAATGTTTAGTTATACATCACGCACAGTGACCGTGAACCATTAACGGGATCAACAACCCTTTCCTTGCATCACTCCTTGAATAATATTAAGAAAAGATTTCCTTTTCTTCTTTGTAATAAGCATCACTGCATTATTTTTGCCTCTTTCCCTTTCAAATGATATCGCTTTGTTTCCTCATCAGTTAAGAAATATTCAATTTGCGTGTAAGAAAAAGCTAAGCCTGGTTTTAAATGACAACTTTTTACCCTCTCTCACTTTATAGTACGAAAATCACCCGGTTAGGATTAACCATTAAAAGTTTAATAGGAAATGATAGATGGGTTGGAATATTGGTTTCATTAGCAAGGTTAAGAACCTCAGTTTTAAGGTTATGTTATCTGTATCGCTTTGGGCCTTTACAATATTTTTTCAGGCTATTTTATAATCCATTGGCAGTATTCCTCTTGCCATGTCTATTTTAATCCAAAGTTTGTTGCCACATCTTGCTTTCTTAATTGTATGTCTTAACCTTTGCCATTTCATTCATTATCGACACTATATTGCATCTGTGTTATAGGTTGAAGTCGCCATAGTCTAGTAGGAAGTGTGTTGGCTTATAAGACTAGAGGCCACGGTTCAAAACCCAGTTCAGACATCAAAACGAAATATAAAAATATTTCGTCGCCGACTTTCTCTAGCCAGATTTCTGACAAAAACTCCGAGTGTAAAAGCTTCTCAAAAATCTGTCGTTCACAGTCGAATCTAAACTGTAGGTCCAGCCACTTATGTATAAAATTAATACACACAACATAAGTGGTGAGAGAAGCTAAGTTATTGTTTAAAGTCGACTCTAAACGACAAATTTTTTGAGAAACTGTTTTCATGGCAATTTTATTTTACTCTCAGAGTTTTTGCCAGTAATCTGCTAAAATCTTCGTTTGTTGGAGATGTATGACATGGGCTTGAACCCTGTCCTCACGTCTAATAAGCCAACACTCTACCTACTAGACTAGGACGACTAATTTTTCTTCGCATCGGTAGACCTTTATCTCAATTTAGGTGCAGTTTTTTTGTTTTTGTATAGAAGTTCATTCCAGGTAGCGTTGATCAGGTCTGATTCATAAATCATCATCATAGCCAACACCATTCTGATCGATATGTTGATATGTATTAGATCCTGGGTTAATCAGTCTACTGCACATACACATGCTAAATTACCGTATTGAAGCAGTCGCAGACAAATAACGGTAAGTATGCTTAGAAAACAAAACAAACTATTCCCTCCACATTGCCCTCAAATGTTTACTTAGTCTAGCCGGATTTTATGTGAACAATTATTTTTGTAATCAATTATGCTTAAATAAAAATAAATAAAATTCATATCAAAACGTTTCCAAATTAAGCAATCAAGTTGAAAACAAACAAAAACAAAAAAAAACGCAATCGAAATCCATTACAAAATAAGTTACAATTTCGCATTTAAAATCAAACTGACTTAAGAGAGAAATAAGAAGTAAAATAAGAAGAGGAAAAATAAGAAGAAGAAGAAGAAAAAACCATGACCAGTTTAATTTGCCACAAATTAAAGTCCATGAGTAATTTTTCATGGTCATTCATTTTATGGAACCGCACTTAACCACAATAATCACAACTAGAAAGAGATTAAGACGCACAACACAACACAACGCAACGGAATCGATGAATAACTTCTCTTCTGTACAATTAAGCTAAGCGAAGTGGTCAAAAACAAATGTGAGGCACTTTTAAAATTATAAAAGACATGTACACATACACACGTACACACGTACACACACACGCATACATTTAGTTCAGATGGATAGAAAAATCAAAACTCCTACTGTGTAGTTGCCACTGCCACAAGATACTGCCATTATAAGACCACTTCTTTAAACACTTGTGGTGGCACTACACAACGTCTAAACCAGCTACTGAGCCACCACCAACACCAACACCATCACCACCACCACCATCACTAGCTCTCCAAGCATTACGTACGAGTGCATACATTTATAGGGGCTATCAAGGAAAATAGAAAAAAAGAAACCAAATCATGAACAGAAGATGAATGAAATGGAAGCCAGATTAACTTTTGCAAACTAAATGAAATGAAATGTTAGTCGTTGTTGTTATTGTTGTTGTTGTTGTTGTTAACATACTAATACTTGAGTGTATTTCATACGGAAATTTGTGATTTGTTGCAATTTAAGTTTCAGTTTTTCTGTCTTAAGCTTTTGCGTTTTTAATAACATTAACTAAGACGCATGGCAACATTTTGTAGTCATAGTCGTAGTGATTTCATAAATTGCAAAAATGACACAAAACATAACGAAAGATAGACAGACAGATAGCTGAACAGATGGAAAGACAGACAGACAGTCGAAGAAGCAGGCCAACAGCCATTAGGACATGATCGCATAGGCATAATTGTGCTTGTAACCCAATGTCGGCTACAAAAAGCCAACAATCTAGATTAAAATCGAAATAATTTTTAATCGCATTGTATTAGTTACACTCAGAGAAATATTATATAAGTTTCCAATTCAGTTTGTCATTGTTTTTCTTTAGTTGCGTTAAATAAGTCATTTCCTACTAAGCAAGTTTATCGTATAAGATCTTATCATTAGAGGAGTCTAAGTCCAAAAACAACTCAGGTTCTCAGGATATGCGTCTATTGGGTTTGTGAATTTGATATAGAGACGACGAATCTACTCCATTAAATAATCCATTTTCACATAAGGTGGCAACACCTTGCCTCCTTCAAATACATATTCTTTGTTCAGATTCATTTTGGGAGTTTCATGGTAGGATTATTTGAAGGAAAATTAAAAATCCTTAATCTTAATCACACAGAACATAAGTGGTGTAAGAAACTAGGTCGTATCCTGACTGAAGGGTTGTAATGATCCATTATAAAGGGTGGGCCTTTTAAAAGTTTAAATTCAAAAATGCAATCAAAACAAAAACGATTTGAATTTTTGCCAAATTTTGTTATTTTGTTATGAAGTACAACTGTTTCCGTTCGAAGTGGAATATTATTTCATTCATACGGCTGACACGGCTGGCCTCACAGTACCTCATTTGATTCGACAAATTTTCGTAAACTTTTTCAAGCGTATGGAATCGTATCTCGGCAGTGGCATCACGAATGTCGGCCTTCAAATGCTCAATTATCTCTGGTTTGTCAGCATAACACTTTGTTTTAACGGCGACACACAGAGAATAGCACAGCGATGTTAAATCACAGCTTCTTGGCAGCCAATTGACATCAACATTTTGGCTAATCTGAAAGGCCATCAAACGTTTGACGCAATAAATCGATTGTGGCATGAGATGTGTGGCAAATTACACGATACTGTTGAAACCAAACATCGTTCACATTAATACCATGAAGAGCGGGTACAAAACAAATCGGTTATCATTGTGCAAAAGGTGTCTCCTTTGACCGTAATGGTTGCGCCCTGCTCATTATCAACAAAATGGGGCCCATGTGTGCCTCCGCTCCACAAGCTGCAACAAATAGTCACTCATAATGGATGCATTCGCTTCTGTAAGACCACATGTGCTTCTGAACGATGACGAGTTGATGTTGAGAATTCTCTCGCACTCTCTCACTCACAGCTTTAATATTTTCCGGTGCACGCACTATACGAGCACGCTCACATCTTGGCTCATCAACAATGAAACCAATTTCACGAGTTTATCCAATAAGCTTGTGTATACCGGGCACTGTTAAGCCTTCCCTGCGATCAAATTTTGTACGACATTTTCGATGAGTTTCGTACGAATTGTCTTTGTTTTTAGAAATAAATTTCCAATAAAACCCAACGTTGCTCAAGCGTAAATCGATTCATTATTCCAAAAAAGAATTTATCTCATCACCAAGCTATTCAACGGGTCACACTCCTTTGTAGGAGTAAAATTAAAGCTAGAATTAGTCGAACGTTTACAGAACGCACGTTAGTTTCTAGCAAGTGAAAGGCAGTAAGAATGATTACACAACCGTAATATAATTCCGATAAGCATTTGCGTTATTTTCGCATGATATAAACAGACGTAAGCTCCGTTACGTTGCGTAAACGTTCGACTTTATTTTTGTGTATTACATATTTCATGGTAGACGCTAAGAACTGCCTTTTGTGGCATATCTTGCCTTAATACCTAAAAGAAATTGTTATCAAAGTGGATTCATTCAAATTCCCAGCATTTGCAAAACAAAAATTAATGTTCGCAGTGTATCCCAGTTCTATTATTAACGTATTCAACTTATTTAGTTGCACGCCCATATGATTCGCATTTTTAAATACTGACACAAAGCAAAACGCTTTACCAGTGCGTAACGAATTCTCACATTAAAATATATCAGAGTCTTAAAAGCCTTGTACGACTAGAAGATTAATGAAGTTTGACTAGAAAACCATAATAACCTGCTGTTAATCATTTTCTCGCCGAGACAGAGAACAAACTTTTGAAATGCGGGGGGAAGAAATCAATGAGGAAAGTTGTATGGTATGTACGTATACATATATCCTGTAAGCGGACATTTGATTGGACAGTTGTTTTGTATAAAATTAAGACAAAAGTCAAAAGCATTTAAACTTATCCTCACTTTAATATTTAAGTAACTGTTCACAAAAGAACAACAACAACAAAAAGTTCATCTTTATTATCATCATCATCGTAATCATTCTGTTTCTACTCATTCTGTTGATGTTGCAAATGATAATGATGATGATGGCCAGTGATTATAAATGCTTGGTTGATAAAGTGGCCAGTCAGTCAGTCAGTCAGTCGCTTAGCCATATAGTCGTATAATATGGGAAGGTTAGACGTTAGTAATCAACAGTTCTTTAGGGAAAGCAATTCAAGTGGTATGCTTTGAGACATTTTAATAAGAAGGCGCTCTCGTTAATTTCATAAAATCAGCTCTCGTTGGCTTACATTTTTAACTGCGATTATAGATTTATACACGCAATTTTTTCAAACTTTCCTATCGCCAGTCATTTATTTGTTATCAACCCAGCTAAGTTTAATTTGTCGAATCTTATTCTCCTGCTAGTGTTTCCATATATACATGGGCCTTTCAACACGAATTTGGCTTTGACGATGTCAATCTTGAATTGTTATCGAAATATCTCCTGGTGCTTTCCTTCGGGTGTGTCCTATTCAACGCCATTTTCTGTGGTAGATTGAGACTTTCAAAGTAGTAGCAATACATATAGCCCCATTACTAGAACGCGGAAGACCAAATATTCCAATATTCTGTGTAATGCCATGGTTTTTTGAAGGGGTTCCCTTTCTCTCCTTCCTTGCTATTTAAAAATCGGATGCTTGTTCTGTTGAATAGTTGGTTGGAAGTTCTGTGGCTTTTTTAATGAGATAACCATGAACCTTATTGTCACGTAGTTAAATGCAAAGTGTAGTGTCCTACTAGACGATAAACTCGATTCAACAGATTTCTTCGTTACTCTAAGGGTAAACGACTCCCAAGTTTGAAGATCAGTGTAGACTTCAAACTGTAAGACCCGCCTTTGTAGTACGAAAAGCCGAGATCTTGATTTAAGAATTATAATGAGCATCGTAGGTCGCCGCAGTCTAGTAGTTAGTGTGTTGGCTTATTAGACGTGAGGCCACGGTTTAAATCCCAGGTCAAACATTGCGAACGAAACGAAATACGAAAAAATATTTCTCCGGCGACCCCTCAGCAGATTTCTGGCAAAAACTCTCGAAAGTAAATAGAATTGCAGTGAAAATTTTCAAATAATCTGTCGTTCGGAATCGACTTTAAACTGTAGGTCCTGCCACTCATGCATAAAATTAACACACACAACAAAGGTGATGTGAGAACCTTGGTCGTAATCCTGACTGAAAGGTTGTAATGATCAGTGCTTTTGTGTGGGGTTCCATTTCTTTTCTTCGTTGCTATTGAGAATTGGGTTTTTGCTCCGTTGAAGACTTGGTAGGAACTTCTGTCACTTTTTTGTGACTCCGTAAGATTGATGTCATGAGATGATCCTTAGCTACCGAGGCCGCTTAACCATGAATAGCTTTCCATGCTTGTAGTGTAGTTAAATGCAAAATGTATTGTCCTACTAGACGATTAATCTATCTCAGCAGTTTTCTTCGTTATTCTAAGAGTACTCTAATAGCGCCGTAAGTACCATCTTAATAGTGCAAAAAGCTGGCCACTATCGTGAAGTCGCCGTAGTCTAGTAGGTAGGGTGTCGGCTTATTAGACGTAAGGCCACGGTTGAAACCCCAGGTCAGACATCAAAACGAAAATATGAAAAAATATTTCTTCTTACTGGGAGTAAATAAGATTGACATGAAAAAGTTTCTCAAAATTCTGGCGTTCGGAGTGGACTTTAAAACTGTAGGTCCCGCCACTCATGTATAAAATTAACGCACACAACATAAGTGGTATGAGAAGCTAGGTCGTAATCCTGACTGAAGGGCAGTAATGACCAATTATGTATGTATCATGAGCTAGGAACGTAGGTAAGCAGCTATCGTCTGCCTAATCCACATCTGCTAAGCGACCATAAGCACCACTGCGAATTCTTCTCCTAGTCTAATCCACCCTTATTGTAATGTTTTTCGGAAGGATATTAAATGTTAGAAGCGATAACAACAATGTTATCGATTTGGTTCGATTGGTGTTATGTAAGCAGTAGAAGGAGTTACATATCTCACTCAAATTTTCATGAGGTCATCTTTTTTTTCGGTAATTTATACATGACACCTTCCTTAATGGCTGTTGGGAGTTGGCTTTAGAGCGAGACTGATTGTAGATATTTGTTGCTATTTTTCGCTTCTCTGATGCAATTATTTGCGGTAGCTTGCTTACGGCTTTCCAATCTTCAAAAAAATTTATGTTTATTGACGTATTATTAAAATCTTTTGATATTTTTCATCCCGAGTAAATCTTTATTTTAGGCTACCATCCCATGCCATTAAAATTTTCTGTCATTTTGATGGCTTTTATGGTCATTCAAAGAAGATTTCTTCTGTTTTTCTGTTCTCTGTGTTGCTAGTCAAAGTCATACTCTGATAATCATAATAAAGTTAATAGATGAGCAGCAGAAGTAGCAGAATGGCCCAACAACATAAGGAGTTATGACTTTAAACGAATAAATGAAATGAAATGTTGCAAATGGAAAATCCACAACTTTTTATACAACCCAACACAGTCAGTCACATACATATTTTCTTGCCACAGAAAACATTATAAAGTAAGGAGCGCAAATGAAAGGAAAGGAAAGGAGCAATAGTAAGTGAGATAATGATAAATTATATGCTTATAATTGGAAGATTCATAATTTTGAATTAAATACTCGTACATATTGCCCAGCACACAACTCATATACATATGTACGTACGTACATAATTGCACACTGAGGGAGAGAAAAATGAAACAGAATTCATTTCTTTTTTCAAAAAATGTTCAACGCAAAATATTTTGTATTCATTAATTTCATGTTTTTCTTATTAAGAATTCTACTGTTTTTCTGTTTTTTTTCGTTTGTTTTTATTTGAAGACTGTGTATATGAAATTCCGTTTAAAAGTAAAATTAATAATGTTGTGTCAACGATTCATAAGAGGATAGGACAGAGAGAGAAGCGTAAAGTCTTGCAACAAAAAGTCGATATTTATTTATTTATTTTTCAATATTCCTCTTTTATTTATTTAATCATTCAATCCGATATGCATGCACATGACTATGAACGAGTATTTTATTATTGTTGGCATCCAAAAAAAAAAAAAATTTTTTTTCATTGTCGAAGTATGGATTTTTTAATCTATTTTCCTTTTAATTGAGAGTGTGTTTCATCAGTTTATTTTTTATTTATTTATTTTATTTTATAAAATCTTGTTTTTCTTTCTTTTTGAGCACGAGTGTAGAGTGTTGGCAAATATTAAATTTGGTAATTTGAAAGGCATTCCTCACATTTGTTAGAAATATATTTTGAGTCAATTATCTGGTATAATAAGCATCAAGGAACCGTGACAATACATATATACATACATAATTGGTCATTACAACCATTCCAGTCAAGATTACAACCTAGTTTCCTACAACATTTATGTTGTATGTGTTAATTTTTTCCCATGAGTGGCGAGACCTAACGACAGATTTTGTTGAGAAACTTTTCCTGGCTATTTTATTATGCCACCAGATTTTTTTGCCAGAAATCTGATGAGATTAAATCGCCGAAGAAATATTGATGTCTGACATGGGGTTTGAACCGAGGCCTAATGTCTAATAAGCCAACACGCCACCTACTAGGCTACGGCGACTTTACAAAAACTCGGTGTAAGTGTAACTATACTAGAACTGGTGCCTATTCTCACAAATGGTACAAAAGTTTAAGTTAAGCTTTCACCTCCCCAACCCTATATCAGTGACATACATATATACAGATCAGGATACAAAGTAGCTTCTCACACCGTTCATGTTGTGTGTGTTAATTTTAATCCATGAATGGCGAGATCTACACCGAATGGCAGATTTCTAAAAAAGTTTTCATGGGAAATTTATTTACTCTCAGAGTTTTTGTCGGAAATCTGTTGAGAGGAAGTCGCCGAAGAAATATATTTTTTCATATTTCGTTTCGTTCGAGATGTCTGTCTTGAGGTTTGAAACGTGGCCTCACGTCCAATAAACCAAAAAACTACCTTCTAGATTGTGAAGTAGTTTCTCACAGCACTCATGTTGTGTGTATTCATTTTAATCCAAGAGTGGAGAGACTTAGAGTTCAAAGTCGACTCCGAGTAATAGATTTCTGAAAAACTTTTCATGGCAATTTTATTTTATTCTCAGAAGAAAAAAATTGATTCGCAAAAGAAATTCATTTTTTACTTTCAGATGATTACTCACTGAACTCCTTTGTGACCATATGTAGAGTCCAGAGCATACGCTGCTCAATATTGATATTATTTTGCATGCATTAACTGTTATTCGGACACAAATGTTTTCTTTGTTTTTCGAAAGGATTCCTACAGTTCTTGCAAATGCTGAAACACATACACATTATTTGTCCAATTTTTTTTTTTTGTTTATCAGCTTAATAAACTGTCTGTCCTTGTGTCTGTCTGACTGTTTTTATTTGCATTTTGTACTCGAGACTTTATTTAAATACATTCAATTCATATGGTCAATAAATATATTAATTTCTGTTTCTCTTCGTCTACCATTTATTTTGTGTTGTATTTTCTTTTCTTATTTTCCATTGACTGTTTCCATTTAAAATGTCTGCTTGAGAGAAAATTGTATTTACACTTGTGTGACCATTATCGTCATCAACATCGTCATCGTCATCGTCAGCACTATCAGCATTATCATCACCATCAGGCCATCGCAATCATACTCATACTCTAGACATGGTTTTTGTTTCTCATGGAATACAATATAAAATCAATTTCGTTTTTGTTGTAATTTTCTTAAAACGACAGTTTAATAATGAAAATTGTCTGAACTAAACTTTTTGGATTTTCTTTTTTCTTCTTCGTAAAGTTATCGTAAATTAATCGGAGCGGTTTTGGGTGAATGTTGGTCCATTATTAAATACAAAAATTTATTTTCTTAATAAATTGTTAAAGTTTTTTTTTTATGTACATATATAAGGTGTAGTGAGAAGAAATCCATTATTGGGCTTGATTTCATTCTTAAACTCATTAATGAACGACTGAATTTAAAACCTGAAACTTCCGATGGATTTCATATTAAAGAAGATTTTTTTTTTCAATAATTCCATCGTTTTTCAAGCTCACTCTGAGTCTCGAAGGCAATCTCAATTAAGATCTTCACTGTTAGTCTAATAGTTATGGAAACTGTGAAACGTTTTCTGCATAAAGATACAGTGGTCGCCGTAGTCTAGTAGATAGTAGGGATGCCAATCGGGAAATCCCGAATCACAAAATCCCGGGATTTTCGGGATTCCCAAATCCCGAATCCCGGAATTTTTTAAAACTTGTCCCGGGAATTTTCGGGATTGTAAGTTCATACATATAAACTTTATAAGTAAGAAAAAAATTGAGTCTACGGCATTGTTATTTTATTTAATATTACATTAAATAACACTCATGTAGTCTTTCAAGTGTATCGTGCAACAATTAAGTGAATATTCAATATCACTTGACATCAAACTGAATAAGAACCCGACTTCCATTGTTAAAAAGTTAAACGTTGCCCTCGAAGTCCAATAAAATCTGTTAATACAGCTGATGGTTTAGACAATCAACTTTCTAAAGAAATAGATTTGATTGAATCACGAGGTGTTAGAGGTGAATAGTTACATATATTCTGCATATAGCTATCTTGAAAACATTTTGGCCACAAGTGTAGATTGCGAAAAATGTTTTTCAGCGAAAGATGTTTTTGTTTGCATGAAAATTAAGGCAAGAAATATTAGTCTTTGATCTTTAAAAAAAAAAAAATTACTTAAAACAATTAATATAATTAATATATATTTTGGACACTAAATAGTGTTCTTAAAAGGGTTAGGTATTTGTTCTTCACTAATGTGTCTAGACATAGATGAATTATTTTTATTTTTGTTACTTTTTATTCTGTCCCGAATCCCGGGATTTTTAAAAATCGATCCCGTTTGGCATCCCTAGTAGATAGTGTGTAGGCTTATTAGACGTGAGGCCGCGATTCAAACCCCAGGTCAGACATCAAAACGAAGTATGAAAAAATATTTCTTCGACGACTTCCTCTCATCAGCTTTCTGGCAAAAACTCGATATAAAATTGCCATAAAAAGTTTCTTAGGTTCTGCCATCATGTATAAAATTAACACAAACACAAGGGTGGAGTGCGAAACTAGGTTGTAATCCTAACTAAAAGATTCTAATGATCAATTTATTATGTAAAGTAAGGCAGTTGATAAATTTAAAAAGTCCATGGAGATAAACTTAACTGGAAGACGGTCTACTTAATGACGTTTGTTCAAAGTTCGTTGCCATATAGTGGCCAGTAAGAGCGTAAAGATTTCGTAGTAACCGAACACTATTATAATCAATCATCTGTCTAGTCACACAACACGTCCCAATAAAAATTTCATTAAGTGTTCGTTTAAGAAAGTGGATGGACTTCACTTTCAAAACTCTGTAAGAGATTTAAAGCAACCATGTGAAAATATGAAGTCGCCGTAGTCTAGTAGGTAGTGTGTTGGCTTATTAGACGTAAGGCCAAGGTTCAAACCCTAGGTCAGCCATCAAAACGAAATGTGAAAAAAATATATTTCATCCTCTCAGCAAATTTCTGGCAAAAATTCTGAAAGCAAACAAAATTGCCTTGAAAAGTTTCGCAAAAATCTGTCGTTTTGAATCGACTTTAAACTGTAAGTCCCACCACTCGTATATAAAATTAACACACACAACATGAGTGGTTGCGAAGCTAGGCCGTAATCCTGACTGAAGGGTTGTAATGGCCAATTATGTATGTATGCATGTATGTGAAAATATGTTAGGAAGGGTTGAAGCGGCTGAAGTTATAGTATATGTACATAGGTGAGATTATCTATTTAATCGGCTGTAGATTGATTTTGTGAAAAACATATATGTTTACATGCATTTGCCATATGTCAGGCATAATTTACATTCGAAATAAATATTTATCAGTGTGTGCGCACTAATACTGCTTTAGTTGCCAAAACTTAACCTAAATATGAAATCAACTGATATTTTTAAAGTACAATTGAATTCTTTCAAGCTGTTTGCAAGTGAAATTAAAATTTCACTTCCTGTTAAACTCTACTCTACGCTACTCAGCTGCAGCCACCATTTTTGCATTAATTGCATCCGGTATCATTAAAGCGCTCCATTTATCGCCCATAACAAATTAAAGTCTCATCCTTTTTGCAAAAAATAGTAATTTTCTGTACCCCCAACAATGAGTTCGTATGTTTTTTTTCTACATGTGAACTAATTTAGTACAATTACCACAAATAATTGTTATTTTAGTCTAATAATTTCGGGAACCAGGAAGCAAATATTGTTTATCAAAAATCTCCCTCTCCCCTACACACAATGCTATGGAAATAAACGACCACTTGGCATAAATCAAAATCAAAAGCATTATGAATACCGTTTTTAGGTCAAACTGCTCACTCGATTGCCTAATTTACAAACGTTGATATCCCCTGTCCAACTACCCCCTCGATGCTGCATAAAGCATAAAATTTAGTGTCCATTTGTTTGCGTAGCATTCTCTCATTCATTGGAAGTTTTGCTTATGAAGTGGTATTTTGGATTTATGCTGGAGCCATTAATTAAATGCAAAGCGTTGAAATTCTTTTATAGTTCCGGGTTCTCTCTTTTTTTTTTGATATGAATTTTTGCTTAAAATAATGAAAATAAATGGAGGGGGAGTGGCAGGAGGAGTTTCATTAGATTATTTTAAATAATAAACAACAAGAAGAAGAAGAAGAAAAAAAGATACGGCATAATTAAAATCAATTAAAATTAATGGCTCGCATCAATTTTTTTCATTCCTTTTGTGCTTTTTTATTGAATTTTTCACTGAAGGAAGAAGGCAACGGCAACGTATCCATCGGGAGGAAATCATCATCACAAACCATCATATTAATTTCATTTTTTACAACAAAAGGAACAATAACAAAAAACGAAAAGAGAAGAAAAGAGCAAATATAATGAGAATTATTTTTAATTTTTCTCTCTTTTTTTGGTTCAATTTTACGTTGTTTGTGGTTTAAAACAACTTCTTTTACACCAAAAAAGGAGCTGAGAGAGAAAAAAACACACGAAACTCTTTGATAATTTAAATATGAATAACAAAAAAATCTTATTTTCTTTGTTGTTGTTGTAAATTTTTTTCTCTTTTTCGACCACTTCTTTGATCGCTTCTCAAACTGTGTACTTATGTAGTCAATTATAATGTACGAGAAGTACCTTAATTTAGGATGCAAAGGATGTTTCATATTCAAAGAGATGAGCAAAAACAAAAAAAACAAAAACAACAATAAATCTAATAAAAAAAACAGAAAGCAAAACCGTCACTATGTCAGTAATAACCAGAAACATTATCTGAAGAAAATGAAATTTTGAAAGTACAGGGGGAAGTTATACGGTGTTTATTTTGTTGTGTTTTAATATGGAATTCTTTGAAAAGATTTTTTTTGTTAACAATTAATTGTAATGAAATATTGAAATCATTGCCAATATTTTAATTGAACAACATTTCCCACAAATATTATGATTCAAAATTCAGGGGACAGATCAATAGGTCCGCGAATTTTTCAATTGCGCACCGACAAACCGAAAGGGCAACATTGCTCCTGTCAACAGGCATCTGCAAGATGACGCCTGTAAAAATTTGAAGAAGTTGCATAAATAGGTTCGCTCCCCAAACGCTTCGGGGAAAGGCAGCACTTCATCCAATACATTGTGTTGGAATACCGGAGACAACTTACATACATAATTGGTCATTACAACCCTTCAGTCAGGACTACGACCTAGTTTCTCACACCACTTATGTTGTGTGTATTAATTTTATACATGAGTGGTGGGACCTACAGTTTAAAGTCGACTCCGAACGACAGATTTTTTTGAGAAACTTTTCATGGCAATTTTATTTACTCTCAGAGTTTTTGCCAGAAATCTGCTGAGAGGAAGAAGAAGCCGAAGAAATACTTTTTGTATTTTTGTTTTGATGTCTGGCCTGTGGCTCGAACCCTGGCTTTACGTCTAATAAGCCAACACACTACCTACTAGACTACGGCGACTTTACCGGAGACAACTTACTCTCCGAAAAAGAAAAAGGGAGTCTTGTGAGTCTTGAGTCGTTTTTTAACGACCCACATATTTTAAGAAAGTGTAACAGATCAGAGTCTCTAGTGGCAACACACTTCCAGATAAGTACTCTCCTCGCTAGCCTAAAAAGACCGCCAATGCGCAAGAAAAATGTACACATGTACGTACTGCTACTTTATCGAAAATCCTTGAAATTTTGCTCTTCACCGGATTTAGCATAAACTTTGATTGGATAAGCTTTGAATAAACTGTTTAAAGCTCAAAGAAGGCTATGTAGACGTTCCAGAAGTCACAGACTAATTAATCCGCCTCTATTATTTGGGTAGCAGTGAAGATATCTTAAAAGTTGATTCAAAAGAAGTATTTCCAGAACAAAGTTACAAAAAATTTTAAAATAAAACTACCAACAACGACTGCAATGCGTCAATTCATACAATAAATAGTGTTCTATTACCAAGGCAAAGAGTACATTATGGGAGGTTAAAAATCCACGGGTAGTAGATTAGCTGCTACATCAAACCGAAACTCAAAAAACTCCATGACCTAAATCAAGGTCAGCTCTTTTGACGCCTAATCCAAACGTTACTAGAAAAATGAAAAGATTACAACTTACAACAAACGCTTACAAGTTAAAAAACAATTTTAAATGAAAATTAAAGTTCGGCTATTTTAAGGATTCATGTCTGTGCTATATTCGGTGCTAATGGTATTCATGGAATATTGCAGTTTTAGATAAACTTGAGCTCTTATGGGAGTCTTTATAGTGTCAATTACCTTACTCTGGCCCAAAAACACAGCCATTTCTGAAGAAGATTCGCTTTTTATTCGAATCCAGTGAGAGAAAGATTCTTCGGAAAATATGTATGTGAACCCATCTGGGTAAACAGCAAGTTAGCTGACGAACAGATCTACATATGCTTTGAAGGTTCTTGAGACTATTGATCGCACTTTCGATTTCAGACAAAGTGTGTTTTTTTTCGTCAGTTAAGCATTATAACCACCATGAAATGTGGTTCTCGCCTATGTGCTTTGGTAAGGAAATCACTTTTTAAAATATCGCAACTCTGCTGTTTACAATATGTAGGTTGAATGGAAACGAGTTCCCAGGCTTGAAAGGTGCTGAATGACAATCACCACACAAAAAACGCAGTCAAAAGAACAGGGAAGAAGAAGATGTGTTAGTCATTGCTACTATAAACTAAAGATCGTATGAAGTCGCCGTAGTCTAGTAGGTAGTGTGTTGGGTTATTAGACGTGAGGTCACAGTTCAAGTCCCAGTACAGACATCTCCAGCAGTATGAATAAATAAATAAAAATTAAATAAATAAAATTGCCATGAAAATTTACTCAAATTAACTGCCGTTCAGAGTTGACTTTAAACTGTAGATCTCCGCAACTGATGTATAAAATTAACGTACACAACACGAGTGGTGTGAAAAGCCAGATCCTAATGAGGTAGCGAGGTGCAATGAAATTTGTAATTGGGCACACGCAGAAGCTACAACAGGTTATAGAGCCACCACCACTGATTTATTTAAAAATTTCAATAAAGATCTCTCTCATATGGGTGTTTCCATAATTTACATTCATTTCTTTTAAGTCTAATAATGGTACACATTTATGCTGTTGGATTTCATACAAAATACTTAAAATTTCTTTCATTTAATAAGACAACCTCCTTCCCAAAAGCCAGTAACTCTCGTCAATTTTTTTTTGCTGGCTTTAAAACTTCAATAATTTAAAATCTTTAAAGAGTTTCTTGGTCCATTATTATTGTTGGTTTTTTTTTATTTTATTTTGGCAGTAATTCTGTTGTTGCTACATTTTTTCATTCTTCCTTTTTGTTTTTTGCTTCTAATGTTGTGAACATGGCACATGGAGGAAGACAAATGTCTGTTTTTGATGCCTTCATTGTTGTCGATCCTTCGGGGCAATTTAATGAGATGAAGATGAGATGTTTATCAATAAAAAAAAGGAATGTAGGTGTGCAAAAGAAATTTGTGGTTACTTTAGATCGTACTTTTATTGTGTTTTTTTTTGCGTTTTTTATTCGTTTTTTGTGTATACACTGTTGCTGATGGCTTCTTTCCTGTTTTTGTTCTTCCTTTTTTTGTTTGGCAAAGGAACTGCACAAGTCTTTCAAAAAAGGGTTTGGGGTTCAACAGCCATGTGGCAGAGATTTATTATATTTAAATGGAGTTCAGTGAACTTATTGTGTGGTTTTTCTTGTTGTTTTTGTTCTCTTTTGGGTTTTTTTGTTTAAACGAAAGTGAATATTTCAGGCATCATCAATATAAAAGCAAATTTTGTGTGTAAATTGTTTTAAATTTGCTTTTGCCTGCAGCGTAATTTTCATGCTTTAAAAGGAGGAAAAAAAATAAAGAAAATAATGATGAATTATAAACAAAAAACAAATGTAACAGTGTAGGCGAAGAGGTGAGATGTATGCACACTAGGGATGCCAATCGGGAAATCCCAAACCTCGAAATTGGGATTACGAAATCCCGAATCCCTGGATTTTTAAAATTCAATCCCGATTGGCATCGCTAATGCACGCAGTTAATGCCATTGTTTGTTACGGAACATAGAGAAAACGAAGTACGGAGCACAAATTAAATGTGAATTAATTTTACATCGTATCACAATTCTATTATATTTACAGTCGCCTCTCAAAGTAACTCTAAAAGAATAATAGAAGAATAATGAATAATTAATTACAATCCACATGATATATGCATTTGGCATTAACATTGGACCTAGGAAATAAGTATCCAAGAAGTTCTGCTTTAAACTTTTGCAGATTCATATGAGTCACTATCTCATCAATTATCGATCATTGGGTTTGTAGATGAAATTGAAGTTCCAAATAAAGATATTGACCGTATAGGTGCAGCCTAAAGAAAAAGATATCTTATCAAATCCACCAAATATACAGCAAAATCTGTCTGACTGACAAACCAGGCAAAAACCCTGAGAAAAATAAAATTGCCATGAAAAGTTTCTCAAAAATCTGTGCCTTGGAGTGGACTTTAAGCTGTAGGGCCCTCCACTCATGGATAAAAATTAACACACACAACATAAGTGGTGTGAGAAGCTAAGTTGTAATCCTGACGGCAGGCTTGTATTGATAAATTATGTATGTATGTATGCACTTGGAAGAGTCTCAATTATTCTTAGCTTTAAAAGCTATTCCACTCTAAACTGACGAAATCAGTGATTCGGATTATGAGTCCCAGGTTATGCGTCCAAACATGAGGGTGCACAATTTCATCTTGTGTCAGCCAGATATTTAATAAAAAGCGCTGAGGAAGTTTGGATTCACTCGTTTTCCGACTACCATTCGTTTTGGACGATGCTAAATACTTCAGAACAGGGTACCCAAAACTCGCAACCTTATAAAAACTAGTTGTTCTTTTGTCAAAACAACGCTCTAACATCGACAAACTCCTGCATTTTTAACTTCCAAATCGAATATCCATCAATACTTGACATTGTCATCTACTTGCTTGTGGCATGTAAAACAAACAAAAAATTCTGATAATTTAAAAACAATTTCATGTTGAGTGAGTGTTTCAAACGAATTCATTTACTCGGTGATTTCAATAAAAATTGATTTCCGAATAAAAATGTTAAAATGGCATCCGCACTATAAGAGTTAATTCAAAACAAAGTTATTCTAACAAAAATAATAATAAAAGCCACGAAAACAACTTTATTGATGAGAGAGAGTATAAAAAAATAAATTTTGAAATCCTTCCTTGCATAGATTTTTGAAATAAATTCTGTTTATTTTTTGTTTTGCAGGCAGTAGTTCTCATCAGTCATAATTTTTTATAACCTTTTCAAATGGCCTGTTTCAACAATAATAATGATAGGCTGCATGCATGAAGCAAATAAAAACTCGCTTTAAAAATTTTAAGCCTTTTTTATGCCGTAGTAAAATCGAAAACAAAAATATAAAAAAAACATCGAAAACATAACCAACATGTTCGTGTCTTATACGTTCATCTGTTTATATTCTCAACGAATCCTATACGTATATATTTATGGAAATGCAAGTATATATGTATATGTTTGTATACACACATACATACATACATACATATTTATTAGCTATTATTATTTAGTATGTGAAACAAATGGCGAATCCATCCACCAGTTATTAACATCCATCGCAACGAACTTAAATTTATTCACCGACAGAATCAGAGAGAATCCGAAACAGACAACAACACAACAGTGAGTGAATGATAGATACACAGCGATGAGATGACGTTAGTCAGTTAGCCAGTGAGCTGGTAGTAGTCAGTCAGTCAGCCGATAATCATAAGCTTTTAATGAAGTGTTAACAAATCATGGCATGTAAACATGTCAAAGAGTAACACCATCACCACCAACAACACCATCACATCACATCACATACACAATAACACACAACCGTAAGGAACGTGATCGGCATTTTTGAAAAGGAAAAACAATTTTTTTTCAAACAACAACAACAAAAAGAAAAGAAGAAAAATACATCAACATAATCAAAAACAACTAACAACCAACTGGATGTGGGGAGGGAGGCTAAACAAAAAAACTAAAATAATAACTACATAAACAACAACAACAACAACAGCAATAACAATAGCAACAATAATGTTTGAAAATCTATAAATGATGTATTTAAACTCCCTGCATGTAAAAGCAGAAATCTAAAGGAATGCATTCTTATGTTTTAATCTTTGGAAAACAGACTTTCATAAGAGTTTTGCAATGGGAAGCAGATTTTATGCGGATACAATCTAAGTGGAGCAATCTTAGTGGAGCATTATATATCAGAACAAAAATCTACGTTTTATAACACAAACAATTAGTCGAATAGCATACAACCTTGCAGCTACTGTTCATCAATTTCAAGAAAACTAAGCATATCTTTTATACGGATTTCTGTATGAAAAGCATGATAAGTATCTCAGAAAATAATTTCATACAAAATTATAGGCCACCGTCAGCCTTATCCTTATCCTCCGCATATTAAAGCACTCTTTGCCAGCCCTGCAAATATTTTCAATTTCGGCGATTATTTTTTTCTAAAGTGATTTTTGTTTGCGAAAAACCTATTGCGGCCGGCAAAAATCCTACTAAATTTGCTGTTTACGATTGCAATGGAAAAAGAGTTCAAATAGCAGTCAAATAATTTCAATGCATGTGTGAGTGTTGGCTTTCCATCATCATCATGAGTTCAAAGCTATTCAAATAGGCTCATGCGTGTTGTTAATCGATGTAAAACGCCACCACATACGACTAAACATACAACCGTAACTGGGCCTATAAATAAAAAGCGAAAATAAAAAAAAAGGATTAATAACGTTGACTATTTTTGAAAATCAAACCATAAAGCAGCAGCAGCAGTTTGAGAAACTGAATTTCATTTCGAAATAAAATTTCGAAAGTAGCAAGCAGTAGCATGTACTGCCATTAGATCGTTTTGCGTGTATGTTTGTGTATTTAAAAATATATACACACTCCGTGTTTATATGCTACTTGCCACCTTTAAGTTTTCGTTGCATCAACTAATTGAGCGCCACACTTGTCTTACAAAATTTTTATGCAAATTTACATGCCTAGTTTCCCTTACCTTTTTTTTGTTGTAATTTTTGTTTTGTAATCTAAAACATGCATGTGCATGTCTGATCATATACATGAAGGGCATAAATAAACTCCATAGCTGGCCAGTAACGTATCATTAACTCAAAAAATAGAGAAAAACAGAGAAAAAATAGTGGCTTGTTAATGAAATTTTATACAAATAAGTAGCAGCAGCAATATTTAATAAAACTCACGATATGAAAATGTGAAAACATTTACATTTTACAGCGATTGGATAGACAAACAGACACACAGACAGGCAGGCAGGCATCCGTATCTAGTTACTCGCTAAACCACTGACTAACATCCTTAATGTGTAGTTGCTAAATGCTAACTTATGAACTGCTAACACGACCATGATTTTAAGTTGGATTTTTTGTTTTAATTTTTCTTAAAATGTTTGGTTTAACACTTGGATTATTGGGGAATGAATCCTCATGGCAAGGTGGGCATCATGTTAAGATGCAGCCTTGAAGAGTTCTACAGGCAAGTAATATTCTACTCTTATTACTATGTAAACGCAAGCAAGGCTTCCTTACATTGCCACTGATCCTCGTACCCTGAAGGAGTTTGGGATTATCGGGTACATTGACTACATGACTTTGCGAAGTCGTAACTTCTCAATGAGATAATGAGGTTCAGGACATTCATTCCGAATAAAAGGATTTGAAAGAAATGATGCTGAGCACCTCTTCAAGGAAAGGTGCGAATTTTCAACGATGGATTCAACTTGAACAGAACCGTTGGTAGCGGAATTTCTTTTATCAAAGCAACTAAAATCACTATGTTGTCTTTCAAGCGGAAAGGAAAGAACTCCGTTTAAATCTTCTTCACTGATGAGTTCAACTTGAACAGAACCTTTGGTGCCGGAATTTCTTGGTATCACTAAAAATCACTGTAGTGTCTCTCAGGCGGAAATGTCGATAATACAGGCTACCGGGAAAATTATTAAGGACGCAAATATTCAGGCGGCAATCAGGGTACTAAGGTACCAATGTGATGAACTCCAGAACGGTGTACAACTGTCGCAGATGTCAAAATGAGGCAACAGAACGTTATGATGTCCGCATCATATGGGCAACGGGACTCAATTTTACTCCAGGTAACTGCAGAGCGTATGAACTGGCCAAATGTGGCATAATCATCGAATTTTCTAACAAATTCTCTAATTTAGGAATCTCCCTGAGAGCCTGTAAGCTTATAATAGACAATACGGTCATCGATTCCATCAACTGCAAATGGACGGCGTGTCCGAACACGAGCAGAACGGTGCAGAACATCTATCCAAGGCTGGATGGAGGGCATACGGCAAGGTTGTTTAAACTCCAAATATGGTTGTTGCCGCATTACACCATGGGCACCCATAAAAGGCTTACGGTTTTAAGGCACCTTGCAAATGACTTCTGCAGACGCTGCCGAGATGAGGAAGAGGATAAAACTGTCCTTCACCTATTGAGCATATGCCCGGCTTTTTGTCAAGAGAGAGAGTCCGTACCTGCTACGTGGATGATTTAAGGGAAGTGTTAAGCATTGGCATTGGCTGCCTTAGTAGCTGCAGCTACCGTAAGTTCAGAGAGGTTCCAGGACTACGGAATATGTGTCGGAAGTGCGTTCATTCGATTTTCGAGGATGCCACTGATCCTCTCTTGTTGCATTGTTTAAGACTTTTTCATACAGAGCATTGGATTCAAAGGGTATTGTTTCCAAAACCAACAGAAGCTGATACCACCAAGGAAATCTTGCCCATCTTTTCATCCTTAGAGTCACTTTCTACAAATTTAGAGAGACAGAGAGAGAGAGAGGGATACCTAATAAGTTTAAATAAATCCCGTCTTTATTTTACACGTATAAGTCAGAAGATTTCCGTTTTCAAATTGTCAACACGAGGGTTAATTGTGTTTTGCGGCATATGTATGCTTTGCTGTGATATGAGTTTCTGCTCGTATTTATAGTTGCTGGTTGTTATTTTGGTTGCACGAAAAACTATTTTTTGCCTAAACTATGTTGTATGTATGTGTGTGTATGTTTGTGTCTAAAAGTTAAACATAATTTGTAAAATATTCATGTTCGGAATTTGTTAAATGAATTCTTGTTGTCTTAAAGACTGGAGGCACTTACTCCTACCATAAATATATCACAAACATATACACACACAAACACATAAATATACATACATTACATAACCCGGAGTATATGCTGATAAAGAAACTGGGTGCCTCTCTTTATAGCATCTTATGCTGGGTTTGCCATTCAAGGAATTCTAAAGTTAAAGTCAGTTTTATCGTATGCATACTTACTACACCATAATAACCATGACAATATAAGGTTAAGTTTTATCCACATATTGTACACTCTGTTGCATGCAACATATTCTACTAAAGATTCTAATTTTTCTTTCGGTTTTTTTTTTCTTTTGTGCAACAAAGATAATCATGATCATTATCTCTTTAAACATGTTGCTAATTTCTATGGCAACTATTTGTTAATAGTTGTCTGTCTGTCTGTCTGTCGGTCTGTCCGTTACAGCAGCAGTAACTTTTACTTGCAACTGCAACTTGTGGCAAAACTTCGGCTTCATTACACTGGTTAAATGAATGAATAATAAAATAAATGTGTATGAATTTTAAGCATTTTGTTGTTGCTTTTAGCTATTTTATCTTATCTGTTGTAGTCCTTTGTTTTTTTTTTTTTTGACTGTGATTATAAAATTACAATGTTACCAGTAACATAATTTTCTTCTCGTCTTGCTTGCTGCATGTTGTTGTTGTTGTTGTTCGCTTTTTCGCTTTGTTTCTAATAAATTTCTTGTTAATTTTGTTTTCTGTTCTTGGCTGAGTATTTTTTTTTTTTTTTTTTTTTTTTTTTTGTTTGTTGCTGTTGTTCCTACTCAGATTGCAACTTAAAAGTTATTCTTTAGCATTAACATATCGTTCATATAAACTTTAATGTTCTTCTTCTTCTTCTGCTTTTTCTTCTTCTTCTTTTTATTATTATTATTATTATTACTCCAAGTGTTGTAGTTGCTGTAGTTATTTAAACTTAGTGAATGAATTATTTGATGTTGAATAGATGCAGCTAAAGTGTTTTAAAAAAACGAAGGATTTGTCTCAAGAGGAAGAGGATCCGTGTGTGGGTGCATGACAATTTTCCTCTCAAAAGCAAACCATTACAGGACGGTCATCGAACATAAACGTAACGTGATGTCATGATGATATGCAACAAATATCTTTTCTTGCACACATTCGTCATGTATAGTATAGCCCGGCTAAATCAGCTTAAACCCCCAAGCGAAAGTCTATATCCTGAATGTGCTAAAATCGATTTAGGGAACGAAGTACTAGCGATGGAAGAAAATAACAGTCTAAGAGACACCATCAAACAAACACTCATCTTATATAGGGTGGGCCATATAAAAGTTTAAATTTATAAATGCAATCAAACAAAAACGGTTGCAAATTTTGCCAAATTTTGGTTTTTTATTGTGAAGTACAATTTTTCCCGTTAGAAATGGAATATTATTTCATTCATATGGCTGCCGCGGCTGGCCTCACATTACCTCATTCGATCGATCCAATTTTCATGCACTTTTTTAAGTGTATGGGGTCGTATCTCATCAGTGGCATCACGAATGATGGCCTTCAATGCTCAATTGTCTCTATTTTGTCGGCATAATACTTTTCTTTAACGGCGCCTCACAGAAAATAGTCCAACTGTGTCAAATCGCAGCTTCTTGTCAGCCAATTACGGCTAATTTGAACAGCCATCAAACGTTTGACGTAATAAATTGATTGTGGCATAAGATGTGTGGCAGGTCTCACCATTCTGTTGGAACCAAACACCGTTGACATCAATACCATGAAGAGCGGATACAAAAAAAATCATTTATCATCGTGCGATAGACCGTAATTGACCGTAATGGTTGTGCCGTCTTCATTTTCAAAGATATACGGGCCAATGTATGCCTCCGCTGCACAAGTCGCAATAAAGAGTCACCAATAATGAATGCATTGGCTTCTGTAAGAACACATGTGGGTTTTCTGAACCCCAAAACATGGTAATTTTGCTTATTAACGTACCCACCAAGATGAAAGTGAGCTTCATTCGGAAAGACGATTTTATGGTAAAAAAATTTCCAATCAATTGTCTTTGTTGTGGATGGCTTACCCTTTATTAAGCTTGGCTTCAGATTTTTGTGGCACGCAGGCTTGAGGCCACGGTTCAACCCCCCGTCCACACAATTCCAGCAAAACGAAATATGAAAAAAATATTTTTCCGGCGATTTCCTTTTAGCAGATTTGTGGCAAAAACTCTGAAAACGAAATAAAATTGCCATGAAAAGTTCCACTCAAAAATCTGTCGTTCAGGGTCGCCTTTAAACTGTAGGTTCCGCCCATTCATGTAGAAAATTAACACACACAACATAACTGGTGTGAGAAACTAAGTCGTAATGCTATGTGTGTATGGATCTGCTCGATTCGAAATTCTGTGATAATTCACGGCAATGGCCGTACAGATGAGCTTGTCAGAATGTAAACTTCCATAACGCTGACGGGGCCAGCGCCTGAGCGGAGGAGTTTGGAAAGTTATATTCTATAAAAGGGAAATAGATAGCGGCCTGTTGTGACGCCACAGGTGAACGCAGCCTCTGTACTGACCAAATTCCTCCGATGCAAGGAGGGGGAAGTTGGTCAGCGCAAGGGCTGCACATTTTCAAAAAGCACGACTACCCCAGGCTGGAAAACCAGCCAGAAAGCTTGATAAACGAGGCTATATCCTTGACATCAATGGACGATAGCTCCGTCAAGCTGACAAGGGTTGGAGAGCCAAACAACCTATATTTGCACCTCGCAAGGGATGGGCATTGGCAGAGGAAGTGGATGACAGTCTCCTCCTCCTCGGCGGATCTGCATCCACGGCAGAAGTCGTTAAATGGGAGTCGCATTCTTTCCGCGTGTCTACCCATAACCATGGCCATGCTTACAGGCCACTGTGATCGAGATAATATTACGGCCAAGTCCAAGTAGCTGGTTGGTACGCCTTCTATCCATTGTGGGCCAAGTGACATCCAGGACCGGTTGGCATCCCGGGAGAATTTCCGCGCAATGGCCAGTTTGAACGAGATAAGTGGCATTCCCAAGTTGATTGAGTTGATTCCGGAAGTAGTGTGCCAGCTCTGGCCAGCTCATCGGCACTGCAGTTTCCCGGAATGTCGCAGTGTCCGGGAACCCAGACAAGTGTGACGCCGAAGCGCCCAGAAAGGAGATTGAGGCAGCGGCGACATTCTCTGACGATCCTGGAATTATCCGCAACGTTCGACTTATGGGGCACTGGACAGATAATTATGCTTCTTCAGGGCAATATAATCGGGAGACATTTCCAATGAAACCCTATATTGATTGAGAACCGATCGCAATAGGTCATGTAGTGCTCAGTATTTTAGTTCATCTACACAACAATATTAAGAATAATAATTACAGTCTAGGAGGTCAGACATGTTCATCAAAACAAAAAATTAAAAATTTTTCTTCGGCGATCTTCTCTCAGAAAATTTTTGGCAATAAGACTGAGAGTAATTAAAATTGACATGAAAAGTTTCTCCAAAAAATGTCGTTCGAAGTTGTCTTTAAACTGTAAGTCCAGCCACTCTTGGAAAAAAATTAACACACGACATGGGTGTTATTTTAACGCAATTATTGCTTTTTCTATTGGAAATCACTTATGCTCCAAACCTATACTTGGGCATAAATTCTGCTGTCTGGTGGTAAAATTCAATTTTCTGGTACTCTCCTCCTTTTTCTCTTTCTTTTTTTATTTTCTGTATTCCTTGAAAGAGTGTCTTTATTTATGAACACAATATATTCTCGCATGAAATTGACTCCCAGTTTAAGCTGGCCACTGTTCCAATGCTTAACCGACCACCCCTGTATTACTGTTGTACAACCACAAAAGAAGGACAGCCATTGTCATGCATCTACTGAGCAAATATGTATGTATGTAAGCCAGGTTGTCTGTATGTTTGTGTACGTATGTATGTAACTGGTGTTCATTTCTTAAAAATTAATTGAATATGTTTAATTCGTGCCTGCCTTCAGGCCATCATCCAATGCAGTCGTTTTGCTGTTTTTGGCATCACCACGGCACATGTTAAATTGCAACGAAACTCTTTGCTCAGCCCTTTATGAAGATGAACAGTCAGTGCAATGTAACCAGAAACTGAAACGGCAAATAACAAACTGTGTGTGTTGGTGGTGAAAAAGGGGGAAAAAGGAAAAGAAAAAAGTACTTTTTTTTAGCCACTTATGCAAATTAGAACGTATATAAATGGGAACATTATGCAACTGTTAAACAGCTTCTGGATTTTTATTACAATTACAAGCATGTTGCCCATAAATATCGTTGCTACTGGCTGCGAAGCAGTTCAGTTTACATTGCAGTGAAGTAAGAGAGAGAGAGAGTAAGTGACAGCGTAGAAAGTGTGCAAAAAGAAAAATACAGGATCAAAACTATTTTGAATGTTTTTTTTCTTCAATTTCCACGTCTTTCACACTGCATTTCCTAAATTTCTTTACTGTTTCTTGCTTTCCAGCTTTAGCACATTCTAGAATAAAAGAGATGCCATTTGTTGTTTAGAAACAACACACTCTGTGAACATGTTGCTGGTAATCTAAGGAATGTAGTGATGAGGTCCATTGTTTTTTTAAAGAGATGTCGATGTTCGCAATCGCTGTTATTACCTTGAGAAGAGTCGGAGAGCATATTTCTGAAAGAATTATTTGTAGGGAATAGAGGGCTCTAGGAATAATAATTAATCTGAGAAGCAATCTGACATCTGCTCCACGCTAGAGAGGATAATATCAACAAGTGCCACTCCTGAGATTAGGAAGCAGTAGGTACCAATAAGCAAAACTTTTCCCACCTCTACTCATAAATCATTTTAGATAAAGGTGGCTAAGTGAGGCCATAGAGGCTCATCTTTGTTTTGCAAGTTGGTTAATTTTACTGCAATTCAGTTGTGTCGTTCTGCTATCATTATCAAGCTGGCTTTTCTAAGTATGGGAAGCTGGTAACTGCTGTGCCGTTCATCAATGTTTTTTATTCTGTACGATCCAAATATCTTTAATTGTGTGGGAACTGAAAATTCCGATTTTTTTCCAGTCTGCTATTAGAAGGAATGCCTTACAAGACTTTGCCTAGCAAATGCCTGTTTTGCCTATCTAGTGCTCTCTGTATGGCTTGAGATCAATCGCCTGTGGTTGTAATGGTACATACCATTATGGTTACGTATTATATGGGTTAATAGTGGAGTAGAAACAGTTGCGTGATGAATAAACTCACACATAATTCTCACACCACCTATGTTGTGTGTGTTAATTTTTTCGATGAGTGGTGGAACTTACAGTTTAAAGTCGCCTCCGAATGACAGAATTGTGAGGAATTTATTCATGGCATGGAGTTTTTGCCAGAAGGCTGTTGAATCATGGCCTCACGTCCAATAAGCCTTTCAGCAGCCTTTAAAGTCTCTTGTCATCGACTAATGTAGATCAATCCTGGTGATTGAAATCGTTTAAAAAATTATTCAAATTCTTCTTGAGTTTGAAAACAATCTTCCAGAACTTTAAACATTTTAATTGATAAGAATGGTTTTGAATCAGTTACTCCAAACGATTCCAACGAATCTCGAGTACTCATTACATATCACTGATACTGCGATTTGCATGTGGAAACTCAAAGTTGTAAGACAACAGTGCTATAAAGCAGATTGTCGGATTGTTTGTAGCTGTTTACTCTTTTGTTTACTTGCTTTTTTAAAAAAGGAGGGATTAAACTGGCAGCTATCTTAAGTAATAGTCACTGGACGCCTAACGAAGGTAGCCACTGTGCCAATTGTGCCGTATGTTTTTAGTTACTCGTTACTTATTCTTTCAATTTATGAAGGTATGCGTATTATTTTTGTATCACTTTTGGCAGATACTCTCTGATCAGTCTACAGGCAAAACTAACGCCTTTAGTCCTCAACTACCAAACAAACACAGTTCAGCTTATCCGTGTGCATTCCTCATGCTTGTCTTTACAGTTCCTGCAGAAGCCATTGTAGAATATTTTAAGGTTTTTGGACGTGTAGGCCAAGTTTTTCTTTTCAAAGTATTGTCGTTCCTGTGTCGCCGTAGTCTAGAAGGTAGTGTGTTGATTTATTAGACGTAAGGCCACGCTTCAAACGCCAGATCAGACATCTCCAGCAAAACGAAATATTTCTTCGGCGACTTCCTGTCCGCAGATTTCTGGCAAAACCTTTAGTGGCAACATAAAATTGCCATAGAAAACTGTACTTTAAACTTTAGGCACACACGACATAATTAGCGTGAGAAGCTAAGGTGTAACCTGACTGAAGGATTGTAATGACCAATTATGTATGTGTCATACATGTAATTTTTTTTTAATTTTTTCAACACCATTTAACTTGCAATGAACTTTTCATAACTTTTAAACATTTTAGGCCAATTATGAGTATTTTACACCAATAAGCGTTTATTTTGTATACGATCAAAACCATTTAAAAATTTTATTTAAAGTTAAGAGTGCCATTCAATTGAATGCGCATTTAATAATAAATTCTCGTGTCCTTTAGTTCACCCTTTAGCCTGGTTTGGGAATTTAAAGCGTGTCAACAACTTTTTCTTTCTTTTTTTTTTTTTAAACAACCACATATGTTTTGCAGCTTTTTGTTGGCTCCACATATTGTTGACCAAAATTTTAACATTTGCCTTGTACTACTTTTCATTTGTTTTCAGTGCAAAACACTCTAGAAATTATTTCATTTATTAATTCGTTTTAATAAATTCAAAAAGAAAACAAAAAAACACGCATAAAACTCTCTGCATATAGTTGGCATCGGATTCCCTTTATTTTTTTTTTATATGAAAGAAACAGTATTAGGGGTTTCAAAATAGGACGTGTGTTTTTAACTGCTGCATGAGAGAGAGTATATGTCTTGCTTCTTCAAGTTCCCCTTAACTTTCTTACATTCATCAGACGATCCTAGGGACTTCCATTGCTTTATTGGCTCCTTCTTGTCTGTTAAACCCTTTAAGTCACTGCCAAATGAAATATTTTTTATACTTCTGGTAAAACCAATTCTTTGCCATTTCAGGAAATATGTTTTGTGAGGCTTAAATAAAGCACAAACTCAAAGTGAACATAAGGGCACTTAGAACACCAGTGTTTCCCTTTACGGTATGGACAAGTATCTTGGGAGAGTAATATCTGTATGCCATACCATTCTAATGGCTGTAGAAAAGCCCCAAGTCACGGAAAATGTCCATGACAAGTTTGTGAAAATTTCACATATGGTTTCCGAAAGCTAATATGGCCGATTGATCTCCTACGAATCTAAGCAGAAAGTTAGTCTCGATACAAAAATTATTTCCAGGAAATATTGTGTCATATTCATAATGAACAACGAATTAAGGAGAAGGAGAATGTTAATGAGTATCTGCAGTCATCGTAGTCTAGTAGGTATTGTGTTGGCTTATTAGACGTGAGACCATGGTTCAAACTCCAGCTCAGACATCTCCAACAAAACGAAATATAAAAATTTTTCTTCGTCAACTTCCTCTCAGCAGATTTCTTGTCAAAAGTCTGGTGGCATAATAAAATTGCCATGAAATGTTACTCAAAAATCTGTCGTTCGGAGTCGTCTTTAAACTGTAAAATTCAGAACTGTTGGCAGAATTTAAGGAAGCTAAGAAAGATTTTCACCTACTATTTGCATATCAATCCAAATCCATATTCTTTTTTTTGTGGCAATCAATATGGCCTCACATCCATATGGCATGTGCAAATCAACTCCATTATTTGTGGTGATATGGGTGCTTTGGTGTACGCACAGTGAGCGTCACAAGAAACTGTACATTAAATATAAAATTCTAACAATCAGCAAACTCAACTTTTACCATTTAAGGAGAGTGCACGAAAAAAATTGACAAAATTTTGAAATTTGTTTTTAATTTTTTTTTTTTCGATTTTAAAAACTGTTAATGAAACAATTTTAAGATAGAAATAACGGTATTTTATTCATGTACATATATATTTTTTTAATGTACAATTTCTTTTGAAGCTCACTGTATGTATGTGTGTGAAGGAGTTTAAAAAACACGAAAATAAAGTTGCTTTAGTGAGCCAATAAAAACAACAAAAACTAATAACAGCATATACTCACACAAATACTAACACTTGTCTTAAATAAATAAAATGAACAACAACAACACCAACAACATCAACAGCAGCACTCTGTTAAAATACATTTTAATTCATACGTTTTATTGGATTTTTTTTATTTTTTGCTTCATTTCTTTGAACTTTCAGGGTTGTTGCGTGCATTTGTTTCTCCTACCATTTAGTGTTGATAGTTTTGTTTTTTCTTGAATTTTTTTTCCTTTAAAACTCATTGTTTATTCAACGATTAAGACACATAAAAAAAGTAAAGAAAACCAAAAAAAAAAGAAAAATTAATTCAATGGTAAATTCGTGGTAAATTAATACACACGTATGGTATTTGCCACAAAGGAATCACACTATCATTGCTGCCACTAAGCAATAAAACGAACCTACCAACTGACCTGATGCCCCAAAGACACACATTTATTGTAAATTATTATTGTTGTTGTTGTTTTCCTATTTGAATATTTTATTGTTTCATTGTGATACTTGGAGAGTGAGAAAGAGAGGCAGGAAGAGAGAGAGAAAAAAGGCTTTTTATTCCATCCAGCTTATATGCATGCATACTCGAATATATTTTTAACAGCAACATATAGCAACAACAACAACAACAAATACTACAAGGGATTTAAATTTGTTTTCGTTATTTTGTTTTAAATCCCATGAATTTTTATTAAAAAAAAGTTTTCAAAACACAAACGACATGAAGAAACGCAATAAAATAAACAAATGCAAGCAAATACACCATTTCCATGATATTTTGAATATTTTTAAGATGCTTTATGGCATCTTGATTTAAAATTTATTTTCAGGTGAAAGAAACCTCAATTCAATGAGCTATTCAAACAAGATTTTATGGCTAAGTGGTCGTACTAGTTTGCCTTGTTTAAAGATATGAAATGTTCAAGTATATGTCTACTCCAGGCTTCAATAAGGAGTACATAGCCTCTGTACAATAATCATAAATTATAGACGAAAGTGACGGAGTAGTATACAGCTAAGAATACATTGCAGCCGCCATAGTAGATAGTGTGTTGGCTTATTAGCCATGAGGCCACAGTTCAAACCCCCAGGTCAGACAACTCCAACAAAACGAAATTTGAATATTTCTTCGTCAACTGACTCTCAGCAGATTTCTAGCAAAAATTCTGAGAGTAAAATGAAATTGCCATGAAAAATTTCTCAGAAAAAATCTGTCGTTTGAAGACGACTTTAGACTGTAGGTCCCGCCACTCATGTATAAAAATTAACGCACACAACATAAGTAGTATAAGTGTATGTACATATATACAGCTATAGGTTCATACCAAGTGTAGCAATCAGTTACACAAACAAAAGTGGGTAGTGATGATCACTTTTGTTGACCATTTATACGATGGTAAAGTGCTGTTTGAAGCCACAGCGGGAAGGCTAGTGTCTCTACAAAAACTAAATTCTTGCAATTGCTGATGTTTTTCTATAAGATACGTACATATCTCTCAGAGGATTTCAGGCTCTTCAGAGACGATCTTGAGAAACTATAGTATATTGTGGGTTAAATTTAAAAATTGCAATCAAACAAAAATGAATCGAAATTTTGTTTTTTTATTGTGAAGTACAATTGTTCCGGTTAGAAATGGAATATTATTTCATTCATATGGCTGCCGCGGCCAGCCTCACAGTACTTCATTTGAACGTACCAATTTTCGTGCATTTTTTCGATTGTATGAGGTCGTATCTCGGCAATGGCATAACGAATGTTGAACGTAAATGCTCAATTGTCTCTGGTTTGTCGGTATAACACTTTCCTGCAACGGCGCTCCACAGGATTGTGGTATAGCATATATGTCAAGTTGTACCATTCTGCTGGAACCAAACATCGTTCACATCAATACCATGAAGAGCGAGTACAAGGTAGGTAGGTAGAGGTGGCTGCCCATCCAAGAAAAATTTTTGGATGGACTCACTTAGGCGGCATTGGTCCCCTTGTACTACCACAATCATCCGTTATCCTCTAGTCTCGAAACCGTTCGAAGCTTCTGATGAAGTGATTCAGGCTGCCAATGTTAATCCCTGATCCAGATCCTCCAGATCATCCATGTAGTAAGTACCCAAGTACTTCCTTCTCCTTTGGCAAAGAGCCGGGCATGTACCCAGCAGATGAGGGACAGTCCCCTCTTCTTCCTCATCTCTGCAGCTTCTGCAGAAGTCGTTAACAAGGTGTCCAAGACCAATGCGCATGTGTACCCATAATGCCATGTCCCATAATGACACCGACAACTACACTGAGCTCGCCTCTTTGGAGTTTAAGTAGACTCATTGTGCGCCCCCCATCCAGCATTGGCCAGATTTTACGAGCCGTTCTACCCGTGTCCGAGGCCGCCCACCTGTCGTTGACGGAATCGACGATCTCATTATCAATTATGAGCTTGCAGGTCCTCATAGGTATGCCCAGATTCGAGAACTCATCGGAGAGTTCGATGGTCTTGCCCCGCCTGGCAAGTTCATCAGCTCTACAGTTACCCGGAATATCACTGTGCCCCGGTACCCATACGATATGGATGTCATATCGTTCCGCTATCTCGTCGAGATATCTGCGACAGCCGTACGCCGTTTTGGAGTTCATCACATTAGAACTCAGAGCCTTGATAGCCGCCTGGCTATCAGAAAGTATGGTGACGCTCCGCTTGGAGACCTTCCGTCCCCAATAATACTCGCCGCAGCCTGTATGGCTACCACCTCCGCCTGAGAGCGAGTACAAAAAAAAATTTTCAATTGTTGTGAACAATGACGAGTTGATGTCGATATTTTCGGGTGTTCGCACTGTACGAGCTCGCTCACGTCTTGGCGCATCAACAATGAAAGCAGTTACGCGAACTTTACTGCGACCTAATTTTGTACGACATTTTCGTACAATTTCCAACCAATTGTTTGCGTTTTGAAAATAATTTTTCAATAATTCCAAACGTAGCTCAAGGGTAAATCGATTCATTGCGTTTAGTGGAGATAATATACAGAATTTTGTGACAGAATTGAATGACATAAGTGTTGCCAGATTCGAAATATCCAATGATTTAAATCAAAACCGATTGATGACCCACCCGATATTAAGTAAAAAGGCCTTTACAAAATAAAGGCGATTTGATAGTTTCTTTCGCTGAACATTCCATTCAACATTTAAACGTTGAAATAAATGTTCCCTTGCTTTCTCTTTTAGGAAATGGTGTCCATAATCCTACTATAAAAATTGAATTCAACGAATTGAATATTTATCGACCTCTCTCTCTCTCTCTCTCTCTCTCTCTGTCTCTCTCTAATGCTTGTCTTATTTTATGCTAATTTGTTCCTTATTTTCGTTTTTATTTTATTTGAAAATTTTAAAATGAAAAGATAAAAAACACATCGAATTGTATGGGAAACCTAAAACGTTGAAAAAAGAAAGGAGTTTGGAAGGGAAAGAAAAATAGCAGGCGATGAAACCTTTCTAAAGTTAATGCCCTCAAAAGCTGCTTATAATCTTATTAACCAAACACCATCAACCAACCAAACTATGGCGACAACAACACATTTTTTTAAGTGAAATTTCTCTTCAAAATTTTTTTCATTTTTTTTTTTATTTCTTATAAATCCTTGCCAATGAATGTGTTTGTGTTCTTGACATTTCTCTTTACAACAATAACAAAAAAATAAGGAAGAAGAAGCAGATGAAAAACAAATAATGCCACATAAATTGAAAAATAAATAAAAACGAAGGGAATGTAGAAAAACGAACTGTCAATTGAGAAATGATATGAAGAGTGTGGAAATCAATGGATTCAATTAATCCTGTTAGAAGAGCTTTAAACTGCTGCTTGCGTACCTTTTAAAGGATAATACAGTTTAAAAATAGATGCTCATGCTAGTTTTTTTTTCAAACAATTTCATTTTTCCCCAATAACAAGCGAATAAAAATGGAATTAAAAAAAATGAGGAAAAAAAACAACAAAAGCAAACCAGAAAGTTAAATAAGAAGTTGAAGAGAAAAGAAAAACAAACGATTGTATGAAAATTAAATTAAATGTTGAAAGAAATCTTCAAGAAAAACAAATTCATTCCTTACACCTTGATTTTTTATGATTAAATTGTCCGTCCTTAAAGGCCTTAAAAATCTAACCTCCTTCTTTATGTTGACTCTTAAAAGCATTTCTGTTCATTTCGTTGTTAGTTTTATCAGGTTAACCATCCATGAGCTAGAAAATCAGCAGTTTGGCCTTGCCTAGTCGGCTGTAAAGTCTCTTTCATCTGAAAAGTCATTCATTTAATGAAAGGTTCGACATTTAGAAATACAGATCGTGAACAACATATGCCCACTTTTCGTGTATCACGGGGTGCTTATGGTCATCTTAATCGAATTATTGTGTAGTCATCGTAGTCTAGTAGACGTGAGGCTTCATTGCAAAACCCAAGTCAGACGAAAAAATATTTCTTCGGTGACTTCCTCCCAACAGCCTTCTGGCAAAAACTCGGGGAGTAAATAAGTGCATGGAAATACAGAAGATACATAGTTTTGTCATGTCGAAACTTTGGAAACTTTTAATGGCCTATACGCTGAAAACCTTAAAATATTCTACAACGACTTCTGCAGGAACTGAAAAGATAAACAAAATGAGGAGAGCACACGGACAATCTCCCCTATGTTTGTAAGATGCTTGAGAGCTAAAGATGCTTTCACTTTAATTAAATCTTTTGCGCAAACACAGTGGCTTGTAGTCCAAACCCATTCTTATCAATCAAACTGTTAAAAGTTCTTGAAGATTGTTCTCAAACTCAAGAGGAATTTGAAATAAAGGTTGAGAGCTGCTCAAACAACAAGTTCGTAACATATTCAAGCAGCAGGGTTGATCTACACGATTTGAAGACAGGAGACTTTAAAAGCTGTTGAAATCGCCGTAGTCATGGCAATTTGCCTGAAATCTGCTGAGAGGAAGGGTGCCGAAGAAATATTTTTTTTTATATTTCGTTTCATGTTAGAGATGTCTGACCTTGGTTTGGAATCGTGGCCTCACGTCTGATAAGCCAACACACTACCTACTAGACTATGGCAACTTCCGTGACTACGGCATCAGTCACGAGAGCTCTCTGAAATGTACGCAATGATTTAAGGAAGACACAACTGCAAAGCAAATTGTGTTCTTATGTCCGATATTTGATGCCCATTGAATGAAAGCCAGTGTGGGCCAGCCAGATCCTGATGGTAGGCAATGTAATGGATTTGATGTCATTGTTAGAGAAGCGAGGCGGCAGTCAGTAAAGAACTGCAAAGAGGCATTAACCACACCAAGAACTAGTAACGTATGACAGTAACGTGGAGTGTAGTCCTTAAATTCAAGGTAGATTTTGAAAGATAAAGTTTGTACCTATATTCGCCGTACACTAGTAGATAGTATGTTGGCTTATTAGACGTGAGGCCTAGGTTCAAACCACAGGTCAGACATCAAAATGAAAACATGAAAAAATATTTCTTCTGCGACTTCCTCTCAGCAGATTTCTGGCAAGAACTCCACAAAATGAAATTGTCATGAAAGTTTCTCAGAAAAAATCTATCGTTTGGACTCGACTTTAAACTATAGGCCTCGCCACTCATGTATAAAAATTAACACAAACAGCATAACAGTGCCCTAGCTTTTGAGGGCGCAATCTTGGCTGAAGGGTTGTAATGACTAATTATGTATGTATGTTTGCACCTACAATACTGCGATAGTAACACTTCTCCAACAGCTTTGTTTCATCCACCTTATAATCCAAACCTATCATCAACTGTTTACGTCAAATGTTAACACAGATTGCCGGAATAGTGAAAATTACTTTAGAGCGGTAGCAGGGAGAGTATCTGAGCAGAACTTTGTTTATTTTTATTTTTCCAAAGTTTTCTAAGTTTATTAACCACCGCTGCAGTATAAAATTCTTTACGGTTTAATATTTTTATGTTAATTTCCATGGGTATTATTGTGCAAATGCAGAAATTGTTCTTAAATTTCTCACACATGCCAGTAAAATACTGACCCACCAAGATGATGAAAGAAAAACCTTTAAATGAATTCCTCATTTACAGCTTTCAAGTGTACTTTTTTTTGTCGTTAAACAACAAAACAACAACAACAAAAATAGAAAATCATACGATGAATTATACCGGCAAACAAATGATTTTTATTTCCTTAAAAGACCAATGACACGACATTAACTATACACGACGGTTACAATGTCAATAAAACTGAATGAAAAATTACAAAAAAAAAATAGAAAAATTTCCCAGAACGTATGTACATATGTATGTATGTATGTCCATTAGTTTATGGCTAAAGTATAAATAAAATGCAATCAAAGATTCTATAGAGAGATACAATACAGGGGCATTATGGATGGCATGCACTTGCGATACGATGCGATGCGATGTGCTGCAATGACTTTGACTATAAAAGTTCTTTTGCTGTTGTGACGATGCTTGTTTTGGATTTTTTTTTTTATTTTTTTATTAATATTTACACAACACTATTGACACACAGTCTAAAAAGTTTTTTAAAAAGTTTTCAAAGTGCAATAAAAAGCACAAGTATTTGCTGGAATAAAAAAAAATAAGTTTCTCTTCTGTTGTGGTGGTTTCTCACACTAATTTTCCTAGATTTTCTTGACTGGCATAATAAAATAGAGTTTCGTATGATAAGTAAATAGGATGTTAAACAAATAAGGAAATAATAAATACTGTTTATACTGCTTAAATTATAAAATAAATTGTAAATCAACAATGCCCTGTGACACAGCAGGATAATAAAGTATCAACAGTTCCGAAACGGATTTATTTTCATACCAAAATTTTGTTGAGAAAAACAAAAAGTTCAATATTTCAAGCACACTATCGCACGCTATGTATAGAAGTCATAACAAATCCTTAAATAGAAAAAAATTTGATTTTAAAACACTTGTAAAGGTAGGAGGTAGGCCCATGAAAACTAATGATTTGCCTGGTATATATTGTTACGTTTTTACCTTTTTAAAAACGTTTAGAATATGAGTTCGTTGATTGCAAACAAAAATAAAAACAAATACTCGTATGTGTTTAGTTTCAGATAAATTCTTTATTGTTCTCACTACTTTTGTACCACTGTTCACAAATGACGAATACAACAATAATTGCTTGCTTACAACGCAGATTTCAATGACGATCTTCAAACCATGACTGTTTACTTCGCATGCAATGCGTCATCAGACAAGACTGACTGAATTCTTACTGGCTGGTTGTCTGCTATGTCTTGCCTTTTTATATGCTCGTGTATCAGTCTGATGAACGTTCTTGAAGTGGAATGTTCGGGCTTCTGCTTTCTGGAGAACTCTATCGCTACTTCATTGTTGTTCGTGTATTTTGCTTACTTTCTTTGTTGTTGCTTTCTTTCATACTTGTCTGTCTCCTTTTCTTATACTGATGTTGTTGGTATATGCAAGCAAGTTCGTTGTATATGTTTGTGAGGCTTTTGTTTATTGTTTTAATGTTATGGTACACCGTTTCCATTTTCGTTACAATATATTTTGTGCACGGTTAAAAAACGCAGCAACAAAACGCCAGTTATTATTACGCTTTCGACCATGTTTACAATCCATTTCGAGACATTGTTGAACCCCATCTTGCGAAAAGTTTTCTCAAGGTGGTCATTTAAAATTGAAACCACTGAACCATGTGATCATATGATGCATGTTTTAAATTTTTCTTCGAATATAATGTCCGCCCCTCAATTGGGCATCCAGAAGGTTATATGATTATAAGTCGCCAACGTAATGCATTGGTGCAGCGTTTCCAATACTAATTTTGACATGTTCTACCCGGTGCATTTATTCGATGCCTCTACGCACTGCATGCTCGAGACTACAAATTGTTCGTCTCTTTCCAGTATGGTTTGAAATAAATTTATAATCATTTGTAGATCACCCGCCAGATAAATAAAATTGACTGTTGACCCACCAGTGGCTTACGCTACCAGATAAATAAAATTATCTATGAACCAGCGGTAGTCCAAGACGTCAGATAAATACAATTGACGGTGGACCACCGGTAGTCCGCACTGCCAGGTAAATGAAATTGCTTGTAGACCAAGGATAATTAAAATTTACTGTGGATCACCAGTGGAATAAGCTGTCAGATGAATAAAATTGTCTGTGGTCCACGCTGCCAGATAAATGAAATTGTCTGTGATCCACGCTGCCAGATAAATGAAATTGCCTGTGGATTACCAGTGGTTCACTCTGCCGGATAAATAAAATTCCCTGTGGACCATTGGAGGTCCATGTTGAGAGATAAATGTATTTGCCTGGTGGCCCAACTCATCAGATAAATGAAATTGCCTATGGACCAACGGTGGTCCACGCGGAATAGAACGTCTCAATAACTTGTTTCGTTTTATAATGCCATTGGTGCGTATGATTTATATTTGCACTGAATACTGCAACGATACTCATGCGTCCAAGTGTACCACGGATTATTTATGAAATTGTTTTGAGTTTTAAATTGATTTCATTTCGTTTCGTATGATGTATTATTTTCAAAAAGGCGTATGGATACAAGAGAAATTGCTTGAATTACGTAGTAAACCCTCATACAATAAGATACTGCTACACCAGGCTACAGCTCTTGCTTTCAATAACAATAGGTTGGCATTCTGTCTGTCCATGTTATCGTTCATATATTTGACAAAGAAAAACACGAAATCTTTAATTTAAAAACATGCCTAAATTTCCACATTGAATTGAAAACATTGAAAAGGAAAATTAAAAAAAAAAATTTGCAAAAAATCCTCCTGTCAAGCATGATGTTTATCAAACTATTAATTATTATGAATGTCGCCGCCAAGCACAAACAACAACAATAACATAAAAAAAAATTCAAAACGAATTGGATAGTTTTCCATTTCATTTCATTTCAAATCAATATCTCTTGTGATCTCTCTTTAGAACATGTCTAGACACGACGAGATGTCTGTGCCAGTCTGCACAGGCCAGTAAATTCAAAGAATTTCATTTTATTGCTTAAAAATTCTGAGATTTAATGATGCATTAGAACTGCAATTAGTTACAGCTCAGGTTGCCACAGGCAACCCTTTAAATATTCTGCAACCCTCTCTCAGCACTCAGTCTTTTGGCAAAAGCTCTGAAAGTAAGTAAAATTAACATGAAAAACTTCTCAAATCTGTCATTAGTAGGTTGCCGTAATGTATATACATATGTAGTTGCCATAACGTGGTACATGAACCGAGTCAAAAACCTTTACAACAATTAAACCATTTTTTTTTCTACGGAACTCCCTACAAACTAATCATCGCTTCGCTATCCATAAGACAGCAATCCAGCTGTGATTGCAGCAAGCCGATGTAGTATACAACATAATAGCAATCTTCCTCTTCTTTTTGTACAGTATAGGGTCTTTCATTAAATGCTTTCTATTTTTGAATTTAAATCGAAATTATTTATTCGTTTGGAAAGCCATTATGATATGCCACGGCTGCTCAGGACTCTAAATGTCCAATTTTTCATAACTCTGGCTTAAAAATCAGGCTGAATTTGGTCGATGGTATGAATTGTGTTGATTTTAAAGCAGCACACGCCTGCGACCCCCCAAGACAAAGTCTAATGGGGTGAAATCACACGTCAACTCCATGTGAGACGACAATGCCCTCAAATCGCTCCTGCAGAATATCCCGTTTGACATGAGCTGTATGGCACATAGTGTTGTCGTGTTTAAACTTATAAGTGTCCAGATAATCTAATTCAAGGCCATGGCATGGATTGTGTTGATTTTGAAGAACGCTGTGGTTTTTTGACTTATTCGCTGATGCCTGCGACGCCCCAAGATAAAGTCTAACGGGGTCAAATACACATTAACTCCACTTGAGACGACAATGTCCTCAAATCGCTCGTGCAGAATATCTAATGTTTAAACCACATGGCCAGATAATCTAATTCAAGGCCAATAGAAGGTAGTGATGATCGTCTTTTCGTATACGCTGTATACGGCCTGGACAAGAAATATCCAAAATAGAAATCAAATAATGACCTTTTCAGATTATATTGTAAGCTCTTGGATCTCATATGGATTGATATCGTCACAAATTCGTTAATTTTGCTTGTTCATGTGTACCCAGGGTGGGCTTCAGTGCTGAAGAGAGATTTTTCCGCTCCAGAGCTGAATAGTTAACATAGTGTAGACGCTATTGCTATTAGTTTTCTGGCAAATGCTTTTATCGTATGCCCGAACCTCAGTTTTGTTATCAAATCCTTATCACTTTTTGCTGTCTGTGGCGAAGAATTTGTTCAAATCAATTGTTCCAGTTTATTGTCACTTGGAATGTTAGTAACTAAGTTAACAAATAATCTAAGGAAACTAGATAAAGCATTCAATTATTTTTTTATTTATTTAAGGTGATAATGTTGTGCAGTTTCAAACTAAATACGATCTGCTAAACAAATCAACTCAAATGAAGCTTAAATGAATTCATTCCTTTAATTCTCATTCGTAATCTAATGTCAATTTTTAATTTTGTTGTTGCTACTGTTGGTATCTCTCTAATTGAATTTTAATGGTTGTTTAAACCTTTTATATGAAACGGTATGTTTTTTATGGCAGTTTTTTGCTTTGCTAACGTGTTTTTTCCTCCAATTTTTTTTTTCAGATTTTTAAGTGACAGTGATTTTTCTTTCTTCTATTGCATTGCATTGTTTTTTGTTGTTGTTGTTGTTATTATTGCAGTTATTGTCACTGTCAGTGTTGTTGGCATTCGGTTTTTGTATGTGGCCCATACAACCATAAAGTTTACAAATATCATTGACCATTGAAATGCCACATTAAGCAACAAAAGCAACAACAATTCAACTGTATTCTACCAGTCAAAACAAATGTGTTGAAATTTGAAGAGCCACCAGCAATTGCAACACGAACAAACAAACAAACAAACAAATGAACACAAAAATGAACACAGAAAACGAAAAAAAACACGAAACAAGCCAACCTCGTGCCGACACAAAAAGAAATCATTTTTCAAAGGCAACACAATAATTGTTGAGACACAAACAACAACACCAACAACAACAACAGCAATAGCAACAGCAACAAATAAATTAAAGAAAAAAAATCTAAAAAAATAAAATCAAAGCCAGCAACAACACAAAATTTTGCAATACCCTGACTAATGTTGCCAACATACATATTTGTATTGTTTTGGTTGTACTGTGCCATAACGTGGTGTGCTGTGCTGTGTTGTTGACTGGTTTATTTGTGGTTCAACACCGCAACTAAACGGTCGAGAGAAAAAAGGAAAGAAAATTGAAGAGAAAACAATCAGAAGCGCCAAAAAGCAAGTGCCACTTGAAAATTTCAATTGAAAAAAAATAGAAAACGAAACAGAAATCACATCAAAAAGCGCACTTCATAAATCAATTGATTTGCAAGGAGCAACCGACAATAAAATCCATAAAAACGTACAAATTAAAAACACTTTAAAAGAGGATATTAAAGCAAACGAACAGAAAAAAAATTAAAAATATTTCGTATTTTTTTATTCGATATTCCTTTAATGAATTCATTTTTTTTGAGGTCCTTTAATGCACGAAACATATGGATTTCTAACACATTTTTCGTAGACATTATGGAGGTGTGTGTGGGTAATCACGTTAATGCAGTGGTGCAATCATATGTTAAGCCCAAAGTATCCCACAATCTCTTCTCAAAGCCTATTGCCCTGCCAGGATATTGCCCTTCAGGATGTTGCTCGTTGTGTCAGCAGAAACAATTCCCTGTACACTAGTTTATACGAATCCGGGTGTTTCTTTGCGGGATGCATTAATTAACCGCGCATGTGTTCTGATGATTTATCTTCATCATCACCAAATCTAGTACATGTTTGGTACGTTCCACTCTGGAACCAAAGAGACACGCTTTTGTCCCACTAATTGCTTTTGATCCATCAATCAGATATTCTTTACAGCAGAATAGACCCTCATTTAAAAGAGTATGTAGCCTCCATTCGCTTTTGTTACTATGTCTGGTCGGGAAGCATGATTTCTCAAAATCATTGCATTTAGGTACTGTCTAGATTGATTCATTGGGTTACAATGAATCTTGTAGTCAACTTGTTCCCTAAACACAGTCTCCAAAGCTCTGATGTTCGTTACCATGTGCAGCCGACTTAAATCCAACAGAGCTTCCAGTGCCGCTTTATGTCAGGTTTTTATTTCATACTGTAGTCCTTGTATCTTTTCTAACTCCATTTAAGCTGGTTTTTAGATTTATTCTGTCTACTCGGATAATGGCCCCATAGACAACTATTTACCTGGCCATTATGTTGTATATTTAATGCCTAATCATTGGGTTATATACCCAGGATTTCCCCAAAATCTTTTTTAAATTCTTATGCCATGTCTGGGCCTACTTGAAAATTTTCCCTACACAATGCAAGGCCTTGCAAGGTAGAAAAAGCATTCAAGTGAAGAATTGATGGCAGCAATATGCACTCCTTAAATTCTATAAAATATGTGGAAATAATAACACGGTGCGACAGTCAAAATACACCCGGCTAATGACATAATGTAGGTTGTGAGTTTTGTTGAGTAGAATTCAAAAATAATTTTTTTTTATTTCTCGAACCCTCCAAACTTTTGTTATTTGATAAAAACTGTATTTTTGATCTTTCACGCAAAATTATTGATGACCCAAATATTTTTTAACCTATTTTCATAATGCATAGTTTGTTGAAAAGGGCACAGACGAGCCTTTAGAATGGTATACGTAAGCTGAGTTTTGATCGGGTAAACTTAGAAAACATGATTTTTTTTCTCATTTTTTCAAGTTTAGCTATTCTTAATTGCAAAATTTAATTAAAAAATATGAAATAAATGTTGACATTCTGAAAGTGAATTATCTTGTGAAGAGATTGACACTTCGTTTGATCAAATCGAACAAAAATTATCGTAATAATAATAATTTAAATAGTATAACAGCCGTGTTATATTTTTTATATATGTATGTCATCTTATCAAATGAACTATCAGTTCAAAAATTTTCAAAAGTTTTGATGGATCTTGATTGTTTATCGCAAAATGAGTCAATTTCAATTTGCGATAAACAATCAAGTTCTAATAAAAATTCTGAAAATTTTTGAATTAAAATATCATTTGAATAAATATTGTATATGAAAAATATAGCTCGATTGCTAGACTCTTTAAACAATAACTATTGTAATTTTTGTCCGATTTGACCAAACGGAGTGTTAATCTCTTGACAAGATAACGCACTTTCCGAATATTATCAGTTATTTCATAATTTTTTATTAAAGTTTGCTACTATGAACAGACAAACTTGAAAAAATATGAAAAAAATAGCATTCGTCAAGTTTACCTCATCAAACCCCATAGTCAAATAATACACGTATGTATATCGTTTTAAAGGCCCATTACTCTCCTTTCCAATAAGGCTTAAATTTTACACATCACTTCAGAAATATTTGTGCAATCAATAAATTTGTGCGTAAAGTCCAAAAAAAAAACAGTTTTTGTCAAATAAAACAAGTTTGGAGGGTTAAAAGAAATGTAAAAAAAATATTTTTGAGTTCTACTAAACAGAACTCATGACTTTCACTATGTCATTAGCTGGGTGTATTTAATTTTTTTTTCATTTTGTAGCAAAGTGTAATTGGCTTCAAGAGCTATGTGAAGTTGTAGAAGTAGAAGGTAGTGTGTTGACGATATTAGATGTGGCGTCACTGTTCAAACCCCAAAACAAAATGAAAATATTTCTTTCTTTCAGCAGATTTCTGATAAAAACTCGTGAGAGTAAAATAAAAATTGCCATGAAAAAGTTTCTCAAAAATCTGCTGTTCGGAGTTGAGTTTAAACTGTAGGTTCAGCCATTTGTGGATAAAAAATTAACCCACACACACAACATAAGTCGTGTGAGAAGCTAGGTTGTAGGGTTGCAATAAGCAATCAAGTAAGTAAAGTTAAGAAAGATAAGTGGACCAAGTCGGCAAGGAGACAACGAGAATGCATTATATCTGTATGGAGAGTAAGATCTTGTATAAAAAAATTTCTTATGAACTAATTTGTAAGGGAATTAGCACCCCTGCTACTTAATTTGTGATAAGGAATCATTATTTTGAGCAGCATTTGTTTGCTTGCAATCCTTCAAACGTCTCATCAAACTATTTTTATCGATCCATGTAAATATGTAAACGAGATGTTTAAAGTTTGTTTCTTTGCCTTTTAAAGGTTCTGTTCTCTATACTTCATCACCACCTCAAAAACTGTTGACATTGCAAATTTGACGGACATTTTGCTTTCCTAACAGATATTCTTTCGTATCTCGAAACAATTCTAAAGAATTTTATTTCCATTCATACTCGTAAGCGTCATTGTTAACACGTCACATGTGTAATCAATTTGTGTGGCATTTATAAGTTCTTTATGCCACAAAAGATGCCTTCAAATATGCATGCGCGTATATTATGTTTGGCTTGTGTTGGCTTCTTGTGAAAGACATGATTGTATGTACATGAATTTAACGACTGTTTGTTTCCTTTCTAAAGTGTTTTGACATCATTTTAAAATTGCTCACGTTGACAAAAAAAAAAATTCAAATGTTGCCTCCCTATTGTGTGACTTCATTTCTTTCATTGCTTCATTGTTTTTTTTTTTTTTGTTGTTGTTACTGTTGCCACTATTGTAGTCCATGTGGTATAATGTACGTATGTAGATTGGGGTAAGAGCTTAAACCATAACATACAGGTTTTAATAAAAGCTCACGTTTGCTTTTTTACATGCAATATTCAGTTTTCAGTTCACTTATGCTGTGCTCACACTGTAGTGATCAGGATTAAATTTCTTTCTGTTCTCTTGATTGGTTTACTAAAGATTTTAGAGAAAAAAGTCTTGGCAAAAGCTCGTTTAATTCTAGAAAATTTAGAATCTTGTCTTTAGAATTTATTTGTGCACTCCAGTTTAGTTGCCAGTTGCGAAAAATGATGTGCGATTGCTACTGAAACTGGCAACTAACACTTAATGACATCAAGTGTAAACAAAAATTTTCTTTTTCAGCGAATGAAATTCATTTGCCATCCATAATCGAGCAAATTAACGCACTTATGCAGTATTTTGCGATAGTTGTAGTTGGTTAAAGATTAAGTCGACAAACGAAAAAACTTTCAATATGATTTTCAAATTTTAAGGGTCTGACTTACTATCCGTGGTTCAAATCCCAGCTCACACATCTCACATCAACGAACACAAAATATGAGAAAAATATTTCTTTGGTTATTTTCTCTCAACAGTCTTCTAGCAAAACCTGTAGGTGAAAAACCTATAATTGGTCATTACAAGCCTTCAGTTAGGACTACGACCTAGCTTTTCATCACACCCCTTATGTTGTGTGTGTTAATTTTATTCCCATGAGTGGCGGAGCGTACAGTTTAAATTCTACTCCGAACGACAGTTGCTTTGAGAAACTTTTTCATTGCAAAGTTTAATTCGTTCTCAGAGTTTTTGCCAGAAATCTGCTGTTACCTTCAATGTTTTATAGAAATCGGTGGTGGACCTCCAAAAGATGCATCAGTTTAGAGATTTGTGATGAATCAAACCCGTATTACAAATTTTATTCATAATTTCATAATACACTAAGGCGCGTTGTATCTTCCAAACATCCTCTGATTTATCCTCTGGAGTCCTCCTTTCCATCGATAACAAAATAAGTCGATGAGAATTTAAAAATTCTTAAATTTTATCGATTACTTTTAAAAAAGTCTGCCATTTTTCTTTCAGTCTTTACTTTTACTCATCCTTGTTTCGTGGAATGATTTTATTTTAAAAAGCTTTTCTTTTCATTTGTCTTTACAGAAATGAAAATATCCTTTAAATTTTTTATATGGCCCTTGTCCTTTGTCCATGTTGCTTAATAAAGGAAAATAAAAAGAAAAATTTATACATTTCTTCCTCTCTCTCTCTCTCTCTCTCTCTCTCTCTCTCTCTCTCACACACACAGTCTTTGTTGATTCCCTTTCCTATTTATTGAATGGCAAATCCTTTCACATATTTTACGTATTATTCCCCATATGGGTTTGTAAAACTGTATGCCCATTACGAATTTATAAATAAATGATGCTTTTGTTCCTGGTCAATTCTACATCTTCCGCTGTTACGATTCCTTTCGCCCGGTGCTGCTCTTGTCGATTGTTTTTCTTTCTTTCTATTTTTTTTTTTTGTATTTTATTCTCCATCAATTCTTTATTTATTTAATGCACTTTCAACAGACAGAACAGATTCGGTTTTTGTGTGCAGAAGTACACGAGAAGAAGACGAGTACAACCAGCCAATAATCTGTACGATTTCTGATGTTTGGTAACAGAACAGTAACCATTTGAATGGAACCAATGCATCAGGCACAAGTCGATATTCAATTGAGCTGCTTGCATGCATGATTGTTCACGTCTTAGGGGTGGCCCAAAATATGTACGTTCATAAATGTAACGGTGTATCATAACTGTACTCTGTTTACATAAAATGCTGGATAACTTTTGAAACTACAAAGTCATCAACAGGTAATTCTCCTAACTTCATGACAGCCTTGTCGTCTTGCATGATTGACTGAATGTCAATCGTAAGTACATATCGAATTTAAGTTCCTTAAAATAAAAGACCAACAACTAGAATTATGGAATATAAAATGAATTCGTCGTGGTCTAGTAGGTAGTGTGTCGGCTTATTAGACATGCGGCCATGCGGTTCAAACCTCAGCTCAGACATCTCCATCACAAAACGAAATATGAAAAAAAGAGTATATCTCCTCTCAGCAGATTTCTGACAAAAACTCTGAGAACGAAATAAATTTTGCCATGAAAAGTTTCTCAAAAATCTGTCCTTTGAAATTGACTTTAAACTGTAGGTTCTCACCACTCATAAAAAAAATTAACGAACATAACATAAGTGGTGTGAGAATATTAGCTCGCCAGAATAATGCGGAATTTCTGAAGACAATCTTACAAAACATACTGAAAAAAATTGAAGGAAGAGCACAAACGAACGAGGCGTTTGCCATTGTATCCTAATTCAGATGAAAGACCATAAGTTTGAAATAATGCCGCTAAAGAGGAATACATAGCTGAACTGTAAGCTACAACAAGAACAAACAGAAGTTCGGTCTCAGAGAACGTCGATAACACAAACAGCCACAGTATTATCATTGAACACTCTGTAGAACCGTTCCTACATAATCGTAACCCATAATCGTGTGTATCATTACAACTACAAGCGGTTGATCTCAAACTCAACAGAAAGGACCAGATAGGCAAGATAGATTAAGTCTTGTAAGGCATTCCTCTTAAGCCACCGGGAAGCAAAATGCGAATTTTCAATTCCAGCACAACAACGATATTTGGATCGTATGCCTGAATTCCAGTAAAATTAACCAAATTGCGAAACAAAGATGAGTCTCTATGGCCTCACTTGTCATCCTCCATCTAAAATGCTTTATGAGTGTTGATGGGAAAAGTTTTGCTTATTGGCACCTACTTTTTCCTAAGCTCAGGAGGCGTGAAGCAGAGGTCAGACTGCTGCCTATCTGGGTGGCAGTAAGATGCAATTTCCATATCATTTGAGTTGCGGGATGTTTACCGGTTGCAGAGCGGATGCACTGGCCAGGCACAGCACAGCTATCGAACTCTTCGACAAATACTCCACTAGAGACCTGTAAGCTCATAATTAAAAATGCGGCCACTGGTTCTGCCCCCCCCCCCCCGTAGATGGGCGTCTTCGGACAAGGGAACAACGGCGCAAAAAATCTGGCCAAGGCTGGATAGAGGGCGAACTGCAAGGCTGCCTAAACTGCAAAGAAGCTGAGAAATTTCGCAAATGATTTCTGTAGAAGCTTTTGACATGAGGAGGAAGATAATACTGTTCTTTATCTACTGGGCAACATGCCCGTCCCTATGTCAAAGGAGATAAAGGCATTTTGTTGCCCACTACATGGATGATCGTGATGATCGTGATGCCCTGTTGAACTTTGACGTCAGCAGTCTAAGTTGCTTCATTAGAAGTTCCGAGGGGTATCACAATGGACAGCATGTGGCCTAAGTAGGTCCATTCGAATTCCAGCCACCTCTAACTTGCCTACCTGTCTACTTACTGCATATAATTATGAGAATCAAATCAAACGCTTTCTATCTGTCTCTCCTCTTAATAATGGCACCATTGTCTGACAGTTTTATGAGAGTAACTTTAAGTGCTTAACAGTAAGACGGTTCATCTCCGAAAAGTTCTTGAATTTCTTTTGTCGCAGCACTCACTTTCCCTGCTTATTGGGCTTATAGGTTTTAAAATCTTTATTACTGTACAGTGTTGCATATATCTGACAGTGTAAGAAGTGCCAATAGTAGGGTATTGCCACAACCCAAAATGTTATAATTTTATGGTAAGAGTACCATAGTTAAGCTACTGTCTACTTGCCTGTGTTTCTCTGTATTTAATTTTTTTGATACACTGATCAAGACTACTCTCGCCCTTACACTCTCTGCGCCTTCTAATACTCGTTGGCATCACGGTATTACCCTGTAATATGCACAATAACATCCTTAAAAACGTTTTTTTCCTTGTGCTGAAATACACTTCTTAGTGACTCTATTATTTTTTTTTTGTTTTTGGTGGCTGTTGTTGTTGTTGTCGATGTCGTTGATGCTGCTGTATTTGGTTGCATTCAAAAGCTGATGATGTTGCACTGTCTATGTATGTTGGTATGTGTTAAATGCTGATACGCCCCTGCTTAACTTCAGTTATTTTTATTTACTTATTTTACTTTAAATTGTTTTTATATTTAATGTTCTTTATTTTTTGCTTAGCAACAGTTCGATTTATATTTCCATACAGGCATACACACATACATACTTACGATCTCCACAATACTGTTCATACATGTAAATGTTCGAAGTTGGAGACTTATGTTCGAAAGTGTCTTCTTACTTAGTAAATAAGTATGTATGCGTGTATGTAAGTACATTACATTGAACAAGATCAATAATAATTATTGTAACTTTGCTTTACATTTTAAAACATAAATTTAGTTAGTCTTAAATTTGCATTACAATAAAGATGTTCCAATCGGGAACAAATATTTGAAATATTTATAGTTAAAAAATAGCTTTTAGCTTGTAAAAAATATTACAGGCTCGAAACATTGGTGACCCCGACGTGATGATTTAAAAGATCAACATCAATTCGGATATTGATAGGTATCGCGTAATCTTTTTTGAAGATCAATATTAATTCGAATATTGATAATTCGTTTGCCGTCGGCATATTTAAATAATTTTTAAAAAATTAGTATCAATTCGGATACTAGTTTGTCTTGTTTTTTCGGTTAAAGGCTAAAAGAAAATTTCGTAAATTAATATAAATTTGTATATTAATAACTAAGACTTTCTTGTTATTCGTCGGTTTAACAATAAAATTAAAGAAAAATGTCAAAAAATAATGGTGAAGGATCTTCTAATTCTGGCGAAGCAGATAAGTCGGTGAATTTGTTGCCCTATTTTTCCAAGATTGCTGTTTCGCTGAAAAAACTAGAAGACCTAAATAAAAACCTTACGCATTCACAGCTTAAGGAATATGATGATGCAGAGCTGTCCGTCCGTTTGGAATACGTCGAAAAAATCAACAAATGCTACGAAGAGGCACAAGGCATGATAGAGCAGTATGAATGCAGTGCATCGGATACCAGTGACAGTATGGTTTTTATGTCATTGTATTTCGAAGTGAAAGCTAAATTAACCCGTCAAATCGCTGAGGTTCGCAGAACTGATTCCAACCAACGCTCGTCAACATTTCGCCAATTTTCTCTCGATGAGTCACCGTCTCACGCAACATCGCGTAAAACCAAGGTTCCAGAAATCCAATTGCCGAAATTCCGTGGTTCATACACAGAGTGGCCTAATTTCTTCGCATTGTTCTCGACTATTATAAATGATAATAGTAACTTGAGTGAATTGGAAAAGTTTCATTACTTGCGTGCAAATTTGGAAGGTGTTGCCCTAGACACAATTGCGTCGCTTGAATTGAAAGAAGCTAACTACGACGAAGCCATGGTATTGTTAAAAAATCGTTTTGACAATAAGCTGCTAAATTTTCAAACGCATATAAAGGGGCTCTTTGCATTAAGCAGTGCCGAAAGTGGGTCTGCTGCTGATTTGCGTCGATTTAGTGACAGTTTTAATGCACATTTGCGTGCTATGCAAACTATTGGAAATCAACAGCAAATTACCGATGGTTTATTGATCCATTTGGTAACAACAAAGATGGATGTCAAATCGCGTATAAAATGGGAAGAAGGGCTACCAATAAATGACTTGCCAACTTGGGCCTCAATGGCAGCATTTTTAGACAAAAGGTGTCGCATGGCAGAAAACTGTGAAAATTCGGGAATAATTAACCCTTCGAAACTGCATATTTTGAAAAAATCTAACCAAATCAATCGGCATGTTCATGTTGCATCTCAAAATAAATTGTGCTTTTTCTGTGACTCTAAAGATCATTTCATCAGTAATTGTTCGAGATTTTTGAATTTATCACCCTCTCTACGTTTTAAAGAGGTAAAAAATTTAAAATTATGCCTTAATTGTTTACGGAAAGGTCATATGCTTAAAAGTTGTACTTCTGGTTGCTGCCGTCAGTGTTCCTCAAAGCACCATACATTGTTGCACATTGATAGTACTCCCACAGATAATCTCGTCGCTTCATCCATGGTTACCAGCCCTGCTCAAACGGTGCTTATTTCGTCCAATGATGTACAAGCAAAAATAACATCAGCGTCCACTACAACCGTTTTCCTCGCAACAGCTGTAGTGATGGTCAAAAATAGTTTTGGAATTTTTGCACCTTGTCGCGCAATTCTCGACTCGGCATCCCAACTTAATCTAATAACAAACCGATTTGCAAACTTTTTAAATTTGAAGTGTGAAAGGACATTCGCAAGCATCTCTGGAATCGGTGATGGTAATTTAACTATTGATAAATCAGTTGATATATTAATCAAGTCCAGGAACGGAAATTATTCAACATCATTGACGGCTATGGTGATTCCCAGCATTACTGATTACCAGCCCAGCATTATTTCCAACAGGTCAGAGTGGAAAATCCCTAACAATATAGAGCTTGCTGATCCCTCATTTGATAGATGTGGTCGTATCGATATTTTAATTGGCGCCGAATTGTTTTTTGAGTTAATGTCAGTTGGACAAATTAAATTGGCTGAAAACTTGCCTATGTTACAAAAAACATTATTAGGTTGGGTAGTTGCTGGCGGTAATATTCGTTCTAATCATTCCTGGTCATTAGCAGTTAGTTCCAAAGCAAAACATGATGATGAATTGTGCTCTGTAGTAAAAAGCTTTTGGGAAGTGGAGAATAATTTTGGCAGCTGTAGCTCGTTTTCTGAGGAGGAAATTTTCTGTGAAAATCATTTCCTAAAAAATACGGTTCGCCTCGATTGTGGTTCATTATCCGTTCGTTTGCCTGAAATAGATGGAAGTGGTAGGCATAAACTTGGTGACTCTTATCAGCGTGCTTTACAACGTTTTAAAGGTTTAGAAAGAAAATTCAGAAGAAATCCCGATATGAAGATGCAATATGCAAAATTTATGGCTGAGTATATATCGTTGAATCATATGTCTTTAATTTCTTCACAGGTTTCCCAGAAGACATATTTTCTCCCACACCATTGTGTGTATAAGCTGGACAGCACATCAACCAAATTAAGAGTTGTTTTTGATGGTTCTGCAAAAACAACAACTGGGTTGTCTCTTAATGATATTTTGTATACCGGTCCAACTATACAGCCAAAATTGTTCAGTACACTTCTGCGTTTTCGATGCTTCAAAGTTGTTCTTTGTGGAGACATCTGCAAGATGTATAGGTGTGTTCGTGTTTCTTATCCAGATAATTATCTACAATGTATTCTGTGGAGAGAAAACGAAGAAGATGAAATCAAAACGTATTCATTGGATACAGTTACGTATGGTACACGTCCTGCAGCATTCCTGGCTATTCGAGCAATGCATCAATTGGCACATGAAGAGGAAACAAATTTTCCCGTGGGTGCAAAGGTCATAAAGCGTGATTTTTATGTGGACGATATGCTGTCCGGTGGTGATTCTGTTGAGGAGGTGCGAATAATTCAAAAGCAGGTCGCAGCCTTGCTAAAGCGTGGAAATTTTGTAATTAGAAAGTGGTGCTCAAACGTTCCAGCCGTTTTAGAGGACACGCCGCCAGAACAATGCGAGACACTTTTAAAATTTAGTGATGGTACTGATATCACTAAAACACTTGGCCTGATTTATCATCCCAAAGCGGACAATTTTATTTTTTCATTTAATTCGGTTGATGATTGCAAAGTTGTTACGAAGCGCTCTATATTATCGTCCATTGCCCGTTTGTATGACCCACTAGGTTTAATTGGTCCAATTATCACTAGAGCAAAAATATTTATGCAACATTTATGGAAGTTGGGGCTACAGTGGGACGAAAGCCTTCCCCAGTTTTTACATTCATCATGGCTCGAATATATTTCGCAGTTTGATTCCATTGAGTATTTTAAATTTTCTCGATGTGTTTTGAAGTCAAACAAGAATGTCCAAGTACATGCCTTTTGTGATGCCAGTCTGGTAGCATATGGGGCATGTGTTTATATAAGATCACAATCTGAAAATATTGTTAAAGCATCATTGTTATGCTCTAAGTCTAGAGTTGCACCCCTTAAATCTTTAACGATTCCGAAACTTGAGCTTTCTGCGGCGTGTCTCCTAGCAGAACTTGTGGATGAAGTTGTAAAAACACTACCTTATGATTGTGATGTACATTGCTGGTCAGATTCAATGGTCGTACTTTCTTGGCTTCAGGAGCAGCCTTCAAATTATAATATTTTCGTTTCCAATAGGATCTCTCAAATACAAACAATCACAAATAAGACGAAGTGGCACTATGTTCCAACAAACCTTAATCCTGCAGATATACTTTCAAGAGGCTCATCACCTAAGGAATTACTTAATTCTACATTATGGAGCAATGGTCCTGATTTTCTGTGTCTTGAATCTTCAAAATGGCCTTCCAATATGGAATTTTTGACGGAGTTACCTGAAAGACGTCGAAATATACTAGCTACAGCTTCTTTAACTGATTTTGCATTGCAGTGTAAGTACCACAATTCTTTTCCAAAAATGCAACGTATATTTGCATATGTTTTTAAATTTGCGTACCCTAAATTGAAGACCCAAGATGAAAGGCTTACGCCAACAGACTTAAAAAACGGAACATATCTTTTAATAAAAAACATACAGTTAATTCATTTTGCAGCTGAGTACAAGGCCCTCAAATCAAATCAAAATTTACCTTCGTCCAGCAAGCTTTACTCACTGATGCCTATAATTGACTCATTTGGAGTAATTCGTGTCGGCGGTCGTCTTCAAAACTCTTGTCTCGAATTCGATGCTCAACACCCTATTATTTTGCCTAAACATCATCCATTGACATCGTCTTTAATAATACATTTTCATCAAAAGTTGTTGCATGCTGGTCCTCAGGTTTTACTAGCTACAATTCGGCAGCAATATTGGCCCATTGGAGGCCGTAAATTGGTAAGCTCTACTATCTCAAAATGTCTTCAGTGCTTCAGAATGAAACCGGTGTTAAGTCAGCACGTGATGGGAAACTTGCCTGCAGATCGAGTGCGCCCAAACAGAGCTTTTCACACTACTGGCGTGGATTTTTGCGGCCCATTTTATTATAAGTCTGAAGTGAGAAATCGCCCACCTGTCAAATGCTATATTTCGATTTTTATATGCTTCTCAACCAAGGCTAGTCACATGGAAGTAGTACAAGACTTATCAACACCACGCTTTTTAGCGGCTCTTCATCGCTTTATCGCTATTAGAGGAAAGCCCAGAACTATTTGGTCCGATAATGCAACTAACTTCGTTGGCGCTAAAAATGAGTTATTCGATTTAAAACAAATGTTTTTAAGTGAGTCGCATCAGAGGTCACTGCAACAGCAATGCCTAGAAGATGAAATAGAGTGGAAGTTCATCCCACCAAGGTCACCCCATTTTGGCGGATTGTGGGAGGCAGCTGTGAAATCAGCTAAGCAGCATTTTTATCGCACAGTTGGACTAAACACTCTTACATTGGATGAGCTACAAACTTTGGTATATCAAATTTCTGCAATTTTAAACTCTCGACCACTGTTTCCTATTTCTGAAAATTGTAATGACCTTGAGGTGCTAACACCCGGGCATTTTTTAGTTGGAGGTCCCCTAGTCTCTATAATTGAGCCTAATATCACCGAAATGGATACTAGCCGTCTGAACAGGTGGCAAAGAGTAACCCAATTGCAACAAATCTTTTGGCGAAAATGGAGCAGTTCTTACTTATCTCTTCTTCAAGAACGAAAGAAATGGCAACAAAAAGGTACAAATATAACTTGTGGTGCAATGGTTCTTCTCAAGGATGAAAATCAACCACCCTTGAAGTGGCAAATTGGACGTATTTCTGAAGTTATAACTGGTGAAGACGGAGTTGCTCGTGTCGCAGTTGTTCGCACAAATAATGGTTTAATTAAACGCACGGTTACTAAACTTGCTGTTTTACCCATAGAATCATCTGTTGAAGGCTATAAGCCTCCAACGGGGGGAGGATGTTAAATGCTGATACGCCCCTGCTTAACTTCAGTTATTTTTATTTACTTATTTTACTTTAAATTGTTTTTATATTTAATGTTCTTTATTTTTTGCTTAGCAACAGTTCGATTTATATTTCCATACAGGCATACACACATACATACTTACGATCTCCACAATACTGTTCATACATGTAAATGTTCGAAGTTGGAGACTTATGTTCGAAAGTGTCTTCTTACTTAGTAAATAAGTATGTATGCGTGTATGTAAGTACATTACATTGAACAAGATCAATAATAATTATTGTAACTTTGCTTTACATTTTAAAACATAAATTTAGTTAGTCTTAAATTTGCATTACAATAAAGATGTTCCAATCGGGAACAAATATTTGAAATATTTATAGTTAAAAAATAGCTTTTAGCTTGTAAAAAATATTACAGGCTCGAAACAGTATGATTGTGCATGTGACTGTTACTGTGTTGTATGAGTCTGTTGAATGCAACACTAGATATTAAAAATTTAAAACATGTTGTTAAGTAGCATGTAGGACATGATGGCGCTTGTGAATGTCGTGATTTAAGATATTAAAACTGTTTTTTTTTTGGTTTTTGTTTCTGTTGTTGTTGTTGTTTATTTTTTGTTTTTGTCTTAAATTTAAGCAATTGAATGGAGTGGCATTACAAAAGTACAAAAAAAAAATAAAACCACCAGGAAAAAAGTTGTCTAAGAATAGTAAAAAAATCGTGACTTTTTCTATAAAATTTAAAAGTTCTTTATTTTATAACTTCTTCTTCTTATTACTGTAAGCAATTGTTGTACATTGTATATGTATATGTACATACATTTACAGTATGTGTGTGTATGAATGTATAACAGAGTTTTTTTTAATTTTTTTTTTGTTTTCTTTCGAACTCAAATGCAATTGATGCAGAAGGCGGATATACCTACTACCTCTACCTTAGAGATCAGCTAAAACGAGAAGCATAAAGTATTCGATATTAATTGATTCTCATTTTTGTTGTTTTCTTTTACATTTTCTTCCTTCCCTTTTCAATTAAAGCAAAATTCAAAACAACAATAAAAAAATAAAATCTTAAAAAATTATACTTTAAGTGGCCGTTCACAAGATTATAGCCAAACAGCAGACTTTCAAGAGCATTGAACTTCAACCGCAGACATCAGATGAAGTACAAAAAAAAATTCGAAATTGAAATTGAAATAAAAATGGAATAGAAAGCAAAAAAAACAGAAAAATTAGTTTTATAACTAACTCCTGCAAAACAGTAAAGCAAACTATAAAAATGAATTTGTTTTGGGCAAGTGCTGCTTTAGAAAAAGATCACAAATTTGAAAATCCTTTACAAGATGAAAAATTCAGCTTTTAAAAGAAAAATCATTGCATGGTTTTCACTTACATGAATTACTTACTATATGACATTGAGTATTCTAGTATCCTCTTTGTTTTGAATAAAATTCAATGTTGTGCCCGCCTGTCTCCACCAAAAGTTAGTTCTTTTAGTCATATTCATTGGCGCCCTAGAGAGCAGATTGTCTCAACAAAATTTCGACAATCATTTCCATTTCTTTTTATGGTTTTAACTTCGTTGAAAGAATATTCCAGTTGTTGTATGTCTCTTCTATTTTACGCTTTCGTGCTCACCATGATCTTCCATCCTTACCGCTCTGGTGCTGTGTGAGTTCAACGTGAGTCCGTGTGAACAGTAAAGTACAGATTGGCCATCTGCTCTTCGTAGATTGTAAATAAATAATCCACCTCGATTATCGTCACAGAATTTGTGTTTTAATTGAGGTTTTGCCCGTCCTTTACCGCAGAGTTTGGTTAATTAATCTCTGCATTACAGTAACATCTGCATGTCACAATACAAAGCCATACAAAATCATAAAATATGTACAGAAGCACGTCCTCAGCGAGATGGGTGGGGCTGGCCACATGTGATTCAGGCGACCAAATGCCTAACTTTTCTTTATGAATCCTACTTTAGATATCAGTACTGGATTAACTAAAGGATAAGTTGTGTCAAATTCTATCAGACTCGATAGAGACGCATTTCCTTGGTAACTGCGTTCCTTAAAAACACATCGTGATACCAAACGATTAATTCAGATTTCTGTTTTGTTTTCGATTAGAAATACATATGTATGTATGTATGTATGTATGTATATACAGATGCACGTTATAACCTCCAAGATTTGAACGTTTAGTTTCTCCACACATACATACATATGTACATATGTAGGTGGCAATACTTTTATTGTTCAAGAGAACTTGCACCATCAATGAGTCATAGCCTCCAATTTTTTAATGTGGTTTTATATTGATGTACCCCCGTCAAAGAATATCCTACTCATTGAACTTCCCCAGTTTAAATGAAAAAAAAATTGTTCAGTTTTCAAAGGAATCTCAAAAGACAAGAATCTCAACTATAAAGAGCAAATTTAAATCTCAAATAAGACGGCCCATTATTACATTATCAGACGCAACTGTATTCCTCTAAAATCTTAAATTAAAACCATGAAAAGAAGGCTACACTCCCTGTTCACATTTGTAAGAATCAGCAGGATTGGTTTTGTGTTATACAAATAGGGGAATACCCGACATAATAAAACGGTAAACGATCATTTTGTTTTTGCTTTTTTTTGGAAAACAGTTTCAGATTTCATAGTCAAAGAACTTAACGCCGTCAACTTATTATTCTGAGCGTGTTACCAGACACTTTAAAATTTTTAACACTAAAACTGGAAAAAAAGTTGAATGTTTTGAACAGAGAAGTAGTGGTAGGGGCTCTTGCTAGAGTTTGCAATAAATTTTACAATTTTTCATTTCTCATATTTACTTCCCACATAGCTGATCCAGTTGTCTGAACATAGATAATATCGTGCGACTATATATACGAAATAACCAAAGGTATGAGCCTAAGATTTTATGGAAAAAACTAGCATTAATGGGCGTACAACTCTTCCATATATTTATAGTCATATATCAGCTGAGGCCTCTAAGTAGGGAAAATAAAATTAATCTCTACTATTTCTGGCTCTAGTAATGTGGAAATACTCGACTATGCGCCAGCAGATGAGGTTGTGAGGTGGGGAGCTTCCACGCCTTTGATGGGATCAGAATACTTCTGCGGAGTGGGAACGAATATTTGGAAAGTCATGCTCAACGAAAGCAAACGTAAAGAGAGCTGAATACACTTCTTAAACCAAGTTTTTGTTTAATGCAATCGTAACTTTAATTGGAAAATTACAATAATAAGAAATCTAAGTCACCCATCAGACTATTGAGTAATAGCCTGAGTTTGGTAAACGCTCTCAGAATACATTTATTCAGAATAGGGTTGTCTCGGGCCCAACATGCAGTTGTGATGCATGAAAATAGACGATGAAATTAATTCATCGGAACGTATTCGTGGAAGCTGAGAAATATTAATGCAGTTTAAGTGATTCAATCCCAGATGCTAGGGATGGAATTATTACTCTTGACACCGAACAGCATCCTGCAGTTCGTTAGAGTTAGATAAGCTTGCAGTAGACATTACAGGGGTATTTTATAACATTTGAAGAGAGTATACTAGATCGTATAGTCGCAGTACTAACGCATAATAATATAATAACAGTCACATATGCAGACACTTGTTATGTGGGCGTAGTCGTATAATTTACAAATTAAGATTACTGAAGGAATGGTTGTGAATACTTCAAAGTACATGCCTAAGTACGAAAGTACTTTGCCCAAAATCAGAGTATTCGCATTTCATGCTGGAAATATTATCGAATGTTATTACAGTTTTCATGTGGAATCATTTAAATGGCAGGCGTGGCAATTGATAATGTCAAGAATAATAAAATATGTCGAATATATTCGTCTACATACTACAATCAAATGAAAATCAACTTAAACTGGACGAATATACCATAATAGGTAGCCTGTACTGTGGCTAGAGACTTTAATGTGACACCACATTTTTAAAGAATACAAGGAATGGCGAGCAATCATCACAGGTGGTGTCACTACCAATGAGTAGTAAAAACATAAAGTACGACATTACATCGTCCAGTTGTAAAAATCCATATTATGTGGAACTAATTCAAAACATCGCATAATACCTGGCACATAACATACATAAGAATCATGGTACTATTTTAAGGTTGATACACCTGTGGTATATTGGCAGGACATATAACTCAATTGATAATTACAACCCTTCAGTCAGGATTACGACCTAGTTTCTCAACCCACTTATGTTGTGTGTGTTAATTTTATACATGAGTGGCGGGACCGAACGACAGATTTTTGAGAAACTTTTCATGGCAATTTTATATACTCTCAGAGTTTTTGCCAGAAATCTGCTGAGAGGAAGTCGCCGAAGAAATACTTTTTGTATTTTATTTTGATGTCTGGCCTGGAGCTCAAACCCTGGCTTTTCGTCTAATAAGCCAACACACTACCTACTAGACCACGGCGACGCACATATTGGCAGGAACATCAGGGAATATTTCTTTTTGCCAATCTAGGGTTAATGAAAACGTGCTTTGCTTTGAAGAATTTTCAAAAATTAACCGCCAATTGCTTTATAAGTGTATAAAAAGAAATCATGGGCTTTTTCTATTTTAAACGATCGATGAACGCGTACAGTATACTTGTGGCAGTTGACGAGTGCGCATCAGGAAAAAAATTTTTATTTACTTAGTATACATAAGTCAAAATGGAGTCTTCCGGAGTTCTATTTACAGTTGATAAAAAGATTTTAGAATCAAAAAGTGAATTGGAAGCCGTTTATTTTTCTAAACCCCGTTTAGTAGCCTATTATGGGAAGGATTGCAATGTGCCAGAGTCAGCCAAAAAGATTTTCTATTTTAAAAAGCCCAAATCTCAAGATTATCCCATTAATTTAAATATTCCAAGGAGCAATAAGTTAAATTTTGTTTATGCAGAAGATCTACAACGCGAACTTAAATATGCCATGACGCCGATGTTTAAAAAAAACGTTGAAAATCTAAAGAAAATAAAGATTTTCACTACACGATGGTGTTTAAATAACGTCATGTACTGTTATTACCTTAAAATAAGAACGCACCGAACGATTCGTGTTTCTCGTTATAACAGTGAACTTTACATATTATTTGGCAATGACGATTACTATTCTGCATGCAAAGCTAATAAAAATGGCCAAAAACTAAACAGACGTTGTTATGGCCTTCGCAACCACGTATTTACAGGTAAATTTGTTGTTAATTTTTAAAGTATGAAAGAGAAAGGAATTCATAAAAATAAAATCAAACACTTTCAGAATCGCTTTATTATGATCCAAATATAAATGAACCAGACCGACAAGATTTATATGGAGTCCATCAGAGCAGTTTTGGAGAATTTGAAATAATTTATTCTGGTTTCTTAGAAGGGATTCAAGCAGAGGAAGAATTCAATGACTTGTAAGATCAAACGACTTAAGTCACATATCGTTACTTGGTATACAAATCAATTTGAAAACTAGGTTGCCTCTTTTTGTTTTTCGCATGTTTTTCTCACGTTCCAAAAAAAAAAGGAAACACTACCTCAATAATTATTTTCCTTACATACATAATATATGTATCCAAGCGTTGGTGTTCAAATATTGACACTTCTAAAGTGATGTTCATAGTTAATTTGAGTTCATAATTTAAATTTAATGTAAAGCTTGTTATGGTTTGATGTATATCGCCATTATACTGCAAATAATTTCATCGAATGCGCTCGAGGTTAGACGAATGTGGCCGGTTCATAAACGGGAACAGCACTTTTAACTAACCGCCTTAGCTTATGTTTTGGCTTTCAGATCAGTTGGTTGCCATTTCTGTGAACGACACTTCTATTGAAATATCCAATTGGTGTTATAAGAGTTCCTTGCATATCTTATGTAAGAATTCGTTAAATCGTTTAGATTTGCTTTTTTTTTTTATACTTTTAGACTGCGTTGTGGCAGTTACATCAGCTTAAATTATTGCTAATCAGATATTTACTTCCGAAGCGCCGGATACGATCTACAGTAATAACATTTTTATTTGGCAAAGATTACGATTAAATTTCAAACTAAGTACCAACATGCAGTTTGTCTACTACTACCCATACGTTTTTTGTTTTTTCCACCCACCACCGTAGTATACATTTTTCTCTTATTGCAGCGATGATTTGGAAGCTCTTAGTAGTTGTCGTTGGATTCTGACCGAAACAGTAACGGATTGTGATGAAGATGATCCCCTAGCTTATTTATTTTTATGGCTGCGAGCATACCTAACTAACGCCACGGATATTTATATTGCTTACATTAACTCTGATGGTATTGTAAATGAACCAGTTGTTCATAAGAATATATCCGAAATCCCAAAGGAATATGTATGACATTGTAAAATAATTGTTGAGAGGTTTAAATTAATTTTTGTATGTTTACAGAAAGCCGATTGGAAGCCGAGCATTTGTACTGGCTTTCTGCATAAATTTTTACAGGAAGTCAACACGTTAATGTCAAATGACAATGTCAACAGCTTAAACACGGTTTATGAATTTTATATTAATAAAGATAACACCGTCACTTATAAAATATTTGAAGACAAACCAGAAAAATATGTGGTCACACCAGAATATATAGAATATTGCAAAAAACAAACTTCAAATTAGATTAAGTTTAAACTCAATGAAATGAACATTTTATTATTGATTTATATTGGAATTGAAATAAGAAATAAACAAAAAAAAATCATTTATTAACTGGTGTTATAACAAACCTGGTCTTTTTATACCTACAGCGACTTGACTACTCTGAACTTTGACAGTTGATAATGGCTATATCTGTCAAATTAATTGTCATTTATGCTGTCTATTTTACTAAATCACAACAGACGACAACACTGTCAATGATAAGAACTATGGGTTGATGATTATTGCCTGCATCTGGATGTTAGCGACACTACTGAACGCATTAGATATTCTTCACAAGGTATTTAAGGGTTTTATCGCTTCATGTAGAGTTGATCCATACTGGCCACCGTGTTCGTAAGAACTGACTCCGTTAAACATAGCAGAAAGCCAATGCAATCCATGCCTAATTGTGTTAAAAAGTCATGCAGGAATAATCATGCGGAGAACATAAGGCCGCTATTAATTATTAGCTTGAAACACTTGAGACCCAGTGTATCATACTGAATAGCTTATAATTATCTTGGTATTCCATTTCGCTTAATACTGGTCACTAATCTTTAAAGGGCATCCTATAGAACAGCAATCGAATGGTTAAAACGTTTTCGGAATTTATGGAAATATTACCAACTGATCGCCATAGTCTTAAGGGTAGTATGTAGGCTAATTAAACAATAACTCAAGTATTCGAAACATAGCTTCTAAGATTTTGAAATAAGAAGAAAGATTTGTTTTCCTCGCGGACTTCTCTTAAAATTGCTAAGGATAGACTAATTGGCATCAAAAATAAGTTTCTTTCGAATTCGATGATAAACTGTACGTTGTTCTGGTCATGGCAAAAATTAAGGCAGATAACATGGGTTCAGTGTAAGAAGCCGGAACGTACATATGTAGTTTTCATAAACATTTGGTTTACTTTATCAACAGTATTTGATCAAATCGCTCACACTGCAAATTGTGAAACAGTAATGTGACACTTATGATGTGGCAGTAATATGAAGAAGAAAACAAAAAAAAAACAAATAAATAGAATTGCTAAGGATATGTATGTATGTAAAAACCTAAAAGGGAAATAAAAGCAACAAAGAGAATAAAACATAAACATTCGCACATTTAAACACCATTAAACTGTGTCGCATTAACTCTCATATCATCAGAGAGCGTCAGTCTATGGCATTCCGTTGACTGGGATTTTGATTTCCTTGTGTGATGATTTCATGTGCACGCGTGCATTATCACGGCATACAAGATCTCTTCATATCGTCTTCATAAGATGGCATCACACGTGTATGTAACGGTTTTAGTATTCGTTGTGACTTTATCAAGCTCATAAGCCCAGCCTGATGTTAGCTCTCTAGTACATTGTGATGGATGTACATACATTTCGTGTACGTTTACGAATCGAGACAAAAACTCGTTAAACAATGTCAAACACTTGCGGATTATTATAATAACATTGCGTTGCTGATCGATTTTGTGCAAACGCAATAAGTGATCACATCCAACGTAACTCATTGAGCCATGCGAGGGGCCTGTGCCGTGCAGAATCTTTTGCACTTTCAAGCGCTGGCCGATTAAGGCGTTATTTGATTATATGATTGATTGATTGATTGATATTTTTCTGCCAAACCCTATGCTTGCCACTTACTTTAAATATCATGTGATTGTCATCGCTAACAATGCCTATCACACACATATTAAAATTAGCACAAGAGTTTAATGGCAGCAAAGTTTTTCTTTTACTTAAGTGGCGCGATATTCAGACAATCATGAGCATTCTCTTCCCGTTCTCTTGTCTCGCTAGCTGTAAGCAGTTTGCAGCACTGTATCTCACGTTAGACTTTAAAGTCGTTTATGGAGAACCATATGCCTTTGAATCCATTTTCTTCCACATCAATTGTTGATTCTTTGAACTTAAGCATCCGAGTTTATTCAAGTGGGCAGTATTTTGTTACTGATACCGAACTGTGTTAAGGTTACTGATTTATTTACAGTTTCCTGACAAAATTTCGTGAACTCTGCACCAGTGACTTGGCATTGGGGCATTACATAGCAACATTCTCACTGTCAAGCATAATCACATGACGTAAAAAGAGTGTTAGTGAAATAATAATAAAAATAATGGAGCAGTTGTTTCGTACAGCCCTATATTTTTTAAAGAAACACAAGGAATATTCCAAGGAAAATAAGAAGAGTTCTTATGGTTAATGCTTAAACCTATACGCCGTACTGTGACATACTAAAATTGAATTCCAGCATATAACGACCTCTCCTGTGCCGCATTCGATGGGTTATTATCTGCGCAATTTAAACAAATAAAATAAAATAAATTGCATTCGAATATCAAAAGAACTTTAATGATAAAAAACAAGAAATATTTCTCTGCCTACGATAACAGAAAAAATTTTTTTTCTGAATTTCTAAGCAACAACGGCAATAAGGGTGATAAAAGACATTGAAGGTAAATAGAGCAACGAGCCACTGGAAAATGAAGTGAAAAACGAAAGGATGTTAAAGCACTGCTAACGATTACAAAGGCTAGATGGATTTTGTTGATGGCATGTGTCGCCTAATGGCTCATGAATTCATCAATTTGTTTGTTTATTTTTATATAATTTGAATAATTTTGTTAATTTAAATATTGTTTATGAGCTACCTTAATGTTCATTGAAATTGTTTTTATTTACCAATTGTATGATCATTGTTGTTTGGTTCATTTGTCCGTTAGGATTTTGTTATTGTCCTTTTACAGTCCTTTTTGTCCTTATTTGTTTACCAATTGTATGATCATTGTTGTTTGGTTCATTTGTCTGTTAGTATTTTTTATATTGTTTTGCAGTCCTTTTTGTCCTTATTTGTTTACGAACTAAACGCAATCTTTGTCCCTATATTCTACTGCAGTAGTTTCGTTCAGTTTATTTATTTGGAAATGAACTGTTGTAAAAGTAAATAAGCAAACAGAAATTATAGGCTTAGTAACTACTGGCTCTAATTATAAAATTTAGATTGTTGGGGATAAAGACTGCGGTAAGTCGCTTAATTTACTTATAAGTTATTTGTAATAATTTAATATTTTTGTTATTAGAAATAAACGGTTGCTCAAATATATGTAACATAATTTAAACAATTTGTGGTGCATTTATTTGGGACTTGTTAAATTCGCTGTCCTCAACTTATAGGCTCAGGTCGCAGCCAGCGACAAATTTTATTTTGCATCTTGAGCGAAGGTGTTCCAAGGTGCCGGAACAAAGATAAGCCTTGATTGGATTTGTGGTTCCAAGCTGCCGGATCAAATTGAAGTAATTGTGAAGTTGTTCTATGTTTGCCGGAACAAAGTGTTTTTAATTTTTGTGGAAATTTGTGTGGTTCCTTGGCTGCCGGAGCAATTAAATTTTGATTTAAACTTTGTGTAGCCCCAAGCCTGCCGGAATAAATAAATTTTTTTTTGAAATATTTGGTGTGTGTTGCTGTTAAATACTTGTGAATTTTTGTGCGTTTGGAAACGTTTGTGATTCATAATGCAACGGTCGCCTGCTAGAAAAAGCTCTCGTTTGCAGACAGCAACGAGCCAAACTGCGAAAAGTTCCATGCCAGCCGGAACAGAGAATGTTTCTCAAATGCCGTCGGCACCAAATGGAAGCTCTGTTGCCCCCGGAACAACAATAACCGCAACTTGTGCCTCCATTACTGCCCCCTGTGAAACGACACCTGCTGTATCAACGCAAAACATTTTTAGTTCAGCAAATGAAGAGCCCCTTAGCCTGCCGACGTTAGTGCCCGGTCCTGATGTGAGAACCCAGCCACCACAAGCTACATCTGATAATGAGAACCTACAACGACAGATTGATATCCTGCAAGCCCAGTTGGCAAACGCTCAACGCGCTTTAAGAGCAAATCAAAATTTAAATATGCCGAGTGTTATTGGACAAAATGTGCCAGTCATCCAAAGTATTAGCAGTGGCCCTGAAGCCATGGTTGATCGCCGGAATCCAACGCCATATTCCTATGTTAGTCAGTCAGACCAGTTGATGACATCACAGCCTCTTTTTGTTTCCCCTGCTACAGTGCCCATGCCAGTACAACGCAAACTTTATGATCTGCCCGAATTTTGTGGTACTCCCGAGGACTGGCCAATGTTTTTGTCTGCCCTTGAACATTCGACAGCCGCATATTCGTACAATAATTTTGAAAATTGTTTGAGATTGCAGAAGGCTTTGAAAGGTGAAGCCAGAGAGTGTGTGAAGTCGTTGCTCATCCACCAAAATAATGTGCCAACAGTTATAGAGCAATTAAAGCTGCAATATGGTCGCCCAGAGTTGCTTATTCGATGCCAATTGCAACAGATGAAAGAAGTTCAGCCCATACCTGAAAACGCGATCGATAAATTGGTGCCATATTCCATTAAGGTCAGAAATTTAGCAGCATTTTTGGAATCTGCCAATGGTCATCAACATTTGTCGAATCCAACTCTGATGGAGGAGTTAGTCCAGAAACTTCCAATGAGTAAACGTTTGGATTGGGCCCAGTTTGCCTCATCTTTACCTCAGTTGCCGACTATTTTGGATTTTAGTACCTGGCTCCAGCGTGTTGCAAATTTGGTAAGAAGTGTGCAAATAAGTAGTTCAATTAGCAATAGATCTAGCAGTGATCCAAAACGAAAAGTGGTTTTATATGCTTCGGATGGTCCAGGACGGCAGTTAAAATGTTTTTATTGTGTTGGCCCACATAAAATTTTTGATTGTAAGAAATTTTTAGAATTGAGTGTGCCTAATAGATGGAATGAAGTGAAGAGATTGAAGTTGTGCTTTTCGTGTCTCAGTGGTGGCCATTCAAGTAAAGATAGTCGTCGGCGTAAGCAGTGTCCCATGGAAAAGTGCCAAAGAAACCACAATAAATTATTGCATGAAATTAAGCCTAACGTACCAAGTCAAAGACCTGAAAATGTGTCCCCTACAGAGAGTGTTCCAACAGTCGAGCCAGTGCTAAGTTGTGTTTCCAGTGCTTGTGAAAAAAGTGACTTGCTGTTCAGAGTGCTCCCAGTGGTTCTTTATGGACCAAATTGTGCTATTGAAACTTATGCGCTCCTAGATGAAGGTTCTTCAGTCACGATGGTGGATAGCTCTTTAGTGAGACAGCTTGGATTACAAGGTCGACAAAGTCAATTGAATTTGAGTTGGTATGGTGGTAAATCGGTACAAGAACCAGTTATGGTGGTGGATCTTCATATAAGCGGCGTTTTTAAGAAGAGGAAATATGCCTTGAAAAATGTGTATGGTGTCTCGAATTTGAAGTTGCCTAGTCAGACTTTTAAAGCGGATTTAGTAAAGAATCGTGGTGTGCCTTTAAGCTCATATGAATGTGTGGCTCCAAAGGTACTAATTGGTTTAGACCATTGCCATTTAGGATTGCCTGATGAAATAGTCTCTTTGGAAGATGCTGGTCCATATGAGTAGTATGTTTATGTACCTTCTCGACCACTTTCTCCATACAAAATTTGGTGCATGCATAGCTGTAAAAGAGTAAGAACATTGCAGCATTGTGAAATGAATTGTGTGCGATCGGTCTTTAGGTTTGTAACATGTATTATGAAAAGGTATTGCTTTTTAATGTGTATGTGTGTGTGTGTGTGTGTTAAAATTTGTGAGAATGCATATCTGGAAAAGAATTAAATCATTTTAATTTTTAATTTTTCCATACAAATTTGGAATCATACCTGCTTTTTCTTGTTCATTTTATTTGTATTGCTTTTCAAACGAATGGTTGGACGGACAGAATGAGTGCGTCCACGTTTCCTCATCTACATCTCAGAGTATAGAAAGACTGTAATGTGAAAATGTATATACGTATGTACGAATGTTTGGACGGACAGAATGAGTGTGTGCGTAACATGTAATGTGTATGATCGTTTTTTTTTTTTTAATAGTAAATTCTTGGCACGTATTGCTCATGATCACAGGTAGAAGAAATAGAAATATAAACTATTAAGAAAGGGTAGGTTGGTTGTGCGGTTGTTTTTAATTTGATGAGAAAGAAATGTATAGTTGTGCCTGTGGGTTTTTTTTTTTCACGTATAAGTATAAGTAATATCTGTTTTCACATAATTGAATTTACTGATTGATTTACAACATCCCAGAGTATAAATAGACTTGTTTTTAAGGATTTAGAATTTTTTAGTTTTACTGTTTTAAATAAATGAAATTATAGAATAAAGGGATTAATTAAAACAAATTAGTTTTTTATTTTTTGAAAATTTTATTACATATTTCGTTTTTTCAGATTTTTACAGATTCGAATTTAAAAATACGTTTATACAGATTAAATAACTTAAGTGTTAACAAATATTGTGTATAGAATGTTTGACATCGACAAATGTTGAAAGATTGTGAATAAGTATTTTCACAATAATACAAACGTATGACATATTAATACATACAAATGGATTACTTATTTTACTAATGTTACATATTCTTAGTTCATTTATAAGTTTCATAAATAAATCTAGTAGTATGTTTATGGCGTTTCAAGGGCACTTATTTCATACAAAATTTGGTGCATGCATAGCTGTAAAAGAGTAAGAACATTGCAGCATTGTGAAATGAATTGTGTGCGATCGGTCTTTAGGTTTGTAACATGTATTATGAAAAGGTATTGCTTTTTAATGTGTATGTGTGTGTGTGTGTGTGTGTTAAAATTTGTGAGAATGCATATCTGGAAAAGAATTAAATCATTTTAATTTTTAATTTTTCCATACAAATTTGGAATCATACCTGCTTTTTCTTGTTCATTTTATTTGTATTGCTTTTCAAACGAATGGTTGGACGGACAGAATGAGTGCGTGCACGTTTCCTCATCTACATCCCAGAGTACAAGTAGACTCTAATGTGAAAATGTATATACGTATGTACGAATGTTTGGACGGACAGAATGAGTGTGTGCGTAACATGTAATGTGGATCTACACCTATATAGTTGTTGTGTGTTTTTTATTTTTTTTTTTTTTGTATATTTAATTAGAAGGATCTTTAATTTTAAATGTGATAAGAAAGAGTAGGTTGGTTGTGCGGTTGTTTTTATTTTTTGTGTGATTTAATTTGAAGGATCTGTAATTTTAAGATGATAACAAATTCTTGGCACGTATTGTTCATGATCACAGGTAGAAGAAATAGAAATATAAACTATTAAGAAAGGGTAGGTTGGTTGTGCGGTTGTTTTTAATTTGATGAGAAAGAAATGTATAGTTGTGCCTGTGGGTTTTTTTTTCACGCATAAGTATAAGTAATATCTGTTTTCACATAATTGAATTTACTGATTGATCTACAACACCCCAGAGTATAAAGAGACTTGTTTTAAGGATTTAGAATTTTTTAGTTTTACTGTTTTAAATAAATGAAATTATAGAATAAAGGGATTAATTAAAACAAATTAGTTTTTTTTTTTAGGTATACATATTTTATTTTTAGATTTTGTTATTTTGTACAATACAATACATATATCTACTTAATATAATAATAGTTAAACATTCGTTTATACAGATTAAATAACTTAAGTGTTAACAAATATTGTGTATAGAATGTTTGACATCGACAAATGTTGAAAGATTGTGAATAAGTATTTTCACAATAATACAAACGTATGACATATTAATACATAAAAATGGATAATTTACATAATTACAAGTTCTTAATTCATTTATAAGTTTCATAAATAAATCTATATGCTCTTTATCAATCTGATTACTATGTTTTGTTAATAAATAGTTCTTCCAATTCAGCTGATGTTACCATTTTTGTTCCCCTTCTTTAAAAATTTAATAGTAGGTTGTGTTAGTGCGGGACGATGTACTCTGAATTATTTCATTTTAATTTATATTTATTGAATAAAAATTTTAAACACAAGTGCCCACAATTAAATGTATTAAATTTTTGGTTTCGTTCATAATTATATTCAATAGGAAATTTTAAGTAGTTGACAATCTCAAGTGGTGGTTGTAAGTTTCCAAAGCTATCAAAGTATTCCTTATAGTTGTGGTTTTTATAATATGCTACCCAATGTGTTCCCATACCATTTGAATCATCTAAATTAACAATGCCGCATTCTTGTTTGAATGGTTTTTCAGGTAAAGAATCACGCATGAAAACACCCCTAAAATGTTTGAGATGTCTTCCATATTTATTCAAATCCAAATCTGTTAATGGGCGATTGGGAAGGTTATCTAATAGTTTTTTGGAGCTGGACTATAGTAGAGACCATATCCAGTTTTATATGGTTTGAGGTACAACCCTTTACCCATTGCAATTGATTCCATATATCTATTATGACGGTTAGCTTCAGCCAATTGTTCTTTTCCATTTTTGATAGCATTTACTGCTTTGACAATAGCGGATCCTCCACTTGCCAAACCACCAAGCGCTGACAATGCTGTTAGTACGGGAATAAGTGGAAGAAATCCTCCAATTTTCGGTACAGGTATAACTCTCGGTATTATAATGTCTGCTCGCTTTTTCCCTTTAAAATTTGAATGAATAGCCTTTTGAGCTATTTTAACAGCATCATTTATATCAAGGGGTTTCTGTTCTTTCAATTGTTTTAAAGTTTTTCTCACAGTAGCTGTGAATAATTTCTTATTACACTTATTCATTTTTCCTTTTCTTTTCTTATGTCTCTGCTCCTTCAAACCTAATCCAAATTTCACTTTAGCTTTCATAGCGTTTGTCACAAACCACGCGTTAGCACGTTCTTTAATATCACTATCTTTAGATTTAACTCGTTGCCAGGCTTTTTCAGCTAATATTTGATCTGCTTGATGTCTTGTGTCTATATCTTTTGATTGTGAATATGCAATATCGTGCTCTCTACAAGCTGCGTCTAATAAATTTATACCCTTATCTCCTCTTGCTAAACGTTTTTCAAGTTTTGTACCAGGTCCACAAAACTGATAACCAGGTAGATGTAATTCAACAGGTACTTTATTTATTAAGTTGTTTACAAATCCTCTTCTCATCTTACACTGTCTGAGGTTTTGTTTTGACTGTAGATTATAACAAATTTTTTTTTTCGTTACTTTTATACCTCTTCGCAAAAATAACTGAAATCAAGACGATCTCCTATATATACAGCAATTTATATGATTTCAGTATGTTAATTTTTTGATATTGATTTTGATCTGCTTTGTATCTGATCACGATCTACTTTACATCTGATCACGATCTGCTTTGTATCTGCTCACGATCTATTTTATATCTGATAACGCTCTTCTTTTTTGGTTTTGTCTATTTTATTTTAATTTTTTTTATTTTTTTTTTTGACATTACCATGTTTTAGGTATACATGTTCTACCTCAATGTTTAAATTGTTTATTTGATCAGCTAGATCATCATGTATTTGTGTTATATGTTTTTCGATTACGATATTTTTGTTTTTATGGTTATATTTATTAAAACCTTCTCCAAATTTATTAATATAAGACATTTCTTTCACTCTTCTAATAAATTATGTTAGCTTCTTTAAGTTCTTCGATAATAGAGATTATTTCGTTTTGATGATTGTTGTGACCAGAACCTTCCGATGAAAGAAGTAAACGTAGTCTGTCAACTAGTTCATTAGGATCATCCCAATGTATGTAATTTGATCTCAGATTATTTTGTAATTTTAGCATTAAACCACTGCCTTTTGTTAAAATGTTTGTTGTTGTTTCGAATAAACGTTTAATTATTCGTATATATTTGAAGGCTCGTGTTCCTTTCACTTGTTCATTAGGTTCATAGCGACGTTTATGTGCATTGGTATTAATTAAAATCTCTTTATATTTTTTCAAATCATTTTTAGAATAATGGAGAGGTTTTTTATGAAATACTAGTTCAAATAATCCACGCGTCATTTTCAATTTCATATTCCCTATCTGCATAGTATTATCTCTATTAAATATTAATTTTTCCTTGCCATATCTCCAACTACCGTCTACATCTTGATTAAAACCATAAATTTTATCCAATTGCTTATTATTAATAAGTGTTTGTATATTTTCAAATAATGGAGAGCTTTTCGTCAGCTTTAAACATTGTTTTCTTTCCAAGTTCTTGATACATGTACTTGATACAGGTCTATTATGGTCATAGTTTTTTTCACCATCATTATCATCAGTTGAAATATTTTCATACTGAAAATCGTTATTATCACCGTTTACATCATCATAATCATCGTCATCATCAATAGTGTTGTCTATATCTTTATGCTTATCTTCAAGTTTTCCGATGATTTCATTATCACCATTTACGTCATAATAATCATCATCATCATCAATAGTGTTGTCTGTATCCGTATGCTTATCTTCGAGTTTTCCAATGATTTCATTATCACCATTTACGTCATAATAATCTTCGTCATCATCTATAGTGTTGTCTACATCCTTATGCTTATATTCAAGTTTTGGGATGTTTTCATTATCATCATTTACATCATCATGATCATCGTCATCATTAATAGTGTTGTCTATATCCTTATATTTATCTTTAAGTTTTCCAATGATTTTTTTAAGTGGTTTTGTTATTGGTTGAAAGGTATCTTCTAATAAATTAACTCTATCTATTTGATTCAGTTTAATATTTTTTAACTTTTTCTTTAGAACAGCCCTTGTCTTTACAAGATCTTCCAACACTTTATTATGGTAATTTTTAGACATTATAATAATTTTTTTTATTGAATTTGATCTGGTTATGATCTGCTCGCTATCTGATTATGATCTGCTTTGTATCTGATTACGATCTGCTTTATATCTGATCACGAACTGCTTGCTATCTGGTCACGATCTGATTTATACCTGATCACGATCTGCTTGATGGCTTGTGTCTATATCCATTGATTTTGAGTACGCTATATCGTGCTTTCTACAATCTACATCCAATAAATTATTCCTTTATTTCCTTTATTCTTGCTATTCGTTTTGAAGTTTTGTATCAGGTCCACAAAACTGATAAACAGGTGGATGTAATTCAACATATAATTTGTTTATTAAGTTGTCTACAAATCTTCTTCCAATCTTACACTGATTAGGTGTTTTTCTTTTGACTGTAGTTTATAACCATTTTTTTTTCATTACTTTCATACCTCTTCGCATGAAACACTACACCAGCTATACCTGCTATACCAGCTATACCAGCTATATCAGCTATACCAGCTATACTAGCAAGCTGTACAATCTATACTAGCTATACTAGCAAGCTGTACAATCTGTACTAGCTATACTAGCAAGCTGTACAATCTGTACTAGCTATACTAGCAAGCTGTACTAGCTATACTAGCAAGCTATACAATCTGTACTAGCTATACTAGCAAGCTGTACTAGCTATACTAGCAAGCTATACAATCTGTACTAGCTATACTAGCAAGCTATACAATCTGTACTAGCTATACTAGCAAGCTGTAGTAGCTATATCAGCTATACCTGCTATACCTGCTATACTAGCAAGCTGTAGTAGCTATATCAGCTATACCTGCTATACCAGCTATACCTGTTATACCTGCTATATCAGCTATACCTGCTATACCAGCTATACCAGCTATACCTGCTATACCAGCTATACCTGCTATACCAGCTATATCAGCTATATCAGCTATATAGCTATACCAGCTATACCTGATATACCAGCTATACCAGCTATACCTGCTATATCAGCTATATCAGCTATATAGCTATACCAGCTATACCTGATATACCAGCTATACCAGCTATACCTGCTATATCAGCTATACCTGCTATACCAGCTATATCAGCTATATCAGCTATATAGCTATACCAGCTATACCTGATATACCAGCTATACCAGCTATACCTGCTATATCAGCTATACCTGCTATACCAGCTATACCAGCTATATCAGCTATATAGCTATATACCAGCTATATAGCTATACCTGCTATACCAGCTATACCAGCTATACCAGCTATATCAGCTATACCTGATATACCAGCTATATCAGCTATATCAGCTATATAGCTATACCAGCTATACCTGATATACCAGCTATACCAGCTATACCTGCTATATCAGCTATACCTGCTATACCAGCTATACCAGCTATATCAGCTATATAGCTATATACCAGCTATATAGCTATACCTGCTATACCAGCTATACCAGCTATACCAGCTATATCAGCTATATAGCTATATAGCTGGTATACAGCTATATCAGCTATACCTGCTATACCAGCTATACCAGCTATATCAGCTATATCAGCTATACCTGCTATACCAGCTATACCAGCTATATCAGCTATATCAGCTATACCAGCTATACCTGCTATACCTGCTATACCAGCTATATCAGCTATATCAGCTATATAGCTATACCAGCTATACCAGCTATATCAGCTATATCAGCTATATAGCTATACCAGCTATACCAGCTATACCTGCTATATCAGCTATACCTGCTATACCAGCTATACCAGCTATATCAGCTATATAGCTATATACCAGCTATATAGCTATACCTGCTATACCAGCTATACCAGCTATACCAGCTATATCAGCTATATAGCTATATAGCTGGTATACAGCTATATCAGCTATACCTGCTATAGCTGGTATAGCAGGTATAGCAGGTATAGCTATATAGCTGGTATATAGCTGATATAGCTGATATAGCTGGTATAGCAGGTATAGCAGGTATAGCTGGTATAGCTGATATAGCTGATATAGCTGGTATAGCTGGTATAGCAGGTATAGCTGATATAGCAGGTATAGCTGGTATAGCTGGTATATCAGGTATAGCTGGTATAGCTATATAGCTGATATAGCTGATATAGCTGGTATAGCAGGTATAGCAGGTATAGCTGGTATAGCTGATATAGCTGATATAGCTGGTATAGCTGGTATAGCAGGTATAGCTGATATAGCTGATATAGCTGGTATAGCTGGTATAGCAGGTATAGCTGATATAGCTGTATACCAGCTATATAGCTGATATAGCTGGTATAGCTGGTATAGCTGGTATAGCAGGTATAGCTATATAGCTGGTATATAGCTATATAGCTGATATAGCTGGTATAGCTGGTATAGCAGGTATAGCTGATATAGCAGGTATAGCTGGTATAGCTGGTATATCAGGTATAGCTGGTATAGCTATATAGCTGATATAGCTGGTATAGCTGGTATAGCAGGTATAGCTGATATAGCAGGTATAGCTGGTATAGCTGGTATAGCAGGTATAGCAGGTATAGCTATATAGCTGGTATATAGCTGATATAGCTGATATAGCTGGTATAGCTGGTATAGCAGGTATAGCAGGTATAGCTGGTATAGCTGGTATAGCTGATATAGCTGATATAGCTGGTATAGCAGGTATAGCAGGTATAGCTGGTATAGCTGATATAGCTGATATAGCTGGTATAGCAGGTATAGCAGGTATAGCAGGTATAGCTGATATAGCTGATATAGCTGGTATAGCTGGTATAGCTGATATAGCTGATATAGCTGGTATAGCTGGTATAGCAGGTATAGCTGGTATAGCTGGTATAGCTGATATAGCTGGTATAGCAGGTATAGCTGATATAGCTACTACAGCTTGCTAGTATAGCTAGTACAGATTGTATAGCTTGCTAGTATAGCTAGTACAGATTGTATAGCTTGCTAGTATAGCTAGTACAGCTTGCTAGTATAGCTAGTACAGATTGTACAGCTTGCTAGTATAGCTAGTACAGCTTGCTAGTATAGCTAGTACAGATTGTACAGCTTGCTAGTATAGCTAGTACAGTTTGCTAGTATAGCTAGTACAGATTGTATTGCTTGCTAGTATAGCTAGTACAGCTTGCTAGTATAGCTAGTACAGATTGTACAGCTTGCTAGTATAGCTAGTACCGATTGTACAGCTTGCTAGTATAGCTAGTATAGATTGTACAGCTTGCTAGTATAGCTGGTATAGCAGGTATAGCTGGTATAGCTATATAGCTGGTATATAGCTGATATAGCTGGTATAGCAGGTATAGCTGATATAGCTGGTATAGCTGGTATAGCAGGTATAGCTGATATAGCTACTACAGCTTGCTAGTATAGCTAGTACAGATTGTATAGCTTGCTAGTATAGCTAGTACAGATTGTATAGCTTGCTAGTATAGCTAGTACAGCTTGCTAGTATAGCTAGTACAGATTGTATAGCTTGCTAGTATAGCTAGTACAGCTTGCTAGTATAGCTAGTACAGATTGTACAGCTTGCTAGTATAGCTAGTACAGATTGTACAGCTTGCTAGTATAGCTAGTATAGATTGTACAGCTTGCTAGTATAGCTGGTATAGCTGATATAGCTGGTATAGCTGGTATAGCAGGTATAGCTGGTGTAGTGTTTCATGCGAAGAGGTATGAAAGTAATGAAAAAAAAATGGTTATAAACTACAGTCAAAAGAAAAACACCTAATCAGTGTAAGATTGGAAGAAGATTTGTAGACAACTTAATAAACAAATTATATGTTGAATTACATCCACCTGTTTATCAGTTTTGTGGACCTGATACAAAACTTCAAAACGAATAGCAAGAATAAAGGAAATAAAGGAATAATTTATTGGATGTAGATTGTAGAAAGCACGATATAGCGTACTCAAAATCAATGGATATAGACACAAGCCATCAAGCAGATCGTGATCAGGTATAAATCAGATCGTGACCAGATAGCAAGCAGTTCGTGATCAGATATAAAGCAGATCGTAATCAGATACAAAGCAGATCATAATCAGATAGCGAGCAGATCATAACCAGATCAAATTCAATAAAAAAAATTATTATAATGTCTAAAAATTACCATAATAAAGTGTTGGAAGATCTTGTAAAGACAAGGGCTGTTCTAAAGAAAAAGTTAAAAAATATTAAACTGAATCAAATAGATAGAGTTAATTTATTAGAAGATACCTTTCAACCAATAACAAAACCACTTAAAAAAATCATTGGAAAACTTAAAGATAAATATAAGGATATAGACAACACTATTAATGATGACGATGATCATGATGATGTAAATGATGATAATGAAAACATCCCAAAACTTGAATATAAGCATAAGGATGTAGACAACACTATAGATGATGACGAAGATTATTATGACGTAAATGGTGATAATGAAATCATTGGAAAACTCGAAGATAAGCATACGGATACAGACAACACTATTGATGATGATGATGATTATTATGACGTAAATGGTGATAATGAAATCATCGGAAAACTTGAAGATAAGCATAAAGATATAGACAACACTATTGATGATGACGATGATTATGATGATGTAAACGGTGATAATAACGATTTTCAGTATGAAAATATTTCAACTGATGATAATGATGGTGAAAAAAACTATGACCATAATAGACCTGTATCAAGTACATGTATCAAGAACTTGGAAAGAAAACAATGTTTAAAGCTGACGAAAAGCTCTCCATTATTTGAAAATATACAAACACTTATTAATAATAAGCAATTGGATAAAATTTATGGTTTTAATCAAGATGTAGACGGTAGTTGGAGATATGGCAAGGAAAAATTAATATTTAATAGAGATAATACTATGCAGATAGGGAATATGAAATTGAAAATGACGCATGGATTATTTGAACTAGTATTTCATAAAAAACCTCTCCATTATTCTAAAAATGATTTGAAAAAATATAAAGAGATTTTAATTAATACCAATGCACATAAACGTCGCTATGAACCTAATGAACAAGTGAAAGGAACACGAGCCTTCAAATATATACGAATAATTAAACGTTTATTCGAAACAACAACAAACATTTTAACAAAAGGCAGTGGTTTAATGCTAAAATTACAAAATAATCTGAGATCAAATTACATACATTGGGATGATCCTAATGAACTAGTTGACAGACTACGTTTACTTCTTTCATCGGAAGGTTCTGGTCACAACAATCATCAAAACGAAATAATCTCTATTATCGAAGAACTTAAAGAAGCTAACATAATTTATTAGAAGAGTGAAAGAAATGTCTTATATTAATAAATTTGGAGAAGGTTTTAATAAATATAACCATAAAAACAAAAATATCGTAATCGAAAAACATATAACACAAATACATGATGATCTAGCTGATCAAATAAACAATTTAAACATTGAGGTAGAACATGTATACCTAAAACATGGTAATGTCAAAAAAAAAAATAAAAAAAATTAAAATAAAATAGACAAAACCAAAAAAGAAGAGCGTTATCAGATATAAAATAGATCGTGAGCAGATACAAAGCAGATCGTGATCAGATGTAAAGTAGATCGTGATCAGATACAAAGCAGATCAAAATCAATATCAAAAAATTAACATACTGAAATCATATAAATTGCTGTATATATAGGAGATCGTCTTGATTTCAGTTATTTTTGCGAAGAGGTATAAAAGTAACGAAAAAAAAAATTTGTTATAATCTACAGTCAAAACAAAACCTCAGACAGTGTAAGATGAGAAGAGGATTTGTAAACAACTTAATAAATAAAGTACCTGTTGAATTACATCTACCTGGTTATCAGTTTTGTGGACCTGGTACAAAACTTGAAAAACGTTTAGCAAGAGGAGATAAGGGTATAAATTTATTAGACGCAGCTTGTAGAGAGCACGATATTGCATATTCACAATCAAAAGATATAGACACAAGACATCAAGCAGATCAAATATTAGCTGAAAAAGCCTGGCAACGAGTTAAATCTAAAGATAGTGATATTAAAGAACGTGCTAACGCGTGGTTTGTGACAAACGCTATGAAAGCTAAAGTGAAATTTGGATTAGGTTTGAAGGAGCAGAGACATAAGAAAAGAAAAGGAAAAATGAATAAGTGTAATAAGAAATTATTCACAGCTACTGTGAGAAAAACTTTAAAACAATTGAAAGAACAGAAACCCCTTGATATAAATGATGCTGTTAAAATAGCTCAAAAGGCTATTCATTCAAATTTTAAAGGGAAAAAGCGAGCAGACATTATAATACCGAGAGTTATACCTGTACCGAAAATTGGAGGATTTCTTCCACTTATTCCCGTACTAACAGCATTGTCAGCGCTTGGTGGTTTGGCAAGTGGAGGATCCGCTATTGTCAAAGCAGTAAATGCTATCAAAAATGGAAAAGAACAATTGGCTGAAGCTAACCGTCATAATAGATATATGGAATCAATTGCAATGGGTAAAGGGTTGTACCTCAAACCATATAAAACTGGATATGGTCTCTACTATAGTCCAGCTCCAAAAAACTATTAGATAACCTTCCCAATCGCCCATTAACAGATTTGGATTTGAATAAATATGGAAGACATCTCAAACATTTTAGGGGTGTTTTCATGCGTGATTCTTTGCCTGAAAAACCATTCAAACAAGAATGCGGCATTGTTAATTTAGATGATTCAAATGGTATGGGAACACATTGGGTAGCATATTATAAAAACCACAACTATAAAGAATACTTTGATAGCTTTGGAAACTTACAACCACCACTTGAGATTGTCAACTACTTAAAATTTCCTGTTAAATATAATTATGAACGAAAACAAAAATTTAATACATTTAATTGTTTAAAATTTTTATTCAATAAATATAAATTAAAATGAAATAATTCAGAGTACATCGTCCCGCACTAACACAACCTACTATTAAATTTTTAAAGAAGGGGAACAAAAATGGTAACATCAGCTGTATTGGAAGAACTATTAATAAGACATATAGATTTATTTATGAAACTTATAAATGAACTAAGAATATGTAACATTAGTAAAATAAGTAATCCATTTGTATGTATTAATATGTCATACGTTTGTATTATTGTGAAAATACTTATTCACAATCTTTCAACATTTGTCGATGTCAAACATTCTATACACAATATTTGTTAACACTTAAGTTATTTAATCTGTATAAACGTATTTTTAAATTCGAATCTGTAAAAATCTGAAAAAACGAAATATGTAATAAAATTTTCAAAAAATAAAAAACTAATTTGTTTTAATTAATCCCTTTATTCTATAATTTCATTTATTTAAAACAGTAAAACTAAAAAATTCTAAATCCTTAAAAACAAGTCTATTTATACTCTGGGATGTTGTAAATCAATCAGTAAATTCAATTATGTGAAAACAGATATTACTTATACTTATACGTGAAAAAAAAAAAACCCACAGGCACAACTATACATTTCTTTCTCATCAAATTAAAAACAACCGCACAACCAACCTACCCTTTCTTAATAGTTTATATTTATATTTCTTCTACCTGTGATCATGAGCAATACGTGCCAAGAATTTACTATTAAAAAAAAAAAAAACGATCATACACATTACATGTTACGCACACACTCATTCTGTCCGTCCAAACATTCGTACATACGTATATACATTTTCACATTACAGTCTTTCTATACTCTGAGATGTAGATGAGGAAACGTGCACGCACTCATTCTGTCCGTCCAACCATTCGTTTGAAAAGCAATACAAATAAAATGAACAAGAAAAAGCAGGTATGATTCCAAATTTGTATGGAAAAATTAAAAATTAAAATGATTTAATTCTTTTCCAGATATGCATTCTCACAAATTTTAACACACACACACACACACATACACATTAAAAAGCAATACCTTTTCATAATACATGTTACAAACCTAAAGACCGATCGCACACAATTCATTTCACAATGCTGCAATGTTCTTACTCTTTTACAGCTATGCATGCACCAAATTTTGTATGGAGAAAGTGGTCGAGAAGGTACATAAACATACTACTCATATGCTGCCAATACGCCTCTTGGATGGGTTGTTTTTGGAAACGTGAAAGGAGGTCGACCTGGAACACAAACTTGTTTGCTGACAACACAGTTGGATAATTTGAATAATTTGGTGACAAGTTATTTTGAAACGGAAAATTTTGGCGTTAAAGCTCTACCGGTGATTGAGTCAAGGGATGATTTGCGAGCACGTGAGATATTGAGAAATTCGACGAAGAGGGTTGCCGGAAGATTTGAATCCAGACTACTATGGTGTAATGATGACATAGTCCTGCCGGATAGCTATTCTATGGCCCTCAATCGATTTTTTGGACTGGAAAGAAGAATGAAAAATAATCCTGATTTTGGTGCTGCCTATAAACAAATAATGAGTGAATATTTAAAAAAGAACTATGTACGCAAATTATCATTGAGTGAAGTCGATACATTTCATCCGAGAACGTGGTACTTGCCCCACTTTGGTGTTGTCAACCCTAATAAGCCAGGGAAAATTCGTTTGGTGTTTGATGCAGCAGCAAAGGTGGAAGGTGTCTCATTGAATTCGAAGTTATTGAAAGGCCCTCAGCAGTACAAACCGTTGCCATCAGTTTTGTTAAATTTCAGAGTCGGTTCCGTAGCTGTATGTGGAGATATAAAGGAAATGTTTCATCAAGTTGTTGTTGCTGAGGAAGACAGGTGTTCGCAGAGGTTCTTGTGGCGAGATGATGATAGTGGTCCACCGGAAGTGTATGAAATGCTTGTGATGACGTTTGGAGCTGCCTGTTCACCCTGTATTGCCCATTACGTAAAGGAAACGAATGCAATGGAATATAGAGATCGTTTCCCTAGAGCCGTGAAGTCAATTCTGGACCATCATTACGTAGATGATTTTGTAGATAGTTTTGATAGCTCATCAAAAGCCATCGCAATTGCTTTACAAGTTCGTGAAATACATAAAGCTGCTGGTTTTGAAATGCGTAATTTTACTTCGAATTCATCAGAGGTGGTCTTGGCTCTAGAAGGCAGTTTAAATCATCAGGTCAGTTTCTCAGGTGGCTTAAATGAGTTGGACGGTTCAACTGAAAAGGTACTTGGCATGTTATGGGATCCAAAGGACGACGCGTTCAAATTTGTTTTGAAGTTCCATCGAGTGAATTTTGGCGTCATCAATGGTAAAAGGTGTCCCACAAAGCGTGAGTTGTTATGTGTCGTAATGTCCATTTTTGATCCAATTGGATTTTTGTGCCATTTTATGATAACTGCCAAACTTTTGATGAGAGAAGTCTGTAGACATAGTGTACTTTGGGACGAGATGTTGCCCGCGTCATTACAAGTGATGTGGAATAATTGGCTCCAAGAACTAAGAAATGTTGTCCATGTAAAGGTACCACGATTTTATTTTGGAAATGGTTTGCCCTTGGAGTTAGAGCTGCATGTTTTTGTTGATGCCAGTGAGGATGCCTTCGGTGCAGTGGCCTATTGGAGATATACAACATCTGATGGACAAATAGGAGTGTCATTTATATCTGCCAAGTCGAAATGTGCCCCATTGAAATGTATGACCATTCCCAGATTAGAACTACAAGCCGCCGTTTTGGGGACTCGATTGATGGACACTATAGTGAAGGAACATAAACTTAAAGTTTCTCGTCGAATTTGTTGGAGTGACTCTACAACCGTCATCAGTTGGATTGGTTCTGAAAGTAGGAGATATAAACCATTTGTTGCCCATCGAATTGCCGAAATACTTGATTCAACACGCCCGACTGATTGGAGATGGTTGCCTACAGATCTCAATATTGCCGATGATATTACAAGAGCTAAAAATTGTGTTGATTTTTCCATTGAAACATGTTGGTTCCAAGGGCCACAATTTTTGTATAAAAACGAAGCTGATTGGCCGAATAAGAATTCTGCGAAACCTGATGATTTGTGTGAAGAAGAACTACGCCCCAAATTTGTCATGCTGGTCAGTACAAATTTAGTTATAGATTTTAACCGTTTTTCTTCATTTCTCAGGCTTAAACGAACAATGGCTTGGGTTCTGAGATTTACAAATCGATGCCGAAAAGATGATAAATATAAAGGTTCGAGATGCCTGTGTGCTGAAGAGTTAAGGGTTGCTGAAACTAGTCTGTGTCGTCTGTCCCAAGAAGAGTGTTTCGCCCTTGAAATAAACATTTTAAAATATGGTGGTTCTTTAAAAAAGGAAAACGAGTTATTTTCGCTTTCGCCTTATTTTGATGAAAATAATTTACTTCGAGTGAGCGGTCGTATTGATGCTGCGAGTTGGTTGGCTTTAGATGCCAGGCACCCTATAATTTTGTCACCCTGTCACCGCTTTTCACAACTATTTGTAGCCCATGTGCATAACAAGATGAAACATCAAAATTTTGAGGCTACCATAGGCGAAATAAGAAAAAGGTTCTGGATTCCACGACTACGTAAGCTATTGAGTAAGACCGCATCAAATTGCAACATTTGTAAGATTCGTCGTGCCGTTCCAGTAACTCCCTTTATGGGATCACTTCCAAGAGATAGACTAACTCCATACGTCCGTCCATTTACTTATACTGGTGTGGACTATTTTGGCCCAATAAATGTGACTATTGGTAGACGTCATGAAAAACGTTGGGTTGCACTGTTTACGTGTCTCACAATTAGAGCAGTACATTTAGAAGTGGTCTATGATCTTTCGACTGATGCGTGTATTTTGTGTATACGGAATTTTATAAATCGTCGTGGGACCCCGTTGAAGATTCGAAGCGACAACGGAAAGAATTTTGTTGGAGTTAACCAGGAAGCCCAGCGATTTGATGAAGTTTTTGATCTGGTTAAAATTCAAGATGAGTTGTCCACAAAGGGCATTGAATGGCAGTTTAATTGTCCACACAATCCTGCAGAAGGTGGTATATGGGAGCGAATGGTTCAATGTGTTAAAAAGGTTTTAAGAGTAACTCTAAAAGAAGTTGCCCCAAAAGAGCACACATTGCAAAGTTTTTTAATTGAAGCCGAAAACATCGTAAACTCTCGGCCATTGACTCACTTGCCTGTCACCCCTGAAGACGAAGAACCATTGACGCCAAATCATTTCTTGTTGGGTTCTGCAAATACGGCTCAAACGCCCGAAGGTGTTGAAATTACAAAGCCAGTGGTATTGAAAAAGCAGTGGCGAATTGCTCGACAGCTAAGGGATCATTTCTGGAAAAGATGGATTGTGGAATATTTGCCAACACTTACAAGACGGTCCAAATGGTGTGAATATACCAAGCCTGTGGCTCCCGGTGATCTCGTACTAATTTGCGATCCAGCTGTTCCCCGTCGAGATTGGAAGAGAGGTCGTGTCATAAATGTGTTCCCTGGCAGTGATGGTGTAATACGAAGAGCTGATGTCCAAACAAGTAGTGGAATACTTAAACGCCCAGTTTCCAAACTAGCAGTTCTTGATTTAGATGGTGAATCGTTGCCGATCCACGGGGGTGGGAATGTCGCCTAATGGCTCATGAATTCATCAATTTGTTTGTTTATTTTCATATAATTTGAATAGTTTTGTTAATTTAAATATTGTTTATGAGCTACCTTAATGTTCATTGAAATTGTTTTTATTTACCAATTGTATGATCATTGTTGTTTGGTTCATTTGTCCGTTAGGATTTTGTTATTGTCCTTTTACAGTCCTTTTTGTCCTTATTTGTTTACCAATTGTATGATCATTGTTGTTTGGTTCATTTGTCTGTTAGTATTTTTTATATTGTTTTGCAGTCCTTTTTGTCCTTATTTGTTTACGAACTAAACGCAATCTTTGTCCCTATATTCTACTGCAGTAGTTTCGTTCAGTTTATTTATTTGGAAATGAACTGTTGTAAAAGTAAATAAGCAAACAGAAATTATAGGCTTAGTAACTACTGGCTCTAATTATAAAATTTAGATTGTTGGGGATAAAGACTGCGGTAAGTCGCTTAATTTACTTATAAGTTATTTGTAATAATTTAATATTTTTGTTATTAGAAATAAACGGTTGCTCAAATATATGTAACATAATTTAAACAATTTGTGGTGCATTTATTTGGGACTTGTTAAATTCGCTGTCCTCAACTTATAGGCTCAGGTCGCAGCCAGCGACAGCATGGAATACAAGTGTCTTAGGCTCACGTAATTTAAAAATAATTTTCAGTTTTCTTTACTTTGAATAATTATGATCATCATAATCATAGTCATCATCATCATCATCCATTATGTTTACGATAATCATAATGGAGGGGTTTTTATCGTTTTGTATTACTTTTAAACACAATCAAATTTATTTTTTTTTCATTTTTCATATTATTATTGTTGTTGTTGTCATAATTCAAAAATTAAAAATTTGTTTTTGTTGTTCAACATTTTCCCCATTCAGTTGGGAAAATATTTTCCACATTCAACATCATCAAGTCAAGTCAAGTCACGCATATTTTGCGTTTGTTGATAAGTTTTTTATGACTAGCAGGCCCAGCACAAAGGCAACAAAAATTTTAATTAAACTGTATGTATAACAGTTTTTTTTTAATTTTTTTTTTTTGTTTTCTTTCGAACTCAAATGCAATTGATGCAGAAGGCGGATATACCTACTACCTCTACCATACCGATCAACTAAAACGAGAAGCATAAAGTATTCGATATTAATTGATTCTCATTTTTGTTGTTTTCTTTTACATGTTCTTCCTTCCCTTTTCAATTAAAGCAAAATCCAAAACAACAACAACAAAAATAAAAAAAATAAAATCTTAAAAAATTATACTTTAAGTGGCCGTTTACAAGATTATAGCCAAACAGCAGAATTTCAAGAGCATTGAACTTTAACCGCAGACATCAGATTAAGTACAAAAAAAATTCGAAATTGAAATAAAAATGGAATAGAAAGCAAAAAAAAAACAGAGTAAATTAGTTTTATAACTAACTCCTGCAAAACAGTAAAGCAAACTATAAAAATGAATTTGTTTTGGGCAAGTGCTGCTTTAGAAAAAGATCACAAATTTGAAAATCCTTTACAAGATGAAAAATTCAGCTTTTAAAAGAAAAATCATTGCATGGTTTTCACTTACATGAATTACTTACTATATGGCATTGAGTATTCTAGTATCCTCTTTGTTTTGAATAAAATTCAATGTTGTGCCCGCCTGTCTCCACCAAAAGTTAGTTCTTTTAATCATATTCATTGGCGCCCTAGAGAGCAGATTGTCTCAACAAAATTTCGGCAATCATTTCCATTTCTTTTTATGGTTTTAACTTCGTTGAAAGAATATTCCAGTTGTTGTATGTCTCTTCTATTTTACGCTTTCGTGCTCACCATGATCTTCCATCCTTACTGCTCTGGTGCCGTGCGAGTTCAACTTGAGTCCGTGTGAACAGTAAAGTACAGACTGGCCATCTGCTCTTCGTAGATTATAAATAAATAATCCACCTCGATTATCGCTACAGGATTTGTGTTTTAATTGAGGTTTTGCCCGTCCTTAACCGCAGAGTTTGGTTAATTAGTGTCTGCATTGCAGTAACATCTGCATGTCACAATACAAAGCCATACAAAATCATAAAATATGTACAGAAGCACGTCCTCAGCGAGATAGGTAGAGCTGGCCATACATATGTGATTCAGGCCACCAAATGCCTAACTTTTCTTTACGAATCCTACTTTAGATATCAGTTCTGGATTAACTAGAGGATAAGTTCTGTCAAATTCTATCAGACTCGATAGAGACGCATTTCCTTGGTAACTGCGTTCCTTAAAACACATCATGATACCAAACGATTAACTCTGTTCTCTGTTTTGTTTTCGTTTAGAAATACATATGTATGTATGTATGTATGTATATACAGATGCACGTTATAATCTTCAAGATCAGAACGTATAGTTTCTCCACACATACATACATATATGTATGTAGGTGGCAATACTTTTATTGTTCAAGAGAACTTGCACCATCAATGAGTCATAGCCTCCAATTTTTTAATGTGGTTTTATATTGATGTACCCCCGTCAAAGAATATCCTACTCATTGAACTTCCCCAGTTTAATGGAAAAAAAAAGTATTCAGTTTTTAAAGGAATCTCAAAAGACAAGAATCTCAACTATAAAGAGCAAATTTAAATCTCAAAAAGACGGGTCATTGTTAAATCATCAGACGCAACTGTATTCCTCTAAAATCTTAAATTAAAACCATGAAAAGAAGGCTACACTCCCTGTTCACATTTGTAAGAATCAGCAGGATTGGTTTTGTGTTATACAAATAGGGGAATACCCGACATAATAAAACGGTAAACGATCATTTTGTTTTTGCTTTTTTTTTGGAAAACAGTTTCAGATTTCATAGTCAAAGAACTTAACGCCGGCAACTTATTATTCTGAGCGTGTTACCAGACACTTTAAAATTTTAACACTAAAACTGGAAAAAAAGTTGAATGTTTTGAACAGAGAAGTAGTGGTAGGGGCTCTTGCTAGAGTTTGCAATAAATTGTACAATTTTTCATTTCTCATATTTACTTCCCATATAGCTGATCCAGTGGTCTGAGCATAGATAATATCGTGCGACTATATATACAAAATAAGCAAAGGCATGAGCCTAAGATTTTATGGAAAAAACTAGCATTAATGGGCGTACAACTCTTCCATATACAGTGTATATTTATAGTCACATATCAGCTGAAGCCTTTAGGTAGGTAAAATAAAATTAATCTCTACTATCTCTCGCTTTGGTATTGTAGAAATGCTCGACTATGAGCCAGCAGATGAGGTTGTAAGATGGGGAGCTTCCACGCCTTTGTTGGGAACAGAACACTTCTGCGGAATGGGAACGAATGTTTGGAAAGCCACGCTCAACGAAAGGAAAGAGAGAGTTAAATACTCGTCTTAAACCAAGTTTCTGTTTGATGCAATCGAAAGTTTTATTGGAAAACTACAATAATAAGAAATCTTAGTCATCCATCAGACTATTGAGTAATGGCCTGAGTTTGGTAAACGCTCTCAGAATACATTTATTCAGAATAGGGTTGTCTCGGGCCCAACATGCAGTTGGGATGAATGAAAATGAATCATCGGAACGTATTCGTGGAAGCTGAGATATACGCATATACAGGTTAAGTCATTCAATTTCAGATGCTAGGCATGGAATTATTACTCTTGACACCGAACAGCATCCTGCAGTTCGTTAGAGTTAGATAAGCTTGAAGTAGACATTACAGGGGTATTTTATAAAGTTTGAAGAGAGTATACTAGATCGTATAGTCGCAGTACTAACGCATCTCTTCACAACGATAATAATTATAATAACAGTCACATATGCAGACACTTGTTATGTGGGCGTAGTCGCATAATTTACAAATTAAGATTACTGATGAAGTGGTTGCGAAGCACGAAAGTACTTTGCCCAATATCAGGGTATTCGCATTTCATGCTGGAAATATTGTCGAATGTTATTACAGTTTTCATGTGGAATCATTTAAATGGCAGGCGTGGCATTTGATAATGCCAAGAATAATAAAATATGTCGAGTATATTCGTCTACATACTACAATCAAATGAAAATCAACTTAAACTGGACGAATATACCATAATAGGTAGCCTGTACTGTGGCTAGAGACTTTAATGTGACACCACATTTTTAAAGAATACAAGGAATGGCGAGCAATCATCACAGGTGGTGTCACTACCAATGAGTAGTAAAAACATAAAGTACGACATTACATCGTCCAGTTGTAAAAATCCATATTATGTGGAACTAATTCAAAACATCGCATAATACCTGGCACATAACATACATAAGAATCATGGTACTATTTTAAGGTTGATACACCTGTGGTATATTGGCAGGACATATAACGTAATTGGTCATTACAACCCTTCAGTCAGAATTACGACCTAGTTTCTCAACCCACTTATGTTGTGTGTGTTAATTTTATACATGAGTGGCGGGACCAAACGACAGATTTTTGAGAAACTTTTCATGGCAATTTTATATACTCTCAGCGTTTTTGCCAGAAATCTGCTGAGAGGAAGTCGCCGAAGAAATACTTTTTGTATTTTATTTTGATGTCTGGCCTGGAGCTCAAACCCTGGCTTTTCGTCTAATAAGCCAACACACTACCTACTAGACCACGGCCACGCACATATTGGCAGGAACATCAGAGAATATTTCTTTTTGCCAATCTAGGGTTAATGAAAACGTGCTTTGCTTTGAAGAATTTTCAAAAATTAACCGCCAATTGCTTTATAAGTGTATAGAAAGAAATCATGGGCTTTTTCTATTTTAAACGATCGATCAACGCGTACAGTATATTTGTGGCAGTTGACGAGTGCGCATCAGGAAAAAAACATTCGATTTTTATTTACTCAGTATACATAAGTCAAAATGGAGTCTTCCGGAGTTCTATTTACAATTGATAAAAAGATTTTAGAATCAAAAAGTGAATTGGAAGCCGTTTATTTTTCTAAACCCCGTTTGGTAGCCTATTATGGGGAGGATTGCAATGTGCCAGAGTCAGCCAAAAAGATTTGCTATTTTAAAAAGCCCAAATCTCAAGATTATCCCATTAATTTAAATACTCCAAGGAGCAATAAGTTAAATTTTACCGCTACAGAAGATCTACAACGCGAACTTAAATATGCCATGGCGCCGGTGTTTAAAAAAAACGTTGAAAATCTAAAGAAAATAAAGATTTTCACTTCACAATGGTGTTTAAATAAAGTCATGTACTGTTATTACCGTAAAATAAGAACGCATCGAACGATTCGTGTTTCTCGTTATAACAGCGAACTTTACATAGTATTTGGCAACGACGATTACTATTCTGCATGCAAAGCTAATAAAAATTTGCAAAAACTAAACAGACGTTGTCATGAACTTCTTAACCACGTATTTACAGGTAAATTTGTTGTTAATTTTTAAAGTATGAAAGAAAGGAATTCATAAAATAAAATCAAACACTTTCAGAATCGCTTTATTATGATCCAAATATAAATAAACCAGACCGTTCACGACTATACGGAGTCCATCGGAGCACTTTTGGAGAATTTGAAATAATTTATTCTGGTTTATTAGAAGGGATTCAAGCAGAGGAAGAATTCAATGACTTGTAAGTTCAAACGACTAAAATCACATATCGTTACTTGGGATACAAATCAATCTGAAAACTAGGTTGACTCTTTTTTTTTGCATGTTTGTGTCATGTACAAACAAAAAAAGAAACACTACCACAATAATTATTTTCCATACATACATAATATATGTATGTATCCAAGCGTTGGTGCTCAAATATTGACACTTCTAAAGTGCTGTTCATAGTTAATTAGAGTTTATAATTTAAACTTGAAGTAAAACTTGTTATTGTTTTAGGTTCACCACCATTATAGTGCAAATAATTTCATCGAATGCGCTTGAGGATAGACGAATGTGGCCGGTTCATAAACGGGAACAGCATTTTTAACTAACCGCCTTAGCTTATGTTTTGGCTTTCAGAGCAGTTGGTTGCCATTTCTGTGAACGACACTTCTATTGAAATATCCAATTGGTGTTATAAGAGTTCCTTGCATATCTTATGTAAGAATTCGTTAAATCGTTTAGATTTGCTTTTGTTTTTATACTTTTAGACTGCGTTGTGGCAGTTACATCAGCTTAAATTATTGCTAATCAGATATTTACTTCCGAAGCGCCGGATACGCTCTACAGTAATAACATTTTTATTTGGCAAAGATTACGATTAAATTTCAAAAAATGTACCAACATGCAGTTTGTCTACTACCCAGACGTTTTTTTTTTTTTTTTGGTTTTTTTCACCGACCACCGTAACCTAATTTTTTTTTTTTTCTTATTGAAGCGATGATTTGGAAGCTCTTAATAGTTGTCGTTGGGTTATGACGCACACATGGACGGATTGTGATGAAGATGGTCCCCTAGGCAATTTATTTTTATGGCTGCGAGCATACCTAACTAACGCCACGGATATTTATATTGCTTACATGAACTCTGATGGTATTGTAAATGAACCAGTTATTCATAAGCATATATCCGAAATCCCAAAGGAATATGTATGGCATTGTAAAATAATTGTTGAGAGGTTTAAATTAATTTTTGTATGTTTACAGAAAGCCGATTGGAAGCCGAGTATTTGTACTGGCTTTCTGTATAAATTTTTACAGGAAGTCAACAAGTTAATGTCAAACCACAATGTCAACAGCGTAAACACGGTTTATGAATTTTATATTAATAAAGATAACACTGTCACTTATAAAATATTTAAAGACAAACCAGAAAAACTTATACTCACACCAGAATATATAGAATATTGCAAAAAACAAACTTCAAATTAGATTAAGTTTAAACTCAATGAAATGAACATTTTATTATTGATTTATATTGGAATTGAAATAAGAAATAAACAAAAAAATCATTTATTAACTGGTGTTATAACAATACCTGGTCTTTTTATAACTACAGCGACTTGACTTTACTCTGAACTTTGACAGTTGATAATGGCTATATCTGTCAAATTAATTGTCATTTATGCAGTATGTTTTACTAAATCACACCAGACAACAACACTGTGAACGCTAGAACTATGGGTTGATGATTATTGCCTGATCTGGATGTTAGCGACACTACTGAACGCATTAGATATTCTTCACAAGGAATTTAAGGGCTTTATCGTTTCATGTAGAGTTGATGCGTACTGGCCACCGTGTTCGTACAACTGACTCCGTTAAACATAGCAGAAAGCCAATGTATTCCATGCCTAATTGTTTTGAAATGTCATGTAGGAATAATTATGCGGAGAACATAAGGCCGCTCTTAATTATTAACTTGAAACACTTGGCTTGAAAAGACCCACTCTATCATACTGAATACCTTATAATTATCTTGGTATTCCATTTCGCTTAATACTGGTCACTAATCTTTAAAGGGCATCCTATAGAACAGCAATCGAATGGTTAAAACGTTTTCGGAATTTATGGAAATATTACCAACTGATCGCCATAGTCTTAAGGGTAGCATGTAGAGTAACAAGATAATAACTTCCCGCGGACTTCTATCAAAATTGCTAAGGATAAACTAATTGGCATCAAAAATAAAAGCTTTCGAATTCGATGATAAACTGTACGTTGTTCTAGTCATGGCAAAAATTAAGGCAGATAACATGGGTTCAGTGTAAGAAGCCGGAACGTACATATGTAGTTTTCATAAACATTTGGTTTACTTTATCAACAGTATTTGATCAAATCGCTCACACTGCAAATTGTGAAACAGTAATGTGACACTTATGATGTGGCAGTAATATGAAGAAGAAAACAAAAAAAAAACAAATAAATAGAATTGCTAAGGATATGTATGTATGTAAAAACCTAAAAGGGAAATAAAAGCAACAAAGAGAATAAAACATAAACATTCGCACATTTAAACACCATTAAACTGTGTCGCATTAACTCTCATATCATCAGAGAGCGTCAGTCTATGGCATTCCGTTGACTGGGATTTTGATTTCCTTGTGTGATGATTTCATGTGCACGCGTGCATTATCACGGCATACAAGATCTCTTCATATCGTCTTCATAAGATGGCATCACACGTGTATGTAACGGTTTTAGTATTCGTTGTGACTTTATCAAGCTCATAAGCCCAGCCTGATGTTAGCTCTCTAGTACATTGTGATGGATGTACATACATTTCGTGTACGTTTACGAATCGAGACCAAAAACTCGTTAAACAATGTCAAACACTTGCGAATTATTATAATAACATTGCGTAGCTGATCGATTTTGTGCAAACTCAACAAGTGATCACATCCAATGTAACTCATTGAGCCATGCGAGGGCTCAAGCGCTGGCCGATTAACGCGCTATTTTTAAGTTTTTTTTAATTGTTTCTGCATAGCATTATTGATTGATATATTTCGGCCAAAGCCAATGCTTGCCATTTACTTTAAATATCATGTGATTGTCATCGCTAACAATGCCTATCACACACATATTAAAATTAGCACAAGAGTTTAATGGCAGCAAAGTTTTTCTTTTACTTAAGTGGCGCGATATTCAGACAATCATGAGCCCCGTTCTCTTGTCTCGCTAGCTGTAAGCAGTTTGCAGCACTGTATCTCACGTTAGACTTTAAAGTCGTTTATGGAGAACCATATGCCTTTGAATCGATTTTCTTCCACATCAATTGTCCGAGTTTATTCAAGTGGGCAGTATTTTGTTACTGATACCGAACTGTGTCAAGGTTACTGATTTATTTACAGTTTCCTGACAAAATTTCGTGAACTCTGCACCAGTGACTTGGGATTGGGGCATTACATAGCAACATTCTTACTGTCAAGCATAATCACATGACGTAAAAAAAAATGTAAGTCAAATAACAGGTAATAAAAATAATGGAGCAGTTGTTTCGTACAGCCCTATATTTTTTAAAGAAACACAAGGAACATTCCAAGAAAAATAAGAAGAGTTCTTATGGTTACTTACCGTACTGTGACATACTAAAATTGAATTCCAGCATATAACGACCTCTTCTGTACCGCATTCGATGGGTTATTATCTGCGCAATTTAAACAAATAAAATAAAATAAATTGCATTCGAATATCAAAAGAACTTTAATGATAAAAAAAACAAAAAATATTTCTCTGCCTACGATAACAGAAAAAAATTTTTTTTTTCTGAATTTCTAAGCAACAACTGCAACAAGGCAGATAAAAGACATTGAAGGTAAATAGAGCAACGAGCCACTGGAAAATGAAGTGAAAAACGAAAGGATGTTAAAGCACTCCTAACGATTACAAAGGCTAGAGGTATTTTGTTGATGGCATGGAACACAAGTGTCTTAGGCTCACGTAATTTAAAAATAATTTTCAGTTTTCTTTACTTTGAATAATTATGATCATCATAATCATAGTCATCATCATCATCATCCATTATGTTAACGATAATCATAATGGAGGGGTTTTTATCGTTTTGTTTTACTTTTAAACACAATCAAATTTATTTTTTTTTTCATTTTTCATATTATTATTGTTGTTTTCTTGTTGTTGTTGTCATAATTCAAAAATTAAAAATTTGTTTTTGTTGTTCAACATTTTCCCCATTCAGGTGGGAAAATATTTTCCACATTCAACATCATCAAGTCAAGTCAAGTTAAGTCAAGTCACGCATATTTTTCGTTTGTTGATAAGTTTTTTATGACTAGCAGGCCCAGCACAAAGGCAACAAAAATTTTAATTAAACTGTATGTATAACAGTTTTTTTTTAATTTTTTTTTTTTGTTTTCTTTCGAACTCAAATGCAATTGATGCAGAAGGCGGATATACCTACTACCTCTACCATACCGATCAGCTAAAACGAGAAGCATAAAGTATTCGATATTAATTGATTCTCATTTTTGTTGTTTTCTTTTACATTTTCTTCCTTCCCTTTCCAATTAAAGCAAAATCCAAAACAACAACAACAAAAATAAAAAAAATAAAATCTTAAAAAATTATACTTTAAGTGGCCGTTCACAAGATTATAGCCAAACAGCAGAATTTCAAGAGCATTGAACTTTAACCGCAGACATCAGATGAAGTACAAAAAAAAATTCGAAATTGAAATTGAAATAAAAATGGAATAGAAAGCAAAAAAAAAAACAGAGTAAAATAGTTTTATAACTAACTCCTGCAAAACAGTAAAGCAAACTATAAAAATGAATTTGTTTTGGGCAAGTGCTGCTTTAGAAAAAGATCACAAATCTGAAAATCCTTTACAAGATGAAAAATTCAGCTTTTAAAAGAAAAATCATTGCATGGTTTTCACTTACATGAATTACTTACTATATGACATTGAGTATTCTAGTATCCTCTTTGTTTTGAATAAAATTCAATGTTGTGCCCGCCTGTCTCCACCAAAAGTTAGTTATTTTAATCATATTCATTGGCATTGGAGAGCAGATTGTCTCAACAAAATTTCGACAATCATTTCCATTTCTTTTTATGGTTTTAACTTCGTTGAAAGAATATTCCAGTTGTTGTATGTCTCTTCTATTTTACGCTTTCGTACTCACCATGATCTTCCATCCTTACTGCTCTGGTGCCGTGCGAGTTCAACTTGAGTCCGTGTGAACAGTAAAGTACAGACTGGCCATCTGCTCTTCGTAGATTATAAATAAATAATCCACCTCGATTATCGTCACAGAATTTGTGTTTTAATTGAGGTTTTGCCCGTCCTTTACCGCAGAGTTTGGTTAATTAATATCTGCATTACAGTAACATCTGCATGTCACAATACACAGCCATACAAAATCATAAAATATGTACAGAAGCACGTCACCAGCGAGATAGGTGGGGCTGGCCATACATATGTGATTCAGGCCACCAAATGCCTAACTTTTCTTTATGAATCCTACTTTAGATATCAGTTCTGGATTAACTAGAGGATAAGTTCTGTCAAATTCTATCAGACTCGATAGAGACGCATTTCCTTGGTAACTGCGTTCCTTAAAACCACATCGTGATACCAAACGATTAACTCTGTTCTCTGTTTTGTTTTCGATTAGAAATACATAAGTACATATGTATATACATATATACAGATGCACGTTATAACCTCCAAGATTTGAACGTTTAGTTTCTTCACACATACATACATATGTACATATGTAGGTGGCAATACTTTTATTGTTCAAGAGAACTTGCACCATCAATGAGTCATAGCCTCAAATTTTTTTTATGTGGTTTTATATTGATGTACCCCCGTCAAAGAATATCCTACCCATTAAAGGAAAAAAAAATTATTCAGTTTTCAAAGGAATCTCAAAAGACAAGAATCTCAACTATAAAGAGCAAATTTAAATCTCAAAAAGACGGCCCATTATTACATCATCAGACGCAACTGTATTCCTCTAAAATCTTAAATTAAAACCATGAAAAGAAGACCACTCCCTATTCACATTTGTAAGAATCAGCAGAATTGGTTTTGTGTTATACAAATAGGGGAATACCCGACATAATAAAACGGTAAACGATCATTTTGTTTTTGCTTTTTTTTTGGAAAACAGTTTCAGATTTCATAGTCAAAGAACTTAACGCCGTCAACTTATTATTCTGAGCGTGTTACCAGACACTTTAAAGTATTTAACACTAAGACTGGAAAAAAAGTTGAATGTTTTGAACAGAGAAGTAGTGGTAGGGGCTCTTGCTAGAGTTTGCAATAAATTGTACAATTTTTCATTTCTCATATTTACTTCCCATATAGCTGATCCAGTTGTCTGAGCATAGATAATATCGTGCGACTATATATACGAAATAACCAAAGATTTTATGGAAAAAACTAGCATTAATGGGCGTACAACTCTTCCATATACAGTTTATATTTATAGTCACATATCAGCTGAAGCCTCTTAGTAGGGAAAATAAAATTAATCTTTTCTATCTCTCGCTTTGGTATTGTGGAAATGCTCGACTATGAGCCAGCAGATGAGGTTGTAAGATGGGGAGCTTCCACGCCTTTGTTGGGAACAGAACACTTCTGCGGAATGGGAACGAATATTTGGAAAGCCACGCTCAACGAAAGGAAAGAGAGAGTTAAATACTCGTCTTAAACCAAGTTTTTGTTTGATGCAATCGAAATTTTTATTGGAAAACTACAATAATAAGAAATCTAAGTCATCCATCAGACTATTGTGTAATAGCCTGAGTTTGGTAAACGCTCTCAGAATACATTTATTCAGAATAGGGTTGTCTCGGGCCCAACATGCAGTTGGGATGAATGAAAATGAATCATTGGAACGTATTCGTGGAAGCTGAGATATAGGTGTATGCAGGTTAAGTCATTCAATTTCAGATGCTAGGCATGGAATTATTACTCTTGACACCGAACAGCATCCTGCAGTTCGTTAGAGTTAGATGGGCTTGAAGTACACATTACAGGGGTATTTTATAAAGTTTGAAGAGAGTATAGTCGCAGTACTAACGCATCACTTCACAACGGTAATAATATAATAACAACAAAAGGCACATATGCAGACACTTGTTATGTGGACGTAGTCTCATAATTTACAAATTAAGATTACTGAAGGAATGGTTGTGAATACTTCAAAGTACATGCCTAAGTACGAAAGTACTTTGTCCAAAATGAGGGTATTCGCATTTCATGCTGGAAATATTATCGAATGTTATTACAGTTTTCATGTGGAATCATTTAAATGGCAGGCGTGGCAATTGATAATGTCAAGAATAATAAAATATGTCGAATATATTCGTCTACATACTACAATCAAATGAAAATCAACTTAAACTGGACGAATATACCATAATAGGTAGCCTGTACTGTGGCTAGAGACTTTAATGTGACACAACATTTTGAAAGAATACAAGGAATGGCGAGCAATCATCACAGGTGGTGTCACTACCAATGAGTAGTTAAAACATAAAGTACGACATTACATCGTTCAGTTGTAAAAATCCATATTATGTGGAACTAATTCAAAACATCGCATAATATCTGGCACATAACATACATAAGAATCATGGTACTATTTTAAGGTTGATACACCTGTGGTATATTGGCAGGACATATAACTCAATTGATAATTACAACCCTTCAGTCAGGATTACGACCTAGTTTCTCAACCCACTTATGTTGTGTGTGTTAATTTTATACATGAGTGGCGGGACCTACAGTTTAAAGTCGACTCCGAACGACAGATTTTTGAGAAACTTTTCATGGCAATTGCATTTACTCTCAGAGTTTTTGCCAGAAATCTGCTGAGAGGAAGTCGCCGAAGAAATACTTTTTGTATTTTATTTTGATGTCTGGCCTGGGGCTCAAACCCTGGCTTTTCGTCTAATAAGCCAACACACTACCTACTAGACCACGGCGACGCACATATTGGCAGGAACATCAGGGAATTTTTTTTTTGCCAATCTAGGGTTAATGAAAACGTGCTTTGCTTTGAAGAATTTTCAAAAATTAACCGCCAATTGCTTTATAAGACGCCTTTTGCACGTTGAAATTTGTTTCGAAACAAATTTCAAGACACTTGAGTTTGTAGGAGAGGGGGGAAAAACGAGCGGGGGTGATTTCACAATTTCATGTACTCGCGAAACTTGCTTTGTTCTTTATTCGTATATACACAGAGTTGTATTTGATTTCACATTTTCTTTTATTTTTTGTTTCGCATAGTGAAGTTAACATGCTGACTGCCGCGGCAATTTTCAAAAAACTGGCCAAAAATGACAATTTGATTTTTTTTTTACATTATATTACTTAAAAAACTCTATTTTTAGATCGTAGGTATCATCAAAAATAAAAATTATGTTTTTTAGGAGAAAAAGTGGTTTAATGAGTTCGAGATAACTCGTAGATTCCGTTCCGTTCTAGGGAGCCAACTATGAATTATCTCGTAGTGGGCAGTCATTACTTTTTGTTTATTTTGTGTTTGAAATCAAAACATTTGCAAAAGAAATTTTTTAGTACCAAACAATTAATTGTAAAAATGAAAAAATAAAAATCAAAAAGAATATAATTTAATTTTTTAATTTTTAAAAATCAATAAATAAGGTAAATATATTAAAAAATAATAATACATTCATAAATATATGTATAATATATTATAATATTATAAAAAAATATAATATTCATATAATGTTCATTTTTAAAGAATTGTTTGGCGTTGTTTGAACCTAAATCACAATGCCAAATAAAGTTATAACTGTCAAAAACAGCAGAATGACGCGATAAAAGAAAACAAAATTTCTGAAATTAATTTTTTACGTGCAAAAGCGAAAGAAATTTTAAAAGAAAATGCAAAAAAGTTTTTGAAACTTGTTTCGAAACAAATTTCAACGTGCAAAAGGCGTCTAAGTGTATAGAAAGAAATCATGGGCTTTTTCTATTTTAAGCGATCGATCAACGCGTACAGTATATTTGTGGCAGTTGGCGAGTGCGCATCAGGAAAAAAACATTCGATTTTTATTTACTTAGTATACATAAGTCAAAATGGAGTCTTCCGGAGTTCTATTTACAATTGATAAAAAGATTATGGAATCAAAAAGTGAATTGGAAGCCGTTTATTTTTCTAAACCCCGTTTGGTAGCCTATTATGGGAAGGCTTTCAATGTGCCAGAGTCAGCCAAAAAGATTTACTATTTTAAAAATCCAAAATCTCATGATTATCCCATTAATTTAAATACTCCAAGGAGCAATAAGTTAAATTTTGTTTGTGCACAAGATCTACAACGCGAACTTAAATATGCCATGACGCCGATGTTTAAAAAAAACGTTGAAAATCTAAAGAAAATAAAGATTTTCACTACACGATGGTGTTTAAATAAAGTCATGTACTGTTATTACCGTAAAATAAGAACGCAACAAACGATTCGTGTTTCTCGTTATAACAGTGAACTTTACATATTATTTGGCAACGACGATTACTATTCTGCATACGAAGCTAATAAAAATTTGCAAAAACTAAACAGCCGTTATTATGAACTTCTCAACCACGTATTTACAGGTAAATTTGTTGTTAATTTTTAAAGTATGAAAGAGAAAGGAATTCATAAAATAAAATCGAACACTTTCAGAATCGCTTTATTATGATCCAAATATAAATAAACCAGACCGACCAGATTTATATGGAGTCCATCAGAGCAGTTTTGGAGAATTTGAAATAATTTATTCTGGTTTATTAGAGGGGATTCAAGCAGAGGAAGAATTCAATGACTTGTAAGATCAAACGACTTAAGTCACATATCGTTACTTGGTATACAAATCAATTTGAAAACTAGGTTGCCTCTTTTTGTTTTTCGCATGTTTTTCTCACGTTCCAAAAAAAAAAGGAAACACTACCTCAATAATTATTTTCCTTACATACATAATATATGTATCCAAGCGTTGGTGTTCAAATATTGACACTTCTAAAGTGATGTTCATAGTTAATTTGAGTTCATAATTTAAATTTAATGTAAAGCTTGTTATGGTTTGATGTATATCGCCATTATACTGCAAATAATTTCATCGAATGCGCTCGAGGTTAGACGAATGTGGCCGGTTCATAAACGGGAACAGCACTTTTAACTAACCGCCTTAGCTTATGTTTTGGCTTTCAGATCAGTTGGTTGCCATTTCTGTGAACGACACTTCTATTGAAATATCCAATTGGTGTTATAAGAGTTCCTTGCATATCTTATGTAAGAATTCGTTAAATCGTTTAGATTTGCTTTTGTTTTTATACTTTTAGACTGAGTTGTGGCAGTTAGATCTGCTTAAATTATTGCTAATCAGTTATTTACTTCCGAAGCGCCGGATACGCTCTACAGTAATAACATTTTTATTTGGCAAAGATTACGATTAAATTTCAAACAGTATCAACATGCAGTTTGTCTACTACCCAGACGTTTTTTGGTTTTTTTTCACCCACCACCGTAGTATACATTTTTCTCTTATTGCAGCGATGATTTGGAAGCTCTTAATAGTTGTCGTTGGGTTATAACGAAAACATTGACGGATTGTGATGAAGATGATCCCCTAGATTATTTATGTTTATGGCTGCAAGCATACCTAACTAACGCCACGGACATCTATATTGCCTACATGAACTCTGATGGTATTGTAAATGAACCAGTTGTTCATAAGCATATATCCGAAATCCCAAAGGAATATGTATGACATTGTAAAATAATTTTTGAGAGGTTTAAATTAATTTTTGTATGTTTACAGAAAGCCGATTGGAAGCCGAGCATTTGTACTGGCTTTCTGCATAAATTTTTACAGGAAGTCAACACGTTAATGTCAAACCACAATGTCAACAGCGTAAACACGGTTTATGAATTTTATATTAATACAGATAACACTGTCACAAGGCGAATTCATTCGCCTTGCACTGTCACTTATAAAATATTTAAAGACAAACCAGAAAAAGTTATACTCACACCAGAGTATATGGAATATTGCAAAAAACAAACTTCAAATTAGATTAAGTTTAAACTCAATGAAATGAACATTTTATTATTGATTTATATTGGAATTGAAATAAGAAATAAACAAAAAAAATCATTTATTAACTGGTGTTATTACAATACCTGGTCTTTTTATAACTACAGCGACTTTACTCTGAACTTGACAGTTGATAATGGCTATATCTGTCAAATTAATTGTCATTTATGCAGTATATTTTACTAAATCACAACAACACTCAATGATAAGAACTATGGGTTGATGATTATTGCCTGCTTCTGGATGTTAGCGACACTACTGGACGCATTAGATATTCTTCACAAGGAATTTAAGGGCTTTATCGTTTCATGTAGAGTTGATGCGTATTGGCCACCATGTTCGTACGAACTGACTGCTAAACATGGTAGCAAGCCATGCCTAATTGTGTTGAAATGTCATGTAGGAATAATCATGCGGAGAACATAAGGCCGCTATTAATTATTAACTTGAAACACTTGGCTTGAAAAGACCCACTCTATCATACTGAATAGCTTATAATTATCTTGGTATTCCATTTCGCTTAATACTGGTCACTAATCTTTAAAGGGCATCCTATAGAACAGCAATCGAATGGTTAAAACGTTTTCGGAATTTATGGAAATATTACCAACTGATCGACATAGTCTTAAGGGTAGTATGTAGAGTAACAAGATAATAACTTCCCGCGGACTTCTGTCAAAATTGCTAAGGATAAACTAATTGGCATCTAAAATAAAAGTTTCTTTCGATTTCGATGGCAAACTGTACGTTGTTCTAGTCATGGTGAAAATTAAGGCAGATAACATGGCTTCAGTGTAAGAAGCCGGAACGTACGTATGTAGTTTTCATAAACATTTGGTTTACTTTATCAACAGTATTTGATCAAATCGCTCACATTGTGAAACAGTAATGTGACACTTTATGATGTGGCAGTAATATGAAGAAGAAAACAAAAATAAATCGAATTGCTAAGGATATGTATGTATGTAAAAACCTAAAAGGGAAATAAAAGCAACAAAGAGAATAAAAAATAAACATTCGCACATTTAAACACCATTAAACTGTGTCGCATTAACTCTCATATCATCAGAGAGCGTCAGTCTATGGCATTCCGTTGACTGGAATTTTGATTTCCTTGTGTGATGATTTCATGTGCACGCGTGCATTATCACGGCATACATGATCTCTTCATATCGTCTTCATAAGATGGCATCACACGTGTATGTAACGGTTTTAGTATTCGTTGTGACTTTATCAAGCTCATAAGCCCAGCCTGATGTTAGCTCTCTAGTACATTGTGATGGATGTACATATATTTCGTGTACGTTTACGAATCGAGACAAAAACTCGTTAAACAATGTCAAACACTTGCGGATTATTATAATAACATTGCGTTGCTGATCGATTTTGTGCAAACGCAATAAGTGATCACATCCAACGTAACTCATTGAGCCATGCGAGGGGCCTGTGCCGTGCAGAATCTTTTGCACTTTCAAGCGCTGGCCGATTAAGGCGTTATTTGATTATATGATTGATTGATTGATTGATATTTTTCTGCCAAACCCTATGCTTGCCACTTACTTTAAATATCATGTGATTGTCATCGCTAACAATGCCTATCACACACATATTAAAATTAGCACAAGAGTTTAATGGCAGCAAAGTTTTTCTTTTACTTAAGTGGCGCGATATTCAGACAATCATGAGCATTCTCTTCCCGTTCTCTTGTCTCGCTAGCTGTAAGCAGTTTGCAGCACTGTATCTCACGTTAGACTTTAAAGTCGTTTATGGAGAACCATATGCCTTTGAATCCATTTTCTTCCACATCAATTGTTGATTCTTTGAACTTAAGCATCCGAGTTTATTCAAGTGGGCAGTATTTTGTTACTGATACCGAACTGTGTTAAGGTTACTGATTTATTTACAGTTTCCTGACAAAATTTCGTGAACTCTGCACCAGTGACTTGGCATTGGGGCATTACATAGCAACATTCTCACTGTCAAGCATAATCACATGACGTAAAAAAAAGTGTAAGTCAAATAATAATAAAAATAATGGAGCAGTTGTTTCGTACAGCCCTATATTTTTTAAAGAAACACAAGGAACATTCCAAGAAAAATAAGAAGAGTTCTTATGGTTACTTACCGTACTGTGACATACTAAAATTGAATTCCAGCACATAACGACCTCTCCTGTGCCGCATTCGATGGGTTATTATCTGCGCAATTTTAACAAATAAAATAAAATAAATTGCATTCGAATTTTCTCTGCCTAACAGAAAAAAATTTTTTTTTTCTGAATTCCTAAGCAACAACTGCAACAAGGCAGACAAAAGACATTAAAGGTAAATAGAGCAACGAGCCACTGGAAAATGAAGTGAAAAACGAAAGGATGTTAAAGCACTGTTAACGATTACAAAGGCTAGATGGATTTTGTTGATGGCATGGAACACAAGTGTCTTAGGCTCACGTAATTTAAAAATAATTTTCAGTTTCCTTTACTTTGAATAATTATGATCATCATAATCATTATCATCGTCATGATCATCATTATCGTTAACATAATGGAGGGGTTTTTATTGTTTTGTTTTACTTTTAAACACAATCAAATTTATTTTTTTTTTCATTTTTCATATTATTATTGTTGTTTTCTTGTTGTTGTTGTCATAATTCAAAAATTAAAAATTTGTTTTTGTTGTTCAACATTTTCCCCATTCAGTTCGGAAAATATTTTCCACATTCAACATCATCAAGTCAAGTTAAGTCAAGTCAAGTCACGCATATTTTGCGTTTGTTGATAAGTTTTTTGTGACTAGCAGGCCCAGCACAAAGGCAACAAAAAATTTTAATTAAAACTGTGTTAGACAAACGAAGGCTTTTATTGCCGTTTTCGTTTTCGTTTTTAAATTTCTCTTTTTCAGAATTTCTTCTTTTGTTTATTGTAAAATATGGAACAAATACTCTGAAAAGTGGCAAAGCTTAAAAGGGTCCTTCATATGTAAACCTGAATTGAATTATGAAGTGTACGTTGGTGTAAAGTTTTTAATTTAATTTCAGTTTTACAATGGCATTTATTTATCATTGGATTGGCTGAGAAGGGATTGAAAATTGCAAGGAATATGATTTTCAAAAGTATTCTCATAGTCAGCTTCCGCGTGTTCCAATGCATAGGCATTTCGGATTTTATTCTAAAAAAAAGCGCGTTTGGTTGATGAATTTTCGTTTAGCACCAGTAGAGTTTTGCAAACACCAAAACTACTTACTTACTTAATTGGCCATAACAACCCGTTTATCGGATTTCGGCCTGCCGCAACACATCCTTCCAGGCGCCTCTGCTTCGTGCGCGCCTACATCAGTTGGTCACACCAATCGATGACAGGGCTTCCTCGATTTGGTCCTTTTTTTTTGGTCCACCAAAACACATTCTGGTTGGTTGTTCCGTTTGACGACAACAGTTCTATAATTTATATCCGCTCGTTGATTTGAAAATGAATGGAGTATTTGAGCCTGAGACACTCGCATTTCATGCCATCAACATCCTTTAACATCCTTTCGTTTTTCATTTTCCAGTGGCTCGTTTCTCTATTTACCTTCGATGTCTTGTTGCCGTTGTTGCTTAGAAATTCAGAATTTTTTTTTCTATTATCCTATGCAGAGTAATATTTCTTGTTTTTTTTATCATTAAAGTTCTTTTGATATTCGAATGCAATTTATTTTATTTTATTTGCTTAAATAGAACAGATAATAACCATCGAAAGTAGTACGAGAGAGATTGTTATGTGCTTCAATTAAATTTTAGTGTGCCACAGTAAGGTGTATAGGTTTAGCGTTGAACATAAGCAGGCTTCTCCTTTTTTTAAATTATTTTATTGTTGTTTTTTTTTTAACAAATTTGATTACAAACTTGGTCACAAGCAAACTTCGAAATCTAAATCCGGTTGGTTTTTCGATTTTTACAAATTAAGAGACTTCAATGAATTCGTACAATTGGTCGTTATTATTGAAGCCTGCTTATCTTTGATTTTTTTAGAGGAAGATCAAACACTATCACCTCTTGTAAAAGAGTAGAACGAAAGATCTGATTGAAGAAAAAAAATCTGATCAGATCAGACTTGCGGAATAGACGTTATACACCAGAACCGGCTGGTCTGTGAAGCTTATCCGAAATTCTCAAACGAAATGTAATGAATGATGCATCGTACATCATTTGATTCTCCTTAGTTGGCCCTTTACAACCCTTTAGCCAGGACTACACCACAGAGGTCAGCAATAAATATATTTTTGAATATTGAGCAAAATCGAATCATACTCATAATTGCTGATACTTAAACGCATTCATACTTATTTTATTATCATGTAACCTCTACTCATATTAAAAGTTTGAAATACTCATCATATTCATACTCAACAACACGTATAATGTTGGTTATTTCGACTCTCCATGACTCAACATTTACAACAAACACAAAATAAGTATGATTCGATTACGAATACTAAAATACTCGCTAGAAGTTTGTGTGTCTGCTCTGCTTGCTGCTCTGTCTTTTTCGCTTATGTGTCTGTAGCTCTTTTTTTTTAAATACATCAACAACTAAGACTTGACTTTTCTAAAGTTATGAATCTAAATGAGTAGGCTTATGAATCAAACATATTTCGAATGGTATGAGTTTGATGTGAGCGTTGTACGCATACTCATTGCAACCTATACCTATAAAACTACGTTGTAGTGAGTACGAATGAATCAGAGTAGTTAAATTTCAATATTATTGACTCACTTGTATTCATAATTTTAATGAGTTCTTATGAGTAGCGAAAAAACGATTCATTGCTAGTCTCTGCTACATACTAGCTTATCACTAAGATCATGTTGTGTGTGCTAATTTTATATATGAGTGCCGCTTCCTACCGTTTAACATGTGAACCTATGTGGTATGCTCTTGCATTATAGCTTCTAAGCATTTAAACTGATTTTATTTCAATTTTTTTTTGTGATCATCAAAATTGCTTTCCGTTAAGATGGAAAGCAACTTACTTAAGCTTTTGTTAAGTATTAACAGCTTTTAAGGATTTTTAATTGAATCTGATTTAACTGCCCATTTAAGTATAAAAAAAAAGTTTTTTTTTTCTTCTCTTAACGTGCTGTTAATGGACAATTTTCAATACAATTAATTGTAATTATTTATAAATATTGGTTGGATTTCTTTATTTTATTACAGCCAACGTTTCATTTCTTAAGTGATTTTTTATAATTACTTCCTTCAATATATGCAAGTCCCAATGAAATGTTGATTAAAAAACACAATAAATTGAAAGTGACCCAGTTTTGTTTTTTTTTATCATTTTTTTTTTCTATTCAATTTGCTTTTGTTTTTTCTTTCGCATTTCATTATGCCACAAGAAACTCAAACCCAGCATAGAGAATGCAGGGAGAAACAATAAAAAGCAATAATTTAAATACATAACAAATTTTCTTTCTTTTTTTTCTATCATTTTGCATTTAAATCAGCACATACGCGCACAATTATACTCTCCTTTAACGTTGCATTTGTTCCCACTGCTGCTGCATGTGATGTTGCACGTAACAACAACATATCATCATCGTCAGTCATCATTATTATTATTATTATTGTTGTTATTGTCAGTGCATCACAACACTTGCTGGTTGTGTCTCTTATGCTCAAAAGCAATTGACTTCAGTTACAAATGCGCCCACAACAACATAACGAACAGCCAGCTAACCAACAGCGGCAACGAAAATTTAAGCATCATTCATCCCGAAACATTCATTCAAGCATATGGATCATGCAAAACAATGGCTCACACTCATACATGCTTGCTCACGCAAAAAACAAAACAAAAAGCTACAGTGAATGTTGTTGGAAGTCGTACAAAATTAAAAATTTTTTTTAACCGTCATGGCAGGCATGTGCCTTTCACAAAGCAACTGTTGTTGAATTGTTGGCTTGAGGTTTCATGTAGGATTAGGTTAGGTTAGGTTAAGTTAGAGGACGTGTACTTGTCAATTAAGACAAGTACAGTACCCGGAGGTCGAATTGACCCATTGTACAACGCCCTAGTTTCTCACACCATTTATATTGTGTGTGTTAATTTTATAGATGAGTGGTGGGACCTACAGTTTCAAGTCGACTCCGAACGACAGATTTTTTTGTGATACATTTTCATGGCAATTTTATTTACTCTCAGAGTTTTTGCCAGAAATCTACTGAGAGGAAGTCGCCGAAAAAAGACTTTTTGTATTTTGTCTTGATGTCTGGCCTGGGGCTCGAACCCTGGCCTTACGTCTAATAAGCCAACACACTACCTACTAGACTACGTCGATTTCTATTATGTAGGATCCTAGTTTTTAATCGACTATGTGTTGTGGGGCCATGTGAAATGTTATAATTCAAAAACGAGCGCCTAACTTTTCTTACGACTTGTGTTTTTAAAACCTTATATGCTTAGTCATTGAACGAACAATTGTTCCAATGATTTCGAACGGCGTAAAATAATTCGTGTGTTTCACCAGAGACCATTCAGATCAGTTAGAAAATTGATTGATAAATTGGACACCTTATTCCATAGAGATAGCATCAATTCAATATTAAAATCAGCTTCCAAAATCATTAGGAATCACTCAAGAAGCAAGAATTTCGAAACTTTTGTCCGCAACATGAATCATGCATCCGTCATGGGCCAAAGCCATGAGATGTTCAAAGATAATTTTGAATTTTCGATTTTATTGGATCTACACTAACCCAAGAGTGGAAGAAATCTGTAAAGTAAGTAAAGCGGTATTTACTATGCCAAGGTGAAACTACAAGATTTTCCCCGATAGCCATCTAATAATGTCAATGCCAGGTTATTTTATGCGCCAGTGTTGAGGTGCAACTTGATTATTTATACGAATGCAATATGGTCTGTTTTCCATTGTAACGTGAGTGTCCTGTGAGTCCATTCTCTTTAATACTGCAGAGCTTTAACTATTTCTCCAACATGAGGATTCTCATGTGCGTAAATGCAAGATGTCTTATCAACAAAGCTGGAAGAGTGGGTATGACAGCTTATTGGGATGATTGAAGTTTACATTAAATATGGCACACTGCTACACAGCATCTATAAAGCGTTCACAAAGTGATTTTCATTTTTTTTTCGTCCGATAACATAGTTTTCCAAAAGCATTGCAATGTTAATATGAAAACTGAGTCCCAAATGATGAAACTTTCGATAAAAAAAAATTTATATTAAGGAAGGAGCAGTACTCCTTTACTTTCGAATGTCCTTCTTAGAATTTGAATTAATCTGGTAACACTGTGTTTCTTTCTTTAAAATAAAATTGCCACGGAAAGTTTCTCAAAAATCAATTATTTAGGGTCGGCATTAAACTCTAGCTTCCGGCACTGATGGATAAAAGAAACACACACAACATGATTTGTGTGAGAAGCTTGGTTGTAGTCCTGACTAAAGGAAGTGGAAGAAAAATCGTTAACCCTTTGCACTCGGCACCGTTTCAGACGTTATCTACCAGCAACTCGACGCCACTTTTTAAGAAAACGTACATCCTGGAAACGTGATATTATACAGTATAATTTTAGAACCAAGTAAGGAATTGTAATGAAATTTGTTTTATACGAATTTGTAGACATTGAAGAACACATATTTACAAAAAAAATATCAAAAATTTTTTCTATTCGACGCTTCAGTACCAACTGAGATCTTGTACATTTTATCGTTATATATATATCGTTTACCGTTATCGGATTTCTTTATTATCGTATCAAGTTTAACAGTTCATTGAGCCACACCCTTGTAGCTTTGAACGGCTAATCCACTATATCTACACTTTGCTCAACGGATCAGAGAAGTGTACAGTCCGTTGTGAATGCACTTTTACGTTCCTTTTCGACGTGTAGAACGGACGATTTATTTATCATGCATCTTGTTAATTTCATTACATTTCGATCAATTTTTTTATGTCATTTTAACAGAAAACTACAGGAGTACACGTGTTCCTTAAAAAATTGCGGTGGAATAATTTCATTGTCCGTAATCGCTAACAAGTCGCCGTGGTCTAGTAGGTAGTGTGTTGGCTTATTAGACGAAAAGCCAGGGTTCGAGCCCCAGGCCAGACATCAAAATAAAATACAAAAAGCATTTTTTCGGCGTCTTCCTCTCAGCAGATTTCTGGCAAAAATTCTGAGATAAAATAAAAATTGCCATGAAAAGTTTCTCAAAAAATCTGTCGTTCGGAGTCGACTTTAAACTGTAGGTCCCGCCACTCATGTATAAAATTAACACACACAACAGTAAGTGGTGTGAGAAACTAGGTCGTAATCCTGACTGAAGGGTTGTAATGACCAATTGTGTATGTATGTAATCGCTAACAAACTATCATGTTCCCTCAGAGGGGACAACCGAGTGATATGCTAGACTTAAGTTGTCCCCTCAGAGGGGACAGCCGAGTGCGAAGGGTTAATCAATAAATTGGAAAAACTATCTTGCTGTAGAACATCATGCACTTTAACTTTAGAATCTTATATGTTTTGTTCTCATTAAACGAATTAAATGTAATTTATTTATTGTCGTACGATTTTCGCTGGCATACACTGTATTGTTTTGTTGATATTCAACGCTGTTGTGCTATGTATGTATGTATGCGTTCTTAGAAAACTTTTTCTAAAGCTTTTTACAAAAAAATCTTCTCTTTTCCCTTTTTTGTAGCCGCAGTCGCAGATACAGTAACAATTGCCAGATTTACCGAAAATAAAAACACAACAAAAAAACTGCATTGACTGCAAAAATGAAGAGGCAAAAAGAGCTGAATTGAAATAAATCCACAAAAGAAACTAGAAATTGTGTCATTTTGTTTATTCAACAACACTTCTGTGGAAATGTGTCAACTATTGTTTTTGTTTTTGTTTATGATTTAATTTACGCCTAAAGTTGTTATACAAATGGCAGGCTAAAAATAATACCAAACAAAATGCTGCAAATGCAACAAATTTAATATAAAAAAAAATTAAAAATTTTTGAAAAAAAATTTTAAATTTTTTAAAGGTTTTTCTAGAATAAAAAAACTTTCGATCTGTTCATCAGATCCTAACAGAACTTAAAACTGTAGAAGAGAAACAGTTCTCCGCATGATATACAAAGTGTTGCTGCACGTATAACAAGCATGTTAGGACTTCTCCTCAAACAGCAGCCAGCCAGACTTGATTCATCACACTTTCAGAATTTTGTAAGCGAATTTCTGTAACAACATCGAAGTATTTCAATTATTTTTCGAGTCTAGTTCTTCAGCGTTTTTTTTACAATTTTTTGAAAACCTTCCATTTAGCTGTTAACGCCTTTATCTGTTCCATCATTCGAAATCCTATTTTTTGTATTTTGTAAAAATATTCCGTCTCTACCCGCAAAATGTTCCGGTGTTGCTGAGCTACACCCATAAGTTGGTCTTAATAGATCGAATGCTTATCGAATACTTTGTTATCGATTGTCACTGTGACTTCAATATTGGAAAGAAGAAAAAGTAACAGACAGCCAAATCCAAAGCATACTTCTGTGACATGTTTGTTTACAATTTCAGTCGTAATTTTATTTTTATTTTCTTTTCAATTTTCTACCGATAAGCATCCATAGACTTCAAGGTAAAATCCTACAATTTTGTGTTCTATTAAGGTGAAGAGATATCCTTGTAATATCTCCTCCAAGGCTAATGCCCCGACAAACCTCAGGAAGCTGACTACCATTTGATATTCAACCAGTTGTTTTCTTCGGTGATGCATTTATGCCTTCCTGGTGCCAATAATGTATTCCGAGGATTCATTTTTATCGTCACAAAGTCTGAATGTTAGGCTCGAGTCAGCCGCCATTCTTACTAAATGTTCAGCTCACACAAGACCGGTTACCAACCTCAGGTTATACCTTTATGAACAACTTAGATCTCCTCTAAGTCTTCAGTACTCTGACACAAGATAGGTGGTTATTCATTTATATCCTGACGTACAACTCATACCTCCTCTTAATAAGTGTTGACTCTGTCTTCAGTGCGCTGATATAAGACCGCTTACCAACCTCAGGTTCTTCATTTATAGCCTGATGTACAACTCATATCTCCTCATAATAAGTGATCACTAAGTCTTCTCTAATCTGATATAAGACCGCTTTCTAACCTCTGGTTATTCCATTCTAGCCTGACGTAAAGCTCTGATCTCCTTTTATTGTAAATTCCCAACAAAACTTTTGATTGCCTCAAACCCGTTTGTTTTGAGAGAAGCCTTTGTATCTTTTTATATTCCCTACCGTTGGGCAACCAACCTCCTCATTCTTCCTTCAACGATATACAGTGAGCGTCAAAAAAAAAACCGCACACTAAGGATAAAATTCTAACAATCACCAAACTCAACTTTTACCACTTAAGGAGAGTGGCCGAAAAAATTTGAAAATATTTTGAAATTTTTTGTAATTTTTTTTTGTTTCAATTTTAGAAACTGGCAGAAATTGCCGTAGTCTAGTAGGTAGTGTGTTGGCTTATTAGACGTAAAAGCCAGGGTTCGAGCCCTAGGCCAGACATCAAGACAAAATACAGAAAGTATTTCTTAGGCGACTTCCTCTCAGCAGATTTCTGGCAAAAGCTCTGTGAGTAAATAAAATTGCCATGAAAAGTTTCTCAAAAATCTGTTGTTCGGAGTCTACTTTAAACTGTAGGTCCCGCTACTCATGTATAAAATTAACACACACAACAGTAAGTGGTGTGAGAAACTAGGTCGTAATCCTGACTGAAGGGTTGTAATGACCAATTGTGTATGTATGTAATCGCTAACAAACTATCATGTTCCCTCAGAGGGGACAACCGAGTGATATGCTAGACTTAAGTTGTCCCCTCAGAGGGGACAGCCGAGTGCGAAGGGTTAATCAATAAATTGGAAAAACTATCTTGCTGTAGAACATCATGCACTTTAACTTTAGAATCTTATATGTTTTGTTCTCATTAAACGAATTAAATGTAATTTATTTATTGTCGTACGATTTTCGCTGGCATACACTGTATTGTTTTGTTGATATTCAACGCTGTTGTGCTATGTATGTATGTATGCGTTCTTAGAAAACTTTTTCTAAAGCTTTTTACAAAAAAATCTTCTCTTTTCCCTTTTTTGTAGCCGCAGTCGCAGATACAGTAACAATTGCCAGATTTACCGAAAATAAAAACACAACAAAAAAACTGCATTGACTGCAAAAATGAAGAGGCAAAAAGAGCTGAATTGAAATAAATCCACAAAAGAAACTAGAAATTGTGTCATTTTGTTTATTCAACAACACTTCTGTGGAAATGTGTCAACTATTGTTTTTGTTTTTGTTTATGATTTAATTTACGCCTAAAGTTGTTATACAAATGGCAGGCTAAAAATAATACCAAACAAAATGCTGCAAATGCAACAAATTTAATATAAAAAAAAATTAAAAATTTTTGAAAAAAAATTTTAAATTTTTTAAAGGTTTTTCTAGAATAAAAAAACTTTCGATCTGTTCATCAGATCCTAACAGAACTTAAAACTGTAGAAGAGAAACAGTTCTCCGCATGATATACAAAGTGTTGCTGCACGTATAACAAGCATGTTAGGACTTCTCCTCAAACAGCAGCCAGCCAGACTTGATTCATCACACTTTCAGAATTTTGTAAGCGAATTTCTGTAACAACATCGAAGTATTTCAATTATTTTTCGAGTCTAGTTCTTCAGCGTTTTTTTTACAATTTTTTGAAAACCTTCCATTTAGCTGTTAACGCCTTTATCTGTTCCATCATTCGAAATCCTATTTTTTGTATTTTGTAAAAATATTCCGTCTCTACCCGCAAAATGTTCCGGTGTTGCTGAGCTACACCCATAAGTTGGTCTTAATAGATCGAATGCTTATCGAATACTTTGTTATCGATTGTCACTGTGACTTCAATATTGGAAAGAAGAAAAAGTAACAGACAGCCAAATCCAAAGCATACTTCTGTGACATGTTTGTTTACAATTTCAGTCGTAATTTTATTTTTATTTTCTTTTCAATTTTCTACCGATAAGCATCCATAGACTTCAAGGTAAAATCCTACAATTTTGTGTTCTATTAAGGTGAAGAGATATCCTTGTAATATCTCCTCCAAGGCTAATGCCCCGACAAACCTCAGGAAGCTGACTACCATTTGATATTCAACCAGTTGTTTTCTTCGGTGATGCATTTATGCCTTCCTGGTGCCAATAATGTATTCCGAGGATTCATTTTTATCGTCACAAAGTCTGAATGTTAGGCTCGAGTCAGCCGCCATTCTTACTAAATGTTCAGCTCACACAAGACCGGTTACCAACCTCAGGTTATACCTTTATGAACAACTTAGATCTCCTCTAAGTCTTCAGTACTCTGACACAAGATAGGTGGTTATTCATTTATATCCTGACGTACAACTCATACCTCCTCTTAATAAGTGTTGACTCTGTCTTCAGTGCGCTGATATAAGACCGCTTACCAACCTCAGGTTCTTCATTTATAGCCTGATGTACAACTCATATCTCCTCATAATAAGTGATCACTAAGTCTTCTCTAATCTGATATAAGACCGCTTTCTAACCTCTGGTTATTCCATTCTAGCCTGACGTAAAGCTCTGATCTCCTTTTATTGTAAATTCCCAACAAAACTTTTGATTGCCTCAAACCCGTTTGTTTTGAGAGAAGCCTTTGTATCTTTTTATATTCCCTACCGTTGGGCAACCAACCTCCTCATTCTTCCTTCAACGATATACAGTGAGCGTCAAAAAAAAAACCGCACACTAAGGATAAAATTCTAACAATCACCAAACTCAACTTTTACCACTTAAGGAGAGTGGCCGAAAAAATTTGAAAATATTTTGAAATTTTTTGTAATTTTTTTTTGTTTCAATTTTAGAAACTGGCAGAAATTGCCGTAGTCTAGTAGGTAGTGTGTTGGCTTATTAGACGTAAAAGCCAGGGTTCGAGCCCTAGGCCAGACATCAAGACAAAATACAGAAAGTATTTCTTAGGCGACTTCCTCTCAGCAGATTTCTGGCAAAAGCTCTGTGAGTAAATAAAATTGCCATGAAAAGTTTCTCAAAAATCTGTTGTTCGGAGTCTACTTTAAACTGTAGGTCCCGCTACTCATGTATTAAATTAACACACACAACATAAGTGGTGTGAGAAACTAGGACGTTGTACAATGGGTCAATTCGACCTCGGGGAACTGTACTTGTCTTAATTGACAAGTACACTTCCTCTAACCTAACCTAACCTTAGTAACCTTCGTTAACGTATATTTTTGTTAATGTACAGTTTGTTTTGACGCCCACTGTACGAATAAGCCTCAAGCCACAGCGATACTTAAAGTCCACATAACCCATACCATTGGTCTTTCAAACGAATAAAAAAGTTATCGACCCTACACAAACAATGTTTTATTTGAATATAAAAATAGGAAGGGCTTAATGAAAGACCCAATGGAAGTAATTCTAAGCTAAAATAATTATGTTGAACGTCTTACCATAAACAGAGTATCGAATATATTAAATAACGCAAAGGAGTGTGTGAGTCCTTAAAGGCTTTTCCTTTTCACCAGTGTTACCATATTGCTTTCATTTTCGTAGTAAATTCCCATAGTTGATATCGTATGCTATTGAGTGTTCAATTTATTGTATTAAAAAACAAACAAAGTCTGTTAATGTGCACTGGTTACTGTGCTCTGTAAGCGTTTATTAAACGATTTTAATAAATTTTATACGAAACTGTTCATAATTAATTATTATTGCTGCACTAAATTAACCATTAATTATTTATAGACAATTAATTCATAAAAAAAATATTAAAAACCAAGAGAACGAAATTCTCACAAGCCGTGAATCATCGATCATTGAGCACTCTACTGAAAGTTATCAAATTTTTTTAAAATTATTTTTGGCCACTTGGTTCATTTGGTTACCCACATTCCGCTGTTTTCATGTTCGATGTTCTAAGCCGATGGGTTTTACCATCTCAAAGAATTTTATTAAAATTCCTGATGCTCAGAATAGTAAACACAGAGTAAGTACAACACTCACATGCTTGCTTGTATTTCATATGAAATTTAAATTGTGATCGAATTCAATAGAAAATAAATGCAACAACAAAATACATGAAATAAAATATAAAATATTTTCAATTAAATTAATATTAATTAAATAAACTCCAGTTGAAACAAATAACAATCAATTAAAGACCGACATACTCGTACACACACACAGACACACACACACTATACCGGTAACTTGCCACAACATAAAATAGCAACGTAAGGCAATACATTACAAATGCAAATCCAACCATATTGTTAATGTATTATGTGTACGAGGGTGGAAAGAAAACATCAGTGGCACATGAACCTGTTGTGTGGCAAGTTTGGTAAGCAAATTGTTCTTAGTTTTGTAGCGAGTTTATAGGCCATCGCAGTCATGTGATTTGACCCCACATAGACTATTTTCTTGTACGAATACGTTCGGTTCAGTTCCCCATTGCTGCCGGCAATAATCCTTTAAAAGCAAATGGTACTTATTGAGGTTATGGTTCTCAATAAATATTTCATTCACTTTTAAAATTTTGTGTTTTTTTTTCAAATTTTCAAAATCCAAACGATTGAAAAAATCACCCGTTATTTGACAGTCATTGAGAGCCTTGATTATGCCGGATTTTTTAAAGTAAATTTGCGCAAAGACAGCAAAAAAATTTCAGCCAGAAATTGTCAAGTCAAACGCAGTAAATTTTTGGAGGTTTGACACGTTTGACCTCTTATTGTCATGATAGAATACAACACCTATAATACTGGCAAACTGTGGTCATTATTCGGAATTGCTTTGACGTCAAATGCAGTAAATTTGTGGAAGTTTGACAAGTTTGACCTGACATTGTCATGATAGAATACAACACCTATTAGTCGCAACCTCTGGTGGCTATTAGTAATTGCTTCGCAGCCAAATGCAGTAAATTTTTGGAAGTTTGACTAGTTTGACCAGATATTGTCCTAATAGAATACTCTGGTCGCTATTTGGAATTGCTTTGCAGTCAAATGCTGTAAATTTTTTGTAAGTTTGATAAGTTTGACAGGTTTGACCTGATATTGTAATAAGAGAATACTATACCTACTATGTTGGCAATCTCTGGTGGCTTTTTGTAATTGATTTGCAGTCAAAAGCTGTAGTTTTTTTGGAAGTTTGACAAGTTTGACCTGATATTGTTATGATGGAATACAACACCAATTATGTCGACAGATTCTGGTCGCTATTTGGATTTGCTTTGCAGTCAAATGCAGTAAACTTTTTTGGAAGTTTGACAAGTTTGACCTGATATTGTTATGATGGAATACAACACCTATAATGTTGGCAAACTGTGGTCTCTATTTGGAATTGCTTTACAGGCAAATGCAGTAAAATTTTTTGGAAGTTTGACAAGTTTGACATGTTTGACCTGATATTGTCCTAATAGAATACAACACCTATTAGAGTGGTAAACTTTAGTCACTATTTGGAATTGCTTTGTTGAAGTCGTTTATTTGTGAGCAGGATAGGATAGGAAATCATAAGGGAATCAAAATAGTTTGTAGCCGCTTATAATGACAATTTAATTGAGGTGTTCAATTCAAACTTCGAAGACATTTGTGAGCTAAACTTGTTAAATATCAAGTGAACTCGTCACTACAAAAAAATGAGCTATGGCAGTAGAAGTACAGGAGATGCTGCATATTCTAGATACCAAGTTGAGGTCTTTCAATATGGTGTTGGCCGATCGCAGATTGAAAGTGTAAGAGATTTTAAAAACCATAGCCATCCGACCTGGCTAAATGGTTTCAATTTTAAATGGGCAAATTTAAATGGGCAGCATTTGACCACAAACGAAAAAGTGTTGCAACTTCGATGAAGTGTATAACATTGTTGAGCCACAGTCAGGAGGAGTTTATACGTCATTTCGTAACAGTGGCTGAAACATGAGTACAACCAAAGAATATGTATATAAAGAATACGCATCATGTAGAAGTAAAATTTCTTATGGCGGGTCGTAACATTACGACCCGCTCTCACCAAAATATTTTTAAAAATCATTTCTTGATGAGAGGGAGGAAGACAGAAGGAAAATGAACACAAACAAAGAGCGTAACAATGTGTTTCTCTCATCGTACGTATGTACATGTGTATGCATTCTTCTGTTTTTTGATTTAGTTGTCGATCAGACTGCGACAAGAATACATGTGCGGCGGATGCTTTATCATTTTATTTCAGAATAACACTCGAAGAATATTTTGTGTTAAAAATGTTCTATGTCATTAGCTGGGCGTATTTTATTTTTTATTTTGTCCCATAGTATATTTTTTTAAATGCTTTGGAATGCTCGTTTTTTTTCTTTTAATAAAAGATGGTTTTTTATTCTTTTTATTTTTATTTATCTAAAAAACATGGCCTAATTTTTAAGCCAATGATGGATAGCTTCATGTTCTTTTAATAATAAATTCGATGTTTTATTTTATTTTTATTTATCTAAAATTATCAAGCCAAAGATAGACAGCTTTACATATGTATGTTGATGAAATAAAAATAAAAATAGAGTATATTACTAACACTTTTATATGGCTGTAAATAAATAAATTCTCTCAAATTATTTTCTCTCTCTCACTCACTAATCCATAACCATAGGCATGTGTTAACCTAGAGGAAAATTGTTAGTAATAATGTCAAGTCTACTTATTAACCCAATGATATGTATATGTGATCGGAAAATATAGAAAAATTTTATAAAATATAATTGTGTAATTGTAATTGTATTTAACTTGGCAAGTATTCTTCCAAAAATCGAAATCATTTCTCATTGATATTAGTGAATACTACTGTGATATTTCTTTGGGTGTATCATTGAAGTCTGAAAAAAGCGACATGAACCTTGTTCTTTAAAAACTGACAAGATTTTTACGTTCTTTTTAACGAACATTCTTGATGTTCGTGTCCTATGTGTGTAAAAAGCCGAAGATGGTCTTCCCCTGAGGGACATTGGTGCCGACGTCTGTTTTTAATACCAGAAAAATAAATAAAAAGTGGTCATACAATAAAAACGCACGATGAGAACAACGCATTGTTACGCTCTTGGTTTCTGTATCATTCCATTCTATCTTTCCCCCCGCGTCATGAAATATTTTTGAAAAATATTCCAAAATATGTTAAAATGCACATTCTTTATACTTTATTTTCTTTGGTACAACATAAAGCACAAAAAAATCAAACAGCGCTCAAAACAGTGGGTATGCGAAAGCAAATAAGCGTCAAAATAGGCCAATAGGAGATTGTCAGTGAAAAAATGGTGTATATTGCACCAATTTATTGTGTTGATAAAATGAGAATTTGATTGATCAGTTTGGGCCAATAAAATATGCAATCCAGGGATGCATACATGTGCACTTCTCATGGATTTGGCAACGTATTGCTTACTTCCACTTATTTTGCTACAGATTTAGAAGCGAATTACTTATTAATTGTTTTCAAACTTAAGAAGATATGCTTCAGCGAAAAGAAGTTTGACAATGCCAATACAGAAATCCTTTCTGATACAAATGCTAAGTTTGATGATCTCAATAAATCTTATGTTTTTTTTGGAAGTGACAGGAACATTTTAGGAAACGTTGGCCAAAGTGAACTTTTTTAACCAACCCTCGTTAAACACTTGTACAACATTGTTTATAACACTTGCAACATGAAACGTGCATAATTTGTATGCGAATATAATAAAATTGAATTAAAATCATTCACTAGTAATCATTATCGTATCATAGTTTTTCATAAAGGCCAACCAACCAACCAACCAACCAGTCAGCAACTGAAAAAATCAAATCCAATAAATACGGAAAAACAAAAACTAATTAAACATACAGTCTGATTAACGAATAGCGATGATGCCTTATCATCATGAATAAAAAATTTAAAAAATTTTTTTTTTGTTTTAAATAAATTAAATTGAAATGAAACTGTTTAATAAAATTTTTTTCCAATATTTCTTTATTTGGTTTTTAATTTTTTTCTTTTAATTTTTTTTTCTATTTTTTAGAATTTTTATGCGTGTTGTGAGATTTTCTGTTTTTTTTCTTCTGCATGGAATTATTGTAATACGAGTTTGACTGTAAATTGAGGCATTAATGTGTGTCGCCAGATTGATTGCAGGTAAATATACATATTTTTTTGTAAGTTCCAATAGCAATAAGTACTCGGAGATGCGATTGAAGGAAAGAAATTGTGTTGTAGTCATCTGTATGAAGCTTTTAAATACCCTTTGCATATAGTAATCTTAGGTTAGTTTTAATGGATTCAGTCGCCAAACAATAGGCCCCTTTCAATGCCCAATTAACGTTAATTAAGTGCAACCAGTTTTACATGCTTAATCGGTCATTACAACCCTTCCGTTAGAATTACAACCTAGCTTCTCACATCACTTATGTTAGCTGTGTTCATTTTATCTATGAACGGCGGGTCCTACAGTTTAAATTTAACTCCGCACAACAGATTTTTGAGCAACTTTTCATGGCAATTTTATTTATGTTCACTGTTTTTGCACGAAATTTTTCGAGGAAACAAGTAAAAACGATTTGAATTTTTGCCAAATATTTTTTTTTATTCTGAAGTACAATTGTTCCGATTAGAAATGGAATAACATTTCATTTATATAGCTGCAGCGGCTGGCCCCACAGTATCTCATTCGATCGGAGCAATTTTCGTTCACTTTTTCGAGTGTATGAGGTCGTATCTCAGTAATGATATCACAAATATTGGCCCTCAAATGCTCAATTGTCTCTAGTTTGTCGTCATAACACAGAAAATAGTTCCACAGTCCCATTTTGCAGCTGCTTGACGGCCAATTGACATCACCATTTCGGCTAATTTGAACGGCCATCAAACGTCTGACCACCATCCTGTTGAAACTAAACATCGTTCACATAAATACCATGAAGAGCGGATACAAAAAAATCGGTTATCATTGAGCGATAGGTGTCCAAAGAAATATGAGCTAATGTGTGCCTCTGCTAGACAAGCCACACTAAAGACTCACTCGTAATGGGTGCAATAGACCACGTGTGGGTTTTTAAGCTCCAAAATACGGCAATTTTGTTTGTTAACGTACCTACCAAGTTGAAAATGAGCTTCATCCGAAAAGATTACTTGTTTTTTTTTGGCAAAATCGACATCATCGTACAGTTTCTCGTTGGCCAAAGTAGCAAAGCGAAAAAGAAGCGGGTGGTCATGCAGCTTCAACTCTTAAACCACTTGAACTTTGTAAGGCGTCGTACCGAGATCTTTCCGCAAAATTCGACTTATACTGATGCGTGAAATGTTCCATTCTTGAGAACGATGACGAGTTGATGTCAATGGATTCTCGCAATATTTTCAGGTGCACGCTCACGTTTTGGCGCATCAACAGTGAGACCAGTTTCACGAACTTTAGCAATAAACTTGCGTATACCGAGCACTGTTAGTACTTCCCTGCGATCAAATTTTGTACGACATTTTCGATCGGTTTCGTACGAATTGTCTTTGTTTTGGAAATAAATTTCCAATAAATCCAACTGTTGCTCAAGCGTAAATCGATTCATTATCTTCATTAGTGAATGTTGTGACAGAATAGAATGACATAAGTCTTGTCAGATTCGAAATAATCGATGGTTCAAATTTAAACCGATAGAATGCCCACCCGATAGAAATATGATGAAGTCGTGGTAGATTAATTGGTTGTGTAGGAAATATGAAAAAAAAATATTTCTTCGGCTATTTCCCCTCAGCAGTCTGCGGACAAAAATTCTAAGATTAAAACAAAATTGACATGAAAAGTTTCTCAAAATCGGTTGCTCGGATCCGACGTTAAACGATAAGTGCCGTCACTCATGGTTGAAATTAACACAAACAATTTAGTTGCAGATTGAAGTACCCTCCTTCATATCAAAAAAAAAATTTCTAATCATGCAGATGCTTTAAAAGACGTGAGTAGGGTATTCTAACGGTATAGATTTCTATTTCATTTTGTTACAATACTCACTCAGCAGAATAGAAAATACTCAGTCAGCAATATTGCTGTCACGGTTACGTTTACAAATTGCTGCAGCTGTGCGATTTCTGTTGATTTTCTCACGAATATTAAAATACAATGTGCAGTCGATAATAAAAAAAAACGCTTTGTAACCAAAGAGACTTGACGTAAAAGAGAAAAAAAGGAAAAAAAAACTAAGAAGTAAACGAATATGAAAGAATAAAAATTTATTTTTATTACAATAAAACATATTTACGTTTGCCTCGGTAGAGTACGTGCTAATTGGCAACAGAGTTGTCAGTTAAATTGTGAGCTTTGCTGCCACAGTCAGTGTTAAGAATCGCCAAAATCGCCGCAGAAATTATAGACAGACATTTACAGTTACAAATCGTTTGTTTGACTGTGTGGTTTTTACTTGATCATCTCCTTGGAAAATATATTTCGCTTCCACAACGAGATATTCCTAACACGATATGGTTATGTTATTTGCTTTGATATGGATGTACAGCACTTTGGTACTGCAAGAATGAACAAGGAAATGTGATTGATCTGAACTTCAAAGGGTACAGTTTACATCACGCAATCAAATCAATGTGACATACATTTATAATCGGGCTTCAAAAACAACGAGACTGTTTATGCCGATGGAATATCAAATGATTTTTTTAGGAGCAGCATAGATCATGCATCAGCTTGGTTGCTGGATTATGAACCACAATGTCCTGTGCCCAGTAAATAAACAAGCAGGCGAAGTCATGATGCACCATTTATAGGAGGTATAAGTCTGTTTTTCGGACTTTAAACTTTAGGACCCCGCCACTCATAGGGATAAAATCAACACAACACATAACATAGGTGGTGTGAGAAACTAGGTTGTAATCCTGACTAAAAGGTTGTAATGACCAATTATGTATGTCCTCTCCTCTTCGCATAAAAGATTTCATAGTGAATTTCATGTTAAAAAATCAAAACTAAAGCAAATATGTACATTGGTTCGCAGCAATGTTGCTTAAGATTGCATAAGGTTTGCTTAGAAATTTACACTGTGACAAATCCTGAAAGCCCAGTACAAGGCTGGTTTTAATACTTGTCTACTCTAAAAGATGTTTTGAGATAAAGTCTGAGTATGGTATTCCCAAAAAGGTAACAAGACTGTGTCTAATAATCCTGTGACAAGTGCCACGTTCTACTAGACGCAAAAAACTAGGTTAGGTTCGGTTTGAGGATAGATTAGGTTAGGTTTGAGGACGTGTACTTGTCATTGGGACAAGCACAATATCCAGAAGTCGCCATAGTGTAGTAGGTAGTGTGTTGGCTTATTAGACGTAAAGCCCTGGTTCGTATCCCAGTTCGGACATCAAAAATGGAATATGAAAAAAAAATATTTCTTCGGTGACTTCCTCTCAGCAGGTTTCTGGCAAAAACTCTGAGAGTAAATAAAATTTTCATGAAAATGTTTCTCAAAATTCTGTAATTCGTAGTCGACGTTAAACTATAGGTCCCGCCACTCATGTATAAAATTAACGCACATGAGTAGTGGGAGAAGCTAGACCGTAATCCTGACTGAGGGATTGTAATGGCCAATTATGTATTTATGTATGTATGTACAATACCCAGATGTCAAAATGACCCATTGTAATGCCTCCTAAAGGAGAGAGAGAGAAGGAGAAGAGATTGGAAAGTGAGGTTAAGGAGACGAAGGAAAAAGAAACCACAAACACGCAAGAGAGAGCAACTATAACCTTGAAGCCCTAGCACTTTTCAACCAGCTCAACCCATTTATGAATCTATGGAGAGCCTTAATGTCGGCTCTCGACAAAGAGTCCAAACCTTCGAAAAAGTCCCTGCTCAGGGTCCTCAATCTCAACCTGCTAAGGGCTCGATAGATGCAGGAGAGGCGTTCGACAATACAGAGGTACTCACGCCAACAGTTACAGCACTACCTCGTTGAGTATAAAAACTTTGAAAATTTTTGCTTCCAACTTAAACGTTAAACTCAATAAAATCGTCAACTACTTTATCACTAAAAAAACACAAAATCCCAATCAGAAATAGAAACATTTGGCAACCCTGAAAGAATCAAAATTCAAATAAAATCATTTGAAACACCTCGTTTGTCAATCTAGACAAAAATAAAACATTTCGCAGTCAAGCTTATACGGACAATAAGCTGAGGTGTGGTTTCAGATTGTTAACGTCTTTAATTGTAAGACAATTTTATTAAACAATTTGAAAAAAAAAACAAACAAACAAACAAACAAAAACGTAAAGAAAATAATAACTATTTAGTGGTTTTAATCATTCAAAGTAATCAAATCATTCAACAACAATTTAAAGTTAAAGTTCAAGTCTAAACGAAATGTCTTACAAAATAATTTAACTTGTATTTGCAATGCGCCTCTAAAGTTGAACAGATTTTTAGCAGTTTAACATAGAAATTCTTGGCCTAGAATGATTGATTGTGACTAAGAATTGTGTGTGTGTGTTTTTTGTTTATAATTACAAAGAAATAAGATTTTAAAGTTTTTAAAGCATTAACACTGTCTGAAACCGGAAGGTGTTGAAAGGTATTTTACAAACAGAGCCACTCGGTAATAATGCGCAATGTAGTGGTCGTTCAACTGACGGCTCGTTGATAAACACGAAATATCACTGTCGTATTCTCTTTTCTCTTTTTTTTTACCCTTTTTTAAAACATTTACGAGCTTCTTTCTTTTCCCTCTCATATCCATTGAAATACTAGATAGGAAAACAGAAAGAGTGTTTCACTGCCATTGCCAACAAAATAACGTCTTCTGTGGAAAAGAATTGGGTTTAGTGGTGAAGAACTGTGCTGCTTGAGTCCTACCCTTCCCATGATATTCGTTTAGGAGGGGCCTTCTGAATGGTGAACACTTTTTCCCATTTTCCAAGGGTTTGAATTTAGAATACTCGCTTTTATAGTCAAGCACTTGTACCAATACATAACGTCACTTCTACACTGCGTTACAATATCTATGAAACAGTAGAGTATAGTCCATTTTGTAACGGAAAAATAGAGTTGAATACAGTATTGCCTATTGTCACTAATGATGGCTTTCGCTCTCTACTGTAGATTTTCTGCAAGCAAAAAAAAAAGGTTTTGAGACACCGGTTGGTAGTTGTATTCTCTTAGCTTTTAAGATCATAAGAAGCGTACATATTTAAATGCTTCTATATGAACCAGAAAAATATGATGGTTCCAGCCGACATGAGATATCTAAACTGGGGTTTGAACTACGTTCTCACCAGCCAGCACACTATCAACAAGACTATGGCGACAATGAATGCCTTTTTGGCAGCAGAGGAAAATTCAAAAAGTAACAAAAAAATTGCGAAATAAATCGAAAGGACGATATGTTTCGCTAAAAGATCACGGTGCCACACTTTAACAGGAACATAATCTTACTTTCTGCATGTTATTGAAAATGCTTACTCCACCTTCCCGATAGCGACGAAGGTGGAACAATACTTCACAAGATGGCAGTTTGTACATATCTTTCACAATATAAGAAACTACTGAATATGGTCCTACTGATCTAATCTTCATGCTTAATAACCACGGTCCTATTGTTGCACTCTTTGTGAGAGAGAGAGGTATATACAAATCTGTGTGTTTGCTTATATTCCTTAGGCGATTTCCTCTCAGCAGATTTTTGAAAAAAAAACCTTGAGAACGAAATAAAATTTCCATGAAAAGTTTCTCAAAACTTTGGCGTTCGGTGTCGACTTTAAACTGTAGGTCCCGCCATTTATGTATAACAAATTAACACACACAACATGTAATGTGATGTGAGAAACTAGGTCGTAATCCTGACTGAAGGATTGTAATGACCAATTATTTATGTATGTATGTGCGCATGTGGTTAGAAAAATATTTTTGGTTATAAAAATCCAGTTACAAAAGCTTGTTAATTGTCGATCCTTCCCTTTAGCTATTCTTTCACGATTAAACTCCACTCAGATTTTACTTCTTGTTCGATGGAATGATGATTTTATGTGTTTGGTATACTTTGTGAGTAAAATCACTTCCAATTATTCTTCTGTTTCCCTTAACGGTAGCAGGCATTTCATTACAATAACAAAGAGACAGTAAATGAGACACTTTATGACGCAGTAATATAAAGAGAAAATAAATAAAATGAGTGCGTGCAATAAAACTTATAAGAGAAAACAGAAAAACAAAGACAGAAAAATAAATAAACATTTGCACATTACAACACGATTAAAAAGTGTCACAGTAATGCTTATCATAACTGAGAGCCGACAATCTCTTATCAAAAGAAAACGTTACTGCATTTGCAATTACAACAAATTGTTGTTGTACAAGTAAACGATAGCTTCCTCAATGCATGTTTTACTGCGTATAGTTATTCATGTTCTCATTACATTTTTCATACAATATTTGCCTGATGTATGCTTCTCCACGTTGTTTACTTTGTAAGAAGAATTTTGAAACTTTGTTTTCACTGTGTTCAAATTATCTTTCGTTCTTTATTTCTTTATTAGAAAGGAATGTGAGCGATAAATAGTGAAAGAATGAAAAAAATTAAATGAAATTAGCACAAGCAAAACCAAGTCATAATGAGTGATCATTAAAACCATGATTAAAAGAGTTTATTGTATCGAGTTTTTCAATTGAACTTTGACAGTTGATAACGGCCATCTTGTTGAAGTTACATCTGTGAAATTATTTGCCATGATTAGAAGAGTCTATTGTATTGGGTTTTCCAATAGGGACTTTTGAACTTTGACAGTTGACAACGGCCATCTTGTTGTCAAATTAATTGCCATTTTTTCGATCTGTTTTGCCAAATCGCCATAAATGGAACGTAAACGAAGTGTGTTTGCTTAATGGACCTTGAACTGAATCTAAAACAGAACCTAATTTTAATTATTTTCAGCAATGAGGCCAATTTCTAGATGAATGGATCTCAGTGAATAAATGAAATTGTCGTAGGCCAGCTTCACTTCAACGTCCTTATAAAGGGTCCGCCAAATAACTTTTTTTTTTGAAAATGCTTTAAAAAAAAACCTACTGAATATTTTCTCAAATTTCTTTTTTTATTTGAAAGTACAATCCTTCTGGTTAATAATGGAAAATAATTTCATTCAAATGGCTGTCTCGGCTGGCCATGCAGTAGCCTACACAATCGGTTCAATTTTTAAGCACATTATCGATTGTGTGCAGCTGTATTTCACCAATGGCTTCACGAATATTGTCCTTTAAAGCATCAATTGTCTCTGGCTTGTCGGCGTAACACTTATCTTTGACGGCACCCCACAAATAATAGTCCAACGGTGTCAAATCGCAGCTCCAAGGTGGCCAAACGACATCAGCTCTGCGGCTGATAATGCGATCTTCAAAAACAGGGCGCAAAACATCGAGTGTAGCTTCGGCTGTGTGGCACGTAGCGCCGTCCTGTTGAAACCAAATGTTGCCAATATCCTCCTCTTCAATTTTTGTGAACAAAAATTCGTTCAACATGGCCCGATAACGATCGCCATTGACTGTAACGGCCACTCCTTGCTCATTTTCGAAGAAAAGTGGCCCAATTATGCTTCTGGACCAAAATCCGCACCAAACAGTGACTCGTTTTGGGTGCGTCGGCTTTTCAATGTATGCGTGCGGGTTTTGGCAGATGAAATATTTTTCATACCTCGTTGCAGTCGAGATAACTGAGGAGATGAGGTTTGAATCACAGGCATGCGTCTACACCACCTACTAGACTACTGCAGTTTTGTTGAGATGCATATTATTTGCCTGATTTCGGAAAATGTTTTCATGTTTGTTGTTTCATTAAATGGCCACATGAGAGACTAAATAAACATGAAACATTTCATGAACTTTTCTGATTTATTTTATGGTTTTTGGCTAGATTATGTTGTCGCAAACTGGTTACCAAAGAAACTTAAAACCAAAAAAATCATATTAAAGGCAATACACACACACACACTATGGACAATTTATATACGGTAAGAACAAAAGATACTTATGTCAGAGCATTCATTATGAATATTAAAAGTGTAAAAAGATTGATTTGATAAATTTTGATGATAAAAAAATTACGATTTTGATGCTGGAAATTAAAGGTGAACAGTTTGTCTGACATTTGAAGACATAATAGACGCAGGTTTTTTTATTGCAGGTTTTTTTATTTCAAAATGTCGTAACTTTACTTCTGACTGGCTATCTTAGTGTCAGTTGTCAGCCATTATTGAACTAAAAAGCAAAATGGATGCCAAGTGTTTTGTTATGGTAGCTGCTGCAGTCTTTTTAATCGTTGGCGTACACTTTTATTTAAAAACAAATATTTTTTCGTAAATTTTTTTAACGCTTTTATGCCTGCCAATATTATAAGTCAAATTGAAAAATTTTATTTCCAATGTAGGCAGTATAGGCAGTAGTCGGAAGCTATTTGGGTTTAAAAAAAAAAAAACATTTTTAAAATTTTAAACGTACATATTTATATACTTAATGGCAATGACGTGTAATTTGTTGCTGCTAGCTGTTGCGTAGTATAGAAAAAAATTGAAAACAAAACACTTTTTCAATGTAAATTTGTTGGCAATAATTTTATTGCCAAAATTGAACTTAAATTGACTGCATATGCTGATGGTTTCATTCTTCAAAATTTTAAAATCATAATTACTTGCAATGCATGTATGTATGTCGCCGTAAACTAATAGGTAGTGTGTTGGCTTATCAGACGTAGGGCCACGATTCAAAGTCCAAGTCAAACAACTCCAGCAAGTCAAAATATGAAAAAAATATTTCTTCGGCTGCTGCCTTTGTGTAGATTTCTGACAAAATCAGTGTGTGGCCTATGTAGGTGAACAATTGAATTTGTGTTATCACTGAGTATAAGTCGATGGCCGAAGATATATTTTTTCATATTTTATAGTTTTGTTTGTGGTAACTGAGCTGGGGTTTGAACTACGAGCTTGATAAACTGCCACTCGACATGCTTAGTGTGTAAAGCTAGGTCGTAATCACACCGCTTTGTATAAATAAGCCCTACAAGTATCCAAATTATTCGATTAAGACAGTCTATCGTCGATAGCCAAAATTACATCGCATTCTTTTTGAGTGATTGTTTTCCATTCTGTTTTTATTACTTCTACCGATTTGCCAAACAGTCGTTCCTAAATTCTTTAGAATTATACAGCAGCCGTGTATGGATGGCAATCGATTGAAAAAAAGATTTTATCTTGTTGACACACTGAACCTTATTTAACTACTGCTCGTATTGCTTCAAAAATCGATTAATTATCGATTAATTAAAATGTCATTCTTTTTTTCTTGAAGCACAAGTACGATTTGTATACTAAAACCGTTCAACATTAAGGATTTGTGAGAGTTTCTGAGGCAATCAAAGTCCGTGAAAATGACTTTCTCAGAAACACAAGAGTTAGTACCTCAAGTGGCCAGGGAAAAAGATAATTTAATTATACTTTCTAAGGGCTGACAGCCATTCGAAAGACTTTTTCCTAAAAAACCTAAGAATTTATTGCCAAAAAATCTCAAACTTTACTTTGATTTAAAATTTTTACATTCTTTTTCTGCCTAATTAATGTGTGAACTTATCTTCATAGTTGTGATGTAAATTATACGCATTAAATTCGATTAATTTTAATTACAATGTGTTGTTTATATTTTGTTTTATAGTTGTTGTTGTCTTTAACAAATTATAAGACTTTCACTTGAGCATATTTTTTCTTTTTTCAAAATAAAATGTTTCAATGTTTCGTTTGATGTGTTGCCAACATTATTTAAAATGTAATAAATTACAACAAATAATATGTTTATTGTATATTTAATAATTTATAAAATACAAATACATACATATACAAGACACACTGTTATCTGAAACAATAAAAACAAATTTAAATCAAATTAAAAACTTTTATTATCGCATATAATCAAATAATTATTGTATCACATACAAAGAGAACGTAACAAAAGTGATACAGAGAGAGAGAGGGAGAGAGCAAGAGCGACAACACAAGTGAGATTATGTTTTTATGTGTATTTAATAATGTCATTAACCCTGTAGTCCTTTAGCGTCAGAGTGTTTTGTGTGTGTTTCGCATTGGTTCGGGTTTGCTGTGTCTACGGCTGTGTGTGTACGAGTATGTGTTAGTAATGATATTGGATAGCATAATAATGTGTTAATTTAATTATTTATAAAACAACACACAATACATGTTGTTGTAGCCGGTTGTCTCTATTTTACTTTTTATTTTTTGTACTCTGACTGCTCTTTTGTTTTTCTATATCAGGCATGTAAATGCATAATGCAAGCAGCATAATTTACACTAAAACACATACACATGCATTTACTATCTATTACCTACACTAGCACATTCATTCACGCATATTAACTGAGAGCTAACGCCTACACATCCAGAATAAAATGAATCTGTATGGCATGCATGCAAAATATATGCATTGACATGCACGGTTATTTGTCTCGTGCAACATTCAACATTATTATCTTATACAACTAATGATTAAATAATAAACTTAACAACAAACATGCAGCAGGTGTTTTGAGGTTTAAAATTTGCAACAAAAAACAGTGCGAAAGAGATGCAGAGAAATATAAAATTATTGTGTTAATTAATGTGTTTGAGTACGTACGTACATAAATGCATAAATATTGTAAATTTAGTTTCATAAGTTTAAAATCATTTAAAAGTGTAATTTAAAATTAAATACATACATACGTATGAAAAAGATCTTAATTAAGGCAAAATCAATGCACAAAAAAAAACTGAACAGTAAAATACACACATCATACGGTAATTAGAAATTAAAAAGACAAGACAGACTTAGGAATTTATGAGAATGGAACAAAATCTAGTAACAACAGTTTCATTGAAATCACAGAATTTCTGTAGGGCATAAAGATAAGTATGCTGATAGGCATAACGAGCAAAAACAATGCTGCCACTCAGACGTGAGGCATGAGTCAGTGATGATAACCGATAGTTATATTAAAGAATGCGTGTTTATTTATAAGGATTGATTGATGCGATTAATATTAATGACACAATGTTATCAGTTAAAGTGTATTGTTATTAAATCCTTTATTTGTTTAAATAATGGCACGAAAGCAAACAGAAGTATAAAATTTCTTTAATTTTTTATTGCAATCTTTGAATCTACGATAAATAAACGTTTTTTCAAATCAAAAAACATCTATTGTTTACATTTTCTTAAATTTTCCAGCAATATGTTTTAATATGTACTCTGTGTTGTAAAAAAAAAAGCAACAACAAAAAAACTTCTTAAAGTTTGCAAAACATTAGCAGGCCCACTAAGAGGTCATTGTTAGTAATCGTTTAGAACATCTGTAAGAAACTCAAACAGACTTTGTACTGTCATCTAGCATGATTTGAAAACTTCGCACGAATTTCTTTTTTACGAATATGTATGATACAACAACCGAAGAGCACCAAAAAAAGAGCACTGACTTACAAAACAGCACTGACTATAACAATGGTGAATGCTATTCGGGCATTATAAGGTAATTATATACGTAATCGGTCATTACAGCCCTTTAGTCAGGGTTACGACCTAGTTTCTCACACCACTTATGTTGGGTGCGTTAATTTTTTTATATGTATATGAGTGATGGGACCTACATTTTAAAGTCCATTCCGAACGACAGATTTATGAGAAGCTTTTTATAGCAATTTAATTTTACACTCAGAGTTTTTGCCAGAAATCTGCTGAGAGGAAGTCGCCGAAGAAATACTTTTTGTATTTCGTTTCGATATCTGACCTGGGGCTCGAACCCTGGCTTTTCGTCTAATAAGCCAACACACTACCTACTAGGCCACGGCGAGGTAATTATGGTCATTATAAACGGTCTACTGTGCAAGGAATTTCCAAAATTATACAGCCATTGAAAAGAATGAAAGTGTTACAGATTTGATCAGGCCTATGCATCATTGTAGTGTATATGCTGATGAAAATATCGCTTTTATGCAATGGATAATCCAAATTTATCGAAACTACGGTCTTGTCAGCAATTGAGTATATCGTGCAGGTTATTTTGCACCTCCATCTGGTTGATATCTAACTTAAGCAGCTAATGAAGATGGCTAAGTCCTCATAATGCCATAAATATATTAGATTAAGTGTTATACCATGTGCACAATACCCGCAACACAGTAAGCACTGCAGTTTTGCAACAAAAATTTGGTTGTTGTTGCGCTGCCTTTAAAATAATCACTTCCATGTACACCCATGTATTCTATGTTATGGAGGGATTTCTAGTTGATAAACAAAAAACCCTGTTTATAGCATTAAAGCAACAGGTTTTCAATGCTAATTTTTAGAATAAAACCTTTTTCAGCGATGAAAATCATTTCGCATTTGATGAGTACAGCAACAAGTAAAATAGTGAGATATGGAGGCTCGGAGAACCCAGATATAATTGTGAAAATCCTATTGCATCTAGAAAAAGCGTCTTTTCGGTGTGGATTATGGCTTGGAGGTGCCATTGGATCGTATTTTTTTTGTAATTGAAAGTAAACTGGACAGTAAGTTGCCTCAACAATACATTACAATATGATGAGCCAGAAAACACGAACGACTTTGGTTTTATTTCATTGGCAGTTATCAGAGAGAGGCGTAGAAATTAAAATTTTGGTTAGAAATGCATGCTATTTGACACCGTTAGATAGTCTAGGCTAAGTCGGTCATTTATGTGGAAAGCTAGGCATTAAACAGAACAAAAAGTTTGATCAAAAGCATGGCTTTGTGGGTGTTTTATTTCACTTCTCTTTTGAAATCAAATCTTTGTTTTTTTTTTGTAATTTCAATTGACTTTCTATGAAGCTTTGTATTCTCATTGCAATTAAATGTCAGCCGAGTTTTGCTAACAATGCTAACAAGCAACGGCACCTTGTAATTTACAACCAAATCACCTGATTTTAGCTCATTTAAATACTTTTTTTTGGTTTGTCAGAGTGTTAAAGATTTTCTCATTATTATTCTTTGTTTTTTTGCTCGCCGTACGAGTCTGCATTGTTGGTGTCATATTTACACGTCAGTCTATTCATTCATCCATCCATCCATTCATCAGCACCTTTGGATTCCTTTAAACTACACAATGATACACTCTCATCGTCTTCAAGATAAACAAAATGGAAGGGCAACTAAAACAAAACGCGGCAGAAAGGAGAGGACATGTCTGAATTTATCAATCACTCAAGATGGAAATCTTTTCGGTTCTCTTAAGCTAGTGTTGTAAAGAAGATGGTGAACTAAAGCTGAGCAAAAATGTCAAGACAGTTGAGAAGACAAATAAACCAGTCAACCATTCATACAAATACACATACACATACACATTAACACACACATATATACCCATGCACAAAAGCAAACTCATCAACTGTTAATTGGTTGCAATTTGTAACACTAACGTTTAAACATCTTAAATGTTGTGCCGCTGATGTTGTTGTCACCACCACAATTATACGCGCACATGTACGCAACATTATTCATTACCGCAAAGCAACTGTCACACATACATACATATACAACAGCCCTTACATATAAAGTGTAAACCAAATGTCTTGTGGCTCAAATGAAAATGAGCATCATCATCTCATCTCATCATCATCATTATCATCATCGTGCAACAGTGTAACAGACAAGATGAAAATGAATGAATGAATGACTGTCTGGTTGGTTGGCTGACTGAATAAAAGGCATATGGTGAGAGAGTGAGAGAGAGAGATTGAGAAAGGAGGACTGAAGTAAGCCAAAGAATTCAAGGAATACTTTGATCTTTAATGTCAATGACGTTTTACAATTTCTTGTCAGGTTGTAGAACATTTTTCTTTTTCTTCTTGTCTTCCTTTATTTGTTTTTGCTTTGTTGGTTTGTTTGTTTGTTTATTTATTTTGTTTAAAGACTCTTGTTGCCGCTGTAATTGCTGTTTTCGTCGTTTTTGTTATTGTCGTGAGCACAAATAACGTGTTAATGTGGCATACTGGCGCACTGCCACTGCCTCACTCACTTTGTGTGTGTGTATGGTGGGAGTAAAGCAGTGATGAAAAGCATTGTCATTATAGACATCATCAGTATGTGGTTTAAAAGTAACCCGAAAAACACGTCACACAAGAGCCAATCTCACTGGGATGGGGGTGCCAACATTGTTGAAATCGTATTCAACTTTTTAACAGCGAATGGTCAACAATTTCGCATAGCTTTGAATTGCATAAACTTTGTGTAACCATGCCCTCTAAATCACAATTTCTGTTTAGATAAGGCCATCTTTCTTAAAAAACGCTTCAAAAGCCAAGGTAATACTCAATCTGAAGTATTCTAGACGTGCTCTTGTACTGACAACAAATATATTTCATTCCAGTTTTTTAGATTTTTTGATTACCAGACCCTTTCGCTTCTACGGCTTCCTTGCCAAGTGTAGCAAATGTCAGTTAAGTATATCAGTTGCCACAGAGGCTTATCAAATATTTAAGCAGGCCAAAAGATCTTTAAAATGTGGAGTTTTTATATCGAATGACATAGCATTCCATTATTCGCATCCATGCAGCAAACTTGATTCTACATTGGATTTGAAAATTGCGATCTTGATCTGTATTGAAGTATGTACTGAAGTATATTCGGAGCGCAGTGCTAAAGAACGCAAAACAGTTGAGTATGTATTGCCTACTGAAGATACTTGCCTACTTACCTATTTAGAAAACATAGGCCCGTATGAGTGAAGCTAATCTAATGTTTTACCTTAGCTTTGGCTTTACCATGAACTTCTTTTGCTTCTTACATTCACCCTAAAATACTCCTTCTTTCTGACAGTTGTTGACTACATTTCAACCTCTTTTGCATGTGAAAACAATATTTGTCTTGTTATATTCTGGTACCATAGGAGTATCATAGGCTGTAATCCTCTATGTACGCCATACCGCCAATCATAAGTTCTTTTAGTCTACGTTGTAAATCTGTAGCCATGGCTTGTTGCAGTGTTCTCTGCATAGTCTAACCGGAAAGCTTTTTATGCCATACCAATTTTTGAAATACTCTCATAGCTAGCATTCCAAGTGTCTGTGTGCAGTATCAAGCCCTTGCAAATATTACATATTAGTGCTCTCGAAGTCGAAAGTACTACACATACATATGTGGTCCTTACAACCATTCAGTCAGGATAACAACCTAGGTTCTCACACCACTCGAAGGTATTCTCTTATCTTATTGTCCTCGTGAGGTTTTGGGTTGCACTTTTCTCTAGTGACCGCTGTACATCTGACCAGAGCACGCATTTTGACGCATTTTTAATGCTTAGCAGACTGAGGAGAATGATAGGGACCTACTGTTTTGGTGGTCCTGCTCCGGAGCGAGTCAATACGAAGTCAACAATATGCTTTAGTGCTTTTTGTGTCATCTGACCCGAGATGTATATCCGTATTGTTTCTTTTGAAAGGCTCCGCTTGGATTCTGGTCTTTCATAATATTAAAATACAAGGGTTTAAACGATGATGTAGCAGATGGACTTGCCTTCTCATTGGCAATTAGCGCCCATTTTTGTTCCCTACATTCCTTTGGAAAGACTCGACAAAAACCACCTTTGGCGGTTTTCTACAATTTCCTTTAGAATTCCGGGGCCAAGTGCTTTCTTTATCTTTAGTTTTGAAATCCCCACTTCGTAAATAAAAAGAGGGAGAACGTAGAGACTGCCACAATCTCAGGATTAGCTGGTTTAGTATTAAGAATCGGTAAGACAATCGTTATGATATTACTTACAACTGAGGCAGGTGTTTAGCACATTTGAAATAACGGTAAGTAAATCTAGGAGTATGACAAAAAATTTTTCATGCACACTCCTTAGTGTGTGAATACCAAAAAACATATCTCACGAGTGTTGTTCGTCTGTGGTTGATTTTCTAAGTCCAGGAGTATAACAAAAAATTTTTCATGCACACTCCTTAGTGTGTCAATTCCGAACAACATATCTCACGATTGTGTGGATGGTATAAGTCTAGGAGTATGACAAAAAAATTTCATGCACACTCCTTAGTGTGTCAATACCAAACAACATACATATCTCACGAGTGTTGTTTGTCTATGACGAACTGCGGAAAAATCTCTTTCCAAGTTTGTTCTTCCCTGTTAAACGTTACAGTAACAGCAACAATAATTTCTGTTTATTATCAAGTGATGAACAAAAAGCATGAAAGAAAGAGCAAAAGATGAGGGGGGAATACAAGTATTTAGTCTTGTAAGATGATACGCATTATTTTAAGCCAAAAAAGAAAACAAAAAAAGAAATTAAAAATAAAAATGAGTTGAAGAAACAAGAAAAACGGAAGATAAAAACCAACAAAAAGGAAATGAACATGAACTACAGGGTGGCCTCAACCTTAAACTTATGCTCAAGACACGCTTTGTTGTGATGGAATGATGATAAAGAGAACTCAAGATAAAGCTGTTGCTGGTGGCACACGCTGGTGGTTGCAACAGTTGAATGCTGTTGACATTTACTTTATTAATGTGTTAACGTTTTCAAAGGGAATAATATCGACAACAATGTCTCGCTGTATAATCGATTCTTGTCGCGTCTATTTGTTAAAAAACAAATTTTTTTTGTTTGCTTTTCCTTTTTTGTTTTTCTTTTAACTTTTTGCGTCAGAGAATTGCTTTTTAAGACGTGGTGGCGGTAATAAGTGAACAATTACGGGGAAATTGTTAAAGTGTTAATGAAATATTCGAACACAGCGCTTTTATGTTCTAAAAGCAAAGTAAACATGAAAGAAGGAAAGGAAAACGATTAAACGTCTTTAGCTTGTTTCCATTATCAACATCAAAGAGGTTGAAAAAGTCATCTCTCGTCGACAGAGTGTGAAAGTTTACTTGTAGCCTGTCTAAGCGTATATTTGGAAGGAAAATTAAATAAGTGCCACAGATTTTATAATTTTTATTATGGCTGCTGAGGGGCGGGTGAAAGAAATACTGTTGTTTGCAACATCTTTTCTTCTTTTTTTTCTTCGAGTATAATTGTTCACATTGATTGTGTTTTTTTTGTGTTGGCCATTTACTTACCATCGTGTGTTTTAATTTCCTTCAATGAATGCTTTTTTTGCATGTTGTTTTTGTAATTTTTAAATTAACAACATTTTAGAAAGGCTCTGTTTTGGATTATCTCTTGTGCCTATTGCCAAATTTCTTTATGCTTTCTTTCAATGCCCTACATTGTTAGAGATGGCATTGCATAGTTGTTAAAGGGTTCGTCTACAAACCAAACACAATGAAAAAGCTTCAGCGAAGACGAAAAAATTTTAGAAATCAAATTTCCTTTGCCTTTTACTAAAGAAAATTGGCTGGGGCTGTTGCAAAGCAAAGTAGAAACAATGATGGTATCTTTCAAGTGGACTTAACTAAGCTAGTCTTCTGGCGCTAGGGTGGTAGCAAAAACACCAATAAATCGTGTGTAGCAATCCAATTCAAGGTATAAAACACACTAAAATACCTCAAGTCGTATACAATTATTGGGATTTGAAGCAATTTCAACCTTTTACTTGTGGATCTTTAAACATTCGTTTGTTTTGTTTTTGTTGTTGTTGTATTGCATTGTATTGTATTGTAGTATTTAGAAGTGTATTAAAGTGTTTAAATCTGTTCTGTTTTTTGTTATCGGTTTCTTCTTCTCTAAACAACAACAACAACAATAACAACAACAAAATAAATACAAAAAAAAATAAACGATAATGGCAGTGCACGTAATGAATTTTAGAAAGTAGTCTTGTGGCATATTAAGAACTAAAGTAGTTATGTTGCATGATTTTTTGTTTTTTGTTCTAACTGGTTGCAGTTAGTTTTGTGTTGTTGTTGTTGTTGTTGTTGTCTTTTTGTCTTTCTTTCTTTAATACTGCTGCTAATACAGTATGTCGTGCAATTGCAACTGTTTCTCTGCTATTTAACGAATTCCTTCTTCTTTTTTTTCTTTTTGAGGGGGTTTTTGTTTTTTCTCTATTTTCTTTAAGAATGGAAAAAGAAAAATATTTCAATTGTGATGTAACAACCAACCAATCTAAGACATATTTAGAACAAACAGCATAAAAACAATTGCAGCCACTACAACTTCGTCTCTTATTTTGTGGTTCGCTTGCCAGCGGACTGGTGGTGCATGTTTATTGTGTTAAATTATGTCGGTCGGTATTCAGTTACAACATCCAATAATAGTTTGCAACAGCTTCAACAATACAAAAATTGCCGCTCCTTTTTCTGTTGTTGTTGCTGCTTGTTGTGTCTCATAATCATTGATCATTTCGTTTAGAATGGGTGTCTGTTACACGGCTTTGTCTTCATCTGAAAATTTTTTTGGCTTTCCAATGCGGCCGCTATTAATTAAAAGAATAATTCTTTTTATTTTCCTTTCTTTTGATCATTTTTTCTTTGTTCTTTTTTCCTAGTAAATCTTATCACCGTTGCAAATTGTGTAAATCACATGGAGTCATCATATGAAGAAGTAAGGAATTATCGAAGGAAGGCAATTAATTAATGATCGAGAATTAATTGATTAAGAGCCAACCATAATTTAGATTTCTTATATTTGTAACTGTAATTATAAAAGAAGAAACTAAAAAAAGATACGGTATTATATGCGATAAAAAAGTTTCATGTCATTTGGATACCCATGTCAAGTTTCATCGCAGAAACAGTAGGCAACAGCATCTGATTTTTATCGAAAAATCATTTTTAGTGATGAGACACACTTTTGAATGAAAGGCTATGTAAACAAATAAAATTGTTGAGTTCGGGACGATAGCAATCCACATAACATCCAAGAATGTTCAATGCATCTTGAAAGAGTTATTGTTTGGTATGGAATTTGGGCGGGCCGGCCAAAAAAGCCATGTAACATCAACAGGATAGCACTGGGTGCTACACATTTCATGCCACATTGGATAGTCTGCACGTCCAATTTGACAGCATAGTAATATCATGTGATGTTGATGTAATGTGGCCACCGAGTTCGCGAGATTTGACAGCGTTAGACTTTTTTTTTTGTGGATGACTTAAGGCGCAGTTGTATGCGAATAAACGACAAACCACAGTGGTCCACAAAGCCAACGTAACACATGTCATCGATCAAAGTCAAACTGATTCGTGAGCTGGAGCCATGGGAAAATTCTACATTTCGGATGAGCTTCATTCAGAAGAAATCGCAGCGGGTATTTGAACGGTATTATATACATACATACATACATAATTGGCCATTACAACCCTTCAGTCAGGATTACGGCCTGGCTTCTCACACCACTAATGTTGTGTGTGTTAATTTTATACGTGAGTGGCGGGACCTATAGTTTAACGTCGACTCCGAACGACAGATTTTTGAGAAACTTTTCCATGGCAGGTTTATTTACGGTATTATATGCTACACCTAATGGTATCAACAGGTCCTTCAAATGCATAAAAATTGTCGATATCTCACACTGACTTTGGTTTATTAAAATTTTTTAGATAGAAAGCGCTTGAAAAAAGACCCTATACTATTTGCTTTATACGAATATTTATCTACCTTGTCATCACATAGCTTGTGATCATTTGCCAGTGGAAATTGTCTGCCACTATGCTGTATTTATTGCTTTAAACAGCAAGTTTTGTACATCTCCCTACAAAGGTAGGTAGGTAAGTGGAGATCAACCATGGGGTCAACAAGTCATTCACTTTGACGGATACAAATCATACTTTCAATTGGAAGTCTGTATCTTGTTTAAACTTTCTTGACTTTTTTTTCTTACTTTTCTAAGACTAATGAAGTCTGGTACAGTGTTATCCTTAAACTATTGGACTCTTAAGCCTACAAATGCTGGGCAATAACATAAAAACTGTTCCATTATCTCGATGCCTTTAAACTGCACTTATCATTTGTCATCACGCCAATACTATGCAGGTGTTCATGTGTTGCGGAATGTCCCTTATTAATGTATTCAAGTCGCCCTTATTCAATCTCAAAACCCTCATAGATCGCCTCAGAGTATCAATGGTTGATGCGAAGTTTTTTCTCAGCTTGGACTTCAATGCATTGAAAAGCATTGCCTTATAGAAGCTTGTGATGTGTTATACTATGGCTCTGTTAATCAGAATATTCGTTTTATCATTTACAATCAATCTTTATGTCATCTTATATAAGTTTTAGGGGATTTGCTACTATGATATCATGGCCGTTGTAGTGTGTTTACTTATTAGCCAAGAGGAAACGGTTCAAACCCCAGGTCAGACGCCTCTTTGATGACTTCCTCGCAGCAGATTTCTCTCTGAGAAAATAAAATTGCCATGAAAAAGTCTCTCAAAAAATCTTTCATTCGGTGTCGACTTTTAACTTATAGGTCCCGCCACTCATGTATAAAATTAACACACAGAACATAAGTGGTGTGAGAAACTACGTCATAATCCTGACTGAAATGTTGTAAAGACCAATTATGTCAGTACATATGATATCATTCCTGCCAGTGAAGAAAATTCTTTAACAGTTAAAGCGAATCAGCATTACTTGTTTTAAAATTGACTGTTTGGGGTAATTTACATGCTGGTGTCATTATAGGCCCTTATTTCTATTGTAATGAGCAAGTAGCTGCGGTTACGGTGAAGAAATAAATAAATGCCATGAATACCACGCTATATTTTGATAGCCTCGACAATTTAATTGTGAATAGGAATTTTAATGAGTGAATAGGATAACATGTCCAGGGAAGATGGTGTTTAAAAAAGGTTTAAAAGATACATTATCTGGGTGGTGTGCTAGACCAAGAGAGAGGGTTATGGGTTCAATTCCCACCACAGACCCTAGTCTGTTATACCACTACACAGCGTGCATAAGGTCGTAAATACTTAAATATGATTTGTAAGGGTAATTGTTAAGTTATACTCCCAAATATGATCCCGTATGAAATAAAATTCTAACGGTTTAATACCGTTAAAGTAAAGTTATTTATCCCCTACAAAAACAATTTCAATTTAAAGTTTTACCTTGTATTTGGCGAATATGACTTCAGTACAATGATTTCTTGCGTTACCAACAAAATTATTGAAGAAAAAAAAATTTTTTTAATAAAAATAAACGAAAAGCAAAATCATAAAGAGAAGCAAAAGAAGCAAAAGATGTAAGAAATAATAAACGGAAGCAATGAAATTAAATGATGCATAAGAAGCGACGTAATATAAAATTATGTACCATGACATAACGGCTGACTGGCTGACTGGCTGACTGACTGACTGACTGGCTGACTGAAATGAATAACATTTTCATTATGAGAGTTTATGAATGTAAATGTAATTGCAAAAGAGGCAAATATTTACACAAAACTTACTCAAGATACATAAGATATTGAACGTGAATAGCAAATATTATTCATAAAAGCATTTAAACTATGTATTAAACGTGTATGGAAATTAATTGAGAATTATTTTAAGAGCCTATGTGAGTTATGAAAATCTCCTTAAGTCGTTAAAAACATTGAAGTGTTTGTGAATATTCAATTCATTTCAATTTACAATTTTTTTCCATTGTTTCGATGCCTTTACCCTGCAATTATCAATTGTCAACAGGCCCATACGATGTATTGCGGAGTGTCCCGAAGTGCTGCTTAATAACTGTCATTAGTGTCTTCAAGCCGAACTTATTAAATCTTGAAATACTCATGGTTTTCCCCTCATCAGGATCGTCGCAAAGTAACTTTGTAATCCCTCCTGTCATTGTTCCACAATAGTTGATGCACAGTTTCCGACCACTTCCTCAGCTTGTGCTTGTGCTGTGTAATACTATGGCTGTGTTAGTCAGAATATTTGTTTTCTCATTTCCAATCAATCTTTATGTCATCTTATATAAGTTTTAGGTGGTTTGGCTCTATAATATCATGTCCTGTTTTAGTATTTTCTGAACAAATGACCGCAAGATTAATAACCTCAGGCAACGATCAGGCATTTTTGAATGTTGCAAAGCAGATTCAATGCAGTTTACTTGTAAGTTAAACGTAAAATAATTGGATTTAAATGATTTGTAATACAAATTATAAATGGAGGTGATAAAATAATGGAAAATTCAAAATTTTTTCATGGGTGCAAAACTGAGTATATGTTTTGTATTTATTGGTTTTAATTAAAAATGGAAACAAAACACATTGAAATCTCTTAAATATTAATAATTTTGATTCAAATTAAAGTGAACAGTAACTATGGCATGTACTCACTTTTACTACCCACTGTATAAATGATTGTTAGAATATAATTCTTGATAATTAAGTCTTCTGCTAACATACCTACTATATACCAGCATATAATCTCACAACAAGTGCAATTTGTTGCTCATGCACAGGGAGCGCTAAACTTCTGAAAATTGCACAGTTAAACTTAAAAGTCGGTTGTAGTGTCTAACTTACCTGACAGAGAAGATGGAATTTGAAAAGTAAAAAAAATAAGAAACGTTTTAAACATGAAACGTGCGATTACGTTTATAACGCTGACTCTGATGTTTATTTAATGCTGCTTGTACTTTACTTGGTACTTGGTTTAACCAGAAACCACCCCCACCCTTATTTGCAAAAAAAAACTCCTTAAAATAATTATTTTAATGAAATCACAATTAAAAACGCTTTATTTCATAAAAAAAACACACACACACACAAACAAGAACAACAAAACGAGGAAACTTATTTAAATGCAATAGAGAATGAAACTAAAAAGGCAACGGCAACACTTGCGGCAATGACATATAAGCGTTGGCCACAATATGCAACAGGGTTATCTGTCTGCCTGTATGTTTGAAGGCATCAGTCTATCCAGCCATTCTTGCAAAACAAAAGCCGCACAGTTGTTGGTGTTACCGCACTTGCATTCATCATCAAACGGACCAAACGAACAGAACCATATAAAACAAAAACTACAACAACAACAACTACAACAACTAGTTGCAATAATAAATAAATACAAACATTTTATGTATGTTGCAACAAACGTCTACAATTCATTATTAACCGTATGTATGATGTCCATCACACAACACACAGAGTATCAAATCAAAGGACAGGCAACATGGACACAAAGCTTTACAAGTTCTTTTCATCTCTCCTCACTAAAGGGAGATAACTGCTATCAACATGATGATCTTCATTTGCCGCATCGTTGCAGTCATCATCATAATCCACATCAACAGTCTATATCTGCTGCTGTACTGTTCGAAACAAAATAGAAAACAACCAAGTTTAACCAGGAAAAAAAATGCAACCATAAAGGCCCACAACAACATCAACAACAACAGCAAAAAAAGACATTTTTTTTCGTTTATGCCACACAACTCATGAAAAATTCATTCATGGCGTGAAATTTCGCGCATAAATATAAACGAATTGCATTTTTATAAATTATTTTCCTTTCTGTCTCCCTTTTTTATGTTTTTGTTTCTGTTTCATTTTTTGTACTCCCCCTCCTCTTTCTCTACCACCGCATCATTGTCATTTGGCCAGTTCTGCATTCGGCATTCTCGTTGGCATTACGCGAAAAAGAAAAATAAAAACTGATGGCAAATAATAAACGAAATAGAAATCACAAATCCAGTAGAATCCAATTCTCTGTTCCATCGTATTTAACTCCGGAGGATAGTAATCCTGTAAAGGCTTTTTGAAACAAAAGAATTGAATACATACGAGGGCAGGTAAACAAGTTTTTGTTTTTTTTTTTGATTTTTCAACACTGGCTCGTAGTCTACTACAAGTCCTGGTCAAATTTCTTTTTGGGCTTTCAATTCCTAGGAAAGTGGACCCAATAAGTCGTCATTATACTGGCCATTGATAATTTTACGTTTTTAACGGTAGTCCATCTGTATTATGCCGGGTGGATTGCCAAATATTGTAGACAAAAACCGCTTTGTCCAGCGCATGCATGCAAATTTGCATTGTTCTGATGCAAAAGAATTTATTTCTTGATTTGACCTATTAAATCGATCCAATCCATCCAAGTTGGCGTAATACTAGCCATTGATTGTTGTACGCCTTTGTCCTCCTTTGGCATCGATTTATAATTTTTTTGCTGGTATTTGGTCTGTATTGTAATCCCCTTTTCGCATACTATGATAGACTGCCGTTGATCCCGGCTATTGTTGCCGTTAATTAACGCCCAAAAATCTCCCGCGGAAGTTGTCACACGATAGTGTTTACTGCCGATTGCAAGCAAATGTAAGCATCTAACGTGCCGAAATCTTTTTCACATCCTTCTGAACGTTGCCAAAGTAGGTTGACAAACATAGCTTGGCCTTCCTTAGCATCGATTCATAGCGGTTTGAATCTCTTATTTGTTGTAGTTAAACATTGCCAGTCCACAGTTATAATACAATGTAAAACACCGTCGACCTTGCGGTCAAACAATGCCAAAAACTACTCCTCATATTGTCAAATGTATGCATTCAAGCGATTCTTTAAATAGAAATCCCCGAGCCATGTAAGATTTCTACGTTTTCCATAGAACTTTCACTTGCACTTTTAATTTCTGATTGTTTTGGTAGCAGAAACTTCAACCGCACATTCTGAAAGGAAACCTTTTTTACCGTTGAAACTAATTGCACAGAGTTTCCATAGTATTTATCAAGCTTAACCTTGATTTAGGTCCATATTTTCTTCAAATCACTTTCTGTCAATGTTGTTTTCAATGACTGTCAAACACAAACTAAATGACACAACATGTGCAAATTTCGATGGAAGTTAAATGACAGTGATGCTCATCCAATGCACACAACAGAAATTTAAAAAAAGTTAGCGACTTATTAACCTACCTACCAGGAAACTGCTTCGATTATATATTTTTGTTTTGTTTTTGTTTTTGTTTTGGATACTAGTGATACAGTGCGTATCTGGGGAAATAATCGCAAACATCACAGGAAACAAACTTCGTAAACATATCCAAGTAAAGCTAGAACAGCATTAACAAATATATGATATGATGAAATATACGAAGAAAATGCGATCGCATAACATGAGAAGAAAAAGCTGTAAAGAAATGCGCGTCATAATTAAACGTGAAAAGAAAAAGGATTGTTTGGTAAGCATTTCGTTTTAGGAGAGCGTTCAAAACATTTACCGAAATGATTACGATAGTAACACTGTTACAGATTCACAGTTGCGTAAAACATCGCTAAATACTATCACTATTGGACCATGGCGCTTGCATTATTAACGTGTAGGCAATATGCTTCGCCAGTGAGACTGAAGTCGCCGTAGTCTAGTAGGTACTCTGTTGGATTATTAGACGTGAGGCCAAGGCTCATATGTCGCTAAAGAAACGAAATATAAAAAAAAATATTGCTTCGGCGACTTCCTCTCAACAGATTTCTGGCAATAACTCTGTGAGTAAATAAAATTGTCATGAAGAGTTTCTCCGTTTCCGAGTCGGCTTTATTTTGTAGGTCCCGCCACTCATGTATAAAATCAACACACACAACACGGGGTAATGTAAGAAACTGGGTCGTAAATCTGTCTTAAGGGTTTGTAATGACCAATTGAGTAGGTAAATAAGAAAATTCAAAAAATCTGGAAAGAGAAAAATTATTTACAGACTTTAGTAGTGGTTTGGTGACCAAGTTGAGGTCTCTTAAACAGGCAATGGATTAAACAATTTACGTAGTTGGCCGATTGGAGATTTTCAGTGTGCGAAGTTAAGGAAGCTTTAGATATCTCATATGGATGGATGGGTTTCAACTTTTAATTATCAATTGTGATAACTTTTCAGGAGTGTTTCGCATTCTTTGATTGCTATATAGAACTACGTTCGACCACAACACTCTCTTGACTACACACCACTCCAAACAGCAGATTTTTCATGATGAGACGGCGCCAAAAAGAAGTAGGATTGTCAGTTTTTTTGTTCAGGACAATCATGCAAGTGTGATTGACATAGACAAACTTCAAGAAAATATACCAATTAAAGCCTAAAAATTAAATTAAATTCTTCGGTATAAGTGTGTGTCTATAAGGATAAGGAGCTGCAATAAAATTACAAACGATTGCACGCATAAAGCTTCCATTGGGTAAAATCCATAAAAAATGCGGTAAATTGCTTTCGCAACTGTTTTATTCTTTAGGATCGTAATAGCCTTTCTCGACTCCAAACCTATAAAAATGACTCGGCAGATCGCTTAAAGAAATACCAACTTTGATAGTCTTTACGAAGAAATAAAGCAGCGGGCGAAACGTTTTAAAAATAGAGTGTTTTTTTTTGTGCAAAAACCCATGAACTTATTGACTTGCCATCGTTAGAGGTAGCCTGTTGAAATATATTTCGTACATACAGCAGCATTATAAAATGATTTCTTATTGTTGTAAATACTTGCCATAGAGAACAATTCAAATCTAGTATGTTCAACGTCATTTTCGCTTTAACTTAAATAGAAACGTTGTAGTATTTTTGCATTCCTTTAAATATCTGCTTTAAGGTATACGTATGTTGCTATCAGATTAATTCGTTTTAAAGCAGGCATAAAATAATTTCAAACTCAACTGGTTGAAGATGATGATGCTATCCGTTTAGGTTTAGGTGAGGAAACGTAACGCAAGTGCGGCATTTAATGTTAAAGTAGTTTCAAATCAAATTGCTATCGGAACTATCAATCATATGCACTCGACTTTAAATCTGTAAGAGACAACACATCTCTTATTGCATTGCATATCTGATAGTATTGCGGCTGAGGCAGTGTATCTCATGACGAATCAAATATTCAACATGTAATGCTTGATATGCTACATAGATACATACATATACAATACACAAGACGTACACAAGACTACCGATTAAACGGTAGTTTCAAAGCGTAAAATACTCAACCTCAACTGTACATGTACAGCTCATGGAAATGATTGCACACGCGTGTATGCAAGGAGTATCAGTACTTGCCATTAGCAAGACAATATTCTAAAAGGCATAGAGTTCCTTGAAATAATTTATCATTTTTGGCAAATCTAACATTTTTTTATTTCAAATATTCATCTGAATGGTTTCGCAGCAAATGAATCATTCATTTCATTTCTTCTTTTCCTTTCTTTCCCCGACAATCTCACATTGTTTGAATTTAATTTGGTAGTCGGTTTCGTTTGTATGGTACGGTATTCTTCTGCTTTTTGTTTCATAATGCCATTATAAGTCTTTATTTAGTTTAATTATTCAGCAGCGTTTTATAGTTGCGAGTCTAACACCCACAATACCGGCACATTTTGCACACAACCGCTACAGACAATGTTGCCTTGCCGCATAAAGTTCATAAATCATGGGATTGAGATTTCATGTAGAACACGACGAAACGAACAGCTGAAGTCTTAATTTGGCTTTAGCAAGTATTAATTGATGTTGCCGCCACTATCACTAAAACTGCCATTGCCACTGCCACTGCCATTGCCTCTGTACGCCTCTACAGCAACTGGCTTAAATAACATACCACTAACAACGAAACCACAAAGAACGCAACTTATTTGCTACTTGCAACATTTAATAAATGATAGCAACAGCCACAACTACTATTAGCAATTTCTTTTCGGGCCAACTCATTTACTCACTGGCAGTAACAGATAACACCAACAGCAGCCTCATGAAGTTTATTTCATATTAGCAGGGAGAAGAAGGCGTCATTAAATTTTAAATTTGCAAAAATAAAAACATATTGCAGCACTAGATTTATTATAATTCTAGGTTTGTGGCAGACTTTCATTATTTAAGTTCGGAAAAGATCGTGTTCAACGTCGTTATAACAAAGGAATTTGACTTGTCTACTTACATAGCACATAATCGCACATTACAAGCCTGCAGTCAGGATTATGACGTAGTTTCTCACACCACTTAGCATGTATGAAATGAGTGGCGGGTCCTACAATTTAAAATCCACTTCGAACGACAGATTTTTAAGTAGCTTTTCATGGTAATTGTTATTTACTCTCAGAGTTTTCCTTTTTGGGTAGGTGGCGGACCGCTTCTTATAGCAGGAAACTCATTTTCAATTTGGTGGGTACGTTAATAAGCAAAATTGCTGTGTCTGGAATACAGCAAAACCCACACGTAATATTACAGAAGCCAATGCACCAATTACGAGTGATTGTTTGGTGCGGCTCGTGGGGCGGAGGCACAAACTGGCCCATATTTCTTTGAAAAAGAGGACGGTACAACCATTAGGGTCAATTGAGACACCTATTGCACCATGCGAACCAATTTTTTTGTACCCGCTTTTCATGGGTTTGATATGAACGATGTTTAGTTTCAACAGGATGGTTCAACTTGCACACATATCTCATGCTGCAATCGATTTGTTGTGTCAAACGTTTGATAGCCGCTCAAATCAAGCGAAATGGTGATGTCAATTGGCCATCAAGAAGCTGCGATTTGACATCATTGGCCTATTTTCTGTAGGGCGCGATTAAAGAAAAGTGTTATGCCAATAAATCAGAGGCAATTGAGTATCGTGATGCCATTGCCTGGATACGACCATATACACTCGAAAAAGGCCTTGAAATTTTGACAAAATTTCAAAACGTTTTGGTTTTATTGTATTTTCAAAATTTAAACTTTTAAATGGCCTACCCTTTAACAAGTCCATCTGCATGTCTTCCAAAAAGGCAGTGGCTCTTGAGAATGACAATTGTGCAATGGACGGTCATCTAAAGGATCTAAAGACAGATGATCATCGGACTTCTTTTTTTATCTATACAAGGCCAGTAGAGTCTAGCAATATTGCACGTACTCTATTGTGGAATATTGTGTGCTGTGTATGAATACTGGTCAGTTCATCAGCAACACGGTTTAAGATGTTCTGGAACCCTTCAAATCATTTGAAATTTTCCTGAAAAATACAGGGCATTTCTGTTTAAGGGCGGACTCCACAGTGACTTTAATTAGGGACATCATGACAGCCTAGCTGTCTGGGTAAATTAAAGAGACTTTCAGATCCCTTACTAATAATACCACATACACATACATAATTGGTCATTACAATCCTTCAGTCAGGATTACGACCTAGATTCTCACACCACTTATATTGCGTGTGTTATTTTTATATATGAGTGGCGGGACTTACAGTTTACAGTCGTATTCGAACGACAGATTTTTGAGAAACTTTTTATTGGCAATTTTATTAAATCTCCGAGTTTTTGCCAGAAATCTGCTGAGAGAAAGTCGCCTAAGAAATATTTTTCCACATTTTGGTTTTAATGTCTTGACCTGAGGTTTGAACCGTGGCCTTACGTCTAATAAGTCAACGAACTACCTACTAGACTACGGCGACTTTACTAACCATACCACTGTTGTGTTACGGCCTCATTAAATTTAAAACTTTTTTCCATGGATTTTTCATCCGATTAGTTAAGTTACATTAATTGAAATTGTCGATGTCAAACGCAATGCTTTTTGTCCATTCAAATCTCTTTTAATCTGCTTTTCGATATTCAATTGTAATAAAAAAAAATGTTTATAAAAACGAAAATAACAACAAAAAATAAAAAAAGGGATTATTAATGGCTTTGCTAATTAATTTTTGTTTATGGCGATAATAAGGATTAATCGCTTCTTATTGACAATTGCATACAGGAGAATCACATTTAATTTATGAACTCATTAAACGAATTTTCTTTTTTTTTCTTTTATTTCCTATTAAACTCATTAAATATTTTATTATGATTATTATTTTTATTATTATTGTTTTTATATAGTTTTTCTTTTGTTCTTTATTTTTTTTTTTAATGCAATAATTATTATTTTTATTTTCCATTGAAAAAACAAAACCACAACACAATATTGTTGTTTTGCTAACAGCATTATTTAAATGGCAGTGGAAGGAAATATAAAAAAGAAGCAAATTAACAAGCGGACATAATAAAAAAATATTTATTTTTTATTAATTAAACATAAATCAACTGCATTCATAAGGTAATAATTTATTAACAATAGTCCACATAGAATACACATTTGAATTGTTTTTAATTTTTGATAAAAAAAAATATTTTTTTTATATTTAAAATAAAAAAGGGGGGGGGGGGGATAGGGCCAATGTTTAATAAATTACTCATAACAAAATTAAAAATAAATTATCAAATTTTGAGAAACCAGCATAAATAATGTTGGGTTTTTTCACATCTTAGTTGATTGCAACAAGCAATTATTGTTGACACAACAAAAAACAATTTTTTTTAAATAAAAAAATAAAAAAAACTATAAAAAATTAAAATAAGAATGTCGAGTTTCTTAGATACCAATTTACAAATTAAACATTTATTTTGAACCTTAAGAACCTTATTTTTGTAACTCCTTCATGTTAATTACAGCCCTAGGTACCTAGTGCCCCCTTATATGACCCGCATGGTAATTGGTTTAGGAAATGTTAATGTTGTTAAGCACTAGAAAAGTTGTTTAAAAATTGTTGTTTGTACATCAACGGAAAGAATTGTACGCTCAACAACATATACATACAGTGAGAGTCAAAAGAAACTGTATACTAATGATAAAATTCTAACAAACACAACTTTTACCACCTAAGGAGAGTGCCCGAAAAAATTGCACAATATTTCGAATTTTATTGTAATTTTTTTTTTGATTAAATTTTAAAAACTGGCAATGAAACAATTTTAAAATAAAAATAACTATAATTTATTAATGTATATTTATAAAAAAAAACAATTTCTTTTGAAGCTCTCTCTACATACTTTATTGGTCCTTACAAGCCATCAGCCAGTGTTACGACCTAGCTTCTCAACACTACTTATGTTTTGTGTATTAAATTTATACATAATTAGAGGGACCTACAGTTTAAAGTCAATTCAGATTATTTTGAGAAAATTTTCATGTCGATTTTATTTTTCTCTTCGAATTTTTGCCAGATATCTGCTCAGAGAGGAGAAAGTAGACAAGAGAAATATTTTTTGAGTATTTCGCTTTATGCGAGATGTCTGAGGTAGGGTTTTGAACCATGGAACATTGTGAGACACTTTGTTTCAGAACAAGGTATCTGAAATTATCTTGAATTCTCATTCTCACTGTATCACATGTTGAGAATATTTTTTCTTGGCACTTATTATCCCGAATATTAATGTTAAGAACCATCCGATAGAAGTGCTTTTTCCATGATATGGGCGAATTGCTTGTCATACTGAGCATTTCTAAAAGATCATCTATCGCAACATAAAATTCTTGTCAGGGAGACTGTTTTCAAAAATTTTAGTTTTTCAAACATACTATGTGTATCAATTTACTTGCTTTACTAGAATCTACAGATCCATTTTTCCTTCTATTTTCACGTGTTGGATGTATAACTTAGAAATAGGATAGGTTAGGTTAGAGGACGTGTACTTGTCAATTAAGACAAGTACAGTACCCGTAGGTCGAATTGACCCATTGTACAACGTCCTAGTTTCTTACACCACTTATGTTGTGTATGTTAATTTTATCCATAAGTGGAGGGACCTACAGTTTAAAGTCATTTTAGATTTGTTTAAAAAAATGTTCCCCACAATTTTATTTTTCTCCTTGAATTTTTGCCATATAACTGCTCAGAGAGGAGAAAGTAGTCGAGAGAAATATTTTTTGAGTATTTCGCTTTATGCGAGATGTCCGAAGTGGGGTTTTCAATCACTGAACTTTGTGAAACACTTTGTTTCAGAACAGGGTATCTGAAATTACCTTGAATCATTCTCACTGTATCACATGATGAGAATATTTTTTCTTGGCTCTCATTATACCGGATATTGATTAAGAACCATCCGATAGAAGTGCTTCTTCCATGACATGTGTGAATTGCTTGTCAAACTGAACATTTCTAATGGATCATCTATCGCAACATAAAATTCTTGTCAGGGAGACTATTTTCAAAAAAAATTTTATTTGCTTTACTGAGGTCTACAGATTCATTTTTCTTTTTATTTTCACATGTTGGATGTATAACTTACTAGTAAGTATACAGAAATTTTTTCATGCTCACTCCTTACATGTCCAAGTAAGGGTCATTTCACTGAGTGTGAATTGTTAGAGTAAAATATAAATACTTTAACGAAAATATTTTAATCCGAATGAAAATTAAAGCCTGTCTACTTTATTAATTTTTATTTTCTTAATTTACTTGTCCTTAATACCTGTTGATAAACCCTGCGTCTACCTGCAATTAAAAATAAAAAAAACCCATTCACAATACGAATATTAAATAAATAATGCCTGTATTTTAATTTAACATTTTTTTTTTTGTTTAATATTCAGGTGTTAAATGGCATTTTATTATAACAAGCATAAGTAAAGTATGTACACTTACTGCGAAATAAATCAAATGGTGGACTAACTGACTGCCTGACTGAGTATGTGTGCTTGCGTTTGTATACAAAATTTCGCTTTAATTTTTATATTTATGGATTGCATTGAAAAAAAAAAATAAAAAACAGAAAAAACTTTAAATAATTGAATAAAAAACAATGAAATTGATTACATTATGGCATTATTTAATTGCAGTTTTTATTGTTACTGTTTGTAATTACAAAAAGGAGGAAAAAGAAAAAAAAAGTGCCATGAAAATTATTCATTAATAATAAAAAAAAACAGATACTTTTTGTTGTTGTAAATTTATGATATCATATCTGTAAAAGGAAATTGTATCTTTCCACTTAATTGAACTTTTGCCACACAATATGATGAGTTTAAATACGCTGGTTTACGTATTTATTTACCTTTTGAAAGGATTTGGTTACACAACCATTAATATTATAATTATTATATACAAGCTTTGTTTCGAGTTTAGTACATACATATGTATGTACATGCATACATCATTGGTCATTACAACCCTTCAGTCAGGCTTACAACCTAGCTTCTTATGTTTTGTGTGATAGTTTTATACATGAGCGGCGGGACCTACCGTTTAAAAACGACTCCAAACGACAGTTATTTTGAGAAGCTTTTTCATGACAATTTTATTTCGTTCTTAGAATTTTTGCCAGAAATCTGCTGACAGAGGAAATCACCAAAGACATATTTTTTTAATATTTCGTTTAGTGGGAGATGTCTGACCTGGAGTTTGAACCGTAACCTCACATCTAATAAGCTAATACACTACCTACTAGACCACGGCAGCTTCGAGTTTAACGAGGAGACATTATCGGCAGTGCAAGGTTAGGTTAGGTTAGTTTAGATGACGTGTACTTGTCAATTAAGACAAGTACAGTACCCGGAGGTCGAATTGACCAATTGTACAATGTCCTAGTTTCTCACACCACTTATGTTGTGTGTGTTAATTTTATACATGAGTGGTGGGACCTACAGTTTAAAGTCGACTCCGAACGACAGATTTTTGAGAAACTTTTTCATGGCAGGTTTATTTACTCTCAGAGTTTTTGCCAGAAATCTGCTAAGAGGAAGCCGCCGAAAAATACTTTTTGTATTTTGTCTTTGATGACTGGCCTGGGGCACGAGTCCTGGCTTTGCGTCTAATAAGCCAACACACTACCTACTAGACTACGGCGACTTCACCGAAATAAAAACGAAATATATTTCTTCGGTGACTTCCTTCCAGAGGATTTCTGACAAAAGCTCTGAGAGTGAATGGGGAATTGCCATGAAAATTTTCTCTAAAAAAAATCGTTCGTTCGGAGTCGACTTTAAACTGTAGGCCTCGACGCTGATATACTCCTGACTGAAGGGTTGTAATGACAAATTCTGTATGTATGTACATTAGTCTCTTCTTTGAAATTTTAGCTGATCCGGCCGGTCTTTGCTGTGCGTATTAATAGCACGACTTCTGAACCTTACAAACCATCTCTCGAACATTGCAATCGATAGAATATATTCCTAATAAACGTCTGTATTATATCGACTAGTTAACTTTTTAGATGTTCAGTTAACCTGCTATACCTCTTATAATTGTAAGAGAAGAGGGCTATGTTTGATTTACGAGTGGTTGCTTGGTTTTGTTGCTTGCTTATGAAAATGATCTGCGTGCTTTAACAGCCAGCTGTCACAACACATTTTCTGTAATTTACAGTGAAGTATTGTTTAAATGCTATTTAATGACCGCGTCTAATAACAAATCAAGTGAAAGAAATATTTTAAGTTAAGCATTTCAGATAATTTTTTCATATTTTTTCTTCTTTTTTAAGTTTGCATTCTCTTTGTATATTTTTTTCTTTTTAAAAATTCGTCCCACGTGATCATTGCAGGCATTTATTACAACAAATTTATCATAAAATTGCACTGAAACTGTAAAAAATCGTGATTTAAGATTTTTCGAAATTTTATGCCGCTTTGTGTCCACTTGCCAAGACAAGAAATCTGTGGCATCAACAAATCCTGTTTTGTCTAATAGACCAGGCAATTGCTTAAAAATTACCGCATAACAGCAAATATTCAAAAAAAACAACAACATTTATGATTGAAAAATTGCAAAGATTTTATGCTCGATTTATCTACCTTGCAATGCTAGTAGTGCCAAGACAAGATATTATCGCACTGTTTGGCCGTTGATAACTTGTTGCAACATACATACATGTTCGTACATTTATTCTTAAGCATTTTATCATGTAATTGCAACTTGTTGCGATGATCAACAGCAAAAATCTAAACAAACATCGCTCATAAGATGGGCATAAACGTTGGCAACAAATCATTTAACAATTTGTTATGCTCACCTGAGCCAGAACAGGTGATGCAAACGAAATTTTCTTTTGCAAATTCAATTCAAAAAATAAAAAACCCGAAAAGAAAACATTTTTCTTTTAAAGTGTTAACACAGTAATTTCTTTAAATGTAATTGCACATGTGTGTACGTGTGTATGTGTATTCATAACTTTTTTGTGGCAACTTGATTAAGCAAATAGAAACGTATTTAATAGTGATTCTTCTTGCAACTTGTTTTCTAACAACACCTGTAAGTCACAAGGAATCCCAATGAGTTTGTATTGAAACTGTAAAGTTTGCACAGTTTTGCAGAGTTTTTGTTAACGAGCTGAACAGCAGGTGATGCAAAACGGGTGTAATAAAAAATTTATAAAGTGTGCCACACACACACACTAAGAAAATTTTTTTTATTATTTTTTTTTTTTGTGAAATTATTCATGGTTTTGAGGGCGAGGGAAAAGCTGGTGGAAAAGAAAAAGTGTTTTTTTGGTTTAAAAGCCTGTATTAATGTTACGTCGATAATTTGCAACACACACATATGTGGCACGCAACTGTAATTTGTGTGCAGTAAGTGACTCTAATTCTAATAAAACTTTAGAATCATATTTTTTGTACATGGATTGTGAAATTTCTGCTTTCTTATCTCCGTTAGCCTAGCAAGAGAACTATTGGCAGTATTTTCTCAGACACTGTAATAATCACTGGTCCTCCAATCATTTCCCAAAAGGTGATGCTGCCTGACCTTCTTATGATGTTTATAAAACATTTTATTTTCTTTATGGAGTAAAACTACATTTGAAGGAGAGACGAAGCTCCATTTTTTAATTGGACAAACAATGATAAAAATCATCTTTTCTAAAATTCCAAGCAGAATCGTTCAAACAACTCAACCGCTATACTACCTCAGGCTGTATGCTTACTTGGCATTCAGATGTGCGAAATAAAACCATGCCTCTAGCTATCCATCACTGGAAGTCTTAGTACTTTTGGTTATGGCAAGACAGACTAAACCTTTAGCCTTGGTTAGGGAAGCGATCCTTTGAAATTGGTCTGCTGAGAGGAAGTCGCCGAAAGAAATATTTTTTTCATATTTCGTTTCGTTCGAAATGTCTGAGCTGGGGTTTGTATTTCGGCCTTACGTCTAATAAGCCGATATACTACCTATTATACTACGGCGTGGAATTTTCTTTGGGAAAGACTCGATGTTAGGACTTCTGGCATTTAATATTTCTGTGTTAAACTACCTTTAATATTCATTCATTCATGGACTGTGGTTTGTACCCCGGCCTCACGCCTAATATGCCCACACACTGCCTACTAGACTACAGCGACAATAATTAGTTGGTAAGTGGAATTTTCTTTGGAAAAGACTCGATGTTAGGACTTCTTCATTCATTCGTTTTAAAGTAGCTTGACGTAAAATTTGATTTATTGTGTCGAATCTGAATTCTTTTGAATTCTGAATTTTTTTCTCTCACTAGACTTACATAACATAACATACATAATTCGTCATTACAACCCTTCAGTCTGGATTACAACCTAGCTTCTCCCAGCACTTATGTTGTGTGTGTTAATTTTATATGTATATGGGTGGCGGGACCTGCAGTTTTAAGGCGACTCCGAACGGCAGGTTTTTAAGAAACATTTCATGGCAATTTTATTTCGTTCTTAAAGTGTTTGCCAGAAATCTGCTGGGAGGTAGTAGTCGAAGAAATTTTTGCATTTTAATAAGCCAATACACTACTTACTAGACTACGGCGACTTCAAACTTGACTAGACTTAGATAAACCAAACGTTCTAATTGGCTATAAAGCATCACATGGTGTTGTAGTAATATTAGGCCCTTTTTAGCAAGTTTATTACCTTACTTGCTGACTTCAGGGGCAATAAATTGAACTCTCATTCGACAATTTTACTATTTTCTTTTTATTAAAGGAGTTTGAATGCTGAATTAAAAAAGCTGTACTTATTTAGTTACTTAATTGACCATTGTAAAGGTTTTAGTCAGGATAACAACCATTCGGCATCTCACACCACGCATGTTGCGTGTGTTTATTTTACCCATTTGTAGTGGCACCTAGAGCTTCACTGCAACTTTGAACGACATATTTAAGAAGAATTTCTTGGTAATTTTATTTATTCCTGGAGTTTTTTTTTCAGAAGACTTTTGAGGGAAGGTTGCCTAAAGAAATGTTTTTATACCTCTTTTGAAGATGTCAGAACTAGGGTTTGAACTCACGTGCTCTCGCAGAGCTCTTCCCTCTCTCTCTCTTACTTCAAACTCCATCTAATATTTTACAAAATGGTGGCTTAATTCACTTCTCAGATACTTTAGATTGTAGATCGAACCTTACAGTGACAATGGTGAAACGGCGTAATATCAAAGATTCACTCATGTATTTTTATTTAAACAATATTAAGACTCTTACAATTGAGTGCTACTAAAGGTACGGTCACATCTGGCAAATATTTGACCGAAAACATAAAATTTGCATTCTTTGCCGTAGTGTGACCATAAAACAGAATTTTGGTTGTTTCAGTAAAATTTCAGGCAAACAAGAGCAAACAAATTTGAAGCAAACATTTGCCAGATGTGACCGTACCTTAACTGATCTAAATCTTTGGTATTTAGAAATCAAAAGCTCTTGATGTTATGAAAGTAAGGCACCAATAAGATTTTCAAGCTTCTCTTTAAGCGTTTAAGATTGTTTGTTTAAAAATTTTATTTCAATTCGTTCAATCTACACCATCAATATTCGACTAAAAATGCAACACAACTGTCATGTGCAGGTCAACACTATTTGGAATCTTTTCGATTGCACAAAAACAATACAGTAATCGATTGCATTATGCCATCATAGCAACTGCCATAGCTTTGCTTTCATAAACTTCTCCTCCAGATAAGTGAAAGCAAACTGATAGATTTATTATTATTTCCTGTACGCAGATTAACGCTAAACAATATAAAAGTACTCGAGAAAAATTATGTATGCCTTCAATCATCCTTGCCAGTTGCTCTTGAAGCTTTTGAGTTTTTCCTTCTTGTAATTTGTAGCCATCAAAACTGAATTACTTCCCACATATCTCATTATTGTTGTAGTTATTGTTGTTATTTAGTTGAACATAAATTAATTAAATCAATTAATCCATTAGTGATTAAAGAATCCATACAAGTACAAAAATAAAACCACTTCACAACACCAATAAATTCTACACTATATACTCCACACACACGTATGTATAGTGTGTTTCCAAAAGTCTCCTCGACTTTAAGCACTACTTGATGTATGTAGGTTTTGTTGTTGTTGTTCAATATCCTTTGCTTTTTGTCGATATTTGTTTACTTTTCTTAATACCGTTCTTATTGTTGTTGTCATTGTTGTTGCCATTGTTGTTGTTGTCATTGTTGTTGTTGTTAGTAAAAGTTCATTTTATCGAAGTGCAACATAGTTTAGCACTTTGTCAAATTGAAGCCAACCATAAGTAAGACAAGTATCTCACAGCAACAGCAACATCAACAACTATACTATAACAAAAACAATAACAACAACAACAACAATTAGGACGAGTATTAAAAGTACTGGTTGTTACAAGTGCTACCACCATGACACTGGTGGTTACGACTTTGAATACCCTGATTAAGACCAAAACTTGAGTAGCAGCATTAGGATAGTGAAGTGAGCAGAACAGAAAGAGAAACAGAAACAGAACAGTAGCAGAAGCAGAAGCAGAAAAGTACAGAAAATCTCCGAAAATACTGAAACTATTGTTACAAATTAACTTTTGTTGTTTTGTTCAATGACCTAAATTCCCTTCAGTTAAAAACAATAAAATACTACCATAAAATACTACAACAACAACAATTACAAAGAACAGTGAAACAAATAAGAAAGTTATAATCGATCAAGATGCATACTATAAGCACCCTACACTTAAGTTAATCTCTTGAAAATGATTAACATTTCACGCAGGGCCGATTTTTATTAAAATTCCTTCCACAATTTTTTTTTTGATTTGTTATTGATTATGACGTAATATGTCACGATTTCCAAAAGCAGAACTTGTTGGCGTTTTTTTTTCGCCGCGGAGGGGTAAATGTAACTAACCGCACCATAGAGGAAGTCGTCACATTCTCCGTGTGTGGGATCCTCACTCACTAAATCCCCCTTCGTATCCTGTGGACTTGTTTGTGCCCACTCCGGAACTACGGTGGTATTACATCGGAGTGGAGTCCTTTTGGCCCTTTGGCCTCTTCATGTTTATATCCGCGTCCGGATTGCGAATTGAAAGTTGAGGAGTCATGTAAGCGTCTCCACTATTCCTTTCGTCTAAACATTTGTTGGCGTAAAAGCCCTGAGTATCATGCTATGTGCACTGGCGTTTCCATGTATTTGCTCTCGCGCACATTATTTTTCCTATTCATTGTGTTCAAGTTAGGTACGAAAATTTTACTCGAAATTTTTTGTAAGCTGCACACTTTCATCGGGTATAGTACTCGGATTATTGGTCTACTGTAAAGGGGTCTTAATATAATAGGGCTTCCGTATTTCGTTGCCTAGGATCAACCTATCAATCTGTGAAAATGCATTGGACCAGCATAAGAATTAAGTCCTACTCCTTCCTTAGCCTTGGCACTGTGTGAACTTCCTATGATGTTCATTAAAGATTTTATTCTTCATCCTTTATCCTGCCTATAAAGAGGGCTAAGATGGCATTTGAACAAAGTCATCAATCTTTTTTTCATGTGAAAAACCATGTTGAAGCTTCTCTTGAATTCGAAACTCGATTGTTTGGGTTTGTAGTCAAGCACTTTGACTTCTAAAACACGTTATCTTTTAGTCCCTATTATTTAGCTAATCGTGTAACAAAGCTAGCTATGTCTCAATGCCTACTTAGCACCCATAGGTGAGGTAAGCTATGGAATAACTGTTACCTATTTGGATTCAGAGAACTTACTAATGCAGTCTTATTTATAGGCGGTCTATTTAAACTTAATTCGGTTACAAATAAAAAACAAGTTCCCATTGAACCATTACCGTAATGTAATGATTTTAGGAGAGTCGTTGACTTATTGGACGTGAGGCATCGGTTCAAACCCCAGGTCAGGCATCTCCAACAAAACGAAATATGAAAAAATATTTTCTAGGCGACTTCCTCTCAACAGATTTCTGGCAAAAACTCTAAGAGTAAATAGAATTGCTATGAAAAAGTTTCTCAGAAATCTGTCGTTCGGAATTTATGCCACTTATGCATAAAATTAACACACCCAACATAAGTGGTGTGAGAAGCTAGGCGTAATCCAGACTGAAGTATTATAATAACCAATTATGTATGTGTATGTGGTATGATTAGTATCTTAAGGGATCTGATAGTCGATTTTTATATTTGAAAGTCTCTTTAATTTGCCGAGACATCTAGGCCGTCATGATGTCCCTAATTAAAGCCATTGTGGAGGCCGCCCTTAAACAGATGGGCAATATGTAGGCAATGATTAGCAGAATGAAATTTTTTTTGGTGTGTGATTTTCCGTCTTGTAGATCAGATCACCGTAAATACATAAGTTCTAAAGGGATAACCCGCCATTTCTTTAGCAATAAAAAAAAAGTTGCGACATACATGCCACAATTCAGGAGATATTTTAGAGAAATAAGCGTTTAATATTCACATCCCCCTAAACTAAGGACGACAAGGTATCTTCCTTATTTCTGACGGCTCCGCAATAAACTACGCTGGATATTGTGAATACTGAAACCTTTCGTACGATGACATGATCGTACTTGGTTATATTGAGACTCCGTGCCCCTTTTGAATTTTTTTTTAATTGATTCTGAACCTGTAAGATGATGAATTAAAAAACTTTTTAAAATGTCCGTAATTCACTATTTAACATTCATTAATATATTCGAATGGGTAGCAGTTCCTGTTCTTTTTATTTTTTAAAATTCGAAAATCGAGAAGAAATTTTTGCGCTTTCACCTGAATTCGCTTGTGTTTGTACTTAAGCAGTTTAATCTGCACAAAATTATTATTTTCGTAACATACAAAAACCATTAACTCTTAACCATCTATGCTTGTATAGGGTATTTAAGTACAAAAATCACAAAAAAAAGAAACAAAATGTAGTCTTGCAAAAGTAAATTTAACGTGTTTCATTCACGTTCATTCAGTTACAATTTACAAGCGACTGTTGGCTGTTGAGCCAATGTAAAACACGACCAAATGACAGACGAATGGTCATAAAGTCGGGCCAGCTAGCATTCAGTGTAAACCTATACTGTGTGTGGGTTTTCTTCCAGGACTTTTTTGTTTCTTCATCGTTTATGCTTGTGGTGGGGTCGCTTACATTTTGTACTTTTGCGGTTTGATAATTAGGAAATAAGGTGAACTTTTGAGGTCACTGATATTGAGACGGTGGTTAACGATATGGTAGTGGCGGTAGTGGAGGTGGTGATGGTGGTTGGATGGTGATGGTGGTTAATTTTTGTTCCAAAAACCATAAAAATACAAACAATCTCTCTTTAACAGCAAGAAAGACTCATAAAAATCAAGAAACTTAAGCTGTGTGTGTGGGAGCAAAAAAAATAGAACAAAAAATTTTACTCAAGAGAACACAAATTAAAACAATGTTGCCAACTACAATAAACTGTAACATTAAAGTAAAAAAAATAAAAAATAAAAACAATAGCAATACAACAAGAACAAAAAACTTTAACATCTAGAAATGAAGGAAGAAAAAAAGTTTAAAAAAAGTTCGTAAAATTTAAACATGACATGTTTTCAATATACTCGTACAGCAAAAACAAAAAAAGTTAATGATTATTTCCCAGTTAGTTTAAAATCCAATTTTTTTGTTTTGTTTCTAGTATCAATAAAGACATCCTTTTAGATTGGAACAATGCAACAGTTTTTTTTTTAATCTAAAAAATTAAGACGTTATAGTGTAGCACTACGTCTAAAATATTAGACGTGACCCACGGTTCTAACCTCAGGTCAGACATCACAACTAAATATGAAAAAATATTTCTTCGGCGATTTCGTCTATTGTGTTGGCTTATTAGACGTAAGGTTACGGTTCAAACTCCAGGCCAGACATCTTATAGAAAACGAAATTTGAAAAAAAAAATACTTTTTCAGTGACTCCCTTTCCCAGCAGATTTCTGGTAAAAACTCTGAGAACAAAATAAAATTGCCATGAAAACAATTATGTATGTAATTACCACCGGTGGTTATATTTATGGGCAACTGGATTCGTATTTGTATGGGGAATTTATACAAAAGTGCCGTGGGGCATAAATGCAATGATACTCTCCATTTTGAAATGAATTCTTTAATGACTATCCAACGAATTGATGAAAGCAAAATAGGAGCCGTAAGCATTTCCAAAGCTTTGGGCAATATATGGCACCTTACTGCTCTATTGATGACAATAGTCGTTCTTCTCTATTTATATTGAGCACCCTCAAGGATAACTGTATATAGGTTCTGAAAGACTATGTTCTCAGCAGGGGTAATAACTGTAACGTTAGGTTAGAGGACATGTACTTGTCAATTAAGACAAGTACAGTACCCGGAGGTCGAATTGGCCCATTGTACCAGTAACGTTTGTCATTCCTATTCCTTTGATCGTAGACCCAGCCCTTTGGAGATTGAGGCCAAAAACGTCAGATATAAATAACCCGCTTAGAATCAACGTAAGAGTGCAGCCGTGTGTATAGAATAGATTTTAAAAGTCGAAAGACCCAATGTATTCTGTAAAGTCGCCATGGTCCAGTAGGTAGTCTGTTGGACTATTAGACATGAAGCCACGGTTCAAACCACAGATCGGACATCTCCAGCAAAACGAAATATGAAAAAAAGTATTTCTTCGGCGACTTCCTCTTGCAAAAATTCTGAGTGTAAATTGCGATGAAAAGTTTTTTAAAAAAAATTGAAATCGACTTCAAACTGTAGGTCCTGCCACTCATGTATAAAAATTAACGCACACAACATAAGTCTTGTGAAAAGCTAGGTCGTCATATTGACTGAAGGGTTTTAATGACTAATTGTGTGTTTATCTTGCTGTGCTAAGAAATTTGTTTCTATTGAAAAACTATTTACGGCAACGAAGATCAATTTTGTCTCAATGAAGATGTCAGCAAACAGTATTGCCGAGTTTGGTGTGAAGACACGCGCAGATAGTTCAGGAGCTGCATGTGCACCATCAAACATGTAATGTTTGATGCAGATTATGAGATGGCGAGAACATTGAAGCATACTTTTTCGAGGACAATGAAATTTGCAACATTATTGCGTAGGGTGCCGCGATATTTACTAACTGTTTTTTGACCAAAAAAGCTTGGAATTGTTTGACACAATGTTTCAAAGAGATGGTGCCACAAGCCACATGGCTCGTGATACCATGAAGCTGTTGAGAATCGAATTTTGTAGGCAATTAACTGCTCGTTTGCGAGATATGGATATGAGAAGTCCAATCAAATTTCCAGCTTTGCAGAGCAACACTACAACTGCCATTGTTGTGGCAGCTGTTTGAAATAATGAAGAAAGTGTGTCAAAATTAAAACCCATGCAAGGGCAACCGGATTTTGTTTACCAGTGTTTATTTTATTGTCTATTTTTTTTGGCATTTTTAAATGCCTAACCAACTAAATTTAATGTGTTGCAGCTGGTCTATTATTGCTGAATCACTTTTGGTAGCCACTTTTGTTGCAAAGACAATTTCAATGTTTTTCGTTGGCCTTGTTCAAAGGAAATTTTTTTAAAGTTTTTCCTAAAAAAAGTCTCCTTAAGAAATTTAAGTTTTTTTCTGTTTCTGTTGCATGAAGCAACCTTGACACATTGATGCTGCATAAACAGTCATTTATGAACCAAAAAAGCAACTCCTTTTTCAATTAAAACCGAACATAAATTATTTTTAAGTTTATCCAGTTTAACAACAATGAACTAAGCCAAGCTATAAAGAGAACAACAACAACAAAAACTTATGATATGATATTGATAAGATGAGCACAACTTTTAAGCAAAAAAAAGGAAAAAAGAGGGAAAAAAACTTACAAAAACAAAAATGTTGAATGTTTAACAAGAAAAGGCATGTTTTGAACATTATCAAGTTGAAAAAATCTTAAAGACGGTGTTATTCAAAAAGATTTCAATTTCTTTCCTTTTTTTTTTTTGCTGCAACTATTTTATGTTTAACGTAGTATTTTATCTCAAACAGACACTAGACTACGCTGTACTATACATACATACATATGTACATACATATGTATATCGTATATGGAAGTAAATTGTGATAATATAGTCGATTTGGCTGTTGGCAAAAGCGCCACTACATCACAACGCTACACGCAAACAAACACAAACACATTCGAAAATATCGTATAAAAGAGTCATAAAAAATGTTTGCCACAGAATCTAGAGAAAAAGGCAGAACCAAGAAATATTTCTACTCCAACAATATATGTACTCTGCTGGTACTTTGTAGCAGTTTTGAGAAAAAGGAGCGTGTTATTGAGAAAAGAAAAAAAACACACATAGAAACTCTTTAGAACAGACTATTATTTTTTAATACCATCACAATTTTATAGACACCTACACTACAGCTACTACATACGTACATACATACATATGTACATACGTATGTACGAGTATGTATATGCTCACCTAGTTTTTTTTTTGGTTTTTAAATTTTTTTTATAGACAAACTTAGTTTTATAGATCTACCGCAATACGGTTTAACCATTAAATGCCAGGAGAAAGAAGCACAAGACGTAAACGATAAAAATGCACAGTAAAAAAAGAGCAAAAAAAATGGCAACCAACTAACCAACACTGCTGCTTAATAAGGGCACAGTGGATACTGGGGAAGGGGAAGCTGAATCGAATGTAAGACAATGGAACATTGATCTTGAGTTTGAATAACTTTCAACGTTGCCCCTGCCAACAGGCACTATTACCACTATTGGATCGGTATAAACAATAGCGTGTCACAGGTTCTGATATTGTGAGCATAAAATTCACCAGATTTGCCAGAAATCGAAAGAAACATTCAATTGCCAGAATTTATTTTAAAAGATTACAGGAAAATCTTTACATTTTCTTGGCGCTTTACTATTTAAACAAGCAAAATTTGCTTTTGAAGCTTCTTCGCCAATAGCACCGTAGGACGAAAGTCAAGTCTATTGATTTATTCTTAATGTGATCTGTATTCCAGTATGTTCTTTAAACTGTCTTATTCTAGAAATACAACAAATTTATGGCAGATTGATCAGAGGTTTGCCCAATGCATTACAGAAAGATTCTGTACTAAGAAATCACTGCTCGTTCAAGGACCACTCCTCCATTAGAATCTTTCTCTTTCATGCAACCATACATACATACATCCATACATAATTGGTCATTACAATCCTTTAATCAAGATTACAACCTAGCTTCTCGCACCACTTATGTTGAGTGTGTTGATTTTATCCCCATCCCCGTGGCGAGACCTACAGTTTAAAGTCGATCCTGTACGACAGATTTTTGAGAAACTTTTCATGACAATTTTTATTGACTCTCAACGTTGTTGCCAAAAATCTGCTGTGAGGGAGTCGCCGAATAGATATTTTTTTTTTCATATTTCGTTCTGTCTGAACCGGGATTTGAACCGTGGCCTCATGTCTAATAAGCCAACGCACCACCTACTTAAATACGAGGACTAGTAGGAAGTGTGTTTTGTTTTATTAAACGTGAGGCCACAGTTCAAAATCTAGTTTGGCCATAGCCAACAAAAGCACAATATAAAAAAATTATTTCTTCGTCGTCTACCACTCAGCAGATTTCTGACAAAAATTCTGAGAACGAAATACATTTTTTTTATCAAAAAGTCTGTGTTTTATTCAAAAAGGCGTGGACTACACTAAGAAGACGACCGACTCTTTTCTGTTCTTAAATCGAATGGCCATCCATTGCTCAATAAAGATTCTTAAGGGGCGGTGTCTTTTTGGTTTAATTTCTGCAGAACCTGTGGGTCTGAGGTGGAGGAAGAGACTGTCTTTTACCCCAAGTGCCACTAGCCTTCTCATAAAGGGATGGGGATTTTAGGTCTCTCGCTTTCTTTTTCTCTATTGCTGCAATATGAGTTATTTTGGACTTGCGTCAGTATTCACTAGGGAATGTGTTATCCCCGAATAGAATTGACAGCAAAATTCATTACAAAAATTCTTCAGCCTTCTTTGAAAGATCTACAACTAATCCTTCGGCTCACATTAGTAACTGAAATATTTTGCATCCTATTGACTTGTGTTTGATTACAAATGTTCAGTATTTTTCGGAAACAATCAAACAATGCAACTCCCAATCACACTCTTAATACTCAATAACTTACAACCCTTTTTTTTTGTTCTTTCGATAACCCACTGTTCGCTTGGAAAGAAAGGGTTTTTGGTCACATTCTACAGAATCTACTTTCGGTAGATGTACTCGTATGTATTTCACTTTTAATAGATTGCGGGCGTAACAGTTTCAATTTTTGTGTTCATTTCTTGTGTTGTTTTCATCTTCTTGCAATATTAACAGACAACCACATAAAGTAGCTCTATCAACACCAGCAGTTACGCCCCACAAAAATCCCCACAAAAAAAAAGAGAAACACCAACTAAAGCGGAGATAAAACGAATTTGGCAAAACAACAACAACAAAAACAACAACAGAATAACCTGCACATTGTTGCCTGGAAATTGTTATTTTAGCTTTTCTTTCCTTCTTTCATTTCTTTTTTATCGTTTGTTTTTTGATTCTACAACAACATTTTGCAGCATGCAACAAACAGAGTCTCGTAAAAGTAAAAGCTTGTGTTGTAAACTTTGCTAATTGTGTGGTTACGTTGCATGCATCATATAATCCGCTTTTAAATGCTGAAACACATACACATACGTTGTTTTACTTACTTTTTGTTGAGCGGCGCGTGCAACTTGTATGATATGTAAGCAGCATGATAATGCGAGAGTGTGGGTGTACGTACACACATATGTCCTGCAGCATTTTTGAGTAAATTCATGTTCATTATTTGGTATGTGATGGTGCAAGACCCCTTCTTTTAATTTTTGTTTCCTTTTTTTCTCTAAAATTGTAAGCAAAAGTTAAACGGTTTTCAAAAAGTAGAATACACATGAACTTTTTCCCATCGTCGAACATAACATTTGAATGGAGAAGATGAAAATCTCAGGTTTTGTAATGAAAATGATGCAAGTTTATCAACGTGAATGATTGGCATTAAGAAAACGAATAAAAAGAAAACTAAAAACAAAATTACAATAAGAAACTCACATAAATTTTCGTACTTTAAATGACTTGGAATTGGTATTCGTATGGAAAAAATAAACTCAATGAATTAAATTTTAAATCGAAAGAAAAATGAAAAAAGAGAGACGTTTTGAAACGTTGGTCATTATAACCCTTCAGTCAGGATTACAACCTGACTTCTGACACCATTTATGTTATGTGTGTTAATTTTATCCATGAGTGGTGGATTCTACAGTCTTCTCCGATTGGAAGATTTTGAAAAACTTTTCATGGCAATTTTATTTACTCTCGGAGTTTTGTGCCAGAAGACTGCTGTGGGGAAGTCGCCGAAAGAAATATATTGTTACGAAAATGGAAATGGTGTTATCGTTTAACATTAAAATAATAAACAAAAGCTACAAAACAATGGACTTGTTTACATGATCAACGAATAAACAAAAATATAGCAACAACAGCAGTATAAAAAAAGGAATAAAAAAGTAAACAAACAGGCAACAACAACACTGCAAGGACAAACGTAAACGAAATACACAAACAGCAATAACGTAAACAACATGTTTACATTTATAGAGATTTCGCGAAGGCAAAGTCATTCTCCTTCAAGAGCATTCATCAGACTGTTTACCGAGCTTTATAAAAGGCAAGAAAAAGCAGGCAACGGGATCAGTAAAAATTCAGTCAGTCTTGTGTGGTTTGAAGACCTTGTGTGTGTTGTAAAGATCTAACGAACAATTTTTAGTGTGTACGCGGAAGAGTGTAAAGAAGTATAACAAATAAAGTAAATTGTTGTTGTTTAAATCAAGTTGCGAACAGTGGCACACGGAATTGTGCGAACAATAAAGAATTTAATTGAAGCTAAACACAAATTTATTTTTATTTGCAATCTATGAAATCATATTTTAAACGTTTTTAAAAAGGTAAAAACGTAACAATATTTTCATATTTCATTCCGAGATGTCTTGCCTGGAAACAACCTACCTATTAGACAAAGTACTACTTTTGCAAAAAATTGATTTTTTACGTACTTTGAGGGTCTCTACCATCCTGAACTCTTCCTTATCGATTTTAGAACTGATTGTTTATTTTTAATCGCTTAGATAATATTTATTAAGTCAGCCGGGGTGCCAGAGTGTAACGACTTTGATATCACATGAATAGTGAAACCTAGTGGCAGTCCACGATAGGGCACAGCGCGTCAATTCATCAGATATTAACTAAGCATCGAAATTACGGATATGTTTTCTGCATTGGAGCGAGAAATATGACTAAGACTGGATGAAGGTTGAAGTTTCTTCATGACAATTCTGGCTTCTTGCTTTAATTTTATCCATGAATGGTGGGTTCTACAGTTTAAAGTCGACTCCGAACTACAGATTTGGGACGCTTCTTCATGACAATTCTTTACTCTTGTAATTTTTGCCAGAAGCCCGCTGTGGGGAAGATGCAGAAAGAATATTTTTTTTTTATTTGTTCAAGATCTTAGATCTGGGATTTCATATCTAGAGATCTCGTCTAGAGGGACAACATACTAGTTGTTACCGCCACTGTCAACGTAATGTATACAGTAATTTTTCTATGTGTGGACTTGTACTAAAAACTGACACCTGTCAAGCTAATGCGAAAGGGAGAAACATTATTCCAAGCGCCAAACCTACGCTTTGGAGAAAAGAAATTTTACCAGCACTTGCATATAACTGTCTGTAAAGAGAAGTTTGCTCCCTATCCATACTAAATAAGTTAGTAAAAATTATTATATTATCTTCTGAATTTATTTAATATGTAAACTTATATAGGAATTTTAACACCCTAAATTGTAAGCCAAATTTGAAATAAAGAATTATTTTTCAAAGTTTACGCTGGTGTTCACGGTCTATTTGGAGACAGGAGCTTGGGTTGCTTCACCCGACAACATAAGATAAGACCTAGCCTACCCTATAGAATAGGGTTTTAAAAATTTGTTTTATTGATCAGTTGTTTTAAAGCGGAATCGAGCATCAATGGATAGATAACCAAATACCAAATACTTTATTAATTAATTTTTTTTTCATTGATGAGTCATACAACAAATATAATAATTCAACTAATTTCCTTGTATAATTTTTAATAGAAAAAATTTTTTTTTAAATTCAAATGATTTGATGAAACTTTTTTTTGCTCATTTAAATTGTTTACATTTTCCTAAGATTATCGATAGTTTTGATAATGTGAGACATTTGTGCACCTGTTGGTAAAACTCTATTCAATTTTCATTTAAAACAATCGATGTCTAGACATTCATTTTCATTCTCATTTCAATTCATTTCAATTTTATTCCCCAAATTGTCTATGATTGAATTTTTAATATAAAAAGTGTCAAAAACACATACTAACACACGCATACAACCATGACAAAAGAGTAAAAATATACTGTATACATACACATGCATGTATGTATGTATGTATGTATTGTGTATGTATGTGTAATGAAACTAAAAACTAATATGATTTAAACTACTCGAGGGAAATGAAAAATAACAAACGACCACTTTTGGTTTTATCAAGCATTTCCAATCCTACCACCCCCCATCCCCCAGTTGATGTTACCCCATAATGGACCAACAAACAAACAAATCCAAATAAAATGCACGTTTAAGCCGGCTCAAAAAAACAATGACAAATTTAACAGCATTTGTTAGAATCAATTGTGCAGAAGAAGAGCACAAAACGGTAAAATGTTTCAACAAAAATGCGAATAAAAGTTATCGAAAAATAAAAACAAAAACAACACGAAATGAAATGAAACGAAAAAAAACACACTTTTATCGGGGAGCGTAATTTTCTTTTATTTTTTGTACGAAATTTTGCTAAAAGGTGGCAACAAGAATGAAAAAAAATATTTTTTTTTTAAACAAAAGACCGAAATTTGGCTATGATGTAATGCCAACATTTTAGCATTTTACAATAATGTTTTTGCTGTTTTTTTCTTCTTCTTTATTTATTCAGTTTTAATGCCATAAAAATCACAAAATGTTGTAATATTTTAAGCATGTAAAGGAATGTATTCTATAGATTCGACTTCATAAATGAGTGTATTAAACTGGTTTACACTGTTTTGCTACACGTTCATGCTACTTAAGTCATGTTTAGTTTATATTGGTAGCCCCTTAAAGCTCTGCTAGTAGCTTGGGTCTTATCAAAGGTTCCGTTCTAATACCAGTGATTCTTTTATAAGATATGTTTTATAGTCCCTGTAGATCAGAAACTTGAAGCCGTTCAATTAATTTCAGTTGATCGTATCGAAACTACCTCCGATTAGGCAATTTTTAACAATAATTTGTTGTTCAAGAATCTTTTGTCTCAGGCTTCTAGATGATGCAGAATGACAGCGAAGATGTTCAATGATTTGTTTTATCTCTTGTCATTACAGCTTCTGAAGGTCACATTGTATGCTATTCTCAGCCTATATAGGATCAGGGGCTCATATCACAGCTTGGTATGCAGCGTCTATCATTAGCATTTGTTTACTTTATCCAAGAGAAGTGACAGTCTCTTATTTGTCGCATTTCGAACTTTTAGACGAAGTCATTTTCGCAGTTGAGTTAACCAATATCGCTGTGTCCTGAGATTAACAAATGTATTTCCCATCATTGTATACCTCTATAAACAATAGATTTTCTTGGCTAACTTTAGGTGTGATGTACATAATTTAGTAGCCCGTAATGCCTAATAAATTCGTTGAACTGATGTCAGCATTTCACTTTCCACGTTAACTGTTTAACTCTGCACGACTAGTCACTTCCTCTCATATTATCTTTAGTGGAAGTTACTTTTGTCACTTATGCACCTCATAGTTCGATAGTCAATTGATTTACTATCCACTAACAAATAATTTTTCAGGGCTAAGAGCAGTCAAGCTGTCGTGATTTAAGCCTCAGACATATGCATACCGCGTGATGATATATACGGACCAATTTATAATGTTTGAGGGTATTTTTTTTATCAGCGTTAGAATCGGATGTAGTCGCCGTAGTCTAGTAGATAGTGTGTTGGCTTATTAGACGAAAAGCCAGGGTTCGAGCCCCAGGCCAGACATCGAAATAAAATACAAAAAGTATTTCTTCGGCGACTTCCTCTCTGCAGATTTCTGGCAAAAACTCTGAGAGTAAATAAAATTGCCATGAAAACTTTCTCAAAAATCTGTCGTTCGGAGTCGACTTTAAACTGTAGGTCCCGCCAGTCATGTATAAAATTAACACACACACCATGAGTGGTGTAAGAAACTAGGTCGTAATCCTGACTGAAAAGTTGTAGTGACCAATTAGAAACGGGAAAAACAGGTTTATTATTATATACACGCCTTGCGAAGGTTTCCGAACTTTGGATTAAAAAAGTAACACTTTTCGATGGCAACAGACGGAAACTTCTCAAAAAGAATATGGTCAATAGAAGGAGAGCCGTATCTTATGACCTGGGATTTGAATCGTGGTCTTAGGCCTTAGGTAAGCCAATACATTACCTACTAGACTTCGGCGACTATTGGCCTATTGGTATAACCCTATCAAAAGTCAGAATGCGCTAGATACCCGCAAATTCTTATATTCATGTAGTTTCTCTCTAATATCGCTTAGACCCTATTCATAGAATTTGAGGAATATAAGGATATAAGGCTTTAAGGAGGATAAGCCTATAAGAAATATGTCCCCGACCCTAATAATTCTTTGATTAGTTTTAGTTTCATTTTTTAAAGCTAAGGGGTGGATCAACTCTATCTGGCTCTTGGAAGATAACGTACTTATCGTTATCTCTGTGTCTTCTATGGAAGAGTCAGGGTGATTTCTGCATGCATTATTTGAAGAGGGATTGAAAAGTCTTAATTTTTGAAATTTATTTAAAAATTTTTTCTTCCAGCGGATTCGGAACTGCTTTACTTAAGTTTGTATTATGATCACAACATACCATGCTACCTATTGGGCAGTACCTTTACCATTTGAAAAACAGCAAATATTTCAGCTAAAATAATACATTATCAATCACATTGTCAATCCATGCCTCTAATTCTACTCAAAGTCTTGAAGCCTTCTAACGTATTAGAAGTAAATCTGACTATAAAGTGCTTAGTGGTCGTATTCTAAATCTGGAATCAAAAACATACGCTGGTCTATATGTACACTACTGTAGCTTTGTGATCTGCTCTGCCCAGATTTATTAAAAACTGCTAGCGATGAGAGTTTATTTTTATTGTAAAACTTCAAACAATTTTCAGTTTCCTGGTTGAATTGATTCCTTTAAAGTTCTTCGGTTTTCTAAAACTCTTTTAAATCGTTTACTTTTAAATGTTCTTTAAATAAAGCACTCCTTTCCAATTCTGTCTAGGGTATACAATTTAAAACTTTGTATTTTAAAAGCTTTACACAAAAAGCCATCAATCATCGTTTTTTCGGAAACAAAAGAAAAATTAGGAAAAAAACGAATTACTTGTGTAGGTTGACTGACTGACTGAATGGTTGAATGGTTCTGAAATAGAATTTAGAATTTCGTTAACAAAAGTAAAGTAAACGTTCTACACATACAAACATCTAAACTTTGAAACATTCAGTGCCAAACTGAACAATAGTTAGCTACACACACACGTTCACCTTTTACAGGTGACATATGGACCATGACACACGTTGGATGAAATCATAAAAAAAACGGAAATAAGTTTCAAATCGTCTGACATTTATGCCGGAAAATATTTGATTTTTTTAAAAAAATTTTTTTTTGTTTCAAAACGACAAATTGATGACAAATTGAGAAGGACTGTAAAGGAGTTTTGAAACCCTACCAAATGCAGCATCAACATCAACATCATCATCAATTTGAAATGAAAAATTACTTTTTTTTTCATCACTCAACAGTGTATCAATGTTACACGCGTGTATCATTTGAAATGATTTAATAGAGGAATTTCTTATTGATTAATTAAACGATTTCACTTTGATTGGTGGTTGGAACAAATGAAATTTTCTAAAAATTATTATCTCGTCTATGAAATACTTACTATTTCTCATTGAATTCATTTAAATGATGATGATGATGATGAATTATTGATGCTGCTAATGACTTGTGTAAATTGAGAATACTTTCTAAGATACACAATAATAACTCTTAATCGATTTGAGTATGAACAATTCATTAATCGGATTAAATATTGTGTTTGCACATCGATTTGCACAAAGAATTGTGCTCAACATCAATTTCACTTGAAAACGTTCGAATGCTGTTTGTATTGTTTGAGTAACTGTTTAAGTTGTGCTTAATTCTGTGTGAAAGGAAAGTAATTATGCAACTGAATCTTTATATATTTTAGATAAATTGTAGCTTACACCCATGCATTCATAATTCGTCATTACAACCCTTCAGTCAGGCTTACGACTTTTATACATGAGTGGAGGGAGCTACAGTTTAAAGTCGACTCCGAACGACACAATTTTTGAGAAACTTTTCATGGGAATTTTATTTAATTTCAGAAAACAGTTGAGTGAAAGTTGCCGAAGAAATATTTTTTTCATAATTTTGTTTTGTTGGAGATGTCTGATGTCTGGGGTTTGAACCGAGGTCTGACGTCTAATAAGTCAATATACAACCTACTAGACTACTTAAAGAGGTCTTCCTCGAAGATTGTCCTGAATATAATCCTTTGTTTCAGTGGTTAAAAAGGTTTAACACGAACATCAAAGACAGTCCAAGTCAACTAAAATAAATCAAGGGTGATGAATTCAATTTGTTCATGAAGATTGTTGTTAAATTCATATAGAATTTGCAAAAGTGGAAGACTTTTTCTTTCATTCGACTGGCATTTACAACCCTTCAGTCAGGATTACGGCCTAGCTTCTCACACCACTCATGTTGTGTGCGTTAATTTAATACGTGAGTGGCAAGACCTACAGTTTAACGTCGACTCCGAACGACAGGTTTATTTACACTCAGAGTTTTTGCCAGAAATCTGCTGAGAGGAAGTCGCCGAAGAAATATTTTTTTTTATATTTCGTTTTGATGTCTGACCTGGGATACAAACCCGGGCTTTACGTCTAATAAGTCAACACACTACCTACTAGGCTACGGCGACGGTTTCAGCTTTTAACTTACTTAATTGACCTTTAACACAGGTCTACGACCTTTAGCTTCTTATGCTACGACTGCTGAAAGGCGGTCGTCGAAAGGAATATTTTTTAGAATCCCAGGGCTTGGGATTTCCAACCTCGAGCTCTCGTCGAAGCAAGGCAATATACTAGCCATTGGATAAGAGCTAGTCTAGCTTATAGAATACATACGTACATAATTGGTCATTACAACCCTTCAGTCAGGATTACAACCTAGTATCTTACAACACTTACGCTGTGTGTGTTAATTTTGTACAAACCCTAGATTTTTGGGAAACTTTTCATGACAATTTTTTTTATTTCGTTCTCAGAGTTTTTGCCAGAAATCTGTTGATAAGAAGCCGCCGAGGAAATATTTTTTTTTTCAGTTTTCGCTTTGTTGGAAATATCTGACCTGGGGGTTTGAACCGTGGCCTTATGTCGACTACTACACTACCTATTAGACTAGTTTCGAACTCTTTTACTGAACGTAAATGCGTTCAGGTGTAAATGTATGAAAAACTTCAAAAGCTGGTCGAAAAGCAAACATGAATAAAAACTCTTTGAGTTCAAAGAGAAGAGTAGAAGAACTAAATGAAATTAAAAATTAATTTTTTGTACTTTAAAATTCAGAAAGTTTTTATAATTTCCCACTGTGACTGGCTATTAAGTTTTAAATTTTCAATTGAAGTAATTATTCCGAATTGAAAATTTCCTGTCATCATCATCATCATACGGCAACACGTACATACATTCGTAGTAAGTTTATTGTATTCATTAAATTAAAAATAATTCATAAAAGTTTTTTTGTTACCAATAAATTTGCAGAATTTGAAGTTCTTACACGCCTATTAAGCCGTTTTCTCATTTTCCTTTTGCATGTCGGGTGGGTCATACAATTATTTTTTTTTCAACGTCTTCTTTCATTTCAATTAAGCATTTCTACAGCTTCCATTGTACCAAAGCAGTATGTGGTATGTTCCCACAAAATACATCACCTTGATTATTTAGGATTTTAACAAAAAACAAAAAAGAAGAAAAAGAAGAAGAGGATTTTAATGCCTAAAGGCTTTTTTCAAAACTGCAAACTACTGTATACGAGTACTGCCTTACTAGGTAAGCAAAAGTTCTAAAATGCATTAAAATTTTAAGGAAATGAAAAAAAAGTTATTGAAACAATTCACATACAAGCCATAAAATTAAAGATGATTTGAAATTACGAAAATGGAAAAAGAAATAAAAAAGCAACCAACAAAAAACAAAAAATCATTTCAAATAATAGACAGGACACGTACGTACTTATTTGGGCAACAACAGTCTTAAGGTTGCATATCTGGAAACTGAACTGATCCGAACTGAACTGAACTGAGTGAATGAGAGTGAATTGATAGCACACAGTCATGATGGCTACATGTATTGTTAGTTGCGTGCTAAAACTAAAGAAAAAAATGATTTTTTTTTTAATTTTTCTTTGATATTATTTTGGTAGGCATTTAATGCATGTCTACAGCTTTTAAAGGCTTAAAGACTGAAATTTATATTTGAACGTTTCTCAAATAACCTGCTTTTAAATGCATTCGCATATCCTGTTTGAATTGATGGGACCAGAAGAATAAAAACAAAATGTTTTGCTTTGAATCAGAACTTCTGAGATGTTTTAGTTTTTCGCATAAAATTATTATCCTTTGGATAAAACCTAAGGGAAAGGAACCAACTGCAACTAAAACTCAATATTTTGTGTGCCAAGCTGCTATCAGAGCCCCATCGAGCATTACAGTCAACATTAGGGACTGACGCCTCAGTCTCGCCGCTGTCTCTCTCGGCGTTTAAGAGTCTCACCCGTCCGGGTTCTTGGGAACAGGAATATTCCAGGTCGATGAGCTTGCAAGAGCAAATGCACTCCTTCGCGAATCTTCGCTAATCGAATTGAATATGCCATTTAAATTGGTTAAATTAGCCACTATGAGGAATTTTCCTTCACTGTCGGACTCACTTGACCCACGATGGATGGAAGGCGTACCATCCAACTACTCAAGCTTGATCACAGTGTCATCTCGCTCACAGTGGCAATGCTTACAGGTCATTGCGTTATGGGAAGACACGCGGAAAGACTGCAGCTCCCTTAAAAAGACGGAAGTATGGTTCTGCCGAAGAGAAGGAAACTGTTATCCATGCCTTGCAAGGCGCAGATTTAGGTTATATGGCCCTCCATTCCCTGTCAGCTTCACTGAGTTATCATTCATTGACAGCAAGGCTATAGCTACGTTTATTAAACTTTCAGGCTGGTTTCCAGCATATGGTAGTCGTGCTTTGCAGCCCTTGCGCAGACCAACTTCTTCGATGAGTTGAGTGAAAGTTGGTCAGTACAGGGACTGCGCTTAGCTGTGGCGTTGCAATGGGCCGCTAAGCCTGCTTAAATAGGTTTTGGTAATCAAAGTTACCACTTCGACCTAACCTAACCTAACAAATTACTGTTTAGTTGAGTTGTCTGATGTATTGGAAAACTCCGAAGCTTCATCCTGAGAAGTCGCCGTAGTTTAGTGTATATTGTGTTGGCTTATTAGATTCGAGGCCTCGGTTCAAACCCCCAGGTCAGACATCTCGAATCAAACGAAATATGAAAAAATATTTCTTCGGCGACTTCCTCTCAGCAGATTTCTGACAGAAACTCTCAAAAATTCTGTCGTTCGGAGTTGACTTTAAACTGTAGGTCCCGCCACTCATGTATAAAATTAACGCACACAACAGCAGTGGTGTGGGAAGCTAGATTGTAATCCTGACTAAAGGGTTATAATGACCAATTATGTATGTTTGTATGTCATTCCTAAGCTCTAGTTCTAGGTTAGAGATAAAGTAAAGAGACTATGTTATCACAATGGGCCACATGGGCGCACGTTTGCCCATCTTTTATGTGGGGACACATGTAATAAAAACGTATAAGAACATGAGATCAAGGTGTCACATTTGTGTTGCCAATATTGAAAGTGCAGCAGAATACTTTCTTTTATCTTTTCACTGTTTAGCTGGTCACATTAGTCTAAAAATAATTGTTATTTTTCTAATATTGGCAGTGGAAGAAAGAATGCGTGTGTGTGTGTGTGTTTAAGAAGAGTGATGATAGAAATGAATTACATTTTAAGTTCATGACATTATCCTTTCTAAACTTTACTGTACAACTCAAGTGTTTGTGTTCTCTTTCTAGTTAATGTGTCAACATTGAAATAAAATTTTGTGAAATATTTTCCATCATTTTTTCTTTTTTCAGGTCTATTAAAGAGGAAGTTACTTATATGAGTATGTGTACATACATAAATACTAGAGTGTTTGTCTATAGACAAACATAAAATTCAAATTCATACAATGAATGAATGAATAACGAAATGAATGAAACAAAGCACAAATGAATCCATGAATGAGTGGATGTATGCATGTATGAGAGCAAGAAATGTCATCGTATCTTGTATTTGAATCTTTGATTGCTTTTTCACATTTATGAATAGACAGACAGACACAAGCAAGCAAACAAATCAACAAATAGAAAGAAAATAATATTATTTATGAACATATATATGGTATGTATGTATCGGGTGCATACATATGTATGTATGTACATACAGGTATGTATACCACATGTAATTCCAAAGTTGAATGCACCTTTATTTAAGTAGCAAAGTGTAAGCGAAAAAACATCAGCTTACCACCACCAGTGGCAGTTGTGGATCATCATAGAAATTTCTCTTGTAAGAAAGAGAGAGAAAAAAATCCATAAAGAACCTACAGACACATTTGGCCAAAAACCGGGGGAAAATTAAACAAAAACTATGAAAGAAAATAAAAAAAAAACATAAAGGAATAAGTAACGGAGAATGCTAAAGACGATTTATGGGTCTAGAGATCAATGGCACAGGCCTGTCTGTCTGTCTGCTTGCCTGCCTCAGGACGTACAATGTGAATATGCTGCTTCCCAGTTATTAACGCCATGAAAATAAAGTTGGTTAATTAAAGAAGGCATATACATCGTATTTTTTTTTTCTTTCTTTTTTGCATTCCTTAAAATACAATACATGTTTGATTTTTACTGGAGTTTCTTCCACATCTAAAATTCCTTCTAAAAAATAAAAAAGTTCCTTTAATAATACTGCTTACTAGGTACGTATAACCACAAGTTTAATAAGTTAGAGACAGAATGAGCATTAAATTTTGTTCAAAAAAATAATGAAAAGGCTGTTTTTTAGAGAGGTATAGAACTTTAAGTTGGCATTACTTTTCAAGATGGCGACCGATTTAACAGCTGTCAAGTGATTTATTCTCAGTTTGGTTTGGCAATTCATCATGAATAGACTCACGCCTGAACAACGCTTGCAAATAGTGTAATTTTATTTCGAAAATAATGGTTCTGTGCAGAAAACGTATCGCGCACTACGTCCATTTTATCGTCGACAAAATCGTCCATCAGAGCAGTTAATTCGATTAACCATGGAACGTTTTCGCACCACGTTTACTCTTATTGATAACTCGCATCCCCAGAGACGCTGTACAGGAGAAGCTATTGCTGCTGTAGAGCGTAGCATTGAGGAAGACCCGAATGAGTCCATCCGCCATCGAGCACAGGAATTGGATCTGTGTCCATCCACTTTATGGAAGATTTTGCGGAAGGATCTTGGTTTGCGTGCTTACAAAATCCAACTCGTGCAAGATTTGAAGCCAAACGATCATCAAGTAAGGCGTAGATTCGTCGAATGGGCCCAAAACGAGATTACCGTTGTTCCCGATTTGCATAAGCGAATTTTGTTTAGCGATGAAGCGCACTTCTGGTTGAATGGCTACGTCAACAAACAAAACTGCCGCATTTGGAGTGAAGGTAATCCTCAAGTGTATGTGGAAACACCGTTACATCCAGAAAAACTGACTGTTTGGTGCGCTTTATGGGCTGGTAGAATCATTGGTCCGTACTTTTTCAAAAACGATGGTGGCCAGAACGTTACAGTCAATGGTGATCGGTATAGAGCTATGATTACTAACTTTTTCATTCCTGAATTGAATAACCATGATGTCCAGGAGATGTGGTTTCAACAAGACGGCGCAACATGTCACACAGCTCGTGCCACAATAGATTTATTGAAAGACACGTTTGGTGACCGCCTAATTTCACGTTTTGGACCTGTGAATTGGCCTCCAACATCTTGTGATTTAACACCGCTAGACTACTTTCTGTGGGGCTATGCAAAGTCATTGGTCTATGCGGTAAAGCCACAAACGCTTGACCATTTGGAAGACAACATTCGCCGTATTGTTGCCGATATACGGCCACAAATGTTGGAAAAAGTCATCGAAAATTGGACGTCCAGATTGGACTACATCCGCGCCAGCCGTGGCGGTCATATGCCAGAAATCATATTTAAAATGTAATGCCACAAGATAATCTTTCGGATAAATAAAATTCATGTCAATCGAATAATCCATCGTTGTTTTATTGCAACTTAAAGTTCTATACCTCTATAAAAAAACACCCTTGACATATAATCTATCCATACTACATGTCACGATTTCATTTTAGCGTTTCTCATCTTGACAACTTCTATATTAAACTGTTTCCCTCCTCTTTGTTAAGGATTTTATGGCTTCCAAGCTATTGCATTTGATACAAGGAGACACTACAAACAAATGGCATTCACACATACATAATTGGTCATTACAACGCTTCAGTCAGGATGACAACCTAGTTTCTCACACCACTTATGTTGTGTGTGTTAATTTTATACATGAGCGGTGGGACCTACAGTTTAAAGTCGACTCCGAACGACAGATTTTTGAGAAACTTTACATGGCAATTTTATTTACTCTCAGAGTTTTTGCCAGAAATCTGCTGAGAAGAAGTCGCCGAAGGAATACTTTTTGTATTTTATTTTGATGTCTGGCCTGGGGCTCGAACCCTGGCTTTTCGTCTAATAAGCCAGCACTCTACCTACTAGACAAAGGCGACTTCAAATGGCATTCACATTTGTTTCTTTCAGTGATTTTGATTTCTTTCCCGCTGTTTTCTATTCGGGAAGCGCAAGAGTGAATTCGATTCCGTCAGTTATGAGCCTGTAGTTTTATTCTTCTACCTTCTTGCTGCGGTAATGTGTCGCCATGAGGTCTCTGTTCAAACCCCAGGCCTCCAACAAAACGAAAAATGAAAAAATATTTCTTCAGCAGTTTTCTGACAAAAACTCTGAGGACGAAATAAAATTGCCATACAAAAGTTTAAGAAGCTTGGTTGTAATCCTGACTGGAGGGTTGTTATGTGTTCTTGGTTGGGGTCATTGTAACAACTTTTCTAATACCAATTGTCGCAATAGGTTAGAGAAGTGATGTGTTCATAACTCGCACTTCTGTAATTATGTTACCGTATTTATCACTTCAGAAGGCTGGTTCCGGGCTTGATGCCTTTGAAAATATAAAATTTCTTTATGCATAATAGTTATCCACTTTCAAATTCAATTAGAATTGCTACACGTTTTCGCCAGTTTTACTTATACAGGGTTTTTGGTAGCACGATTCAATTCATTTCCATTTTCCTAACGTCTGAAAGCTATTAAAATACAAATTGTAATACGCCACAGTGCATTAAAATAAATTCAACAATTTTCTTTCTTTTTTCTTCTTCTCTTTTTCTTTTAGTTTTCATTACCGGTGTTCAGTACAAAAAAAAAAAAGTTGCTGACGTATCAATGTCAAATCAATTTTTCTCTTTCTTTTTATTTTTTTTTTATTTCCAATCAACATCTGCTGTGATTGTTATCAATTTGAATTCTTTTTTTTGCTTTTCTTTTGCACTTGAATTCTTTTTTTTTTTTTTTGTTTTTTCTGTTTTACTGAAGGAATGAAAAAATGTTGAAATAATAATTGAAGATTGATTTGTTTTAGTATGCTGGAGACAGATTGATGCATGCATACATACAAACGAATGAATGAATGGATGTTGCTTTGTCTGCAATGTCACATGCCAGACAATCAAATCTAATGAATGAATTGAACAAAAATAATCAAGAAAAACGTTAGAAAAACAGAAGAAACAAAAATTATAGAAAAGATTGTACAATTATTTCTTCATTTTTTCTTGCTTTTTTTTAGGAAAACTTTTACAAAAAAAAATTGAATAAAAATTAAATACTTTTTACAAATACTACTGAGAAAACTAAAGAAAACTTGATTATAAAACATTTAAAAATAATTTGAAACTGAAATGTGCAACAAAAAAAAAAAAACAATAAAAAAGAAGCATTTTAGCACGTGTTTTCCTTATGGGTTCTTTTGTTGAAATTGAAAAACAAGACGGACTGTTACAAATAAGTGCCGACACCGACACCGACACACCGTCAAACAGGCAGAGGACAGACACTCGGAAAGCTAGAAGGATAGACGAACAGATAGATCTGTAGAGACAAACATACAAGTATAATAGAAATAATCATAATAAAGAAACCTGTAGACATGATATACAATACGAATGAGTACTCCTATCCATCCATATACAGTATGAAGACAAACTATGCAAAATGTGATGCAAAAGATTAGTTTAAACCATAACCATGAAGCATGCCACACAAACATCACACCACAACACACCATACCCATTGCATTCTAGATACACCGAGCATGGCTTTGCATCAACAGCCAATTTGTGTCTTACTTTGTTGTATGTTGCAGATAATCCAACATGGATTTTGCATTGGTAATCATTTATTAGAAACGAAAAGAGTCACTCACTTATTCTTTACAGTCATGCCTCAGGCTATAATTTTCCATATTTTTTTGATTTTTTTCTTCTTAATTTTTTTTATTGTTTTTTGTTGTATTTTTAAGAAAAGAACGTGCCTTCAACAAATGCTTAGAAAATGTATATTTTGCACGACCAGAAAAACTTAAATTACCTTTAAACATCAGTTGGAAAATTAATTTTGGAATATTGTGCTACACAGATAAATAATAAAAGAATAAATAAATACGAAATTATTTTAAAATAAAGAACATCTGGTACATAGAACACAGATGAAATCCTTCTAAAGGCATAGTTAATAAAGAAATTTAAAATAAATTTAAAAAGAAACTCTCATAAAGTATGTCATAAAATATTTGGCAAAAGACTACACATACATAATTGGTCATTACAACTCTTTTGTCAGGATTACAACCAGAGATGAACAATGAGTATTCAAGAAGATGAGTAGAATCGAATCATACTCATAATTTCTGATACTTTCATACTTATTTGAATACTCTACTCATACTATTTATATTCAAAGTGTGAAATACTCATCGTACTCATACTTAACAATACGCATGATGTTGTTGATTTCGACTCTCCTTTACTCAACATTTACAAGAATCACAAAATAAGTATGACTCGCGTACGAACACTACAATACTCACTAGAAGGCTGTGTGTTTGCATTGCTTATTGTCTTTGTCTTTTTTTCCTCTTTTTTTGTAAATGCAATAACAACTAAGACTGTAAATTTTGATAAATGATTCGAATCACTCGAATCATTTATGAGTACTATAAGTATTTTTTATAAATTTATGAATCTGAATGAGTAGGCTTATGAATCAAACATATTTTGAATGTTATGAGTTTGATATCAACGTTGTAGACGTGAGTATTCATTGCAACCTCTACTTATAAATCAATGTTGCAATATAGTGAGTACGAGTGAATCAGGGTAGTTAAATTTCAATATTATTGACTCACTTATATTCAAAATTTTAATGAGTGCTTATGAGTAGAAAAAAAAAAGATTCATTGCTGATCTATGATTGCAACCTAGCTTCTCACACCACATATGTTGTGTGTTTTAATTTTATACAAAGGTGGCAGAACCTACTGTACAAAGTCGATTCCGAACGACAAAATTTTTGAAAAACTTTTTCGTGTCAATTTTTTATTCACCCTCAGAGTTTGGGAAGGAGTCGAAGAAATATTTTTGCATTTTTCGTTTTATTGGAGATGTCTGACCTGGGGTTTGAACCATGGCCTCGTAAGCCACTGCTTACTAGACTACGGTGACTTAGCTCAGTTTGCGTTAATTCCTGTCAGCAAGTATCTCCTTTTTTCATTTCTGTTTTTCTCTTCTTTTTTATTTTTTATTTTTTTGGGTGTTATTGCTTAAAAGAGGGTACTCTGTGGAAATTTAATGGATTGTTATATTAAGCCTGCTGGTGAGAAACGTTGAGCCCCACCTTTTGATCTACGCTGTTGATATTATTCCCTTTGAATGGTGATCTGAATGTAAAAACGTTTTAAATTGTTTTAAATTGGGAAAACCATGAAAAATTTTATTTGTTTTCGAACAAGATCCTGTCCCCATGACAACCTGGGGTGCAGTGGCTTATAGTCAAACACTTTTTATATAAAATTGTACATAACGATACGGATATTCAAAGGAATCGTCGCATCCAATTGATTTGCAATGGACATCCACTTTGAAGACCCAAATTAACTTCGCTAATAATCAGCTTCACACGTGAGCCATTCAAGTTGACCGATATTTTAGAAGTTTCTCCACGATTATATTAAAAAGCTCACTTGAGTTTATTTAAGAATTTCTAAAACGAAAAACAAAAGTTTACGCCTTTTTGCAAAGGCAGTTCATTTAAAGGAGGTACACAAAATAAATATTTTTAAAAACTGTATATGTGTGTGTATTTAGATAAAAAGAAAATATTCTTTTTTTTTTTGTTTTTAAAATTTATTTTCATTTTCCACTCCTTTTTCCCTTTACATTTCCCAGATTTTGCCTTTCCATTATTTATTTCACACTTTCCTTCTTTGTTAGCAAAACAAAAAAAAAAAATAAAAACAACAAAAGAAAAAAAACTTTATTGTTTATATTCTCGAGTTAAATAAGTTGTTTCATTTTGTTAAACATTTTCATTTTTTTTGTTCTTTCTGTTCTTTGCTTTTTATTCCCATAAATACTCTGGTGCCCAACCACAAATGTAGAGAAGAACGAAATCTTTTTTGTAGATACGAATGAATTTTATTTTTGCCAAGTTTTTGCAACTTTTTAACATGATTGCCTTGTTAAGAAAATAAATTTTTAAATACTGATAACAAAAGTTTCCTGTGTTTTCTTTTTGGTTTGTTTTTCTGCTCTTTTTTTTCCTCCATTTATTTTTGAAATTATTTTGTGTTGGAAAACAAATTTAAATGAAGAAGTGAAACAAATAACGAAGGAATCTATAGTGACAGTGTGGAACCGCTACGGTTAGTATGACATCAATTTTTCTGGTCGATAACTTGCATTTTTTGATAGATGACTTGGATTTTTCTGGTCGATAACTTGCAGTTTTTGATCAATGACTTGCGTTTTTCTGGCCGATGACTAGCATTTTTTGACTATGACTTGCAATTTTTTGGTTGATGATTTGCATTTCTTTGGTCGATAATTTGCATTTCTTTTTGGTAGATAACTTGCATTTTTTTGGTCGATTACTTGCATTTTTTGATAGATGACTTGAATTTTTCTGGTCGAAAACTTGCATTTTTGTACGATGAATTGCATTTTTTGGTCGATGATGAAGATATTAGCTTCAGTGCTTATATCAGCTTCGTCACCGATATTCGCGGTTCTAATTAATGCACGACCGTAACAAAATATGTATTGGAATCCTTGATACCGCAGCTATCTAGCCCACAAAGGGGCAACAAATCAGTTTGGTTGTTTAAAATATCGCCTTTTCTGATACAATCATGTAAGAGAACTATTTGAATACACACTTTTGAAATAGACTGGATCCTTATTGGTAGTTAAGCAGTGCTGAAAGTAGGGTTTACACAACGCCCATCCTGATTAGTAGAAGCTGGATATCTCTGATGATGAGAATTCAAAACATTCTAATGTTTTCCTTGCCCAGGTGACTAGCCAGGCGTGTATGAAATGAAAGCTAAGAGAGACCACTTGATTTTCTACTCACTAAGGACTGAGATAGATTACATTTGGAGGCGTTGGCTATATGGGACAATAGAACTATCAATGGCAAAATACAACTGTGGTGACTGCTCTCAGATTACAATACACGTTTTTCTTTTGCCAGAATTCACATGTACGGTTTCACACGATGCTTGTTGGGGTGATTGGTCGTCACTGTTGTAATTGCTTATGCGAGGAGGGTAAGTCGACCATATAATGACGACCGTATAATTATTTTTGCAGGAGCTGCAAAGGCGTGGAGAAGGCTGATATTAACATTCATATATTCTGTCAGCGGCTTTGTTGTCTGGGGACAGGAAAGGGTGTCCAGATAGATCTTATACGATTGTTTAGCTGACCTATCATCTGCAAACGTTGGGACGATTTCAACGTAACTAAGCTTACATAGTTCATCTTATATCAGTTGCAGAGCTCATCAAAATACGTATTTGTTTGTGAGATGATTTAGTCGTTGGAATGGAGCCATTATAGGAACCATTTTTATAGGTTTCGAAACAAAAAATAGTTTTTCTGGACTAAATCTGGGGAAAAGAGTAAAAAAGGTATCGGGTCATAGCTTAATTCATGGAGTTTTGCATGAAATTCATTTACAATATTTTCTTCTTAGATAAAGCGGTAGATTGTTTACAATGATTGTTAACTTCAAACTAAATGAGCTAACTTGTTTAGATATCGAAAGGACTCAATGATCTAAAAAATCCAAATCCTGAAAACATTTTTGCAGCCTTCTGATGCAGAAATAATATGATTGAGTTATAGTTATCACTTTTAACGCTTCTGGGTGTTTAAAGAAGCCTGCTGTTCCTACAGTTAAGGGAATTCAAATTCAAAATGTCACAGACTTTGCGACCCACGCTCGTACATATATTACTTTTTAATTTTTGTTATTGTTTATTGATTGAAAAACTAGGTTCATAAAGATATTGAGACAACTTGAAGTCGCCGTAGACTAGTAGGTAGTGTATTGGTTTATTATACGTGAGGCCACGCTTCAAACTCCAGGTTCGATATCTGCAACAAAACGAAGTATCGAAAAGTATTTCTTCGACAACTGCCTCTCAGCAGATTTTTAGTAACAACTCTCAGAGTAAATGAAATTGCCATGAAATATTTCTCGAAAAATTTGTCCTTCGAAGTCGACTTTAAACTGTAGGTTTCGCCACTCATGGGGCTAAAACTAATACCCACAACATTAGTGGTGTGAGAAACTACGTCATAATTCTTACTGAAGAGTTGCAATGACCAATTATGTACATATGTATGCGTGTATGTTGAGGCAATTTAATCAATTTATTAAATGTTTTATTGCAATTATTTTTCAAATCAAAGAACCCCAAGAAAAAAAAAACATAAAAAAATAATTCTTTTAACATGTCAAGAACATGAATAAATCTTTTAATTACCTTTCCTTATAAGGAATCTAATAACGTTTATTCAGTAATAATTGATTGATTTTCAATATAAAATAAAATGTCAATCACAAGTGAAATTACCATAAAACAAAATGTATGTACGTGAATAATCATTACTACGTCTATTAATACGATAAATATATGTGACGTAGAATTTATGTGACTTTTATAACGGATAAGGAAAGAAATTAAAAAAACATCTGTATGTATGTATGTACTACATACTATGTATGTATGTGTGTGCCAATACCATAAACCCACATAATTTATAATAAAATCGACTTTAATGGTCCCACAATCGATAGTCAGCAACATACAACACCTTCGCCGCCCTCTAAATAAAAGCAAAACAGAGAAATAAAAATAAAACAAAGTTTTATAACATTTTATAGTTTTTGTTGTTGTTGTTTTTGTTTTTTATTTTCCAATAAAATCAAATACTCATACAAGTTTTGCAAAAAATACTATAAAAATCGATTTTTTTTTGCATGAATTTATTTGTGTAGGAAAAAACAAAAGAACTGCTTTGCAGGCCAACGCAACCGACCCCCAATTGAGAAAAAAAAAATAAAAAAAAATTATTTTTTTTTTGCAAAAAATAAACAAAAATGTTATTTGTTTAGTCAGTCAGAATTGTTTTATGGACTTGATTCACGTAATAAAATAGAGCATAGAGGGAGCACAAGGCACAAAAAAAAACGAAAATTATGATTGAAATACAGTTGTTTATGACATTTAAAACAATTGAAATATTTGTAATCAAATCAACAATTCCTACGAATGTGGCTGCATAATATAGTTAAGTAAACAAAAAAAATAAAATCAGAATTTTAAATAAAAGCCGGTTACAAATTTAATACATAAAGGCTGACTTCCAAAATGTTGCTTTGTGTTTGAACAAAGTATAGTGTTTCATAAAGCCGCTGTACAAAATATATACAATGTACACAATTTCAAAACGTCGTCAATATGTATTTTTAACGTAGTCAAAAAGCAATCAGGCATCGGATTTATAGTTGAGGCATTGTTTGGAAACTTTGCATATGTACAAAATTTATATACCGTAATAGAACTGTACACAAACTTTGTATTGATACATTTTGGAAGTCAGCCAAATATTGGATATCAAGGGAAACCATATTGACTAATGCGTAGTCTAATAGGTAGGTAGTGTGTTGGCTTATTAGACGTGAGACAACGGTTCAAACCTCAGGTCAACAAAACGAATAATGAAAAAAACATTTCTTCGGCGATTGGCTCTCAGTAGATTTCTGGCAAAAACTCTGAGAACGAAATAAAATTGCCTTGAAAAGTTTCTCAGAAGGCTGTCGTTCTGAGTCGACCTTAAACTGTATGTCCCGCCACTCATATATAAAATTATCACTCACAACGTAAGAGGCTTGAGAAGCTAGGCTGTTATCCTGACTGAAGGGTTCCAGTCTCTCATTGTTAAGGAACAGTTCCCAGGCAAGCCTTTTAATATCTGGAAAATTCGAAACCCTTGAAGACAATATTTTCGGCTTCTCTCCGTCAAGTCAAGTCACTTTACCACGTAACCTTCGAACCATCAAATAACTAACGTTTCAAAAATATTGAAAAAATTTTTTTGTTTCATTCGATTAATCGGTTTTAGTTTTTTGTTGGTTTTCTTTGGTTTTTCTTTTTATTGGCTACCCAAAGCCATAAACAAATAATCGTTACATTTAATGAATGTTTTTAAAGGCCTTTGGGCATTTTTAATATAATTTTGGTTTGAAAATGTAAATCAATTTGAAATTTAGTTTAAAAATTTAGCAAAAAAATTTTGTAAAAAATATCTTTTTTGTTAACAAATGTCAACAGTATTTAATTCTGAGGTGAGTAGAACAAACAGAAATCAGCAGACATTTTAAAGTAATTTTGATTCATTAACAAAAAAGAAAAAAAAAATAATAATAGGGTGACACCGTAATCGATAACCTAGATATCTGAAATGTAACGAAATGTTGCGAGGAGTGTTGGATGTGAAATAAATAAAGTTTAGGCATCAATTCTTAGTCTTTTAATGTTACGAACAGGGTTTACTAAAACCTGTATACCCAATAATCAAAACAAAAAATAGTTTCAAACATATGTATGTGATTAGTTGGGGATGAAATCGAATATCTGACAGAATATTCGGTACCATGCACCCTTGTAGTCGCGTAGGCTAGTAATTAGTGTGTTGGCTCATTAGACATGAGGCCACACTCAGGTCTGTCATTTCCAACAAATGAAATATGAAAAAATAGGCGACTTCCTCTCATCAGATTTCTGGCAAAAACTCTCAGAACGAAATAAAATTGAAATGAAAAGTTTCTCAAAAAATCCGTCGTTCGACTTAAAACTGTGTGTCCCTCCACTTGTGGATAAAATTAACACACACATCATAAGTGGATCGTAATCCTAACTGAAAGGTTGTAATGATCAATCACGTATGTACGTATGCAACCTTGTATGAGACCTTGTTATGCTATAAAGCCCCAATATTTTTTCTTGCAACAATAAAGAGGTAGATCAGCTTGCAAGGAAGGTATTTATCATGCCGCTGGTGCAACCAGAACCATACTAAGGAGTAGGAACAGGTGTTTCAAAAGGTATATTTGGCAAAAGTTAAGGTAAAGAGAGGCGCACACTCTTCTCAACTCAAAAGGGTACGAGAATATCTTAACTTTCGTTCAGTAAACACAATAAGAAGTGATTTAAATTATGCATCAGGCTGTCGAGAAGTAACTTGAGTATAGTAACCGAAATGGTTGTCCATCTAAGAGTGTTGGATGGAGACCATGACCACATATGGCTCATTGTGCTATCACAGTTTTCCGCTATCCCCTAGTCGAGAATTCATCGGAGAGTTTATTGGTTGTGCCCCAGATTGTGGCCAGTTCATCCGCTCTACTGTTACACGGAATATCACTAAGCCCTGGTACCCATATGATATGGACATCATATCGTTAAGATATCTGCGACAGCCGTCATCGTCTTGGAGTACATCACGTTGGAATTCAGTGCCTTGAAAGCAGCCATGCTATCAGGAAATATGGTAATATTTCGGTTGGAGATGTTTTCGTTTGCAATAATTCTCGCCGCACCACCGCCTGAGAGACTCTGCAATGATGCGGCAGCCTTATAGTCTGGGCTATTATGACTGATTGCGAAAAAAAATCCACTTCCAACAGTTATGTTCAATTTAGAGCTGTCGGTGTAAATTTGCATGGATCTCATTCGTTTTCCAGATTTTGTTGTCCGGAATGGATGTCCTAAATCTCTTCAGGAAGTCGTATCGTGGTGTCATGTAGGCACTGCTCCCGACAGCCCAAACTGGGCACGGTAGACTCAAAGAAAACTTGTTTTACACTTGGTGATGTGTTGTACTCTATGTTGTTGTACTAGATATAGCCTTAAGGAACTTTTGTTTACTGTTTACTGTTTACTGTTTACTGTGCTTCCTGACCTTTCTGAAGATTTGGAATATCATACGGAATTCTTGCTTAAGAATCGAAAAATTTTTTACAAAAAAAAAAGAATTTTCCTTTGGAAAATTGATTTTATGTAGCTAAGCATGTATAAACATTGTGTATATGTATTGTATACCATACAACTTGTTAAATATCTTGAAAATATATTTAATTTTGAAATTTATTTAAGAAGAGCATGACAACACTTTTTGTGTTGTGCTGTGTTATTTTACTTTGGAAAATTTCAAATTTTATTAAAGAAGTTCTGCTGTTCTGCTTTCCAACAGTGATTTATTCATTTGATTCTTATTATTTCAAATATTTTTTTTCATTTTCTTTGGCGTTATCAGTTTGATGCGCTACATTCGAACGAGCAGTGTATTACATACATATTCAAGTTTGTGTGCCATGCGCCAAGGTTTTGCTGTTTGAAAGGGTTTCAAATAAATCAGGGAACGAACAATTCATTGAGGTTTTATTCGAAAAACGAAAAAGGTACTTAAAGTTCGTTATGACTTAGCAAAAAAAATTATTAAAATTTTCTGTTGAATTTTTGATGCTACTTTTGGCGGAGCACACTCACTAGTAACAGCTACTCGTATTTCATTGTGATTTTGCACGCATATTTTTTTTTTATTTGTTCAGTATTATGCTCTCTGGATGGAGAGAAAAAAAATAAGAAAAGATGAAAAAATTTATGAAATTTTAAATCATTTTAAGACCACATGTTGAGTTAAATTCTTTGAATAGAACAAACGAAAATTTATACACACTTTTTATATTCATTTTTCAAAATTAAAAAGACTCCTTGTGGTGTTTTAAAATTACTTTACGAACAATTTCTTCTTGGAGTTTCATTTATTTCCAGTGAAATTCTTTTTTTTTCATTCCACCAAACAAAACACAAAACGAAAAAAAAGTGTAAAAGAGTTTGAAAATTTTGGCAAAAAAAAAATTTTTGCATAAAAAATCATTAAAAATTATTGAGAAGGTTACATACAAGTGACACTGAGTGACAGACTGTCGGTTTGTGGGATTACACCTGACAACATTACAATGTAAGCTTTGGAAGTGTTTTTTGCCTGGCAATTATTATTATCTCCACTGAAAGCAATGAATCAATTTACACTGAGTAACGTTGAAATTTATTGGGCAAACAAGAAACTGCACGGTGATGTCGATTTTGCCAACAAAGATCGTCTTTTCGGATGAAGCTCACTTTCACATTGGTGGGTACGTTTCCGACCTTTAGGCTCAGAAAACCCATACGTGGTCTTACAGAAGCCAATACATCCATTACGAGTGACTGTTTGGTGCAGCTTGGGGAACAGAGGCACACATTATCCCATATTTCTTTGAAAATGAGGACGCCGCAACCATTACAGTCAATGGAGACACCTATGGCACCATGGTAACCGATTTTTTATACCCGCTCTTCATGGTATTGATGTGAACGATGTTTGGTTTCAACAGTATGGTGCAAATTGCCACACACTTCATGCCAAAATCAATTTATTGCATCAAACGTTTGATGGTTGTTCAAATTAGCCGAAATGGTGATGTCAATTGGCCGCTAAGAACCTGTGATTTGACACCCTTGGACTATTTTCTGTCGGGCGCCGTAAAATAAAAGTGTTATGCCGACAAACCAGAGACAATTGAGCATTTGAACGCCAACATTCGTGATTCCATTGCCAAGATATGACCCCATACACCAGAAAAACTGCACAAAAAATTAATCCGATCGAATGAGGTACTGTTTTTATTTCATTAAGATGACTTTGTGCGTAACTCCCAACCGATTTCAAACTAAGTAGCGTAGGGTAGAATGTTGGATCTGGCTCTCCTATTTTCATAAAACAATTGAATTCATTAATTGCCGAAAAATTTGTTCATATTTGGGTTTTTAAACTTCCCTAGATTTTTAAAAATGAGCCAAATGAGTTGATCGTTGATGGTACGATCGTCCTTCGTACCATTATTCCATTAAACCGCTTTAGGTGGATACATTGCCAGCATGCTATACAGCAATGGTGAATTAATTTTGAATCCCTAATAGAACGAACTGAAAGGCGGCAAAACAAAATATTTCAACTACAAAGGTGCTGTAGTATACAGTAGGGTTTGCTTGAGTTATCCATATGCATCCCAACATATTCTTGATTGAAATCCAGAATAAAAAATATTCCCAAAAATAATTTTAAGAGTTTCTATTCCATTCAAATCTCCTCTTGCAATATTTTGTACTTTGGTGACCAGATTTTTTCCAATAATTTGTTTGGAAAGTATGACAAAAGCAGTGACTGCCTGTATTACTAATCAAAAGGCTTCATTCCTCTTTGGCAAAAGTTACGAATGCCATCAAACTAAATTTCAAATGCTACATTTGAACATTGAAAGTTAACTCAAACACATAGAATCTGCAGATTCTCATAAAGTTTTACTACACTTACATATATGCTACAAACTTAAACTATTCACTTTGAAACATTCAAACGAAGCTGATCGATATAAGTTAGGTTAGATTGAAGTGGTAGCATATGGTGGCAAAATTTCAATTTCATTTCAATCGATAAAATTCTAATATTCGATATTTATCGTATTAAAGCGAAACACATTTTCAATGAAAGAATCCATTGATGTGCAAATAAATAATTAGAGAGAGTCGAGTCTATTGACTTTATTTCATTATGTTTGGTTTTACAACAAAGAAATTATTCAAGTGCAGTTATTTTATGACATTGAAGAATAAAATGAACGCTTGTCAGTTGCCAACTGACTAACTAAATTGATGGTTTAATGTGTCCCAATGAACATTGGTAAGAAGAATTGAAATCATATTTATAACGGAACAGTTTCAGTTAACTTAAGCACGTAATTTTGAATTTTTTCATTAAAGAGGGCTTGGAAGTGAAGGTGTAGTGGGTTCGTGCAATTTCATATGGAATATGGGAATGGACAATTAGAAAACACTTTAGTTTCATGTGTGTTATGTGAGGCATACTAAGCTTCTCGAGCTCATGTTCAGCGGTGTTGAGACTTAACACTTCCGTGCTAATAGATTTGTCGCGTACAGAATTTTTCCTGCAGAGTGTTGAGAACTTTTTTTGTTTTAGGAGTTTCCAATTGAACATACATACACACATTTTTGATCATTACAACCCTTCACGTCCTAGTTTCTCACACCACTTATGTTGTGTGTGTTAATTTTATACATGAGTGGCGTGACCTGCACTTTAAAGTCGTCTCAGAACTACAGGTTTTTGAGAAACTTTTCGTGACAGTTTTAATCACACTCCGAGTTTTTGCCAGAAATCTGCTGAGAGGAAGCCAACGAAGATATATTCTCTTCATATTTTCGTTTTGTTGGATATGTCTAAGCTGGGGGTTGAACCAAGGCCTCACGTTTAAAGTCGACTCCGAATGACAGATTTCTTGAGAAACGTTTTCATGGCAATTTTATTAAACCTCCGAGTTTTTTCTGCTGACAGGAAGTCGCTGAAAAAATATTTTTTTTTCATGTTTAGTTATGTTGGAGATCTCTGACCTGGGGTTTGAACCGTTGCCTCCCATCTAATAAGCCAACACGCTACCTATTAGACTAAGGCGACTAGATGCAGCTTGGAATATTGGTACCCGAAAATTCCTTTCGATTTTTTTTTCAAATACTTATCAAAATCACTAGGCTTTTGGGGCTGCCCATCTGTTGTCTGAGTTAAACTCCAGTTAATAGAAAATAATTGTTGTATGTTTTGTGTCATATTGTAACAAACTTTCTTATTATGCCACGGCCTCTTAAAGGCAGACATTGGAACTGCCTGCCTTACCGCTCTTGTCTGCAGTTTTTGTTTCAGTTTCTTTTATTGTTAAGAATCTTTTTGTTTGCCTGAATGGCAGTTACAGTAGTAATTCCTTTATAATACACATACAATTGCATTCATTAATTCATTCGTCATTCATTCATTCATCATTCACTCATGGACTCACTCAGTCATAATTCATACTCTATTAATAATGATTATCATAATCAGAGTTAACATTGTGACAAACTATAGAGTACGTAGTAGTACGTAGCACAAGGGAATGAAAGAAAAATCGAAAGAAAACAGAAGACATTGTTGGGTTGACTCTGACACTGAATAAGAGACGTCAAAGGAAAAAATGTAAAATTTAAACATACAATACATACGTATATATTTGTATACATGTCATTGTTAATATCTTATCAAACTTACGCTTGTTAGTGTCTCAATGACAATCCATAAGGAACAGTAGTAGTAGGTGCAGTATCAAGAGCAATGTATGAATTTGCAATGCGTGTACTATGTACATATGTATGTATAGATGTTGTTGCCTTTTAAAATTACCGTTAGTTCTTTAGAGGAAAATCTACACAAATACTCGTAATAATGAAGCATAAATGACATACAAACAGCAGAAATCTAAAGTTTTGGCAAATATTTGTAAAAATTCTATGACAGAATGAATGAATCTGATACGATTCAAATAAAGCTTTTTGTGCTGAAAAGATTTCTTAATTTATATTGTTAACGAATCTCAAATATCAATTTATTTTGTTTTTAATTGTTGGAGGCAACAGAACTCGTCTGCTTTATTAGAAGGAATAAAAACCGAATCGAAATCAGAACCCCTAATCAAATTATATTTAAACGTTCACATTATATTTCAGTTTAGTACAGATTACTGGGTATATATAGAGATAAGAACATGAACTTCTTTTTATATCGATTTTATATCCTGTTTCTGTAAAACGAACGTGTTCAGATGAACGTCTGTTTGTATGGAAAAACACTTAATTTGATTCGTATTTTCCTTGGTTTCATACGAAAACATAAACAAACAGACGTTGGTCTGTTTATAAATTTTCTGTAAAATCCTGTTTCTGTACGACGATTGGTCTCAAACGTCGTTTGTGTTGTGCTCTGAAACCAATTGTCTTGCAGAAACAGGTCTTTATGGAAAATTTTTGTTGATACCCTTATATTGGACTACACTAATGCGATTCTTCTATCCAACATATCAATTTGCGTTTTGGCTAAAGGCAATTTTATATTTTGTCGCTCGTATAGAAACTTATAATGTTTTAAAAATGATGGAAATATCTGATTAAGTACACATACATACATACAGGCATACATACATACATACAGGCATACATACATACATAATTGGTCGTTACAACTCTTCAGTCGGGATTACGACCTAGCTTCTCACACCAGTTATGTTGTGTGTTTTAATTTTATACATGAGTTGTGGGACATACAGTTTAAAGTCGACTCCGAACAACAGATGTTTGAGAACCTTTTTCATGGCAATTTTATTTTACTCTCAGAGATTTTGCCAGAAATGTGCTGAGAGGAAATCGTCGAAGAAATATTTTTCATATTTCATTCTGCTCCAAATGTCCGATCTGGGGTTTGAACCGTGGCCTCACGCCTAATAAGACAACACACCACATACTAGATTACGGAGACTTCTGAATGAAATAACCTGTTTGATACTTTTTTTACTACAAATATAAAAACGAAAACGAAAATTTAATTAAAGTGCACGTTGGATCCAGGAATGGTGTGTTCGATTCTGCTTCGTACATTTCTTAGTCAAAGACCATCCTCGCTCTGTTCAACCAGTTACTGAAAAATTGAGACAAAATTTTTCATTTAGTGAAGCAAGACTAGCTCGTTGGCGGCCAGAAGAAAGCATAGACGCTAGATATCTATTACAGGCAGTTTGCAATCATTTTAAAAAGGCTGACCACAAAGAAACCTCTTGTTTGCGCACCACATAAATCAACGCAAAGAAATTCGAATTTGATCATCAGCGAAATGCTCCTAAAATGGAACGAAATTAAACAATTTTTAAAGCTGATTATTCCGGAGATCAAATATGGTTTATACACGACAATAAAGAAAATCTTAGTCAAACGCGGAAATTCCTTTTCAAATGATTTTTAAAGCCTGGATTAACAACAAAAGAGATTTTTCCAAGAATTTTATAATTTCTTTATTATGAGCGCTGACGTAACAATCCAGTTGGCAAAATGCCTGTCTACAAACCCGAGTAGTCCAAGTACAAACGCCTAAAACAAAAGTTTCTTCATGGCTTTCGAATACATAAAATTTCGATATAATCCACTAGGGAAGCAATTAAACTCCTCGCCTCAGGTATTTGAGAAAGAGTAAGACTGATTGAACAAAGGTTCTTCAACAAAGGTTAAAGTCGCCGTAGTCTCGTAGGTAGTGCGTTGGTTTATTGGACGTAAGACCTTGGTTCAAACACCAGGTCAGCAAACTAAAACGAAATTTGGAATAATATTTCTTCGGCGATTTCCTCTTAGCACATTTCTGGCAAAAACACTGAGATTAAATAAGAAATTGCCATTAAACGGTTCTCAAAAATCTGTCATTCGGAATCGACTTTAAAAGTGTAGGTCCCGCTACTCAGGTAAAAATAAAAAATTAACACACACAACTCAAGTGGTGTTGAGAAGTTAGATCGTAATCCTGACTGAAGGGTTGTAATGCCCAATTATGTATGCATGTATGTATGTCCTCAACACCCAACAGATTTCCTTAAAAGAAGAAGTTGTTTCTGTACAGTCACAGATGATCATTCACCTGCTTAGCTTGAAAGCATTGATTAGTGCGATACATTATCACAGCTCTTTTGTACTTTAAATGAACTCCTGACATACGCCTATTGACAGAAGCATTCTTATACCCCTCAACTTGACAGACCAGAAACTTTAAAAAGTATCGAACTTGTTGACCCACTGTACTATCTTTGTATGTGATGATTCAATACGATTTTATCGATAACTTCTCACAATAAAATAAAATTATTAAATCAAGGATGCAAGGCAAACATTAATAAATTTAATTAAAGTTTAAGCTTCGGCTTAAAATTTAAAATTCTTTTACGAAAATCATTTTCAATATTTTCATGGACTATAAAATAAATTTCGTTTTTTCCTACAACGTTTTAAGATTATTTTAAATTAACTGGAGTACATAAAACCAAGAGCCAAACCAGACAAACCAAATACTACAGCATAATTTAATAATAGAAAAAAGAAAAATATTCTCATGTTCCAAAGAAAAAAAAAGCAGAGAAACAGAAGAATGAAAATCTTATTTCCAAGCAGCCAAAGGCATTTTTGCACAAAAAAAAAGAAAGACAGAATAAAAGATTAAAGAAAACATTTTACAATTAAAAAGGAACAGAAGAACACAATTTACAAACGAGCAGACACAGATGCAGTATTGAACTACACAGGAACTTCAAAGGACTTCTTTGTCTAACAATTAAAAATCAATTTATGCACCGGAAAACGAATCCAAAAAAAAGTAAAAGTGCTTAGGAATACATACGGCTTTGCTCGCATTTACTACACACACCGAAGATATTGTCGTGTACCAGCTAAGCTTTTATTGGCTTGGTTTTAGGCCAAAATGAAGGAAAGATTAATTAATTTAACCTCTTGGTCAGGTTATGGACTTGTACTGGCGAATAATCGGAATTTATCGATTCCACGGCGTTCTTAACAACTGGTCGTATATAACAGCTAATTAAAGTGTCTGATTTTATTTGAACTTATATTTTTATTTTACACATTCCCCTGGCTGAACAATTTGATTATTTTGTACAAACAACGGTGAAGCCCCGATTAGCCAAACGTTTCTCATCTTCAACCAACCGGCGATCAACCAGCCTTTTAAGATTAAGCCCCGTTTAGCCAAACGTTCACGGAACGTAATGTTCGTGTATGTTCGTTTTTAGCATATGAAAAGCAATGTAAATAACGAAAGTACTACGTTCCGTAAACGTTTGGCTAAACGGGACTTAATGTTGAAAGGCTGGTTGAACGCCGGTTGGTTAAAGATGAAAAAAATTTGATTTTCATTCAAAGAAGACAACCAATTTGTTAGTTCTATGTACAACGTGTATGGGCCGCATTACACAGTCCAATACACGTAACAATAAAAGTCAGTTGACCATACACCATGTCGTAGATAGGCACTCTAAGCAACTGGCTTTCAATGTTGATTTTTTGAATTGAAAATTTCCTTTAGCGATCACCGAGCTTCGATTGCGGAAACAAGCAAATTTGTTGCATATGGTGTTTCGAGAACTCAGAATTGATTGTGAAATAGATATCGCATCTGGTGAAAGTAACTGTTTGATGAGTGGTATGGTCTGGCTATATTAGTATTTTCTGAAAATAATTCCGAAAGATTATAAGATGTACACCTCTTGGTGTAATTTTCCAACGAAAGTTTTGATTGCCTCAAAGACAATTGAATTAAAAAGAGTTTTTGCCTTTCTTTATCTTCCCCTTCGTGGAGTATATTTTTCCAAACATCTGTCCCCACTTCACGGAAAGATTATGGTCCACGGAAGCTCCCCTCCTCCCAAGCTTATTAGCGCGAATTGTAGCATGACCTGGAACCGATTTACCCTAACCAGCTGATTAATATTTCGCAAATAGTCCCATAGTATATTCGATTTAAACTCAATAGAAACGAGTATTGTACCTTCTATCCAAGTGAGTTGAATATAACTTTCTATGGCATAGGCTTTTCCCATGGGCTAGTAATATTTCATTCGGGAATCAAACGTTTTCGCTCTTGTCCTTTTTGTAATAAAGTTTGCAGATTCAAAATTACTCCACTCACTTTTGCTACAAGAACTTGCTGCAAAGCATTTAACAAAATTTTTGAGCTTATTGGTTTTGTCAATGGGACAGTTAAGAAGAGAGTGGCTCTCTTACCTTATGAAATCCCTTAATGGATTTTAGGTTAGACTTGTCTCCCATGTGTTGTACGTCAACTCGATTTTGGCCAAAAAAAATCATCTTTTCAGATGAAGCTCTTTTTGATCTTGGCGGGTATGTAGACAAGCAAAATTGTCGCATTTGGGGCACAGAAAACCCACACGCATACATTAAAAGCCGACGCACCCAAAATGAGTCTCTGTTTGGTGCGGATTTTGGTCCAGAGGCATAATTGGGTCATTTTTCTTCGAAAATGAGGAAGGAGTGGCCGTTACAATCAATGGCGATCGTTATCGGGCCATGTTGAACGAATTTTTGTTCACAAAAATTGAAGAGGAGGATATTGGCAACATTTGGTTTCAACAGGACGGCGCTCCGTGCCACACAGCACTCAATGTTTTGCGCCCTGTATTTGATGCTGATGTCGTTTGGCCACCTCGGAGCTGCGATTTGACATCCGTTTGACTATTATTTGTGGGGTGCCGTCAAAGATAAGTGTTACGCCGACAAACCAGAGACAATTGACGCTTTAAAGGACAATATTCGTGAAGCCATTGGTGAAATACAGCTGCACACAATCGATAATGTGCTTAAAAATTGGACCGATCGTGTAGGCTACTGCATGGCCAACCGATGCAGCCATTTGAATAAAATTATTTTCCATTATTAACCGGAAGGATTGTACTTTCAAATAAAGAAAGAAATTTGAGAAAATATTCAGTAGTTTTTTTTTAAAGCATTTTCAAAAAAAAAGTTATTTGGCGGACCCTTTATGAACATACCAAGGTCTTTACGTAATATGTTCCAGATGCTCAATTGTTGATGACGACGACGAGTTGACATACTGCGATTTTCACTGACAGTAACCGATACAGCAGCACTACGCCTCATTGGGTACAGAAATTGTGGAAATTTTAACGATTTCCAAGCGTTGTTTATTTGTTGGTCTATTTATACAAGCATTGCCACATGTCGCGAATTTGGTTTTATACTGAAATAATTTAAACTGCAAAACCAAATTGCAAACAAATCACCCGTTATGAAAAAAAGCAAATTCTTTTTACGTTGTTAGTTTACGTTGTTAAATTAAGCCCTTTTCGTTTTATGGACTTTGAAATTTTGTTGGTTTTTTTTTTATTTCTTAAAAGAGTAGAAGAGCCAAAGTTAATAATCAAAAATATTTTTTTTTTTTGCTTCTTATCGTATTTACGAAAAAACATAAGGTGTCATTATTAGACACCGTTTAGCTTAATGAAGTCTATTCCACTGAATACAAATGCTTTTCATTTAAAAACTTTCTCAGATAGTTTGTTCTGGCGTTACGTGGCGCATCGTTTGATTTCTGTTTTTCAAAAAGAGAAAAAAGAAACATACGAACAAGTGTAAGGATTTTTAAAAAAAATGTGAGAAAAAAAAGGAAAATATTTCTAAGTTTTCTTTACACAACAATAATAATAATAACAGTAGCAACAGCAGCAACAAATACAACGAAAGTTTTATTTAGCAAAACCGTTTGAATAACTTGAAATTCATGACGCTTTATCAAAGGCGTTAATGCTTCTGTTTAACTTGTATACGAAATAAATTGCAAAAAAAAAACTGAAAAGATTTCTTCAAAAGAAACAGAAACAGAACACAAGCGGCAAAGAAAAAAAATCGTTTTTTGCATACAATTCAGCGAAATTACTTTTTGTATTTGAAGTATCCCATTATGTGCTAAATTTCTCTCGCTCTCTTATTAAGTTGCAAGAGATGAGAAAAAAAAAGAAAGTTAAGAAATCCTCCGTCAACAATATTTTTCAATGACTTTTACAAAGTTTCGTTAAATAAAAAATGAAATGAAACACAGAAGGAGAAAGAAAAGAGAAAAATGTATTTAAAATGTTGAAATTTTTAAGCTTCGATAGTCAAACACTGAATAGGCGAACATGGGTTTGCGGACTTTTTTTTTTTGAACGAAAAAAGTTTTGTTTATTCAGAGTACTTTTTTGTGGTACTCTTGAGTATTTTAAGAATAAAGTGATCAAATTCACACAATTTAAAGAAAATTAAAAAATTATTTTTAAAATTGAAAGCCTGACAGCCTTAAAGAAGAAAGGAATTATTGTGGTAATGTGGCTACATTTGCAATCTAAGATAAACTGCATTTCCATAGGAGCACGAGATTACTTTGGCGAAAACTTAAACTTAGGGCGCTATATAATTAGACATTCATACATACATATATACATAATTGAAACCCTTCAGTCAGGCTTACGACCTAGTCCCTCACACCACTTATATTGTGTGTGTTAATTTTATACATGAGTGACGGGACCTACAGTTTAAAAACGACTCCGAACGACAGATTTTTGAGAAACTTTTCATGGCAATTTCTTATTTCCTCTCAGAGTTTTTGCCAGAAATCTGCTGAGAGGAAGTTGCCGAAAAAATATTTTGATCGAGAAGTCTAACCTGGGGTTTGAATCGTCTAATAAGCCAACATACTACCCACTAGATTACGACGACTACAAGGGAGACAAGAGAAACTTTAGAATAATTTGTTAATTCCTGAAAAAATATGCATCATTCTAGGACAAGCTTAGGCGTCAATAAAAAGTTCGTATGCGATTTTACATTAGCCTGGCTGTCGGAATATGTCAGTGTATTCTCGGGGTCTCTGGCCAGACATGAGGATAGCAATGGCCTTCTTATATCTAAAAACTCCCATCCGACTGTTTGCCATCGGTGTATATTTTCGGAGAATTTCGAGGAAGACCTAGTCTCTTGATGGCATTAATCCCTGTTTTTAGGATGACGGTGTCCAAGCACCTATTCAGATAGTTGTAGGTTAGGTCGGGTTAGAGAACGTGTACTTATAAATTAAGACAGGTACAGTACCCGGACTTCGAATTGGCCCATTGTACAACGTCCTAGTTTCTCACACCACTTATGTTGTGTTTGTTAATTTTATACATGAGTGGTGGGACCTACAGTTTAAAGTAGACTCTGAACGACAGATTTTTGAGAAACTTTTTCATGGCAATTTTATTTATTCTCAGAGTTTTTGCCAGAAATCTGCTGAGATAAAGTCGCCGAAGAAATACTTTTTGTATTTTCGTTTTGATGTCCGGCCTGGGGCTCGAACCCTGGCTTTACGTCTAATAAGCCAACACACTACCTACTAGACTACGTCGACTTCTTTTTTTGGCGGGACGGCGCGAACGCCATTAGTTGTAGGTGACTAAGTATATATACAATCGGTGCTGAGGAGTAAGAGTCTACGATTCCAGCATGTACATAAAGATGCTTACGCTAACAGTTGATAAAATAAAACTGATTGCCGTAAGAGTTGCACGCTGCTCCAGGAGAAGATCAAAAGCAAACCAGTTAAGCATTGGGTACAGTGTCCTAATTAATGGCACTAGTTACAAGGATTACAGAATGACTTGTCGCCATAGTCTAGTAGGTAGTGTGTTAGCTTATTGGACATGAGGCCTCGGTTCAAACCCCAAGGCAGACATCTCCAACATAACGAAAATACGAAGAGAAACAACATATTGTTACATAAATCGAAACGACCTAATATCGTTTAACAATAAAAACGATAAACAAAAGCCACCAGCTACACCAACACAATACACACGACACAAATACTCACTAATGAACGTGTTGATTATCTAAAGCTGCACACACACATATGTACAACGAACCTGGTTGCGTCTGGTACCAACAACAACATGCATGTGAAAAAAGGGATGGACAACGTAAACAAGGTACACAAACAACAATGTATTAGCAATAAAGCTCTCGAGAAGGCGATATCACGAACTTTCCACTTCAAGAATGTTCGTTAGACTAGTTGTGTCGGACTATAAAAGGGCTGGACAAAGCAGGCAGCAGTCAGTAAGAATTCAGTCAGCCTTGTGTGAAGTTGCGTGTGAACAAAACAAGTCGTGAATAATTGTGTGAACTAGTGAAAAGAATAAACAGATTATTATTGTTGTATCGTTAGGTTGTATACGGTGGCACACAAAAGTAGTGTAAAGAATAAAGAGAGTTTAATTGAAATTAAACACATTTGTTTTTACTTATATAATAAACGTATATACTCATATATAAACGTATTTAAAAAGGTAAAAACGTAACAATATCTTCATTGGGTTCCTCTCAGCAGATTTCTGGCAAAAACTCAGAGTGTGAATAAAACTGTCACGAAAAGTTCTTCAAAAACCTGTCGTTCGGAGACGACTTTAAACTGTAGGTCCCGCCACTCATGTATAAAATTAACACACACAACATAAGTGGTTTGAGAAACGTGGTCGTAATCCCGGCTAAGGGGTTGTAAAGATCAATTCTGTATGTATGTAGATTGTCTTGTTGTTATTAATCAAGTTGGAATTTCATGAAGAATTTTATACAACCTGTAATACTTTTAATTCCAGTGCGTTTGTCAGACTCTGTATATGAGTTATGCCAGTTTAATTAGGGCTTAAATTGTAATTGTTTATTTCTTTATTTGTATTGGGATATCCGAATATTATAGTCTTGTATTATATACAAAGATACTGTTAATGATAGGGCAACAAAATTTTTATTTTTGTTTAAATAAGACGGTAAATAAGCGAATAACTTTCCTTTTGGATGCCGAAAAAACTGAAATTCCAAGTAAAAAATTATGTTTGTACATTTGTTAAGATCAAGTGCTGTTTGTAAATTAAAAGCTGCTTACAGTTGTTAGCAAAATAACCATAATTTTTAATTGAATAATTTCCATCATCATTCTTTGTTATCATCAGTTTTGCCAATGCTATCGCTAGTTTGTTGACTGACTACTGTCAGTCTTTTACTTTCTTGACGACTGATGAATGTTGGGTTGGTTGGTTGTTAACAAGAGAGAAATCATAATAAAAATTTATTTACAATGACTTTTCGTAATTTGATACTTCCTTTTTAATCAGACTTACAAACAACAATAGTTATGGTTGATTATGGCAAGCACTAGCCAGCCAAGTCATCACAATACTTTTCCTTTTTGGTAATATTTTCTTATTTATTTAACATTTCATAAGTTAAACCAGACAGACAGCCAAAGCAAAAAGTATTCTTCATTACCATATTTCCTAGGTTGCAATTATTCAAAAATAACTGTAAAGTCGTAAAACTTTATTGTAGACTTGTGCTGCTCACAGCACAGCACATCAGAGCACAGCACATTTGTTTACAGCTCATCCATCAAATTTTCATTAGGCAGCAGGATATTTTGTCTTAACAACACTGGCAATAAGGCCATAAGGATACATTGAAATTGGTTTTCTTATTCTTATTCTGGCTAATAGGCAGACAGACACGCCTCAAAAACAAAAGAAAACTTTTGCCAATTTATTATTTGGCCATACAATCTAATACTTTTCGTGGGATAAAGTGGAGGAAGGGGGATGTAACCAAAACACTCATTTTGATGTCTAGTAAGCGTTTAGCGTAACGTTTGTTTAGACATAATTTCTCAGTTCAAAGTAAATATTTCATCAAATTCCTGATGTTGATGATGAATTTTGTGCATGTCTCTAGAGGAATACAATATAAAATACGCGGCTAATTTAATTAGTCTCTGGAGAGTCTTTCTCAACAATCGTTTTCGCTCTGTTAGGGATAAAATTTTCTTTAAAAAAAAAACACGTGGAATAAAGAGTTGAGACGAAATAAATTCGTATAAATTATGTTTAATGTCTGCCGCCCCCTTTTTCTCCTGCAAATAAATATGAATTTGATGAAAATGCTATGAATTATGAAACTCACACACGATTTCTAAAGCTTAGTGTAGGAATTTAAGGAAAAACAGCGGCTTGTTAATTGGATGTTGAAATGGAAATAAAAATTCATTGAAATAAAGGCGAATTACTGGATATTGTTATGGAAATCAACTCTGGAAACTAAGAATGTGAGATTTCAAGTCATATTTACGATGAAGATGGTGCAAGAGTACTGGGAAATGATACAGGATTCCTCGGGTTACAATTCTTGATACTATCAGGATGAAACTATCGGATGGTAGGTTAAAGGACATTGCATATCTTAAATAGCACGGATCAGACGACTTTTTCTAATAGCCTGCATCAGGGCCTTTCGCTGATGAATTGTGATTACATGACAGTTGTAATGCATTGGCCAGCACGGGAATCTTTTAACGTAGTGGTAACGACACTAAACTTAATCTAACCCATGGTGAAGACAGTTTATCACATGAATTTGAAAGTAGCAGGAACAATTACATACACATACATACATAATTGGTCATTACAACCCATCAGTTAGGGTCACGGCCTAGCTTCTCACACCATTCATGTTGTGTATGTGTTAATTTTATACACGAGTGGCGGAATCTACAGATTAAATCGATTCCGAAGCATATATTTCTGACAAACTTTACTTTTACCCTCAGAGTTTTTTCCAGAAATCTGCTGAGTAGAAATCGCCGAAGAATTTTTGTTCGCATTTTTTTTTTTTATTCTTTTTCATGTCTAATAAGCCAACACACCACACACTAGACTACGGCCACTCCTATACAGAAATATTTAAAAATATTAGTCCTTAAGTTTACATTCTTCATTTATTTATTACAACACAATTACCAAAAATCTTATGCTCGGTGTAGTGTAACAGAGCGCGGTCTCTGGTGACAATCGAACCCACGACTCTCACACTAATAGTGTAGCACACTACCAACTAGGCATACAAAAAACATCATTCTCTTATGGCCTCCTACATAACTTGAAATTGTGCAGTAATTAACGACCTTTAACTCACGTATTTTAGTTTACAAATGAACATCAGTAAGATTAATTTGTAAACCAGCTATAGTGGCGAATTCTAGAAATATTTGGATACTAGCGAGCATGCCTGAGAAGCTTTGGAAAAGAAAATGAACGTCATTCATATTGTTGTAGTCGTTAAGGTTACGATTTTCGTACATTCTGCTCATAGAATGACTCATAACAACAACAATTACTATGTCAAATAGTAATGGTAATGGTAATGTATCGTCTACTCGTTCAAATATAGTGTGGGCCATCTATCGGTTTAAATTTGACCGATCGGTTATTTCGAATCTGGCAATACTTATGTCAGTCTATTCTGTCACAAAATTCAGTACATTCTGCATCTCCACTGGACGTAATGAATCGATTTACGCTTGAGCAACGTTGGGATTTACTGTGCCAAAGAGAAACTGCACCATCATGTCGATTTCGCTAAAAAAAAAATCAACTTTTCGGATGAAGTTCATTTTCATCTTGATGGGTACGTTAATAAGCAAAATTGCCATATTTGGTGCTCAGAAAACCCACACGTGGTCTTACAGAAGCCAATGCACCCGTTACGAGTGACTGTTTAGCACCATGATAACCGATTTATTTGTACCCTCTCTGCCTGGTATTGATGTGAACGATGTTTGGTTTCAACAGGATGGTCTTCTCAGACTGCCTCTCAGCAGATTTATGGCAAAAGCTCTGGGAGCTTCTCAAAAATATCTGTCGTTCGGATTCGGTTTTAAAATGTAGGTCTCGCCACTCATGTATAAAATTAAAACACACAACATAAGTGGTGTTAGAAGCGTGGCCATAATCCTGACTGAAGGGTTGTAATGGCCAATGTATGTATATTACTAATGCAGATAATTTTCTAGAGTGTTCAATTGTTGTGCCCCGTCAGGCTAGTTCTTTCGTTATACAGTAGAATACGATTATGTCCCGGTATTCTTACGGTATGAATGTCTTGTCGCTCTGCCACCTCATTGAGCTATTCACGGCAGTCACAAAACGTTATAGAAGGCGGTAATTTTTTGTGCCAGGGGAAAAATCGTTATTGACGACTATGTGAAACAAATCTTGCGAATCTCTAATACAAGTCACACATATTACCTTCGAACTTCTGTTCAGAAAGCCACATTTAAGATCATCACAACTCCCACAATCGATTTATTGCGTTAAACATTTGATGGCCGTTTAATTAGCCAAAATTGAGATGTCAATTGGCCGTCAAAATGCTGCGATTTTAGACCGTTGGACTATTTTCTGTGGGGCGTCGTTACAAAAAAGTATTACGCCGGTAAATCAGAGACAATTGAGCATTTGGAGGTCAACATTCGTGGTACCATTGTCGAGATACGGCCCTATGCACTTGAAAAAGTGCATGAAAATTGGTCCGATCGGACGAGGTACTGTGAGGCTAGCCGTGACAGTCATATAGATGAAATCATATTCCATTTCTAATCGGAACAACTGTACTCCACACCAAAAAAAAAAAAAAAAAATTTGGGAAAAAATTCAAACCGTTTTTATTTTATTGCACTTTTAGATAGATTTAAATTTTTAAATGGCTCACCCTGTATTTTTTTTCATAAGTTTGCTAATTGCAGCATCATATGATATGTGGTCAATTATAGGGATTCTATTTTTCTCATAAATCTATCGTTCGAAGTCGGAATTAAACTGTAGGTCCCACCACTCATCGATAAAATTAACACACACAACATGGCTAGTGTGAGAAACTAGGTTTGAAGCGTGGCTAAATGGTTCTAATGGCCAATTAAGTCCATTTAAGTCCTATTCATAGTCTTTAAATTTTTTTTTTTAATTTTTTAAAATCAACCTTGAGATTTGAGTATCGTTGAAGTATCAAGTGGCAGTAAAAGTGAAATTTTTTTCTAAAATGTTTGTGTACATGACTGGTAAATGGTAACTTTTTAAGGATACAAGCAAGTATGCTTCAACTTGTAAATAAAACTGTTTAAGTTTCTTTTTTTAATTTTGTGGTAAACAAAAATTTATTTTAAGCAACAAATTTGTAACAAACAAAAATAAAAATATACGAGGACAAAAAACTACCAGAAAATAAACATTGTAATTGCATTATAAAATCCTTTCAATGGTATTAAAATATACAAACAAAAAAACTCAGAAATAAATAAAAAAGGACCTTAATATTGTAATTCAGGTTCTTTTTTTAATTTTCTTTTACTTTTTTTTTAAACTCAACTACATGTGAAATTCTCGTGGCCAAATATTAGGGTGGCTCCAAACTTAAAATGGTAATACAAATAAAGGCGAAAGTTTAAAAATATTTACAAAAAAAAAATTACATACAAATATATCACATTAATTTATAGAGATCAAGTAACTAACTGTAGTTTACTTAAGGTACAGGCCTAATGTTTTATATTTACATGCTACTACTAAAGGGTCCGCCAAATAACTTTTTCTTTTTGAAAATGCTTTAAAAATAAAACTACTGAATATTTTCTCAAATTTCTTTTTTTATTTGAAAGCACAATCCTTCCCGTTAATAATGGAAAATAATTTCATTCAAATGGCTGCCTCGGCTGGCCATGCAGTAGCCTACACCAGAATATGCCGATTTTGGCAAAAAAAAATCATCTTTTCAGATGAAGCTCATTTTGATCTGGGCGGGTAGGTAAACAAGCAAGATTGTCGCATTTGGGGCACAGAAATCCCGCACGCATACATTGAAAAGCCGACGCACCCAAAACGAGTCACTGTTTGGTGCGAATTTTGGTCCAGAGGCATAATTGGGCCATTTTTCTTCGAAAATGAGCACAGAGTGGCCGTTACAGTCAATGGCGATCGTTATCGGGCCATGTTGAATGAATTTTTGTTCACAAATATTGAAGAGGAGGATATTGGCAACATTTGGTTTCAACAGGACGGCGCTACGTGCCACCAAGCCGGAGCTACACTCGATGTTTTGCGCCCTGTTTTTCAAGATTGCATTATCAGCCGCAGAGCTGATGTCGTTTGGCCACCTCGGAGCTGCGATTTGACACCGTTGGACTATTATTTGTGTGGTGCCGTCAAAGTTAAGTGTTACGCCGACAAGCCAGAGACAATTGACGCCTTAAATGAGAATATTCGTGAAGCCATTGGTGAAATACAGCTGCACACAATCGATAATGTGCTTAAAAATTGGACCGATCGTGTAGGCTACTGCATGGCCAGCCGAGGCAGCTATTTGAATGAAATTATTTTCTATTATTAACCGGAAGGATTGTAGTTTCAAGTAAAACAAGAAATTTGAGAAAATATTCAGTAGTTTTTTTTTAAAGCATTTTCAAAAAAAAGTTGCTTGGCGGACCCTTTACTTTACCTGATGTAGGTAAGAGAATATGAATTTCAGTTTTCGAATGTCGTTTTAGTTCTTGTATTTGTTTAGGAGAAAAAGAAGAAAACAAAAAACATCATGTTTTTTATTGTGTGGATTTAAAAAGCATACTTTTTTATAGTTTTTTATTATTATTTTTTTTTAATAAAACAACAATAAAAACTAAAAAAAACAATACAAAAAAAAAAGAAAAAAAATTTTGCATTTAGTTTAATGCATAAACTTTTATATTTCGGTGAAAAAGAAGAAAACAAAACTAGAAAAAAATTATAAAAAAGGACATATTGGTACAGCAAATATAACATTTGACACACACACACTATGAAAAAAGAAAAACAAAAGAATGCTACGAGTAGTGCTCGAAAAGACAGGTAAATGTTGAAATCCTGAAATCTCTCCACTTAACTCGGCCATTGGTTCAACCTTTACATGGTCTTAAGTTATATTACGAGGTTTACATGGCTTTCCATCATTTTTGTTTAAGTATTTTAAGGCCTTCCAAGTTTTCTACAAACCATTCGATTGCAGTCCAGTGAATGACTTACAATTTCGTCTGATGGTCTTTGCAAAATATGACCCAACCGGGTCAATGCTCTTACAGTTACAGCCAGCTAAAGTACCTGTTCATTAGTTACACAGTTCTGTCAAAATTTGCCTAACTTGCACTAATGTTGCCAAAGGATTGTGGCTTGCTTACTTACCCTACTTATTTAGTAGATTATTACAGCCCTTTAGCCAGTATGACAAGCGAACTTCTCACACCACCCATATTGTATGTGAGTAAATAAAAAATTGCCATGAAAAGTTTCTCAAAAGTCTGTCGTTCGGAATCGACTTTAAGCTGTGGGTCCAGCCTTTCATATAAAAAAATTAACACACACAACATATGTAAGCGCTGTGAGAAGCTAGGTCGTAATCCAGACTGAGCAGGCAATTCCCTATACAGGAATGGTCGCAGCATTATGGCATCTCTTCATGGCTTACTTAATTTGATCACTACAACCCTTCAGTAAGGATTATGACCTAATTTCTCACACTACTTATACTGTGTGTGTTAAGTTTATACACGAGTGTTGGGACCTACAGTTTAAAGTCGACTCCGAACTACTGATTTTTGAGAATTTTTTCATGGGAATTTTACGATGCCGCCTGAGTTTTTGCCAAAAATCTGCTGAATCTTACTACAAAGCAGTTATGAAGCGTATGGAAAAACAGTTGCATTTGATGCACTTGAGAAAATTTCTGCCAGTGTAGCCTTGTTAGTCATTTATTTAAGTGTCTGAAAAGGCTGAAACACTCGAAGTAAAACAAAAAGTGCTGCAAACAAAAAACATAATAAAAGGAAAATGTTAAACAAAAAGCAAAAAACACGACAAACTATTGACATATTTTTGTTTATTACTTACTTCCTTGTTACTGACAGATGTTTGTAGTCTTTTTTCCATATTTTTTTTCCAAATATTTTTTCATCCTTTCCATGCTATGCTGTCTTCATGATTGTGGCTGTTTTTGCAAGACAAAGGCAAAAAAACTCTTTTGAATTTTTAGAAAATGTTTCATGGAAATGTTGTTTTCATGAAAGATAATTTAGCATAACGAGAGAATGAAAAAAAGAAGGAAAAAACAAAATACACCCAGAAACACTGGCAAATGTCCTTTAATATGTAAAGGATTTTCATTCTACTTTTTTTTAGTTCTTCTTTTGATAGAGTCTATCTATGGTTTCATAGTGTTGCAGCTTTATTATGCCCGGCGTAACAATTGTTTCATTTATCTTAAGTTTGCATCGGGTAAACTTTCAATTTTTTTTAACATTTTTTTCATTTGCTCCTGATGTAAAAAGGTAAAGAACGGAAAAATGAAAAATTTTACAAAAGGAGGCATTGATAACACACCCAGATGCATTGTTAAATTCTGTTTTACTGTCTGTTTTAAGTCTCCTTTAGAGAGTTGTATGCCGACAAATATTCATTTTCAAATTGAATGTAATGGAGACAGATTGCATTGGAAGTGAAAATACACAATTTGTGTTAATAACTGGGTCAGAAAGAAAGCACAAATCTTGGTATAGGATTTCTTTCTAATTGGGGTATAAATTGTTTAAAAAGGAAAATAAAAAGTGTTAAGAAATGATGAGATTAAGAAACGTACATATTCCAGCTCGATAGCAGTAAGCTGGCAAAGGTTTTCTCTTTTTTCTGATGATGCAATTAGACGTGAAAAAAAACGAAACGATGAACAAATATTTAATCGGAGACTTCTTCTCAGCAGATTTCTCAATTATTTGTCGTTCCGAATCGATTTTAAAACATAGGTTCCGCATTCATGTATAAAATTAACACAGAGCAGAGCTCCCATAATAGTAATCAAGTTTGGCCTTGTTTTGAAAGGTAATTTTTCCCTCAGAAACTAATATTTAATGAGCACACGAAATTTTTTTCTATCACTTTCTCCTTAATTCATGTAGCAACTAGCTATCTCTTCATTTTCCAATACAAATGTCTGTTGACAAAGCGTTTTTTGAGATGAAAAAAAGTTTTCATTAAATTTCTTTTCTAACAGAACAAATTTTTTTTTTGGCTTGGCGAGTAAATAAATAACCTTGAAATAACTATAACATAACTGCAATATTACTTTGAATAGTGGTGTTAGTGTTTTTCTTATTAGATAGCAAAACACAACAATCTCTGTCACTTTCTCTCTTTCTTACAAACAACAATGGTACAGCATTTTTTTGCATTCATAGCAACAAATAAAATTAGTAAAAAATAATTTCGAAACTCACCTCTTATGAACTGCTCACCCACTCACACCCTCTCTTTGTCATTGTTATTCACAGCAATTTGCTTCGGCTATACACCACACACCATGCGTGTGCATGAATCTGCGTACAAAAAAAAAACACTTTTCACATTGAAGGCCATACACTAACAACACAACATATATTTTTTTTCATACATAAAAACCGGTTACTATTATAACCTTTTTGTTGTTGTTGCTTTGATTTTTACATTCTAGGCCTTGCACTTGCACAACCACACTTCACTTATGATTTTTGCTATTTTTTTAACACACACCCTTACTGATGTACTCCATTTTACATAAAATTTTCAATTACATATTCTTATTGAAACCACAGAATTGATTAAAACCTTTGTATTATTATTAATAAATTATACACAATAAACAATTACAGACTTTTCTTTTAACACAATATATACATACAATGTATATTATTTTCCTAACCCAACTTTTTTTTTCTTTCTTATGAGCAAACTTTAATTTATTTCACTTTCACACCTTACACCTTCTTATTTACCACAAAAAATTACTACTAACCGGTTTCCGGCTTTGTAGTTCTTTTTAAAGCAATTGACTCACATAACAAAAATTAATAACATGGCGATTACAACACAATAGTAACAACAATTGAGTGCATCTTCAAATCAAATTGAATGCAAATGCTCATCTTTAGCCTACAGCAAATAAAATTCAAAAAATGTTGTCAAGCTACAACAAAAACCTCGTAACACAAATAACACTATGATAATTCAAAAACATCAACAAGAATAGACACAACAGGTTGGTTGCCTTTGCCTTTGCTTTCCGTCTGTTAAAAATTTACAAGACGCGAGCGAAGTTTTTCATAAAAACTTAACATAATGTAAACCAAATTACTGCAAAGTTCAACATGCCACATAATTTATAAATGCATTGTTATTGTAAAGAAATCAATGTTATTTTTGTTTGCCGTCAAACAATGCTTGCTTGTTTTCTACATTCGACAGCTAACAACACCCTTCCTCTCTGTTCGGCAGGCATGACACCCGAAGCAATAAGTTTGTTGGAAACCGAGTGCCACTCAAATTTCTTTTTGTTTATGGTGTATTAAATTATGAGTGACCTAGGTGGGAGAAGAGTGGTATTAATGTCCAAAAATGTAAACAAAAATTATAGCAAAGCCAAAACAATACAATTGTTTTTGTAAAATATCATAGAATCCATCAACATATTCATGTTGTTTTTTTTTCAAGGCAGTTAATATATGTATGTATGTACATACAAAAGCAAAGTGTGTGTTGTCATATAAAACTGTTGTTGTTTTTAAAACCCTTTAACAGAGCAAACAACTAACACTCTTCCGTCTTACAATAAATAATCACAGCAGCATTTTCGCATGAAGTCGAATGCATGAAAGTTTTTTACGAGCTGTACATTAGGAGCTAGAATGAATAACAATTGAAGGAGCATGAAAGCGGATGCATGAAAGCGGATGCATGAAAGTTTTTCAACTCATATTGCATTAATACCACTCTTCTCCCACCACGATGGCACATAATTTAATACACCATTAAAAAAAAAAAACAAAATTTGAGGGGCACTCGTTTTCCAACAAACTTATTCATTCGGGTGTCATGCCTGCCGAACAGAGAGGAAGACTGCTGTTAGCTGACGAATGTAGAAAATTTGGTTCACATTATGTTAAGTTTTTATGAAAAAATCCGCTCGCGTCTTGTAAGCAAAGGCGACCAACCTGTTGTGCTTGTTCTTGTTGATGTTTTTGAATTATCATAGTGTGATTTGTGTTACGAGGTTTTTGTTGTAGCTTGACAAATTTTTTTGGATTTTATTTACTGTAGGCAAAAAAAAGCGCTAAAGGAGAGCATTTGCACTCAATTTAATTTGAAGATGTTGTTATATGAGTCAATTGCTTTAAAAAGAACTAAAAAGCCGGCAACCGGTTAGTAGTAATTTTTGCGGTAAATAAGAAGGTGTAAGGTGTGAAAGTGAAATAAATTAAAGTTTGCTCATAAGAAAAAATAAAAAGTTGGGTTAGGAAAATAACATACATTGTATGTATCTATTGTGTTAAAAGAAAAGTCTGTAATTGTTTATTGTGTATAATTTATTAATAATAATACAAAGGCTTTAATTAATTGTATAGTTTCAATAAGAATATGTAATTGAAAATTTTGTGTAAAATGGAGTACATCAGTAAGGGTGTGCTTTAAAAAAATAGCAAAAATCATAAGTGAAGTGTGGTTGGGCAAGTATAAGGCCTTGAATGTAAAAATCAAAGCAACAACAACAAAAAGGTTATAATAGTAACCGGTTTTTACATATGAAAAAAATATATGTTGTGTTGTTAGTGTATGGCCTTCAATGTGAAAAAGTGTTTTTTTTTTTTGTACGCAGATTCATACACACGTATGGTGTGTGGTGTATAGCGGAAGTAATTTGTTTCGAAATAACGATGACAAAGAGGAAGTGTGAGTGGATGTGCAGTTCTTAAGGTGAGTTTCAAAATTATTTGTAAATCAACACATGCTGTAGCAAGGCATATTTATATCAGGTAGGAGTAAGTCAACAGCTGACGAGTCTTAAAATGTCAAAATTTTGTTGTTTTTTTAGTGTTTTGTAACCATTTTTATAAATTTTTTTAACATTTCTCTTTCTATTGTTATTCGTCAGTCAGTTATGAAGCTGTTTTTGACATTCCGTGTACTCTTTAACAAAAACAAAATGCCTGTTGTTTTTGCATTGTTGTACTTGTTGTATTCTTGCGGTTACCTGATATAAATATGCCTTGTGCTGTAGTATCGATGTTTGCAAGAAAGAGAGAGAGAGAAACTGTTGAATTTTGTGGTACAAAAAACCAACCTGCTGTCTAATAAGAAAAACACTAACGCTACTGTTTAAATAGTTATACTGTAGTAATGTTGTGGCGATTTTAATTTTTTTTAATATTTTAAATACTTTTTAAAAATTTTTTTTTTTGTACTTTTCATATTGTTTCCTTTATCTTAAATTGTTTTTATTTTTATCTCTTAATGCCTGTTCAAATTTAATATTTATTGACCAGCAACAAAATATAAATTTATGTTAATAGCAGTGTGGCAAAAGTATTAAATGGTAGTTTTATAAAAAATATTTTTTTATACTTCATATACGTACGTAATGGAATAGAAAAACTAACGACTTATTCATGTTTCTCATCTACAAAACCAAAACATTTGATTCTTAGCGTAAACGCCCCGTTTAGTCAAATGTCGACGGAATGTACGTTCATTTTAGCATATGTAGAGCAAATTAAATACTTACCGAAATTACATTATAGTTCGGCAAGCGTTGTCATTGCTTTTTATATTCTAAAAACTAACATACTTTGCATCGACGTTGGGTTAGTTAGGGCTAAAGACTAATTCAACCTTTAGCAATACGTTGCTAACGCATTAATAGTTGAAAAGCCCAACTCATAAAATATGTAATAATAAATAAGTATTAAAAGCGTCGCGGGGGTACTGCGGTATTTTTAAAATGAAAAAGTACTGAATTTTTCAACACTGATAAAAAGTATATATGTATGGTGAAAGGTCAAATGACTTAAACTTAAGAATTAATATCAATAGAGCTAAAAAAAATATTCAAAAAATCGGATCTCACAGTCACGTAATGACAAACATTCCACCAATATTTTACTTTTTGAAATTTATTTCTTTAAAATAGCCACTCAGAAGTCGTTTTATCCGTTTAACCGAGCGATCATCGAAGAAACATTGTCCCATTGAACCAAACCGGAGTCTGATTCAAATTAAAGACAACGTTCAAAACCTCACGCTACAGACAAAACGATATTCCTCCTCATCGCGGATTTGGTATTTTTCATTTTGCAATGAAAGTAAATGAAGACTGACTACAGAAATGATCCTGTGAAGTATAGTCTTAAATTTTCATTACTCAACAGCAAATGTATCTACAAGATACAGCATTAACTCAATGAGAATTATTTGAAAATACATAAAGAAACGAATAAACGCACCCTGTTGTTGTTGTTTGTATATTTATTTTTAGTTAGTTGTACGTTAGTAGTGTGTTAGTATAAGGCAGCAGCAGCTGATAGCATTGGTTATCAGGTAATGGATTGACTATGTGTAGATACAGAAATAATTTAGTGAATAAGTACGAGGCATAGGGTGGTTCATATTTAGTAAAAATATGAAATGATAGTGCCGGCAATGCTGGCTGACACCAACAGTGTGGTCCCTTCAGTTCGGGAGTGGGAAATTCAAAAATGTTTGTATTTATTGACGTATTTATTGGCATACAATGAAGTGTTAGTTAACAATGTAAATGTACTTATATCTGGCAATCGAAAGCGTATATTCATGTTCGTTTGGCCAATATGGCACTGAAGTCATTAGAAACTAAATTTGATTTTAAACGTTAATATTTATATACGAAACACTCTTCTTGTGAATACTAGCCTCGGTATAACGATTATATTATTCGTAAAATGGACGATTAGTTCGGTAAGTTGCCCGAAGAGGACGCTTATACACATAATTGGTCATTACAATTACAATCATATTTCGTTTTGTTCGAAATGTCTGAGAATAATAAGAATGGTATGCACGAGTTATCTATATGGATCTCAATGTAGACTTGGTTCAAACCCAGATTAAAAAATGTTTCGAAAAATACTTTGAACAGTTTTTATTCCATTTAAGTGTCCTGTCTCGCAATATTTTATTTAATAATTATGTTGTGTGTGTTAATTTTATCTATGAGTGGCGAAACCTACAGTTTGAAGTCCATTTAGGACGTCAAATTTTTGAGAAACTTTTCATGGTAATTTTATTTAATCCCAAAGCTTTTGCCAAAAAACTGCTGAGAGGTAGTCGCTGAAGAAATATTTTTTTCTTGACCTACTAGACTACGGCGACTTCAACTCTTACCACATATGAGATCAAAATGTAAAACACATTCTTTTCAGTTACGAAAAGTTTATTTTTTAAATCTGCACTACAACACTTTTAACACTGCACTACAAAAGTAGCAATGTGCCTTGGTCGCTGGTTACACAAATTAAAGAGCTTTTATTTAAATTTACTTAAATTTGTTTAAAAATCTTTTAAAAGCTTTCGTTGTTTTTGTTACACTAAACGACAGTTTTTCCTATATTTAGTATCTCTAATTTCATTGGAAAGTATTAATAATGCCTATCCATTGAAAACAATAGAATTTAAAAAAAATAATGTGTCATTCCTGTTAAACAAATATTGACTTTAAGAAAATATTTCCCATTTTCTTTTGTCTTTAAACACACATGCCCCCAAGTAAATCTAAAAATAAATCGCTCTACGTTTACTTAATAATGAGTCTGTCTATATGGGGCACATGATGTATTTTTTTTTGGTAATATTTTCTAAACAACAAAAAAAAGCGAAAGAAAATAGAAATTTCGAAATGAAATAGAAAACCCTTCAAAATATAACACATCAATATTTTATAAACTTCTATGATATTATTTTCAATCTTCTTGCAGAGGCAAAAACTCTATTTTTTCATGAACACAGTTTTTAGGCTGATTTTTCTGCCGTTTATTATGCCCCAAAACACATTTCATTGTAGGCAACATTAACTCTGTAACCACATACATTTATAAATCTCACTTACATCCTCTCTCTCTCTCTTTTACTCGGGATCCTATTTATGCACATCCACAGTTAACCGAAAGTATGAATTTTTCATTTTTACAAATATGAAAACAACAACACAGTTCACTTGCTCCACAGTAATGTGTGTATGTACATATATGTGCATGCTATTGTTATTTATTGTTGTTGGGTTTAAAAATCATTGCAAAATATTCACTCGAATAACATACAAATACAGGCACACACACACAAAAAACAAAATTTTACTCAACCTACTCGTGTTGTTGTACTTGTGTTTTGCGGTAACGTTTGTTTTACGCCCTTTTCGGTTTTCCCCATACTCAAGCCGATGATAAACAACTGGTGTTGATAAGGCATAAATACGAGATGTATGAGAGGGAGAATATATTATTGTCAGCCTATGTATGTATGTATTCATGCCTGCATGTAGGAGAGTCTTGTTTATGTTGTTTATGTGTACAATTATGATGAAGTATGAGTGTTAATGATACTCATAGATTGGGTTATGCTTACTAACGCATTTATAAACAAAAATATTTCATATACATATGTACGTACGTATATAAGCATAAAGGCTTTCACTTGAATTTTAGAATTTTTGCCAAGTGCTTGCGTACACTGTTGGTTGAAATAATAGCAACAAAATTTTGTTCTGCATAAGAACTTGGGTTTACTGAGGTCATTGTAAAATACTTTAAAATTCTTCATTAATTTTCATACAAAGGTAAAGGCTTTTACTGTGATGTATTTTAAGACACTTGTATAGCATGAAGGCAGTATGTATGGAACAGCAAAATTTAAAATCGTTTAATTATCCTAAAATTTAATTCAGTTCTCCTGTTTCAAACCCCACAATAACAAATAAGCTTGAGAAAGTTGAACTTAGACAAAGTCCATCAAAAAAACTTCTTTCCTCCACACAGAGTGTAGAATATGTCCAAATGAGATGAAGATTATAACATTGGAAAGAAGGCCTGGCCATGAGCTTGTGCTCATTTCTTGTTCCTCCAATTGCTGTGGATTCAGGGAAAAGTGATTTTCACTATTTATGTGGATATAGGTTTCCTTTGTCGAATACAAAATGCCATGGATGTGACAATTTATACGAGAAAAAAACACAAATTTCTGTTATTTTTTTCAGGTATAAGTTTTGAAAGAACCAGAAAGAATTTTTATTTTTTTGTCAGTTGCTATGCACACAATTTGATTAAAATTCATACATACATAATTGGTCATTGGTCATTACGACCTAGTTTGTCACGCTACTCATGTTTTATGTGTCAATTTTATACATGAGTCGACTCGTAATCAGAAATCTGAATATTTTTTCATATTTCGTTTTTGTTGGAGATATCTGACCTGTGATTTGAACCCTGACCTCTCACCTAATAAGCCAACACACTACCTACTACACTACAGCGACTGCTAAATTTGATAAAAATTCCTACTTTGTTTTATTAACACAATGCTGAGTAAAAAATTTAAAACAATGGTAATATTCTCGAGTGTGCCTATAATTTTTCCCAACACTGTATTATACCACATACAACATTTGTTTGTTAACAATATTGTATTTTATGTGTGTTTCTCTGTAAATATAATTTTCTAAAGATGGAAAGAGAGAGAGAGAGAGAGAGAGAACGAGAGTGTTACGTTTACGCAACAATACATTATTCCCAGGACAAAATTTTGACTCTGTTGAAAACTTAGTGAAGCGTAAATGAAGTAAAAAAATTTCAAATCATTTACTTGCGTATTGGATTTGATCAAAAGCATAGGATTTTATTTCTTATTTCATACTGAATATACTTAAAAACAAAACTATCATTGAATAAGAAAGGCTCATCAGTTTTAGGTCTACCAAAACATCGTATTTTGTATTAAAATTCGAAAAATATTAGGAATACACAACAATATCGAATGTAACAAACTAACTAGTACGTAGTATGTTAGGTTATTAGATGTAAGGCCACGGTTCAAACACCAGGTCAGGCATCTCCAACAAAACAAAACATGAAAAAAATAATTTTTCACCAACTTCGTCTCAGCAGATTTCTTTTCAAAAACTCTGAGAATAAATAAAATTGCCATGAATGTTATTCAAAAATCTGTCGTTCGGAGACGACTTTAAAGGTCACGCCACACATAAATATATAAAATTAATGCACACAACATAAATGGTGTGAGAAGCTAGGTCGTAATCTTGACTGAAGGGTTGTAATAACCAATTATATATGTATGAATTCTGACATCAGATACAAACATCAGCAGCAGTTTTTTAAAAGCAGTCTGCCATTATTGTGAGGATGTCTCTGTCAATATCATTAATCTCAACGTTCACTTCGCATAAACATTTATTATAAAAAAAGTGGCCTCAGGGTATATATGTACATAAATAACGTTGCCTGTTTTGTTGGTCCTTTCAGAATTCACTACATCACTGTGTCCTAACTGCTGAATATAAAACGTCATTTTACATCTTCCCATCTACTAACCATAGAGCTCTCTCTTAGGCTACTTATAGGATATATAGGACGTTAACGAATTACGTTATAAAACGTAACATATGGAATGGGAAAAAATTGCTTCGACTTCAACCTGATGCGTTTATCTCATGCGAAATACAAGACTAGCCGTTGCATGTCTTCAAAGGAACATTTCTTCCTCTCAAAGCGACTGCGTTGATAGAGGTGAAGTGGTGTAGCGGTTCAAGTGCTTGTATTCTATTGAAATTGAAATGATTGAAATCCAATATAAAGCGAACAAATTTTCATCACAATTTTCGAATTTTATAAATTAAGCCACCTTTAAATAGCAAACCTCAGATCTTCAGCTTTAAACTAACTACGCTAACCTATCCATTTGCATAGAGGGAGTCATATCAATGACCTTTTTATCTAGGATAACTTAATTAATAAAATTAAGAAGAAAACCCAAATAAATAATAAAATTTAGGGGAAGTTTTGCAACAATAATATCTGCCTTAGAGGAACGGTAAGGAATTTTAAAAATTTGTTGTTTCACTTAATATTTGCTTTAGAAAACTGACCCTAATTTTTAAGAGTACCAGAGGAACCACAGGCACAGTAATGACTGAATGATATTGTAGAACCCTTCAGTCAGGATTACGTCCTATGTTGTGTGTGTTGATTTTATACATGAGTGGCGGGATCTACAGTTTAAAGTTTTCTCAGAGTTTGTGGAAGAAATTTGCTGAGAGGTGGTCACCGAAGAAATATTTTTTCATACTTCGCTTTGTTGGAGTTGTCTGACATGGAGTTTGAGCCGAGGCCTCAGATCTAATAAGCCAACACACTGTCTACAGACTACTAACACATTATCTTAATTGGATCTCTTTAGAAATATCGGCGATTGATTTTATTCACGACAATCAATTATGGACTGACTTGACACAATATTGCAGGTTAATTTGTTCGCATTTACAATTCTTTTATTTATATTTTTCAATCCATTATCAGTTAAAAAGGAGTATCCCATCCATCATACTACTTACGTCGATTACCAATTACGAGTATAAAAATTACTTCTGTATCCAAAGGCTTTCGTACACACAAATATGAATGTCAGACCAGGATGACAAAGGCTTCTTTATATATCATAAAGACCCCCTTAAATGTTCAGAAAAATTTCCACTTTGCCGCATGTGATAAATGGAAATCTGATAAAATTATTTTGAAAAATTAAATTCAAAAACTTTATGGTTTTTTTAAGGAACTAGCTCTCCATGATGTCACCATTTAAACTTTATGCCGTCTTATGTATATAAGTTGATAACAAATTGAAGCATGATGTTCTCATTCCATGTTTTATGTATCAGTAGGCATGTGACTCGTTCTTTAATCAGTTAAATTTCATTGTCTAATTAAATTTAAAAACTTCAGAATCGTTTGTTAGTTTTCAAGAACTGTTTTGTTTTTGTAGGATTTTTTTTTCGTTTCAAAATTATTTTCAATAAACCTTTAAAACCCTTTAAGTTTTCAATATTCTACTCCCACGATTTAGTCTTCAAACGTAAATGAAAATCTCAATTTCTTAAACGGTTTTGTTCGCATGGCTGGAAAGGAAATTCACGTTTTATTACATTTTATATGCCTGAATGACAATCAATGAAAATAAATGAACGATTATAACAGTCATACGAACACAACGCAATATCCTTTGTACTCACACAAATACATAAACATATACATACATAAATCCGTATACAAACAATACAATAAAACCAATTACAATTAAAACAAACGTAAACAAAGCCCACGTTCCACATACAAACTTCCTGTCATCCAGCCATACCAACGATTGGATTTATTTAAGACGGAGAGCGTACGCATATTACTGTGTGAGTGTGTAAGCTGGTGAATTTGTGTGTAAATAATATGTTTTAATATACGTAAGTATGTATGTATGTAAGTAACTTCAGAGAACCGGAAAAGGCCGCCATAAAGTGATTTGTTACTGGATTTAATAGAAATTGTTGTTTCGGTATTTTCTTATTGCCGCTCCAACGTATTTGTTTTTGTATTTCAACTATTTGTGCCTTTGATACGATTCGATTATTTTGTCTAAAACCCACCCTATATAGTCCCCTCATTCGCTTCTAATTTCAATAGCAATACAAAAAAAAAGAAATACAGCCACTTAACAATTGAAGTCTTGTGCTTCTTTTCTGCTTCAACGAAATATTCAAAGAATATTGAAACTGAAAATATTTGAAAGGAAAATATTCAAAGAATAATGAAAAGGGAAAATTTAATCAGGCAGAAAGAGTTTAACTTGAATTAGAATTCATGCCAATAAAGATGGATGTCATGTCACTTACTTTAAAGCGAAGAATTCATTCATTTGAAAGTTATTATCAGTTCCACCCACTTTTTAAATGATACAAATGGAAATACTTTTGACATACAAAATGACTGCTTAGTAGTATTCAGGGATTAAATCAACTTAACAAATTTAAATTTTCTATTGTACTATTGAATCAGAAGACTCTACCAGAGCACATTAAACATTCCAGTAAATTTGTCAACTTCAACGCTAGAATAGCAGACTTTGTTCTTAAATTAAACCGAAAAAGTTTGAGGACAAAAAATTGTGGCACTTATTGCTTAGTATGTCTGCCATAGCCACATATACAACCTGCAGAATATGCTGTGCTGAAGAAGAGGCAATAAAGCACTTAATATAACGTATTGGCAACTACACACGTATTTGCTGATTGGGCAATACTTTTTTACATTCCCACCAAAGGAGTTGATTCGGTAACTTGACGTACTTCATTATATAATTGACAACAATCTACTTCATACCCTAATGAGACAATCTGGTGCAAATCTTTGCGGAGGATTGAGTGGTGGACAAATAAGATATCTGGACAGTCAAAGATACGTAAAGATATGCCCGATCCTTAACTGTAGGTAGGGTGTTCTGTTCTAATACTAGGATAGAGTGTAAGTAACTCATATTAGAGAAAAATGCTTTCTATCTTCAGTTAAAAAAAAATGTTTGTTTACGACACTAAAAACCCTACCACCAATTCATTGAACTGACTTAAATCCAGAAGGCAGCGTTGCCAGTAATTTTTTTAAAAACTTTTTATTTCTGGCAAAAAAAATACTAATAAATACACAATATTTTATTTAAAAATGTAAATATTTCGTGTTATTGATGAATTTATTGAAATTTTGAATTTTTCGAAAAAATTGTTTTGTTGGAAAAAAAAACTTTTTCGCATCTCAAAAAACTTGGAAAAAAGAAAACTTGGCAAATGGCCACGCTGCCAGAAGATACATAGATCTTTTCTCTTAATCTAAAATTTCGAAACGCTAATCATCTCCCTTGGTTTTGCAAAGCAATCTCACTTAAAATTTAAATAAAAACTCAAATATTAATAGCAAAAGAGCCAAGTAATAAAAATTAAACGGAAATATCTACAAATCTGATCACACAGCCGTGAATGACAAACATTCCACTAAAATATTTTACTTTTTGAAATTTATTTCTTTAAAATAGCCACTCAGAAGTCGTTTTATCCGTTTAACCGAGCGATCATCGAAGAAACATTGTCCCATTGAACCAAACCAGAGTCCGATACAAATTAAAGACAACGTTCAAAACCTCACGCTACAGATAAAACGATATTCCTCCTCATCGCGGATTTGGTATTTTTCATTTTGCAATGAAAGTAAATGAAGACTGACTACAGAAATGATCCTGTGAAGTATAGTCTTAAATTTTCACCACTCAACAGCTAATCTATCTACAAAATATAATACGAACTCAATGAGAATTATTTGAAAAAATTCTACGACAAAATAAAATTTCCATTAAAAACACAAACAACAAATATTTGCTTGAATTTAATATAGAAATACATGACTCATTATGGCTCATTGTTGTTGTTGCTTTTTGTTTTGCCAGAATTTATGTTAGTGACGCGTTAGTAGTGTGTTAATAATGCCAGCAGCGTAAATAGCTGCTGATAGAGGTTGTTGTTGGTGTACGCTACCTAGACAGAAAATAATATGAAAAAATATACCTGGGCCTTAATCAGGTATGTATGTATGTGCTTTGCTTGCTTCAAGGAGAGACTGTAATACATGTTAGGCAACATTGAATTCTTTCTTCAGTTTGAAAACCCTTTTATGTCTACATCTCTAAAAAATCAATTACCAACTCGTTGAACTGACTTAAATCCTTTAAGATAAGCAGACCTTAACTCTGAATCTAATATTATGAAATATTTATCATTTCTCTTGGATTTTATAATTTTCTTCTTGAATATCTTATTCAAAATATAATCCAGATATACATATGAACTATAAACCCCAACCTAGGAAATCTAAGAAAAGTGTTAATTTTATACGGCCTCTGGAGTAACTGAAGTTCAGACTAAGCTCATCCCAGATGTTCAGATTCATAACATGAATACTCATATCAACATTGTTCGCACATGGATCTATCGTTGGGGTAGGTAGTTGAAGCAAAATTTTACGATTAAATACTACAGGAGCAATGTCAGTACAAATGTAGATCCACGAAGTTGCATGGTCCGATTCATTTGTCATTGCGATAGGTACTAAAATCTAAGATATCTCCCTGTTTCGTAGATTTTTCTGCGAAAGATTAAATGTAGTGAAGAACTTACCGTCCACTATGACAGATTATTAAATGAGGCCCTAATTTCTAAATAAGTCCACAAATCTAAATTCCTTAAAATCCAGCTCTCACTTAACATGCAATTAGAAGCGTTTTGAACAATGTTGACATACTCGAATACACACAGGTTTTTAAAAAACTTTTGAATTTCAAATCTCTAATAAAAAAGTGATACGATTAATATACAACAGAGTTTTGTCCGATCCCTGTTCAATTTAAAAGTTCTGTACTTGGTTATTAAACCCTGAGCTAGAATATCTGTATGGTAAAATAAAGGCCTCACTTAGAACTTAAATATTAATATCAAAAGATCTCAAACAAATATATTAAACGTAAATCTAATTCGCAATTAGCTGAGATCTGTTAGCATAGCTACTACCTAATGAAAAACATTTAAACGAACAATTTGATTATTTTGAAATTTATTTCTTTAAAATAGCCACTCAGAAGTCGTTTTATCCGTTTAACCGAGCGATCATCGAAGAAACATTGTCCCATTGAACCAAACCGGAGTCTGATTCAAATTAAAGACAACGTTCAAAACCTCACGCTACAGATAAAACGATATTCCTCCTCATCGCGGATTTGGTATTTTTCATTTTGCAATGAAAGTAAATGAAGACTGACTACAGAAATGATCCTGTGAAGTATAGTCTTAACTTTTCGCTGCTCAACAGCCAATGTATCTATAAGATACAATATAAACTCAATGAGAATTATTTGAAAAAATTCTACGACAAAATAAAATTTCTATGAAAACACAACCAAAACGTATCTGCTTGAATTTAAAAAAGAAACACATGACTCATTGTGGCTCATTGTTGTTGTTGCTTTTTGTTTTGCTAGAACTTATGTTAGTGGCGCTTTAGTAGTGTGTTAATAATGCCAGCAGCGTAAATAGCTGCTGATAGCAGTCGTTGTTAGTGTACACACCAATGGTTTTCATGCTCACAATCTATAGGCATAAGAAATTGTGTGAGTAAATAGTTTGTGTTTCGAAGTATTTTTTTAAATTCTGCGCATTTTTAAAATGATTTTTGAATTCTAATCATTCTATTCATTAACTAAAACTGTTCATGATTTTTATGTAAAATTCTATATGCTTACGATAAAAGTGATTGAATTGTAAAAACAATAAAATCTCTCAAGTTCTAAAGTGGATTGTATAATGAACTCTACGATATATTCAAGAAAATAAATTCTTTATTTTACAAAATGTTTTATCAAAGCAAACAGCTTTTAGTACAAAATGTATCTATGAACACAAGCCTAAATGACACGACATCATAATAGATCAACAGTAACATACGAAATGACGCAAAAAGTCTTCAGATTAACAATAGATTTTGTATTACAAACATTACTGGAAAACAATAATGTTAAAGGCGTCTCCAACGGTGCAAAAATTGGGCCACTCCGACGATAAGGTTTCAATAATTTGGTTAAGAATATTTCTGTCTTATGTTATCGTTTCTGTTTCGCTGCTGTTTTTACCCAGAACAGCTATTGTATCGCAGTATAACTAACTCCATACGTAGTCAGTACACCCAGGGGAACATTTGATCCTACAGGCAGCACTATACTATCATTTCTATATTATTATTTGGGAATGCAATCGAATACAATTTTTTACTGCCAGTCATTAGGCTCAAAAACCATCAAAATTCTCCAACAAATCTCATAACCTCGTAGAATAAGGGATTTTATGTTTAAGTTGATAAGAACGATTTTATTTGTAGGGAAAGAGACGCAATCGGTCGAAAGTTTATCGAGAATTGCCTTCATTTCTAATTCTTAATGTTCTTTTTCAAAGCTAACAAAACTTTCTGATCTTGTCTATGAAAAACAATATCTTTAGGTGGTGATTTCTCACATTGACTTAGGAGATGTTTTGTTTTACCTCTGGTTAATTTTGGATCACATTATTTCTGTCATATTTTAAAGATTTGCGGTCTAAAGAACAAATATTTTGCCGATCTTGTAGTCCTCTGTTATTCCTTTGCAATTTTAGTGTTTAACAGGATTAAAGCCCCGGTTAACCAAACGTTCACGAAGCATACGTTCGTTTTTAGAATATGAAAATCAATGACAGCGATTACCGAACCGTAACGTATTTTCGGTAAGAAATTACATTGCTTATCATATGCTAAAAACGAACCTACGTTCTGTGAACGTTTGGCTAACCGGGACTTAAGACCTGTTTGACGCGAGTTGTTTTAGATGTAACGACTTCAGTGACAATCTTGAAAATTTTGAAAAAACTATCGTGCTCAACATTTACAAAGAATCACAAAATAAGTATGATTCGCGTACGAACACAACAATACTCACTAGAAGGTTGTGTGTTTGCTTTGCTTGCTGTCTTTGTCTTTTTTTTTTTGGAAATGCTCTTTTGAATACTCATTGCTGATCTCTGATAAGTATTATAAGTATTTTTTTAAATTTATGAATCTGAACAAGTAGGCGTATGAATCAAACATATTTCGAATGTTATGAGTTTGGTGTTAACGTTGTACTCATACTCATTGCCACCTGTACTTATAAATTAATGGTGTAGTGATCAAAGTAGTAGTAGTAGTGATCAAAGTAGTTAAATTTCAATATTATTGACTCACTTATATTCAAAATTTTAATGAGTGCATATGAGTAGCGAAAAAGCGATTCATTGCTGATCTCTGATTCATACATGATTCAAAGCTGTCATTTTGGTGATAAAATACTTTCTACTGGTAATCATCGAAAGACTTATAAGGCTTAGTAAAGGCGATAACTACACAAATTATATGCGAAAACATTAAATGCTGTAAATATTTCTTTAAAAAACATAAAAAAAAATATTTAATAACGTGGTAATCCGGTTTTGGTATCTCAAAAAACGGGTGTAAAAGTTTGTGTCGCCAATTTTGTTTGCTTAAAAATTTTAATGATATTACAATGAACATTTAAAATAAATAAAATATCTTTCCTCCGAAGAACTTAAATGTATTTATCACATGAAGAGACAGAAGTTTTGTCTCATAGCTTACATGCAAGCTTTACAAAATTAAAGTGAACTCATTAGAGTGCTTAGCTAGTATTATAATTAAACATCAGAAGTATCTTTCATTCAAATTCTAAATTTTGAACAAATTTAATTTATAATTGAGACCCCATACCATCATTGCATATTTTTATTAAATATGAACCACCCTATACTTTGTATTTTATTCACTAAATTATTTCTGTATCTACACACAATCAATCCATTACCTGATAACCAATGCTATCAGCTGCTGTTGCCTCATACTAACACACTACTAACGTACAACTAAAAATAAATATAATAACAACAACAACAGGGTCTGTTTATTCGTTTGTTTATGTATTTTCAAACAATTCTCATTGAGTTCGTATTGTATCTTGTAGATATATTTGCTGTTGAGCAGTGAAAAGTTAAGACTATACTTCACAGGATCATTTCTGTAGTCAGTCTTCATTTACTTTCATTGCAAAATGAAAAATACCAAATCCGCGATGAGGAGGAATATCGTTTTATCTGTAGCGTGAGGTTTTGAACGTTGTCTTTAATTTGAATCAGACTCTGTTTTGGTTCAATGGGACAATGTTTCTTCGATGATCGCTCGGTTAAACGGATAAAACGACTTCTGAGTGGCTATTTTAAAGAAATAAATTTCAAAAAAATAAAATTGTTTAAATGTCTGTTATTAGGCAGTAGCTATGCTAACAGATATCAGCTAATTGCGAACTAGATATAGGTTTAATATATTTGTTTGAGATCTTTTGATATTAATATTTAGGTTTTTAGCTCAATTTTAAGTGAGGCTTTATTTTACCATAGAGAACCTGTATGGTATTACAGATATACTAGCTCAGTATTTAATAACCAAGTGCAGAACTTCCAAATTGAACAGAGAACGGACAAAACTCTGTTGTATAATAATCGTATTAAAAGCAGATTTTTTTATTAGAGATTTGAAATCAGAAAATTTTTTAAAAGCCTGTGTGTATTCGAGTATGTCAACATGAGCGCGAGACTTGTTCAAAACGCTTCCGGTTGCAGGTTAAATGAGAGCTGGATTGTAGGGAATTTAGATTTGTGAACTTATTTAGAAATTGGGGTCTCATTTAATAATATGGCATAGTGGACGGTAAGTTCATCACTGCATTTAATCCTTCGCAAAAAATCTACGAAACGGGGTGATATTTTAGATTTTAGTACCTATCGCAATGACAAATGAATCGGACCATGAAACTTCGTGGATCTATGTCTTGACATTGCTCCTGTAGTATTTAATCGTAAAATTTTGCTTCAACTAGCTACCCCAACGTACAATGTTGATATGACTATTCATGTTATGAATCTGGACATCTGGGATGAGCTTAATCTGAACTTCAGCTACTCCAGAGGACATATAAAATTAACACTTTTCTTAGATTTCCTAAGTAGGGGTTTATAGTTCATATGTATATCTGGATTATATTTTGAATAAGATATTCAAGAAGGAAATTATAAAATCCAAGAGAAATGATAAATATTTCATAATATTAGATTCAGAGTTAAGGTCTGTTTATCTTTAAGGATTTAAGTCAGTTCAAAGAGTTGGTGTTCGATTTTTTAGAGATGTAGATATAAAAAGGGGTTTCAAACTGAAGAAAGAATTCAATGTTGCCTAACATGTGTTACAGTCTCTCCTTGAAGCAAGCAAAGCACATACATACATACCTCATTAAGGCCCAGGTATATTTTTCATATCTTTTACTGCCTAGGTAGCGTACACTAATAACAACCTCTATCAACAGCTATTTAGGTTGCTGGCATTATTAACACACTACTAACGCATCACTAACATAAATTCTGGCAAAACAAAAAGCAACAACAACAATGAGCCACAATGAGGCATGTGTTTTTATTTTAAATTCAAGCAAATATTTGTTGTTTGTGTTTTAAATGGAAATTTTATTTTGTGGTAGAATGTTTTCAAATAATTCTCATTGAGTTTATATTGTATCTTGTAGATACATTTGCTGTTGAGTGGTGAAAAGTTAAGACTATACTTCACAGGATCATTTCTGTAGTCAGTCTTCATTTACTTTCATTGCAAAATGAAAAATACCAAATCCGCGATGAGGAGGAATATCGTTTTATCTGTAGCGTGAGGTTTTGAACGTTGTCTTTAATTTGTATCGGACTCTGGTTTGGTTCAATGGGACAATGTTTCTTCGATGATCGCTCGGTTAAACGGATAAAACGACTTCTGAGTGGCTATTTTAAAGAAATAAATTTCAAAAGAAAAAATAAATTTTTTTAGATGTTTGTCGTTCGCAGCAGTGTTTAACAGTTTTTAATTATTTTATTCAAACAAATGAAACGACTTATTTTTGTTTTTTTATTTATTTTCTCTATCATCAGTACACTTAAAAAAATATGGTTACAATTTTTATATTTACAAATCTTGAGATTTTACTTAAAATAAGTATTGCAGCAAATAAAGGCCTGTTTTTATTAAATACATACAAATTTAAATATTTAATACAATTTAGGGGAAAAAATGAAACGACTTATGAGTGGCTTTTTAAAGAAATACATTTCAAAGAGTAGCAGAATTAGAAGCATGTTCTCTGCGCACCCATGAAAAAGGTCAGACGGGACAATCTTTTTAAATTTTTTAAGAGTTATCTCGTTATCTTTAAGAGTTTTTATATTTTATGTGATTCTTTAGTGTGATATGTAGCAGAAGTGTTAGTAATTTTTATGAAATCAAGGTCTGTTGCTACTCACGGACAGATGGCAATCTGATCGTCATTCGGACAGTAAATAATCTCCTTAACTGCTTTACTTAACAGCTGTACCACTAAAATTACGATACAAACTTTTTATTTTAATTACAATCACTATGGAGAAACCTTTAATTCAAATAGAAGAGTAAAGTTCATATTGAATCGCATTAAAATCATTGTAAGTAATCAATAGCATTTGCATTCAATTTTCTTTTTTGCATATTTTTATTGACAGGAGTTTAACATTTTTGTAATTATTTTATTACAAATGACAGAAAATCTCCTCTAGCATTACAATCTACTCCCTGCACACTTATGAATTCTTTGTTTTTAATGTCATCATTATGCCAGGATGTTATAGAAAATGAATTTAAATTCCAATGCATTACTCGTATATATTGTATGGCACAACTACCATCATTCAGCCCTCACAGGATATGTGTGGTTTCGGGCAAACGCAAATTCCATTTTTCATGCATTAATTTATTTCTGTGGCAAGTTTAAAGGTTAAAATGTTTTTTAAATATTTACACAATAAACATTTTTTTGTATGAATGTCTGATTGTCTGATTACTGTAAAAGAGTATTTATATACTATATACAGTATATATATGTGTGTGTATGTCCAAACATATACATATATTGTCACGAAGCATCGTGCATAAATTAAGCATAATTGCAATTTCATTAAGCATACTTTGGTCATACAACCATATCGTATCGCAGCATATCGCATCGCAGCGTATAATCAGCAGCGATAAAATGCCAAAAGCACAGACTGCATGATAGTCAGTCACTCAGCTTTTAATATTATTCGAGAGCCTTTAATAGTATTGTGGAATTTTTCATTACTCCATGTATTGTTGGATTTTCAAAATTAATTGGAATTTAAAAACCATAAACAGGCGCAGGAAAAAAATTCACAGAATTATCGAAATTTTAAAGGGGCAATCATGGACACTTACCATCGGCTGAATGGCAAAAAAATTTCTGGCATTTTTCTGTTTATCAACAAAAATTAGTATCCTTGTATTTAATAGTCATAATGATCCAATAGGCTAATGAACTAATAAAATATACACGGCTTACTTACTTGCTGTAGCGGTATATACCTCAGCCTTAAGCATTTTTTTTTGGTGTGCCAGCATGCCAACCTATATACCTTAAGCATGTCAGATCATTATGTTGACTATTGTCCTAATATGCTAAGTAAATAATTAGTTTTTTGAGACAGTTTCCTAACATACGAGGGATGTGTTTAAAGAAGGTAAAGGAGTTTGTAATTTTTGTTTTATTTTAGATTGGTAAACTTGGCTGCCTTTCAAAATGTATCAATATAAAGTTTGTATGCAGTTCTACTACGGTATATGAATTATGTAGATATGCCAAGTTACCAAACAATGCATCAACTATAAATCCGATGCCTGATTGCTTTTTGACTGCGTTAAAAATTCACACTGACGACGTTTTGAAATAGAATACTTTGTATATATTTTGTACAGCGGAATTATGAAACACGATACTTTGTTTAAACACAAAGCAACACAACATTTTGGAAGGCAGCCCTTGTCTGCAACATAGGTTTACGGTTTTAACCACCAGCATAAAACTTTCAATGTATATGTCTTATAAGCACAATGCTTAGAAGAATTTGATATATTTTGTGATTTACCAAATGGGGTTTATGCGGTATCGTTCCCTTTGGCAGTGTAGAAATAAATACAATTTATTGCAGTGCATTTTGCAAATTAAGCCTCTTTTAGTTACCGGAATATACAGTAAGCGTCAAAATAAACTGTACATTACGGATAGATATTCTAACATTCACTAAACTGAACTTTTACCACTTAAGGAGAGTGCCCGAAAAAATTTGACAATATTTCGGAATTTTTGAAATTTTTTTGTTTCAATTTTAAAAACTGGCTGTAAAATAATTTAAAAATACAAATAACGGTGATTTATTAACGTACATTTTTTTTTAAATTCTACAGTTTCTTTTGAAGCTCACTGTATAGGCACTCAAGAATAGTTCGTGTTAAAGTTGATCTCCCCGTGACAGAGTTGATAGCCTGAAAGAGTTCAGAGTTCATTTCGTTTTAAGCTAAGCTTTAGGCCCAATATGGTATCACAATTCAATATTCAACAGCCTCCATAGTCGATTAAATTTTGACACCTGAACGTCTGTACAACAACTGGCAACGTAGACGACTTAAAACTGAAGAGGAAGTTCGAGAAAAAAAATGTCAAAGAAAATGTTAAATTGATCATTACAACCCTTCCAGTCAGGATTACTACCTAGCTTTTCACGCCACTTATGTTGTGTGTGTTCATTTTATACATGAGTGGCGGGATCTACAGGTTAAAGTCGACTTCAAACGACAGATTTTTTTTGAGAAACTTTTTCATGTCAATTTTCTTTACTCTCTGAGCTTTTGCCAGAAATCTGTTGAGAAAGGGATGCATTACTGCTATAAATAGGTATCTATCTGTTGACTGCAGTCGTAATTGAAGACGATGAGGCGTTTTATTTGTATTCCACAACCATTTGTGGTAGACTATCCATATGTTTTCTATACTTTTTGAGCTTTTTCTTATTTAATAAGGATTTTAAGTGTTCATAGACAAGTACGAAAGAGGCATAATCTCAGCATTTTTTTGGAATAAAGCCTTCCCATATTTGGTTTTAATGCTTAGGAATAAATGTTGCAAGTTTTAGTAAATTTGTAAGCCAAAAATATTTTTTCTTGAACTGCATATTCCAGAAAGCACTTCGCTGTACTTGAATACGCTTTGTCGCATTCATATCGAAAATACAGCATAAAATTCGATGCGGTGGGAACTACAATTGTTTGTTGAAACTTTTTCTTTTCATAGGTGCAATAGTCTGCATATATTGATGCATTTTCCCTATCAGTTTCTAAAGTAGCTTCGTTTAAATCTCTCGTTGCTCTAGGTGTTTAGCAGTTACTTCATTTATCTTACCTTCAGACCAATTTTTATAAAATTCGGTTACGTCCATTGGCGTTAATTGTTCTTGTTTTCAGAGATCTCCTGTAGGGGTAAATGAGGCCAATTAATTTCCCTTTATAAGGTATTTAGAATTCGTTGAATATTTCGAGCAATGATTGTGAATATTTTACATTTAAATGATGTAATATAAGCACAAATGAAACAAGCAGGAGTACAATATTGAATTCATTCAAAATAAATATTTTTTATAAATTACTTGGCATTATTAAAAGTAATTTTATTGCTGAATGTTATAAACTATTTTTTGTTGTTGTTGTTGTTTTAAATAAAAATCGCATTTATCAACAATAAAAACTTAACATACATATATGTATGTTAGTACAGAATGTATTTAAAATATTAATGTAATCCTAAAGGCTCTTTTCATTCGGATAGATACAGTTATTGTTAATTAAAAAAACAAAAATAATGAGAATGTTTTAAATAAAGATATTAAATGATGCCCATGAATTAATTAAAACGACTATTAAAGGTTTAATGGAGGAAGAAAGCTAAAGGCTGTCGTAAATCGTAAATCGTAAATCTTTTAACGAATACGTAAACTTTCCAAATAAATCAGATACTCTAGGTAGACATTCTTCGCTTATATCACTTTTATTTTTCTTTCTATATTCGATTTCGTTCTCTTTCCTTAGTTTCTTACCTAATACCTGCAAAGGAATAAAACTCATATTATACCCGAGGTTCCTAGCGTACAAATCACTCTACAATTGCATTTTCAAACTTTAATCAGAAAAACTATTTTTCTAGGGCTATGGGGAAACTCTCAGTAATTTTCAAAGAAGAGTTTTGAGACATCCATCATGTAAGCACTTTGCTCCAATTAGATTGAATGAAAATTATTATGGAACTGTTTAAGTAGCCTGGATGAGCTTTGTAGAACTTTGATCATGTGGGAATTCAGTGAAACAATAAGGCACATGAGTTTGCCAGGAGCGAAACTTCCATGCTAGTGATAGGGCCAGAATGATTTTGTCGAATATACGCTTAGCGTATACGGTATGTAGTCGCCGTAGTCTAGTAGGTAGTGTGTTGGCTTATTAGACGAAAGGCCACGGTTCTAAACCTAGGTCAGACAACAAAATGAAATACAAAAAGTATTTCTTCGGCGACTTCCTCTCAGCAGATTTCTGGCAAAAGCTGAGAGTAAATAAAATTGCCATGAAAAGTTTCTCAAAATTCTGTCGTTCGGAGTCGACTTTAAACTGTAGGTCCCGCCAAGCATGTATAAAACTAACACACACAACATGAGTGGTGTAGGAAGCTAGGCCGTAATCCTGACTGAAGGGTTGTAATGGCCAATTATGTATGTATGTATGTATACGCTTAGCGTAAGGAAATAATATAACTAGTGAAGGCAAGCTTAACTTTTCCTGATAAAAGATTTGCCTGAAACCGAGGATAGTTATTGAACTTCTAAAAGGACAATATAGACAGACTCAAGGGACATTTGTGGAGTACAAGAGTCGTTTCAAGTTCAGTGCACTAACTCTGTGCTGAAGAAACCGAATCCTTCCACATCAGCGGTTGTCAAGTATAAGGCAGAGAGCTATTTCTAGTGAACCTGGAACTGCATCCTAAAGTTTGTTAGGCCAACTAGGTAAGCCAGAGCTCTACTGCCAAAAATCATAATAAGCAGAGTGTTACATTCAACAGGGAACGGTATAGGGAAGGGTATACATCTGACTTGGTGGCAGTAAGACTCAATGCAATCAAATCCTCACCCAAACTGGCTGCTATTCTGGGAAGACCAGCGATTATATGACTTTCCTAATAGCATTCTTGAGTAAAACATTTAATTTTAGAATTTCTACTGAGGACTGCTGCCCAATGGGATTATTGTAGTTTACACTGATGCCTTGAAGATGACTGATAGGGTGTGTTGTGGTATATTTATTAAGAGTTCAGATATTAAACTTTCTTATTTCAGACAATTCAAAGTCTTAACTCTTATAGGCTCCGGCACAGTGATATCTTTGGAAATTACATTGTTGATGAGGTGGCCACGGCCAATAAGAAGATAACAATCGCTGGTATGTCACGGGCCATAGATATTTCAATAACGTCGGTTAATTTGGATACTATCCACTCGTTTGACGGGCAAGCTCAATCTCGTTGGCAGCAGGCAGGTACGTGCAATATTGTTCGACTTTGCTGGACACGTGAGGACAAGAAGAAAACTGACTCACTTCTGGTCTTAAGTCGCAAGGCCATTAATCGCAATTCTTGTCGGCCGCTGTCCTTTTGGTATGCTAGTCGAAAGACTCGGCATTCCGTCTAATAACTTCTGCAGGAACAATGGGTCTGGGAGAATAGGAAAATGCTGTTTTTCATCTCATGTGTTAGTGCCCTGTTATTGTCATAAATAGACGAAGGTTTCTGGCCTCTCCGTTTCTAACATCTCTGACTAAGATCTCTAATATAAAGATTGCTTTAATAGCAAGATTTATTTTCTACTCGGGATAGTTTCCTATGGCGAATGGTTGACCCGCGTTTAGTATTAATTGTGGTATCACAATGGGCCTAATTGCTGACCAAAATGGGACCTCTTTCTTCAAGGGAGTCCGGTACCTAGCCCAACCTAACCGGACATACTAGACTGCCATCATATAGACGACTTAAAACATTCTGAATCCCAGTATAATAGGGTCTGCCATCTGCCGCTTTCTAGTAACTTTAATTGATGTAGCAGAGATGATAGAATTTTTCATCAATTACTATAAACACCACTCTATCTCTCTCTCTCCGTGAACATGACCCATAATCGATTGCAGCTGCACATAGTCAGAATTGCATGTTCTTAAATTCAATTTTGCTATGCTTATTCGTTTTGCTCAATTTTATTATTTTTAATATTTCCTTTTTTAATAAAAAAAAACTAATTGCTTTCGTTTGTTATGATTATTATTATTTCTATTTTTTTTAATAAATTCTTGAAATATTTATTTCTCCTTTGAAAATTTCATTTTTTCTTTCCTATAAATTAGCATTCAGTTGTTTGTATTTAAAGTAACGTAAAGAAATTCGTTGAAAAGAAAAAATCTTTTGAGTTTTCATTTTTTGTTATGTTCATATTTCATTTGCTATTCTGTTTTATGCATTTTTCTTTTTTTCCGCTCGTACAGGGACTTTCATTAAGGGCTTTCTATCTTTAAATTTAAATGGAACAGAGTGTGTGTGAGATGTCATCGAAAGTTTTTATTCGTTTGAGTGACCTATTGATGCCATTTTATGTGGAATATAACTTCGTTCAAATGCCTGTCGCAATGGCTTCTCTGGGTGGACCGCATTCAAAATTTTCAATTTTCAATGTATTGAAAAGCACATAAATCAAACTGAATGTGACGGATACACCCTTCAGTCAGGATCACGACCTAGCTTCTCAGCACCACTTATCTTGTGTGTGATAATTTGTATACATGAGTGGCGGAACATACACTTTAAAATCGAATCCGAACGACAGATTTTTTTTGAGAAACTTTTTCATGGTAATTGTCTTTATTCTCAGATGTTTTGCCAGAAGACAGAAGTTGCCGAAAGAAATATTTTCTTCATATTTCGTGTTGTTGGAGATGTTTGGCCAGAGGTTTGTAACATGGCCTAACATCTTATAAGCCAACACACTAAGTACTAGACTATGACGGCGGATGGCATCTGTTAGCTTGAGTTTAAGGAACGATTTGATATGTGGCTTATTTGAATACACCTGTGACTTAAGAAAACTCTAGACAAAGTGTCAAGGGGCCACTCCACCTGAACGGGAGGTGACCATGTCCTCAAATTTCCCATTCAGAATATCCAATGTGATATGAGCTGTGCCGAGCATGCGTCTTCCTTTTGAAACCACATGTCGTTAATGTCCATATAATCATTCAATTCAGGTCAAAAGATCTTGGTAATCATCGATTGTTATTGCTGGTCGTTGAGAGCGATGGCCCGGCCAACGCCGTTTTCATAGAAGCATTGTCTGATGATGCCGCCAGCCCCAAATCCGAACCAAATATTGTTTTTTTTCGGTATTCATTGGACGCTGTTGTATTTCATGAGGCCTGGTATTGTCCTAAAATCAAAAAATTTGTTTGTTCATCCGGAAATGGGCCTCATCGCTGAAAATTATTTTGAGCGAGGAACTTTGCCCAGACATAACACCGATTTTTTTACAACAATTTAATTATTTGCTCGTGTTATTGAATGCTAAGGTAGTCCACGGTGATATGACAGAATGTGGAGAATAAATGGCAACTAATTTAATAGTTGTAGCTGTCAAAATTCTGAAGTCTGTGTTGGAAGACCCGATGTAAAATGAAACTTATCGTAGAAAGGAAAGGAAACAAAACAAAAATTCTCCTTAAATGGTCTTTTGCTTAGTGTCCTTTACTTAAATTTTCCTTTTTTATAGATTTTTGTTCTTTTATTTTATAATTTCGAAACATTTATCAAAGGGAAGACCACAAATTCAAAAGAAACGTTTTAGATTCATTCATTTTTTATTTGGTTCTTGTGGACAAAGCAATTTGTTTAATTTACTGGCAACATCACTGCCACTGCTACTGCTACTAGCACTGGGTGCTGAGTACTAGTGCTATTACTATTACGGATACAATGTTTAAAGAATCCATTAGGAAATGTTTTTGCATTTTCAGTTAAAGAAACAACTGGGAAACATTTTTAAAGCAAAAGCAAGAAATCAACAGCATGAAAAATATTCAGTTTTTCCAATGAACTTCAAATTCGGTTTTAAAGTTTACTTAGATTTGGTAACTCAGTGTGACCAAAATAAATTACTTTGAAAAGGACATTCGCTTTAAGGGCAATGAGTGAAATTCTTTCAAACTAAAGTGAATTAGAAAATAAAAATTTCTATGAATGAAGTCTAAAAAAATTATAAAGTCGTCGTACCACAGCGTCCAATGCATAGCGCAGAGGTTATTTTTTGTTGTGGATGTTGGGCTGGCGACATCATCGGTCAATACTTCTTTGAAAACGGCATTTGTCTGGCCATCGTTCTGAACCACTAGCACAATAAAGGTAGATTGTTACCCACATCTTTTGAGTTGAATTGAATGCTGTGGACACTAATGGCATGTGGTTTCAAAAGGACGCGGCACAGTTCATGTTACATTGGATATTCTGAACGGGCAAATTGGGGTCAGTTCCTTTAGTCTTTTTGTAGAGTGTTCTTAAGCCACAGTTATATTCAAATAAGCCACATATCAGAGCGTTTCTCAAACTTAAGCCAACAAAACTTAAACCATGCCAACCGTCGTCGTAGTCTAGTAGATAGTGTGTTGGCTTATGAGACATGAGGGCACTGTTAAAACCTCTGGACCGATATCACCAAAACGAAATATGAAAAAAATATTTCTTACGCAATTTCCTTTCAGCAGATTTCTGGCAAAAATTCTGAGAGTAAAATCGAATTACCATGAGAAAGTTTCTGAAAAATCTGTTGTCCGGAGTAGACTTTAAACCGTTGGTCCCAGCACTTATGTATAAAATTAACACGTACAACGTAATTGGTGTTTAAAACTAGGTCGTAACCATTATTGAAGGGTTGTAATAACCAATTTTGTAGGTACACACACTGAGCATCAAAAAAAGCTGTACACTAAGGATAAAATTCTAACAATCACCAAACTCAACTTTTACCACTTAAGGAGAGTGCCCGAAAAAACTTGGCAATATTTTGAAATTTTTCGTAATTTTTTTTTGTTTGTTTCAATTTTAAAAATTGACAATGAAACAATTTTAAAATAAAAATAACGGTAAGGTGTGAATGTATATTTTTTAATGTACAGTTTCTTTTTACGCTCACTGTATGTATATATGTAAAAAATCAACTCAAATTGTCAACATTATTACGTGAAATTATTCAATTCTCTTATAATTATGAAAGAATTTCTGTAGCTCCTCTAGTCTCGAAATCCTAATAATTTATTTTTCCATGATGTATTAATTTTTGTAATAAAAATTTAAAATAAATTTAAAACACATTTAAAAAAACATAAGTTTTTTTACAACAAATTTTTATGTTTCTGTTCTTATGTTTTATGTTTTTGCTTTTAAGCATGAGAGTGTGGTGTCAGTCCTTAAATCATAATTTTCTTTTTTATCACAAATTAAACTTTTATGGGCACATAAGTTATCATATTGCAATAAAATCATCATCATAATTGTGCAAAAAAAAAAATAAAAAAAATATTTAAGAAAAAAAATCATAAAAATTACAGAAAACACAACAACTGAACTGATAAGCATGGAAAATGTGTTTATCTAAGCAAAATCATCGTTTAAAAGCCTTCTCTCATACGCCACCTAAAGATGTCAGTCAATCGAATTGAAATGAAATGGCAGTGGCCTGAAATGCTTAAAACTCCACTAAACTGCAGTAATAAAATTGTCATAAAAAATTATGATTTTTTTAATGCAAAACAAAAAAAAAACATTAAAAATGCGCTTCGCTCTTAAATTATTATTATTTTTTTCTGTTTTTATTTTCTGTTATTAATGGCAAATGATGGCAATTTTTCGATATAGACATACATACATACATAATGTTTGTTTTTTAAAATTTATAGATGCTTATTAAAATATACATACATATGTACGTAGATTGGGTGGATGAAAAGTTCTACTATGCTTGCCTAGTATGATGACATATCGGTCGATCTGTTTAGTGGTATTAAAGTAAACATAATAGTAAAGGGTAGGGAGGGCCTTTTAAAAGTTTCAATTTAAAAGTGCAATAAAACAAAATTGGTTTGAATTTTGTCAAATTTTGTTTTTTTTTTTTGTTGTGAAGTACAATTGTTCCCGTTCGAAATGGAATATTATTTCATTCATATGGCTGATGCGGCGGCCAACACAATACCAATTTTCGTGCATTTTTTGGAGTGCATGGGGCCGTATGTGGAATCGTGCTCAATTGTCTCTGTTTTGTCGGCATAACAATTTTCTCCAACTGAGTCCCCGCAGAAAATAGTCCAACGGACTTTTGGAGGAGCTTTTGGAGCTTTTTGGCGGCCAATTGATATCAATATTTCGGCTAATTAAACTTCTATCAAACATTTGACATAATAAATCGATTGTGGCTTGAGATGTGTGGCAAGTTGCACCATCCTGTTGAAATCAAAAATCGTTCACTTCAATACCATGAAGAGCGGGCATAAGAAAAGCGAAAATATCATGGTGCGATAGGTGCTTCTAGAAGTCGCCATAGTCTAGTAGGTAGTGTATTGGCTTATTAGACGTAAAGCCAGGGTTCGAGCCACAGGTCGGACATCAAAACGAAAATACAAAAAGTATTTATTCGGCGACTTCCACTCAGCAGATTTCTGGCAAAAACTCTGAGAGTAAAATAAAATTGCCATGAAAAATTTTCTCAAAAATCTGTCATTCGGAGTCGACTTTAAACTGTAGATCCCACCACTCATGTATAAAATTAACACGCATAGGTGTTTCTATCGACCGTAATGGTTGCGTTGTCCTCATTTTCAAAGAAATATGGGCATACATAATTAGTCACTACAACCCTTCAGTCAGGATTACGACCTAGTTTCTCATACCACTTATGCTGTGTGTGTTAATTTTATACATGAGTGGTGGAACATACAGTTTAAAGTCGACTCCGAACGACAGATTTTTGAGAAACTTTTTCATGGCAATTCTTATTTTACTCTCAGAGTTTTTGAAAGAAATCTGATGAGAGGAAGTCGCCGAAGAAATACTTTTTGTATTTTGTTTTGATGTCTGGCCTGTGGCTCGAACCCTGGGTTTACGTCTAATAAGCCAACACACTACCTACTAGACTACGGTGACTTCTAATTTCAGTGTAGATAATCTACTGAAGTTTGTGATAGAATAGAATGACAATAGTATTGCCAGATTAGAACCGATGATTCATATTTAAACTGATAGATAGTCCACCATATACATCTACTCGATTTTAACTACTGATCGATTTTTACTATCTTAGCAGCACTATGAGCTTAAATGGCCGATCAGATAATAACTGTGTTATCATGAGGGTATCCTTAGAGTTCCATAATACTACGATATGGATGGACATTGGCTGCATTGCACTTTCATGCATAGTCACCCCTCATTACTAACAAAGCCTTGGCTGGTTATAAAGCTTTCCAATAACATCTCAATATTGATGGTTAAGATTATCTGCGATTTAAGTACCTAAATTTGTACGAATTTGTATTTACAATTTCAATTCCTTAAGGAAATTACCTTTGCCACCAGCAAATAATTCATATTCATACGAGCACTAAAAGTGAGTATGAAAATAATAAGCCACTGGAGAAGCATTTACTCAGCCAATTGTCAGCATATTTCAGTCGAGTTGAGTAGGCTGCAAAAACTGTTAATGGTGTCAACAATAAAAATCAAGTTGACATACCAAGAGAATTTGTTTTTTTCAGCAACAAATCAAAACAAAACAAAATAAAAACCGCAACAAAACTTAACACTCCAACCCATCCCATACATCCATCCATACATATGTACATCCATCTATCCCGCCAGCCAATTCATCTTAAGGCTCATCCATAAATTTTATTCGTATTTTTTTTCTTATTTTTTTAGTGTCACAATAATGCTGTTGTTGGTATTACGCGTTAAATATCGCATTTGAGTTTAATATGGTGGTGGTGGTAATGGTAATGGCAATGGTAATGGTGAGTGTGAGTGTGAGTTTTTTAAACGCAACACAACGAAATGAAATTAAATTTTATGACTTTTAATGGTTAATGGCTGTGTGGTTGGCGGTTGGTTGGGTTGTTTAGTTGTTTGTTTTTGCGGTTTTTATGAAATGCTTTTAAGGAGAAAACAAATTATGAGTCGGATTTTTATGCCCAAATTTGTTCCGAAAACATAACCAATGTAAATGCATACACGAGTACAATAATAAAAAATAAAAACAAATAAAATAAAAACGACAACCACAAAAAACAACCACAAAAACAAATTTCTTGTTAATATTAGTCAAACAATTTGCAATGCTTTATGAGATTTTCCAGTTTTTTTTTTTTTTCTTTATATTTTCGACTTCTATCAGCTTCAGTTTCAGCTTCAACTTCAGTTGCTAATTCTGTTTCAGTTTCAGATTCAGTTCCATTTTATTTTGAAATAAAGAATTCCTATGAGTTTATACAATAAAAAATAAAAAAAAACCAAAAACAGAAAAAAACCCCGAAAAACGCAAGCACGTGTGTTAAGATGAAATTTATTTTCTAACGATTTTTGGATTTATGATTGTAAAATGTGTGTTTTGTATGTGTGTTGGCTATGTAAATATGTATATGTACTCGTAAATAAAAATGAATATTTTTCTCAAAGGTATTTTTAATTAACTTGATGGCAACATGTTCCCAGAACATGAAAATGTCAGAGCATACGATATTTTCTTTTATTCTTCATTCGTTTTATTTGATTTGTTTTTCTCTTGTTGTTGTTAATATAGAAAAAAGTAAAGAAGGCCAGTAATTTAAATGTATGTATTCTTTAAAGAAATATCTTCTTTACGAAAAATTGTTTTTAGTACCTTTTGTCCTTGGCTTTGAATATCAGGAAAACCTAAGGGAGTACACCCATACATAAACACATACATACATAATTGGTCTTTGCAACCTTTCAGTTAGGATTACAACCTAGCTTCTCATACCGCTTATGTTGTGTGTGTCAATTACACACGAGTGGTGGGATCTACAGTTTAAAGTATATCCCTAACGACAGATTTTTGAAAAACTTTATATGGCAACATAACATGTTACTTTGAAATCTACTTTATGGAGCACAAAGTGTTAATAAACTCGATAAACATGTTCCACTTTTAGTCAGTCACCGTAGTCTAGTTGGTAGTGTGTCAGTTTATTACACGGGAGACCACGGTTTAAACTCCAGGTCAAGCATCTCCAACAAAACGAAATGTGAAAGAAATCTAAGAGTAAATAAAATTGCCATGAGAAATTTCACAGAACCGACTACAAATTGTAGGTCCAGCCATTTATGTAGTTGTAATGACCAACTATGTATGTATGTATGTATGCATGTATGTTCCACCTTTACTCTGCTCCATCTTTTAATAAAATTGTTTAATTTAATTTAAGATGCTAGGAAAAGAATGTAAAGGATTTAAGGTGAGCATTGCCATTAAGGCATGCTTTTTAAAGTTTCATATATGATAGAAGAAGCATATATAAGCCCACAAAAAACCATGTAATTGAACATGAATTCACTCTTGATTAAGAGTCAAAGATTTGTTGAGTATTCCAAAATATCGGCCCCTATTTTGTGCACAGTTTCTTATAATAACAAAAAAATAATTGCTCAGCTACTTAAGTCTGCTGGTATGGGACCCTCCTTAGAGGTAATTCGGTGACTACTGTTGATGTATGGACCACTGCTAGCCCTCAGAAAAAAAATCGAAGCCTCCTCGATTTGCAATTAAAATTAATTCTTTGATTAAACTTCAGCTTATAAACCAAAAACATTGTTACCAGTTAAAACAAAAATGATTCGGGACTGGTATCCAATACAATGAGAAGCGCACAAAAGAGGCACAAAACAGAAAATGAAATTACAACCGTTTGCCTCTTGCAAAACTTATTAATTACTAGATGCCGTTATCAACAATTTTCAAACACTTAAGATAGTTCAGGTTATGCGGTTTACTTTGTGATATTCTTAAAATTCCAACTCTATAAATTCCGATTCTTCTTCTTCCTCATCTATTACAGTTTCTACAACAAACATACAGTGTCTAGCCATTACAATCTCTCGACGGAATTCCTGAATCACAAAATATATGAAGGCTATGGTTCTTTCCCTGCAAGTGCTTAGGGGATATTTTATAAGCCACAATATAAATTAAGCGAGCAAAGAATATTAGCACTCCAGTAAAGCTTAGCATGCACAGAAGTATCGACAAGCTAACCTCAAAATGCTGCTGGAGAGCCCATAACTTTTCGTGGAGCTTACAATCATCAAGTTTTGCCCGTAAATTCTCCAACCCACTGCATCAATTTTTTTACTTTTCATAGGCCTTCAGAAAATTATGTACTTGCAGATAAAGTTTTTAACTTAAGCTCAAGTCCAGAACGAAAGTCAACCTTACTTGGTTCGACTTGTCAGTGGAACACTTGCCAAGAAAACGATCAGAGCTCTTAACTTCCTGAACTTGCGGTAGTGGTAGTGGTAGTGCAGTCTTGATCTTATAAGCGATACAATGAAGTATCAATTAACTCGCTATCTTAGATATTTGCCTCCACGCCAACAGTACTGTTTGTATATTATGAATGCTGTTGAATATTATTTATGTAGACCTGTGGTTGTAAAGTGATCTTTTTAAAATATTGATTGGATCAGGAAAAGGCGGATATCGATTGTAACTTTGGTTGGCTATTGGGCCCAATATAATACACCCACCAAGCAACATAAGCAACACCTGTCAGTAGCCCAACTATAAAGTGAAATTACACGAAAACAGGTTCAACATTATCTCTGCTTCTCAGTCGAAATCTCAGCAGTGTTTCTTTCGAAACAAACCTCATACAGTGAGCGTCAAAAGAAATTGTACATTAAAAAGTATACATTAATAAATTACCATTATTTTTGTTTTAAAATTGATTCATAGCCAGCTTTTAAAATTGAAGCAAAAAAATTCCAAAAAACTTCGAAATATTGTCAAGTTTTTTCGAGTATTCTCCTTAATTAGTAAAAGTTGAGTTTGGTGATTGTTAGAATATCTATCCTTAGAGTACGATTTCTTATTACGCTCACTGTATAACAGTTTACATTATGAATGCATTCCTTAACAACTATGCTTTAACCGACATACATAAATATATGCATTCATATCTGGGGTATAATAAACTTAATTTTTTCTTTCCTTCCACATAATAATAAAAAAGAACCAGATAAGCAAAGAAACATGAAAAATGGAAACAAAAAAATAATTCGTAAAAATACGACAACAACAGCAACAACAACAGCAAAGTATTTATCTTTTGTTATAATTTTCTTGTTAAAAAGCTTTACTCTGCTCTGTTCCTTTTCTATTCTTTTCCTTTCCTTTCCTTTCCTTTCATTTCTGTTGACACATGAGTTCAGTTTCATTCTCTATTCATAGAGAGGATTTGTTTAGGAGAACCTTTTTTGCGGGAGATGGTTGGATACAAAGCGACTACGGCTGACAAATGAGGTTTTTCATAATGCTGCCAACCAACACTTTGAAAAAAGCTAACAACGCCGACAACGACATCGGCAACAAGCCAACACAAGAAATTTCTTTCTCGGTTCCAGACAATGGCACCTTGAAATACTTTTTGCTTCCTTAAAAGCGAGAAGAGCGACGGGCATGGCAGAGAGGAAGGGTATTTTGTTTGGTTGCAATTGAAATGAGCTCACAAATTATGCCAAAAAATAGAGGAGAATAGGAGAGGGGGAAAAAAGAGAAATCCGTAACCATTTTTATATATTCTAATGGGAGTAGTGAAGAGAACAGTATCAACGATTCGGAGGGAAGGAAGGAAGGGAGGGAGGTAGGTCATGTATTAAACGCATTCATCAAGTGAAGCGTAAGTCGTAAAACATGGCTACAAAGGAAATTATATATTTTTACGATATTTTTATAGCTGCTGTATACACATACACACGCATACACACGCATACATACATATGTACGTCATTTTATGAAAAGTTTTCGTTTACGTTTACGTTTTTCATTATTCGTTTTTTTGTTTATTTTTATTTTTGTAGTTGAATTCAGTTTCGGTAAAATCGTAAATTTAATTTAGGATGTCGATTTCTGAGGGAGTTATCAAATGTGTGTGTGTGTGTGTATGTGGTGTGGTGTGTGTGGTCGGGAATAGCACGTGGTTTTTTTCTTTTGTTTGCCTGTCTCTTACTGTATGGTTTAGTTTACCTTTAACGTGGTAGGTTGGTTGGTTTATGTCTTGTAGTACATCCTGTAATTTAAAACTTTAATTTAACTTTTGCTCATCATTTTTATATGAGCAAATTTTATTACACATGGTTGTTGTTGTTAGGTTGTTGTTATTGTACTTACGCACTTATTGATTAAACGACTGTTGCTGGTAAAAGCGCACTAAAAAAGGTGTTAAGTTAAATTAAAAATTTATTTACTTTAAAAAGTGCTCTTAAAGGTGTTTAAATACGGGATTTAATATAAATCCAACATACATACATATGAAGAAAGAGAGGAACTAACAACGTTACTCCTCTATTAACGCCATCGAATATAGAAGCTTTGTGGATACGTTTAAAAATTGTATAATGTTTGGATTACTAATGCGAAACTCTATTAAACCCTCTTAACTCTCTGAATATTTTTCCAAATTAGAAAAAGCAGCATGGAATTCAACAAACCATAGGTGGTCCAACATACTTAGTTGCCGAATTTCAAAGCTGCTGTGTTCAGCAGCAGACTACCGGAAAACCAGGGAACTACTTCAGTTCGACAAGAGAACAGTTCGCATTCTAACAGGAATTCTAACGGGATACTGAGTTATTGGCAGTTTCGTTGATAAGCTCGGTCTGCTCCATCAGGATTACTGCCGAGACCACCATGATGTGGAGGGCATGGAAGCAGTACAACACCTTTTATGCGAGTGCCATGCATTTCAGAACAGATGTTATCGCTTTTTAGATGACAGAACATTTGAAGATCTAGGCATGGTGTCGAACGTGCCATTAGGGGAACTGGTCGGTATCATCCGGAGCTCGAGGTGGTTCAAACCCACCACGAACGAATCGTGACAAGGGGACTTAGCTCACCCAGTGAACTTGCCTGTGAACGGCAAGCTAACCTAACCTATAAACGTAGACTATGTTAAAAATTTAAATGATTGTTGTTCAAAAACTATTGATAAATTTAGTACCAACGAGCAACGAAACAAATCTGGCCCACATCTGAATGTAGCATTAATCCAGACAATTTCACACCATGCCTAGTACGCTGGTCACACATTTTCAAAGATTTTATAACTTTGAATCCATAGGCTGTCTTGTTGGCAACAGAATTCAATGCCTTGAACAGCATATTTATGCATACAAAAGACTGTTGAGTCTAGAGTTTGAGATCCGTAGCTAACACTTCTATACCGTAAGAAACATGATCAAAGTTTACGCCACTTGCTGAGGAGTAGTGCCTGAAAACTTTTTGTTACGAGCTTGAAAATTGAGTAAGAAGGACCATTTTGTATTAGGAAAGTGTGGCAAAGTATGGTATACACACTGCTTGGCTATAAACCTAAGCACATGAAAAACTTTCATCATGAGTTTTTTAAAGTGAATGAATGAATAATGAAAACTGAAATTTGTTTATTTACTGAAATGATATCTACATTGTATTGTAATTCCACAACAATACTATTCTTATTTATAAAATCTTATTTATGACGTATTAACCCATTTAAGCCTTGATATTTGGCATGCTTTCCTTTAAAATTTTTGTGTCAATTTCTTAAAATTTGAGTGAAAGGAAATGGGAGCAGATTTCATGCCTTCAAGTAATTTACAAAAAAAAAAACAAAGGTTACAAGGTTTTAATAACACAAGAACAAAATATTGAATCAATTTATAAAAGTAAGTTTTAAAAATAAAAGAACACTTCAGTTTTGTAGAATATTTTTATTGAGAATACCTTTTCTTATGACTTCTTTAATTTGTAGAACAGATGGCGCCTCAAATATAATCATGTTTTCATCACAAGCAACGATAATTTCGTTTTTAAAATTTCGGAAATTTTTTTTATCTTCTTTTCTTTGTTTCGAGTTTTTCAACCTTGAAGGCGAATGATCTGCTGTAGCAGGTACTAGTATAGTACAGTAAGCCCATCACTCCGTTTACCTTTGGCTAAAAATACCGTCCTCCATGAAAACGCTTCGCGTTATTGTGATAAGTTTAGTTGATGGCAACTTTCCTCATTTGGTCCTATATTTTCTCAACAAGTGCCGATGCCTGATAATAGTTTTTGATTTTATCATATCTAAGAGCAGGCAAGTCAAAGGGAAGGGGCTTCACTGGATGGATTATTTAGAAGTGGATTTAAGACTCTCAATTCTAAAATTTGAGAACACTTGCAAATATTCCCCGTCGACTTTTCCGAGTTCCAAACCTGGTTGCTCGAATTTGTAGTTTAACCACTACGCTACGACGCCTTAAACATCTATTAATCCCTTGCTTTTAAATGAAGGTTAGGTTAGGCTAGGTTAGCGCGTAGCTTGCCGTTCACAGGAAAGTTCATTCGGTGGCTATATGGGCCATTGTATCAGCCAGTATGAGGTAAGTCCCCTTGTCATGATCCGTCAGTGGTGGATTTGAACCACCCCGAGCTACGGATGATATCGACCAGTTAAATCAGAGGCTCGTTCGCCACCATGCCCAGATTTTCAAAGGTTCTGTCTGAAGTGCAGGATACTCGCATAAAACGTGTCGCACCGATTTTGTTTGCTTTTTAAATGAGGCTCATATTCCTTTTAATAAACACATAAAGTTAACAGTTCGGGCGCTACAGAAATATTTTTCAATTTAAGATTGCAAATCTTAATCTAAACATCGAAGGTTCCAAGATTCCAAGCGGTTTTCATTATGGCTTCTCGAACGTAAAAAAAAAAATAAAACTCTTCTTTTGCCCTCAAAATCTCAACTTTAAATGCCTTCTTCAGGACAACATTATATATTGAAACTCAACACTCATAATAAAACCCGCCATAGTCTAGTAGGTGGTGTGTTGGCTTATTAGACGTGAGTCCACGGTTCAGACCCCAGGTCAGATATTTCCAACAAAACGAAATATGCAAAATATGACTTCGGATTTGTGGCAAAAGCTCTGAGAGTAAATAAAAATTACCATTAAAAGTTGCTTAAAAATCTGTCGTTAAAAGTCGACTTTAAACTGAAGATCCCCCGCCACGCATGTATAAAATTAACACACGCAACATATGTGGTATGAGAAACTACGTCATAATCCTGACTTAATTTTTGTAATGACCAATTATGTATGTATGTATATACTTATAATAAAAATTCCTAGTGTACTACGTCACACATCAACTGTTGAGAATTCATTTCGAGTTTCTTGCGTGACCAAGAGAAACTTACAATTTAATCAGTTTTTTATAAAGCTTTCTGGTACAAATTTTTCAAATATGATTTTTGTAGGTAAAGTGTACCTATAATTTCCAAACAGAGTATACAATTAGCTGATCATAACATTACAGGAAAAATTTTATACTTTCTATGGCATAGAATCCTATGCACATGGCTAAAATGCATAGAAAATTTCTTAATAGGCAAAACGATACAAACAAAAGAAGAATAAAAACCGAAAGAAAAAAGAAAAGAAATAAAACACAAAGAATACTTAGAAAATTGTTTTGTAATCTTTCTTTTTCATTACACTCATAAAAAAAATGTTCGTAAATAATGTTATTTGAACTATGCAATGAGCAGCTTGATTTTCACTAAAGTTTCAGCTGAGTGTATGAGATTTGTATGAATGTGAAGATTCTAGGTATACGTTTAATACATTCTATATAATGTATGTATGTACGTAATGTATGTATGCATTTAAGTTTGTTTATTAGTAGTAGATACTGTTAGATGTTTGGTGAAAGTGTTTTCCCATAAGAATCTTCCTTAAGTAGCGATTGTATTAATTATTTTAGAATGTTCTTCTATTCATTCAATCTATTTCGTTTGGCTATCTCATGCTATTGACTTGTTTATATTGCTACTGAGCCAATTATAATCATTTTTATAAGAATATTAACGAAAATCTTCCAATACAAACCAAAAATAGTCAAGAATAGCTATCTCATGCTATTGACTTGTTTATATTGCTACTGAGCCAATTATAATCATTTTTATAAGAATATTAACGAAAATCTTCCAATACAAACCAAAAATAGTCAAGAATAGCAAGCATAGCAATAGAATAGCAATCGAAATGAAGAGAATTCTTTGTAAACACATTCCCAATTAACATGGAAATACAGGGGTCGACAACCGAGGTTTCATTCACCTTAAGCTGCTGTAGCAACCAAAAGGCTAATGACTGAGTAATTGCATATTTCTCTGGAAGTTTAAATATAAAATGTTACAAAGAATTTTTCTATAACAACGAGTCTATTAAAGACGGTCATTAGTACTGTTGCCTAGGATGCCCTGCTGCTAGCTAAATATTTAAAAGGATTCCATGAAATTGTTTTAACGCAACAATCAATAGCCTACTAAGAAAATCACAGTCTGGCTTCAAACCTAAGTGGTTGGGGATTGAAAAAATAAACATCCGGCGACTAATCATAGAACCGTTCCTGGTATTCATATACTGCAATTCCATTCGTTCCCTAGATATCATGGCTCAATTTCGAAAGCAGGAGAGCCCCAACAAAAATGCATTCATTCCTCATTAGAACACATTATGATAACAGCTGTTGTTGATTTGTACACTGCGAACCTTTTCCCACAATAAACGGTGTCAAGCCAGGATTCCTGTTGTCCATACCAGGTTCACTGTTACACTGTGTTGCATCTTGGAATCAATCACTGCCTACAAACGAGGAAAAAAGTGAGACACTACCATGAACTTCAGTACCTGAACTATGTCTCTTCAAGCAACGAACATATGCAGACAAAATGGAAAAACGTATGTACACACATATATACATATATAGCTCACCAGTAGTCGCTAGTCCGCGAGAGAACGTCTAAAAAACCATGCACCATCAAGTCAGCTCAAATATCATCTTTTAATATGAATATCGAGAAATTTTGCTACTTGGGCTACCTACTCAGATGATGATGTTGCTTTCGCTTACGTTCGCAACATCGCAATATTATAACAATTTCCGTATTTATTGCGCAATTATTAATTGAAACTTTACATATATGAAATATTGAGCTCAACAATGGCGTTTATTGCGATTTACGCAATAAACACCGTATTACTTAATTGATCATTGCAACCTTTTAGTCAGGATTACAACCTAGTTTCTCATACCATCCATGTTGGCTGTGTTAATTTCGTATCCATAAGTGGCGGTACCTACAGTTTAAAGTTTACTTCGAACGACAGATTTTTGGGAAACGTTTTCATGGCAGTTTTATGTTACACTCAGAGTTTTTGCCAGAAAGCTGCTGTCAGTAAATCGCCGAAAGAAATATTTTTTTTTTAATATTTCGTTGTGTTCGAGATGTCCAAGCCAGTTGTTGAATCACGGGTCTCGTCTAATAAGTCAATATACTAGCTACTAGTCCATGGAGACTTCAGTTTAACATACTAGTCGCCGTAGTCTAGTAGGTAGTGTGTAGGCTTATAAATTATAAGTTGTAATACGTGAGGCCACGGTTGGAACCGACAAAACGAATATTTTTCCGGCAACTTCCTCTTACCAGATTTCTGACAAAAACTCTGAGTGCAAATAAAATTGCGATTAAAAATTTCTCAATAATCTGTTGCTCGAAATTGACTTTAAAACCGTAGGTCCCGCCACTCATGTATGCAAATTGAAACTCACAACATAAGTAGTGTGAGAAACTAGGTCGTAATCCTGACTGAAGGGTTGTAATGACCAACAATGTATGTGTCAAGTTTAGTATTCTGAACTACTCTGAAAATAGAAGGCCAATGCTGTGTATGGCAATAGAAGCCTGCACAACATACTGAAGATTTGTTAGCCGCGCGTAATTTCACGACTTAACCAAACAATATTTTACTACGACTAGCTAAACAGTAGAATGTCAACATCCAAGTAAGGCAACTAGCCTGACCACACTTTCAGACAACGCTAAGGCGCTGATTGTCATGTTATTCTGGAGTGGAAGTCACCACGTTTCCGATTATGAAGATGGCCAAGACCCAAACTTTAGAGTAATATGTCTTCGCCTTTGCCTGTAGAATTACAACCTGACTGTATAAAAAATCTCATGGAGTAAAAGGAATAAAACCAACCAACCAACCAACAACATCAACAAATGTAATTTGAAAAGTAATAAAATTAATCTTTGTTTAGAGGCCGATTCGCACGTCAGGAGCAAAGGTGATGCATTCAACTTTTTAAACTTTTCTTTAAAATTTTTTTTGTTTTTGTTAAGTTCAGTGAACTGTAAACGAACAGAGCCAGCTTGCATGATCAATGTGCATACAGAATGAGGAATTGCCTTGTGCTAACAAGTGACTGCTACAGTGATGCCCAAACCTGTGGTATTTGACAGAAATGTTAAGCAGTCTCTCACTTGAAGATTTTGTCTAACTCTGGACACATGTTGGATGACATGGGAACAACTGCACAAAAAACCAAGACTGTACTCCATCCCATAAGAAGGCATTGAAATATTTTTCTTGGTCCCAAATTTTACAACGCCTATCTATTCTTTTTGTAAAATATCTTTTAAAAGTTCAGACACGAACCTAAAGTTCAAAATAATGCGAAATTGTACCATTTTCACCAACCCCTGTTTAACAATGCTGAGTCAAGAATCCAATGAATTTTAAGATGAATAATAAACTCAGAGCAATAAATAATGAAAACAAAAAGTCTGTAAATTCAGTTATTAGTAAACATCTTACGATGTATTTAAACATATAAAACATTTGCCTTTCTAATGCTGATCATATGGTCAAGACAATTAATGACTCATGCTTGAGTTTGGAAACTTTGCAAATGCCGGAATAACAAGTATTTGTCATTAAATTTACAGCATATGGCAGTTATTTAGAAGTCGCCGTAGTCTAGTAGGTGGTGTGTTGGGTTATTAGACGTAAAGACACGACACAAAACGAAATGTGAAAAATATTCCTTCCGGTCACTTTCTAGAAAAGTTTGGCAAAAACTCGGGGAGTAAATAAAAGTTTCAAGAAAAGTTTCTCAATAATCTGTCATTCGCAGTCGACTTTAAACTGTAGGTCACGCCGCTCATGGATAAAATTAACCCACAGCATACATAAGTGGTGTGAGAAGCTCGGTTGTAATCCTGACTAAAGAGTTGTAATTACCAATTACGTACATACATATGTACATATGTATGTATACTGCTTGCAATTCTGTAAGCAATTCAAGACATTGGAACGACTTTTGGTTGAAATATTGGATGTCCCTTAACTTGTAGATCAAAATCACCACCGCTGGACAAGATAAGTGTGATTCATTGTGCATGGTTTGCACAAATTTCCACCAAAAATCGGTTTGCTGGAAAAAGAAATTAATTTTCCCTTGAAAGGAACGTTTTGTGTAAGAAAAAGTCTAAAAAGAGAACATAAACGTGCCTTAGTTGGAAAAATGAAGCGTTTGGGAAAAATTCTGGGGCCAATAACTCATTTCACAACACTTCTAATTACCAAATTTCGACTGTAGTTATTTACTCACTCATTGCATATTTCTTGGTAAATAAATTTCAATTAATTAAATACAAATAGAAATATTCAAAATAAACCAAGAAAATGAGACATGTGTTGCCATATTTATTAATTTGCTGACCAACAAATAAAACTTGTTACTAATTGTACATGTCAACTTATGGCAGCAAGACGACTGTGAGTGAGTACATGTGGCCGGCCAATTAAATTCAAACAAATTTCAAAAATACAATGAAAACAACAAAACAAAATTAATCACATAAAAATTGAGACAAATTATAACGAAAATAACAAACAAACTATGCAAGTCAGTGTTGGTGTTGGTATCGTGTTTAAGCCATTATAATGAACATGTTGGTTAGAAAACAATGAATTGGTCATTCGGATTACAAAAAAATAAATAAAGTCAACTTGCAAATGAAACTCTTTGTTAACAATACTGTTACGTTGTTTGCATTTTTCTATGTAGTATTGTTAACGAAAGTGCAACATGCAATTGGATATTTAACGCCATACAATGTGTTGGCAACAATCAAACAATATTTGCATGTATAGGGGCGGTAGGTTAGGTATGAAAGGTAAACAAGGCAAAAAAAGGTGGCAATTGATTGACGATCTTTATTGTGTTTGATAATAATCATAAGTTACTGTTGTTAAAAAGTATTTTAGATGAGGTCTAATTCATCATTTTAATACATACATAAATACACACATACACACATATACATATATACATACATACATAATTGGTCATTACAAGCCTTCAGCCAGGATAACGACCTAGCTTTGCGCACCGCTCATGTTTTGGGTGTTAATTTTATTCCTGAGTGGCGAACAGTTTAAAGTCGACTTCGAATGACAGAATTTTTTGAGAAACTTTTCATGGCAGTTTTATTTCGTTCTCAATGTTTTTGCCAGAAATATGCTGAGAGGAAGCCGCAAAAGAAATATTTTTGTTTTATGTTTCGTTATGTTGGAGATATCTGACCTGGGATTTGAACCGTGGCCTCACGTCTAATAAGCCAACAAACTACCTACCAGACTACGGCGACTTTATGAGAATTAACGGTCACAAAATTAACTTTTGAAAATAGAAGAGGTTCCATAAGGACAACAATAGGTTCGTGCCACATATCAATAGTAACTTGTCTGTAGCTCCGGGAGCTAAGCATGAATGCTGTTATGGTATATTGCAGCAGCTTCCAGCAATTATCACTTATTACTGAGTATAGTGAATATTTTTTTTTTTTATCAATTTTGTTTGTTTGATAATAGAACAGAAGGGCAAGAAGTCCTAAAATAAAATGGTTTCTATGTGACCTAAAGGCACCTCTATGCTAAAGGACAGCCAGAAGAGAGCTCTTAATATTGTTACGTATTTATAAAAATTAAACAACAATTTGGCTTAAATTTGATTGATTAGTGTTTAAGAATTATAATGAAAGGTGGAAATTACTTCACGGTTGATTTGTCTGTTATATGGAACATTATTATCCAAAATTTTTAAAAAATCTTCTTCCATGTAAACTTTAAATTATTTTTTGCTATTTCAAATGTACATGATAACCGAAATATAAATGTAAAGCTAGATTGGTATATCGATTATATATCGATTATTATTGAAAGCTGCTTTACTATCGTTACAAGGACTGTTAGTTGATCTTGACCAGCCTATATTTGAATTACAATTTTGTGAAACAATTTCCTGTGGCAATAATTTTTTCTTCGCTATTTCTTCAAAGTAACTAAACAGTCCGCTTAAATCTCTTTAACTTTATAATTAATTACAACAGAATTGTAAATATTTAGAAAAGTGACCGTCATGACGGACGGACGGCATTATGCCAACAGCAACACACAATCTTTCTTTCTATCTTTACCTTGTTTAATGTGTATTCAAATAAAGATAATGTTTGAGTTGACGAAAGAAAAAAAAACTGCCAATTAACTGTCTAAAGAGAATACCAAAAAAAAAAGAACCTTCAGCTTGAAGGTCTCCTTATTATTATGACCAGCAGGACAACTTGTTACTTTATTTAGTACGAGCTAATTGAGATTTAAAACGAAATATAAGTCTGTGTTAAGCCAACATTTTTGTATAAGAGGGTAGACAGTCAAAAGAAAACCAGCAAAAAAAAAAAAAACAAGAAACAAAATGAAATTGAAGAAGATATGAAACTGATTAGGTTTTCAGGCAAAAAAAATGTCAGTTTCTATAGAACTTGGCACAATTCGAAATTTACCGTCCATATAAATAGGAAAAAATAAAAATTAAAAATTAAGGAAGGGAAACAAATTGTGAATAATTTATTGGCTGTCGAAATATTGCAAAAAGAGTAAAGTGACAAATATTTTTATGGATACGTATATATAATGTATTTTGTGAAGTTTTACAGACAAGATTTCACCTACTTATACCTGATTTTACTCTTTTATTAATTCGTCATTAAATGGCTTGAATTAAAGAGACGTTAAGGACGTTTATAACACGTTAATTTATCCCGGAGGGTTATTTTTGAAGGGTATTGAAGACTTTTAATTTTTAAAATATGAAAACCGTGATTAAATCTTTTTAGCCTTCTTTGGGGTTGGAACCTAGATTTCTTAGATATGTTAGCAAAGACTTAAACCTCTACAGAATGTTATCTCTTTCAAGTATGTTTTTCTGTATACTGTACTCTCGTGGTAATTTTCTCATTACGCTGCGTTTCTCTCAAACAGCATTTTAAACATTCGAGTTTGCATCCTTGATCGTAACATTCCGTGCTATGCTTCAACGGAAAATTACATGGAAATCGTCAGAACATCGAACTGGAACTCCAAATGGAACAAATTGCTGCAAATGACTCAGCACGTTGTTGAAAGATCGTAACTGCTGCTGACGGCTCATCATGTTAGCATCTGCTTGTTGAAGAAATAAGATGAATGAAATTGTATAATTAGGCTTGAAGTCTCCAAATTCTAGTAAATAGTGTTTTGGCTTATTAGACAAGAGCTCGTGGTTCCACTCCCGACGTAGACATTCTTGAGCAAAAGGAAATTTGAATAACTATTTCTATTGACGATTTTCTCTCTGAGAACGAAATAAAATTGTCATGAAAAGTCTCTCAAAAATAGTTCATTTGAAGTCGTCTCTATCCTGTAGGAAAAAAGTCAACACACAGAACATGAGTGATGTGGGAAGCTAGTTTGTAATCCCGACTAAAGCATTGTAAGTATAACCAGGCTTATGGAGCACTACAAGAAAGATGTGAAAATCTGCTAAAATCTTTTCCATTCAAATTTACGATGTGTACTTCTGTACAGAATGTGAATTTCGAAATTCCTTGGCTTGCAATTGGATTCCAAATAGCTGATTAAGTTAAGTATTAAAAAAGCTAGGTCATAATCCTGGCTGAAGGGTTGTAATGACCAATTATGTATGTATGTTTTGTATGTAATTTCATGGTAATCACACTGTAAAGCGTCTATTACACAACTGAACTTTGCCAGCAAACTCTGCTTGATGAAAAAAAGTGTTTTGATTTTACACTATCAAGTCAAATATGAAACATTTTCGATATTCGTGAGGTCAAGTTTGCAAACGAATTTGTTCCCTATTACACGAGATTGATGGTTTACCATCAGGTAGTATTTGCTATAGTTTCAGGTGAGTTACAATTAATGTGTGCGACTGGGTGTTGGCCTTTCACCTCGAATTTGGGGTTTGGCAGTAGAGAAGCAGGTCATAATAGATGATTGACTGCCTATAAATACCACCCACAGTCAATTCTGGAATGACCACTTTTCTTCCAGTCTTTGTGTTATTTTACTTTAAGTGTGAATCGATTGTGGGGCAATTCACTACCAAATTGTAGATGGGAATTCCTTTAACGAGATTTTTTTTCCTTTAACTCCTGTCCGATCAATGTATCGCAAATTTTGTACGTACACAGCAAAGTCATTCGAGACCAGCTCAAAAGCTCTGCTTTTCACGGTATTTCTTGCCGTTGCTCCTTATTGTATCAATATTTTCGGCAATTGTTCGTATAGATTCAGGGATCTTTGTTCAATTACCTAAACGACATCACGTAATGTTTATTACAGTGTTATGGCCATAAACACCATTTTACTAAGTTCCCTCTTAACTCAAGTCATCATTAGCAATAATACTTATTTACTTAACCTAATTGGCCATTAAAATTCTTCAATCAGGATTACAACGTAACTTCTCACACCACCCATGCTGCGTTTGAGCCTTGAACTACTGTACATTAACGCTAATTAATAGCGAGATATTGTGTTTTCAATACAAAATTTAATCGCATTAATTAATTAATAATTAAAAATATAATAATAAAACTCTATTTACTTGCACTTTAGATTCACTAATTGAAATAAACCCTGTAAGGCTGTATGGCAACCAAAGTTTTTCTTTACAACAAATCGAAACAAAAAGCAATTAGAACTCAATGTCAACTTTTAATAGATGTTGTTAACCTGTGAGTATTTGCTACTGCACAAGTACTGTGTATGAGTATGAGAATCCAAATGAATATTTTATTCAATATTTATGCTTAAGTACTTAAGAATTGACATTCAATGGCATCAATATTATAAAATCAACTTGTTTATGGAGTTTAATGGCCTGAATAGACAAGCAAACATTAACAAAATAGAACATCAAATGAGATTGTGTGCGTTTAGATTTCTAATTAACTAGAGACGCAATATAAAATTAATGTTTTAGCAAAACTTTAATTGTTTTTTCTTGTTTAGTTCAGTCGTTTTTCAATGGTAATTTTGGGGTAATTGTACGTACAACGTGCAAGATTACAATAAAACTATTGATCTGCTACAGTTTTCCAATTGAAATATAAAATTTGTATAAACTTTGAGTGCCTTATCTAGGCCTCATCCTCTTTCGTTGATATCAGCAGCTGTAGGTGGTTCGGCACCATTAACATTTTCTTCTTGTCATCAGGAATGTCAATAAATATTGTTGTGCTGGGTTGTCTTTTACTCTCAACTCATCTTCCGACCCAACTCGTCTTCCATCCTATTTTGAATTCTATCCCATTTCGCCTTCCATTCTACTCTATCATCTACTGCAACCATAACATAAACAATCAAATTGCTGTTCGTTTAATTTGACTGCTCTTTTGCAAACATATTCCCACCAATGCTCGAACAGTTCTGTATCCAAATTAGAATGAAATTCAAGAGCTTTTAAAGATGCCTGGCACTCTGTGACCAGAAAAAATGTTGCATTTATAGATCCGAAATACTGTTATAGAGCTGAAAGGCCCTGCATTAGCCCTTAACCCTTGGGCTTATTTGGAAAAAAAAACTTACACTATTTTCAGCCCCTAGTCCTCCTCCAACTCCTTATTCCGCTTCTTAGTTTTCTTCACCTTTGCTTCATTTTTAATGATAAAGTTCTTCCAGCTAAGCTCTTGATTGGATCCACAATATTATATTCTATAATGATAGGGTTGCCATTTTTAGTTACTTAGAAGTAACGCTCCTTGTAGAACATTACTGAGTCATACCTTTCCTGTCGGATCTTCCAATGACGTTCGTTGTCAATGAGAATTCAGGAATCAGGCGAGTCGTGGATGTATGGTTTAAAAAAAAAACAAATGCAGCTGCACAATTTTTTTTAGTCCAAAACATACACGAGAAAAACTTTTTTGCCTTCTGTTGGATTTTGAGCTGTGATACGTGGCTTTGTAGTCTAGCATTTTATCGACTACCTCTATATAAATAAGAACCTTCGTAACATGTGAGAATTATTTTGCATAAGATTCTTTGATTTTTCAGCGATCTGTGGCAAATTACAAATGAAGAACTAGTTTCATCGGCAATATTTCCAGAACGGTTTTCGACTTATTCCTCTTGAAGGGAATCCCTAATACAGCTAACTACATGGTTGACCTAAGATGACGTAGTGAAAAACATTACTAGCATATCATTACAATGATAACGAATGAAAAATACAATAAAAAAGGGGTGAAAAATACTGTCAATTTATTTTCTAATTTTTATTTTAATACAATAGGAAATCGACCCCCCACTTCAGAATATAAAACACAATGATTTTTCTTTGCATTTCTTGGAAAAGAAAGTATTTTTCATGTGTACTATTATTTTGGCTAATAACATCGTATATAAAAAGGCTTCACCAAAATTTTAGCTCATAAATGGATTTTGTTCCTTTAATATTTGGCAGCACTGTATGTAAGTGTAACACATACTATGTACATTGTATTTCAATATTTATAACAAATTAATCGCTAAAAGACATGTTAATTTTATTCTAACAAAACAATTACGCCCAAAATGCTGAATTAGAATGTTAAAAATAAATTTCCTTTAACAGGATCAATAATGAGTTTTGACGCTGTAGCTTCATTCATATGACGAGCATAATAAGGCAAGCAAAAGTAAAAACACAACTCAGCAAATAAATAAATAAATAACGCTACATACTCAAACACACATACACATACATACACACACTCATTTACATACATTCATGCATAGAGAGAGCATTTACATAATAAGACAATAACAATAAACAATGTCATGAAAACCAAACCCAATACACACGCAAACAAAAAACAAAAATTGTATTCTAAACATTTCAAATATCATATTTCACTCAGCACGCATGATACAGGAACAGCAGCACCAGCAATAGCACCAGGAATATAAAACACTTTTATACATACTCCTAACACATACACACACACACATAGTTACAAATGAAAGAAACAAAAAATCCTCTACAATGAATAACATTCTACGCAATTTTAATCATAAACGAAATAAAGTAAACAAAACAAACACGAAAAATTAAAATAAAAACAACTGCAATAATAACAACAACATTTACGGTATTTTATTGTTGACATAAAACCAAAAAAACGTAAAAAAAATTATAACAACAATACCAGCATTGTGATGTATGTTGTATGTGTGACTTTTTAACGTTTGTCCACCATAAACATAAACGATGGTGTCGTGTGTTGACAAACAATTGTTTGTCTAACAAATACCAGCCACTGACTAAATGCCGGTAAATATTTGTTGTTTGCCAAGCCAAATAACGGCAACATAAGATCCAATCAGAGAGAAATAGATGGAGTAAAACATTGAGAGAATGTTGCGTGTGTAAGCTCCACATTTGAGTTGGTTTGAATGGAGTTAAGTTGTGTAGTAAATGGATGTTAACAACATACAAAAGAAATGTTTATAAGCAAATGTTGACTATAATATAAGCTTTAACAACAGCAACATGTTGATAAAAAAACTGATTAAAGCCAATCTGAGTTTTTTTATATTTTAAAGGATTTTGATAGCCATACGTGTTTAAATCCTGTTGGTACTACTACAACAAAATGTTTCTGGTGATTTTGAAGGGAATAAAAGATAAAATTGAATATAATTAAATACTGTTGTCGTATACAGATGTCAAAGTACTTTTGCCTTGACTTGTTGCTTGGTTTCAGCAATGATAACTTACTGTTTAGTACTTGATAAGCAGACAAATGTTTACTTTAAGATGCATTAACATCGCACAGTTTCTCAGTACATATTCCTTTGATTCGTTTTCCTCATCATAGAATCCACATACTATGCTTGAAGTGATCTTTAATCTGAACACGTGCTCTGCAGTGCCGGGACATAAGGCCGGTTACTATCCTCAGAGTTCTTCTGAATAGTCTAAGCGTACATACATACATACATACCTACATAATTAGTTATTACAACCCTTCAGTCAGGATTACGACCTAGCTTCTCAGACCGCTTATTTTGTGTATGTTAATTTGATACATGAGTGGTGGAACCTACAGTTTAAAGTCGATTCCGAACGACAGATTTTTGGAGAAACTTTTCATGACAATTTCTTATTTACTCTCAGAGTTTTTGTTAGAAATTTTCTGAGAGGAAGTCGCCGAAGAAATATTTTTTTTTTATATTTTCGTTTTTATGTCTGAGCTGGGGTTTGAACTCGGGCCTTACGTCTAATAAGCCAACACACTACCTACTAGACTACGACGATTCTTATTACCATACCCAGAAGACGGATATTCCACTATTTAGGTATCCTTCTTGTAAATGGTTGTACTGTAGTTTTACCTCGAGTCTATTTTCAATCGAGCTGATATGCATAACCCATGATGATGTTCGAAAACTTCACACTTAAGAAGAATAAAAAGAAACTTTCTTATTTAATTTATTTCTTTGAATTTATTTCTTGGGGTATCCAAGTGGGAATGAATGGCTACTTTAAATCCAAACAGAGGTGTACACAGACTCGCCATCTGTTGTTGATCCCACATTTTTAAATTATACCCTGAATATCAAGGTGTTGCTGCAATTTTCACTTTCTTGGGTTAAGTTAGTAACTCAAATATGAAAACGAAATGTTTCTAAATTCTTTAAGTAACTTTCACTGCATTCCGATAGACTGATCTCGTATGCAAAATTTCAATTAAAAAAATTTTTTAACCCACATTTTTTGATTGAAATGAAAATCTAGGCTTCAGACCATTTAAAATAAATTTTACTTTCACATTTGGCGTTTGCTTTTTTAAAACAGGAAGTAAAACACATGAAATCCTTAAGAAATGAAATGCAAATTTTGAAATTCCCCTACAATTAGGCATTCTTGAGACCCAAGAAATGTTCTGTGTGTTCGGCTGCAGGTAGGTCTGTTTAAAATGTTGGAATTATTTTAAGATGAAAATTGCAAACAAAATTCTACAATATTTAACATACATACATACATGCATGCATACACTCACAGGGTTCATGTTTGCAGTCATATATGTAGTGTATATGTATGTATGTATTCCTATGCATTCATTCGTACTTGCGTTCTTCCGACACTCGCTTTGATGTTTTATGAAGTGTGTAATCCAGCTCTTTTAGCATTTGCAGCATAAAGCACGCATCATACAGCAAACAGCACACACAACATTTTGTTTTTTCTTCCTTTTGGTCGTCTGGTTTCTATTGTTGTTTGCCAATGTTAATGGAGATGGTAATACAATACTGAGACGATAGCTTATGTATACCACCCTCATGCGAATATAAATATTTACACTTACAACAATAATCAACAACAATCACAAACATACACATATCAGATGACATTTGTACGTACGTATGTAAGTCTGTAATTACGTGTAGATGTATACATGGTGTACATTCCTTTATACCTGCACTTTACACCTGTTCAAATGCTATAATAATACTCGTTTGTTACTCAACGTGCGTAAGAGTATGTAAATAATGATGATGAGCAGTAGCAGGAGCAACAACATTTGGTCACATGTTTTATTAAATTTACACGTGTACATAACCTCCTATATTCCTCATATATTGTATGTACGAGTATGAGTGAATGTTGTATTACGGCATTTTAACATTTCAACACCTTTTATGTGCTCAATATGTAAAAAGCAACAACAGCAACAACAATGTTTAAAGTAAAAAAAGAAGTTTTTTGTTCTAAATAGCGTTTGGTGTTCTAAATATTTAAAAAAACAAACAGACGGCATAGAAATACAGTTTATTTAACCGTCATATTCTTTTTGAGTAAAATATTGCTTCTTTAATATCTTCATCTGTAACCATCTATTCGAAAGCACTTCTCATGTTATTTATTTATTAATTACTTACAATACATTTATAAATTATATTCAATTATTACAAACGGAGGGACATGGAAGTCGCCGTAGTCTAGCAGGTAGTGTGTTGGCTTATTAGACGTAAGGCCACGGTTCAAACCCCAGGTCGGACATCAAACAGAAAATATGAAAAATATTTCTTCGGCGACTTCCTTTCAGCAGATTTCTATCAAAAAAAAATGAAAAGTTTCTCAAAAGTCTGTCGTTCGGAGTCGACTTTAAACTGTAGGTCCCGCCACTCATGTATAAAATTAACACGCACAACATGAGTGGTATGAGAAGCTAGGCCGTAATCTTGACTGAAGGGTTGTAATGGCCATTTATGTATGTATGTATGAAGGAGCATGACATGAGATGTGTGGCACCACCCGTTGAAACCAAACATCGTTCACATCAATACCATGAAGAGCGGGTACAAAACAAAATCGGTTATCATGGTGCGATAGTTGACTCCATTGATCGTAATGGTTGCGCCGTTCTCATTTTCAAAGAAATATGGGCCAATGTGTGCCTTTGCTCCACAAGCCGCACCAAACAGTTACTCTTAATGGGTGTATTGGCTTTTGTAAGACCTCGTGTGGATTTTCGGAGCCCCAAATACTGCAATTTTGCTTATTATAACGTACCCACCAAGATGAAAATGAGCTTCATCCGAAAAGTTGATTTTTTTTTCGCAAAATCGACATTATCATCGTGCAGTTTCTCGTTGGTCCAATGAATTCCAACGTTGCTCAAACGTAAATCGATGCATTACATTCAGTGGAGATAATCTACTGAATTTTGTGATAGAATAAAATGACATACATAAGTGTTGTCAGACTTGAAATAACCGATGGTTCAAATTTAAACCGATAAATGGTCCACCCGATACATGTAACAACAAACTGTGCCATTTATAATCAGCAGTTTCGATAGAGTCATATGGCCATAGGACAAGTGCATTGTAGAACAGCTTTAATAAGAAAATTCTACGTGAATAAACAGTACTTCTCACCCCCCATTCACGGATAGCGCTCAAGGCTTTTATAAAATTTGGTGCATAAAATGTTCCTGGTCGTTAAAGTCTGTTGTTGTGGTGGTTCTACTTTCTATGCAAATGTATGGAGTTTTGTATTGGGTATAGAAATAATACTCTTCCATATTCTCTCTCAAAAAAGTCTCACAGTATGGCATTCCTATGATGTCCGTTGTTGATGTTATCCACTCTCGTTGGCCAAGAGATTTCTACATGATTTATTTGGAGGGACTGTAAAGCCACTTAAATCATTTGAGTTTACCATGCAAATCATGATGAAATATTTTTATTTTCTAATGTATCATTCGACCCTGGGGAGATAGGGTTTGCTATCAAACACGTCTTCATGATTTAGTCATAAAACTTTATGATACGGTCTCAAACAAATATCAAAATTTTTAAAATATCGAAAGAAACATTCAAGTGGTACAGTTTCATAAGACAATGCAAGACGCGTACAACACACTTCCACGTCGTTGGCAGAATACTCATCATTACAACAACATGTTATTTCTGTAGTGTGTTGGCTTATTAGACGTGAGGCCACGGTTCAAACCCCAGGTTAGACACCTCGATCAAATCAAATATGAAAAATATTTCTTCGGCGACTTCCTCTCAGCAGATTTCTGTCCAAAACTGGGAAAGTAAATAAAAATTGCCATGAAAAAGTATCTCAAAAAAATTTGTCGTTCGGAGTCGGCTTTAAACTGTAGGTCCCGCTACTCATGTATAAAATTAACACACACAACATAAGTGATGTGAGAAACTAGGTTTTAATCCTGACTAAAGGGTTGTAATAACCATTTATGTATGTTATGAACATTCTGAACATGTTGGTTTTTACTTGTTGTATTGTTGCTCAACTTAACCTCTTTCTGGCGAAGAATGACGTTGAACAAGCTAAACACATTCCAAGCTGTAACGCCATAAGATTAAAATAAAAACATTTGTACTCTAACAGTACCGTTTAACCAATACTCGCACTGTATCCGTATTTGGGCGATCTGTATGCACGAACTCATACACATACATACATAATTGGCCATTACAACCCTTCAATCAGGATTACGACTTAGCTTCTCTTATTTACTCTCAGAGTTTTTGCCAGAAATCTGCTGAGAGGAAGTCGCCGAAAAAAAACTTTTTGTATTTTGTCTTGATGTCTGGCCTGGAGTCGAACCCTGGCTTTACTGCTAATAAGCCAACACACTACCTACTAGACCACGGCGACATCACCCGTGCAGGAACTTTCTACAGGCAAAAGCCTTCATTACAATGTAAAGTGCTTCATACAACACTCCCTCTTTCCTTTCTGTCACAAATTATTTTCTTAGCTTCAGTACAGTTCAGTTAGTGATCTATTAGAATTAATAAAAAAAAAATATGATACAATTGTACACCGGTAATGGCCAGGACTTCTTCACATTTGGTTTCACCATAGAAAAGACTCCTACACATAGAGCTCATTGTGTTGAAATTCAGAAAGTGGCTTCTATAATGAGACAAAGAGGTAATAGAGTATGTGAAAGAGGTGTTGAATCAATTATTTTTTCTTTTTCTTGGTTTCCACAAATTTCATAAAACATGACTGAATATAGCCTCTATCGACTCCACATTCACAGATTAACACACTCCCGAGCACAAGCATTCAATAATATTTCGTTCTTTATTTTAATCGTTTCACATATAAAATGAAGAAAGTCGGGGTTTCTGTTATAAATTTATTATTTAATAACAAATCAAAACAAAAACAAAACATTAATATTTTTATTTTAAATATTTAACATACATATCCTATATCCTGTATCCTGTTTCTTAAATAATTTTCATTTAAGGTTTGAGGGTTCAAAAGTTCTCATGAGCATAAAATAAATACTAAGCAGTGGCAAGAGAGCATCATACATAAATACCTCATACATGTGTAATGAATTATACAGTGATTACTAAAAGTGTAACACGTTAAGGCTAAGATTATTTGCGTGAATATTATTTCATATTGATTTGAGGATTTAAATTTTCTCAATTATTTTGTATTCTTTTGTTAAAGCTATTTGACGAGTCTAGGGTTCGTGTAAGCAATAAAAACATTTATGGCAACACCAAGTCAGTCGTCAATTTAAATGTATTTTTAATTTTTAGGTATTTTATATGATTGTCTTAAGGCATTCAAATTATTTTCTTAGAGTACTTGTTCGATCGGGTATTTCGTCCAATTTGCTGAAACCATATCTAAGAAATTAATTGTCATTTGTTCAGTTTGACGGTTATAGGATTCAACAACATGTGCGAATATAAAAATTGTCTTATCAGAATGGTTGTTCTGAAGTCGGCCTAGTCTAGTAGGTAGGGTGTTGGCTTATTAGACTTTTGGCCACGATTCAAACCCCAGATCAGACATCAAAATGAAAATATGAAAAAATATTTCTTCGGCGCCTTCCTCTCAGCAGATTTCTGGCAAAAACTCTGAGAGTAAATAAAAATTGCCATGAAAAGTTTCTCAAAAGAATCTGTCGTTCGGAGTCGACTTTAAACTGTAGGTCCCGCCACACAGGTATAAAATTAACACACACAACATAAGTGGTGTGAGAAGCTAAGTTGTAATCCTATCTGAAAGGTTGTAATGACCAGTTATATTATGTAGGTATGTGTGTAATAATTCACATGAGATCCAAAAGTGTCCATCCAATGCTATCCTTAAAAATCACTGTTTGATGTAGAGTTTGGGTTGCCGGCGTTTTCAGTCCATATATCTTTGAGCATGAGGTTGACTAGGACATAACTGTCAACATACATACATAATTGGTCATTACTACCCTTCAGTCAGGATTACAACCTAGTTTCTCACACCACTTATGTTGTGTGTGTTAATTTTATACATGAGTGGTGGGACCTACAGTTTAAAGTCGACTCCGAACGACAGATTTTTGAGAAACTTTTCATGGCAATTTTATTTACTCTCAGAGTTTTTGCCAGAAATCTGCTGAGAGAAAGTCGCCGAAGAAATACTTTTTGTATTTTGTTTTGATGTCTGTCAACGCCGAGTAATATACAATGGTGGCCTTATAATTAGAAACGACTTAGCAATATGTATGTTTGTTAATTTGTTTTACAGTTTTCACTGTGTACCTGGGATCAAAGGCTTTGTTTGGAAGACGTCTTACATACGTTTTTCCATCAGATTGGGACAAATTAAACTTAGATTCGTGATTCCAGAGAACCCTGTTCCAGCAACAGCGTTTCTAATTATAAGGCCACCACTGTAAGTCGATTATTACAAACTCTTTTGGCCAGAATAGAATGATCTTCATACCAACGACATATAATGCTATATATAGCTGATGCTACATTGGGTATCCCACAGCAACGACTTGAGTGTATGGTTATCTTATGCAAGGAAGTCGCCATAGTCTAGTAGATCGTGTGTTGGCTACTTAGACGTGGCAAAACCTCTGAGACTAAGTAGAAAAAAAATATAAGAATGGTGCAGATGCGAGTAATCCAAGAAACAAGACTGTGTGACCATATTTGTTTGCCACTGTACTAAATTTTTGTATAGACTTGCAACATGCAGTGAAGTATGTTGTGCATGCAGAGCAATAAGTTGACATGATGTATTACCACGTAAACAAAAAAAAATACAAAAAAAAGAAACAAAAATTACAATTTCAAGTCAGCTTTAGTGTGACACATTTTTTTATAATTTTTTTATAATTTTTCTTTTTTACAGACTTAAGTAAGAAAGTGTAACAACAAACGTAGGGGGGGGGGGGTGGAAAGGAAATTACAATCAACTTCAACTGACTTCATGTACAGCGTCTTGTTTTTGTTAATGAGTGTAATGAACTTCTTGTTCCTCCTCTACTATACACCACAACTTAGAGTTTTTCAACAATTGTGAGAGTTGAGTTGACTTAAATTCTTTACTTTTTAGTGTTTCTTTGTTTGGAGAAACACACAAAAAAAGGCAATGCTAAGCAGAGTGGCATATCAAATATTTAATAGAATAGAAAATTTTTGTTCAAATTGTTACAATAATGTTGCACACATAAAACTATAATTGACTACTAGTTACTGTAGTACTTTGTTTGGTTATTTGTTTGTATTCTTAATAACTTTATGAAATTTAATCCCCTCTTAAATGCTGCAGACCAGACAAATTAAATAGACAACAGCACCAACATTAACAACAGCAACATCATCAACAGCAACAAAAACATCAACGTAATGAAATGACTGCAGCAGACACATGAATTTGTAAAATCAAATCTATGGACACAGAAAGAAAAAACAACAAAAAAAACACGAAAAGAAAAGAAACAAAATGAGATGAGATGAGTCGAGTGGAGTCGAGAGTTGAATTGAGTTGAGTTGAGTACCCGAAAGAACTAAAAATTACTTTAAAACCACATCCTTTAATTAAAATGCAATTTTCATATCAAAAAAAAAAAGTGGCAAAATACACACGTGTACACTACGTATGTACATACATATGTACATAAGTATGTACATACATATGTACATAAGTATGTACGTATGTATGGCATATGAAGTGAATAATATTCATAAAAATCAGTCTTTTTAACAGCGGTAATCTTCTTTAGATAAACACATACACATAGAATTTGTTTACATATGTGTGTACATATGTACATACACACATATATACAATGTATAGATGTATGTATGAATTTACACAGTGTAGCGGTACATAATGAATTCTATGAATGCTTAAAAGTATACGATTTTTTTGTAAGTCGTAGATTTTTGTATTATTCACAGCCAAGGCAAGACAATTACACCTGTGGGCAACTAATTAGACGCAACATGTAAAAACTAACCAGGAAAATATTTCTCGCTTTTATTGCTTTTCTAGTAAGTAGTGTGTTGGCTTATTAGACGTGAGGACACAGTTCAACCCCAGGTCAGACATCTGCAGCAAAACGAAAAATGGAAAAATATTCCTTCGGCAGATTTGTGACAAAAACACTGAAAGTAAAATAAAATTGTGATGAAAAAGTTTCTCAAAAAATCTGTCATTCGGAGTCGACTTTAAATTGTAGGTCCCGTCAACTCATGTATACAATTAACACACACGACACAGGTGGCGTGAGAAGTTAGGTCGTAATTCTGACTAAAGAGTTGTAATGACTAATTATGTATGTATGTACTCCTATCAACAGATTTATGCCAGAAACTCTAAGAGAAGGTAAAATTCCCATGAAAAGTTTCTCAAAATAATCTGTGGTTCGAAGTCGACTTTAAACTATAGGTCCCGTCACTCATGTATAAAATTAACACACACAACATAAGTGGTGTGAGAAGCTATATCGTAATCCTGACTGAAGAGTTGTAATGACCAATTATGAAGGTATGTATGTATGTATGTAATTCAGCTGTTAATCCATGCCCCTAAAATTATAAAACTTATAATCCACCTCTAAGCCAACTACTATTTAGTTGTCCCCCGCACTGTATGCCTATGTAAATTAGTTACATTGTGTATACTTTTAGCAGATACAAAGTAGTAATGAAAAGAAAAAAACATGCACAATGTATTCCTATGAACGTAGAATTTATAGACGTTACGTTGTCGTTGCTTATGGTTTTTTTTTTTTAAATCGCAGTTCGTTTAGGTCATTAAAGTCACCGCAAATGTATGATGCCCCACCACTTTAACAAGCTACAATGCACACAAATGACGTGGCTTTATGGTCAACTAACTAATTTGTAAGACTAACTAACTTAATATCTGCATGGAGAAAAAAATCCAGGAGAGTAAATAATAATGAACGAAAAATGAAATAAAAATTTCAAATAATACTTGAGACTTCTCATTTGAAAAAAAAGGGAAAGGAAAATAAATTTCAAATGTAAGGAAGGCATTAATGGGTTTTAGGAGAACGCTACCATTCTCTAGTCTGAAAGTAAAAGTAGTGGAAAGTGAGTCTGAGTTGATGAGTAAAATTTACTTTCTTTTTAACTGAAGTTAATGAATATTTTCTTTCAAAACAATGGCATACGCACTTGCAGTTCGTCTCAAAGACAATAAAGCGAAACCACAAAGGGTCCCGATATATCGTGATATATTATGAAGTCCTTATTACAAGATCGTGGTAAAAGGATAATTTTTTGCATAAAGCTGCAGCTGTAAGAGGCAATAACAACAAGCATACCCCAAAAACCCAGTCATACCTCAGCCTTTTAATGGCAATACTATTTACGTAAAGGGCTTTTGCCAGAAGACTACTGAGTATAATACGCAGAAAGAATTATTTTTCAATGTTTTGTTTCGTTCGAGATGTCTGATCTGGTGTATAAATCATGGGCTCTCGTCTAAGAACTCAACACACTATCTATTTCTTCTTATTACCACAGCTAAATACAGCCGTAGCCTATGTTGTGGCCTGTTAGACGAGGGCTCAAGAGTTCAAAACTCGACCCCAGCTCTTGAAAAAAAAATATGGAAAAGAAAATATTTATTCCACCAACCATCTCTCTGCAGTTTTCTGACAAAAGCTTTGTAGCTAAACTAAATGACTAGAAAAAGCTCTTGAAATCTGTAATTCGTAACCGAACTAGCCTGTAATATTGACTAAAGAGTTATTATAGTCAATAACTTATGTTATTTACCGTAAAGACAGCCATAAATGTATGAAGGTTTATAGTGATTAAAGGGGATAAAGAGTTTAAGACTAATGTTCGTATAATAGAATTAGGTTAGGTAGCTTGCCGTTTCTCAGGCAATGTGGCTTATTGTGTTACCCAGTGTGAGGTAAGCCCTATTGTCATGATCCATTAGTGGTGGGTTTGAACCACCCCGAGCTGCGGATGAAACCGGTCAGTCAATAACACGTTCGCCACCATGCCCAGATTTTCAAATGTGCAGTGAAGTGCAGTGCATTCGCATAAAAGGTGTTGGGCTGATTCCATTTCCTCTAAATCATAGCAGCTCCTGCAGTAATCCTGGTGGGGCAGAAAAAGCTTATCAGCAAAATTTCCAATAGCGCTGTGTTCTGTTTGAATTTCTGTTAAAGTGCGAACTGTTCCCTTGTTGAACTCATGTCGAGTAGTTCCCTGGTTTTATTTCTGTCCACTTTTGACATTCGGCAACAAGGTATGTTGAACCACTCACGGTCAGTTGTATTCCATGCTGCTCTTTACAATTTGGAAAAGTATTCCTGTTGAGGCACATACATATATGTCCTTTATCGTCTCTTCTTCAAACATCTCCGTTCACGGACTTCCTTCGCCTTTTTCGTTCCCCTTTATACCACAGTGTCTGGGAACCCAGTAAAGGCGGGTGTTGTGTAAACGTATACGAAGTAGAGAGTCCATGCTGACGCCCTCCTGACGCTCTTACGTTATAATAGAATTACGTCTGTTAAAAACTATTTAAAAGGCATCAAATTAAATATTTCTGAATATCTCATGGCTCAATACTGTGTTAAAGTGTGGATATAGTTTTCTTTCATCATTCTGCTGGCCTGGTACCTGTACCCATATCAATGAGCTTTTGTTACCCTCAATGGCCCCGGCTATAAATATTTCCACAACACTTTGTAGAGTACCAACAGTATTCGGAAAATCTACGCTGCATCAAATCATTTCTTTATTATTTAACAAAGTAAATTGCTACACTTCTTTTGTTCACGATTTCTTCTCCCTTTTCTCCCTCTCTCTCTTTTTTTATTCACGGTAAAATGAAAGAAAAAAATTGTAGACAAAAACCAGACGAAATAATTGAATGAAATGGAACTTCACATGTAAATTAGAAAATAAAAGCAGCAGCATAAGAAAACAGCCCTTAACGTATTCACTGACAACTAATGATTATAGTGTGGAGGCAACTATACACTGGCACAAGCGATATGATGGATTATTTTTATTCACAAAGAGAGAAAAAACACTTCTTTTACCATCATTAAGACAACACCACCAGGCATATGGTGGCAACAAAATCTGTCTGGGCTTTTTTGATTATTAAATTAAAATAAAAGATTATTATTCCACTCAAACATAACGATGTATTATTTATAAGAGGCAAATTAATATACAACAACAACAAAAAGTAAACTTTTGACAACTTAATTAAAAACTAAATTTTTAATTAATTTTAAATACAATGGCGAACAAAATTTTACACACGTTTCGTAGTATTAAATCAAAAGTTTTTTTCAGAGAAATTTTTCTTTATGGCCAATGGACGTCGCGATAATATAAGAAATTAATATTGCTGGACACTTCTAATGCAAAAAAGCCAAAATGTATGGTTATAGAATGGACATACCATAGGCTTCACTGATGTTCGCGATATTTTCAAGAACCTTTCCAAAATACTATGACGTGTACACACATCCAGGCAATAATGCGAACTAAACAGTCACTTTTTTCGAATGCAATGGCTTCTGGGTACTCCAAGCCGCCGATAACTACACTTGTTTATGTAACCACCAAATGAGAAATGAGCTTCAGTGTGTTCCTTACGTTGATGCACATGCCTGACCACATCTCTAATGATTACAGTTTTTTCAAACTTCTGTATAATGTTGCCAATTCCTTTTACAGTACATCCGCTACACATTCATACTTACATACATACATATGTACATAAATGGTTATTATAATCTTTCAGACAGGATTTTAACCTAGCTTCGCACATCACTTATGTTGTGTGTGTTAATTTTATACATGAGTGGCGGAACCTACAGTTTAAAGTCGACTCCGAATGACAGATTTTTTTGAGAAACTTTTTTCATGGCAATTTTATTCACTTTCAGACTTTTTGCCAGAAATCTGCTGACGGGAAGTAACCGAAGGTGTATTTTTTCAATTTTCGTTTCATTGGAGATGTCCGACCTGGGGTTTGAACCGTGGCCTACCGTCTAATAAGCCAACACACTACCTGCTAGATTACGGCGACTTAAACCAACCTGCATTATCAAAAAGTTAATGTTGTCGACAGTTAATAACTTAATACTATGTTCAGATATGCACTTTTATTGAGTCAATATTCGGTTAATTGAGTACAATATTTTAATGTGATGTTTTTGTACGACACGCTATTTCACTTGCTTGTCTGTCTGCATAGAAAACACAAACAATAACAATCAATTTTGTTTGTGTTTCCCATATATATGCAGCCCTTGCGCTGACCAACTTCCCCTTCCTTGGATCGGAGGAACTTGATCAGTACAGCGGCTGCGTTCACCTGTGGCATCACAACGGGCCGCTATGCGTGCTCAAGTGAGCTTTTTTGGTAAATTAAAGCTACCACGCTAACCTAACCTAACCCATATAAAAAGACAAGGAAGTGAAATAGCCTGTCTTACAAAAACATCACATAAGTGTTCAGGCATAATAATATACGCAGTTCAACTGCTTATTCAATATTCACTTGACAGCTGGTAAACAAAACAGCTGGTTGTTTCAACAACATTGTTTTTATTTTGTTTTATTGTTTTTGTCGTTGTTGACATTCGAGTTGTCAAATATCAATATTTTGTGATAATTTGGCATTATTCACTGTATAGGAAATTATTTGTTTTATAGATGACTTCCATAGGAATGGTATGAGACACACACAAAAATTTAAATTATTTTCTTTCTTTTTTCAGAAAGTTTTTTGTAGTCCGCCATCATATACTCAAACAAATCCATGTATTTATTCTAGTCTGTCGTGTTTTTTGAGAATTTTTAATAACTTTTTTTCTTTTTTAATTGTTTACATAACTAAAAACATCTTTTTTGGCCGCTAACCGACTCTAATTAATAACTTCTCTCTCTCTCTCTCTCTCTCTCTCTCTCTTTGTGTATCACAAAACATGTTTATGCTTGTTTAAACACACATTGTGTACGTAGAATAAAAGAAAACCAACAACAACAACACACAACAAAATAATAACAACAACAAAAACAATAACAAAGTTTTTTTGTTTTTTTGCAATTAAAATTATCCATAATTGATAAGTGGATGTTTAAAAACTCATTAAAATTCATTTAAATTTTAAACGAACAACACACTTTGGCATTTTACCTTAAAAACTCATACCCAATTACCCGATGGCAGACAATTAGTAAAACGAGTGTGAAAAATTATAGACGAGCAAATACGGCTATTTGTTGCTGTATGTCGGAGATCTAAAATCGTTTCTTTAATGTTTGATGATAATATTTGATGTGAACTGCAATCAGTATAACTTCTGCTTTCTCCAAGTGAGTAGCTGATTACTCAGCATATTATCGTGAATAAAATTATTGTTAGTAGACAATTATTTTTTTCCGCTGAGAAGGAGTAAATGTACCTAACCGCACCATAGGGGAAGTCGTCACAATCTTCCGTGTGTGGGGCCCTCACCCACTAAATCTCCCCCTACTCTTTTGGACTCTTTGTGCCCACACCGGAACTACTGTAGTATTACTTCGAAGTGGAGTCCCTTAGTATCCATATCAGCGTCCGGATTGCGCAACGAGATGTGAAAAGGTGTTTAAACATCCATTCTAATCCTCTCATCCAAGTCCAGTTTCTTAGACTTCAACAAGGCTTCAGTATAACTGGCTACGCTATTCCAATTTTCTTCGCTGTTCGGGAGTATACCGCAGTAGTTTTAGACAGTACAGACGCCGACTTTGGCCTCAAGATTCGTTCTTTCTAAACTCCATTGCCGTCCATCTACCACTTGTTTCAGTGTTCCATTTCTCTTGCCATTGTTGTATGGTTTGCTTTCTGGCGTTGTCGATATTTACTGTCTTTCCGTGCACGTTTTTAGTCTCCCACACTAGGATTTTGGATTGGTATGCATTCGTGATACTTAGAAAAGCATATTTGATAAGTGATTAAAGTTTTTAAGGAAATAGCTTTAAACACTTGTAAACTATATAACTCCAAGGTTCTTTTTGCTATTTCAGTAGAATCCAAAGTACTCTGTATATGTTGAAGAACCCTGAAAAAGTTGTGGAAAATACATTGTATTCAAAAAAACTTACGGTTTGTCCTCTTGGACACCTCGGAAATGACTTCTGTAGAAGGTGTGAATATATGGAGGAGGATAAAACTATTCTTCACCTACTGTGTACATACCCAGGTCTTTGTCAGAGGAAAAAGAGGCACCTGTGTGCCTACTATATGACGGATTTGAATGAACTGTCATGCATCGATATTGTCAGTCTAAGACTCTTCATCGGAAGCTTCGAGTTGTTCTCGGAATAGAGGAACAATGTTGGTATCACAATGTGGCCTTTTATGTGGCCTAATTGTATCCGCTGATATGATTAGTCGCCGTAGTCTACTAAGTAGTGTGTTGGCTTATTAGACCTAAAGCCAGGATTCGAGCCGCTGGCCAGACATCAAAACAAAATACAAAAAGTATTTCTTCGGGGACTTCCTCTCAGAAGATTTCTGGCAAAAACTCTGAGAGTAAATAAAAATTGCCATGAAAAGTTTCTCAAAAATCTGTCGTTCGGAGTCAACTTTAAACTGTAGGTCCCGCCACTCATATACATATAAAAAAAATTAACGCACACAACATAAGTGGTGTGAGAAACTAAGTCGTAATCCTGACTGAAGAGTTGTAATGACCAATTATGTATGTATGTATGATATGAGTGAACTGAGTGGACAACAGCGTTGCCATTTGCCAAGTTTTCCCTTTTTTTCCAAGTTTTTTGAGATGCGAAGAAGTTTTCAAAAACAAGTTTTTAATAAAAATTCAAAATTTTAATAAATTCAACAATAACACGAAATATTTACATTTTTAAATAAAATATTGTGTATTTTATTAGTCCCGGGCAAAAGTAGCAAAGAAACACCAATAGAGGGCACTGATCTCCGGTGTTTCCTTTAAAAATGTTGATAATTATGTGGAAAACAAGTTTTTTTTGTAAAGAAAAAAACTTTTTTCTCAGAAATAAAAAGTTTTTAAAAAAAAATTACATTGCAACGCTGGTGGACAGCCACCTACCTAACTGTTTGCTCTTCATCTTAAATCATTTATAAGCCATCAGGTAGGTTTTACGTTTAAATAAAGAGCGCATGGATTATATTGAATAATTTGAGAGGGTATTTCCCAGAAATAATTCAAAAGTTATGGATTCCGGGCATCGAATACTTACGAATTTTTTTGTTCGCAAAATTGATACCTTCGGGCTGTGGTTTCTTAGGTAACACAATTTAAAACTTTTCATTTATAAAACTAAGTGAACTGCATCAATCCAAGCAACCAAACAATTCTCTCATTTCTACTTTAAGTGCCTTTAATAAAATTATATTTCGAATAAGAATTAAGTAAGCAATTAATTTGCAAAAAAATCTCCTTTAACTCTTTTTTTTAAATCTTTAAAAATTGTGTCTTTCGAAAAATAAAATTTCTAAACTTGGAAAATTCTTTCATTCTTCGAAAAACAACCACAAACGAATGCTGCATAAAGAATTTAAAATCACTGCAAAAAAAACAACGAAGATTTCTTCTCTCTTTTACGGCGGTGATAGTGAAAGGAATTCAAAGCAGAGTGTATAGAGGAGCAGAAGCTTTAAAGGAAATCAAAAGAAACTTTACATTTTCAAATGCCAAACAATAGTGATTGTGTGATACAAAACCAACTCAAGAGTTTTAATGTTGTTATGCATACTTCGACTACGACTACAACTTCGACTTTGACAGTGTTACGACTGCTACTGCCTTTGTTGTTGTTGTTGTATTCATTTCCATTTCCGTATTGTAACAGAACAATTCATAGAAATATTGTTTGTTTCCGTCCAGTATTGGTTGGTTGGAATTGATTTTCCTTTTTCTTCTTACCACTTACACTTGGCAATTCCTTAATGGAATTGGGTGTATGTGTGTATGTGCGTATGTGTACAGTTCTATTTGAATAATGTCTTGTCGGTTGAGTCTTTCTCGCAGGGTGCGTTTGTAACTGTTATCGTGTTGCCATTGTGTTTGTTTACTTATAATCCTACTGTTTAGGAAGCTGTCAGAAGTAGAACGATAGAATTTGTTTGTATTCCATTGATTAGCATAAAACTATATTGAGAAGAATAACAACAACAACAACAGCAACAACAACAATTATAGCAACAAAAAGTAAGAAATATTGTATTGAATACCGGAACACAACATGGCTTTGTAGCCGTATTGGCTTTAAGGCTTTTCTTCCTCGAACAAGTAAACGTAATACAACGACGTCGTGTACTTATTGTACGCTTAAATGCAGAAAAAGCAAAACACGTTATTACGAAATGAAAATTTTAAGATTACAATTGTAAACTCGAGCTATTGTTGTTGGTAGAAAAACACGGGAACAAAAAGAAAATCTCAACTTATGACAGAAGCTAAAATTTAATGTTATTCTACGCCATTGTTGATGTTGTTAATCTTGGCAATTGTATGAATATCATTACAGAATACATGGCATATGGCTGAAATCAAATTTATTTTATTTAAAATAATTTAAAAGCAATCACTTGGCATGCTTTAAAAGAAGTTTTATTGAAAATTTGAAAAAATACATAGGTTAGGATAGATTTTTTATTTTTCAATTGAATAAAGCAGCATTTACAAGGTTATTTAAGGAATTTTGTATTTATTTTGTATTCTTTTCTACTACTTTATCTTATTTTTGGAAAAAAAAACAAATTTTTTTTGTGATGATCTTAATTGGACTTTTGGGATACAAGTTTGCAGATAATCTGTATGACCTGTGTTGGATATTTACGACATTTGTTCCCTGGCATAAAATATTGACGACTTCTATGGCTAAGTTATCGCTGCCGCTAATTTGGAAGAGCGCCACAGCCTTCACATATTACGAATACCGGGACATAGTGGTATTCAATGAAACTGGCCTGATGGAACAAAACTATTGAACTCTCTAGAAAGTTGCCTTTTATTGGTAATCTATTCGAAAACTTGCGAGCTTATAATTAACAATGCAGAATATCGCACTGTCAACGGCATGTTAAGGACGACACGCGGATAGTCTGCAAAACTTCAACAGAGCACAATCAGATTGATGTTTAAACCCATTTTGGACTTTTAAACAAAGACTTCTGCAAGAGCTGCAGAAATGAGCAATATATGTTAAGCAGAAAGCACCTCTGTTTCTAAAGGGTGTTTTTTATAGAGGTATAGAACTTTAAGTTGCAATAAAACAACGATGTATTATTCGATTGACATGAATTTTATTTATCCGAAAGATAGTCTTGTGGCATTGCATTTTAAATATGATTTCTGGCATATGACCGCCACGGCTGGCGCGGATGTAGTCCAATCTGGACGTCCAATTTTCGATGACTTTTTCCAACATTTGTGGCCGTATATCGGCAATAATATGGCGAATTTTGTTTTCCAAATGGTCAAGCGTTTGTGGCTTTACCGCATAGACCAATGACTTTACATAGCCCCACAGAAAGTAGTCTAGCGGTGTTAAATCACAAGATTTTGGAGGCCAATTCACTGGTCCAAAACGTGAAATTAGGCGGTCCCAAAAGGTGTCTTTCAATAAATCTATTGTGGCACTAGCTGTGTGACATGTTGCGCCGTCTTGTTGAAACCACATCTCCTGGACATCATGGTTATTCAATTCAGGAATGAAAAACTTAGTAATCATGGCTCTATACCGATCACCATTGACTGTAACGTTATGGCCACCATCGTTTTTGAAAAAGTGCGGACCAATGATTCCACCAGCCCATAAAGCGCACCAAACAGTCAGTTTTTCTGGATGTAACGGTGTTTCTACATACACTTGAGGATTACCTTCACTCCAAATGCGGCAGTTTTGTTTGTTGACGTAGCCATTCAACCAGAAGTGCGCTTCATCGCTAAACAAAATTCGCTTATGCAAATCGGGAACAACGGTAATCTCGTTTTGGGCCCATTCGACGAATCTACGCCTTACTTGATGATCGTTTGGCTTCAAATCTTGCACGAGTTGGATTTTGTAAGCACGCAAGCCAAGATCCTTCCGCAAAATCTTCCATAAAGTGGATGGACACAGATCCAATTCCTGTGCTCGATGGCGGATGGACTCATTCGGGTCTTCCTCAATGCTACGCTCTACAGCAGCAATAGCTTCTTCTGTACGCACCGTACAGCGTCTCTGGGGATGCGAGTTATCAATAAGAGTAAACGTGGTGCGAAAACGTTCCATGGTTAATCGAATTAACTGCTCTGATGGACGATTTTGTCGACGATAAAATGGACGTAGTGCGCGATACGTTTTCGGCACAGAACCATTATTTTCGAAATAAAATTGCACTATTTGCAAGCGTTGTTCAGGCGTGACTCTATTCATGATGAATTGCCAAACCAAACTCAGAATAAATCACTTGACAGCTGTTAAATCGGTCGCCATCTTGAAAAGTAATGCCAACTTAAAGTTCTATACCTCTATAAAAAACACCCTTTACTATGATAAACTTTAGGAGTATAAATGACTTCCTCAGAAATAGTGAATGGTTTCAAGACAAAGAAAAGTGGAAAACTGTAGTATACAATAGGCTAGTGTGTCTAACTCGTCCTCTTACGATAACAGCTACTGCTGCAATATATTATATAATTTATGCTGGTGCCTAAATGTTGGGTTTCATTAATTTCCCTCTCTATATTCGAACTTTCTTTTTCTAGGCCGATTTTGTTCGGCCCAATGACCTCTGCCCTCAATTTTATGGAAAATTGATGAATTTCTCAAAATCAAATGATGTCTTATGTAGCTTGGTTTGTAATTCTTAACTTATATTTATTTTATGCAGCCTTTCATCCTATCAACAGATTATTTTAAGGATTTGCCAAGTCAGTCATGTTTTATTACGTTCCTCTAGACATAAAGCCCATGATTCATTGCAATTTTCTAATTTTCTTCATTTCTAAGATGGATCTGGAATGCAGGTCAGGACGACGTTGAATGTAATAACATAGCTGACGTATTTACGAAGCATGTACAACAATTTCATCTATTGGGGGACAAATAAAATACCCGAAAATAAAATATTTACAAAATTAACACCATTTGTGAATAGACTAGATAAATAGGACCCAATATGAATAGACAAAGGATATGTTTTGAATTGAGAACACTTATTAGCAGACACACCAAAAGCTAAATATATCATACATGGATGAGGACATACATAATTGGTCATTACAACCCTTCAGTCAGGATAACGACCTAGTTTCTCACACCACTTATGTTGTGTGTGTTAATTTTATACATGACTCCGACTCGACTTCGAACAACAGATTTTTTGAGAAACTTTTCATGGCAATTTTATTTATTCTCAGAGAGAGTAAATCTGCTGAGAGGAAGACGTCGAATAAATATTTTTTATATTTTGTTTGATGTCTGGCCTGGAGTTTGAACCCTGGCTTTTCGTCTAATAAGCCAACACACTACCTACTAGACCACGGCGACCACATGGATGAGCAGTAATTACGTGCAAGCAGAGATGGCCACTCACATTCTCTCCGCCATTATCCGGCTCAACGACATTTAAAATATAAAATTTTTATTCTTACAGAATTTATGTATATGAAATAATATATAAATAATGTCTAAGCAATGTTTTACAAAATTTATAGATTTATGGTAAAAGAGGTATATTGAGATCCAAGCGAACTGTGCTTAAGGCCGCTGTTAATTTAACCTAACCTAACCTAACATAATCTTTATTTTTTCCGAATGTAAAAAAATTTAACCAATTGTCCTAGCATTTCCATATAAATCTTCATTAATTACTTCTTTAATTTTCAGCAAATGATTTGAAAAATTTCTAAAATTACTCGCAATCATATTTAATGCCTGTTTTTATTTAAATTATATTTCTTTTCGCAGTTTATGTTTGTACTTTTTTTCTGGTATTTTATAATTTATAACAGAAAAATTGCAGCAACACTCGAAATTAAAAACAAATCAATTGCACTTGATGAATAAAAACCAGCACAGCCATAAAGAAAAAACCCACAAAAAAAAGAACAGAAACCGTCAACGCCTCAACTAACGAAAACATTCACAAAAAACACACAACAAAAACACAAGAACAAAAACAGAAAAAGAAAAATATTATTTTATTAAAACCACTTGTACAGTTATACGTAACGTAACGAAAATAAATGGTTTTTCCATTTAGTTTGACAGTCAAGTTTTCTTTTTTCTTTTTTTCATTGTTTTTTATGTTTCCTGTACCATTTCATTCATACACTGTGACTGACTCCATGTGTATTAGTGTGAGTAAACTTCATATTTTTTTTTGGTCCTTTGAGTATGCCATTCTCTCTAATAGAGTTGTTGCTTTCATTCCTATGGATTTGTATTCATTGTTTTCCTTTCTATGGGGAATTTATTTGGGTATAAGAGAGTATATGTAAATGTGTGTGTGTGTGTGTGTGTTAAAGAGTAGTCAACAATCAGTCAGTTATACAATCATCAATCACATAAACAACTGTTTGTGATATGTTTGTCTGATAGTGTTTGTGTTCATAGTTGCGTATGAGTGAAACTGACTCTCTGTTGATAATAAACGGGAGATGCAAGAAGAAATATTGTGGGTCATTTCATGCTACGTTTGCAGAGTTTATTTAAAGGAAACCACACTGGTGGCGTATACTTAATATTGTATTTAACAAATTGCATACGCTTTATACGATCGCTTGCTTTGTTTTTTTTTCTTAATGACTGTTACAGAACCAATATACATATGTAATGTCTAAAAAATTCTTATGGAATACTGGAATATTCAGGGCCTAAATTCAACATCTTAAACTAAATTTTATAATTTAGTTTCTATCGTAAATTTATTCATATGTATTGTATGTGCCACACACTACAAAATGTTATTCATTTAGTTAAATACAGTTGTTGTAAAAGTCTACCAAAAAAAACACAAAAATTTAAAACACTTTTACTTTATTTGTGTAATTTTTCTTTACAATCGTATTGTAAAAATTTACAACATCAACAAAAAAAGAGAAAAGAATAGATAAATAAGACAAATTGTATATGAGTAATGGGTGTACGCATGTGTGTATGCATATAAGTTGTTAAACGGTTAAGAACAGACTTAAATTTAAAACTACATTTGAATTTATGATTTGTACGCTATTTATTGTTATTTGTATAATGATATTCACAATATATGGCTCCATAGATTGCAGTGTTAAATTATTTATAATTTAAAATTATTTTTCTATTTTAAATTTTAGAAATTATTGTCTTTCAATTTTGAATTTTTTTATTCGCTTGCATTTGCTAACCAATTAGGGATTTGATGACATTCAATGTCCTCATATCTATGCAGCTAGCCAGGATTGAAAATAAAATGTCTAGCCATCTGATTCTTAGCCTTTTCCCATCAGTACTGATGTAAATTCCATGCAAAACCTGACTACTTTTTTAATATACGTACTATATTCCTGTTTAATATTGAGAAATATCTTACGCTAGTTTACAGCATTACAAACAGCTCATAAGTCTGTTTGAATGAAGATGCAATCATCACTTGTATGTGTAAAAATTTGTCAAAATCGGTTAAATAATAAAATGGTGGGTGAGGCGTACCTAGTGGGCTGGATATCCATGGTATCAAGTATTCTAAAACAGTTCATGTTACGGTCAGGTAATACTTGGGATTGGTAATGAAACTAATGTCGCTGCTGGAGCTAATATCTTTATTATCGACAAGAAAATGCTATCCAATCATCGAATCCAAGTCATCGAACAAAAAATGCAAGTCATCGACAAAAAATTTAAGTCGTTGACCAAAAAATGCAAGCCATCGACCAAAAAATGCAAGTCATCGACAAAAAAATGTAAGTCATTGACAAAAAAATGCAAGCCATCGACCAAAAAATTCAAGTCATCGACAAAAATATATGTCATCGACCAAAAAATGCAAGTCATTGATAAAAAAATCTATGCCATCCACCTAGAAATGCAAGTACTTGACACAAAAAATGCAAGTCTCGACAAAAATACATTTCATCGACAAAAAATGCAAGTCATTGTTCAAAAAATGCAAATCATCACTTAAAAAATGCAAGTAATCGCCAAAAAAAAAAAAAATACACGTCCAATACCAAAGAAAATGCAACCCATCACCCAAAAAAATTCGAACCATCGATGGATGGTATGATAGAGAACTTTTTAATTCCATTTGAAGAAAACAATTAGCGTGGTCTCCTATATCTCCGCTCCCAAGTAACGCCCGACCGTAAGTGAACATGTTTTGGAATCCTTGAGGCTATAGCTATCTAGCCCACTGGGTCCATTTCCACCACTAAGGCAATTATTTTATTCGATTTAGACCGATTTATATAGAGCACTTTTTTGTTTGCTAATTTGAAAAAAGCTAACTTCGACGCACATATCTCCGTAAGTAACACACGACCGTAGGGAAACCTCTTTAGGAATCCTTAATCCAATAGCTATCGAATCCACTAAGTCTGAAAACCACACTCTCTTTAAATTTTATTGAATTTCGCCCGAGTTATGGAGGACATATTTGGTAAAAGAAAACTTGATTTTTCAACTTTATTGTCTCCAATAAAAATTTTTAATTTCCAATTTTTTTTTTCTTATTTTTTGTGAAATTCAAGGGTTTAGCTTCGTCTGCCTGTCACTTTTTCTGCAATTTGTGACTACTTTAAGATTTTTAATCGATTTTTTCCTTCATTTTACCAAATTTATCAATTATGTTAACTTAACAGTATCTGTTACTGTTCTGTTACTGTGTTCACTGTAAAATAGAAGAACATAACGTTCGTAGCTATCTTTACAAAAATTAAATTTACTACTAATTTAGTTTCTAATTTAGTCTACTAATTTAGTTTTGTTAAGGCCATTTAATATAAATTTCGAAATGCTCAAGGACATCTTCGTGTATTATTTTAGGATCTATCCAGTTCTTAACTTTCGTTCTGTTCATTTAAATGTTTACATTACTTCGTTATGCCGAGTACAAACTAAGATTTTTGTTTGCCATATGAGGTGCTCAGTAGAAAAAATTTTGAGTGTTCGTTAAATGCAATGTTCACTTAAACGAATGTTCGTTAAATCGGAAAACTGCTGTATTATTTATAAGTATAAATAGTTGCCTTTTTTATGTTTACATAACATGGTAAATTTAAAAATAGAAAAAAAAATATTGCAATCTAATACATTTTCTAGTCAATTTGTGTTAAGTTTGTACACTTATTCACATTATTATAGCAGAGCACATCAAATTATTTTAATTCCTAATTAGGCCAGTTTTCTTTACGATTGCTTATGCCATTCACAATTAAGACTCGACCATACAGGCAGGCCGTATTTTGTTGAATTGATTATGAATGCCTTTAGCTTAGCAGAGTCGGCGCTCACAATGATACTTTGAAATATATACTCATATGTACATAGACTGACACATCCTTAATCTATAATTTAATTCTAGAATTAGAAATTTACCATTCACTTCTACACATTCACATAAGTATACCTATACATCCGTTGGAGTAGCACACACTACACATTTGTATCATAAGATTCATGCTTGAAGCCTATTTAATATACGATAAGCTTATGCTTACATATGTACTTGTACATACATTCATATGTGGAGTATATATGTATTTCACTTACCAGCAGCGAGTTGTGTTGTGTTGCTGCCAACCAACCAACCAACCTCTAAACAATTGCCAATTCAGTTCAGTTTTAATTCTTCTTTAATTACAAAGAAACAAACCTTCTTAGCCATGCATAGGCGAGTATGTTAAGAGTTACCATCTCTGGCCAACTAACTAATTAGTGGCCAACAAACACAACTAAATGAGCATCGAAATAAGCCTTAAGGTTTTGAGATTAAATAATTGAAAGCCTACTATGGCATAGCAGAACACATTATGTATGTATGTATGTAACACATTAAAATTGTGCCCTTTCCACCATGGCGTAGGGGAGGGTGTTGCATTCCACAGATAGAATTGCACACGTGATTTGAAAATTAACTGTTGCTTAATTTAAGTTATTGAAGATTAAACACGTGCCCTCTTATGAAAGATGAGAGTGAAATGGCAAAGAAACATAAAATCCAAGCGTACAGGCATACATACATACATATGGGGATATATACAAACATACAGTGAGCGTCAAAAGAAACTGTACACTATGGATAAAATTCTAACAATCACCAAACTTAACTTTTACCACTTAAGGAGGGTGCCCGAAAAAATTTGACAATATTTGGAAAAGTTTTTGCAATTTTTTTTTTCAATTTTAAAAACTGGCGAAGGAAACACATTTAAAATAAAAATAACGGTAATTTATTAAAGTATATTTAATGTAACAGTTTCTTTTGACGCTCACTGTATATTTAATTGAGAAAGAGAAATCAACAATACTCTGGTGGAGTAATGAATAAAATTTATAGGAAATCAATTGTTTATAAAATATTATACAAGAATAACAATAACTTGTTGCTAATTTACAGACCGTATATAATTGAATTAACCAAGTTAATTGTGCATATTTGAAGTTAAATTGATTGAAAATTGAAATTGCCCTCAAGGGTCTAATTACACAGCAACAATTATAGGCATTGGAATTAGACTTTGTTTTCTGGGTTAAAAAATTTTAATAAAAATCATTGTATGTGTTTAAGTACATAATACATACATACGAGTATATTACTGTAATACAACATTACAACCCTTCAGTTAAGATTACGACCTAGCTTCCTACACCACTCATGTTGTGTGTGTTAATTTTATACTTGAGTGGCGGGGAGCTACAGTTTAAAATCGGCAGATTTTTGAAAAACTTTTCATGGCAATTTTCTATTTACTCTCAGAGTTCTTACCAAAAATCTGCTGAGTTAAACACAACTAACGTTTGATTAATGAACCGTTTTGATCTTCAACCGTCCAACTCTAATATATCTGCAATAGCATCTATGGAGATTTCAGTTGTAGCATGAATATGTATAGAAAGCGTGATACTTTCATTATTTTTCAATGGTGACCGCTCTTTGAGACTATTTTTACAAACAACATAATCAGACTTATGACTTCTAACGAGCTATTTTAACCTCTCTTTTCGTGATGCAGGTCTCGCCTTCATTATTTTTGATTCGAAACCACCCACGTATTTTATTTGAAATTTTATTTTGTCAACATAACTTCCACAAAATCAAGCAAAAATCAATGCAAGTATCTGTGCTATTATGAAAACCTGCTTGGCTAGTCAAATGATTCTCTTCACTCTTAAGTCTCATTCAACTACCCCTCACCTTTGGTAAATTAAAGCTACCACGCTAACCTAACCTAACCTAACCCCTCACCTTTAAGTAAATGCCAGAATACCTTAAATAAAACACTTTATGTCTCCTATCTAGGACGATCCTTGCTTAAATTCTTGCAATATTTGTGAAAGTAAACAGACAGACAGATTAACTTTCAGGGGAATCTACCTTAAATAAGCATCAGTGGCGAATCCATTGAGGTTTGCATTTCCGACTTCTCTAATCTGAAGGAGCATGCATTCTTGACTTCTACAAACAAATTCGACTAATATGAAGTGCAGAACAATAGAGTCCTGTAGGATGTCTAAGCAGCCTAGCACCAATATTAAAACAGACGTATCAGATTGCCCATAAGTATGCAGAGTAATGGCTGTTTTGACTAGTTACTGGGATATCTGCTGAATAGAAATGCACCATAATGATCATTGTCGTTAACGAGTTGTCCTGCTCTTCATAGCTGCCGCCTTAATGTGTTTGGTAGCTGGGTAATGCCACCGCAGTCTAGTAGGTAGTGTGTTGGCTAATTACCCGAGAGCCCGTGGTGTTCAAAATCCAGCACAGACATCTCGAACAAAACGAAATTCGAATAAAATACTCCTTTTATTGACTTCCTCTCAACTGTTGCAAAACACGGAGAGTAAATGAAGTTATCATCAAAAGTTTCTCAAAAATCTGTGATTTGAAGTCGACTTTAAAATTATTAAAATTAAGATATATAACATGAGTGGTGTGAGAAGCTAGGTTCGAATCCTGACTAAAGGGGGTGTAATAACAAATTAAGTTAAATAAGTTGGTTAATGCAAGACATTACGGAGATACATATCATCGATTCGATTGACAATTTCAGGTACTTAGATTTGGTGGACTGTTGGTTATAAGTGGTTTTTGGTATTTGTCAAAACAGAGCTCTTAAATACTGTTTCTCACTTTTACAGAGTGGTCACTATCCAACAAAAAAGCTGGTTTTATATTCAGAATACGTCTGACAAACGGTCAGTGTTGTTCAATATCAATAAATTTTTATTTTTACCTGAAATGAAAGAATTCGCTGTAGTCTCGTAGGTAGTGTTTTGGCTTATTAGACGTAAGGCCTCAGCTCAAATCTCAGATCAGACATCTCGAACGAAACTAAATATGAACAAATATTTCTTCCGATACTTCCTCTCAGCACATTTCTGGCAAAAACTCTGAGAGTAAATAAGAAATTGCCATGAAAAGTTTGTCAAAAATCTGTCATTAGGAATCGACTTTAAACTGTAGGCCCCACCACTCATGCATAAAATTAACACACAAAACATCAGTGGCGTGAGAAGCTAGGTCGTAATCCTGACTAAAGGGTTGTAATGACCAATTATGTATGTATGTATGCAAGAAAAACTGGTTTTAGTTGACTGCTGGTTCCAACAAAATGTTGTTAAGTGACACAAGCTACGCAATACCATGACCATATTGTAAGGCGGGTTTAAAGAGCAATTAATTTTAGGTAATGGAGCAGTCCATTGACCGCCAAGATCATTTCTTTTAATATTTCAACTCTTTTTTTATACAAGTCTTTTACATACAGAAGCAAGGCAGTCATACTTCTAGTTTTGGAAGAACACCTTGCGTTGGAAGACCTTGACCTTGGCATTGGTAAAGCAACAGCCGAAATGGTAATAAAATTACGTTAAAATTTCACCTAAAACTTGCCTTAAATCATTTTCTTAATTATGCCACATTGATATTGTTATGATCATAAAGTTTTATAGAAAAAAATCCATAAAAGTCTGCAAATTTAAATCAGCAAATTAGCACTACAGTGTAAACATTGTTTTAAAGTTGATGTATAAATGATGTTTCATACTAACTGCCTTATAAAACGAACCCAATTAAAAAGAAAATTGGACATAAATTTAAGAAAACCTAAATCAAAACAAAAGTTTAAAATCATATTCTGAATTATTTAAAAAAATAATCAGAAGAACATGTTAGAAAATCATGTTCAGAAGCATCACTTTCACTGTCTTTCTTTGCCTTCCTTTTATATTTTATGACCTGCCATTTGAAATTTTCAAAGTAAATTGTTTAAAAAACTTTTAACTTAATTGAAAAGAAGAGCTAAGTATACGAATGCGTTCAAAGGATATAATGCCCGGGGAGATAACAAATTTACTATGACTGCTCCTTTAACAATTTACACATTGATTCGTTCACTTAGCAGTTCAAGCATACCTCAATTTATTCACTTATTTCAGCATTTTTTTTCATACAGTCATCCAGTCATTCATTCAGTCATCCATCTATTTTATTTTCATTTATCGAATGCAGCCAGTCAGCAGTCATTTAGTCAGCAAAAGTCGTAAATATTTTTACGATTTTCATTTTTATATGATTTTATTGTTGTTGTTGTTTTTATTACACTTTTTTCTTTCTCTTTTTTATTGATACGATGCGTTAAGGCATCCAACTTATAAAGATGGTTTGTTGTTGCTGCTCTGCCGTAATTCATAATTCAAACACATTCGCAAATACATATGTTTTGTTGTTGCTATCCCAACAAGGAGTGTTATGTTGTTGAATTCGGTAAAAACACAATGAAAATATTTTCCAATTTTTCTAAATGTTGTTGTTACTTTGTAACACATGTAAACAACCAAAACACACACTCATTTAGCCCCCCAAAGGCAAACAGGACAGACATACAAAGAAAAAGAAATTTTCTGTTGACATTTTGTTGTATCATAACGTACGTACATATGTTTGCAGAAGATTTTTACTTCGTCCGTCCGTATGTTAGCCTAACCGATGTCTTCGATTCGATTGCCAGTCAACTCTTATTGTAGGTGTCAGGAATACTGGAACACTGGCTTGCTTGTTGTCACTGGGGGAAATATTTTTAAGTCGATAAAAGAGAAACAAAAAAAAACACAAAAAAATTTATCTCGTTACAGAGCAATCAGGATATTATGCCCCTAGAGAATTTTCATAAGTGTTGCTCATACTCTCCCATAATATTCTTCGACATACATTTCCTCATACACACAATGAATACGTCTTACACAGATGTGTGATGTGCGAAGTTGGAACATATTTTCGATTTTTATTTCTATTTTTTTAACGATAATTTACAGTGGGGCAAAACAGAAGAATTAAATGAAAGTCTCAAATCTCGAAAGAATTCTAGCATGGATTACGTTTAGGCTTCGTTAGTTCCAAAAAGGTCTTTGACTGTTTAAATAATCAATGAATCTAGAAACGCCTGCAAAAATAGGAATTCCCGGCATTGCTTTTCACTGTAAAATTCCTCACATTTTCAGAACCCTTTGATATTGTAGCTGGAAAGTTCGAAAAATATGTATCTTTTTCCTTTTTTCGCATTTATGGTGTTAAAACATGAGTTTATCCTTTCAAGTATCGACGTTGCACTAAAAAGGTTATTACTTGGAACCCTAAAAACATACAACATTCGAAAGATTAGACATACACTAGCTGTACTGATTTCCTCCAAAACAGGGTCTAAATAAAGCAGATGGCTTACAAACATGCTTTTGAAAATAGCAATTACGTGCTAACATCAGAAAGCAAGTCTGCTGTACTCTGTTAATCTGTTGTTTAACGGTAAAGTTATTGATATCGTTTTCAGGCTCTTCATAGTAAAAGTATTTGCAGAGTAAAGCAGAATAAGGCAGTCTCCTCAATTATCAAATGCCACAAGAATTTTCAATTCTAATGGCAAATCTATGCTTTCATATGGAAGTAAAACGTAGTAAAAAAATTTAGGCGTTTAAAAACCGTTGTTTAATAGATATTCTTTGCATATATGGTTTGGTTAGGTTAACTGGTGGCTTGCCTTTCACACAGCTAGTTCATTCGGTGGCCATATACTATAGTTCATTGTGTTACCCAGTGTATGGTAAGCCCTCTTGTCAAGATCTGTTAGTGGTGGTTGTGACCCACTCCAAGCTCAGGATGAAAACGGCCAGTTCCCTAAGAGGCACGTTCACCACCACATTTGCCCACATTTTCAAACGTTTTGTCAACCAAAAACCGATGACGTCTATCCTAAAGCGTAGGGTACTTGCATAAAAGGAGTTGCAACGATTCCATTTCCTCCACATCATGTTAGTCTTTGGAGTAATCCTGGTGTCTCATATATGGTAGTGGCCTCTCAATTTGATTTGTAACTGACGAGTGCGTTCATACTAATTTCAAGTGAAAAGCAAATATCTGGCAAATAATGGAAATGAATTGTGCATTGCCTTCGGAAATCTTAAAATAATATTGCCTCGATAGCTTTAGGTTGCTAATCTTATAAGTTTGATCTTGAGGATATTCCAATTCTTGCCTTTGTAGTCTGACAAAAGAAAATCCTCTGTGAAACATGGAAAGTTGGAACGTTACCCCCGCCGCTACACTAATATCTCACCAGTGGCAGTTGTAAGGTTGTCTTCGAGGGCTGTAATTATGGCTAAAATGTCTCTGAATACATAAGACTTTATGTACCCCATAAAAAAAATAGTTTAAAGTGGTAAAATCGCATGATTTTGACGGCGAATGGATTGACATAAAACTTGCGACTAATTGCTCCACAAATCCATCTCTCAATATGTGCATACTATACCGTGACTTATGGTATGCAGCCTCTTCGGCCGGGTTTAATTCTGAAGTTTTCTGAGAACATCCCACGCTACTTTGTGTGGTAACTGATACGGAATTAATGTCACGTCTTGGAGCAGTCCAGGGACCATCAAAATTATGCGTTTTGATCCCACCAGTCTATTTTTATGGAGATACTTCAAATCTCTCGTATGGAGAGACTAAGCCATAATTCCAGCCTTGAACGACAACATCACCAACATTGTCATTGATGAGAAACCAGCCGCAATTTTGCAAAAAGTCTAGCAAAGTTGGTCACCGCAGTCGAGTAGGTAGTGTGTTGTCTTATTACACGTGAGGCCTCGGTTCAAACCCCAGGTCAGATATCTCCAACACGAAACAAAATACGAAAAAATATTCCTTCTGCGACTTCCTCTCAGCAGATTTCTTGGAAAAAACTCTGAGAACGAAATAAAAATGCCATGAAAAGTTTCTCAAAGAAATCTGTTGTTCGGAGTCCACTTTAAACTGTAGGTCCCGCCACTCATGTATAAAATCAACACACACAACATAAGTGGTGTGAGAAACGAATCTAGGCCGTAATTCTGACTGAAGGGTTGTAATGACTAATTATGTATGTATGTATGTCACAACTAGAGATAGTTGATGGACCACCTATGGCGTAAAGCACATTAGCATGAGGTAATCTTTAAAAAGTAAATGGCAGCCATGCATACATCACCCTTCATAAATATTTTGTTCACTTTATTCCCGGATTTTTTCCAATTTTTCAATTTCGCAAACGTTTAAGAAGAAGATGGGTGAGACACTTTATGGCAACGTGATGATCCTTAAATAATACATACTAAAAATGAAAAATTAAACAATTTTTTTGCAAATTATTGTTTAACCTTGAGAACTAAAAAATTAATTTGATCGCCTTTAATATTAAATGCCATGTGAAGCATTGTAGTAAGACTTCTGGCTATATGTTCCAAATCGTGTAGCATAGTTTGGAAGATTCTTGGTTAATGGTTAATATTTCTGATGGTTAAGGCAAATTCACTTTTCAGAAAGGACAAAGCACATTTCAGAAAGGATCGACAGTTTATTTACAAAGAATTGAACTTTTTTTCATCATAAAAGATCTACAACCGAACTGATTTCATTTTAATTCATACAAATTCTTTACATTTCACTATTAAAACTAAATTTTATTTCCATCCATTTGCGTGGAAAGCACTACAATCTCAGACCATAATTCCACAAGAAATGTCTTGAAAATATTTAAAATCTGTAGGCTTTGCCTAAAGCAAATTTTTGTTTTGTTTTTATTTTTTATATCGTTTTTTTTCTTTCTTTTCCCGCTTTTATTACGTATATGATCACATTTATTGTAATATTTTACTTCACACAATTTTCACAACAATTGCAACCGATATGAAATTTATAATTCACATTTCCTTTTTTCAAAAATATTCTAATGAAATGGATGGACGCTATTGTGTAATATCGGCGGTCTTGACATCTTCTGTGATATGGTTTTGCTCATCCATTTTATTGAGTGGCGAAAAGAACCAACCCGTCTTGATGACAATCATTTTCAAGTAGTATCTCGTTAAACGTGCCCTAGTTATATAGTGTTTTCAACATTGTGATACTTAAGTTGAAAGTTGAAAGGTTGTAACAACACCGATGAGAAATTTTCGAGGCTTTTGTAACTCAGATCAGACGTGTATAAATAGAAAGCCTAAAAAGATGTCAAGCCCCTTAACCGAGTCTGTGATAGTGGTATGTGATCGCCGTGTTTTTTTTTTTTGCAAAATTTTTATTTTTTGAAAATGCTTTTAATTTTGAAATCAAATTGATGGTGTTTTTTTAAATAAATTTGATTAAAAAAACTTTTCGATTGTGATTCTATGTTTCATAGCTTTTAAGTTGGTATTAATTTTACCACAAGTCAAGAAGTTTTGGAAAATCAAGAAATGAACTGAAATTTAAAATCTTAAATTGGCTCTAGAGCTCTATGCTGTGGTGGAAGTTAAGGGAACTAATATTGTTAACATTTAAGATATTGGGATACGTGTAGTCCCTCGTTTACATGGACAAGTCAACCACAATTCCAGCTATGGACGATACCCATCCGAATACAAGAAGCAGTATACTTAAACTGTGCTCATGGATGGACTACCATCACATAGCAGCGAGTAACATTTAATTGAAATAATTTCAAAAAAGTAAATGTACGATATGCCTTGACCTCTTTACATAAAGATGTCCTTTACTTATGAACGTTTGCTGTGATTTTCTTAAATTTAAAAAACATTAAAAATCAATTTTTTTATAGGGACCCCCCACATTTAATGCAAAAAACTGCATGAAGCGAATATCCCTTTGCGAATCTCTACAGAATCGACAAATTTCTGCAGAGGTAGGTAGGTTATGGTGAAAAGTGGATTATTTACAGCAACATTAAGTTAAAATATTAATACTTGTATATCTGTGGGCCTCGTTAAAGGTCAGCAAGTTAGGATAAGTAGTCAGAAGGATTTTGCTGGGTGTTCAGTAGGAAAACTCAATTGAGAGAGAAACAATATCAAGTTGTCAACATCATACCAACATTAGGAGCAGCAAATTAGGATAAGCAGAAAAAGGATTCTGCTGTGTGTTCAGTGGGAAAACTCGATTGGGAAGGAAATAATATCAAGTGGTCAACATCAATATCAGCAGAACAATTCAGTTCCATCATAACTTCGTTAGGAAAATTACACATTATAGTCACTCATCTGAAGTTGAGGGAGTTCGGATATTCCATAGCATAATATATGATTCGTTTCTACCATCAAGTAATCATCAACTTCACCTGTCTAATGGAAATAATTTTACACATGAAAAATCGAAACCAGAGAAAACTTATGAACGAGCGAGTCCATAAGAAAAATATCGAATGAAAGATGCCTATTTGATCTGACATTGTTACGATTATTTTCTTTTTATAAGAAAACTACTAATTAGTAGTGTGTTTTCTTATTAGACATAAGGCCACGGTTCAAACCCCAGGTCAGACATCAAAACAAAGATATGAAAGCAGATTTCTTTGAAAAACTCTGAGAACGAAATAAAATTGCCATGAAAAGTGTCTCAAAAAAATCTTTCGTTCGAAATTACTTGGAAAAACTCTGAGAATGAAATCAAATTGCCATGAAAAGTTTCTTAAAAAAATCTGTCGCTGGAAGTCGAATTTTAACTGTAGATCCCGCCACTCATATATAAAATTAACGCACACAACATAAGTGCTGTGAGAAACTACATCATAATCCTGACTAAAGGGTTGTAATGACCATTTATGTACTATGTATCGTTTGTAAGATATTACTCAACCTTATGGAGAAATCCGCCAATATGACACACAATAAGCAGCCTGCCTTTTGTTAAGACTTCTACTATTGTTTTTTCCAAATGGTAAAGACTCGCTTTTAGTTTATTTTCTAGAACTTCAAAATTATTCTTTCCACTAGACGGTGTCGTTCAAAAGTTTGTTTTTATTACGAGTATTAAAACCAATTGAAATTTAATTTTCTACTTTAAAATCAAATCAAATTTGCCATACAATGTTGAGATCATTTTTAATAAAACAAGTAATTTATTTAAAAATAAAAATCATTTACAGTCAATGAAAATAGTCTACATACGCTGCTCTATTTACTTTTTCTTTTAATGTGACTGTACAGGATCATATTAAGAAAACCAAACTCAATTCTGTTTTATTCACCATATGTATGTATGTATGTAACAAAAGTACGTTTAGAATTTGCCTGTAAAAGTATTCCACTAAAATTAAAAACAATAAAACAACAACTAAACTGGCACCAATACATACATACCTGCAAATTCTAAATTTGTTTCGTGTTCTATTTTCTTAATTTTTATTGTTGATTACTTTGCACAAGTTTTTCAATTACAGTTCGCACTCATTTCTCTATAATTCTCAACTACTTTTTTGTAAATATTTCTGTTTAAATCGTACGATCACATTAAGTGCAATCGGTGGTCCAAATGTCTCTGATCGTTGAAAAGGTTGGTCTTCACATCCCTTAATTGTGTGCCGTATAACCTCAACTTGTTAGATTACAAATCTACAAGTGGGAAAAAAACTTCTGTTGTCAAAGCGCAAGCAAAACAATTAGATTTAAGACTATAGGAATATAATAAATATAGTAGGAATGGAAACATCAAAGAAACGTGTATAAACACAAACACTCTGGGGGAATATTTGAGGCTTTTCGTTCTCTCCGCAGTGTATAAATAAATAAAATACCAAAGCCTTCTTAGGCGTTCCACAGCAGTGATCATCATTTTTTAAAACAAGGATACATGTTTTTTTTAATTCTTCAAGTATTGGGCGGGTTAATCTAAAGGTTTTGGAAAGTTTAAAATAATTTTAAGGTTTAAAACAGTCCATTGAACAATAGCTACTAAGATCATGTTATTTAACACGTTTAGTTTACTTTTTAGAAGGATTACGTGGGAGTCTTTGGTGTACAACGATAAACCATCCACAATTCTAGCCCTCAATGACATCATTGCAGCTGTCCTTGGTGAGATAAAGGCCGATCAACAACGGCTACAACAAGTTTAAATCTCTTACAGCATAGTGGCAAGCAATATTTTTAAGAAATAAGTTTTAAAAAGTAAATGATAGACTTTCATTTATTATCCTCACTTTATTTCCTGTGTATTTTCAAACGTTTGAAAATCACTGTTCCTGTAGAGGTACCCCACAAGAGTTATCACAAAAAGCTGAACTGGATATTCAATTGCAAATCACCATTGAATCGAATAATTTCTTAAGTGGCATGGTAACTGATAATGAAGACTGGTTTATTTCTAACATTATTAAGTAAAAATCTCTATACTGGAAAGGCTATGAGCTACTCAAATGAACGCCAAATTAGGTTAGACAACCAGGAAGATTTTTCAGCAAGACCAAAAGCTTTATGGGGAAGAATAAAATGCCATACAAGCGTTCAGCTACGACCAAGAGTAGAAGATTTCTATTACAAAATAACCTCGCCAGGAATACTACACATTGACAAAAGCACAACAAATCAGAATCTTCTTGAAGCAAATGCTTTTCATCTGATCCTAGCTGTGGTGAATAATTTTGCTTGTGAGAAATTCAATCCACAAGAAACTAGTTGGCAAAGGATTCTACGTAAGAGATACATATAATCCAACTCCCATTAAAAAACAAACGAAAGTAATGAAATTGTTCATATTGTGGCATACAGCTCACACCATATTGGATTTTCTGCACAATCGATTTGATTCATATCACGTGAAGAGCATGTAGACTAACCACCAGAATGGTGTGATTTGACCCCACTAAACTTTTTCTTGTGCGTTTTTCTTAAGTCGCAGATGTATTCCAATAAGCCACAAACACACAGCAGTCCTCAAAGCTGATATAATTCATGCTATCAGTAACATTCGATATGATTTATGCGCCAAAGTCATGGAAAATTTAACATTTCACATGAACTCCACCCAGAGAATCCTTAGCGGACATTTCAACGATGCAAGCATAATGGCATCAATGGGTCTTCCAAACGAATAAAAAAATTTCAATGGTATCTCACGCACACTGTGTTTTATTTAAATTTAAAGGGTTAGGAAGCACTTAGTCTAGTAGGTAGTGTATTGGCTTATTAGACGTAAAGCCAGGGTTCGAGCCCCAGGCCAGTCATCAAAACAAAATACAAAAAGTATTTCTTCAGCGACTTCCCCTCAGCAGATTTCTGGCAAAAACTCTGAGAGTAAATAAAATTGCCATGAAAAGTTTCTCAAAAATCTGTCGTTCGGACTCGACTTTAAACTGTAGTCCCACCAAATTAACACACAGACCATAAGTGGTGTGAGAAACTAGGTCGTAACCCTGACTGGAGGGTTATAATGACCAATTATGTATGTATGTATCTAGGAAGTACTTAAAAAGGTCCCTATGGATTACACTTCATAGTCACTCCCACTTTTTGTATTAAGAACGAATGATATAGACAAGATCTCTAAACCTTACATTATAATTTTCTAAATGCTACGAACACGTGTAATTACTTATTATGTTCCTGCTTGTCTTTATAAGGAAATTACTTTGTCCGCTACGTCTCGACCTCATGAAGTAAAGGTTGCATACATTGCTTTAAAACCCCACTAAGTCTTCTGGTCATTTGGACTCTTTTGTTAAGTCTCTTTTAATTTTTTTTTTTTTTTGTATCTTAATTCGTAAAGGATCATTTAATACGATGCCGCTTCAATAAATTTATAGAAATTAAAAATTATTTTTAAATCTACAAAAAACGTAAATCTTTTTCTCTTCAAATGCCATCAACTATGAGTATGAAAGCGCATGAAATTTTATTGCTTTCTTTATTAATTTTTAAGAAACGTTTGACTTTTTTTATCAAATCATTGATCATTGATTTAAAAATAAAAATCATACACAAGATCGTGTCATTAAAACCAAACCAAATTCTATTCTATTTATGTAACACGTACGTTTAGAATTTGCCTGTGAAAATATTCCATTAAAATTATTAACAATAAAACCAACAATTAAACAGTCACCAATACATACATAAATATATGCAAATTCTAATTTTGTTTCGTTTTCTATTTTCGTAATTTTTATTGTTGTTTACTTTGCACAAGTTTTTCAATTACAGTTCGCACTCATCTCTCTATAATTCTCAACTACTTTTTTGTAAATATTTCTGCTTAAATCGTACGTTAGTCTTAAGTAGAACCGGTGGTCCTGACATCTGTGGTGAAAAGGTTGGTGTTCACATCCCTTCATTGTGTGCCATTAAACTCATTAAGTCTTTAACGAAGTTCAACTTCAAATCATAGAAACTGCTAGGGAAGAATATACAATTAAGAAGGTGTACACTGAGGGTATAATTTGAGGCTTTACGTTCTCTCAGTTGTATAAAAACAAATCATTAAAAGCTTAAATGAATGTCCGCAAATTGATCGCCAATTATTTTTTTTTTTTCATTTTTAATCAAAAGTTCTATAATTTTTTACCGATTCACAACTGAAATATCTTGGAATTAAAGGATTTTACAATGTCTTAGTACGTTTGAAAAAAAATAAGATTTAAGCAACGCCCTTAAAAAATTAGAATCGAGCGGATATCCAAGACTGTTTAATTTCTGGTTTTGATTTTGATATGAACATTAGTCAGATTATCACAGTCAATTTTTTAGTATTATAAGTCGATCTTTATAAAGTTCTGTTGGCCTGGAATTGATTTGATTTGGACTCTAATGACATGTTCTTTTAACAGGTAACGCTACATGCCATGCAGCTTACTCCACATTGGATTTCCTGCACGATTGATTTGATTAATTTCACGTGGGGGATTGGCCATCGGAATGGTGGGACTTAATCTCTTTAGAGTTTTTCTTGTGGGATTTTCTTAAGTCACAGATGTATTCAAATAAGCCACAAACACACAGCAGTCCTCAAAGCCAATACAACCCATACTATCGATCAAATTCAATGTGATTTATGCATCAAACTCATGGAAAATTTAACATTTCAGATGAATTCTACCCACAGAATCTTTTGTCGACATTTGAACGATGTTATATTGCACATATAATGGCTTTAATAGGTCTTCCAAGCGAATAAAAAATTTAACTGATATCTGACGCATACTTTGTTTTATTTGAATTTAAAGATCGGAAGCGTTTAACTAAAACCCTGTATTTGGCAACGTATAGATTACGCCTTGTAGTCACTTCTACACTTTGAGGTTAAGAACGATTAAAGCCAATTACAAGCAAGATCTGCTAGGTGATACGCAACGCTGCAACCACTAGTTTATAAATAGTTTGTAACTGTTCTTCGAACACATACTTGAGATTTTTTTTTGTGATGAAATATTAAAGTTTCGTATCTGGCTGCAAGCATACTTGACATAAGCTCAAGTGTATCGAGTTACGGCAACGAGGGCCTGTCCTGTAAAGATCGGTCTGTCAGTAAAGATCGGTTCAAGAAACTATGAAAAGATGGGCGGAGTTGAGAGAATACATACTTTTGCTAGGGAATTATACTAGAAAAACTGTTGTGTCTTGCATTAGGCAGACACAGAACTTTAGCCAATAAATTCTTTGTGGCCCACTGTGCTCAGTGGCGCAAAACACATTAAATAAAAGTTTTTTTTCAATTTTTTTTTATTTTATTTTAAAATGAAAGTAGAACTCTTAGCGTGATTATGAAGTTTGCCTTTTTTATGGGTTCTTCGTATTTGAAGCAAAGAAAATGATGAATGTTTCTTTGTGGATCATTCCTGTTCAAAGAATATCTTAAAAAAAAAGAAAGTGTATTAAACTATGGCGGAGGAATAGCAAAAAATAAGAAAGACGACGAAAGAAAATTTAATCAATATAAAAGTGACAGTATTAGGAAATGTAGGTTTCCCACATATCATACCACATACCACCATGCAAACGGCATACATTTAGGAAATACGCCAGAGGATTTCATTAAAATAAATAAATAAATATGTATGTATAGAAAATATATTGTATTGCAATAGCATTGGTAAAGAAATACATTGACTTAAAGGCAATAAAAACATTGAAAGTGTAATCAACTTTAGACTACAGACTACAGACAAACAGCAAAAAAAATTTATACAATTCCTTTAAGTAGGTAGAATTTATTTAAAAAACATTTTCAAAGATGCTGGCAGTTGAATTTAAAAAACGTAGCTTGGGAAAGTGAACAGTAAGCTGTCAAATCATTTGTTTTTCTTACATCTTTCAGTTGCTGGCAAAAGTATTCGTACATCGTTTAGCTGTCAATCATAAATAAAAAGGATTTTTTTCTCTTTCTCCGTCTGTGTGTGTCAGGCATTTGAATACGGTCCATTAGTTATGTATATGGACAATTGCATGCCTGTTTCGGACATTAAAACGTATTTGAATGAAAGTGTTGATTACTTTGCCATGCTATGCTAACAACTGGTTGCATAATAAATGAAAGAAACACCAACAATTTGTTTAAAGTTATTTTCAATTCTTTTTAAATTAATTTCTACAAATGTTTACCCAAAAACCAAATGAAATTCATTAGAACGCAAAGCATAATTGAATGAAAAAAGAGGAAATAAATTTTAAAACATATCCATTAATTCCTGCCCCTGCTTATACACTTATTATCAGCATGTAAGTTTTACGAAATTGATTTTTAAAGCATATTTTTAATACAATTTTATTGATTTCATTTCCCTTACATTCTATTTAATTAACTGCATACCAAATCCTTAATACCACCTCTTAACTAAGCATGCATATCAGCATATTATATGCGCAATAGTACTTACTTATCTCCATGACTATAATAACGTTTTCAATATGAAGCACTTGCAACAACATGGGGTTAAAAGTCTTGAAATTATCGTGCATAGGAAAACTGCAGTGAATTATTTGTGAAAGGGGGGTAACAGTATGGGAGCATTAGATTTGAAGATGTTTACATTTTTAGAGTTCATCAGGGAGAGCATATTCAATAGAAATACTGAAACTAAGTTATAACTTTTCTCTGTAATGTAATGTAGGATGCCTTGGCCAATCAGACATGATCCATACATACATAATTGGTAATTACAACCATTTAGTGAGGATTACAACCTAGCTTCTCACACCACCCATGTTGTGTATGTTAATTTCATTAATTAATTTCATGGGTGAACGACACATTTTTTGAGAAACTTTTCGTAGCAATTTCGATTCTCTCAGAGTTCTGCTAAGAGGAAGCGGTCGATGAAATAATTTTTCGTATTTCGTTTTGATGGAGATAACTGTCTTGGAGTTTTAAACCGCGGCCTCACGTCTAATAAGCCAACACAGTACCTACTAGGTTACAACGATTTCATTTTCTTCTAACACAAACAACAAAAATTGGCCAAGCATGATGAAGCGGCGATGATGAAATTTAGCGGCATTGTAAAAAAATTGCGTACCAAAGAAGTTGAAGCTGAGAAACATTAACAGACGCTTCTGTATATTTGCAGTGCAACTTGAACGCTATAAAAATTACTTACTTTTACATGGAATCACTACAGGCAACAACAAGTGGAACTATTACTACAACAGAAACTGCATAAAGCAATGTGCAAAGCCTGGCTTGGAAGACAAATATCGGTATCACAATTTTTTATGGGGAGCGGAAGGCGTTATCAAGCTAGGAACAGTATAAAAAACACCACTGGTTTGATTGAAGCAAGGTCTGAAATATACATATATCAGTTTCTACCGAGATGCCAAAGATTTGTGATCCTTGTGATCCCGACATAACATACAATACATTTCCGTTCATCAATCTTTGTCATTCTAATTGAATCGATTGCTTCTATCACGTTCGTCAATCCTTTAAGTCAATCATCAGGTTGTAGAAGCTTATAATGAACAATTTTCTGTCGATCTAACTATACACAGAGCATTAACACTAACTATCTGTCTACGAAATTTTAACTTCGTTGTACGTAATAACTGTTCTTCGTTCATAACCATTGACTTTAAAAATTATTCGAATTCGTTCCGTTTTTTTTATCAGTTAATAAGAACGAGTGTAGCTCGAGACTGACAAAGAAATGGGATCCTCAAGGCTCAAGAAGAAGTGAGCCTATACAGTACATGGTGCTTCAAGGGGTAGGAAAGACCTTACATTCGAAGACCCAAAAATAACACTCAGTAAACACAATTTTGTTTTCTCTTCAATCCATTCGTGATTGATGTTATGATAGACTTGGCGTATTTACTTATATTCAATTCCAGAGATCTGGGTCTATATTTAACGGATAGATTATCGCATGCAAAAGAAAAGGATTAACAATAAAATACTTTTCATACATACACACATAATTGGACATTAAAATCCTTTAGTCAGGATTACAACCTAGCTTCTCATAGCACTTATGTGGTGTGTGTTAATTTTGCACATGAGTGGCGGGACCTACAGTTTAAAGTCGACTCCGAACGACAAATTTTGGAGAAACTTTTCATGGCAAATTTATTTACTCTGCTGAAAGTAAGTCGCCAAGGAAATATTTTTTCATACTTCGTTTTGTCTGACCTGGGGTTTGAACTGTAGTCTGACGTCTAATAAGCCAAGGCACTACCTACTAGACTACGACGACTTCATCAACATCTGATTACTGTTTCTTAATGAATACGAATTTGTTGCATACACATGTACGTAACTGGACAGTTTTACTTACTGTCAGAGTGTTTGCCAGAAATCTGCTGAGAGGAGGATGCTGAAGAAATATTTCTCATATTTCGTTGGATTCAGAATGTCGACTTCTAAAGTATTTTTTTGCTTAGGAAAAATAACAAGTAGAGCAGGAGTTGAAAGAGAACCACAATTTACTTAACTTTTAAGAAATTTTAAAAAATTTAAAATTTTATCCATTCCTCCCAAAACTTTTGACTGAAACCGCATCTGTTTTATTGCTGCTACACATACATACGTAGCTTAAGCTGAAGTAAGTATGAACACATATAGAGAACCAGTCAGTGAAATAAATACAATGTATGTCAATTGGTTATTGGAAGCAAATTTTCATTTCAATTTTTGCTTTCTATTTGGCGTACTGCTTGCTATCACAACATTAGACAGACGACGTTGGCAATTAAACGACTGGTGGATTTAATCGATTCCGGGACAAGTTTATTATGCTGTCTCTTCTTTTCATTTCTTTCCATTTTTCTTTTTTTTTTGTATCATTCTTCCTTATGGATACTTCTCGTTCTAACCCTGTTGTATTTTGTAATTCCTTATTCGTGTTTTCTGTAATATCGTTAAATATTTATAAATCGACATTTAAGGGAACATTAAACACATCCTGCAAATATCTTTTGAATTAAAATCATCATCATATGTATGTATGTATGAACGAGCGAATGTGAATGTGAACATGGCAGCGAGAAACGAAAAAAAATGGAACACAACGAATTCGTATGGCATTTTGAAAGTATTAACCCACATTTTATTTATATTGAACTGTTTTCTATACGGTTTGTATAATTGTTTTTAGAAAAAGAAACAAAGAAAAGCAAAAGTAAAAGGAGAAGCAGAAGGAGAATATAGAAAATAATTTGTTGTTGTATTGTATGAGTCAGTATTAAATGTTAAATGATGCAAGAAGACATACATATGTACATGGAAGTTCTCTAATGTCTATTTAAATATTTATAGACGAGCACATGTGCTTATAGACAGAGCTGGAAGGTCTTCATTCATTGATTAGAAGAATTACAAGAATTATAGGACAATGAGCTCCTTAGCTTATTTACTAATAATATTGGCAGTTTGCTATCTAAGTAGCTGTACGTACCACTCAAGTACTCTAAGCCAGCCATAGGAAAGTGAGTTTTCTGATCATGTGGACAGCACTGTGAAATTGAGAAACAGAATGCTGAACCTAAAATAAAATAACATGTCTCTTCACCCAGTATAAACTCTATGAATTATATTCGCAGTTTGCCATGTGGAGTGATAAATGTACGTGCTTTCAAGGACTCTGAGACAGCCCTTGAAGAAGTAAATTCTCTGAACATGGAGTCATCACTTTGAAATAGAGAAACGGAATGCTGAACTTAAAACAAAATAACATGGCCTTCACTCAGTGTAACTACAATTAAGGGATGCCCTCTAGAACAGCCATCTATTCTAATAGGAGCAATCATCTGTAGACATTGGGTGAAATGATGCAGAATGCCCTGTACACAACATAGAAAGGCACATACATAATATATAAGAAAAAATAAATAATATTTTGGCATCATTTCAACAACAGGAATTATTATTATTTCCCTCTTTAGACTCGTAATATAATTGAGGCTGAGTAGCTGACAATAGAACATTGATAGAGGATTCATGGAACTTTCTGCAAAACAGAATTGATAGCGCCACAAGCAATGATTTTAAAATACGATTAATTACCTAAGTGGCTAACTTTTCTAATACATACACACATAGTCAGTCAGAATTACAACCTAGCTTCTCACAGCACTTATGTTGTGTGTGGTAATTTTATCCATAAGTGGTGGGACCTATAGTTTAATGTCGATACCCACTGACAGATTTGTTTGAGAAACTTTCATAGCAATTTTATTTTGTCTCAGAGTTTTTGCCAGAAATCTGCTGAGGGAAATTCGCCGAAGAAATATTTTTTTCTTTTTAAATTTCGTTTTGGAAATGATGTTCACATAGAAAGGCACAATACGGGGTAATTTTCTTTCACCTCTGTAAAGACCAACACTGTTCCATTGACCATAAGGATAATAACAGAGAATCAACCTTACTTGAGAGTAGCTCCTTACAAGATTAGGAGCTGAAAGACAATTTCTTAGTGAATCCTAAGGTCTAAGTCCTAGAATATTATATTGTGTCGTATGAAGTCGCCGTAGTCTAGTAGGTAGTGTGTTGGCTTATTAGACCTAAAGCCAGGGTTCGAGCCCTAGGCCAGACATCAAAACAAAATACAAAACGTATTTCTTCGGCGACTTCCTCTCAGCAGATTTCTGGCAAAAACTCTGAAAGTAAATAAAATTGCCATGAAAAAGTTTCTCAAAAATCTGTCGTTCGGAGTCGACTTTAAACTGTGGGTCCCACCACTCATGTATAAAATTAACACACACAACATAAGTGGTGTGAGAAACTAGGTCGTAATCCTGACTGAAGGGTTGTAATGACTAAGTATGTATGTCGTATGGCCACAAAATGGTTTATAAAGTACAAAATATTGCCTAGCTATCCATCACAGGAGCTACGAAACGAAACCCCAACGAAGGGTCTGGAGGATTTTTTAATTCAACTTCGCTTAACGTGGCGGTACAACAAAAGATTCACAGAGCAGTCTTCCATCCATGCAAGAACACGAAGACTCACAAAGGTGGTACAGAAATAAATCTAAATTTCTACAAAGTGTAACGCAGACTAAGGATACGACAATATTCCAGACGGAACTCTGTCTGCAATATTGGAAACGATGGGAATCCTTTCCAAAAATAGAGGAGGATAAAGGAGTAAGCATCAAAATACGTTCAGTGCATTGCTTTAGGGTAACAACTCAGTCCAAAGTAAATTACCTCTCTACGAGTGCAACGATGTCGTTGCACTTATGCTTATGTAAGCAGCACGCACGAAATATATATATGAGGGGACACCTATGCCAGAAGGAAGAGAAGAAACTCTTCAAGTAGTCATATAAAATTCCTAATTTTTAACGATCACTCTGGAAAAGATCTTGAGACTGAATGAAAAAGCGTACCAAAGGCTTGAACCACTAGAATATTACGAAACACGCTGAATAGGCAGAACAAAAGTTAGTTTTTTGAGGGACAATTCGATCTGCCCACACAGATTTAGAAAGAATGACGAATGCAAGAGCTGAAGCCACAGTGTTGGTACCATAAAAGGCATAAATTATCTCATGGTAATTGACTTTAAAAAACCGGAGAACTTTTCGAGTACCCCGAGTTAATTCGAATAATGTCGAATAATGACGAATAAATGAAACTGAAACAAAGCCAAGGACAGAAAAAATGAAAAGATTTAAAAGATGCCTAATGAAACGAAAATGAATGTGAGTATACAAATATTTGAAGAACAAATTCTTTGAAGTTTTTGTAAATATTTTCTAAGTATTCAATATGAAATTAAATTTGCCTTTTTAAAAAGAAAAAAAAACATTTCTAAAGAATAACAAAAAATGGTAATAAAAACAAACAAAATTAAATCCAATGGATTCTTCCATAGTTAAACTAAACACCTCAAGTACTTTAAAACACTTTTTTATGAATGAAAACATTTAAGAATCCAATAAAAAAAAAGCAGAAAAAAAGCTCAAACAGAGCTCAACAAGGAAGGCAAACATAACGATAAAAACACTGACTTACTTGCACTCACTCACTCACTCACTCACTCATTCACCTCTTAATGATTTAAATATCAATTTGTGCTTTATGTTCGACAACAGGGGGCTATCGGGCGGGGAAGGTTAAGAGAGGGTGTGAATTGGGTTTTAGCATATTTCGAACATTAGTACACACAAAATTGCTTTTTGTGGTGCCATTTAGAAGCAGCAGCACAGTTAGAAAAGGTAGTAATCGTAGTGTGCCGTCTTTGAAACAGTGTGCCCAATGCCTGGTTTAGATGAAAGGTATACTCTATGTACAGTAGACTCCATGACTGGCTGAGCTAGCTAGACTGGGACTATTTGTTTGTTATTGTTGTTGGATTTTTACTGTCGATAATGAAAATACCTCTTGCTGTGTCTTTAATGATTGTAACTGTAGTCATAAAAGTCATTTCATTTCAGTTTTAATGACATTTGCAATTGTAAAACAACAACAACAACATCAGTAACAGCAAGAACAACAACATCAGTAACAGCATTAGAAAGCAAGCCAGAAAGAAAAAGTATTCCTTTGAAATTTAACTCTCTTCTCAATGCGAAAAATTAGAAAATGAAAGAAGAACACAAACCTACAAATCTACATACATTCATACATACATATGTATATACAGAGTAAATAAATTGAAATAAATTCTAAAAAAGAAAAAGTTTTCCGAAAATGATACCAAGGAAAGCATAAATAAATAAAGTTTGGTGGCTTATAAGCGAAAAATTTCAAATTACAAGTTTAAATACATCAAGTGTATGAGGATGGAATCAATTTTTTTTGATTATTTTTACAATAAAAATATAAAGAAATTTATTTTAGCACAAGACAAAAACATAAATAATATTTTTGGCATCATTTCAACAGCAGGAATTACTATTATTTCCCCTCCATATACTCATAATATAATAATTAAGGCTTAATAGCTGGCAATAAAACATTAAAAGAAGATTCATAGCACTTTCTGATTTATAATATGATACCTTTAACTACAGCACTCTATTCATATTTGCTACAATAGATAGCCTTCATGGTCTAAGTCAACCAAACGATGAAAAGAGTTTTTTCAGACATTTTCCCGTTTGTGATAAAACCACACTCGCAATGCATTCTGTACTTATCAAGAAAACCTGTTTAGGAAATTCTAAAAAGAGGACGTGATGTTTGTAAATATTTTCTAATACAAACGTGCATAATTGAGCATTACAACCCTTTCAGTCAGGATGAGGACCAAGCTTCTCACACCACTTATGTTGTGTGTGCGTTAATTTCATCCATAAGGGGCGGGACCTACAGTTTAAAGACTCCGAACGCCAGATTTTTAAGAAACTGGTCACAGTAATTTTATTTCGTTCTCAGAGTTTTTGCCAGAAATCTGTTGAGGGAAAGTCCCCGGAGATTTTTTTTATGTATCGTTTCGTGGCTACACATCTAATAAGCCAACACATTAAAAAAATATTTTCTAATGAGCTCTTAGAAAATGGAAATTGTATCACATTCTTATGGCAATTTTAACAAGGAGGCTGCTTAGGGGAAGCCGCAGAAAGAATTGTTTATTTTCTCAACATACCACCTAATAGTGTACAGCGACTACATTTAGGAAATAATAATGACTTGCACACAAGGATCGTATTTGGCAAAAAATCATAAATCATGACAATGAAGAGATAAGATCGATTATAGCTCAATACAGTGGCACAGTGCATTAAGTGTCATGACATGAGTGGTGTGAGAAGCTAGGCCGTAATCCTGACTTAAGGGTTGTAATGGCCAGTTGTTGTATGTTAAGGGAAGACATAAAAACAAAAAACTCAATAAATTGTGAAAGCTATTGGGGTTTTACAATAACAAGCCTTAGCAACCATATTCATTGGATTTTTTGCACACTTTCAACAATTTCGGACGTTGATGTTGTACCAAAAATGTTTACTGCAAGGGCTTCGAGGATTATTAGGAAAATTAACATTTTCAAGGGAAAAAGTCACCTCAAAATTTTGATTAAACAACCAAACTTTCATTTAATTTTTTCTCTTTCTAGCTTAGGCCATGCAGTCACGTTTTATGGACAGCAAGAGCAGACCAGTCGCCGTAGTCTAGTAGGTAGTGTGTTGGCTTATTAGATTTGAGGCCACGGTTCAAAACAACTATCTCGAACACGAAACGAAATATGAAAAAATATTTTTTCGGCAACTACCTCTCAGCAGATTTCTGTCTAAAAATCTGAGAGCAAATAAAAAATTGGCATGAACAAGTTTTTCAAAAAAAAAGAAGTCTTCCTTTCGAAATCAACTTTAAACTATAGGCCCTGCAACTCATGTAAAAAATTAACACATTCAACATAGGTAGTGTGAGAAGGTTAGGTTAGGTTAAGTTAGAGGACGTGTGTCAATTAAAACATGTACAGCACGCGGAGGTCGAATTGACGCATTGTACACCTTCCTAGTTTCTCACAGCACTTATGTTGTGTGTGTTAATTTCATACATGAGTGGTGGAACCTACAGTTTAAAGTCGACTCTGAACGACAGATTTTTGAGAAACTTTTTCATGGCAATTTTATTTCCTCTCAGAGGAAATCTGCTGAGAGGAAGTCGCCGAAGAAATACTTTTTGTATTTTGTCTTGATGTCTGGCCTGAGGCTCGAACCCTGGCTTTACGTCTAATAAGCCAACACACTACCTACTAGACTACGGCGACTTCAAGGTAGTGTGAGAAGCTAAGTCATAATCCTGACAGAAGGGTCTGTAGTGACCAATTATATACATATGTATATACATACGTATGCAAGAGCAGACCAGAAGAAATCTGCTTTATCTTAGGTCCTCATGGAATATAAGTTGCTTGGATTTCACGCTATCCAATAGATTTATTGGATAACATCATGGACTATAAGTACAGTGTACTACAAACCTATTAAATGTATAGAAATCTCTACTCGTTAGGTTAAACGATTTCATTTTATGGCTGGTAATCAAACGAAAAAAAAACAAATTTAATGGCAAATAGGAACCCGAATGTCAATGATCTCTAAACACCACCGTTTATAATTGTACTTTATTAGATGACTTTAAGCATAAAGAAAACACACACACACACACTCGGAATGAACAAAATGAAACCATAAAATCTATTGCCATTATCAACAAGACAATGAAACAATGATTTTTATTTAACAATTTTATTTAAAGAATATTCCTCCATCCATTGCTATACTTAACGTAAAAAACGAATAAAAAAAAATACAAAATCCAGACAATTTTATTTGTTTAATCCTGCTTTAAAACGAAACATTACAAATGAAATATAAAAGAGAGAATAAAAATTTGTACAAATAAAATAAATCGTTGCTTGGTTGGTAGACGACAGAAAAAAAGCCAAAAAAAAACAAAAGAAACTATTCTGGCTACAACAGCGGCCACACTTAAGAGTCTTGCATGTCAGCTTTAAACTGATTTTCAATTGCCAGAAAAACAAATAAAAAAAATACTAAGAAAATAAAGAAAAACTATACGAATGTTGGAAACAATAAAAAAAATAACAAAAGAGAACAATTGCATACAAAATAAACATTAAATACTTGTATTGTATGGACAGAGAAAGGGGAAGGGGTTTTTTGTTATTTATTTAATTTATATTATATGGTTTATGGTAGCCATAAGTCAAATTTTAAAAGTAGTAGGGAGTGGGTGACTAAATAAATACGGCCATTTACTCCGATACCTACTACTCTGCCATAAGCACCTAAAGTTCTTTGTTTTTTTTTTGCGATTTTTAACAGCAGCAGCCACAACACAACACAACAATAGCAAAGGCCCTCAAATGTAAAGACAAAAATTTTAAAAAAGTAATTATGGACACCGAGGGCTTCACTTGGAACAATGGAACAAGTAGACGTAAACCTTCCCACAACAATTATTTTAATTTTTGGCCATAAATGGAATTAAGCCAACAAAAAATAAGAAAAAGAAGAAAATATAGGAAAAGAACAGACAAAATAACCTGAACAAAGAAAAAATTCTGGACATTAATTTGTTATACGCCTTCACAGACAATAAGACAAAATAACTCATTGCGATAATTGTGATAAAAATGTGGTCGATTTATAAATGCTTTACTAAAATACAAATGTTTTTTGGGAATTTAAGGTCTGTTTACGAAATTCTAAGCCTTTGAAGAAAGATTAATTAACCACTAATACAGGTTGTATTCCTGCTAAGAGTGAGATATCAATTGTTCTTTTTTTACATACTCGGCCGTTACGTCAGGATTACGACCTAGTTTCTCACACCACTTACGTTGTGTGTGTTAATTTTATACATGAGTGCCGGGACCTACAGATTAAAATCGACTCCGAACTACAGATTTTTGAGAAACTTTTCATGGCAATTTTTATTTACACTCCGAGTTTTTGGCAGAAATGTGCTGAGAGGAAGTCGCCGAAGATATATTTTTTCATATTTCGTTTTGTGGTCTTACACTACCTACTAGACTACGGCGACTTCTATCAATTCTTATATCCAATTGATTAATTACATACATACATACATAATTGGTCATTACCACCCTTCAGTCAGGATTACGACCTAGTTTCTCACACCACTTATGCTGTGTGTGTTAATTTTATACATGAGTGCCGGGACCTACAGATTAAAATCGACTCCGAACTACAGATTTTTGAGAAACTTTTCATGGCGATATTATTTGCTCTCAGAGTTTTTGCCAGAAATCGCCGAAGAAATACTTTTTGTGTTTTTGTTCTGATGTCTGGCCTGGGGCTCGAACCCTGGCTTTACGTCTAATAAGCCAACACACTACCTACTACAATACGGCGACCTTTATTAATTAAAGGCCTATTTCCCGAATTATCATCAGGTTAAATAATTCAAATTTTCAATGCGTATGTATAAGTGTGAGAGTGTCTAACATATAAACAACCAGTCCAAAAAAACTAGTACCGGAGACACATGCCTCAGAACCTAAAGGTTAAGAAATATTGCCATGCAATTCTAAAAAATAAAAAAAAATAAAAAAAAAACATTTTCTGAATGTCTACATTTCACGAGCATGGCTAGGATTAAGCTCGGATAGTTAGGTTTGCTGATGCAAAATACAAGGTCATTTTATTTGTATTTTATAACTTATTCGTAGTCTATAGGCCCTTTTAAAATGCCTGAAAGTTCTTGATATGTTTAGTGTTTCGAAAAATTTCTAAACGGAAGTCTCCTCCATAAAAAATCGAGACAATTAGACAGTTCAAAAATGAATCTACACAGTTCAGGTCAGATCTATCTTGACCTAAGGTTACCTGGTAAAATGAGATGCCACTAATTTCATCCTGAAATGAATAAAAAGATCCGTCTGCATTATTATTTAAGAAGCATGGCGTACTATGCCTATGTCGCTGAACGTTTATTGTTGGCCCACAGCAGCTAAGCAGCGCCTCTCCGTGACTGGACGATAGCAAAGATTGAATATTAGTTACCCGAGGAAGAAATAGGGAACTCTAAAACAATGATAACATGATACCAAACTATAAGTTTCCGTGGAACTTTAAAATGTTCATTCCGTTTCCGTTCATTCATTAGTGGTTAATATCTAAGTAGCACCCCTATTAAAATAGTCTGTATAGATCTTCACAGATGGGTCGAAACTGAATGGAGCCGGTTGGAAACTTCTTTTGGATGTTGGCTACTATAGCTAACTCAACAAGCCTATCGGACTATTATGACATCTTCCTGGCGAAAGTGTTGACCGTAAATATTGTAATATCTGACACTAAGGGAGATGTCAGCTGACTGGGCTCTCACATAATGACCTCTAGACGGCTTTCGCCTATTGCTTTCGGACTACTGTAGCGCAATTTTTTGAGAAAGGTTATAAAAAAGGCACATGGAAAATCTTCATGCTAAGCATAGTTATCGCATTCATTGGATATTTTATTGTGGGAACTCATAAGAGATGAACTGCTCTTTGTTATATATCCAAGAAGCTTTACAGACTATTTAAGTACGATAAAGAGCGGGAAAGAAAGAAAGGCAGAAATGCTTCTTCTAAAGAGAAGAAGATAACATATCTGATAGTTTTATTTACTTTAAGCTTTAAGCATAAAGTTTCTTATAACTGCTATGGATTTGCATTGAATCTGTGCCATTTCGTACATATTAAAACATTAACTTAATTGTTTAACTGGGTTAACATGTTGCAATTGCTGCAAAAGAAAAATACCAAATTAAGTTATAAACTTATTTTCATTTTTATTTCAACATTTAATTTGTTTCCATATTCTTTTTTCTTTTCTTTTCTTTTTTTCTGGCCATTTCGTACTCCTACAACGGAAATTAAACGTCGCTACACGTATGCGAATAGGCATAAATACAAACAGCATGTAAAAGAATGCAATCGATAATCTTTCACATGAACATTTTTTTTTAAATCTTTGATTACAATCAATGGCAATAGCTTTAATAAGAATTAAGTGGCCGTAGGTTATACAATGTTTTAATTAACCATTAGTAAAGCCTTCGATGCTATCAGACGAACTGACATATGGAAAGCATTGAGAAGAAAAATGGGAGCCCAGAGTTATGTACGCGGATGCAGAATACTCAATAAAACAAGAATGGATTACAACAAAGATGCCCCATATCACCTCCGCTATTAACCATCATATTAACCTCTTCTGCGAGAAGAGAAATAACTTGGAGTCTGTCAAGCCTCGAGAGACTCAACTCGAGGACTTGCATTATGCGGATGGTATTTGTCTTGTCTCACTCAAAGTCTCCAACATGCAGAAAAAGCCAGAGGATTGGGAAAAAATAGCGCCCAATCTGGGACTTGAGATAAATATCAAGAAGACCAAAGTCATGAGAATTAACAACGTAAGCGTCGACAACATCATGCTACAAGACCATCCAATCGAATTCGTGGATAGCTTCTACTATCTAGACAGTATAGCGACAACAAATGTTGACACAGAAACAGACGTAATCAACAGGCTCAATAAAGCGAGAGTGCCATTCGGACGACTACAGCCAATATGGAGAAGCTCACAAATATCCAGACAAACTAAGCTCAGAATATTCAACGCATATGTAAAGTCGACTTTGTTGTACGCGAGTGAAACTACAAGCATTCATCAACTAGCGCCTCAGAGTCATATGCAAAATATTCTGGCCTAATCATCATCGGCAACATGGATCTCTGGAATCTTAAAAATAAGGAATCTATAATAAGGCAAACAAAGCTTAGGAACTAGAGATGGATCGACCATACTCGCAGAGAGAATACTTATAGTATAACAAGAATGCCACTTGAGTGGAATCTTCAAGGCTCAAGAAAGCCGTGACCGGCCAAGGAACACGTGGAGATGTTCGATACTCCAAGATCTAGGACAGTGCAGTCATACAGGGTAACACACAAAAATAACATCAGTCAACCGGATAAGATGGAAATGCTTTGTGGAATCCATATGCTTCCAAGAAAGGTAACGGAAAAATATACATGATTTAAGTCTTTTAAATTTCTGATTCACACAAATTTTTATACTTGCATACTCTGTACTCTATAAAATATTTTGCATATTTTGTACATGAGTAAAATGTGTGTTTATGCATGTGTATGCAAAAATCTTCATTTATACACACACGTATACATACCTCTCCACCACCGTAGTATGTCAAAAAATGGAAATTTTCTCCAAGTGTAAGTGATGTGATGTGGAACATGCGAAAAATGAAACACAGTTCACTGTTAATCAGTGAAAGAATAATTCAATTACCGGTGATGTGAAGTGAAAGTTTAAGTTGAAAATGTTTATTATTCCAGCGTAATTTCTCATTTTGCCCTGCTAGGTGCTATGTGTTACGAGTGAAAAATGCCTAAAGAAATGCATTTAATTTGTGGGAACGGACGACTTTAATTACCTGCCTTATTTATGTGAATAAAACATGCAAAAAAAATACGTACATATGTATGCAAACAAAACAAATTTGAATTTGCGTTACATACCAGTGCAAACGCACAGTGGCATGGCTTGATTATAAAAAAATTTAATTTGAATAACTATTTCAGAATATGTGAAATAGAATAAGAAAATTGTAACGATAAAAACTAATTCCACTCAACTGTCTTTAGAATTTCAAATAACATTTTAGTATCTGCAAAGTACAGGCGGTATACTTCAATAAATTGAGGTGAATGCCTAGGTTTTATTGACTCAGATTTAAAAATTTTTATTTTCGTTTCTGTATGGTTTTTTAATCTCAATTTCTCCTAACGAGCTAACAAACTATTCATTATCCAGACGATTGGGTGTAAGACTCTTTTATCTCCTCGGGTTTTCAATTTCTACATCTTAAGAGGTGTCCGGTATGAACAAAGGCGAAAGAGAAAAATGTGCAATTACTTCCTAAGCTCAAATTCAAACGACTCAACCCAACAACTCTTCTCATCTACCCAGAACGGACTATCCAAAGAATGTAGCACATATGTGTTTTCCATTGTGATACTCTTTCTGGCCAGTGCGTCGTCCCCAATTTAGTTTCGGAGTATGGCGTTAAGCCCAAGGCTTAATCCGATACCACATATTTGAACAAACTTGGTTGTTGACATTTCATTCGAGACTGTGCAAGGATATCAATCAATTCTTAGTAAATATTCAGGTACTAATCAGTTATTTAATTGCCATATGAATAGGAAGGTATTTGAGTGATCTGGAAGTTTGTATGATATCCAAATGCACTTTACACCCATCACACCTTATTCTCCTAACTACCTTTGAGTAGTCGATGTATATTTCCAGAGAGGAGAATTTGGTTTCATATTCCTGTAATCTCTAGTTGGGTTAATGGTGCCTAAGCACATGTGCAGATGGTTTTCTTAGACCACATAATCAATCAGTACCAAGGAATTAGGGTTTGTGTGCCTAGCATATCCATGAATCTGACCAGAAGACATATTCTGAAGAAAGTCACAATTTATGTGGATAATCAGGCAACACTAAAGGCTTTGAGGAGACACATGTTTTTAGGTAACATCTGGTCTGGGAGTGTAAAACGCTGTTAAGAGGCCTTATGTCAGATTATCAGATTAAATCATGCTAGCTAGGTACCTAGTCATGCGGTGTTTTTGGCAACAAGGTTGACGATGAACTAGTAAGGTTAGGCTAAGCTTTGGAGACTATAAGAGAGGAGAAGTTGACAAAACCACCAATTACTTACCAGCAAGTCAACTCATAACATAATTTGAAGTAAATCTCTTATGATATCTCCTAACTAACAACATTATCTAGTGCTTAACATAATTTTCTACTTGGTGTAAGAGTAAAATGAACATATGGATAACCATTCGTAACAACAAAATGGCATAAATATTAACTTTAAGTTTGTATTTATCAGATGCATATGTAATTAAAACTTTTAAATAAAATATGTGTCACATTTTGTCATGAAATCTCAGACATTTTCCTCAACTACGCCGCATGTAAAAATCATAACACTTTGAATCTGTAGATAAATAAATAAATAGTTCATCTTCCTGATTCCATGAGTAATAAAATGAAATTGTTAATCAACGTTATGTTATGTTATGTTTTAATTAATATTTGAGCAACTGACGAGCAAAAGAGGAAGATGAAAAAGAAAAGAAAAACACAACTTTTCACTGATGCAACCAATTTGTAGATGCCGGAAATTATGCTCTAATTAACACAAAGCAATTACATGTGCATATGTATTTGCATGTGTATGTGTATGTATTATAATAAATATCATAAATAAATATAATTTAAATACATATAAAAACATTATTATTTCTTTATGTATGCACACACACACACACACACAATGCAAGAATTTAAATAGAATGTTTGCATAACAAGACAACATCATTTCGAAAGAAAATCTCATACAAACAAACAAAACAAAACAAAACAAAAAATTGATAGAAAAAGAAATGAAATCCTTAGAATGTTTGCAAAAATTATTCAACCAAAATAATAATTTACACTCATAATCATCTGCAAATATACACATACATACAAACTCTTATATTCCTATATATATTATATTATATTATATACTTATGAATGTATGTATATGATATGTTGACATATGTATATTATCACGTAATGAATTACATTCTATAGTGCTGGATGTTGTAAGTAAGTGTTGTACTGTGTCGTCTGAATAGTTTCATTTTATGAATGCGCTTCTTCTATGTAACAATGTTACCATGACGGCATTACCCGTTTGTCAGCTGGCTTTTCTTTAATAGAATTTATAGTCGTTTACGTACACATATGTACATACATACATACATGCATACATACATACATACATACATACATACATACATACATGCACACATATATACATGTAATGTAAAGAAATCTTATGTAGCAACGATGGTCTTCGAATGAAATACATTTCGTGGAATATGATACGGAAAAAAGTACTAAGCGAGTGCCAGCACAGCAGGTTAATAGTGATAAACTTGCGCTCTACTTAGATTCCATATCTCCTGACAACTTAGAAGCGTATTCCTACTTTGCTGTTTTCAGGTTTGTAGGGCTCCTTTTAGGTTTCTAGGGCTATTACAAAACCTTTGTCTAATTTTCATACTCGTATCACCAGAAAATTCGTTTCGGCGTGAATTTCTTGTTCACTTCATAATAAACTCGACTATCAGTTCCCTTTGAGTACAAATTAGATACAGTTTTTGTCAAATTTAATTTAGGAGTGAAACATCAATGAAGTCGCCGTGGTCTAGTAGGTAGTGTGTTGGCTTATTAGACGAAAAGCCAGGGTTCGAGCCCCAGGCCAGACATCAAAATAAAATACAAAACGTATTTCTTCGGCGACTTCCTCTCAGCAGATTTCTGGCAAAAACTTCGAGAGTAAAATTCAATGAAAAGTTTCTCAAAAATCTGTCGTTCGGAGTCGCCTTTAAACTGTAGGAGGTCCCGCCACTCATGTATAAAATTTACACACACAACATAAATGGTGAGAGAAAGTAGGTCGTAATCCTGACTGAAGGGTTGTAATGACCAATTATGTATGGATGTATGTGAAACATCAAAAATTTTTACAAAAACAATACTTTATTAACACGGAAAAGTCCTTTTTAACCATTTTCTTTAAATTGAAAGGAGTTGTTTCACGCCAAAGGTTCCATCCCACAAACTAACAGTCCGTATCCTGGCAAATTTGAACCCATGGCAGTTAAGGTAAAAAAACCGTCTCTATTGCGATTGATCAACATCAAACACTGCTTTGAAAATAACGAACGTTTATGGTCAGCTGTCGGCAATCTCATAACCATACTCTCTCCCATCGGCCAAATCATTTCGTAATTTTTTTATTGATTGATGTGTGACATCTCCAACAAAACGAAATATGAACAAGTATTTCTTCGCCGACTTCTTCTCAACAGATTTCTTGCGACTCTCTGAGAGTGAAATAAAAATGCCATGAAATAGTTTCTTAAAAATCTATCGTTCGGAGTCGACTTCAAACTGTAGGTCCTGACACTCAAGTACAATAAAATTAACACACACAACATAAGTGGTGTGAGAAGCTAGTTCGTAATCCTAACTGAAGGAGAGAATAACATTACAAGCTGAATGGTTTACTTATAATACCGTCTACATTCTCATTCATTGAAAGTAGAAAATAGAAGAGAAAGTGTAATTCAAACAAACATACATACAAATGTACATGTACATACACACATACATACATACATGATATGTTATGAAATTTATGACATTTATGAAAATTCTTTTGTGGCATAGAATAGAATAGAATGGAAATCGTTAGAAAATATCACGGGGATTTGCTTTGTAATGAATTTGTATGAACGTGTTTGCATGTTTTAAAGGAATTGTGGTGTTGCAGTGCAAATAGTACATGAAAGTGTGACATTCTTAGAAGTTAAAGCAGCCACCACATGATTTATGTGGTTCACATAACATATTATTTTTGATTTTAATAATATTCACACATGTTTTCTTTGCTTATTTTTCTTTCACTTTTTTGTTGAAAAGAAATACAAATGAAATGACTTTATTAAAAAAGTAGTTTTATAAACTATGACTATTAAATTAATGTAAAGCATAAAACTATTACGTAGATACTATACATAGAATGCCAGTTGGTAAAAGAAAATCCAATTAATCAGAATACTACTGAGACTATTTGTTGTTAACAAGATAAGCTTGTCGATTTCCAAAGATTGTTCGATTTAAGTTGCACAACTTTGAGTCTAAACATTGCCTGCATAATTAACACCTGATTACTGCTTCTTAATGAATTCGAATTTGTTGCATACATATGTATGTACATAATTGGTCATTACAACCCATCAGTCAGGATTACTAAATGGCTTCTCCCACCACTATGTTGTGTGTACTAATTTTATACATGAGTGAAGGACCTACAGTTAAAGTCGATTCCGAATGGCACATTTTGGAGAAACTTTTCATGGCAAATTTATTTGCTCTCAGAGTTTTTAACAGCGGAAGTCACCAAAGAAATATGTTTTCATATTTCATTTTGTCTGACCTGGGGTTTGAACTCTAGTTCTCACGTCTAATAAGCCAACACAGTACAAACAACATAACATTAAAGTTGTATGTCATTATGGTCCTTAGCCACATGGTTGTAACCAAAATGAAAGTTTAGTTCGATGATAAAGAGGACTTACTTTCATTTCTATAAATTCTAATAGTCTTAGCGAATAGTGGTGGACTGTCTGCTAGACAATATGATTTTAGACCCGGTCGGTCTAAAATTGGAGCCTTGAGAGAGGTGACTGAAGCGGCCATGGTCACACAGCGTGGAAATCACTTTTCGAGGCCTGTGCTACTGCTTGGGACTTTGGACGTTAAAAACGCGTTTAACAGTCTTAGATGGAGCGATGTATTAAATGCTTTGGAGTACAATTTCTCGGTGCCACACTACATCCTGGCCATGATAAGTAGTTATCTGAGTAACAGACAGCTGGTGTATAACACAAGCTGGGGACCAAGGGTGAAACATATAACATCAGGAGCGGCACAAGGAGCTATCCTCGGCCCCGACCTATGGAAAGTTAACTACGACGGAATTCTGAGAGAGTATATGCCAGAGGGAACTTTTTTGGTTGGATACGCAGATGATATTGCAGCTGTTATCACGGCCAGGAATACGGAAGAGGCACAGCGAAAACTGAGACGTGTCATCCTAAGAAGGAAAACATGGTTGGATTCCCACGGCCTAGACTTGGTCATGCATAAAACGGAATTACTGCTGATCACTGGTCGTCATATCCCCTTGCAGGTGGACATAAGTATTGGAAACGAGGTAATTAGGACCACGAGCTAAGGGAATAAGGCTGGATCCCAGACTAACATTTTGGTATCAGTTTCAGTACTCGGCTAACAAAGCCAAGAAGATCGTTGGACAGCTCAGCAGAATAATGGCGAATATCGGAGGCCCGCTACCGGCGAGACAGAGACTCCTGATGGAAGTTGGAAACAGCATAATGCTCTAAGGGAGCGAAATTTGGGCCGAAACGCTAGATGTTAAAAAGCGGGCAAACTCACTTGTATCGGAACAGAGAACGGCTGTATTGCGTATCACGTCGGCATATCGGACAGTGTCCGCCCCAGCCGTACTTCTTATAGCAGGTATAATCCCTGTGGATCTGCTGGCAGCAGAACGGATGAAGATTTATAAGGCGAAATCGGCTGAAAATCACACACAGATGCTATCTGGTCACGGATATTTTAGGAAATTTCTGATCAGAATTGGCAAGACCGCCCACCCCATACTGTCTTTACGAGGAAGGGGAACTAATTGATGATGCAGAGCACACTGTTTTCGAGTGCGCACGCTGGCAGAGCTATCGCTCTGTACTGACGTCAATAATTGGAACGATCACTGCCGCTACCATTGTCGGGGTTATGATTGCGAGTAGAGAAAATTGGGACTCAGTGGCGAATTACGTGGAGCGCATTCTAAGACTGAAGAAGAGGGATAATGAGGCTGCAGGACATGTAGGCATGTCGGCATAGATGATGCTGGTACACGTGTCAAACGAAATTCGAAACAGGGACCTAGACGAAAGGAATAGTGGAGACACTTAGATGTCTCGTCAACTTTCGACACGCAATCCGGACGCGGATATAAGCACGCAGGGGCCAAAAGGACTCCACTCCGGAGTAACACCACCGTAGGGCCCCACACACGGAGGATGTGACGACTTCCTCTATGGTGCGGTTAGGTACATTTACTCCTCCTTGGAGAGAAAAAAAATAGTCTTACCCAGCTTTAATTTATTAACTTCTGACGCTTGTACATAATTTAATTTATTTTTTTTTTTTATTAAATTTTAAATTCTGAATTTCACCAGAAAGCCTTCAACTAATCGTTAATTAATTTAAAATCCTTTGTACACACAAAAATTAAAATACATCTTAAGCATGATGATGGTTAAAATCGAAAAAATCTTTTCAAAAATTCTTTACTACCTACCTTACAATAAAGAAGACAAGAAACGCTAATTAAAAATCAAAAGATTCTGTTAATAAACTGAATATTTAAACATAATGAAAGCATTCAAGAAAAGAAAAGCAAACGATTTATAAGAAAATCATTAGAAAGGAAACTCAAAAAGGAAGAAGAATTTAACCAACTCAAACATCTACCTGATGCTTCTGAAACTGAATTAAAAAAAAGGAATTCCGCAAAAGAAAGAAAAAAACATGGATAAATCAAAAGGAAAAAATCCAGGGCTCTGTTGAATGCAGCAAAAAATAAAAAATGTTGTAAGAAAAAAAGCAAAAAAAAATAAGAAAAAAAGGACAGAAAAACAATAAATTTTATCTTGGCAGCCGTATAGTATTCGTATTTAACACTCTCGGCAAGTAACAGGTGAGGAGCAAAAGGAAGAAAAAAAATCCAAAATAAACAAACAACAAAAACGTGTACACGTTCTATAAAATTAGTTGAAAAGGAAGCAACAATGAAGAGAAGCTTAAAGTAAATAAAAATTCAAGACAATGGCAATAAAAGAAAGCTTCACTGGCATTTAAAATCTTCTTTGAAGATTTTGTTTAAAGCACTTTAAAACTCTAATGTTTTATGGCTTTAAGTTCAAGTTCAGTTAAATTTATTCGAAACTAAATTTGAAATATTAGCATCATATGCAAGTAAGAAAAGCATTAAATATTCCTCTAGTAAGTGCTTGCTATTTACAATAACAGAAGGAGTATTTTCTTATTATAAAATATTATTTAAGCATATGCTTTAAAAGCTATGTACATATATATGTATGTATTCTAAATGCAGTAGAGAATCGAACATATTCAAATTCATATGGAATACAGTTTTTATTGATGAGGACATATTGCAGTTTAATTGATATTCCAAAGTGTAGGTAGTTTAACTCGAATTTAACTGAACTGTTGTATGACTAAAAACGCTCTTTCAAGAAAGCGTCCAGTTGCTGACATCATAGAGCGTACCAAGCGAGATGTTACTGCTGCCTTTAGTGCTATTGAACGGGAGTCTACTAAGATGGGTCTGGCAGTAAATGTGGGCAAAACGATGTGTTATCGGCAAATAAGGACATGCGGCGCATTAGATCACAGACTCGATATAGTCAAGGAATTTATTTATCTTGGCTACGCCATTACCACCAAAATTTATGTCAATCTGGAGATCACTCTTGCCAGCAGTTGCTACTATGGTCTCAATTGAGTTGCAGAGAACTCTGTCGTACGACAAAACTAATACACTACAATACACTCATCCTTCCCGTGCTTCTTTATGGCATAGAGGCATGGACCCTATTAAGTACTGATGCAGCAGCCTTGAGAGTATTCGAGAAAAGTACTGCGTAAGATCTTCGGTCCAGTGCGAGTTGGCGGTGATTTCCGCATGCGATCGTACAATCAGCTGTATGAGTTCCTCAACGACATGAACGTTGTGCAGCGTATTAGCATCCAGCGACAACGCTGGCTCGGCCTTGTCATTATGGTTCATTTAATACTAACATGCATAATTAGTCATTACAACCCTTCAGTCAGAATTACGCCCCAGCTTCTCACACTAGTTATGTTATGTGTGTTAATTCTATACATGAGTAGCAGGACCTACAGTATAAAGTCGCCTCCGAACAACAGATTTTTGAAAAAACTTTTCATAGCAATTTCATTTACTCTCAGAGTTTTTGCCAGAAATCTGCTGAGAGGAAGTTTTTCATATTTTGTTTAGCTAGAGACGTTTGATCTGGGGCTGAACCGTGGCCTCACGTCTAATAAGCCAACACACTACCTACTAGACTGCGGCAACTTCATACCCACATAGTTAATACCCACATTACTTTCAATGCCCGCATGCCAAAGCCTAGGTTCGCCACCTAAAGCTATCGAATATGCACCGATTTTGGGTTACTTTGAATCGCTATGACTATGGCTCCAACCTGAAAGACCTTTTCTCAGTCTATTACCTATTTTCGTAATTCTCTTCTAGTAGAGCAATAAGGCCAGCCACAATTCGGTTATAGCAACTTCACACGGTCAATCTATGATCGTTGAAGAGGATTGACAGGCATTTTTTATATTGTTTGGGAGTATATCCTTTGTATATCATTTTGAAGATGTAGCATGAACATATATTAATGAACAGCCCTGTAAGGTTTGTGACACAGTTCAGAAGCAAATGCCTCAGGGAAAAGTTTGTTTAATTCTGCAGAAATTTGTTTGCAATTAAATAATTACTTTTAATGCCTCGATTTGGACTGGACACTGAGCTGTAATTCCAAATTTTTCAAGTCTCCAGAGTACCAATGGATATGTGGACAAACATACCTGCTTTATTACCTAAAGGCTGTATTTGTTTCACAAATAGTTCGTTACTCTATAATGCTCTGCATGATTTGAAAAGCAAATAAAAACTATTTTACATCTGTTTATCATCAAAAAGAAAAATAAAATGCTTTCTACTTATTCTCATTTTATTTATTCTTCTTTTTATTTTTCTTATTTTTATAGTTTGTAAGACATGCAATATTTTTTAAAAAATACCCCTTCTTTATGGTGCAGCATTTATGAATCGAATGAATAATTCATCATCCAACATGATGATATTCTATTTTAATAGATGAGATGAGATGAGATGAGATACTCGTAGATATTTAGATTAGCTACGCAACAAAGTTATTTGAAATGGAAAACAAAAGCATTGTTTCAGCAAAGGATTCATAAGGAAAGAGAAATTTAAAGGGGCACAAAATTACCCCAAAATCGAACAATCTCCCATGGAAGTTTATACAATATATGCTTACTCGTACTCTTAGATGTTTAAAAGAGAGTTTCGGGTCTCTTTTAACGCACTAAACCTGCTCACATTTTCTTTGTTTATCATTACATTTGCAAAATTCTGCAAATATTTTGAAGTTCAGTTAGATTAGGTTAGGTCGAAGCGGTAGCTCTGATTACCAAAACACACTTGAGCAAACATAGCGGCCCGTTGTAACGCCATAGGTAAGCTAAGTCCCTGTACTAACCGAATTCCCTCAAACTCATCGAGAAAATTGATCACAGCAGGGGCTGCACCATGACGATACATTGAAGAAGAAAAAATTCTTTTGCATTCCTTAGCTTTCATTTGGTGCTGGTGCCAAGTTGGCAAACAATTGCGTGTCTCTCAATTTTAATACCCGGATATTATATATTACAAGAGTGTCCACTAAACCATACCTTTAGAAGCCTATTATTTTCTCAAGTTTTCCGAAAACTTTAGTGCAACAGTTCCACATTCAGAAGCTTAGCCTACTCTTAATGATTTTGCAGTACTTGCTAGTCAAATGAAATTTTCTTTGTTGTTAAATTTGTGGTTGCGATTCAATTGTGATTCTATTGCCTATTCCTGATAATCGTCTTTAATTAGACATATTCTACTAATAATTTCCTTCGTTCTCTTTTTCCTCTTCTTTACAACTTCTGTAAAAGTTGTTCTGAGGTATTCCAGCCTCCGGGTAAGTGTCCCGTCATAACCGCCATGAGCCTCTCAAGATTCAAATATGTATAGAGGGCCACATTTTTCTAGTCCCTATACATACAAGTACTTTACAAATAAGTGAAGTTAGCGAGGGAGCATTTGTGTGTTCCTATGGCGATATAAGGGTTTTTAAAAGTATATCGACTTTATTGTCTAAACAAACATCTCTATGTTCAGGAACCATATGTAATAATGTCTTGCCCAGCATTCTTAGGCAATCATAGATGTGGTGTACATGCATACATACATAATTGATCATTACAACCCTTCAGTCAGGATTACAACCAAGCTTCTTACACCACTTATGTTGTGTGTGTTAATTTTATCCATAAGTGGCAGAACGAGCGGTTTAAAGTCGACTCTGAACGAAAGATTTTTGTGAAACTTTTTCATGGCAATTTTATTTATTCTCAGAGATATTTGCTGAGAAGAAGTCGACCAAGAAATATATTTTTCATATTTCGTTTCGTGCTGGAGATGACTGCTCGCGTCTAATAAGCCAACACTCTTACTTACTAGACTACGGCGCCTTCAAATGTGGCGCCTCTATGAATCTCACGGTCGCATTTGTTTTACTAGGAATGTAGGTAGCTAGGTAGGTAGGCTGACTAAACGATTTATAACTAAACCATCTAGTTGGTTACAAATCCAATGTGTTTTTTGTTAGTGTGTGGTGTCTATTGACTTGTGGTGAATTCACTTTTCTTTCACTTTCGCGAAGCAAAGCAAAAAGTCATCCATAACGTTAAGCTCTTATGCGTTTGTAGGTTTTTTTTAAAATTCTTCGGACGATTGTTCTACAATACAAATTAGAATATATGTACGTTCATGGTACTTACACGTGTATTTCATTTTCCGAATGTAATTTTGAAGACTTTTAAGTGAAAACTTAACAAGGCCACTAGCAATATATGGCTTTACCTTTTCCCTTTAGTGATTTTAATTTAAAAAAAAATTAAAAACAAATTCGTTTCGAATTTCACTTTGAAACAAAAACCAGGTCACTTTAAGCAAAGGAATCACAACAAATGAAATGACTGACTGGACTAAACACGAATACAAATGTAAATGAAATACGAGTGTAGGCAAATACAATGCAATACCTCGTATAATGCTTTCTTAAATAAACAGTTTTATGGAAATTGTTATCGCGATATGAGATTAATGAACACGATATTACATCCTTTTATTTCACTCGATTGCAACGTTTTTCTGCAATTCCTTTCATTTCAATTTCAGTCCAAACACAACATACATATGTCAGTTCAAAAGAAGAAGAAAAAAAATAGAAAAGTTACAATCACAAATTGTTAATCTCTCTCTCACTCACTCTCTCTCTCTCTCACTCTCTCACTCTCTCTCTCTCTCTCTGTATCTCACAACTGATGTGATGAGGAGGTATAGAATGACTGTGAATGATATTTCCTCATTTTCATTTAACCCAAAAAGACAAAATCATACTGTCGAGGCTATATTTGACGGTAGGTATGCATGTATATGCAGGTGTGTTTGTCCATTTGATTTTATTTGGTTACAGATGTCTATCAATATCACACAGCAAATACTGTGTGAAATAATAAAAATGCTTCAAAAGAAGAACGTTTTTGTTCTGGTTTTTCCTTTTTTTTCTGATTCAAATACTAAAACTGCATTTAATTTTCCGTTAAACGTTTTGATTTTTCACTTTTCATTAAATTTTTTAGCTGGAGGTTACAGAAGTAGAAAAATTACAGAAAAAACCAAAAAGAAAACGTAATAAATGTGGGTCACAATTAAACATTTTTCAAGTAATTATGTATGGAAGGAAGGAAGGTTTATTCAGATACAAGAACACTTTAAAATATACGGCATTTTTTACTTGATTTTATTCGAAAAATATTTATAAAACAAACTCCCCTTGTATACGTTACATTTGGATCAACCTTTGATAAGTACTTCCTAGTGTAGCTGTCACAGCTTTGCCAACTAAACTAATCATGTGCTGGCAAACTTTGAAGTACTCCGAAGGAAATATGGCTAGCTGGACCATATATTGCGGAAAGAACCTGTATGGAAGCCACATGAAAAGCGAGATAATGTCCAGAAACGAACGTAGCGCAATGCAATATCATAAAGGGTCCGCCAAATAACTTTTTTTTTGAAAATGCTTTTAAAAAAAACTACTGAATATTTTCTCAAAATTCCTTTTTTTAATTTGCAAGAACAATCCTTCCAGTTAATAATGGAAAATAATTTCATTCAAATGGCTGCCTCGGCTGGCCATGCAGTAGCCTTCACCAGAAGATGCCGATTTTGGCAAAAAAATCATCTTTTCAGATGAAGCTCATTTTGATCTTGGCAGGTATGTAAACAAGCAAAATTGTCGCATTTGGGGCACAGAAAACCCGCACGCATACATTAAAAGCCGACGCACCCAAAACGAGTCTCTGTTTGGTCCGGATTTTGGTCCAGAGGCATAATTGGGCCATTTTTCTTCGAAAATGAGCAAGGAGTGGCCGTTACAGTCAATGGCGATCGTTATCGGGCCATGTTGAACGAATTTTTTTTCACAAAAATTGAAGAGGAGGATATTGGCAACATTTGGTTTCAATAGGACGGCGCTACGTGACACACAGCCGAAGCTACACTCGATGTTTTGCGCCCTGTTTTTGAAGATCGCATTATCAGCCGCAGAGATGATGTCGTTTGGCCACCTCGAAGCTGCGATTTGACACCGTTGGACTTTTATTTGTGGGGTGCCGTCTAAGATAAGTGTTACGCCGACAAGCCAGAGACAATTGACGCTTTAAAGGACAATATTCGTGAAGCCATTGGTGAAATACAGCTGCACACAATCGATAATGTGCTTAAAAATTGGACCGATCGTGTAGGCTACTGCATGGCCAGCCGAGGCAGCCATTTCAATGAAATTATTTTCCATTATTAACCGGAAGGATTGTTCTTTCAAATAAAAATGGAGAAAATATTCAGTAGTTTTTTTTTAAAGCATTTTCAAAAAAAAAGTTATTTGGCGGACCCTTTATAAATTCTTTAGCGCACTTGTACTTTAATAGGTAGTTCGTTGGCTTATTAGACGTGAGACCAGGTTCAAATCCCAACCCAAATATCTCGAACAAAGAGAAATATGAAAAATTATTTCTTCGGCGACTTCCTTTCAATAGATTTCTGGCAAAAACTGTGGGAGAGTAAATAAAAATTGTCATGAAAAAGTTTCTCAAAAATCTGTCATTCGGAATCGACTTTAAACTGTAGGTGCCGCCATTTATAAATAAAATTAACACACCCGCCATAAGTAGTGTGACAAGCTAGGTCGTAATCCTGACTGAAAGGGTTGTAATCACCAATTATGTATGTATATATGTATGTATATATGTATGTATATATGTATGTATATATGTATGTATATATATATGTATATATGTATGTATATATGTATGTATATATGTATGTATGTATATATGTATGTATATATGTATTTAAAAAAGGTAGGGATTTTAATTTCTAATACCTAAAGTCGTGATTGTTTTCTCTCCTTCTTAATCCGGCTATTAAAAATATTTTCAAACGTAGTTAAGGCGCTTACGAACCACCTCTTTATGAAATTCATTTGTCATCTGTTAAAATACTTATTTTTAATTGGTTTTAAAACATTTAATAATGATTTCATTAAGGCATGTTCAAGTACTAAAAGAAAAATTTGTCACACCTAATTTCACTTTAAATGCCTGTATTTTTTACAATCTTTAGCCCGCCATTTGCAAGATTTTAATGTAGGAAACGTGCCATGGCATTTACTCACGCAATTGCTAATTTGTAATCCAATTTTATATTGTTGTTGTAAGAAAATTTTAAACATTTTTACGATTTCCCCCCCCCAAAAAAAAAAAATATTAATCCCATTTCATTCTTAACCTTAAACCTTTTTTTTCCTTGTTTCCAAATACAAATACAAATTCTAACAATTAAAAACAATTGTTTTCATTTCTGTTTCTTCTCATTTTTCCATTTTTTAACAATTAATGTTTGGCATGTCGCCGTTAATGAGCTGGCAATAATACAAATTGGATACGAAAACAATAATGGAACCCAATCAAATAGCATAGGGGTGCATACCTATTTGTCATATGGTTTCAAGGTATGGAACAATTATAGGCTGTATACCATGTTTACATATTTACATACGACCGTGTAGCCAATAAAGTTAACAATTAAACAAAAAACAGCAGCAACAGTAACAGCAACTTGGCTATTTGTCCTGAACATTTAATAAGAAATACGCTGTGTATTTAACATTCAGTGGACGAGGATTAAATGGCGTAAATTAAAGGAGCACCCTTTTGAACAGACACGCTCATAACACCTCCCTTCCTCTACAATTTAACTGGAATACTGCTCACACTGTTATAATTAAAAATCTACAGAAAAGAAAGGCAACATATCGTTAACGGATGGACAAAACCGATAGTGGAGTGCCTTACATGGAAAGACATTTCGTTAAATACTACGGAAAGTAAAAAGCAGGCATATGAGCTTACTAGGATAAGAGCATTCATGACGTTGATGGAGCCAAAACCTTTTTGTGGAATGAGAAGATACGTATGTCTGGAAAGACGTAATCAGCGAAAGAGAAGATAGAGAGAGAGAAGCAGAGACTAACTGAATGGGTTGTTCGATATTTGCAATGGTTCATCCCAGATTAATTATTAAATAAGCAAATGTTTACAGGGCACTATAGACTTAAAGAAAACTTGTTCAGATTGGGAATCGTCTCAAGCAGATATTTAGACTATGTGGCAAGGAGAATAAATACATCTCAGAAGGAAACTTCTGATCGAAGAAAATTCTGAAGTTCGTCATTCGTAGTCGCCGTAGTCTAGTGATAGTGTGTTAGTTTATTAGACGAGACCCCATGATAAAAACTCTGGCTTGAACGTCTTGAACAGCTCATGAAAAGCTTCTTAGATTTGTCGTTCGATATCGTTACTGAACTGTAAGCCTGCGGCACTCGTGGATAAAAATAACACACGCAACAACCAATTAAATAAGTAAGTACTGTGCTCAACATATTCTCCGATCTGAGCATATCATGATTACGACCTACTTTCTCACACCACTGATGTTGTGTGTTAATTTGATACATCAGTGGTGGGACCTACAATTTAAAGTCCACTCCGAACGACAGATTTTTGAGAAACTTTTCATGGCAATTTTATTTAAGCCTCAGAGTTCTTGCCAAAAATCTGCTGAAAGGAAGCCGCCGAAGAAATATTTTTTCATATTTTCATTTTGATGTCTGACCTGGGGTTTAAATCGTGGCTAACAAGCCAACACACTACCTACTAGGCTACGGCGACTTCAATACATACTCAATACGTATATAAAATCGGTGCTGCTCTATGGTAGTGAAACATGGCTAATATCGAAGCTACAGGCCTATTTGAAAAAATGCTTGCGAAAAAAAAGACAATTATTTTTAGCAACCTATTATGCAGCCTATCTACCGAAGAGCCTTTAAACACAAGTAGAAATTCGCTTGAATGAAATTCCCAAAGTAGTAGTCATCATAGAGGCTCAAAGAATACTTGACGTTGAATAATGCGACCAAAGAAGGAGTTGATAAAAATTTGACAAACGAGATGTATTACCACTTTACCAGTCCATTATTGGCCACTGTGATATTAAAGGCATGATTGCTTGGATCATGAGAAAAAAGGAGAGAAAACTAAACAGCATTTTGTCTGTCTAGCTCTAATGGAATGCAATCAGAAATACATTGTAGAAGTTTTACTAGCAGACCCTCGATTGTTATCTTGGAGCTACAAGCTAGCTCCATGCAATTCATGATTTAAAACATTGGCTTTCGATTGAACGTACAACATTATTAAAAAAAATCCCTTAAAGGACATGTATAGCAGATCACTTTGCATATGACCGTTAACAGCTGTAGGGCATTTCAATGCTTTACTGCTTATATAGTGTACGCATACAAGCATATACATATACATACATATGTGCGTATATGGTAGATGAATATATTGGCAACAAAAGCGATTGTTTGTTTGAAAGTCAACGTCAGTTGCAATTTATTGTTACTGCTGGATAGTAATAATCCAGCAACTACAACGTTACTACTACTACTACTATTTGTACAATCCCATCCTATTTTTGTAATCTTTCGATTCGTTGTTATTCGTTTGTTTTTTTTTTCTCTGTTTTTGTAGCCATTTTTCCATTTTTTCCCCATTTTGTTTTTGTATTTTGTGTTCTGTTAGTTTTTGAGCCAAGTCCAATAATATCGACACAAAACCAGCGACTACTTAATAAACATGAAAACATATCCGTTGGCATACCAAAGCCAACAACATCAGTTAAAACAACATCAGAAACGTAAAAAACGTTTACAACAAAAACAACAACAACAACCGGCAAAAGATGGAAAACGTGCAGGAGAAAAACATGAGCAACATAAACAGCACCAGCAGCAGCAACAGCATCAACATCATAAAGTTTGTAAAGAGGAAACGGATGTTGCACTTGTTGTGGGTCGGGCAGCCTGGTGGAATCCTGGAATATTGGCAACAGCAACAACAGCAAATAACAATATGCGAAATTTAACATTCGCCGAAGCATTGAGAGATTTTCTACAAAATGTTTCATTTCATTGTTATGGAAAATTAGTTGAAACAGGACGTCGTTATCAAGAGAGGTACGTTGTGCGTTACGTTACGTTATAGCCATGGTAAAAATAAAAAGGATTTTACAAATTGGTTCTTTCTTTTCATCTACATATACATACATACATACTTATGTATGTGTGGGTGCGTGTGTAAGTAAGTAAGTGTGAGTAAGTGTATGTACTCCACCTGAAAGGTAGTAATTGAACAAATTTAACCAGAATTTTTTATACTTTCCTATGTGCATTTGTTCTTTTCTTCTCCCCCCTTTTCGTTTTCTTTAATATGCACATACGATTACATCTGTCTGTTTTTGTTTTATTTTTTCCCCCGTTTTTCATTTGAAAGATAGAATGAAAGAAAATTAATTACATTCTCTATTTATTTTGGATTGCAGACTATTTTGGTTGGTTTTCCATATCGCTGCATTGACTACACTAATTATTTTCCTTTATAATACACGCAATACCAGTGGTGAGCTATTGAATACCAACATTTATGATCCTCTGTATCCCATACGTAAAGTACCATTTCCGGCCATTTCTGTTTGTTCAATCAATCGCATTTCGAATGCATCTGCTACCCGTTATGCTGAAGAACTGTAAGTCATCATCATCATAATTATTGTTCTTGTATGCAATTGTATTGTCCACAATTTTAATTAGCACCACTGTGCAGATTTTTATTTATTTTTCCTTCTTCCTTTTGCAACTTTTTTTTTAGCAATCAAAAAGATCCCCGTAAACGTGGTGTGAACTTTTTTTACGAACAAATTAAAATGTTACGTTATAACTATTACGTTCAGGATGATATACGTGATTACAGCAAGGCATTGACATTTCAACGTTTTTTGGATATTTTCGATCGTGAGGACAGTGAATTATTTTATAATACCAGAAGTCGTATGGCTAAGGTAAAGTATACAAGCTAAGGCAACAGTAACCACGTAATAAGGCCTTGCTACCGTTAGAAAGGAAAAGAATAGAGACCTGACGTCATAAGAACTTCATTTGAATGTTGGAATCTAATTACTGTGCGTCAAATGACGGCCTACGAAGTCAAAAGTAATTTGTGCTCGTGTTAAGGCATTTTAAGAAAATAATTTGACTTCAAATTAACAATTTTCTGTTCAATATAAACTTTCTGAACTATTTAGAATGATTGGAGTGTTTTGCGACAAACAAGCTAAATTTTGTCCAAGTTATTCACATGTACCGGATAGCAATCAACCACTGTCCGAATTTGAAATGACATCATACATGACGACATCGTACTGACATTTTTTCATCATTCTGAAACGTTGCTTATAGGACGTCAATCCACAAAATGGCTGAAACAATAACTGCAAAAACAACCGGCCTAAAGCAATTTGATCCTCACTTTTCAAAGTTGCTTAAAATTACGATTAACCACCAGCTTTTGAAATATTAAGAATCAAACAATCTGATCAGTGATGGGCAATATGTCGGCGTTTAGGTCCCAAGTATGGTGCCAAACCTTTAAACGATTTGGTGAGTGCAAAGTTCCAGCTCCAGACATTCACAAATTTTTTGCCTGATTTTAGCACATCGTGGTAGTGCGTTGGCTAACAAATCCGAATTAAATAAAATATTTCTTCGGCGACTTCCTCTCAGCAAATTTCTGGCAAAAACTCTGAGAGTAAATAAAATTGCCATGAAAAGTTTCTCAAAAATCTGTCGTTTAGAATCGACTTTAAACCGTAGGTCCTGCCACTCATGTATAAAATTAACACATATAACGTAAGTGATATTGAGAAGCTAGGTCGTAATTCTGATTTAAGGTTTGTAATGACCAATTATGTATGTATGTATGTATGTAAACTGTTCATTGATGTCAAAAAAGATGGTACCAATCCTTCCAACGATTTGATGAGTACAAAGTTCCTGCTCCAAATCTTTTGGCAGAGTATGGCACAGCGCAGCTTTATCGCAACTTATTGCACTAGCATCTGCAGTCGCCTTTCGATTTATATCGGGCTTGCTTAGGGATCGCAATGTACGGTTTGTTATAGTTGAGAAATTCCATCAAATAAATTCAGGCTTAATTCGGTTCTGTTCTATCTCGAACTGCATTTTCTATGATTTTATTTCTTTGCTTTCCAATCCTATCTACTCGTTTGCCCATATGAGCAATATTAGTCTACGGAAATTGAGGCGAAGAGGTTTAACCTAATTGCCTTAATCACATGCAACCTACCTGCAGGTAATCACTGAATGAGGTCAGGCCAGTATTGTTTACTAGTGTGCCATAAATAACACGTCATGGCTTAAAAGAAGTACCGAATAATGAGTACCGAAATAAGCCTTCAAGTGCTCAAGTGACAGGAAATTACATATTTTAACTGCACTATACGTATGTAGAACACTCATTCGCTGGACACGTACAACTTAAATAGATTCCAATCTAATGTCCATAAACATTACCCCCTCTTTCTTCTCTCCCACAACTTATTTTTCTAATTCCAACGCCATGAGCTCCATGAGTAGGGCCAAATGGTAAATTCTCATAGTCGCAATCCTTACCTAAGATGTGTAAGCGATTGCTACGTCCTTCTGGAAATAATCACTCTAAAGACAATACAAGAATTACGAATAAAAAATCTTTTACCATCTGCCTGCAATGTGGGTTGCAGTTAATATCAGATTGATTCCACCGATCAGTGGAATAATGTTTTCTAATGCCATACTAAGAACTCCGAGGGGCTCCACAGTTCCGCTTATAATTCCTGGTAGCCTAGGTTTCTCGATGTTAAAATAGTATTGACTGATATGATACCATTATTCGGTGCAGACCAATGCGAATTTTAAGTACATACCGATAAGGTATTAAATAATCACCTTGGGTGGTAGTGTACCCTCCTTCAACCTCGCTTAACTTACTAAGATTAGAGAGAAAGAAAGCCCACGACTCCTTAAAAGACTTCCAATGTTCAACAGTTCTGAACTTTTTAATCAACAAAGATGACAGTCAGTAATATCGGAACAATTTCTCATGTCCAAAACATTCCAAACAATTGCATGACTATGCATTCCGATAAGGTACATTCTTAACTTTTGCTTTTAGCTGACACCGAATTGTTCCGACATTTTGATTCAATGCCGTTTAGGTGGTAAACATATTGACTGCAATGCAGAGTTTGAGGAGACATTTACATCCAGAGGTCTATGCTGTACATTTAATAACAACAAAAAGTGAGTACAACAATGAAATGTCACATCGAAAATCAATGAAAAAAAAATAATTTTGACAATCCTAATAGGTATTCTAAACCGCGTAGCTTTCGCAGACGCTATTTCGGAGAGGATATGGGTTTAATTCTGTTATTAAGTGCACCAAAGGCAGATAATTTTTATAAAAGCTTTTCTCTGGATGGTTTTATAGTAAGTATTAGCAACAGCAAAAACAATAACTTAATTTAATTTTAATTTTCTCCTTAAGGTTGACATACATAGTCCAACAATATATCCGGATATTTCATCGGGTGGCGTCGAAGAACGTTTTGTACAAACGGGCATCGATACGTATCTATCGGTGACACCGCGTATCATACAAACTGTTAGCGAGGCGAGATTTTTAAGCCCCAAAGCGGTAAGTATACATGCTAGACTCATACATTCAAGGATATTATTTCATTCGTTTTTATTTTTACTGGCAGCGTAATTGCTTTTTTGAAGATGAATTGCCGAAGACCTATATGGATGGATATTCCTTTAATAAGTGCATAACACTCTGTCGTATACGTAGTATTCTCATTTTGTGCGGTTGTATGCTATTTTCAACACCCTACGAGAATTTATCAACGCCGGTTGATACCGTATTTTGTAGTTTGCAACACAAGGAGTGTTTAATGCGTTATGACTGTAAGTACATGTACAGATTTAATAAGTTGGGCATAAAATATGACAATTGAATGATAGTTGTGCACTCGCAAGTATTAGAAAATTTATAGAATCTGGTTGAACTTATAAAGCAAATGAAATTTGAACGTAGGACACAAAATTTTTCAAATTTGACTTCCTTTTCATTCTTTTATCGATCAATTTCTATTCGACAGGCCCATAAGAATCAAAGTTTAATTACATACTTTGTTTACAGCATTAAATAAATCCCATTGGAGGATGGAAAAGAACTCCAAAACAATATTTGTAAAGCCTTTAGCTTGATAATCGACTGAGTATTACAATCAATTGGAAAGTTATATTGAAATTAATTTATTGCTTTGCACCCGTTATTAGAATTTTAATTATTTTCTGTAAAACATTGCCTTACCAATCAAAAGGCGGTGATACTGCTGAAGAGCGTTCACACTGCAAGACTTTTGCCTGCTGTTTCCAAAACGTTTAACTTCTGTTATAAAAACTCGGATTTCTTTTCATTATCACTACAAAAAAAGGGAATTTTTTCTGATGCTAATAACAAGATGATGCATTACGAGAACACTTTTACAACAATCGGCAATATCAAGTGCCACGAATTGGGGTTTCTATTGTGACCACAAATAAAGCAACTCTTTCACACCCAAATTACTAAACCATCATGAAGAATTTCTTTTATTTAAATGATAAAAATAAAAAATAACAAGACTACATACACCTATTTTACTCAAATCAATCTCAATTCAACAATAAATGTGATCCTCCTCCACCAACGGCATATTAATTACTGATCCTTTACACATTGCCTTGCAAATGCTTTTAAATTTGTTGGCATTGGTTAAAATGCAAATTTCTAATTTTAGTTTTTCTTTTTTCTTTGTTTTATTTTTTTTCTTATTTATTTTAATTTCTTACTTCACACAACATATCCAACTAATTTGTAATTCTCAAGTTCTTTTTCGCAAAAATATCTGTTCATATCGAACGATAGCATTGCGAAGAATTGGCGGTCTGGAAACCTATTGGGAAAAGGTTGTTGGTAAACACATACCTTAATTGTACGTCTACAACGGATGTGTTCTCGGTTCCAAACGACTCGACTGGTTGGATTTTTCAAGTTTAAAAAAAATTTATTTCAAAACCAGCAAAATGAAGTTTACAAAAAATAATTGATTGTTCGTTGTGGAAATATGAAATGGAAATATGAAATTGAAATTATAACACAACACGCGTAACAAATTTTCTCTTCCACTATTTGCTGCTTAGGGAACTAATTTTAAGTACCTACGTATAGACCTACACGATAAAGGAATATTTGAGGCTATACGTTCCTAATGTCGTGGCTAAATAAACTAAAGTACGTACGTAAAGCCTTAATAGGTTTTGTCCACAAAATAAGCGCGGTTTTGTGTGTGATCGCCAGTTTTTTTTTTATTAAAAAAAAATTAAATTTTTTTTATACATTTTAACTCTCCCCCATATTCATATAAAGAGTTCCATACAAATTACAAAACAAAAATAATTTTTATGAATATGATAGTAAAGGTTTTAATTTTTCGCTTCTTGTTATAAATACTTGGAAAAATATTAAAAAAATGAAAATCCACACATTCTATTCAAACATAAATACGTACGTACATACACCTTATGGCATACATACATAATTGGTCATTACAACCCTTCAATCAGACTAAAGATCTAGCTTCTCACACCACTTATGTTGTGTGTGTTAACTTTATTGTACTTGAGTGTCAGGACCTACAGTTTAAAGTCGAATCCGAACGATAGATTTTTGGGAAACTTTTTCATGGCAATTTTATTTTAAACTCAGAGTTTTTGCCAGAAATCTGTTGAGAGGAAGTCGAAATATTTTTTCATATTTCGTTTTGATTTCTGACCTGGGGTTTGAACCGAGGCCTCATGTCTTGTAGTTGAAATCCAAGTAGCTGAAAACATGGATGGTTTTTGATTTTCCTACATTTCCATTTCAAGTATATTGCTGGCAAAGGAATACCATGCTGGAATATTAGTAAAATACGGAAAATCATTAAGATTGTTTCAAATGCCCAAAGATAAAAAATCATTTGTAATCACTTGTTTACATGGCATTCGAAAAAAAACATTCGGTGTATGGGTTCCATAAGATTTAACTAAAAAAGAGAAAACCTTAAAAAGCGAATGCTGAATGGACCGACAAATGGCAGTAAGCTACACAAACGTTCGCCAAGCCAGGATGTATATTCAGAAAGGTTTAAATAGTAAATCTTTCTAAATAGTAAATCTTTGAAATATAAAAATTAAACGATAATAAGTGTGATTGATTGTCTTTATGAATATAAAGAAAATTATTCTTTACATGCAGTCAAAGAAAAAAGTCTACATACACCACTATATGCAGACTTTTTCCCGGTGCGTTGCTTTAGGCAGCTACAATTAAGAATGTTTGAAAACAAAAACGAATATAAAAAAATATTTCCTAGAAATTACTAGAAAACTACAAAAAAAAACAAAATTAGCAGGAAAAAAACTCTACATACACTGCTGTTGAAATGTAGAAAATAAAAATTTCATTGGTTTTAATAACCACAATACATATATGCACTGCTGTACACTGATGTATGTAAACTTTTTTCTGTGACTGTATATATTGTGGCAGCAGTGTATGTAGACTTTTTCTTGTGACTGTATATATTGTGGTTATTAAAACCAATAATTTTTTTTATTTTCTTCTAAATTTAAAAAAAAAGAAGCAAGTGTATGTAAACTTTTTTCTAGGACTGTATATATTGTGATTATTAAAACCAATAAAATTTTTATCTTCTACATTTCTATCTTTTATAAATTTTAAGACATTTTGTTTTTTTTATTTAATAAACTTCTTTATTTATTAAAACCCAACTTAATTCTGTTTCATTGCATGGCCTGCTCGCTTGAATTTTTTGTGAACAAATTTCTTTAAAATTAAGAACAATAACACAACAACTAAGCAATTACTGTTATGTACAAATTCTAATTTTGTTTTTGTTTTCTTTTTCTCTTTTGTTTTGATTACGTGCATTTTTTATTTTTTATTACTTTGTATAATTTTTTCAATTACTGACGCACCAAATCTATAATTCTCATGTACTTTTTTAATAAAAATTCTGGTTAAATCGTGCGATATCATTAAATGGAAGCGGCGGTCTTTACAGCTATGTACATTGAAAAGGTTGAGCCATTTCTCTGCGCACATCCCTTCAACGATTATTCTCCTATTAATTGCCTCATTTTTAGTAAAGTATACCATCCATTTAGCGACAATAATTTATACACACTAGTGGGTGTAAGCTTTTTTACACAACTTGGGTATGTTTAAACTTCTCCCATTCCCAATTTTCATGTATAATCGGAGGTCTCTATTCTAGAATAATAACTTCAGTCGGTCTTTCATTAGATGTTGTAAACGCCTTAACAGATAGATGTAGCCAGCGATCGTCCACTTTTTTGTTTTTTATTTTATTTTTTTTTTATTTCTTCGCACAATTTAGGAACTGTTATTGCTAATTTAAATAATTCTCATGTGCTTTTTCAATAAAATGTCTGTTTAAATCGAACAACAGTATTAAGTGGAATCGACGGCCTAGCCGTCTACGTTGTTAAGAAGGTATACAACTTTACAACACTGGTGGATACCACCAACCCCAAATTTTCAGATTTTAACCGATAACACCAAATATTAGACAATAATTTTATAAATAGATGTAGGTTACGATTTAGATGTAAGTTGCGCACTAAACTCCCCTCCTACGCACGATAACCCGATTACCCTCCCAGCCCTTTCGATTATAACACAGCAGGGGAACAAGACGAATCTTCGCTCTTTCTGCTCAACTGAGAGGAGACTTTTCTCGTTCCCCGCTTAGTAGTTATAATCGGGTAAAGCAAAAACAGTTCTAAAAATAGTATATAAGAAAGCCAGCCTTAAAATGTATGCCTTATAGTTCGTAGGCGCCTTTAGTTGGCCGTATGTTATTTTTTTTTTTTTTAATTTTTAAATTTTATAACATATGTACATGTATGCATACATATTTATCTATACATACATATATATGTATATACTCGTATTCTCTCTGCTCTAAAGACGCTGCTCTTTTTTGTTTTAAAATGAAAATCATTTTTCTTTAGAAGAGTATCTTTACTCTGAACATTTAAGATTTTAAAGAAATTGAAAAACAACCGAAAATAATTTAAAATTTGGTCACTTTAATCAAAATTAATTAAAAACCTTTGCCAAGACAGAGTTGACTGTCATGACCGCTGTCCTATGTATTTAATGGATTGCTAGACAACCATCTCTACCATGAATTGCTCTGCTGTCGCTAAACTCCTAATTCTAAGCTCTACCGTAAACAATTTCATCGCCTGCAGGCATGACACATCGTCAACAAGGCTTCAACTTTGGCGAATAGGGGAGAAAAAAATATTTTAAAAATGGCAGATAAATACATGGCATCTCTTGCTTTAAATATGGTCCATTCGATTTGACTACTTATTCCCAGGAGTTCATAGGGCCATATGGCCAAGAATTGCCAGTTTGTCGACATAAACCAGTGACTTAATATAGCAGAGAAAGGAGCCCCTACCAAATTACCAAATTTATTTATAAGACGTCGCCGTCTTATTGGAAGCCCATGTCGTTGATTTTTAGAAATAGGAATTCAGTTAGCATGCCGGATAGCGTTTGCTGCCAGCTTGTAAACTGCATCAAACAGTAAACGCTTACTTGCTTACTTACTTTAGTCAGGATTACAACTCAGCTCCTGAGTGGCGGGACCTACAGTTCAGAGTCGTCCCCAAGTATCAAGTTATTGAGAATCTTTTCATAGCAAATGTATTTACTATTGCCGCCGTTTGTCCAGTTTCAAATGAGTTTAATCAGCTTATATCTAACGCAAACGATTCTCATTTAAAACTTAAGTCAAGATTCTTACGTGAAATTTTCCAATTAATCGAAAGAAAAACAACCTCAAATTGAAAACAACGCCAAATTGCAATTACGTAGTCAATATATTCTTCGGTACGTACATACATTCCTCTGTTTTGATGAGGAATTTGAATTGAGGAAAATTAATTCCAAAATGCACAATAACTGCATGAATTGCTTGCTCTTGAGACAGATAATATAAACCGTAAGGGCTCCTTGAACATCATGCACGAATTTATGTCTTTTGTTCTGGCGTTGAAACATTCATGTTCCCAATTTTATTGAACGGAAATTTCAATACAGTTCGACATTCAAGCCATAGTTATCAGTATCGATATTTCACACTCGAAATTTGCCTGCGAAATCTGCACAGAACATTGGCGTTCGTAGAAGGTTGGGAAATGAATCTTGTCTCCTGACGTGTACAGATGCTATTATCTTTACAAAGAAAATTTATTGTCACCTCTCTCGGATGTCTATTAAAGAGCTCTCAATTAAGATTTGTTGTCCCATTTAAATACAATGACTATGGCGATGAAATATTATTCGGTAAATAGCAAGTAAATCTGTAAACGTAACGTCTGGTGGTCAATTGACAATTAAAGTGTCAATTCTGATTTGTTTTACTTCAACATTAAATTGTTTTCCTTTATAAATTTAACCGTTTCTCCATTTCAAATATTTTTTTAAACACAACTTTTAATGACATTCATGTAACGTACAAAACATATGTACATACATACCATATATATGTATATCATATGAACATTGTTTTGCAAATATCCGTCTAGCCGAATATAACATGTGATAATGGAGTTTTATTTAAAAAAATACAGGGTCTTTTAAGTTCAATACACTTTTTTAAATTGCTATTTCAACAGAGATTTTCAATAAAAATTTGTCATGTTCATTTTAAGTTTGTATAAAAGCCTTGTCGATCTTCAATAGTTTCTGGCTCATTTGAATAAATTCTCGCTTTAGAAATAATCCATGGATGTTAAATCTGGCAAACTTTTCTACTTCTCTTCATTTCTTTAATGAAAAATAGTCTTTGCGCTGATCTTTTTATTATTTTTTCTCTTTGTTTAATGTTTATTAATCAAGTTTTTCCAGCTAAACGAGTGATTTGGTTTAACGTAACAAGTTCTAGAGCGATAGAGTTGCCATGTAACATTTGCTAGACAATTACGGCTGTTATATTAGGTATAATAGATACAAATCATTGCCTAGTTAATCGAACTTCTTATCAAAAAGTGACTTTGACTCACCTTCTTATAAAAAGATTTTTATTGTTGTTGTTATGTCCACAAAAAGGGTTAAACGACTGACTAGAAGATGGATTATTTAAAGATGGCTTGAAGTCTTTTAATTTTTTTTTTTAAACCAAAGCAATGCTAAAAATGTTTCTTCTTAAACCAGATAGATACCTTAATTGCTACACCAGGGTCCCTAAATTTGATTATTACGGCTTTCACATTAGCCCAGAATTTTTTTCATTCGTTCTTCCGAGAAATGTTAAGTCACTCACCAAAACAATGGTTAACAAAAAACCTTCATCACAATATTAGGTCCTTTTGAGTCTATTTTTTTAACGAAAGCGCGAAGGAAGTGCAGATGTTCCTCGACGTATTGGCGCCAAGTTTACTTTGTTCCAATACGAAAATTTTGTCTGATCAATTAAAATAGAAACTAATTTCGTTAAAAAAAATTAATTTTTATCAAAACCGTTCGATTATTCTCCAATGAAATACATGAGTTGCTAATAGTGCTGATGGTTCCTTGATTTCAATTCATATACCAAACCCGCTTTATAAAGCCTAAAAGGTAAATCCTGGCATAAAATTGAGACAATGAGTTGGCATTCAGCTGAATGAACAAGTTTTGTTCTTTCTCTACTTACTCCCTGGCAACGGCAATATTTTCAGTAAAAATTTCAGTTAAAACGTGACTTATTTGCTCTGGGATTTTTATGTTTTGTACCGAGCCAGTAGACCTAAAATTTTGTATTAAATTTGCTTTTCCCTGCTTTAATCGAATTTCTTTGTTTTTTATGAAAACCAGATTCTCCAGTTTGGCATACGATTAAAATTGTTTACTCGAGTAAAATTGAACACACCTTTGTCTCTAAAGAATTCCAACACTATTGAAAAATATACTCAGATTTGAGAGAGCCTGTATAAAAACAGAATTTTTTTCTTTCTCTTTCCCCAGTCAAATGGTTTAATGTTATAACACAAAGACAAGATATACGCGGTCTTGAACGTGAAATGGAAGATGCATTATATTGTCCAGATTGTTTGCCAACATGTTCTGAAACGCGATACAACGTACAAGTAATGGGTTTGCCATTAAACGAATACAATATGAAAGCATTTCCGTATGTATACAAATAAAATAGAACAACAAAATATTAAATATGCTTTTAAAACTGTTGTATCATTTCAGAGCTCATAAGAATAACTACAGCGATTTAGCTTTGGTGCGTATATACTTTGGTGAAACTCATGCATTTTACTTTCGTCGGGTTTTGGTGGATTCATGGGTAGAGATATTTAGTAAGTGTTTATACTTTTTTGAATTTTCTCTTTTTTATGATATACGTACCATATATATCAGATGTAGTAGAAGGAAATCCATTATTTTTACATAAAATTCGAACGATTTTGGAAACAATCGTTTCCCACAAGCGTTCAACTCAATAGAAAGCTTTTCGCTGACAAAATTGTTTGCTGTAAGCAAAAACGTGTAGTCCCTGACTGCAAGGTACCTCGCAATAATCTCCTAAATGCATCTTGTCCCTACAGTGTGGCCTGGTGTTGCCCTGATTGAACGGAATATCGTTTCCATTGGACAAATCTGAATATCTAGAGGTTATTACTTCCTTCAGACAAATAGTATGTAAAAGGTGTTATGCCTGGTCTTCATAATCAAGCTCTCGAAAATTTAGGCAAGTCCTGGTAAGCCGGAGTTTCTCTCTTATACGTGAAAACAGGCGGTTTGTTAATGTTTTTTTCCCTTCAAGCGATTCCTTTGCTCACAGTGCAGATCAGAGTTAAGAGTTTGGCTATGGAGATCTGACAATTGTTTATTGTCCGAATAAGACTTAATTCTAATCGTTCCGCTAGACATTGTCGTCAGCAACAGTTATTGCCTGTCATCCACCCTGAAATACGTCAATTGTTCGAGTGATTCACTGAGGGAAAGGTTTTTTGCGTTTGATCGTGTGTAATTTATACATCGAATTTCCTTTGAACCGATTTTATGCAATGCTCAGATATTATGAAATCGAAGCACTGCTGATTTAACAATCGAACTCTACGATTCTAACAATTTTACAGACATTTTCAGCAATTGGCCTATCCGTGTTCAGTACGTCTGACACAAAAACAAAATTGAGTATGATGGGCCTGACTAATAACGCTGTTTATATTTTTTAATCTCCTTGCATGCATTTTTACCTTTGCCGTAGAGAAACTCAACTGTGTCACAATTTTCACTTTGCTGGTGGCTATTTTCAAAAACCAATTTATTGGAAAAATAATGGATTTCTTTTGATTACACCCTAGTCTTATAAGTTTAATAATTTTGTTGCGTTATTTTTTGCATTTCTAGGTCATGTAGGCAATATTTGTGGCATTATTGCGGGTTTTTCGTTAATTGGCATTTGTGAAGTGCTTTTCTTTATCATACAACAACTATTTAAAGCCTATAAAAACGAAATTCTATGGGATGGTAATCAAAGAGCTCCCTCAACTCAACCTCTTATTATTTTACCCTAAATATTCTTATTGCAGATGATATTAAATGTTAAAGAAGTAACAAAATATCTTACAAATAAATATTTAAAACAAATTCACATTTCAAACTAATACAGAATGTCAAGCTATTCTATTAGCTTGTGAAGTATGGGTTTGATTTTTACCCGACAATCTGTCATTGTATATTGTATCGGACTAACATCACATAGTCACTCTACTCACAATAAATACAAAAAGAATTCACCCTCTGTACGCATGTTGTTTTATGATGGATCGCCCCATTCTACACAAAGAGCAATAATTGTGTACTTGCATCAACTCTTTTTCAATCCTTGAAGCTCTTTCAGCGACTGATTCGAAGGACTGCCTTTACTTCTTAATCAAAAAATGGGAGCATGGACTAGCCTGAGCCACAAAGTATGTATATCACCAATATATGATTAATAAATAATTGGTCAATACAACCCTTACGCCAGGGTTACGACCTAGCACTTATGTTGTGAGTGTTAATTTTATACAAACCACAGATTTTTGAGAAACTTTTCATGGCAATTTTTTTATTTACTCCCAGAGTTTTTGCAAGAAATCTGCCGAGAGGAAGTCTCCGAAGAAATATTTTTCTATTATTCGTTTTGGGTTCTGGGGTTTGCCTTACGGTGCATAGAGCTCTGATACCGAATCGGCAATTCGAGTCAAAACTAACCGTGGCCCAGTTACCCATGGCGACTAGTTGCACGCAAGACTATTAACAGAGGGCCTCGCTGCCTTGAACAGCAATATATACTTAGGCAACTATTCAGACTATTGCGCCATATAGCAACAGGAGCATCTTGTTATTTTCGTGTTCTTGGATTAGCCTCGCTTTCAGGCCGATATTAGACCTGTAAGCAAGTATGTAGTATCCAGGCTCGTGGATTCCTTGTTCGTTAAAACCAATAACGTAGTAAGAGATCACTTAAATCAACTGTGATGCCACATTAAAATACCAAACATTCCCTATAGGAAACGATCCCGACTCTAAAACAAATCCTACTATTGCTTTATTTCCTCAGTCAAATATTATAAAAAATTAGAAGACAAAATTATCCACCTCTTGTGATAATTGAGATAACAGTTTGTCTCTTCCACCTTCAGATCCACAGAATACAAGTCATTTGGAATTAAAGCTTAAAGGAATATGTACGTGTGCTAGCAAAACGGACTGCAGTATCCAAGCAATTAAGAGGTCGATCATTTGAGATATACATACCAGAAATGGTTAAGCAAGTCCACAAAATGGTATTGGATTATCGTCAATCGAAGTTGAGTGGGTTACACAAACTGGTAGGGATTTCAAAAAGTGTTGTACATCACATTTACAGATATGAGAGATGAGCATTTGTTTCAAAAGAGTATTTTTGTAAAATATTACAGTAATAAAGCCGATTCATAATCGTAAACTCAGATTCATTAAATTCTGAATGAGGAGAATCAGAACCGGAAGAACGCGAACACATTTCCATTTGCAGGCAAAGGCTTATTCGTTCGATTTAATTCCCTCGAAATATTTTCTTACGCCAGATATAAAAAAGGAAAAAATAACCAGGTATGACAGATAGAGACCACTTTTCCATAACTTCTTATGCCCTCGTAAACACATATGTACGTAAGAGGGTTACGTACGTAATCAGCAATATAAAGCAAAATCCTTAGAAAAAAAGAATGAATGAAACGAAAAAATGAATCCATAAATGTCACATCGTTTAACGTTTTATTTTTTAAATATTTTACGGTAAAATTAATAGTTTATTAGGTTTAGTTTTTTGCCTTTTGCCTTTCATTAATAGCTGGGAATTAAGTTCACTGTTGGTGACAAACATTTTGAGAGCGACAAAAAAATATTTCATTAAAAAGAAAAACATCTCAAAGAGAGCCACCATGGAAAAGCCCAAAAATATTGAAACAATATTACCAACCGTACCTGAAAATATGTATGTATGTAAATGTGTGTGTGTGTTATAACAGTAATTATGTTAATAAACACTTACCAAACGCCTCCTCCCAGGTATTACTAATCACACGCTTGTAATAAAGGGCTGTAGGTTCACCAAAATACACACGCAGTACAGATAAGTTTTCAATTTTTAAACTAGAGGGACTGCTAAACGGGAAACAGTATAAAGAAATACAGAAAAAAAAACAATGTAAAATACAGTAAAGGATACAAACGGAAAAGGAGATAAAAAATTAAATATGCGTTGCTATTAAAATTCAGTGAATATAATCTGCATACAACAGCATACACAACAACATACTCGTCGTAATGTTTAAGGTAAACTTACCTTATAGTCTCCTTTAAAATTAAACGATCTGTAGGCAAAGATACCATTGAAATATCATATTGGGTGTCGTCACACGATGGCAGACATTGAGGACAATATAAGGCCTCCTCCAGTTCACGTTCTAAGCCCGAAATTGTAATGCGCTGCGTAAGCACGTTACGCCATTTAACTATAAATATGAATTTAAATGACAATTTAAAATACTGCCTCCTGCTATTCCGCCTTTCTAAGGGGGCAGAAAGGCAGATGGGATGGATAAAAGAAGACATGAAAGATAATTATTAACATGTGTGCTGTACTCTAGTGCTATGATGTGCTGCTTAGAAATGATGACATTTTACAAAAGAATATCCTTTAAAAGGAATTGGGTACATGCCTGCCTTGTGATATCGTATGGAACCATTTAAGAAGCTTGTGCAACCTTTGAAAGGGTAAATGTTTATTATAATCATGCTTATCAGTGAATATGGTTCATTGATTTCCTTCGCTAAGGTACATATATGGTGGATACAAGGGAAAAAATCTATAACAACAGCATGAACATGAACATGAACATGAATTTGAGTATATAACACAATCATATTGAAAGTAAATTTAAAACAACAAGTGTGTTATAGTATGTACAAGGTGTGCATATAAAAAATATAAAAAAAATATATTGAAAACGATAGATTCAAATACTCTATACTAATACCATAAGCAATAACAATAAATTTTAAAAAAAATTCCATGTTTTCAACATTATAAAGAAGAGTTGTAGACTCAATTAAGTAAGAGGCAAGGGATCAGCAGAAGCTTTCATACCGTAGGTGTTACATAGTAGCCAGACAGAGCACTAACCAACGGCATTTGGGTTGTCTCGGGAATTTGAATCTTACCAAGGATTGTGTATACTATGAAGTGCCTTTCATTAGGCATATGATTAAATGCAAGGTTGATGGATTTGAAAGTTTCAAATTTCATTTATATTTGCCTGGCCTGGACCGATTTCTCCGATTGTCTACAAGATCATTATTTGTTGTTTTTATCTCTAAGAACAGAGAAAATCTTACTGGATGCTTTTTTCATAGTACAATAATCTTTTTAATCAATTGATGTGAAATTACGTTTTGTGGAAAATTCGTTTCCAAAATCGATCATATTGTACGGCTCGTGACATCGCCTTTTTGAAATCATATACTTGCATACACACATAATTGGTCATTACAGCCCTTTAATCAGGATTACGATCTAGTTTCTCACACCACTTATGTTGTGCGAGTTAATTTTATACATGAGTGACAGGGGCCTACAGTTTAAAGTTCACTTCGAACGACAGATTTTTTTGAGAAACTTTTTCATGGCAATTTTATTTTACACTCAGAATTTTTACCAGAAATCTACTGAGAGGAAGTCACCGAAGAAATATTTTTTCGGATTTCGTTTTGTTAGAGATGTTTGATCTGGGATTTAAATCGAAGCCTCACGTCTTACTACCTACCAGACCACGGCGACTATACGGTCGAAATCACATACCTTGCAGTTAATAATCTTCATTTTCAGGTCTAAAAAACTTTGTAATCATACGGCCATAGTGCTCTGAAGTGACGGTATCAATCAAATCAAAAAAATGTAGGAAAATGGCACTTCAAAATAATAACAAGTTTCATACAAGCATATCTTCATATCGATAAACCAAAAGCCTATTTGCGAAAATATCAACTATTATCTACCCACTTCATAATGCGATAATTAACCCACATTAAGATTACAGATCTCCGTGTTTAGGAATGGGTTTGGTTCAGTGGCCTGCTTTTATAGAACTCAAATGAATATTGGCATCTTACTCTACAGCGTAACTAATGTTACTTAAGCTTACTTATTGAACTTTGAAGAATTCGAATGGTCACCTTAATGAAGCTTAAAAAGTCAACTTTATGAATGATATCTTGCTTTAGTAGCTTAAAATAGTTTAAACATCCTCTTTCTTTAATGCGTGAGTAACATGCAGATTTAGAAATTATTTACTCGTTTAAATCCATAAAATATGTTTTTTAACTTGTCTCTACGTATTTAAGGAATTTGAATCCATTTATCATGTAAATATAAATAAATTAAAAAATCCTACTCACAGTTATAGCGATCCATACAGGCAACGTGATGCAAAGTACAATACGGTACTCCCGCTTTATCCATGAACTCCACAGGAATATAAAAAGGAACGCAACGGCATAAAGCTGCAATGCTGCGTATGCGACAACGTGTTAAACAATTCGAGAATGTATATGTTGTGCGTAAAAGCAAATCAGGATCGGGGGATTCGTCATAAAAGTAACATTTTCGCTAATAGTGTAAAAAAAAAAAACAACAATAAAATCACACTCTATAATAAAATTTAAATGTCTACATACGTAGGAGGGCTCAAAAATTCTCAAATCTTCACTGGAATCCATATATTTTGCCTTAATGGATATAAAAGAGTCTTCATTGTTCATGGGAAACACTTCTATTGCACTGCTCGAACTAATATCTGGAAAATCATTGGGATTATGTAAAATGACAACATAACCATCGATATTTAGTAGAGACACCGTATCATCAGCATGTGAAGCATTTAACAAGACCGTAAGACCCAATTCGGATGTTAAAAAACGATTCGTATAATTACGTTGACGATAACTGCATTCATGATAAGCAAAGAAATTCAATTTTTTTAAATAAAAGTGAATAAATTTGTAGTAAAACTAGCTTACCTATCCTTCGAGTTGAAAGTACAACATGGTCCATACATGGTAAGACCATCTTGAAATACGGTTTCTTGAAAGCATTCAACTTCCTTGCCACTTAAATAACATTTTGTTATCCAATCTTTACATTTCGGAGTAAGCTAAGCAATTGTAGTTTCAAATTATTTTCATTGTAATTCAAACTTAAGAAAACTTTCAAAATACTTACCATTTTAACAACTCTTAGTATGTCATAATAGGTTTCATTATCCTCAGTTCCATAAATGTCCAGAAAAGTTTGAAATCTTTCCAGCCGTTCATAATTTTCATATCTTTCGAACTTATAATACAAACTGTTGAAATCGGCTATATGTTCCAAGAAATATTTCACCGATCTATTGCGGGGATCCATTTGTTGTCTAAAAATTAAAAGTTATGAATTGCTCTGCGCTAAGCATGTAACAATTCTAATAAATAATAAAGAATAGCCAAACTATTCTGTAAGATCTTTGATTTAAAATCTTCGGCATCTTAATTGTAGTTGACTCATTCTTTTCAAATGAAAAGTTATGTTATAACCAGAAGCTCTAAATTATAAGTCTGATCAAATTTAACATTACTGTTATTAGCTATTGCAGCATTCAAAATCATAGCTTATTTGAAAGGTAGTATTTTAAGCTTTACTTTTTTAGAAGACATGATTAGAATCGTATTATTCTGTAAAAAGTTATCATCGTTTACAGGACTTTCGAAATTATTCTCTTAAACTAATCTATTAAGATACGTACTAACTTACTCAATTGGTTTTACAACCCTTTAATCAGGATCACAACATAGCTTCTCACATAACTCCTGTTACGAGCGTTCATTTTTGCCTATGCGTAGCGGCTCCTACTGTTTAATGTCGATTCCGAACGACAGATTTCAAAAATTTTATTTTAACCTCAGAGTTTTTGCCAGAAGACTGCTGAGAATGGGTCATCGAAAGAAATGTTTTTTCATATTTTGGTTTGCTTGAGATGTCTAAGCCGGGGGTTGAATCACAGGCTTACGTCTAACACACTATCTATTTGACTAAGGCAACGTCAAACTGTTTGAGATACGGATTCAATAATGAGGCGACACTTGAGGCGTATCGCCTCCAGGCCATGGGAGGCTGGATTAAGCAGAGTTACAAATCGTATCACCGGAATATACCATAATTGTAAAACTGGACAGATACCGATAGATACCTAACATATCAATTGCATCACTACAATGCGGTTCCATGGCTCGTGGCGATTTTCTGCTAGGCTGATAGCTCTAAACATGGATATAGGAGGAGACTGGGGCTGTATGTAGAATTACCAGAAACCAAACTATTCCTAACCAAACTATGACCATCATACGATTTTCAAGCGGAGATACATACGATCATAGATTGTAGGATCTGGGATAGTTAGGATCGGATATAGTTTAGGAATTGGATGTTAATTTCTTTATAAATTTATCACAAATTCCTGTGTCATCTCAGAGAGTCAGTATTCTTCGCGCTAGCTCGAATGCACGAATGCTTAAGGAGGCTTCTTCCAAGAGTTCTACATTGATCCTGTCAGGACCAGGATGATCTGTTTCTAAAACAGGATTGGTTCCACTAAATCTACTTTTATGGCAGATGTTTTGGATATGTAATTCCGTTCGGTTTGGCTAGAATATAAACATAATGGCTGCAATATCCGTTTGTGCACTGACACAGCATGTTGAAGTATTGTTGCATCCAGACGTCAAGTTTTTTCATTGATTTATTGATTTTCTTTCCGGTGTTCGTTGTTCTTTGAAGGACTTACAGCGTCTTTTTTTAGATTTATTTTACAAAATGATAACGGAATGAAAACTAAACTAACCAGTAGTTTTTTAAAAAGTTTCGAATCTGAATATCATGTAGTGGTGGAAACATGCCTTGAAAATAACTACGAAATTATGTGTGTATTTTAAACTTGATAGAAAAGGTAAAGAGTGGTGGTGGTGTTCTGGTGGTGGCTTATCAACTTTATTTCTGGCTGAAGTATTAACAGTTCAAGAATACATGTGACGTGAAATTCTTAGTTGTATCGGGTCCGCCATCTATCGTTTTTTTTTCAACTAGTGCTTATTTGGTGAATGGTAACACTTAGCTCATGTCTGATTTGACAGATAATTAGTTTTATCCTTCCGCTGAACGAATATGGACCATCCAATGCGTGTTCGCTTCGCTAAGTGGGCCTGCGATCGACTTACAGAAGATGCCGATTTTGGCACAAAAAAAATCATCTTTTCAGATAAAGCTCATTTTGATCTTGGCGGGTATGTAAACAAGCAAAATTGTCGCAATTGAGACACAGAAAACCCGCACGCATACATTGAAAAGCCAAAACGAATCACTGTTTAGTGCGGATTTTGGTCCAGAGGCATAATTGTACCATTTTTCTTCGAAAATGAACAAGAAATGGCCGTTACAGTCAATGGCGATCGTTATCGGGCCATGTTGAACGAATTTTTGTTCACAAATATTGAAGAGGAGGATATTGGCAACATTTGGTTTCAACAGGACGGCGCTATGTGCCACACAGCCGAAGCTACACTCGATGTTTTGCGTCCTGTTTTTGAAGATCGCATTATCAGCCGCAGAGCTGATGTCGTTTGGCCACCTCGAAGCTGCGACTTGACACCGTTGGACTATTATTTGTGGGGTGCCGTCAAAAATAAGTTTACGCCGACAATCCAGAGACAATTGACGCTTTAAAGGACAATATTCGTGAAGCCATTGGTGAAATACAGCTGCACACAATCGATAATGTGATTAAAAATTGGACCGATCGTGTAGGCTACTGCATGGCCAGCCGAGGCAGCTATTTGAATGAAATTATTTTCCATTATTAACCGGAAGGATTGTACTTTCAAATAAAAAAAGAAATTTGAGAAAATATTCAGTAGTTTTTTTCAAAGCATTTTCAAAAAAAAAGTTATTTGGCGGACCCTTTATTTGTACATTTTGAAACACTGCCATCGATTCAAATTTACTCTGAGGCAGCTTGAGAGAACAGTTCCAAACTTAAATCATTAGCTCTAACTAAGCCTGCAACCTTGGAAAATTTTATTTTAATGCCAGCTACACATATTATATACGTACTGATCACACTACACACACATATATGTACATACCCATATATACGTATGTATGCGTTTATATAACATGTTTCTGAGCATGTATTTCGCCATATCAATGCCTTTAATTTGACTTTAAGAGAAATGCTTAACATTTTCAAACGTCATTCAAAGGATAACAATACTTACAGTTTATGTGCATATGTTTGTGCCGCCTGCAGCGATATACGATTATTGGAACATATTGATATGGCGGGAAATGGTATATTCTCGATTGGATACAGAGGATCATGTAAATTAAGTGCAAAATATTGACGAACAAATTGATCCCATGTGTATGACAGCATAGTCATCACAATGGCAAGGGTTGTTACATGCAGACAAAACCATATGAATCTGTAAAAATACAAAAACAAAAACAAACAAAAATACACTCACACTTACGAATGGAGAAGAGACATAAAAAATAAAAAGGAATGCTACATATAAAAATCAAGGAAAAAGAGAAATGTTTTATTTGTCAAAACAGATTAAGTCCAATAATAATGGAATTAATTTATAAAAGAGTGTTTTTTTTCAATAATATTGCGAAATTATAAAAAAAAAATATGTCATCAATAATTGTATTAAAGATAACTAGACTTGTGTCTTCTAACCTATCTTGAACGGCAAACAAATGATCTCGCACAGAGTATTTGCAGAGGAAAGATTAAAAACCAAATTCACTTGTAAAGAGAACAGACAAATCGGAAGATATGATTTGCATTAAATCGGCCTAGTAACCACACTAGGGACCTCAAAGGAGTCATAAATCTGGCACTTCTACAAAAGCTATTCTAACGATGAAGAAGAAGGTATCACCGAACATTTTCTCTTACATTGATCGATCGTCTATTCAAAATTTGTCTACAGACCTTATCGTTCATTCATGCTCTCATAAAATAGACGAAATGATTAAGCAATTCCAACTGGAAATTCAAGGTATATACAAAATCATTATATTACAATGGAATCCAGGACAAGACATTGAACTCGATCTAAAGATTTTTAGGTTATTAGGCGGTAATAGTAATTGGCCTGCTCTCTTCTAGTTTATGAAAAACCAAGAACTTGTGTGTATCTAGAGTCCAACAATTTGCTCAGCGACATAAAGTTTTGTTCTTTAAAAAGCGCAATCAAGAAAAGTGCCAATTAAAGTGACAATCAACCATCAACGCAATCGTGTGACAGCTTGACAGGAGTTTCACGTTTTGCTAAACCGTATAATGAACAAGCTTTTTAGCTATTTTCTAATCCTGGAAACTTGGATCGACCACCATCGAACAAGTAGCAATCAAAACACTAACTTCCTTGGGCAAGTTGGTTTTGTTAGCCGATAATGTCATGGTGAACGGTTGTTGGACTGCACACGATGTATTCGGACAGACTACCTTCAAAAAGGGGGCAAAACAAACAATTGCAAATATTATAACAACTTATTGGATCTATTAAACAGGGTTTTGAACAACCGCATTTGGTAAATGAAAAGTTTCCAGACAATCCATCGGGCAATGCAAACGATTTCCCTGCAGTCGGTCAATTCATAAATGAAATTCATACGAGTTACACCATAACTCGGCCTATTGAAGGGATTTAGTCGAGATTGTCTATTTATCGTTACCAAACTAAAGAAATGGCCCGGCGAACAGATATTTAAATCATTTCAGGATGAATTGTGGACTTTGCTGTTGCAGCGGTACTATTGAACGCGTACTAGCGATTGACCTCGGATCTAAACAGTTAAGGTGATTACAGGTCACGATTGTCTATTTATCGTTACCAAACTAAAAAAATGGCCCGGCGAAAAGATATTTAAATCATGTCAGGATGAATTGTGGGATTTACTGTTGCAGCGGTACCATTGAACGCGTACTAGTGAAGGACCTTGGATCTAAACAGTGAAGGTGATAACAGTGAAGCGTAGTAGTTCATGAAGAATATAAAATAAAGATGTTGAGAAATCTGAAGAGATAAATTTCTTAAAAAAAGAGTAATGATGTTACGAAATCATTACTAAATCGAAATCTCCTTTAAAATGAGAAACTAACGGTAGTTAGACAGTGCAAGTAAAATAAGACTTAGTTAACCTTGAAACATTTATGCAGATAAGTCTTTTAAAGCCCTATCCAGATTAACATTTAAAGAAATTTTGAAAAAAAAATTATTCTTATACGGGTGATATGCGCGTATGTATGGAAATATTTTGTTTGTTTTACGTATGCATGTATGTCTACATACTTTTCATATAAAAATAATTCAGCATCGAGAAGTTTATCGTAGCCATGCATGGATATATTACGAAATAAATCTGTCATATCCTGACACAACGTGGTACGCCGTTCAACTTCTTTCGGTTTTTTTATCCACCATACAGCATTCGAAGTAGATTTAATATCTACCATGATGTTGTTTGTTTCTTGTTTGCTTCTTTCTCCGGTTATATGACGAAAGAACTACGATTTCAGAGTATGCTCTTCAATGGAGCGCGTGCAAAAAAAATATATTTCAAAAATTTTCTCAAATAAAAGGAATTTAAATCCACTGGCACGAAAAACAAATAAAAATCAACAAAAAAAAACGCAGGCCTGCTTTATATTTCATATACAGTATGATTGCGTATGTTGTCTTCTCTTCTCTTCTTCCGTTTTTTGTTTTATATGCCTTCCTTCGGCAGCAGGCAGTTTTTCTTAGTCTGAATTTGGTGTATCCTGTGTGTGGTTGGTCTTTTTTTCTCCAACTGGCTGTTATATGTGGGGAAAAACTGCTACTACTACTACTGATGAAGTGTATACACGTGTGCTGTTGACGTGTAATTGTTTCTCACAAAACTGCAGTTAAATGACAACTTAACAACTTGGTTTACTTGATAAGTTGGCAACTTCCCGAAACGTACTAACGTTTATGAACATTGGAGCGTAGGTTTTTATAGGCATTAAAAGTTTTCTTTTAATACATGAAAAAATATTTAAACATTTAATACTCGTGTAGTATTAAAGGTTTTTTATTAAAAGTATTAAAGCTATAGCGGGCGTGTTTTCTATAAATCAGAAAAACAAAAAACAAAAACAAAAACTTCATTAATTACTCGTAATGATGTTTAATTATAGCTGATGAATATTTTGTATTAAAACATAATAAAGCTTGAAATTTATTTCTAATAACTTTAAGGAATAAGGATTTGATTTACTGTATGGATAAAAAAAACACAGATGAATAAATATCCACGTATTATATTGTGCCTGAGGCTATGTTCCTGCCTGGTTAAAGGATACTTATACCGGAAAGGGCACAATGGAATGGTGGGGTACTCCAGGGGCAAAGAGGTATACCCATCTTCACAGATGGGTCTAAGTTAGGTGGATGTACAGGTGCTGGGGTTTTCTGTAATGAACTCGGTCTTGAACTCCACTTCCGGTTGAATGATGACTGCAGTGTTTTTCAGGCGGAGATTTTCGCAATCTTGAAGGCTATTGAGGCCATAGCTGGTGGTCCAGCTTCGGATTCGGAATCTTACATGATCTTCGTTGACAGTCTGGCTGTCCTTAGGGCCATTGCGTCGGTCTGGTGCAAATCACAGCTCGTTCGCGAGTGCAAGGAGTCGTTGAGGACTTTTGGACTAGACCGTATCAGTCTGTGCTGGGTTTCGGTCATAGCGGAATACTGGGCAATGAGACGGCGGATGCCCTCGCTAGGTTAGGTTCGCTTTCAGGTTGGCTGCTGGGCTTGGATAAGGCCAGCTTAATGTTGGTTGTCGGTTTTATCACGGGGCACTGCGAGATTAGATCGCTGACGGGAATCTGGAACAGATCCCAGCCGGATCAGGGCATGTTGCGATTTGGAGGAGTTCGAGACTATCGAACACCTCCTCTGTAACTGCCCAGCCCTTGGTAGATTGAGGTTGAGGACCCTTGGCAGGGCCTTCTTTGAGTTTGAATTCTGTGTCGAGAGCCGACATCAAGGCTCTCCACAGATTCATTAGTGGCTTAGGCTGGTTGAGAGGCGCTAGGGCTTCATCAGTGTAGTCGCGCCCTCCCCTTTTTGTTGTGTCTTATCTGTGTAATTCCTCCACTTCCCATTCTCCCCTTTCCTACATCCTCTCCTTTTTATTCCTCTATTATGCTTCCCTCTGTAAGGACGTTATACAATTGGTCAACTCGACCTCCGGGTACTGTACTTGTCTTTGTTGACAGGTACACGTCCTCTAACCTAACCTAACCTCGGCTTTATAAATAAGTTTAGCCATCTTATGCTTCCTATATGCTGCTTGATAGTGTACAGTATTATGCAAGTCATACCATCATGTCAATTAAAAGAATGTTGGCATCCTAAAACTAAGATTTGAAATGCCTTAAAGTCAAGGAAAAGCATTTTAAATGCAATACGTTAAATAATTTTACATTCTTCTCACCACAACTACCTTAGTAATAATCACTCAACGGAATGTTATGCTTTTTTTGGAATACTTAATGCAAACCTTGCATAGGTCCCTTATATTATAGGATAAGTTGGATTCTTATCGAATTAAATTTCCACCATCTAAACTGTTGATCGGTATACAGTTCTTCTCGTACATTAGCACCGTTTCCATTGTCCTTCCAATCGTTAAAATCTAACGGATTGAGGATTCTGAATTCAGAGCATATTTGCTTACATGCTGCAAAGTTTTATCTTCTGTTATGCATTGCGAGTACTTGGCTAGCTGTCTTAAGGTGATTAAATCTTCATAACTTTGATTTATCCATCTGCCTACATTTGAAAGTAGCTTATAGGTCCACCGGCCTTTAGGATCACCTGGAAAATAGTCCAAAACCGTACATAAAAAAGGTTGTTTTAATATTTTACGGCTCCACTTAGAAGTAAAAACAATAAATTTAAAAAAATGGAAAAAAACGCAGAAATGGAAGATGTTTGTGTTTTCTATTATTTTTATACCATTTACTCTTAGGTGGACTAATAATAAACTGCTAAAGATTTCTATTCTACGTAAACTTAAGTTTATTGCAAAGGAGTCAGTCTCTATTTGCAGTTTAGACAAGTGTAAAGGACGTTTTTTTTCGTTTGCTGTTATGCGACCTTTATACCTGTATATTTACCACATTAGTCGCATGAAAGCTCTTGACAACGGAGTGTGTTGTAAGTACTGCAAACACAGCCATGGGCAGCAAACGTTGAGTTTATTCAGCTGCACTGCTGTTCTAACTTCCAGTTCCATCTGCAAACAACTTCAAAATGCAATCAAATGTGACATCAAATATCTGATTATATAATTCTTTATATCCTGGCCTGGACCGCTAGTTATGGATATGAGCAAATATCCTAAAAATATTGAGTTACCAGGTTGTTGTTGTAGTTGCTTTTGGTTTTGTAGTTGTTATTGTTGTACGACAGCGATCGCTTTTTGTTTAGTTGCAATGAAGGACATGATATATATCATCTTCTTTCTACTCGACCACTCACGACCCATGTTATAAAGCTCCTAATACTCATTGTCTGTTGCTGCATAACCAAATCCAATAAAATATTAATTAACAATGGTAACAAAGTCCATGCCTGTCATCTGTCATACTTCAGAGATTTTGCCCTAATGGTATTACTCAGAAAACGTTCATACAATACTCGGCTTGTTGAGTTTCAATACAAAGTTCTAATGTGGCCTGTTTTTCTTCTCTTAGAATTTCCTTGTATTGGAGTGCATTTTATAGATGTTCTGCAGTTACATTGTCAGCTTTTGAAACATTTAAATTTTAATTCCCAGTAGCATTCTGTTACACCATTTTTGGCAATTGAGAATTGTTACATACACAGATCACTTAATTATTCTGCCATTATATAGCCTGGTGATGAGGCATCTCCATAGCCTTGGTCAAGTCAATGAAGATCAAACCAACCTAACGATAATCATACGTAAATTGTTTACGGAAAATTATTTTGACGATCTGCAGTGAGTAAACATGCCAATAATGTGACAATCTATTCATGAATCCTTTTAAATTTAAAATAAAATAGAAAACATGTAAAAAATTTAATCAATATTTAAAAATTTATTTAAAATTTGCCATAAAATCATTAAAAAAAAAAAAAAAAGAGAAAGGAAAATTCCGAAATAAATCAGTTTAAAAAATCTTTTTAACCTTAAAAGCCATTTACATGCAGCATATGCATGGATGGATAGATGGATGGGAAGAATATGAAAAAAACAAATAACACAAACGAGTGATTTATTTATTTGCAATCTATTTAAGGACAAGGGGGGGGGTTAAAGAAAATTGCTAT